>OX375882.1:6955604-9463104 GCA_947359465.1 Metellina segmentata
CAGGACAACTAAAATGGTCTTTTTGTGTCGGCATATGCACAGACGGAGCTGCTGCCATGACCCGACGACTGTCTGGTTTAACTGCTCGGATTAAGGAGGTTGCTTCTGAAAGTGAATCTACGCACTGTCTCATTCACAGGGAAATGCTGTCAAGCCGAAAAATGTCACCGAAATTTAACAGCGTATTGATTGATGTCGTTAAAGTTATTAACCACATCAAAGCACACGCCCTTAACTCGCACCTGTTTCAGCAGCTTTGTGAGGAGATGGACCCAGAGTACAGATGTCTTCTCTTATACACAGAAATAAAATGGCTATCCAGAGAAAAATCGCTTATCAGAGTATTTGAATTACGAGAGTCGTTGCAAAGATTTCTCTCAGAAAAGAATTCACCGCTGGCAGCAAATTTCAGCGACAAGGTATGGGTCGCAAAACTGGCTTACCTGTGTGACATATTCAGCCTGCTCAGTGAACTCAATCTGTGCCCTTCAGGGGAAAATGACAACTGTTTTCAAGTTGGCAGTCATTTAAAGCCAAACTGGAGCTTTGGGGACGGCGCGTGTACAGAGGCATTTTGGACATGTTTCAGACATTAGTGGGGATTTTAGGCGAGACTGAGACTGCACATTCATTCTCCCAGTTGGTGCACGATCACCTGTCTTTGCTTTTAAAAGAGTTCGAGCGCTTCGTGGGTATTTTGTGGTTTCCCAACCACAAATTCCTTCCAACTAGTAAGGAATGGACCCGCAACCCATATGTCAACAAATCAGGCGAATCTAGCATGTCTGTGCAAGAAGATCAACTGCTGGAGATTGTAAATGACAGCGGCCTTAAAACTACGTTCGAGACAACAACTCTGTCGGTGTTCTGGATTAAAGTCATGGCGGAATACCCTGAGATTGCCACCAATGCACTTAAATCCTTATTGCCATTTTTGACAACCTACTATCTGTGTGAAGCCGGGTTTTCTGCAGTGACAGCAACCAAAACAAAACAACAGAATAAACTGGATATAAGGTATCATTGTCTCCTATTACCCCCAAATGGAACCGTCTCGTTGCAAAGAAACAAGCTCAGGGTTCTCATTTATTTAGCGTTTTAGTGAGTTAAAATGTTAAATCACTTTATATTCATTTTTTTGGTGTGACTGTATTTTATTTTGAAGGCATGATTATATACAATATAATTAAAATTATTAAATTAAAACAATATCAACGTCCCTCCCTCAGCGGGCCGCGGTAAAATTATCAAACGTTGACGGGTCCGGGGCGATAAAAAGGTTGGGGAGCACTGCTCTAGAAGGTCAGTCGCTGACACCTCCTCGTAAATGGCGATCGATGCCAGCGGTCACTGTACCATGCCGCTGGTGTTAAAATTTTGTGATAAAAATTTTCTATTTGCCGCAGCGTAAAGTAAAGCTACTTGACTGGCTGTGATTCTCCAAATGTCTTTCAGTCCTCTAATACAATCTCGGCGCTAGAAATGATACTTTACAAGAATTTCGTAACGGGGAAGTTTTATGATCTCACTCGAAAATAAAAGAAGCTCTTTTCATTCCTCAAGTCGTTTTTAATTCGTGTCATTAGGGAGAAAAATAGGACAGAAACGAATGAAAACAAGGCCGAACAATCAGTCATCGGATCGTAAAAAGCCATGCGTTATTATTTCTGAGTCAAATAATTTTAGCAGAAGTAATTAAACGCGTTACTGCATCGAAATATAGGCACATAAAGTTCGGGTAATCATCAATGCGCCTATGGTCGTATCTCTTATTTCAGTCGCCAAAGAACTACTTTCAACAACAAATGGCTGCCATTTCTGCGAAGAATGGGTGACAGCCTTTACAAACCTTCTCAATCAACTACCACCAGACAAGATTGTATCTCAAGACACCAAAAACGAATTCGGTGAATCGATTCGACTCTATTTCGTTTGTTGTGTGAATCGAATGGATAAACACAATGTTTTCGATCATCAGTTTGATAAAAAATAGTAACGATACATTTATTTTCATGTACTTGTCGATAGTATATCAATCTGGCTGGTTGGTAATTAAAATGGTAATTAAATAACGTCAAACTGGAGCATCACAACGGGCTATTGGTGACGGTGCGGGATCCACCACTGAAGGGAAAGATTTGAGGGTAGCACCAAGTAATTTTAAACCACGATCAGATGACGAGGTCACACCTGAGCTGGCACCCCACTCTCTAAACTTCCACACCACGCCAACGTGAGGACATTGAAGGCCACGGTAGATTAAGGACAGATGCACGAATCATGTTTTTCAACGTGCGGCGCCGCTACCGCAACGCAAGTGCGGTCTGAGATACATTAGATCCAATGGAGTAGTGCACACATGCCTCCGGCGCCGCACACGCGTCTCCGGTCTCAAGTACCTTGCTTTCATAAATAGATGGAATATAAATAATAATTAATAAATGGTTGTATCCCGTAACACGTCTATTTTGTTTCAAAATATACTTTTTTGTACACCAAGTAAGCGACATAAACACTTTTTCTTCGATAGAATATTTATCGCAAATAACGCGAAATGAGTACTTGCGTCCTTTCACGGTTATGTGTGCATAGTTCGGCTTCTGTGCCGCAGCGGCGCCGCACGTTGAAAACTATTATGAAAGGAAGTGTTTGTTTGTTTGTCTGTCTGGTTCTTGCCGCAAAATCCTGACGATTATATGGCACTTACAGCAATGAGATTTGGAACACAGTTCGAATTTTTAGCAATTTTTGGGTCGCGGCGAATTTTAAAATTAAATCTAGAAGATTTTAAAATGAATTTAATAGTTTTATTCTCCATCGGTTTCTTAACGCGTTTCTTAAGGAGAAAAGAAAAAACAGCAGAATCTGGACTTTTTCTACCCACGTGACCTTGCCGCCAGGTTCTGTAACCATGCCAAATTTTTTTCATTCGACAGAACGCGGAGAAAACAATTTTTTTTTTCGTTTCCGCTTTGATTTTGCGCGGAGGAATGATTTCCCAACCAGACGATAAATCTTTTAACTGGGGTCACACTTCCTTTTTTTATATCTCCTAGACCGTTAAAGATAGAGTAAAAAAATTTCAACGGAATTGAAATCTGCGAAAAATTTTAATTTAGATTGATACCTAAAAATTTGATTTTCTTTAAATAAATAATTTTTAAATTGAACATATCTTCAACGGATTTGAAATCTGCGGAAAATTTTACACCAGATTAAGGCCCGGTGCTCACATCCGGTTTTTCAATGTGCGGCGCCGCTGTCGCAACGCAAGTGCGGTCTGAGATACATTAGATGCAATGGAGCAGTGCGCACATGACTCCAGCGCCGCTGGGGTGACGCACGTCCAACTTGCGTGCAATTTGTACCGCGGTTCCGCTGGGCGCTGCACATGAGCTCCGTTCTGAAGTACCTTGTTTTCATAAACAAATGGAATATAAATAATAATTAATAAATGGTTGTATCCAGTAACGTCTATTTTGTTTCAAAATATACTTTTTTTTACATCAAGTAAGCGAAATAAACACGTTTTCTTCGATAGAATATTCATAGCAAATGGCGCGAAATGCGTTCGTGTGTCATTTCACGGTTATGTGTGCATAGTTGGGCTTCGGTGCCGCAGTGGCGCCACACGTTGAAAAACCGGATGTGTGCACTGGCCTTTAAAAGTGCATCAGCTACCGAGTACACAAGAGTCTTTGCTGGACCTAGTTTCGAACTTGCAACCCTCCGGTTGCTAATCCGTTGTTGTTCCAACTGTCATACAATCCGTAACAATATGTTTGGTTGGATTTTCTGACTGAAGGATTACATTTGGCCCCTCTACGCCAAACACTAGACAGACAACGTCAAGTAATGGACACATACAAAGAAAGTTTTACTAGCACAGGAGAGAAATGTGCCAAGAGGGTTGAATATTTTAGAAGGTTCCGGGCCGAAACCATCTATCTCCTGTTAGCAAAATCCTGAACATAACGAAAGATAACTTTCCAGAAGTTTTTATTAGGATGTAACTAGAATCTTGGATGTCGAGCAGGTAAGGGTGCAGGTGGCTAGAAGGGGAAAATGTACGAGGGATGAATGGAATACAACTAGCAGGTTGCTAGAGCATTGGGCATACCAACCGAGCCACGACGGCCCCAATATCAATCTAGAGGGGATACATCAGTTAGGTTTATGGCAAATGCCATATTTGGTCAAGTTGCTCAAAACACAAGACTGTGTTAAGTAATTGTGAAAAGAATGGATGGGGATACATTGCTATATACACTGACAAGCCCAGACATTATGGCCATCCCCACATTTTAAATGAACTCGTCTGGATGACGTGGGGACACGTGATTAAGTGAGAATGGTATTTAACTGCTGCTGGAGAAGGTAAGTACTCATTCTTGCACTTACTTTTGCGAGTGATGGGAAAGGCTGCTGATCTAAGCGAATTCGATAGAGGGCAGATCGTATTGGCCCGAATACTTGGAACGAGTATTACCGAAACTGCACGACTGGTAGGTTATTCACGATCTGTCGTTGCTAGTATTCATGTAAAGGGGATAAATGACGGTGACACCAGCAAAGAAGCCAAGGTGTTGGTCATCCACGCGACATCAAAGAAAAAGGACGTCGGAAACTGTCCCTCTTAGTAAAGCAAAATCGGCGCGAGACAGTGGCTCTGCTGACAGCACAATACAAAGCAGGTCCAAGTGCAAGTATTTCGGAACACACAGTTCAGCAGACACTGTTGGATATGGGACTGTGCAGCAGACGTCCCACACGTGTGCCTCTGATGACCAAGCGTCATCGTCTACTACGCCTACAGTGGGCCCGGGAACATCGAGACTGGACCATGGATGAGTGGAAGAGAGTCACCTGTTCAGATGAATCCCGATTTCTCATTCATCACGTCGATAGTCGTGTCAGGGTACGCCGTCTGCCATGCAAACAATTGATCCCCTCTTGTACAGCAAGTCATACACCGGCTGGTGGTGGCGGTATTATTCTTTGGGGGACGTTCTCATGGGCGACTTTGGGACCCGTAGTTGTGGTAGAACAGACCATGAACGCTGCGAATTATCTGAACATCATTTCGGATCAGTTGCACCCTTACATGGCGTCTCTCTTACCAACTGGAAATGGAATCTTCCAGAAGGATAACGCCCCATGTCACAAGGCTCGGATTGTGTTGGAGTGGATCGAGGAGCATACTAATGAATTCTACTTAATGGCCACCTAACTCGCCGGATCTTTATCAGATAGAGCACAGTTGGGGTGTCATGGAGCGGCAGCTCATGACACCACCATGTCCGAATATCTCGACTTTGCGTGACCGCTGCTTAGACAATTGGTACAACCTGTCTCTAGTCATGTACCAAGAACATGTAACATATATGCCCAGGCGAGTTGCAGCTGTTTTGCAGGCCAAAGGAGGCGCAACGTGTTATTGAGTAGGTGGTCATAATGTTTTGGCTCTTCAGTTTATATCATTAATATGCGTATCATAAATATGGGTTAATTAGGAATCTTCTTTTTAATAGATTATTAAATTGGCATTTTCCATCTTTGCGGATGGCTGTTTTCGCCACTTCGGTTAGTGATACACGGGGCGACCTCGGTTCTATTTTTTCTTTTCGTCGCGATTTGGCTCGCGACCTGTATGAAGCGTTTCAAACGGTTCAGTCCATTTTATTCTCTAGCAGGAAGGAAAAGAGATCCTGGGGTGCGCTTCCCAGGTCGCCTCGTACATCACCTCCCTAAGAAAACAATAGGTTAGCGAGTTGGTCCTACTTGTAAGAGGCGGATGGTCGACCTTCGCGATCGATTAGGTGAGCAGTACTACCCCGTGTGACATGAGTAGTAAGAAATGTGATTCTGGTGCAGTTGCTTATTTTACCAAAGTATTTCATTCTTTATATTCTGTTGTGTATTTTATTGTTCATTTGCTAAGCCATAATTGAGCAATTGTGTTTTTTAGAAAAGAATAAACTAAAATTAACTAAACAAGTTCATACATTATTAAAATAGACATTAAAAAATTGCTATTTTAAAGCATTTATGCTAAAAAATATTGAAAGAATACGTAGATTTTAATCAGAAATGCAAATTACGTTTCGAATAGAATAAAACAGCCCGAGATAGTTGTTATGGAAACCTAGTTTGGTTGTTATGTGGAAACGAGGTCTAGATCCGTTTCTATAGGTGCCCCACCACCCACCGAGGGCGCCAGCGTCTATGTGATTTCCCATGTTATTTAGATGTCTATTGTTTCCTATGGCAGTGAACCCTCTGTCTTTTACTTCTCTGTGGTCACGCAAGTTACCCGGTGTCGCTCTTAAAAAAGTAGGGATTTTCCCCTTCGTAAGTGATCCCAGACCGTTGTCAATGCCCCCTTATGTTGCTTCAGTGCGACATAAATCCAATTTCTTACCAATCTCAAAAAAGGGGTTGACACTTAGTTGCGGGTTGGAATCTTGTATGTGCTGAAGTCGTGTCGGCTGCTTGAAGTTTCCTGAAATCGATTCGTAAAAGGTGGTCAACTTTCCCTAAGTCCAGGAAAGGCGTCTCCATAGTCCACAGTGAATGCGATGAGACAAGACCTCCTAAGACTGCCACATTCTTGCCAGTCTGATGATCACAATCCATAAGCTGGCACTAGGAAAGGGAAAACTTTATTGATGGTTTGCCTGCCAATTTTGCAATTCTATTCGTTCTTTTTGTCGTGTTTCATTGCTTTTTATGTTCTTGAGTTCGTTGCTCATCCACTTTTAGATCTTGCTCCAATGTAAGCAAGATAAAGTTGAAAACTAACCATAAGTATGAGAAGGGATGATTTTTCAAATTTTTCTTCGAAACTAGTTGCTTTGAGAGAAAATAGTTTATTTTTTAACGTGTCTCAAAAGTCCCCACCCCAGATTGATTGAGTGAGTACACATACAATCCGATTTGTATGCTTGATCTCAAGGATCCGCTTACCCTGAAATGTTTCTTAAATAATCATAAGTTTATAATGAAACACTACAATTGGCAAACCGATTAAATGATTATCTTTTTCTCTCATTTTTTTTTTATCAACTTAATCTTTTGTAGTTTCTCGTTCCAGTAACATTGTTCGAATAAATTTATAATTCTCTTCTAAATTTTCTAAATTTATTCTAAATTCTCTAAAACTTCTAAATTTATATAAAAAAAAATAATCATAAGTTTATAATGAAACACTACAATTGGCAAACCGATTAAATGATTATCTTTTTCTCTCATTTTTTTTTATCAACTTAATATTTTGTAGTTTCTCGTTCAAGTAACATTGTTAGAATAAATTTATAATTCTCTTTTTAGTTTAAATGTAGTCAGTTTTGCATCAGATATATTTTTTAAAACTCTACTTTCCGGCCATTTAGAAGCGAAGAAAATCAAAAGTGGAATGTGACTTTACGCTTCCGTTGGCGATATCTATTTTTCTTTCAATTGCAATCCGGGCAAACTCAAAGACTTTAATCGCCAGGAATTACTTGAAGATTTTACTTACGAAGACCTCCAGATTCCATTACCAGACGAACGAAAAGGCAGTCGACCCCAGCTCAAGTGCCTCGCCAAGAAAGAGAACTCAACCCATTCAACTTTTTCAATCAACAACCACACTATACTCGATTTTATGAACAAATGAATAGATGAGTCTCAAAGCGACTTTTGTAGAGCCACATTACAGATGAGAAGCTATTTAGCGATTGTGCCAAATACATCGAACGACGACTTCTGTACCATCATGGGTAAATCCTGGGGGTCGTTCTAGAAGCAAGACACGACAACTGATTTTTGACCAATTTGACTGACTCTTGATCTATGACAACCGACATTTCACTTAGTAGGTGTTCCAAATATCACCACTGTGCTTAATATCGCCCACTCGTGTTTGCAAGCTACTATGCGTGACATCTATGAGTTTATGTAGTTACCTTGACGTTCTAGGGTTTTGCCACACGCAGCGACACCGGTAAGTTTCCTATCAGATATATTACCAACACTATTGCATCTGAAGTGTTTGAGGTTGTGATCACAACACATTTTTTGTCTTCAATCCATTCAGGGAATGTTATCCAGGTAAGTGTTTCCAAATCATAATTTCGTTTATGTGACCTGAAAGTACATTAAATACTAAAAGTAGGTAGGTATGCTCTACTAGCAACTTGCTTTTAATAGTAGCTTCTAATTTCGCCTGGTGGGTGGTAATAGGAACAGGGGTAGGCGATATTAGGACCACACTCTTAAAAATTCTCTTGGGAAACTTTTTTTTTAACTAGTTAACTTAAACTGACATAAGTGAATAAGGTATAGGATCGCTGGAAACCAAAGAATAGTTCCTAGTGATATTCATTTAGTTTCCAGCTTGATTTCCCAACCCAGGAGGCTGAGATGCAGAGAAATAGGTAAGGTAGGCGATATTTTGAACACCTTCTATGCTGATTTTTGACTCACCAATATTTTACTTTCTAGTTTATTTTAAATAAGATTGAATAAACCTTTACCCCGATTTTGGAAGCACCATCTTTTTACAAGCTTAAAACATGAATGCACATTGTTCCAATTTCCATTCACCCCCTTCCACCATTGATCAATAGAAACAATACAATCAACACGGCCTTTTAATTTTAAGCCCACAGTAATAAATATCGACTACAAAGCAACCATTTTGTCTTTCAATTCATGCCACACATATACGCTAGTTTTTCATATATTCGATTAAATGTGACGAGTTAAAAAATATATATAGACATTCCGTTTCATTTAAATACTTGCAAATGGCGCAAGTTCCAAAAGTGGAGCAAGCTGCGCCAAATGTAAGACTAAAAAAGATTCTATAAATGCATTAAAAATTCGAACAAGCAACCCAAACCAATATTAAAAGTGGTTAGGGTCGGGAGAAGAAAATGTGCTCTCACATTGTGTTCTCAAGCAATTGGCTTTTCTGCTCTTCCGAGTTACGAAAGGAATCTCTGAACACCACATCGGATTATAATTCATTCTTAAGTATTATAGACGAAAGTACGATCATTCATTTTAAAACGCATTTCAACTTGTGGATTTAACTAGCTTTCCAAGAAACAACAGAAATGTCAGATATTTTTTACGAAATACAACTGAGACAGAAAATGCTTTCAATGCCCCAAACTGTTTATTCCACTCTAGTTTTCATTCCGAAACGCTTGGACATTAACTCTTCAAGTGGTTTCGACGCGTTCTCTTGTCCATCAAGGTCTGGCCAATTTTGCTAATTACGTGTTATCTCGTAATCACGCCGAATGTTTGATGATTCTTACGTTACGATCTGGTTAATTTTGTACTAATGACGAGAGAGATATCTCGTCCATCAAAATCTGGTCAGTTTTGCAGATGATTAGGTTTTTGATGAGATTCCTCGTTGAGACTACCACCAAGAGGATTAAAAGGTTATTAAACAAAATGGAGCCGGGAAATCAGATTTAAGTACGTTTGCAAAGATTTCATTTAAAAAATAATGAAAGTAAATATCGAGCTTTAATAGAAAAAAATGTCGTAATTTCAATGTATGAAAATATAAATTGGTTGATATGGAACATTTAGAAAATGAAAGTAACTATCGAGCTATAATAGAAAAAATGTCATAATTTCTATGTGAGAAAATTGATTGATTGATGTGGGGGAACATTTAGAAAATGAATGTTAATATCGAGCTTTTATTGAAAAATGTCCTACTTTGAGATCAAAATGGAGCCGGAAAATCAGATTTAAGTACGTTTATGAAGATTTCATTTAAAAATAATGAAAGTAACTATCAAGCTTTAATAGAAAAAAAATGTCGTAATTTTAACATATGAAAATATTAATTGGTTGATATGGAACATTTAGAAAATGAAAGTAAATATCGAGCTAAAATAGAAAAAATGTCCTAAGTTCTATATGAGAAAATTGATTGATTGATATGGGAACATTTAGAAAATGAATGTAAATATCAAGAATAAGTCCTAATTTCAGAATAAAATGGTGCCAGAAAATCAGATTTAATACGTTTGTACAGATTTCATTAAAAAAATAATGAAAGTAAATATCGAGCTTTAATAGAAAAATGCCATAATTTCAAAAAATGAAAAAATAAATTGGTTGATATGGAACATTTTGAATTGGAGACCAACAAACTCAGGCATCACAAAATAACGAACATTTCATGATGTAAAATTATTAAACACATTTTTTATAAACTTTTCAAGATTAATTTCTTATACTTGTAATTATTTATTATGGATGTGTCCCGCGATAAATACTAGCTCGTCAATGCCCCTTCTCCACAATTTGATTAAGACACATCATAAGAAAACTTTTGGCAGTTCGGGGAGAAATGAACAGGTAACTTGACTTTACGTCATTAAATATCTTACTTCCAAATATCTAAGCTCTATTACTCAAATTCTTAATTGCAGTGCACATGCCAAAGTGTTGAACTGTCATACGCTGTCTGCTATTGCATAAATCAGGAGAGTCAACTATGTTATAGTAAAAAGATTAAAGATGACAACACAAGAAAAATTATCAATCATTTTAAGTATAATTATTGAGTTTAATTTTGTTAAAGACGTTCAATATGGGCATTTTTCAAATTCGGTATTAATTTTTTTTAATTAAAATTTTTTTTTTTTTTTGCTCTTTTAAATGTCTATAAAATTGTTATGCCTTCCTTAAGAACTCGCCATCACTTAAAATTGGTACCGCTGATGAAAATGCTGTAAGTCATGAAAGCAAAATTGATCCTTGCCATGTGTAGAGGACGTCAAAATTGGCCGAAAAAAAAACAGATATATGTACAAACATCAATTAGTATCTGCTGGTAAACAGATTTGTGAGTGAATCCTGTTGTTAACGGATTAAGAGAATTGTCTGTCACTTGGTCATCTACATCAATTTTGTTACCTTCAACGCATGCACTCAAAGAAGCAGACGATTCTCGGTTGAAAAAAGTTTCTTGGGATGATATAGGCGACACACACAGGGTGCGAAAATAATATATATTTTTTTTTCATAAAGAGAACCGGGTTTAATTTAAATCAGATTTTTTTTTTTTTACTTTAGTGCAGTGCACATGAGAAATATTTTGGCAGATGAAAAAGTTGTTATTCATTAAGGTGAAATTCGTTAGATATGCGTCGGTGTAGAGTGCCTATATAATCAGAGTGGCGACAAAGGACCAAATTTGGCCCAATGCGCATGCGCGGCAGCCATTTCCTACCAGAATCGTCTCAAAGAAGGTTGCTGGGCGAATTAATATATAATTTCAGGGAGAAAAAAAAAAGCATATTATTGTTATAATATGCTTTTTTATACATTCTTATATTTTTATACATACTTTTTTAAACATTCGGTAGAAATGAATCATATAAACGCTCAACTACATGCGTAATTGATGAGATTGATTGCACAACGCGCTAACTTAGATTGCGGGAAACACCATGGTGTTCAAAAAAAGCTATTTACTTAAAAAGTCTTCAAATTTATACTGACAAAACACTAACATAATAATAAATAAACATTCTAGAACACGAAATGGAACATGAAAAAGCTATATGTTCTTTTAAATTTAATGTACACACGTTTTTCTCGAACACACAAAAAGTTCTCACGTTAAGTCTACGGGAGCTTGGAAAAAACCGCCTCGGACGGTAGAAAAGGTCTCTAAGTCAATTAGAAAGTGTTTCCTGTATGTCGCCACTCTGATTATATAGGCACTCTACGTCGGTGTAGTTTCTAGATAGAATTGCATTATGTTGAACATAATAAATACAATGTTTTTGAAAATACAGCTGATAATTTTGTAATATTAATGCAATTTAAATTAATTTGGGGCCTCATTGCTTTTAATCTTGCATTTTTCCGTTAATATTTTCATTTAATTTTTTTATATATAGAAATAGTTGTTCGCAAATGTATATACAGCCAAAAAAGCAATAACATGAATAAGGCATGAATGTGAAGTGTGGGATATTACTCTGCAGATAGGTCATCAAGTTATAAAACATTGCTAAATATCACGCTTGTTATTAATAAAGAACAGAAAATACTTTTAAAATGCTTATCTTATATTGCCCGATTCTTGTAAAAAAAATTAGTTTTGTAAATGGGATTTAAAATAATAAATATTTGTGGAGTGAAGAAAGGAACATCAAAGCACAACTTCATACACACACACACATATATTTAAAAAAACAAGATAAATTAAATAAGAGTATTTTTTTTCACTATATTTAAAGCCTGAGAGAGAGGCTTAACACCTTAGTTTTCATAGTTGGAATGCTTAAAAATACAAAACAACATTTGCAGAGCCATTTCTGAATGGTGTAATGGATTTGTACTTAATCGGGAATTAACGTGAGGAGGCCAGATTAAAACCATTTGAAAAATAAAACAAATGTGAGTATTTGATGAGTTTAATAGTTTAGGTTAATGAGATTAATATAACTAATATCATTGCAAGCATTTTGATAAATTATGGATATGAATGGTTTCCATTCTTACTCTATGAATCTATCCGTAAGTTTCAATTAAATTATTCATATTAAGTATATTAGTTTAAGTAAATCAGTAAATATTAAGTATATATTAGTTTGCAATAATATGTGCTTTATATTAAGTAGTATAAAAAAGTATGTCTGCATAATATTAAGTATTTAAGTAATTGACAAGAGCATGTGGTGTCGTAGCCCCAAACAGTACGAATCCTACACAAGAAGACAACCAACAACTAAAATATTTGCGTTCTTATTATTCCAAGAACATTAAGAATATGTACAGTATTTACATCATCGAATTAACTTCATTACGCGGATACATAAAGTATATATCTCACAGTCCAGAGCGGGAAACCAACCTCACCCGCTGCTTCTGGCTCTCTAACCGTCATCTCCAATATCTATCCGCAGTCTAAAAATAGCCCAACGGTAAAAGTCATAAACAGATCAGAGATCATCTGGACGAACACCACCAGCAGCGGACGCTCTATTTCAACTCTTCTTCTGAAGTCGTAAAGCGTGTGGCGAAAGAACAGCAGCTGGCGCCAAACACTAACCAATCAGAATATATTCGGAATTCCAATGATATAATGGAGTAGGCACCAGCTCTGCAAGTGACTCTTTCCAAAAGTCAAGCACAAGTTTCTCACGATGTCACAAGCAATTTATTAGGAACATTAAATTACTGAGAAAGGTAATTTGTGGATATTTGCACATGGTCAACCAACGTCACATGCGATTGCTCATCAAATCAGTATTGTCAACAAATCTAATCTGGAATTATTTAGAGTATTCATACGTTACTTTCATTCAGTAGCACGTTTTCATCAGTTAATCATGTTAAAGATCACTCTAACGTGATATTTTTTATTTTACTTTTCCTTACTAGCCGAGTAGTAAGCAGACTTACTGGTAGCCGAGTAGTAAGCGCTCTGGCCTTAGATTTAACCGGTTTCCAGTTCAAGAAACTTTTGAATGTCAGTCAGAAATACAAACTAAAGCAAATTTAATCAGCATAAATCGCAATTTCGTTTATCACGCAAATAAAATATGAACATAGATACAAGTAAACAACCGTATTGTTTTGATCATTTAAAATTTGTCTCGACTTCTCTGATCCCTTCCCACTCATTGTATCAAGTTTGATTCCAGTAATTTATTCTTGTTATATTTCACTCTTCTGAGCCACAGAAGCTTTTCCTTAGTGCATACATCCATTACCTGATATTGTCTTGAGTTACGCCCAGCTTGGCTAGATATGGCCCTTGCTTCACAATGATCAAAACCAACTCACTCAAACAATCAACAGGCGCTAGAGCTCTTCGCTTGATTTGGCAACCGATCAAAATGCTATAATACGAAATGAGCATTTCATTTGCAAATATATTTGACTATGTTTAGACCTGTCTACCATTTTTTTCTTCTTCAGGTCTTAACAAAACATGTATGTGAATCGATTAAGCAAACTTCATAATTTACTTTCAAACATCGATAACATTTGGAGTGCTGATTCCCCTCTCTAAATACACCCTTAGTAACCTCAGTGTGCTCCTACAAGTCAACTGCTTTTCTGCCATTCGACTACAATATGATAGCTCAGTGGTTCTGCAGACTGCGAGTTGTAGGCTGTGGAGTTTCAAATTTCTGTAACTACTATGGGTGTATTTCTCTCTTCGGAATCAGTAGAACCTTCCTTGTGTGTCCATTATGTGGTTTGATGCTGCTTGGCCAAATATAGCCCTTGTGTCATAGAATCTATCACCCACATATTGTGGAGAAGCAAATTGCCCAGTGATAGTTCCAAGTAGAGTAAGAATAAATCATCAAAGATTTAAAGAATTAAAAACATTTATTCATTAAAAGCTGTAAAACTATTTACAGAAAATAAACAAAGATTGAAGAACCAGATACATCTCTGTCCAAAGTATGACACAAATTGTGATCTGAAAGAAAGGAACTTTCACTTTTATACTTCTTGTATCTCTAGAAATTAGCATAAATATCTCAATAGAAAGATTGCTATAAACAAAATCATAATACTGCATTCGGCCTTGCCTACACTATTGCAATACTACGGCGATGATGGTTGTTTCTTCCAACAGGATCGAGCTCCACGTCATACTGCAAAACGTGTGCTGGACTGGTTTCCTGAAAATGAGACGAATTTGTTTGACTGGCCTGTTCAGAGCAACGATCTCATCCAGATCCAGCACTTGTGGGACAAGCTGGAGAAACGAGTACGACACCAGCAAGCACGCCCGTCTTCACAACAATCTCTTCTCGAGAGGTATGGCGAGCTATTCCTGTCCAGACTTAGAGATCTTGTGGAAAGCATAGCTCAATGTGTTGCAGCATACCTCGATGTATTGCAGCTGTAATATAAGCAAAATGAGGGATCTACCTGTTACTAAATAGAATAATAAGGCACTTTTTCTGTAAAACATGCAGTGTCCAAATACTTTTGTCCATATTGTGTATATCGTCATTTTCAAAATTGATTAGCTCTTGATGGAGATATCTCCTCGAAGCTACTTGGAGGATTAAGCAAATGAATAGTAAGCAAATGTTTTGGAAGGTTTATGAGGTTCTGTGCCAAGTCAGTGAAATGAATGTTTATTTTATGGAATTCCATAATTTCTACAAATTCGATCTTGATGTTCATTCTATATAGTAGTCAAAGTTGGTTTGGTTCTGTTAAAGATAACTTGTTCATTAGAATCCATCTTCACATGTTTGCACCTCCTTCTTGTATGGTTATGGTTATCGTAAACAAACAACAGACAAGTTGAGTTGTCATGCTTTTGTGATTGGCCACAGAATGACATCACACCTAAAAATGGGTGTGGTCATAATATTATGGCCAATCATCTACTTAAGTCAAGGTACACGTCAGCGTTCATGGTACCAGGTAAAGCAATGTGCCAAGTCCTAACCAGGAAAAATAACCCCTCACTAAGATAGATCCCTCTCCGAATTTCCGAAGTGTCTAAATACTTTGGTCCATATAGTGTATATCATTATCGATATTACCAATTTTTTTTATGCTGAGATCCAAGATCTAGACGGTTTCTCTTTAATAACGAGATATCATGTCCATCAGAGATCTGGTCAGTTTTGCTAATGACAAGATTCCACATAGAGACAACCCAGAAGGTTAAAAGACTGGTCAGGTTTTAGGTAAAAAAAATAAGATTTTTTAGCATATTGATAGCAATATACATCTTTTAAACAGATTAAAAAATGATAATGTATTTCTCATCTTCATGGAAATAAGCATCGAGTTGAAAAAATATCAGTTAATGAGTTTCTGCTCTAAGCTGACTATAAGATGTCCTTAAAAAATTACTTCACTCGCACACTAAACATTGTACCAAAAAACTGGCTAAGCACATTTATTGAAAAAGCGTATGACCCAAAAATAGAAATGTATGTCAGAACATAAATATAGATAAATCTTATGTACAGCAATTGGTTATGAAGTTGGGATTGAGAAAGAAACAGACGGATCGTGAATAAGTTCAGTCACTGTTGTGCTTCGCTGTCTCTTTTGCTTAAAATTGAGATGAACTCCAGGAGATACATTTGCAGTTTCACGTCAGCAGGTTTGTTGCTGACAAAAAAACCGGGAACTCCAACTTTCTCAAGTGTAATCTGTTGATCACTGACCTAGGAAAGATAGAACTGTCTATTAAAAGTATAGAATAGTATGCTTTCATAATTTACTAGTTTGATAAGAATTGGATATCATTTATAAGTAGAATTAGTGAATGAAACAAATCCCACGTATATGACTTTACATCATTTGCCATCTGGCTTCTCAAAATACTTCTGTACTCCTATTTAAATTATTAAGTGCAGTATGCGTTTAAGTGTTGAGACATCATAGGTTATCTACTGTTACATAAAATAATTAAAAGTCAAAAATATTACAATAAAATACAGCAGTAGGTAAACCTATACTGAAACACACTGCACTAGTAGCAAACTCAAAATATGATTTTTGGAGTAAGTACAGTTTAAATGTGAAAAACTGCATTTTATCCCAGCATTACACTGTCAAAGCTTTATATTCAATACTGCATCCCTAGTAGGTCTAATAGCCTGTTGTGTTGCACTAGTGAAAATTCAACTACCTACCTTGTCAAATGTGAATGACACAAATACCAGTGACTTAACGTCATTCACCACCTGGCCTTCCCAATACTTCTTTACTCTATTACTAGAAATAAGCGCAGTGAACGTGTCTAAGTGTTTAGCCATAATAGGTTGTCTACTATTTCATAAACTAGTTAGGAGTCAACAGTATTAGAATAAAATAAATGTGCACACAGATAGTCATGCCCAGTCATACTGAACTCAGTAACTGAAGTCTTTCTTGGAGAGTCTGGTACAACATCACTAGAGGAAAGAAGATATATCCCTGACAGCATTGACAAATCTTTCTTTTAGGCAATGTATCCTTTCTTTTAGGCAAAGACAACTCTTATCCAAAGTTTCATAGGGTGAAAAGACAGAGGGTTAAATGGGTTTCGGGAGTTCTTGGTTCCTTTTTGGCAATATAGTCTGCACTCACATTTCTACAATGAGAGGAGGGAGAGGCGATGGAGAAAAATTTCTGAGAAACATGGGAGAAGAGATTTTGCTTATTGGTTACTAGGGTCATGTGTTTTAACCTTGAGTTGTAAACCAGATATAGGGCGACACTTGTGATTTTGTCTTGCTATGTTACAACGCAGAGTACATAGCAAGCAGATTGGTTCTTTGGGAGTATTTAGTAAGTATTTTTATAATGTCTAATGAAAAGAGAAAGTGTTTGTCTCTTGAAAGTAAAATTGAAGCAATAAAATTAGTAGATGAAGGTTGTATAAAAATATATGAGATTGCGAAAAATATTGGAATCCATGCAAATTCTTTGTCTACAATCTTAGAAAATAAATTCAATTGTTAAAAATGTATCACCAAAGTTCAACTGTTTCCGATAGGAAATGATTTCGTAGATCGATGTAAGAAGATTCTAAAAGAAAAAGCCATTCATTTTGCACAGATTTTGGGAAAACCAGATTTTGTTACAAGGAATGGATGGCTACTGAAGAATCGACATGAGATTGTTTTTAAAACAGTGAGAAGAAAGTGCACAATGGTACTGTACATGACTGGTTGAAAAGTTAGGAAAGATTAATTGAACAGTTTAAACCATCAGATGTCTTTAATGCTGACGAAACTGATCCGTTTTACCAACTTTTGCCTGAAAAAACATTTGCATTGAAAGGAGAGTCTTGTAAAGGGTGGAGAAGGGGAAAACATTTCAAAGACAGGCTAATGGCGCTTCTGTGCTGTAATGTGGACGGATCAGAAAAGAGGAAGATTTTAGCTATAGGAAAATTAAAAAAAACATGATGTTTCAAGAATAGCAAAAATCTACCCATAATATACCGGAACAAGAAAAAGACCTGGATGACTTCCATAATTTTTGAAGAATGGCTGAAAGGATTTGATGATGAAATGTCAAAAAAAAGTAGACACATTTTGATACAAAAAAAGGTAGACACTTTTACTTGATAACTGTAATGATCATACTAGGAATATCAAACTAAAAAAAAACATTACAGAGTATCACTTTCCATCAAATGTTACATCAAACTGCAGCCTTTAGATATGGGCATAATAAAATGCATGAAAGTGTATTACAGGTCTCAGATTATTCAACGTGTTCTTTTGAATCTAGAAACTGATCTGCATTTTGTTGAGGACATTATAATTGCCAATTTTTAGATACCAGTATGCCTGGGCGATGTATCGATACACCGTGGAAAACCAGTTTGAGGTCGACATCGTCACATCGGTTTTGCAATTTTCCCGATGATGATGTATAGTGATACATCGGTTTTTCAAAATGACACACAGCCAATCCCAGAGCACTAATATCACGATTTCGATATTTTCAAAGCGCATGCGCTATATTGCGGTCTCTCACGCAGCCAATCCCAGAGCATCATCACGCTTTCTCCCGATGTCAGCAGCCAATCCCAGAGCATCATCATGGTGTCACAATGTCTCTTGTTGCTCAGCGCCAACTATTTCGATGTTTTCTTAGAGGAATTAAATGCTCCTTTATTTCTATTTTTATGCTTAAGTTTTTCTCCTTCTAAATAAGCTATTTTTTATCTACTTGAGCATATATGGTGTGTGGAACACACTAGGCCTATCGGTGTAAGATCGACATCGCCACATCAGTTTCGCGATTTTCACGTTGAGTTGCCAAACCAGTATTTCATGGTTTTCCTGTGTCACGATGTTAGATGTTTTCACAGCGCATGTGCAATTCATTGCGTAAAACCGATGCCTAATCAGTATCTCATGATTTTCCGGTGTGAAATTTCAGTTTAGATCGACACAACGATTCTGATGTTTATTTATGTACATGTGTGATTTTCCACCATGGTAATGAGAATTTTTTTTATAGTTAATTTTACGATTTATGCACAGATTTCTTTTGTAGGGAATAAGGCGACATATAAAGATTGAAATTTAAAAGTTTCAAACTGCGAGAGAGCGAATAATTTTACTCACTAGCTAAATTTATCTAGGTAAGCTTTATATTACGTTTTTTAATTAGTTAATGTTTTTTTTGCTTAAAAATACTTGAAAAACAAAATAATTTTGCAAAATCTGCGAATTTTAAATATGTTTTCATTTTTTTTTTAATTAATGAGGAATTTCTTAAAATTATTTGTGTTCTGATGATGACTTTCGTTTCCAGATTTTTTTTTTGTGTGAAATTGAAATTCAGTACAATTTAAAAATTTTAAAACAAAAATGATTTTGCACATTTTAAGTGGAATTTCGAAAACACTCTCTTGTTTCTTGATGTTACAATCAATCTGTTTGCATCCCTTTTTGTTGTGAACTTCTGTGGAAATATAGGTTACATATGCCATCATCACTACTAAGAGGAATCAAATGCCTCTTTATTTCTATTTATGTAGAAGTTTTTCTCTTTCTAAATAAGCTAATTTTTGAATCTACTTGATCATATATGGTACGTAGAACACACACACATATATATATATATATATATGCATGCAAAATCTTGTTTTAAATCATGCGTGTTTCTTAAACGTACAACGCAGATCTTTATTTGTTATTTTTTTCATACCACGATTTTATATAGCAAAGAAAAGAAAGAACTTATTTTCAGTGTTTCGTGCAACTTCGCTATATTTCCATAAAATTCCGCTTAGAATATTAAACTGTCTAACTCTTTTCATTGGTTCCAATGCCCTTAAATCCTTCCAATACGAGGAAGATAACTTTATATATAGCTGGTATTTTACATATTGCTATAGTGACTACAGTGCAATTCTGCAAAAGGTCACTAGCTTGTTAGATAATTTCACAACTTTGAAAATTGTCTAAGTAACCTCACAACAACCACAGGACACAATAAACCAGCATTGCTCAAACATAACATTTTTTTAAGAAATAGTAACTTACAGTTTGATCCAATTCCATGATAACTTTCATGTCTAAATGATTCAGCTCCTCTTCATGCCATTTATCTAAATTCTAAATGGAGCAGAAAAATATGAGATTAGATAATAAAAAAAAGATATTTTTAAAACATGCAGGCATTTATTCTGCACAATACAGAAACCGAAGTAAAATTCACCTTTCAATGATTCCACGCAAATCAGATAATTCTGGGAATCTTAATTTATTGTTCAAAACCATAATTTAAATTGTGGGATTGTAGGTAAAAAATGTAAAACATGCATATATGGTCTTTCTTTGAAAAGCAAATATAAGAAAGCAAACTTAATCAGTCAAATTCATGGAAACATCATAGAAAAACTTTTATGTATTCGTGTAATGAGGTTAATGTGATGAAGTAAATATTGTATATTTTCTTAATGTTCTTGGAATAATAAGAACTTAAATATCTTAGGCGTTGGTTGTCTTCTCCTTGTGTACGACAATTTGTACTGTTATCATGCTACCGTTTTGGTGGCGACGACACCATGAGAGGTTAATATGTAGCATACGTTACCCACAGGGTTCTAATGAATATGAGTACCAAATTTGGTGCTGATTGGTCAAACCATGTAGATTTGTAAAGAACAGAAAGATAAATGTCAACTCTGCTTTATATACAGTACAAAGTACAGTCAAAATCCAAAAACATCCTTTTTGTCAAAAAAAAACCCTAATTTAACCCCAGTGTGAATAGGTCCACAGATTATTTACCTCCTGAACACGTTTCCATTACAAAAATATGAAATTTATAAATAGGAATAATTTTTAAAAAGGAACAAAAAACTTTTTAATACAGTAAAACAAATTTTACCAACAAATCTTCTATTTTTCTGTGTGGTATTTACTCTGAACATGTCTGTTATTTTGTGTTGTTTCATCAATTTGGTCTAGGTGTAACGCCTTGTATTATAAAAAATTTCTGAAGGGTGAAGAGGCAGAATAGATAAAAAAACAGCAGAGAAAAAAACAGTGGTTAGCAAATTATCTGGACTTGGGACTTTGTACTGAAAAGATTTTGGGACCAGAATGATGATGGGGATATCATCAGCTTGGATTAGAAACTCGTTATCTGACAAAAAAGAAACTTTACTATCCAGCTGTTTAAAAGCTTTACTAAGCTGAAAAACTTTACTATGCATCGAAAAGCACCAGACAGAGCTTTTTTTACATCAAAAACATAGTTCAATATTCATTATGATAAACTATATAACAGACTCAATTTACGAATAATAATACACATAATGAAATATAATTAAGTCAAACAAGAATGATTTTAGTAAAAAATGTAAGTAAAAAATAAACATAGATCTGCTTGTTACCATAGCAAACTTTCAATACAAAAATGTAGGGATTTAAATAATTAGTATGTGACAAAGTATGAAGAATGAAGGACTTCATTCAAATATGCAACAGTTATTTTTTCAATCACAATACAAAGGAGTTTATGACATCCTCCCCGGTATCAAAGACTCCCATGAAATCTTGGTTAAATGAAATTGCTTTAGTCTGGTGCTTTTCAGGAAATCAGGGTAGATCAGAGTAGTGTTAAGTAGCATTGATAACACTAGAGATGTCAAGATTCGACAGTAAGTACAAAAGTATCTTGTACTTGGCTTTGAATAACCTGACATTATACTCCATTTGCTGTTGTTTCTTTCCCACAATGACACAATACAATACAGATAATTTTTAGAGCCCTGAGTTAAAAAGGTGCAATTGTGCCTGCTCTGCATGAGTGATCCAAATAATGCACGGTACACACATCCGGTTTTTCAACATGTGGTGCCGCTGTCACAACGCAAGTGCTGTG
Organism: Metellina segmentata; assembly: GCA_947359465.1. Taxonomy (NCBI): domain Eukaryota; kingdom Metazoa; phylum Arthropoda; class Arachnida; order Araneae; family Tetragnathidae; genus Metellina; species Metellina segmentata. The sequence goes on from OX375882.1 coordinate 6,977,472, forward strand.
TGAGATACATTAGATCCAATAGAGTAGTGCACACATGCCTCTGGTGCCGCTACTGCACCGCACATCCAACTTGTGTGCAATTTATACCGCAACTCCCCACAGCGCTGCAGCTCACTGCACACGCTTCTCTGTTCTGAAGTACCTTATTTTCGTAAATAAATGGAATATAAATAATAATTAATAAATGGTTGTATCCAGTAACGTCTATTTTGTGCGTTTTAAAATATTCTTTTTTTTTACACCAAGTAAGCGAAATAAACAAGTTTTCTTCGATAGAATATTTATTGCAAATGGCGCGAAATTAGTACTTGCGTCATTTCATGTTTATGTGTGCATAGTTGGGGTTTGGTGCCGCAGCGTAAAGGTGAAAATTAAGAAATTTTGCAAGTGGCCAGGGGCCACTGAACTTGTTTCATTCAGTGGCCACTTACAAACATTCACATATTTGAATACACACAAACGTTATATATGACTGTCCATACTTTTTTTTAAATTTTTTTTACGGCCCTCGGAAAAAAAACGTAAAATTGGAAGTTCTACCATATAACTAATGTTTTAACGAAAGTGTGGCAAAAGTTTTCAGTCTCTAGTTTCAAAGATTCAGTTGCCACGTGGCGAGTGGCAACCGTTAATTTCCACCTTTACCGCAGCGGCGCCGCACGTTAAAAAATCGGATGTGTGCACCAGGCCTTATGTCTTAGAGCTAGTTGAGCTTTGGAAAAACAAAGGTGAGAAATTAAGGATAGAATAATACACCCTGTGCAAGTACATATTACTTTATCTCGATACTAGCCTTAGTAAAAAGCATGAAATATTTTACTCAAGATACTCACTGTGCATGACACAAACATCTTTAACCAATCATTATGAGGCTGAAAAGATAAGGCATTAGCAGTCATTAATTGGCATTTTGCAGTGAAAATTAAGGACATTAAAAGAGAAACTGACCTTTCAATCAGATTTGTATTTGAAAAATTGTTGTTTTTTCTTCAGGTTTTATGGATTACTATTTTTTATTACCGAATTAGAACTTTTTTATTGTGAGATGGGTTCACTCGACGCTATGTATCGGACCCTTATCAGGGTCCTACTGAAGAGAGTTTTTAAAAATGAAGTAAGAAATTTTGCAATACTCACATACTAAATTTATTCTTTAAATCCACTGTAATGGTTGATATAGTAAGAATAACTAGACAATTTTCAAAGTTCCAACGTAAAGCATGTGTTTCAATACTGACAAATGTATATATTGTATGTAATGAGAAGTCAAGAGATCTGATATGAAAGTATACAGCTCTCTAATTAAGAGTTACATTTTTTCGTTTTTGTCTAATAAAGAAGGAAAATATGTAATGATGGCTCTTAACTTTTGATACCAAAAAATATGATCACCACACAAGTATATGGTAATCTTTAATGTGCTAAAAAAATTAGGACAAGGCTGCTATAAAAGTATAAACATCTCTAAATGAAATTTATATGGAAATTTCGTAATGCTTGCACAAGATTAAAAAATAATTACCTCTATTTCTGCATTTTGCCTTAATCTGAGTACTTCCGCATTTCGAGCATTTACTCGATATTCATTTGCTAAGGCTTCTTTGTGACGAGTCAGCATTTTACCCCTTGTAGCTAGACAACAAAAAAGATATCAAAATAATCAACACAAATATATTGCAAATTAATACAAGACAGTAAAAATTACTAAGCAATCAAGTTAATACAAGACAATGAAAATCATTAAGAAAACAAGTTAGTACAAGACAATGAAAATCATTAAGTAAACAAGAATCTTTTAAGAGGACATTTTTATGCACTTTATTGTACCTAAAAAATGTAATGGTAATAAATACTGAAATTATTTTTAGAAATTATTGGAGAGGATATAGAAATTATAGGAGGAGGGGTTAAAGCCCACAAAATCCATTGACCGCATAAAAATTTACTTTCAGAAATCTCCATTTTGTTTACAGATCAGAATTCATATTATCTGCTTTTTTGCAATACTTATCTCTTATGTTGGGGAGTCAACCATAAAAATATTATAATGTAAGGAATTTGATAATATGGCATAATAAATGGAAGGAGTCACTCTGCAATTGGTTACTCGTATTTTTCAACATAGTAATAAATATTTATCCCATCAGTCTGGAGGGACCCAGTCCCAATCTTAAAAATATAGGGGCCCAAAAGGGGTCAGGTCCAAAGACTTGATGTCCTTGGTGAAAGTAGTAAAAATGCTTGTGGTATGTAATGCTACATGTTCCATGACAAGTTCAACACTGATCAGATAGTCGATAACTCAGTAATGCGTTTTTTCACACCGGAAGTATCGCCAGTACTTATTACATGCCAACACAGAGGAATCAACGTATAAGTCATGCAGGAAGGAATATCCAAATTTCAAAAAACTATTTTGAAAAACATATTTGGATATTCACTGGTAGTGTCTTAATATTCACCCCACCCATATGAGGGAACAAAGGATTCAGATCTGGTGTCTATTATGAATTACCTGCATACTTAAAAGGGATTAACTGCTGACCTAAAAGGAACCCAGAGGCACAGACTATTAGGAACTCGGGTTATTCAACATTTGAGATCCAAGATTTGTTTTGGAATAAAACTGTGGAAAAGTTTAATTTTTTAATTGCTGTCATGTACTCTCACATACAGCAGGACCCTTGATTTAAAAAAATGGGTAACTTGTTTAGTTAAAAAGTGTAAATACTACTCAAATATGATCCTGTATAAAAATTGAATAACTATTTTATGTGATTTAAACTAATAGTTTTCAGTTAGTTTTTGAGCAAGTGGTCTGAGACTGTGATATCAGGTGCTTGATGGGTTTTTATGGTAGCAGTTAAAGGAAATACTTTTTGAAATCTTTTTAGGAGATCTTAGAATAATATTTAAGTGATGTTTGAAAAAGACAATGCATTCTCAATTGGAAGATTATGCATAATATAGACCAGTCTTGAAGAAAGAATTCCAAAACATCTTTATAACATAAAAAGCAATGGCAATGCTCAATACTACACATACAAATCTATTGTGCTCAAGCAGGTCTACCAGAATGGCATATGAAGAAAGTTCTTTTTATGTAAACATTAGAGGTCAAATACTACAGTGCTTTGAAGTATCTTTTGTGAAGCAGTTACTGTTTCAGTTATTAATATCAAAAGAATTATGAAGGAAGTGTGACATTTTATGATTAATACCAAGAAATATTACCATCTGGCTTTAAAAAATACTGTCTAATACCTATATATAAAAAAAAACCTGCCTAAAGATTATTCGTAACCTTTACGCTTATATTTTGTCAATCCTCTCCAGGAATGACTTTTCTCTTGATTTTCTACAAGTCCCTGTACCTAATTAAATAACTTGAGTGATAGGGCCTTGAGTGGCATTTAAGACTGACGTTTTCCTTTCATAGTATCGTTTGGCGTGAGAAGAGATATCACCTGACGACTTTCTGCTTTTGCCAAAGCGTTCACACCTCTTGGTCGGCAGGGTAGGAGGCCAACGAACAAAAGAAGGGATATTCAAGAACAGTGTTTCCCAAAGTGTGGTACGCCTAACCCCAGGGGTACGGGAAGAATTTTGTGGGGGTACGCGTTGCACCAGAGTTTGGTGGGGATATGCACTGCACTGTGCTTAGCTGCACCTAATTCTACGTTCTCATGAGTCAAGTCAAGACAGTCTTGTGAGGCGTGAGATGGTCCGGAGTGACACGGCGGCAATATACCACACATCGTTACAGAAACAACTTACTTCGTTAACCCTCCATCGGGCGCAACCGTTCCCCACTCCTCTTGTAGAAGGGGTAGAAATCTGCTTATTCTAGTAGTCTCTTATCTTTACTGGATGTTGAGACCCAACCTTTTAATTTTATTAGCGCGCTTCATGGACAGCTGTTAGCGTCATTCTGATCTCTCAGGCATATTGCGCCCGAATGAGTTACACATATAAAAGTACGTAATATCTGTGTTTTAACATCACAGTTGTTTATTTTATTAATTTCATGACTGCACCATGCAAAATTTGTGGCTTTTTCCGTAAATATGTGGAAAACGGGTTTTAGAAGGATGACAAATTATGAATGTAATAAATGTCACAACACAATCTGCCTGCAATCTCATGCAAATATGATCTGCGGAATGTGTTGTGCTGTTTGCCAATATCCCTCTTCTGCTGAACTTAAAGCTGAAAGACTATGACTCAGAGTGAATATCTGCTTTTTAACTCTGCACTATACAATGTATAATTTTTACCAAAATTATTTAATTTGTTACCCTGGAAATTTAAGTCGATTTAGTGCTAGATCTGAAATTTTCTTGTAATGTTTCCCTCTCTTCACGAGTTTATAACAAGTTCGTTGACTAAAATTGATGCTGATACTCTGAAATGCATAACAGCAATTGGAGAGTGCAAGTGGGCTTGGAAAAACTATTTCCCTGACTTAACCAAAAATATTGAATGGATAAGATATCCATTTAACATTAACACAACATCCATGCCAGAAGATTTGTCGCATGTAGAAGAAGAGCAATTGTTGGAATTGGCTTCAGACGGATTCTTGAAAAATAAACATAAGGACAGTACTTTAACATCTTTCTGGTTACAAATGCAACTTGTGTATCTGGTTTTAATAGAAAAAGTTCTAAAATACATCTTGCCTTTTCCAACTTCATATTTATGAGAAGTTGCTTTTTCAGCATTTGTAGATATTAAGTCAATAAAAAGGAACAGACTATTGGACGTGGAACCACATCTCAGATTAAAATTAATAACCAGGGAACCAAATTATGACGATCAGTTATCTCAGCAAAACAATTTCATCCCTCTCATTGATCCAAATAAACGTTATTTATTTATTACTTTTATTTATATTTTGTAAAGAATATTTTTATTTATATTTTCTTATTATTTTGTGTATGTCACAGAAAAAGAAAAAAAATACATTTTGATTGTTATTAAAATACATCCATTTTTTTGACAAGGGGTACTCAGTGTTACGAAAATTATAGAAGGGGTACACATATGTCAAAAGTTTGGGAAACACTGCTCTAGAAGGTCAGTTGCTGAAAGTTTGTAAATGGTGATCAATGCCAATGGTCATTTAAAAGAGGGATAACATCCACAGCTACCATGCTGCTGGTGTAAGCGATATTTTAATGGCTACAAAAGTCAATATGCCACATTGTAAAGGTTAAGATAAGATATTTAAAACCATCAAATTTGTAATAATTTTACCAAATTAGGATCTATGAAAGCAATTTATGGCAGAAAAAATAAATGCTCTCAACTCATAAATTTGACAATATTTCAACATAAAATAGCAATATATGCAAAACTGAGTCATTTTTTTCTTGAATGTGTTAGTGGTACATTATTTTTTCTTGTATAATAACGCCCAAAAGGATTGTCACAGTGCAGCTCTGGTGAGAAGGCGTGACACTGAGGAATTCCATTTATACAAAAGTGGTTTTTCACTTACAGAGAAAAGGGATACCATACTCAAAATTATGTATGGCGACTACCATAGGTGATTATCTGTTTCACAGACTTTTGATTACTGCTATCAGATCAGGAATTGAACAATTAACTTCAAATCACAAACTACAACTTGTTTACATTTCCGCTAATTGAACAAGTAGACTAGTCCAAAACCATGTGTCCTCAATGTCAACTTGCCAAACTACACAACAACAATCTAGCTACTATATATTAAATCTTGATAATAGATTGCACCATGTGCCATGCAATCTGAACGTACTGCTGGACAAGGAGATTCGTTACCACTGTGTGCAACTGTGTAAAGTTGTGCTGTGATTAAAGATGTTTTGTGTGATAAATATCTGGATTTACTGTATTATTGTTTTTATATGATCCCACATGATTACATATTTATGCCATTTTTATATGATCCCAATCAAGTAGAAACACAGCACTCGCAATTATTGATTCGGATGTTTTTTTTTCCAAGGTTGCCATTACTTGCAACAAGTAGATGTCGCTAGAAGTAGATGTCTCTTGAAAATTTTCTCCTTGAAAAGAAAAATCTTGAAAACATTTTATTCCATACAGAAGACTTGAAAAACAGGTGTTTTTTTAGGAGACTTTGAGAAAAGTTGGTAGATCTGGATTATCTACACTAAAATCAGATTTTCACATAATGTAGGGGAATCAGAAAAATATTAACATGCTAGAAATTGTATTTACCTTGATGTGAGCTAACAAGTTTCATTCGCCTTTCCAATAAATTGTTCTCAGTCATGTCTTGTATGTCTTTAAGGTTCTTCACAATATCAAAAACTGTTTTATCCAACAAGGAATTAGCAAGCTCAGAAAGAAAATCTTGGGAAAGTTTTTGCTCATACATCCTGAAAGAAAAGAATGTAATTTCAAAATCTAAAAAGTAGAAAATCATTTACTAGACTTCCGCTAACTATACTTATTACCATAACAAATATGCGAGACAGTATTTTAACAAAATAGGTTTAGAAAAGGTCCTTTTGCCTAAAGATCATAATGTTACATCAAGCTGAGACAGTAAAAAACATGAACCAATAATAAAATTAAGCATTGATATTATTATGTCACAGATAAGTTTTAATTAATCTTACAGAAAGCCTTCACATTTTTTCCTCTTTACACCCACTAGTCTGCCTCATAGCTAGTCATCTTGTTCCCAATACGTGTTTACACCACTCTCATTTTGAACTTTGATCTTGCTACCATGACATCAAACAGCCCTGCTCACTTGAGTAGTTTATTTCTTCTTTCCCTTCCAATAAGGAATTTGCACCGCTTAAAAAATAATAATTTTATTTGATAGAAAAGAAAAAAAGAGGAATGATAGTATATTTTTTTTAATGTTTGAATGCGGATAATTTATTAAAAATTATTTAAGTTTGCAGTTGGACATTTGGCACGTAAACACTATTTTTGCAATGGATGCTCTTGTGACGTCACTGTGCATGTAAACAAACAGCACAATACGTTGTTTTTGTTAGATTCCATTTTATTTTCTTTGGAAATTTTTTATCTATTGTATTTTAGAAATGAGGTGAGACTGAAAAACCACCTTGTTGCGCAAATACAACTTCAAATTCAGTTGATAAGCTGTTTTCTAGCGTTCCAAAGGATCCAGTTAAACGAAAAGCGTGGACTAACGAAATAAAACGGGATGAGATGAGAAATCCTAAATTATAGAATAAAACATTTCTTTGGTGTTAAGATCATTTTTCGGTAAGTAAATATTTGTTTTTCATTCAGTATTATTTAATTGGATTAAAAATAAACTATAGATAACTCTTAAGCAGCTCATACCATTTGAATGCAATAAAAGGCCTTCTGATATCCTGAAGTTCAACATTCTGTAACTTAAAATAATACATATTTGCACACAAAATTACTATATTATGCCCTTACTAAAATTACTAACAAAATGTATTTATTTATTGCTATTTTTTATAATACATTAAAGTATTACATTAGATTTTGCCCAGTAAAATATTTAATACCATCTTGCACACACAATATAATTTGTTATTATCTAAATACCAAAAGTAATATGTTAAATGATAAACAATGAGTTTAGCTTTCAATTAACGAAACCCATGAGTTATCTCGACACAATTCAGGTTGTTTTAAACAAATTGCTTCACGCAAACAGTGCAAAACACTTAAATAATAATTTTTATTGACCGTCTGGCCAGTTGGTAGAAATTTATAATACACAACACCACGAGAATCAAAGGAAACAGTCAACATTACTTTGATTTTTGAGCAACTTTACTGTGGTCTTTTCAGTTTTGTGGATTTTTTGCAAATCATCTATGAATCATCTACTGTAAGAAGCACAAGAAAAGTTCATTGGCTCCAGTTGCTCTTAAAAGGGCCTTTGCATGTATTTTTTTTTAAGTTACAAAAAAATAAAGACCAAAATATATTGAATGGTATTATTTTGAATAGGAATTTTTCTTTGATACTGGAAATTTTGCAGTCTTCCAGAAAGTCGAACATTTGTTGACAATATCAATACAATATTGTACCTCAAAGTCCACCTCTAAGATCGAAATTTTCTTCTTTTTGTTCAAAATCTGGACTAGCAACACAAAATAAACATTCCTGTTTTTTGAAAAACAGTGTTTATAGTTGGATTTCTGTCATGTATTTTCCTGTTATTTTGCCATTGCAGATATAATTTTTCACAGCCTTTTTAGTGTTTAGGCATTTTATTTCTATGACATAATCATCAGAAATGCCATCTGGAGAAGCTCCCATGATCGGGTATTCAGAGGATGTTCCAAAGTCACATAATTTAATTTTTATTTTCCGTTGTTTTTCAACTTTAGTACAAATTTCCCTTTCTAACTTTCTTCCCCGCATCATGGCAGCAGTGTCTTTAAGCGTACTTGCACTTAAGACAGTTACAACAAATGAGCCGTCCAAGGTATGGCAATGAGCACCCTTGTGCATTTTGTTGTTTGTGCGCTGTTATTCTGCCATAATGGAGGTTAAACCATATGTTACTCTCAGACTGTTGAATTGTTTCATTTGCTGCTTTAGTGAAAAATGCTTCAGACATTTGTGAAGAACAATATAAAAGAAATTCATCTGTAGTGGTTCCATACTGACCTTGAAATTTTTTTTAAAGCAAATGATGTATAGACACCATTTCTACAAGAGAAGCTTGTTTGTAATATTAGAGGACAGTGTCATCTTCTAGAATTTTCCTCTTTTCTAATAGAGCATTTAGGAATAATCCATTACTTGGTGGTAGAGGGCCCACGTCACCTTTTCCCAGATTTTTCCCTTTATGAGTTTCAGGGATCTACCCACAGTTGACAATTTAGATGATTTCCAATAGCATGAAACATATGTTACTGATGGTTCTTCACTCACTGCGATAATGGACCAATGAAAGAAGAGCAATGGCATGTTTACATCCTCCTGTAGAGATAAATACATTATTTTAATAAATATTCAAAAATCTTAACATTACATTTTTCAATCAGAACTGGATAAACTCTATTGTTGTGGAACTCTAAAAAATTTTACTAATCACTTTGACAACCAAACCACAATATTTGGTCATTGACCAAGATTTTAGCTAGTAAACTTTTAAATCCAAACCATGTTAAATATGAAATTTCCTTTTTGCAAAATTAATTAGAAATAAACATTTCAAGATTATTACAATACAACTGTTGAGTTTATTACGCAAGCTAAGTTCAGGTGTCACTTTTGCTTTGTTTGTGCAAATGTTAGTCTCCCTTTTAACATGGATATAACCAATCAGCATTGTCGCCATAACTCTCGCGTCCTGTTCTGAAGACAGAACACAATATTTTTCAAACATTTAAAAACTTAATTAAAAAGTGTCACTAAAGAACACAAGAAGTAAATCAATGAGCCTTAAATTTGTCAGCAAAACTGATTTTATTTAATTAATACTTACCATTGTATTATAAAATTACATTATTAAAGTTTGGTTTTACAATTCATATTGTAATTAAATTTAAGTATTTCCACCATAAGGCATTTGTCTTTAATAATTTCACTGCAAAATTTATTTGGAAATTCCAAATTATATAATTAATTTAATGATTTTGGTTAGAATAATGCTATTATTCTACTACTTAATGCAAATAAAATGCTACTGTATAATTTGTTTCTACAATACAATTTATAGGTGCTGTACAGTAGTGTTCCGCACATCTATTAAAATCAACAATGAACTAGTACGAGTCAATTATAAGCCTACAAGCAGAATAGAGTAAAAGTAGAGCATTGTAGTATGTTACAATGTGCAATAAAAATTAATTTTTTAAGTGTAAAGGGAGAACTTTATGCACCTCAATTAGTTTTAGATCAATTTATTAATGTTAATAAAGATCATACATACCTCATAGCTTTAACTTCTCGTATTGCTGCTCCTATCAAATCCGGATTTCTTCCCAAGAAAGAAAATATGGAAATCACATCTATCTTGGGAAGGTTATCAGATTGGCCTTTGACAAATCCTGGCAAAATCGATATAGTAAACAAAATATACAATAAAATAAACAATATTTTCATATACACTGGTCCGCTACCATTATAGCTGGTTCACTCCTCGAATAATACATTTCTTAATTTAGTTATGTTAATTCAGGGCATAAAAATTTCACTCGCCATGGCGAGCACAATTTTTTCTCTTGCAAATGGAAATTCTATCAAATTGTAGATATGTTTTTATTAGCTTCAAGTCTGTAAGAAATTCTAATTGCCCCACTCACAGCAATCGGACGTTCCGGCCATTATAAAGAATAGCGATAACAAAACCGGAAATGGACCACAGCGCACTTTCTTTTAGGACCTGCCAATCGTCAATGGCCAATGATGATTAAACAGGCACAGATTATTGTGTTTGCAATTTGGAGGCAGAAACCAGAAACAACTTCAGTATATGCTGATGTAAACTTCCAAATTCTCGATCACATGACCAAAATAACCAACCTGGTCCAGCAGACCACCCAGATTTTCAATCTCCTGAAAAAATGTGTTTATACAAAGCTGTACTGAAAGGATCTCAGAGTTATTACCACATGTAACACATATCCTAAACTCTGATAACAGCATTATGCTCCAACTTGTATTCAATAATGTTATTTTCCCTAGAAGTTTATATGCCTCAACATTAAACTTGTGTGTGACCTTAAAACATCTATAATTATGTTAGACCCAATGGAACCCACATCAAATGACTGCTTAGACCACTTTTACTATGGCCATTACTTTTATTTGACTTGTTACTTTTAAAATAAATTTGCTTTAACTGACAAATTTCTAATTTTTAGTTGACTTGTTTTTTATTATTTATTCTTTAACTTGATGCCTCTTGGTGAAATAAAGTTCTGTCAAAATTCATATCAAAATAACGAATGTTGATTCATTATTTGTGTACCTACCACTGGCTAGGTTAGGGAAAATAAACAGATGAGAATTTTAAGGTACAGCTACACTCTACGTTTATGAGTGATGGCAACGGCTTGGCGATTTTTTTTGGCGCACTTCTAGTAGCGAGTTACGATAAATTAAGGCAACCCATCTTTCGTTGCTGTTGTTGTGGTTTTCACGGCAACCTCAGCAAACGGAAACTTTCAATTTTCATTTTGAATATTCTAGAAAGTTCTTCCAAAATCCGTTAAAATCGTTTGATTTCATTGATTCGTTTGAAATGTTTTCTTTCCTCCCATTGGTTATTTTGTTTTTAAAATATCCTTTTATTGCATTGGTCCTTTTAAATCGTTTTCTGTGATACCATTGGTCCATTTATTTGTATTTTGACAGTTGTGGAATTTTTATTTTGTTATAATAGTTTTCACGACAGGATTAAGAGTTTTGTTTTTTTTTGACCATTTTCGTTTTCATTATTATTTTACGAGAGAATTCTGACGTTATCAGGTATTATTTCTTACTTTTTTTCTTTTGTAAATCTTTTTCTTTTTCAACATGCTCACTGTATTTAGTGTAATTGATAAGTTTCAGGGTATTCTTACCATTCGTAGCTTAGTTTCTCTGCTGGTTCACAAATGTGTTTTGATATGTGATTAAGCTTACTATTTTTTGTGAAATTTTTTTTTAAATATACTTTTTTAAAACGTTCTGAAATGTGCTTAAAAAGTGTGTTGTAAAAAGAAAAAAAAAATTGTGACAGGAAAAGAGTTCAGAAATAATTCTTTCCTTGGCGACTTTAGAAGTGCGCCAAAAAAAATCACCAAGCCGTTGCCATCAGTCATAAACGTAGAGTGTAGCTGTACCTACGTTTCTGCTGATTTGATTTTTTTACAACGCGAACAGTACAACCACAAAAAAAAATTTATTTTTATGCACCCAAAACATACTAATTTTGGGTGAAAATTCACGAGGTATAATAACACAGCAGGAAAGAGATTCATATAATTAAAGAAATACATTTTTCTTTCCAATTTTGCGAATGCCACATATAGTGATTTTCGAGGTGTTATTCGAAATAAGTTGAAATGGAACAGGTTCATACTCACGGTGGTAGTCTACGGCATAAGACTTCTAGTTCATTCAGTAATTTTTGATGTCTTTCTTCGAGAAACTCTCGATTCATAAGATCGTTTTCATCAATATAAGACATTTAAATTCTGATTTTAATCGGTTACATCAACAGAAGAATTTTTCAGATTTGTTAAGTTCCCAATCGCAAGACTGCACTTCTAAAGTTCACATGAAATCATTATTTAAATACGAAACAAGCAGCTTCTGTAAACAAAGAATGTAGCTTTTAGCTCTACAAACCTTGGTATTTTATAACGAACTTTCATTTAAATTGTTTAGAAATTCGTAATATAGTTTAAAGATTTTTGAAGTAAACAAGAGCTTGGAAAAAAGGCTCAGTTGAAAAATGTCAGAAATTATATGGTTATAAAACATTATTTATCGTGCATTTTGGCTTTACAATAGCAATACTGAAATTTGGTCAGACGAGAAAAAAAACTACTACTTTAGCTCCCGTTGGTGATGTAAACAAAAGTTTGTTTACTCTTTGATGTTTTTCTTAAACTAATTTCTAAAAACTTTAATTCCTGTTTTTCGCATTTTGTGACCTTGTATATCCACAAAACTCCTTTTGATGAATAAATACTTCTATTGGCATGCATCGAAACTACTCGTGTCAAAGCAAACAATACTGTTATGTTTCCGTTACAATGAAGTAACTGCTTGTTTATTTGTGTCATAGATTTCTTGTAAATCTATTGAATTAACCCCTTACATTAACTGTAGTATGCTTAATATTAAAATGATAGCGTTCAGAACATTTGAGTATTTTGTTTCTGTAATGTGAGTTTCAACCTTCGATTTCATTCTGGACTAAAAATGACGTTTCTTCCATTTCGAAACTTTCTGTTTGCTTGCTTACTGGGACTGCAATGCAACTGGTTTGGTGAAGCTGCAAGTAACCAATGTTCCATGGATGAATGTGCAGAAATGCATCGGGAACCTCCACCACATTCTCCTTTAGTTCCCTGTTATACTTTGTAAGTGTTACTTATTTGTAAATTATTATTTATAAGTAGTGCTGTCAGCTTTTAACCCATAGGTGTTTCTTTTACATTCAGTGCTTTCGATTTTTACACAACATTTAACAAGTACCTTACTTATAATGAGAAATGTAGAATTCACAAATAAACGACCTTTTAAAGACTTATAAGAATATATTGAGCAATAAGTTAAAACAATTCAACTGTCCCATCAAAACTTTTATCCTATAATCAAATTTTCTTGCTCTAAAAGAAGAAAAGTAATTTAAGAATTTATTTTAAAAGCATAAAATTTCTGTATTTTTAATTTTAAGAAAAATTGGAACTGAGGTTTAATTATACCCATTAACTCAAAGTTTATTTTACTTTTACTCACTCCCAGGATAGATTGGTGTATGTTCGATTTCTCTCTGGGTATATTTCGCTTCTGTGTGAAATCTTTCTTTGTTGTTACTTGAATTCAACAACAAATTTCCCATGAAGGAAAGTTAAGCATTTTTAAAGTCTTTCCAGTAAATCACAATATACCCAAGAAATCACTAAATTTGAATGGGATCTGGAAATTCCCATTGTTTATCAGGTGACAAGTTGGTTGGTTTTTATGGGCCATATTTGGTCAAGGTTCCCTAGACACAGGAACAATATTAAGTAATAGACACACTTCAGGAAATCTGATGCAGAATTGAGAAATATACCCAGGGAAAAATTTAACCTGTGCTGCCTACAACTCATGAGTTGCTAGTGCAGTAGGTAATGGCTGTCAAGCCATTACCTACTGCAGCTACTATTTTAGCCTTGACAGCCACTACCTTGTGACAAGAACCTTCCTGAAAAATTGGAAACTCCACATTTTAACCCTGAAAGGGAACATTCTATTTGTCTGAGTATATTCTATCATCCTAATGTCAATTTTTACGTACTGTGGTGTCGTCCCCCAAAAATGGTAGCATCAGAACTGTATGAAATCGTACATGAGAAAACAACCAACAGCTAAGCAAATCACGTTCTTATTATTAAGAAATCAATATGTACATTTTATACAGCATCTTTCCATACATCGAGATGTGTATCTCATGGGTCAGTTCGAGGAAAACTCACTCTCGCTCTCTCCCCGTCGACTCCGGCCTCCCCGAAGTCTCCAAGACCCCCCAATGGCAAAGGCCAATCGGTGATCCGTCGGCAAGAACACCTGCAGAAGATGCTTCTGTTTTCATCTCCTTTTTCCCAGCTCGTAAAACACGCAAAGCAAAAACAACAGCTGTGTTGCAGCTGGCTCCAGTATTTCATGATCTCACAGTACAATTCTTTTTGAGAACACGCGTGTTCTGGGGTCCTCTTAACTTATGGCAGCTTGGCTCTATGAAACTCTAAACCAACTTTCTAACGTGAGTCTAAAAATGATTTTTACTGTCTTTGCAGAAAAGATCTACAAATGGGGTTGAAATGTAGGGCATTTGTAACTTTTCTTTCAATCCAATTCCATTTACCTAGTTTTCTCTCTATTTTTTAAAGTGGTATCAGCTCAGGTGCTGACCTTGTCAACTGACTGGTTCAAAACAACAAGATGTCCTTGGATATTCCTCTTCAGTATTTGTCCCAGACTGTTATCAATAGCCTGTTGTGCTGTTCCAGTGCAATGTTGATTCAACTAGCTAAACTACATATTTTTAAAATTATTATTTAAGGATTTTAGCTCCTTGGAAACTAAGTCCTGAAGGCATGCAAGTAAAATTTAATACATGGTTATCAAGGATAAATTTATGCATTATGTTTATTAAATTTTTCTAAACTCAATATTCACTCATGGAAACTTGAGTAAATATATAATTTTTTTTGTTGTCATTTTTAGTGTTCAAAGTTAGGGATATTGTTTAATTAAGCTGTTGAATTGCAAGAGATATAAATCTAAATATTTTTCAGTCGTTAATCTTTTATGTGTATGAAAATTGAAAAGCACAAATCATATTCTTTTGAAATAAAAATAAGTTTGCTTTTTTAAGTGCTCCAACAAAGTTTATACGTATTGACTACTTTTCAGAAATTTGTCACTTTTTATTTTATGGATTTGCGTTATTTCTTTTAGGGACATGGAATTCTTGGTCTGCTCTGATCCCATAGACCTAAAAGGAAATGAAACTGCTAGAGAAGAATTGGGATATGGATGCACAAAGGTGATATTTTTATTCAAGTTAAAAAAATGCAATCTTAGAAATATTCAGGGTTTTATAATTTAGATAGTTGAATATAATACTATTTTCAGTAAACTTTCATAAACATAGAATACTGACTTGAATGTGGATACTTATCTCTAATATTATAAAAGGAAGTGTTTGTTTCGTACCCGCAAAGTCCTGACGAATCTATGGCACTTACAGTAATGGGATTTGGCACACAGGTAGTCCAAATTTTTTGCAATTTTAGGGTCACAGCAAATTTTAAAATTCAATCTAGACCATTTTTAAATGAATTTAATAGTTTTTTTCACCGTTCTTCTACGAAATGAAGGAACATAAAAAATTAGACTTTTCGTCCTCACGTCACCTTGACATCAGCCTTTGGAACCATGACAAGTTTTTTTCGTCTCCTGTCTTGAATTAGAGAGAACAGATAGTTTTCATTTTGCACAGAGGAATGATTTTCCAGCAGATGATTAAAAAGAAAGTTATTACTTTAGTTATGTAGCTCTTTTTTCTATCTCCTAAAGCGTTAAAGATAGAGTAAAAATTTCAACGGATTTGAAATCTGCAGAAAAAAATCACATTAGATTGATGCCTAAATATATAACTTTCTTTAAAAAAATTTAATTTTAAAATTGAATATCTTATATTTTGCAAGAGAACGTGCCATCGCGCTAATATTAGTGTTAAAAAAATAAACAGATTAGATTTCCAACGATTAGATCCTCTTACGATTTCAGCGAAAGAAAGCAAAGAAAATAAAAACATTTTGGCTGGCATTATTTAGTTCTCTTTTGTAAAATCGGGTTCGTTAAAGATAGAATTTCAATTAAATATTTATATATTTTTGTTTGTGAAGTTACATAATAAACACTAAAATGTATTGCAAAAATACAAAAACCCTCCATCTATTGCACTTCTTGGAGGGAGGGGGCAATAATTATTTATTATCATATAGAAATTAAAAGGCATGAGTGTTATGTTTATTAAATTGATAAATTATGCACAACAATAAGTTTGACACAAAATTAAAACTTTAAAAATCATTTATAATTGGTAAAAAAAATTTTTTAATAAATCTATGTGTTATATGTACAAAATTTTTTTTTCAATCCAATTTAGCTTTTTCCCTAAGCTAAGATCAGGGGTGAAAATCTTCCGCGTTTACGCGGATTTCCGCTTTTTTTTCTTTCCAAAAGTTCTGCTTTTTCTGCGATTTTTTTTTTTTTCTTTAGAATTAAATTAAATTATACTATGGAATTACAGCCAAAGAATAAATGTAAAAAAAAATAATAATAATAAGGAAAGTGTGAATATGTCCTTACTTCAGGGATGAGATTCTTCGGACTTTTCGTAAAGTTTTGAAAAAATGACTGATTTTTATCATTTTTGTACAAAAAAAAATCCGATTTTTGCCCTTTTTTGTCTTTTATAAACGTAAAAAAAGCTGATAAGTCTTGCAAATTCCTTTTTGAAAAGAATCATTTGTGAGAAGCTTATAAGTTTAATGGCAAAACTTTAGAACTTGGATTTTGAACTAGTTAGCGTACGTTGTTGTATATTTCGTAGGTAAAGCTACGGTTTCCTAAAAATAGCGGAGCTGTTATCTAACACAGGCCGTGAAACGTCATGATGCGGCGAAAAAGGAAATATTTTAAGTTGATCAGCTTTTAATGTGATTTTTCTTTCAACTAGAAAATAAGATGCTCGGTTACTTCGTCTTTTATGGCAATCTCGGCAAGCGGAAAGTTTAAATTTTCATTTTGAGTATTCAAGTTAGTACTTTCAAAATCCGTTAAAACTTCTTTCTTTGGCGACTTTAGAAGTGAGCCAAGGCAGTGGCCACCGTTTTAAGCATAGACTGCAGCTATTTTTTGCAACGGACATTTTCAAATTGCTTCTTTTTTTTTAAGGGCAATATTTATGATTGTTTTAATAAGTTAAATTTTTGTTTCTTAGATAATACGAGTTTTTAAGTTTTATTTGATTTAATTAGAAAATAAAAATATTTAGGGGAAAATATAGAGATTTTGAGAAAAAAAGTTAATTTTATTTTCGAAAATAGGTTGTAAATTTAAACTGAATTAAGTTATATTTTTTTTTACCACAAAGGTGCAGCTTCAGTCTACGTTTATAGCTGTGGCAACGGCATGCCCTTGGCGCACTTAGGCCCGGTGCACACATCCGGTTTTTCAACGTGCGGCGCCGCTGCCACAACGCAAGTGCAGTCTGAGATACATTAGATCCAATGGAATAGTGGATACATGCCTCCAGCGACGCACGTCCAACTTGCGTGCAATTTGTGCCGCAGTTCCCCACGGCGCCGCACATAAGTCAACCGTTCTGAAGTACCTTGTTATCATAAACAAATGGAATATAAATAATTATTAATAAATAGTTGTATCCAGTAACGTCTATTTTGTTTCAAAATATACTTTTTTTTAACCAAGTAAGCGAAATAAACATGTTTTCTTCGATAGAATATTTATCGCAAATGGCGCGAAATGAGTTTGTGCGTCATTTCACGGTTATGTGTCCATAGTTGGGCTTCGGTAACGCAGTGGCGCCGCACGTTGAAAAACCGGATGTGTGCACCGGGCCTTAAGTCACCAAGGAAAGAATTATTTCCAATGAAATCAAAAGACAGTTTAACGGAATTTGAAAAAACTTTCTTGAATATTCGAAATGAGAAATTTTTAAACTTTCCACTTGACCAGGTTGTATTAAAATCCGCAATAACTGTAATGCAGATGGGTTACTTTAACCTGTCGTTATTCACTACTAGAAGTGCGCCAAAAAATCGCCAAATCCGCTGCCATTGCTATAAACGTAGACTGAAGCTGTTCCATTTTATTTTTGGTGTCTACTTTTTTTTATATAAAATTTATGCTATTTAATAAAAATAGTATTTATTTGATTTATTCTTTTGTAACAGCATTTTTATTTCCTGTTAATTTCATTTTTTTATCAAGGTTTTGGAAAAATTGCAACTTTAAAAAAAATCTGAGATGTTCAAAAATATTCATAAAAATAACATTTTCAACTTCATGCAACTTATTTATACTGTTTACAGTTGCCAAGATATTTTTTCCCTTTTACAAAATTTGAGTTTACATGTAAGGTGCCCCTCCCCCCTTTTCCAAAGACAAATTTCATAGTTTATAGTGGACTTCGTAGAGCTTATAAAGCTAAATAATAGGCAAAAATTAATGCTTGTCATAAAACACATATTCTGTGCTAGTGGCGCAGCCATGGGAGGTTATGGGTTAACCTCCCTACTTCCAAAGACAAATTTTATTGTTTTTAGTGGACTTTATAGGGGAATATCAGACTAAAAATTTGCCTACCCCCCTCAGAAAATATTTCTGGCTGCACCACTGTTCTGTACACACATTCTTACACAAATATAGTATTCTTATTCAGCTATTTTGGTAGTTCAAAATAACGCTGCATATATTTTCCTCTTTTTTACATTTTGGCTGTTTTTACCCCTGTAAGATACATGTTGTCTCATAACTAATGTGTTTAGATCTCAGCAAGTGCTTCAAATTCTTTTGACTGCTTAGAGGAGGCTATTAGTTCTGTTCATTAGAGCAGCTGACCTAGAAAGAACCTGCAACAAACTTTTTAATTCACTATTATAAGTCATACTGAACGAAAGGAATGTACCCTGTTGAACTGTTTGCTTGTGCAGTCAGACACAGCATTTTAAACATACAGTAAAACCCCAGTTAACTGAACTCATTTTAACCTAAAACCGGGTTATTCTAAATCAACAGCAAAAAAATTGCAAGGGTTAAAGTACGCTGACTAAAAATCTAATTTTAACTTTAATAAAGAACATAAGTGTAGGCTACAAAGACAGTTTTCAATTTGTTTGACCTTCAAAACATGTACAAAATACATAATAATTGATGTTTGTGGCTTAACAAAAAAAATCGTTATCTGAAACAAGCTTTCCCTTTTAGTTCAGTTAACCGGGATTGAACTGGATATATTGTTATTAATTATTTGAAGCTGTCATTTTACATTAATAAGAATTTACACTTGAAAATCCCCCATATTTTTCATGCATCATTTTTTTTGTAATAGCTAGCCTTAATCAATGCAATGGGTGTATTGTGTGTGATAAAAAAAAATTGCTATGAACACAATGTATCATACAAATATCTTGTTGTAGTTTTACAAGATTACTTTGATCACTAGAGTAAAATTAGTTCATCATTGTTGGCTTCATTTTAGAGTTGTAATATTTTGAAATCTGATGAAGAAATTTTTATTCAATTTTTCTTTTAGTATGGTGGTCAAAAATATGAAGATGTTCAACTCACTTCTGTAAACTGCACTGTTCTCCATGACATTGAATGCTATGGGCTCAGAACCTTTCATAAGAGTGGATTCCCTTGCATAAAGTAAATTTTTTCTTCTAGTGTCCTTATGTGTTTGTCCGTTGGGTTGGTATGAAGGTTTGGAGAGTGGGGTGCCAGCTCAGGTGTCACCTTGTCATGACCGTGGTTCAAAATAACGTGGTGTCGTCTTCGGATCTCTCCCTTTGGGGATTCATCCTGGACGGTCGTCAATAGCCGTTGTGTTGCTCTAGTACGGCGTTAATTAAAATTACCTTACATTATGAGTTTGTCAATTCTTATCATTCAAGACCATCACTTTTTGCATTTTGCTGATTGAGAGAACACTACATTTTTCATTCTAGTTTCTTGTTTTTTATGTACCCTGGTGGAAAATCTTCTAATTTACAAAGAACTCAGCCATTTGCATTTAAGAATTAAAAAAGTACCTTGTATTATAGTTTGTGTGTATCTCTTTCAACTAAATATTTTAATGTTCCTCATAAAAGTATCTTTAAAATGCTTTTAATATTGTACTACAATACTTTTTAAATGATATGTAATAAATTACCGATCAATTTTAATAAAATTCTAAGGGATTGAATTTAGGATAGCAATATGAGAATATCACTAGTTTCAATTCGTAAATTTCAACTTAAATGTATATAACAGGCATCTGTTTCACCGATGTATTTTCTAATGTTATGATTCCCCACTAAAAAATTTTCATAGGAAACAAAAATTATCAAATATTACATCATAGTATACATTTAAAATTAAATAAAACTATTTTTCACTTTTCATTACAAAATTAGTTTGCTTTGTTTTTAAAGAGGACAAGAAGTTATAAAATTTCATGAAACACATAATAAAAAAATTGAAAGTTTTTTTCTTTAAAAATATTAGATATTAGTAAACTTATATGAGTAAATAAGTTCATGAATTTTGGTGACAAAGAGCAAAATTTTTCTACTGCTTTGTTTCTAAATGAATTTCACAAAATCACCTTAAAAATTTCTTTTATTATTTTTTGTTATATCTGGTAAACGGATTAAGACTACTCCTGTGCTTGCTATGCCTCTACTCTGATCAACAGCCATTGGTTAATCTAATTCAGAGGAATGCAGCTATTCTTTATAATAGACTAACTACACTCCCAGGGACTTCTTTCTGGCAGGATTACGACTGCGACAGCACACGTAATCTAAAGACTTAGAGGGGCTTTATCCAATGCGTTTGTGAGAACGCCCAATATGTCATTAATGATGTGTCCTATGAACTTTTATCCTTTGTGAGTTCTTTGGACTTTATGGTGCTCGATATTAGATTGGACTTGGTTCTGAATGTGAGAAAATGTGACCTGTAGCACTTCACACTACTGCCTTAGAAACAATTAACACCCATTTCCCTTCTGACGAGTGGCTTCACATCTGCCGTTATGGTTTTTTTTCATGGTGCTGGCACAGGTGTCTTGGTGAGCCCTTTTTCTTTTTTGGCTCATTTATAACTCATTTCGATGGTGAAATTTAGGCTAACCATAAAGCCCTCCCACAACTTACTGTTCGTCTTTCCTCTCTTGAGAAGGCCGTAATATTTTTGGATTCTACCTCTGCTCTTCAGGCTTTGTCAGGCACCCATGCGAATAGGAGTTCCCATGCACAGAGCTGCAGGGAGCTCCTGAAGGTGATTCAAGGAAAAGGTGCTTTCCAATGTGGTCTTTGGGGAAATGAGGTGGCGGTCCTTCTGGCAAAAAATAGAACTGATATTTTTCAAAGGTCTTGTAGAGACCTGCCACTTCATTCTGCTAAACTAGATATAAAGAGAATTTACAAACATTTGTTTAATTGAACCCATGCTGTGGGGGATAGGTCCTGGGGTGTGCTTCTTGGATATCACTGTATCCCGGATTCGCCTTGTGCCACTGCTGTGGCCTAATTTAGACTTTTGATCAGACACGATTGTCTTGGTGCCCATTTGTTTCATTTTGATTTGACTAATTCACCTGACTGTGTTTTGTGTGATTCCGGGCAAGTCATGACTGCTGCTCGTTTAGACGAGTGTTCTACACTTAATGATTTGGATTGTATTGTTAAAAAATATTGGAGAGCTCGTTGCTTAATGACCTGATGGTCAATGGCTTGGCATTTGTAAAATAAATATCTGGTACACCGGTGCAGCTTTGATATAAAGACTTGTACCAACTCTTTTGACATGCTTTTTTTAAGGAGTAGTGGCAGGAAAACGCAACCTTGCTTAATTAGGATGATAACAACCTCACAAAGTAAAATTTTTTGTTTCTGACCCTTTTTCATTCTGGAGTATTTTGGAATGTTCTTTAGTTTTCATTTTACTGTCCTTTAATTTCATTAGTCCTTTTGAATTTTTTTTTTTCTTTTTTTTCTGTAAATTTGAAGAATTGACATATTTAGTTTATATTTTAAACACAGCAGTTGCTTCAAGTTGTATCGTTTTTTGCTTTTATTTGAATCATATCAATTTTTAAATGATCACATCTTTTATTTTACCATGCCAGAGCAACTGAATCATTTATTTTGTGAGGAAAAAATAAATTCTCAATAAAATTTTAGAAGTTAGAGATTTAAATTGTGAAGAGTTTAAAATAGTTGCTAAACTTTAAAAGAGCTGATCAGTTCTAGATTTTTCCCCCTAGTTTTAAAATTATTTTCATTAATTTTTTTTTTGTTCCCCTCTAAGCCTAAAATGGAGAAATTCTTCCTCAGACACTTTAAAAGCTTTTTCAAAAACGTTGTCACAAAAATATCTATATCAAACATCTAAACTTTTACACGCTTGTCAGTTTCAAATTTTCTGTTTTTCAAGTTAAAGTTATGAATTCTTACAGTGCTAAAGCAACAATTTCATCATCAGTTCAATTTCAAAATTTTTTTTCAGATATTCTGGCCATTACTTCCTGACTACCCTGTTATATTCCGTCCTCTTGGGATTTCTGGGCATGGACCGCTTCTGCCTGGGACACACTGGGACCGCCGTTGGGAAGCTGCTAACCCTTGGTGGGGTGGGCATTTGGTGGATAGTGGACATTGTCCTTCTAGTCACTGGCAATTTGACTCCAGAAGATGGAAGCAACTGGGTGCCATATGCCTAATAACATATGCACAGAAATAACATTTTGCCAATGAAGTAGATCTCCAACTTTCATGTTGTTGCTCTGGACAGCAATTCAAAGATATATTCTTGTTTGCAAATTGTTTCCCTTTTGAGTTTACCTAAAATTGATGCATGGATGCATTTTAACTTTTTTGTGTAACTTAAAATTTGATTAATTGGAAGTTTAAGTTTTGTAATGTATGATTTCAGTGAAAGCAGTTGCTTTGTATACATTGCTTACATCAACAGTTGAATAGTTTTAAAATCTTGCTGAATTTTAATTGTGTCAAAGTCATGATAAAAATATGTGAATATATATGTAAAAATATGTGATTTGTATACCGAATTTTGGCCTAAAATGGCAAAACAGGGTTTGCCAACTGTGCTAGCAACCTGGGAGTTGTGTGTGGCGCAGGTTCGATATCTGTAACTTACCCTGGATGTGTTTCTCCCTTCTGTGTCAGTGAAACTTTGCTTGTGTGTATGCCCATTTACTTGACATTTTCTGTCTTATGATTAATGCAGCTTAAGCCAAATGTGGCCCTTGCACCATAAAACTAAAACCGACCAACCTACCTAATATGGCAAGTTATATAAGAGCTATCTAAAAGTTTTAATATTTTATAGTTTCAATTTTTGAACAGTTTCATTGAGAAAACCAATGGAGATTCATTACGTTTCATCTTGATACATAAGTAGAGTGCACTGGCATCATGTTGTTTCTACTATTATAATAAAAGGAAGTGTTTGTTTATCTGTTTGTTTCGTGGCCGCAAAATCCTGACGATATATGGCACCTACAGCAATGAGATTTGGCGCACAGGTAGTCCAAATGTTTTGCAATTTTTGGGGTGCGGCAAATTTAAAAATTTAATCTAGAACATTTTAAAATTAATTTGATAGTTTTATTCTCCAATGGGTTCTTCAACGCTTCTTTCTTACCGGCGAGAGAAGAAACGCTAGAAACTAAACTTTTCTACCCACGTGACCTTGCCTTCAGGCTTTGCAATCATGCCAAGTTTTTTTCATCGCGGTAGATTCTAAATATTTTTTCCGTTTCCGCTTTCATTTTGCACAGAGGAAGGGATTGAGAGCAAAAAATAAAAAACATTTTGACTAGGATTGTTAATTCTTTTTCGTAAAATCGGAATCGCTAAAAATAGATTTAAAATTTTCAACGAATTTGAAATCTGCGGAAATTTTACGCCAGATTAAAAACTTACATCACGGCGTTGCCACGCAGTCGCTAGTATCCTATAAACATGAAACACAATATTTGTAAAGGAAGATTAAACAGTGCAGGTAGAATGTATTGTACAGGGTTTCATTTCATAGTGGCAATTTTGCTTTATTATTATAATTTTTAAGATAATTTAAGTTTTTGTTTCAGTTTTTCGGTTTACTACAGCAACTTCATATAGAAAATTAAGCTTCTCTGTGTCCTATGTTCTAATTATTGTATAAATCCTAATATTATTTTCATCTGTATTTACTGTGGAAAATAGGATTATATAACATGTCAAACTTATTTGTATACATTCTAATGAATATTTACAATTTTGTATTTGTGATACTTTAAATTACTTTTGTTAGTTTGTTTACTACAGCAACTTCATATAGAAAATTAAGCTTCTCTGTGTCCTATGTTCTAATTATTGTATAAATCCTAATATTATTTTCATCTGTATTTACTGTGGAAAATAGGATTATATAACATGTCAAACTTATTTGTATACATTCTAATGAATATTTACAATTTTGTATTTGTGATACTTTAAATTACTTTTGTTAAATATGTATAGTGTAAATATTTTGAACTGATTTTGTCAAATAAAAGTGTTTTTTTTTTAAATACTTGCATTGAATTTTTTACTTTGACTATAAGAAATTATTGTGGCTCCAATTTATACATATATACACTGCTGTTTGTAAAAAATGCAACACCATGAAGGAATAATACGAATAAAATGAAATTTGCAGCAAGTATCAATTATAGGATGTTATGCAAAGTAGTAAAGTTTACAAGATTCTAAGGACAGTGTGCCCGAATGAGCAAGGTCTGCTCTGATTGGCTGGAATTAAAAATGTGAGTTTCTGTTATTTTTAGAAAGCGTTAATAACTGTTACATTATGTCTTAAAAAACTGTTATAAAATATCTGTTCCTAATAACAGTTTGTCTGATTGAATTTATTGGCGCCATCTATAAGAAAAACAATGAGTAGCATGTGTTTTGAAGAGTTTCTTTTATTAAGTCTGAACATATTTTTAAAAAATTTCTGTCGATCCATTTATTAGTTTTAAAAAAAACTAGATATTACTCTTCATTTTGTGGTTTGGTATAAGTTTTTTAGATTACAGGCATGAGAGAAAATGCTGAACTCTCAATATATATGCCAGGAATGGGGAATCTTTTTTGTATAAAAAGCCACATCGATCTTTCGAACCACTACTTACTAAGTAAAATGTATTAATTTACATTATTTTAATGATAATATTACCCTCTACTTTTGATATCAGCACAAATGAACATAACAAATAACTTTCTAAGTTATTGAAATTAAATTTATTATACATACACTCTGTATATTATTCATTAATTTAAAAAACCTATCTTATTTTTAAAAATTCTAATATTAGTTAACTTATGAGATTTTGAGTTTTTTTTTTTGTTAGACAATAATTGAATATTAGGCACCAGTTTTTATTTAAGATTCAATATATTTCCAATGCACCTGAGACGAAGTCAGAATTCGCTTCGGCAGAAGACATCACTAGTTTATTTTAATAAAATAATAAAGTAACAATCGCGAAAATCGCAACTGTTGCATTTTTTAGAAGTATTATTTTTTGTCACTGATTTTAGTCACAACAAAGTTACTGCCTACATAAAATTAAATAAGCTGTTTTTTCATCATTATAGGGAATTTTTTTTATTACATTTTGAAAAATTTACAAATTAGGTTTTACACATCGAAAAGGAGGACACTTTTCGAGGGAGGAACTTTTAAAAAGGACTGTCCTCCCTAGAGGAGAATGGTTGATCACCTTATAGTAAATATGTTCAAAATATAAAGCCACCTCTCAGACAAAGCAATTGAGGTTCGATTAAAGTATATTGGGAAATTAAAGAATAATTTGAATTGCATGTTTGTGAAGTTGCTCTTTCATAAGACTGGTGTGGTGTCAGTATGTTTTTTTTTTTCAAAGAACAATTACAAGAAAACTAAGAAAGATTGGTGACAATTAATTAATTTTGTTAAAAAAACTATTTGCACATATTAATGGAAATAATTTCATTTTTCTATAAAAATACAATACAGATTGAAAAAAATCACAGTATTTTTCTTTTGTGGAAATAAATGAAACAGCTTCCAACCTGGAAGCATTTTCAAACT
This sequence comes from Metellina segmentata, assembly GCA_947359465.1. Classification (NCBI taxonomy): domain Eukaryota; kingdom Metazoa; phylum Arthropoda; class Arachnida; order Araneae; family Tetragnathidae; genus Metellina; species Metellina segmentata. The sequence continues at coordinate 7,003,587 of OX375882.1, forward strand.
TCGACAAATCAAAACTGAATTTCACATCTTCCTATTGACCCAACAAAGCAAAAAAGATATGAAAACAGTACTTAGATTAACTGTTTCCACTCACCCCATTCCTCAGGATGAATGAAAATGACAAATTCTTAGATTTTATGTATAAAATGATTAGCTAGGGCCCAAAACTATTTACAAGTTTAAAAAGTAAGGACCAAAACCCACAGCATTTACATTTAAAAAAAAACCGTTGTAGTTTTTCATCTGAAGTTTCTATTCATTCCTTTATTTAGTACTTCAATGTAATCAAGATCAATGCAACAGCACTGAACACCCAGTTTGGCTTTCCCTTTAATCATCATGGTAGTTTCTACTTAGCTTCATTCTATCTTAATACTGATGATATTAATCTAGTAACTTATTTTATTTAAATTTATCATGACTGTTGAATTTTGTTGGTACTTCTAGTTAAAACACAACTAAATATCTGTTTGGGCTTTAGTGCGCTCTTAATATCAGTCTTACACCCATAATGAAAATATCCAATTCTTGTACTGCTTATTACTGAAAAACAAATAATGTACTGTGATGCTTTTATTGCGTTTTCAGTTCAATTATTTATACATGTTTACACATTTATAATAATTTTGACATAATACTTCATACAATGCTATTTTATTTACTGAAAATACGTATTTATCAAGATTATTTTCCTTTTTATTAAAACAAACAGCAATAATGCAACTTGTATTTATTCATTTCAGCTTCATATATTTTCCCCTTCAGAATGGATATCTGTACCAAAAAATACTCATAATTGATACCCTTTCAAAAAAGGTCATCAAATACAAATATTATTTAGTAGTTCAGCAATACAGCAACAACCTAAAAAGAAAAACATTTTCAAAATTCAGGAATATATTCATAAATTCAAATAAGAAAATTATTTTTTTCATAAAAACATCTCTGTGCTATAAGATTTTAGCTTTGATTCATTAGTTAGCTAATTACCATCTCTCATTTACATGATTTGACCAAAGCAGAAATCTTACAAGCAAGAAAAAAATATTTTTTCATGCAAAGATCTCCATGCCACAAGGCTTTTGCTTTGATTGTAGATTAGTTAAGCTAACTACTACTTCTCATTTACATTATTTGACCAAAGCAGAAACCTTATAGGCAAGAAAAAAAAATATTTCAGGCAAACATCTCCATGCCATAAGACTTCAGCTTTGATTCATTAGTTAACCAATTACCATATCCCATTTACACGATTTGACCAAAGCAGAAACCTTATAGACAAGGTGTGTTATTTTCATGGAATATTTCAAAAACTCAAAGAAACAATTATTACAATCATTAGTTAAGATTTAATCACTGAGCTTACATAAAATAGTGTTAAATTTTGCAATGTACTATTTACCAAGTACATCAATCAAACATATATCCTCAAAAATAGTTATATGTATGTAACACATGTGCAACACACTAGGTGGATTTTTTTTTAGTTCAACACAACTTAAAATCAACAAACAATGCAATCTTCAAAGTATTGAACATTTAAACAAGGAAATTCTTATAGCACAACATGCTCAATGAGTGCATATTTTAAGACAATCTGGTCTCAGCATTTTCCTTCATCTTTAGCATTAACATCCAAATAAGTGAGACAAAAATCTCTTCAATCAAGTAGATGACTGTTTACATTACCATTTTGAATTCAAACCAATTTAGAGCAGTTTATCTTTATCTTGCTCTGAACATGCAAGTAAGCCTACTTACCTGATACTCTTTTCATACTTATGTTTTCAAAACAAAACTTTAATTAATACTGTCAACTAGAGAAGCAGATGTACTTCATAGCATAGCAAATAGAACATTTTAGGACTTAAGAATGTAAGTAGTTATAAAGCTTCTCTTTTAATTAGGTTTAAATTTCTTGTGGTAAATGTAGTACTGAAAAGATATTCACATTTCTTTACCATAATATGGGCTAATTTGATCAGGAGACCAATGTAATACATTCTTCATTTCAGATAAATGGCTCAAATAACACTACTTTAATATTTTTATGCATAAGCCTTGCCAAATAAGATGCACCAATCTAGAGATGCATGTAGATCTCTCTCTTATCCTTCTGTGTGGGTTTTTCCAAAGACTTGTATATCCTTTTCTTCTTGGTAGAATAAAGCCTTTGTTTAGATATGTTTTTGTTTAAACTGCAAATTTCTTTTTCTACAAACTTTAGCAGTAATCCACTTTGCCTGAATGCCTCTATTGTAGGTTTTACAGGTTTAATTAAGTTTTGAACAACTTCGATCTTGGACACATTTTTAACACTGCTTGCAATGCTGTCTAGATCTTTTTTCAAGTTCTGAAAGTTGGTTGCAAAAGAGTGACATGTGGTATGCTGTAAAGTTGTTGACCTATCCTCATGTGATACTGCAGTACCTTCTGTCAAAATCATCTTGTGATGCTGCAGTAACTTCTGCCGAGGTTCCAAATCCTCCTGTGATGGTGCATTAACTTCTGCCAAAGTTTCCAAATCCACCCCTTCAGAGTTACTTCGGCACACCAAATGTATATGCTTGCACATATTTGCCCTTATCATAGAATCATGACAAGTACAAATAAATTTGTGCAAACAAGCATTGCAATCTTCACATACCAAACTACAATTGCACTGAGAATCATTTACTTTAATTACATACATATCATCTTCCGTATTAGAAGGTACAATCCAACTGTCCTGGTACTGTATGACTGAATTTAGTGGAAGAGAAAGACTAGCATTGTGCCGAGTTCTTAATTCCATCACCTTTTTAGTAACTTTACCCTTGAAATTCATAACAAACCTATCAAATTTCTTGTCTACAATGAAATTCACTAAGGCAATAATTGCCTTATCCAGCCTTTTATTATGCTTTTTATCTAAATATTCATACTTCAGAGTTCTATGCATCCTTTCAAGATGCATGTTTGTATTGATACCGCTATGTCCCCTAAAGCAATAGGCCCAGTTCTTAACATTACTTGAATAATTCTTCTCAAAATAGTGTCCAAATTCACCTAAGTCATCATCATTTTGAAAATATGCTAGTGCTTTCGGAAATAGAGACCAGAAAATTTCTTCATTTTTCTCCTCCAGAAGAGTCCTCAATACCTTGTAAACAGCAGATTTCTTCTCTGAAGACTTTATTTTCTTTAGATTATTCCTCCATGCCTTGTCAACATGCCAGGTGCAATACAACTGCATTTCAGGTGGAGAAAAGACTTTGTTCCAAGCATTATAAAAGTTTTCTGCCATGTCAGACATAAAAACTTTAGGCTTTAAATCCCCACATCGGTTCTTAATAACCGACAGAAAACATGCAATTGTCTCATAATCTGTACGATTACTAATACAAAATGCACCTGGATATCCCTGCCTCATTTCATCTAGCACTAGGAGGGTTGTCAACTCAAAGTGGTAAGCATTGGTACCGTGGGTGCCGTCCAAGTCCATACAAACAATATGATGCCCACATTTTTTTATCATCTCCTCCTGTGACTTTTCCATTATAACTAGCAAAAGTCTTCTGCTAGAAGCATGGGAAATTCTGAATCAATTAGACCTTGAGGTTTATAACTTATAAAAATGTCATTCCTTTCCTTCATCTCTCTAACCCATGCTTCTACACTCATAGCATCATTAGGATGTCTTAAGGATTTCCGAGAAGGGTATCTTTGAGCAATTTTAGCTGCTAAATAATCTTTTTCTGCATCAGAGAGTCTTATATGGCCCAAGTCAATTTCATGACCAAAATGGGTTTTAGCATAACTCAAAATGCATTTGCCTTCATTGCTAACAGTTAGTTTCATGTGAGCGGGACAATATGCATTCAGTTTGGAACTTCCTTGAGATTTCAAGTGACGTCCACCAACACCTCTACTTTGAAAGTATCCAGATCGATTGCAGTGAAAACATGAAATACTCTTCTTTCAAATTTTTTCTTTCAGAAAAATGCTTGACAAACAAAGCTTTTGAATTATCTTCTTCTTTTACTTTCCAGAATAAAAATTCTTCCTTACATGCAAATTCAATAGATTGTTCATCAATTCTAACATTATGGCTTACAAATACATGATTGCAGAGATTTTTCACACTTTCACAAGCATGAAAACATTGAGGACAGCACACTTTCCTTATGCTTGAAGGCTGGTGGGAGTGTGTTATGTTATGAATTTTTCTTGTATGCTCCTTCAATGACCACAACTTTTCATAATTAGAACATTTGTATTTCTTTTCTATTGTAACAACTTTATCGGGATGTTTTTGCACTATGTGCCTTTTCAAAGACGTGTTCAGTGCATATACACACTCACAATAGTTGCTCACTTTGTTTCACTTCACTTTTTCACACTTTGTTTTCTGTCTTTTAAATTTTAATAACCTCCAAGAGCATTTAATAATGAGTGTATTATGAAAAGAACTTACCTTAGGTCCTTTTAGCATGCCATTGAGTCATCTTCCTCTAAAAGCTTAATCAATCCTACAAATAAATATTAGCTTTTAGAGATGATAAAAAACAAAATGTCTACACTAAGCAATATTTTGGAAGCGACTTAAAATGATGAACATCACAAAGTAACGACTACATATGCGACTAAAAATCTATCATTGACCCACAACTGCAGGAAACAGAGATGTCATTTCTAAATTACTCGACATAAAGCAACCATAATAACAACTTCGGAGTACATTTGTCATGAATGGATTAAAAAAAAAAACTTAGGTCCTTTTAGGATGTTGTTGAGTTTAAAGTCCTCTGGAAGCTTAATCAATTCTACAAATAAAAAATAGCTCTTTAGAAATAATAAAAATAAAGTGTCTAAAGTTTTTTTAAAAAAACAGATTTAAATTGAAGAACATCACAAAATAACCGATTACACATGCATCTAAAAATATCTATCCATGACCTATCATGGGATTTTTCATGTTTATTTGTGTATGAAACAATAGATTTAATGACATGAATTCTTTGAGAAGAAATACAAGTTTGCATTTGTATTTACGGAAGCTTGGAAAAATATAAAAAGGGTATTAAAAATTGGGAAAAGTAAATTAGAATGAAAAGGAATTAAAATTGAATTTTTTTTAAACAATTTGGAGGATCTAAAAAGTTTTCCGCCAGCTGGGTTCGAACTGGGGTAGTCATCCTCCGCTAATCTAAATATGGAAACTTAAGCATTTCAGTACAATGTTACCCGGTGCACCGACCATAGTTTCTATATTTTCATTTGGCAACTTCTTTCTCGTTGCACCGGGTTACTCTACTTTAGTGTTGTTGTTTTTCCTTTTTGTCCTTTTGGCGCTTTTAATTTTGGCGGCCTCATTTGTTGGATCGATGTTTTTAAACGAATGATTATATGAAATTGTCGAAGCATTTGCCATTTGCATTTATCGAAGGAAGGAGGTGGAGAGTGGGCTGTGGTGATTTTTCTGCCGAACTAACGTTTTTTCATTTAGAAGCCAAATTTGTGTAAGCAATAATATATTCATTTGAAATTGAAGATTTTCTTTCCCATACATTTGTTTCGCAAATTATGTTATTCCGTTGGGTTAGCTTGTATTTAAATGTTATCCAACGGAATGTACTTTTTGGCGGGCATATGAAAGCTCTTTATTTGCTTATTTTCCTTAAATTTTATATCCCGTTTTGAAATGTATTGTTCACTTGCTAATTAGACATTTTGTTTCACTTACATTTGCTTCGCAAATTGTTTTGTTCCGTTAAGTTAGTTTGTATTTCAATGCTATCCAACAGAATATATTTGTTGACCGTGAGATGAAGGCTCGTCATTTTTGTTTATTTTCCCTTCATTTTATATCCCATTTTAAAATGTTTTGCTCACTTGCTGTGCCAAATGGTAAATAACGTTGAGTTAGCTTGATTTTAAGTGCTACAAAACGGAATTTACTTTTTGGCGGGCAGATGAAATTTCTCGGTCAGGTGCCTATTTTACCTATTTCATTCCTTTATTTCCCTTTGTGTGTTGTATTGTTCATTTGCTATGCTAAATGGTGAATTACGTTGAGTTAGCTTGTTTTTAAATGCTACCCAATGGAATTTACTTTTGGGTGGGCAGATAAAATTCCTGTTCCGATTGCTTATTTTACTTGCATATTAAAAGAAAACACGATTTATGTTTCTGGTGTTGCCCACTGCACTAGAAGCCTGTGAGTTGTAGGCAGTGCATGTGTGATTTCTCTCATCTGTGTCGGTAAAAATTTCACTGTATGCATGTTTATTACTTGATGTATATCTTATGTGTATTGCAAATAGGCCAAATATGGCCCGCACCCAAAAAAATCAAACGTCTGACATCTTTCCCTTCTGTATTGGGCCTAGGTTGTAGTCTGTTATGTTTCACAGATGTGACATATTCAACTACTCGCATATTTGATTGTTTTTTATGGAGTGTTCCATTGTTTGTCTGCTATGGGTGAATCGTGTTGAGTTTGCTTGTTTTTAAATGCTACTCAACCAAATTCACTTTTTAGTGGGCAGTGAAGATATCCGTTCAATCGCATATTTTAATCTTGAATACCTATGAAAGTTCCATTGAGCTGGATTCTTTTTAATGCTAACTAGCAAAATTAATTGAGACTATTTGTTTAAAAATCATTCCTTTTTCTAACAGATGTGATGTATGTTTCTTTAATTAATTTTTTTTGCAGCCTTTGCAAACACCACAAAAATGAAAATTTTCTTGCTGTTGTAAATGCTTCTGCTGATTAGTTAAATATGTTTAAAATATCTCAATAAATTCCTTAATTGTGGGTTCTTTTTAGGGGAAAAAAAGAATGCTTTGACTAAATATGAGCCCAAATGCCTTGATACATGTTATGAATTATCAAGAATTTATTTTGCTTGAAAAAACCTGCATTTCCCATTTTAGCCTCTACTCCCAACTATCTGTTAGTCACTGAATTTTCTTTCTGTTAATTTGCATTGTGGATATCAAATGTATATTATACTATATACGCTTTTTATTTTTGGAGAATATTTCGGATATATTTGTCAATTTTTATTCTTTGGGCTAGTATTTTTTTTTCAATAATTTATTCCCACGACACTAAGGTTGTGGGTATGTCCACTGTCATATAAACCTCCAAGTTGTAGGCGGCACAAGTTCAATGCCTTCCTGGATGTATTTCTCTCGTGTACGTAAAACTATGGTTGTGTATCTATATCCATTACTTGATATTGTATGCCTGGTGCTGTGTGATTAAATTTGGTCCTTGCACCATACAAACACAACACTAAAATAAAATTTTAAATTCCAAGCAAGATCTATTGTTTAAGTAATTAATCATTAAAGCACATTTTTGTTCAAAGATTTTTGAAACAGAGCTAAAGAGCAGATACAATAAAGTTCTTAATTTTTTAAATTATATTCAAATAGCTTGGGTACTTAACATGGTAAAATAGAATACACAAATCTGGATTCCAGGATGGAGGCTCTTCAGTGAAAGTAATTTGGGTATTAAAAGATGTTATGGCTAAAAAAAGTAGCAATAAAATGTTAATATGTGCTTTATTATTTAGTCCAAAGTGAATTTAATCTTGTACATCCTTAGAAGTGATGATGAACTTTGCAAAACTGCATGGCCCTTGCAGAATAAAAAATCAACCCAAAAGAAATTTAATACCAACATTAATGTTAAGGAATTTTTTTTCTCAACAATTTTCATTTTAACAGCTGCTCTTAATATTATTGATTCATTACTTTCATTTTTATATTTTTTGGCATAGAAGTGTAAAATGTATAAAGGAATGGTTAGATTTACAATATACATAATGTGGTTCTAAGCAGAAACTAAAAAAAAACTTACATTTTTAAACACAATGTGCACTTAAAAATGTTTTATTTATTTTGCTGTATTAAGTAACCACTTTAAGTATTCAGAAGAACGCCTTTTTTTTTTAAATCGATTTAAATTCCCTTGAATAGGATTTTTGTCATTTAAAGGATCAACACACAGTATTACACGAAACGCAGTTCTTACAAGGAAAGAAAAACAGGTATCTTCACATTTTCTGTGAAAATCAATAGATGGTGACATACGGCCTATTCATTTATTATAGTAAAGAATATTTTCTAGTGTCATATTTTAAAATTTTTATGAAAAATAATTTTAATTTATAAAATTAAAGCATTTCCTGTACACATCCCTTTGCTAGGTTTATATGTAAAATTCAAACAGTATGGTTTGAAAAACTTACAAATTTGAGTACAAGAATTATTTTAGCCTAACATGTAAATAGTCTTCAAAGATCTGGAAAAAAATATACACACAATCTAAAATTTAACCTTTTAATGAAGTTTCCATTATATTTTATAAAATAGTTAATGGTAATCTATATTGTAAGTAATGCATATTCATCTCATGTCACCCAGATATTGGATGTATCTTCAAGAAAATAACGATCACAGAGGCGCATAATTGGGACACCTTTTATGGTTGAAAAAGATTACCAACAGTATAGAAAAAAATTATTTAATTAACAAAATTAAATAGGATTCATACATGAATAGATAATTTATTAAATCTAAAAACATTTTTTGAGTAATGCTAAAAAAGACGATCCTTGATTTGAAAAATTGGTATATAAAAGAATTTGTCAAGCTCCTGAATAACTAATTAGTGCTCGAGTAAAGAACAGTGAATATAGTGTTTACTTTGAATTGCATTAAACATTTACAAATTGAAAAATGTTCAGAATGTTTTCAACATGGCTTTTACTAATCAAAAAACTCTTATCCTTATCCCAGTGCTACATTCAACCAGTTTTGCATTTAAAATATCAAGGAATGGTGTATGCATGGATTTTAATTGTACAATTTTTCCATCCGATCTTAGCAAGAACCGCAACAATCAAGACCTGATTTAGACTGCTTGACAGCACTTTTGAAAAGACTAAGCATTCAGATTGTAGGTATTTCAATTGGCGTCGTACTGTTAACGACGGTCCGGGATCAATCCCAACGGGAAAGAATCGAGGACAAAATGTAATTTTGAACCATGGTCAGATCGCGAGGCAACACCTGAGATGACACCCCACTCTCCAAACTTCCACAATCCTTTTCTGGATCTTGCGCCATAAAACCCACACTTCCACGGCAACATTCAGATTGTAATGTGAATTACGGATTTAATTATAGTTCTACAAAATTTGACTAATGGAAATGTAGTAATATAATAGAATCTAGTATCTAAACGTCAGTAACATGTTATTATTCTGGAGAATAAAGAATTTGCCTCTCATCTTTTATAAAATTTTTAACCTACTTTTAAATGCCATTTCAAAGATTTTTGGCTGAATAGATACTGGTTTATTATCACAAAATCAATAACTGTCTGTAATTAATTTTTATTACGCATCAATAAACATGTATAATCATTATATAGCAACTTACCTTCGAAATGTATTAATTTAATTTAGGAAACGTTTCTAATTAGTAAAGTGCAGAAGATTATAATCCGTTTTGTACGAAAAATATTCAAACATAATTTATCTACCTTAAACACCAGCTTCAGTCACATTTTAATCAAGAACAATGCAAAAAAATATCGATACTTTCTTAAGATATATGAAAAAATCTCTTGTAAAAGCAGTTCTGCGCATTCCAATCCGTCATTTTATGATTTTCTGGTTGGGTAACTATGATTAAAAAACAAAATTTTTCCATTTCGGTGGAGCTAAGTTATGATGTCGACATTTGTAGCAGTAAAATCTAGGATACTGACGCAGACCAAAATGTACTTAAAAGGTTTTCGTAGATTGCAGTTTGTCTTTCCTAAAAAATTGTAAAACAATTTTTGGATTTTATATGTTTCTAGAACTGATAAAACTAAAATATAATCAATTTGCAGAGTCTTGTGTCTAATTTTTTTAAATGTAATCATACTGATGAAACCAATTCTTCAAATATGGTAGTCAAAGTGAATGGTATAGAACCTACAAATTTTATGCCTAAGTCATTAGATGTAGATGTAACAATAGTAGATTCTTTTCTTTATAAACTTATAGAAAATTCAATCCGTTTTATGTTTATTGAGTCCGTATCTTCAGCTGCACTTTCACAAAGCAAAAAAACATTTTAATTCTTTCAAATTGGTACTGTACTCAAAGCAAACATTTTTTCCCCCTATTAACCTTGATAGTCACTGGGTGTTGTTATTTGTTGATACTGAAAAATATGTATTTGAGTTTTATGAGCCTTTTAACAAAGCTCCTAGTAAAAATTGTTCAGACATAATTAGTGTATGGAGGGAAATATTCAATTCATTCTTTAATTCATCTATAACATTGACATTTTCTCTCCCCCTCACATAAATCAAAATGATGACATGAACTGTGGAGTTTTTATTTGTTATTATGCATGTAAAAAATGTAACAATGTATCCTTGCTAGTTGAATTTGATGTAATAACTTTCAGAAAATTTATGTATGATTGCATCATGGGGTAGTACAAAATATCTCAATTATAAAAATTATAAGATATGTACAATAGTTGATAAGAGATTTTGAAGAGTTGGTTGTCTATAAAAACTGTTCCATATGCATGTACCGTAAAATAAATATTCAGTGTTGAGATAACTATTGCTCATGAACACCTTTTGTGGGAAAATATTTGTAAAAACTTGCAACTACTGTTAACTCATTTTTGGTGTGTGGTGTTTTACAGAGATACGTCATATCTATTCTCAAAAAAAAATATTTTGGAAGTTTTTTTGCATTTTTTTTTTGTGCCCCACTCTCCTTCCTGGTGTGACTACCTAATATATATAAATTTTTTCAATTTTTTTTAAAAAGAACATGCAAAAAACTCCAAATAGGCAAAATGGTCCGAAATATGCAAAATAAATTCGGGTTTCGTGATGTGTCAGCCACAGCCGATTTGCTCATTTTGCGTGGAATGACCCTACACATAAAAGATACTGAGAATACCATAAAAGGATTTTTTTTTCAGTCTTCAAGAAATATAAAAAATAAATGGTTTACAAGTGTAATGGTTACGTTTCGTGAGCGGCTAGGAGCCCCTATTCAGGGCGTGTTCGTAACACGTTCTCGCCTTTTTTCCGAGGGAGATGTCGGAAAAGAAAGTGTTAGATTCAGATGGGGGCGATCTAACAAGATGCCGTTAAGGCCATCGACCTTCAAGTTGGAGAGGGACGTTTTCTCCCCTGGGTAGAAAAAAAATGCGCGGGAGGATTCGGGTAGAAGTGGGGGTTCGCTGCCGTTACTCAAAAGCAATACGTTGTCTTTTTACTTAAAGCTTGTTTTTTACTTGTAAATGCTTATTTTTGATCCCAAAATATAAAAGGTTTTAATCCTTAAAAATTAGTAGTTCCGTTTAATTAATATGGAAGGACTTCACTGAAAGGGACCGTCGTTGTAGTGAAACTTTGTTTTAAAAGCCCTACTTCGGATATATTTACCAGTCATTTTAATTAGCAGTTATATTAGCACTATTCGCCACCTCATTCCATCATCTAAACGTTGGTGGTTACTCATTTTTACTGTTACAATTTGAAATTAACCGATTGTTGCAAAATAACACCAAGAAATTCGCCGAGGTGTGCTAGCGAACGAAATGCGTCTTAACTTACACGCGCTTATAAAGCCTGTTTCTCTACTGGCTCTGTCTACACACACGTGTACGCTTACGTATTTGACGTACAAAATTTAAATTTTTGTCTAGAAGCAGTGGTTTTACATTCAGTTCAGTTCTTTTCATGTAATTCGATAAAATATGCAAATTCTCTTAATTTATTTCACCAGTGTATATTATTTGACCTTCGAATATTTCCGTTCACGGCATTGAGTTTAACTTATCCACTTGGAATCACTGTTGCAGCTACAGACACTTGAGTAACTACTCCCGAAATGTATGAACTGTACCCCCAGTAAAAAGGCTGAACAATCCATCAGGAAAAAATTCAGGACAGTTCACTCTCAGGCAGTTACCCGTATTTACTTCAAATAAGAAAGCCGACAATTTAAAAGACCCTATATTGTAAATAATCAAAATAAAAGCAATGACAGATTTGTTGCGATTTGTTGAATGCCCTTAACTTCAAACGACATTTCCGTCAGTTGGTATGGCGCTTCTTGTCCACTTTGGGACCTAGTGCCATAAAACCCTAACATCCAATCCGTCAGTCGGTCATAAAAATCAATCGTTTTTTTCGAAACTGTCCAAGTGGGCACCCAAAAGAAAGGTGATCGCGGAATCGTTTGCCCGTCAAAGACATGTTCGAGCCCTGAAGGGTCTAGGGGGTGAAGCCACTATACAGCAACTTCTTCGAAAATAGATAGTCATCTCGTGGCATTCAAGTTCGAGCACCACGTGCATTCATTTTGGGAGTAGAACAGAACCACTTTGAAGTCGTAAAAAAAAAAGCGATAAGCAAGCAATAGAAAGCGATACTGGGCCACTTTACTCCACGCATTCAAAGGAAGAATTTAATTTTTTGGTACTTTCAATGGTAAGAAGGTAGTGAAACGAAGAAGTAATTTTTTCTTAGACAGGCGATTTGAAAGGAAAAGTGTTCGTGGGACGTCAAAATACTGAGGGCGCTTGAGTTCAAAGGTGAAAGGGGATGGGAAGATATATTGACCTATTGGAGAAAAGACTGAAAGGAAAGAGGGATGTAAGGGGACTGGTCTCTGTAGAGAATTGTGTTAAGGGGGTTAGCTTTAACTATCGTGACAGGAAATGAAATTAGAAACCAAAGTTGTTTTAACGGCACTGTTTTAATGTTACTTTTAAAGTTAAAATTTTAAAAATGTTCCTTGATTGTGTGGGGGGGGCGAAATATACCTTTCGCCCCTTCTCCTCAGTGACAGGGGGGGGGCTTAAAACCCCCCTGCCCCCCCTGTTGGCACGTGCCTGAGCAGGAGCAATGGAGATTAATTCAACAAGTTTAGACACTTCATCCATAAGCTCCCTAATTACACTCGACTCTGCCGCCAACTTCTGGCAGATATCAAATGTTGACACAAACTTTTCTTTTATTACACTAGATAACAGAACCAACTGGGGTTCCAATTTTTCCAGATCGAATTCACTTGCATGAACACACAATTTTTCTTGAAAGGAAGTACCTTTTTAAATTTCTTCTTTTGCTCCATCTGTAAGCACTTCTAATTTGACAAGATTCACCATTCCTGGTTGATGGAATCGTTTTTCAATTTTGGTGGTTACTGTGTCAACCACTTCAAACAAGCATTTTCGAAGGCCAACAGTTTTATTGATGTTGGCGGGGATGAAACTTTCAGAATTGCTGGAGTATTCATACCGACATAGAAGCTTTCTTTTTCGAGATGACTGTGGCAGCTTCAAACCTAAGAGTTCAGCAGATTCTTTTGTTCCTGCACCCAAGCCTTCAAAAAGTAGTGAAAAGTCCTAGATGCTTATTGGTGACACAAGTCCAAGGAATAGTTGTTACAATGAACAAATAATAATTTTGGTTGAACATCTTTAATGAGCTTTTTGACACCATTTAAATGACCACACATATTCCGAGCTCAATTAAATCAGTGTCCTCTAACTTTTTGAAACCGTAAACCAAGTAAACCATCACATCCTCAGTGACATGAAATAAAGTATTAGCCTTAGTATCTTTTATTGAATTGCCCATGAAGTCTTCTCTCACTTCAGATGTGATGGGATTCATCTGAAGTGAGAGAAGACTATATGTGATGGGATTCATCCATTTCAGACGTAAGCTGAATTGCCCCCCCCCCCTCTTCTGTTGGCGAGTGCCTACGTGCGTGAATCCTTAAATGAACTTAAAAATTGTTTCAGAATTTATTTTAGAAGCTTATGCACCCATGTGGTATGTGGTAAAGTGTTATCGTTCCTGCAAAGAGGTTTGAATGTTTTTAAAGCGATACGTGCATTCTTGTTCCTCAAGTGACAAACTAAAAGATGTTATTCAACCAATCATTCAGCAAAATGTATACTTCCATCACCCCGAGAGTATGCTCCTTAGAATGATCAGTGACGACGGTCACCATATTCCCAAATTGAGACTAAGGAGAATTTTCTGAGTGCTAAGAGGGGGGATCGCGACTAAAACAAAAACATAATTTTTAAAATTCTAAACTTAAATTTCGATGCAATGAATTTCAACGAACTGAAAAATTGGCAAGACTGATGTAGCTCACCCATATTTTAACAAGCATTTCAAACGAAGACTCGTGAGAGAAGACTACATGTGCTCACTCATGTAACTACATGTGCTCACTGTGTTACCTAAGCTGTACAGATATTTTCAGTTTCTTTGCTACCCTTGTAATACTTGAGGTTGAAAGATGCGTACAATTGGAATCAGAGGAATAAATAACATTGGTCTAGGAGCACATGATTGCTTCATCAGAGCTAAGATAAATTCACGACGAATTATGCGAAAATTGTGATAATTAGAAACAGTATAAACTAGTTTGTGTTTACTTTAACTTAAGCTTGTGTTTTTAACTTCCGATCGAGCAGGACTTCGATAAGGATATCGAAGTATAATCAGAAAACTATAATAAATATCTCTGTAGAAAGATTGTAAGAAACCCATGCTAAAACATACCTTTGACGCTGAAGACTAGTCAAAACTCCGAAAACTTTTGGAGTACTGAGGAGGGAGCAGTACATCTTCTATTCGAATTAATGAATTTATCGATGCCGTCAAAAAAGGAAGCTAATTTTGCACGCCAGTTGATCGCCTCAATTGAACGCCTCAATTGCACGCCTCAATTGAAAATATTCTTAGATGATTCAAATTTTTCCTTGCCCAAAGCAGATCGTAAATTATTTTTGATTATAGGTAGTTTACTGAATCCTTTCACCAGAAGCCACAGTGATGGGAAGAGAAAACAAAATTCTTAAAGTTATGCAAAGTTCTGGGGGAATAGATTGCAATTTTAATCTATAGATATCATTTAAAGGGAGTGGAAGACCTTTATTTTCTAATTTGGGTTAATGTGAAAAAGTAGCTTCGCGAACGGTCTTGTACATCTGAATTTCATTGATGAAATTGTGGCTTAAATCATCTGGATAGCTTTCAATTAATTTTTTAGGTGCGTTGTTGTCATTAGAATTAGAATTTATTTTTAATATGGCTTCGAATGCATTGCATATGTTTTTTCATTGCTCATACCTTGATTATAACTGAGAAACTATTTTATTGATTACTATATAAAAAACTGAACTTTTGAATTTTGTTTCTTCGGTTTCTAATACTTTAGGCATTTCTCTTTCCACTTCAAAAGCTTCCTTTTCCGTCCTCTTTTTTTGGAAAATTCTGCATCTATACCCATAATAGAAGCTGTCTCTTTAGCTCTATTTATACAGACCATTGTTTACTTAAATCTTTATCTATTGTTTCAGTTAACGCTTTAATGTTATTCATTTCGATATCAAGGGAGATATATTATGATTGAAGGGTTAAATTTCTTGTACTAATTTGCTCTAGTATGTCCTTCCAAATATTTAGCTGAATTAAAGTTTCAAATTTTGAAAATAATTGAGGAATCCATTTACTCTTTTGCCGTTTCCTCTTACGATAAACTACTGATTTTTTACACATTGAAGGGCCTTTAAAACGTCAGGTAGTTTTTCAGTTATAGGTTTCACTGCCTCAATTGTTGCACTGCATCTTGTCTCACAAAGACCGTGTAGAGACCTCCCATCAGTGTGTTTTAGAAGCAGTTCCCATGGCCGTTGGCTCGCACTAAAATAAATTGTAAAGCTGGTTTATAAAGTTGAAGAACGTGCTTACTACTTCATTACTCCTTGTGGCCAGGCCCGCCGCTAGCTGTTTGTTTGAACGCCTGTGTGCAATATCGATTATGCCGCCCCCTGTGTGATTGTGACATCATGTCGATTGGATCTCTTCGCAATTCGAATTTGGCCGCATTTGGCAATGACGAGGCCATCACGGCGTTGCTCGTAGTGTTGGTTTACCAAATGGGATTTCGTATCAATCAAAGGGGGTTAGCGAGCAGTGGTCTCACCTGACCCCACGAAAAGAACTGTTACGGGCAACGCAATGCTGGCCAAGCAGTGGCTAGTTACCATATAAATATTGATCTACAGAAATTGAACTCGTCTTGAATTTATGCTATCAGCGATAAGTAGGCTTTCCAAGTTTACGAGTAATAATCGACCCACTTAATCACTTAATTGAGTTTATAAAAAGTTTATAGAAATTCCGTATAAAGGAACTGTAAAATTAAATTTGTATTTCTAAAAAATACATAGAGTTTTGGCTCAGATGTTTTGTAAGAATTTTGTATAGCCAGTACTGACTACGTGGTCAAACACGAACTTGGCCGGTTTTTTATTTCAAATTTCGTAAATATTTAATTGTATATGTGCTACAAACAGATGATTACTAGGCGCAGCAATTATTATGATAAGCTGATAAATAAATGTAGATACCAAAATTTTGCACTTATATTTTGCATTGACATATGATACATTGAATTATAATCACACTAACCAAGTTAAAGTATCCTTAATTATACCTAGACCAACGTTAGACGAAGTATAAACAAAATAATTGCAACTTGATGTGCGATAGTACTGTTCGAATGCGTGTACAAGCTCTGTGGGGATTCCTAGCCTTTTCCAGACGGGGAGGTTTCAACCAGATTTCGCTTGAAGACGGGAGAAATGGAAGAATAGATTTCCCCCTTTGTTGCGCGCATCCGGTCCTTATCTTTACTATGGTCAGGTCCCCTGCGGTAATTGGAACCGCGGACGGTCCGTTCGTGTGTCCTGGAGA
The DNA here is from genome assembly GCA_947359465.1 of Metellina segmentata. Classification (NCBI taxonomy): domain Eukaryota; kingdom Metazoa; phylum Arthropoda; class Arachnida; order Araneae; family Tetragnathidae; genus Metellina; species Metellina segmentata. The sequence goes on from OX375882.1 coordinate 7,020,403, forward strand.
GTGGAAAGGGACACCTCTTCCAAATTCCCAGTTCTGAGAAATTTCCGTTTTCATACTGCCAATGTAATCTTTCTCAAGAGCGCTGCAACACGTGACAGGTTTTGTAAACCCCTCTCCAAGGACGATGGTTTTATTGTCCTACGGAGGGGCACATCCTGTCAATTTGAATTTGGAGAATGGATACTTTGAATTTTGGAAAGTGATTGCGAAACATAATGGATCAAGAAACTGCTTTACAGCTGAGGCTACTTAATAGTTTTAAAAATTAGTCCACAAATTATTCAGAAATAATTTGCTGCTGACCCAATGACTTTGAATATTACGTGATCGATCGCTAGATTTGCCCCCACCTGGACGTGCGGTCTACGCCCGCTTACGGCGGGCCTGATCTGGACACGGACCATCTGAGTCACCAATCGCTTGACATGGGTGAAAACAAAAGTAGAGAGTGCATCGGGGTTGGTGCACGTTAAATCTGTAGGTGTCAATTGAATGGGAAAGATACCGACCCATTTTGATGAAGCCAGTGGCCTCGAATTCAATTTCCGACCCAACCAATTAATCCTACAGACGGTGTTCAGATTCTGCGATTGAAAAGGTTAACATAATGTTCTTCGCACCAAGATTGACTACGTTTCATCAGCATCCCTTTTAGAAAACTAGAGTTTCACTGCATCAGTAACCCTTTGCAGTCATTCCCATGTGTTCTTTTTAAACAATATTTGCTCAATGAGTGTATCATAATTTGTTCAAAGCGTTGATAGACAGGAATGAAAAAGATACCGGCCTCGAATTCGATCCACTAAATAATCCCATGAAGGGGTCTGCGATTGAAAATGAAATTTCAATTGGCTCATTCGATCGACACCCTGAAGTTTTTAACTAAACGTTTTTCTCACGCATCAAGCAAACTCAGGCACCGCATGCCCAGGTAGCACAACAACATTGGCCAACATTCTACCAATATTGGCCAATGTTTTGAATGTCTGTGAATGTCGGAATTACGATATCTGTCGACATTGGCAGATATCGTTTAGTTTTATAAAACGAGGAAGACTGTAAATAACGCTTTTAATAACATTATAATCATGTAGTAATAGTGTAAATAATGACACCATGTTGTCTTACCCATATTTTTTATAATTTAAACATTACGCAATTTTTCCCGATATTGTACCGATATTTGGCGACATTGTGAAAACAATATCCAAAAAATGATGTTAAGATGATGTTGGCCGATATTTAATTTTGAGCTGAAGCTATGCTTGGTCACGTGTTCGTTGTTTGGGTTGCCGACCGCCATCATATTTTCAAAAATTGCTAAATTTAAGCTAAATTTTTAAAAGTTGCAGGTGGTTGCATTTATGCAAAAAGTTGTATTTATGCAGAAAGTTGCATTTATGCAGAAAGTTGCATTTATGTTGCGATTATAACTCACTTACAATACACCCCATGTAGGAGGAATTTTGATTTTAGTACTTCACATGCAAAAAAAAGTTGCATTTGTTGCAAAAAGTTACCCTAATAGTTAGTTAAAAATTGAATGAAAAATGGGAGGGAGAGACTCTTAAATGGGGATGTGTATCTTCAAGTGATTAATTTACTTTGAAATGCACTTGCAAAATTAGATATGATAGAACAGAATAGACGCACAAAGAAAGTAACCTTCACACTTAATATAACATCCTTTTCAGCAATCCGAAAAAGTCAGTCTCGAAATATCTGCTTAAGTTTGTTAAATAATCAACAAACTCTTCCTTTTTAGAAATATTTTCAATGGTATCGTTAATTCCTAAAACATCAAGTTCCTACAGTTCTCTTAACAGATTATTACTTACATGCAAAGAGAGCACTGTTAAAACATTATCTTTAAATAATTCTATTCCTCTCTCATATGCATCATTCTTTATTCCGATTACCATCCAACCAAGTTTTTTATCCTATTATACTCAAACCAGAGTTTAACGATAACATCAGCGCCAATCAACAACTCGATTTCATTGTTTTCACGAAGGGTATAGGTAATTTTAATGTTCCCATTCCTTAAATCCTCGAGTACATGAGGGCAGTGGTGGATCAAGTCAAGTGGGGGAGGTAAAATTTTTCAGGGCTCTTAAACTCAAATTAGAAAAAAAAGTTTCAAGCAAAAACTCATCAAGTTATTCACAAAAAGAAAAGTAGTCAACATTTACATGCCATAACAAATTAAAAAAATAAATTTTTTGCATAAATTTCCGATTTGCTTTATTTTTTGCAAATTCGTCAATTATTTTAGTAATGTCAATTGGGTTAAAAATTTTTTGCTCTTTTTTATAGAATTGCCAGATTAATTAATCTTTCTTCTGCCATAGTACTCCTTAAAATTTTTTTTACACGCTTTGAAACTGAAAACGGTCTTTTTCCTGACGATATAGATAAGGGAATCTCTCTATATTAAAAAAAAGTTACCGCCGCCGCCGCCGCCGCCGCCGAAGAATTGAAATTTTTGTTGTTTAGCTCCATTCTTAGACGGTTTCCCGAGAAAGTACTGATCGGAAAAATATGAAATTAACATGCTTTGTTCTTCATCGTATTCCCTGGATAATTATTAAGATTTTTTTCCGATGCAGCTATTAGTTTAGGTTTTATTAAGTGTTAAAGTTGAAGAAGTGAAATTTCTTCCGCGAGTGAGCAAAACACATTCAAAATTTCAGTCTTTAGTCGTGAGTTTTTTTTTAAGAGTACCTCTCAACGTAAATTTTTGCAGCTCGTCGAGTTTTTTTTGAAATTTAAATGTGGTTCTTGATAATATTTTTTTGAAATTCGGGAAAAATCGGGACATTTTTGTTACTTTTTTTTAAAACTGCCGTATCTATATCTAATTACTATTAGTTTTTAATTTTTAAAATATAGCAGTATACCTCAGAATATACTCTTTCTTACGGTACTATTATTTTTGAAATCGGTTAATAATTAAATTGGATGCGATCAAAAGTTCGTCATACAAAATTCGGAATCTTTGGATATTTTCGCTACTTATTGTTAAAACCGTTTTGTCTACGGCAAAAGCCATTATTTTTTAAATTTGAAAACATCACTGAATACATTACATTACACTCTTTCTTATGGTACAATTATTTTTCAAATTGGTTAATAAATAAAATCGATGCAAATAAAAGTGGGTCATACAATTTTCGGAACTTTCAGATCGTAACTTCCGATACAAAACTAAAATGGTAATATCTGTATAGTATTACTGTTAATTTTTAATTTTAAAAATATTGCAGTATACCTCAGAATATACTCTTTCTTACGGTACAATTATTTTTAAAATTGGTTCATAAATAAATTCGATGCAATCAAAAGTTGGTGACACAAATTTCGTATTTTTCAGTTCGCATAGCTGCTTCCGAAAGCAGTAGTGGGTTACACTTTTGACTATCGGGTTTGCCAGATATCAAATTTATCGTAGCAACAATTGCCATAAAAACGATTTCTTTTTATTTGGCGAGGAAAAAGGCTCGCTTTTTTCCCTCTGTTCTCAAGACAGTTTACCGACAAAGTACAGATCGTAAAGTTTGGATATTAACAATGTTTAGTTAAAATTGTACAGGGAACAAGATGCAGAAGATTTTTTACTGATGCGGCTATTAGTTTAGGGTGCATTAAGTGTTAAAGCAAAAAAAAGTTAAATCACTTGCGAAAGAAGTATTGGTTTGAGAAAGCAAACCAAACGGATTGCGTAGCAATCCCCGGGGTCGGCGAGCGTAAGCGAGACGCAGCGAAGCCCTCGCTGTGACGTCATGAACCGGAAAGTGAAATCAGCATAATACGAATTATTCAGATAGTTTCACTCTGTGAAAGTAATGTTGGTTTGCGAAGCAAACCAAATGGCTTCTGTGACAGGAGTGTTGGTTTGCGAAGCAAACCAAATGGGATTGCGCAGCAATCCCCGGGGGTTGGCGAGCGTAAGCGAGCAGGGGGCGGAGCCCCCTAGTTGTTAAAAAAAAATTCAATAACTTCAACATTCGGAAATGTGCAAGATATTTCTTTGGTGGCTCGATAGATGTGTGGTGTGGCTTTTATGGTGTGTTTTCGTTTTCTTAGAGAAATATTAAAAAATGGTCAAATTCATCTTCAAAAGTACAAACATTAATGTCATTTTTGTAAATATCCTTAAACTTTTTTATGGTGTTCTACTTTTAATTCTGCCTTGGTGTTATTAGATGACATAAAATGCATTGACTATGAAATTTCTCTTATTGTAAATTCATGTCTGACTTCTTTGTTTTTATCAAGAAACATTTTTATCTTTTGTTGTCTGCGAGTTTGTCCATCTTCTACATTGAATGATAGATCTGATAAAACAGTTGCCTTTTTATCTTATTATATTTATATAACTTGCCTCTTTTCAAATTCGTCTCTGAAATTATTGATAAAATTTTCTAATGCCTTTAATAGGATAGATCCATTTAATAGTTTGCATTCCACTGATTTCAGTGATTTACGAGTAGCATTTACTCTTTGTAAAATAGTATTCCTAATAATTCTCATTAGAGGAGTTTCATATTTGTCTATTTCTTAAGAAGTTGCCTGCACAATGGTAACTTTCTTTTCTTCTTCTGAATTACAAATTTCAGTAAAAGCCTCTTTAACATGGGTGAAACCAAGTTTTATAGCTAATACAGCATCTGTTCTTGTTTGACCATCTTGTATTAGAAACTCTTTTCACTGCACTTAAAGATGCACATAGTAAAGAAGCTGTCACAACTTCCCTCGAACCCTATTCGACAAATACACTGACAATATTCATAATTGCTTTTCAAAAAAGGAATAGTTATAAAATACCCTTATATATAAAGTGATGTTTGTTTTATACATCTCAATAATTTTTAAAATTTGGCACCACTACATCCCAATTTATGCTACCATCTCTACTAGGGAATCCAATTATTTTCAGATAAAAAAGGTCATTCTTCAGGTGTTCCTGAGTAGGTGCAAATTTTTAACCTTTTTGAATAAAATAACATGCATTCTGTTCCAGAATATTTCATTTTAATACTATTAATATTCAATTTAAAAAAACAGGATTAGAAGTTTGATTTCAATCAGTGTTCTTTTAAATTTAAGTCATGATTTAAATTGGCATACCCTGTTTTCAATATAATTTTGGGGTGAACTAAGTACACGCATAGTTCTTAACTTATTTGAATAAAATAACATGCATTTTGTTCAGTTATTTCATTTTCAATATCATTAAACATTACAATAAGAAAAAAAGAAATTTAAAATTTTGATTTTAATCAATTTGATTTATCAAATCATCATTTTTTCATATCAAATACAAAAAATTTATTTATGAACAAGGTAGATAGGTAGTTGATTAAACGTCACACTAGAACAACTCAATAGGCTACAGATGAATGAACTTAGTTCACAAAATCAAAAATATGATCCTTGGTGACTGTGCGACATTGGTCCGCTTCAATTTTTCCCATCATGCCCTTCGTTCCTCTCCATCTGCTTTACCCGCGACTCATTTGTTTAGTTTCGTTTTATCACGGCTAAACGCGAGAGCAGAGGACGTAAATCTGGAATTCTTGAGCTGAGCGTGTGAAAAAATTAGTTCCAAATTATTATTTACAATCGACATCTTTGGACATCTGTTTGTCATACGATCGCATTGAGTTATTAAACTTCTTGCTGTTCATTATTTTTCTTGTATAATACTTATTAATTTGTAGTTTAAAAAAAAATTAGTACATTTTTATGTTTTTCCAACTTTGTATTCCTTTGATATCTTAATCATGAGACTTCTCATAATTGGTGATTCTATGGTTAAGTATTTGAAAGAATACTTAACTAACGAATTGTCTGTTCATGAAGTGGATCTCCTTTCCTTTCCAGGTGCCAAGATAGAAAGTGTGACTGGTAAACTTGGTGGATTAGGTCACTACGACTGGATGTTGTTCCATATTGGAACTAACAACCTAAACTTTGATGTTTCTGATATTCTTAATAAATACACCTTTCTTTTTCAGGAAGTTTTGCGTTTACATCCTGGTGTAAAGGTGGTCATTTCAGGGATCGTGCCTCGTGGTCAGGATTTCTTTTTGGATTATAAATCCCGTTGTTCTTTGTCTTCTCATCTGATGTCATTGAATTCTAAAACCAAAGTCATCAATGCAGAACTGGAAAAGGCTTGCCTGAGCCGAGAGGCATTTTATTACTGTCAGTCTCTCAGTTCATGGGTAGGTCTTTGGGGTAGAGATGGATTGCATCTCAATAGGAAAGGAAATAACTGCCTGGCAAGAATGTTTGTCAGAACATTAAAAGGGCTGGTTGCCATGAATGCTGCAATCTGTAAGAAGGTAAGTTGTTTTTCAGTTGCTAACTTGCTTGTTCAGTGTAACTCTTCACCTACTCTATCTCTCTCTCTCTCTCTTAAACATCTGTTGTTTTCTGCTGTTTCTGATAACCCTTTCTGTGAAACCTGTCCGTTCTATCAATTATCCTGGTTACTCTCCATCTGCAGTTTTTAAACCGTTGTATTCTGCTGTTGTTTCTAATAAAATTTCTACGAAACCTGTTCATTCTATCAATATATATATTCTGCTTTAACAAATTTAATTATCAATGGCATTGCAATAGGTGATATATTACAAATTTAAAACACATTTTACTAGTTTGTGTAAATGATTATTGTTGTTTAGTTTTTTATAAATAAAGAAGGGAAAATTATAAATTTTTACTATCGATTGTTTAACGATATTACCCTGTATACTTAAATTTTGAACAATATGAAAGTTCATTTGAGTAAACTTCATTTAAGTGATGTTTTGATTACTAACTCCTTTGCATGTATTACAACCTTCGAGTTGTAGGCGGTGCAGGTTCGATTTCTGTCGGGTGCATTCATTCCTCCCTGGGTATATTTCTCTCTTCTGTGTAAGCAAAACTTTCATTGTGTGTATTACTTCATATTGTATGTCTTGTGCAGTGGCAGCCCTAGGGCAGTGCAATATGATCGATTAACCGACTTCATAGAAAGTGCTCTGAAATTTATGGTTAAAATGTGTTCTAGGGCTGTCACAGATCTTGTGTCAGGCACAGCTTGTCCAAATATGGCCCTTGAGCCATAAAACTTCTAAAACCAACCAACCGACAATGCATGATAAAAGTTTGTAGTAAGTCATTCCACGTGAAATGAGCAAAAAGCGGGAAAAACCTGTGGCCGTATGGTAATGGATTTTCATAAAATTCGGTACAGGGGTTTAGTTTATGCATAAATAACGATATCCAAAAAATTTAGGTTCAAAATTAAATATTTTCAAAGTTTGAAGCATTTTAAGGACTTGCAACTTTGATGAGCTGTGTGAGATCGCTTAATGTTGCATGTTTGAAGTTCTGTTTCTCAAAAACTACTTAACGTAGACAAACTTGTTTTACATCTCTATAATCTGTACAAAATTGTCTTTTTTTCACTTTGTCAACAACAATTTTAAACATCATATTTAATCCAAAATTTTGTTTCAAAAAATGGAAAAGTGTTATTTTTGACAGAATTTTAAGCATTTCTTTGGGCTAAATAAATGTTACGACATTTTTAAAATTCATGCCAGTTACAGTGCTAGGTATGATAATATCACTGATAAAGTTTGGAAGTCGCATTTTAATTCGTTCATCTTCAAAATAGCTAACGAAAGTAACAAAATGACAATTACCTACTATAAATATATATGAAAAATCAAATGAAGGACAGCTCTGATAAAATCGACACTTGACAAGAATACAGTTTAATATGTTTATTACTTGAAAAAAAAATCGGGATTGTAGTCAAGTCCTAAAGCAACAAACCGACCAACCGGTATAGTGGTTAAGGAGTTAGCCTCTAGATCGGAAGGTTTCTGGATCGAATCCGGGTCCGGTGTTTGTAATCGTATGGTGTAGAGGCGCCTGGTGCACCTTAAATCTGTCGTGGCCAAAAGTCCTCACGTTGAGTTAGTGTGGAAGTTTGGAGAGTGGAGTGCCAGCTCAGGTATTGCTTCGTCATCTGACCGTGATTCAAAATTACGAGGTGTTGTCCTCGAATCTTTCCCTTAAGGGATTGATCCCGGACCGTCGTCAATAGCCCGTTGCGTTGCTCTAGTACGATGTTAACTAATAATTACCAACTACCTAAAGCAACAATAATAAAATCAAAATCGCAGCATTTGCTTCCCAGGATGCGCGGGGATGGATATGAGTAGAAGTGGGGGTTCGCTGCCGTTACTTAAAAGCAATACGTTGTCTTTTTCACTTAAAGCATGTACTTAACTTGTAAATACTCATTTTTGATCCCAAAATATAAAAGGTTTTAAACCTTAAAAATTAGTAGTTCCTTTTAATTAAGATGGAAGGACTTCACTGAAAGGGACCGTTGTTATAGTGAAACTTTGTTTTTAAGGCCTCACTTCGCATATATTTACCGGTCATTTATATTAGCTGTTAGTTAGAACGCACTACAATCAGTGTGTATTCTTATGTACCAGCCTTGTTGGGCTTGAGCCTGTCGCTGGTCGTCAATATTTGTATTTGTATATATAGAGAGAGATACGGGAAATATATATAGTATGTTAATTTTTTGTACAAATTTCGATCGTAGTGAAAAAAAATCTTTATTTCTTGAGCAAGGTTCAAGGAAAAGAAGCAGATCATATTGGGGTCAGATGGTGTTGTAAAATGCGTTGTTTTTAGATAGTTAACTAGGTAAGTAGGTTGTTAATTAACATCGCAATGGAGGCAACACGGCAGGTTATTGGCAACGTAGCATAACAATTTTCCCCTAATTTTATCAAAACTTTGGCCAATTTGTTTTTTAATGATAAGTTACGATGCTCTGCAGTGCAAAGTTCCCAAATTACCAAAAACACTTTTTAAATAACACATCTTCTATGTCAATGAAAAAATATTTAACTTCGAAAGTTATCGACAGAATTTCAAATTCTGAAAGTATGCCTTGGTTTTAAATAAATAAAGTTAATATGTGGATGCATATGTGGGAGGCGGAAGGTTGAATGCGTATTAGGTGGGCCGAAAAAAAATTTCAAGTCGTAATATCGCGGAAAAGTTGGGAATTCGGGAGACTAAAAAGGGGTTAAAAATTAAATAAAATCGGTTTATATCTTCCATCGCCCCGAGAGTATTCTCCTTACAATGATCAGTGACGACGGTCACAATATTCACATATTGAGACTAAGGATAATTCTGAGTGCTAAGAGGGATTATATAACTAAAGCAAAAACATAATTTTTAAAATTCTAAACACATAAATTTCGATGCAATCAATTTCACCGAACTGAAAAATTGGAAACACTGATGTAGCTCATAAATATTTTAACAAGCATTTCAAACGAATTACACTTATTCTTTGCAAAATAGTATTCCTAATAATTGTCATTAGAGGAGTTTCATATTTGTCTATTTCGTAAGAAGTTGCCTCCACTATGGTAACTTTCTTTTCTTCTTCTGAAATACAAATTTCAGTTAAAGCCTGTTTAACATGGGTGAAACCAAGTTTTATTGCTAATACAGCATCTGTTCTTGCTTACCATCTTGTATTAGAAACTCTTTTCACTGCATTTAAAGATGCACACTTGTAAAGACGCTGTCACAAGTTTCCTCGAACCCTAATGAAAATACATTTTATGGGCCCCGTGGTATTCCGGGGCCCTCTCTGCTTAAGAGTCATTGACATGAGGTACAAAACAGCAGATTTTTTTGTTTCTCGAAGGCTTCAAATCAGCAACTGTTAGAACGTTCTGTATCACTCACGGAAATCGCGTAATCCCTTACTTTTTCCAAAAACAACCCCTCTCTCGCTGCGGTGTGGTTTCCCTTTCAACTGTCCCATAACTCTTAGCTCCCCATAAGAAAATAACGGGTTTCCGGAGGACTTAGGCCGAAGGCCTTCTCTCTATCTCCTTCTGAATGTTTAATAGGACTGAGCGGAATTTTAGTTTCACTTGGCAATCTGATATGCCCAAAGTCAAGGGTGCCGCGGAGGGGTCTTCCTCCACAAAGAATAAGAAGAGCGGAATTTTAGTTCGGCGTTAAAGATAGACGGTGGGAAACTGAAGACGCGGTGCGTCCAGTGAAACCAGCTGGGGTGAGGACCCAAGAAGTGACCATAGCTAACCCCATCTTCACAACAGGGAGAAGGGCGACGACGGATGTGCAAAAGAGAAAAAGTCACGAGTTCATGAGATCTATTATTTTGCCCCTAAAAGTTTGAAAACGTTGAAAAATTCCATGAGGTTAACCAGATTATGGTATGATTTTGCTTTGAATGTATTTTTTTTGCATAATTAAAAAAAATCTAATTAGTGCACTGCTACAATTTTGCTGAACTAAGACATTTCAATAATTTGATAATGGTATTCAACTAGTTACCACCGTCCCAGCCTAAGCCATTCGCTGTATCGCCACGTAATTTTGAACCACGGTCAGATGACGAGGCAGCATCTGAGCTGGCACCCCACTCTCCAAACTTCTACACCAACCCAAACTGAGGTCTTTTTGGCCATTACAGATTTAAGGTGCACCAGCCGCCTCTACACCATACGCTTACAAATATCCATGCCCTGACCGGATTTCGAATCAGGAACCTTCCAATAATTTGATAATATAATAACTTTATTTTAAAAAGGAAGAAGAATAAAAGTGTATTAAAGCTCAGTCAGGGGTTACATGAACAAGAAAAGTTGAAACTCCTGCAAAAGCTTTTTATCAGAAAAAATTATTATTGATTATTGTTTTATCACCTTTCTTTTACTGAACTTGGTTTTAAATTTATAATATCTAACTTTACTGTAAATATCACTACTGAGGGCAGAAAAGGGGCGGCAAGTTTCCAGTAGCCCAGGGGTGGCTAACCTTTTACATACCACACGCCAATTTTTTTCACATACGAATTCATATGCGTCTTACAACTCGAGCACCTTTTGTACTGTCTTAAGTTTTCATGGTCCAGGCATATTCTTAATAACCTTTTTAATAAAGGTATGCTTATACACATAATTAACATATTAAAATGAATTAATTATTGCATGTAAAACAATATCTATTACATCACATAAACATTACTTTCCATTAATGACACTTTTGAGACTGGGTTTCGCTAGTCTGAATGTTTGGTGTTAAAAATTTGGCACTGAGAACAGCAGAGAATTTTTTAAATTGAATCAGTCAATCGTGACCTTTGTTTTGCTTTTCATGAATGTTCATGAATGTAAATTTCATTAATGAAAATACTAGTTCACATCTGTATGTCGTTCCTAATAATAACAGCACAATAATTATAGAAAAAGTCCACATTAAGATGGACAGAGAGGTTTTCTTGCCTTTTTGTTAATCTCTACTTATTCCTTTAAATACCTTTTTGTCTGCCAGACACGAAAGCATACATTTAAACTTTTTCAATTTGTCGGAACCAAATTGTTCTAGAATCAAAAGGAAATATCTGGAATACAATGTTGTCACAAAGGAAATCAAAACACGTATATGCCTTTGGATCTTCTTAATTACAGGCTTATTAGAAGAGTACTTTTCTTTTGTGAATATTAAGAGGTTCTTTTTTTCTATTTAAGTTTAGCTTTCTATTTAACCTTAGTTTATTTTATTCCAAAATGTTTACTATTTAAACTATGAAGTGAGGGCATCCATGCTAGTTTTTAACACGCTGAAAACAAATTTTAAAGTGTTGATTACCCTCTTGAAAGGCATCAGTTCAAACCTCCGTAACCTTCCAACTGTGAAGAATCAGTGTCAAAATTAGCCCAAAAAAAATGCTTTGAAATTCAACCTCTGCCTGTTTTTAGTGAGTAGAAAGAAATATTTGTTATAGTCAAGTGTTATTCTACTATAGATGCGAACTCCTAGCGTCCTGAGCTCCTTGTATTCCCACAAACGTGAGAGGTAAATATTTCCAATGAGAAATTAGGTAAATTGTTAAAAGAGCATTTACACCAAGCGTGCCATAGGAGTCTGATATCCTTGAAAGTTTTTATGGTAGACCCAGGAACCTCAAATATAAGGGGTAAATATGACGAACAATAGAAATAACCAAATATGCAAAATGATTCGATCTCTCTTAATAGACTACTTTACCAGAAGAGATGTACAGTTCTAGGGAACAGAACACCTTGCGTTCTACCTGTAGCACCCCGGCAAGAAAAGTGATACAAGTCAAAAAATAAAAATCTTGATGTTATGTCATTCAAAAATATGTATGAGGTGCCCCAGCGTGTTATATTACGATTCTATAGAATATAATAGAAGTTACCACCATAAATACTTACCTAAAGCTTTAAAGAAGTCTATATTATTTCAATATAAATTTTATAGTATCCTTTAAGTTGATGTTTCTCAAATTCTGCAATTTTGAGCTGCGTCACTTTTCTTGCCGGGGTGCGATAGGTTTGTTTGAGTCCTGGTCTCTCTCTAATATGAGGTTTAAATATTCGACAAATACACTGACAATATTCATAATTGCTTTTCAAAAAATGAATAGTTCTGAAATACCCTTGTATATAAAGTGATGTTCGTTTTATATCTCTCAATAATTTTTAAAAGTTGGCACCACTACATCCCAATTTATACTACCATCTCTACTAGGGAATCCAATTATTTTCAGATAAAAAAGGTCATTCTTCAGGTGTTCCTGAGTAGGAGCAAATTTTTAACCTTTTTCAATAAAATAACATGCATTCTGTTCCAGAATATTCCATTTTAGTACTATTAATATTCAATTAAAAAAACAGGATTAGAAGTTTGATTTCAATCAGTATTCTTTTAAATTTAAGTCATGATTTAAATTGGCATACCCTGTTTTCAATATAATTTTGGGGTGAACTAAGTACAAGCATAGTTCTTAACTTATTTGAGTAAAATAACATGCATCTTGTTCAGTTATTTCATTTTCAATATCATTAAACATTACAATAAGAAAAAGAAATTTAAAATTTTGAATTTAATCAATGTGATTTATCAAATACAAAAAATTTATTTATGAACAAGGTAGGTAGGTAGTTGATTAAATGTCACATTAGAACAACTCAATAGGCTTCTAATAAATTAAATAAGTTCACAAAATCAGAAAAAAATCTATCAGATGCAAAAAAAAACCAAAACATATTTAAATACAAATGTTTCTTCAAAAATGTTTTTGATTTCCAGAAACAAAAGCCGGCCTTCCAACACGTAATTCATCCATAATACATCAGTCTTATTTGAAATTAATTATCTTCGACTTTATTTCTCCTTTCCGTTCATTCCGGAAGATGGACACACCGGCTAATATCAGGAACACTCTTTCAAAAGATTCGAAATCTTAAAGATTCGATTTTTACACTCGTTATTCGGTGCACCGAGAATTTGGCGTCTATGGTACTAATGTTTTACTTATTTATCGCTTTTCTCCAATTACAACGCCAAGCCCTTTCTCGCCAAATCGTGCACCCAAAAATTTTGTGAGGACGGGGGAGGGAGTAGGTAACATTGTACTGAAATGCCACCGGTCCTCTAAATATGGGTGACTTTAGCCGTTAAGCCATCGTTGCTTCACGAAATGAAGCTCTTTAAAGTATAAGTACCCTTTAATATAAGTTTGCAAGAAATACTACTAACAACCATACAACATATATATGAAAATGAGTAATGGCTCTTCGTTACGTGGACGATTCTATTTAGGACCGTAGGGAGGTCGGTAGATATTAAACTCGTGATAAGTGAATCGATTCTTCAGTTTGATTCTTTCGTAACTTGTTTTGATCTACAGTGAGCTATGATTATTTACTTGTCTGGTAGTCTTTTTTTGTGTGTCTTCTATGATTTTTTAAAGCAGATTGATGGAATGCATGATTGATGGAAGGGTACTTATACTTTAAAGAGCTTCTTTTCGTGAAGCAACGTTGGCCTAATGGCTAAAGTCACCACAGCCCTTTCAGGGCAGCTCAATCCATCGAGCCAACCTCTTCTAATTGGTTGAAAAAAGTCACGTGATTTGCTCTCTATTTTTGGGTTTGAGTGTATAAGTAAATATAAAGATATAAACAAGTTTGTTTACCTTTTAAGCTGTGTTTAACTAACGTTACATCAACAGTTTCCAAAATGCATTCGTTTCCGAACACACTTGTTGCAATTAGTAACCATTTCATAACTTTAAAAAAGAACGATATTTTTTTTCCAGCAAACCTCTTTATAAAATATCCGATATTTTCATATTTATGTAAATATCTCGATATTTTCCAACTTTCATTTGAAAGGAATTACGGGTGTATGTTGTCAAAAATACCATAAACTCATCTAATTAATTCATCGTTTGCATTAAAACTTCCAAAAAATTGCTTTTAAAATAAGTATCTGATTTTAAAAAGAACTAGTAAACAATTTGATTCATGAAATTATTATCATAGTAGGCTGTTGAAGTAGAGTTTTAAATTTCAGTTTTAATTAAATTAACATAACTTTGCAGATAAACTGATTCAACTGTAAAAGAATGAGTTCTTCGGTTAATATTTAGTTCTTTTTCTACTAGAATTTTTTCTCAAAGGTTATTTTTAATTCATGGTTATAAAAACAAATGTTTTATACTGATCAGATATATTAAATATTTTAAATTAAAATGAATCTTTGTGGTTATTTTATTGCATTATATAAAAAGTTAAAAACCATTATTTATATCAAAATATGCAAAAATAATAAGGCAGCTGAATGAAGGAGCATAACCCCAAGGTGTAGGGCTAAAATAGGGGAAATTATTTTTTTTACTATTAACCATAACAAATCCAACCCTCAGAGTTGATACTTTTTAACTGTTAACATTGCAAGTTAGGAGAAGCTTAGCATATTTTTGTTTCTTTCAATCAAATATTTCCCAAACGAGAATGTCAGAGTCATTGCTTGATTTGAGCAACATCATTTTAAGTGGTCAGATATATTGTGGGAAATATAGCACCTGTGTGTGCTCATCACAGAATTTTTATAAATACCAACATGCTTTGTGATGTTATCTTCTGCCATTTAGGTTTTAGTATTGATATGTTTTTTTAACTAATAAATATCTGAACCAGCAACCAAACCAGGCAAGAAACAAAATTCCAGTAATTGTAATAAAACATAAAAAGTTTCTCTAAGTTTAAATGTTTTTATAGAGTAAGTTATGGATTTTTTGCTTATGTTGATGTTAGTATGTAAAATGAAGCTCAATGTTTAGATATACAAAAAGAAATTTTTTATCTGATATAAGGGTGGATTTTAAGAATTTAAACGAAAAGCTTGACACTTGGAATGATTATTGCACATGACATGGGAAATAACAGCTTTACATTATGGTAGAGAAGAAAATAAAATACTAGTTCTTCGACTTCCTGAGGGTGGATGGACTCATGGACCTGCTCTAGCTTCGCTAGACCAGTGGGGATAAGTAACAACAACAACAAAATACTAGTAAACTTAAGTAAAATTACAGTATGCTCTCAATATCTTGAAGTCAGATGGACGCAATATTAAGATAACAAGGTCAAATAAAACATTAAGTCATCACAATAGAATTAGTCTAAATCATAGGCATAAAAAGGGGGGGGGGATTCTAATAACCCCCCTGTCCATTGAGAATTTTTTTCACAAATCACTCCTTTATTAATACCTATACTTAAATTGTTCATAATACAATTAATCATTGTGTTACTTGCATAATTAATTAATGATATCAATGAAACAATGGTACACATTAGCTTTTTAAACATCTTGTAAACAGTTATTTACTTGCAGACACCTACACATCCATTTGGGGGGTTTTATGAAAAATGACTCTTTTGAGAGAGTCGCTTTAAAACTTTAGTAGTAAACGTTAAGCACCCTCACCACTTCCCGACATACGTGTAACCAGGAGGCTTGGAGGTTCAACACCCCATCAACTAAAAAAAACTTTGCAAAAGTTTTTTTTTTAATCAATTCTTTTTAAAAATAACTCAAATTATTCACAGTAGAATTCATCAATTTTACTTGTGTTAATATTTTTTTTAAATTACGTTGAGGAATGGGTCGTATTGACCATTTCCATTCGTGCAGCCCAATATAAGCCAGACTTGTGTAAATAGTAAAGGATTTCAATGAAACAGTGGTACATTAGCTGTATGAAAACATTGGCATAACCAAAGGAGTGTTGGTTCAACCCCCCCCCCCTTCACTTAAGAATTTTGTTTCAAATATAAGTTTTTTTTCACAAATAACTAATTTATTAATACTTAAATTGTTCATAGCACAATTCATCATTGTTTTACTTATGTAAATGATAACTGATATCAAGGAAACAATGGTTCATTAGCTGTAGCTTTTAATATTTACAATGTATAATTGTTATAAGAATATAAGCAATGCCGGAACGCTCCACTACACTCAATTACAGTGGTAGTTTGAACTACTATTTCTTCATAACTGAAAAGTGCTCATAGAAATAATCTTTATTAACACAGAATTTTATATGTTGTAGATAGAGAAAAATTTTCAAATGACAATCACTCGTAATTGAAGAAAAAAAAAGGTCTAGTTCTACGCTCTGTGTAACCTCTTCACAACCAACCATATAAAAATTGTTTGTTTTTTTCTTCTGATAAAAATTATGAACTACTTCAACCTCGGGTCTCAACTATGCTGAAAGCCTAATAATTTTTAAATGATAAGATATTGCTGAAGAACTCATGTTTTTGTACAATGCTCTATTATTATCACTTTATAAGCCCAATTAAAATAGGTTAGAAACACAAAGTATATTTTTTTCATGTGTGTATCTTGGGAAGGGCCTTTTCATATACATAGGTACATTATTATTACAAAACATAAATTTTGTACATAATATATCATTAGCACTAAAATAACACAATATGTGTAGGAAATAAGACGTAATACAATTTTTATGATCCTTATTTCATGATGCAAAGGATTTATGGATACCTTTTTTGAACAGAATACAGATTAATATTATGTGCAATTTAGTGTTATTATATGTATCTGGCATCTCCTTTTCTTTAGTATTCCAGTAAAATTTATGTGAACAGTAAGACGTGCTGTTCTTATCATCTTACTTTCTATTTATTAAATCCCGAATTCAACTAGCTATCACTTTATTTCATTAATATTGCAACAGGTTATAGGTTTTAGCGACGTTTAACTGCGCAGATAAAGTAACAATGTCTCTGACGACATATTTGAGTTCACCATTTCTTATTGACTGTGTGTAGACGTCTGTATACCAATAGCTTTTCTTTTTGTCGCACACTTTGGTACATTCAGTAATATTTTTATTCATGCCCGGCCAAGAAGTGAAATTGCAGAACAATCAACAGTTGCCTGTTTGCTTTATTTGGCAATGGGGACTCGCCCAGATATTGCTTACGCAGTGAGTTTGGTATTTCACAAGTTGGACAACCCCACAGAGACTGATTGGGAAATCGTGCAGACATTAAGATACCTTTGCAAGATCATTGGATATGGGCATTGTGTACAATAATGAAGATGACAGAAACCCGATGTTGTTTAGTGATGCAGATAACAGCTGTGCAGAAACACTCAGGTCTTGCAGAGGTGTAGTTTCTTTCTACGGTAGAAGTGCAATTACGTGTGAAGCAAGCTACAGGAGACCATATCCAATTCAACGACAGAGGCAGAGTTCATGGCATGCTGGCAGGTTTTGAAATCTAAACAGTTCTTGGAAAGCATGGATAAATTGACCTTGAACATATCATGCAGCAGATATACAAAGAGCTCTTGAAATGCATGATGGAAGGAAAGCAGAGATAAACTGTGACCACGAACATATGAAGCAGGTAGGTTTTAAAATTTAAACAGTTCTTGAAAAGCATGGATAAACTGACCATGAACATGTGTTGCAGCAGTTATATAAACAACTCTTAAAAAGCATGATGGAAGGAAAGAAGGAATAAACTGTGACCACAAACATGTGATGCAGGTAGGTTTTGAAATTCAAACAGTCCTTGAAAAGCATGGATAAACTGACCATGAACATACGATGCAGGTGGATTTTGAATTGTAAACAGTTCTTGAAAAGCACGATGGAGGGAAAGTAGGGATAAACTGTGATCACGAACATGTGATGCAGGCAGATTTTGATATGTACACAGTTCTTGAGTAAACTTAGAGAGAATTTGTGGCTTGTTCCATTTCATTCTTTAAAGCTTGTGTCAGACTGCAAATTGGGCACGTCAGACTATTTTAACCAGCTTTGGTGACTGCAGATGATGCAACGTGAAATTGCCCTTGATGCTGAAACATTCCAGAACTTGTCTTGAAAGACTTGCAGCGAATCGAACAGATTTGATCGGAATCCATCACAAAACGGAGTTTGGAAAAATCACCAAATACAATCGTGCTCGAAACAAACTATACTAAATGTGATAAAAGCTAAATCTTAAAAAAAATAAAGAGCTAATATATTAGGCCAATCGTATCGCACTCGGGAAAACTTTGAAACTGATATAATAAATAACAGTTTGACTTAAAACATCTGTAGTTACTTATTTTACTTGTCTCAAACTTGCATGTATTATACTAGCGTCTCTAGCCTGCTCGCCGACAAGCGGATGGACAGAGGAAGAATCCTAATGTTAAAACTTAGACGAATTACCGCTAGATGGCGTACACTTTTTTAGTTCTGTCGGCGGTAGGGAAAATTTTGAACTGGTTTGAAAAATCCCTGTTTTGATGTTGAATGTATTCTGTTTTGTTTTGCTTGTGAGATGTGAGGTGAGGAGCTGATGGATTGCAACGGACTTTCTATTGAAAGCGGAATACTTTAATTAGGAAAAGTTAATTTGTCTTTAGGCGTATTCTTGATCGAAGATAGATTGTATTTACTTTTCAGTTACGCATCCAATCTCCTTCAATTTTGAAATGTATCTTTTGATGCGTTGGATACATGCAAGAAAAATTTGTTTCAGCTTCGATTTTGAATTGTTTTACGCTGTTGCGTTCAATTAAATTTGTGAAGTGTAATTTTAGTAGAGGCAGTGAGATTGTTCGTTCTGCGATCATTAGTTAATTTTTTGATGCATAATTAGATATAATCGAGTTTTTGAGATTGCATAATATGAAAGTCCACAAATTGAATACATCTGATTCTATTAAAACAGACCATTTCTTTCGATTTTTAGATTGTTACAGGGTATGTATGCAAATTTAAAATGAAGTGATTTTTTATTTAAAAAAATCAGTGATTTAAATAAGAATTTAAAATTTCAATTTCCTTTCTGTATTATGTGTAATAATATTGAAAATGAAATAACTATGAAGAGACTTTTTTTTTTTTTCAAGTTGGTTCAATAGTAAATCAGCCTTCCCTTGAAGCACTACATAACCTTTTTTGATAGGGATCATAATTACACGACAACTCATTCCTTTATGGGCCATTGAACTTGTGTCACTCACAAGCCTGTTCATCAGCATAGGTTTTGTTTTAAACATTCCATGCGACTATAAATCCAATGGGCAATTTGAATCATTCTTCTCCATATGATGGGTGAAGATTCTCTTAATATATTTACTCAAGCATTATACTTAAAAACGTGCCGTGGCCAGTGCGACTCCATTAGTAAGACACGCTTTTTCCTAATCTCTAGCTATTTTTTGTGTGGTTTCATTTGCAAAATCTTTGTATTATTTTTTAATCCTTCATATGCCTGTGCCAAAATATTTGCATTATTAATTTTATATAACTTCCATACACTGATGTGCTAAAAGTCATGGGATAGCAGTATGCAAATTTACTAGGGCTCATATTGCATTAAAATGGTATAAAGAGTAAGATAGTTATCCGTGCTGTCTGTTGAACTCTTGAATGTCTTTACTTGCCAAGAATTAACCGAGTTTGAACATGGAAGGACAGTTAAAGCTAAACGCATTGGCTTAATATTTCGGACATAGTTGAGACCTTGCTCCACATTGTCAAGGGTGTATCGAGAGTACCTCATAGAAGGCATTACCCATCACAAGCGCATTTGTGCTAACAGACAAATGACACTGTGTGAACTGGCTGCATCATTTATGAGGGACACGCTGCATACTAGAGGCATGCCCAAGTTTCGTACCGTGAAATAGACTTGAATTTATCTATGACAGAATTTTCATTTGCCAAAAATGCCTGGAAATACACTTTGCGTGAATATTTAGGCTTGACGATAGCTGCACTAACTGTTAAGCTTGGCGGTTTTTTGGTACCCAGCTAACGGTTAAGTACTGTATTTTCTCAATATTTGTTTCTAAATAGCGGTAAGAGTTGTTTTGCTGATTGTTTATTTAAAATTTTATTCTAAGTTCTCATGTAGGTATGTTAAAATAAACAATGTGATATGTCGATTAGGTTTTCCCAAACCTCTGTTGAATAAAAAGGGTAGTATTAATGATTTTGTGTGAGCTATTCTATTGATATACCTGTGGGGAGATAAGCCGTAAAAGGGAGGCGAGGTGTAGAGAGAATAGTATCATTGCTGAGGGCAAGGAGTGGGAAAGTAACTTGCTGGTGGTTCAGTGGGTTTCTCATTGTTAGTAGCTTGCAAGCTGTAGATGAATGACATAGGTTCAATTCATGTGACTCTACCCTGATCGTATCAATTTTTTGTGTCGAAAGTTTCCTGTTTGTGTATACACACCTAATTCTGTTTTTGCACAAACTTTTTTTATACTCAAATTCAAAATAAATTTTTGATTCTCTATTTACTCCAGTCATTTTAAATTTATTTGCCGAAATTTTACGATTTTTTTTTATAGTTGTGGCATAGTAGTATCATCTGTTAAACTAAATGGGAATTCGTAGCAATTACAGGGGGTTAGCAAGCAGTGGTCACACCTGACACCACGAAAAGAACTGTCACAGGCAGTGCCGTGCTGGCCATGCAGTGGCTAGTCAGTTATATTGCCCCCACATAGATTGCATAACATCTAGTGTATGCGTTTTGGAACATATGTTTTCATTTACCAATGTATACATCCATGTATCTACAATGTTCTTATTGTATTTGGTAACTAACACGACTGTATTCCCAACATCATTACAATAGCACACAACTGGAGAAAGATTCGGTGATCTATTATTTGAAGATATCCATGAATCAGTCGACAAAGCCGTAAGCAAAGATGAAATATTAGAAGGGGTTGTCTTTGAGACTCCTAATCCCACAGAATGTAGTGATAATGAACAATATGATCTTGTTCTAAATACAGGTTTAATAAAAGAATGTCTGGAACTGACCTGAAAATTGGTTAATAATTTTGTCAAACCTGACCCTTATGAGAAATTTCAACGTGAACTGAAGTTCTTGGTAGCCTCTTACACATAATTAGATAATGGCCTAACCAAAACACAAACACAACAATTTATTACTGAATTCGTTCGTAAAACTGGTGAAACATCCGCACTAGATGATATTCGTGCTCGTCCAAACAGAATTAGGTGTACATTAAGTTGACACGAAAAGGCGAGTTTGTGATCTCATTTGTATTGTACTGATGTGCACACTTTATATTTTCAGGTTCCTCGTCCTTCAGATTTTTAACTAGCCCTCTTACTCGTATTTATGATTTTGTAATTCCCACTATCAAAATGTGTTTCTATGTGGTTTTGTTTTTATTTCTAGAAGCAGGTGTTTTTGTGATAGTAGTTATTGCAAATCAGTTATTGCCAAAATGATAAGTAATTTTTTTAATTACCCAATTTTTTACAAAAATAACCAATTCCTCTGTTAAATATAATAATAAGTTTCAAGAAGAAGAAAAAATTAAGATTGGAAATACTTTAATTTGACCAATTTTACACTTAATGGTCATAAGTTAAGTTGTCATGCAAAAAGTTTTTTTTTTCGAGTCTTGTACAATTAATTGTATTTACAGAAAAATGAATTTTTGTCCTGTATGACAAAATTGATATTTAAAGTTCATTGTGTATTGAATTGAAAATAAAAGTTTTTATGTACCATTTGTTTCTTTGTTTTTCTTGTACAACATTAATTAAAAAATACCTTTTATAATGAATTGAAGTACATATATTCACTGTAACTGAAACACTTCTTTTTGTTTACCTTCATGTGTTTGTTTACAAAAATATCTTGCAATGTCAGAATCAGTCTCAATAAATCATTCTGAATACATTAAATGTTGCTTACAATTTGTACTAAAAGATTTATATTTAGTTCTGATTTTCATAATTATTCAAGATTACCAATGATGCCTGGTACACGCAAGTATTTTTTAAATTGACAATTGGTAACTTAGTAAATTTTTTTCTGGATTGAACTGTTTTGGAATGTAATTTAAATTGAAATAATTATATTTATTTGTGGAATATAATATAGACCAAGTGACTGCATGCATAAAAACATATAGAGCTTCGATGAAAATCCAAATTTTCCCCATATTGTGTTTGGAGAAAGCCTATTTGTGTGTAATGTCAACAGAGATCCCTTGTTTTTCAATAACACTAAATCATAAAGTAACAATGTTTTCATGGGAACTTTCTGTAAGAAGTCAGTCAGACTTTTTCATATCTTGCGGAGAAGTGTTTTGAAATTTTTTTTTACATATATTTATTTTGAAGGCACATGATGTAACCCAAAGTAATTTTACAATTTTCTAGAAGTCTCCATCATAGATAATGCATTTTGATTAAATGTTCTGAAGCTTCACACTCACTATCCTAGGTCAGCTTCCTAAACAAATGACAATCAAACCCAGTAAAAGCTTTTGAGAAAAATGGTCTGAAAAAAATCATGTGGTCAAAAGACTAAATTTGCAGTGCTGGCAGTCATTTGACCGA
Organism: Metellina segmentata; assembly: GCA_947359465.1. Lineage (NCBI taxonomy): Eukaryota > Metazoa > Arthropoda > Arachnida > Araneae > Tetragnathidae > Metellina > Metellina segmentata. The sequence continues at coordinate 7,043,243 of OX375882.1, forward strand.
TATCAAATTAAATTAATAATGTCATTCATTGAGTGCACAATGAAATTAAAAGTGTTTTATTTAAAAGTTATTCCAAAACAAAATGATGTCCTATGTAAACATCCTGCATAACAACTGAAGAAATTGTAAACCAGTTGTTAGGTTGGTAAATATCTTTAAGTCGTAAAATTTTCTGTAGCTATACAATCTGATTCTTGCAACTTTAGCATTATTGGCTTTAGTCAGATTTACATTCAAAGCTTATCTGGAACTATGAGTCAGCTAAACTTGTTCAAAGTAGACTTCTGTGAAACTTATAGTATAAAATGTGCTCATGCTATCTCCATACATGTAACTCACTCAACATCTGTCCTGATCAGGACATGAAAATTTTAGATAAAATAATTTTGAATAGCCCTTTTGAAAAATAAATTAAACCAGCATCATGCTAATATAACAGGTGCTGTGGTGGGAAGAGCAACCAGAGGGTTGGGAGTTCGAATCCAGCCAAAGACCGTCATGTAGAAGGGGGTTGGTGCGTGTTAAATCTGTTGTGTGGAAGTTTGAAGTGCCAACTTGGGTGTTGCCTCATTATATGACCATGATTCAAAAATTACGTATCTTTCCCTTTGGTGTTGATCCAGGACCGTCACAAATAGCTCATTGTGTTGCTCCAGTATAACGTTAATTAAAAAATACCATCACCAATGCCTGTTGCTCCAGTGGGACGTTAATTGAAAATACCATTAGATGTACCACATTTCATCAAAATCCTGGTTTTAGACTAATCAGTAGCATTTTATAACTCGTTAAAGGTCTTGTGAATAAATTATTGTACACTTAGTAGCTAAACGAATAATATTACTCAGATTAATATTGTCAGTTTATTATAAAACAAATATTACTTTTCTTCTGTTCATAATAAGAAAAATTACATATATCTTGCCTCATAGCAGTGAAAAATTATATATTTAATCATTGGTTATGTATTTTTTGGCATACGAAACTGACATCTGATGAAATAAAAAACTACAACTATAACAGGTGTTTGGTTGGAAGAGCAATTGGAGGGTTGGGAGTTCGAATCCAGCCAAAGACCGCCGTGTAGCAAGGGGGCTGGTGCATGTTAAATATGTTGTGTTCTTACATTAGTGTGGTGTGTAAGTTAGGAGTGCCAGCTTGGGTGTTGCCTCGTTATTTAAAAATTATGTTGTCTTCATTTTTCCCTTTGGGGTTGATCCTGGACTGTTACAAATAGCCCATAATGTTGCTCCAGTTCAACGTTAATAAAAAATACCATCACCAATGCCTGTTGCTCCAGTGGGGGGGGGGAGAGAGATGTAAATTAAAAATACCATAAGATATACCACATTTCATTAAAACTTAAATTATTGAACACTTAGTATTTAAATGAATAATATTAACATTTTTTTTACAAAACAAATATTACTTTTCTTCTGTTCATAAGAAAAATTACACCATAGCTGTGAAAAATGATAATTTTAATCATTAAATATGTACCTATTTTTTGGGATACAGAACTGGCACCCGATATAACTCCTAAAAAAACTACACCTTTTTGGTATATTTAATAAAATCTCAATTTGCTCATCTCTTGGCTGCATAAGATAAATAACTATTTTGTTTTTGTGAATACATTGAGACAATTGAAAACCAATACAGTTTTGGCACTAAAAGTTAAAGAGATGAATGGGTTCTAAACGAGCACTAATATCATCAAGAATTGGGATGGGTATCCATTTGCATAGCTACAAAGCAATTCCTACTTACTAATTTTCATTCTACCCAAGTTATGATGAACTTTGATTTTCATGTACAAACACCATTAATTTGTGAATTTCATCATAGGATACATAGAACTGCTTTGTTAGAACCTATCCACTCAATACTTCTCTTTCCCTTGCTATAGAAAATCAACCATGATAATGCTAAAAAATTGTTCAGATCCTATTTACTTAGGTCCTCTGCTATATATAAACCTGAAAAATATTTATTTTTCAGTCATTTTTCCAAGCAATTAATACTTTTTATTGCTAATACAATTCCTCAGTTTACTGAGTGAAATCATTTTCAGATGAGTTCTCAAAAGAATTTTGGATTGAAATGTAATTGGGGAACACACACATTTTACATTCTACAACTGAGTTCCACAAATCTGACATGACACTTTCTCATGACATAGTATAAATTGGTATGGTCAATAATGCTTTTTTATCATGCTTAACACAGGAACTTCATTTAAATCATGCTTATGTATCAACAAAAAGAATAACTGCCCACAAAATCAAAACTAATCACTCAATACTCCCCAAATGAACAAACAATACTCCTTAATTTGTGTCAAGTAATGCTTCCCCCAAATCAAAATGAATAAAATAAAACTCCTTAAATTTATCTGACAGAAGTACAAGAAAGGTTAGTTGTAAAATACAATATAATCAACCCAATTAATTATCAGATTGTGAAATCAGCAAAAAATTAATTGAACTATTTTTTATTTTTCAAGTTTCACGAAATTAGATCGAATTATGAATTGCCTCAACAGTATAAATTTGAACACAGTTAAATAATCAAACACAATAAGCGAAATTTTGTATGAAGATAAATATTACATTTAAGGATTTTAGTTTACAAACCATAGAATATATGGCAGATCAAGAAATGCAACCGCAATGTTTTAAAATCAAGTTAACAACAAAATACATAAGAAATGACTTGTTAAATGTTGCAAAATTAGAAACCAAAGCTTGCTAAAATACTCGAATCAAGGTGATGAAAAATAAACTAAATGCCGAGAGATTAGCCAGAGCAGGAATCCTAATGTAATTAAACTATTCGTAATGAAACAGCAGAAAAGACAATTTTAAACGTATCATACACCCAACTAAAACGATAAGAAAATATGTTGCTTTTATCACTCCTAGAAATGGAACGAACGTAACGCCGAAAAAATAATGGATTATGGAACCAAGATTTGACAGAGGAAGAATCCTTATGTTAAATTCACCCATGCCCAGATTTTCCCCATTTGTACGAATATCCTTCCCTAAAATATTTTCCCCCATCCGAAATCATAGCTAATGCGCATGCGCCAACCTCCGAAAATTCGTCTAAGTTTTAACATTAGGATTCTTCCTCTGTCCATCCGCTTGTTGCTCGCCGATCCCTATGAGAAACAAGAAATCGTTCGCTGCGCATGCCCACGGACTCTACTTCTCCAGTGCTTTAATCTTCCATTAAGGGGTGACGTAAATAGTGCAGAAGCTGGGGAAACGATTAGCGGATAGAAAACGATCAACAATATTAAAAACTGAAAATTTTAGCGAATCCGGTGTAGCACCCGGCATGACTTGTCGATAATGAGAGAACGATTATACATTTTATAATTGGCTGTTTTCTACAAAATAATCGTTCTTTTTGTGGTATGGTCTTCTGTGCAAAGTAACAGCTTTATTCACATATAAACAATACAATAACATTCCTGATCGTTGTCATATTTTACTCTCCATTTGATTCTTTGGTAACAATCATTGCAAATTAATATCTTGGAACTTCTAAAGAAGTCTGATGTATGTTTGCAAAATTTTCTGAACGCTCTCGGGATAATTTCGAGAATTGAAAAAACAAATTATTTTTACTGTGATGAATCTCTTGCATCTTTTATTAAAACTTGAGTTTATTTTAGTTTATTTTTGAAAATAAAATTTTTATCGGTGATTAATATAAAATACCAATGGCCTGTGTTTTAGTATAATTAATGAATACCATGTAATGCAGGAACACATGGTTTTAGTATAAAATCGAAGTTAAAAAAACAAAAACCTGAAAATGTGAAATGCTGCAAGTTTTAGTGACATATTTTTTTTGAAACTTAGGGTACATAAATGCGATTATGCATTTTAAAAGCAGGGTGTAAAAAACATTGATTAAAAAAAATCAAGTAAACTTACGTTAGTGTACGTTTACCACACAGAGCCCGAAAATATTCCGGATACGGAAGCAGTTTTCAAGTTTTAATTCTCAGAAAATTAACGAAAAGCGTGTTAAAAAATTGCATGCAAAAAAGTGTAAACAAACAAAAAGTTTCGGTCGATCACACGAGAGATCCGAACGAAATGACAAGCGTCTCTATATTCTGCTAGGCGATCCCTATGGGAAATAAAATCCTGCTCGTTGCATATACCCACGGACTTTTAAAATTTAAGATATATTTCGACGTAATGTTTTCAATGACGTTTCCGAAATTTTTATACGACCCCTTAAGAAATAGTGGGCCCTGTCTGAAATCAAAGTCTCCGGGCATGCGCAGTGAACGATTTCTCGTTTCCCATAGGGATCGGCGAGCAGGCTAGAGACACTAGTATGTATTATCGGTTAACCGTGTCTCCATCCGCTTGTCTTGTTTGTTGTTTATTTACATTCGTAGTTACTTATTTTACTTATATACCCTCGAACCCAAAAATAGATGAAAAATCACGTGACCTTTTTCAACCAATGAGATGAGTTTGGCTCGATGGATCAAGCTGCCCTGAACGTCTTTTAAAGTCACCCACCTTCGGATTAGCGTCGGCAGCGGAGGATGACTTCCCGAGTTCGAACCCAGCTGGCGGAAAAATTTTTAGATCCTCCAAATTATTTTTAAAAAATTCCAATTTAATTCCTTTTCATTCAAATTTACTTTTCCTAATTTTTAATACCCTTTTCATATTTTTCCAAGCTTCCGTTGATTTTACATAAATAATCTAAGAACCACTCCTTAATTCACTACCAGCTGACACTAATATTTTTCCGCCCCTCTGCCGTCCCCTTTGCTTTAGGATGATGGTGTCGTATCCACCGCTGGCTTAGGACCATTCTGATGTAACAAAAAGCATACATAAAACACTAACTTATATAATTATTAACTTATATAATAAAAGGATACAATTTTCGGCTCCCACCTCTACCCACCCATAGCCATGGATCTGAAAAGAAAAGAAGAAAGCAGAAAGGAAGAGATAAATCGCCAACAACTATAAACCTTGATGACATACGTATCTAGGTCATGTGATCCGATTAGCCGATCAAGTTGGACTTGCGTAAAGTACTAACATGGGATTGAGGCGCCTGTCCTCCCCACGGTCCTAAATAGAATCGTCCACGTAACGAAGAGCCATTACTAGAAAGACGCGCTAGTCGCTGTACGCTGAGGCGCTAGTGTAAGTGTATGTATTGTATTTCTACGAAACAACGCGCATATTCAAAATCAAATGGTTACTGCAACAATCAGATTGGCGAGATATCCAAGTGAAGCCAAGCCCGTGAAACTAGCCAATCAAGTTGGACTTGCGTAAAGTACTATCATGGGATTGAGCCGCTTCTAAAATAACACGTATAAGAGAAATGAATCCTTCCATGCGCGGTTAGATATGTAAAATAAACCAGGACAATTTTCAAAAAGTGACTAATTTTACTCAATGATGTTCTCCCGCCATGCTAAATTCATTAGACAAGGGATTAAGGCCTACGGGGCCAGGCTCCCTGAATAAACTTTAATATAAAATGCGCGGTTAGGGTGCGCAGAAAATTTCCCCATAGTGTTACGGTTTGGGTTTGACTGTCGAGTGACCCCATGTTGCTATACAAAAAATGCTTCTTTATATGTATTTAGAAGATTCTGCGGACAGTGTGCCCGAATGAGCCGAGTCTTTTCTGATTGGCTGGCCTATAAAATCACTCTTTCGAAAGATTTAGGCACAGAAAATAGCAGTTCCTATGCAAATAACAACAAACATCAAAGCATTAGGTTTAGGACTAGAGTTCTATGGAAAACGGTTGTCTCAACAGTTCGAGAAGAAAATGGAACGAAGGTAATTTAAATTTCTTTTCGGAATCTATTCAATTTTAAATGCACTGATTATCAGATTTGTTAATGTGACTGGTTTATGTCAAGTTATAAAAAATTACACCTCGATTTCTTGCAATTTTGTGCCAATACAGGGTGTTCCTGAATTCATGGGCCAAACTTTAAGGTAAAAGGATACTTCATGTTGGCCGGGGTGTATTAGCAGCAAGTTCTGGAAATTTTCCCGCAGGAAAAGGCTATCAGTAAAACGAAGCGGCGAAGTTTAAAGGAAGCAGGGCCATCTGCATATCCGACCCCCTCTACAGGGTCAAACAAAAGGAGGAACCCTCTAGGAGGTCAGATGCTGACAGCTCGTAAATGGTGATCGATGCCAGTGGTCACTTAAAAGGGGGGGGGGATAACATCCTCCATACACTGATCTGAGGGCGGTCTCAACAGACATATTTTATTTTCGGATTCTGGAATAAGACGAGAATGGAGAGGTCAAGAAACCGGACAGATTAAGCTGATATTAACTCAACGTTAACCCAGGAGGAGAGGTAATGCATTTCCTACCTTTGTCATCACATGTTGCAGTTTCTATTGTGGGTCTGATTATGTCCAGAAGGTATAGATACGTCAGGGCAAACTCTGAAAGGACGGTGGAATCTTCAACATGTATGATAATTTACACTCAAAACTGTCTTCGGCAAAGTTTTTAAGGGGATAGATCATCAACCTCACACATTCTAAGCGCTCGAAGCTCCCCATCAAGAACCCTGACATTCCTGTCTACAGAATGGAGGCTATTCATACGCTGCTCTCTTTGTGGCACAGAAATGAGGGCATGGAAATCTTAATGACCTTCAGTCGTTTCTTCAGGAGTTTGAGATCTGAAAGATTCCAAGGCCTTCCGTAACCAGAGAATGCAAAAATTTTGTCTGTCTCTGTATCCAGAGGGTTAAATATTGAAGGAGTGTTGCGAACATATTGAAAATCATTCTCTGTTATCATCGAAGTTGATTATTACAAATTCTTGAGGTTTTATTAGTGAAAGTCAATTTTTTAAAAGATTAATGACTCATTACTTTCTAACCCGAAAAAAAAAGAACAAATTAACTTTGGGACATGTAAGATTCACACAATACATAATGCTTTTCTTAAAGGTCTAAAAGAGTTAGGGGAAGATGTGTCTGAACTAATTTTTACTATTCACAGATTTTTTAATCAGTGGCCTAAGCATTGGTCAACATATAAACAAATTCAAGAAGACTTGAAACTTCCCACTCACTATTTCATCAAGCATTGTTCAAGCAGGTGGCTAAGCCTAAATCCAGCTGCTGAAACGTTGCTTGAACAGTGGATTGCAGTGCGGAAGTATTTCCTTGACAACATTCCAATAAAGAAGCCAAACATGATACAAAGACCAGGCTACAAAAAAATTGTTCATTTCCTTAGAAGAGAAACTATGAAGGCTAAGGTGATATTTGTTGTATCAAGTGCAAGTATATGACCGAATTTCTTCAGAAAAAGGAACCTCTAATACATAACCTTCATTCTCAACTTGAGTTGTTGACAAGAACAATTTTGGGTAGGATCTACGAAGGGGAACTTATTTGAGATTTGAAAATGGATAAATCGGAAGATATATGTCCTCAGAAACTGTTGCCTCTAGCTGATATTGTGATTGGAGATAAAATTTCTAGAGCGCTACAGAATGTGAAAAAGAAGGAAAGGAATTTCTTTTTTCTAAGGGCTCAGAAGCATTACATTGCCAGTGTTAAATATCTTTTGAAGAAATCCTCCTTCAGTTCATCTCTCCTTAAAAGTTTATCCTGTCTTGGTCCTCTTGAGAGACTCAGTGGCGAGTGTTCGACAAGTATTAGAATTTGCAAGAGTAATGCTATGGGATGTCCCGACAGACATACTACTGAATGAGTGGAAATTACTCAAAAGATAATTTGAGGAAGAAGGATTTAGAATGAAGCTTATTGATGTTTACTGGAACCAGTTCTTCAGACTGCGAGACTAGCAGAGTTGCCAAGTGCTCCAGAACTTCCCGAATTTCTTTGTTAAAGAATCGAAAATCCACAACTCCGCGTAATCTTTGGTTCACTCTCGAAATCGCGTTAATGCAGGGAAAAGGGAAATTTCCTCTATGAAAAGGAAAAATTTTTTCCATTTTCGAAGAAATTGTGTATAAGAATTTTGTTTCTATAATTTAGGGATAAAACCTTTCATGTATACATGTAATTTTTTATCCTTAAAACAATACAAAGTCCGGAATCCTCAGGTCCTCGGCCATTCCGAATTTCGGATTATTTGCATTTTTTGTCCAAAAAACCTTAATCTAACCTCACCTGCGCAAATTTTGCATTTGCAATACTTTACTTGCAAATCTTCTAATTTTTCTGTGTGTTATTTACTCTGAACATGTTCGTTATTTTGCGTTGTTAGGTCCAGGTTTACCTCCTTGTACTATGAAAATTGTCAAAAAGATGGAAAAAAGTGAGAAAAACAAACAAACAAAAACTTGGTTTAGCAAAACGTCCAGTGGTTTTTTTTTTCGAAATTTTTGACAATTCCGAATATTGTACATCCGCATTTGGGACTTAAAAGAAATTATTTGTGCTTATAGGGAATTTTATGACTGTTTTTAAAGAAAAATCTGTAGACATTTTATTTTTGTCCTTATTTTCGCGTTGCTCTGGAAGAAAAAGACAAAATTAATTTCAGACTTTTTCAACAACAAAAAAATAAGACATAGTTTGGATGGTATGTAGTATCCGATACGTTACAACTTTCGAGCGATGTATTGCCAATTGTGGTAACCTTCCCGTTTTCGTTTTTTTTCTTAGTTTTAAGGCAACCCTAGATATTTTCTCCTGACGATAATAAACGGGTCTCATGATTGGTTAAGGAAGAAAATACGCTTTTCCACTTTTATTTTTAATGTAGAACGGAATTAAAATTTAGACAGTCTTTGAAATTGTTGGGTGCATATGAATTTTGCTCTTGATTTATAAAATCGACTTGTTTTATTAATTTTCAAAATTTTTAGGATAAGTTTGGAAAGCAGATTGTAAGTTACAATTTTTTAAATTTTTCACTTTATTTAAATTTCAATTAAAATTTCGAAAAAAAATTTGGATTAAATTTGATTTTTGAAATTGCAGATTGGAATTTAGAATTTTTTTTCCTCTTTTGGTTGCTCATTTCCCCTTAGTTGATTTGATATAGCAGTGGATAGTGTTATTAAACGTTAGAAAATGTTTTTTTTTTTTTTTTTTGCAAACATGTAGTAGCTTGATTGGGAAGAAGGTGAAATGTCTTTCATGTGAGAATGATATGATTTTAACATTGAGAATGGATGCTGGTGATAGGTAGGAGTGGAAATGTAGAAAGATAGGACAAAAATTTGGCAAGAAAGTATAACAGGAGTAAGAAATTGGAGGGTAAATGGGTGTTTGGAGGACTTGAACGAGGGACGGATAAATGTTTTATGGTTGAGGTGAAAAATAGGAACCAGAAAGTTTTGGCTGAGGTAATTCAGAGCTGAATTTTGCAAGGAACTACAAAAATTTCTGACTATTGGAAGTCATATGCTGGTATCAATACCCGAAGGACAAAGAGTTCAAGGGTTATCGATTCGAGCATATGACTGTTAACCATTGTCAGAATTTCAAGGACCCAGCTATGAGGGTAAGTTTGATTTTTGTTTAGCTTTTGGTTATATTACAAACACTGGACTATGCTTGGGTGGGCACCCAATACGGTGACTTATACGCATGGAAGCCAACGGTGAAAGGTTCTCGCCGGCCCCGGAGGGGCGGCGAGGTAGCCGGCAGGCGGGGATCGCGCGTTATACGCTGTGACTTATCTACAAACAAATTTCTCCCGGTATACTGGTTTAAACGCATTGAAACCTTAAGCGCAATACGCTTTGACTTCTCTAAAAAACAATTTCCTCTTGTAAAGTCGTTACAATAAAAATATTTGTCTTGCTTTTCCATATATGGCTCTATAACCTGGAATATCCCCATTGAGTTGCTCACATAATGCTTATTGCTAGAAAAATTGTGAAAAAATATTTTTTCACACTTATAGATAGCAGAAGAATTTTTAGATTTTTGGTTTCTCATCAAAAACCTTTGTGTGGATTATGATCACAGAAAAGAACTACCTTATTAAAAAAAGATTTCTTGTTTTGAATTTTCTATGCATTGCAAAGTTTCCAATTCAAAATTGATGAAAATCCGGACGTTTTAAAAAAATCACGTTTTTTTTTATTATTATTATTATTATTATTTTTTTTTTAACAATTATAATTTTTTTTTTAATTTATTTATTATATATATTTTTTTAAGTGACAAAACTAGGATGAAATTGACGCAAAATTGCGCACATGTTCGGAGAAAACCAGACTGAAATATTAGAAAATTTTCAAGTGAAATTTATATTGCTTTTTTCTTAATTTTTAAACAAATTATTATTATTTATGCACTGTATGCAAAGGTTCACGTTGTATATGGCGGCCATCTTGGAATTGCTTACATCGGCCGCCATCTTGATTTGGCGTAAACAATCGCTTTGGCGGCCTAACGTTGCGGATGCTACCACTCCACCCATAATTTTTCCAGGAAAAAGAAGAAATTCTTTAAGCTGTGTCAAAAATAAACAAATTAAAAAATTATAATTCCGATTTTTTTTTTAATTTTTATGTTAATATTTTTAAATTATATACTTTTTAAATGAAGAAAAAAAAAAATCCTTCCAAAGAAAGAAAAGATATAGGTAGCTGGGGAGAATCTTTTTATTTTCTATCTTTATACTTGAATATATGTAGCATTATTGTTATTTGTTACTTTTTTTGCTTGATTAGTCACTTTTTATCACCTTTTTGTACTCGATTAGTCACTTTTTGTCACCTTTTTGGTTCAATTTGTCACTTTTGTCACCTTTTTAGACCTTGAAACCTGTTAGGAGCCCTGAAATGACTGAATCACAGCCTACTAATAATTTACAGGAAACTGAGAATGATTGTTCAGACGAAGAAAGCATTGAAATAGAACAGCCAGTTCCTATTAGAGAAGAAACAAACGGTATGTTTTATTTTAGTATCATTTAGAAATATCATAAAGAGTAAAATTGGAAATAACTAGAATTGTCTTTCCAGACAAATCAGAATATGAGATATCACTGATGCTCATTAGATCTTAATTAAATAATTAGCTGAGTATTATTTTTTTTTCTCAATGAAATGGTTTTAAGCATAAACCAATGACCTACTGTGAAAAAAACTAAAGTTTAAAATTAAATAAATTCTTCTAGTGTATATGTACACCTTAATCGTAGTTCATGTAAAAAACATCATTTTATTTTGAATAATTTTTTTTATAAGAAAAAAAAAGGCTTCCAACGTGTTTTTATATCTTGAAATGAACAACTGGCACATGCAATGACGCGAGTAAACTCGCTACAGGTAAGTATACATATATGTTTTTTTCTTTTCACTTATCCTATGTCAAGGTAATACCTGACCCAAATTCATAGAATGGTATGTATTTTATTTCATTATCCTTTCTAAAAAGAATTATTTATTTATTATTAATATAGATTACACAGTAAATTATTCCGAATATGCTGGACATTTTACCAGGTAAGGTGAATACATTTTTGATTATCCTTTTTTCAAACAAAATCTGAAAGATTATATGAATCTCAAATGTATTTATTAATGTTTAATAACTTTAATTTCAGATTTGTTAAAAGTATTAATTGAAGAAATAAAAGACCTAAAAGACACAATCAATAAGCAAACGAGTAAGTATAAATTAATATATGTATCGGTGTGTGTGACGAAAATGTATGATACATGTTAAATCTGTAGTTGGAACTGTTTTTTTTGGTCGCCTAAAAAAAAGCAAATCTTGCTCATTTATTGTTATTAAATTAATATATGTATCGGTGTGTGCGACTAAAATGTATGATACATGTTAAATCTGTAGTTGGAATTTTTTTTTTTTTTAAATGTATTTTTTTTGGTCGCCTAAAAAAATCAACTCTTGCTCATTTATTGTTATTAAATTAATATATGTATCGGTGTGTGTGACTAAAATGCATGATACATGTTAAATCTGTCGTTGGAACTGTTTTTTTTTTTGGTCGCCTAAAAAAAAGCAAATCTTGCTCATTTATTGTTATTAAATTTAATTTTTGGATTCTAGATGCTCCCCCCAATATGCCTCATCCTGCTCCCCTCAATTGGCCTCATATGGCTCCCCCCAATTGGCCTCATCCTGCTCCTGCCACTTGGCCTCATCCTGCTCCTTGGCCTCCTCAGTCTACTTCTTATTGGCCTTATCCAACGGTTCCCATGGTTGGATACTTTGGAGGTAAGAACTAGTATTTTAATATTCCATTGATATTTAAAGTATTCGATTAGATTCGGAACAATTATTTTTTTTTTGAAAACGACTCTTAATAATTTAATGTAATTTAAAAAACATTTTTTCACACTAGATAAAACACTTTATGAAAAAATTGTTTTTTTTCTCTTTTATTAATAGATTACTAAAATGTATTTTATTTTTTTTAAAGCCGCCATGCATCCATTTTCGAATACAAGCACTACTGCACCAGGTAAATATAATAAAAAATCTTTACATTAATTTTTTTTTTTTTAAGGAGGAGGGTTGAGCTGAGAAAGCTCAATTTCCACCAGTTAAATTCAATGACTTTTTTTCTAAAAAAAAAATAGTATTTTTTATGGTATTGATATGTTATACACCCTTTCTTCAAATTTTAATATTTGTTTACTAAATATAATTTTGTTTTCAATCAATACACTAAAAAAAAAAATTTTTTTTTTTTAGAAACCGATTTGCCGCCCGCTCAATTGATGCGGCTGAACGATTACTTGTGCGCACAGATTGATTCTTTTATAACTATTATACCAAAATAAATATTTTTAATTAAAATATGTTTCTTTCTTTTAATTTAGGTATTGCTGTAATAAATTGAAATAGTGTGAAGAGACTGAACAGATTATTAAACTCACAGATTAATTATTTATTAAAAAAAAATTTAAATAAAAAAATATATAATTATATTGTGTTTTCAAAAAATATGTTTTGTTATTATGTTTATAGAAATTTTCACATTCATGTCATGGAAAAGAAACCGAGTCTCTTTGCTCGATAAACATTCCTTGAAATGTGTCAGTTGTTTGTTTTTTTCAAAAGCTGGGGGAAAAGATTCTCTGGGTTATATTTATTGTAGATAATACTCTGGGATATGAATCAGGATGATTGTTGATGGAAATAAATTTTAACAAATACATATTACACACACTTGACAGAAAGCCCTGACAGGTCAGGGGAAAATTTGAGCATTTGTAAATTGATACATGAATAACTCTGAGCAAATATGAATTATTGTTTACTTTGGTACATGAAAAAAATACACACACCTCCCAAAAAAATAAAAATCAATTAAAATATAAAATGTTTCCAGGATCAATTCCGCATCACTATACATTTTTTCAGAGGCCATTCAACAAAAAAACACGTCTTGCTCAATGAACAATATGATTATACATTAAAATGCTTAGTGTGTCAATCAGAAGAAAAAAAAACTTCACCTAAAGTTTTTGTAATAGGGTTTGAAATGAAACACATATCATAAATAAAAAAAAACATTTATTCATTTTGAAAACATGTGAATATAAATACAATCTTCATCCCAGTCCATTAAATTAGCAATGAGATCCATGATTTTGATTTCTGAGAGAACGTTGCATTCTTAATTTCTTTACACAACCTTATACCCCCTTTCCAGGAGGTAATTTGAGAAGTTCATTCCAGTCAGTTCAAAGGTTATATAGATATGTCTTTGAAAAAGTATTACAATTTGATCGAAGACACTAAAACTGCAGTGTCATGCATTCATTGCAGTGAAAAGATTGTCCCGAAATTAATGACGGGCATAATTATTTGATACACACGTTAAAAAAAACAGTCATGTATTGTGTGAACGCATGAAAATATATCCAGAACGTGCGAAAAAGATTGTTTCACCGACAAAAAGAAAACAATATAGCAGCAATTCAGACTACCTGTGTAACAAAACAATGGTAATGATTTCCAACTCATCCTGAAAGCACACTCGTAGAGAGGGGCCCCCCCACGTCCAGAGGAGCACACTCTGATTCGAGTGACCATCAGGATTTTTTGAGAGGAAAACCACACGAACGATACTAAATGTTTTACAGTAGTCGTGTCTCGCTTGATCAACAACAAAAAAATTCTTGAAATGTGTCTAGTGGGGAAAAGATACAGTCGCTCGATAAACATTCCTTGAAATGTGTTATTTTTTCAAAAGCTGGTGGGAAAAGAATCTCTGTGTGATATATATATATATATATATTGTACTCTGGGATATGAATCAGGATGATTGTTGATGGAAATGAATTTTAACAAATACACACTTGACAGGTCAGGGTGGAATTTGTAAATTGACACACTCTCAGCAAATATGAATTATTGTTTACTTTGGCACATGAAATGAATTTTTTACAAATACTTGACAGGATACGAAATTTGTAAATTGACACATGAATCACTCTGAGCAAATATGAATTCAATCCAACTTTGGCACACCATGTTCGTCTCTCACACACACACACAAAACAATCCCACTGCAGAATTGTGACATGACACAGATCCAACAACACACAAAAACAATCTCACTGCAGAATTATTGTGGCATGACACAGATCCAACTACACACAAATTGTATAAATGTATTACTAAAATATTGGCAAGCCCATGCGAATCATTTCTTCACAGACCCAGCTGTGCTTACATGTATTATAAAAAACAACAACAACATACCAGAATGTCCCATCAAACGAGTCGTTTGCAAAATAATCCATACCGTCAAATGATGAATCATCACACACGCGCGCGCGAATGGCGAAATGCTTCTGGTATCCGAAAGTGGGTCGATCAATAGTCATAAAAAAGTGTCAAATCTAACACCTTCAAGTGTAGAACTCACGCTTAGAAGTGTCGAATTCACGCCTAAAAGCGTCGAAACAAGCGAGAAAACGTCGTCATTTCAAGCTTTTAAGTTGATTTTCAACACGAGCGCCTCAATGGAGTAAGAACTCCAGACAAGCGAGAGACATTTCGAAGGAGCCGAAAATGCAATGCGCATGAGCAAACTTTCTTTGGTGATTTCGCTATTCTTGTCGCCAATTTAATGTAGGATTCTAGCAGTCCTGCTGTAGATCAGCATTTGCCATTTGGATTGTTGTATGGATGAAAGCGGGAGCACAAGGAATTTTGAGTAGTGGTCTTTTGTGCGCCAACCAAATGTTTTCTATTTAGATGCCAAATTTTAGTAAGCAATAATATTTTAATTTATTGAAGATTTTCATTCCTATCCATTTGTTTCGCAAATTGTTTTGTTCCTTTAAGTTAGCTTGTATTTAAATGCTATCCAACGGAATAAACTTTTTGACGGACAGATGAAGGCTCTTCATTTACTTATATTTCCTGCATTTTATATCCCGTTTTGAAATGTATTGTTCCCTTGCTGTGCTAAATCGTGAATAACGTTGAGTTAGCTTGTTTTTAAGTGCTACCCAACGGAATTGACTTTTTGGCGCGTTGATAAAAATCCTCTGTCAGTTGCATATTTTACGTATTTTATTCCTTTATGTGTTGTATTGTTCATTTGCTTCGTTAAATAGTTAGTAACGTTGAGTTAGCTTGTTTTTAAGTGCTACCCAACGAAATTGACTTTTTGACGGGCAGATGAAAATTCTCGGTCAGTTGTATATTTTATTCATTTATATCCCTTTTTTGTACTGTTCATTTGCTTCGTTAAATGGTGAATAACTTTGGGTTATCTTGTTTTTAAGTTAATATGGTAAATGGTTAGGTTGTCCCTCGGTCTTTCCTTGGTTGGGGCACAATGATTATGCCCACTGCACTAGCAACCTGTGAGTTGTAGGAAGTACAGGTGTGATTCCTCTGTAATTGTATTTCTCTCTTCTGTGCCAGTAAAAATTTCATTTTGTGCATGTATTACTTGATGTTGTACATCATGCGTCTATTGCAACAAGGCCAAATATGGCCCTTGCACCATAAAAAATCAACACTTCTGGCATCTTTCTCTTTGGGATTGAACCTAGGTTGTAGTCAATAGCATGTTATGTTTTACCTGTGTGGCAAATTCAACTCCTTAAATATTAATTGCTTTTTATGGTGTAATCCATAATAATGTATATATTATTTGCTTGCTATGCTAAGTGGTGAATCGTGTTGCGTTTGCTTGTTTATAAATGCTACTCAACTAAATTCCCTTTTGGTGGTCAGTGAAAAGTTTTGTTCATTCACATATTTGAATATTAAATACGTATTGTTCACTTTATTCAATATTTGCAAGTTCCATTGAGTTAGCTTGTTTTTAATGCTACCTAGCAAAATTAACTGAGAATATTTTGTGTTTAAATAATATTCCTTTTTCTTATAGATGTGATGTATGTGTTTCTTTCATCCGCTTTTTTACCAGCTACTAAAGTAAAAATTTTCTTGCTGTGGTAAATTGTTCTGCTGATTTGTGTTAGATATGTTGAAAATATATTAATTCCTTTATTGTGAGTTCATTTAGTTGAATTTTTAAAATTATTATTGTAAGCTAAGAATGTAAGATGGTAAATAATTCAAGAATTTATTTTGCTTGAAAAAAACTCTACTCCCAACCATCTGTCACTGAATTGATGTAGGATCACATTCCTTATCACTGGAAACAGGATTTTCATTTTACTCTAAAGGTGAAAGGATATCACATTCAATAAAAACTTGTTCATTTTCATTCTGCCAATTTGCACTGATCTCAAATGTATGTTATATATAAACTTTTTTTTTTTGGAGATTATTTTTCAACTCATTCTTTATGCTAGTAATTCTTTTAAATTTCAATAATTTATTCCCACAGCACTACGGTTGTGGGTTTGTCTAGAGTGCCTATATAATAAGAGTGGCGACATACGGGAAACACTTTCTGATTCGCTTAGAGACCTTTTCTACCGCCCGCGGCGGTCTTTTTCTAGCTCACGTAGACTTAACATGGGAACTTTTTTTGTGTTCAAGAAAAACGTGTGTATATTAAATTAAAAAGAAATTATAGCTTATTCATGTTCCATTTCGTGTTTGAGAATGTTTATTTATTATTATTTTATTGTTTTGTCAGTATAAATTTGAAGACTTTTTAAGTAAATATCTTTTTTTAAACAACATGGTGTTTCCCACAATTTAAGTTAGCGCGTTGTGCAATCCATCTCATTAATTACGAATATATCCATATTATAACAATCATATGCTTTTTGTTCTCCTTGAAATGATATATTAATTCGTCCAGCAATCTTTGAGACGATTCTGGTAAAAAATGGCTGCCGCGCATTGGGCCAAATTTAGTCCCTTGTCGCCACTCTTATTATATAGGTACTCTAGGTTTGTCCATTGCTCTAGCAACCTGCAATGTAGGAGGAACGGGTTCAATTCCTGAATGTATTTCTCTCTTGTACGTCAGTAAAACTGTCTTTGTGTGTGTAGGTCCATTACTTGATATTCTATATTCTACACCTTGTGCAGTACGGTCGAATTTGGCCCTTTCTCCATAAAAACCCAACCTGAACCATTAAAATAACATTTTAAATTGCCAAGCAAGATCTGTAGAAGTTATTGATCACTAAGCACATTTCTTTTATTTCTATTCAAAGATTTTTGAAGCAGATAATAAAATTCTTAATTTTTAAATTATATTCAAATAGTGAGTTATTGTACAAGGTAGAATAGAATACACACATCTGGAGTCCAGGAGGGGAGACTGTTAAGTGAAAGTAATTTGGGTATTAAATTATAAGTGTAAGGCTAAAAAAGTTAGTATATGCTATATTATTTAGTCATGTCGAATTTAATCATGTACACCTTTAGAAGTGTTGATGAACTTTGCAAAACTCCCAAAAGTGCATGGCCCTTGCAGCATAAAAACCAACCAAAAGAAATTTAATACAAGCATCAATATTAAAAATTGTTGAACAAATTCATTATCTTCACAGCTGCTCTTAATGTTATTGATTCATTACACAATGTGTACTTGAAAATGTACTAAAATTATAAGATTTTAATTATTTTACTGTATTGAGTAACCACTCAAGTAGTCAAAAGAACACCTTTTTTAAATCAATTAAATTTTACTTGAATGAGATTTTTGTCATCCAAACACATGTATTACTACACAGAACGCAGATCTTCAAATTTTAAATAAAAATTGTCAATATATAGTGGACATATGACTGATTCAAATTTATGATCTCAAAATATGTGAAAATAGCTTATTCAAACCTGTATATTGGAAAATCATAATGCTAGTAATTAATCTTCATTTAAAAATGTGAAATAAAACTTATTTTAATTATTTTTCCACTTTACCTACTCATTTACTATAGTAACGAATATTTTGTAGTGCATTATTTATAATTCTTTATGAAAAACCATTTTTATTTATAAAATTAAAACATTTATATATACACATCCCTTAGCTAGGTTTTACATGTAAAATTTAAACAGCATAGTTTGGAAAACTTGCAAGTCTGATTACAAGAATTATTTTAGCCAAACAGGTAAATAATCTTCAAAGATCAAGATTTAAAAAAAGCATCTAATCTGAAATTTAACCTCTAGTGAAGTTTCAATACGTTTAGTTATTCGTTTTTAAATAGTTATAATGATAACCTACCTAGTGGGGTATTGTAGATAATGTATGTATATTCACCTCATGTCCCCCAGAAATTGGATACATATATATATATATATTTAGGAAAATAACTTAACAACCATAAAGACATGTAATTGGGACACCTTTTGTGTTGAAAGATTACCAACAGTAAGAGAAAAGATTATTTAATTAAATGTCCAAGCACAACCGAATTATATAGGATTCATATATGAATAGGTAATTTATAAAATATTAAAACATTTTTTTTGAGTAATACTTCAAAAAAGCGATCGTTGATTTGAAAAATTGGTAACTATATGGAACACCTATCTAATTTGTCAAGCTCCTAAATAACTAATAAGTGCTTGAGTGAATAGTGTTGGAAAATGTTCAGAATATCTTCAATATGGCATTCACAAATTAAGTAACTCTTGTTGTTCAGCCTACATGGATGTGACGCGCAAATCCGCCAGAGGGCGATACTTTTGTTTACTTCCTCTCGGCGCTTCATGCGCATTATAGTTCCTGCTCCTGTATTGTCAACAAGCAGGACGCAAGCGCGTCTTCATTTATTCTTTTGTTATTAAATCTTGTTTTCTGTTTGTCATCACGGCGTCAGCCTGAGTTCCTTTTCCAACAACAGAAACACTTTGGAGGCACCGACGAGATTACAAGAATTCGCGGATCAACGCAGCAACAGCTCAGACCAAAAAGCTAAGTAATTTTTCATTTCGTGCTGAAGCTTGTCTTTGGTTTCATCGCATCAATTTTACAAAACTGTGAATTCAATCAGCAGTTGCCATTCAGTCACAATGACTGAAAAAGAAGCGACGGCAAAACAACTACGTGGCCACGCCCGTGGTTCATTGACGCGCATAGCGAACTATATTAGTGACAGTTCGTCACACTTTTCAAAAAGAGATCTAAGCAACAGGCTTGAAAAGCTGGAACAAGCTTATACAGATTTCAAGAATGCAGACGCCATACTACCTCCGCAACAATCAGAAATGGAGGATTTCGAGGAAAAATACTTCGGAACCAAAGCCAAGTTGCAGGACATGATTGATGAATTTTCTATTCCAAATGTATCAAATGCTCATAATCAATTGCATAACATTAGTAATTTTAAATTGCCTAGAATAAATATTCAGTCCTTCACTGGCAAATATATTGATTGGCCTTCATTTAAGGATTTGTATATATCTCTTGTACATAATAATGAATATCTTACAGATATTCAAAAATTTCAGTACCTCAAAGGTCTTTTAATGCATGAACCGGCTTCGATTATAAAGCACATTCCGGTTTCAGAAACCAGCTATCAAGAAGCATGGGATAAATTAATGGGCAGGTATGATTGTAAAAAACAAATCACTGCCTCATTAATTAAAACATTTCTTGATCAACCCCCCGCAGTCAGTCAACCAAACTCTCGGGAATTAAGAAAAATAGCAGGCATCTCTGACGAGACAGTCAGAGGTTTAAAGTCCCTGCATGAAAAGGCAACTACAAAAGATCCATGGTTAATCTTTATATTACTGCAAAAGGTTGATTTTAAAACACGCCAAGCATGGACACAACTCACAACCGAAGACGAATTTCCGTCTTTCGAAAGGTTTTTAGAGTTCCTAAATAACAGGTGTGCGTCATTAGAATTATATCAAGGCGATGACATTTCAATCGACAACAAAGAAAAGGGTTTTCGCAATAAAAGTTTCGTAAATAACAACGGTAACAACTGTTCACTATGTTCAAACCCTCATTATTTGTACAAATGCTTTAAATTCAAAAACCTAAGCGTAAAAGAAAGGAAGCAATTCGTATTAAGTAATAAAATTTGCCAGAACTGTTTAATTTCAACGAGTCATAATCACTACAAGTGTAAGTTAAGTAGTTGCAAGAATTGTGGAGAAAAACACAGCAGTTATTTATGCGAGAGATCCAAGGGTCCCATTTCAGCATTTTCACGTAGTCGTAACTCTGCGACAGAACCCCCAGAAACTGACCTTGAACCGCAGCCGAGTTCTAACCACTTGACGGGGAAAGAAGTTTCTCCCGATACAACAAATTTATGCGCTCTACTCCCAACAGCGAAATTAACAGTAAGCAACAGTGAAGGAAATTGTAAACATGTTACAGCTCTTCTCGACAGCGGAAGTCAAATTACAATGGTGCGAGAAGGCGTATTGAAAGATTTATGTGTAGTCAGAAAAAAGGATAGATATCCGGTTAAAGGGCTAGGCAAGACGCCAGTTGGTTTCACCAAGGGGTCGGTTTGTTTAACATTACATTCAGGAAATGATTCACAGGCAGAACTAAATATCAACGCTTTCATCTTGAATAATTTGACAGGTCCTTTACCTGCAAAACAAATAAATCACCAAGACTTCCAACACTTAAAAAACCTCAAACTTGCAGATCCTGAGTTTTACATTCCAAAAGAAATTGATTTAATTATTGGTGCAGACTATTTTTTCTCTATTCTTTTACCGGAAAAAATAGTATCTCCAAACAGCAATTTAATTGCACAGAACTCAACTCTCGGATTTCTCATTTCCGGGAAGTTGCCTGAAAATTATTCCAAAACAAATGCTTCTACACACATTAATGTGTTCGAGTTAAACATTGATACAGAGCTTCAGCGGTTTTGGCAGATGGAGGAAATAGAGAACACGAAAAAGAATCTTTTGACACCAGAAGAGCAATTTTGCGAAACACATTTTAAGGAAACTCATTCCATCAATCCAAGCGGTCGTTTTGTGGTTAAACTCCCTTTCTATAAAACACATCTCAGCTTAGGTGACTCTAAACCTGCAGCACTTTCACGTTTCTTGGCAATGGAAAGAAAATTTGCAATTAATCACGAGTTTGAAAAGCAATACAAAAATTTTATGCTGGAATATGAACAGCTAGGTCACATGACAGTCATCGAAAATGATCAGTCATCAGACACTCCTTGTAAGGGCAAGTACATACTCCCTCATCACGCTATCTTGAAACCATCGAGCCTAACAACTTCAACACGCGTTGTATTTGACGCATCAAGTAAAAGTAGCAATGGTGTTTCGTTAAATAGCATTCTAGGAGTAGGCCCTAAATTACAAAGGGACATTTTCGAAATTTTGTTAAGTTTCCGAATTCCAAAAGTGGTATTTACCGCAGATTTGGAAAAAATGTACCGACAAATTTTAGTAGCTGACGAAGATCAAAATTTTCAACGCATACTTTGGCGCTATAATCCCAATGATCCAATTCGGGAATACAAGTTAAACACAGTCACATATGGCACTTCATCTGCTTCATTTTTGGCAACAAGATGCTTGAAACAAATATCGCTCCAGGTTAGCGATGATACAGAAATGACTAGCATTATTCAAGAAGACTTCTACATGGATGATCTGCTCAGTGGAGCTGAATCCGTGGACGAAGCTGCATCAATTTCTAAGAAAATTACTTCCCTTTTTGAAGCACATGGTTTTCATTTGAGAAAATGGAATTCAAATTCATCCGAATTATTAATTCAGTTTCGTGATCACAAATCACATGAATCCAATTTTGAAATCATTCCAAAAGAAAGTTCTAAGGTTTTAGGAATGTTTTGGGACTCCACAAAGAGGATAACTTCAATTTCAAAGCTGTTTTACAGCTAACTACCCCTTTAACTAAACGAAGTGTACTTTCAGAGTCGGCCCGCATTTTTGACCCATTAGGACTCTTATCTCCTTGCACTATTTTGATTAAAATATTTTATCAAAAATTGTGGCTCACGAAAGGAGACTGGGACACACATATTCCACCACATTTAGTGAACGAGTGGATCAAATTTCAAAGTACTTTTAGTCAGATAAATCACTGCAACATCCCAAGACGTGTAATCATCAACAGCGAGTGTGTTATACAATTACACGGTTTTTGCGACGCATCTTCATTGGCTTATGCAGCTGCTGTATATTGCCGTCAAGTTCACAACAACACTGCAAAGGTTCATCTTTTAGTTGCTAAGACTAAAGTCGCGCCCATCAAACAAGTTTCAATACCGCGACTTGAACTTTCCAGTGCACATTTATTATCCAAGTTACTCAAAGCAGTTTTGAACACTCTAAGCAAATACAAATTTGAAGTGTTTGCGTGGACTGATTCGAAGGTGGTTCTCTCCTGGCTAAACGCACATCCACGAAAATGGAAAACGTTTGTTGCCAATAGAACATCTCAAATCATTGAATTAGTACCCACTAAACACTGGCATCATGTTCCTTCCAAAGAAAATCCGGCAGATATTGCATCTCGAGGCATTCCTCCTGAGAGCTTGCAACAATGCAAATTGTGGTGGGAAGGTCCAGACTTTCTTGCTCTTAACGAAGAGAGTTGGCCGAAAACCGAACTTAAGGCAGACGGTTACAAAGAAGTCGACGCCGAGCAGAGATCTGATCCGGTATTCAGTTGTCATCTTCAAAAATCTAATGATCTATTTACAAATCTTTTCGAACATTTTTCAAGTTTATCTAAACTTATTCGCATTGTTGCATACTGCCAACGATTTATTAAGAATTGCAAGAAACGTATTGATAGTCAAAGAATTCAACGCAATGACCAATCGAAACGTTCTGTACCTCTCTCATTAACAGAAATACACACAGCCGAACGAGCTATAAATCATTGGATTCAAGAACTTTATTTTTTTGAGGATTTGAAATCAGTAAAAGAGAAAAAACCTTTACCAAAGAAAAGTCAATTACGTTCACTAAACCCATTTGTAGATGTTGACGGTCTTCTACGGGTGGGAGGACGTATTCAAAATTCACCATTAACATTTAATATCAAGCATCCAATTATACTTCCCTCGCAACATAAAATTAGCGAATTACTCGTGAAGGAGCGTCATATCACTCATTTGCATGCCGGGCCTACGTTGCTTTCTCATATTATCAGACAGTCTCACTGGATACTCGGAGCTAAACGAATCATTAATAAATGTGTCAACAAGTGTTTGATTTGCTGCAGATTCAAGGCTTCAACAGCGCCACAGCAAATGGGTAATTTGCCTGAACACCGTGTAACTTTAGAGAGACCTTTCTTCAGCTGTGTAATTGATTATGCTGGCCCAGTTCAAGTTAAATTTAACAAGGGTCGTGGCTCTAAAACAACTAAGGGCTACATCGCACTATTCGTCTGCATGGCTACAAAAGCTGTACACATTGAGGCCGTTAGCGATCTCACAACTGATGCTTTCTTAGCCGCACTTAGACGTTTCACTGCGCGTCGAGGTAAACCCCGACACATATATAGTGACAATGGTACTAATTTTGTGGGTGCCCGTAGAAAGTTAAATGAACTATATCAATTCATGTCTACCATTCAAGATAACGAAGCTGTGTCACATCATCTGACAAAATCAACTATTGAATGGCATATGATTCCTCCAGCCTCTCCTCACGTTGGTGGTGTTTGGGAAGCTGCAATTAAGTCAGCGAAATTTCATCTGAAACGCATTTTGTGCGGAACACTCTTAACATTCGAAGAACTTGCTACGATTCTCGCACAAATTGAGGCTATCTTAAATTCAAGACCCCTCACTTATGTGAATGAGTCTGACACTCAATCCATAAACACCCTCACTCCTTCTCATTTCATTACAGGAGATGTTTTAAGCTCAATTCCAGATGATCCTATTGCCTCTCGGTCCTTGAAGTCCCGATGGGAGCTCCTTCAAAACCTAAGACGAGGATTCTGGAAGAGGTGGAGCAAAGAGTACGTCACTTCTCTTCAACCCCGTAAGAAGTGGCAGTCCAAGCAACTTAATCTTGCCGTGGACGACATGGTTCTCCTACAAGATCTGCAAACGTCTCCACTGACGTGGCCACTAGGACGTGTTGTTGCAGTCCATCCAGGACAAGACGGACTAGTTCGGACAGTCTCCATACAGACACGGCTTGGAACTTTCAAGCGCTCAATCGTGAAGGTGATACCCTTACCCAAGTATCAGGACTGAGGTCCTGAGGGTGGGAGTATGTTCAGCCTACATGGATGTGACGCGCAAATCCGCCAGAGGGCGATACTTTTGTTTACTTCCTCTCGGCGCTTCATGCGCATTATAGTTCCTGCTCCTGTATTGTCAACAAGCAGGACGCAAGCGCGTCTTCATTTATTCTTTTGTTATTAAATCTTGTTTTCTGTTTGTCATCACGGCGTCAGCCTGAGTTCCTTTTCCAACAACAGAAACACTTGTCCTTGTCAATGTTACATTCAACCAGCTTTGCATCTAAAATCTCAAGCATTGTAGTTTCCTAGTAATGGTGTATGCATCGATTTTGAGGCTATTCTAGAGAATAAAGAATTCGCCCCTAATCTTTTATAAAACTTTTAAATGCCTTTTCAAATATGTTTAGCAGAAAAAATATTGTTTTTTATTAAAATTGTCTAAATTTTAACTCTTATTATTATTTTTTTTTAATATATACAGTGGCTCCCAAAAGGTGTTCGTACACATTAAAAATTTGTAAAAAAAAACCCGCTGAGCCTGGAATTGCATTTGAATATATGAAATCCAGTATTTTTTCATATCTCCATGTGATTTTCTGAATAAAACAACATTTTTTTGTTTAAATATTGAATTATTTTCTTTATATATATTTATGACTTACTGTGGGGATAACTCTAAAGAGTGCCAGCACCGTGACCAGTAGTCTATTGTACTAAAAAAAAAACCGACTGATCTAATAAAAACAGATTGCCGAAATAAATTTCATCATGTACCCGATTGGAATGTTTGGTAATTCCTAGGGTTCAATACAATGGTATCCCTGATACTTGAAACGTTGGGTAGAGTAACAATCACACAAAACGTGTACAGGACCCTCCTCTGCCATCTACGTAATGGGTCATCTATAACAACCATAAGGTTGAGGCGTCTATTTAGGATACAATGGCCAGTTAGAAGGCCAATAGCTACCCTGATTTCTTTTCTGCTCAATTTCAGAAGTTCCCTCGACCAGAGAGATTGTTGATTGAGCTCTTTGGCTTGTCTTTGATCTGTAGTGATAATCTATTTTTATCTAAATCTACCTTTTGCATCCAACCACATAACAGATCATTATGTTGAAGGCAGGCCAAAACAGGATCTGGTCTAAAAAAATAGCATTTCATATCCACGTTTTGCTAGTTGGTCTGCTATTTCATTACCCTTAATGACCAGGGACCCACATAAGAGACACTTCGTTTCTCTCAGCCAAACCCACAAGTGCATTGTGACATTCCCACACTGCTATTGAAGAAAAAAGCAGTGTCTGCAAAACCTTTAGGCCTTCTTGCTGTCAGAGATCTTTAAGACCATCTTAACAACCACAATATAGAGGCAGTTGTAAGTACAAGTAGAGATCGCTAGAACCTCAGCCTCATATACAGTGGAGATCTTACCTTGAAAGATAGCTTTATTTTTCGATTAGGACAAAAAGCACCTGAACCAGTGCCATGATATGTTTTTGAACCATCTGTGTACCAAATTTCATCACCTCCCCTGATCAGACTGGATACAAATGTCTAGTTGTAAAGATAATGTTGTATTTGGCTTGAAAGCAAAACTGCTTTAACATTCAATCAGGTCTGATTAGTAGATAAAGATGTTCTTTTACCTGCGTAGCAACATTTTTAAACATAGACATTTCATAGGGTGATTTCCGTAGACCCATGAGTTTGAGGCGTTGTGAACACGAAAATACCTCAAATCCCACTTGTTTATGTAGTAGTAGGAGTCCTAGAAGCATTTCTAGACTGTGATGGAGTGGTACGCATTACACTTGAAATTGCAACGGTCGCCATTCTCTGTAGACTAGTGAGTTCTTCTTCACTGTCTCCATTACGGGTTCTACTCCACCAGGCAATGGCCCCATAAGATACCATTGGAGTAATCACTCAGTGCATATCCAGTGCAACATTTTTGGCGTTAGACCCCAGTTAATTCCTACGGCACGTCTGCAAGCCCAGAACATTTTTGGCCCTGCTCGTGCACCAGGCCCTGATTTACCATTAGGCCTATGGGGCACGGGCCTAGGGCCCCCATAATTTAAAGGGCCCCCTAAGTTTCAAAAGCATCTAAAAATTTTAAAAAGTTTTTAAGTAGTTACATAAATTATTGGGTATTTACGTAAATGTCCGTCGACCGTTTCCCCCACTATCACATTCTTGTAATTACATTAATTATCTAACTATTATGTTTTTAATTTTCATCTGCTTTATTTTGTTTTGCCAAGAGTTATAAGTGATGTCACGACTTTCTCAAACTTTTTGGTGACATCTGTGAAACGGTCAACAATCAAATACGTAGGTACCAATTATTGTTATAAAATTAGTTTTTGTGATGAACACACACAAATAACATGGAGGGGGGGGGGGCTTCCTGCGTGTTGTGCCTACTATACCAAATTTTCTAAATCGGGCTCTGTCGTGCACTATTGGAGCATGTAAGCTCCATGTCAAGGTAACTCCTAGATACTTCCTCGTCTGAAAATGCAAGTGGTGTTCCAAAGAATTTTTAGCAAATGCATATCTCGCAGCCTTTTCGGGGTAAACAGGACTAGGCTAGTTTTGCTGGAGTTAACCGACAGGTTCACCTCTCTGCACCAGTTTTCCATCTTTTTAGATCAGTGCTCATGATATACAAATACAAATACAAATATTGACGACCAGCTACAGGCTCAAACCCAACAAGGCTGGTCCTTTGTTTATGAATTCCCCAATTCCCACTGACTATCCAATTGTGTCTTAAATTCGTACACTCCCTTTGAATTAACTATATTTTCTGGCAATGCGTTCCAACTGTCTATTACCCTATTACGTTATAGTATCCGTTATAGTATTCTGGAACTTACCTCTTATGACCATTGTTGTCATCAGCATAACCTAGACAGTACTGGCCCAGAAAGTGAGTGCTGTTTAGGAGATCGTCAACAACTAGGCTCCATAATAATTGTGACAACACACCTCCCTGTGGACAGCTTTTACAGTGAGTGTGTCTCCCAGCTCGAGCCATACTTGTCTCAAGCATATATTTTATCCAGGTGCAAACCAATGGGTTAACTTTTCGTTTGATAAGAGATTACATCCGTTGGAACTCTATCAAAGGCCCCCGCAATATCTAGAAAGGCTGCCAAAGCAATTCCCTTTCCATTAACCGCTCTATCAAGGACCGTAACAAGATCGCATAGGGAAGTCGCTGTAGATTTCTCAGGCTGATAGGCGTGTGGAAATCTTGATAGGGGTTCAATTTTTAGAACCTCGTCTCTCTCTCTCTCTCTCTCTAATGTATCTCTCAATCAATTTCTCCAAATTCTTAAGAAGAAATGACGTTAGGCTAATAAGTCTGAAGGCTTTAGCTTCATTGTTTCATTTCTAGCACCACCCACTCGTAGCTCTACGTAACGATATGCACCTGTCTTACGTTTTTACAGATCTGTGTGGCTCAAGTATAATGCAACACCCTTAATTAATGAGCGCACTCACTGAGCATCTTCCCATGGGTGCCCATGACTTAATGGGTTTGTACAGGATATTGCTTTTTCAGGTCTCTGGTAAAAATTCAATAGCACCCTCTTAGGTGCACCCATGAATCAAAAACAGATACATGTATTTTCTATGTATTCCCGTAGATACGCCCATGTATTAAAAAGGATATATTGCTTTTTTCGGGCCTGAGGAGCGTAATGAATTATGTGGCCCATGAATTTAAAATATATATATATGTAACATTAAAAATGATTCGTGAGAAAATTGCTTCGAGGTTGGCCGGCGCCTCCGAGTATTTTTTCACGTGTCTTTTACAGTTTCGCAGCCCATTGCATCAGAAATAATTAATTTTTGCAAGCTAAGCTAAATTCATCTTCCCACGGCGTGATCCATCTGTTCCCGTCTATTTACTGTACGATGTCCCATCAAATGATACCATATAAGGCAATGAAATCTGTCTGAGTATTGCGGATCAAGGAATAATTAATTTGTTGATACGCAGCTTGTAACTTGCTGCGCCATCTCTTGTAGCACTCGAACCATGGCTGTGGTTTAATAAAGATGTTGTTTCATTGCTCTCTGTCCTGCTCGTATTTTATAATTAATCTAGTAGTGAGACTTGTAAGAAAGTCGTCACAAGTCGACAGGATTTAATTCCTGTCGCGAAACCCGGCTTCACGATTCTAATTTGAAGTTTTTAAAATGAATTAAGCACGATGAAAGTGACCAAAAATGGCGGCAGTTTGACTTTTCTGCTGTGGCGAAGGCGAAAGAAAAACTGTTTATTGTTTCTCTTTACGATTGATAGAAGAGTGGGTGCATACCCAAAACAGCTGACGAAGTTAAAATTTTGTCTCGCTGCCGTGATGAACTAAATGAATGGTGAAAGAAAAAGCAGGGGAAAAAAATGCTTCGTCTTCCTCGCTTCGGAAAGGTTACCGACATGGACGCAAAGGTCGCCGGCGGAAAGAGCCGATCCACAGGCCCTCGGAGTTCAAGTCCCGCAGCGAAACAACCTCACTTTGGAGATGACCGACCCCTGCCTTTCTACCAATGGCTGGATTACAGCAACCATGGAATAGGAGACCATAACAGTACCAGGGCCCATAACCCGTACCAAGGAGACCACAACAGTACCAGGTCCCATCATCCGTACCAAGGAGACCACCAGGTGTGCCTCTTCTACCTTGGAGACCATGACCATGGGTTCCTCGTCTACCTAGCCAAACCCATGGAGTGCTACCGCCACCACGAGATAGACCCACAGCGGCTTGCTATAACTGTGCTCTGCAGGGCCAATTTGCCCGAGACTTCAGAAAGTGATTTCGTGCAGGGCCCCCCACCAGTATGCACTGTACCAGAAACGTATTTCTTATGACCGAGATGTGTTTTCCAGATACTGGACTAGACTTACTGGGGCTCATTGACACTGGCACCAATGTGACAATAATAAGCGAATCTTTTGTCGGATTCGGCAAACCAGTGAACTTGTAGATGTAGAAATCATAGAGGTAAGTGCCAAAATAGGAGAAATTAAGAAAATAAAAATAAAGTTATAATATTGTGTTACAGATAGTGAGAATTATGATGCGATAGAAACGAGATATTTTTATAATAAGAATTGTGGTAAACATTGTAGTAAAATTATTAAGTGTATTGATAATGTTTATGTGTCAGAGGGAAGTCTGGAGATGTTGAGCTTCTACAACAATTTCAGAAAGTGGGGATTACACCCCCCTTGACTGAAAATTTTAAAAGTCATTTCGCTATGCAGGAAAATTTACCTGTATTTGCAGAAATTGACCAAAACACAGAACTGGCATCTCTGATACTATCTTTCCGGCACATATTTTCCAAAAACAAATTTTATATTGGAGGAATTAGAATGGAACTTTGGCAGCATGAAGTCTGTGATGAATGTTAAACTTGTTTGTTTTTTTATAATTTTTTTTTGTATGAAATTGGATATTGAAGGAGAAGGAGAGTTGTTTTACTCTTTCACATATATGTTTCATATTTTTCTATTAACAGCTTAAACATACAATTATTATCACGAGAAAATATTACTCTGATAAATTAATTGGAATTAAGAAAAGATATATTCATCCGGATTCATGCACCAAGAGAAATTTATGAGATTTTGTTGAAAGGTTATTGTATTTTGTGTTTTTTTTTCTCGCAAGTATCCTAATATGGAGCTATAGAAATAAATGCGTGATCACGTAGGAGAATTGATTGTATTTTATATTTGTTATTTGAAAAGTGAATGAAGAATGTAAGGATGAGTAGATTTGTTTATTTGTACTTAATACTTGAAGGAGGTGAAATGTATATAAGAAATGAATAGATGCAGAGAGTCGCAGATAATATACAGAGTTATTTACTATGTAGAAATAATTGAAAGGAATTTGTGAAATTTTGAATTTTGTTTATTATGAGGAAATGGAACTAAGAAGGTCTTTGAGAATTATTTGGATGCATCCTAAATCCTGGATTATAGCAGCGCTACTTACTTATTGCTTGCATATAATTAAATTTCAGTGATGATAATTTTATGATTTACAAGAAATGTTGTACTTTCATGTTGGGTTATTGAACTTGTTCGCGACAGTAGTTAAATGAAGAGATTAGGGTAAGCCCCTGGGTCCCTGATATTCTGAAGTCCGTACTGGTCACACAAGTTAATGTATTATAGAAGTATTTGGAATTGTTATGGTTTTTATTATACGATTATTATAATATGCTGTTTATAGTATTATTGGTTTTTATTATTTCATTTTCATTAGGTTAGCTTTTCAGAACACAATTCTCTGGAAACTGGTTGCATCATTTTGTACAGTATTTGATTTGGTATGTTTGTGAACTGGTGTGGTATTGATGCTCATTGATAATTCTCTTATGATTACAATTTATTGTGTTTTTGTATTTATTTCAATTTTTTTTGTATTTTATTTTTATGGATCCTACATTCTAATTGTTTACTGCGTTTATACTCTTTACCATGACTGAGATAAAGAGTCATTAATGTTAAAAGTGTTTTTAAGTTATTTTGTATGTCAATAGATGGATAGCAAGTGGGTAGATAGAAAATATCGGGTTGCTAGTTTATTCCAAATTTTAGGTTTTCATTAACAGCTTCTTCCTAGATGTCCTACACCCTATGGACGCATAGGATGTAGTCTTCTTGGGAGGGGGGATGTAACATTAAAAATGATTCGTGAGAAAATTGCTTCGAGGTTGGCCGGCGCCTCCGAGTATTTTTTCACGTGTCTTTTACAGTTTCGCAGCCCATTGCATCAGAAATAATTAATTTTTGCAAGCTAAGCTAAATTCATCTTCCCACGGCGTGATCCATCTGTTCCCGTCTATTTACTGTACGATGTCCCATCAAATGATACCATATAAGGCAATGAAATCTGTCTGAGTATTGCTGATCAAGGAATAATTAATTTGTTGATACGCAGCTTGTAACTTGCTGCGCCATCTCTTGTAGCACTCGAACCATGGCTGTGGTTTAATAAAGATGTTGTTTCATTGCTCTCTGTCCTGCTCGTATTTTATAATTAATCTAGTAGTGAGACTTGTAAGAAAGTCGTCACATATATATATATATACATATATATATATATATATATATATATATATATATATATATATATATATATATATATATATATATATATATATATATATATATATATATATATACGTATTTGCTTAAGCCGGTACGCAGGTGCGCCCCTGTGAATTAAAAGGTGATTCTTTTTCAAGACTAGGGTGGCATATGCTCCTTTATCTCCCTTGGTGAATGTTTCCATTGATAAAGGCATTTGCTTTATATCCTCTGAGGGAAATTAAAAATACCAAACCTTCCCCTCGTGTGTGCACTTATGCACAGGGTCTTCAGAAAGGTGGTTCTGTATCTTTCACTTCAATAACCAATATTTAATTTCGATTGGACTATCAGGTCAAAGGATATAGGTTTTTTTATGGAAATTGTTTGCATTTTATTTTTACTACGAAAGAGGATATAAAAATTACGTACACAGTTTTTGTAATTCCATACTATTCCAACTTAAAGCTTTCATAAAGCAGAACCAAATAGCGTACAATAAAGAAATACTTTTTGGGGAAAAAAATTTGTAGCTATTTTTTGGAATTGAGGTTAGGATTTAAATTGAATGTCTGAAACTAAAAAAAGGCACTCCCGATTCAGGTGCTTTGCGTAAGAAAAGCAAAACTCACACTTCTCTACAAAAAAAGGTTTAAAATTATTTTTCTTTACCCCTTCCCATTATATAACATTGGTAATTTGTAATCAACGTCGTACTATAGCAACACAACGGGCTATTGACGACGGTCTGTTCTCGATCTCTTAAGGATAAGATCCGAGGACAACACCTCGTAATTTTGAATCACGGTCAGGTAACGAAGCAACGCCTGTGCTGGCACCCCACTCTCCAAACTTCCACACCAACTAACGTGAGGACTTTCGGCCACGACAGATTTAAGGAGCACCTGCCGCCTCTACACCATACGCTTACAAACATACATGCCCGGACCCAGATTTGAACCAGGAACCTTCTGGATCTAGAGCCTAACAACATAACCACTTTACCGGTTGGTCGGCCCCATTATGTAAGCACTTGCGAGGTCCCTGCAGACTAGTGTTTTTACAACTTAGAATTTTTTTTCACACACTTAAGGCTGTTGTAGCCCAGTTATAAGAATAACGGATTAGCAACCTGAAGGTTGCGAGTTCGAAACTAGTTCCAACCAAAGACCGTCGTATATACGGTGGGAAGTGTACACGTTAAATGTGTCGTGGAAACAAACGTCCTCACAATGGTGTGGTGTGGAAGCTCGGAGAGTGGGGTGCCAACTAAGGCGTTGTCTCGTCATCTGACCGTGGTTCCAATAACGTGGTGCACAGACCCAGGCCCTGATTTATCATTAGGCCAGTGAGGCACGGGCCTAGGGCACCTATAATTTAAAAGGCCCCTAAATTTCAAAAGTATATAAAAAAAATTTTAAAGTTTTTAAGTAGTTACTTAAATTATTGGGTATTTACGTAAATGTCCGTCGACTGTTTCCCCCACTATCACATTTTTGTAATTACATTAATTATCTAACTATTATGTTTTTAATTTTCATCTGCTTTATTTTGTTTTGCCAAGAGTTATAAGTAATGTCACGATTTTCTCAAACTTTTTGGTGACATCTATGAAACGGTGAACAGTCAAATACGTAAATACCAATTATTGTTATAAAATTAGTTTTTGTGATGAACAAATAACATGGGGGGGGGGCTTCCTGCGTGTTGAGCCTATTATACCAAATTTTCTAAATTGGGCCCTGCACAGACCTTTCTATTCGGAATTGATTCCGCGCAACGTTAATTAACTACCTATCCAACACACACATATTAGTAATTTGCTTAGATATTTGTAGTAAATGCACATAAAGAAGGTTCATAATTTAACTTTAAGTAACTTTACCTAAATATTAACCAAAGGTTTAACTTCTGCACTGATGATTTTTTATAGTACATGATCTTTAGAGATTCTAGGTATTTTAACCGTCACAATGCAGCAATACAACGGGTATTGGAAAGATCGAGTTTCGAACTCGCAAAGCTCGAGTTGCTAATTCGCTACTCTTCCAACCAGGCTACGACGGCCCTGATACTTTTATAGGTAATAATAATAAAAAAGAACACAAAAGTTTAAAAAAATTTGAAGTGTATACTTAGAAACTGAACTAAAAACTAAAGTGTATAATTAAAACGAATTTTTTCTCAATAGGTTTTGGCAATTTTCTGATTTTATTTCTCAAATATTTCAAATGTAATTTCGCCAGAAACTTTGTTAATTCAATGTTTCGGAAAGATTAACCTTTGATTTTTTTCTTTTGAAATTATAAGATAAGCTCTTTTTACCACTGTACAACAGATAACATAACAAGATCGCTAATATAATAAACGTAAAGAAATAGATGGGTATAAAAATATTCTTCCACATCACATTTTATTGTGTTGGATATTCAGCTTTTCTGTTTGTTTTTGGATGCAAATGATAAAAAATAGTGTTTGCTTAAATGTTTTTTTGTAACTTAAATTTAAAATGTTAAAAATAATTTAGACAATTACCTATTTATACAACCGTTTACGTGTAACCAAATTTTTACTTAAAAAAAAGCAAGTGAATATTTTGATGAAATGGATTAAAATATTATGGCCTATATGTCATTTTGATGTGGCAGGCAAGTAAAGCCACTTGCAAAACAATTTAAACCTGTATGTATCAAGTAGTTTTTTATCTGTTTTTCGAAATGATTCAATATGGTAGACGCTTCATCAAATTGCACTTTTACTGAACTCGATGTTTAGAGACATCCAACTAAATTATGAATGTAATGGAAAATCTGAAATAGTTGGTAGAAATTGAATCTCGACTTTTATGATGGAGTCTTAAAGATAAAAGAAACCCCTTTTCAGTAACTTAGTTTATTGGATAAAAACTAATAATACTCATTGCTCTCAAATGTAGCATTGCAAAGAAGTGCGCAATTCCAAGACGTATATTTTTTATCCAAATTGCATATTTATTCCTCAAGTAAAGCTGCAATATAAAAAGGAATTTTTTTTACTGTTTTCATGTGAATTCGAACCTGGTTTTAAAATGAAATGAATTATTTGATAAAAACCTGTTTTTGTCAGCAAAGCAGTGCTCAGCGAAATGTAGTCAACTAGGCAAATATTTCACAATTTGATGGATTTTAATTATTTGATGTTCATATGTTTAATTTCCATGTTTAAAGAAATTAATACGCATTCCTCTTTTGTGCATAAGTTATGTGATTTTGAGTGCACGATTTTGAAAAATTATCGCACTGTAAACTTATTAAGTGAGCAGTTAACTGGATGGCACTTAAATTATTTTGAAATTGTCTGGGAAAAGATTTTTTAATTATGTGAGCTAAAAATAAAGTGGCTAAAAATAAACAAATTGCTCTGTTATAAATACAAATGCCAACTTGTATTTCTTCTCAACGAATTCATGTCATTAAATCTATTGTTTCATACAACAAACAAACTTGAAAAATATTTAAAAGACATTTTGTGCAAATTACAATACATTTCCATGCGTTTTTGTGATTTTCTTTTCTTTCCAAAAGAGTTTATCAATTAAGAATTAAGCATTAATGATTATTATTACTAGTTCTAATTTACAGTTGAAACAATTTCTATTAAAAAATCTTGTTTTTCTGGTACGATATATTTTTTCTTCGCATAACTTTACAAGCTTTCTTGACATTGACCAGGAACGCATTTCAACTTTAATTTCCATTCACTTGTTGATTTGAGGAAATATCCGTTTTTAGTTATTATCCAACCCATCCAACACACTTTGCGCCATACAACCCAACCATCCATTTCTTCTCGCGAGCGCGCCGACCAACCGGTATAGTGGTTAAGGTGTTAGCCTCTAGATCGGAAGGTTCCTGGTTCGAATCCGGGTCCGGGCATGGATGTTTTTAAACGTATGGTGTAGAGGCGGCTGGTGCACCTTAAATCTGTCGTGGCCGAAAGTCCTCACGTTGGGTTGGCGTGGAAGTTTGGAGAGTGGGGTGCCAGCTCAGGTGTTGCTTCGTCATCTGACCGTGGTTCAAAATTACGAGGTGTTGTCCTCGGATCTTTCCCTTAAGGGACTGATCCCGGACCGTTGTCAATAGCCCGTTGTGTTGCTCTAGTACGACGTTAACTAAAAAATTACCAATTATATTCTCGCAAGCGCGCGCGGTCATCAACCCAGCCTCGATTTATAGACAGTGAATCTTAAAAAGGCGGAAAACGAGAGGGAAAATGCGTTTTCTTTCCACAAAAAAGGATTGCCTTTATTGGCAGTTTATGGCAAAGGCAAAATGGATCAAAATACTACATAGTCGCCAAAAACGCTGTTCTTACTACGTCAAACCTTCAGGCATGCGCAGTATTAAGAGCCAGACAGTGCAGAGTAGAGAAGCGGCTCAATCCCATGATAGTATTTTACGCAAGTCCAACTTGATTGGCTAGTTTCACGGGCTTGGCTTCACTTGGATATCTCGCCAATCTGATTGTTGCAGTAACCATTTGATTTTGAATATGCGCGTTGTTTCGTAGAAAAGCAATACATACACTAGCGCCTGAGCGTTCAGCGTAAGTGTCCGACAAGTTGACTCTGATTTGCTCCTCATATATGTTGTATGGTTGTTGTTAGTAGTATTTCTTGCCAACTTATATTAAGGGTACTTATACTTTAAAGAGCTTCTTTTCGTGAAGCAACGATGGCCTAATGGCTAAAGACACCCACCTTCAGATTAGCGTCGGCAGCGGAGAATGACTTCCCGAGTTCGAACCCAGCTGCCGGAAAAATTTTTAGATCCTCCAAATTATTTTTAAAAAATTCCAATTTAATTCCTTTTCATTCTAATTTACTTTTCCTAATTTTTAATACCCTTTTCATATTTTTCCAAGCTTCCGTTGATTTTACATAAATAATCTAAGAACCACTCCTGAACTCACTACCAGCTGATATTTTTCCGCACCTCTGCCGTCCCCTTTGCTTTAGGATGATGGTGTCGTATCCACCCCCTGGCTTAGGACCATTCTGATGTAACAAAAAGCATACATAAAACACTAACTTATATAATTATTAACTTATATAATAAAAGGATACAATTTTCGGCTCCCACCTCACCCATAGCCATGGATCTGAAAAGAAAAGAAGAAAGCAGAAAGGAAGAGATAAATCGCCAACAACTATAAACCTTGATGACATACGTATCTAGGTCATGTGATCCGATTAGCCAATCAAGTTGGACTTGCGTAAAGTACTGTCATGGACAAGAGTCTACAGCCAGGGTAATCCATCGAGCCGAGTCTCCTCTGATTGGTTGAAAAATCACGCTTTCATGGGCCTCGGTTTCAAAGCTTACTGCGTTCGAGAGTATACTAGTTAAATTGTAAACAAAGTTGTTTATCTTTTACCTTCCCATTTCAACGGTAGACATCATGCAAGAAACCGACACTAACTTGCACGCTGAAGGAATCAAAATAAGATTTCACTTAAAAATGACTGAGTAATATCTGTTTTATAAAAGAATGAATCAGATCAGTGAGGAAATAAAGATTGATGTGAAACTTTTTTCTTACTTTCATGACAATTTAATCAAGGTAAGTGTTTACGATCACTTTTTTGCCAGGTTTTTAAAATATTCCTTTCAAGTGGTTAGATTTGCCTATGATAGTGATAAATCTCATAATCTGGTTTAGATTTTTTTTTCCCTGTTTATTGTAACTGCACTGTAGATGGAATTGGCAAACCCATCCTTGAATGGAATCCTGACCCATGATTTAATTCTGCAATAATAATTTCCCTAGTATTTTGTTTATGGTATTAGGTCATTCCTGGATACTTTGAAATAAAACCAATTTTTTCCAACTTGTGGTGCTGGTAAGCAATTAAAATTTTTGACAAGATGTTTAAATGTAGCCATTGTGAATGTGCACTTAATTCATCCCTGAAAAGACACACAAATCAGAAGCATCCTGATCAAGTTGTATCTAGCATTAAAAAGTTTATGTGTGTTAGGTTAAAAAATAATGCATCAATGAACTTTACTATAGACAAAATGTTTGATCATCTCACAACCCAACGCAAGGGGAAAATAAAATATCTAAAAAGTATAAGATTTGATAACTCGTCATAAATCTAGTCTGATA
Organism: Metellina segmentata; assembly: GCA_947359465.1. Taxonomy (NCBI): domain Eukaryota; kingdom Metazoa; phylum Arthropoda; class Arachnida; order Araneae; family Tetragnathidae; genus Metellina; species Metellina segmentata. The sequence continues at coordinate 7,081,117 of OX375882.1, forward strand.
CTTCCACGCATGTCAGTTATTAAGTACCAGAATAACTGGATAGTGCCATCCAACAAAGATTCAATGTTTGCTGTACAAATTAGTGACCCAAGCTGTAATTGTTATTTAGTTTGTGATGACTGTAGAGCTTGCTTGCGTAAATTTGTTTGTTCATGCCCAGACTCAATGATTAAAGCAAATATGTGCAAGCATATTCATTTGGTATGCTTAATTGATTTTGGAATCCAAGACTTAGTTGAAACCGTGGAAGAACCACAAAGTATTCAAACTCAGCCGACTACAACATCTGATGGCAATTCATCTGTTGAAAGTTCTGAAATGCCACTAAGTATTGCAACTTGTGATGGTGATTCCCCATTAGACATCAGTTTCCAAGGTTTTAAACATAATTTAGAGAGAATCGCAGATTCTGTAAAAAGTGTGCTAGAGATCCAAGTGGCTCAACACTTAATAAAACCAGTTTTGCCTACGTTAGAGGCATTTAGACAAAATACTTTGACAGATAACTTGGCAGTCAAGGACAGTAGTAGTTGTAATAAAAGTATAACAAAACAATGGTTATACAGTTCAAAGAAAGAGAGTCCAAATCAGCCCTAGAAAAACCAACTCTTAAGGAGAAAAGAGACATTTATATGAATATGATCTAAGTATAAAATATTATTTTGAGAAAGCATTTGTACCACAATTAAAATTTATTCTGATTGTTGACAATAACTGTACAAGATAAGTTTTACCTGAAACCATGAGTATTACGCTTAATTTTCAAAAGTTGACTGTACACATCAACAAGACAGACTGGATGTGTGACTTTCCCATTTACTTACTGCTGAGTTGAAATCTGCATCTCCTTTAATATGTGAAAGACAGTTGGTTGTTTGTTATTTACAGCTTGCTTTCAGAAAAATATACAATATTATAGGATTTCTACTGTTTTTTAATGCAATATTTTTCTTGTGTAATTGATATGCCTTTGTATTCAATTGTGCAATACATTTTTTTTTGTATGTGCACACATTTTGATAACAATTTTGAAGCTATATATTGAAAGTGTTGTATTTTACTTGGAATACTTTCTTTGCAATGAAATGCAATATTTTATTCTGAACTCTTTCTTGGCATTGAATGAGCAATATCCTTTTGTAACTGATGTGCCATATATTTGGATTTTTCTGTGTGTGTGTGCATAAATATTTTAGTAACACCTTAAAATAGATGCATGTTAAAAATAGTGTTTTATTAGTAGTTTTTCTTTTGTGTTTTGATGTGCAACATTTTACCTAGACCTTTCTTTGCATTCTATTGGACCTTTATAATTAATCTTCTGTATATTTGGATTTTTCTATACTTAAATGATTTCATCGTAACTGTTGTATGTAATAGTTGCTTCTCTTATGTTTTTTAAAATATTTCCATGAGAAGGATGCATAACTTGCCTAATAGGTTTCTGCTTTTTTTTCATAAATCCTGTAATCCAGAGAAAGTTATTAGTTAACTGATCTAAAAACAAAGCAAAAGTCTTATGTCATAAAGATGTTTTGCATGAAATGTATTTTTTCCCCCTTGCCTTGGTTTCTGCTTTTGTTGATCTTGTAAATAAGAGAAAGTAATTAGGTAACTAATCTAAAACCGAAGCAGAAGTCTTACAGCATGGAAATGTTTGCATGAAAAAAAAAATATTTTTCTTGCCTATGAGGTTTTTGCTTTGGTCGAATCTTGTAGATGTGAGAAAGTAATTAGCTAACTAATCTAAAACTTAAGTAGAAGTCTTATAGCATGGAGATGTTTGCATGAAAAAAATGTTTTTTCTTTGCATTAAAATGCAATATTTTATTGAAATAATGCAAAAAATACTTTTTTCTTACATTTAAGGTTTATGATTTGGTTGAATCTTGTAAATGGGAGATAGTAATTAGCTAACTAGTCTTGAATCTAAGCAGAAGCCTTGTGGTATAGAGATGTTTGCATGAATTTTTTTTTTTTTGAAACTGTGCTGAATATATTCCTGAATTTTGAATAACTGTTTTTCTTTGTAGGTTGTCGCTGTGTTGATGGATGACTAAATGATGTTTATATTTGATGACCTTTTGAAAATCTCATTATGCATCAATTATGAATATTTTTTAGTTCCAGATATCTATTCTAAAGTGAACAGTATATGAAGCTCAAGTAAAAGAAATATTATTGCCGTTTATTTTAATAAAAAGAAAAATAATCTTGATAAATAGGTATTTTCTGTCAAAACTAGCACAAGAAGTATTATGTAAAATTATTTTAAATATGTTGCAAGCATGTTGGAAGAATTAATTAAATTGAATTATGTATTAATAAACGTATCACAGTAAACTGTATGATTTGTATTTCAGGAGGAAGTATTACAAGAATTGGATATTTTATTCAAGGATGCACTTAGGCCCAAATAGCTATCATGTTGTGTTTTAAACTAGAAGTCCCTAAAAAATTTAACAGATATGATAAATTTAAATAAAATTAGACTACTAGATTCATATCATCACTAGTAAGTGAATGAAGCTAAGCAAAACCCACCATGATGACCTAAGGGAACGCCAAACTTGGTGTTCAGTGCTGTTTTATTAGTTTTGATTACATCAAAGTACCATATAAGAACAGCACAAAGCAGTGTTATACTTTTTCAGTTTAGGATATGTATTTCAGTTAAAGTGGATTGGTTAGTCTTTTTTATATTTTCATAGCTGAATTCACAAATTTGTATTTAAAGAAGTTTCTTTACAACGAAGTTTCTTAGTGGAATGATGACTTCCTTTAATAGACTCAACAGTATTTTTTTTTTAATTGAAAGTCCTAATAGGTTTTTGCTGTTCTAAATTGGACATGACTTGTAAAAATGAAAAAATATTTGATACTAGCTTGAATTCTTCATATTGCCAATATTAAAGTTTGTTTCATAATTCTAATATCTTATTCCTACGAATTTTTCAGAATGAGAAAAAAAGCGTTTCTTCCATTCATAAGCTTTAGAATAGTTACGACAAGCTAAGATGCAGTCGTTAGGAACTTTTTCTAAAATATTGTTAATTATGAAGCATTTGCGAAAACGTATCTTTTTTCTTAAATTCTGTTCATATGACACGTCGTTTGTAAATTTTAGAAAATTTTCATTTTAAGCACATCGTATGTTCAATTCAACATTTGGGGAGTCATTTTTTCGATTTCTTGCATGATTTCTATCGTTGAAATGGGAAGATAAAAGGTAAACATCTTTGTTTACATTTCAGCTAGTTGTGTACTCTCGAACGCAGTGAACTTTGAAACTGAGGCCCACGAAAGCGTGATTTTTCAACCAATCAGAGGAGACTCGGCTCGATGGATTACCCTGGCTGTAGACTCTTGTCTATCATGGGATTGAGGCGCCTGTGCAGAGTAAGGAGTTCTTACTCCGTTGAGACGTTCGTCTCCTTACTCTGCACTGTCTGGCTCTGAAGAAATGGATTTTTGGGTTGTATGGCGCAAAGTGTGTTGGATGGGTTGGATAATAACTAAAAACGGATATTTCCTCAAATCAACAAGTGAATGGAAATTAAAGTTGAAATGCGTTCCTGGTCAATGTCAAGAAAGCTTGTAAAGTTATGCGAAGAAAAAATATATATCGTACCAGAAAAACAAGATTTTTTAATAGAAATTGTTTCAACTGTAAATTAGAACTAGTAATAATAATCATTAATGCTTAATTCTTAAGTGATAAACTCTTTTGGAAAGAAAAGAAAATCACAAAAACGCATTGAAATGTATTGTAATTTGCACAAAATGTCTTTTAAATATTTTTCAAGTTTGTTTGTTGTATGAAACAATAGATTTAATGACATGAATTCGTTGAGAAGAAATACAAGTTGGCATTTGTATTTATAACAGAGCAATTTGTTTATTTTTAGCCACTTTTTGCTCACATAATTAAAAAATCTTTTCCCTGACAATTTCAAAATAATTTAAGTGCCATCCAGTTAACTGCTCACTTAATAAGTTTAGAGTGCGATAATTTTTCAAAATCGTGCACTCAAAATCACATAACTTATGCACAAAAGAGGAATGCGTATTAATTTCTTTAAACATGGAAATGAAACATATGAACATCAAATAATTAAAATCCATCAAATTGTGAAATATTTGCCTAGTTGACTACATTTCGCTGAGCACTGCTTTGCTGACAAAAACAAGTTTTTATCAAATAATTCATTTCATTTTAAAACCAGGTTCGAATTCACATGTAAACAGTAAAAAAAATTCCTTTTTGTATTGCAGCTTTACTTGAGGAATAAATATGCAATTTGGATAAAAAAATATACGTCTTGGAATTTCGCACTTCTTTGCAATGCTACATTTGAGAGCAATGAGTATTATTAGTTTTTATCCAATAAACTAAGTTACTGAAAAGGGGTTTCTTTTATCTTTAAGACTCCACCATAAAAGTCGCGATTCAATTTCTACCAACTATTTCAGATTTTCCATTACATTCATAATTTAGTTGGATGTCTCTAAACATCGAGTTCAGTAAAAGTGCAATTTGATGAAGCGTCTACCATATTGAATCATTTCGAAAAACAGATAAAAAACTACTTGATACATACAGGTTTAAATTGTTTTGCAAGTGCCTTTACTTGCCTGCCACATCAAAATGACATATAGGCCATAATATTTAAATCCATTTCATCAAAATATTCACTTGCTTTTTTTTTTAGTAAAAATTTGGTTACACGTAAACGTTTGTATAAATAGGTAAATGTCTAAATTATTTTTAACATTTAAAATTTAAGTTACAAAAAAAAACATTTAAGCAAACACTATTTTTTATCATTTGCATCCCAAAACAAACAGAAAAGTTGAATATCCAACACAATAAAATGTGATGTGGAAGAATATTTTTATACCCATCTATTTCTTTACGTTTATTATATTTGCGATCTTGCTATGTTATCTGTTGTACAATGGTAAAAAGAGCTTATCTTATAATTTCAAAAGAAAAAAATCAAAGGTTAATCTTTCCGAAACATTGAATTAACAAAGTTTCTGGCGAAATTACATTTGAAATATTTCAGAAATAAAATCAGAAAATTGCCAAAACATATTGAGAAAAAATTCGTTTTAGTTATACACTTTAGTTTTTAGTTCAGTTTCTAAGTATACACTTCAAATTTTTCAACATTTTGTGTTCTTTTTTTATTATTATTACCTATAAAAGTATCAGGGCCGTCGTAGCCTGGTTGGAAGAGTAGCGAATTAGCAACTCGAGCTTTGCGAGTACGAAACTCGATCTTTCCAATACCCGTTGTATTGCTGCATTATGACAATTAAAATACCTACCATCTCTAAAGATCATGTACTATAAAAAATCATCAGTGCAGAAGTTAAACGTTTGGTTAATATTTAAGTAAAGTTACTTAAAGTTAAATTATGAATCTTCTTTATGTGCATTTACTACAAATATCTAAGCAAATTACTAATATGTGTGTGTTGGATAGGTAGTTAATTAACGTTGCGCGGAATCAATTCCGAATAGAAAGGTCTGTGGACCACGTTATTGGAACCACGGTCAGATGACGATACAACACCTTAGCTGGCACCCCACTCTCCGAGCTTCCACACCACACCATCGTGAGGACGTTTGTTTCCACGACACTTTTAACGTGCACACTTCCCCCCGTATATACGACGGTCTTTGGTTGGACCTTGTTTCGAACTCGCAACCTTCAGGTTGCTAATCCGTTATTCTTATAAACTGGGCAACAACAGCCCTAAGTGTGTGAAAAAAAAATTCTAAGTTGTAAAAAACACTAGTCTGCAGGGACCTCGCAAGTGCTTACATAATGGGGCCGACCAACCGGTAAAGTGGTTAGGTTGTTAGCCTCTAGATCCAGAAGGTTCCTGGTTCGAATCTGGGTCCGGGCATGTATGTTTGTAAGCGTATGGTGTAGAGGCGGCAGGTGCTCCTTAAATCTGTCGTGGCCGAAAGTCCTCACGTTAGTTGGTGTGGAAGTTTGGAGAGTGGGGTGCCAGCTCAGGCGTTGCTTCGTTACCTGACCGTGATTCAAAATTACGAGGTGTTGTCCTCGGATCTTATCCTTAAGAGATCGAGAACAGACCGTCGTCAATAGCCCGTTGTGTTCCTCTAGTACGACGTTGATTAAAAATTACCAAATTTACATAATGGGAAGGGGTAAAGAAAAATAATTTTAAACCTGTTTTTGTAGAGAAGTGTGAGTTTTGTTTTTCTTACGCAAAGCACCTGAATCGGGAGTGCCTTTTTTTAGTTTCAGACATTCAATTTAAATCCTAGCCTCAATTCCAAAAAATCGCTACAAATTTTTTTCCCCAAAAAGTATTTCTTTATTATACGCTATTTGTCTCTGCTTTATGAAAGCTTTAAGTTGGAACAGTATGGGGATTCATAGAAATTTTGTTTTTTAAATACATGTAATATGTACACATTATACGTACATTATCCGTATCGTTTGATCTAACTATCCGATCGATTCATATTGGGGTTATTTTATGCTTTCTGGTAATTTATTATATGCCACTGAGAATGCTTTTTTAATTTAAAGTCTCACAGTTCAACTTTGAATTACAAAAACTGTGTACGTAATTTTTATACCCTCTCTTTCGCAGTAAAAATAAAATGTAAACAATTTCCATAAAAAACCTATATCCTTTGACCTGATAGTTCAATCGAAATTAAATATTGGTTATTGAAGTGAAAGATACAGAACCACCTTTCTGAAGACCCTGTGCATAAGTGCACACACGAGGGGAAGGTTTGGTATTTTTAATTTCCCTCAGAGGATATAAAGCAAATGCCTTTATCAATGGAAACATTCACCAAGGGAGATAAGGCAGCATATGCCACCCTAGTCTTGAAAAAGAATCACCTTTTAATTCACAGTGGCGCAAGTGCGTACCGGCTTAAGTCCACCTACCCATAAGAAAGCAAATATATATATATATATATATATATATATATATATATATATTTAATTCATGGGCCACATAATTCATTACGCTCCTCAGGCCCTTAAAAAGCAATATATCCTTTTTAATTCATGGGCGTATCTACGGGAATACATAGAAAAGACATGTATCTGTTTTTGATTCATGGGTGCACCTAAGAGGGTGCTATTGAATTTTTACCAGAGACCTGAAAATCAATATCCTGTACAAACCCATTAAGTCATGGGCACCCATGGGAAGATGCTCAGTGAGTGCGCTCATTAATTAAGGGTGTTGCATTATACTTGAGGCACACAGATCTGTAAAAACGTAAGACAGGTGCATATCGTTACGTAGAGCTACGAGTGGGTGGTGCGAGAAATGAAACAATGAAGCTAAAGCCTTCAGACTTATTAGCCTAACGTCATTTCTTCTTAAGAATTTGGAGAAATTGATTGAGAGAAACATTAGAGAGAGAGAGAGACGAGGTTCTAAAAATTGAACCCCTATCAAGATTTCAACACGCCTATCAGCCTGGGAAATCTACAGCGACTTCCCTATGCGATCTTGTTACGGTCCTTGATAGAGCGGTTAATGGAAAGGAAATTGCTTTGGCAGCTTTTCTAGATATTGCGGGGGCCTTTGATAGAGTTCCAACGGATGTAATCTCTTATCAAACGAAATGTTAACCCATTGGTTTGCACCTGGATAAAATATATGCTTGAGACAAGTATGGCTCTAGCTGGGAGACACACTCACTGTAAAAGCTGTCCACAGGGAGGTGTGTTGTCACAATTATTATGGAGCCTAGTTGTTGACGAGCTCCTAAACAGCACTCACTTTCTGGGCCAGTACTGTCTAGGTTATGCTGATGACAACAATGGTCATAAGAGGTAAGTTCCAGAATACTATAACGGATATCATGAGCACTGATCTAAAAAGATTTAAAACTGGTGCAGAGAGGTTAACCTGTCGGTTAACTGCAGCAAAACTAGCCTAGTCCTGTTTACTGAAAAGGCTGCGAGATATGCATTTGCTAAAAATTCTTTGGAACACCACTTACATATTCAGACGAAGAAGTATCTAGGAGTTACCTTGACATGGAGCTTATATGCTCCAATAGTGCACGAGCAGGGCCAAAAGTGTTCTGGGCTTGCAGACGTGCCGTAGGAATTAACTGGGATCTAACGCCAAAAATGTTGCACTGGATATGCACTGAGTGATTACTCCAATGGTATCTTATGGGGCCATTGCCTGGTGGAGTAGAACCCGTAATGAGACAGTGAAGAAGAACTCACTAGTCTACAGAGAATGGCGACCGTTGCAATTTCAAGTGTAATGCGTACCACTCCATCACGGAGTCTAGAAATGCTTCTAGGACTCCTACTACTACATAAACAAGTGGGATTTGAGGTATTTTCGTGTTCACAACGCCTCAAACTCATGTGTCTATGGAAATCGCCCTATGAAATGCCAATGTTTAAAAATGTTGCTACGCAGGTAAAAGAACATCTTTATCTACTAATGAGACCTGATTGAATGTTAAAGCAGTTTTGCTTTCAAGCCAAATACAACATTATCTTTACAACTAGACATTTGTCTCCAGTCTGATCAGGGGAGGTGATGAAATTTGGTACACAGATGGTTCAAAAACATATCATGGCACTGGTTCAGGTGCTTTTTGTCCTAATCGAAAAATAAAGCTATCTTTCAAGGTAAGATCTCCACTGTATATGAGGCTGAGGTTCTAGCGATCTACTTGTACTTACAACTGCCTCTATATTGGGGTTGTTAAGATGGTCTTAAAGATCTTCTCTGACAGCAAGAAGGCCTAAAGGTTTTGCAGAGACACTGCTTTTCTTCAATAGCAGTGTGGGAATGTCACAATGCACTTGTGGCCTGTGGGTTTGGCTGAGAGAAACGAAGTGTCTCTTATGTGGGTCCCTGGTCATTGAGGGTAATGAAATAGCAGACCAACTAGCAAAACGTGGATATGAAATGCCATTTTTTTAGACCAGAGCCTGTTTTGGCCTTTCTTCAACATAATGATCTGTTATGTGGTTGGATGCAAAAGGTAGATTTAGATAAAAATAGATTATCACTACAGATCAAAGACAAGCCAAAGAGCTCAATCAACAATCTCTCTGGTCGAGGGAACTTCTGAAATTGAGCAGAAAAGAAATCAGGGTAGCTATTGGCCTTCTAACTGGCCATTGTATCCTAAATAGACGCCTCAACCTTATGGTTGTTATAGATGACCCATTACGTAGATGGCAGAGGAGGGTCCTGTAAACGTTTTGTGTGATTGTTACTCTACCCAACGTTTCGAGTATCTGGGATACCATTGTATTGAACCCTAGGAATTGCCTAACATTCCAATCGGGTACATGATGAAATTTATTTCGGCAATATGTTTTTATTAGATCAGTCGGGGTTTTTTAGTACAATAGACTACTGGTCACGGTGCTGGCACTCTTTAGAGTTACCCCCACAGTAAGTCATAAATATATATAAAGAAAATAATTCAATATTTAAACAAAAAATTTTTGTTTTATTCAGAGAATCACATGGAGATATGAAAAAATACTGGATTTCATATATTCGAGTGCAATTTCAGGCTACAGCGGTTTCTTTTTACAAATTTTTAATGTGTACGAACACCTTTTGGGAGCCACTGTATATATTAAAAAAAAATTTAACAGTTAAAAAATTTAGACATTTTTAATAAAAAACAATATTTTTTTCTGCCAAAAATATTTGAAAAGGCATTTAAAAGTTTTATAAAAGATTAGGGGCGAATTCTTTATTTTCTAGAATAGCCTCAAAATCGATGCATACACCATTATTAGCAAACTACAATGCTTGAGATTTTAGATGCAAAGCTGGTTGAATGTAACATTGACAAGGACAAGAGTTACTTAATTTGTGAAAGCCATATTGAAGATATTCTGAACATTTTCAACACTATTCACTGTACTTTACTCAAGCACTTATTAGTTATTTAAGAGCTTGACAAATTAGATAGATGTTTCATATAGTTACCAATTTTTCAAATCAACGATCGCTTTTTTGTAGTATTACTAAAAAAAAATGTTTTAATTAAATAATTTTTTCTCTTACTGTTGGTAATCTTTCAACAAAAAAGGTGTCCCAATTACAAGTCTTTATATATGGTTGTTAAGTTATTTTCCTAAAGATATATATATATATATATATATATATATATATATATATATATATATATATATATATATATATATATATATATATATATATATATATATATATATATATATATATATATATATATATATATGAGTAAAGTTTCTGGGTGACATGAGGTGAATATACCTACATTATCTACAATACCCCACTAGGTAGGTTATCATTAACTATTTAAAAACGAATAACTAAACGTATTGAAACTTCACTAGAGGTTAAATTTCAGATTAGATGATTTTTTTTTTTTTTTTTTTTTTAAATCTTGATCTTTGAAGATTATTTACCTGTTTGGCTAAAATAATTCTTGTAATCAAACTTGCAAGTTTTCCAAACTATGCTGTTTAAATTTTACATGTAAAACCTAGCTAAGGGATGTGTATATAGAATGCTTTAATTTTATTTAAAAAAAATGGTTTTTCATAAAGAACTATAAATAATGCACTACAAAATATTCTTTACTATAGTAAATGAGTAGGCTGAGTGGGAAAAATAATTAAAATAAGTTTTATTTCGCATTTTTAAATGAAGATTAATTACTAGCATTATGATTTTCCAATATACAGGTTTGAATAGGTTATTTTCACATATTTTGAGATCATAAATTTGAATCAGTCATATGTCCACTATATATTGACAATTTTTATTTAAAATTTGAAGATCTCATTCAAGTAAAATTTAATTGATTTAAAAAAGGTGTTCTTTTGACTACTTGAGTGGTTACTCAATACAGTAAAATAAATAAAATCTTATAATTTTAATACATTTTCAAGTGCACATTGTGTAATGAATCAATAACATTAAGAGCAGCTGTGAAGATAATGAATTTGTTCAACAATTTTTAATATTGATGCTTGTATTAAATTTCTTTTGGTTGGTTTTTATGCTGCAAGGGCCATGCACTTTTGGGAGTTTTGCAAAGTTCATCATCACTTCTAAAGGTGTACATGATTAAATTCGACATGACTAAATAATATAGCATATACTAACTTTTTATTGTTACTTTTTTAGCCATAACACTTATAATTTAATACCCAAATTACTTTCACTTAACAGTCTCCCCTCCTGGACTCCAGATGTGTGTATTCTATTCTACCTTGTACAGTACTCACTATTTGAATATAATTTAAAAATTAAGAATTATATTATCTGCTTCAAAAATCTTTGAATAGAAATAAAAGAAATGTGCTTAGTGATCAATAACTTCTACAGATCTTGCTTGGCAATTTAAAATGTTATTTTAATGGTTCAGGTTGGGTTTTTATGGAGAAGGGGCCAAATTCGACTGTACTGCACAAGGTGTAGAATATAGAATATCAAGTAATGGACATACACACACAAAGACAGTTTTACTGACGTACAAGAGAGAAATACATTCAGGAATTGAACCTGTGCCTCTTACATTGCAGGTTGCTAGAGCAATGGACAAACCCACAACCGTAGTGTTGTGGAAATAAATTATTGAAATTTAAAAAAATTACTAGTATAAAGAATTAGTTGAAAAATATTCTCCAAAAATAAAAAGTTTATATATAACATACATTTGAGATCAGTGCAAATTGGCAGAATGAAAATGAACAAGTTTTTATTGAATGTGATATCTACTTTCACCTTTAGAGTAAAATGAAAATCCTGTTTCCAGTGATAAGGAATGTGATCCTACATCAATTCAGTGACAGATGATTGGGAGTAGAGGCTGAAATGGGACGTACAGGTTTTTTCAAGCAAAATAAATTATTGAATTATTTACCATCTTACAATAATAATTAAAAAAATTCAACTAAATGAACTCACAATAAAGGAATTAAGATATTTTCAACATATCTAACAAATCAGCAGAACAATTTACCACAGCAAGAAAATTTTTACTTTAGTGGCTGGTAAAAAAAATTGATGAAAGAAACACATACATCACATCTATAAGAAAAAGGAATATTATTTAAACACAAAATATTCTCAGTTAATTTTGCTAGGTAGCATTAAAAACAAGCTAACTCAATGGAACTTGCAAATAATGAATAAAGTGGACAATACGTATTTAATATTCAAATATGTGAATGAACAAAACTTTTCACTGGCCACCAAAAAGGGAATTTAGTTGAGTAGCATTTATAAACAAGCAAACGCAACACGATTCACCACTTAGCATAGCAAGCAAACAATATATACATTATTACTGATTACACCATAAAAAGCAATTAATATTTCAGGAGTTGAATTTGCCACACAGGTAAAATATAACATGCTATTGACTACAACCTAGGTTCAATCCCAAAGAGAAAGATGCCAGAAGTGTTAATTTTTTATGGTGCAAGAGCCATATTTGGCCTTGTTGCGATAGACGCATGATGTACAACATCAAGTAATACATGCACAAAATGAAATTTTTACAGGCACAGAAGAGAGATATACAATTACAGAGGAATCACACCTGCACTTCCTACAACTCACAGGTTGCTAGTGCAGTGGGCATAATCATTGTGCCACAACCAAGGAAAGACCGAGGGACAACCTAACCATTTACCATATTAACTTAAAAACAAGCTAACTCAAAGTTATTCACCATTTAACGAAGCAAATGAACAGTACAACAAAGGGATATAAATGAATGAAATATGCAACTGACCGAGAATTTTCATCTGCCCGTCAAAAAGTCAATTCCGCTGGGTAGCACTTAAAAACAAGCTAACTCAACGTTACTCACCATTTAACGAAGCAAATGAACAATACAACACATAAAGGAATAAAATACGTAAAATATGCAACTGACAGAGGATATTTATCTGCTCGCCAAAAAGTCAATTCCGTTGGGTAGCACTCAAAAACAAGCTAACTCAACGTTATTCACGATTTAGCACAGCAAGGGAACAATACATTTCAAAACGAGATATAAAATGCAGGAAAAATAAGTAAATCTGTCCGTCAAAAAGTTTATTCCGTTGGATAGCATTTAAATACAAGCTAACTTAAAAGAACAAAACAATTTGCGAAACAAATGGATAGGAATGAAAATCTTCAATAAATTAAAATATTATTGCTTACTAAAATTTGGCTTCTAAATAGAAAACATTTGGTCGGCACACAAAAGACCACTACTCAAAATTCCTTGTCCATCCGCTTCGCTTTCATCTATTCTATACAATCCAAATGGCAAATGCTGATCTACAGCAGGACTGCTAGAATCCTACATTAAATTTGCGACAAGAATAGCGAAATCACCAAAGAAAGTTTGCTCATGCGCATTGCATTTTCGGCTCCTTCGAAATGTCTCTAGCTTGTCTGGAGTTCTTACTCCATTGAGGCGCTCGTATACCTTCCATCATTTTCAATATGACGTATAAGATTTCTGATTGGCTTACTGAAATGTATTTTCCTCTGGAGTTTTCGATTGGATGAAGTCAATTCCTGTTGCTTGCAATTACGAAAGATGAAAGGCGCGCAAAGTTTGTTCAATTCATAATTGCATGTAATGTAAGATATCTGGATCTAAATATCAGATTCTTGATTGCTTATACATTTTTGTTTCCACGAAACTACAGACGATGCGTTTTTCATGTAACAATATCGAAAAGTTTAGTTGGGTTGGAGAAGGAGTTCAATCGGATAAGAAAAGGTCTAATTTTTATTACAGGTATGAGTTTTGTTTACAAACTTCATTGTTTACTTAAGTATTAATGTTTTAAATATAAACTTAAAATATTGATCAGTCCTCACTCTCACTGCTCTATAGGTTTCGAAAACAGTTTTCCTCTTTAGTTGTTTTAGGGTGTGATTTCTTTAACTTTTAAAGTTTTATCAATGTTTGCCTTAACATGAATTTTCTGGAATTATTTAATGCAATGTTAGGGGAGACTGGGGACACTTGATCCCTAGTGTTAAAAACAACAATAATAAGGAGAAAAGTCTTGTAAACTTGTAACACTGGTACAGTTATTCTTAGTCAACAAATCCAGCAAGAAAATTTCTTTCAGCCATGTTTGTTTTTATTATAAGAAAAGATTGTTTGATTTCCTGAATTTGAACTTTTTTTATTGTAAGTGGTTTATTATTTTTATTTTTAACTAATTATGATTTAAGTAGTTATATATAATAATATTTCATACTGCCTTTTCTTACCTTGTAAATAATATTATTTATGTATAATACAGTTTTTTTTTCTTTCTTTCTTTTTTTTCCCAACAATATTTATATGGTGCATGTGCATTGTTGATACATGATCCCCATCATATGGGGAGAGATGATTCCGGGATCAAGTATCCCCAATGTCACACACACATATATATATATATTTTCTTTGTTTACTTTTTGTTGGTGAAGTCATGCCATGTTTTTATAAACGTAAAGATGGTGTTAAGCCCAATAAAATATCAATGTGGAAGATATGTCGGCAGCAGTAAAGGTATTAGATGGTGGCAGTATAAAGGGGCAAGAACATTTGGCATTAATGTAATGACATTAAAACTTTCTGTTAAAGAAGATGTTTTATGCAGATATTTGAAAACATCCAAGTAAATTACATCATGGATTTACTCCTATGCATTTAAGGAAGTTAACATTCCAGTATGCTGTAAAAAAGGAAAAAAAGATCCCTGAATCATGGAAAAAAGAAGGATGTGCGGGGTATGAATGGTACAGAGCGTTATGAATCATAATAAGTCATTCTCTCTTTGAACACCAGAGGCAACCAGCCTTAATCGTGCTATTAGTTTCAACAAACACAACATTAATCTGTTTTTGAAAATCTGGAACTGATATATACTAAAAAAAACTAGAAAAATATGGAACATTCATGAAAGTGGTTTTACTACTGTGCATAAGCCACCAAAAGTAGTTGCTACCAAGGGGAGAATATTGCACCCCGGCAAGAAAAGTGACAGAACTCAAAATTGCAAAATTTGAGAACTACCAACTTAAAGGATGCTATAAAACTTATATTCAAATAGTATAAGCTTCTTTTAAATTTTAGGTAAGTATTTATGGTGGTGACTTCTATTATATTCTATAGAATAGCAATATAACATGCTGGGACAACTCATAAATATTTTCCAATGACATAACATCAAAATTTTTATTTTTTGACTTGTGTCACTTTTTTTGCCGTGGTGCGATATGTTGACGATTCACTGGAAAGTGATAGCAATTGGGGCATTTCACAGTATTAAGTTGTCACTGACTCTACACTTCAGAAACATATTTTATCCTTATATTCTCTTACAGTGAAAATGTTTAAGCTGAACTTCAAGTAATTTTATATTTTAGGATGTAATTAAAACATTAACATTGAAAAAGATTTAAAAAATTCAAATTTTTATGAAATACATATATTTATATTGCATGTTACGGACTCTACATTAAAGGGACATGGATTTTTTTACTTAAATGGAAATGGCATTCCCTCTGAAACTAGCTGTTATTTCTATCTATTATAATTTACTTTTAGTCACTTGCTCTGGTGACCAGTTCATGAGCTTTCATGATTTCATTTTGTTGTTTCAGGCTGTTATTTTCTGCAAAATCCTCTTGAATGATAATCTGACTTTCTGTCAGTTTCTACTTTAGATATTACATGTTTTCTTGCTGCCATTTTACATTGTATAAATTCTGGGCAAATGAGTGCAGCTGTTCTTTAAGAACTTGTATACCTTCAACTAAATCTGTTTCAACAGCTTCCTTTCTTTCCTGACCATCACTGGTAACCAATGGAAAATAGCTAATTGGTATGTCTTTAATCAAATTCAAACTAGGTTGAAAAGAAGTAAAGATAGGCAAATACTGGAAAACTGAAACTAACTTCTAAAAGTTAAATTTGAAGTAGTTTTTTGAAGTGAAAGTTTCATTTTACCTTTAGAGTTGAAGTTCTGGTTGTTTAATTTTGTGTGCAGACAAATAGTAAAATGGAAACCCTGAAGACAAAAAACATCATTCTTGCCAAATGTAGAGTCCGTAACATTTTGTAGAGTCCGAAACAAAATTTTAGAAATTCATAAAAAATAACAGAATTGAATAATAGTGGAAATCAGTGAACAATATTGTTCCACTGTTGTTGGAATTAGAAAATATTGATTTTGGTAAATATAAAATCGTAATTAAAAATTTTAACTAAACTTTTCATTCTAATTTTGTTATGGACTCTACAACACAAGCTGTTAATTTTTACAGAATACATTTATCAATTAAAATTATTAGCCATAATGGAGATATGCCAGAACTTTATTTGTCCCCAGTTTAAGTTTTGGTTTAAAAATCTGTTCAAGGCATTAAAAAATTAAAATTTACTGTAGAGTCCGTAACATTAAAAACTTCATGTTTGATGTTCTAAACGCAATTCTATGCATAATAGGAAGTGAAAAAAGAAAGAAATGTGATATTTATGTCCTTTAGAATGTGCTCTCCCAATATATGCAATTAATTTTTAATTTTATTAAGTTTTGTTACGGACACACCTATGTCTCAAATACTGTGAAATGCTCCAATTACAATGTTCACAATGAATTTATAAATTTTCTGATGACAATGAAGACACCCAAGATGTATCTTTTAATGAGAATGATTTTGTAATTGTGAAATTTCCAGGGGAAGAAAATTAAATTTATTTGTTGGAAAAATCGAGAAAACAATTTCTGCTTCCGAATTTGAAATGATTTTTTTGAGAAAAAAAGGATCAAGTGTCAATCAGTTTATATATCCCGAAAAAGTTGCCAAAACCTATGTTAGGTGAAACACTCCGAACAGCAACAGTTTTGCCATTATGTTTGACTTTTCACGTTTTGAAAATATTCACTAGATTTTTTTTAATTCAAATAACCTAGGCTTTTGTATTTGTAGTAAATGTAGTACTTTTTCAAATGTTTTATTTGACATGAAAATGCAAATTCTATTTTTGTTTGCTTTGAATTGTTTAAATGTGTTTGTATGAAGGATCAAGTCTCCCCTTGTAAAGTATCATCTTTCCTCAAAAAAACTTTAATTTGGTATTTTGTTGGATCCCATCTCACGTTGGGACATTAAAAAATGAAATAGTTGACAAAGCCGACAAATCAGTCATATATAATATTAATCATACCTAATTAACAATAAAGTATTTAATGTGACTTAAAATCTAGCATTTACAAATTTTTGGAAGAAAGATGGCAAGAACGAATGGAATGAACAAACGGAGAGCAAACTTCACTCTATTAAACCAAATATAACTCAATGGAAATCATTATCTTTAAGAAGACAGAATGCAATAATAACACATCTCTGTATTAGACATACTCGGATAACCCATAGACACCTCCTGCTTGGTGGAGATCATCCTATTTGCAATTACTGCATTTACCCACTAATGTAATGCCCACACATTTTAATAGAATGTTCTCATTTTAATAGTCAATGACGTAAACATTTTAATTCATATACCTTGACTTTAAAAAATATGGTTTTAGAGAATCCTCATCCAAATATTTTTAGCTTTTTAAATGACATTGGTTTCATCTATCACATGTAATTTTATATACTATTCATTTTATTATGACATGACTAATTTCATTTTATTATTAGATTATATATCTGATTTTTTATTTTGAGTTTGGCATAATATGTCTCAAGATGACTCTAATGCCACAAAATCACATCCAATCCCATAACCTTATGTGTTTTGTGTATTCAAATTAAAATTAGTTTTATCAAGAAATGTGTATAATAGAAGCATAGGTTTGAATATTGTTTTCTGAAAATATAAAAAATCATCAGTCTTCAAAAGAAAACACTTTAAAATGGTAAAGAATAATTTCTGGTAAAGTTTGTTCCAGAAAAGTCTGGATTCCGGAAATTGTGTTAATGTGTATTCTTTAATTAATTGTGTGTAAAATTCAAAAAAATGTATTAACTTTCTTTAAAAAGCTGTTTCTTGATAAATTTGTCTCTTTTCTGTTCAAAAATACATGTCTATAAGCCACAAAAGTGCAAATAGCAGGCCGCATTCGGCCTGAGGAGAGTTTTTTTTGGCCTGCCAAGACAGTCACAAAAATCCACCTGTGGTTATTGACCTCACATCTTTTTGCTTTTTCGCTCAGGCATCGTCGGCCTATAAGTTGACTATCCCATTCATCGCTTCTTCCATCTTCTGATTTGTTTTTCTGGTGTGTACATCTCATAAGATGTCCAGAGGACTTGCCTGTTGGAACCACCCTTTGAATCAAGAATAAAGCATTATCTTTTCCACTTCACTAATAGCAGTAGCTGCATCGCTATACTAGGCACAACCACCCACAGTGGGTCAACCAGGTGACTGTTTTTTTTTCGCCTCGCACCATCCGTTTAAAGAAGGTCAACCGGACGACCGTTGAAGCTTCCTTCGTTTTATATGGTTGACTACAACCTTGCTAAACGTAACAAGCCTTTTTCGGATGGCGAGTTTACTAAGCAATGATGGTAGAGTGTACAAGCGTATTGTGTCCTGATATGAAAAACAAATTTGAAGGCATTTCGTTGTCAAGAAGGACTATAGTGCGGCACATTGAATCAATTAGTGACAAACTCACAGAACAGCTGAAAACTGCAAGCCAAGATTTTGTTTGGTTTTCTTTGGCTCTAGATGAGAGCAAAGATAACGAAGACACTGTACATTTACTCATATTTATCCGTGGAATTAATGGAAATTTCGTCATAATATAGGAATTGTGCTTGGTTTAGAATCAATGATAGAACCACTGATAAGGACTTGCTTGAATGTGCTGTGAATTGTATGGAACAAAATGACAAGCATTACAACAGATGGAGCCAGAGCTTTCATTGGAAAAATGTAGGTGTGGCTAAGCTTTTTAAAAATAAGTTACGAGCACAAGACAGACAGTGACATCTTGTCTTTTCATTGCTTCTTGCATCAGGAGAGCCTCTGTAAAGCTGCAGTGGACGTGAAGCATATGGTAGATCCTATTGTTATTGTATTGAACACAATCAGAGCAAGGGCACTCCACCATCAACAGTTTAAATCTTTTCTTGAAGATGTGGAGGCAGAGTATGAAGACATAATATACCACAATAGTGTAAGGTGATTGAACCTGGGTAGAGCGATTAAAAGAGTCTGGGCAATGCAGAATGAAATTCTCTTATTTCTGGACATGAAGGGGATATCTCATGATTATGTTTAAAAAATAGGATGCGAGGAGTGGATATACGAGATGATGTTTGCAGCTGATATATTTGAGAAATTAAATTAACAATGTCACATTACAGGGGAAAGGGTTGGAAGTGCCTGAAAGTGTTTCTGCCAAAATGAAGGATCACTTGCAGAGTTTGGAGGACGAAATAACGATGAGATTTCAAGATTTAAAAAAAAATTGAGCCTGAATTCAATTTGCTCTCCTACATGATCACAATACCTGAGGAGCTGCAACTTGAACTGATTGACTTACAGTCAGATCATACTCTGAAAGAAATGTTTAGTAATAAGACAATGATTGACTTTTACAAATCCCTGTAAAAAATTTCCCTGCCTTAAAGAAATTTGCCGGAAAAATTTTCTCAATATTTGGCTCAACGTATATTTGTGAGCAAAGCTTTTCTTGTTTTAATATCAACAAGAGTAAGTATAGGTGTTCTTTGATGGATATTAACTTACATGCTGCAGTGAGAATATACAAGTAATCTAACTCCTGATTTCAAAAAAACTAGATAAATGTAATAAGTTACATTTGTCTCATTAAACTAATTCTAATAATATGTGCTTCAATCTATACATTATTTTACATTACTAGGGGGCTCTGCCCCCTGCTCGCTTATGCTCGCCAACCATAAGAAAGAGTATAATGTAATGTGTTCTGTGATGTTCTCAAATTTAAAAAATAATAGTATTAAGCTGTAGATATGATGGTTTTAACAAAAAGAGTAGCGAAAATATCCAAAGATTCCGAATTTTGTATGACCAACTTTTGATTGCATTGAATTTATTTATTAACCAATTTCAAAAATAATTATACCGTAAGAAAGAGTACATTCTGAGATATACTGCAATATTTTCAAAATTTAAAACTAATAGTAATAAGATATAGATATGACAAATTTTTTTTAAATAACAAAAATGTCCCGATTTTTCCCGAATTTCAAAAAAAAAAATATTATCAAGAACCAAATTGAAATTTCTGAAAAAAACCTGACAAGCTGCAAAAATTTACGTCAAGAGATACTCTTTAAAAAAAACTCACGGCTTAAAACTGAAAATTTTTATGTGTTTTGCTCACTTGCGGAAGAAATTTCGCTTTTTCAACTTTGACACTTAATAAACACTAAACTAATAACCGCATCGAAAAAGATCTCTACAATTGTCCAGGGAACACGATGAAGAACAAACCATGTTCATTTCATATTTTTCTGATCCAAACTTTCTAGGGAAACCGTCTAAGAATCAAGCTAAACAACACAGTTTTCAATCCTGCGATGGCGATAACTTTTTTTTTAATATAGAGATATTATTTTATACTTCATGATTTTTGTAGTACAATTTTTACTTTATCTGGAATGTAAAGTTAACTTTTGAAAGCAATCATTTTAAAAGGTGCAGCCCTTAGTTAACCTCCACTTCCATGAAGTGGCCCCGAGCCAAAACAATTGCCCACCCCTGCTATAAGCTATTCAGATTTAATATTTCATAAATATTTTGTATTGTAAAATTCAAAATTGTTACTAGTTTGCTATTTGAATGTGAATTTAAAATGTATTAATTTCTGTCTCAAATGTTTTCTTTATAAATTAGATCATTTACATGCGGGGATGAAGAATTTGAAATTGGAGATTTTGTTCTTATTCGAAATGATGATTCTGTTGATCCAGAAGACGTCTCTAATTGTTTTGTTGCACAAATTAAAGATCTGTATGATACAGGTAGATTTTGCACTTTAAAATTCTTTCAAAAATAAGTATTGTTCTTCATTTTTAATTGAAAATTAACACTTGTTTTCTTTTTTTATTTTGTTTGTTTTCTTTGTTGCCACTAGTTTTAAAGTCGTATCTGCTTCATTAAGTGTCAGTGGTTTGTTTCTTTATTTTTTAACTACACGTTGGGTAATCATACTGTGATCTGAACACAGAACTTGTTGAACTGAAGGCAGTAAAGGTTTTTGATAATCTCCGTTAGATTTTAATATGACTTCTTCTTTCCTTTTTTGAAAAAAGAAGGGTTGTAATCGCAACCCGTAATGACATGAAACCCAGGCAAGCTGGAACACACTGATGGTCCTAATTCAGTAGACGATTGTGACATGTTAGTAAAACTTTTTTTGGTTCCGTTGCCATACTCCATGACAATAGTCAGACTGCATATGATCCATATTACCGAGTATTATAGTTAAAACATCTGTATCGCAATATTTAATTAGAACTCTAGTGACAAAATCATTATTAATTTTACACACATGATATACAGTTTTTGTGTCTGCTTTGTTGTGATTGTCACGAGACAATTCATCATTTTTTGCCATAATTACAGTATTATTTTCAATCCTGTAAGAGTAACACTGATCATAACTTAAATTGTGGTTGTTACCAATAAATGGCGCAATTTCTGGTGTAGTCCAGTGGTTTATTAAAAATCTCACGAGAGCCTGCTTGAATTTAATGTTTTCTAGCTCTTTACTGAAATCTGTTGGAAGTACTTGCATTGGACTGGTAATTTTAAAATCCATGCTGTTTACTTCATTCTGTAGTGCATGTTCGTAATCTTTTATCGATAGGGCTTTGGTCAATGTTAGAGTTTTCATAATTTTTTTGGAAATGTTGCCGAATGTTGCTGGCATATCACGCATGGTATGTAAAAGATGGAAACCAACAATTATTATGATATCAGAAACTTTAGCCATGTTTCCAGGTTTGTGATTTTGTTACAAAAACTTCTACTATTGCTGACGTCACAACAAAGTGGCATAAAGACATTGGAATCAGTATAATTGGATAACATAAATCTTCTCAAAATCGACATTGTAATCCATTGATATACCCATCATTCTTCCAAACAAATCCTGTTGCATTCGTATTTCTTGTACATTATTACCACTTTTATTCCCTTTTTTACAGTTTCAGCAGAAAAATTCTTATTGCATACTCTTGTAATTGGATTTTTCAAATCTCTCCCAATAAAAAATTTTCCACATTTTCTAAAGCTGCTTTTCCATTCGAAATATTGAAAAGTAAACTTTGGTTAATACTTTGATTGAATAAATTCATAAACTTTGAAAATCTGCCAATAAAAGTTTTTAACAATTTGGTATCTCTCTTTATATTATGCTTTTCCAAATCGTATCTTACATCCTGTTTCTTTTGTAGACCAGTAGTAGTTTCATATGTAAATGATATAACAGTAGATAGGATTTCATGGCTCTTACACCAACGTTGAAAAGCTGAGATGGAATTTGTAAAATTTATGACACCGACTAATCTTTTTACAGCTTCAGCATTAATTGTTTGTTCCAGAGTCAGATCGATTGGCTGTCTTGAAAAAGATTTATCAGTTCTGGATTCCGAAATATCCTTTTTCCATAGCTTCTGCAATTTCAGGATGAGTTTCTTCAATTTTCATTATCATGATATTTAACCAACCAACATGCATAATTCAGCTGGTTAAAAACAAAAAACAAAAATTTGAAAGTTTTGGCAAGATGTATTTAAATAGTGCCATATCTCCTGTTCTGATACTACGGCTTAACATGTGGTAATAGTTAATTAGGTATATATAAGTCATATAAAGGTTGTAGTGTTTTTCCAAATGATCCATTCAGACAGGCTTCTCTATGTGCAAGATAAGAGGTCATAAGCTCCGACATATATTGGTTTTCCAATACAACTGTGAAAGACAATGTACCCTTATTAAATTGCAAAAGTTTTGAACGTAACTCGTCCCCAATTGTGATTCCTCCTTTTTCAAGAAATAATTGTAAGTTCATAATTTCTAACTCCAGTGCCATTAATGGGTACTATCTTTTACATCTATTGAAATGTTGCCCGTGAGGAATGATTCAATAGATCCACTAGCTAACAACTCACAATCAACAGCAACATTCATTAATCCGCAACCACTAATAAATTTCCCAATGGCTTTGAAATAAGCAAACATATGGAACGCTCCTAAATGAATAAATAAATTGTCATACAATGGTTCCTCTATTGATTGAATTTGCATCGCAACTTTGGCAATAGCTAAATCATATGTCACACTTATACTAAGTTCTCCAAGTTCCTGGGTCAATTTTTGACTGTCTTTCATCGTTTCAAGAATTACTTTCTTTAATGTCAGCTTTGTCACACAAAACATAAATTTTTAAGTCGATAAAATCAGTTGTATTATTCTCTAAATTGGTTTTATCTAAAGAAAAGTCCTCTGGATAGGAAAATTTCCAAATATTAGAAAAGTTACTATTATTAAATCAATTAAATCATCAATATATCAGTAGGCAGAATTTATTTGAAGGTAAAACAATTATTATCACTATAATAATTAATTATTACTATGTATACATAGTTACATACATGTGCATATGTTAATACTTAAAATGTTAGTAACACAACTGTATTTATAAAACCTCAAAAAACAGTATAACTATGAACTCAAAATAATTTTCAGGGTGGTCACATTTGCGTAAAAAAAAATTAACTTCTCCAAAATGCTTTGCAAGCAGCCTCAGCTGCACACTAAACTCGAGTCTTGTGGTTCCTCAGCAACCAATCACAGATCGGCAAGCCAGGGCTCTGGCAGCTGCCGGCATCCAGCCGATACTTATGTAAAAAAATTTTTGTTGGGTAGTTATTTAAAACCTTGTGTATTAATCTGGCTTTTTGTACATATTTTCAATACTAATTACTAAATATGCTATAAAAATTTCAGTGCATAAAGAATATTTTTTGCTTTAATTATAAATACAAGTTCATGGCAGTTGGGTTATACTTTAAAACCGTCTAAACAGCCTAGGATTTTTATTTCTGGATTCTATAAATGCTAAAATAAGAGATTAAAAAATTTCTAAGTGCCTAAAGGATACTCGGGATTAATTTTTTGCAAGTATCATATGCTGCGCAGTAGCGAAATAACCACAAATGCAGTTCCTTACTCTCGATTCCCTATTCAACTACCATTGATATACTACTATTTTACAATTTCACAGTTCCTAAAATACCTTCCCCAAATTCGTCATCTTGGACTATTATGGAAGATGCCTTTTTCAATCAGCCATTCCATTTGGCATTGGCAGGAAAATGTTAAAATCGTTCTTTAAATGGGATTATACCAAAATTTTCATTTTGCTTAAACGTTTACCAGTTTTTTTTTTTTAATGTCCAGAAGTTTAAAAAGATTTTCTTGGTTTTTCCTAATGTGGTATGAAAGTCTGAACTCAAAAATTTATTTTGAATTTTATGCTTCATGATTTTAAATTTTACACTGCTATTTTGATTTTTACTGTTTTATCAAATTTCAATTCTATGAATTTGGATTATTTGCCACAGGTGATGCATTGGAGCCTCATCAAGCCAAAGTTCAGTGGTTTTCCCATGCCTCTGAGCTCCCTCCTAAAACACTTATGCAGTGTGATCAAGTTTTTGATAATGAAGTTGTGGAAGACAAACGCCTGCAATGGTCAAGTGTTGTTGATGCTGACACCATCTTTGGTAAATGTGTGGTATGTTGACATACTGTTATTGCATGCATTGTTTATGGAACTGTGTTTCTTAGTGTTTGAATAACAAAATTTCCAACAAACTGCATCTACAATCTTTTTTTTAAAAACTAAACGAAAAACTTAGTCAGAAAATACCCTTATTGTGGAACACAGTATATATTTTTTAACAAACCATTAAGAATATAAATATTAAAATATAATAATATTAGTAATATTTAAATAATAAAATATAAGTTAAGGGATATATTAAATTTTTAACGACCCACACACGAGTGTCCACCATGACCATTCACAGACGGCTGAAAGAGCGAAATCTACGCTCGTACCGACTGTTACGCCCCCTGCCACTCACGCCTACACACTGTCGAGCCAGATTACAGTGGTGCTTGGCTCGATCAGGCTGGAATGATGCTGACTGGGGACGTATAGTCTTTAGCGACGAATCCCGCTTCCAACTGTGTCCTGATGATCATCGAAGATGTGTCTGAAGACGCCCAGGGCAGAGTGCCGATCTTGCTTTCACTATTGCACGCCACACGGGTCCTCAACAAGGAGTTATGGTCTGGGGTGCCATTTCCCTTGATAGCCGGACCCCTTTAGTCATCATTAGAGGTACATTTACTGCACAGCGGTACGTTGACAACATTCTGAGACCTGTTTTGCTACTGTTCCTTTCGCAGTACCCTGGGCTTATTTTTCAGCAAGACAATGCCAGACCACATACGGCACGCATTACTATGAACCGTCTTCAAGCTTGTCAAACACTTCCTTGGCCAGCCAGGTCACCAGATCTCCCTCCCATCGAGCATGTCTGGGATATGATGGGAAGACGACTGCATCCGGTAGGGAATGTTGATGACGTAGTCCGACAATTGGAGCAAATTTGGCAAGAAATATCGCAGGAGACCATCCGGGAGCTTTATCGGTCAATGCCACGCTGTGTGGCAGCTTGCATCCAGGCTAGAGGCGGGTCAACACCTTTTTGAGCTCGTTACTGTAACTCTGAAATAAATCATACGATTGTTCTGAAATTTTAATCATTTTCTATTCTGTACATAATTTTCCTATCCATCAATTTTTGTCTCCATCGGACAACTCCTTCTTGGTATGTCGATTTTTTTGTTATAGAGTGTATATATATATATATATGTATATACATATGCTAAAAGAAATTATTCGTAGTAGGGAATTTTTTTTATGACAGAAGAAAAATATGCTGGTCTTTCCTTTTTGTCCTAATTTTTGCGTTGTTCCTGAAGCAACCTCAAAACTCCTGAAATTTTATGAGATTTCTCCTGAAGCTGCTCAGAAAAGGTTGGCAACCCTGTGACAGAAACAAAGTTTCTCTTGTCTGGGTCCCTGGTCATTGTGGCATTGAGGGTAATGAAATGGCTGGCCAATTAGCTAAACATGGATCTGTAACGTCATTTATTGGACCAGAGCCTGTTTTGGGTCTACCTCGCAATGTGGTTAGAGGGACTATAAAGTGTTTACTCCTTGCCGAGTTCTACCATATATGGCTTCAATCTAATGATCAAAGAGCTCAATCAACAATCTCTGTGGGATAGATCAAGGGAACTGCTGAAATTGACCAGGAAAGAAATCAGTATAGCTATTGGCTTTCTAACTGACCACTGTACCCTGAATAGACACCTCAATATTATGGGTGTTATTGATGACCCATTATGTGAAGGTTGTCGAATGGTAGAAGAGACACATTCTGTGTGAGTGATCATTACTCTGAGCAACAATTTGAATATCTGGGATACCATTGTATCGAACTGTGGAAACTGTCAAACATTCCAATCAGGTACTTGCTGAAATTTATTTCAGCAATCGGTCTTTAGTGGATCAGCAGGGGTCTCAATTCAATAGACTATTAGTTGCGGTGCTGGCACTCTTCGCCCCTTCAGAGAGTCATAATATTGAGACTCTCTGAAACTGACTGAAGGGGTGACTCTCTGAGACTTCAGAGAGTCGCCCCTTCAACAAGTCATAATATTGCAACTAAAAATGGAGAATGTAGTGTTTTTTAGTGTTCATTCATCGCACCTTACTCATTGTGTATGTATTAAAATGAAATTTTTTTGCAACTAGGTAAAATTTGTGAACTTGGATTTCAATTATGATTCATTTGAGCCAAATTCAGCTGAAGGTAGACCTTCATTCCTTTGTCGTTATAAGCTTACCGGGAACAAGCTTAATCCTGTGATAAGAGATGACAGTGTAATGCGAACACCTCGAGCAAGATCCAGAATCTCGTTGTTAGAGAAGACTAGTTCTGAAAAGACCCCTGCCAAGCAAAACAATGGTAAATAACTGATTTCCTGTAAATGTTATGTTTGACTATTTTAATGTTTATGTTTTCCAGAGTTAGAAAGGCCGTGGTAGCCCGTTGGAAAGAGTAGCGGATTAGCAATCGGAGGGCAACTAGTTCGAAACTTGGTCCAAACAAAAATCAGGTACTTGGGGACTGATGCACATTAAATCTGTCGTGGCATCCAATGTCCTCATGTTTGTGTGATTTGAAAGTTTGGAGAGTGGAGTGCCAGCTCAGATGTGACCTCGTCATCTGATCGTGGCTAAAAGAGATTAGCTGCTGTCCTTGGATCTTTCTCTTTGGGATGGGTCCAGAACAATTGCTGATAGCCCGCTGTGTTGCTCCAGTGTGACTTATTTTAAATATCTACCTACTGGTACTGTTAGAAACCAAGTGCAAAAAGTCAAGTGTCAATTGGCATGTAAACATTTTATTAGTTTTGTCGGTACTCTACATGGATGATAATTTTAAAATGTGTTTTGTTCATGTGGATAAACCCACTGTTATAGTGCTTTTATCCCCAGGTAAAGGCAGCCGATTTTTGAAAAGGTGTGAAAATAAATTTGAAGGGTGACATTCAAAAGCATGAATGGTGATCGCTGTGTATATTTTAACCCTGCCAACTCATTGTCACTGCTATTGCTTTCATCACTGAATGATAAACTTAGATCCAGAATCATCTCTAAAGACACCAATTGTGGAAGCACTTTGTTTATGGTTCCACCAGTCCACTAATTTAGCTAATGGGACTAATTTGATGCTCTATTGATATTTTTATATTCAATGTGTAAGCCTGCTTTGAATTAGAACTTCATATTCACTCAAATTTGGCCATTGTTTTGCTATGGTCATTTTTGTATTGTGAGATGACCACGGTTAGCATTGTGTAATACACATATGCTAACCGTATAATAGCTTTTATTCAGAAACGAAAAATTTTACCTCTGAATTTTTGTTAGGTTCAAGTACATATGTTACTTTATACTGCCACAGAAAAAAACCCAGAAGGGGTTCATTTTTTCTGTAACTCTTTAAGGGGGGGCCAGGACACAATTTTCTATTTTTTTTGCTAGTAAAGATATTGCTTTGGAATTTTTAATGAAGACATAGCACCTAATTTACAAATAGAAAATTATAAAAAATTAACTTGATATCAGTTCAAAAAATTTTAAAATTTTCAAAAAAAGTGAAAGCAGATATTATATTTAAAAATTTGTCTTCACAGTTTTTTAATACATGCATATAAAAAAATACTAAAAATTTTTAAATTAAAAATTAGCATTTTTTTATTTCATAATTTATAAAAACACTTATATTTTATTACATATCAATAATTTTTTAAATTACTGAAGACAAATCACTTAAATATGTATGACGAATATACATACCAAATTTCATGCAATTATCTTGAATAGATTTTGAGTTATATCATTTTAAAGTTGGGAAAAGTGAGAAAAATCCATCATGGAGAAAAATCACCTTAAAGTTACATTAATGAAAATCAGTTACAAAAGGTGAAATTTTAGTACCTGATGGATTTTTCACTCCGAGTACGTAAGTAAATCTGTTAATGTCTTCAGATCTTTGATTAAGATTTTTTTTGGCTAATAGTACCTTTCTACGGTACAATTTGTATGCAATTGTACTTTTGTTATCAGCTTTTCGGATAAGTCAACATATTTTTCGTTTTAAAACTTTGCAGGTATCAAAACGTTCTTTTGTTTATAACTTCGGTTCTACTCAAGATATCCTCATAAAATTGGTGTCAATCAAAATAGAATAAAATGTCTTGAGACTATAAAACAAAAGAGGACTTTTTGAAGGTTTTTTGTGTCCCAGCCCCCCTTAAAGCCAACTGTTTTTATAAAAGTGATTTTTGGAATTTATATGTTAAAAAATCCTCTAAAAATGGAAAACTGCCATATTTTTTGTAGCTTATTTACACTTCTGATTTACATTGCTTCCATTTGGTACCAAAGTCACTACATTTGAACTATTAGTTCTTAAGTTAGGGTCTTTTATAAACAAGGTGGCAAATCCAAGATGGCCGCCATTCTGTAATATTGACCAATTTTTAAATTCCTGTATCTCAGCTAATGTAGGACAAAATCCCTAAGTAATTGGGTCTATTGGTTTCACTGGTATGCTATGGTAAAAATTTAAAAAAATCAATGTCTATGGTACAATAAGCACAAGGTATCCCCATACTGAATGACCCAAAATGAAAATTGGGCTGGTAATTGTGAGTTACATTATATCATGCTTCACTGCACCTGTATTACTACCTGTGTTATTAAATGCTGTCTGCTGTGGTTGTTGAGCTTATAGTAAAATATTCAATAACTTTTCTTTTTTTTCCCAGCTACAACGCCTAGTAAAAATCACTACTGTGCAATATCCACTGGAACAGCCGAATTTCCAAAAGTTCTCTTGAGAAGAATGGATGACAGAATTCTGGAGAGTCAAACTAGTAATGTGAGAATACTTATTGCCAAGCCAGACGCAAAGACAATTGACGACGTGGCTGAAACCTTAAGGAATAACCTTGTATTGCACAGTGCAACCAAGACTTCACAGAGACCTATCATTCATTCTTTGAGTTTTTCATCAAAAGAAACCTCTCGAGAAGAGACTTCTAAGTCATGCATTGAGGTTGATGATATTGGCTTGGCGTACAGTAGTGCCTCCAATGAACGAGTTAATCCATCAACTCCAAAGAAAACGAGAACAGTAAACTCCCCAATTAGGAGTGAACTGAAAACTAGAAGTAGTTCCATCAAAACACGCATAAACACTCCTAGAAAAGCAACTGTGACTGGAAACACAACACCTGTTGCATCTCCAAGGAAACGGGCATGTTCTGCTCATGCCTCAATGGACTATGAATTGGCCAGAACACCCAAGTCATCTAAGAGACTGGCTTCCTTAAAGAAGACTTCGAGCACTACCAAAACAAGAAACACTCCCTCCAAACCTCAAAATCACACCCCTGTTTCCCATCCAAGTCCTCGAGTCAGTTCTCCGAGCAAAAAGACAAAGTCTGCAAAACGATCTATAAAGTTTGCTGACATGGAAACTACTCGATCCGGTAGGAAAGTAAAGCCTGTGAATTATTTTACATCAGAGATGTGAGTGCTTTTTCTTTAAGTAACATTTGTTTTAAGAATAGATTTGACTATGGATACGCTTTTCATTAGTTACATGCATGAAACCTTTCCCCTTTTCATTTAATTTAAATACTTTTATATCATTACTTTTGCCTTTCATTTCCATTGGATCTTGCACCATAAAATAAATGAGGCTGCAATTGGAAGAGTAGCAGTTTACCAACTGGAGGTTTGCGAGTTCCAAACTCGATCCATCCAAAGACCATTGTGTACAGGAGGGTTAGTGCACATTAAATCTGTCATGGTCTTGAATGTCCACGTTCCACTGATGGAGAGTAGAGTGCCAGCTCAGGTGCTGTCCCAGGATCTCTCCCATTGTGTTGCTCCATTGCAACATTAATTCTATTGCCATCAAACTCTAACCAACCAAACCTTTCAGATTTCCTTTCTCACTTCGTTTCTAACCTCTCTTTTGAATATTACTGTCTCGGCAATAATTGTCTCTTCTCCATTGCAATATCAAATCTGTACCACAATTACTTTCTCAGGATCTCTCTTTCTGTCATGTAAGGAGCTCGGAGACGAGTTGCTTGTAATGGCGAATGAACTCATCATTCTGTTGTGTGACCCACTGTTGAAAAAATAGTGTAATTAAAGAGAAAATTATAAATTTATTAATGTCTTGGATTTTTAAGCATCTTGCATATTAATGTGATTTAGTAAGCTGAAAGGTATAGCAACATTATAGCATTGATTCACCAACTTATTTTCTGCTTTTTTTTTCCTCAGTCCATGTATAGTTTCCATTATGTTGATCATTAGTAGTGTTTAATTGTCTCTCTAATCAAATTTTTGCATCCACAGTTCTGATGAAGTTTGTAGAAAAACCCTGTTTGCAAAAGCTGTTGAAAGCACAAAACTGTCTAAATTTATTAGATCCACCTATTCAGATGAGAGTGGCAGTGAATTTTCTGGAGCTGGGAGTAGCAGTTCAGATGATGATATGTCTGTATCGGATTGCTCTACTGAAGAGAAAGTACATACGCCATCTAGGAGGAAAAGTGTTAAGAAAACTCCAAGATCAAGTGTAAGGATCTATTGAAGTAGTTGTATCTAATAATGTTCCAATTTCATAACCAGTGTTAGAGTTGATTGATAAGTAATCTTCAATCATGTCAAATACTTTTCTGATAAAATAAAAAAACGAAAGTTGTATCAAAATGAAGGAAATTTATTCCTCTTGTACATTAAAATCTTACTCTTCATCATAGTCACCTTTTGCTGCTATGCATTTTTCAAAACATGCTATCACTGTTTTCACCAAGTCCGTGAAAAATGTTTGGTTTGCTTTCACAGCAACTTTGAATGATAAATGTTTAAATTTCAAAGTCCTTTCATGTTTGGGTACAACCAGAAAAAGGATGATGTGAAATCAGGGCTGTAAGGAGGGTGTGTATTTCAGACTTGTCATTGTGCATTTATAGTACAGTACAGAATCCAGAATCCTCCAGAAATTAGCCATTCCGAATTTCGGATTATTTGCAGTTTTTTTATATTTTTAAACCCTAATCTAACCCCTGCGCACGTTATTTACATCTGGATTACATTTGCAATACTAAAATAACCTATCTAAATAGGAATAATTTTTTAAAGGGTAGGGGGGATTTTTTAATACAATATGCAACAAATTTTTGCTTACAAATTTAATTTTTCTGTGTGGTATTTACTCTGAACATGTCTGTTATTTTGTGTTTCATCAATTTGGTCCAGGTTGAACTCCTTGTTCTTTGAAAATTGGCGGATGTTTAAAAGGGGCAGAAAGATAGAAAAAGTGTGAGGGGTAAAAAAATGCCAGTTATAGCAAAATGTCCAGATTTTGGACAATTTCAAACTTTGTGCTGTATTTGTTTATAAAGAACCATTAAAAAAAATTAAAATCCTACATTTTCATAGACTTTTTTCCACAAAGCCTCCCTTCCCCCCACTGTAAAGGAATATTAATTCTAGTCCTATTTTTATATTTTGTAGTCTTGATTTAAATATTGATTCTCCACATAGTAGTACATATTAATTTGTGTTCTATCATTTCAGGTTAAGAAGAAAAGAGAACTAAGCATTCCCGATAGGAAAACACCCTTAAAAGCAGCTCAGAGTGTTCTAGAAGAATCCAGATTGAGGTATAGTTCTTATTAAAATTTATTGATTGTAGTTTGGGACACTTGTCTTCAGAAACAGTATTGTTTATATCTACAGGAAAGCATTATAAAATGTACACAAGTGACTTTCAGTGATGATATTGAGGATTTTACACTTGATCTGATTTTTTCATGTTTTGAGTATTAATGAAATAACTTTTTTACAGGCTGCATGTTGCTGCAGTTCCAAAATCTCTTCCGTGCCGAGAGGAGGAATACTCAGACATTTACAGTTTTGTCAAAGGTTGCTTGTGTGCTCATACAGGAGGGTGAGCTTAAATTTGAACTTTACAAGAGCCAAGTTTAATGTACATAATTGATTTTACAGATAATATATTTTCTGCTTCAATCGATTACAATGCTATTTCACATAGATTTAATTTTTGTTTTGTTTCCCTGTGCTTTACATATTTTCTCTAGAACAGGGATGGCAAACCTATGACCCACGGGTCAGACACTGACTCATGCAGGCTTTTTAAATGACCCACGCCTTGATTTTTATAAACTTATCATCAGTTCATCATATACATAAAGAATTTTAATTATTTTTTGAACCCCTCTTTTAAAAAGTCTGAAGAAAATACAAGTGTTAACAAAAAACTTAAAAATAAAAAATAAATGCATAAAAGATTTTTGTAAAATGTTTTAGATTTATTGATTATACATAATGCTGTTATATATAATGCGCCTCCTTTTCTAATCCCAATTTCTAACCCTGCTCAGATCTATGTATCTCTAATATTTTAAAAGGAAATGTTTGTTTTTTGCACGCAAAGTCCTGACGAATCTATGGTACTTACAGTAATGGGATTTGGCACACTGGTAGT
This sequence comes from Metellina segmentata, assembly GCA_947359465.1. NCBI lineage: Eukaryota > Metazoa > Arthropoda > Arachnida > Araneae > Tetragnathidae > Metellina > Metellina segmentata. Next base: position 7,114,387 of record OX375882.1, read on the forward strand.
CCAATTTTTTTGCAATTTTAGGGTTTCGGCGAATTTTTAAATTCGATCTAGAATATTTTTAAATGAATGTAATGGAATTTAATCATTATTGAATGCAACAGCATAAAAGATGACAGATTCTAAATTTTTTTTTTTTGTTTCCGTTTTGATTTTGCACAGAGGAAAGATTTTTCAGCCAGATGATAAAAAACAAATAATTTTTTAATTGGTGTTACTTAGTTCTTTTTTATATCTCGTAGACCGTTAAAGAAAGAATAAAAATTTCAACAGATTTGAAATCTGCGGAAAATTTTACTTTGGATTGATACTTAAAAATATTATTTTCATTAAATAAATAATTTGTAAATTGAATATATCTTTTATATTTTCGTAAGAGATTGTGATGTCACGTGAACTTTCACTTTCCAAATATAAACAGATTGCATTTACTGCCCTTTGCGTTAAAAAAAAATAATAATAATTACATTTCTTGCCCTATTCTATTTCAGGGAAGGAGAGCAAAAAAAAATAAAACATTTTATTGGGATTGTTGAGATCTTTTTCGTAAAATCGTAATCGTTGAAAATATAGATCAAAAGTTTCAACGGATTTAAAATCTGCGGAAAAATTTACGCCAGATTAATAGCTAACGGCACGGGCTAGCCATGCAGTGGCTAGTTTAAAATAAAAAGTAAAGTTCACATAATCTGTGCGTAAATTTGCCCTTGTTTGTTTCAGCTGCATGTACATTTCTGGTGTGCCTGGGACAGGTAAGACGGCCACAGTCCATGAAGTCGTGAGAATGCTCGAGGAAGAGAGGGATGATGGAGATGTTCCACTCTTCAATTTTGTAGAAGTCAATGGAATGTGGATGACAGATCCTTACCAGTGCTATGTGAACATCTTCAAGGTAGGAACACTGAATACTTTGATCATGAGACATGCTCACAGTTTATATATCAGGTACCATGTCAGAATAATACACATCAGGTACCATGTCAAAGTAATACAACCTTTACGCTGCATCGTTTAAATTTTTTCAATTGTCTCACAGAACGGCTCTTTAGCCTGCATGTCCGACCCCCCAGACCTAATTACCTTACTTGAACGATAGAGCCTTGAGTGGCCTGTATGCCTGACGCTTTCTTTTCATAGTATTGTGTGGCGTATCGTTTGGTGTGAGAAAGATATCAGCAGACCGACCTTCTGCCTTTCCATTCCAAAAGCGTTCACACCTCAAGGTCGACAGGGTAGGGTACCAAACAAAAGGAGGAACCCTCTAGAAGGTCAGTCCCTGACAGATCGTAAATGGTGATCGATGCCAGCAGTCACTTAAAAGGGTAGATGGTAACATGCACAGTACACAGATCTATACCATGCTGCTGGTGTAAACGAAATTTTAGTCGTAACATTTCTCTACCTGCTGCAGGGTAAAGGTTAAGTTTCATGTTTCTTTCAATACAAGGGAATATCAGTTAGGTTATGAATTCAAATGGTGTCATGATTTTGAGTAGTGTTATTGAAGCTTTCATCACTAAATGGCAGCCTTTTTTCCAGGTGTAATGTGAGCTCCTTAGCAATAGCAATGTTTATTTAAACCCTCATGGGGCAGATCTGTAGCAGGGTGATAACAGAACCGGGGAAAACATCGGGGAACTTTTTAACTCTGGAAATTTCAGGCATAGTGTCTACTGGTTCTGAAAGTCCCGAAAAAATGCTGAAAACGGAAAACTGGTCCCAATAGTCCCGAAATCATAAATTTGGTCCCGAAAATGTATCAAATTTTTTTTTTAAGGTGAAAACAAAAGGTGGCTGCAGCTGAACTTAAACAAATGAAAAAAAAAAGAAGAAAATTGCAAATGATGACATTGAACACAGTTAGACAGAAATTATGCAAACTTAAAAGAAAATTAAATTGCATAACTCCCCCCAATCCAACCATATTCGGAGACAGTTTTTTTTTTAAATACACAAATTGATACATAATTTGTTTTACCAACTTCATTTGATGCATAAAAGGGAAAATTTTACATTACAAAATGTTTTTATAGTAATTGTTGATTTTTTTTCCTTTAATTTTTATTAAAATTTCAAGTATTCGGAAAACAAAAATAATATATATAATATCGAGTGTTTGTTTTATGTTCATCTACTTTGACATGATTTATGGTTTGTCTTTATTTTTATAATTGTATTTAGAAAACAGCTTATTAAAGCTGAAATTTGATACTAGTCCTCTTCTCGAGATTAGACTAAGCAATAAAAAAAGTGTGATTTGAAAGTTTAATTGCATCTAACTGACCCATATAATCATGTAAAATCAGATCATGCATTTAATTTAGAAAGTCCCTAAACGGACCATCAGAAATTTGTTAGACACCCTGTCAGGAAAGTTTCCAAATTTCACAAAAACAATCAAGGAAATTTTTATAACTTAACTATTATTATTTGTCGTATTTAGAGATGCGCGATTACGAGTTCTTTTGAGAATCAAATAAATGTTATTTGCTGAAATTGTAATTAGAATAAAGAACATTGGCGTCGTAATTTTTAACACTGCGAAAAACGCAGTCGACGCTTTTTTGGTTTGCTTTTTCTTGGTTGCAGTGAGTTTGGCGATACAACTTGTTGTATACAATTTAAAATTTGTGTAACTTATGTTTTTTTTTTTTTACTAGGGGGCTCTGCCCCCTGCTTGCTTACGCTCGCCTGAAGACTGAAAATTTGTATGTGTTTTGCTCACTCGCGGAAGAAATTTCGCTTCTTCAATTTTGACACTTAATAAACCCTAAACTAATAGCCGCATCGGAAAAAAATCTTAATTATTGTCCAGGGAATACGATGAAGAACAAACCATGTTAATTTTGTTTTTTTCCGATCAGTACTTTCTCGGGAAATTGTCTAAGAATCGAGCTAAACAACACAGTTTTCAATCCTGTGGCGGTAACATTTTTTTAATATAGAGAGAAATTAATATTTTTTGCTTGTAATTAAATTTTGTAGAATTTTGTTTTGTATATTTGCATTTGATTTTGATGTATGTATGATAATGTAGGGTCAGGTGTTACAAGTTCATAATCAAAATATTTCGTATTTTTTCTGTCCAGTTTTTTTAATTGCTATTGTAACAGTTTCATTAAGGGTTCCAACCCTGATAATAACAATTAAAATATCTGAAGAGAAGAAATACAATATATTTGTGGATAATTATCCTTTCACCCCCATCTGACCCTAAATATTTAAAATTAATGTGTACATTACACTACTCTGTCCCCGTATCCCTCCTTTTTCCTTTCTAAACAGAGCCACAGTGGCCCAATCGGAAGTGTAACGGATAACAACAGGAGGTTTTTGGGTTTGATTAAGGGAGCTGGTGCATGTTAAGTATGTCGTCCATCCTCACGTTAGTGGTGTGGAAGTTTGGAGAGTCGGAAGCCAGTTCAGGTGTGACCTTGTCATCTGACCCTGGTCCAAATTATGTGTTGTCCTTGGATCATTCCCTTCAAGATTTATCCTGTACCATCCCCAATACCCATTGTGTGTTACTCAATTGCGACGTTAATTCAACACCAGCTTTCACAAAAATTTTCATTTGGCTTTGTCTTGTGTTTGGTGCAGCTTGGCCAAATACATCCCTTGCACCATGAAACCCCAAATTAACCAAACAACTGATTTTTATTTGTTCTGCACATTAAACACAGTGTTTCGGGGGGAAAGCTTATCTGTCAGTGACACGGTGAGGAAGGTAGTCACCTATTTAGAACTTATGAAAAGATGGGGCAAGTGCCTAAACGTGAAGATTAATTATGTTGAAAAGTAAACATTGTTTTCCCATAAGTAGGCTTAATTTAATTTTTAACTTTCATCATTTAAATTTACGTCATACTGTATAAATTGATGAAAATGGAGTTATGACAATGTAGTTTAAAAATTGTTGAAGAAAGCATGGAATAATGACTTGCCTGTTTTCAAAAAAATTTCTATGTTGTGTGTTAATTTAACAAAAACTTGGAAAACAGTAAACAATGTGTGTTACATGGCTTCTATGGCCTTAAAAGCTCTAAGAAATCCCAATTTTTCAGTTTTCATGGCCCTTTAACTTTCAAAAGAACACTACAAATTTTGAGTCACCTGTATTTAAAGACCAAGGTCAAGTGTCATCAAAAATCAATGGCATAGTATTTATAGTTAAGCTAAAAATGGATGTTTTTTAAGACTGGATCTCCCTAGCACTTGTGAAAATTCCATCATTCTTGGTTGAATCTGTTGCGATTTAATTTAAATATTTTTTTGTCCTATGCAAGACTTCAACCTTTTTGCCAAGAGGCTGTATAGAATCGGTCTAGGAACGGATTAAAATATGTACCTCTGTCTGGCAGAAGTGTTATTCATTCAGTAATATCAGGATAACTATTGAGGTGGGCTCTGGTCATGCCTGGAAGGCTGCACAGAGGACAAGTTGGTGAGCTCAACAAGCCAACCCAGTGCGTTGCCTTGAACAACACCACCATTTTCAATGGGCTGACAAGAATTGCGAACTACAGTTTCAGTTCTCACTCCTCTTTGCTTCAGTTCTAACTTTAACCACCGTTCCTATTGGTTACTTGTAGTTTCAGTTCGCATTTGTACATAACACTTACTTCTTTGTATGCTAGTAGTGTGCTTTTGTCTATCTGTCGTTGTAACATGTATGTGCTGTGATGTTCATAAAATAAAAACCTTCCGATTACGTCAGCTTCACTGGTGACCCTGGTTAGGACATTAAAACGAATGCACTCCAGCGCTTGCCAGCGATGTTTATACTAACATAAATCGTCTTTGCATTCTGCTTTCGACTCCAGTGCTCCTCTGCGCTTTGCCGAAGGAAATCGAATCCCCATTCGGCTGGAAATCCGCAGAAACATTGGCTTGTTTTTTATTTGCTCTCAGAAACCTTTCCTTTTGGCTAGCATGCTGAACCTTCTGATTATGCCAGCTTCACCAGTATAGATGACCCTGCAGGTAGTCATGTCCAGTGAGAATACGAGAGCAAGCGACTTACATGGCTCTCCTGTGGCAACTAAGACTTTAGCAGCAGATTAAAATCTTTATCTTTAAGTATGCCTTTGTAAATAATAAGTCAAGTGCTTAATTTTTGCACAGATACCCTTTTTACTTTTTGGAATTCTTTGTGAGGGAATGATTAGGGCAATTTGGATCCAGCTAGTGACTGGGGATCCACTTCAGTGTGATATCTGTTATCTTAAATTTTCTTTTGCTTTATGAGTAGTAATCATGTTTTAATCTTCCATGCTTTTAGTCTCTTACAGGGAAAACCATCGCTTCCCAACAAGCTGCGAATCTCTTGGAGAAGCGTTTTACAGAACCTGGTCCCAAAAAAGAAGCTGTGGTTCTGTTGGTAGATGAGCTTGATCGCCTGTGGACAAGGAAGCAGACTGTCATGTATAACATCTTTGATTGGCCATCTAAAAAGCATTCAAAGCTAATTGTTCTGGCTATAGCCAATACAATGGATCTGCCTGAGCGTTTGATGATGAATCGTATATCCAGCAGATTGGTAATATTTGTTTTGAAATCTTTTTATAGTTTTATTCATGTTCTATTATTTGTATTTATACACCATATTTTCATATACACTGCATCATATTAACCATCTTTAGTAGTTTAATTTCAGCTTCACTAATAAGCAGAGAGTAATACCTATTTTCTGTGCTTACGTTCATACTGTTCTTTGACTTGCAAGGAAAGTTTTAATAACTATCACCAAAACAACCCTAAATGTTAAGATTTCGATTTCTAGCCTAGCTCTGGAAATGTTTCTGACTGAAGTTCTCGCACTTTTAATTTCATTTTGAGAAAAAAGCTGTATTTTGAAATATCACCCTTACAGCAATTCCCACTGACCTTAATAAGGCCTGCATTTTAATTTTTAAAAGACCCTTAAAATTTTTAACTACCTAATTTTTTGTTATGCTTTGATATTTTGCTAAAACTGCATATTTTATTTCTCTTGCATTCAAAAACCAAGATGAATTATACTTGACCGAGATTAAATCTCATTCATTTTGGGTTTAGTGAATGCAATGAGGGAGAAAACAACTTGCGTAAGAAGTGAGTAAATTACAAACATCAGGACTTGCAAAAGTCCTCTAGTAGAAGCAGATATTTATATTCCTGTTGCCACAAAATAGTGGTAACATGCTGAGACAGTTTTGGGTAGACTAAAAGTGTCAGAAACACTCAAAAAAGTTGTGACTGATTGTCCAGGAAACTGGTTATTTTGTTTCAATGCTTTTATTCACATTGGTCTAGTAAACGTAGCATTAAAAATGAAAAATAGGCCTTGAAAGACCTTAATTTTTTTTTGCTTCACACACAAGAGGGAACTCTTAATTAGTAAGTTCATTAATTTAGATCAAAAGTATTAAGCTAGAAAGTTACTGTAAATTGTTTAAAATTGTAGACAAACTTCTTTTTAGAGTTTGAATTCTATAAATTTTTAAGTTTACAATTATAAACGTTTTGTGAATTAATGAATAGTACTTTTTGAAGTTATCAAATTAATTTTGTTAATGCTATTTATTAGTGTTTAATCTTCATAAACAATTTAGAGGCTCCCTTAAATTTTTTTTTTGATGTGCCTTAACTGTATTGAGATTAACTGGAATTGTGTTTAGTTTTAGCTCCATGTTTTAGGGAGAGTCGTGTAATCTGTTACATGGTGCTGTGTTGTGTACCTCTTTATAAAGCATGTTTCCATGTATTTTAAAGCCTCAGTTTACCTGATAACACAGTTATATCGTTAGACTCAAGAAGTTTTCATACCATCACCATTTCTAACTTTGGGTTTTATATTTTTATTTTTGTTTCCAAGGTGAACGCTAAGTGCTGAAAACAATACTTATTAGGAAAGGCAATTATTCTACCTTACCTTCTTTTTCACTTGTCTTGCTTCTACTTTAAGAACCCGGGTCGTTGAATGAGAATAACTTCTGTTTTATATTTACAGACTTAAAACATTTATTTCTATCGTTAAGTATTTACACAGGAATATGTACATGTTTAAGCATTACAGTTGTCAAGCATCAGCTCTCGCGACATAACACAATCTGCCGCCAAATAGGAGTTCAAAAACAAAGGTTAGTTTTCGCAGCAGTGCTGCCACCTACAGTCAGCAAAATTATCAGTCTAGTTCACAGTTGCTCAAGACACTGAGAATTAATAAAAATCTCAGTATATTTAACTCTTTGGAATGTTTTATTTTGCAAACAACATTTATGTAAATGAGTTTATTTAATTTTCATTCAGGGTCTTACTAGAAAAACATTCCAGCCATATAACTTCAAACAACTACAAGAAATAATTATGAGCCGTATTCAAGAGCTCAAGGTGTTCGATCCGGATGCAGTTCAATTTGTTGCACGAAAAGTAAGTATAGTAAAAGTTGTATCTGAATTACTTAAGGCTAAGGGTGTGTCATAGCTCTCTTTGAATTTTTTACATTAAAATTTTCTGGATTGAGTTTATAATTTTGCATGATAACAGTTTAAGGTCATTAAGTTTCATCCATCATTTAAATAAGAAATCTCAGTATCCAGAGGTTTGTTAAAAATCTGTTAGTGTGTTTTACTGAAGATTAGAAATGAAAATTAAACTTTTGCATTTAGGTTATAAGTTTAGACTCTGAAGATTCAAGCGACATGTTTTTGTCATAAAAACTGCAATTTTGTTTATCGACTCATTGAACTGAGCATCATATTGCTCCATTGCATTTTCTCTTTAATCCTCAAATAAAAAGTTCATTGAGGGTGAGCAATAGTGATAAGAGATCAACATAATATACAATAAGAAATTGCTGTTTCTACAAGAATTGCTTCAGCCACAAAGTCTGTTGCTGTAGAAAAGGGCCTTGTTCCATAAGGGATGCTTAAAGAAATGTATTCAAGTTTGTCACATTGGTGCACTTAATGAAAAATGTGAAATGTATTTCTTGCGAAGAATATGAAAGTGAGGAAACTACCTCTGCCTAGATTATTTACCAAAAACAATTTAAAATTAAGACATTCGCCAGTTATCCTTACTCAAATTGACCGAGCCCTGTTCCTATAGCAACTGCCACCACCCAGACTTATCCAGGGGTGCTCCTATGAAGGCTTAATCATCTCCCATCGTATAAAAAGGAACCATATAAAAAGCAAAAGAATTTATGTAAGTCATTAATTGCTTTAAAAACCATGTATAAAGGTGATTTGATATTTTCTAATTATATCTAACTTATATTCATTCATTGCTTTCAACACACATTAAGAAGTGCTCTGTTTCTAATTTACTTGGATTGATTAAAAAAATTGATAATTTTAATATTGTTTGTTCAAACATTGGCACCTTTTCCCATCAATATAGCTTCATCTTGGAGTAGTCACTCTAAAACTAGTCTAGATTACACACTTATAAACTAAACTGAGGTAACACACTTAAAAACTAAAATTAGGTAACCTACTCTAAAACTGTCACCAATAGCTCGTTGTGTTGCTGCGGTGCGACATTAATTAAATACCTACCTACCCTAAAACTAATCTCTAGGTAACACTCCGAATCGCGTGGGCACAATCCAAAACAGGTCTGTAATAACCTACTCCAGAACTAGTCTATAGGTAATACACTCCAAAACTAGACACAAAGTAACAAACTCCAAAACTAGTCTCTGTAATATACTTTAAAACTAGTCTCCAGGTTATGCACTTTAAATCTAGTTGCTTGGGAGCACTCCAAATTTAGTCTTATAGGTAGCACTAAAACTATCCTATATTTAAAATCATTTTTAAAACCACTCCTTAAATAAAGAGCTTGCAATAAAATATGTAGCCCCCTCCAGATTGTGGGGTGGGGGGCTCTTCCTGGGTATGACCTTGGTGGAAACACTTCTTGTGGTACAGACAGTACTTGATAATGTCTTTTCTACTTTCTCATTCAGCAATGAAGATTTTTGTCGTCGTTTAAATTTCTATTTACTCTACCAGGTGGCTGCAGTATCTGGGGATGCCCGCAGAGCCCTCGATATTTGCCGTCATGCTACGGAGGTGGCCGAGAGAGCAGCTCAATCGATGCCTAAAAAGAAAGCTAAAATCCTTGTGGGTATGGAACATGTAGATGAGGCAATACAACAAATGTTTTCGTCTCCGGTTATTGCTGCTATAAAGTAAGTAATTTCCATAGTGTGAAACATCTTTTCAACGTAATTGTAAACTGGTGGAATTAATCTTTTTCCAATTCTGGATCTGAGTAAAGTAAAATTACTGAATGAATAGATTGTGTCGGACCCCTAAATTGTTAATATTTTTTGTTTTATTTCCCATGTTTGACCTCTTGCATAGGAAAAGTTTTAAGTTAATATTATTGACTTGTTCTCCTTACTTTCTTGTTAACTAAATATTTCATTAACTTGTTTATTCAAGGAAATACAAGTTTATTGAAACATTTGTTTTGTTTTATGGAAGACAGCAAGTTTTGATTAAATAATTGCTTTGAGTGATAGTTACTGGCCATTATTGAAAGTCTGCAGTTAGAACCTATATAATGTTTTCCCTATGCTGCATCAACACAGTGTATCTAGTGATCTTTTCTTTCTGGCAAAATATGCAAGTGCTCTTTTCCTGCTTTCATTCTGCTTACTGCTCGACAGGTTGTGAAATGATCTGATAATTTGCTTGTGTAACACTCTCGTAACCTTGCATCACTCATAATGCCACCAATCGGAGTTATGGCAATTCGTGAGTATTAGGAATTCATCAGTTTATCCCTTGCACTCGAACACTGAACCCGTCAGGCTTCATTAAGCCCCCATAGATCAATATGTTTTACCTTGTAATTGTTCCTTTTGTGGTGTTTCATGACTCGTATGTAATATTTTGTCTCATTAAATATCAAAATGACGCCCGGTCGGCATAGTAGTTAGCGTACCCGCCTGCCATGCTGATGGGCTTGGGTTCGAATCCTGAGTAGGTCATAGTCTCAGAATTTTGCTGTCCTCCCACTGAGTGCCCCCTCACAAGACATCATCGCTACCGGCCTTTTATGAGATATTGGTTCTTGTGTTATTGTACACAGTTCCTGTTCTGTTTGCGTAATGTCTGTCTTATTTTCTGCCATTGGAAGAAACTATATAGATATAAAATTCACCCCAATGATTAGTTGAGTCATGTTGTACTACACTTGTTTGTTTTGTTTTAACTCCAAGAGCCCTATCTAAGAACTAATTTCGGTTTTCAATTCATTACATTTTATGTAATGAAAAATTAAGCATTTCATTACGTGGTAGAAGTTGGTAGTTGAGTATGAATTCAAACACTTGATAGTTTTTCCTTGTAGTAGTTGTGTTGTGCCATGATGGTGGTGTGGTTAGTTAGGCATTGAAAAACTCCAGAGAAATAGCAAACAGGTTTTACTTTGCTGGAACAAAACAGAATATATCAAAACCACGTCAAAGTGAAATTTTTACAGGAATACATCAATCATAGTCAATGCCTAGTCTCCACAAGACTTCCCCAGATTTAAAAGTTTCTTACTCTCAAATTACATTTTCAATTTTAGTTGACAAGATATAGTTAATGCCAGAATCTCTACGAGACCTCCAGCTTTAGTACTCTTTGAGTACCTTCTGAAACCCTTTCACTCTGTTGTGTCACAACTCTTATCATTTGATTGAGTCCTCTGGAAGTGTGAACTGTCACCAAACCTGGTGGTGCCAGATGCTACAAGTGGTCTCTTCAGGTCACTGCAATACTAGTCTATTCCTTTTCCACAAACAAATAATATTATCTAAAGATACATTTCTAAAGCTTAGTTTTTAAATACTAATATCAGTAACATCCTAGTTATTCAGAATAAATATGTGGATACCTATATTGGAATTTCGATGCTATTATCTGAGTAAACAATGATTGTAAAAAATTGCCTGTTTTTTATTTGTGTTTACTTAATGAAAGAAATTAAATTACATATTTTGGGATATATATTCTGCATGTGTACATGGTGAGTTAAAAGTCATGAAGGGGTTTCAATACTTAATAACTCCTTTAATTTTGGCCATCAGGATCACATCTATAGGTGTGTGCGAACTTCAGGAATGGCCCTTACTCCATAAAACCCCAAAACAATCATCCTATTGCTCATTGTTTAGAATTTACACTAGGTGTGAACAATCAAATCTTTAAAATGGCATCCATTTTCTGCTTCTCACAATCTGCCCTTTTAAAGACGTTTTTCAGGTTCCAGTAATCTGATTTAACCAGAATATTGTTCTTCAGCTGTTGTAGTGTCTGAGACTTGTTAACATAAACTTTTGTCTTTGAGATAGCTCCATAGGAAGAAATAAAGCAGTTGTCAGAGCTGGAGAACGTAAGGGGTGGGTTTGCTCCTAACCAAGCATGGTTAGCCTTCATGTTCGTGGAAGATTGCATTACTGAACCTTGTTCCTCAAAATTACTATGTCAAATGTTTATTTATCGATACACTTGGAGTTATATCAAGTAATAAGTCACATTATTTATATTTTTAGAAGCTCCTCGAAAATGTGCAAGTTCTTTTTGCAAGGCATGCTTTCAGAATTCTCAAGGACAGGGACAGAAGAGACTGTTCTTGTCAAGGTGTCTTCTCAGATAGTGTCCTGCTGTACTTTTGAAGGTAATGTAACCATTTACTTATAGTTAATATATGGAGTAAAAAAAAAGTAATAAGTAAATCTTAAAACTGTATTTTGAATTTCCAAGGGAAGATCTTTTCAAATTGTTGAAATGTTTTGTCAGATTTATTTGATACACTGGTTAACGTTTCTGCATCAAGAACAATTCAATTTCCCACTATTGTCCATTCCAAAATACATATTCATTTCCTGCAATCTTTGTTTTAAATGGATTCATTGTAATAAGATGAAGTTTTAAAATAGAGTTTAGTAATTTATATAGAGAGCATTTTTTTTAAATGTATGGTGTGCTTTTTTAAAGGTGTACAACCACCCAGCTCAACTGAAATCTTCAACATCTGTGCCCAGTTAGCTGCTACTCATCTTATATTGGTGGACAATTTCCAAAATGACATTTACATGAAACTTCGCCTCAGTGTGAGCCCTGATGATGTAAGTTATGCACTTACAGGAAGAGGATAGACTGCAACATAGATTTGTAATGCCAAACAACCACACAAATCATAGTGAGAAATCATTCCATTTTCATGACGAACTCTTTAAGATTAAACGTTTTTAACTTGTAACATTTCAGTGCATAAGTGCCTTATGGAATTGTATATTTATCCATGTTCAAACTTTTATTTAATGTACTGTCTCCATCCATAAAATTAGATGGGGATATATTTTTACTGAAATATCCCATTATGAATTTTGTTTCTAGTGTGTTTTAAGGGTCTGGAAGTAAAAGTCACCTTTTGAATTTGTACTAGCTGTTTTTTAAGTTATATCTGAAATAGTTTTATATATTTTTCTATGGGATATTTACATTTTAAATCATCAATGCATTTCATATTTAAACTTTTATTAAAAAATGAAATACTGTCTATTGTAATACATATATAATATGTTTTTTTGTAGTTTTCTGTGTGAATTTAATATTCCAGAAAATCTCTTGACTAATTCACTGTCAATTTTTGAAAAGTATTTAAATTCCATCTTAGAGATTGATTTAGAAAGGAATCTGATTTGATATAAGCTTTAAATTATTAATATTTTTAATTTTAAAAAAGTGGTGCTATTCAGCTTGAAAATTAGCTTTTCGTACCGATTGATCCCTGACCGTCGTCAATAGCCCGTTGTGTTGCTCCAGTACAATGTTAATTCAAATACCTACCTAACTTTCCATACCATAAAATAATACTAATTTTGATTTATTTCATTCAAGTGTATTTTTAAGGATTTCTGGCATCAAGGAATCTGATGTTTTTTGACTATTTTCAACATTCATCCTTACTATCAAGACTAGTCAGCTATTGACTTGCTTCAAGTCATTAATTATATTTAAATATGAATGCTGTCATCTATTTTATTTATACAATTGAAATAAAAAATTTGATCTTGATATTTGTGCCTTTGAACTCAAAATGCATGCTACACACATGGATAAATTTTGATGGTAAAACCCTTATAAAATAAAGTAGAGAAGGTAGTGTAATTTGGTAAAACACCCATCACCATTTTCTTTGAGGTGCAATCCACTGGACGACTTACACTGATCACAGACAACTAGAGTGTTGTGTCAAGTACAGAAATGAAGAAAAAAAGAACAAGAACAGCCTGTTCTCGCTTTTCACAAAAATCTATTTGCCACTCTTTCTAAAAAGAAATATTGCATTTTTTTCCCTTCGATTTTGTTTTACGGAATAAAATAAGAAATTTGTAAGAAGATTTTTTTCATGAATTTTCATTTGCTATAATTTGCACCTTATGCCTCGTTAAATTATGTTAAGCTCGAAACAGCTGTTCATCCAACAGAACTCGACTTGCGGTTTTTTATTTATTCACTAGTTCTGTTCATAAACTTCTCAGAGACTACCTGTTTAGTAACTGCTTCCTGCTCTGTTGTTCAACTGAACCAAAGTTCCAAACTTGTGAGAAGGCTAACATAATAATTGTGAAATTTCATAATTGTTAGGAAATGATATGGTGATAAATTGTTAGTATTAAACAAATATTAGCAATTCTGATTTGTTTGGCTTTCTCTCTTCTTGTTCTTAGGATTTGCAATGCCTTTAACTTTATTTTAAAACCAAATTTTACAAAGAAATGAAACAAGAAACTTAAAATGTGTGCATATTTTACTGAAAGATGGAGATTTGGATAAGGTGTCATTCTCTAAGTCATCTGTAATCTGAAAGATGTCTCAGAAACAATTATCCCTCATAAAACTAATGTGTTGAAAAGAGTGATTTTTTTTTACTTATATTTTTCATATTTCAATCGTGTTCAATTACGTAATAATTAACCTGGATTTTCTTTTGGCAAATAAGCTCATTTTATTTTCCCAAGTGGTAATCCTGACATCTTAAGTGTTTATAATCTCTCAAAGCGCTACCTCCATATTGCTAAAATTTAGTGTTGACCCAAAAATGACAATACCTGAAACATTTACATTGTGTTGCACTAGTACGACGTTAATTGAAATTACCTCACCTAAAACATTTGCTATAGACTGCAGAGTTGTTTGGTCTTTGGCACTGAGTATGGGTTTGAGAAACTATACTCGAGGGGATTCAGATTTGAGATGCCACTGGAGGCTGAAAGGTTTAAACCTTTCAATAAGAATTTTTTCGAATTTATGTATATGGATATTTACTTTATTAGACTGCCCCATTAAAAATTTCAATCTATCAACGATTCAAAGATTTTAATATATGTACATGCCCACACTAACAAAGTTTGGACCCCTTTCTGTAATGTGATAACTGCTGACATCAGTCTAGGAACAGCATTTCTCTTCCCTAAGTATAAAAATTCTTATTAAAAAAATTTGAGACTGAAATCAGTATTCGAATTTTACTTAAACACATTTTCATTTTGTCTTTCGTTTTGTTGTCTGCCTGGAATAGAAGTGGATTTGCAACTGGGGGGTTGAGAGTTCAAAACTCTCCACCAGACTAGTGTGGAGGCTGGTGCACATAAGATCGGCATTGTGTGAAGATGCCAACTTGGGTATTAGCTCATCCGACTGGTTCAAGATGAGGTGTTGCACCACTACGGCATTACCCCAATCCCCTTCCTGTTGTCAGATTTTAGATGTAGAATAAGTATTACCTTTTGAAACCAGGCTTCTAAATTGTTTTTTAGTACCATTCTTATAAATTTCAAGGTACAACTGCTGTAGTATAAAGGTTAAACAAAGAATGTTATAAAGGCTCATTGATCTTGCACTGCCGCGATTGCAAAGTTGTCACAAAAATACAGCCTCCTTTGTGTAAGCATTTTTGAGGTGTCATGTTGTGTCTGTACTTTTAGACATTGGACTTCAAAGTGGAAATTTTGCAAAAATTTCAAATGTCCAAATATATCTACTATTATAAAAGGAAAATGTTTGCCGCAAAATCCTGACGATTCTATGGCGAAAACTAGTCAAGAGAAACTATAATTTAGATATTTTTCAATCCAAATGGGCTACTGTAGCCCAGTTCGAAGAGAAATAGATTAGAAACAAGAGGGTTGCCATTTCAAAATTGTCCAACTAAGAGTTGTGCACAATAAACTTGTGCTTTCAGATAGCCTTACATTAGCATCGTGTGGAAGCTTGGAAGGGGTGCCAGCTCAGGTGTCCACCTTCGCATCCAACCGTGGTTCAAAATCACATGCTTTTGTCCTCAATTTTTCCCTTCAGGACTTTCGCCAATAGCCACTGTGTTGCTCCAGTTTGACGTAAATTAACTAGCTCTATCTGAACATTAGGTAAATTTTTCTTTAGGAATATAATTAACTTGCAAATATGAAAAAAAATTAAATCAATGTTAAAAAAAAAAACTTATTTTTGTAAAAACAATTAAATTAGCAACAAATTGCACACACAGTTGAAAATTCAATTTTTACACCACTAAATTTGACGCTGCATGGCTAATTCGAGAAATTATAACACCAAGATTAATTGAAAAAATCTTCAATTTTTATAATTCAACAAAAAAACCACAACTTTTGGAAAGTTCTTTAAAAACAAAGAAATCACCTTCAATTCAATGAACTTTTAAATGCCAAGGCACTATCCTAAATTAGCATTTTGCCTTTCTTAAATTCAGTTATCCTTAAGTGCATTTATAAAAATTTTCATGCTTTGACTGCCTTCTTGAGAGGACCATTCTCATTGGGTGTCATGCACCACTCTCATGAACTCCAAAACTCATCTTATTTAAATCTCAGACGAATTCAGCACAACTTCTGGGGATGAGGCATACTTGCCAATTTTGAAACCTGTGCATCAGTAAAACGTCTGCACGAACACCCCTTGCCAAACACAACATAAATATATGAATTAATCTGTCACAATAACTAATATTATTTGTGTTTAAAAATCCATACGTAAAAATTCACATTTTTTAACAACTGCAGAAACCTTGCAAAGCAGTGGTGTTCAAACTGTACACTTCTATTTACAAAGTTTCATTTGGTGTTCTATCCAGAAGAGAAGTTGCAGAAAAATTCTATGAAGCTGTAGTAGCTTTTTTGGTCTTCTCTATTATAAAAGGAAGTGTTTGTTTTCGGTTATGAAAGTTACCACAAATCCATTCAGGGATCAAAGTCATCCTATAAATCTATTATTTTTCAAAACCTATTGCCCTATATTTCTTCATGGATACAGTTATTTCCCCCCTTCGTATTTTATTTCAATCTTCTTCTCATAGCTGTACACACAGGCAAACTGCAATAACCTATCTATTGTTCAGACTGCTAACATGTCGCAGTGAAAAGAGGTATCTAAATGGTTGGATATGCCTAACTCCAGTTCCGATTGGTTTAACAGGAAGGCATCACTTGATATTAAAGGGAGATACTGGTGCAGTTCAACAAATTTTTAGTTAATTGAATAGCTAACTTCAGTTCTAAGCAGAGTGCTCAGAAGTAGTATGCTGTGGAACTTGCACATATTTTTGGAAGCTGTAATGTTTTGAAAGTTGTGTCTGTTACTTATCTTTAAGAATTAAAATGACAAGTCATACTGGACTAGATTTTGATTTCATGAGATCAGTGTGTGGTAACGGAAACCGGTTTAATCTATGGCAAAATTTTCAAGTGTTTATAAAACTTGTTAAACTTAATAGTGACAGCTTTCCTTTTCAGGGAATGTTGTAGTAAATAAACATTTTAGAGACTGGCATTTTTGAAAAAAAAATTCAGAAGGCTTCAGCAAGAGAACTTGGACACATGTTTCCAGACTGAGGATATTTTAATCAGAAAAATATTATCTTTCAAATAAAAAAACGCAGCAAAATATCTTGAACCTTTTGAGAAATAGAGTTTTTAAATTTTGTCGAAACTCTCAAGTGAGAAATAGACTATGAAAGTAAACCCCCCTGAATTGACATGGAATATACCATTATGTAAATTTCAGTTTTTAAATTGTAGTAAAGAGAGTACTATACTTTTACTATATGCTTTTTTTAATTTTTGGTGTGAAGATTGGTTGCTGGTGTTTTATAAATTTAATTTTGTTACTTTGCTACAAAAATAAGCTGGCAATAAGAATAAATATATTTCTGACATTTATTTAAAATGTTAAATGATTTGTTTTAATTACTGTACACAGAGTTGCCAACCTTCTAAAGTCAAAAATGAGAAATTTTTATCAACACCCCCCCCCCCCCAAAAAAAAAAATTAAGTATAAAGAAAAACTTGTACATTTCCACATTAGCACCAAACCAACAACACAAATAGATGTTTTAATAATAAAAAATTTAAATAGTTATGCAAGAATGAATATGATAAACATAATTAACAATTAAGACTAATAATCTGTTAGAAACAAGTATATTCATGTTTAAATGCAGTGTAGTAAAAAATGAATGTAACATATCCTTATACTTTCCAATTTGTGTGTGTGTGTGTGATATAAACTATTTTTTTCCCAAGAACATGTTGCCAAACTCTCTACTCTAGCAGCAGATTTTGCTTTTTTTTTTTAAAGACTCAAATTTTTCTCATGGCAACAACATTGAAGACTTTTTCTAATGTATCATCTCTAGTATTATAAAAGGAAGTGTTTGTTTATTGCCGCAAAATCCTGACGATTCTATGGCACTTACAGCAATGAGATTTGGCCCACAGGTAGTCGAAATTATTTGCAATTTTTGGGTCGCAGCGAATTTTAAAATTCAATCTAGAATATTTTTAAATGAATTTAATAGTTTTATTCTCTGCCTGGTTCTTCAAACGCATTTCGTCCAGACGAAAGAATTACCCAAATTTTGACTTTTCTACCCACGTGACCTTGCAATCAGCTTTGGAACCATGTGAAGTTTTTTTCATAGCCCCACACACACACAGAACGCTCAGAAAATTATTTTTTTTAGTTTCCACTTTGATTTTGTGCGGCAGAAGAGCCCTTTGCGTTAAAAAAAAAAAAGAAACAGATTACATTTCCAGTAGCTCATTAACTTATGCCCAATTAGTAACTTAACTAATGTGAATAACTGGGACATTGCTTAAAATCCCCCATTGTGAATATGTCTAGATTTAAGTCCCAAAGTTATGATACTACTGTAATTAAAAATAAAAGACCCAATTCACCCTCTGACGACTTTGGATTCCACCCAAAAAACCCGGCTAGACCGGTAAACTTATCCTCTACTAAATATATTGTTGACGAAACTACTGTCAACAGGTTCAATCACTTATCCATTGATATGGACACTGTAAACGAAAGCTGCGAGCAGCAGCAGCGGATTCCTCCCATCTTAATTGCCATAACCGATAATTACAGCCCTACATTAAGTCAAATAAATGAATCCTTCCCTAGAATTAAAGCCACGCTCTCCTGTCAATAAATTAAAGTCTTTCCCTGAGTAAGTGAATAATAAGTCTGATAAGCCCATTAAGGTGGTAATCAAAGGACTCTGCCATAAATACAACTACTGATGACATAAGTACCAAACTCAAATTCACTGTAAATAAAGTTTCCCAACTGCTGCAATTTAAAACGAAAAATCCCCTACCCATTTTCATGGTGGAACTCAAATAATATCTCTATTATAAAAGGTAATGTTTGTCTGTTTCGCGGCCGCAAAATCGTGACGATATATGGCACTTCCAGCAATGAGATTTGGCATACATAAAGTTCAAATGTTTTGCAATTTTGGGGTTGCAGCGAATTTTAAATTTCAATCTTGAACATTTTAAAATTAATTTAATTTTTTGGAATGGCAACAACATTAAGATGACATTCTAAATTTATTAAAGATAGAGTAAAAATTTCACATATCAATTCCTAAAAATACGATTTTCTTTAAATATATCTTATAAGAGAATGTGACATCACACTAACATTCGTATTTCAAAAATAAACTTTTTTTTTAACGCGAAGGGCAAGAAATGTAGATTACATTTCCTCTTCCATTTCAGCGGAGAGCAAATTTTTTTTTGTTGACTGCATTGTTTAGTTTTTTGTAAAATCTGAATCATTTTAGATTTAAAATTTCAACAGATTTGAAATCTGTGGTAAATTTTACACCAGATTAATACTAGACACCACGGGCTAGTCATTCATATTAGAAAGGAACTTGTTTCTAGTTTTATCAACTATACTAAAAATTCTTTTGCACTCAGCATTGCTGCGTGGAATAGCCAACATAACCTTTGACATCTTATTAAACTTTCAAGTTCCATCCAGGTTCTTTATTCTTCCAATTGAACACCAAGTGTCAATTCTTACATTTTTTTTCCGCATCTTCTATGTTTTCTAATTGTAGAGAACAAAACTTTGATTATAATAAATCTATTGATTTATCTAAATCTACTTCTCTAAACACTAATAGATGGAAATCTTCAAAAAATTTCACATCTGCAACTTTAGCATGCATAATAATTTCATCTTTAATGAGAAATTTGTGTAGGATGTAATCACATACTTTACAAAAATACTATTGTACATGAGAATAGAATGATTTTTTTTAATCCTTCTCTGCATTCTTGTAATATTTTAGTAATTACAGATCCTACCACCAAATCCTCACCACATTTTTGATTGCTTGTTTTATTATACATACTCCAACTTGGAAAAACAGAATATGTTGATAAAATTACTGAAGCCTACACAAATTTGGACAAAATATTCCTGTACAAATCAGAAATCATAGGCTGCAAGACACTGATTAATGGCATCCTAGATTGTAATAATGTATTTGGCACATCAAGTAAAGGTAGAATTGAATGAATTTTTTAAGTTAAAGGTACAGTTTATCTTCGTTTATTGAGGTGGCAACGGTCTTGGTGCTTTTTGGCGCACTTCTAGTAGCGAGTAATAACAGGTTAAGGTAACCCATCTGCATTACGGTTATTGCGGATTCTATGACAACATCAGCAAAAAATTAATATTGATACATATGAATGCTTTTTTTTTGTGTTGTGGGTGCTGGTCTTGCATGCGCCAGTCCAGTATATAGAGTTCTTAAGACAACAGGTATTTTTGATTTCCACTCCAGTTCTAATACAATTCAGACTAGAGGGTCCAAGACTACATTGGTCCTAGAATAATGCTTAGTATAAAGTATTTTTGTTGCAATGGCCTTGGGTGCATTTTGACAAAAAGGAAGAATTTATTGGTAAAAGGATCAGAGGAAAATAATTAAAAATGTAAAAAAATCCATACAGCTGATTATTTGTACTACTAGCATTCGATTCTATGAGAAAAGTACTTTTCCTGAAATATTGTTCAAGAAATTTATTAATTTCAAGTCTAATGGAACCAGGCTATATAGTAAAAAAGTTAATGATTTATAAAAATTAATAAGATGTCAAAAGCACATTGTGTGCCACAAAAAGGTTTTTACAAAGTTGTATCTATATTTTTAAATAAAAACCTGAAATGAAAGTGACTAAAATGAATCAAAAATACAGTCCAATTATTTATTCACATTTAATTAGAAAAGTTTAGAACTTTGCATTGGGTCGAATAGTGGTGAAACGAGGCTTGTGGAATTTGCGATTGATTCTAGACGGCAAAGGGAATTTAATCTTGCTATCCTGTAATGAAATAAAAACAAAATATTACTCATCAAAAGGATACACAAACATTAAGGTATATATATGGGCAACTTTTAATGATTTGTTTAAGGATAGAGATGCATAACAAAACATTTTAGATCGATTGAATGTCATTAATTATTCCAGCAAAGAAGCCTAAGGAACTCTTGAATTTCAGACCCATGGGATGTTTGGGGCACCTCTAAGACTTTACAATTAATTCACAAACATCCTACACCCCATCTTAGCACCATAATAATGAGCAATTTATTTCCCCAACCTTTATCAGCAAACAGAAGTAGTCTTCTGCCATAAAAAACTAAATAAAATTCATAAATACCTATTCTTAACTGATACAGATTTAGTATAACCAATATGGCAATTTTCAACATGTGCTGTTAACAGAGAATATCACTGGAAATTTTAGTTAAAAATTAATTACCTGGGAACTTGACTTATTACAGTTCAATTCCAGATAGCCGAACTTAACGGGGAAGTCGTTTCGAATAACGATTTTTTCTGTTAATCCATGAACACCCATTACTATGTATTTTTTCTGATCTAATTACAGTATATGTAATTCTGAAATGCTTTAAAGGTCAAACGAAATCCAAACGATGCTACTCTTATGTTCTTTATTAAGTTAAAAAAATTATTTAACTTTTAGGAGTACAATACATATTGTGTCATCCGGAAAGTTCTGAGGAGTTTTCTTATGATAAATACCAACTAAGTAGTACAAAAACATAAAAAATATATTTCCAACAGCTGGAAATTTTTTCTTTAATCATTAGGCTTATTTGTAAAGAAGTTATTGATGTGCTGTTTGAGTCTCCAAAGAATTGAACACCAGACCATTCAGAGAATTTTGAAGTGACTTGAAGAGGTGAAAATCTGAGGGGCAAGGTCTGGTGAATATGGGGGACAAACAAAACATCTCAGCCATACGCAATAAGTCTTATGTCAACATTCAGCAAAATATGAGACCGTGCATTGTCATGTTAGAAGACAACACTTCCACGATTGGTCAGTTCTAGCGGCTTTGCTTTGGTTACCTCTCGATGTTACTTGGGAGGTTCATTTGGCTTACCCCATGATCTTTGTCTTGAAACATTATTATATAATATCCACTTCTTATCTCCAGTTACGAGCAGTTTCAAAAAAGGAGCTTCATTTCCTTTTAGCAAAGAATCATGCCGAAGTTTGAGCAAGCATATTCTGTGTTTAAAATATTGATACCCATACATCATAACGGCTTACGTTCACAATCTTCTTCATATGATCATGAACTGTACTTTTTGGAATATTTAGTCTGATTTTACGAGCATTGTGACTAGCATTTATTTTTTCTTTCTTAAAGCAAAAGAGCATAATATGACAGAAATGAACTTTTTCGTTCTCCATTAGCACTGCAGTGAAACAAATATGACACAACACAAGCTAGAATTATGAAGTGAAAGCAGAAGACTGAATTTACACATCTGCTTCAATCAAGGTCACTCCTTATCAACAGCAGCAAAATAATAACAAAGCGCACTTAGATTCGAAAAACCGCAGAGCTTTCGGATGACCCAATACATACTTAGTAATAGTTCATAGCATATTAATTACTCATTCAGTGTTTTTGGTTGATGTTGGATAACCAGAGTTCAGTTAACCAGGATTTTAGTGTATTTCAGAAAAGATAATCATTTGTTGAATCAAGTATAAAAGCAAACCAGACTGGGGAAATATAAAATTAAATAAGAATGAGATCAAATATGCAGAAGTTGGCATCTAAACATGCATCTAGAATTTCTCTGGAAAACAAAGTTCATTTTCAAGTTCCACAAAAAAATCTTACGTCAAGACGTACATTGCCAGGTATGCACATGTGAAAATCATAAGTAATTTAATTAAAGAAAATACTTACGTGAAACTGTTTCACATGAGGTCGCCTGCACTTGGAGGCTTCAATCTCTTGCACCTTCATGATCTGAATAGAGTCAGCGCGAGCACGATGCCTGGCTCCCATATCTCGGTCTATGGTAGAAAAGGACGGTTCTTTGTAACCAAATTTAGACATTCACGAGAATTATAGAGTATAAACGAGTTTCATGTAGAAACCTGATTCACTTTAAATCGAACCATTCAAAGAAAAGGCGACAGGTTACATTGCTTTGAGCACCAGCATCATTGCCAAGAAAACGATTTAATGGCAATAAACAAATACTGATGCACAGGAAAAGTAACAGCAATGCACGAGAACACATAACCTAACTAAAAAGTATTCTTGTAATAATTAATATGAAATCAATCGTTTCAATGCCTGTGGGAATCACATTCTCTATTTCTGCAAAAGTAGGATAATGTAAAAACCTGATTCACTTCAAATGGAACAAATCCAACAGAAGGCGACAGGTTGTAATTTTATCTAAGCACCTATAGAAAGAACAGAAATATAAAATGCTGTCCAGCAAAATAAGGTGCTATGCATCCATCCAATTCACAATATCACAGTAAAGTGAA
Organism: Metellina segmentata; assembly: GCA_947359465.1. Classification (NCBI taxonomy): domain Eukaryota; kingdom Metazoa; phylum Arthropoda; class Arachnida; order Araneae; family Tetragnathidae; genus Metellina; species Metellina segmentata. Next base: position 7,137,591 of record OX375882.1, read on the forward strand.
ATAAATTGACAACAAATCATAATTGCTATGCCATGTCCACCGACCTTTAAAAGTCTAATTTCTTAATAGCAATAAAAAGTTTGATGATTCAAACCATTCACATTCATCTGCCAGTCAAAGTACTAGCAATAAGTTCTAATAAGTATATAGCAAAAAAAGTTCTTTCAAATCCTATTTAGTAGCTCAGATACAAAACGAATCAGCTAAAACCCTAAATGTGAATTTCTTAGTATGAAACGAACGTTGATAATGTAAAAACCTGATTCACTTCAAATGGAACATATCCAACAGAAGGCGACAGGTTATAATTTTATTTAAGCACCCATAGAAAGAACAGAAATATAAAATGCTGTCCAGCAAAATAAGGTGCTATGCATCCATCCAATATAATATTATATATATAATTCTCTTACGTGGCACACAAAAAAGACGTTATTTGTTATCGCGTCTTGGTAACACTGTATGATTGTTTACTACGAAGTCTCGCGTCTTAATTCAATTTATAACATTATCAGGTGAACATTTTTTGGGGAAAAAAATTAATATCAGTCGTGAGCTGTTGCATCTTACAAACATGCTGGGTATTCCATTTTCAAAGCAGTGCTCACATTTTAAGTCAAAAATTACTCAGTTTTCATTTGAATTCCAAATTGTTCGAGTTCTGATTCCAGAGGTACTGTATGACTTTTCAAAAGTACAATAAATTTAATTAAAAAAAATTTTCTTCTTGGAATATCATTTTGTAAACAATTCCTTCTGCTAGGACACATGTCATCATTAATGCGAGCGCAGCGAACCAATGAGGATTGCTTTGCAATCCTCCAGGGGTTAGTGAGCGTTAGCAAGCAGGGAACGGGGCCCCCCAAGTTCAGAATCACAGTAAAGTGAAATAAATTGACAACAAATCATAATTGCTGTCATGTCCACTAACCTTTAATGCCTGTTGGTGAGAAAATTTATCATTCGACATTTTAATCTACATATTTTTGTCAATATGACAGGAGTGGTTTCACTCAGCGTTTTCTTTCTAAGAATCAACCAATCAAAATGATGCACTGGTTGTGTATTTCCCAGATAGCTTAGTTGGTGAAAACATGCTTCAAAGCTAGAATTTCTTGCGAGTGCAAACAATGTCTCATTCATCATTGCTAAAGAAAAAACTTTTATTACTGTTTTTTTATCTACTTTTTTGTTTTAGTGTAATGACATGAATCCATTGTTTAGCTTAGTTCTTCAAAAATTATAGATAGAAAAAGGTGAGAAAAAAAGCTGGTTCGCAAAACATCCGAATGTGTAATCATGTGTAGACAAAACTGGTCAACAAAACAAAATAAGCTGAGACTGGTATCTCAATACTTACAGCATTGGGTAACAGCAGATGCTACTGTCATATCTCGGTACTCCCTGTACATGTTATGTGTACCAGTTCGAGAGTTGTATCTCAACCAGATGCCAAAATTCTTCACCTTAGTTGGAGTTTTATCATAAATCTGTTTAAAAGATACCATTTTTTAATAAATACCATTACAATTAACCATTCAGACTTAAGCACATAACCAATTACCAATGTGCCATTGTCAGCAACTCAAACAGCATTGAAGCAGCAAATTTTATTATGAACATTTATTTACCAACCTTTCCAAGGCACTGCACCAAAGTCAGATCTTTCTGACCTCCAACCTATAACTCGCTATCCCTGGTAAAGAAAACTCTACCAGAAACAGAAGTATAGAATTGGGAACACTGATTTACAAATCAGGTAAATAGTCAATTTTAAGATGAATACCAATCAATAGCTCAACATTAGCTGTCCATACTTTAAATCAGACCACTTGTGCCCAGATTTGAATGGCAAGATGCTGAAATTTCACACAATTATTAGTACACCTAACTCAATGCATAAAATAGAAAATTTGGTCAACATTTACTCTACAGTGTTCCCCCACCCTGGCGACTCTTAAAAAGTAGTCAAATTTAAGATTGTGTAGATGACGTCCAAATCCAAGACGGTGTGAACAAACAGGGAGTAAACAAAAGGTCATTTTTACCACACCTTCTAATTCGCTTGCTAATTGCTCCTGCTAACTCCCTTCCGCTCATTGCCTTTCAAGGGCGGATAGAGACATGATGGTGTCCATGAAGACCAGAAATCATGCGTTCAAGGGAGCAATGTAAAAAAAATGCACGTGGTCATGAAGGGAGCAATTGAAAAGAAATGGTAGAGGGAAAAAAGGGGTCAAGGGTTGCCATTATTAAAAAATAGCCCAAATATGATATATTTGGTAATATTTGCTAAAGTAACCCTTTTTAGCAACAAAAATCAAAATTAGCATGAAAGCAAGATTTTCAAGAATAGGGTTTTCCGAGAAATTGGTTTGACAAGCCAAGTTACCAGATTTGGCGAAAAATCAAGGGGACCATAGAGTAAATGTTAACTGTAAAATTAGCCTACATTAGCTTGTTTAATACATCTTTAAATGTAACTTAAAATAAAATTAGATCATTTAAAAAATATTAGGTATAATAAATTATGTATACTGATGCCAATCAAAATGAGATCTGGTCTACTACTTTTCATTAAAAAATTGGTTTATAACATAGATCACAATAAATTAACTTTCGAGTGTAGAGTAAAGTTGTCCTTACTTTGCAGTCTTAACCATAACTTTGTTTAAATATGCTGAAACATAATGCACCAAATTTAAACAATATTTCGCTGCAGTACATGGCAACGCATAAGATTGCATTTTGCCACCATGTCAGAAAAATTCTGCACGTTTGGTTTTCAAAATGTGGTATCATTTAAAAAATAGAACTATTTGTTAAATTATCTAGATCTTATCCAATATTTATTTGCTGCAACTGTCTTATATATTTATTTGGAACTGTAAATGCTTCTAAAAATTTTTTTTACTGTAAATTTGACCCACTTTTTTAATTTTTTAACTACAAGGATGGTTAGTTTTAGTTTAACATACTGTAGCATATGGTACTAGCCGACCCTTTTTCTCCAACACGTGGGCAGCAACATCCAGTGTTTGCACATGTGCTTTTGATAAAGTACCAAAAGAGAGTTTTTCTCATCAGCGGCCTGGCGTTCTGATTTGGTCCGCCCCTTGTGTCTGGCAATTAAATTCTGTGGGTTTTCAGGAACGATTTTCCCATCGACACAGCTGGAGTTCCATCAGTTCTTTAATCCCATGTCTGGAATGGAGATTAGCTTTTGTGAACTCAAGTCGCCATTACAGATGGTTTTTGCAACTGTGTGGGGGGGTGTCTCCAGTTCTGTTGAGGACAAAAACATCTATTGCAAGGGCTCAGAATTTGCCCCCCCCCCCGTTTCAGAGCTATGGATCCAAGAGAACGGGTATTTGATAACTTCAATTAAAAATGTAAATATTTTTTATTTTCTTGTTTCATGTGGTTTTTTTTATACAAAAACACAACTTGTAAAGTCTTAAGCAACTTTTAAGTATTAATAGTTTTGTTTATTTTCCATTATAGAAGATAAGACTAATGAAAATTTTTTAGGACCTTTTTAAAAGACCACTCGCAGACAGATGAAACTTCCCTTGGTGTTGGGCTTCCAAAAACTTTACATAGCCAATTTCAAATCATACTACTTAACCGAATAAGATTTTACCCTCAAAAAGAACTTGTTGAAAATTTAAGAGACAGCTAAGATACAGGAATGAGAAAGTAATCCTCATTTCTATAACCTCAGTAAAGTTAATTCACCTCAGAGATCGAAACAATTTCACCAATGGACTTCTTGAGCTTCTTCAGCTTACGGGTGAAGTACCAGAATCTAGATTTGGCAGTGACCTCATCTGGAGCAAAAATTCGCATTCGGAACAGAGGAGTATCAGTCAGCTTATCTTTTGGAATAGCCCGTCCAATGATCTGGTACTCTTTGAGCTGTTGGGGGAAAAGGATGCATTAGAACTAACAAACATTACAGGAACACTTGCTCAAAAGAATTTATTTAGATGAATTACCTCTTTTTCTTGCTAATCCCAGTAAGCATTGAAAAACAGAAAATTCATTACAACAGATTGAAGGTTCACTTTAATATTTACTATGCTACATCTTAAATCTGACCGACATTCACCATTGCATTGACTTTAACTTTTTCACTAACTCATTTAAGACATTAAAAACCAATAAGGTAAACCTTGGCAGTGTGACCACCAAGCATTTTTAACATGCAAAGGAATATAGTCTACCAAAAATCCATCAGTGTGGTACAGATGATAAACTAGAATACATACTAGCCAAATTAATGCATTGGATCTGGAAGATGTTGGTCAAATCGCTGAATGTGCACAAATTGGTGAACTACTGGCTCTACGTTAACCTAATCACTTGAACTTGGTAAGGGATAAGATGACTACAATTATAAATATCGTTGGCTTAGAACATAAATTAGCTGCAATACATAGGAAGTGCGAAAAGACTAAATGCTTTTTATTCATTTTTTCTACTGTACAACTAATGCTGGAACAGAAATATACTGCAAATTTTTTTATTTTTGACTCTAAAACAAAAAGCATGAACTCTAAACACTGGTTTGCCATTTAATGAATTTTTACTCCAGGCCGACGACAAACTAATTGAAATATAAGATACCATTCAAGAATCAAATACATGCTACGTCAAAAAAATTTAGTGAAAATCTTTCCTAAAGGCATTATTTTAATAGAAAACAATTTATAAGTTATTTTTGATGGCGCCCCATACTTCCACGCGGTAGGCTTAATGGTGCCAAACTTATGAAGTAAGGTTAATCATATAATTTTGTATGAAAACAATTCCAAAGAATTTTTTTAAATATTGCATGCATACTCACTTGTCCTTTTACTTTCATGATCAAGAATTATTTTTATTCAAGTTATATTTATGTATAGAAGACGTCTTCAGCCACGAACACACGCTGAATCACGCCGCGATAAATGCAAACGTAGCAGTTAACGGTTGTGATTAAGATTCTGTAGCATTACAGTTAACATACAGAATTTCTTAATGTGGAACAGTCGATGCAGTATCAAAATTCTGTCGAATATTTTCGCAGAGCAAATATATACGATTAAGCCACGGTATAAGCTCTTTGAAATAACTTTAATCTCCAACTCGAATTTGGTTTGCTTTATTTAAATAACTTGACGTTGGTGCACCAACAAGACACTTCATTCTTTCTCGTTGAATTCGAACTTAGTAGTAACCATTCAAAATATTCGGGCATAAAAATAATCATCAAAACTCTTGGTCGATCTTGCAATGAGCTATTGGTGATTGGATCAATCCCAAAGAAAATGATCGGAGGACAACGCCTCCAATTTTGAACCCTGATCAAATGACGAGATCAACCACTAAGCCGACTGATTTAGCTTTCACCAGTCCCCATGTACATAAGGGACTGATCCCGGACAGTCGTCAATAGCCCGTTGTGTTGCTTTAGTTTGACGTTAACTAAAAATTACCAATTACCCCATGTACATGATGGTCTGTGGCAAGACCCAAGTTTCGAACTCGTCATCCTTCCAGTTGCTATTCCGTTTCTGTTCCAACTGGTCTACCGTAGAGTGCCTATATAATAAGAGTGGCGACATACGGAAAACACTTTCTGATTGGCTTAGAGACCTTTTCTACCGCCCGAAGCGGTCTTTTCCCAGCTCCCGTAGACTTAACATGGGAACTTTTTGTGTGTTCGAGAAAAACGTGTGTATATTAAATTAAAAAGAAAATATAGCTTATTCGTGTTCCATTTCGTGTTCTAGAATGTTTATTTATAATTATTTTAGTGTTTTGTCAGTGTAAATTTGAAGACTTTTTAAGTAAATAGCTTTTTTTGAACAACGTGCTGTTTCCCGCTACTTTGGCGATGTAAACATCGCGCCAAAGGCAGTTAGCAAGTTTTAAACTTTTGATAATGCGATGTTTTTTTAGCTGTTTCCTTATTAAAGGTTTACAATAACCTATGCCGAATTGAATCATCAGAAAAGCAGAGAGTAAACTGTAGCAATGCTTTATATAAAAAGAATAAAATAAATGTTTATATAAAAGTGTTATTTTTGATGCAAACTTTCATCTTTATTTTGCTGCTAGATCTCGGAACAAAACCACCACATCAATATTTATCTGTGAATTTGGATATAAATGCTGTTAACTATTTTTTTATCTTGAGATTATTTTTTTATCTTGAGATTATTCTTGTATGTTTAGGCCAATATTTGCTCATAATTTAGTTTCAATCTGTTAATTCTATTTTGCATGTGAAAATGTGGTAGATTTTTTAACAAATGTGTACTGATGGTGTTGATTATTTTTGAAATTACATGTCTTTTGAATTGTATAAATGGATGAAACTTAAAATTAAATTTTAGTGGGTTAAATTTTTGTGTTATGCATTAAAAAGGTCAAATAAAAATGTTCAGTATCTTTTCTGGTTCGGTTAATGTAAGGAAAGGATTAATCACACTAAAAAAAACTACATGTGTTGAACAGTTGGTTGAAAGAAAGTTTTATTTTAAGGAACTATCCATTAATAGTAGGATATTTCAAATATATTTTTTATTTAATGTTATAAAATTAATGCGTAAACTTCTATCACACAGCATGGAAAGAATTTAAAGAAAAAATTTGTGCCTTAGAGAGACCATAGACTTCTAATATAAGAATAATAATTATATCTCCTCTATGAGAGAGACAACACATCAGATCTTATTTTATTTAACACTGAAGTTATAAGCTTAACTTATTCATTTTCTTGTTAATATTCACGAAAACAAGTTCAATAAGTCGTAAGCATAAAATTTGCGGGACATAAGCACTATCGCCAAAAGAAAGAGAGAGCAGGAAATGTGGGAAACTGATGGAAGAAACATATTCGCCCAGCAACCGATTCTGGTAGAAAAATGGCTGCCGCGCATGTGCATTGGACCAAATTTGGTCCCTTGTCGCCACTCTTATTATATAGGCACTCTAGTCTACCGCGGTCCCCAAATTATTCAGTTGCCAAAGTAGCAGTGTTCAAAATTTCCAAAATTAAAAACTTTATAGGTAATGGTAATTTTTGTTAACGTCGTACTAGAGCAACACAACGGGCTATTGACAACGGTCCGGAATCAGTCCCTTAAGGGAAAGATTCGAGGACAACACCTCGTAATTTTGAACCACGGTCAGATGACGAAGCAACACCTGAGCTGGCACCCCATTCTCCAAACTTCCACGCCAACCCAACGTGAGGATTTTCGGACACGACAAACTTAAGGTGCACCAACCGCCTCTACACCATACGTTTACAAACATCCATGCCCGGACCCGGATTCGAACCAGGAACCTTCCGATCCAGAGGCTAACACCTTAACCACTATACCGGTTGGTCGGCTTTTATTTTGAAGGATTATTGGGGATCGTAAATTTCATTATCAAAAATAATGTGAGGTTTGTATTTCTTTCAATTAAAAGAAAAATTTGCGGAAGTTTTTTTTTTTTTTAAACTTTATAAACAAAAACCTTCCGCAAAATTTTTTTTTAATTGAAAGAAATACAAACCTTACATTATTTTTGATAATGAAATTTACGATCCCCAATAATCCTTCAAAATAAAAGCCGACCAAACGGTATAGTGGTTAAGGTGTTAGCCTCTAGATCGGAAGGTTCATGGTTCGAATCCGGGTCCGGGCATGGATGTTTGTAAGCGTATGGTATAGAGGCGGCTGGTGCACCTTAAATCTGTCGTGGCCGAAAGTCCTCACGTTGGGTTGGCGTGGAAGTTTGGAGAGTGGGGTGCCAGCTCAGGTGTTGCTTCGTCATCTGACCGTGGTTCAAAATTACGAGTTGTTGTCCTCGAATCTTTCCCTTAAGGGACTGATCCCGGACCGTCGTCAATAGCCCGTTGTGTTGCTCTAGTACGACGTTAACTAAAAATTACCAAATTATCTAGATAGGAAGGTTCATGGTTCGAATCCGGTTCCGGGCATGGATGTTTGTAAGTGTATGGTGTAGAGGCCATAGACTTCTAATATAAGTAGACTGAGCATCGCTATTGAGAAGAGCTTCGCAAAGCGTCCGCAACATGTTGTCAGTAGTCACGTGACTATTTTACGAAAATTCAGTTTGGTTGCTTGATTTGGCCTTTTAGCGCCTCTCTTGGCGATATTTTCTCATAAAAAGTTAACGATTCGATGAACATAATACTGAGTATTTCTGGAATTTTAGTTACATTTTAACATTTTTGGGCAATGCAAATGAATATTTACTTTTTCACTTCTGAATATTTTTTGAATTCGTATCACTTTTTAATGTTTTTAGTTTTATTATGGAATTAAGTTCTCATTGGGATTAAGGTTAACCAGTACACTTAAGATAAATAAACGGTAGTCAATAGATTAATTTCATATTTTATTTATAGTTCATCAACTGTATTCGTTGTAGAGAAGTTATCTGATTTAATTTCAGAAAATATTTCAAACTTTTGGAAAAACGTATTGAGGTTAGCATGAGTTGGAATTAATTGAAAAATAAATACCCATGTTTGGTAATAACTTCAATTTAATGTGCATAATATTGAATATGCATAATACTGAATGCTCCTTGAATTTGAGTTACATTTTAACATTGTTGGGCAATACAAATTAATATTTACTATTACACTGCTGAATATTTTTTGAATTCATATTACTTTCTAATGTTTTTAGTTATTTGAGCTTTTTTATAATTAACTGAAGTTCTCATTGGGATTAAGTTTAACCAGCACATATACAAACAAAGCAGTACGCATGAGATAAATAAATTGTAGTCAATAGATTGCTCTCACGACATGAGTTCAGATTAAAATTTGGTATAAGATAGTTGTTTTAAACTCGACTTTCTTTAATTAATACAATATTTTATATATATATTTCTTCAAAAAGTGTATTAGGTGTGAAGAATTTATCTCAAAAGATTTCATTTCAGAAAATAATTTAAACTTATTTCAATGTAATGAGGTTAGCATGAGTTGGAATAAATTGAAAAATAAATGCCCATGTTTGGAAATGACTGCATGAATAAATATTTTACTGATGCATAAAATAAAAATACTGAAAACAGATAGGAAGATTCCCTGTTCAAATAACGTTTGGGTTACCACTAAAGCTTTTATTGATATTATGGATTCTTAATTGCTTACGTTTCCATAAACACAAATTTATTCAAGATATTACGCAGAAAAATATTAACAAGAAAAGCTATACCCAAAATCTTTAAAATTGAAGGAAATTATTTTAAACTATACCCTTGATGTTAGCTATTTTGCAATTTTAGATTTCTGGTTCAAAAACTAATTAAGTTGCAACTGTGTGTCCATATATGAATTTGAATTCATCAAAGTGATGATGTCAATAACTCTTGACAATTTTTATGCTTTTAAGCATGTACAAAAGTTTGGTAAAGATTTTTATATTGAATTTTTATTGCTTATTATGTGTGAAATCAATATTTAATAAATAAAAAAGATAAATAAGAAACAGTAAACGAATGAAATTTACTGTCACATTCATCACATTTTAAATGAACTAAAAGACAGAAACAAATTCTTCGATTAATTAATTAATAAGATTTTCTTCTTTCTTCATCTTTGGGAAAACTAATAAATGGAACAAAATAAAATTTTTAAATATATAAGAACTGAATAAATGAATTTTCAGCAGGTGAACATCTTTACAAGTTCTTATTACAAGTAAATATAAACTGTTTTACTTATAGTTCCAAAAAATCATAAATACAAATTCACAATTACAATACGGCTTAGAAAATGCTTTAATCCTATTTTTAACAAATTTATTTTATTTAATATATAATTAAAAGTTTCAAACGTTATCGTTTATTTTAAATATTATTCTTATGTAATTACAGTTTGCACAGATGGGTGGATACAAAACAATTTTTCTCAGCAAGAAAAATAATTTATGTGATGTACTTAAATTGATGTTACCAAATTCATAACATTTTTATCGTGAGACACGAAATAATATAGTACCTTCGTTTCCAAAACATAATCGCCAAGACAGAGAACGATTTTGCACAAGTTTTTACATTTCGCTTAACTATTTTTAATATTTTACGAGAGTATAAATTTCATTTTACAATTAGAAACACATTCCACTCGTTATTTTGTTTCAAACATTATTTTAGATACATACTGATTGCAAATGTATGAAATCTTTTGGTACAGCTACACTCTACGTTTATGAGTGATGGCAACGGCTTGGCGATTTTTTTTGGCGCACTTCTAGTAGCGAGTTACGATAAATTAAGGCAACCCGTCTTTCGTTTCGGTTGTTATGGTTTTCATGGCAACCTCGACAAACGGAAACTTTCAATTTTCATTTTGAATATTCTAGAAAGTTCTTCCAAAATCCGTTCAAATCGTTTGATTTCATTGATTCGTTTGAAATTTTTCTTTCCTCCCATTGGTTATTTTGATTTTAAAATATCCTTTGATTGCATTGGCCGTTTAAATTTTTTTTTCTTTGATACCATTGGTTTATTTATTTGTATTTCTACAGTTGTGGAATTTTTATTTCATAATAATTTTTTTTTCACGGCAGAGTTCTGACATGTATTGTTTTTTGCATTTGTGGAATATTCTTGTTTCGTAATTTTTTTTCTCGGGACCGTTCTGATGTATCAGGTTGTATTATTTCTTGCTTTTTTTCTTTTAAAAATCTTTTTCTTTTTCAACTTGCCTACTGTATTTAGTGTAATTGATAAGTTTCATGGTATTCTTTACCCAACATTCGTAGCTTAGTTTCTCTGCTGGTTCACAAATGTGTTTTAATATGTGCTTAAGTTTACTACTTTTTGTGAAAGTTTTTTAAAATATTCTTTTCAAAACGTTCTGAAAATGTTTAAAAAGTGTGTTGTAAAAAGAAAAAAAGTTTTGACAGAAAAGAGTTAGGAAATAATTCTTTCCTTGGCGACTTTAGAAGTGCGCCAAAAACGATCGCCAAGGCCGTTGCCACCGCTCATAAACGTAGACTGTAGCTGTACCAATCTTTTCATGGAATGGGAAATGTCCGCAGGTTGTATTTTTATTAATTCCAAAGTTAAAATATCCATTTTTATCATACTACAGGGTGTCCTAAAAGTTCTTGTACTGACGATTCGTGAATTGTTACAGAAAATCAACAAACTTTAAAACAATTATTTTTATGCTAATGGTGAAAAGCACTTTTAACATAACGTAGGAAAAAATATGAACTTACATTTGGTTATCGTTGATTGTACGGTCCCCCTTGGCGACTTTTCAATCAAATACGCCAAATTTAAGATGGCGTCGATGAATAAGCCTCAAACAGCGAAATTCTCTGAATGTGTGATAAATTCATTTTGCAATGAAGAATAAAATGACGTGGAACTTTATTATCGCATAACTTGAGTGCGAAGAAAATCAAACGATAAAAATTAAAGCCTCGATAAAAATATAAGTAGACGATAAAATTCAATAATTAAAAAAAACAGGCAATATATTTTTTTTTTTAAAGTTGGGAGGTGCGGAAAGTTTTAGGACACCCTGTAGAAAGTATTGAAAAATACAAATGTGAAAGAAACGTTTTTCGCTCACCTGTGAAATGTAATGTTTCCACCTTTAATAAATTTGGAATTATATCCATGTACGCGGCACCGTAGACAAATTTTATTTTGAGTATTCAATGCATTTGCTACTAGCTAGGGAAGAAGGAATGCGTAAACAATATGCGCGAAGAGAGAAGGAGTCACGTGACTACTGATTTTGGTCACATGATCATGCGGACATAAAAAGGTTGCCATAGCTCACTCTACTATTATATCTCCTCTATGGTAGAGGCGGCTGGTGCACCTTAAATCTGTCGCGGCCGAAAGTCCTCACGTTGGGTTGACGTGGAAGTTTGGAGAGTGGGGTGCCAGCTCAGGTGTTGCTTCGTCACCTGACCGTGGTTCAAAATTACGAGGTGTTGTCCTTGGATCTTTCCCTTAAGGGACTGATCCCTGACCGTCGGCAATAGTCCGTTGTGTTGCTCTAGTACGACGTTAACTAAAATTACCATTATCTTCAAAACAAAACAACAAATCGCAAAACATTTCGTTTTGTAGACTGAAATCCTAGAAAGTTTCTTTTGAGTGCAAAATGCAGCGCCTAGGGCCACACTAGGTTGCTATAGAATTACGGAGGTTGCTATAGATTTCGCCGTATCGGCTCAGAAATATTTTTGGCATGGGAGCCTATTCGATTTAAGCCAATTTCGATTTTGGAATGAATTGTAGTGGAAAGTCACGCCAGTCGCTCACGACGTTCAGTACGATTATAACTTTAACCTTGGCTTGCTTGTTATCTCTCCTTCAGCTTGTAGAGAACTAGTGTGCCCATATAATAAGAGGGGCGACAACTGATCAATGCACATGCGAGGCAGCCAATTTTCTACCAGAATCGTCTCCAAGACGGTTGCTGGGCGAAAATGTTTTTTCATCGCGGGTTCCCGCATTTCCTTCTCACTCTTTCTTTTGGCGATTGTGTTATGCCCTAAATTTTTATGCTCATAACTTATTGAAATTGTTTTTGTGAATATTTACAAGATAAAGAAAAAAGTTAAGCTTATAACTTCAGTGTTAAATTGAAATACTATCTGATGAGTTGTCTCCCTCAGGCACTTCAGTTTTTTCTTTGAATTCTTTCCATGCTGTGTGATTGAAGTTTACGCACTAATTTTATAACATTAAATAAAAAGTAGATTTTAAATGTCCTACTATTAATGGATAGTTCCTTAAAATAAAACTATCTTTCAACCAACTGTTCAACACATGTAGTTTTTCTTTAGTATGTTTAATCCTTTCCTTACATTAACCGAACCAGAATAAGATAAGATACTGAACATTTTTATTTGACCTTTTTAATAAATGACACAAAATTTCAAGCTGTTTAAATTTAATTTTTGTTTAAAGTTTCATCCATTTATACAAGTCAAAAAACATGTAATTTAAAAATAGTCACCATCTAACCATTTGTTAAAAAATCTATCACATTTTCAGATGAAAAAATAGAATCAACAGATTGAAACTAAATTATGAGCAAATATTGGCATAAACATACAAGAATAATCTCCAGATAAAAAATAGTTAACAGCATTTGTACGCATTTGTATCCAAATCCACAGATTAATGTTGATGTGGTGGTTTTGTTCCGAGACCTAGCAGCAAAATAAAGATGAAACTTTGCATAAAAAATAACACTTTTGTAAACATTTCTTTTATTCTTTTTATATAAAGCATGGCTACAATTTACTCACTGCTTTACTGATGATTCAATTCGGCATAGGTTATTGTAAACCTTTTATAAGGGAACGGCTAAAAAAACAACGCATTATCAAAAGTTTAAAACTTGCTAACTGCCTTTGGTGCGATGCTTACATCGCCAAAGTAGCGGGGAACACCACGTTATTCAAAGAAAGCTATTTACTTAAAAAGTATTCAAATTTATACTGACAAAACGCTAACATAATAATAAATAAACATTCTAAGAACACAAAATGGAACATGAAAAAGCGATATTTTCTTCACACGTTTTTCTCGTACACACAGAAAGTTCCCATGTTAAGTCTACGGGAGCTCGGTAGAAAAGGTATCTAAGCCAATCAGAAAATGTTTCCAGTATGTCGCCACTCTTATTATGTAGGCACTCTATAGAGAACAAGCGAATGGAGAGAGAACGATCAGAAATGTTAAAAACATTTAGTGGCTCCGGTGAAGCACCTGGCATGACTAGTCGATAATGAGAGAACGATCATAGTTAAATTGGGTGTTTTCTTTAAAATAGCTGTTATTTGTGTGGTAATGGTTTTCTGTGCAAAGTAACAGCTTTATTCACATGTAAACAATACAAAAGCATTCTCATGATCGTTCTCTCATATTTTCCTCTCCATTTGGTAACAAGCATTGTAGATTATCTTGGAACTTCTAAAAGAGTCTGAGATATTTGCAAAATTTTCTGAACGGCTCTCGTGATAATTTCGAGGATTGAAAAACTAATTTGTTTTTACTGTGAAGCATTGCAGATTATCTTATAACTTCTAAAAGAGTCTGATACATTTGCAAAATTTTTTGAACGCTCTCGTGATAATTTCAAGAATTGAAACACCAATTTGTTTTTACTGTGATGAATCTTTCACACGAGGGTATACGGCAGTATACGCCGATACCATCTGGTTTTTTCAGCAAATTCCGTATACCCTCTGCTTTTTCTTAAAAATTATGTACACGCTTTGCTTTTCCTAGAAAACATCACATGAAACTCACATAGCTGTAGAAGCAAAAGAAAAGTTTCTTTTTTCGAGATATCACCTTGGTACGTAATTCAAAAATCGTATATATTTATCAAAAGCAATTCAGTTAAGTATTGTCAATAGATGAAATCTAGACTTTGCTCTGATGTTAATGAAGAAAACTGTCAACTTTTGAAGGATATATCCATGTTCTTTCAAGAAGATATAAATACAGGGGATATTCGCCTTGGAGAAAAGGAGGTGTAAAGGATCTCTCGGCGTTTTGGTAAAGATGAAATGTGCACTATTCAGGGTTTGAGGGACCAATGAAAACGCCCAAGTTGTTCCAGAAAAATAAAGTCTCTTCTAAGAACATTTGAAATATTAAGTTCCACGAACGAGCGCGGGTTTAGTTTAATGAATAACATAGTGTAACAGATTTGAGAGCATCTTTATTGATTTCAAACGTCTCCAATCTAATGTTTATTAATGCAAATGGACTACCTTTAGAACACTTTCAACCGGAAAAAATTTGTAAATTCTTGGTATGGCCAACCATCGCTATTCAATAGTTTCAAAAGCACATGACCTCAAAACGCTACGTGACGTCATTGTACACCACGATGTAATGTTTATGTTTGTCTAGCGCGTTGAAATTTTATATTGCTTTCTCTTTTAATTTTTAAACAATCAATTAAAAAAATTTTGTTCTTGTTATTTCAACGTCGCTATAAAAGTAAACAAACCGTCATAGTGCATAGTGATGTCACAAGAAGCGGCGTATGAAAACTTGCGTTTTTGAGATGAAGTAAATAGTGCTTTATTAGGTTATAGTTTTGGCTTCAACAGTTCAAAGTAAAGGCACTTCCATTATCTTTCCTACTTCCGTGGGTTTTATATGATTAAATTAATATTTTTTTGTTTCATTTGTACCGATTGTTCTCAACTTTTTTCAAAGAATTCTTATTTGAAACTAAGTTTGAGTTAATTTTTGGCGCTTGTTCTCGCTCAACTTTTACCTGAACTTTTACTTGAAAACAAAACTTAAATTTATTTTAGTGTGTATTTTATTTTAAATAAAATTTTTATCGGGGATTTATATAAAATGTCAATGACTTGTTTTGTTATATGATGAATGAATACCATGTAATTCAGCAAAACATTATTTTAGTTGTATAAAATGTCCTTTGCTTTTTGTAACCTGCATATATCCAACACTTTTTACATTTTTAAACGATTTAATTCTGCATGGCCATGATTGATCTCTTTGGAATTCAGTCAGAAAGAAATTATCAAATCTGAATATGCCTAAGCATCTCTAGAAAATACAAACATTTAAATTAATTTACTTATTGATGCGTAGATGATTTAATGCATTAAATCGAGATTTAAAAAATGCAGTAAGTTATAATTACCATTTTTTTTAACCTAGGGTTCAGTAATACAATTATGCATCGTAAAAGTATTGGGTTTATTTGCAGATGCTTTTTCATCAAATCCTTGTCATGGACACCCATATAGGGGTGTTGAAGCCTCCTCCCTAGCCATTAGTATTGCTAAATTTGATAAATTTAAAACAATAAAATAGACTGAACCTTTTTTTAAATATAAAACATTGACGATAACATTGTCTTTATCAAATTTCTTTTCATTTAAAAATTGAATTTTAAACAAATAAGAAAACTTTAACTGTACAATTCCATTGTAACTTCTACCTTCAAAAAATTGCTAAACTTTATGTGTTTTGATGGATTTAGAGATAGATTTGTGTTAAAATTTCTATCAGATTGCTATGAAATTTTCTCTTATAATAAACTTAAAATTTCAATAAACTGAAGGTCATACAAACACAAGTATTGACGACCAGCTACAGGCTCAAGCCCAACAAGGCTGGTCCTTTGTTTATAAATTCTCCAATTCCCACTGACTATCCAATTGTGTCTTAAATTCGTACACTCCCTTTGAATTAACTATATTTTCTGGCAACGCGTTTCAACTGTCTATTACCCTATTAAAGTAGTAGTTTTTCCTTAAATCCCGGTTAAAATGTGTCTTATTCAATTTATACCCATGGCCCCTTGTTCTGTTATCCCTATTGAAATTTAAGCCCTCTGTGTCCCCTTGTTTTACAAACTTGAAAAGCTGAATCAAATCCCCCCTCCTTCTTTTTCTTTCCAGTGTATACATGTTTAGCTTACTTAAACGTTCATTATAGTCGAAATTTGCTAGCCCCTTTATTATTTTTGTAGCTCTGTGCTGAACCCTTTCAATTGATTCTATGTCCTTTCTCATATATGGAGCCCAGAATTGTACAGCATATTCTAGATGTGGTCTTACTAAACCCTTATATAATGGCAAGATTATATTCATATCCCTTGAAGTTACAGTCTTTTTAATATACCCCAATAACCTATTAGCCTTTTTACCCGCAGCTGAACATTGGTGACCCATTTTAAAATCCCTGTGAATTATCACCCCAAGATCCTTGACTGTTTCTCCCTCCTTTATCTTTACTCCTTGAAGACAGTACTCGGCTCCACTATTCCTGTAACCCATATGCAGAACTTGACATTTCCCTACATTAAATGACATATCCCATTTTACAGCCCATTCGGATATCTTATCAAAATCTCCTTGTAAATTTTCTATCTGTAACTTGGTATCCACTGTCCCCCATATTTTTAAGTCATCTGCAAATATACTGATTCTATTCTTGATCCCCTGACCTATATCATCTATGAAAATTATAAATAAAATTGGTCCCAAAACTTATCCCTGAGGCACCCCACTTATAACTTCTGTCCACTGTGAATAATTTCCTTTTACCTGCACACTCTGCTTTCTACCCAATAACCAATTCTTTATCCATATTAATGTTTTTCCCTGAATCCCCAGCCTTTCCATTTTAAACAGTAATGCCTCATGAGGTACTTTATCAAAAGCCTTTTGAAAATCTATGTATATGATATCCACACTGCTCTTATTATCCAGCTCCTCAGTAATTTTTTTGTAGAACTTCAAAAGGTTTGTAGAGCAGGAGCTGCCCTTCCTAAACCCATACTGATTCTCTGATAACAGTCCCCCCTCCTCCAAGTATAACATTATATGCTTTTTTAACAGAGATTCAAATATTTTGCAAATTACTGTTGTTAAACTTACTGGTCTATAGTTGCCCGGATCACTTTGTATTCCCTTTTTGAAAATTGGAGTTTTGTTGGCCAACTTCCAATCCATTGGCACCCAACCTGTGCTATATGTTGAATTAAATATTGTGTGAATTACTTCCCCCAGTTCTTCCGCGCATTCCACTAGTACTCTCGGATAAATATCGTCTGGCCCTGGTGCTTTAGATGGCCTAATTCTTTTCAACTGATGTACTATTTCTTCCCTGTTGAATTTGCATTCTTTAATTATACCCCCTGCAAAGGCTCCATCCTTGGGATCCTTTTTTAAACTATAGTTACCATTGAAAACCCCCAGAAAAAAGTCATTTAACACGTTTGCCATTCCCACCTCGTCTTGAATTAATTCACCTCCCTTCCCCTCTAACGGGCCCAGTGTAGTACTAAATTTATTTTTACCACTTGCATATGCAAAAAATTCTTTTGGGTTTATATTTATTTCCCTTGCTAATTTTTCCTCCAAGGACACCTTTTGATTCCAACTAATAGTTTTAAACTCCTTTCTGGCTTTCTGATATGCCTCCTTGTCCCTGTCGTTACCAGTGTTTTTATATACCCTGTATGTTCTTTGTTTTAATTTTAAAGCTTTGTGTGTTTCCCCTGAAAACCACATAGAGAGCAATTTTCTAGATTTTCCTTTTTTCCTGAACGTTACATGTTTTTTTAACACCCTGTCTAACTTATTCTTGAATTCCTCCCATTGTTCAGAATGATGCGGTGCTAATAATCCCCCTTTGAATCTTTCCTTTAACTCTTCCCTTATCTTATGAAAATTTACCTTTCTGAAATTTGGAATTATTCTACTATTGATTGTGTATGCTGACTGAAAATTTATACTTAATCTGATACTTCTATGATCACTTTCTCCCAGTGGCTCACCTATAACCAAATCCTGCACCCTATCCTCATCATTGCTAAAAATCAAATCCAATATTGCATTGTCCCTAGTATCCTCATTCACCATCTGGTACAAAAAACAATCCTGTATCACTTCCAAAAATTCTGCCCTTTTCCCATTTGTAGCTAGATTGTTTGTCC
The DNA here is from genome assembly GCA_947359465.1 of Metellina segmentata. NCBI lineage: Eukaryota > Metazoa > Arthropoda > Arachnida > Araneae > Tetragnathidae > Metellina > Metellina segmentata. Next base: position 7,156,090 of record OX375882.1, read on the forward strand.
AGTCAATATTTGGATAGTTATAGTCCCCCATTAAAATTAATTCTCCTTTTTGACATGCTTCGTTTATCAGATTGCACATGCCCTTTTCCTGCTCTTCACTACAAACAGGAGGTCTATATATATTACCCAGAATTAGTCCTTTGCCTTTGTCTGTATTCAGTTTCACCCAGACTGATTCCATACCCTCAGTTTTACTATTTAACTTTATTTCCGTACAGTTTAAGAATTCTCTCACATAAATCAAAACCCCACCCCCTTTCCTATTCTCTCTGTCCTCCCTAAACATTGTGAATCCACTTAATTCTAAAATTTGTGCATCTTCACTGCTTGCCCAACTTTCAGTAATCCCAATGATATCTATATCCTCTGCTTGTGAAATTCCCTTGAGCTCATCCATTTTATTTCTCACGCTGCGAGCATTACAATAAAATACTTTTAGCTTATTTTTCACCCTTATATTGCACTTTCCCCTTGTATTATTTGTCTTGGTATTGTTTTTCTCCCTTACATTGCACTTTCCCTTTGTATTGTTTGTCTCCTGCAATTTAGACCCTGTTAGTTTTCCTAAGCAATTACTGTGTACTGTCAACCCTCTATGTCCTTCCCATCCCTGCTTGTATACTAGTTTTTTGACTCCAGAATATTCAAAACCCGCTTGCCAACCTCCCTATTACATATCAAGCTTAAATGCAAATTGTCCCTGCTTATCCAATCCCTCCTGCACTCCTTCCAAACATCTAAAATTCTAACCTCCTCCCTCTCACACAAATCCCTTAACAACCCGTTCATCTTATTGGCCCTTTGATTTAACCACCCATTACCTAACCCATACCTAGGGAGTAATCCTAATACTGTTACTTCTGCCCCATGTGACTTAATGCCTCTTAAAAGTGTTCCTGCTTCCCTCTTAAACTCAACATTAGTAGTCCTCTCTACGTCATTTGTTCCCACCCACACTACTGCCTTTTCCTCCCCTTTAACCACACCTGCCTTAACTGCCTCAACTACATGTTTTACCCTGGCACCTGGCAAGCAACACCTTGCAAAATTGCGCTTTTTACGCCCTACCATTTCTCCCAAAACCCTAACCATTGAATCACCAACCATTACCCCTCTAGTTACCTTATCCCCCTGATCAACATGCCCCAAGTTTACACATTGGACACCTTTTTCCACTCCCTCTGCAGCCCTCACCTTCAAAGCCTCCAGCTCCTTCCTCAAATCACCCATCTCTAAGCAACTCTTGCATGTAAATTCAACCTTCTCTGACATTTTAACCCCGCTCACACACCCCTTTCCTGCCTCAACCATATTCCCACACAAGTCACATCCCACATAGAACTCCCCACTGGCTCCCTCTGTCCTCATCTCCTTGAACATTCTAACTATACCCATGCTTATGCAAAGTAACACTCAATGCACAGAAAAAGCACTACACAAAATCAAATATACAGAAAAAGCACTAAGTCAAATACACAGAAAAAGCACTGCACTTAAATGAAATGAATGAAAACAAACAAGACACAAAATATTTAGGCCCAACGAGACATACGTGAATTAGGCCTAACGAGACTTGACTTAGGACTATTTGACAAGTCAAAAACTAAGTACAAGGAGTTCATACATAAGTACATAGAACTAAGTACATAGTTTGTTCAAAATTGAACAGGGAACACGAAAAAGAAGATTTTTTTCCGATGCGGCTATTAATTTAGTATTTATTAAGTGTCTAAGTGAAAAAGAAAAATTTCAAACGCGAGTGAGCAAAAGACGTACAAATTTTCAGTCTTCAGTAGTGATTTTTTTGAGTGCTTCTAAACGTGAATTTTTGCAGTTCTTCGAGCTATTTTAGAAATTTCAATTTGGTTCCTGGTAATATTTTTTTTTGAAATTCGGGGAAAACCAATACATTTTCGTTATTCTTTTGGTAAACTGTCATATCTATAGCTTATTACTATTAGTTTTTTAATTTAAAAACATCGCACAAAACCTTAGAATATACTCTTTCTTACCGTACAATTATTTTTGAAATGGGTTAATAAATAAATTCGATGCGATCAAAAGTTGGTCATACAAATTTTGGAATATTGGTAAATTTCCGTCAATTTTTATTAACTGTCATATCTATAGCTTATACCAGGTGTGGCCAACCTTTTACATACCATGCGTCAATTTTTTTCTCATACGAGTTCAGATGCGCCATACAACTCAAGCACCTTTTCTACCTTACGTTCATGGTCCTGCCATTTCCTTAATAACTTTTTCAATAAAAGTATGTTTATCGACATAATTAACATTTTTAAATGATTTAATTATATTGTATGTAAAACAATGTCTATTACAGACAATTCTTCAAATTTGAATCAGTCATTCGCGACCTCGTTTTCCTTTTAATAAATTTCATGGTTGAAAATGCTTGTTCACATCTGTATGTTACAAAACGGCATAATAACTTTTTGCAAATTTTCTTAGTTCCATTAAATGTTCACAGGGTAATGAACGCCAGAAATTAATCATGTCAGAAGCATTTTGATCTGAATATAAAGCTCATCAAATTTCAATTATGAATTTGTTTTGAAATCAATAAATACCCTTTTTATAATACTAGGCATCTTCATTACGTTTTGTTCACAAAGTGAAAATGGTTTATTAATGCGAGAATACAGTTTTCTTCTTTAGCCAAATCAAAACCTTTGCAATAACTAATTTTAATATATTTGGTCAAATTTTTATTATCCGTAGCACATCCACTCTGCTCTTTTAAGTGTGGAAATTTACTCAAATCCTGACTTTCTAACTGAGATATGAACAGTTTTAATGTCATTTTAAATGAATTAATGCTATTTACTAAGCTAGGAAATAATTTCTTCTTGCCTTGTAGCTTCAAATTTAGATAATTGAGATGGCTAGTAACATCAACTAAAAATGCCAAATCAAATAGCTAGTTGTTATTAAATAATAGGATTCTTTCATCAGGTAGTTCGATTTCATGTTCTAAAAAAATTCATTTTTGACACTGCTTGAAGAATTTCTTACTTTTCTTTGAAAGATTATGTCTCATTCTTTTTTGTTGAAAAAGTCTGAAATTATTTTTGTCTTTTTCTTCTCAATAGAAGAATGTGCATTTTTTAAAGTCTGTCTTTGCTGACCAGCATCATCTGAGACTTTTGCCGCTCCTTCAATCATTGCCTGAGCAAGAGCTGCTTCCTTAAAAACTTTATTTTTCATCGCCTTCTTGAGCCTATCATTGGCTTCCTTTAATAATTTTGAAGCACTGTCCAATATCTCATTCTCTTCCTTACGCAAGCATTTTAAGTTTTGGTTCGTCTTCTATCACCTTTCTGTTCTTTGCCAGCTGCTTAAAATTTTTTTTTCTCTGCTCCCAGTCTATCTTTTTCTTTCCTGTCCTTCTCTAATTTTTCTTGTGCCTCATTTTTTATATCTTACTAGGAGGGTCCGCCCCTTGCTCGCTTACGCTCACCAACCCCCGGGGATTGCTACACAATCCCATTACTTACTTTGGTTGCTTCGCAAACCAACATTACTTTCGCAGAGTGCATCTCCAGGACAACGAAACTATCTGAATAATTCGTATAATCCTGATTTGACTTTCTGGTCCATGACGTCACAGCAAGGGTTTCGCCCTCTGCTCACAGACCCCCCAGGGATTGCCACGTAATCCCGTTTGGGTTGCGAAGCAAACCAATACTTTTGCAAGTGATTTCACTCTTTTTTACTTTAACACTTAATGCACCCTAAACTAATAGCCGCATCAGTAAAAAACCTTCTGCATCTTGTTCCCTGTACAATTTTAAGTAATCTGTGTTAATCTCTTAACTTTACGATCTGTACTTCGTACTTTCTCCGTAAACCTTCGGAGAACAAAGTGAAAAAAGCGAGCCCTTTTCCTCGCCAAATAAAAAGAAATAATTTTTATGGCAATTGTTGCTACGATAAATTTAATATCTGTCAAACCCGATAATCAACAATACAATCCACAACTGCGTGCGAAACCTGCTATGCGAACAAAAAAATACGAAATTTGTGTGACCAACTTTTGATTGTATTGAATTTATTTATGAACCAATTTTTAAAATAATTGTACCATAAGAAAGAGTGTAATGTAATGCATTAAGTGATGTTCTCAAATTTTCAACAACAAATTTTCATGACAAACAAATGTTCAACTTTGTATCATGTTTGGCTTCTTTATTGGAATGTAGTGAAGGAAATACTTTCGCTCTGCAATTCAATGTTTAAGCAACCTTTCAGCAGCTGGCTTAAGGCTTAGCCACCTGCTTTAACAATGGCTTGATGGAATGGTGAGTGGGAAGTTTCGTCTTCTTAAATTTGTTTGTATGTTGACCAACGCTTAGACCATTGATTAAAAAATCTGTGAATACCAAAAACTAGTTCAGACACATCTTCCCCAAACTCTTTTAGACCTTTAAGAAAAGCATTATGTATTGTGTGAATATTACATGTCTAAATGTTAATTAGTTATTTTTTTTTTCAGGGAAGAAATCTCTTTAAAAACTGACTTTCACTAAAAAAAACCCCTCAAGAATTTGTAATAATCATCTTCGATGATAACAGAGAATGATTTTCAATTCGTTCGCAACGCTCCTTCAATATTTAACCCTCTAGATACAGAGACGGCCGAAATTTTTTGCTATCTCTGGTTACGGAGGGGTTTGGAATCTTTCAGATCTCAAGCTCCTGAAGAAACGGCTGAAGTCCATTAATATTTCCATGCCCTCATTTCTGTGCCACAAAGAGAGCAGAGCGTGAATAGCCTCAGTTCCGTAGACAGGAATGTCAGGGTTCTCGATGGGGAGCTTCGAGCACTTAGAATGTGTGTGAGGTTGATGATCTATCCCCTTAAAAACTTTGCCGAAGACCCCTTCGAGTGTAAATTATCATACATATTGAAGATTCCACCATCATTTCAGTGTTTACCCTGACGTATATGGCTAGGTACTAAACGTATTATCTCTGGGTTAACGTTGAGTTAATATCAGCTTGATCCGTCCGGTCTCTTGGCCTCTCCATTCTCGTCTTATTCCTGAATTAAAAAATAAAATGGGTCTGCTGAGACCGCCCTCAGATCTGTGTATGGAGGATGTTATCCCCCCCTTTAAAGTGACCACTGGCATCGATCACCATTTAAGAGCGGTCAGCGTCTGACCTCCTAGAGGGTTACTCCTATTGTTCGACCCTGTCGACCGGTGACATCTATCTTGCGCCAAATGATACGCCACACAATACTATGAAAAGAAAACGTTAGTCGTAAATGCCACTCAAGTTAGGTAATTAGGTAAGAGGGGTCGGACATGCAGATGGCCCTGCTTTCCTTAAACTTCGCCGCTTCGTTTTACTGATAGCCTTTTCCTGTGGGAAAATTTTCAGAACTTGCAGCTAATACACCGCGGGCAATGTGAAGTATCCTTTTACAATTGAAATGGTATGCTTTTGAATCCATTCTTGCAGTGGAATGTAGCTCAGATCAAAATTGAATTCGTACAAACCCTGTTTTTTTAGAGAAAATGAATTTTTTTTTCTGTGCATCATTTTTTTCTTCTCTAAATAAAATTTAAGAACTTAAAACCCCTGAAAAGGTGACAAATTCTCAAAAAGGTGACAAAAAATAAAAAGGTGACGTGTTAGGAGCCTTGCGAGGGAGAAATATAAGTATTTATATTTCAAAAAAATACTGTACTATAAAAAAAAAACATGCTTTTGATCCTGTTAGAAATAATTCGTCCGGTTAAAATTAATACTAAATAGACGATATAAGTACAATTAAATTCTTCAAATGCATAATTATTATTCATCAAACATTTCCAAGCAACATCGTACGAACTCAAATTTTGGGAATATGTGACACCTAATATGTATTATAAAAGGAAGTTTTTTTTTTTCGTGGCCGCAGAATCCTGACGATTCTATGGTAGAGTGCCTATATAATAAGAGTGGCGACATACGGGAAACACTTTCTGATTGGCTTAGAGACGTTTTCTACCGCCCGAGGCGGTCTTTTCCTAGCTCCCGTAGACTTAACATGGGAACTTTTTGTGTGTTCGAGAAAAACGTGTGTATATTAAATTAAAAAGAAAATATAGCTTATTCATGTTCCATTTCGTGTTCTAGAATGTTTATTTAGTATTATTTTAGTATTTTGTCGGTATAAATTTGAAGACTTTTAAAGTAAATAGCTTTTTTTGAACAACATGGTGTTTCCCGCAATCTAAGTTAGCGCGTTGTGCAATCCATCTCATCAATTACGCATGTAATTGAGTGTTTATATAATTCATTAAAACCGAATGTATCCATATTATAACAATCATATGCTTTTTGTTCTCCTTGAAATGATACATTAATTCGCCCAGCAACCATCTTTGCGACGATTCTGGTAGAAAAATGGCTGCCGCACATGCGCATTGGGCCAAATTTGGTCCCTTGTCGCCACTCTCATTATATAGGCACTCTATTCTATGGCACTTACAGCATTGAGATTTGGCACACAGGCAGAGAAGCGGCTCAATCCCATGATAGTACTTTACGCAAGTCCAACTTGATTGGCTAGTTTCACGGGCTTGGCTTCACTTGGATATCTCGCCAATCTGATTGTTGCAGTCACAGAGAAGTAGTATACAGAGCGTTCACTGAAGCCATGACGTATAGCGCTCCAGTGGGGAAGCCAGTCCCTAATTGTGGGCGGAGTTTGAAATGTTTCAATCAGAGCCAGAACGGAAGCCATTTTTTATTTTCTAATCGGCAGACTTCTTGAAGCGTCATACAGCTGAATATTCTTTGCATCATTTTAATAATTATTTAAAAACTGTACTATCCTTCAACAGAAAAGGTTGATCACCAACCGTCACATATATCTAGTTGTGTTACTCCAATGCGCAGAGTGAGTGCGATGTTAATTAAAATACTATACCATCATCAATAGAAAAGCCGTTGTTCAAGTTTACCGCCTGTAAAAACTGTTGAAAGGTAAATTGCTTTTGTTTTTCATAAGATATCATTATTTGGAAACTACTAATGTGAATTATGTGCCATTTTTTAAATCGTTTTACAATCAAGTAAAATTAATAACACTTATTTTAAAACCCAATTGAAGGAAGAAAAAATGAAATCGTTCTATTTAATTTTTAAGACTATTCGCCCAAGATAACTAATTTTTAAAAATCTTTCAGTGTTACTTTGTGCATTTTTTATTTAATCAAAATCAATCGTTCTTAAATTTAAGAAACATGTGGTATTCAGAATTATGTACAATTGTGCTCTATTCATTATGCATTTTGTGTATTTGTTGATTTTTTTATTTACATACTGTTTCTGTTTAATTAAAATTTACCTTTTTCTGAATTATAATCGGTTTTATCTCAACATTTATAAAGATATTTTTGCAAAATTGGAATGCTTTTGTGTGATACTCACTGTGAACTTAATACAGAAAAGGAAATTAAATTTAAAAGTTTGATTTTAATAATGATATTTTTTTATACAAAAATATCTTGATTTAAATCAACATAACCAGAAACTAGACTTTCCCTGTGAAGATTTTAGAGGTACAAAAATTGTCGCATCCTGTTGTGTATTTGCTACACTAATTAGTGAAAAATTGTGTGATTTAGCTCTAATAATGAATAAAATAAGTAATATTATCCATTCATTTGCTACTCTAAATGGTGAATTACGTTGAGTTAGCTTGTTTATGAATGCTAAACAATGAATTTTACTCTTTGGAAGGCAAATGAAGATTCTTGTTAAGTTGCTTCTTTTACCAAAGTATTTCATTCCTTTATATCCTGTTGTGTATTTTATTGTTCGTGTGCTATTCTAAAATTGTTCTAGATGGATCACACAGAAATATGAATAAACGAGTAACAGTAGCTGAACTATGTTCTTTTTTTACATTCAGAACAAGGTCAGGTAATATCTTAGTTTTTTAGGCGCCAATTTCTTACTTTTGTATTCGTATTCTGAGTGTGTGGGGAGACAGCAGCGTGAGAGATTTTGCCTTGGGGTTCAATCACTGGTTCAATACCCTTCTGTGTTATTTTCTTCACAGGGAAGAATTGTGTATTGGTGATTGAATTTATGATTCAACAATAAAATTCATACAGTCCACTATCACTTGGCTGTGTGTGTGATTGACTTACTACTAAATGAGCTTCGACGAGACTTCATAAACAGTACTTCTTTTCTATTCCTTTTTGAAATTGTATAATTTGTTCAAAAATGAATAATGTACCTGATTAAGTTAATAAAAAAAATTTATTATGTACTTTTTCGTTCAAATAATATTTTAGACTATCAGTAGATATCAACAATTTACCGAATAAAACATGTTTGGAATATATTTTTAAAGAAGCATTCACATAAAAGAATAAACAAAAATGAAAGAAAAAAGTTCATACATTGGTAAGATTTCATAAATAAAGGGTTTTTTTTAAGTTCATAAGAAATTAAAAAAGTGCTATTTTAGAGCATTTATGCTAAAAATTATTTAAAGAATATTTAGCTTTTAATCAAAAATGCAAATTGGGTTTCGAAAAAAAAAAATAGCCTGAGATAGCTGTTGTGGAAATCTAGTTTGGTTGTTATGGAAACGAGGTCTAGATCCAACGCTTTAGTAGGGTCCGGCTCCCCCGCTGGTGGCACCAGCATCTATGCGATTTCCCATATTATTTATAAGTCCATTGCTTCCTATGGCAGTGAACCCTCTGTATACTACTTCTCTGTGGTTGCAGAAACCATTTGATTTTGAATATGCGCGTTGTTTCGTAGAAATACAATACATACACTAGCGCCTCAGCGTAAGTGTCCGACAAGTTGACTCTGATTTGCTCCTCATATGTATGTTGTATGGTTGTTGTTAGTAGTATTTCTTGCCAACTTATATTAAGGGTACTTATACTTTAAAGAGCTTCTTTTCATGAAACAACGATGGCCTAATCGCTAAAGTCACCCACCCTCAGATTAGCGTCGTTAGCGAAGGATGACTTCCCGAGTTCGAACCCAGCTGGCCAACAAATTTTTAGATCCTCCAAATTATTAAAAAAATTTTTAAATTTAATTCCTTTTCGTTCTAATTTACTTTTCCTAATTTTAATACTCTTTTCATATTTTTCCAAGCTTCCGTTGATTTTACATAAATAATCTAAGAACCACTCCTGAACTCACTACCAGCTGATATTTTTCCGCCCCCTTTGCTTTAGGATGATGGTGTCGTATCCACCGCTGGCTTAGGACCATTCTGATGTAACAAAAAGCATACATAAAACACTAACTTATATAATTATTAACTTATATAATAAAAGGATACAATTTTCGGCTCCCACCTCTACCTAGAGTGCCTATACAGGGTGGTCCCGAATTCATGGTACAAACTTTAATGGTAGGTACAGGACATTGTAACAATGATTTATTGTATAGGAATGTATAGTCGCAAGTGACGCGGTGAGGCGTAAACAGGGGAAATAAAAGGAAAGAGAAATGGAGTGATCGGTTGGTATCATTGCCGGTAGAGGGCAGTAGATGTCTAGCCGCTGTTGAACATGATGCATCGCAGTAGGGAAAAGCGCCATTCACAATTGTGCTGCCGTAGACGATGGGTGACTTTACGTATGCAGAAAAAGCAGACATGCATTACATGTACGGCCGTGCAAATGGTAAGGGCAGAGCTGCGTTACGAATGTATCGCGCGGAGTATCCTGATCGACGAATGCCGGATCATAGAATTTTTCAACGGTTACATCGTCAACTTTGTGAAACAGGTGCGTTCGACGTCAACAGACATGGCGCTGGTCGAGTAAGAGCTGTACGCACTCCAAGGCTGGAAGAAAGCATCTTGAACATTGTGGCTGATAGACCCGAGTCAAGCACAAGAACTGTTGCGCGTGACGTAGGTGTGAGTCATCAGACTGTATGCAGAGTGTTAAACGAAAATCGCTTACACCCCTTCCATTTTCAGAAAGTACAAGCATTGAATCCGGCAGATTATCCTCGCAGCGTGAACTTCTGCCTGTGGGTGATGCAGCAATGTGCGTTGCAGCCGGATTTCGTAGATTATGTGCTATTTACAGATGAAGCGACATTTTCACGCGAGGGTGTCTTTAATGCGCACAATTCCCATGTGTGGGCAACCGATAATCCACATGCAACGCGTCGACATGCGTTTCAACAACGTTTCAGTATTAATGTGTGGGCTGGTATTGTGAACGACTTTTTGATTGGCCCATACTTACTACCCACGCGGCTCACTGGCGGAAGCTATCTTATTTTTCTGAAAGAAGTGTTACCACAACTGCTGCATGATGTTCCGATCGCCATTCGTAACCGCATGTGGTTTCAGCACGATGGGGCGCCAGCACACTTCAGCATTGATGTACGGAATTACCTGAATGCCACGTTTGGTACTCGATGGATTGGGCGTGGTGGACCAGTCCCTTGGCCACCCCGATCTCCCGATTTATCGAGCCTCGATTACTTTTTATGGGGACATCTAAAGCATCTTGTTTATGAGACTCCAGTTGACTCAGATGAGGATCTCGTCGCTCGCTTATCTGTAGCTGCTGCAGGTGTGCGTGAAATACCAGGCATCTTTGAACGTGTACGCCAATCGCTCCACCGACGCTGTCAAGCATGTATCGATACTGGTGGACGCAATTTTGAACAATTACTGTAAACATGACACTTGTCAACAACGCTTTCAATAAAATCTTTGTTTTTCCTTTCGGCCGTTATTTCCCCTGTTTTCGCCTCACCGCGTCACTTGCGACTATACATTCCTTTACAATAAATCATTGTTACAATGTCCTGTACCTACCATTAAAGTTTGTACCATGAATTCGGGACCACCCTGTATAATAAGAGTGGCGACAAGGGACCAAATTTGGCCCAATGCACAACAAGCGCCTCAGCGTAAGTGTCCGACAAGTTGACTCTGATTGGCTGGTATGATCATGTGCCTGAAACGTAAAGGTGTTTCATTTGGCTATTTATCTACGTTTTGGCGCAGATCTTTTTGACTGATAGAAACGGTTTTCGAAAGGTTTTAACATTTTGAACCGAAAATTGTATCCTTTTATTATATAAGTTAGTGTTTTATGTATGCTTTTTGTTACATCAGAATGGTCCTAAACCAGGGATGGATACGACACCATCATCCTAAAGCAAAGGGGACGGCAGAGGGGCGGAAAAATATCAGCTGGTAGTGAGTTCAGGAGTGGTTTTTAGATTATTTATGTAAAATCAACGGAAGTTTAGAAAAATAAAAAAAGGGTATTAAAAATTAGGAAAAGTAATTTAGAATCAAAAGGAATTAAATTGGAATTGTTTTAAAATAATTTGGATGATCTAAAAATACATCCGCCAGTTGGGTTCGAACTCGGAAAGACATCCTCCGCCGCTAACGCCAATCTGATGGTAAGTGACTTTAGCCATCGTTGCTTCACCAAGAGGAGCTCTTTAAAAGAAGAGTTCATTTTGCCTCCCCTTATTAGAAGTTGGCGAGAAATACTACTAACAACAACCATAATACATATACATGAGGAGCCAATCAGAGTCAACTTGTCGGACACTTACGCTGTACGCTGAGGCGCTAGTCAATGCACATGCGCGGCAGCCATTTTTCTACCAGAATCGGTTGCTGGGCGAATATGTTTCTTCCAGCGGTTTCCCACATTTCCTCCTCTCTCTTTCTTTTGGCGATAGTGTTTATGTCCCGTAATTTTTATGCTCACGACTAATTGAACTTGTTTTCGTGAATATTAACAAGAAAATGAATAAAGTTAAGCTTATAACATCAGTGTTAAATAAAATAAGATCTGATGTGTTGTTTCTCTCAGGCACAAGTTTTTTCATTAAATTCTTTCCATGCTGTGTGATAGAAGTTTACGCATTAATTTTATAACATAAAATAAAAAATAGATTTGAAATGTCCTACTATTAATGGATAGTTCCTTAAAATAAAACTTTCTTTCAACCAACTGTTCAACACATGTAGTTTTTTTAGTGTGATTAATCCTTTCCTTACATTAACCGAACCAGAAAAGATACTGAACATTTTTATTTGACCTTTTTAATGCATAACACAAAATTTTAACCCACTTAAATTTAATTTTCATCCATTTTTACAAGTCAAAAGACACGTAATTTAAAAAATAATCAACACCATCAGTACACATTTGTTAATAATAATCTACCACATTTTCATATGAAAAATAGAATTAACAGATTGAAACTAAATTATGAGCAAATATTGGCCTAAACATACAAGAATAATCTCAAGATAAAAAATAGTTAACAGCATTTGTACGCATTTATATCCAAATTCACAGATAAATGTTGATGTGGTGGTTTTGTTCCGAGATCTAGCAGCAAAATAAAGATGAAAGTTTGCATCAAAAATAACACTTTTATATAAACATTTCTTTTATTCTTTTTATATAAAGCATTGCTACAATTTACTCTCTGCTTTTCTGATGATTCAATTCGGCTTAGGTTATTGAAAACCTATAATAAGGAAACAGCTAAAAAAAAAAACGCATTATCAAAAGTTTAAAATTTGCTAACTGCCTTTGGCGCGATGTTTACATCGCCAAAGTAGCGGGAAACAGCATGTTGTTCAAAAAAAGCTATTTACTTAAAAAGTCTTCAAATTTACACTGACAAAACACTAAAATAATCATAAATAAACATTCTAGAACACGAATAAGCTATATTTTCTTTTTAAGTTAATATACACACGTTTTTCTCGAACACACAAAAAGTTCCCATGTTAAGTCTACGGGAGCTGGGAAAATACCGCTTCGGGCGGTAGAAAAGGTCTCTAAGCCAATCAGAAAGTGTTTCCCGTGTGTCGCCACTCTTATTATATAGGCACTCTACCTCTACCTAGAGTGCCTATATAATAAGAGTGGCGACAAGGGACCAAATTTGGCACAATGCACATGCGCGGCAGCCATTTTTCTACCAGAATCGGTTGCTGGGCGAATGTTTCTTCCATCGGTTTCCCACATTTCCTCCTCACTCTTTCTTTTGGCGATAGTGTTTATGTCCCGTAATTTTTATGCACACGACTTATTGAACTTGGTTTCGTGAATATTAACAAGAAAATTAATAAAGTTAAGCTTATAACTTCAGTGTTAAATAAAATACGATCTGCTGTGTTGTTTCTCTCAGGCACAAGTTTTTTCTTTAAATTCTTTCCATGCTGTGTAATAGAAGTTTACGCATTAATTTTATAACATTAAATAAAAAATAGATTTGAAATGTCCTACCATTAATGGATAGTTCCTTAAAATAAAACTGTCTTTCAACCAACTGTTCAACACATGTAGTTTTTTTTTAGTGTGATTAATCCTTTCCTTACATTAATCGAACCAGAAAAGATACTGAACATTTTTATTTGACCTTTTTAATACATAACATAAAATTTTAACCCACTTAAATTTAATTTTAAGTTTCATCCTTTTATACAAGTCAAAAGACATGTAATTTCAAAAATAATCAACACCATCAGAGTACACATTTGTTAAAAAATCTACCACATTTTCATATGAAAAATAGTATTAACAGATTTAAACTAAATTAGAGCAAATATTGGCCTAAACATACAAGAATAATCACAAGATAAAAAATAGTTAACATCATTTGTACGCATTTATATCCAAATTCACAGATAAATGTTGATGTGGTGGTTTTGTTCCGAGATCTAGCAGCAAAATAAAGATGAAAGTTTACATCAAAAATAACACTTTTATGTAAACATTTCTTTTATTCTTTTTATATAAAGCATTGCTACAATTTACTCTCTGCTTTTCTGATGATTCAATTCGACATAGGTTATTGTAAACCTTTAATAAGGAAATAGCTAAAAAAACAACGCATTATCAAAAGTTTAAAACTTGCTAACTGCCTTTGGCGCGATGCTTACATCGCCAAAGTAGCGGGAAACAGCATGTTGTTCAAAAAAAAGCTATTTACTTAAAAAGTCTTCAAATTTACACTGACAAAACACTAAAATAATTATAAATAGACATTCTAGAACACGAAATGGAACACGAATAAGCTATATTTTCTTTTAAATTTAATATACACACGTTTTTCTCGAACACACAAAAAGTTCCAATGTTAAGTCTACGGGAGCTGGGAAAAGACCGCTTCGGGCGGTAGAAAAGGTCTCTAAGCCAATCAGAAAGTGTTTCCCGTGTGTCGCCACTCTTATTATATAGGCACTCTACCTCTACCCACCCATAGCCATGGATCTGAAAAGAAAAGAAGAAAGCAGAAAGGAAGAGATAAATCGCCAACAACTATAAACCTTGATGACATACGTATCTAGGTCATGTGATCCGATTAGCCAATCAAGTTGGACTTGCGTAAAGTACTATCATGGGATTGAGGCGTCTGCCCCAGGCAGTCCGATTTTTTTGCAAGTTTTGGGTCGCGGCGAATTTTAAAATTTAATTTAGAAGATTTTTATATGAATTTAATAGTTTTATACTCTACCTGCTTCTAACGCGTTTCGTCAGGACGAAAGAAGAAACCCCCTAAATTGAGCTTTTTCTCCCCCACGTGACTTTTTTTTATATTTTCGCAACAGATTGTGACGTCACTTGAACTTTCTCTTTCCAATAAAAAAACAAAAACAGATTGCATATTACGCCCTTTGCGTTAAAAAAAAAAAGAGAAACAGATTACATTTCCTGTCCCCTTTTTGGCAAATTGAGAGCAAGAAATAAAAAACATATTGCTGGGATTGATAAGTTTTTTTTTTTTTAAATCGGAATTTCTAAAGATAATTAAAATTTTCAACGGATTTGAAATCTGCGGAAAATTTTACTTTAGTTTGCTACCTAAAAATATGATTTTCTTTAAACAAATAATCTTTAAATGAATTTAATAGTTTAATTCTCCATCGGTTCTTCAACGCGTTACTACCAGATAGAGAAGAAACGCCGGAAATGACCTTGCCACGTCAGCCGTTCCTTCGACAGAACCGGAGGAAATTATTTTTTTCGTTTACGCTTTGATTTTGCTCGAGGAATGATTTACAGTCACAGTTCTTTTTTTTCTATCTCCTAGGCCGTTACAGATAGAGTACAAATTTCAACGGATTTGAAATATGCGGAAAATTTTACACCAGATTAATACCTTACATCACAGCGTTGCCCGTGGTGAAAAGGTAAATTCCAAGTCTTGTGTGATTAATGCTTTTACGGTTACAAAATCCTCCACAAAATTTTAACTCATTTTGAATACACTTAATCATTTATGTAAGACACTACAAATCTGATCCGGGGGAAAAATAAAATGCTAATATACTTTTATTAATGGTTAGTTTCAAACACAATTAAAAAGTACAAATTTGTTTCAAAATTAATTCCCATTTAATAAACAGCGGCTCTACATAGCAAAATCTGTTGCTTATAATGGCACATAAAGTGTAGTTATAGACTAAAGCCATCTTACATTTTAAATAAATATTAAATACCTCAGCAGCATGTCAAAAAAGTAAGATATGTGAGAATAAAGAAATTAAATTATCAAGATATTTACTTTGCAGACTTCACCTTTGTTTTACAAGACCATTAATATAAAGTCCTGAAAATTTCATACATTCCCACAGCACAATATGTGATAAGATTCAGCAGCTCAGAATAATGAAAGGGATCATTGGTTTACTTCTATTTAGCAGTGTCAACAGTGCCGTACTTAGGAATGTGCAACCACACAGGGCCCAAAAAAAGAGAGAGAACCCAAAGAGAAGAGTTAAGATAATGAAAAAAGATGAAACACCAGATGAAAGAAGTAAGCTGACGCCCAAAGAATTATTTAAAATACAAATTTACAGTGTTATTGACCACTATTGTCTCAAATATATTTGCAAAACTAAAAAATGAAAACTATCTGTGATGATTTTTACTTTCTCTATGGCTTGTCTTTACAATACATGAGTGTTACCAAAATTGGATGCAGATCTCACTATTAAATATAGAATAGATTTAAAAGTACAAATTCACATGTGAAATTGACGAGTTTTAAGTAACGACTCTTATACACAAAGTATAGAAACTGCATCTCCGCTTAAAACTCTACAGGTTCTTCATGATTTTTTTTGGTTTAATTGAGTCTTAACCAAATATCAATGTCGCCCTTCGAATATTTCTAACTCATCGCGTTTCTATTGCTTCGTGCGAGAGAAGTTTTTGCAAGTTCACATTAATAAAAAATTATTTAAGATCAACTATCTGATCATTTTTCCAATCGTTCTATTATTTAAATATAATACAATATCGTTAAAAATATCATGATGTATTTAATGAATTTTCAGAAAAGCCTAATTAAAATTAAGGGGGCCCTAAATGCAAATTCTTATACAGAGCACAGGAATGGCTAGTTACGGCACTGAGCGTGAACACTCATCAACAATATTTTAATAGTGGATATGCAAATGTCTCCTTAAGGGCTAATTTTACGGAAACCTTTGTTGCATATTTCACACTCGTATGGTTTCCCATTGGTGTGTGTACATATATGTGCTCTTAAAAGTGAATTTTGCGAAAAGCGTTTGTTGCATATTTAACACTTGTATGGCTTGTCTTTAGTGCGATTTCGCATGTGTTCTCAAGTTCGAATTGTCCGAAAAGCGTTTGTTGCATATTTCACACTCATATGGCTTCTCTTTAGTGTGGACACGCCAATGTCTTCTCAAGGTCGCATCATGTGAAAAGCATTTGTTGCATATTTCGCACTTATATGGCTTCTCTCCAGTGTGAATTCGCATATGCGTCCGTAAGTTCCCGCTGTGCAAAAAGCGTTTGTTGCATATTTCACACTCGTATGGCTTCTCTTCAGTGTGGATACGCCAATGTCTTTTCAAGTTCGCATTATGCGAAAAGCATTTGTTGCATATTTCGCACTCATGTGGCTTCTCTCCAGTGTGAATTCGGATATGCGTTCGTAAGGCCCCGCTGTGCAAAAAGCGTTTGTTGCATATTTCACACACGTATGGCTTCTTTTCAGTGTGGATACGCAAATGGCTTCTCAAGTACGAATTGTCCAAAAAGCGTTTGTTGCATATTTCACACTCGTATGGTTTCTCATTGGTGTGTGTATACATATGTGATTTAAAGTTCGAATTTTGCGAAAAGCGTTTGTTGCATATTGCACACTCGTATGGTTTCTCTTTAGTGTGGATACGCAAATGTCTTCTCATTAAAGCATTACGTGAAAAGCATTTGTTGCATATTTCGCACTTATTTGGCTTCTCTCCAGTGTGAATTCGGAAATGCAATTGCAAGTCTCTATTTTGCAAAAAGCGTTTGTTGCATATTTCACACTCGTATGGCTTCTCTCCAGTGTGGACACGCAAATGTCTTCTGAAGTCCCGATTATGCAAAAAGCGTTTCCTGCATATTTCACAATCGTAAGGCTTCTCTTTGTTTTGTTTAAGTACATGTAATTCCAAGCCTCCAACACTTGAATTTCCTTCGTTACACATTTTACAAGTAAGCGGTTTCTCACCTGAATTGATGCGACTATGTGCTTTCAAATGACCCTTCTGAAAAAATGATTTCTTACATATTTTGCACTTATAAAGTTAATATCTTTTACCGCTGTAAAAATGTATCAGAAATTATTATTTCCAAGTACTTTATTTGAAACAGTAGATTGGAGTGTCTGTCCTCTACTGTGGACACCCTGATGCAGTTTTAGTGAGCAGTTCCCCTAATTGGTCGCGTTTGTAACTTGCACTCCAGGAATTTTCTCTCTGCTTTTCTGACATTGATACTTTATCGGAACAATCAGATTTTGTGTCGGATTGTTTCCAAAAGTTAATGTGTTTACTTTCAATAAAAGCATCCGATAATTCGTGATGGATACAATTTGAATTTACTCTAACACGTTTCACGTCAAATTGCGCATTTGAACAGTTTTTCTCCCCTTGGGATTCTTGGATGCCGTATTGGTAGGTATTTTCTTTTCAAGCGCTCATTGTCTTGCATGGACACATATGGTCGTGATCCAGAATTGACTTTTGGGATTCTTGTATTTGATTCAATACAGGAACTACCAGTCTTTTCTGACTGAATTTTGCGTATGAATTATTTCTTCCTGAAGTCTTGATAACATCCGGCTGTCTACAGGTGGTTCCACTGTTTATTGTAAACTTAATGTCTGCTCTGATTTCTTGATTCTGAGATTTTTATCAGGTATCTTGCAGCCCATGCAATGAATGCTGTGTCTTCACATTGGAATGTGAGTCTTCAGGATGTCCATGGACAGTGGAACTAGCATCAAGAGTGCAGGAAACTTTCTTTTATACCTTATATCCGCAATACGAACTAGGTTCACTGTACAAAAATGCTTTTACATGCCTTCTAAAGAATCAACTGTCAAAGCTAAGATACCTGGAATAAAAATGATAAAATGTCAGCTAGGTTAAAAACAGTAACTTTCAGTAGAATCTCAAGCATCTTAGCAAAGTAATATTTGATGGAAACTAATACTAACTCTTCGTTTATTAAATGTAACACTTATTTCAAATCAAAGACCTTTAAACGTACAGTCACAGAAAAAGAAAATCAGAACTACCTCTTTTATTTCAAGCAAGCCGACCAACCGGTCTGGTGGTTAAGGTGTTAGACTTTCGATAGGAAAATTCCTGGTTCGAATCCGGGTCAGTGCATGGAAGTTTGTAAGTGTATGGTGTGGAAGTCTGTAGAGTGGGTTGCCAGCTCAGGTTTTGCCTTGTCATCTGACCGTGGTTCAAAATTACGTGGTGTTGTCCGCGGATTTTTTCCTTGGAGGATTGATCCCAGACTGTCGTCAATAGCGTGTTGTGTTGCTCTAGTACGACGTTAATTAAAAATTTCTATTATTTCAAGCCTATTGATATTTTAAAGGTATCATTCAATAGGGAATAACGTCATCTACAAATTCAAAAACGTTGTATAAGGGGACGTCTTCTTATCAGATTTTGCACATGTAACAAAATTTCTATTGGAAACAGTGTTTTGATGCCATAATCATATTCTGCATAGTTAAAGTAGTCTAAATATAAAATTTCATATCTTAACTACCAATATATATAAATCCCGAAATATTCAAAGTTAAAGATAATTTGAATTTCAAGGATCATCTACACATAGAAAGACGCTATTCGTAGATCGAGATTAAGTGTACCTACCGCTACTCAAATATCAAATCTGAACACTAATTCAAACATATTTTTCAGCAATCCGAAAATTATTATATTTACTAGGCAAGTGATCCGAGGTTTGTCAGTCTTTTTATAAACTTTTGGTTTGTTCCTAAAATCACAATTATGAGGAAAACGGAATGTAGCTCATAAACTAATTATCAGAAAGAGCTGAAATTTTCCAAGCCCACACTAGATCACCACTTCTCAATCGATACCCATAAAAAATATAAAGTTGCAATTCCTAATTTTTTCAAACATTAATTTATTAATTATTATTGCATACTGAAAACTAAGTTTTAAAATAAAATATTTCGTGGATTTTCTTTGGTTTCTATAACAGTAGCATGATAAAATATAACAGCACTATAGAAATATTATTTAGGAAGATATCTATAAAAGTCTAAGAAAATGATTTAACATTATGAGTTTAATATCTTTCTATCCTCATCACTTTGGAATGGCAAGACCTAATGACATGAAATTTGATATCTGAAGTTCAAATGTGATAAATTCGAAATGGTGTGACAAAATAGGGGGTTCCTATTGGAAATTGTAAAGTCGGGGCTCAATGTAATACGTAAAGACGGTTTCTTATTCAAATTTTATGAATTTGAATTAATCGGAGACGTTAGTTCCTGTTAAACGGCACCTTTGAATTTGCTCAACTGTTAAAATTGCTCGAAAGAAGAGGGGTGGTAAGGATTTTTTCGCGACTGTACAAAATTACAAAGGCATAAATACTGTTTAACAAATGTAGAAACTGTAAAACGGAACTTTTTAACTGTAATAAAAATATAACTAAATTTCATACATTCTTACAACAGAACAGAATATTATATAGATTTTTAATGCAGCAGCTCACAGAATATTGGTTTACTTTTAGTTCAGTCATAATAAATGCCATATTTTAAAACTTCCATCTTTTTTGCACACACCTAAAATGTTCTTAACCCTCCAAGTGTTTCAACAAGATATCTCTTCCATCTAGATCTGGTCAATTTAAAAAATGATGATGTGTGTCTCGCCGAGAAAAACTTTCATTCCTAACTCCTTGACTGACATCCCATTTAGAGAAATCTGGTTTTGTCTTGAGGGCCTGAAAGAAAAATAATATTTTAGAAAAGAATTTTCACGAAGAAATGTTTTCTACCTTAATTCATTCTCCCACTCAAATGTGAAAACTCGTCTTCCGTAGTTAAAACTTTCAGATGTCATCGCAAGTACGAACACAGTGAAAAGCATTTTGTTCATATTTCGTACTCAAATAGCTCCTCTTCAGTATGAATAAGCACATGTCTTGGTACAGGGCCGTTACAAAGAAATTTATTGCAGATGCGAGGTAATGACAACCCCCCCCCCCATTTTAAAGATTTGACATATTGTTTGGGTGGTAGAGGCTACAGGCTGGCAATTGAAATCAATACCACTCTTTAAGACACATTTAATTTATATATAAAAGAAAATTAAAATTGGTTTTTGAAGATTGTTAGTGTGAAATTTTGCTGGGGGATAATATTGATATTGAATGAGAGGGGACAGAATTTTGGTCCATGATATCATTTGGTATTTTAGGGAGGGAAGGGTTCTTAAAATCACGAAAAATTGATATCAATATACCTTTACCTTGGTGCTATAATTCATGAATTTGATTTAATAACTCAAAATACAACTTAATCCTGTTACACCAGAGTGTCTACTAAATATCTGTAGGTCCATTTAGGGGCTTTCTAAAATAAATGCATAATCTGATTTTACATGATTATGAGGGTGAGTTAGATGCAATTATGCTTTAAAATCACACTTTTTTATTGCTTAGAGTCTAATCTCGTGAAAAATGTACTCTAGTAAAAAATTTCAGCTTTAATATAAGCTGTTTTCTAAATAAAATTTAAAAAATAAAGACGAACCACATGTAGATGAACATTAAACAAATACTCTATATTATATTCATTATTTTTGTTTCTGAATGCTTGAAATTTTAATAAAGATTGAAAGAAAAATCAAACTTTAAAACATTTTGAAATGGAAATTTTTTATTTTTTATGCATGAAATGAAGTTGGTGAAAAAAATTAAATATAAATTTGTGTATTTGAGAAAACTGTCTCTGAATGTGGTTGGATAGGGGGAGTTAAACCATTTTCATTTAAGGTCAGCTGCAGCCACTTTTTGTTTCTGCCTCAATTTTTTTTCTTTCATCCATAAATGGACTTTTTTCTGTTACAGTATAAAGTCCCAAATCTGGATGTCCGAAATTGTCCAAAATATGGACGTTTTGCTAACTTTTTTTTTTCTCTTACTTTTTTCAATATGTTTTCACCCTTCCGACAATTTCTAAAGAACAAGGCATCCAACCTGGACCAAATTGATGAAACTAGTTTATTAAATTATTCTTTACACTTATTTGTGTATTCCTCATTTTCACTTCCATTGTATAACAAATAAAATTGCCAAGATGGCCACCATACTATCTTTGGCTGCCATCTTCATTTGGCAAAAAAAATTACTTGGAGACAAACATGTCTTGGATACTACATCTTAACTAAAATTTTTGCTATTTTTGTATTGCAGACATAAATAACGTGCAGGGGAATAAGTAATTATTTTAGAAAAAAAACTGAAAATAATTCCGGATTTTGGACATTGTACAGTAATAAAGATACATTTTCGGGACAAAATTTATGATTTCGGAACTAGTAGACACCCTGTACACTATCAGTAAATAACTTATACTATTAGTAAACAACATTGCATTAATACCTAAAATATGAAGAAAACAAATTATGTACAAATTTATGTAGTTTTAGAAATTAATAATTAATTTCGAGCGTTTCACAATTTGAGCAACAGTCCTTTTAGCAACCAGTTATGAATGGTGATCAGTAGAGCAACTTTTTTGTTGCAGTAAAAATGGGAAAAGTTGCATTTATCTTTCACTAAAGTTGCATTTAATTTTGACGCACTAAAATCTAAAATAAATTATTCGTAAAATTTGAAACAAATAAAAAAATTTATTGACAAATAAAGAACAACGTTGATGTTGTGGAATTGCCAATTTTGGCAGGTAATTTCTTGAACAATGAAAATCTGTGAACAACAGAGACTGATGTTGCCTGACATTGTTGCAGTAGCAAATACTGACTTCGAGGGAAAATCATCTCGGGAAAGTGTAGCAAAACCTTCAGGTCATTATTCTTTTCCAATCGTTTTTTAAAGATACACTTTAAGGTTGCCAGGATCTTCTTCAAAATCCATCGATCTGATATCTTCATATGCTGTCTTGATGTTGTACGCTTTCTATTTAAATTTTTCTACGAGACGAATCAAACATTCGTAGCTGTTTTTGATTTTCAACAAATTTTTGGCAGCTCCGGGTCACACACTGCTTTTATTACATGACACACTAAAATGTTGCTGTCACTGAAACCGCTAGCATTGTCCTTTACAGTGGGAAAGTGGGCTGCGTAGTACAATGTTGTCCGAAGCCACGTTGCCCAAGGTGCGAGTACTGACTCAGGCTGTTGGCCAATGTATGAAAAGCGGCTTTTTGGAGCTTGTTTTGTACTGTGGGTGCCTTAATACAAACAATGAGATTGTCCTGATTTGTGCAAAATCAGCGTACTTTTTCTGAAGTTGTGAAACAATTGTGCCACGCAAGTTACTTCGAGCAATCGCGGATGAAGCACCTTGAGTGTGTTTCTAGCCGCATTCATATAATATGCAGTATCGGATAGCAGAAGCTCAAAATCCTTTCGCTCAACATTCAGAGATTTTAAAAAATCATCTACAAGGCGAACTACATATTGATAATCGATACTCACATAGCAAACTCTGTAGTCAATCACACATGTTTCCTCTGGATTATCAAGAGTGCCAACCAATGTAATAAAGTACTTGACATTTATTTCACTTTCGTCTGTTAGGACACACTTCTTTCCATGAACGTGTTTGATACGTAATACTTTGGTGTTAACAAGATCAGACACACATGATGGAAGGGTTGATTATGAGGGCAAAAAATGAAATATTAATTTTATATTAGTTAATTTTAAATTTAAAAAAATTGCAAATAGTTGCATTTATAACTCACTTACAATACATCCCAGGTAGGTGGAATTTTGGTTTTAGTACATGCAGCTTAGAACGTGTAAAAAAAAGTTGCATTTGTTGCAAAAAGTTACCCTAGTGATCAGTTTCTTTTGTGTGGCAGGGGCGCTGGCAAGACCAGTGCAGGGTTCTGGCAATCTTAAGTTCAAACTAACCGAAGACTTCTGGCATATTTCACTCAAACAGCTTATCTTTAGTATGGATATGTATGAGTTCTTTTCCCCGAAATTTGCGAAAAGCGGATGCTGTATATTTCACACTCAAGTGGCTTCTCTTTATTGTGGATTGGCAAGTGTTCAGAAGCTCAAACTATGATGAGTTTCATGCACATATTACACTCATAAGAATTTTCTGTGCAATTGTATGGCTTTCTCAAACTTCGATGAAACCTAAGCATTTCATTGCAAGCAGTACACTGGAGTGTTTGTCCTCCATTGTGGAACTTTAATGCAGTTTTAGAGCTGTTTCTTTATTCTCACCTCCTAATTACTCGCATCCGTAACCTGCAACCAGATAATTTTATGACTTTCAAGCTTTGTTGTACAATATTATTTTATGGAGATTTGTGTCGGTTGGGTGATCCTTCCAGAAGTTGACGTGTTGAGATTCCATAAAAAGTAAGTATGCAATTGTCTGTGCTCATACAATATGAATTCACTTGAAACCTTTCACTGCAAATTGTACAATTTCTTTCCCTTGACAATTTCCCGATGCTGTATTGATTATTATTTTCTTTTCAAGCGTAAGTTCTCCAGTACAAACACATACGATTGTGTCACAGAATTGACTTTCGGGATTTTTATATTTGATTCGTTACTGGGTCAAATCTAAAAACGGGATACATTGTACTTGGAAGCCGACACTCTTTCAATCAGGGGTGCAGAAAATGTTTCAGGGCCCAATATTTCACTACAACACAATTTGTTTTGTCCGAAATTGACCCGAAAACGTCCCATTTCATTCCAGTTTAAGCGATTATTAGAGTACATGTTGGTGATTAAGAATTCTCTTTAAGATTATTAGTTACAAATTAAAGAAAAACCTAATATTATTCCAATAAAAAATAATTTTACATTAATGAATTATATAAGTTGTCACCAAGAAATGGCAGCTTTTCTGTCTCTTTGTGAAGGTTGACCAACACCACAGGCAATGCCACGATGGCTGTTATCCAATAGGCTACGCACAAACCAAATAGGAATTCGTAGCAATCACCGGGGGTAAGCGAGCAGTGGTCACACCTAACTCCACGAAAAGAACTGTCACGGGCCACAAAGAAGGTCACAGGCAACGCCATGCTGGCAACGCAGTGGCTAGAGGGAGATAAGAGAGAAACTGACCTTTTCCTTCTGCATGGTTCCCACACCTTTGTCGAAAAAAAATTCAGGAACCTTTAAGAACTTTTCAAAAAACCCAATTTTTTTTCAAGGATCTAAATTTTTTTTCAGCAACCTTAAACAAAGAATGTGGAAAAGTTGTCAATTAAAAAAAATTTATATATAAAGAAAACAACAATTTTTTTTTAAACTACTGACAGTCAAAAAAAAAGAGGAAAAGGTTGTCATCAATTTTGGTTATAATTTAAATTTTCTTTTATCACAGAACCTGTGAATTGTTTTGAAAAGTGGGCTTCACGTCTCAATGCTAACTATCAGGCTACTTACAAATACAAATATTGACAACCAGCTACAGGCTCAAGCCCAACAAGGCTGGTCCTTTGTTTATGAATTCCCCAATTCCCACTGACTATCCAATTGTATCTTACAGGGGTGAAAACAGTCAAAATGTAAAAAAGAGGAAAATATACGCATCGTTATTTTGATCTACAAAAATAGCTGAATAAGAATACTATATTTGTGTACTAATGTGTGTACAGAACATTGGTGCGGCCAGAAATTTTTTCTGAGGAGGGGTTGGCAAATTTTTAATCTGATAAAACACTATAAAGTCCACTAAAAAAATAAAATTTGTCTTTGGAAGTAGGTAGGTTAACCCATAACCTCCCATGACTGCACCACTAGTATAGAATATGTGTTTCTGATAAGCATGTATTTTGCCTATTATTTAGCTTAAAAGCTCTACAAAGTCCACTATAAAACAATGAAATTTGTCTTTGGAAAAGGGGGAGGGGGCACCTTACGCCTAAACTCAAATTTTGTAAAAGAGAAAAAATATCTTGGCAACTCTGTAAACAGTATAATAAGTTGCATGAAGTTGAAAATGTTATTTTTATGAATATTTTTGAACATATCACCAATGGTGAGATTTTTTTTTTTAAGAGTTGCAATTTTTCCAAAACCTTGATACAAAAATGAAATTAACAGGAAATAAAAATGATATGTTACAAAAGAACAAATAAATAAATACTATTTTTATTGAATAGCATAAATTTTATATGAAAAAAATAAGCAGACACCAAAAATAAAAATGGTACAGCTTAAGTCTACATTTATATCAGTGGCAACGGACTTGGCGCTTTTTTGTCGCACTTCTGGTAGCGAGTAATTACAGGTTAAGGTAACCCATCTGCATAACGGTTATCGCGCAAGTGGAAAGTTTAAATATTTCATTTCAAATATTCCAGAAAGTTCCTTCAAATTCCGTTAAACTACGTTTGATTTCATCTTTTGAAATAATTCTTTCCTTGGCGACTTAAGTGCGCCAAGGGCAGGCCGTTGCCACCGCTATAAACGTGGACTGAAGCTGTACACGTGTGGTAAAAAATATAACTTAATTAAGTTTAAATTTATAACCTATTTTTTAATATAAAATAACTTTTTGTTTTCAAAATATTGCTCTTAAAAAAATGCATTAATTTGAAAATTTCCGTTGCAAAATATAGCTGCAGTCTAAGTTTAAAACGGTGGCCACCGCCTTGGCGCACTTCTTAAATCGCCAAAGAAAGAAGTTTTAACGGATTTTGAAAGTACTTTCTAGAATATTCAAAATGAAAATTTAAACTCTCCGCTTGCCGGAGGTTGCCATAAAAGACGAAATAACCGAGCATCTTATTTCCCAGTTGAAAGAAAAATCACACTAAAAACTGATCAACTTAAAATATTTCATTTATACCTTTTCCGCCACATCATGACGTTTCACGGCCTCTAGATAACAGCTCCGCTTTTTAGGAAACCGTAGCTTTACCTACGAAATATACAACAACGTACGCTAACTAGTTCAAAATCCAAGTTCTCCAGGTTTGCCATCAAACTAATAAGCTTCTCACAAAGGATTCTTTTCAAAAAGGAATTTGCAAGACTTATCAGCTTGCAAAATTTAGGAGTGGAACGTTGGCGATATATGTCTCATTTTACGTTTATAAAAGACAAAAAAGGGCAAAAATCGGAATTTTTTCGTAAAAAATTATAAAAATCGGTCATATTCTCAAAAATTTACGAAAAGTCGGAAATACCTTCAAAAGTCGGAAGAATCTCATCCCTGACGTAAGAACATACATATTCGCACTTTCATTATTATTATTTTTTTTACATTTATTCTTTGGCTGTAATTCCATGATATAATTTAATTCTTCAGAAAAAATTGTAGAAAAAGCGAAAATTCTCGGAAGAAAAAAAAAAGCGGAAATCAGCGTAAACGCGGAAGATTTTCACCCCTGATCTTAAATTCGTACACTCCCTTTGAATTAACTATATTTTCTGGCAATGCGTTCCAACTGTCTATTACCCTATTAAAGTAGTAGTTTTTCCTTAAATCCCTATTAAAATGTGTCTTATTCAATTTATACCCATGGCCCCTTGTTCTGTTATCCCTATTGAAATTTAAGCCCTCTGTGTCCCCTTGTTTTACAAACTTGAAAAGCTGAATCAAATCCCCCTCCTTCTTCTTCTGTCAAGTGTATACATGTTTAGCTTACTTAACCGTTCATTATAGTCGAAATTTGCTAGCCCCTGTATTATTTTTGTAGCTCTGTGCTGAACCCTTTCAATTAATTCCATGTCCTTTCTCATATACGGAGCCCAGAATTGTATAGCATATTCTAGATGTGGTCTTACTAAACCCTTATATAACAGCAAGATTATATTCTTATCCCTTGGAGTTACAGTCGTTTTAATATATCCCAATAACCTATTAGCCTTTTTACCCGCAGCTGAACATTGGGGACCCATTTTAAAATCCCTGTGAATTATCACCCCAAGATCCTTGACTGTTTCTCCCTCCTTTACCTTTACTCCTTGCAGACAGTACTCGGCTCCACTGTTCCTGTAACCCATATGCAGAATTTGACATTTCCCTACATTAAATGACATACCCCATTTTACAGCCCATTCGGATATCTTATCAAAATCTCCTTGTAAATTTTCTATCTGTAACTTGGTATCCACTGTCCCCCATATTTTTAAGTCATCTGCAAATATACTGATTCTATTCTTGATCCCCTGACCTATATCATCTATGAAAATTATAAATAAAATTGATCCCAAAACTGATCCCTGAGGCACCCCAGTTATAACTTCTGTCCGCTGTGAATAATTTCCTTTTACCTGCACTCTCTGCTTTCTACCCAATAACCAATTCTTTATCCATATCAATGTTTTTCCCTGAATCTCCAGCCTTTTCAATTCAAACAGCACATATCGAAACAGCCTTGCACACATATCGATTTCGGTCGTGCGATAAAATAACGAACAATAAATTCTTTGGTTGTATGGGAGCTTGCACATGGTTCGATTAACACACAATAGTCTGCACCAAGTTGAACTTTTCTATGAATTGTTGAAGGGTAACATAATTTGTGTTGAGGAGAACTGTCTACTAACTACATGAACAGTTTTTGGTTATGTTATTAGGGTTTCAGTGGTTATCAACCATCACAGTGTGACATATTGTGGTCTTTTGAGAGATGAAGAAAATTCTAGCCAAAGACTACAGCAATTTCGAAAAAAAGAATCTGTAGATTAGTCTGTAAAGAGTAAAGTATCTTGTGAAAAGCATAATGGGATCTATGATTTTGAGAAAAGTACCATTAAACTAAGAGTCGTTTTCAATGCGTCAGCCCCAACAGCAAATGGAGATTCTCTCAATTAATTGTGTTTCACTCAATGGAGGTGTAATTCAAGATGATCTGTTTTCTATCGTGATGAGATTCAGAACATATAACTACGTGTTTATTGCCGACACAGACAAAATGTGCAGTTAAGTGCTAATTAACCTCAAACAGAGATTTGCTGAGGATTCCAAGGTGTAAAAAATCATGATTTAAAAAAATTCAAATTAAATTTTATTTAAATATCTGTAGACCCTATACACTGTTTTTTAAAATAATTATATAGGGTGTAGGAAGAAGTTTAAAGTGAGTTTTGTATGACGTCTACTGCAAAATAGCATACCAATCAGTACACCACGTTTGTGTCATGTGATAGAAACCGGTTTAGAGATATCAAACCAACGTAGTAGCTAGGGAAAAAGTGAACGTAAAGTTGAAATTTTGAAGGTGAAAGATATCATATGATAAGACATTTATTTGTCACTGCATTCGTTACGAATTTCACCAGCACAAAATTGCTGCAAAAGCATGTCAATCAATTTGTTGTGTTTTGGGGAAGAATATCGTATCGAAAAGCACATGCGAGTATTGGTTTTGATGTTTTAAAGAGCAATCGACAACGTAGCGGCGCTCCACTGAAGGCTAGCTATGCTGATTTGCAAACACTTCTCGATAGAGATGCATCTCAAACGCAAAATGAACTTGCTCAAACAGTTAGGGTATCACAAAAAAAGCAACACTGTTCAGTTTTCCATTGGACCAGTAAAACAAATAGGATAACACAGGGAGTCAAATACCTGGGAGAACGATATTTGAATCAGGATTCTAACAAAGCCATTTTTGTATTTTATACATTCGGCTGGTTTTAAGTATTTGCACACAAGTTTTAAAAGAGACGCGCATGCTGCTTAGCTAGTAAACAAACATCGAACTTGATTATTTGGCTGTTGCCATTCCAAGTAACATAAATTATATACAATTATACAATTACGTTCTACAGTTAATGGTGGATACATAACAACGGGAGATACGCATTTCAGGAAATCGTGACGCTACTATTTTGTTGCCACCGCAGATTTGATCCCCCTTCTGGTCATTCACCTTTACTTCTTATTAGGGCACTTTCGTCAGAAGCGGCTCAATCCCATGATAGTACTTTACGCAAGTCCAACTTGATTGGCTAGTTTCACGGGCTTGGCTTCAATTGGATATCTCGCCAATCTGATTGTTGCAGTAACCATTTGATTTTGAATATGTGCGATGTTTCGTAGAATTACAAATACAATACATACACTAGCGCCTCAGCGTACAGCGTAAGTGTCCGACAAGTTGACTCTAATTGGCTCCTCATATATATGTTGTATGGTTGTTGTTAGTAGTATTTCTCGCCAACTTATACTAAGGGTACTTATATTTTTGAAGAGCCTTTTTTCCTTGAAGCAACGATGGCCTAATGGCTAAAGTCACCTAAATTTGGATTGCGTCGGCAGCGGAGGATAACTTTACGAGTTCGAATCCAGCAGGCGGTAAGAATTTTAGATCCTCGAAATTATTTTAAAAAAATTCCAATTTAATTCCTTTTGAGTCAAAATTACTTTTTCTAATTTTTAATACCCTTTTTATATTTTCCCAAGCTTCCGTTGATTTTACATAAATAATCTAAGAACCGCTCCTGAACTCACTACCAGCTGATATTTTTCCGCCCCTCTGCCGTCCCCTTTGCTTTAGGATGATGGTGTCGTATCCACCCCCTGGCTTAGGACCATTCTGATGTAACAAAAAGCATACATAAAACACTAACTTATATAATTATTAACTTATATAATAAAATGATACTTTTTTCGGCTCCCCCCTCTACCCACCCATAGCCATGGATCTGAAAAGAAAAGAAGAAAGCAGAAAGGAAGAGATAAATTGCCAACAGAAAAATTATCATGACATACGTATCTAGGTCATGTGATCTGATTAGCCAATGAAGTTGGACTTGCGTAAAGTACTATCATGGGATTGAGGCGCCTGTATTTCGTCTGCCGCCATTGTTGTTGTTGTTACTAATCCCCGACATGGTCTCTTTAAATTTAGACCAAGTCCACAAGTCCATAAACCCTCAAAAAGTCCAAGAAAAGTAGAGGTTCCGAAAAAACCTTGTCCATTGTAAAGTCAATACATTTTAAAATATGAGCTGGCGAAGCCTGATCAGCTCCGCACTTGGTACAAGTCCTGAAAACCTTCTGGCCCTGTTCGTAGGGGAGACTCCTCAAGTGTCCACTGGCAAAAAGTAAAATACAAGTCTGCTGACTTCTATGGGCCTCAAAGGGTAGGGCGCCTCCAGGACGACTTCTCGAGTACCAGTCATGTACTGTAGGGATATTCCAAAGATCTTTAGACGTCTTCCTGCACTCTGAGAACGCTTCACTATATGTACAAGGCATATCTGACTGGAGAGTCTCTAAGGAAGCAGCCTTTGCAAGGGAATCCGCGATCTCGTTGCTACTTATACCGACATGGGAGGGAATACATTGGACGTGCACCTTAGAATTGTCTGAAAGTCTAGAAATTAGGTTCAGGATGGAAATGCCATCCCTGTTCCCAACATTTGTCCAGTTACTTAGATGTTGAACTGAGGATCGGCTGTCTGTTAAAATCCAAATATGCAGAAGTCAGGTTCCACAATGTTCTCAGCATAGCTCAAGCCTCTCTCGATAGCAAGGAGTTCAGATCTGAACACGGAGCAAGAATTTGAGTTTCTAATTTTAAGTCTAAATGTAGATGTAGGAGTCCTGATGAGGATACCACTACCAGAATGGCCTTTATCATTCTTGCTGCCATCTGTATACATTATACGAGCATCTTTAGGTATTTGATTGATTGTCTAAAGGGCCATCTGTCTCATAAATTCAGGGTTGTCTGCATTTTTATGAACTGATGATCTGATTTGTCCACGTGACATGGCAGTAGACTTACGATATCGCTAATTTTGTCGACAATAAAATAAGCTACCCTTGTAGGAGCGTACCGCATTTTTATTTTGGCAAAATGGTTTTAATTTTTATCTAGCAGAATGTGTATGTTCGTATTCGGTCCATTAATTCAACTTCGTTTCAAGGATTAGATCCAGGTAAGTAACTATGTTTGCATCTGCTTTCTTTACTATTTATAATATTTTTCTATTTCCTACTATTTTTCCAAATGGTACCCTAATGAGTCTGCATTATTCTTTCAATGATAGTTCATATTGCTTTTTGAAATGCATAAAGATCAATTTGCTTTAGCCATTTTTGCTACTTGCATCGTAAAACAAAGCAACCTTATGTGAACGCTCCGCTTCTTGTCAAATGCTTATTCTATTGCCATTTTGGTCTGGATTGTAGATTAGATTGGTTTATGTGGCAAATATATGAGCTAACGACCGCAAGGCTTAAGAGAGACATTTAAGGAAAATCTAGGTAAGTGACATCATTTGTTACATTTTTTACGGTAAATCATATTGTTATAATAAATGGAAACGGTATACAATGCTGTTATTATAACTGTATTATCTGCTCTTGCATATTGTGTTTATCGTTGGTAATGCTTGTTTTCTACACACTCGGCTTCAAAACACTACCCTTTTCCCCTGTTTGTTAACGTGTATGAAAGCTGGATGTTCCTGAAAAGTATGAACTAATATACACAATGTTAAAATTTAAATAAGTATCTATTTTTGTATCTGCTTGCATATATAACAATTGGAAAACTGGAATTTATACCTTGACTGTTCTTATTTCTGAACTTTCCTAATAGTACGTTCTATTGAGTGCTAACCGGCAGAATATACCTTTCAGCTGGAAAATAGCATTTGCTTCTATTAATACCGATTTAGGTACAGTCGGTCGAAAAAATAGTTAAGCATCGTAACCCCATCAAAAAATTCTCATAAATTGAAAACGATCTATTCTGGATTGAACTTATACCGGGCCTCCATTTCAAGTTTGTGATGGAACGTATACCGCCGTCCCCATTACGGATTTAACGTGTACCGCCCCCCCCCCATTCGTGATTACAAGAATGACCCATTTTCTCGTAAATTGAAACCCGTCACATATCCACGATTGTTTTATTCAATCAACAATGCATTATCCTCGTCAAAGTTATAAAAAAAATATATGCCATGATGGAGTATAGTGTTACATCCCGGAGACCGTTCAATCTGTCGTTTCGTGTTGCTAATTCATCTAGAACAACTAATCGAACAAATTTAAAAATCAACAATTAAAAAATATCAGGTCAGAATGATTGGGTAGTTTAAGTTTGGGGATCACATTAATGAAACACAATAAAAACATATTATCCATTTTGAAAACTTGTAACCAGAAAAAGCTTCACCCAAGCTTTTTTTTATATAATAATTCGGTTGTGAAATGAAACCTGTCATATTTATTACTATCCATTTTGGAAACTACAACATCTTTAGGCTATCCAAATATAAATACAATCGTCATGAATCCATAAAAGTAGTCATTACAGATTGAACGTGCCCCCAGCGATGGGTAATTTTAAATTAACTTCATACTAGAGCAACACAACAGGCTATTGATGACGGTCCGAGGACAACACCACGTATTTTTGAACCACCCCACCGACATATTAAAGGTGCACCAGCCACCTCTACACCATACGCTTACAAACATCCATGCGGATTCGAACCCACCAGACCAGCGTCAAGCGATGTGTAATGGTAATTTTTAGTTAACGTCGTACTAGAGCAACACAACGGGCTATTGACGACGGTCCGGGATCAGTCCCTTTTGGAAAAGATCCGAGGACAACACCTCGTAATTTTGAACCACGGTCAGGTGACGAAGCAACACCTGAGCTGGCACCCCACTCTCCAAACTTCCACACCAACCCAACGTGAGGACTTTCGGCCAAGACATATTT
The DNA here is from genome assembly GCA_947359465.1 of Metellina segmentata. NCBI lineage: Eukaryota > Metazoa > Arthropoda > Arachnida > Araneae > Tetragnathidae > Metellina > Metellina segmentata. The sequence goes on from OX375882.1 coordinate 7,189,348, forward strand.
AAGGTGAACCAGCCGCCTCTACACCATACGCTTACAAACATCCATGCCCGAACCCGGATTCGAACCAGGAACCTTCCGATCGAGAGCAGGGCCGGCTCTAGACATTTTGGCGCTCCGGGAAAAACCTTAATTTTGCGCTCCCCCCCCCCCTTCCCGTTTTTTATAAGTAAATCTCATGCGACCATATCAGAAAATCAAGAAAACATTGGAAAAAAAAAAAAACTTTTATTAAAAACTTAATCATTAGATAACAAGATAAGCAATTTAGCACTTAGGCAAAATAACAAAAATTAAAATGTAGTAATGCTAACTGAACTAATATCCCATATTATAAATAAATTATAACTAACCAAAGTAATTAAAATGCCCTTTTTCTAACTTTTCTTTCGGCAAACTCACGAACCAGTGATTTCAAGTCTAATTTGTCACCAATTTGGTGTTCTATAGCTATCATTGCCAATCCATTGAGACGATTTTGCGTCTGCATCGTTCTGAGATAATTTTTTATTATTTTTAGTTTTGAAAAGCTTCTTTCCCCTAAAGCCACAGTGACTGGCTATGTAAGTAGGATTCTTAATGCTATGCTGAGGTTTGGTGCGAATTTAAGTGTAGCGATAAACTTGAGAACTTCAACAGGGGTTTCCTTTTTTGTTAATAATGACGAAACAATGCTTATTTCATCGGCTAGTTCCAGGGCGTTAAGATCGCTTGAATTTCCATCAGATAAAACTACTTCCAAATCTTTGCAATGAGCCAGTAGCTCAATTCTGGGCATGTCTTTTAGACCAAAAATATTATACAAAAAGCTGAAATAATTACTGTGAGTATTTAGCAAATTATATCTGGTTTCCAAGGCATTTATTGCTTGATCTACAGTGTGAAAAAAAATCTATTTTATATTTTTGTTTGAGGTCTTGAACGGGTTCATCCGGGCCCTCATACAAAAACGTTCTTGTTTTGCTTCTGACACGATGACGTGGTGTGGTGGTTTCGAAATTAGCGTCCACGTCAATCTCTGAAGCAAGCTCGGTTGCTTATAAAATGATGCTTTCAAAAGCTTCATCTGATCTCAGGTTTTCAAAGAAGAGTTTGCATTTGCTAAGCATATCACAATAGCTTATAACATATTAAAATTTACAGTTTGTAAAAGTTTGCTGATGGGGTTAATATGACTCAAAATTTTGTACCAGATCATAACAGAGCATATAAATTTGAACTGCTTCAAATTATTTAATAATCCGCTAGCCTCGTCTCTGATCATATTATCGATTTCTGAATCTTCATATATGCTGTACAAAGCACCGTGAATTGGACCAATTTGAAACCGCAGAGCTTTTAATGAGTCGACTCGACTTTCCCATCGCGTATTACTCAATGGTTTTAGGGTGTAAGTATCAATATATTTCAGTAATATTGCCCAACGAAAAGAAGAGGAAGAAAAAAATTTATATAACTTTTGAACAATATTGAAGAAGTTGGCTGCCTCAAACGAGGATTTTGCCATATCGTTTACAACCAAATTTAGTGAATGGCTGCTGCATGGAACATAAAATGCTCTGGGGTTTATATTTCTGATTCTTGTTTGTACTCCCGATATTTCTCCTCTCATATTGGAACCATTGTCATACCCTTGACCGCGCATGTTTTCTACTTTAAGCCTATTTTTCTCTAGCTCTTCTAGTAAAACCTCCGACAATTCCTTAGCTGTTGATCTCTCAATGGGTAGAAACCCAAAAAATGTTCGTTGATATTAACTTGAACTTCAGACTCTGATTCCTGTATGGAGACAAATCGTACCACAAATGTCATCTGTTCTACTTTACTTGCATCGGGAGTACAGTCAAGAATCACGGAATAATACTTGGCCTTTTGAACGTGCTCAATGATGTGGAGCTTTATGTTGTCATGCAATAATTCAATTATTTCATTTTGTATGATTTTCCCTAGATATGTAGCTTTGTAAATGCTCGGCTGGGCTGAAGGAATTTTTTCCAGCATTATTCAACTCGAGCGCCGGGCAACTTTCATAAATTTGTGTGGGTGGTGGATTAAATAAACCGACAGGGCTGCCTGGTCGTAGTTACTGCGATTTATTAGCAGCAATCATTGACTCTATATACATGAAGGCCGCGACTGAGTCGGATCGCGTCTTTTTCACATCAAAGCGTCACATCACACTTTACTTTTCGTACATCCGGGGCTCCCTTGAAAATACATCTGCGCAACTTAACTGCGCATTGGTGGAGGAACCTCCCAGGCGCCATCTATTGGTCTCTTTCGAAACCAACAGTTTGGTGCTTAAAACATATATGTTACATACTCCCCCTCTGGTTTCGCCGACGTCCCGGCAGCATACTCGGAAACCCTCACGCTTTCAGCACCTCTTGGCGAGTTGGCGATAGATGCCTGTATCGCCAACTGCGATAATCCTAATTTTAAAACTTAGAGGAATTGCCGCTAGAAGGCGTATTAGTTCTGTCGGCGGTTTGAAAAATCGCGCGCTGTTCTGATGTTGAATGCATTCTGTTTTGTTTATGCTTATGAGAATGTGTGAGGAGCTCATGTTTTTCAACGGTCTTTGTATTGAAAGCGGAATAATTTGATTAGGAAAAGTTAATTTGTCTTTAGGCGTATTCTTTTGAAAGATTGTATTTACTTTTCAGTTATACATCCAATCTCCTTCAATTTTCGAATGTGTTTATTTGATGCTTTAGAGATGCAAGAAAAATTTGTTTCAGCTTTGATTTTGAATTGTTTTATGCTATTGCGTTTAATTATATTTGTGAAGTGTAATCTTAGTATTTTAGTAGAGGCAGTGATATTGTTCTTTCTGCGATCAGTAGTTTTAATTTTTGATTTATAATTAGATGTAATCTAGTTTTTGAGATTACATTATATGAAAGTCCACAAATTGAATACATCTGATTCTATCAAAACGGACCATTTCTTTCGATTTTTAGATTGTTACAGGGAATGCAAATTTAAAATTAAGTGATTATTTTTAAAAATCAGTGATTTAAATAAGAATTTTGATTTTATTTCCTTTCTGTTTTATGTGTAATAATATTGAAAATGAAATAACTATGAAGAAGAGACATGCTATTTTATTGAAGTTAGTTGAATATTAAATCAGCCTTCCTTTGAAGCACTACATAACCTTTTTTGATAGGGATCATAATTACAAGACAACTCTTTCCCTTTTGGGCCATTGAACATATGTCACTCACAAGCCTGTTCATCAGCATAGGTTTTGTTTAAAACATTCCTTGTGACTATAAATCCAATGGGCAATTTTGAATCATTCTTCTTCATATGATGGGTGAAGATTCACTTAATATATTTACTCAAGCATTATACCTAAAAAAGTTCCAGGGCCAGTGCGACCCCATTAATTCAAATTAGAAACACATGCTTTTTCCTAATCTCTGCAGCTATTTTTTTATGTGCTTTCATTTGCAAAATCTTATATTAAGTATTATTTTTTGACCCCTCATATGCCTGTACCAAAACTTTTGCATTATTAATTTTATATAACTTCCATACACCGAACACTGATGTGCTAAAAGTCATGGGATAGCAGTATGCAAATTTACTAGTGCTCACATTGCATTAAAAGAGTATAAAGAGTCAGATAGTTATCAGTGCTCTCTGTTAAACTCTTGAATGTCGACCTGCCAAGAATTAACCGAGTTTGAACGTGGAAGGATAGTTAAAGCTAAACGCATAAGCTTAACATTTTGGACATAGTTGAGACCTTGCTCCACATTGTCAAGGGTGTATCGAGAGTACCTCATAGAAGGCATTACCCATCACAAGTGCATTTGTGCTAACAGACTTAAGTTCTCATATAGGTATGTTGAAATAATGTAATATGTCGATTTGGTTTTCCAAAACCTCTGTTGAACAAAATTTGGGTAGTACTAATGATTTTGTGCTATTCTATTGATACACAAGCGGAAAGGGGAGGTGAGGTGTAGAGGGAATAGTATCATTACTGAGTACAAGGAGTGGGAAAGCAACTTGCTGGTGGTTCAGTGGGTTTCTCATTGTTAATAGCTTGCAAGCTGTAGATGACATAGGTTCAATTCATGTGACTACCCTGAGCGTATTTATTTTTTTGCGTCGAACATTTCCTGTTTGTATACGCACACCTAATTCTGTTTTTGCACAAACTTTTTTTTTTACTCAGATTCAAAATAAATATTTCATTCTCTATTTACTCCAGTCAGTTTGAATTTATTTGCCCAAATTTTACGAAATTTTTTTTTCTTCTATTTGTGGCATAGTAGTATCATCTGTTAAACTACATGGGTATTCGTAGCAATTACTGGGGGTTAGCAAGCAGTGGTCACACCTGACCCCATGAAAAGAACTATCACGGGCAATGCAGTGGTTAGTCAGTTATATTGCACCCACAAATAGATTGCATAACATGTAGTGTATGCGTTTTGGAATACATGTTTTCATTTACCAATGTATGTATCTACAATTTTCTAATTGTATTTGGTAACTAACACGACTGTATTCCCAACATCATTACAATGACACGCAACTGGAGGATTCAGTGATCTATCATTTGAAGATATTCATGAATCATTCGAGAAAGCCGTAAGCAAAGATGAATTATTAGAAGAGGTTGGCTTTGAGACTCCTAATCCCACAGAATGTAGTGATAATGAACAATAGGATCTTGTTCTAAATGCAGGTTTAGTAAAAGAATGTCTGGAACTGACCTGAAAATTGGGTAATCATTTTGTCAAACATGACCCTAATGAAAAACGCGCTAGGAAATTTCAACGTATAATTTCAATTATATAATGGCCTAACCAAAACACAACAATTAATAACTGAATTTGTTCGTAAAACTGTTGAAACATTCGCACAAGATGATACTCATGCTCGTCCAAACAGAATTAGGTGTACATTAGTGTTGACTCGAAAAGGTGAGTTTGTGATCTCATTTGTATTGTACTGATGTGCACACTTTATATTTTCAGGTTCCTCATCCTTCAGATTTTTAACTATCCCTTACTTGTATTTATGTTTTTGTAATTTCTATTATCAAAATGTGTTTCTATGTGGTTTTGTTTTTATTTCTTGAAGCAGGTGTTTTTGTGATAGCAGTTATTGCCAAAATGTTAAGTAATTTTTTACAAAAATAAACATTTTCTCTGTAAAAAAAAAAATTTAAGATTGGAAATACTTAAATTTGAATAATTCTACACTTAATGGTCATAAGTTAAATTTTCATGCAAAAAGTTTCTTTTTGAGTCTTGTATGGTTAATTATATTTACAGAAAATTCGGATACGCAGCGAAAACTTAAATCTCTTCAAAATTCTATTCTACGTATTATCAGTGGTTACCCCTGGTACTACCGAAACGCTAAAATTTGCGAAGATCTTGAAATTACCGAACTTAAAACTTACTTCAGTAAACTTGCTACTAATTTTTATGCTAATCTTGAATTAATTGATAACCCTGCCATCCAGTGTATCCCAGATATGACCCTCGTCAACCCGAATATAATAAAAGACCCAGAGTCATTCTTAATCCTTAATGTTCTTACTATTTAAATCTCCTGCTTTTATTTTTTCTTTAATTTAATAATTCTTAAGCCTTCCTTGTCATCTTGCATCTTATGTACTGTTCCAATTGGACTCGTCCTTGATCTGCCCAATTTCTAAGCCACCTGTTTTCATTGGACAACCAACTGCACTCACTCTACCTTACATATTTCAGTGAACTTCAAAACCTGCTCAGTTCCCAACTACTTTCTGAGGGAGATAGAAGGCCTTCGGCCTAAGTTCTCCGGTTCACCCATTATTTCATTTTCATTTACAGAAAAATGAATTTTTGTAATGTATGACTAAATTACTTGATATTTAAAGTTTATTGTGTATTGAAATGAAAATAAAAGTTTTTATGTACCATTTGTTTCTTTGTTTTTCTTGTAAGACATTAATTAAAAAATACCTTCTATAATGAATTGAAGTACATATATTCACTGTAACTGAAACACTTCTTTTTGTTTACCTTCATGTGTTTGTTTACAAAAATATCTTGCAATGTCAGAATCAGTCTCAATAAATCATTCTGAATACATTAAATGTTGCTTACAATTTGTACTAAAAGATTTATATTTTGTTCTGATTTTCATAATTATTCAAGATTGCCAATGTCGTCTGGTACACGCAAGTATTGTTAACCTAGTAATTTTTTTCTGGATTGAACTGTTTTGGAATGTAATTTAAATTGAACTTTAGAACTGAAATAATTATACTTATATGTGGAATATAATATGGACCAAGAGAATTGCATGCATAATAACATTTAGAGCTTCGATGAAAATCCTAATTTTTCCCATATTGTGTTTGGAGAAAGCCTACTTGTGTGTAATGTCAACAGAGGTCCCTTGTTTTTCAATAACACTATATATCATACAGTATCAATGTTTTCTGTAAGAAGTCGGTCAGACTTTTTCGTATCTTGCAGAGAACAGTGTTTTGAAAATTTTTTTACACATATTTGTTTTGAAGGCACACGATGTAACCTAAAGTAATTTTACAATTTTCTAGAAGTCTCCATCATAGAGAATTCATTTTGATTAAATATTTTGCTAAAATGTGCTGAGATTCACACTCACTAACCTAGATCAGCTTCCTAAATAAATGACAATCAAAAGCTGTAGAGCAAAATGGTCTTAAGAAATCATGTGGATGGAAGACTAAATATGCAGTGCTGGCAGTCATTTGACTGATATTAAATTCAATGAATAATGTCAATCATTGAGTGCACAATGAAATTAGAAATGTTTTATTTAAAAGTTATTCCAAAACAAAATGATGTCCTATGTAAACATCCTGCATAACAACTGAAGAAATTGTAAACCAATATTTTGGTTGGTAAATATTTTCAAGTCGTAAAATTTTCTGTAGCTATACATTCTGATTCTTGCAACTTTAGCAATATTGGCTTTAGTCCGATTTGCATTCAAAGCTTATCTAGAACCATGAGTCAGCTAAACTTGTTCAAAGTAGGCTTCTGTGAAACTTATAAAAATGTGCTCATGCTATCTCCATATATTTAACTCACTCAACATCTGTCCTGATCAGGACATGAAAATTTTAGATAAAATAATTTTTGAATAGACCTTTTGAAAAATTAATTAAATCAGCATCATGCAAATATAACAGGTGCCGTGGTTTTAAGAGCAACCAGAGGGTTGGAAGTTCGAATCCAGCCAAAGACCGTCATGTAGAAGGGGGCTGGTGCATGTTAAATCTGTTGTGTTGCCTCGCTATATGACCATGATTCAAAATTATGTTGTCTTAATCTTTCCCTTTGGGGTTGATCCAGGATCGTCACAAATAGCCCATTGTGTTGCTCCAGTGGGGAGAGAGACGTTAAATAAAAATACCATTAGATATACCACATTTCATCAAAATGTTGGTTTTAGACTAATCAGTAGCATGTTATAACTCCTAAAAGGTCTTGTGAATAAATTATTGCACACTTAGTAATTAAACGAATAATATTGCTCAGATTAATATTGTAATTTTATTATAAAACAAATATTACTTTTCTTCTGTTCATAATAAGAGAAATTATATATATCTTGCCTCATAGCAGTGAAAAATTATATATTTAATCATAGGTTATGTATTTTTTGGCATACGAAACTGACATCTGATGAACTAAAAAACTACAACTATAACAGGTGCCATGGTTGGAAGAGTAATGGACTAGCAACCGGAGGGTTGGGAGTTCGAATCCTGCCAAAGACCGTCGTGTAGAAAGGGGGCTGGTGCATGTTAAATATATTGTGTTCTTACATTAGCGTGGTGTGTAAGTTTGGAGTGCCAGCTTGGGTGTTGCCTCGTTATTTAAAAATGATTCAAAATTATATTGTGTCTTAATTTTTCCCTTTGGGGTTATAAAAATAACCAAGTAGCATAATTTTCATAATCGCCAAATTGAACTTACTTTTAGACCAAAGTGGGGCCAAGGGTCTGAAAAGTAGGGATGCGACATCAATGTCGATATTTTCAAAACATTAATGTATTGAAGCCGATGTAGCATCACTAGTTGCTAAACCAGTGTTATGAAATGGGGTAAAAAAGTTTAAATACACTGAATTTTAAGAACATCGATGTATTATCAACATTGATGTTTAGCTGTCGTTGTTGCATCCGAAACCGCACAGTATACATTGCGTTACTTTGCGGGCCTCTAGCAAAGACTTTCTCAAGCCAACAGCAGGGTTCCCACGGTCCTTGAATTTTGTTTTCCTAACTAGGGGCCCTTGAAAATTACGAAACTTGGTAAAAAGTCCTTGCTTTTTTTTTTGGACTAGTACATAATTGCGTTGGAATTTGTGTCCAAACTAGTTTCCTTCACGGCAGGTGCGCAATTTGAGCGTCATTCTGAAGTGTTACGTGTTTTGACACCACGTTTTATATATATGAACAACCATAATGGGTGATGTATACATGAACACACAAGGTCATACACCATGTTTCATTGACGCGTCATCCCATCGCTTTTTTGCATTCAAACATGAAAGAGTTCCGCCTCTTTGAACATTTCTTAAAATTGTCTCAGGGATTGATGAAGAAATACAAAGAAAATATTAAGGTTTTTGAAGGGGGTAACTGTCAAGAACTGTCAAGTCGTACGTTCAAGAATGAAAACTTAACAGTTTAGGACACTGCATTATCCGTTTTCGTAAAACGCCGAATTCGTATTGAGAAAATATAAAAGTTGCAATTGAAAAATTATTTATTTACAGAAAAGCACATTTAAGGTATTCTTGTAAAATTTTCTACAGATTTCAAATCCGTTGAAATTTTTACTATCTTTAACGATTGTGACCAGAGAACAACTTTTGACACTGCAGTCAAAACTTTGGATTTGTTTTGTTTCTCAAACAAAATAAACCACGACAGCCATCTGCTGTAGTGGCCGTGAGCAAAATGAAAACGGAGATTGTGTCGATCGAACCATGTGCAAGCTCCCATACTCTTCTTCGTGCCACCAAAGAATTTATCGTACGATATTTTACCTCACGACCGAAATTGATATGTGTGCAAATAGCCTGATAGTTAGCATTGAGACGTGAAGCCCACTTTGCAAAAAAGTTCACAGGTTCTGTGATAAAAGAAAATCCAAACTATAACCAAAATTGATGACAACCTTTCCTCTTTTCTTTGACTGTCAGTAGTTTAAAAAGGAATTTAAAAATGTTTTTTTTTAATAAATATTTTTCACATTTTTTTAAATTGACAATTTTTGCACGTGCTTTGTTTTAGGTCGCTATAAAAAACTTTAGGTCCTTGAAAAAAATATTTTTGGTTCTGAAAAGTCCTTGAATTTTTTTTGGACAAAGGCGTGAAAACCATGAACAGTAAACGGTTCATCACACTACTACTCAAAATACCTACCAACTTACCTATGCTGTGAAGAATGGGAGGTTTGAAGAGTTAGGGTAAACAAGGCATAAGTTTGGCAGTCACAAATCTGTCCAAGGCCAGGAGGGCCTGGTGACACTGAGGGTGTTGCGAGTAAGTTTTGGTAGCCTCTTTTAGGAAAAGGAGATCACCCCTAAGGTGTTCCATGAGTTTACAGTGGAAAATGTAATGGTGAGTCGCCAATCTCTCCACACTGACACAGATCAGAAACTTGGTTTCTGAAGAAAAAAAAGTTTTTAAAAAAGTATTCCGGAAAGCAATTATGGCCTGCGAGTAGCTGGGATTTTATGGGGTGGTACACGTATTGACTAACATCTGGAGTGGGAAAAAACTTGTGCATTCTTCTACATATTGTATCTCTACTCCATCGTAGTTCCCACAACTTCATAAGGATCTTGAGAATTTTAATTGACAAGGCAATTGTGCCCACATTTCAGACAGCGAATTTTGACAGGATCAGTCTTATCACCACCCATGTGACATATTGACTGCAGCGACAAAGTAATGTTGTTAGGTGAGACACGACTTCAGAGACAAAGCACTGTTGTCGTCACGTGAGAGGTGACTTACGACCACAGAGACATAGTACTGTTGTTATGTGAGAGGTGATTAATGACCGTTAAGGCTTAAAATGGTAATGCGTGTAAAAAAATTCTGCCTCCATAGCAGCCCAAATGCAAGTGCTATAATTATAGGATATGAGATAGAAAAAACTTTGTTTAAAGAAAGCTATTGAAAACAGTCAAAATGGAATATTTTTTCAATTTAAATTTTGTTGTTATCTTGAGCTCAAATGAGTGAAACAAATCGAGAAGTGTATTTGTTTACAAAAAATTACTTTGCTTAAATCTTAATACTTATTATTGATAACTGCTTTTACTAAGTTTATATTTACTACTAGTTGTCTCAACAAACAGTGGTGAGATTATATCAGGTAGACGATCAAACAAGAGATTTGATTCATAAGAAACTATATTATGAAAATACAAACACTGTGTAGGTTATAAGGACGAATAAGTTCCACAAAAAACAAATACATTCTCATCAATTCTTTCTATTTGACGAGTTTTAGAGTCAGTGATCATTTTATATTGTAAAAATCATAACAAAAGGCAATTGTTGACTAAATTTCAAATAATTGTAAACATATATAATTTGTTTACATGGGGGTAAGTTTTTGCCGCCTGCTTCTTGCATCAACCAATTCTTCAAAGTAGTTACAATATAGACAGTTAACGAATTACAAAAAAAAAATCTATACGTTACAATATTGAATGTCAACATATATTTAGAATATCCACAAAAAAAAATCATACGGAAAATCATAGCACTCAGCGATAAAAAAAATGGCGATCTTTTTTACAACGTAGTAGGGTTGCTTGAGAAATTGAGAAGGATTGCCAATTTCCCCAGTCTTCGGTTCTCAAAGCTCTTTCTATCGCCAACTCGCCAAGAGGTGCTGAAAGCGTGAGGGTTTCCGAGTATGCGTCCCGGCAAGGAACCAGCATGCTTTCGCTTTGGACGCCCACGCTTTCGTAAGGGCGCCAAAGGCCGAGCATCGGAATCAAGGCAAGGTCTTAAAGCCAATGAGTGATAAACTCCCATTGAGACTTCAGGAGAGTCTGGATTGGCAATTTGATAAGTAGTAGGTGATCGCTGAGTGAGAATGACATAGGGACCGTCCCTCCGAGGCATGAACTTGCTTGTTCGTTTCTTTTTGGCATTACTAACAGGGTGGAGTGTCACCCAAACAGAATCGCCCGGAGAAAAGCTCGGTCCTGAACTTCTTCCCTTATCCGCACAGGCTTTTCTCTGGTCTTGTCTTTTCTCCATGGATAACTGTACTTCCGTGCTTAGGTTGGCAAATTTCTGAAGATAAGGGGTAATTTCGGGTACAAAATTATCATTTGAGACAATAGAGCAAAGGTCATGTTGGACATCGTCTGTGGTTTTAAGTTCTCGACCAAAATGAAGAAAAGCTGCAGTCTGGCCCGTGGTCGAACATCTGGATGAGTTCATGGCGAAACGAATGATGGGCAACTTCTCAGACCATGCAGTGTGATCATTTCCCACAAGAATAGCCAGACGAGGCTTTAGGTCCCAATTATTTCGCTCCACAGGGTTAGCTTGTGGGTGATATACAGGTATCAACTCCTGTTTGATTCCAAGAATGTAACAGACTTGTTGCATTGTAGCACTAATGAATTGCGTTCCGTTGTCGCTAATGACACGCCTGGGGATTCCATATCTTAGGAAAACTTCTTCGATGAGAGTTACAGCGCATTCCTTGGCAGTGGCATTGGGTAATGCAAATAGTTCAACCCATTTGGTGCAACAGTCTTCGACTATAAAAATCCATTTGTTTCCATCCTTTGAGTCAGGTAGAGGTCCAAACAGATCAATCGCTAAGGTTTTAAAGCGCTGATTGTATATGGGAGTTCTGAGCAGTCCAGAAGGCTTCTGGTTCGAGGCTTTAAAACGGGCACATTCCAAGCAACTTTTGACGTGTTCAGCAATGGATTTACGCAAACCAGGCCAAAAGTATCTCTGGGCAATCCGATGATATGTGCCCTCAACGCCATAGTGTCCTGCGGATGGAGCATCATGGTATTCTTCTAATACCCTCTTCCGTTCCTGAAGAGGAACGACCAGCTGGGCTTCTTCCGAATCGGAGTCGGGGAAAAAAACGATAGAGCACACCTTGATTCATGATGTACCCTCTATCGGTCCAATTTGCAAAATCTGCGCTTTTCTCTACGTTTTCAAAACAGTCTATAATCTTCTTTAGCTCGTCATCTTTCAATTGTTCTTCTCTTATGTCACTGGAACTTCTAGTGGGAATGTCAACAGATACCATACAGATATCACAATGATCTTCGGTGTGTTCACACAAAGGGCGAGACAACAAGTCAGCCACAACATTAGCCTTTCCTGGAATATATACTATTTGCAGATTGTGGGATTGGATCTGCAATGCCCATCTGGCTAACCTCCCAGTTGGAGCTTTCAGGCTCATCAACCACCTCAGAGGTTGATGGTCAGAGGCTATGGTGATCTTTTGTCCCTCGATGTAACCGCGAAACTTCCCCAGGGCCCAGACAACAGCTAGGGCCTCACGCTCAGTGGTAGAATAATTTCGTTCTGCAGGAAGAAGGAGTCTGCTAGCATATTCTACGGGATGTTCTTCAGGAGGGTCTCCTTGAATTAGGACGGCACCCAGGGCGTAACTACTGGCATCCGTTCGGATTATGAAGGGCTTTGATGGATCACTTTGCTTGAGAATGGGGGGAGTGATCAACAACTCTTTTAAGGTGATGAAAGCCTTCTGTTCTTCTTCTGTCCATTTCCATGAGGCATTTTTCTTCGTCAAATTACTAAGGGGTCTAGCAATTTCAGAAAAGTTAGGGATGAAACGGCGATACCAAGAACAAGTTTGCAGAAACGATTGGACCTGTTTCACATTTCTAGGATTTGGCATTAACTGGATAGCGGAAGTCTTTTCAGGGTCAGCCTGGAGTCCGGATGGAGTTATCCAATGACCTAGGTACTTGACCTTAGAGCATCCAAAGTTGCATTTTTCCCGGTTGGCATGCAACTTAAATTGAAGAAGTCGCTCAAATACAGCTCTCAAGTGTGAGAGATGCTCTTCAAAGGTCTCTGACAAGACAATTATGTCGTCAAGGTAAGACAGCAAGTGCATGTCTTTCAGACCCCCTCTGAAACGATCAATGAGTCTTTGGAAGGTAGCTGGTGCGTTTTTCAGCCCGAAAGGCATCCTGATAAAACGGTAAGTGCCAAATGGACAGGTGAAAGCAGTCTTGTCACGGTCTGTAACTGCCACGTTAACTTGATGGTAACCCGCTCGCAAGTCAATCGTTGACATGTAGGATGTATGCTTGGCTTCGTGGAGCAAGTCGTCAATGAGTGGAAGAGGATAGGTATCAGTCTTCGTAATGGCATTCAGTTTGCGATAATCAACGCAAAATCTGTAGGTTCCATTTGGTTTTGGGATCAGAACCACAGGAGCCGCATATGGTGACTCGCAGTCCTCAATTATGCCTTCTTCCAACATTCTCTCTATCTCGTTTTTCATTATACTTTTTTTTACTGGGGAAACTCTGTACGGAGGTACTGCAACAGGTGGATGGTCCATAGTGTCTATCCGGTGTTCAATGAAAGGGGTAGCCTCTCCCCCTGGATGAAAAGACCTTTCATACTCGTTAAGGAGGCAGTTCATCGTTTCACGCTGAGTTGACGTAAGGGCAAGGCCTTCCACCTCTCGAAGTGAACACGAATTAATTTTAATCTCGTTTCCGAATTCCTTAAATGACACAGATTTCATTTGTTCTGCAAATGGGTATTTGTGGCGAGGACTATCGCCGAAAAACCAGTCCCGTTTGAGCCCAGTTTCTGTGATCAAATTCATAGACTGAGCTTCAAGTTGCATCTTTAGCTTTTTGAGTTCAAAAACTCTTTCCTTTTCGGCTTTCTCCAGTTCAAAAGCTCTTTCTTTTTCGGCTTTCTCCAGTTCAAAAGTTCTTTCCCTTTCAGATTCTCTGTTCTCTATGATTGTTTTCAGGAGTTTCAGTTCTTTTGCGAATGTTTCTTCATAATGCTCTGAATTGACAATAATATCCTTTAGCTCAAAGATTTTTAGATTTTCACTTAAGATCTCCACTAGTTCCTCTGCTAGGATCCTAAGATCCTCCCGTCTACCTTTAGCCAAAAATGTCATTTTTGTTTTCAAAACCAGCTTTTAACCAATTAGAGGTTCCTCTTACAATGAATTTTGAAAATAGATTTTTAAATGACTAAATGAAAGTACTAGATTTCATACAATATATATGAACGACAAAAATATATGCAATAAATCCTATACTCTAAAAGAGAACACACAATACTAGCACTAAATCTTATACCTTAGCCTCATATATCATGTAACCATTATAACTCATATAATTCAAAATAATTGAGATTCATATGCGATGCAGCATTTCTAATTAAAGAGAGAACACAAAAAATATTAACACTATAAATCTTACTCCCTAGTCTCTCATATATCATGAAGCAATTTTAACTCATATAATTCAAAACCAATTCCGATTCATATGCGATGCAGCATTTCTAATTACCAATTTATGCAAGTTGAAGTTAAATCGAAACTTGAATCACACTAAATCGATAAATTTTCAAGCTGAAGTTAAATCGAAACTTGAAACACAATAATTGAGATTCCTATGCGATGCAGCATTTCTAATTAAAGAGAGAACACAAAAAATATTAACACTATAAATCTTACTCCCTAGTCTCTCATATATCATGAAGCAATTTTAACTCATATAATTCAAAACCAGTTCCGATTCATATGCGATGCAGCATTTCTAATTACCAATTTATGCAAGTTGAAGTTAAATCAAAACTTGAATCACACTAAATCGATAAATTTCTTCAAGCTGAAGTTAAATCGAAACTTGAATCACTCTAAATCGATAAATTTTCAAGCTGAAGTTAAATCGAAACTTGAAACACACTAACTTTACAAAGTTATGCAAGTTAAAGTTAAATCGAAACTTGAATCACACTAAATTCACAAAGTTAGACAACTTGAAAAATCAATCAAATTTCTTATCTGGGTCCAAGAAAGACGATGTTCCGGATTATCACTTTCCTGTAGAATGGCTCTCTTTCCACGTGCGACGACTCCAAGCGACCGCTTCCCGTCAATTCCACGTGTAGGCAAATCCAAGCGAACGCTTTTCCCGATTTGCCGCGATCTCCAGACTCTAAAGTGTTGCTTCTGCGGAACACTACCAGCGATTTCCAGGAACCATTTCCGTCAATTCATCAATCCACTGGTTGGGCGCCAATGTAAGTACTCGACTGGGCTGAAGGAACTTTTTCCAGCATTATTCAACTCGAGCGCCGGGCAACTTTCATAAATTTGTGTGGGTGGTGGATTAAATAAACCGACAGGACTGCCTGGTCGTAGTTACTGCGATTTATTAGCAGCAATCATTGACTCTATATACATGAAGGCCGCGACTGAGTCGGATCGCGTCTTTTTCACATCAAAGCGTCACATCACACTTACTTTTCGTACATCCGGGGCTCCCTTGAAAATACATCTGCGCAACTTAACTGCGCATTGGTGGAGGAACCTCCCAGGCGCCATCTATTGGTCTCTTTCGAAACCAACAGTTTGGTGCTTAAAACATATATGTTACAGCTTTGATTTCTTCTTTATTGAGGACTCTGCGAACGTGTTCCTCCATTTTTGGATCAAACTCAGCCAATAACTGAATTAACTTAAAAAAGTTTCCATTATTGTGTTCATACAGTTTATCGCTTGTTCCTCGAAAAGCTAGAGAGCTCTCACCTAGCATTTTAACTACTGATGTAATGCGTAAAAGAACTTCAGACCAGTGATTTATCTCAGAATCAATGAGTCTCTGAGAAACTGCATCTATTGTTTCACCTATTTTCAATCTTTGCTTCAATTCAAGCCATGATTTCAAACAATCTATATGAGTTTTAGCATTTTCATGATGTGCTAAAGAGTCCCCTAAATGCTTCCAGTCTTTAAATCCCCAATTGCCAAGAGCGCTCAAGCTAGATGGTGCAGCAAAAAGTCGACATGGAAATTAGTACAAAGCGTTTTGAAATACGGAATATACTATCCATTCTCTTAAAACCTCTTCTCCATTTTCTGCATCTATTGTTTCACCTATTTTCAATCTTTGCTTCAATTCAAGCCATGATTTCAAACAATCTATATGAGTTTTAGCATTTTCATGATGTGCTAAAGAGTCCCCTAAATGCTTCCAGTCTTTAAATCCCCAATTGCCAAGAGCGCTCAAGCTAGATGGTGCAGCAAAAAGTCGACATGGAAATTAGTACAAAGCGTTTTGAAATACGGAATATACTATCCATTCTCTTAAAACCTCTTCTCCATTTCTAAGCCTTTTCTTGTAATGTTTTGGTGAGAATCTTCTATGCTGATCATCAAAAGGAAAATCAAATTTATACAAAGGTGCAGCTGGACCACGTTTAACCAAAAAAACTATCTGCTGCACGCATGATTTCGGGCCATAATCCTGGGTCATAAGAGATACTTTGGACGGTAGCCTTTTCTAAATGTTTCTCTGAGGTCTGCACAACTTGCGAATTTTGATTTTTGGAACTGCACGGAACTGCATCACTACTCGCCAAACTCGTTTGAGATGACTTACCCAGCTCAGTAATGCTGACGGTTGCGTCCAAAGGGGGATCCATATAGGGAAAGTCAGTATCTAGGTGCTGGGCGTTGTTCAAATGTTGGTCGGTTGTGGGAGCGTTGAAATTACCTTCTTTCAAGAAGTTCTGCAGCGTATCTGACTGTTTTTGAAGCTGTGTTTGCTTGTTCAATCTCCGCTTTTTAAATTCGCTTCCAGAGGGTTTTCTCTTGGCATCGGACATTTTGGTTTCCGGAACAAATGAATTAAAATAAAAGATAATACTGATATAAAAAAAAGCCATGATTTAATTTAAATTATAATTTCTGAAATCCCCCACTTGTGCGTCACTGGCTTAAAAAAAGTATTTTATTCAACTTCAGACTCAATTACCTTTCATTCGATACCACACAAGCCATGATTTGATTTAAACTCTAATTTTCAAAATCTACCCCCCACCCTTTTTTTGGCTTATGTCTGATGGATTTTATTAGTTTTTAAAAATGAAAACAAAAATTAAAACACTTACCTTTACAGAAGCCAAACGCACTGGACAATTTGCACAAGCACTTTTTTAAAGCTTTTTTTTGCACTAACAATTTAAACAAACTATTTTATTTCGCACCAGCCGAAGTCTAGTGGCAAATAATGCATTGTTTTAAGTCTACTTCCTTTTTATATGCAGTTAAAAAGGGCTGTTAGATCTTGTTTCGCTTGGTTTCAAAATTGTTGTTTCCTGTACAGTCGTGTTGACACGGGCCGAAGAACTTGTCAATTCTTGAAAGGCGGTGGATGAGTGGTTTTGTCATGTTGAAATGAATTCAACTAGATTTTGCCTTAATGTTTAAATATATTATATTATTTGAATTATGTGCTGAGAAATAAAAATGATAAATTCCGCCTGCCCGCCTCTAGTCTTGTCAACTATCAGTCAAATCTTGCAACGCGTTTTTGAGAAAATTCCCGTGAACCGATTTCAATGAAATTTGGTATACTTACAAGGGTCCTGTAACGTACACTTCCGGAATATCTTTTAAATGTTATAATAGTATTTCTTTTTCCTTATTCCAAGATTTTGTGATACTTCCTGTGTTTATTTTTACTTCTTAATACTCTTGGAAAGGATATCTTTTCTTTTGACATATTTATGTGAGCAAAAATGGTTTTCCCGGAAGTTCATTTTTTCTTTTATGTATAACGTTGGTGAAAATATATTTTTTGTAACGGCTTTTTATTCGATTGGATGCTTCTTTAGGTGTGGACACAGTGCGGTGTTCGAATGGCATGTTTCAGCCGTTATGTTTAAAACGTATGATGAAAAGTAGTTGTAACTGTGATGTCGCTACCAAATTCTAAATAAATGTTTTTTTAATTCTTTAAAAAAAAAAAGCTATTTCTTTTATCACGACGTTACAGTCCGATGACAATGCAATATTATGAAAAATAATTTATTGATATGATATCAGAATGATAAAAAATATTCTTTACTTTTTAGTTTTAGTGCATTTTATAAAAGCCTGTAACTTAATTTTTTTTATCAGTTCATTTTCATTTTCCATGATTTTGGCGCCCCTAGATCATTGCGCTCCGGGCGGCCGCCCGGATCGCCCTACCCTGGAGCCGGCCCTGTCGAGAGGCTAACACCTTAACCACTATACGTCAAGCGATGGGATCCTGTCCATTAGATTCATGTAATTTAAAACTCGGTAAAGATATTTTCTGTTAATGGTGCAGGTATAATCATTTCACTCAGACCCAAAGTAGGATTAGAAATCCCCGTTCCTGTCATGTTTCCCAAACCTATTCTCACGTTAAATCTGTTGGATTCAGGTGCACGAGATACAATTCCCTAGATATGGGTATACCCATGAGCATGTACTGTGTAAACTGTATACGCATGCAACGACAATTGATGTGGATATTATGTGTGGATTGTTGTATCCTTTCCCAAACCGTTAAATGTGTTGGATTTCAATTTTACGGTGCACGAGATAAAATTCCCTGGAGCCCCATGAACATTTATTGCATACGATATGGCATGAAAATGATTTTAACTCAATGACATGTCCATTAAAATGTTTTTGGCATAATATATTTTGTGATGATCTCTTCTCCCAAACAGCTATGTTTCACTTTTGCTTAAAAAAACACAATCCAAATTCTGCGAGATGGTACGCCCCCCATTCCTGATTACTCGAATGACCCATATTCTCGTCACCTATCGTGCGGATCCAAGATTGTTTTACTCAAGCAACAATGCACTATCCGTGTCGAAGTTATGAAAAAAAAATGTCATTCCGTTCTGTCATGATGACAGCTGAAAATAGAGTAAATGGAACATGGAAAGTGAGACAATATTAAACGAGAGAACTCCTTTCAGAAAAAATAAGATCGCCGGCTACAGTTTCGGTATTTAAACCACCGACTTTGGAGCAGAAAGCATCCTGAGTAAAACATTCTCGAAGTAACAATGGTAGAATTCCAATGGCAGTTCTGAAGGAAGTGCGGATTTACCCAATTTGGAGAAAATCGAAGCGATTTTAAATGAGAGAGGCCCAGAAGAGGGTCGAAACTCAATAAACGGCATGTTTTAATTCAGCGTTTATTTAAACTGAACCGGTCAATCACTATAGGCAGCTTGAATCAGTTTAATTTGGTCCCCTCCAAGCTCATTTGAACAAAAAAATTATTCCACTTAAAATCAATTCTCCAGCTTTACATTTCGTTTCCCAGCACTCCGTCTAAATTGTAGACTGCTTGAAGTCACATGCATGACCATTAAAAAATTATAATTTATTATTGTATTTTTTCAATTTGTAAATAATACTTTAGAATTTTTCTGTTACATAGGAAACTAAAAAAACGTGTATTTATGGTGACTCTTTACAACATTGATACGTTTTGATTGCGTTTATGTATATTCTTTCTAAAAATATATTAGATGAAACCTACTCCAAGAAAGATCATCATTAAAAATATCGGCATTGTAATTATATACCAAACATTTTTTTGACCCTAAATCCACGGAATGAGTCTAAACTTTAGTATGTAATTTTATTTTCAAAAGATCCTGAAAAAATTTCAGATCCATTGATTTGATTAACAAACTTATCTATATAGATTACACTATTGAGACCATGTCTGTGTTATTATGAACAGGTAAGTATATATTTTATATTTTTTTAATTATCCTATGTGCTATAATCATGGTACCTGACCCAAATTCATGGAATGGTATGTATTTTTTAAAAATATTATCCAGGATATAATGAACCATTTCCTAAAAAAAATGTACCATTGATTTGTATCTATATAGATTACAATATTGAGACCATGCTAGTGCTTTTTTAAAAGTTGTTCAGAGCAGCTTCATCCATCAAGCCAACCTCATCTCATTGGTTGAAAAAAGTTACGTCACTTAGCCTCCACTTTAAGTTCGACAAATATATAAGTAACTACGGATGTTTGTAAACAAGACAAGTACACGAGGCACAGTTAACCGTAACAGTTAAAGTAATATATACTTTTATGGTTAAGTCAAACGGTTATTTATTATAACAGTTAAAAGCTTTTTCCGAGTGCGATACAATTGGCTTTATATATTAGCTCTTTACTTTTTTTAGATTTAGCTTTATCACATTTAGTATTGTTTGTTTCGAGCACGATCGTATTGTTATTTGGTGATTTTTCCAAACAACGTTTATGCGATGGATTTCGATCACATCTGTTCGATTTGCTGCAAGTCTTTCAAGACAAGTTCTGGAATGTTTCAGTATCAAAGGCAAATTCACTGTGTATCATCTGCAGTCACCAATGTTGGTAAAAATAGCCTGGCGTGCTCAATTTGCAGTCTGACACAAGCTTTAAAGAAGTAGCTGGAAAGTCATTTGTTGGATGTACATGAAATACAATTTGACAAAGAAACAAAGCAATTTAATTCTGAGGCTGAATTTCTTGCTTTCAAAAATGAAATGGAACAAGCCACAAATTCTCTATATTTACTCAAGAACTGTTTACATTTCAAAACCTGCCTGCATCATATGTTCGTGATCACAGTTTATCCCTGCTTTCCCTCCATCATGCTTTTCAAGAGTTGTTTACAATTAAAAACCTGCATGTATCACATGTTTATGGTCAGTTTATCCATACTTTTCAAATACTGTTTACATTTCAAAACCTGCCAGCATGCCATGAACTCTGCCTCTCGTTGAATTGGATATGGCCTCCTGTAGCTTGCTTCGCCACGCAATTGCACACTTCCACCGTAAGAAGAAACTACACCTCTGCGAGAACTGCGTGTTTCTGCACAGCTGTTATCTGCATCACTAAACAACATCAGGCTTTGTCATCTTCATTATTGTACACAATGCCGTGTCCAATTATATTGCAAAGGTATATTAATATCTGCACGATTTCCCAATTAGTCTCTGGGGTTGTCCAACTTATGAAATACCAAACTCACTACGTAAGCAATATCTGGTCGAGTCCCCATTGCCAAATAAAGCAAACAGGCAACTGCTGATCGGTATGGAATTTCACTTCTTGGCCTGGCATGAATAAAAATATTACTGAATGTACCAAAGTGTGCGACAAAAAGAAAAGCTATTGCTACACAATCGTCTACACACAGTCCAGCAGAAATGTGAAATCAAAACTCAAAATCAGTGATTGAAATACGTCGTCAGAGCCATCGTTACTTTATCTGCGCAGTTAAACGTCGTTAAAACCCATAACCTGTTGCAATATTAACGAAATAAAGTGATAGTTAGTTGAATTCAGGATTTAATAAATAGAAAGTAAGATGATAAGAACAGTACGTCTTATTGTTCACATAAACTTTACTAAAATACAAAAGAAAAGGTGATGCCCGATACACATAATAACTCTAAATTGCACTTAATATTAATCTGTATTCTGTTCAAAAGAGGGATCCATAAATCCTTTGCATCATGAAAAATATGTTTCATGAAATAGGGATCATAAAATTGTTTTTGTGTCTTATTTATGGGGTGGATGGTGGGAGAGACTGATCGGTATTCTTAAAAGGTTATTGAGAAGAGTACTAGACCGATCTACTTTAACTTATGAACAGATAATGACAGTGTTATGTGATTGCGAATTCACAATCAATTCTCGACCGTTGACGTATGTCGCGGATAATGACTTAGAGCTGGTTCTATTGACTCCTTCAATGTTCCTACAAGACATCAAAGTGAGTGGTGTTTCCGACTGTGATAGAATTGATCACCAGAGTCTTAACCAACGTGTTAAGTATCGACAAAATAAAAAATAAAAGTATTAATAAATAGATTTCGATCGGAATACTTGGGAGCTCTGCTACAGAGACCAGAACATAAAAGGCCTGCCGAAATAATAGTTTGTGACGTTGTCTTGAATGGAAGCGACAACACGAAACGTATCAGTTGATCCTTTGGGAAAATAGCATAGGTAATCACAGGGAAAGATGGTGTTACAAGGCTTGTAAGACAAACTGCAAAGGGGGAGTTGCTTCGACCGATACAACGCCTCTAGCCTTTACAGTCGGTCGAAAAAATAGATGAGCACCGTGACCCCATGAAAAAAATTTCCTAAATTGAAAACGACCCATTTTGAATTAAACGTGCCTTTTATATTTTTTTTTATTTCCAAGATTGGATTTGTAAATGAATTAAACGTGCCTTTTATATTTTCCAAGATTGGATTTGAAAATGAATTAAACGTGCCTTTTATATTTTCCAAGATTGGGTTTGAACATTTATTGGCAAAAGCGATGTGAATTACGCGTGCCTTTTATTATTTTCCAAGATTGGGTTTGAACATTTATTGGCAAAAGCGATGTGAATTACGCGTGCCTTTTATTATTTTCCAAGATTGGGTTTGAAATTGAAAACGAATTACGCGTGCCTTTTATTATTTTTAATTTCCAAGATTGGGTTTGAACATTTATCAACAAGATGGCAACATTCGAGTGATGTTTTTTTTTATCTCGCCAATCAATTGAACGTGCACCCCCAATTGTTTTATTTACTCCCCCCCTGTTTTTTTTTTTTTAAGTGAGACCCATACCAGAAGATTTGCCTTCCACAAAATAAAAATTTTTTATACCGTGTCATGCAAAGTCAGCACATAAAAAAAAATGTTTATACCGTGTACCTCTTCCAGGAGTTTTGCATCATTCAACAAAAAACACGTCTCGCTCAATAAACAATATGAGTATACATTAAAATGCTTAGTGTGTCAATCAGAAAACAAAAGATTCACCTGAAGCATATTTTTTTAATAAGGTTTGAAATGAAACACATATCATAAATAAAAAAACATTTATTCATTTTGAAAAACATGTGTATGATACAGGAACTACAATCTTCATCCCAGTTCATTAAATTAGCAATGAGATCCATTTGATTCATGTGCACGTTCAATCTGTTGCAGATTTCATGTTTCCCACCAATCCTGAAAAACTAAAAGGGCATAATTATTTGATACACATGTTAAATCTGTTGTGGATTTCATGTTTCCTGAAAAGGGAATAATTATTTGATACACACATTAAAAAAAAAATCTGATGCAGTCATGTATTGTGTGAACGCATGAAAATGTATCCAGAACGTGTGAAAAGGATTGTCACATTCATCGACAAAAAGAAAACACAATATAGCATCAATTCAAACTACACATAAAAACAAAACAATTTCCAACTCATCCTGAAAGCACTCCATGATTTTGATTTCTGAGAGAACGTTGCATTCTTAATTTCTTTACACAACCTTACAGCCTTTTCCGCAGGGTTCATTCCGCTGGGTTCAAAGGTTATATATAATATATAGATATAATATAGATATGTCTTTGAAAAAGTATTACAATTGGATCGAAGACACTAAAACTGCAGTGTCATGCATTCATTGTAATGAAGAGATTGTCCCGAAATTAATGATCCGGCATAATTATTTGATACACACGTTACTGTACCTGTGTAACAAAACAATGGTAATGATTTCCAACTCATCCTGAAAGTACACTCGTACAAGAGGGGCCAGAGCACACTCTGATTCGAGTGACCATCAGGATTTTTTTTTTAGAGGAAAATTACCCGAATGATACTACATGTTTTACAGTAGTCATGTCTCGCTAGATCAACAACAAAAAATTTCTTGAAATGTGTCAAGTGGGGAAAAAGATACAGTCGCTCGATAAACATTCCTTGAAATGTGTCAGTTGTTATTTTTTCAAAAGCTGGTGGGAAAAGAATCTCTGTGTATTGTACTCTGGGATATGAATCAGGATGATTGTTGATGGAAATTAATTTTAACAAATACATATTACACACACACACTTGACAGGTCAGGGTGGAATTTGTAAATTGACACACTCTCAGCAAATATGAATTATTGTTTACTTTGGCACATGAAATGAATTTTTTTACAAATACTTGACAGGATACGAAATTTGTAAAATTGACACATGAATCACTCTGAGCAAAATATGAATTCAATCCAACTTTGGCACACCATGTTCGTCTCACACACACACACACAAAATAATCCCACTGCAGAATTATTGTGACATGACACATTCTAATATACTCGGGGATATGAATCAGGAGATGATGTGGAAATGAATTTTTTTACAAATACTTGACAGGATACGAAATTTGTAAAATTGACACATGAATCACTCTGAGCAAAATATGAATTCAATCCAACTTTGGCACATCTCCCAAAATAAAATAATAATCAATTGAAATGAGTACAGTCGTGTTTGTTCATCTATCTCTCAAGAGTACACACACACACACACAAACAATCCCACTGCAGAATTATTGTGGCATGACACAGATCCTTATTCAAAACAAAACAATCTCACTGCAGAATTATTGTGGCAGATATTTTTTAATTTCCAAGATTGGGTTTGAACATTTATTGGCAAAAGCGATGTGAATTACGCATGCCTTTTATTATTTTTAATTTCCAAGATTGGGTTTGAACATTTATCGACAAGATGGCAACACTCGAGTGATGTTTTTTTTTCTCTCGCCAATCAATTGAAGGTGCACCCCCAATTGTTTTATTTACTCCCCCCCCCTGGTTTTTTTTTAAGTGAGACCCATACCAGAAGATAAAATTTTTTATACCGTGTCATGCAAAGTCATCACATAAAAAAAAAATGTTTATACCATGTACCTCTTCCAGGAGTCTCGCATCATTCAACAAAAAACACGTCTCGCTCAATAAACAATATGAGTATACATTAAAATGCTTAGTGTGTCAATCAGAAAACAAAAGCTTCACCTGAAGCATATTTTTTTAATAGGGTTTGAAATGAAACACATATCATCAATAAAAAAAAACCTTTTATTCATTTTAAAAACATGTATGATGCAGGTAATACAATCTTCATCCTTGCCCCCCATTCGATTAGCAATGAGATCCATTTGATTCATGTGCACGTTCAATCTGTTGTGGATTTCATGTTTCCCACCAATCCTGCAAAACTAAAAGGGCATAATTATTTGATACACATGTTAAATCTGTTGTGGATTTCATGTTTCCTGAAAAGGTCATAATTATTTGATACACATGTTAAATCTGTTGTGGATTTCATGTTTCCCACCAATCCAGGTGTCCTGAAAAGGGTATAAATATTTGATACACACGTTAAAATAAAATAATCATAAATAAAAAAAAACATTTATTCATTTTGAAAACATGTGAATATAAATACAATCTTCATCCCAGTCCATTCAATTAGCAATGAGATCCATGATTTTGATTTCTGAGAGAACGTTGCATTCTTAATTTCTTTACATAGATATGTCTTTGAACCAGTATTACCATTTGATTCAAGACACTAAAACTGCAGTGTCATGCATTCATTGCAGTGAAGAGATTGTCCCGAAATTAATGATCCGGCATAATTATTTGATACACACGTTACTGTGCCTGTGTAACAAAACAATGGTAATGATTTCCAACTCATCCTGAAAGCACACTCGTACAAGAGGGGCCAGAGCACACTCTGATTCGAGTGACCATCAGGATTTTTTGAGAGGAAAAAATCACTCAAATGATGTGAAAACATTTTACACTGAACATACCTGTAGATCAACACACGAAATTTTCATTTGAAATATATATATATCAGGATACATTCGATTTATAAAATCAACCAGATATATTTTACATTGAAATGCAACAATTGTATAAAATCAGTTGACAGTATTCATGTCTCGCTCAATAAACATTCCTTGAAATGTGTCGGTTGTTTTTGTTTTTTTCAAAAGCTGGAGGAAAAGAATCTTTGGGATATGAATCAGGATGATGGAAATGAATTTTAACAAAATACATATTACACACTTGACAGGTCAGGGGGGAATTTGTAAATTGACACACTCTCAGCAAATATGAATTATTGTTTACACATGAAAAAAAAAACACACACCTCCCAAAAAAATAAAAATCAATTGAAATATAAAATGTCAGTAGTCATGTTTGTCTCTCACACACAATAACAATCCCACTGCAGAATTATTGTGACATGATCCTTATTCTAATATGATACGAATCAGGATGATTGTTAACGTGGAAATGAATTTTTTTACAAATACATATCACATACAGGTCAGGAGGATACGAAATTTGTAAAATTAACACACGAATCACTCTGAGCAAATATGAATTCAATCCAACTTTGGCATACCTCCTCCCCCCCCAAAAAAAATCATCAATTGAAATATAAAATGAGTAATGTATGTTAAATGTTATGTAAGTGTATGTTAAATCTGGTAACAACAGATTTAACATACACCAGCCTATTGAAAATGGATTCATTTTTTTTTTAAATTTTATCTTGTAGACAATTTATTGTTTTGAGTTTAAAATATTTCTTGTTGATAGAATTAATTTAAAATGTTGATAGAATTATTTCTTGTTGATAGAATTAATTTAAAATGTTGTCCTCGCATCTACCCCCCCTTTAGTCTGGTAACAACAGATTTAACATACACAAGCCTATTGAAAATGAGAATTCATTTTTTTTTTAAATTTTATCTTGTATAGACAATTTATTGATTTGAGTTTAAAATATTTCTTGTTGATAGAATTAATTTATTGCTAATTGTTTTGATTTATTTCTTGTTGATAGAATTAATTTAAAATGTTGTCCTCGCATCTACCCCCCCTTTAGTCTGGTAACAACAGATTTAACATACACAAGCCTATTGAAAATGAATTCATTTTTTTTTTTAAATTTTATCTTGTAGACAATTTATTGTTTTGAGTTTAAAATATTTCTTGTTGATAGAATTAATTTATTGCTAATTGTTTTGATTTATTTCTTGTTGATAGAATTAATTTAAAATGTTGTCCTCGCATCTACCCCCCTTTAGTCTGGTAACAACAGATTTAACATACACAAGCCTATTGAAAATGAATTCATTTTTTTTTTAAATTTTATCTTGTATAGACAATTTATTGATTTGAGTTTAAAATATTTCTTGTTGATAGAATTAATTTATTGCTAATTGTTTTGATTTATTTCTTGTTGATAGAATTAATTTAAAATGTTGTCCTCGCATCTACCCCCCCTTTAGTCTGGTAACAACAGATTTAACATACACAAGCCTATTGAAAATGAATTCATTTTTTTTTTAAATTTTATCTTGTAGACAATTTATTGTTTTGAGTTTAAAATATTTCTTGTTGATAGAATTAATTTATTGCTAATTGTTTTGATTTATTTCTTGTTGATAGAATTAATTTAAAATGTTGTCCTCGCATCTACCCCCCTTTAGTCTGGTAACAACAGATTTAACATACACAAGCCTATTGAAAATGAATTCATTTTTTTTTTAAATTTTATCTTGTATAGACAATTTATTGATTTGAGTTTAAAATATTTCTTGTTGATAGAATTAATTTATTGCTAATTGTTTTGATTTATTTCTTGTTGATAGAATTAATTTAAAATGTTGTCCTCGCATCTACCCCCCCTTTAGTCTGGTAACAACAGATTTAACATACACAAGCCTATTGAAAATGAATTCATTTTTTTTTTAATTTTATCTTGTAGACAATTTATTGTTTTGAGTTTAAAATATTTATTGTTGATAGAATTAATTTAAAATATTTATTTCTTGTTGATAGAATTATTTTAAAATGTTGTCCTCGCATCTACCCCCCCTTTAGTCTGGTAACAACAGATTTAACATACACAAGCCTATTGAAAATGAATTCATTTTTTTTTTAAATTTTATCTTGTATAGACAATTTATTGATTTGAGTTTAAAATATTTATTGTTGATAGAATTAATTTAAAATATTTATTTCTTGTTGATATAATTATTTTAAAATGTTGTCCTCGCATCTACCCCCCCTTTAGTCTGGTAACAACAGATTTAACATACACCAGCCTATAGAAAATGTGTTCATTTTGTAGTAAAGTTCAGGGATTATTATTATGCTTTTTTATTTTATTTCAGGCAATTTATTGATTTGAGTTTAAAATATTTATTGTTTTGATTTAATTCTGCGTTAATAATTATTTCTTGAATTAATTAAAATCACGATCACATAATTTAAATCAAATTAATGCATTTAAAATAAATGACAAACGTAGAAATTCACTAAAAAAATCGAAAATTCACTAAAAAAAATCGAAAATTCACTAAAAAAAAATTGAAAATGAATGAAAAAAATACAGTGGATTTATTAAAATAATTGGGATTTTTTTAGTAAATTTGCAAGATTATTTAAAAAATTTCTTCAGCTGGATTCGATCTGACGCTGCCGCGAAAACGCACTACGCCAAAAGTGCCACGCCCCCTTCGAAATCGCTAAAATCGCATGTTTTAGGAGTCATTTTTGATGAAATTAGACCTTTTAACCAGTCTAAAACTAAAAACTAACACTTGTAAACGATAGATGGACTTGAAATTGATCTGAAACAACACTTTGATAAGGGTTTTATGCTCTAATTTATGCATAAACAATCATTTTCGAAAAAATTTTCGGAAACCGATTCTGAAAATTTTTTCGAAACCGATTCTGAAAAATGTTTTAGAAATAATTCCTTATGCATAAATTAGAGCATAAAAGTGTTGTGTCAGATCAATTTCAAGTCCATCTATCGTTTACAAGTGTTAGTTTTTAGTTTTAGAATGGTTAAAAGGTCTAATTTCATCAAAATGACGCTCCGAAATGTGTCATTTTACACCATTTTACGCCAATTGCAATAGTAGGGAACATACGCAGCGGATTTCACCGCAGCGAGAGTATTTCTAGCTTGCCGTGCATGGATGGTTATGCACGGCAAGCTAGAAATACTCTTGCTGCGGTGAAATCCGCATGCAAATGATGGATTGCATGCGGTTTTATCGAAAATGATGTTGGTCTTTAAATCCCGAACGTATTTTAATTATGTATTCAATATTTAAAACAAATTATACACAGTATACAAAACCTAGACACTGGAACTTATTTTGAGACGTCAACAGATTTAACGTGCATGCAAAACCTAGACACTGGAAATTATTTTTTGTTACAACAGATTTAACGTGCGCAAGATTTTTAAAAACACAAAATCCTGACAGCATGCAATTTTTTTTTCGAAAGAAAGATCTGAGGAAGCAAACAATGTCTGATTTGTTTTATATTCGATTGGGTGAGAATATCTTAAAAGGTTTTAATGAAATCGTCAACGTACACGCAATTTGAGAAACCTGTCCAGGCTACAACAGATTTAACGTGCGCCCAATTTTTAGAAACACAAAATCCTGACAGGATTTGAAAGCTATGATATCCTCAACGGATTTAACGTGCTTCCTGTTTATTTAAATTCAAACGCTCTGTCTTTTTTTTTTTTACAAGATTTGCTTTTACTAATTCTTTTTGTCTTGGTTTCGAACTTTATTTGCCACGAGCGTCCCTTTTTCGCATGGGCTGTCACATGAGTCTATAGTCCCTTGTGAGGGGCATGTGATAGTTTTCTTACTATCTCTCCTTAATGGTGAGAGCTAAAGGGGAATTAACTCTACTATGACTATTTAAAGTTCGAGGAGCAGATCTATGTTGGTTCGAAACAAATACGTTTATTTGTTATTCTGGATTAAATACAATAAATATATACATTTTAGTAACAATGATGATAAAAGTAATAAACGATACCCATG
The DNA here is from genome assembly GCA_947359465.1 of Metellina segmentata. NCBI lineage: Eukaryota > Metazoa > Arthropoda > Arachnida > Araneae > Tetragnathidae > Metellina > Metellina segmentata. The sequence continues at coordinate 7,219,193 of OX375882.1, forward strand.
GATGCATCCGTTACCTAAAGGAAATAATGGGAGAGAAGACGTTAGTAACTAGAGTTTAAATTGTTAATAAAATCAGGGCTCGATGCCATGGCGGCAAAATCGGGGCCCTGGAGAAACGCTAGCTTTCTCGAGAGAGAGAGAAAGCCTCGCAAAGACGTTCTTTAGAATACAAGAATGCCCTTTTTTGGACTGGAGGTTATCCCCTCCCAAACAGGTTGCTATTCCGCGCACTTAGCGCCAAGCGCATTACCAGGGCAAGTATGTATCGCCCTCTTTGGGATTGAGTCTTACAATATATATATGCCAGTGATAAATTTGGAGTAATTTTTTTTTAATGTTTTGGAAGTATAGCTTTTGTTCATTTTTTGGTGAAAATAAGATAATGGACTTCAAAACACCATTTTGAGAATTCCAGTGCTTAATGTCAAGAAACATCAGTTTCCCCCAACCTGTGTACTCTTAAAGAGAGGGGTGAATGTTCAGCTATCAACAGGAGACGCTCGCTCTTATCTCACCCAGTTTCACACAAAGACCCGTGACCACCCCTCTACTCGAACCCTGTGGTAAATTTTCTTACCTCCCCCTAGAGGAACGCGCGTTCTGAAAGAGCCCACGAATGAAGTTGTTTTCAAAATACGAGCCCATGCGAAAAGGTTAAATGCTGCACGTCCAAAAAAATGTAACAAGATTGGCGTGAGAGAAGCACAACAATTCAATTAACCACAAACAGGTGAATACAAATATTTTTTTTTTTACCCAATGTGTATTTAAAAAAAAATAATAATAATTAGCATCCTGGTGTAGCTTTGGGATTCTGAGGGTCCGATTCACAGCAACACTCGCGCGTTAAATCTGTTGTTGTAGGGCAGGATGTCAAGTTTCCCAAATCTCTGGTGCACGTTCAATCTGTTGTAGGGTCATGTTTCTCAAATCTCTGGTGCACGTTCAATCTGTTGTAGGGTCATGTTTCTCAAATCTCTGGTGCACGTTCAATCTGTTGTAGGGTCATGTTTCTCAAATCTCTGGTCCATGTTCAATCTGTTGTAGGGTCATGTTTCTCAAATCTCTGGTCCATGTTCAATCTGTTGTAGGGTCATGTTTCTCAAATCTCTGGTCGGTGCGTCTTTCTCGACAGCTTTAGCGTGCACCATTGTTTTTTTCTACCCGTGAGAAAAAGTCCAACCATATGAAATGGCGTTGTATTGAAAACGGAACCCTAAAAAGTTTTTTTACCTAATCAGAAACTAGGTCAAGTCAATATTTTTTTTTTTGCTAAAATCACATCTGCTATGGCAAAAGTTGTGAAAGAACAATTCGGAAATGACTGGGTGAGAAACATTCAATAGTTTCCAAAATAATGTATTATTTCTTTAATATAACAAGATTTTAATTTTCAAACCTATGTATTTCTTGAATTAAAATTTATCGATTTAAAATGTTGTTCTCCCATCTGCCCCTTTAGTCTGGTAGCAACAGATTTAACATACACTAGCCTATAGAAAATGGATTCATCTTGTAGTAAAATTCAGGGATTATTATTATTTAAGGCAATTTATTGATTAAAATATTTATTGTTTCCCTCTGAATGCCAAACCGCCCGAGACGGCTTTACATCCAGACGACCGCTGTCCGCCCGAACCGGCCTTAAACTAATCAGCGTATCTTCCCCTCTACCGGTGAGGAAAGGGTCTCGAAGATCGACCTGTCACCTTAAGCGATCATCAGGTGTCAGGGGGTCCTTTTCTAACTACACATAATAGCTTCTTCACTCTGTCTGCGGATCGGATAAACTTTTGTGAGATATTTTGCTTTTAAAATGCCTGGGTAACGAAACACTCGGAAATACGAGGGTGAGTAAAAATAGATTTTTTACGAATAAAGCACTATTTTCATATATCGGACAGGGAATCCGAACTTAAGAAGGAAAGTGAAAATTTCAATTTCTTACAAAAAGTAGAACCATTACAAACATATTTGCGCAAAAATTTTTCCGAGCATTTTAAGCCGTACGCTCAGTTATCAGTTGACGAAGCACTCGTTAAATTTAAAGGACGTTTGGGCATTATACAATATATGCCCTTAAAACCCGCCAAACGAGGCATCAAAATTTGGATGCTGTGTACACCTTACTTAGGATACACACTGAAATGTACTGTGGGAAAAAAGACAACACCCCGGGATCAACAAATTGATTGGGATATGATGTTATGATGCATCTAGTAAAAGACATAACCCATAAAAGCCACACAATATACTTTGATTGCTTTTTCAGTAGCGTCATACTGATGAAAGATCTGCTAAAAATAGGAATATATTCTTGTGGAACTGTGATGGAAAACCGAAAAATTTGCCCAAAGAATTTAAAGTTATAGGTTCCTCATGAAATCAAATGTTTTCAGTGCATAAACTCTCCGAGCATTCTATGTACAACTTGAGTAGACAAAAAAACAGATACATCTTTTATCTACAAATGTTAAAAATGAGAGTTGTTTGGTTACCAGAAGGAAAGGATCAGAAAAAAAATTTAGTGCAGTCCCCCGTAGCTTTCGCGGATTATAATAAACATATGTGAGGAGTTGATTTGACTGACCAACAAAGAAAATATTTTTCAGTAGTTAGGAAATCATCTAAATGGTGGTGGTATGTGTTTTTTCCTTTCTACTTGACACTGCCATTAGCAATGCCTACATTTTGCACAAAACAACCAACTCTCCACCGATAAAAGCGATCATTTCAACTCTATGATTTCAAGTTAGAACCGATTGACGAGCTGGCAAAAGAAATATTTCAGAATTTTTCACTACTCCTATTCACGCTCACAAGAAAAGAAAAATCGATGGACGCAGAAGGACTTGAGTCCTTTGTCGTAAGCTTGGACTTAAAAACTATAAGCGGACGTTCCATTGAAAGCTCCTTTGAGTGTCATACTTGCAAAATGTGCTTGTGTCAGAATTGTTTTAAAGATGATTAGGGTTTTAATGCTGACGAAATTGCTCTATTCAAGAATATTCCAGAATTTCAGTAACTTTATTTTTTAAATCTCTCTCTCGATACTGTTAACAGATATACTTCAAATTCATCATAAGTAAAAAAGTGTTTATTTAGAGCAAATTTTATGTTTGATCTTGATTTGCTGTGAAAGAAATTTTCTACAAAAAAATTATCATTAGTACTGGAGAAATATATATTTATGGTAATTATTGTGAGAATATAATGCAAGTATATATTCTGTAAAAACCCGAACTAATCCAGATTTTAAAATATTTCTTAAGGAAAACAGAATATAAATTAATTAGCTACAATTTTGTATTTATTATTGACAAACAAATCTATTCAATACCTCAATATTAAGGTGATAGAAATGTTTTTATTTGATACTTTTCTACTTCAACCTGTGAATGTATGTTATAATAGATTTTTAAATGAATAATTTAATATTTTTGACACGTTCCCGGAACCTTAGCTTAAGAGTACCCATCTCCTAAATTAGGCTGAGTTCTCGATACGTGACAAACCTTTACTTCTTCTAAACACACGGTGAGCATACAAATCTTAAATACATGGTTTTGCTATGAAGCCCATTTTTGAAGGTTTTCGATTTTTGTGGATGCATAAGGGGACAATGCATCTTAGAAATGCTATTCATTTGGATAAATCATATAATAGTTTCATGTGTTATTTGCTACATTACATCATCAATGGATGAAAAAAAACATGAGCTTTGCATATTTTCTGTTTGCACGATAAATGTTCTGGGGCAAAATGTCTAAAATATTTTTCTTTCTTCATGCTTATAAGGTTTATATTTTGTTTACATATTGTTTTTTTATTTGGTCATGCATGCAGCTCATTCTGTTCGTAACCTCATGCCATAAAATCCAAATAACCAACTCTAGATTACAGTTAAAGACAAATTGAAAATGAAAACTTTTGATCGATCAGATGTATCAAAAATAATTCTATAATTCTTGCTCTAAAAGCAAATATACCCTTAAAAAGAATTCGATAATTCATGCTATAATTTTAAATACAATTTCCCACTCTACTTATTTTTTTATCCCATGTTTGGTTTTGGGGCAGTAGAGAATATATCGGTCTGGTTCCTTTGAACTGAGTGCTCAATGGGCATTTGCCTCCAGCAAATTCTTCAACCTTACCCTTGATATTCCCACAATGCGAAATTTCAAATGGGTATTTACCACCCAAGGGGTTAACTCTGGACCTCTAAAGAAAGGTAAAAAAAAATCGTAAGTGAACAATTCGAGGCGTACAAGTGACGGGAACTTTGAAGCCTGAGGGAGATGAGACCTCGCGTCGATAAGTCAGCTTTTCTTGTATACAAAACCATTTGTCTCGATCGGTAACCAGAAATAATTTTGAAAACAGTAGCCCAGAAGAAATGGTCGGGGGGGTATGTTTTAATCAAAAGAAAAAAATTCTAAGAATGCTAGCATAGCATAAGAATGAGATGACATTATTAGTAGTTGAGTTTATGTTTTCCCTCATCTGACCAGGTTTTGGTCTTTTAGAATAGATGTTGTCACAAATTTAAAACAAATGAAGGAACTACTACACTTTTTTATTTTGAGTGACGTCACTTTCAACGCAAAATTTCACTCAAGTACTTAATCGCTTTTATTTTTATGTGAAATTTATTTCCAAGACAGGTTTTCTACCTATGCATATATAATAGTAACTGAAAAAGAAATAAATTGTAAAGAAAGAATTTGAATTGCTAGTAAAAAATGCTACTTTTTCGATTTATTAGTGAGAGTTTGGTGATAACAGTAATGTGTGAAATTTATTTCAAATAAGCAAAAGTTTCCACACTTAAAGGTTTGCCTATCTTAGTGTTTTTTTAGGAAAACCTGCATATTTTTAAAAGTTCTCACAAATAGTAAAACTTTTATTTCAAGGACATAATTTCGGCGTAACTATAGTAATACTTCAGTGATTTATCAAGATGCTTTTGGTCATCCATTTTAAAAGAAACCATTATCAAAAATTCACTTTGCTTTGAGATTCTATTTATAAGGAATAATTATTGAAAAATAACTACTTTTATCACTGTATTATATTTCCGAAAAACTTTTTAAACATCAATTTCAAAGTAAAAAAATATATTATTTCCATAAAAAAAAACCCGAATTTTTGATATGTTGCTTTAAAAATAAGGTAAAAAATTGCAAATTTATTGCCGAGAGATAATACAACAGAAAACGTATAACTTATATATTCTAGTTGCAAGAGATTTGAAATAAACGAGATAAGAGGGAAATATATATATAAATTGCAGTTTTAAAACAATTAATGAACAAATATGTATTTAAAATTATACGTAGAGCATAATATGTTTGTTTAATTAAAATTGAAAAAATGTTTTCATCGTTTTATTACAAGTAATTTCCCTTATTGCTTTACATTTCCGCTAAATTTCACCAAAGAAAAGTATTCTTATAAATACAAAAATGTGTTTTTTTCTAACAATTTTTTATCCTTTTTTTCTTTCCGAGATTAAAAGATGTTGTGTAATGGTCACTGAACGTCAGCAAACACCCATGTCCAGTTCTAAGATTGACTTATAAGTTAAAAAGAACACTTTCCATACGACCCCCCCTCATTTAAAACAGCTGAGGGTTTCGGATCTGTTGTACGGTCTTCTGATGATGAGTAAAAGGGGGGAAAGAAATAGTTAGCTATAATACTACTGATACTCGGGCGTTTTGGGTTTCTGAGGACGTGATCTTCAGACCCGTATGGCTGTTAGAGGGTTAATAATTATTTCTTGAATTAATTTAAATCATGAGAGATTTGAGAAACCTCAACAGATTTAACGTGCACCAGAGATTTGAGAAACATGACATCCTCAACAGATTGAACGTGTACCAGAGATTAAAACACGTTAGTCTAAATCGTATTCTTCAAATGGAATTAAACATTTTTTTTTTGTTGAGACATTTGGGCAATATCACTTTCATCTTTTGCCTTAATCACTACATCTTTTTTCCATGATATTTTGTCGTTGTTTATCATCAGAGAGCCAGTCAAAATCATAAAATGGTTTGATGGAGGGTGAAGATTTAGTGGAAGCTTATGGGCCCTCTATCTCCCGGTGCTAAGGAAAAAAAAAATAACGGTACACAGGATATTTTTATTAGCAGAAATAAAAAAAAATATATGGAATAAATCGGCTTGGAAACTGGAGTGTCAGAGAGAAACTGCAAGAGAAAACATGGACGCAATAACATTGCACCGAAGAGACATGGCAACAACCACCGGTATTATTTACCACAAGCTTCTTTCACAATGAAAATCATCTTTCTCGAGAAATTAAAAAAAAAGTTATTGTAGTAAAATAAATTATCTCAACATGTTTAAAAAAGATTAAAAAGTTAAACTTTATCCAATGAAAAACAAGAATAAATTCATTTAAAATTGAAGAAAAGTACACCCATTTTTGTCTCAAAAAAAATCTAATTGTTGTTCTCAGATCAGCCCCTTTTTATTAACAAGACATAACGCTTTGAACAATACTTTTTATTTAAAAAAAATTACTTTATGTTCTTGCATTTACCTTTAGAATTCAAATCGTTCAACGAATAAAATTTCTGGTGGACAAATATTGCCATGTTAATTTAAAAGCATATAATTTGATTATTACTTTCAAAGAACACTGGTTCTGTGTTCACAATGTGTAAGATATGTTCCAAATACTTTGATGAATTTATTGATTTGACACCCTAACACAATTAATAAACCGTACACTTTTATTTATTTTCATAAGCAGATGACTAAATGGTAATAGTCTGTTGGATTTAGTTTTTTTTATAATTTGAGTAACAATTCAACAAAACTATGATACCTTTAAGTCAATTGGTGTGGTAATCTTTGTCTTTTAAATTCTCAATGCATTCAGTGAATTTCAACCTGTATCCATTTGTTTGATTTTATCTTGTAGCAAATTCAGGGATTAGGGTCAGGTGGGGTAAAACAGTTATAAAAAGAGGTGCTTTTTCATTTATACCTAATTTGCAAAAAATATATATTGGTTATTTTTGCAAAAAAATTGTATCAAATATGCAACTTAATATTCTTCTCTGCATTTTAGAAACAATTTTAGCAAAAAATAATACAAATTAGTAATTATAATGGACCCCTTGGACCCATAATTGTATATACCTTGGTGTCACGTTGGACAGAAACTTAACTTGGAGTAAACATATATCCACCCTTAGAGCCAAGTTCCTTGCGGCAAGAAGTATTGTTTATCCCCTAATTGCAAGGAACTCTGAATTGTCCATAAAAATAAGTTGCTCATATACACTTCCATGCTCAGATCAGTAATCAGTTATGCTTGTCAGGTCTGGGGATATGCTGCTAAATCCCATATGAGTAAATTAGAGGCTCTTCAAAATTCCACCCTGAGAATCATCACTAATAGCCCATGGTTCTACAGAAATGCCAAAATCCGAGAACTCGGAATTCTTGAACTTAAACAGTTCTTTGGCAAAATCAGTAAAAAATTCTACAAATCACTCATCCATATTGATAACCCAGCAATAGCGCAGATCCCCAGATATGACCATCGTCAAATATCCAATTCTAAAAGACCACGATCAATTCTAAACTATATTTCATGTCTAACGGTAACCGTGCATGGTAACCAGTCCATTACGTAACCCAATGCCAAACACCCGCCGCCTTGAGGTAAAATTCTTTTTTTCCGCAAGAAACGTTTTGAAACAACATCTTATCTTTCCGAAAATATTGCATTCCTTCCACGAAAACCTGTTCCTTCCCCTCACACCCGCTAAATGTTCGATGCTCTTTTCGAAGAGGCCGGCTTATTTTCCCCCACGGTATGGGGTAAAACAGGTAATTGACAACATGTTTTAAAACAGCATTATAATTACTAATTTGTATTATTTTTTGCTAAAATTGTTTCTAAAATGCAGAGAAGAATATTAAGTTGCATATTTGATACAATTTTTTTGCAAAAATAACCAATATATATTTTTTGCAAATTAGGTATAAATGAAAAAGCACCTCTTTTTATAACTGTTTTACCCCACCTGACCCTAATCCCTGAATTTGCTACAAGATAAAATCAAACAAATGGATACAGGTTGAAATTCACTGAATGCATTGAGAATTTAAAAGACAAAGATTACCACACCAATTGACTTAAAGGTATCATAGTTTTGTTGAATTGTTACTCAAATTATAAAAAAAACTAAATCCAACAGACTATTACCATTTAGTCATCTGCTTATGAAAATAAATAAAAGTGTACGGTTTATTAATTGTGTTAGGGTGTCAAATCAATAAATTCATCAAAGTATTTGGAACATATCTTACACATTGTGAACACAGAACCAGTGTTCTTTGAAAGTAATAATCAAATTATATGCTTTTAAATTAACATGGCAATATTTGTCCACCAGAAATTTTATTCGTTGAACGATTTGAATTCTAAAGGTAAATGCAAGAACATAAAGTAATTTTTTTTAAATAAAAAGTATTGTTCAAAGCGTTATGTCTTGTTAATAAAAAGGGGCTGATCTGAGAACAACAATTAGATTTTTTTTGAGACAAAAATGGGTGTACTTTTCTTCAATTTTAAATGAATTTATTCTTGTTTTTCATTGGATAAAGTTTAACTTTTTAATCTTTTTTAAACATGTTGAGATAATTTATTTTACTACAATAACTTTTTTTTTAATTTCTCGAGAAAGATGATTTTCATTGTGAAAGAAGCTTGTGGTAAATAATACCGGTGGTTGTTGCCATGTCTCTTCGGTGCAATGTTATTGCGTCCATGTTTTCTCTTGCAGTTTCTCTCTGACACTCCAGTTTCCAAGCCGATTTATTCCATATATTTTTTTTTATTTCTGCTAATAAAAATATCCTGTGTACCGTTATTTTTTTTTTCCTTAGCACCGGGAGATAGAGGGCCCATAAGCTTCCACTAAATCTTCACCCTCCATCAAACCATTTTATGATTTTGACTGGCTCTCTGATGATAAACAACGACAAAATATCATGGAAAAAAGATGTAGTGATTAAGGCAAAAGATGAAAGTGATATTGCCCAAATGTCTCAACAAAAAAAAAATGTTTAATTCTATTTGAAGAATACGATTTAGACTAACGTGTTTTAATCTCTGGTACACGTTCAATCTGTTGAGGATGTCATGTTTCTCAAATCTCTGGTGCACGTTAAATCTGTTGAGGTTTCTCAAATCTCTCATGATTTAAATTAATTCAAGAAATAATTATTAACCCTCTAACAGCCATACGGGTCTGAAGATCACGTCCTCAGAAACCCAAAACGCCCGAGTATCAGTAGTATTATAGCTAACTATTTCTTTCCCCCCTTTTACTCATCATCAGAAGACCGTACAACAGATCCGAAACCCTCAGCTGTTTTAAATGAGGGGGGGTCGTATGGAAAGTGTTCTTTTTAACTTATAAGTCAATCTTAGAACTGGACATGGGTGTTTGCTGACGTTCAGTGACCATTACACAACATCTTTTAATCTCGGAAAGAAAAAAAGGATAAAAAATTGTTAGAAAAAAACACATTTTTGTATTTATAAGAATACTTTTCTTTGGTGAAATTTAGCGGAAATGTAAAGCAATAAGGGAAATTACTTGTAATAAAACGATGAAAACATTTTTTCAATTTTAATTAAACAAACATATTATGCTCTACGTATAATTTTAAATACATATTTGTTCATTAATTGTTTTAAAACTGCAATTTATATATATATTTCCCTCTTATCTCGTTTATTTCAAATCTCTTGCAACTAGAATATATAAGTTATACGTTTTCTGTTGTATTATCTCTCGGCAATAAATTTGCAATTTTTTACCTTATTTTTAAAGCAACATATCAAAAATTCGGGTTTTTTTTTATGGAAATAATATATTTTTTTACTTTGAAATTGATGTTTAAAAAGTTTTTCGGAAATATAATACAGTGATAAAAGTAGTTATTTTTCAATAATTATTCCTTATAAATAGAATCTCAAAGCAAAGTGAATTTTTGATAATGGTTTCTTTTAAAATGGATGACCAAAAGCATCTTGATAAATCACTGAAGTATTACTATAGTTACGCCGAAATTATGTCCTTGAAATAAAAGTTTTACTATTTGTGAGAACTTTTAAAAATATGCAGGTTTTCCTAAAAAAACACTAAGATAGGCAAACCTTTAAGTGTGGAAACTTTTGCTTATTTGAAATAAATTTCACACATTACTGTTATCACCAAACTCTCACTAATAAATCGAAAAAGTAGCATTTTTTACTAGCAATTCAAATTCTTTCTTTACAATTTATTTCTTTTTCAGTTACTATTATATATGCATAGGTAGAAAACCTGTCTTGGAAATAAATTTCACATAAAAATAAAAGCGATTAAGTACTTGAGTGAAATTTTGCGTTGAAAGTGACGTCACTCAAAATAAAAAAGTGTAGTAGTTCCTTCATTTGTTTTAAATTTGTGACAACATCTATTCTAAAAGACCAAAACCTGGTCAGATGAGGGAAAACATAAACTCAACTACTAATAATGTCATCTCATTCTTATGCTATGCTAGCATTCTTAGAATTTTTTTCTTTTGATTAAAACATACCCCCCCGACCATTTCTTCTGGGCTACTGTTTTCAAAATTATTTCTGGTTACCGATCGAGACAAATGGTTTTGTATACAAGAAAAGCTGACTTATCGACGCGAGGTCTCATCTCCCTCAGGCTTCAAAGTTCCCGTCACTTGTACGCCTCGAATTGTTCACTTACGATTTTTTTTTACCTTTCTTTAGAGGTCCAGAGTTAACCCCTTGGGTGGTAAATACCCATTTGAAATTTCGCATTGTGGGAATATCAAGGGTAAGGTTGAAGAATTTGCTGGAGGCAAATGCCCATTGAGCACTCAGTTCAAAGGAACCAGACCGATATATTCTCTACTGCCCCAAAACCAAACATGGGATAAAAAAATAAGTAGAGTGGGAAATTGTATTTAAAATTATAGCATGAATTATCGAATTCTTTTTAAGGGTATATTTGCTTTTAGAGCAAGAATTATATAATTATTTTTGATACATCTGATCGATCAAAAGTTTTCATTTTCAATTTGTCTTTAACTGTAATCTAGAGTTGGTTATTTGGATTTTATGGCATGAGGTTACGAACAGAATGAGCTGCATGCATGACCAAATAAAAAAACAATATGTAAACAAAATATAAACCTTATAAGCATGAAGAAAGAAAAATATTTTAGACATTTTGCCCCAGAACATTTATCGTGCAAACAGAAAATATGCAAAGCTCATGTTTTTTTTCATCCATTGATGATGTAATGTAGCAAATAACACATGAAACTATTATATGATTTATCCAAATGAATAGCATTTCTAAGATGCATTGTCCCCTTATGCATCCACAAAAATCGAAAACCTTCAAAAATGGGCTTCATAGCAAAACCATGTATTTAAGATTTGTATGCTCACCGTGTGTTTAGAAGAAGTAAAGGTTTGTCACGTATCGAGAACTCAGCCTAATTTAGGAGATGGGTACTCTTAAGCTAAGGTTCCGGGAACGTGTCAAAAATATTAAATTATTCATTTAAAAATCTATTATAACATACATTCACAGGTTGAAGTAGAAAAGTATCAAATAAAAACATTTCTATCACCTTAATATTGAGGTATTGAATAGATTTGTTTGTCAATAATAAATACAAAATTGTAGCTAATTAATTTATATTCTGTTTTCCTTAAGAAATATTTTAAAATCTGGATTAGTTCGGGTTTTTACAGAATATATACTTGCATTATATTCTCACAATAATTACCATAAATATATATTTCTCCAGTACTAATGATAATTTTTTTGTAGAAAATTTCTTTCACAGCAAATCAAGATCAAACATAAAATTTGCTCTAAATAAACACTTTTTTACTTATGATGAATTTGAAGTATATCTGTTAACAGTATCGAGAGAGAGATTTAAAAAATAAAGTTACTGAAATTCTGGAATATTCTTGAATAGAGCAATTTCGTCAGCATTAAAACCCTAATCATCTTTAAAACAATTCTGACACAAGCACATTTTGCAAGTATGACACTCAAAGGAGCTTTCAATGGAACGTCCGCTTATAGTTTTTAAGTCCAAGCTTACGACAAAGGACTCAAGTCCTTCTGCGTCCATCGATTTTTCTTTTCTTGTGAGCGTGAATAGGAGTAGTGAAAAATTCTGAAATATTTCTTTTGCCAGCTCGTCAATCGGTTCTAACTTGAAATCATAGAGTTGAAATGATCGCTTTTATCGGTGGAGAGTTGGTTGTTTTGTGCAAAATGTAGGCATTGCTAATGGCAGTGTCAAGTAGAAAGGAAAAAACACATACCACCACCATTTAGATGATTTCCTAACTACTGAAAAATATTTTCTTTGTTGGTCAGTCAAATCAACTCCTCACATATGTTTATTATAATCCGCGAAAGCTACGGGGGACTGCACTAAATTTTTTTTCTGATCCTTTCCTTCTGGTAACCAAACAACTCTCATTTTTAACATTTGTAGATAAAAGATGTATCTGTTTTTTTGTCTACTCAAGTTGTACATAGAATGCTCGGAGAGTTTATGCACTGAAAACATTTGATTTCATGAGGAACCTATAACTTTAAATTCTTTGGGCAAATTTTTCGGTTTTCCATCACAGTTCCACAAGAATATATTCCTATTTTTAGCAGATCTTTCATCAGTATGACGCTACTGAAAAAGCAATCAAAGTATATTGTGTGGCTTTTATGGGTTATGTCTTTTACTAGATGCATCATAACATCATATCCCAATCAATTTGTTGATCCCGGGGTGTTGTCTTTTTTCCCACAGTACATTTCAGTGTGTATCCTAAGTAAGGTGTACACAGCATCCAAATTTTGATGCCTCGTTTGGCGGGTTTTAAGGGCATATATTGTATAATGCCCAAACGTCCTTTAAATTTAACGAGTGCTTCGTCAACTGATAACTGAGCGTACGGCTTAAAATGCTCGGAAAAATTTTTGCGCAAATATGTTTGTAATGGTTCTACTTTTTGTAAGAAATTGAAATTTTCACTTTCCTTCTTAAGTTCGGATTCCCTGTCCGATATATGAAAATAGTGCTTTATTCGTAAAAAATCTATTTTTACTCACCCTCGTATTTCCGAGTGTTTCGTTACCCAGGCATTTTAAAAGCAAAATATCTCACAAAAGTTTATCCGATCCGCAGACAGAGTGAAGAAGCTATTATGTGTAGTTAGAAAAGGACCCCCTGACACCTGATGATCGCTTAAGGTGACAGGTCGATCTTCGAGACCCTTTCCTCACCGGTAGAGGGGAAGATACGCTGATTAGTTTAAGGCCGGTTCGGGCGGACAGCGGTCGTCTGGATGTAAAGCCGTCTCGGGCGGTTTGGCATTCAGAGGGAAACAATAAATATTTTAATCAATAAATTGCCTTAAATAATAATAATCCCTGAATTTTACTACAAGATGAATCCATTTTCTATAGGCTAGTGTATGTTAAATCTGTTGCTACCAGACTAAAGGGGCAGATGGGAGAACAACATTTTAAATCGATAAATTTTAATTCAAGAAATACATAGGTTTGAAAATTAAAATCTTGTTATATTAAAGGAAATAATACATTATTTTGGAAACTATTGAATGTTTCTCACCCAGTCATTTCCGAATTGTTCTTTCACAACTTTTGCCATAGCAGATGTGATTTTAGCAAAAAAAAAATATTGACTTGACCTAGTTTCTGATTAGGTAAAAAAACTTTTTAGGGTTCCGTTTTCAATACAACGCCATTTCATATGGTTGGACTTTTTCTCACGGGTAGAAAAAAACAATGGTGCACGCTAAAGCTGTCGAGAAAGACGCACCGACCAGAGATTTGAGAAACATGACCCTACAACAGATTGAACATGGACCAGAGATTTGAGAAACATGACCCTACAACAGATTGAACATGGACCAGAGATTTGAGAAACATGACCCTACAACAGATTGAACGTGCACCAGAGATTTGAGAAACATGACCCTACAACAGATTGAACGTGCACCAGAGATTTGAGAAACATGACCCTACAACAGATTGAACGTGCACCAGAGATTTGGGAAACTTGACATCCTGCCCTACAACAACAGATTTAACGCGCGAGTGTTGCTGTGAATCGGACCCTCAGAATCCCAAAGCTACACCAGGATGCTAATTATTATTATTTTTTTTTTAAATACACATTGGGTAAAAAAAAAATATTTGTATTCACCTGTTTGTGGTTAATTGAATTGTTGTGCTTCTCTCACGCCAATCTTGTTGCATTTTTTGGACGTGCAGCATTTAACCTTTTCGCATGGGCTCGTATTTTGAAAACAACTTCATTCGTGGGCTCTTTCAGAACGCGCGTTCCTCTAGGGGGAGGTAAGAAAATTTACCACAGGGTTCGAGTAGAGGGGTGGTCACGGGTCTTTGTGTGAAACTAGGTGAGATAAGAGCGAGCGTCTCCTGTTGATAGCTGAACATTCACCCCTCTCTTTAAGAGTACACAGGTTGGGGGAAACTGATGTTTCTTGACATTAAGCACTGGAATTCTCAAAATGATGTTTTGAAGTCCATTATCTTATTTTCACCAAAAAATGAACAAAAGCTATACTTCCAAAACATTAAAAAAAAATTACTCCAAATTTATCACTGGCATATATATATTGTAAGACTCAATCCCAAAGAGGGCGATACATACTTGCCCTGGTAATGCGCTTGGCGCTAAGTGCGCGGAATAGCAACCTGTTTGGGAGGGGATAACCTCCAGTCCAAAAAAGGGCATTCTTGTATTCTAAAGAACGTCTTTGCGAGGCTTTCTCTCTCTCTCGAGAAAGCTAGCGTTTCTCCAGGGCCCCGATTTTGCCGCCATGGCATCGAGCCCTGATTTTATTAACAATTTAAACTCTAGTTACTAACGTCTTCTCTCCCATTATTTCCTTTAGGTAACGGATGCATCCATGGGTATCGTTTATTACTTTTATCATCATTGTTACTAAAATGTATATATTTATTGTATTTAATCCAGAATAACAAATAAACGTATTTGTTTCGAACCAACATAGATCTGCTCCTCGAACTTTAAATAGTCATAGTAGAGTTAATTCCCCTTTAGCTCTCACCATTAAGGAGAGATAGTAAGAAAACTATCACATGCCCCTCACAAGGGACTATAGACTCATGTGACAGCCCATGCGAAAAAGGGACGCTCGTGGCAAATAAAGTTCGAAACCAAGACAAAAAGAATTAGTAAAAGCAAATCTTGTAAAAAAAAAAAGACAGAGCGTTTGAATTTAAATAAACAGGAAGCACGTTAAATCCGTTGAGGATATCATAGCTTTCAAATCCTGTCAGGATTTTGTGTTTCTAAAAATTGGGCGCACGTTAAATCTGTTGTAGCCTGGACAGGTTTCTCAAATTGCGTGTACGTTGACGATTTCATTAAAACCTTTTAAGATATTCTCACCCAATCGAATATAAAACAAATCAGACATTGTTTGCTTCCTCAGATCTTTCTTTCGAAAAAAAAATTGCATGCTGTCAGGATTTTGTGTTTTTAAAAATCTTGCGCACGTTAAATCTGTTGTAACAAAAAATAATTTCCAGTGTCTAGGTTTTGCATGCACGTTAAATCTGTTGACGTCTCAAAATAAGTTCCAGTGTCTAGGTTTTGTATACTGTGTATAATTTGTTTTAAATATTGAATACATAATTAAAATACGTTCGGGATTTAAAGACCAACATCATTTTCGATAAAACCGCATGCAATCCATCATTTGCATGCGGATTTCACCGCAGCAAGAGTATTTCTAGCTTGCCGTGCATAACCATCCATGCACGGCAAGCTAGAAATACTCTCGCTGCGGTGAAATCCGCTGCGTATGTTCCCTACTATTGCAATTGGCGTAAAATGGTGTAAAATGACACATTTCGGAGCGTCATTTTGATGAAATTAGACCTTTTAACCATTCTAAAACTAAAAACTAACACTTGTAAACGATAGATGGACTTGAAATTGATCTGACACAACACTTTTATGCTCTAATTTATGCATAAGGAATTATTTCTAAAACATTTTTCAGAATCGGTTTCGAAAAAATTTTCAGAATCGGTTTCCGAAAATTTTTTCGAAAATGATTGTTTATGCATAAATTAGAGCATAAAACCCTTATCAAAGTGTTGTTTCAGATCAATTTCAAGTCCATCTATCGTTTACAAGTGTTAGTTTTTAGTTTTAGACTGGTTAAAAGGTCTAATTTCATCAAAAATGACTCCTAAAACATGCGATTTTAGCGATTTCGAAGGGGGCGTGGCACTTTTGGCGTAGTGCGTTTTCGCGGCAGCGTCAGATCGAATCCAGCTGAAGAAATTTTTTAAATAATCTTGCAAATTTACTAAAAAAATCCCAATTATTTTAATAAATCCACTGTATTTTTTTCATTCATTTTCAATTTTTTTTAGTGAATTTTCGATTTTTTTTAGTGAATTTTCGATTTTTTTAGTGAATTTCTACGTTTGTCATTTATTTTAAATGCATTAATTTGATTTAAATTATGTGATCGTGATTTTAATTAATTCAAGAAATAATTATTAACGCAGAATTAAATCAAAACAATAAATATTTTAAACTCAAATCAATAAATTGCCTGAAATAAAATAAAAAAGCATAATAATAATCCCTGAACTTTACTACAAAATGAACACATTTTCTATAGGCTGGTGTATGTTAAATCTGTTGTTACCAGACTAAAGGGGGGGTAGATGCGAGGACAACATTTTAAAATAATTATATCAACAAGAAATAAATATTTTAAATTAATTCTATCAACAATAAATATTTTAAACTCAAATCAATAAATTGTCTATACAAGATAAAATTTAAAAAAAAAATGAATTCATTTTCAATAGGCTTGTGTATGTTAAATCTGTTGTTACCAGACTAAAGGGGGGGTAGATGCGAGGACAACATTTTAAATTAATTCTATCAACAAGAAATAAATCAAAACAATTAGCAATAAATTAATTCTATCAACAAGAAATATTTTAAACTCAAATCAATAAATTGTCTATACAAGATAAAATTAAAAAAAAAAAATGAATTCATTTTCAATAGGCTTGTGTATGTTAAATCTGTTGTTACCAGACTAAAGGGGGGGTAGATGCGAGGACAACATTTTAAATTAATTCTATCAACAAGAAATAAATCAAAACAATTAGCAATAAATTAATTCTATCAACAAGAAATATTTTAAACTCAAATCAATAAATTGTCTATACAAGATAAAATTTAAAAAAAAAATGAATTCATTTTCAATAGGCTTGTGTATGTTAAATCTGTTGTTACCAGACTAAAGGGGGGGTAGATGCGAGGACAACATTTTAAATTAATTCTATCAACAAGAAATAAATCAAAACAATTAGCAATAAATTAATTCTATCAACAAGAAATATTTTAAACTCAAAACAATAAATTGTCTACAAGATAAAATTTAAAAAAAAAATGAATTCATTTTCAATAGGCTTGTGTATGTTAAATCTGTTGTTACCAGACTAAAGGGGGGGTAGATGCGAGGACAACATTTTAAATTAATTCTATCAACAAGAAATAAATCAAAACAATTAGCAATAAATTAATTCTATCAACAAGAAATATTTTAAACTCAAATCAATAAATTGTCTATACAAGATAAAATTTAAAAAAAAAATGAATTCATTTTCAATAGGCTTGTGTATGTTAAATCTGTTGTTACCAGACTAAAGGGGGGTAGATGCGAGGACAACATTTTAAATTAATTCTATCAACAAGAAATAAATCAAAACAATTAGCAATAAATTAATTCTATCAACAAGAAATATTTTAAACTCAAAACAATAAATTGTCTACAAGATAAAATTAAAAAAAAAAATGAATTCATTTTCAATAGGCTTGTGTATGTTAAATCTGTTGTTACCAGACTAAAGGGGGGGTAGATGCGAGGACAACATTTTAAATTAATTCTATCAACAAGAAATAAATCAAAACAATTAGCAATAAATTAATTCTATCAACAAGAAATATTTTAAACTCAAATCAATAAATTGTCTATACAAGATAAAATTTAAAAAAAAAATGAATTCATTTTCAATAGGCTTGTGTATGTTAAATCTGTTGTTACCAGACTAAAGGGGGGGTAGATGCGAGGACAACATTTTAAATTAATTCTATCAACAAGAAATAATTCTATCAACATTTTAAATTAATTCTATCAACAAGAAATATTTTAAACTCAAAACAATAAATTGTCTACAAGATAAAATTTTAAAAAAAAATGAATCCATTTTCAATAGGCTGGTGTATGTTAAATCTGTTGTTACCAGATTTAACATACACTTACATAACATTTAACATACATTACTCATTTTATATTTCAATTGATGATTTTTTTTGGGGGGGGAGGAGGTATGCCAAAGTTGGATTGAATTCATATTTGCTCAGAGTGATTCGTGTGTTAATTTTACAAATTTCGTATCCTCCTGACCTGTATGTGATATGTATTTGTAAAAAAATTCATTTCCACGTTAACAATCATCCTGATTCGTATCATATTAGAATAAGGATCATGTCACAATAATTCTGCAGTGGGATTGTTATTGTGTGTGAGAGACAAACATGACTACTGACATTTTATATTTCAATTGATTTTTATTTTTTTGGGAGGTGTGTGTTTTTTTTTTCATGTGTAAACAATAATTCATATTTGCTGAGAGTGTGTCAATTTACAAATTCCCCCCTGACCTGTCAAGTGTGTAATATGTATTTTGTTAAAATTCATTTCCATCATCCTGATTCATATCCCAAAGATTCTTTTCCTCCAGCTTTTGAAAAAAACAAAAACAACCGACACATTTCAAGGAATGTTTATTGAGCGAGACATGAATACTGTCAACTGATTTTATACAATTGTTGCATTTCAATGTAAAATATATCTGGTTGATTTTATAAATCGAATGTATCCTGATATATATATATTTCAAATGAAAATTTCGTGTGTTGATCTACAGGTATGTTCAGTGTAAAATGTTTTCACATCATTTGAGTGATTTTTTCCTCTCAAAAAATCCTGATGGTCACTCGAATCAGAGTGTGCTCTGGCCCCTCTTGTACGAGTGTGCTTTCAGGATGAGTTGGAAATCATTACCATTGTTTTGTTACACAGGCACAGTAACGTGTGTATCAAATAATTATGCCGGATCATTAATTTCGGGACAATCTCTTCACTGCAATGAATGCATGACACTGCAGTTTTAGTGTCTTGAATCAAATGGTAATACTGGTTCAAAGACATATCTATGTAAAGAAATTAAGAATGCAACGTTCTCTCAGAAATCAAAATCATGGATCTCATTGCTAATTGAATGGACTGGGATGAAGATTGTATTTATATTCACATGTTTTCAAAATGAATAAATGTTTTTTTTTATTTATGATTATTTTATTTTAACGTGTGTATCAAATATTTATACCCTTTTCAGGACACCTGGATTGATGGGAAACATGAAATCCACAACAGATTTAACATGTGTATCAAATAATTATGACCTTTTCAGGAAACATGAAATCCACAACAGATTTAACATGTGTATCAAATAATTATGCCCTTTTAGTTTTGCAGGATTGGTGGGAAACATGAAATCCACAACAGATTGAACGTGCACATGAATCAAATGGATCTCATTGCTAATCGAATGGGGGGCAAGGATGAAGATTGTATTACCTGCATCATACATGTTTTTAAAATGAATAAAAGGTTTTTTTTTATTGATGATATGTGTTTCATTTCAAACCCTATTAAAAAAATATGCTTCAGGTGAAGCTTTTGTTTTCTGATTGACACACTAAGCATTTTAATGTATACTCATATTGTTTATTGAGCGAGACGTGTTTTTTGTTGAATGATGCGAGACTCCTGGAAGAGGTACATGGTATAAACATTTTTTTTTTTATGTGATGACTTTGCATGACACGGTATAAAAAATTTTATCTTCTGGTATGGGTCTCACTTAAAAAAAAAACCAGGGGGGGGGAGTAAATAAAACAATTGGGGGTGCACCTTCAATTGATTGGCGAGAGAAAAAAAAACATCACTCGAGTGTTGCCATCTTGTCGATAAATGTTCAAACCCAATCTTGGAAATTAAAAATAATAAAAGGCATGCGTAATTCACATCGCTTTTGCCAATAAATGTTCAAACCCAATCTTGGAAATTAAAAAATATCTGCCACAATAATTCTGCAGTGAGATTGTTTTGTTTTGAATAAGGATCTGTGTCATGCCACAATAATTCTGCAGTGGGATTGTTTGTGTGTGTGTGTGTGTACTCTTGAGAGATAGATGAACAAACACGACTGTACTCATTTCAATTGATTATTATTTTATTTTGGGAGATGTGCCAAAGTTGGATTGAATTCATATTTTGCTCAGAGTGATTCATGTGTCAATTTTACAAATTTCGTATCCTGTCAAGTATTTGTAAAAAAATTCATTTCCACATCATCTCCTGATTCATATCCCCGAGTATATTAGAATGTGTCATGTCACAATAATTCTGCAGTGGGATTATTTTGTGTGTGTGTGTGTGAGACGAACATGGTGTGCCAAAGTTGGATTGAATTCATATTTTGCTCAGAGTGATTCATGTGTCAATTTTACAAATTTCGTATCCTGTCAAGTATTTGTAAAAAAATTCATTTCATGTGCCAAAGTAAACAATAATTCATATTTGCTGAGAGTGTGTCAATTTACAAATTCCACCCTGACCTGTCAAGTGTGTGTGTGTAATATGTATTTGTTAAAATTAATTTCCATCAACAATCATCCTGATTCATATCCCAGAGTACAATACACAGAGATTCTTTTCCCACCAGCTTTTGAAAAAATAACAACTGACACATTTCAAGGAATGTTTATCGAGCGACTGTATCTTTTTCCCCACTTGACACATTTCAAGAAATTTTTTGTTGTTGATCTAGCGAGACATGACTACTGTAAAACATGTAGTATCATTCGGGTAATTTTCCTCTAAAAAAAAAATCCTGATGGTCACTCGAATCAGAGTGTGCTCTGGCCCCTCTTGTACGAGTGTACTTTCAGGATGAGTTGGAAATCATTACCATTGTTTTGTTACACAGGTACAGTAACGTGTGTATCAAATAATTATGCCGGATCATTAATTTCGGGACAATCTCTTCATTACAATGAATGCATGACACTGCAGTTTTAGTGTCTTCGATCCAATTGTAATACTTTTTCAAAGACATATCTATATTATATCTATATATTATATATAACCTTTGAACCCAGCGGAATGAACCCTGCGGAAAAGGCTGTAAGGTTGTGTAAAGAAATTAAGAATGCAACGTTCTCTCAGAAATCAAAATCATGGAGTGCTTTCAGGATGAGTTGGAAATTGTTTTGTTTTTATGTGTAGTTTGAATTGATGCTATATTGTGTTTTCTTTTTGTCGATGAATGTGACAATCCTTTTCACACGTTCTGGATACATTTTCATGCGTTCACACAATACATGACTGCATCAGATTTTTTTTTTAATGTGTGTATCAAATAATTATTCCCTTTTCAGGAAACATGAAATCCACAACAGATTTAACATGTGTATCAAATAATTATGCCCTTTTAGTTTTTCAGGATTGGTGGGAAACATGAAATCTGCAACAGATTGAACGTGCACATGAATCAAATGGATCTCATTGCTAATTTAATGAACTGGGATGAAGATTGTAGTTCCTGTATCATACACATGTTTTTCAAAATGAATAAATGTTTTTTTATTTATGATATGTGTTTCATTTCAAACCTTATTAAAAAATATGCTTCAGGTGAATCTTTTGTTTTCTGATTGACACACTAAGCATTTTAATGTATACTCATATTGTTTATTGAGCGAGACGTGTTTTTTGTTGAATGATGCAAAACTCCTGGAAGAGGTACACGGTATAAACATTTTTTTTTATGTGCTGACTTTGCATGACACGGTATAAAAAATTTTTATTTTGTGGAAGGCAAATCTTCTGGTATGGGTCTCACTTAAAAAAAAACAAACAGGGGGGAGTAAATAAAACAATTGGGGGTGCACGTTCAATTGATTGGCGAGATAAAAAAAAACATCACTCGAATGTTGCCATCTTGTTGATAAATGTTCAAACCCAATCGTGGAAATTAAAAATAATAAAAGGCACGCGTAATTCGTTTTCAATTTCAAACCCAATCTTGGAAATTAAAAATAATAAAAGGCACGCGTAATTCGTTTTCAATTTCAAACCCAATCTTGGAAAATAATAAAAGGCACGCGTAATTCACATCGCTTTTGCCAATAAATGTTCAAACCCAATCTTGGAAAATAATAAAAGGCACGCGTAATTCACATCGCTTTTGCCAATAAATGTTCAAACCCAATCTTGGAAAATATAAAAGGCACGTTTAATTCATTTTCAAATCCAATCTTGGAAAATATAAAAGGCACGTTTAATTCATTTACAAATCCAATCTTGGAAATAAAAAAAAATATAAAAGGCACGTTTAATTCAAAATGGGTCGTTTTCAATTTAGGAAATTTTTTTCATGGGGTCACGGTGCTCATCTATTTTTTCGACCGACTGTACGCCACCTATGGCATGGACTGTAAAACCAGAGACTAGTGTCTGTTTGACAGTCGTCGTCATAGGGTACATGTCATACGGGATTGGCACCGGGACAACCTCGAAAATAAAAATTTATGTCCATGTTTGGGTTCTATTTTTAAAAAACAACGTGTCAATCCAAATCAAATGGGATTAAACTTGACATTTGGAAAATGAGTTGATTGATTATTGCATCTTTTTCTGTAATTATGGCATCTTTTTCTGTAATCATTGCATCTTTTTCCCTGATAGTGTGTCGTCCCTTTTCAATCACGGCATCTTTTTGGGTTCGAACACGATCAACGGCCGTCAAAATCTCCTGTTGTTTTTTACCAAATCGAAAGGGCTGCCGAAGCACCAGGTCCATCAGTGCATTGCCCAAAGTTTATTGCCGGTGCGTCCAGTCGTGCATAGCCAAATCCCATACAGACTCGGTGGGTGACAGTACAACAGGCACGATCCATTCATTCAAATAAATATATTCGTTGAATCGATTATTGCTGCTGCACGCATCGGATTGAAAACTGTTCTCCAAATCCAACTGCTTGTCGCGTTGAAGGGGAATCACATGTCTACGCAGGGAATCAATATTCTCATAGGTGGTATACCATCCATCCCCACTTTTATTCACAACCAGGCTCTCATTCAAGGGGGCACTATTCTTGTGTCTAAAGTCCATATATTCCTTTAAACCGTTTCGGTAAGTGAGGGATAACATGAGAGCTGAGTGCTGGGGCATGGTTCGATTCAAATAAAAGTGATGACTACCCCTTTTCTGGCGACCACTTTTAAATTTTTTCATGCCTAAATAATCATCCTCACGACCTTCCCGTTCCTCGTTTGCTTTTTGCAAAGCAATTTCAGTCCAGTTACATTGGGATCGAAAATCACTCACATAACACATGACATTGATCAAATGTTGAGTGGATTTAATATGTTTCATTAATTTACAGGGCGTATTTTTTTGTACGCGAATGCCCTCTGCCATTTTCACCTTGTACCAACAACTTTTAAATGCGTCCTTGTCCTCGAAACGCAGCACGCAAATCATATGTTTGTGGAGTTTATACATGGGATCTGTATTGGGCAAACCATCGCACACGCACCAGTACGGGAGAAAGAATATTTTATCCTTTAGAGTCTCCATGCGCATCAAATTTTGCATAGCTCCCGCTCGCACCATCACGTGATACCACAATAGTTTCGTATGGGCTGCGTGGTGCAAAGCGACCCAGCGCCAATCCATATGCAAACTGGTACAAAATTCCAATGTATTGTTGTTGGTTTTGGACAGAAAGGGTACTTGGGACAAGACCGTGTCGAAACTGGATGCAATCGACTCGTCATACAATTCAGGAACTTCCTGGCAAGACAGTTTGGTATCGTTGAAATGCGGATGCTCGATCCAATGCGTACACTCTTCACAATTCCAATACTCAAACAGTTGTTGAGGCGGGTTGGTGAGTGCAGACCATTTCATTTTTTTGGTTTCATGTTCAGCCAAATACCGCTCTTTGCGTTTGCGATCGTCCAACGCACACTTTTCCGCATCTCGTTTGGCTTTCAAACAATCGTACCGGTGTCGATGAGGATTCTGACCGTCACCACGTATCCAAGTAAAATCGAGGCACCAAGGACACTTGAAGTTATATTGGATACCGTGCACTTGCAATAAATGCTGCATCATTGCTTTCGGGACAATCTTTTCACTGCAATGAATGCACGACACTGCAGTTTTAGTGTCTTGAATCAAATTGTAATACTTTTTCAAAGACATATCTATATCTATATTATATCTATATCTATATTATATATATAATATAGATATATAACCTTTGACCTTTGAACTGACTGGAATGAACTGACTGGAATGGGCTGTAAGGTTGTGTAAAGAATTAAGAATGCAACGTTCTCTCAGAAATCAAAATCATAAACTGAAAACATTTGTAACAAAACTTTTTTATACGATCAAATGTTTTCGATATCATCCAATCAAAAACGAATGCAACGTTTTCTCAGAAATCAACTGAAAACCTTTGTAACAAAAATTTTTATGCGATCCAATATATCGATATCATTAAGAATGCAACGTTCTCTCAAATCTAGTTTTATGCGAGAGAGAGAGACAGTCAAAAATCCTAAAGAATGCAAGGTTCTCTCAAATCTAGTTTTATGCGAGAGAGAGACAGTCAAAAAACAAAAATGTTCTGGAGCAGCACCCCCTTTTATATCCCCGCAGGAAAAAAAAAAAAAAAAAAAAAAAAAAAAAAAAAAAATTAGAAAAAAATAATCACCTGATTGGTTAAAACGGATGGGATATAAAAGGGTCACCGTTTTCAATACCACGCCATTTCTCTCACGATTGGAATGGTGCATGTTAAATCTGTCGTGGCAGCAACAAAAAAAAGTTTTCAGTCACCCAATTGAATTTAGATTTTTTAAGTATACATTCAAGTGAAGAAATGAATTTTTAAAGCAAAATCTATAAATGTCAGTTCAAAGTCGATGGATAGATGGCAGCACGAAATGGGTAGATTTTGGTCTACTTTTCCCAAGTCCCAACGATATTTTAAAAAATTCATATAAAATCAGGAAATGTGCACAAAAATATGAAATTAATTGCAGTAACAAGGCGTAATTGTAGTGTTCATTTTTGGAGTGGTTTCGTATTTTTAAAACAATTTAAAATTTTTAAGATTTATCAGCTTTCACGTAGCACGATATTGCAAACAGAAATGTTAAAGTAGAAATGAACGAAGAAATGACGAAAAACGTTTATTTAAAACACAATCTATAAAATTTATTTTTTCAATTAACAAGAGCCTTTTTCATTGTTTTGCGTGTGGGCGTCGTTAAAAAGCAACACGCGAAAATCGTGGGATTAAACTCGAACCCCGAAATCCTGAAAACGTTTATTTAAATACAAAACAACATTACCAAACGTTTCGTTTTCAATTAATTTGAGTATATTTTCGCTAAACAAGGGCCAAATTAACTGTTTGCGCGTGGTTTTAAAGCGTATGTTTTCCTCAAGTGGAAATCAAGATTGGTGTTTTTTTTTTTGCAAACCATCATCTACACAATTTGAACATCAAAAAACATTACCAAACGTTTCATTTTCAATTAATTTGAGTATATTTTAACGTTTGCGCGTGGTTTTAAAGCCCATTTCGTATGTTTTTCCGTAAGTGAACGCGCGAAATCAAGAATGGCGTTTTCCAATCATCATCTTTTAAACAACACGATTCGTTCATTTCAACATCAAAAAACATTGTCAAACGTTACATTTCCAATCAATTAGAGTCTATTTTATCATTTGCGCGTAGTCTTGTAGCCTATTTCGGACGAAAAAAGTCATAGTTGTTAACTATATATACATTTCAAACGGCATTCATTACAACTGAACGGTGGCTCAATGGCGTAGGCACCTGGTTTTTTTCGCCAACAGTGGAGCGGTAGATGGTAGGATCGAACCCGGCCAAGGGTGGATATTAAAAAATTGTTTTTAACAAAGTTAAAATGGCAGAATTAAAAAAATAACCTCTGAGGGTATTAAAATCTCAAGTATATATAATGAGGGAAAAAAAAAAAAAAAAAAAAAAAAAAAAAAAAAAAAAACTTCCCCGCGTTCCAAAAACAACTTTTTGAAGGATATTGCCTTATATGGTCACAACGCTTCGACCGCGTGCTAAAAAATAACTTTTTTCAAGGATATTGCCTTATATGGTCACAACGCTTCGACCTGCTTTTTCCTGCGATCCTATTGGCTCAAACTTTGCAGCGGTGGGTATAAGAAGCGATGCGATCCGCCATTCTATCGGACTCATTGGTAAGTAAACTCTTGTTGCTTTTGCTGCTTCTCGCTGCTTGTTGTCCTGTTCCTGCTCTCTTTTCCCCCGGTTCGGTGGAATTGGGGAAAAGAGCAGAAACAGTTGCTCTGTGTGTGTGTATGCTTTTTTTTTTGGCGCATGTGGTGTCATCCTGCACCTTCGCAATTCCAGTCAATTTCCCCGAAAAACATGTCCCTCCTGCAGGGCTAGTAAGGGAATCGTACTGGGTCTTTGTGGAGTGTGTGGGGATTTATGCAAAGGACTGAGCCGGCCAGACCTCTGCATAAAGACACGCTTTTTATTTTTTTTTCGCTTTTGTTGTCATGTCCCTCCCCGAGTCCCGAAGCAAGAAGACGCAATCGATAACCCATGCTGTTTGACCCCGTGTATGGCTATACATGGATGCACAGCATGGGTTGAGGATCCTGTACCCCCTTTTTGGGGAGTATGGATGCCTGTTTCTTTATTGAAACAGATGCGCGTTTCGAGAATTTTTTTCTCGTTGCGCTTGCTCGTTTCGAAAAAAAACCTTGTGTTTTTTTTCGATTACGGATGCCTGATACGACGTATGTCGTTCAGATGCTCGTTCTTTTTATAAAGGACGGATGGATACCTTTGTACCCAAGACTTTGGTCCTGATGACGGATTTCTGTTTCTCGAGGGATCATGACATTGGAGGCCTGCACGGTAAAACGTGGAGTTGCCTGTATCTGGGGAAGCCTCTTGGTGCACCCGGGAAGGATGCCTGTTTCTCCTGAAACGGATGCCCATCATCGAGAAAATATCTCTCGTGTTGGATGCCTACAACCAGGCTTCAAAAACCTGGGGGTAGGTTTTTTTCCCCTACAGGTGGCGAGTGAATTGAATTTTTTTTGTTCATTCACACGGCCCGGTGGTGAAGTGAATTCTTTTTTTGTTCCTTCACACGGCCGCAAGAAGAAGAGGATGATCCAGTGGTGGTGAAGAAGATCCAGTGGTGGTGAATTGAATTTTTTTGTTCATTCACAAACCAGAGTGTGAATTGAATTTTTGTTCATTCACAAGCCGAACGAGGTAAGTATAATGTTTTTTTACAGGTTATCCTGGTGAATTGAATTATTGTTCATTCACGAACAGATCCAGTGGTGGTGAAGAAGAAGATGATGATCCAGTGGTGGTGAATTGAATTTTTTTGTTCATTCACAAACCAGAGTGTGAATTGAATTTTTGTTCATTCACAAGCCGAACGAGGTAAGTATAATGTTTTTTTACAGGTTATCCTGGTGAATTGAATTATTGTTCATTCACGAACAGATCCAGTGGTGGTGAAGATGAAGATGATGATCCAGTGGTGGTGAATTGAATTTTTTTGTTCATTCACAAGCCGAACGAGGTAAGTATAATTTTTTTTAATAGGTTCTCCTGGTGAATTGAATTATTGTTCATTCACGAGCAGATCCAGTGGTGGTGAATTGAATTTTTTTTGTTCATTCACAAGCCGAACGAGGTAAGTATTAGTTTTATTTTTTAAGAGTTTCATTTTTTTTATAATAGGTGTGGGGTGTATAAAATGTAGTGTGCGTGTGTGTAGAAGGTGTTTAAGTGTATTATTGTTTAAGGATATTAGAGAATAAGGTTTAGTGTTTAAGGTTTAGAGTATAAGGTTTAGTGTATAAGGCTTAGAGTATAAGGTTTAGAGAATAAGGTTTAGTGTTTAAGGTGTAGAGTATAAGGTTTAGAGTATAAGGTTTAGAGTTTAAGGTTTAGAGTATAAGGTTTAGTGTTTAAGGTGTAGAGTATAAGGTTTAGAGTTTAAGGTTTAGTGTTTAAGGTGTAGAGTATAAGGTTTAGAGTATAAGGTTTAGTGTTTAAGATTTAGAGTATAAGGTTTAGAGTATAAGGTTTAGTGTTTAAGGTTTAGAGTATAAGGTTATTAGAGTATAAGGTGTATTTAAAAACTTAAAAATCAACTCATCAAACTCATCTAAATTTAAAAAAAAACTAAACTAAAAATAATTCTAAATTAAACCAACTCATCCAAATAGAAAGGGATTTAATCCCGATGGGCATTCTTATTGATTTGTCCCTTTTTTGGGCTGTCTTTGAGAATTGTCTTTCAGGATACGATTCCAGGTTTGGATGAGTATGTTTTGATCGACCACAAAGAAGGGTACGCATATTAAATGTAGGATTTTGACGGTAGGTTGTCTCCGAGTTTGTACCTGCAATAGAGTTTGTACCTGATATTTAGATCAAAGTGTGCTGAGTAATTTGATATTATTTTTTTTTAGATCTCGTGAGATAAGTGTTTGATAATGCTAAGAGTAATTTTTTAAGGCTCTCCAAAAATTTTTAAAAATTTTTCTAACGGATTATTATAGTACAGGAAAAAAAAAATTGCCAGTAAAACCTAAACATTTGATAACCTTTTCACAAAATCATGTATTTACATGTCATGGGGAACATCCTCCAAAAATTGATTTTTGGTAATCAACTGTGCACATCGCAAGTTTGACCCGACCCTCAGGTGCACTAAAGTAAACGTTTTCGTCAGGACCCTATAACCATGACAGCAAAAAAGTATGAAAATTTCATTCGAGACTGTAAATATGCAGTTCCGTGTGTGAAATGTAACGAAAAGATTTTACCGAGAGGAATGATTCTACATTTTGGTGAGAAGCACGCTCTAAAATGTAACGGCAAGTGTCCTTGGTGCCTCGAGTTTTTTCTGGGTGCGGGGCGACGGCCAAGATCATTACCAACACCGGTATGATTGTTTGGAAATGAAACGCGATCGTGTGAAGCAGCAATTGCAAGATACGAAACGAAAACAGAAGTATTTGAAGCAAAATGAAATAAAATGGACTATGAAACTGAATTTCGATTATGAAAACTGGATTCAAAATCCACATGTCAATATAAAAAAATATGACGAGGAAAAGCCAGAATTGTATGTAGATACAAGTACACTTTTTACGAATCCGTTACCCATTCAGTCGGGTTTCTTGCAAAATGCCTTGGAATTCGATCCGAGATTGAATATCGAATGGCAATGGGTCGTGTTGCACCATGTAGGTCAAACGCGACTGGTATGGTTTCACCTGATGGTACGAGCTGGAGCCATCCAGAGTTTTATGCGGATGCGTGAGAATCTTTTGGATAAAGTATTCTTTCTTCCGTATTGGTGTGTGTGCGATGGATTACCTAACGAGGATCCCATGTACAGAGTCCATAAACATATGATTTGTTATATGCCTTTAGAGCATACAAAAGAATTTAAAAGTCATTGGTCCAAAGTCAAAATGGAGGCCGGAATGGTCGTACAAAGAAAGATACCCTGCAAAATCCTCGTAAGCATCGAGTCGACGCAGCATTTGATCAATGCCATGCGGTATGTGAGTGATGTGAAATCGCAATGCAATTGGAATGATGAAATGGCATTGGGCCGTGAAGAAAAAGATTATTTTAGTACGAAAAAAAGATTCAGACGAGTTAAAGCGAAAACAGGCGAGCATCATTTTTATATAAATAAACCCATGCCGGAGTGTGCGGATTTAATAATGTCCGTTAGTTACTTGAATGGTTTAAAAGAACATGTACATTTGAAACATCTCAATAGCGCTCCTTTGGATCGGCATCGGGCTTGGAAAGTGGGTTCTGCGGGAAAGAGTGCTTGGCACACGGATTACGAAAACATTTCACCCGTGCGTCAGTTCATCGCACCGCTTCTAAAAGATAAGCAATTGGATTGGTTTAACAGTTTCGTTTATAATGAGGACGCGGTGTTGCCTGAAAATTTTATAGCATTGAATGAGCGGATTGTTCCGATTATAACAAACAAGTCTCTCGTAGAGTTGGATACCATGGAATGGAACAAGTATCAAGTAGAAACTAGAAACGCGCTAATGGATTCTGTTTTCAAGGAGCCCTTTCGATTTGGTAAAAAGCAGCAAGAAATTTTGACTGCGGTAGAACGGGTTCGTACCGAATTAGGGGCGAAACTAGATGCTATTATGGAAGAAGATCGACACATTATTAAGGAAAAAGATGCAATTATTATGGAAAAAGACAATATTATCATGGAAAAAGACAATATCATTGAAAGAGAACGACAAGTAATTATGGAAAAAGATAATATTATAGCACATGTTCGAATAGAATTGATGAGAAAGTTTGAAGAAAAAGACAAAAAAATAATTTTGGACTTGATGCCATCATTGAACATGCTTGGATAAGTATTAAAATTTCCCCCACATCGTTGGCACTACCCAAAATTATTTATCATGGTATGTTTGATGAAAAAAAAAAAAAAAAAAAAAAAAAATTTTTTTTTTTTTCATCAAACATATCATGATAAATAATTTTGGGTAGTGCCAACGATGTGGGGGAAATTTTAATACTTAGATTAAAAAAAAAAAAAAAAAAAAAAAAATTTTTTTTTTTTTTTTTTTCTTCTTCATCAAATATATCATGATAAATAATTTTGGGTGGTGCCAACGATGTGGGGTAAATTTTAATACTTAGATTAAAAAAAAAAAAAAAAAAAAAAAAATTTTTTTTTTTTTTTTTTTTTTTTCTTCTTCATCAAACATATCATGATAAATAATTTTGGGTAGTGCCAACGATGTGGGGGAAATTTTAATAATTAGATAAAAAATTAGAAATTTTAATAATTAGAAAAAAAAAAAAAAAAAAAAAAATTTTTTTTTTTTTTTTTTTCTTTATCAAACATATCATAAATAATTTTGGGTAGTGCCAACGATGTGGGGGAAATTTTAATAATTAGATTTAAAAAAAAAAAAAAAAAAAATGTTTTTTTTTTTTTTTTTTTTTTTTTTTTTTTTAAATCTAAGTATTAAAATTTCCCCCACATCGTTGGCACCACCCAAAATTATTTATCATGATATATTTGATGAAGAAGAAGAAAAAAAAAAAATATATATATATATATATATATATATATATATATTTTTTTTTTTTTTTTTTATAAGTTTTTTTGGTGAGTGTGTATACAGCTTGAGAATTACATTTGTAGATTCAGTACCAACATTTAATAATAACTATTCAACCACGCTAAATTAAATAAATACCACCATCTACTGTTGGCTCGATAAGTTTCCCCCCATGTCCTGTCGTGTCAGGACACATCCCGAAAGATACGTGGAGGTTAATATTGTATTCACGAATCAATGCATCTTTTTTTCTTGATAATTGCATCCTTTTCCTTAATCACGGCACTTTATTTCATTCTGCGTTCATCCAAGTACTGCTGCTTCTCGGCATCCCTTTTCAAACACTCGGACCGTAATGATTGCGACCGTCCAGGAAAAACACCAGGTTACGGTTACAATTCACGTCAATCATTAATTTCGGCACCACAATGCACGAAATCGCAATTTTAGTATCAAGTCTTTTGTGAAGGAGTGCAAATTATTGTGTGAAAAAGGTGGCAAGGTCTAGACGAGCAACTCTCAAGTATGGGGGACCCTATAAAAGATGTTAAAAAATTGTTATTCAAAGATTAATTATTTAATTAAATGTCCAAAGTAATGAGTTTCAATAGATGAATTATTTAATCGAATGTATAAAATCTAAAGGTCTTAATTAAAAATCCAAAGTAATGAGTTTCAATAGATGAATTCTAATGTATAAAATCCAAAGGTCTTCATTAAAAAACAAAAGTAATGAGTTTCAATAGATGAATTAGAGTGAAAGAAAAAACAAGAATTTTTTTTTTAGTAAACGTGCACCATTTTTGTGCAGATTTATTCATAAACAAAAAAAACAATTTTTTTTTCAATGTTTGATGGGGTTGAGAAGAGTCCGAAGCACTTCACTGCAACCTTTCACCACGGCATTCCAACGGTGGCACTTTTCTTTTTTACAAAACAAGCACGTTCCGTGGCTTTTGCGGGCGTTCAACAAAACAGTTTGAATTTTTCGAAGGGGATTGTAGGGTTCCAATGGCATCGTCATCGCTTTCCACTGCTGTTTGGTGCACATGTCGGTCATGTAGAGGAGGCCGACGCCCAGTCGTGTGACGGTTTCCATCAAGTGGGTGGCAAACTGTGGGTCGTCGTCTACACTGTAGGACACGACGCCGTTGGTCAGGGTAAAGCTCTTGTCCATCAAGCACACGACGGCCATCCCGCCTTGGTGAAAATAAGTTTTGATGTGTGGATCAGCAGCACCACGTTGACGTGTCGTCCCTTGGCAAGGAGGACCCCTCCACTGGTTACAGGGAAGTCCTCCTGGGCGGGGGTGGTATCCAGAACCCCGGTTGCGAGGCCGACAACGACGATCATCGAGTGGACCTCTCCACTGGTTGCAGAGACCCGAGTTTGTCTTGGGTCGACGTGCTGCTGCTGCTGCGCTCTTTGCAGGGTTGGCTTGCATTCTTTCAGGAGAGTGGCAGGGATTTGCTCCAACACTTGGCAAAAGTAGACGCTATCTTACATAGCCTCCCATGAAACGTATGACTCCTTTCGGTAACACGTTCTGCAAGTACAAGTAGGTGGTCCAATCGTCCGTGGCCAAAGTCAACACATCCTCTTTCTGGTAACGGTGCACGAGTTCTTGGTAAAATAGTCTCAAGTACTGTTGCATGTCCGAGTCACATACCCGGATCTGATCATCTTTATAGCAGTGTGGGGACTCCAAGAAAGGATTGGGATTCAACAACGAGTTTGAAACCACTTCGTCAAAGGTGAAAGTCAGGGAATTGCCGTTTCGTCTGATTACATACACGGTTCTATTCTCGTCCATATACGTGAAACACATTTCGAGGGGAGTCCATTCGTTTTTGTGAAATATCCATTTCGTGCTAACAACATACTCGAGGCACATGGTGAGACAGAATGATGCGCAGCAGTAGTAGCTCGACCTTTTTATAGCCAGCCACTGCCAAAAAAAATCCATCCGCGTGCATTGCCTTTTATGGTCACAACGTTTCTTATTGGCTGAGCGTTGGGTCACACCGTTCCTTATTGGCTCAGCGTTGGGTATTGCGGTCACAATGTTTCGACCGCGTGCTAGAAAATAAAACTTTTTTTTTCAAAAGGATATTACCTCGCCAAGCATGGAGATTTTCCAAGGAAAGAGGCGGTTGCTTCGCTCTGCAAGGTGAAATTACCAGGAAAAAACATACTTTCCAACGTCACGTACCCAAGCTCTTTTTTTTTTTTTTTTTTTTTTTTTTTTTTTTTCCTTCCTTGCCTATATAATCCGTCGTGGATGTGGTTTGGATCATTCCTGTGCTCTCACGATGGAAGTGTTGGACCATATTCTACAACCCGTTTCACCCTGCCCTTCTATGGAGAGTATCGATCCAGAACCGGATGCTGAACCCCTTGCTGAGACTGCTGCTGCTGCTGGTGGTAATAATGACGATGATTACGATTGTGGTGGGAATGCACCACCCCAACGGTTCCATCCGCAACGGTTCCATCCGCAACGATTCCATCCCCAACGGTTCCACCCGCAACGGTTCAGTCCACGCTATCGTCCACGGTTCAATCCGCAGCAGCAGTGGACGGGTCCCCCACGCCGTTTGCCCGATTACAGCCGCAGCTTTATAGCGAAACGACCCAATGTGCAAACCTTTTTTCACAAGGGTGGCATGGCGGCATTGTGTTTGCGGGATCAAAGTTACACCCTCACGAACGGAGCCGTTTCCTATAGCGTCGACGATAGTCCAGACTATGCGACCACCTTGTTGGAGAACGTGACGACGTTGGGAGTCAGCAGGCTGTACGTCACCGACGCGTCGACCAAAGCCCAGTGGAAGGCGATAACGGTCGGTTTGAGCCCTTACCACCCCATCAAAAATGTGCAAGTCGTCTTGTTGACGAACGCGAAAGAACACGACAAGTGCATGTTTTGTCATGAAGCGCGGTGTCATCGTTGGAATGCAGTGGTGGGGGGTGTGAGTGAGATACTGCACGCACCCCTCAACCCGATCAAACATTAAAATGATGTTAATAAAAAATTTTTTTGTCTGTATTCTAGTGGTGGTGTGGTTTATTTCACAAGATTCTAGGGTCAATGTTTCTCAAATCTCGATGGGTACACGTTTCTCAAATCTTGAGTCTATGGCTGGAGAGTGGAAATGTGGCCAGAGGGGTTTGCACACTTTTCCCACAACGAATGGTCGAGGAAAAAAATGTTTTTTTTGTTTTAGGATCAGTAGTAGTACTATTACTATAGTTAGAGTAGTGCTGTTTTTATTTCATGGTAAACTTTCCTCAGTTCATGTTTGTTCAAAATATTTTTAGATGACTCTCAAAATAATTTTTTTTTGTATAAAAAAAAAAAAAAAAAAAAAAATTTTTTTTTTTTTTTTCTTGGAGTGTGTATAAAAACGTCTTGCTCGTTCGTAGGAATCATTCTTGCCATCATGATTCATATTGATTATACCGTTTCCATTGACTGGATGTGGCACATGAACACGTTTAAACCCATGGAGTTGGTGTTTGTGTCCACTTACGACTTGTCCATCGTCCATGTGGTGCGACCGAATATGGACAGTTTAACGTTCACGTACCAGGACGTCAAAAAGAACTTGACGTTGGCTCGCCACCCTTTTCAAGAGGAATTGAGTAGCAACAATGTTGACGTGTTTTACGCGCCCGAGGACCTCCTGGAGGATTACCTGCCAAACGCGTTTTACGAAATGCACTTGAAAGGCCAGGATGGATGGGATTCCGTCATTGGAACGGACGACTGGGCCACTTATATGTACTTGGAACCGTTGCTTGGTTCCAAGCTGATGTACTTGGGATCGACTGCCAGTGCCGAATTGAGAGCACTGACAGAAGCGAAGGCGTTACATTATTCGCAACGGTGTCCCAGTTTGGTTTGAAAAAAATATTTTTTTTTTACATCTTTGAAAAAAGTTTGACCCGCATTATTGTGGAAGTTTATTGAAAATATTTTTAGATGACTCTCAAAAATAATTTTAGATGATGATAAAAAAAAAAAAAAAAAAAAAAAAAATTTTTTTTTTTTTTTTTTTTTAATAAATATTATGAGAGTCAGCATTTTAATAAATGTTTACAATGCAGAAATAAATATTTGTTTTGACGTGGTATAAATGATATAATGACGTGGTATGTATGACGTCATCTGGGTATAAAAAGGCCTCGCTCACACACACTCGCTTTCTTCCCAGGTGTGGGCTGCAACATGTGCAACAAATATTAAAAAAACTGCAGATTTTTCAAAATCGTATATTACGTACGATAGCGAAAGCCCCTGGTTTGTTCGAAATGAAGTCATTTATTCGGATTTCGAAATTAAACCCGTTGCTGAATTTATGAAGCACCTTTCGATTAAATTCTTTGAAAAACTTCCTCAAGTTACAAACGAAGCATTGAGGTCACTTCCACCTTATGACCCAACTGTTAGAAGCTCGCAGAAAAGGCCTAGAGCCGTTCTGCATCAACAGTTTAATACTTATCCACAAAGGCCGAAACGCCGATGTGGAATGTTTCGTTTGGCTCTTGATGACTAAGACTTCATTTCCCCCCCATTTAAACCTCTCATTTGCATTTCCCAATCTCATGGGACGCGAGTGGACACCATTAAGCCTGGGTTAGGACTTGATTGGACCCATAATTAGATCACAGTTAAATTCTGTCCATAAAATTCTCTCAGTAACCCCCCATCAAAGGGTTACCCTTGTATTTTTCCTTCTACCCATTGCGTAACGTGGTCACCTGATCACCAACAACCAATGGGAAACTTCTCAGCGCGGTTAAGCTGCATGCACCGCCTCTTTATTTTTCTCTGGCTGATGAAAGTCACATGACTTGAAGCCACTCCCACTTCCTTACTCCTGCATACCAACGATGCTCGGAGCTCCACCCGTCATTCAGACGAAGGACTCCGAACCGCTTGGACTGCTCTCTGCTGTCAATCTGAGACAAGCTCCTGTCATCTACCGTCCACCGACCACCCCCCCTTATGAACTTTCTCGTTTCGATTATTTCTACTTTAGATGTGGAGATAAGCGGCGTGCTCCCTAAGTGACAGTCCACACTCGCTTTCATTCACACAGAATCATGAGCAGCACAAAGACGCCCGTCAAGAAGATTCGGTACATTCCATACTCGGAATGGAATACCTACAAGCCCTCCTTCCGACCTCACCTGCCCAAGCATATGCAATCCGATGCAATCGCAGCAGCAGCAGCAGCAGCAGCAGCACCTCAAGTGTACCACCACCGCATTCGTTTGGGGATTTTCTGCCATCACAATCATGGCTATACGCTATCGAATGGAATAACGTCCATTTGCCGAGATGCCGTCCTCGTGACGTCGGACATGCTGTTGCGGGACACGCGGGAACTGGACATTGGCCGCGTGATTTGCACGGACGCTGCAAGTTTGAAACTGTTTCAATCGAAAGCTTCCCCCTCCCTCCTGGCCTGGATGAAGGAAATTCCCAAAGAGTTGCGCTGTGGGATTTGTAAAAAACGCAACTGTCATCGTGCCAGGGTTGTGGAATGCGCACGAAAGTGTTTGAAAATGAAGTATATCGATAGGATTCCACATGCAGCATGATTTCAAGGCTGGTTTTTTTTCCTCTATAGGATTTCCTCACCCCAGCGCCCTCTATAGGATTTCCTCACCCCAGCGCCCTCTATAGGAATAGCCTATAAAAGCCAGCTACACTCGAGGCAGAGCAGCACAATGATTCCAACTGATGTCTATAGAGATCGCCAGATTGAAGCCTCGCGGCTTCGATCGTGGCGTAACCAGATGAATTTCACGGATTTTATGCTTCAGGCCAGCGTGGGTCTGCACCGAGCCCAACCCCCCGATGTGGTGCCGTTAGGAGTGAATTACCGACGGCTTCTCACCACCGTCTTGTTGGACATGTTTAGGGAAGCTCCCAACCAGCACCTTTTCGAAATTGTGAATTGGAAATACCTTAAATGTACCGTGGAGACCTATGAGGAATGTATGGAGAGGCGCAATGGATGTTCAATCAAAGTATATTGGTACGACATCATTCTACCCAAAATCTACGAAGCGGCCGCCAGTGCATTCCATCAAACGGATGGCCGTTTGCGCATTTCTCTGGAGCAATGGGAGCATCTCGGCACTGTGATTCTGGAAGCGGTCTATGCCTACGACGGGGATGAGGATATGTTTGAGCAAGTACCCCCCTGCTCGATCTGCTTTGGATACATTTACGAACTGTCGATCACGCCATGTGACCATCGCTTTCATAAACTGTGTTTGGAGAAGTGGACGAGGGAGCATGCCACCTGCCCCCTGTGCCGAACACCTTTGTAAACAAAAAAAACACCAGTTGTGTGGGGGAATGTGTGTCCACCCCCACCCTCAAAAATGGGAGAGAGTCTGCCGGAGGGCAGGCTCTCTCCCATTTTTTTGGGTTGTTGCGAATGCCAAGGTTGGAGGAGGAAAAAAAATGTATTTGTGAAATAAATCTGCACAAAAATGGTGCATGTTAAACACGGCTTTGTGTGTCTAAATAATTTAGGAACATGTTAATCTACGCAAGGATGTTGAATATGGGGTGAGAATATATGTATAAGCATGGCTACAAAAATCGGATGAGGAAAAAACTTTTTTCAGGTCTCCTGAAAAAAGTTTTCGTGCCAAGAATGGGTGTTGTTTTTTTTTGCGATAGACATGGGTAATAAAGATAGAGATGGAGTCCACTATCGAACTCGTCGGTACTTTGAATACCGCACTTGTTTCGACCGCTTGCATGAATGGACATGTGGATCGAGTCCAGTTCTGTTTTGAAGTGATGGGGGGCAAGTGGCGGATGCGATTGGAAAATGTTCCAGTGACGGATCCGATGCAGTGTATTTTGAAAACGCTCGGAGAGGAAACGAGTCGAGGCTCCTGGCGGATCGATTGGGATCAGGTTGACTGGACGAAAGTGATTCCTGGGTTGGGAGAAAAAACGGATCCACGCCAAACGTTTCCAGAATTTGATAGGTTGGAAGAAATGAAGATTCAGTAAAATAAAAAAGTCAAACAAAACAAAGGTCAACTAAAGTGTCATGCGTTGCAACTGTAGAATATCTTTCGTCTCGATTCTAAAATGATTTTTAAATCATTTACAAAAAAAAAAAAAAAAAAAAAATTTTTTTTTTTTTTTTTTTTTTCATTCTCGTCTTTATAAAACACTGGCAGCGAGTGCACCGGAAACAATAACCATGGCGGATTACTGTCTCTCGTGTGACTGGAGTCTTTCGGGCAACAATCCCGAACGCTTCACGTTTGTGGACACTCTCAACTGTGATGAGGTGGTCCAGATCAGCGTTGTACCTCAATGTATGATTGGATTTCATGTACCACCAATTTATTTGAATAGCTTCTTAGTGCATTATTTCTATCGATACTGTTTGCCGACTCACGATGGCCATTTGGCCATTATCGGTACGAATGAGGGAAAAACCTATGACTTTTTGAGTCAACTTGGGTTCCAGGTGATTTGGGTCGAGCATCCACCCTTTGCGCTACTACCCTGTGAATTTAGAGCCTACAGGATGGCCTGCCAGATCAAAGAGAAAAGGATTTTGGACTCGGTGCTGGATTTCATTCGGGAAGAAGAAGAAGAAGAAGGAAAAGAGAAACAGATGTCATGGATCCGAGAAGGAAAACGGTTAAGGAGATATTGAAACAACTATGGAAAATGAATGTAACTAACATATTTGTAAAATATTTTTTTTTCAATGAGTTTAAAAAAAAATATCCCCACTCTAAAATGTTTGTTTATTCTTATTTAAAAAAAAAAAAAAAAAAAAAATTTTTTTTTTTTTTTTTTTTTTTAAAGGGTTTTAAAAAAGGGACGAAAGATATTCTACAGTTGCAACGCGTGACACTTTAGTTGACCTTTGTAAGATGTTTTGAAAAAATATAATGTGTTGCAATTGTAGAACATTTTTTGAACCCAATGGTAGATATTTCGTGATGCACATTTAAATCAAAGTTGCTGTTGTTAAATTAGGCAAATAAAACACACGGTTCAGAACATGTATAAATTTTTTTTATTATTGTTTCAGAGTCAAGTCTAAAGCAGTTACAGGTTGGAAACCCAACAATTGCCTAGGACCACAGGCTCGCTTCGGCATTGTCAAATCCAATGCAACAACATCAAGGCTCTGGGAGTCGTCCAAAGGGAGAAAATCCAATGGGGAAGGAAATGTTGGCTGTTGCTGGTTAAGTGACCTCATAGAGTATATAATATGGCGCTCCTTAGGTGAAAATAGCAGTGGTGAATGCTCAAGATGGTCCAGTGGCGGATGGTCCATTGGTGGCTGCGCAAGATGGTCCAGTGGTGGCTGCGCAAGATGGTCCAGTGGTGGCTGCGCAAGATGGTCCAGTGGTGGCTGCTCAGGATGGTCCAGTGGTGGCTGCTGATCCATTGGCTGCTGCACTTCCATTGGCTGCTGATTCATTGGCTGCTCTTCCCATGGATGCTCTTCCATTGGCTGCTGATCAACAAAATGAGTAAAATAGGTTAAAAGGTCCTCGCAGGCTTCCAACTCATTACCTTGGAAAACCGGTTCTTCAAAAGCAGGTGGTGGAATCTCTTCCTTCGCGGGAGGGGGTATATCGTATGCCTTTTGACAATATTTTTTATGGGCTCTGAAATCCGTGTTGCACGTGTGGTCCTGGGCACCGACGACATTCAATGCAAATAATGTTTTTTGAACGGATAGAATGAGGTATTGCGTGCCCGGTGGGATGAGGTAGGTCGTATGCGGTTGCAAAACGTACCTATCGAAAATCATCTGATCGTACGGGTTCATACTTTTGTGCACAGGATTCTTGCCAGTCGCTTCGTAGAGAAGCAGGGGCACCGAGGAGAGCTGATACATGTGACATTGGTTGGTCGGCACCTTGCGAAAGCCAAAGGTGAATGTCTTTTTCACCAGAAAGAGGTTGTCCATTTGGTAGCACGTCCGCACGTCCGTGTTCCTGAGATGTCTCTCGGGGTGTTGCGCTAAATTCTTACAAATTTTATCCCACATGAGGCTGTTGGGATTGAAATAATTGCATATTCTGGATTGGGCAACAGTTCGTTTGAAATTGTCCATCCTCTTGGGGTATCGGATCCAATTTCTGTTGATGATGTAATTTAAAATTCGAAAATGTTTGGGTTCCTGGTACAAGATGAAAGCGGTGACACGACCCGCCATCGCCAGGCCTTCGAATGCCGCCGCATGGTGCTTGGGTAGACCATCGAGTCGCGCCACGGGGGTGGAACTGTGGGTTGGAAAGATATCCATGCCGTGAGTGAGGTTTCCTCCTTTCGCTCCTGGCCTTTTTATACCCGTTTAGCAACACGTGATCGAGTGGTGTTTTTCACGTGGTTACCAGCTGAATGTGATAACGCCAAGAGTTTTTTTTTCTCCCCCAATGTTGATTGGACACTTTTTATCACGTGATCCTTTCTGTAAAGTATATATGCAAGGACACCAACGGTGAGAGTTGTTTATTTTTCCCTGATCTGATTTCGTGTTTAAATTAAGAGACTCATGACTGAAAATGGTTCCACCGTATCCTTATAAAATTAAACGACTGTTCAACTTGAAAAGTTGTAATACTTGGGAAATTGCAATTCGTAGTCACTATGAGAAAAATTCTCATCATCCAGAACACTTTTCATCACCAGAACTGATGGATGAACTTAGTTTAAAGGAAATGCTTTGTGATTTATTAGCTTCTGTATTAGGTAGTCAATGGAAGTCAAAAAACATAAATCTTGGATTAGAAGAAGCTGCCACCATTTGTTCGAAATGGAATAATTGGTCAAAAGTAAAAGATTATTACACAGGTACGTTTTCAACACCCAGTGTTACTCTGACTGAACGATGGTCGGGTGAAAAATTTGAACATGAAAAGGAATCTTTTGCGCTGTGGGTAAAATGTTTCTTGGCTGATAAAATCAACTATCAAACATTTATTACTGGACTTTATGGTTATGAATGTGTTCAAAATTACATTCTAGATCTTCAATGGCATCAATATGCAATAAAACATGTATGTAATAAACTCTTCAAAGATGACAAGGCATTGCAAACTGTTGTTGAAATACACGACAACGATAAATGGGATGGTTTCATGATTGCAGCGTACGTTTTAAAATGGATCTTTAAAATTGACAATGTACCTATATTTCAAGACTTTTATGCTACGGATGTAGTAGATTTTATTAGATGCAGAGTTTCTTTAGGTATAGATAAAATGAATTTGTAAAAAAAAAAAAAAAAAAAAAAAAAAAAAATTTTTTTTTTTTTTCAACCTTGTTAGTAGCTCTCTGGACTGCCTTCGACAATCGAGGATTGTAATGAGGTGGTTCAGTTGCAGCAACCGCAAAAAGTCGTTCTGCATTTATTAA
This sequence comes from Metellina segmentata, assembly GCA_947359465.1. NCBI lineage: Eukaryota > Metazoa > Arthropoda > Arachnida > Araneae > Tetragnathidae > Metellina > Metellina segmentata. The sequence goes on from OX375882.1 coordinate 7,261,157, forward strand.
ATTGTTTTCCTCATCGACTTCAACGTTTAAAAGTTCTGGAATAGTAATTCCATTACGTCTTAGAGGTTTAGAAGAAATCCACGAGATGAGTTCTACATCTCTAACATCCCAACATTTCCATTCTTCCGAATCAAAAATAGTAACTGTCGCACCAGTCAATTCGTGTGTCAATTCAATTAAAACATTTTTACTATCAAATCCTTCTAGAATGAATCGTAACAATGTAGCATGAGGAATGAAATCAGATTCGATAGCATCGTTAAAAGGTTTCAAAAATTGTAAACTGTTGTCCGATGAATGGTCTTGAATTACTTGAGCATAATCTTTACTGTAACCTAAATTAAATAAAATATCAGCCTCGCCAAAGCGCGTTTCAAATAATTTCCAATCACCGCAAATATTGAGACGGGTGTTTGGAAGGTAGCAAATTACATGCTGTCGTAGAAAGTTTTCCATATTCGAAGAATGCACGAGAATATCAAAATCGTTGAGCTGTCCACCATAATTGTTGTATGCTTTGGTATAATGGTAGACTGGATGCATTTTAACTCTTTGATTATAGTTTAACTCTTTGATTATAGTTTATTTTTTTTTTTAATTTTTTTTTATTTTTATTTTTAATATATATATATATATATTCTTACTCTCTTACGCTATACCACTCTTTGTTGTCAGGACTCCTAGTGTTCCAGATGACGCGGCAAGGCCTGAAAGCTGCCATTAGTTTTAGCACCAGATCGTTCGATCGGTGGCAAATGCGTCGTTGGATGCTTTCGATGGAACCTCATTTGATAGAGTTGGAACATGCAATTCGCAAATCGTCCTTGAAGGATGTGATAAAAGTATTTGATGTTCTAGTGGATCCTGAAAATGATATTTTGGATGACTCATTTTGGAAATATTTTGATGGGCGGATCGTGCTGGTGTCAGGTTTGGTATGGACGAATGAATGGTTGTTAATGAATCAATGGTATTGGATTACCAAATATTCATTTGCAAATGTTCGGCCGTTAAATTTAAATAAAATTGTGGTCAGATTGTATATACTAATGTTGTATTTGCGTCAAAGGCTATTGGAAGATGAGACCCGTCGTGATATGATAAAACGCATGATTCATCAGAGTATTGTATATTTAGGATTACAGATGGATGGATCATTGGACATAACTGTATTTGAAAACAATCCAAGACACGTTATAATTACTGATAGATGTTATAAAATTGTTGCTAATGTGACGGCAATTGTAGGGGTTAGTATGATTCACTCTACTGTCGATTTCTTGGGAAAAATAATTTCATTTTTTTATTAGAGGATTTAAAAAATATATTTTTTATTTGAATCCATTGCCAATGAGTGTCATATTTGTTATAAAAAAAAAAAAAAAATTTTTTTTTTTTTTTTTTTCTTCTATTATAAAGCTGATACTTTGTCCGCATTACACTCATTGGCAATGGATTCATTTTCCCCAACTCCTTCTTGGGCTGATCGTATTCAGGGGGTTGCGGAGCAGTTGCAACCTCTGACACTCTGTTCTGAGCAGGCATCCTCTTCAGCTCAAATTGTTCCTCAAGATTTATCACCGGTCGGTTATGACGACAAACCTTCTGAAGCTTGGGCTGGAGTTTCTCCACCAAAAGATTATGCCCATGATTCATCCTTTCCACCGATAGATATTCCTCAAATTGCAAACTTTCCACCAATAAATTACCCTTACGTTGCTCCACCCATCAATTATCCTCAGGAAGCTACACCCATAGACGCAATACCTCCAATTATGATGTCTCGATATCAATCTGGGGGTATTGCAGCGATTGCCATGGATGAATCGGAATGTGTGGTTGTCATGGATACATTTTGGTTCAGATTTCCACTGGCAACTTTTAAAAATCAAGCCAAATGGGAACAATCGGTAGTGAAAGCGTTGGAGCAGTGTCAAATTAACGAGGTATTTATTGCTGGAACTTGCATGAGTTTGAAAAATGCAACACCAAACTATATGAATGTGTTTATGTATCCAGAAGCTTCCAAATTAAGATATCCTTGTAAGCAGTGCAAAAGAAAGACTTGTGCAATCACGAAGGCGTATTTGATGTGGCGAAGAGTGACTAAACGCCAACCATGTCCTTTTACACATTGAGATAAAAGAGCCAAAATTTGATAACTTAGGAAAAAAAAAAAAAAATTTTTTTTTTTTTTTTTTTTTTTTACCATCCTCTTTGTATAAAGTTGTGATGTTTGCTAATTTCAAACCCTAGTACAATTTTATTTTCCCTAACCACCTTCCTTTATGATGGCTCAAATGTTTTCTTCAATTTCCTTCAAAACTATAGAAACTTTTCAAGTGGAGGAAGTTACGTTAGGGACTAAAATTATATTCAATTCCAACACCATTACTTGGGATGATCATTGGTTGCCAGTGTTGAAACCACATATTAAAAAGTTGGTGGATGCATTATTAAATTCATCCATGGAGAATGTAATGAATGTATTTAACTTTATAACTGATCTTCAAAATGATATTTTAGATGATGAGTTTTGGAAATATTTTGATAAACGTGTCATGATTGTGTCAGGTATAGTGTGGACGAATGAAAAACTGGCAAAGAAGCAATGGTATTGGATAACTGAAAACATTTTTGATACGACTTGTACTAATTTAAACACTTGCGCTCTTCGTATGCTTTTAATCATGCTGTACTTGCGTCAAAGGATTGCGGAGGATGACACCCGTCGAGATGTCACAAAAGAAATAATTCATGAGAGTATTGCGTATGTCGGCACAACGGTGGGTGGATCATCACGACAAAAGCCTATTCAAGGATATTACAAAAATGACAATTTTTGCTACTCGTTTTACGCTGCGTAAGAAGTTGGAATTGATAAGATTTAAAAAAAAAAAAAAAAAAAAAAAATAACTTTTTTTTTTTTTTTCTTTTAAGATGTTTGAAAATTTGAGCACTGTGTGACTTCATCAACTCTTGCAAACATGGCTAGTAATAATACATTGGATTCTCAAACTTATTCTATTGGAAGTGAAGAAGAAAAGTTAATAAGTCCTGGTGCTTGTGTAGCTATTGTTGTATCTACTGCTGATATGAAATCGGAAAAGAGCCCCTGTTCTCTAGTTAGAATTTATGAAAATCCTGACATTTTAAAAAATTATAATTGCTCATTTGAAACTAAAACAAATTACAAATCATTACTATTAATTTTAAAAAATAATGGAAAGGATCCTGTATTACTTGGTGCTGGTACAGAACTCGCAAGAATGACTGTAACTCCAATAATTCTGAACGACGTCAGGAGGCAGGGAGAGAAAGAGAAGATATAGCTGGCATTTTTAATTGAAATGATGAAATAAGGCACTGACGGCTGATTCAAACTTGGCAAGTTTTCAAACGAGTTATGAAAAAAAAAAAAAAAAAAAAAAAAATTTTTTTTTTTTTTTTTTTTTTTTTTGAGTTCTGTACCTACAATTACCTTGTGTTTTGCGGACCACCACCCATTATAGACATGGTCTACTTTAGCAGGTATTCAGAATCCATCGTGGAAAAGGCTCATGCCATTCAGACCATCACTACTGAACAATTTGCCTACATTTTAGATTTTTATGACGAGAGTATTTTTATCATTCGCGGTCAGGAGGGTGTGGAGACTTTGAGAACTATTCTACCTCACATGGAGCAACTAAAACACGACTCTAAACAGGATCTCTACTTTATAAAGATTCTGGAATGGCCCTATCTCAAAGTCATGTGTTTGAAATGTGCACACTCCAATCCATGCATTTGGAAATATTTCGATGAAAATGATACAGAGCTCTTTGAGTACCGTATCGATACTTTTTCAATACTTTGTCCAACCCCCATGCTTGGTGGAAACGGTCCTGACACGTCTGGGCATAGACTCGATTAACTTTTCAAAATAGGTGCTGGGTAAAGCGTTAAACTCTTGAAGCACATCTTCCCACAACTGATTCTTATTCAGGACCCCTGTATGGCGGCGCTGGATTTCAATTCTCCGGACTAACTCAGCCCATACATTTTCAACCGGATTCATATCGGGTCCTTTGGGGGGCCAATCGTCCATGACACACACATTGTGCTCACGTAGCCACTGTTTCGTTAACTGACTGGTATGGATAGACGACAAATCTTGCATAAAAATGAGCCTGTCCCGCTCGTCTTCATCATCCTCACACAATTGAGATTCAATCGTTGGAAGAATACGGGTCGTGTAGTATTCGGAATTCAAAGTGGGTTGTTCGATGCGATGTATTTGCCGTATTTTACCATTCCCACCAAAAGCCATCCAGACACAGAGCGTGAACCGGGGAGTCGCACCACTGGAGGGGTTGGAAGCATTCACGAGATATTGATCCCCATACCGGTCACTACCCTGCACGGGTCGGTACACGCGTAACGCGCCTCTGCTGGAGGAGCGAAAGATTTTTTCGTCCGAAAAAACGACCCGTTGCCATTCCTTCGAGGACCATGGCACATGGGATTGAGCAAATGCGTACCGCATCGTGCGATGGTAGGCTGTTAGAAAAGGTTTTCGGGCTGGTATTCGGCACTTTAAACCAAACGTTTTCAATCGGTTACGGACCGTGTCCACGCTACAGGTGGGCGTGAAAGACTGCTGTAGTTGCACGGCAGTCAGAAAAGGATCTTTGATCGACGCGTCGTATATGGATTTATCCACGCGCGGGTTGGTCGCACGCGGTCTACCGGATTTGGTGCGGGTCGATTGTCCTTGACGCACAATCCAGTAATGCACGGTGGACGAGGACAAACCCAATTCTCGTGCAATATCACGTTCGGACATGTGCTGTTCTTCGTGCAAATGGATAATGGCATGACGAAAATCCATCCTTGTAATAAGCAAGTGATATGGATTCCTTCCCGACGCTATATTGCACAAAATGTAAAGCGATTACGTTGACTCAAAATGTGGAGTCGTTCCAATCCCGGAATCAGCGTCCCATGTTACGGGGAGTGTGTGTCAAATGCAATACGCACAAGAGTGGTTTTGTCAAGATAAAACAAGATGGATTTTTTGGATCTGGTGCAATCGACCTTGTGTCATGAAAAGGCGTATATGAGCATTGTTTCGGGACCAGCCGTCCGTTGTGAGTTGTGTCAAGGATTGCCCATTCCAAACGTGTATGAGTATATTCACGAAAAAGCAAACAGGGATGTATTTGAAGCGTGTCATGTAGCCCAAAAGTATCATGAATTGACAGGGGATGGGAATGTACCCGTACCATTTGCTCTAGTGGACGTGGAAGGTATTTTACCTAAAGTTATTTTGGGCCAACCCATCCAAAGACTCTATGCCGCCGTCCAGATTTTGAAAGCGTTAAATGCTCCTTTTACCCAAGATGCTTCTCTCGACCACCCTACGCATGAAATGAAAAACTTTTTATCGGATTACATGAATGCTATTACCGTCGCCAAACCTCAAGAAACGCTAAAAGAAAATGAACAAATGATTTTAAATCATTTGTTACAAAATTTGCATCAGGTGATGAATTCCAAAGACTTTCAAGACAATAAATTTGATTTTTATTTTCAACTCTTGGTTCCGTATGTGCAATCGTGCCACGAGGCATGGACACCCCTCCCTCCTGACGACCCCCAGGAGACCAATTTAGTGAAACAACTCTTGCATCAGATACATCGATCGCAAGCCATTCGTCAAACGTTTGGCCCTTACTGTATTCCATTTGATATTTTTCATGTATTAGTGGGGTGTTATGCGTGTTGTACGGATATCAGTGTGGTGGCGAATTGGGCTTTGGATTTGATGGCTCGCATTTGCCGTGGCAATTACTTTTGGAAACACTATGAGTCGTGTCCCTATGTGCGAGACATTATACGCATTCTGAAAACCGAGGTGACTTTTAAACGAAATACTGATTTGTATTATGTGATGCGCGAAATCCAAAGAGGAAATGGTATTGAAAGTTTATCGGAGAATTTAGGTAAATATGCTCAATTGGAAAAATTGGTTAAAGACCGCATGCAAGCCCCACCTCATCTATTGGAAACGGTGTGCCATCAATTATTCCCGAGCGTGGTGTTTGATAATCACCGAGATCAATTGGCATTTACGATTGCTATGGGACACGTAGTGTGTTGTATGGACCCTAAAACGGGTCAAGTGCAAAAGGGTGCATTTTCCAAATCCAGGCGACTTTATCAGGTAATTTGTAAGTTGGTACAGCAAGTGCAGGACTTTGAAAAAGAGTATCCACTTCAGTGGACAATTGATACGTTAAAACTATTTATGGTATCGGATCCAAATATTGACAAGAGCTTGGCAGAGATTGCCTCTGTAGTGTTTGAATCGGAAGAGTAAAAAAAAAAAAAAAAAAAAAAATTTTTTTTTTTTTTTTTTTTTTAACATTGCATAGGCAATTTTCACATTATTCACATATTTTATTCATACAGCATTCGTAAAGGGATATGGAATTAATCTGGTAGTTTAGTGCCATGTATGGCAAGTTCTTGTATCAAATGAGACAAGGATTCGTATACTTGAGCAAATGCGTCGAGTAAGATTATATTTTCACGTTTCAATACTTTAGAAAATCGTACCCAATATTGCAAACTGTGTAATCTTCTAAGTAGTACATAACCAACTAGGCGTAAATGTTTAAGTTCCTGTATTAGCTCTTTTAAGTAATTCATCTTTATTACCAGGGTGTCACTTTTGTGAATGCAAACTCATGGTATGGAGGAGGCCTTTAACGATCTGACGTGTCAATCGACGCGTCGGTCCAAAGGGATGTTATTTCTTGAACCAAATTATCCAAAGATGCATAGAGTTGATCAAACGCATTTTTTAAAATAACCCTTTCACGTAGGACTGTTTTCATGACGGGTAGGGAATGAGGACTTAGGTCATTTACGATATCAAGAATGTGACTAGTGGACAGTTGTAAATGATTACGTTCATGGGTCAACGTGTCCATAAACAGACCGACATCCATCTTGATTACTAGGGTTGGATCACAACCCTCTAGAATCGATTCGCACTGAGAGCATCAAATGAAACCGATGGAACCGTTAAGTTTTCATAAAAAAAAAAAAAAAAAAAAATTTTTTTTTTTTTTTTTTTTATTATTATTATTATTACCTTATATATTCTTCTGCCGACTTGTCGAGATTCATATTCTTTTCACTACCAAATAAAGGATGGCAAACTCTACTCAAATGGATACCACTTTCAATACTCCTTTGGATTCTTTAGGTCACTTTGTTGACCAGTGCATGTTGCAAACCCTTCAGCGAAACAGTAATAATTTGGTGTCGATGCAAACTTTAAAGTATAGAATGTTGAATAACATGATGATCGAATTGGAATTAAATATTTCAGATTTTATTCAGATGATTAATACACATACACCTGTGCATCCTGAAGTGACCCAAGAACTCCTTCGGTGGGCATCCAAGCAAGAAAATATGGATATTCTGCTGGCTCAAGATTTTGTACCAAACGATAAACTCCAAAAGTTGATTAAGAGTATGTGCAAAAGTGGTCACACTAATATTATACATGCCCTTTTAGCTATGGATGGTTTGGGAACTCTCAAGATCCATAACGGTCCCAATTTGGAATGCAAAAAGTACATTGACCGTTTACGCTATAGTTTATCTGGTGAACTCGGTAGCTATAATAGAGAAGTTGATGATGATGTTAAAAATGCTCATGTGTTTGCCGTGCGACAGGTCTATGAAAAATTGGATCAATATCGATCGGATGAAAGGGTTGATCCGAAATTGGTTCACTCTGTGTACCAAATCATGCGTCAAATTTTCAAAACCTCGTCAGAAATTGATTTACCACCACCTGCTGGTGAAATCAAAACCCTGCCTGCTGATATAATGGAAAGTTGCATGAATGTGTATATATCAAATATTTCGGGAGAGCACTTTAAGCGTTTGGTGGCAATGATTGTTACCAAACATGCAAACTCAACAAGTGATGATGAGATTGTTATTGGTAGAGAAAAAGAATTAATTGACAGGAATGAAGAACCTCAAGCAAAAAAGAAAAAGTCTAGCATGTAAAAATAACTAACACGTAAAAAAAAAAAAAAAAAAAAAAAACTAACACGAAAAAAAAAAAAAAAAAAAAAAAAAAACTAACACGTAAAAAAAAAAAAAAAAAAAATTTTTTTTTTTTTTTTTTTTTTTATCTTTTCCTTTTATATATCTATGTATACAATTTCAATCACAAACTATGGCAGGAGTAAGCTTTGATCCCATTCCAATTTATTACTATTATAAGGATTTGGATAATGAGAGAGGGTACATTTCGAATCATTTAAGAGAGTCTATGGACCGATGCCGTAGGGAGAGAGTCTGTTCCCATGGGAAACCCAAAACGTTGTTAGCGAGCGCATTTAAACTATTTGACAAATTTCGGGAAAAGGACGTGTCCATTGTATTTGGAAATTTAGGACGTTCTCCACTCATTCTAACTTACTTTTTGGATTATTGTTTCACGGCTCATGAATCGGTAGGGGTTTTAGCAGACTGGAAACTCCATTGTCCTTACCAAGTGCAAGTACCTATACCCGCTTTGGACTTTTTGTTTCTAATTGAACCCTATTTTGGTTACACGGTAACAAAATTATTCAATGTACGTCATGTCATTGTTTTAACTAGCCACTTATCGTTGTCATTTCCAAAAAAATCTTTCCAATTTCATCAATTCCATTTGGGCACTCCTCCAGATACATTGTTTTTAAATCAATCATCAGTAAAAAATCCACTCATTCAACCACCCATTTTTCATAATGGAAAAGTCGACAGTATCCCGGCTAAAGGTCATGTCAATTTTAAATTAACTCCTTCCAAATCAGCTCATGAATCCTATTTACGATTCTTGACAGGCCGTGAAATGGTACAAAACCGACCTTACACCGTTTTAATTTCACCTCGTGATCAACAAGTCATTCAATTGCATATTCAATTGTCTTGTGATAAAGTGTGTGAAATTGGCTGGAAAGATAACTGGATGCATCACGGGTATTTTAAAGAAAGTAATGGAATGTGGGTTGTGTAATAGATTACAAAACCATCCACAGCAGGCATGGACGCTAGATTGCGAGCATACGTTTCATCAGAGTTGCCTGGTTCGTAGTTTTGCAAGAGCGTGTCCTAGATGTCACGTTCTATTTAGTCATCAGGATTATGAATTATTGATAAGAAGACGTCTACAGAGATTTCAGGAAGTCCAGTTTTGGGAGAGTGACACAGACTCTGGATATGAAACAGGTTAAAGCGAGCCTTCTTTTATTGTATGTACATGTTAAACCATTTAAGGAATGGTGGGCCATAGAGAGGATCTGATCGTTGGACCAGTTGACGAACACCATCTTCCTTTAGAAACAAACCACTTGCGAAATTCAGAGTATGAATATGTTCAGAATCCACCAGTTGTTGTACAGCTTTATGGGGAACTGCATGCCCCAAACAAAATGCTACGCAATTACCGAAAAAGTACGGGGTACGTGTATCATCCCGACATATAATCATAGAATAAAAAGTATTCGGATGCGGTGCATAAAAATGGGAATCGCGAAGAAATAAATGAATACAGTCTTTGTTCAGACCCATTCTTGAATCTTGTTAAAAAAAAAAAATTTTTTTTTTTTTTTTTTTTAAAGTAATATTACTCCTTTGCCCCTTTGTCCAAGATTTACTTTTACTCTAAATCTTCCAAATGGCATGTGTTCATGTTCTTTACGATTCCGTTCAGGAGCTCGTAGAAAGTTTTCAAACGCTTAGCTTTATTCGCGATGCAGCTCTCCCCGGTGATGCATACCGAGAACCCAACTTTGTTATGATTGATGAAAACGAGTTTTTTGGATCCTATGGGGGCTTGATTTATGATACCATTTTGGACAAGTATAAGCAACAAATACATGATACCCATTCCCTGAGAGACTCTATTGGGTTTGGTTTATCCATTGTCTGGTGGAATACACCATCACCCGTTTTTGTTGGAGATAAACATGCTCTCGCAGCTGATGGTCGAGTAGCCGTAACGCCCAAAATGCATAACTCTATGCGACTGAATATCATTCGGCGATATAAACCCATTAGAAGCAGTTATTATGACACTAATGCTTGCCGCATAAAAGCGCAGTCTTCTTCAAATAGTGATTCAGAATAAGGAATGTTCTCGAAATTGATTAACTTGTTGGCTGTTACTTTATTATGAATATTAAACCATAGTTGTCTGTATTGGGTGGATTCATTCAAGAGTTGTGGTTTCAACTCTTTGATAATTGTACGCATATGAGCCATACAAATACCGCACCGTAGTAATCGATAGAGAGGTTCGGTAATCAACTCTCGCCAAATATGTTTGGCAGTAACAATATCAGGAGTATTTTCCCGCATATCCATCGCTTCAGCCATCCAATGGAGTAATCGCCAAAAGGATGATCCAAATTGATTAATGGTAAGAAAATTTAGCTGTTCAAAAATTTGTTCGGCAGCTGTAATGGGTTCGGTCATTGGAATATTTAATTCATTCACCATAAATTCTCTTAACGCAGCAACTCGACCTTCGAAAATTAAATCAAAAATTAAATTATCAATCTTGAAATATTGTTCAACGGTCCACTGGATGTTGTACAATAATGTTAATGTAGCAAATAAGGTTTCTCTCAAGAGACAAATCCATGCTTGTATGGCTGCATGTGATTCAGGTTTACGAAATGTACGGATACATATTTCTTCCTTGATGATTGCGATTAAACGTAATAAAAACGTCATGACCGTTTCATTTAATCGCTCTTGGGGTGTTGCTTTTTGAAAATCCAACGTAAATTTTTTGACATCCCACGGTATTGTTATTGCAGTGTTACGAGTCACCAGGTTAACAAATCGGTGAATGAATGGATCTTTTTCTTTACTGACGGCATTAAAGAGAGTCAATTTATTGACATTTCCCAAAAAGGCTTGCCTCAAACAACGGTACGTTTCATGCTTCATGAGTAATCTTGTATTAAACAAGAAAAAATGTGTCATGTTTTAAAATGTACACGATGTGGAATAACAATAGGGTTTGTAGAATGTGACGCGCCGGAATATTGCTACATAGAAATTTATCCTTACGGATTATGCAATATTCATTTTAGGACAAATGGATAAAAGCAATCTAATTTTTTGAAACGTAAAAAAAAAAAAAAAAAAAAAAAATTTTTTTTTTTTTTTTTTTTTTAATATAATATAATAATTGTATGGTACTTCTAGTTACTGGTCATTCCATCATGAATCACTCTGCTCGACCTACGCCGGTGTATATGGTTCGCTTTAAGGGTCGTATTCACTATTTGGATTGTACTGAATTTAACAAACCATGTCCATGCGACAAACGATTTCTTGAATTTTTATCTTCAAATATACAGTTTGTATTGCTTTATGTGACTACAGAAGGAACCCATCTTTCATCTTGTCCGATAAAGGAACAATTATGTGAATGTCGTTTATCAGGATTTATGGATTTTATTGTTACAGACTCTGGATGTCATTTATCAAATTGTAAAAATACACATGACTGTCAATGTCATAAACAAATTGATCGTATTAGATGGTTTCCTATATTTCCAAGTATGCCACCAAGAAATACATTATTTCGATGTAAAGAAGGTCTACACATCCGCAAATGCCAGGGTAATCCCTGTAAGTGTACTACAGTCCTTTTCGAATGTGGATATTATAGATGTCGATTTTCGAATCAAGGATTACATTTGACCCATTGTTCAAAAAGTGTTGATAATTATATCCCTGAAATAGAGGAATCATTACCTGAAACAGAGGAATCATTACCTGAAACAGAGGAATCATTACCTGAAACAGAGGAATCATTACCTGAAACAGAGGAATCATTACCTGAAACAGAGGAATCATTACCTGAAACAGAGGAATCATTACCTGAAACAGAGGAATCATTACCTGAAACAGAGGAATCATTACCTGAATCAGAGGAATCATTACCTGAAACAGAGGAATCATTACCTGAAACAGAGGAATCATTACCTGAAACAGAGGAATCATTACCTGAAACAGAGGAATCATTACCTGAAACAGAGGAATCATTACCTGAAACAGAGGAATCATTACCTGAAACAGAGGAATCATTACCTGAAACAGAGGAATCATTACCTGAAACAGAGGAATCATTACCTGAAACAGAGGAATCATTACCTGAAACAGAGGAATCATTACCTGAAACAGAGGAATCATTACCTGAAACAGAGGAATCATTACCTGAAACAGAGGAATCATTACCTGAAACAGAGGAATCATTACCTGAAACAGAGGAATCATTACCTGAAACAGAGGAATCATTACCTGAAACAGAGACTTGTGAATGCAATATAATATTCAAACAGTTAGCTGTATGTAAGTAATTTGTAACAAAAAAAAAAAAAAATTTTTTTTTTTTTTTTTTTTTTTTTTACATATATTTTTTAAGAGTTTGAAAAACTTTTTCACAATGCCATACCTATCGCTTCATGTGCGAGTTCATTCTCCTCAACTGGCATGGAATAAATATTTGCTTAGTTATTACTTGGGTTCGTACTTTAAATTATTTCAACCCCATATTACCACTTTCAAAGTATTTCATGTTACTAGGTGGTTATTTCAAGGATCATTGATTCGTTTCCATGTGCTAGTGTTATATAATACAAATGAATCCAGTCCATGTGTTTCTACCCCCCGACGAACCCCTCTGCAATTTTTTAAAACGCGTCGCCAAAGAAAAGCTCATTCACATCCAAACCGAAAACGTCAATTGCGCATACATTGAGCGCGGATCTTTAGGGTGTGCTTGTCATTCCCAGGATCAATTGGTAGTGGATGGCAGAAGAATGATTGTTCCCAGACAACGACATGCAGTAACTGGATTCCCTTGTTATGCTCTTCCTCGCCACTGTACTCTGGATGAAAAATTAACCATTGTCACTTGGTTGACGCGTCACCAATTTTTAACTTTTGGACACCATATTGAAAATGGTTCGCTCGTCCGATATTTAACACCCAATAAAGTGTTTCGTTCCCGACCCCATACGTACTGTAGCGTGTGTGAAGAGCACGAGTTGGTGGGTGAGCCGGTCTTTTGTTTAAAAGCAATTGTATTGTCTGCTCAAAACAAAGGTCCCACTGTGGAAAGCGTACTTACTCCTGATGCATCGACCCAGCAAGTATGAATTGCTACATGCCATGCACTATGCGAGGGAATGCACCCGTGTGTATATGATGGACAGGTCTCGTCAACGTTATCCCAACCTATTTCAGCATGCTGTAATTAAAGTCCGTCCTGCTACTCGGGAGGATTATTACATTCCACCTACCCTGGAATCAGAATGTATTGTGGTAGAAAGCACAAAGTTTGACCGAATTGGATGTCAAATGTTGGGATGTTTCCCATTTAAAAGTAACGGAATGCCTTGTGAAAAAAACGACCCATTACAATGGACTTTTTTAGGACACGATTTTACGTTATCGTGTCAACCGAGTTGTGCATCCTCAAGTATTGACACAGAATGGTGGACCGATAAATGTGTCGTGGTTAATCCGCTCAAAAAGTTATTGGCCATTTTTCCCGAACAAGTGTTTGGCCTTCATTCCAAGCATCCTTTGCACGTGGGTTTGGATTGGAAAAACGGTCAAGTGTATTTAAATAAAATATATTGTCAAGCCTATGGTTTAAATTTTAACGGATTTGATTGCAGTGCATCTACTGGACAGACAATAGGTGAAATTGTGTTTGGAAAAACTGTCTATCGCGCGATCAAAACCGCCTTTATCCAAAAAAATAATGTATCACCTCCCACCATTCCTGTTGATGCTATGGACCCAATTGTTCGAGAAGATGATTTAAAGGTGGATAATTCCGACGCATCCCAGCTAGCCAAAGAAATAGCAATTGAAATTGGAATTGATTTTGGTATTGACATTGCTGCGTATGTGGTGGAAAATGTATTACGAAAACGAGCACCCAAACTTCTTTTGAAAGCTGCGAGTAGTATACCTATTAAATCAGCATTGATGCAAGCGGTATTACAAAATTCACTGTCCACGAGCATTCGATCACTTGCGACTTTGGGAAAAGTGGTGGGAGGTGCGGCCAATGTATTTGCAGTGTATAGTGTGATATCAGTGGTGATTGATATTATCGATCCTTTGAATTATGACAGTGTATTAACTGGAAAAATGGTGGAGGCCATCAACAATCGTCTCGATTATCAATACTTTCAACGGATGGATAATTTTAATCACGAAGTGACCCCTGAATTTGTATGGGATAATGTGTTGGTGAAAGAGGATGAATCCGATCGGTATGCGTTTATGGCCAGTAAAGTGGAGCAATACTTGTTGGCTCTGCGAGCAGACGATCAAATCCACCATGAACCCAGGCGGACAGAATTTGACTTTCAACTAACGAAAGAAAAGGATACGACTCGCTGGAATTGGACTATACATGTAGTATTAGTATTGATGTTTTTAATATTTGCAATAATGTCAATGGGTTGGGTCCATGTATGGGGAATTGTTTTACTAGCTGCTGCATGGTTAATAGGGTAAAGAGAAGGAAACTGTTCTAAAGTTTTGTAGAAATAATTAAAGTAGTAAGTAAAAAAAAATCAAGATGATTATTGTATTATCAAAAAAAAAAAAAAAAAAAAAAATTTTTTTTTTTTTTTTTTTTTAAATATAATAATCATCTTGATTTTTTTTACGTACTACTTTAATTTCTGCGTCGTTTGATATCGATAACAGTTTGGCGTGGTACTTGATCTCGTTTTATTGGATGAGATTTTGAGCAATGACTTAACAAATAACGACAGGCTTTGTTGGGAATACGCCGTGTTTGAAACCTACCGTCCTTATTCTTGAATGTTAACCGGTGCGGGGAATAATTATATACTAATTCCGAAGGGTTACTACCCCATTTCAGGTAGGAGGAGGGTTGTATTTTAACCTTTCGGGATCGGGACCTGCGAGGTGATCTTTGGGGAGATGGAGACCTACGAGGTGATCCATTAGGAGATGGAGACCTGCTAGGTGATGGGGACATGCTGGGAGAGGGAGATCTGAACCTTTTAGACTTTTTTGAGCGACTTTTACGTTTCTTTTTAGATTTCTTTTTTCTACGGTGGATCATAGATGTACTTGGCAGATTTACAAGGTCTGTAGATTGATTTCTCATTGGAGATCTGCTTCTTGACCGGTTTCTTACTCTATTTGGAGACGTACTCCTCGATCTCATTGGAGATTTGCTTCTTGACCGGTTTCTTACTCTATTTGGAGATGTACTCCTCGATCTCATTGGAGATTTCCTTCTTGACCGGTTTCTTACTCTATTTGGAGATGTACTCCTCGATCTCATTGGAGATTTGCTTCTTGACCGGTTTCTTACTCTATTTGGAGATTTGCTTCTTGACCGGTTTCTTACTCTATTTGGAGATGTACTCCTCGATCTCATTGGAGATTTGCTTCTTGACCGGTTTCTTACTCTATTTGGAGATGTACTCCTCGATCTCATAGGGGATCTGCTTCTAGATAGGCTTTTGGATCGCATTGGAGATCTGCTTCTAGACCGGGATCTGCTTTTAGACCGAGATCTCATTGGAGACACGCCTCGGCTATTTGTAGACCTTGGAGTTGGAGGTAATAAGCAATTATCAGATGTTAAATCCATAGGTGTCGAAGGAAATGAAAAATCCAAGTCTGATAAACTAATATCAGGGGTACTTAAAGAATTAAACACGGATCCCAAATCCATTTCAGGAGTATTCAGGGTAGGAGTAAATAACGTTTCCATTCTCGTATGCCGCCTCTTGTTTTAATTATTTATTTGATAAATGTTACCAACCCAGTGTTCCAAATTATACATGGCTGCAGCTTTACAGGCATCTATAGGTGTGGCAGGAGCAATATACTCTACGTTAAGAACCTTTGTTTTGGGTATATCAAAAGACTGATCAATGCTTCCCGATCTGTAATATGGAATAAGGGATATAATCTGTCTGAGGTTTAAAGCATTCCCATATTCAAACGTTTTACAAAAGAGTTGATCTAAACAATTTTGAGTAAGTTGATCAAAAGCGCGTCGACCACTGTTTTGGGGAAAGCAAATAAACCAACCTTTAATAAATTCCTTGTGAGACAGCATAAAGTCAAAAGCGTCCCAAAAAGCTAAATACATGATGAATGGGTTAGATTGTTGTGTTAAATCTACAACAATATAGGTGTTTTTAGCTTTCAATGTGTTTATACGTTGCCATTGAATGACTAATGTATTTATTGCATTTATTTGTACATTTTTTATGTTTTGAGTCTGAACAGAATTATCCTGAATTTTAAGTAATTCTTGTGTATCGCGAACCATCGTGGTCAAGCTTTTAGCATGAAAGTAGGATACATAGGTCCACAATGATTCGGGCCGTGTGGTATAGGTGAAATGACTTGTGAATACTACAAGCCTAGTAGCTTTGGTACTTTTTTCTAAAAGTTGATACGGTTCAGGCTCCAACACTACAAGTAAATCACATGCATCAACTAATTGGTTAGAATTCACTACACGAATGCGGCCGTCATGTGTAGATGGACATGAATAGTAGGGTGATTGAATGGCTACGCTCAATTGTGGGTCAGCAGCAAGCATGTCGAAAACCACTCGAGGATTTCTACCCAAATTTCCAAAGACAACAACATAGTCATGCCTTAAAATAAATTGCAACAAGTCTTGAAGAGAATTCATCTTGATTTAAAAAAAAAAAAAAAAAAAAATTTTTTTTTTTTTTTTTTTTTTTAAATCCTTTAATTAACACGACGTTCTGGGTGCAACTCCATTATACGATACGTGCAACTGCCGTTCAAAATAGCAGCCATTTGCACCATACGGTTTAAAGCTACATCAGCTCTCTGATCGTTTCGTGCCTTGTCTTCATTCAAATCTTCCATCAAATCTTCCATAAAATCCCTGTCCTGCATTGACAGCTGATAATACTCCCCATCTGATCGCTTTTGTCTTACAAACTCACCCAAATTAAATTTTTCAGCTCTTCTTCGTTTTTGGGGAGGTAATACTTGCGGTTTTAAATATTTATGAGTACCGGCATCATATATTAATTTGGGGCACGTTTCACTGGGTTCGTCTTCCCTATTTGCGTTCATACTTTCGTTCGTTTTACGGATTATGTATGCATGCATAAAATAATTGAAATCGTTAGGATAATTTGGAAAAGTCTCACGAAATTGTGTTTGCGCTTGAGTCAGCTCATCTGGTTGCAAATTTTGAGGCTCTATTACCTCAGAAAAGATTTTCTGAAATAATATATTGACGCTTTGGAGTTTTGTTACCATTTCATCGTCGGTTGTCGAATGAGCCATCATCTTTGTTTAATGGATCGTTTTCAATCGTACGAAAATATAATTAGGTGTTTGGCGTCACGATCCATTCACAGTATTGATTTTGACGCGACGACGGTGTGTGTGCGATTTGAAGAGGGTGATGTGTGTACTCAAAAATTTGATTCTGTTTTGAGATCGTTTTTTATTATTTTGCAATCTGTACACTGCCAACGGAAGGCTTTTACACAGGATTGCATATCAATACCTCTCGGGCATTTTCAACTATTGGGTTGGCGTGTAGGAGATGCTGTATGTTTTCAACTGGACGATGTGGATATATCTATTGTATTTTCATAGAGGCTAAAATATCATCCATTTTTTCACACGTATACCGGTATTTAAGGTATTTAAAAATGGTAATGGACATGAGTGCCACGAAAATGACCAGAGTCAATACGATAAAATGAAAACGAAAATTAAACGCTTGGTTTCCAACTATTAGGACTCCAATGGAATACAGCAAGCCACCCACTAGGCTAAATATCCCAAAGGGTTCCAAATGAGACACGTTTACCATAGTAACCTACTTTTAGCTGTTACCAAGTTTTGATATACTTGATTCCAGAAAGCATCATGCAAGACAAATGAATTTTGAAGCTGGTATTGGAAAGACTGAGCGTTTGTTAATATGTGAGCTAATGTCCAAATAGATTCTTGCATACCGATCAATGGGTTTTGATGAAGAAACTGTTTAAGCTTTTCCCATAAATGGTTCCAAGTAGGGAACAAGGTATTTTTTTGCACTTGAAACTCTTGGTATGCGTCTTTATCCAAAATCCCTTGTAGAAAAGTTTCAAGGGCAGTATAAGTCTTTTTCATAATTTCTTCCGACGAGTGTTGATTCATTGTTACTTGATTTAAAAAAAAAAAAAAAAAAAATTTTTTTTTTTTTTTTTTTTTTTTTAAATATATATATACTTACAACCATACTACACTTCTCAATCTTTCTTTGGATCTTATAAATTGGGAGATGAATCATCCATTGTTTTCTGATAAAGACTGCCAAGATTGGTTGAATCGAAACACTACAACGGATAAGACTACTTGCTGTAATTCGCCAGATATTTTTTCATTTTTAAAGCAGGATCGAACTATTGATGAACCACCTAGTCTGTATAGACAATGTAAAAATTGTGGATATACTCTTAAAGTAAAACACAAGTGAATTGCTATTCAAGTATTCCAATATCCTTTAACGCTGGTCATCAAAGTGTTCAATTTTTCTTCTACCCATTTTCCAGTATTCTTTAAATGCTCGTCATTATAAGATGAAAAGTACATCATGTAAGCGACAAGTCCATACGTCAACACAATAAGCAATAAAAATATCCATCGACCCGTTATAGCAGCCACAACACACAATATACAATTGATGTAAATTGATGTATAAAACAATATTCCATGAACCATATAGCGTTCATCCATCTTGATTATATTTTCATGGCAAGAGAAAAATCAGGGACCGAGTCTTTTAGACCATATGATGCGAATCCTACAGATTTTTGTGTAAAATCTTTCAGCTTTGGTAAAAAAGCACCTCCAGAATAGGAAACTTCCATTCCACCCTCCTTCAATATCACATCTGGGGGATAGGTTACTCGATACTCATACTCAATTTCTACCTTATCGTGTAATGTTTCAAGACGGAATGAAGCATTTACACTGATACCTTCTGGGGGGATAGTGATGACTACATTGTCAATACGCACCACGGTCGGTTGATCCGTCATACTCTTGATGCGTTTTACTTCGTTTTTCTGAAATTTTGCTTTTGTATGGGCTGGAAAAATAGCATTCATGCCGGGAGCCATGCAAGCATACCGCTTTCCATCCACCAACCCAATGCCTTGCGTGTCTGAAGAAGGACAAAATACAAAAGGTTGAGACTCATCACATGTTGCAAAAACAGTAGTGTCAAACGCAAAATGACCCGATTGAATGTGTTGTCCAGGCACACAATGTTCGGGAACGACGTGCTCCACCTCGCGTTGAGACCAATAGAGGTATTGATATGGAGTAGTATGTTTTATTAACCGCCGATCGGATTCGCGAAACGTGCATTTGGAACCATCTCGTAACGCAATTTCATACGGAATTTGTGATAAAAATGGATAAAGTGTACAATCGGGATGACTACATATATTGTACGTTACCAAATAAACATTTTCAGGATCGGTGCAAGGACCGATGACAGGTTTTTTCTTATAATCCCAAGGAATCATCCAATTGTCTTCTCGTAAAGAATCCAATTGATATAAATGAATACCCTGATACGAATAAGATTGAGGAATACGCGGTCGGCATTCCATGCCATCGAAAAAGTGATTGCCTGGACACGATACCACCCTCTGCGTCGTGCAATCGAAATAGGAAGTGTGTGATCCAGATACGGGCACGCGGGAAGTGATATCATCACAGGCAGATTCAATCTTGAAACGTTTGCTAATGCGTTGACCCGGTTCGAGAGCTAGTCGCTTTCGAGTGGATCCTTCACATGTATATCCCGTCACCAGGTCAAAGCGTTTGGAATGTTTCCAGTTGAGTACATATTTAGTAAATTCATGCACAGGGACGACTAGGTCGGTTTCGCTAGACTTTACGTTGGTGCAAAATTCCGGAATAGTACATTGCTTTCCGTCAAACACTTGCGGCAACTGTGTTAAATTATCACCTTTTGACAAATAGGAATCCCACGCACTAGGACATGTTACCTCATCGACAATTTTATTCCCGCGACATCGTATATAGCCAGGAGAATAAGACAAAGGTCCTACATGCTCTGACTTTGAAGGTAAGAGTTGATTATCGGGTTGACCCCAACAGGTACTCAATTCACAAGTAAAAGAGTCAATATATCGGTACCAAGGTGGACATGTTTCGAAAACTGGCTTACCTTGATGACAGACGAGTAAGGTGCGAGAATCCAACAATTTGGGTTCCGTGTTATATTGACAATAAATAGTTAAATTATCCCGGTCTACACATTTGTCGTGTACAAAATACCGGTTGGGTGGACAGCTTAGACGGACGGCTGTTTCATGTTTACATTCATAGTAATATTGAAAATTTAAAATGTCAGCAAATAGAGTACCATCTTTTTTAGAGGTACAGACATTAATGTCTTGACATTTTTGTTGATGAAAGATTTGACCCGGTCGACACATGTGTAATTGATCAATTGTATCATTTTGACACGTGAAATAAAAAACCTGTTTGTTTTGTGATGTATGAGAAGCATTCGGTTCAAAGGAGGGTGGTTGTTGAAATGTAATGGATTTATCGTCATTTTGCAGATAATCATACAAGGGTCGACCTGTGGCCAGGACATGTGCTCCATCCGGTTGACCATGACACACATCTTGTGGGACAAATTGTTGGCTTTGAATGTTGTAGTGGTCTGGTAGTGGAACGCTCCACTGTATAGTAGAATTGCTGATAAACTCAAAGTGGGATCCATTGGATTTCAATTCATGTGTAAAGGGTGTGGTGTATGGTATCAGCGGATTCGAGGGTTTATTTGCATATGAAGTGCTGGACCACGCAATGTACACGAAATACAAAAGGAATAAAACTATTGTAAACGCTTCAAGACCCATCACAACTTGGTTGTTAAAAAAAAAAAAAAAAAAAAAAAAAAAAAAACTTTTTTTTTTTTTTTTTTTTTTTTACATCTATAACTATTGAAATTTATTTTCTTTTGCTTCTTTAGCAAACATGGTAATTCTTTGTGAATTACATACACCTCATGGTATGGTTCGAAAAGAATCCTTTTGTCAACT
This sequence comes from Metellina segmentata, assembly GCA_947359465.1. Taxonomy (NCBI): domain Eukaryota; kingdom Metazoa; phylum Arthropoda; class Arachnida; order Araneae; family Tetragnathidae; genus Metellina; species Metellina segmentata. The sequence goes on from OX375882.1 coordinate 7,282,387, forward strand.
TTTATCTGAAATCGTAGACGATAGCGCATATATCCACATTGATGTGAAATGCTCGCCCGAAACATTAGAACAGATCTGTTCAAGCATAATATCTAAAATTCAACAACAACCCAAGCTTTCATATGTGTTCATGTCCAGCAGTCCAATTTTTTCGTTAATACAAGATTTACCTTATTCTGATCAAAGTATTGAATGGATCGAGTATTACGAAAAAAAATTACAAGGTTTAGTTGATAAAATAATTGTATTTGATTATGGGCGAGAAATTGACAGAGAACTTGCATACAAACAAATTAAATTATTTGATACATTTGAAAAATATAGTTGTTATGTGCACGAATGTAATGAAAAGATAGCCTTTATAATTAAAAAGGTTTTTACAGATGCAGAATCCTTTGCTGTTGAACAATTTAAGAAAATACATTATATTTTAATGTATACATTTTATAATTTTAATTATGTAGATATGCTAATAATATTGAGACATTTTGAGATGGAAACAGCTATGCGTAAATTAGATAATATAATGGATAAAAATGTACGAAATAGTGAATCGGAATTGGCAAGAAGATGGAAATATATTACTCCAGGATGGTGGAATTGTTACAATAGTGACACGTAGTGTCACTGATTAGAGTAATCATTCAAATCTGATGAAGGGGAAGAATGAGCCAAAAAAGATATCAGGAGGAAGAGTAAAGAGAATTAATGTCATTCACCTTCTATTTCTTACAATCTAAAAAAAAAAAAAAAAAAAAAAAATTTTTTTTTTTTTTTTTCCTTCGTAATTAAAACCGAGCAGCTACTCTTGTAGCATACCTATTCACATCACCATGTTGTACTCGATACGTTGGGAAAAGATTCATGTACCGGCAACACCCCGAGGCAAACGAGTTTATGAACCCAATATCATTAATGTTCAAACCACTTTTCTAGATGAATCTGGACAGGTCCTTCAAGTCGTACGTAAATATGAAGAGTGGATAGGAGTGTGTACTAACCACATTGACAGAGTCGTTCAAAATCTGGAAAATCATTTTCCCAACTGTTATGTTCGTTATTCTTGTTTGGGATCCGTCAAAAAAATTTTACCCTATTTTGACGCTCGTCTTCAAAAAACTAATAAACTCGACACCTCTTCCAAACCTTTTTACAAATTATACATTCGAGCTTGTCATGCTGAAATTGGACGTTTTTTTAATCAGTACAAAATTAGTTACTACGATCAGACCGATTGGCTTGTTAGATTGTACATTGATCTTTGCACATTGCATAAATCACAAGGGTTTTATTACAAATGGTACACAATCACCCCATCCGAATGGATATTATAGTCCTTTCAAATGCATCCTGACCAAAATCATACCCCCGATTGGACGATCGGGTCTTTTGATTTAGAAACGGTGCCTATGGATGGAGCGAATCGAGTCCCGACTGGACTCGAAGAATCAGATGAAATTGTCATGATCAGTCTCTACAAATGGAATCGGCAGCAAGGCATACGGAAATGGTTATTGTATAGGTTACCGTGTGAAACCAGTCCCATTGAAATGGAGCATACCCATGCGTATACATCGGAAAAACACATGTTGAATGATTTCCATGCTTTAATCCAAGATTGTCAAGTTCTCACAGGGTATAATATAAATGGTTTTGATTTTCCATGTTTATTTGCGCGTCTGTTGTGGTTGCAAATGAATTCCATTCTCCGGTACTATTCATCCACTTTGGTGGGTCAAACCGTGGTGACGACCTTTCAAAATAAAATCGTTTTGGATTTGTACCATTACTTTAGGACCTTCTCCAATTATGATTTACCCGGCTTTAAATTGGATGATGTGGCTCGCATGAAATTGAATGAATCCAAAGTCCCTATAGTGGCAACGGGATTATGGTCGTGGTACACACATTCCAATGTTTCGTCAGAGCTCGTTCATCAGACGCAGGTGGAAACATGTCATAAAATCCTACAACCCCGTCGTATTGCAATTGATCAATTTGGCACCTTTAAGGATTACATGTATTATTGTTTAAAAGATTCTCTTCTCGTGTATCGTTTATTTGAAAAGGAACTGGTGTTGTCTTTTTTAGTGGAGAGAGCCAATTGTACCGATTGGAATGTAGTGCAAGCTTTGCATATGGGAAATTCCACATTTTTACTGGAATTGTTTAAAACGTATGGGACGTGTTTGGGATTTTTCATCAATGCTCATTTCTTAAAAAGTCCCATTGACCCTAAAAAATACGAGATTATGTTCAAAGATCATAAATACCAGGGCGCTTTAAATTTTTGCATACCGGAACAATCGTATGAGGATGTGTCGGTGATGGATTTTGCCAGTATGTATCCGAGTATTTTATTGAGTAGTAACCTGTGTTATGGTTCCTGTACCATTATGACGCGCCAGGAATGGCTCGCATCCCCTCGAGCCCAAACGTTAACCACCATTCCTTTCCGTCGGCATGGGACCATTGATTTTGAGGTCGATGGGTTTGGTGACCATCCTCACTTTCAATATCCCACGTTTAATCCTCACGTGGACACGTTCGCCATTGTGATTGATACACAGACCGACTCGTTTTTACCCTGTATTGTAAAACACTTTATTGATTTGCGACACCATCATCAGCGTCAATATAAACAAACCAACAATCCATACCACTATAATGCGCAGTTAAACATTAAAATTTTGATCAATTCTCTCTACGGTGTCATGGCGAGCAAAGATTCCTGCCTGGCCTATTTACCCATCGCCATCACCATTGTGACGTTGGCCCGATATCAGTTATTGGGATCGTATCATTTCATGAAACGGTTGGGCTATAACGTGTGTTATGCAGACACAGACAGTTTAATGGTGAATCAATGGCCCGAAACCAACTGTGCAGCGGTCAACAACTACTTGAATTTACCACACGTGGAGCTGAAATATGAGCAACGCATGACTCGTTTACTCGTATTATCTAGAAAACGATACATTTACGAGACGCAACAGGGAACGATTGTGACAAAAGGATTTCAAAAACGAATTAATGAGCTTGTGGAATTTATTTCCCGATTGGTGTTGCATAATGTGTGGAGTGTTATATTTTCCACTCCTTTACCGACCCAATCCGACAACGAGGCGCCTGAAAATTGTGTATCGTACGCATGGCTGGAAAACAATCTGTCGTTGGAGAGTCGAGGATGGCTTTTGTGGTTGGAAATTGTACAAAAAGCCCATTACAAATGTCGAGATGTTAAAAAATATTCAATGTATCGTAAAACGAAACGTTTGAGTGACTACAAATCCAAATCGTGTGTAGCGGTGCGCATGCTTCAGAAATATCCTGAAAAAAACAATGATTATATTGAATACACGTACAGTCGAGCGGACGTTTCTTTTCGAGAAGCGAGTAAGTGGGTGATGGATGCCCAAGAGTGTCAATGGGTGAATTATGAACAGCTATTTATTAGTCAAAAGAAAATGTTTTGCATGTTGCTAAATATGGCATTTTGGCATCGTCCTACCATTCCTCTAGATCAATGTAATATGGTGATGAATGCGCTTCGTTGGAAGGTTTTTATGCACGCCGAGTTATTGCATTGGCACAAGACCCGCTCCCAAGGTGAAGCACGGCGGATTGTGTTGCTGGTCGAACGAAGTGTAAAATACACATTTAGTATCAATAATCATTTAAAAAAAGGCTCAACGCGAGCAGTTCGACGCACGGGAAAATTTGAGAATGGCCCTCCTGAGAAAAAGAAAAGAGCAGAATTGTAAAAAAAAAAAAAAAAAAAAATTTTTTTTTTTTTTTTTTTTTTTTTCTCCTCAACCTTTAAAGAAGACTCCAGTTCCCAGACCAAATGATATGCAGTAAATTATCACTTGGATGTAAAACATCATTTGATATTTCTTCACATGAGCACTACCCGTTGCTGCAGTAGTGTCCATGTATATTCCGTACGTTAGATAGCCAAAACAAATCATACCAAATAGGATTACGACCAACAACGAGGTTATTAAAATAGTTTTGAGATTCATATCTGGACTTCTTTATTAAGACATGAGTAGTAGCAAGCTTAAAAATACCATACCGACCAAGTTGATGACAGTGGGTCCAACAAAACCCGTGTAATGGTTCGACCAAAAGTCTACAGCGTCAATACCTGCCACATCTACCTTGTTATTAGTATCAATTTTATAGGACTCACTGTTTGAAATTTTATACATTACGTATACTTGCACAATTATTGAAACAAACAACAAGCCTAGTAAAGTAACTAATATTATACTTTTAATAGTAAACTTCATTCTTCTTGTTTGTAGATCACTAAACAAGAGTCATGGCCGTACACGCTCTTATTCATACCACTGGAGTTATCATGGGTAAACAATATGTACCTTTGGAATTGGCCTACATTGACGTCACTGGTTATGAAATTCATTTTCTTCTCAAAAGTCCACTTTCTTACTGGGATACTGTGACACAGTTTCCACATGCTCAACCAGATGCCATCATGACAACTCGACGAGGTACACTGCTTTCCGATATCATGCATTTTTTACGCGGTAGACATCGACAATTGCAAAACCAATTTCCTCATACTGATATTATTTTTGGATGTAAAGGATCCAGTCTTCAAATGCAAGTATTGCGTCAGAGTCATTTACCTCATCTAGTGGATGTGGAAACATTACAAGTTCCCTCTTTAAAGGTTTTGTCTCGCATGTATCCTTACATTGCATTTTCACCTTGCCCATGGCATGTTAAACCGTCTAAATGTGCTCTCACGTCAATACGTTTGCTAGCTACTTATATGTTTCATCAAAATTTTATTTTGCCGTTCAGCTAGATGGAGTTGCTCAGACATTTGCATATCATCCGTGAAAGGATGATCCACCAGGTCTGAACACGATTCTTTCCACACATTATCCAGTTGAGTCAATGCCAATAAACGCTGAAATACGTCAATGACACGAGGTGGTGATTGGATTAACGTTACCTCTGGAATAGAATCATGGACTAATGACACATTGTGTAAAAAAGTGGATAGATTCGCTTGTTTTTGTAATAAGCTGGATGGATACTGTCCATCCAAAAACTGACTCAAGGCTCGCGCGATTAAATTTTGAACCGCTTGTGACAAAGCATGGTCAGGTCTTGTGCGGATAAACGTTTCCAAATGTGTTCCAGATTGCCAGTGTACAGCATTCACATACTCGGATGCTGGAACCATATGCATGGACAAGGGATCTAAATACTCGCCACGTGTCTTGCATGTCACGTCGTACAAACGAGCAGTCCGTTTCATTAAATCAGTAGAGGGCTGCGGTAATGGAGCCAATTCTTTGGGTAAAGGCCGGCGACGGGTCAACCATTGACGGGCCAATTCTCCCCAGAATGTGGCTGAAATGTATTGAAAAGGACCTGAATCTTCGGGATTGGAAAGAATGCTGTTGAGCGTAGATGTGTCGTCTTTGGGGATAAGGGTACTGGATTGATCTCGACGTTTTAAAATGGCCAACATTTGATTGAAAAATGTAGTCATAAATCGTGTGTGGAATGTGGGTAGCGGCGTTTCAGGTTGTAGTATAGTTTGCTCTAAATAATCTAACAAAACCTCCAAATCGCCCTGGATCTGATATCGGAAAAGGGTAATGCCACCATGCCGGATCATATCTTTCCATGGAATGCCGTCTGCTTCCAGTCGTGTAATGATTGGATAGATTAAACATGGCGGGTCTATAATGTTGGAACGATCATGTCCAAACAAAAATTGCTCAAACCATTCTATCAAGGAGGAATTGGACATCTTGATTCCAACGATGCAGGTTCCAGTGAAAAGGCTGTACTTGAGCCGTGTAATACTCGAGCAAATTTCGGGCCATTAAACAATGAATGGAGTACATTGAAATGAAGAGTAGAATATATACGACCCACATGTTTGATAAACTTGATTTTAAAAAAAAAAAAAAAAAAAAAAAAAAAATTTTTTTTTTTTTTTTTTTATAATCAAGTTTATCACTCTGGATTTATTTTACAGCTCACCTTTTGACAATGGGCATCACCAACTTTTGTATGCTGCTCAATACGCTGTACAAAGGGGACGGTGAGGAGCCGCCGGTTACCCCACACTATTTTGATTCTATTCTCTACGATGCCCAATCGTTATTGCACGTGGCGCTTTCCCTGGCTCTCGAGACTGATGAACCCAAACTCTTTCGTGAATTGTGTCAAATAGCATGGTCTAAATTTGAAAAGCATCTCAATGCATTTTTATCTTTTCACACGTCTGATTGCATCACTCTCATCTTGTCGTTTGATGGTGAAGGGGTACCCATGAAATGGCCCACCCAGCGGGAACGACGGACCAAGAAGGAGGGTGAACAACGTACCGTTCAAATTCAAGGAATTAATAAATACAGGCTTGCGCTGTTTGGGAATAATGTCATTGCTCTGGAGATTAAAAAATATTTTGTAAAACGCTTGAAGCAGTACAAGTTTCCCAATATACGGGAATTAAACGTTGTCATCAGTGGATGTAATGTTCCCGGAGAAGGTGAGCATAAATTGTTTCATGTCTCACAGGCTTTACCACAGTGTAAACATGTATTGATTGCGAGCGAAGACCAAGATGTGTTTGTTATAGCTTTGATGCGGTTGACATCGTACGAAACCCTACAAGTCTATCGGTACGGAAATTATTATCCAGTGACTCAATTGGCTCGTGAAAAGTTGCCCGTCACTCACCTTGAAACATGCTCTTTTTTGTTTGGAAATGATTTTATTCAAGCTCTTGTTGGTATCTCCCTTGTCAACGCACCCGACATAATTCGATATTTAGATGAGCTTTCCTCTAGTGAGGAGGACCATCCAGTGTTCGTGATGAGTCGTTTCATTCAAAAGATGAAAAAACATTTACGTTACCAAACAACTACTCATATCGATTCCGTATTGGTGGAATCCTTTTGGATCGTGTTTTTCTGGCTAAGAGATTACTACACCCAGTGGGAATTTCCACAAAAGTTTTTGGAAAATCCCATTTACGATCGATTTGACCGAAACCAATTGCTCACGGCTTTAACAACATCGGCTTATTCTTTGTCGTGTTACGAAAGGGCTCAAGCGGCCTATAATGATTTAAAAATGGATCCCGTTTCATTCGAACAAGCAGAACAAACTGTGTTTAGGTCTCACGACGTACTGACGCTTTTGAAAAAATATTGGGTAAAACCAGTTGATAAGGCGTGCGTTGTATTACGTTTAACAAGAAAACCATCAATACCCAACCCATGACCAAACCAATGATCCAAATCCATTGGGAATGGAACCACTCGAAAGGTAATACTCGAAAGGGGTCAAAGATCAGTTGACTCGCTTCCTTATATTGAAGCCGCCGATCCAATTGAATCAATTGCAATACAGGTTCGGGCGCTATTACCACACGAGATTCGTGATCAAACACAATTAAGGATTGATGCCAATCCACATCTTGCAACAGACTCGCATTAAACCTTTCAGCGTTTGGAAATTGCTTGTAAATGGATAAAGATGCAACATGCGATAGTAATTGAGCAGTAAAAATCATATTTTTCGGATAGGTTAAGACGAGTCGTGAGTGATAAAAAGTGTCATTGTACGGTATCCATGATTTAGTATATAAAATCGTGGTCAGGGTCGCCATACTCTTTGTTTTGATAAAACAAGAAACGTCGGCGAATAAAGAAATGAGTGACTTATCAGATACTCAAAAGAACTATTGGGATGTAGAAAATAGCTCGAGTTCAGAACCATCCCTTCTAAGTGACTATACAGATGATGCACTGGCCTTGACAGATACTAAAATTAGAATAACTGCACCCAACTTTGAAACATTTCTTCCTGATTGGCGAATGGACCAACCCAAATATTCAGGTAAATTTGGTCCCGACCAAGCACGTGAAGAGAGTTCCATAGAAATAAATGCATATGATTTCAACGTTTTATATAAAAATGATTCTGAAAGTAGGTCCGACGAAGAAGATGAAAAGAGTTTAGGTGAAAGTAGGTCCAACGAAGATGAAAATATGGAATTTCAAGATGAAAAGAGTTTTTAGGTGAAAGTAGGTCCGACGAAGGAGATGAAAAGAGTTTAGGTGAAAGTAGGTCAGACGAAGGAGATGAAAAGAGTTTAGGTGAAAGTAGGTCAGACGAAGGAGATGAAAAGAGTTTAGGTGAAAGTAGGTCAGACGAAGGAGATGAAAAGAGTTTAGGTGAAAGTAGGTCAGACGAAGGAGATGAAAAGAGTTTAGGTGAAAGTAGGTCAGACGAAGGAGATGAAAAGAGTTTAGGTGAAAGTAGGTCAGACGAAGGAGATGAAAAGAGTTTAGGTGAAAATATGGAATTTGAAGAGGAAAGGAATAAGAGGGCATTGGCAGATCTTGAAAACAATGAAAATATTAAACGAATAAGAATGCCCGTACCAAATACTCTGTCGAATGACACATCATCGCGTACGACGCTAATTAATCCGTCAGTTTTAAAAACAACAATACCAGCATCTAGAATTCAAACGCATACAATAAAGACTTTAATGGCTTCAAATAGTAAAGTCCAATTATACTTTCGTTACCGGGATCAGATTCGTCACAAAATACGAATACAGGATTATGTAGACTTGAAACAAAAAAAACTAGTTCTGATGGCTGATGGTGAAACGCTAGATACCATATATAATAGTCATTTAAATCAGTTGGAAATTACTGGTACTATGACTGACGAACTAAAACGGAATCTCATAAAAGATACTTGGAACCTACTAATGAATATAGAAGCTGTAGAAGATGTAGAAGAGCTAGAACAAATGCAGTCAGGTTCAATGAATGGAAAATAAAAATTAAAAAAATTAAAAAAAAAAAATATATATATATATATATATATATATATATATATATATATATATATATATATATATATATATATATATATATATATATATATATATATATATATATATATATATTTTTTTTTTTTTTAATAACTTACTTTTATATATTTGATTACTTGTACCATCTTACCTTCCAGTGTCTTATTATATCAAACAAGATGGAATATATTCAACTCATCAAACGCACCCTTGATTGTCCTCTTCTTGTAAAAGCTCTCGACACCTTGGCGTCAGAAACAGGGACTTTAAATCTTGTTCATTCCGATTGGGAAGCCAAATTGAATGAATATCCTGTTCATAAACATCACTTGTCTAAACAAGTTTTATATTCCAAAGGACGCGCTTGTAACCAAGAAAAAGCCTATGTTCGAAACATTGCCGTACCAGCAGATACTTATAAAGTCATTGTGTTGGGTAATTGGTCCTGTAGTAGAATTCAATCTAATGATCCAGATAGTCCACCAGGTGATATTTCTTTTGTCACTCGAGAATGCCCTCCCTTGACAGTTATAGGTTATGCAATGCAGGAAAACCCTATACAAAAATTACACGATGGGGCAAGGTTGTTTATGGAGAATTGCAATCCAGTTTTGTGTAATACATGTTTAAAAGCACATCAAAAGTATAACGTGGCTTGTGATGTACGAAGAAATTGGTGCGTCACTAAAGTAAAAATATTCAATGGTGAAACGTTAACAAATGCTTTCAAGGCACAACTGGAACCCATTATGGAATCCATTGGGCAGTTTTTGGCCATCTGTCAAATACAATTATACAGTCGCACGACTTTTGGTGATGATAAATATAAAATTGGTGGTAAAATTAAAAATATGATCATGTTTCAAGAGTCGGCTATACAGCCAAACGTCGAGGTTAAATTTATGGATGACCCCATGTTACCAGCGATTGAATTTCAAAAGGATTCGGAACAAGAAAAGGTAGAAGAAGTAGTGTAAAAAAAAAAAAAAATATATATATATATATATATATATATATATATATATATATATATATATATTTTTTTTTTTTTTTTTTACATTCTGTCCTTTATATTACTTTACGTGGTGTTTCTTTCACAGAATGTATTTACTTTGAAAAGTGTTGGTTTCGGGCAACACTCTTTCCCACTTATCGTATTTATGGTTTCGGGATGTATTTGGATCATTTCCAATCGATCATCGCCGGGCACTAACAACGTTCCACCTTCCCCCAAAGAATAATAAAAACTTGAATTGTTGGGACGCGCTATAAACCATTCCAAACTTGCATCGGATCCCAGCTGTTGGTAACGGGTCCATTTAATACAATCCAACCAGTCTTTGGGATCCAACACTTGGTCTACATACAAGGAAGTGATTGATTTAACAGGAAAGGGAGCTATACGAGGTGAATTTATGCCACGATATAACGAATATAAATCCAACAAATAGCAATTCGTCACCCGTTCACATACCAAGAGCGTGTATTCCATTCGTTGATACGAGTCCACCATAACCAGAGTAATACATTTCAAAGTACAATTGGGACATCCATGGCTGACATAGGGAGTCACCCCTCGTATCAGTTTGGGTTCAACAAACATGTTGAGACTCTTGCTCCAAGTCAACGGGCTTTCCCTTGCTTACTCAAGGAGTGGATCCATAATCCACAACCCACGTTGGTCATTGTAGCCGGGGGACCTGGTTCTGGAAAAACATATACGGTCACCAGTTGTTTGGATCGAGTATCAATTCCTCAACTACGTATGGCTCCAACAGCTCGCGTAGCAAGTAGGATCAATGGTTACACGATTCATTCCGCCATGAAATTGAATTGGACACAGGGATCCATCTTACACAATTTGAAAAAGGATTTAGAATTTGAAACGGATAACGAAGTGTGCATACAGAAAAGTCAAAGTTTGCTGGAGGAAATGGAGTGTTCGCATCACGCTCAGATCGTAGTGATTGATGAAATCGGTATGGTTCCTTTTTGGTTGACCTATTGGATTGTTCAGTACTTTTTTAAACGCCAAAAATCCATTTTGTTTATTGTGATGGGAGATCCAAATCAATTACAACCGGTCAAAACAAATGATAACCTGTTTAATGTATCCATCTTACTTAAAACATTTGAAATGCGACGCATTGATTTGCTAGAGAGTAAGCGGTTTACATCTGACTACGAATCAGTCATTCAACAATTACGAGATTATGTGAAAACTAATAATGATACGGGTGTATTTACCTATTTATGTAGTCATTTTCCGGTTGTAAACCACATTGATAGTACGATTCTGAAAAAGTGTACCCGCGCTCTAGCATATTTAAAATCCACTGTGGAATACTATAATAATTTCTATTTGAAGCACTTGGTACCCGGTCCGCGCATCCGTTTGTGGAAAAAAACAAAAACTTCCTATGTGGATGTAAAGAGGGGATGCCATATATTTGTGTGTCAAAATGGAGTATCCAAAGTTTCAAATGGAACGCCGTTAATATTTGAACAGTACAATCAAGAACTGGATTGTATTGAATGTCAAGATTCTACACGAGAAAAATGGGTGCAAGTACGACGAAATGGAAATGGTGAATTTCCGATTGTGTTGGGATTTGCAGGTACAGTTCACAAGTTTCAAGGAGACACAATGGATGATGTAGCAATAGCTATAAACTTTAATGGAAATCGAGATTTAAATATGGTCTATACGGCACTCAGTCGTGTCAAGTCAATGAAACAAATAATTGCAGTCATGTTGTAAAAAAAAAAAAAAAAAAAAAAAAAAAAATTTTTTTTTTTTTTTTTTTTCATAACGTTTTATGCGCCTCAAAAAATTATTTCTCACCAAACAATTTCACAAGGTCTCATGGAGCAGAGTCTGTCCCCTCTGGCGCTAAAGATTTAGCAGGCACGATAAATTTAGAAGGGACAATCACCTCTGGTTTGGAAACAGACACCAACAAGGTGACTGCATAGTCGCTAATCGCTTTCATTTGTTGGGTCATTTGAGCATAAAATGGATGCACTAATTGGATTGAATTATTGTCCTTTTCCAACACCTGGTGAATGGTATGTAACAAACACCTCATTTCCATTTCAGCATCGTTTTCTTCGTGTTTGACACTAGACTGATAGGCTTGATAGGCTCGTTTTAAATTGTCATTATTTACCATCGGTTGTAACATGGGAGAAATGACTTTTTCATGGACATACCGACACACCATTCCAGCTATCATATCCACTACGGATTTGGTTGCTTTGCTTTGCTTCACACTCATCAGGGATTGTATAATGGTTTTCGATGCTGTATACATGTACATAAAATCATCCGCATGGCCGTTTTTACTGACTGTTTCAATGACTGCTTTCCCCATCGGGATTTGATGCATTAATTTTTCCATATACATTGTAAAATATTGTTTTTGAGTATCCGCCAGTTGATTCGTAATGTAATCCGTCTCACTGAGCTCTTTTTCCAAATTGTGTAAAATTCCAGTCTCCTCCTGTCGAATGATTTTGGGAGTAGGGGATTCGTCTTCCGATTCACTCAAATTGTCTTCATTCTCTCGACCCCGTTTCATCTTGCTTCTTAAAATGTCGGTTCTTGACGATCGACTCGATCCGATTCTTGAGCTCGATACAAGGCCCGACGAGCCTCAACATCTTCTTTTTTAACATCATCCCTTAGAATACCCTTCATCACGGGATCCATCAAGAAGGGTACGGTGTCAGGCGTGGCCATGGCAGCATACACATCCAAGTTATATTCAGGGACAAATTGGAGCGTCCATTCTCCTTTCCTATACTTTAAACCTATACCGTTGTAGCGAGATTGTTCCGGAAACTGGGTTAAATGATTCGGATTGGATACATAATGCCCCCGATACATTTCAGGCGACTCTAGATCGTTTTTACCAATATAGCACGCTGGAAACTGATACAACATCTGGGTAATCCACTGGTAAGGCATAGCCTCAGTATCAATATGTCGAGTCATAAATCGGCACCATTCCATTCGAATAGGCAGTTCTTTCCAATGATAACGCCTACGCACATATAAATCAAAGGACCATTTAGCAATCTTAGTCTTAAACGGCTGCCGTTCCTTAAACAGGACTTGCATATAATCATAGGGAAATTCTTGACCAATTTGTAGAAATCCATCTCGTATGGCATCGCCGAGAGCGGGAATCACCTGGTGTGCATCTAACGCATCATATTGCAAATAAACGAGGGGGTCCTTCATGTAAAAATAGGCTATGATATCGACTTCCCGAGGGGTTTCAAGGGGTTTTACAAATAAGCTCACGCATGCATTATAACCTGGACCCCGCATGTAGTGGTTTAAACGATCTATCCGTACCCCAAATTGGCCGAGCGTGGGGTCACACACGCAGCCAATCCCTTCCTCATATCTTGCTTTTTTAAGAGGTTTGCCCGTAATGGCATCAAAAGTACAAGGCCGTTTAAAATATTTTTTATCTCGATAGCGTTCAATGTGTAATCGGGCTCGAAACCATCGGAGGGTTGAATAGGGTCTGATGGAAAGTTCATTATACGTTCCCATGCCAACATTCTTTTGCACTGATTTTTGACGGGAATATACCCTTCCCAACACTCACACGTGGACGTAATCGTGTTGAAATGACCATACGGTTGGCATGCGACGATCAAGTCACAATTTCCACCGAAATATTTCTGGGATATCAAGTCTGGATCCTTGCAGACACAGGCCGCGAACCAACGCCCAATGTGTGACACCAATGTCCAGTCACCCGTTTTGGGATTGCATTCATTTCCTCGCAAGAGTTGGGGCACACACGTGTCGTTTAAACAAATGTGATGCGCATCGCAATCACTCGTTTGATGACACTGGGTCTGCGGCAGTAGTTCCGTTTCTTTCTTCAGCAAAGGCCATTTGTGAATAGTGGGTTTGTCGTATTGCCAAGCATACAAAATGACCACCACCACATACAAGATCAATAGAATCCAGTATCGCATCGCCTTGGTTGTTAATAAATAACCGCGGTTCTGTACGTACCATAACGATACTCGATCCCAATATTGGGACGCGCGGCATCATGTTCCCTTAACCAGAGCAAACATTTCCATTTGGTTTGTACATTTTTGATATTTTTCAAAAACTGATCGACGCTATACATCTTGCTTGACTAATTCAGCAATGCCATTAATTATTTTTTCACAGACGGTGAGCAATTCTTTATCACAGGAATTGACTTTGGTATAGGGTTTGACGTGGATGCGCAAATCGTAGTGTTCATCCATATTATCGGTAACTTTATCATCCACGGCAATTAAAAAGATGGAAGAGGGATACAGGTCTCGAATATGGGCTGAAGCTTTTGGATAGTGGTAATAGGAAAGCGAATAGTGACATTCCGTGCGCGCAAACAGTTTATAGAGATGCGTCGCAAGATCTCCTAAAAACCCATTCACCACGCGATGCACATAATCATCCGAACCCATACTCCACACGATAATATCAGCTTTCATGAGTTTTAATAAATGAAGCAACGTTTTAAATTTCGGTCTGACATGAAACGTATTGGTTTCATAAAATCCCAATGTTTCGTCCATATCGAGCACACATACCCATTTTGGGTCCATGACGCTTTGTTATAAGCAAAGAGTGTCGTCATGAGTCAGAAGCCCTCCTATCGACCCGAAGATCGATCCAAAAGCATTATTCGGCACATTGATAATACAAATTTCACGGCCTCTGATTGTGAAATTCATCCCAGAAAACCCTGCATACTGCTATTGAATAATTTTAATCAAGACCGATTTCATTGCCTGTATGCTAATCGTTCCACGGTATGGAAGTCCTACACCATCGGCCAATCGTGTGATATTCCTGAACATTTTGATGAAATGATTGAAATGCATAAACTTTTGGGAAGCGAGTACGTGTTACCGTTCGCGGGACATTTTAGGGAATCCTCCGGCTACACGATTGGCATGTTTCGTCAACGGATCCAACTGTACGCACCTAGAAAAATTGGACACGACACGTTGAAAGAAGCAACGTATGCCTTGTTGGTGTTTTTTTGTGCCGTGTGCTACCGTTTGGGAGGAACGGTGCCCGACCTGAAACAATTTTTGTTTTTGTATACTGACCGACATCCCGTGTTGTGTGATATGGGTAGCCATAATGTCGAATTGCGCGTTCGATTAAAAGAACGAAAACCGTATTTGAATGAAAAAAAATGGCGACGTGTGATGCAAAAAAAGACGCTTCGGGACGTGATACGTTATTTGAAATTGGAATTTAAAATCTTTTTTAATCAAAAGAAACGGAAAGGAAAACGATGCATTTTGAATGAGCCTGAAGAATGTTTTGACACGGAAACCCACGAGCTCTTGTGCCAAAGCGGGCACAAGAGTCTGATCCAAGTATTGCAAGAATTTTGCCATTTAATGCCCAACAGGTACATACGAAACAGTGTGGTGGGTAATTGGATTTCAGCCTTGGGGGATGCAATAGAAGATGAAGAAATGCAATAAAAAAAAAAAAAAAAAAAAAAAAAAAAACATATATATATATATATATACAAGTGTAGTTCCGCATTAAAAAAATTACAGTCTCGTTGTAGTGATTGCCTGCCAAGCCTGCCAATGGAATACGACTGGTGGTCCAGTGATGAAGCATTCATTCCTTCCCATTTGAATGTTGTCAAGCGCACCCATTACCTTCAGCGCATGGAGAGAATTTTGAAAAGGCATTTAAAATTAAACATTTATCATGTAAAGGTAATTGCAAACGACGGGACGCATATATTTATCAAGTTCATAACGAGAACATGGTATTGCTTCGTGGGATGGATTGATGAAGATTTTAATGTTTTAATTCCAGTGAGTGCAATTCTTTTGGAGGATTTTAAATATTTACCACCCGAAGGTGAGTGTTGGAGCTATTCACCAAAACGTGATGAGAAGGCTTCAAAAAGAAAACGTAAAGAGGAGAGTTGTGGTAAATGGAAGAGAATAAGTTCCAGATTGAGTTCAACAGTTGAGAGTGGTCAATGGAAGAGAATAGGTTCCAGATTGAGTTCAACAATCGAGTAATTTTAATTTGAAAAAAAAAAAAAAAAAAAAAAAAAAAATATATATATATATATATATATATATATATATATATATATATATATATATATATATATATATATATATATATATATATATATATATATATATATATATATATTATTATTATTATTATTTTTTTTTTCAAATTAAAATAATAATATTCAAAAATAATAAAAATAATAAATTTCAAATTAAAATATATATATATATATAGATATATATATATATATATATATATCTATATATATATATATATATATATATATATATATATATATATATATTTTTTTTTTTTTTTTTTTTTTTCAAATTAAAATAATAATATTCAAAAATAATAAAAATAATAAATTTCAAATTAAAATATATATATATATATATATATATATATATATATATATATATATATATATATATATATATATATATATATTTTTTTTAATTATAATTATTATTATTATTATTATTATTATTATTATTATTATTATTATTATTAGTATTATTATTATTATTAGTATTATTATTATTATTATTATTATTATTATTATTATTATTATTATTATTATTATTATTATTATTATTATTATTATTATTATTTTTTTTTTTTTTTTTTGATAACATATATATTTATTATCTAAAAGTTTTCAACAGTCGTTAGAGTATTTTTTTTCTTTAAAAAATAAAGTTCGTGTCATGGCTGAAGAATATCGTAAGCTGGTTTTGAAATGTCTCTCCAAGCGACAGTATCCAGTTTTAACAGATTTTGTTGTAATTGATATTTATTATAAAATGATTTCTCCAGAGGCATCTACGGAAATTGTTCATTCGTATGATAAGCGAATTCATGATCCCTTGGATGTTTGGACCCAACACACGGATCTAACGCGTTTATCCTACCTTGTTGAGAACGATCCACTCTTTTACGTGCATGAAATTGAACACTTGAATACCAACACGCTACCATTAGATTGTCAAAGGGTTAAATTATCCCGTACGTATGTGGACTCGATCCGAAATCAAATGAGCACTACATTTGAAGAAGAAATCTATCATTTTATAACCCTTTTAAATTTCAATGTTCCCAAACTAGCACCTTTAATCGATATTGATTTCATAAAATGCACACGCCTTTTGCCACAGTTTATTCGCATGTGGGTATATAACTACGACACGGTCACTGTATCACCGTCTCCTACCACTCTAAAGAACTGTTTTGGACCTCCTACACAAAATAGTGTATTACCCATTCGAGTATTACGGGGTCAATTGGCGCCTTGTACCTCACGTACTACCTTACTGTCTTTAAATAACGACATTGAAGCTCAGTTACCCCATGGTCCTCTTCCTTACTTGTGGCATTATAGTGATCAGTTGAAAGCTTTAATACCTTTAGCCTATAATCCACTCGAAAATCCAATTATTGTTTAAGCATATCTCAAATGAAACTGATAGCGATCGTCATCACTATTATCCGGATCAAACTTACGGTACCTGCGGGATGCATCATGATACCGACAGACTCGACGTATTCCTTGACACACAGGTTTGGGCAAGTTGACATTCGTCTCATCACAGGCATCATTACTTGGGTCAATGGAAAGGATCGAATCTGAATCAGAAACGTCACTCATGGCGGGTTCTCCCACAAACGATTTCATTTTTAAACGATTCGTCGGACTTGCACTTCTTGATAAGGAAACGTGCCGACGGACAAACGGTCGTATCCGTGGATTGGTGTCTAAAGCATCCATCCAATACTCGGTAGGAATGTCTCGCAAATAGGTCGTTTTAAAAGATTTAAACGCTTTAGCTTGACGAAAAAATACTTTTAGTTTGGCTACGGGCACCAGGGTATTCTGGTCGGTAGCAATACTCTCCAAATAATGGAGTGATATCATCCTTTGAATCTCCTCCGGATTTTGAGCACCATAATCCACCAACTTTTCAAAAGCATAGATTGTGGGCACCTTTCGTGGTCCACAACGGACCGGGGAAGCAGATCGGCGAGGCATTACTTTATTAATTATAGATCAACTGACCATAAAAATACATGTTGTAAAATTCGGATTCGCGCACTCGCATGTGGGTATCGTAATTAGCATGCTGATATTTATCATACGTGTCCCAATGAGCTAGCAAATGCATCGTAAAGAGGAATAACAATTGCCATGTGGTAATGTGTTGAAAATATTCGGCAGGATTATGAGCCGTGTCGTCTAGAACTGAAAAATTAATCGTACCTCTAGCCTCATCCACCAACATGTGGTTATTACGGTTCATATTATCGCAATAATCCCGCCGTATTTTGTTAAATTCGTATAAATTGAAAAAAATGTGCACGAACCGCTCGTTATTTTCCCCAATATTCGGATCCATATACATGTGTAAAATTTCTTTGGGTCCGTGGGGCTCTGTGCAGTAATAAAAGTAAGGAACATACTGCCTCAACGGATGAATGGGATTCCCAAAAATCCAATTCAAGATGGATAGCCATTGCGCAAAGATGACGTGAAAGTTTTTCAAGTTGGTGGAGGAATACCCTTCAATAATATGAGAACAGGCCGTCCAGGCATCCCGCCATCTACTGACACGGTTTAAACTAGCCGAGGCACGAACAGGACGTTGCGAGTCATGGTGATCAATGGGTCGATCCATGGTCTTCTTGACTGTTCGTGGGAAAGAAAAGCATGTGGTCGGCGTGGTCTCTTTTCTTTTTACTGTGGTTAGGATTCGTATGGATGATAGTGAGGCCCAATGAAGCCCAAACAACAACCCATATTCATGTCCAGGTACCTGTTTTGCAGCAAGATTGTACAGTTCAAAAAATACAATGTGTGGACGATTGTAGCTTTTTATGTGTGGATAAAAACACCCAGTGCATAGGGGGGGTGTGTACGCCTCAATCCGAGGATTCAATCGAGTGTAATACAGACAGAGGCGGAATGGTCATGTTGGCAAATGATCCAGCTCCTCGATGGATGTGTTTATGTACAGATTCGACATTTTGGACAGGACCCGATTGCAATACCCTAAATCCAGACGTGTGTGAAAATGGGGTTTTTATGTATAATGGACGTGACGATTTCATCTGTATGTGTCCCTCACCCTATGAAACTGTGGTATTAAATGGTAAACCACACTGCATTGAAAAACACATGGTCAATTTTTTCCCATACGGTCCGTTTGGGGTAGGAAGAAAATTTGGCCCGAGTCTATACTCGATCTAAAAAAAAACAGTTGGAATGCCTCTATTTAATTTTGTAACAAAATATTTATTTAAAAAAAAAAAAAAAAAAAAAATTTTTTTTTTTTTTTTTTAAAGACCTTGCTCATATATTTGTTCGAGTTGGTTCAATCATTTTAAATCTTTAGTGGGGGACTGCAAACTCGAAAAAATATATGAGCAGTAAAAATATATAAGCACTTTACTGCTCATATATTTTTTCGAGTTTGCAGTCCCCTAGTAAAGTTTTAAAGTAATTGAACCAACTCGAAAAAATATATAAGCAGTTTGTGCTCATATATTTTTTCGAGTTTGCAGTCCCCTAGTAAAGTTTTAAAGTAATTGAACCAACTCGAAAAAATATATAAG
Organism: Metellina segmentata; assembly: GCA_947359465.1. Taxonomy (NCBI): domain Eukaryota; kingdom Metazoa; phylum Arthropoda; class Arachnida; order Araneae; family Tetragnathidae; genus Metellina; species Metellina segmentata. Next base: position 7,301,973 of record OX375882.1, read on the forward strand.
CAGTTTGTGCTCATATATTTTTTCGAGTTTGCAGTCCCCTAGTAAAGTTTTAAAGTAATTGAACCAACTCGAAAAAATATATAAGCACTTTGTGCTCATATATTTTTTCGAGTTGGTTCAATTACTTTAAAACTTTAGTGGGGGGACTGCAAACTCGAAAAAATATATAAGCACTTTGTGCTCATATATTTTTTCGAGTTGGTTCAATTACTTTAAAACTTTAGTGGGGGACTGCAAACTCGAAAAAATATATAAGCACCAAAAAGGCCTTTTTTGATGGTTTGACGACATTAAACCTATACTTTTTAAACTGAAAAAATATATGAGCACCAGTTTTAAAGTTTTTTAATACCTTAAGCACTTTTCGACGTGAAACTTTAAAAGTCAATATCGACTTTTAAAGTTTGGGACCGTTTTTACCAAAACTTTTAAAGTTTGGCTGCTATTTTTTTTTGTTAGCACACAAACTTTAAAAGTTTGGGTAAAACCGGCCCCAAACTTTAAAAGTCTCAAAAACTTTTAAAGTTTTAGAGGTAGTAAAATCGCTCAACTTTAAAAGTGTTTTTCAATCCTTTTTTATTATTTTATTTATGTCGTTTAAATAATACAGTACTATTCCCATCACTACTCCTCTTCTCCAGTCTCACACTGGGTACCGTTTCGTGCTCCCACTTACATTTCAGAAAACGGGCATCTGCTTGCACCAACTGAACTGATTTGGGTAATGCTACCGTTGGATCGGTGGCGCTGGCTGCACGATCCCCGTGCTCACAAAACTTTTCTTCAAAACATGATCCTAATCCATTTCCACGCAACAAATTCATCAATTCCATATTTCCCAACCGCATCCCGCCAACACGGGAACGTCCTTTCACCGGTTGGTTGAGCACTTTGTCCATGGTGCATTTGAGAGGGGCGTGTAAATGTTCAGAGCTCCAAAAAGCTATAGGGAAATAAAACGTTTTCGCATAAAACACTTTGCCGTGCGGTATGACGTGCCCGTCACTATTGCGTACCCTCGAAGCATCTTTCCCCTCTCCCATCACACATCCTTCCAAAATTTGACCCATCGTCATGCGAAACAAACTATACGGGTTGATGAGTAAATCCGGTTCAATACCCGCATCTAACGTCGGTAACTTGTCCATCAAACGCATCACCCCTTTTTGGCCATGAAAACTACACAATTTATCTCCGGTACTCGAAACATGATCTTGTTCGACACAAATACTCAATGTGTCCGATATCAAGTGATATTTGATCACACGAAAAGGACATTTGCTAAAGTGGAGTCGCACCGTTTGGTCGTTGATGGGTACTGCCCGTACATGAATGGAAAAAGGCTCTACTTTGATAGGGCGTTCTCCATGATGGACGATCGTACCCAAAATACTCGTTTCTCCTTCTACGGGACGAAACAAAACGAGTCCATCCGCTTCAATTTTCACACGTATGGTATAAAATCGGACACAATCAAATGCATCCACACCTTCACGGCGCACAATGCAATCTTCTTGCGTACAGCCTTGAAAACTCATATACGCCACCGTCACATGCGGTACATAGAGGGTGAAATGTGGCGAAATACCATCCTCCACGGGCTCTAAGACACTCTTATGGTAGGGTGTCATGCAACGTGTATACGCCGACATGGTATCCATGAAATAATGCGCATAGCAAGGATCCGTCGCCAAGACTGCATTCTTCAAAGCATTAAATGCCAAAATGTTTTTGGGAAACGCATTATGCATGAAAAATGGATTCAAATCCACGTGATAACTGGTGATGAAATCATACCCAAACCGTTCCACCACCGACTCTAATTGCAATAAGCGTTGGGACCAATACGACATATCTCGTGTCGTGACCCATATACCAGTTCCAGGCAATTTTTTAAACAAGAGCCCTGTTTTGTAACGAATGTAAATAAACGGAGGTTCCTCCAAGCATTCCACGTGCTCAAAGTGTCGTTTTAATTTCAACAGATCCAGCTGTTGAAAGCAGGCTGCCGTCACCGGAATACAGGCCTCATTCACCACCACGAAATAGCGAGGATGATGGGGTTCAGGCTCCAACTTGAGCCATGTCCACAAGGAGGCTTGTGGAGCGTCATGAAACACGGGATCCAATGCATTACACGTCGAAACGACCGTGTCTCGCACCATCATAGTGGTCCGTCCTACATTTTTGGTTTCAAAGCATCCCAGAATACATAAAAATCCTAAATAACTATCGTGGAAGGAAGGAATGGAATTGGTTTTGACTTTGTTGGACATTTGGCGCAAGATAATGTAGGTTAGGTAAGGGTTCAGAGGGTAGGTTTGCATATTGATCTCACGATAACACCCATTGGCCTTTTCCACAAAGATTTCTCCATTGGCTCCAATTTCTCGATGCGATTCATGCGGAGTCGTGGTCATTTTCCCAGCGGATTTTCCTTCTTTAAAGTAAACTGTTTTACGGGATAAGACGTGCAATAAGCACCCCGTTTCAATCGATTTCACGACCAAGGCCGCTTTCGATTTAATCACAGACCAGTTACCTTCTCGCAATGGAGCATACAGGTATTTGACAAATAATTTGGTAAACAAATGACCAGGGCTAATCACGATTTTATTCGCGAGAGAATCAATATCAAACTGATTGTTTCTATACAGGTGCGCCATGTACGCTGCTGGATCGGTAGGGTAAGGACAATGATCAAAAAAGGTATCCACTTGTTGGATGGATTCGGAGCCGTCGTTACACATGACGACCAAATCTCCCCGATGCTTGGATTGATAATCCTTTATGTAATAACTCAATTCTTTACCCCGGTCAAATGAATCATAGGTAAAAACACGAACGAGTTTTTTTTGGATCAAATGCGTATTGGTTGGATCATTGGTAAAAAAATAAGGTAAATGACGTAAAAATCCATTAATAATGAAAAATCCACGACCGATATCCACTTCTTGGAATGGAGTATTTGTACCGATTTGAAAATGGAGTGGAAACGTTTGTAAATGTTGGTGACGAATCGCCAAATCCAATTGAGATCCCAGCATGATAGGAAACACATTTCGTATCATTTTTTTGCTGGGGAGATGCTGTATTGAACAGGCGTATACGGTCCGCTCACAAATATGTGTGTGAACATGAAGAGGCCCATCGTACACGAGTATACAATCCACTCGAGTATTTAAAAAATGAATAAATTTTTGAACGTGCTGATCGTAATTATGGATTATTGGTAAAAGCATTTCGGGGACATTGAGATGCCGCATATTTGGTACGCAGTGCATGAACCCGTTGATCAAAGGTTTTGGTACACTCTTGCTGATAGTGATGAGTGGTATAAGCACATAGAGCCACTACTAGGGTAATGATGAATAAGCAATACAAATGTATACCATGCAAATAAGATCGATGGAGAGTATGATGGGTTCCAAACAATGATTTTAAAAAGGCATGGTACGACATGGTCATAGCAACTTTATATTTAAAAAAAAAAAAAAAAAAAAAAATTTTTTTTTTTTTTTTTTTTTTTTTAAGTCATTAACCAATTCACTCGTGTTCAAGACAACAAGGTAATTGATTACTTAAATCTCGCCAGGCAAGATAAGCCGTTTGAACACAACAAGTCATGCGTTTACATTTGTTACACGCATAAACTAGTCGATCATTACCATAAAAGTGACTTTTCAAGTCACTCAGCCATGGTCGAAGCATGGTGTGTGCTAGTTTACCCACTAAGACACATTCTTTAATGTTTAATTTTTTCAATTCCTGCACTACATTTTCTTTCCAATTTGGATCATTTCTTACATCAGCACAAAACCAAAAACCATTTGTGACAACAGCACACTTTATCACTTGAGAAGAAATGTTTCTTTCAATCGCTAAAGTAGCAAATACTAAATACATCCGTCGAATGTTGATACGTTTCATTGGTATGGTAGGTAAACCAACAGAAGCACTCGGGTTCATGGTCAATGATTCAGTTAAAGAAGGCTTACCTTCGGTCTTTAAAGAATGATATATTTCAGTCTGGCAAGAACAAATATCCAATCCCTTGTCGGTATCATCGTAACTCCATATGCATTTACTAAAATGAAATCCATTCGCATTTTTAATAATTCGATAAGGAATTCCCTGTTGATACTTTACAACTTTTATCAAAAAGTTTAAGGATTTTTCTACTTCTTGTAACTCTCGCCATCATCATAACAAGTTTTCCCAAACAATTCATTTTCTAAACGTTGGACAACTTCCATCGTATATCAGGCAATATTGCTATCAATGGAAATGCAAGATGTTTAGCGTCAAGAGCTACCAGTAAGTATAATTAAAAAAAAAAAAAATTTTTTTTTTTTTTTTTTTTTTTTTTTTTTTTTACTTTTTGTATCGCAGTTGAGACAACTGTTCACTTCCCACTTGCCGCCAGTTTTTTGAATCCCAATTCGTTACATATATTTTACCCAATTCTTCCAACAAGGATTCATTTACATTTCGTACGTCATTATAATAACTAGCATTCCGATGTAAAAAACATTCAGCTGACAATCGTGTCATATGAGTTTGCTTCGCTATGTAGTCATCCACCAACACATTCTGTAACTCACGTTCATACAGTTGTAATAATGCTAGAAATACAACGCAACCCGAATCAGTTCCTGTTAGACTAGACACCTTGGGTTGTGAATCAAACCATGCATACATCTTGCGGACGGCGTTAGCATGTAGACGGTATTCACGTCGTATACATCCTGGATCCAACACACAGTTCAAATATAATTTTAAATCTTTCGATTCATATCCGTCAAACCCATCCACCGCTAATAAATGATACATTTTACGATCTGTTACATCTCCATTTAATGAATTTTGACGTAACCATTGATTCAATAACCGTGTCCAATCCATGCGGTCCTCGGGTAATTCCTTAATGCATTTTCGCTTGACAGATTTCAGTAAAAACGTCACCAACTGATCCCGAACCAATCCATCTTGATACCGGTCCAAGGCATCTGGTATTTTTAACCATTTCGTGACCTGACACAAGACATTCCATCGATGTTGTTCAATTGTTTCATCCCCATGGCCCAATAGGCATCGGTTCACCACTTCTTGATCCAATAACACCCGTAAATTATTGACAGAATTTATCTTTGAAGGTTTCGCTATTGATCGTGGTGAATGGATTCCTTTCCGACCACAAATTCTTGACGCACCAGGGACTGCATACGAACGTTGGACGGGACTCACCATAGTTTTTTTGAATAAGTCTTTCCACAATGCCATAGGTTTGTCGGCTTGCAATAGGTCCAAGTGTTTTTAATTCTTTTTGTGTAAATAAAACTACGTATTCTACACGAGCGCCAAGTGTTTGAAATGCGTTGATGAACCAAACCAATGGTTTCTTGTTTATTTTCAAGGTTCGTCTCAAATCCTTCTCTACGTTAAAAGTCGTTGTATTTTCTAATAAAACAACATACTTGCACGTCTCAAATGAAATTTTTGTATTCTCGTTAAATATTCGTGCCGACTCCCACTGCGAAAAGCAAGTTTTCATACCAAAACAAAATGGAAAGACGTGGCAGAGTGTTTACACCCAATCAAATGGACGTGATCCGATGCAGAGTCGAAATTTTGAAAGATACAAATGAATTAGCCTTGATGGTTTTTTTATTAATAGAAACCAAATTAAAAATGAAAGACTTGTTGGGGTGGTTTAACACTGATCCAGCAAAACGAATGAAATATTTAGAGAATCGAGAAAAGTTATTGTCTGACTATATAAGAGTGCCCAAATTATTTCCCAAAACCCACCAAGCGTATTTGAATCGATGGAAGGTATTATGCCGGCAGTGGTTTGGGATTCAAGAAGGCACTTTTGAAATGGTGAAGAGATCAATCAAGAATAAATAAGATGAAGTAAAAAAAAAAAAAAAAAAAAAAAATTTTTTTTTTTTTTTTTTTGTCGTCTTTGCAAAGACTTGTGTGTTTAATAAAGCATAAATGAATTTACCTAGGTATAGCTCCATTTATGCTCGTTTTCGAGGTTGTACTTCTTTTCGAAATGAGCAAGGTATCATAATTTTGGACTTTGCCGATATGGATTTTGACAATTGGTCCATCCTACAAATGCATCGATTTGATCATATCTGCATGGATTCTCAACACCCATTTACCCAAGCTCTTAAAGTATTTTTCAAGCGTGAAGCACCCATTACGGTCGTCTGTCAAAATGAATCGTGGACCGCTTTGCTCGGTCATGAGAAAACTATTACGCCCATGTTGGAACCATCGGCAACGTTTCAAATGTATGCGACACCCTATTATGTCACGAATCCTTCAGTCGTTGCAGAATATTTACAGGGTGTTCCCCGTTCCGCGTATGATCACATTTTCATGTACAAAAATTGTGTGTTGTACTTGGACAGGGATGATTTACCCTATCCAGGTGGATGTTATTTTGACAAGTCTCTCCCCTGTCATCAATCCTTGTATCGCATTTGCTTTTTAAGTAAAGAACCTCTACATGATGTTCTCACCCTTGCATCCGAATGGAGCACGCGTCGTGATGTCGTCACCTTTCCTTTTCTGACCAAAGAAACAATTTCATATCCTAAAATGATTCAATTCGAGCCTGTATCACAACCCTACTTACCCGAAGAACGTGTCATATCCACAGGAATGATTCAAAAACGATTATCTATGCATGATCCCCAGAGTTTAATTCAAGACATTCTCTATTCGTATTGTCGCAGCTATTTACACACGCATGACGGGCAAAAGTCCGATGAGATCTTTCAAAATTTAGGTTTAATTGTGGAATGGCCCTTACGCCTAACGTTCGAAGGAACCCGACCCCATACGACCGATACAAAAGAATTTGTAGCCTTAGCCGTCAATGGGGTGCGCCCCAATCGGGTCTTGTATGTACGATACCCATATGATGTGTATACAGAGTATAACGAAGTACCCATCACCCTGTGGACACCTATTCATTACGTCTGTAAATTTTTAAAACTACCCCCTGATGTTGAAAAAGTCAGTGTTAACTCTGTGGTCATTGGTTATGTGTACCAAAATACCTTTTTCTGTTTCAGCTATCCCATTTTAGAGGGTCGTCCAGCGCAAGACTCTATTCGTAATGTAGATTTCCTTTTTCACACTGCAAATCCTAGCATCTTGAAAAATGCCACCATTTTTGAAACCTTCAAGTACACTCCTCAATTTTCCGTCCATCGAATTGAAATGCCTGGCATTCCATTCAATTCTTGGTGTATGACGTTGGCTGACGATACGCACGAGTTTCCCAAACAAACGCATTTACCCGTTCTGGTAAAAGAGTGGTTACAGCTATTTAAAAATTATTCCAACTCGGAGGAAGGAATTGATGTGAAAATGGTACAGACTGCAGTCACATTGGCGCGACACAAAATTTGCTTTGAAATAAAAGTGGATCCAAGTGCCAAACAAGAATTGAAACGTATTACACTGAGCGATGACAAAATTAAATTAACGATGGGACCACATGAAGCAAAATTTATAAATAGTATACGAGTAGTGAGTGAAGAAGAAAATGAAGAGGGTTCTTGTACAATATCCTAAAAAAAAAAAAAAAAAAAAAAAAAATTTTTTTTTTTTTTTTTTTTTCAAACTTTACTAGGTGTCTTACACTCTTTTCAATACCTTTTTGAACATGTTGTTGTGGGTCTACATATTTCATTTTCCAATAGACGCTTTGGGGAAGCAATCAAGTGCGCATGTCCTTTGCGGTTCGTTCCTTGCAAGATGAAATCTACAGTAATCCAATTCATGTCTGCATTAATCAATAGAATTAAAAAGTACAGCAACTCAACTCTTGTAATATCATACAACACCGTATTCTTGCGGGCCCATTTCCTGGCCAATGCATCCATTATTTTTACAACTTGGTCATATCTATTATTTTCTATAGCCATTTCCCCGTTATAACGCACATCTAACTTGACGAGTAACCGTTGATTCATTAAATGATATAAATAACCATATTTCTCTTTGTGTTTCAATAAATATTCAATATATTCTGTAGCTGCTTGAACGACTTTTGGGTTTTGAACCAATTCCAACGTAATCCGTCGTCGAAAAGGTTTGCAGGGCATATGAATGGGTACAAGGTTAAAATCAGAATCTAACTGGTTCCTAATGTATTCAATTAACCTATCATTTGGAAGATTGAGCTGACGAAGCATTTCAATCATGGTGCTCTTGTTTTTTTGTACATACTGAATGCAAACCATACTGCTATCATTGATATTCCAATTCCTAAAACCCAATACAACCACGGGAACATTAGAGTGAACCCTTTAAAAAGACTAGATGAGGCTTCTTGAGCATAATAGGACAAGGCTTCTCCGATGGTAGGGCGACGGCATTCCATGGTTTGATGCGGTAAGCAATCGTAATATTTACAATCGCACAATCTACAACATGATTTTTCAATGTCTTCATCAAACCCCAAACAGGGGTCTCCTTTCGGACTGAATGTACAAAACGGAACATTATCAACTGCTTCAGGTTGACAACAACTATAGGATGGCACTTTACACACCGTGGATCCATTTGTTAAGAAACAACCCGAATTGGATTGAATGTAATTGTCAATATACGATATTCCTATACCGACCACAGTGGCTAACGCCGTCGTTTTTAAAGCTTTTTTACTAAACACGCCCGAAATCACTTTACGTAATGCACCATCTTTTTTGGCAATGCCTTTTAACTTTTTCAAGTTTTTAACTGTTTTATTGAAAGCTTTAAATTGACGTGCAATTTTGGGACGTTTCAAAACCCATTTTTTCCAAGACGCCATAACTTGTTTTGTTAATAAACAAGTGCAGTAATATGGAACCAACGATTTGTATATTCAATACTGGAAAAGCTGAATGCAATGGTCGGAAAAATAGTCACGTGCAACATCTCATCTGTGCTCATCACTTGCACGAGTTGTTTGGTCTTGAAATTCACAATACGTATATTGAAACACCCGTCTCAGTGGCGTACTTGGGATGGACTCTTAAACCATCACCAGGCGTTTTTTTTAAAGAAAATGATGTTATTTTACCGGTCAAAGACATGTATGACCGAATATATCGTCCAAACCAGCTACCTATGACTGAGACTTTTAGGAGGTTTAATATTAATCCAAAAATTCATGAATATATGCGACAATCGATTCAAGACGCCAAATTAGCGAAAGGTGATAGATATACGTATGAAATGATTCGTAACTTGTCGTCACCGAATGAAAGTATTAATATAAATCCAACTGAAGAATGTGAAAACAATCCCAAACCAATTGCGTACATTCGATCCAAAATGGCAATTTCAAATACTTTTATTCAAAAGCATTCCATTATGCAGCATATGGAGGGTATTACAATTGAGGGTGAGAGAAAGGAAAAAACCAAACTGACAGATCTAAACTTATCCTTAGCTTTCCAGTATTTGTTGAGTAAATGCGAAACTTCCAGTCACATTGCATATAGGGAATCTGATACAAGAAGTAGAGAAATACAACGCATGAGGTATAATGCTGTCTTTGTAAAGGATGTTGGTTTAGTGGCCGTTAAAGATATTAGTGATCCAAATATAATTGTTATGCATGCCACTGCTGAAGGTTATTATTCCCATAACTATGATGGATATTATGAAGATGTTGTCATCATACAGCCCAAAGAAATAGTGACTCCTAAAATATCACCTCACCGAATCTCTAGTATGAATGCCAGCCGAAGAGCATTCAATCAGAGTTGTTTGTAAAAAAAAAAAAAAAAAAAAAAAATTTTTTTTTTTATTTTTTTTTTAACGCATTAACAACTTTGATTAAAATGATCATTATTATTTCATTCACCTTCTGGTTTTAGATTTCAAGAACTCTTTCTTCTACTTCATAAACATCATGATGGGTTACATTTTTTTGGATCATGTTGGTGGGTAATATTTCAACTACATCCTCCTCATTATCATCGTCTTTTATAGTGGACGTTTTGGTATTGGGTGTCTCAAAATATCGATCTTGGGATGTTGAGGTATTGTTGTTAAATATGTCACATACCTCCTCATCTTTCTCAGTCGATTCTTTGGGGTCGGGAGGTACAAAATATTGATCCTGGGACAATAATATTTTCTGTTTCTTGTTGGTAGGCTCTATATCAACTACCTCATTATTTTCCAAGGTCCTTTTCCCGCCGCTGGGATATTCATCACCTCTGGTGTCATTCAATTGATCACCTCTGGTGTCATTCAATTGAGCCATTAGTGCTAAATCACCTAAACATATTTTGGACTCTCTCAAATTAGTTTCAGGAAAAGCAATCATTTTGACTACATTACCACCAATGCGTACGAAATCTTTGTTGCTGTCGTTTAGCAGGTAAAAGTACCTCACATTTATTTCCACCTGAAGAATTGCCACAAATGGTCCCCTGAAAAAATCCATTACTTGAGATCCAAAACGATTGACCAAGTTCTTTCCGTCATAAACATACAAGTCTAAAATACAAGGCTCCCGACAATCATAGGATAAATGTATGCCCGAGTTTGACATTTCTTCTCTTGCGTCATTGCAATATTGACAACACATACTGCAGGTTGCAAAATTGAGTTTGGTAGTATCCGATAATTGTATGTTATTAAAATCCAAATCACTGGTTAAAGTTTGACTTAGCTTAGTTAACACATTAGAATCTCGAACAGTAATGGAAAGGGGTAGTATTTTATTAGTATAGTTAGAATTTGGACGATACACATTGCAATATCCAGCAAAAATCATATCAAAGGTTTTCACCTGATCCTTTAGGTTTTGGACGCGAAAGTTATTCATGGTCAGTCGTTCAGGGCGAAAACAATTTTTAGCATCCTTTTTAAACTTTTGATACAATCCATTATTTTCGAGGCGTTTTTCCCAGTCAGGTACTATCAAGTTTAACGCCTCATTGTTGCGTTCAAGGGCTTTAATCTTTTCAGCCAAAACGTCATTTTTCAAAATCCGATCGACCAGAGCGGAATAAGTATCCATTATGTTGTAAGAAGACGTAGGTAGTAAAAACCTCTTAACACACCACCTTATTTTATAGGAAGGGATGAAAAAAAAAAAAAAAATTTTTTTTTTTTTTTTTTTTTTTTTTTACAATTTCTTCTTTATCTTACGGCTACCTACCATTTCTTTTTTATGCATACACTTGATGATGGGTGTCAGCTTTTTCTTACTCTTTTTTACAACTTTTCGACCCATTTGAAAAGGTGGGCCTTGCCATACCACACCGTTTGATAGTATACTTTCAATCTGACGCCAGGTATTTCCAGTTAATCTATCACTCCTATGTCGTGTTACGCGGCCATTTTTTATGCTTACTTCATACACATGACCGTTTACGAGTGGTTCCTCTTCCAATGATTTAAAACATTGGGATAAATCAGATTTATTTTTTGAGGGTAACCAAAAATAACCATCCATATAGACAATGTCTAAAGTAGGTTCTAGTTTTACTTTAAATATTTCATCCGTTACTATATTATGTACAATAAAACCATCTGTCTGGAAACGGGTGGTGAGCAACTCCTCTTCCGGATAATAATAGCGTTGCACTTGATATCCTTCAGGTAATTTAATTCGGGGTAAAAAATCTAATAAAATGTTGCGTCGACACCATTTGGCGGTAGGATTGCCTCGTACTTGGTATACATCCAATAATACGATGACGTCTTTTAATCTTTCAGCAGAAAATACAATTCCATCTCCAAATGTAATGCCATCCTGTTCCTTTATAACGCAATCTTCCCATTTTTGTTTTATGTGATTTGAATAACTGTATACTATTCCAAATATACCATCCAACTTGAGCGCCATAAGAAATGTTCCTGGTGGGGGTAAAACTGAAAGAGAGGTCACTTGTTTTCGAGTGATGGATTCATTCAAGCTATATGGTGGTGTTGAAAAAGGACTAAAATATTTATACACTTTTCTAAATGTGCGTAGAGACTCTAACAAATAATTGGTTGGAAGCGTTTCAAGTGCTTCCGGAAACGTACCATATTCCCACTCAAACACTAATCGATACCTACCGTCTTTATGTTGAAAGGAATACACTTGAGCGTGGTCATCTAGTTTCAAAACGTTTCTAGTTTCTGTCCAAAAGGGGCATTGAAAATTACCCACAGTATCCAGAAATGTACTGTGGGTTGCGAGCGTCCATTGTGTATAAGGAGTTTCGAGTGAATGCACCCATTTGAACCATAAGGTTTCGTAATAGACAGCTTCAGTGGAGATTACAGATTTAGTTTCTAAACATCTGTGTCGATATCGAAAATGAGGTTTGGCGTACATGACAGACTGAATTTGAAGCGTTCCAGAACCCCAAAAATTCCAAATGTCATGCAAAACTGAGTTGAAATTAGTATCATTCTGTACTACCAGTCTAAACTCGTATTCATGCATTATAAAATGATTTGAGATATTCCGAAAAAACAATAATAATATCCATACGAAATACAATGACTGCCAACAACAAACATATATAAATAGCTACAAATAAAACTGCATAGTACATATTTTTGTGTAAGGATTGGAATACCGTTAAAACTGATAAAGCTGGTACAGAAACTAGAAAAAGTATGACATATGCTGTTTGCTGCTCACTTGATCCCAAACTTTCAGTCACTCTATCCATGTCATCTTCCACCAGAACATCTTCAATACGTTTAGTCAAAGTAGTAGCAGCCATGAACCTTTATTTAAAAAAAAAAAAAAAAAAAAATTTTTTTTTTTTTTTTTTTTTTTTTACTTTATCCACCACTGCTTAATTACAATAGCCAGGATCAGTGAAAAAATAATTACCAGCAAAAGTGAGATTGACCAATCAATACCCTTTGCTTTTTCACATACCGGATCAGGTTTTGGTGGTGGATTCAAGGCATTGAAATTGGGCATTTGTGCATTTAAAGTATGGGGTAGGACTCCAAGCTGATATACAATCATAACACTCCTCGATACACGTGGAGATTTCCGATTGGTCATGTAATCCTTGTACCCATTCATTTGACGGAACAATGTAGAAATTATATTATTTACAGTCACAAGTGGGGTTATGGTAAGACTTATGAATGGTTTACTGTTAATGTTTGTTACAATCACATACCCGTCATTTGAAATAGGATACCCGTTGGGATAAATTATTTCTTCGTCGTCATTCATACTCAATGTATACTCGTTGCCATTTTCATCCAAGGGGTAATAAGGTTCCTTTGAAGCATTTAAAGCGTACTTATCATTAAGGATTTCATCTTGCGTATGATTGTTCGAAAATTCCCAAACAGGATAAATCTCATCTCCATTGTTTAATTTGGCATATCGATCAATTAAACTTCCATTCGAATGATGGACTACATGGGAACTTGAGCTCATACTATAAGTTAAATAATATTCATTTGCATTAGAATCCTTAGGAAATATGACACGTCCATCCATCGTCATTGCGTACTTCGGTAAACCATCAAAAGTGTATGCAATTTTATTAGGGCTAGCACCATGTCGATGATCATTCGTTTTAAAATAATACTGATCCCCATTAGCCTTTCGAGCATACACATCATTACCTCGTTTGTCTTTTGCCATAAACACTACTCCGGAGTCATTTGTTTTATAAACCTCATTATTAGTGTTGGGATCTTTTGGATATATGGGTCCTCCATTGCTACTTAATGGGTATATGATTTTAAATTGGTCATTGTAAATGTATTGGTCATTGACTATAAATTCAACCCCATCTTTAGTTTTGGGATAAAAATTCTCCTTATTATTATTGGATGCATACTTTATCTCAGTGCCCACCACTATGACGTAATCGTCTCCGCTTTCATTTTTGGGGTATATCTCATTTTCAAATTCATCTTTTGCATAATATGGACTCGAATTTTTAGCTACTAGGTCCCTATCATCGATTTTGATATAAAATTCTGTCAGTGTGTGGGTTTTACCATAAATAGGCTTGTCATCACCCGTTGCAAAAATTATATTTTCGTCTAAAGTTTCAATATACCATTGACTTTCGTTTTCACCATCTATTTCATCACTTTTCGGATCAGCAATATCATATGCCGGATTCATGCTTCATTTATCTTGGTTCACTGATCAATTTGTGTTAAAATTTTGGGGTAAAATTCCTCACCATTTTGATCTTTTGCATAGTAAGGTATTCGATTTTCATCATATGCTGCAATTTGGCGTGCACCTTCCCACAAATAATAATCACCCTTGTTGGACCTTTTGGGATAAATTTCCTTGTTATTTTTGTCTTTTGCATAAACATATCGATTTCCTTTCTTGGGAAGAATTTCAAACGAATTAATAGTTTTGGCATAAATAGGTTTTCCCGTTAAATCTGTAGAATCCTCCGCAAGTGCTGGAAGATCTTGTGAACCGTTATGCAAAACATAATCATCCCCGTTGGCCTCTTTGGGATAAAACTCCCTTTTCAGGCCCTTTGCATAAAAATATCGATCCTTGTTTCTGGGAAGAACATCATCCCCGTTTGAATCTTTGGCATAAATAGGATTTCCATTTGAATCTAGAGGATAATGATCTATTTCATTCACACGTATATATTGTTGTTCTCCTACCCCATTCAATAAAAATATAGGTTTTTCACTCGTCAAATCAAACGGGTATACAATATTGCCTCGGTCATTATACAAGAAATGTGGAGTTTTATCTTTGTTTTGTGCAACATATTCTATTTTGTGAGTAATTCCATTTATATCTACGTTATAGGTAGCATACCTACGGTTCATTGGGTTGTATATTTGATTACCATCCGCTAAAAAAGCATATTTGTCTTTTTTCTCTAATGTACGTGCATATTCTGGCGAGGGATAATATTCATCCACTAGCTCATTTCCATCTTTCTCTGGTTCCGCTACATCATCTTCCTCAGCTACACCATTGTCATCTTTCTCTGGTTCCTCTACATCATCTTCCTCAGCTACACCATTGTCATCTTTCTCTGGTTCCTTTACATCATCTTCCTCAGCTACACCATTGTCATCTTTCTTTGGTTCCTCTACATCATCTTCCTCAGCTACACCATTGTCATCTTTCTTTGGTTCCTCTACATCATCTTCCTCAGCTACACCATTGTCATCTTTCTTTGGTTCCTCTACATCATCTTCCTCAGCTACACCATTGTCATCTTTCTTTGGTTCCTCTACATCATCTTCCTCAGCTACACCATTGTCATCTTTCTCTGGTTCCATCGGTTCAGGTACATTTGGATCTTTCTCTGGTTCAGGGTCTCGAACTTCCAGTCGACTCATTTTAGGATTCCCAGGTGCATCCTCTTCTTCCAATTTCCGTTTCGATTGTTTATTATCAGGATTAATTTTCATTGCTTTATTATACGTTGAAAAAAAGAGTCGAAACATGATTGTAGTGATGTTATGGTTTATCCTACTATTTGCTTGCTGGAACCACCGTTTTTATCAAAGCTATGCAAAACTCACCTGGCATACGTTGTATTACAACATTAAACCTGATGAATGGCGCAAATACATGATTCAAGAAAAGCTCAAGACGGGATGGATAAATTAGTAATTGGTACAATACTTGCAACAGCTCTATATACCACAGGAGTTATTGGAATGTGCATAGTTATAACTCGAAGATGGTACTGTCTATTGTTTTTTATAATGAATATCGTTGTTTTTATAATCCTTGGGAATGGATACATTAAAAAGTGGACTGCCTTAAATCAATTAGGAGAATCATTTGACACGTGTTACTGGTTATGCAAAGTACAAACATGGTGGAATAAATATTAAAAAACATTGAAGCTTACAGAGCACTGAAAAAAAAAAAAAAAAAAAAATTTTTTTTTTTTTTTTTTTTTTAATAAAAAAAACAAATTTCAAGAGAGTGTACAAGATTTCTCTTAATGTTTTTTTTACAAAACTTTAGAATTTTTTTTTATACTTTTGCATAAATAAATTTTCAAGAGATTGTACAAGAATCCTATTAATTTTCTTCTCCACTCGTCCATCTAGTGTTTTGCTTCATCATGTATTCTTTTCCATCTTGCCCAGTTCTTATTCATAGTGCTTAAAGTTTTATACATATTGTCATTCAACAATTCTGATATGGTTTTTATACCATCTTGGCGTTTTAGTTGTTCCTCAACCCATTCTTTGTCATTAAGAAGTGACTTTATATCATATTGGATATATTTATATAAAATATCCATCAAGTGACTTGGACGCATGTTCTCCTTTAATCCATTTAATATCGTTAACTTTTCTTGATACTCGCGAATTAAATCAGCAGCATCTGTTATTTTATTTCCAAACATGTAATTCCAAAGATCTATAAAATGTCGTTCATAAAAAGCATAAAAATATAATTTCATAGTACTTAAGGCTATTTCATCATCTAAATCATAATTTTCCAATATTGCATCATCATCGGTCCTACGTTTTTTATGTTTGGATATCAAAGATGTTGTTTGTGGATCTAAATCCATTTCGGGGTTTAAGTCAGCCAATTGCTGTAAATCAGTTTGAGATGGAGGTCTATTTAGAGATGTGCTTCTAGGTCTAATTGGAGACGAGCTTACAGAACAATTTGGAGATCTGCTTCTGGACCTAGCAGTATCGATACCAATGGAAGACTGGTCTCTGCGAGTAGTCCGATCTGTATCTTTTGATCTACGTCTATGCAATGAAGAATCTTGTTCTATCGCTTGGGATGTTAAATTCTTTTTGCACTCTTCCAACTCGTGTTGAGTAAACTCTAGTTGAATACGTAAAGCAGATTGGTTTTCAAACTGACGTTTAACATTCTCCTTCCAGTTTATATCATCTTTAATATTAAAAAGAGTTTTAATTTCATCCATTTCATTTTGTTTTTCATTCAATTCGTGTTGCTGACTCTCTAGTTTTGATTCTAATTTAGAATTTTCAAATTTTATCGCTTTGTGTTTAGAAATAACAATCAAGTTCCATTTTCTAACATTTTTTATATCAAAAAAATTTATAATTTTATCAATTTTTTGTTCCGTTTCACTTTGTTTTTGCTCCAATTCGGATTTACTAGACTCTAGGCTTTTAATAGCTAAGGATAATTCGTTCTGAAGCTGTTGTGCATCCTGCACGCTTTTAAGGTAATACTGTCTCAAATTTGTTTTCTCATCCTCAATCTTTGCTTTCATATCAAGGGCAAATGTGTCTATGTTAAAATTGTCCATTAATTGGGAGCATTGCTGTTTTAAAGTATCGAAATCGGCATTCTCTAGGTGATAGCCTAACATCAAGGGTTGGTCTGAAGATTGTTCCTCTAGGCTCAATGGTTCGGCATCATAGTCTATAGGCTCGTTCACAGTTTCACGTGTTTCAATCAATTTAGTTTGCAATGCACTCACATTGGTTTGCAAATAACTGAAAAACGTTTCAATAAAATTATCTATAGAATATGTCCTTGCTATAGTTTTTGATTCATCATCCAATGTTTGAAGCATTAGGTAAAAAATTTTTTCAAACGTTTTGGTAAAACGTTGTATAGTCTCCGATGTTGCTTTTAACAAATCTGTTATATCATCTACCAGATTTGTGTGGGGAACTGATGATAATTTAAATTCTTGTCGAAACAGTGTTAAAAGAGTTTTAATTTTTGTGTTGTCGTTAAGCATGTTAATCACTCCATGTTCCCAATCGTCTTGAAAGGCAAACATTGGAAAATGGGCCTGGCAATATGTTAACAAGGTAGATGGTTTGTGAATTTCAGCCAATTGCGTATTTTTTTCCAACAGCTTTTGTTCCAACTCATCTAATCGCTCCATCAAAAGAATGGAGGGTAATTTACTTCCAAAGAGTGTGGATATTTTTTCAACCAACTTGCTAGACTTATCTTTTACCTCTTGATTGGTGGTATTAACAAGAGATACCACGTTTTTAAGTACGTCTTCACTAGCACCTATTTGACTCAAGTTTCGACGTAATGTGTTAAAAGATGCATCAATTTTAAACAAACCCACTATTTCTTTCAATTGGTTTTCGGATAACATACGAGTTAAAAATTCTTCAAATTTATTAAACAAACTCTCACTAATATTATCCACATCAATGGATGCTGTATTCAAATGTTGAGGCTCACAAGAAGGTGCAATCTTTTTCAAGAGGTCATGAATTTTAGTTTCCCTTTCCTTTGACAGGTCAAACGTTGTTTTCAATTCATCTCTGACATTTTGTAAAAACTCGGACAATTTTCTATTATTTTCAAGCGTAAATTGTTCATAGTCGTAGTTTTGGCTTTTATATTCCAACGGCAAGGATTGGACGGAAGACTGGATCGAAGGCATACAATTTTCAGTGGATTTTGGTGGATATTCAATATGCGGAAGGTTCTCGAAAGACGTTTTATCCCGTTTTTCTAATTCCTCTTTCAATCGCGAGATTGTATTTTGAAGGCTCTTTACATTGTTTTTCTCTGATTCTAGATTCAAAGTACATTCCTCATAATTACGGCAAATTTCCTTGTTTTTCAATTCCAACCTGTGATGATCCTTTTCTAGTGTGGAGTAGATTGATTTCAAATGCGATACTTCTTTTCTACACGCTACCAGATGTTCATGATTCGTGGTAGAGTGAATAGGTGATGCATGACCACTAAGGGGTGCATGACACAAATGAAATAAAAAATCCAGAAAACTACTACTGTTTCGGTATACATCGGGATACTGATCAATCAACGGTTGACTCAATGTAAATGCTTCCGTAACGTCTTGGGAAATATCCCTCTTCAAGGTTTGTAATAATTGTACATGAAGCAAATTGTTGGGGTCCCGTTGTGACTGTAGGATGGCTTTCACCAATGTCTTCAAGACCATCTTGATTTGATTTTCCCCATCAGAATGTGATACACTTGCAACAAGTCTTTTTTAATGTAACGGTATGGTTCGGATGTCTGAATGGACAACCAATCTAGAATGACAGTTAAATTGATGATATTTGAATATAAATTGGACACGTACCACATGAGACCATGGTTGAGCCACGTGTCTAAATCTTTCAACAAAGGAACCCAATACTGGCATTGAGTGGTGTGGTCGGTGGGAACAAAGCAACACGACATGTTATTAGCATCCAAGTACCATTCTTTGGTAAAGGATAAAATAAGTACCGACACGTACTCGGCTTTACAATCTATGATTCGGCAAGCTATTCCCACGGGTACAGCGTCACTTAGAGTAGTTTGACACGTATAAAACTCTTTGGGAGGATGATCAGGTGGTAAGACATGGTCCATACTGCGTTTCAAAATATGAAATAAATTTCGTCCAAGAAATGCAGTAGGATCATGATTAAACATGCGTCTCGTTTTTTCAAAAGCCATATGATAGGCCAAAGGATACCACGTATTAAAATTATTTAAATGATCAGTGTTTCTTTTAAAGTACCTCATGAGAGCAGCATCTTGAATGGTGAAAGGTTCAGACATTTTAATGCAGCTATTGAACAACTTGACCAAACCACGAAAAGCAACATTTTTCCGAGCTCGTGTCCAAAAGGATTTGAATGGGTTGTGACTGGTTACGACAAAAAGTGTCCGAGCATAATATGTTTTGACCAAGAAATTAGGATTTGGAAATAACGATGTTAACAAGTCCGCTTCGGTTGGAGTTTTAGGATGATCTTTGGGGAGCACAAACATCTTGGTGGTTTGTGCAAATTCCAAAGTCAACGCGTGCTTAGATGCATCCACCAAAATGCATGTATTGGGAGGAATATGTATGGTATTAGGGAAGGATGATCCAAACTGTTTATGAATAATGATGGGATTTTTAAACCGAATGGCAATGAAATACAATCTATTATACTGGTTACCCGTCACAGTGACATATCGATTCAGATCCTGACCGGCATGGAATTCAGTAATTGAAGATTCCGCATTATTCCAATGTGTTGCATCGTCTCCTCGAGGGAGCATAGGCAAACTCAACTCTTCGTCATTACGGGATTCCATCATGCGATGTAAAAAAAATGAACCCTTTATATAAAGTGTCACCAGAGGATTCTATGATGTATTTGCATATTCTCTTACCTATATAACGGAAGAAAAAAAAAAAAAAAAAAAAAAAATTTTTTTTTTTTTTTTTTTTTTTTTTGAAAACAAAGCACCTACTAATGGAATAACATTGTTAATTCCAAGTGAAATTTCTTATACTTGTGTAATTAACTCCTTGCACTTAATTTCGGTATCCAAGCTCTCGGCCTTTATTTTTTTCAATTTTTGAGCCAATGTCTGTTTAATATGCCAGGTTTTCCCTTCACTTTTTGCAATTTCCATACTCCACCACGTGTTTACACATTCGGGTCCTAGTCGTATTACTAAAAAGAGTCGGTATGCAAAAAAGACAATATGCCAAATGATGAGGGTTAGGAAACAACCATACACTACCCAAAACACTCTCCGATAAATACTGTTGAGGGGTAATAAACAGTACCATTTTCCAGTTGTAATCTCACCCCCTGATCTGTAATCGAAAAAACAATTGGCTATATGAGGAAAGAGAATAGGAATGGCAGACCAGGACCAACTGGATAGGGACCAAACACGATTGAAAAATTCATTCAGGATTCCAATCTGAACTGCAAGATGCAAAGCATAAATACATTCCAATGCCCATGTTTGCAAAAACAAATGATTGCCTTTGGATGCTATGATCATTTGAGTGACTCGTTCACAATCTTCCTCATTTTTTATCGTCAATTCTTTAAGATAGTAGTCAATGTGTCTGGACCATACGCGAAAAGGAAAATAAAAACTAAAGGCTTGGAGCAATAATATAACAGAGATCCATTGATAATAGTCATGATACAGGATGGGAATAATAGGATTCTCCGTACGAGTGAAATCAGTATGAGTAGAGTTGATAAAGCATCTGGTGTCTACAATCGATTTGGCTATTTTACTTCCACCCAAATCACAATTGATAGCATCACCAAACAACTGTCGACTCATACTAAGGCCAAAACAAAATAAAAAAATATTACGGACATGAATTTGACTAAAATCCACTAGCGCACTGTGACTCCGTAAAGGAGTCCAAGAGCCCTTCCATTTGAGTAAATTAAAAAGGGGTAACATTTTTTTGTAATGTTGCCACTTTATATAATATTTTTTTTTCATTCATTGTCTATGGGTATTGTTTTTTGCAGCAGGTGCTTGAATCCATCAACAGACATGACATCCGTAAAATGCAACACATCCAGTACGTCATTTTCAATCACCATGTTTCCATCCTTTAAACACCCCTTGTAATCCACATGTAACCCCTGCAGGTTATATACCATTTTGGAATAACCATATCCAGGCTCCCAAATCTTACACGTTTTACTCAAAGCCTCTATAGACGTTTTGGTGTGTGCTACCGCTTCCACAGCCGTCAACCCTTCCCAAAATGAATGGGTAATGTATTCGTCATTTTGGTAACCAATTGCTCCAAACATTTGATACAAATGCTCAAAAGAGCCCTTGGCTCCAGACATTACTTGTGTCACAAGGCATCCGTTGCTTGATTTAGCCTTGTCTTGAAATGTGGTTAACGATTCACGACCCCATTCAAACAGCAATTTCATTTCTTCCAGCGTCAGAGCAAAACACATTTCGTTTTGTAACACATTCAAATAGTATAACCGCATCTGATCAATGTAGTGAAACGTTTGCTGTGAACCGTAAAGATCATACAACACCTGGAAGGTTTTATTCAAATCCCGCATTTTGTAGGGTAAAAATTCAATTTCGTCCAGTTTCATAAAATAGACGACAAGCATATCTTGAGTGGGCATCAGTTTAGGACCTTGCATCACAAAGCATCCCAACTGAAATTCTGGATTGAGAATGGTAGCACACTCGGCTTGAGACAAAGTACTGGGCACCATATATATGTTGCACTCATCTCCATCAAAATCAGCATTTAAAGCTTGCAACACTTCTAAAGGAATTCCGAAACAGGAATACTTCCATCCGGGAGAAACCACTTTTAAGGCTATAAAATTACCCGGTTGTAACGAAGGCATTCGGTTTAAAATAATGTATTGATTGTGCAAATGAAACTTTTCTACAATTTCTTGAGGTAATGTAATTTCATTGGGTCGTAAACTAGAATCAGAAACAATCATACCTCGCATGGCTAGACTACATCGTTTTCCAAACGCTATTTGTCGCATTAAAGTAGATTTACCACAGGATCGATGTTGTAAGCTCCCATAATTTAAAGGTGCTTCTAAAAGTTGCTGGAAAAGAGTATTCACATAATCGGCGGATTGCGTCAATTTCGTCCGGTTGGTCATGGGCAACCCTTGAACAAATTTCATGACTTTTTCATACACAAGAGTGGAAGCCACTTGCCAATAAATGGGATCAGGTAAAATTAAAAACTCTTGATTGGAATCAATGTGATGGGCTTGCATTAAACGTTGCAAGACGGGTAGAGCAAATGTAAACCCTGGAGTGGGTATACCAATCGATTGAACAGGATACGAATGGAGTTGGCTGTTGTAATAAAATTGCTTACAGCAAATTTGATATGGGACTTTACGAAAGGTTAATTGGCAATTACAGACTAAACACGTTTGCGTAAAAGAATGATGTTTTCGCCACGCTCTGAGGAGTTGAATCAAATCCGGGGGTGTCACTTGCACTAAACAGTCTTGTAAAGACAAGAGTGAAATTCTGTACTGTTCTACAGACATAATGACGCAACAGTATCCACGAAATAGAAAAGGCAATGAATATTATAGCAATTTAGACACAAATCCTTTTCTGACACATTCAGAAGGAGGTGAAAGATATACGCAAGACCGCAACGGGAGTCAAAAGTATCCCAAAAGCCAACGCTATGTATTTGCCAAAAATCAGAACAACGATGAATATTATGCGCGAGACTGTAATGGGGATGAAATATATCCCTGTCGAAACGGTGAATCTATAGTTATTAAAAAAAAATGGTCAATGGGTAATGGCTCGCTTTTCCGATGGCACCCAACGCTATCCCACTGATACGAAAGGAAACGAGTATTATTTAAAAAACGAGGGGAAACCTTTCTTGATGCTACGACACGATGGTGTACCGTATTTAGCAAAAAATCAACAGGGAATTACAATGATTCCGTGGAATTTCTTACCAGATTATATTGAGAGTGATGTAGGATTTTTACACACCCGAGACCATGCCGGAAATAGTGTGTACGTAAAGGAAACAGAGCTGCCGCAATCGGTAAAAATAATATGCAGCTGTATATGCCGAGCGATGCTTTCACTCCCATTTATTTTACTATCTGGATGCAACAGAGTATAAAAAAAAAAAAAAAAAAAAATTTTTTTTTTTTTTACTCTCTTTCTCTAATGCTTGAAACTGGTTCAAGCTTTGGTGTAACTTCGCATTCTGGTGTAACTTCAAATTCTGGTGTAACTTCAAATTCTGATGTAACTTCTACTTTTGGTGTAACGTCTGGTTGCTCAGCATTTTTTTGTGCCGTTTGAGCCCAATCCAAAAAAGTTTTAATTCCAATTTCAATCATGTACAATGTTATGTCTTTTGTATTCATCTGATCCACATCAATGAACCATTTGTTTTCACCCTTTTGTTCCCCAAACTTTTTCAAAAATAGCAAAAAATTATCTTCAAAAGGTATATTTTCCAACATTACATTCAGCTTATCCAAATTGGTTTCCAATCGCATCTGCACGTGCCCCATTTGCACGTTCACTTTGGTTGCTGGAAATTTTTGATCCCGAAGACTACCCACTATTTGAATGGTGTGTTCCATCTTTATTCTCAACTAAGGGTCGTTTACGTTTAGGTTTGTTAAGAGGCTCCATGCGCCATTCTGACACCTCTTGGATTTGTTCACCCATACAACTGAGATATAACTCTCCATAGCTGCTGATCTCACCCTTTTGAAACACCGTTTCCAGCACTTGCTTAATGTCTTGGGGTGTTTCCACTCCCTCCTGGTAAAGGCGACGAACTGCTCTCACATGCTTTCCGCGTATATCCTCAGGTCCATAGCGAAAGAAATCTACATAATTTTTAGCGTCTTCTCCCCAAAATCCATCGATAGCAAACCATTCACATATTGCTCGATTACTCGCAAATTTATTCATACACCCCGCCAATTTAATTAAATCAGTAGGTCGTACTGAATCTCGACCTAAGATACGCTCAACACAGTGCTGTTCTTCTAGTGTAGCTGTTTGGATGCGTTCATTCCAAAGAGTTAGTAAATCATGATGTAACGACGGATTTAAATAACAAGGTCCTATTCTTTCGGCAATATTTTCCCATGGAACGTGAAAGTATTCAGCAAAACGTTTTAAAATCCGGATCACCATTGTCTCATAGGTGAGGTGGGGATTAGTAATGCGTTGAATCTCATATGAGAGAGTAAGAGTCAATAACTGTTGAACTGTTTCGTGATGCATTGCTTCATGCTCCGCATCATAAAGCATTGAATGCTGCAGTGGTGGTTCTGCCTTGTATTGCAATTTCTCATGTTGAACTGACAGTAATATTTCAGGAGTCACTGATTGCAATGCTTTACGCTGCACTGCTTCATTATTCACGGGCTGCAATGCTTTACGCTGCACTGCTTCATTATTCACGGGCTGCAATGCTTCACGCTGCACTGCTTCATTATTCACGGGCTGCAATGCTTCACGCTGCACTGCTTCATTATTCACGGGCTGCAATGCTTCATTATTCACGGGCTGCAATGCTTCACGCTGCACTGCTTCATTATTCACGGGCTGCAATGCTTCATTCATATTTGTGAATTAAAGTTGATAATAAAGTTTTCTTGTCAAGTTACAAGTTATGTAGTAAATTATTAAAAAAAAAAAAAAAAAAAAATTTTTTTTTTTTTTTTTTTTTTTTTTAGTCTTGTGTCTCGCTTCCAATCTCTGTAACAGTAACATCTTTATCAATTTCCATATCTTCATCAAATCGGGGTGGTTGAATGCTTATTGATTTTATCAACTTTTCAGAGATACTCTCTCCGCTTTGCAAGTCAAATCTTTTTCGAAATGCTGCTTTCACCAATTTATGAGCAATACCTTTACCACATTGAAAGGAATTTTCATCTTTAAATGGTTCTTTCAAATTACAGTCACTTATTTCCGTTTTCATTACAAATTGTTTTCGTATCTCTGCTGACAATTGATTCATAATTCCCATTTCTTTTTTAAAAACGTGAGAACGAAATGGTTCATGGTCCAATGTTCCTAAAAACTCATAGAAATAGAAAGACCTATTTTGTTTATCGAAGGGAAACACGTTCTCAGGAACATTTGGGTTCCATATGTGATAAGAAGGAGTAGGATTATCAGACAGTGTATATTCATGGCTACTAGTTGAAGAGTACAAACCATCCATTTCAAGTATGCAGAGTTTATTCAAGCTCCAGCAAGTTTAAATAAATATAACAAGGAAGGGAAAAAAAAAAAAAAAAATAATAATAATAATATTTTTTTTTTTTTTTTTTTTTTTTTTAGATAGTCTTCTTGTGACCAAGGTAGCATGGTTCATCTTTAATTGCTCTTCTCCAGGCTTCCTCAGCTTTTTCTAAAACAGAACAATTCCTTCTGGACTCTTGACCCAAGTAAATAAAATTGTGAAAAAAACGTGCCCAAGGATCAAATATTTCTCGAGCTACTTGTCCTACTACAATCAAGTTTCGGACCTGTAGCATTTTTAATTCTCGAACTACCTGCTTTTTCCAATCATCCGATTGATTATTTTCTACATCAATACAAAACCATGAACTATCTGTTACGACCGCACATTTTTTAATTTGACCTTCATGCATTTCCAATGCTAATGCCGCTATTCCAGAAGTTTTATGGAATATAGCGATACGTTCCATGGGTAACTCGTTACAAGACTGCAGTTTATAAAAGTGGGTATAATCGTGTTCAAATAAACAATCACAGGTATCAGGCCCCTCTTGAGCATTATCGTCACTCCATATGCAAGTATCTTTGTGAAATTCTCCTCTTTCATTTTTAATAATTCTTTCTGACATTCTCATCTGATAACATATTAAATCCATTAGATATGTTAATTTTTTCTGGACCTCTTTTAATTCATGTCTGGAACAACATGCATTGCTTCCAAATAGACTCTCCTTCAAATTCCGAACGTGATCCATGATGTGGGATAAAAGAAATGTGTAGCCTGCATTACTCTGGCATGTTTTTAAAGAAAGGAAGAAAAAAAAAAAAATTTTTTTTTTTTTTTTTTTTTAATTTTTTACTTTTGTCCAGTCTACATGAATTCCATATTGATGGTCCATATTACAATTTGTTATATAATCTATCGTTATCCAGTTAGCTTGCCTATTCACCAATAGAGCATAAAATATTAGCAAGTATAAACATGCAGCATCGTAATA
This sequence comes from Metellina segmentata, assembly GCA_947359465.1. Taxonomy (NCBI): domain Eukaryota; kingdom Metazoa; phylum Arthropoda; class Arachnida; order Araneae; family Tetragnathidae; genus Metellina; species Metellina segmentata. The sequence goes on from OX375882.1 coordinate 7,328,442, forward strand.
ATCGGTATCTTTTGGTGCAAATTCACCTGCAATATGACGAATTTCAGGTACTACATTACCTTCCATTAGCGGGAAATCTTCGTATTTAATGTAAACTGCATGTGATAACGGATCTTTATCATCAATTATATTGAACAAGTAGGCATATTCCTTGCGGTTACCCATAATTTGTTTCAAATGTGCAATGGCTTCATTTTTAAATTCCCGTACCAACTCTTTGGTCACGTTATAAAAACCATCCAATATTTTATTTTTGGATTTGAATACTTTTAATCGATATTCATTCGGTACCGCGACGAAATCCACCAGCCTATCGATCCGATTGTTTTGGCTTTTTAATTCTTTCAGATCATAATAATCCTTGGAAAGTGGGCAAGCCATGCTCTTTAATTTTCATTGATCGTTCGCCGCAAATTCCGTATCACTATATTTTCGTAATAAACCACTGTTGTTTCAGAAGCTGGTTTTAGCTTCTTTCGCTTTTCATTGCTTTCGGACAAGGGTCGTTTCAGACCGGATTCCTCCTGTAAGCTGCAATTTTCAAATTGTAAGGGTGTCGACACTTGGTCCAAAATACTGTCGTAACGGATCGCTCCCAATTGCAAATCGGACCGTCGATACGCGTTAAACTCTTCCTCAAATTTTAAAATTAAATCCGTTTCAGGCGTCGTATTATTTTTGGTCGTTTTCAAAAATTGACGCGCGGCTGAACGGAGATCTGTCATGGTCGTGATACCGTCCAAGTTCAATTGCACATCCATATGTGTCTTGAATTGATTGTAAACGTCTGTGTTTAACAAATAATTCTTTGTGTATTCTTTGACACTTTCAGGCTCCTCTCGATAATGCAACAACCCATCCTTGCTATCCATACATTTTTTTAAATGAAAGATTAATATTAAAAAGCATCCCATGCACGAGTTTTCAATTACGTATTCGTCCTTAGGGTAGCGGTTCTGGCGCACTTGTTCCGATGTGGTGAGAGGCGCCTTATTCACGAACCGGGACACAAATGGGATGGCAATCACTCGATCTTGAAAGGCTTCCGTGGCCCTACAATCGGGTAAGTTGTTGGTGGTGGTAAACAATTTGGCAGTGGGTATGCCACCTTGACTCGCTTCATACATGTTGCGAAACACGACACACGAATTACCCGTAATTTGTTTCACGCGATTTTCATTCAATTTTCCTTCCAGTTCTTCTGTGGTAACGATCCGGCAGTTGAACAGCGTGGATGCCAAATCGGGACTGGCCGTCATACTGGAATTACCGGGTTTCAAGTTGTCCGATTGAATACAATGATAGTATCCTCCAAACACACGTCCTAAAATTTCAAATAATTTACTCTTACCGTTTGAAGTTTCCCCTTTGCATACAAAAAATTTGCGTTCGTAATTGGTGGCAATAAAAATGCTCGCCAAAATATCACACATGTACATGAACAAATCATGTTCAAACCCCGTATATTTGCACAGGTGAACGTAGAAATGCAGCATGGAAATGGCATAAGGATTCTGGACTAAATCGGGCAAGTGTTCTTGAATGATTTCATGTAACGTGTCAAATAAATCATCGGTCCGATCTGTAAATAAGGCTTTTAAATACTGGATGAAAAAAGATTTTTGGGTTAATAATTCGTACAAATTCTCGAGCTCGGGCGAATGATTATAAAGCTTCATCAAATCAATCCGACTGACATCGATGCCCAATTTCCGATCCGATAAAAACAATTCCGGTACGGGTCCACCAATATGACCCGTTAAAATGTCTAATAATCCGTCTTTGGTTCGAATAAACCATTTATGATTATCCATTTGAATCATTTTTCGTTCCATAGTCGTGTCACTGGTAATGGTGGATATGACGTTATTAATATTGAATTTATGCAAAATCTCCTCTTCGGGCCCACCGTAATTGCCCGATTTTCGATATTCCTCTAACCAGGTGTAAATGGCATTCCACAAATTACTCAAATGGGATTCCTTTTCCCGATCCACTTGAATTTCCTGCCACGTTTCGGTTAAACAATTCCAAATAAACGTGGACGCTTTCCGAACGGAATTGGTTAAGCGTAACACTTGAATGGGAAAGTGACTTTCTTGAAGCGTCCGGATCAGTTCAGCCAGTTGGACGGAGGTGGTCACACTTAAAATGGCCCGTTTCGAGTCTTGCACGATTTGTTTCAGTTTATCTCGGTAGCGATCGTACCTGCGACATAAATTATTCCCACAAAAGTAGATGGTTTGAAGCGTAAAATCTTTCATGATCACTTGTGTGTGGGCTGGATCCACGCGCTCCATCCGATCGAGCAAATGAGTAAATTCCTTGTCCAAAACCGACCTCAAGTGCATCACCAGGTCGGCGGATGAAATTTCCAAGTATTTACATAGGGTATAAAAAGTGGGTAAAAAGTAATACCCTTGATTATATTCCAAAATGGTTTTAATAGGATTCGCGTCTTCCAAGAATTTGGAATTGTTTTCTCTCAGTCCGTGGTTGATGGAATCGAACATGACATTGGTAGTGGAAGGAATACAAGGAATTGCTCGTTTGTACCATGTTTTCAGAGCTGGATTATTCGTTTCAAAACTCGACATGAAAAAGGTATTGAACCGTAAATAATTCAACGCTTTCAAGAAATGGGACCCGTTAAACAATAAGTGTTTGCCTTTGCAAATGAATCCCACATCGGCATTTCGTTTGTAGGTAAACGTGGCTACATCGCTATAATCGGGGGATTCATTGGGCGTGTTACCAATCATGGTCGCAAAAGACAGTTTATACAAGGGTTGAAACGGTGTAGGGATGGGCATCATAAAACCCAACAAGTGTTGGTAGGCTTGTTGTTCCTCCAAAAACAAAAATTTCCGGAAATAGGAATCAATATTCATTTTGAGACGTTTAAAAGATTTTTTGACTCGGATAAATTCATATTTTAAAAGATCGCCTCGGAAATCAATGGAAAATGTATCCCTTTCGTCTACATAAATCATCTGCATGGCCCGGTAAGCTGTCTTGTGAGGCTTTCCAGCGCCTGCTAGCATCATATTTTGTAAAGTGTCCAAAGTATAATGGCCTTTATCTTCGACCTTGTGTCGTAAGAGGACACTCAACTGTTGACACAACAGAATATAATCATCATGCCCAATCACAAATTCAGGCAAGTGAATGTGAAGCCCTTGACCTCCATGTCGCGCAGCAATAATGTAGGTGAAATGTTTTACATGAGCTAAAAACATCATCTTGAGAGTGGAATTGATCAAAGGAAAAATGGATTGATAGGGTGGATTAGTACTCTCCTCCTTGGCAACAAAATCTAAATCTAAAAGAATGGAATGACATTCAGCAGATGCCAAATCCATAGTAATGTGCCCAAATCGGTGTTGTCTACACCAATAATGAGCAAATGAATTGTAATCTTGTCGCATTAAATACCAAATACCACCTTTTAGATTGTAAAGCAGACAGACATTAGATGCAGGAGCTTCTTGTATAGTATTTACTTTATGCAAGTATTGAGCCATAACACTTGTATCTCTATGCAGAGAAACTGTTTTAAGCCAATATAATATAGCACAAAAAAAACAAAAAAACAAAAAAAACAATGTTTTTTTTTTTTTTTTTTTTTTTTTTTTTTTCACATATAATCTTTTCATTTACTTGTGCGTTTCTATATAGGTTTTACCATCTGATCCACCTGCGACGGGTGTGGTAAAACTCAAAGCACCTTCATCTTGAGGGCAGAAAATGGGACTTATTTTCCATGACAAATTAGTCAAGCAATCCACCCGTCCGATAAATTGGTCATTTTCTATACGTGGAAGTTCTATAACACAAGGTGATGTTTCATCTGTGGCATCTTGATGTAAATACACCGCGCATTCACATTTAGAATTTCTAAAGCCCATCATAGGCAAAGGATTCATAATATCCTTAATACAATAATCCACTGAACACACAAATGGCAATGTGTGTACAAGAGGTTTATTACGTATATCTAACGAATTACATTTACATTGATATCTTAAAGTTTTTCCATCTGCTAGAGTTTCGTACGGATTTTCAATATCCATTGCGGGTTTATCTAGCAAATAATCCCACAATACATTTTGAGTATTATCCTGAGCCTCTTCATTGGAACAAGCCACCTGAACGTGGTCGTTAAACAAGGACGTATTTTTAGGAATACATTTCCATCCCGTCGACGAAAATACATTAAATGAAGTTTTTTTATTACAATTTTCAATTCCCTTGGGTATACAATAGGTTCCAGGTGCTAATTGCTTATCCATTAAAAAAAATTGTTCATTGGGCATCACACGAAAAGGTAAAAAATCTCCATTCACACACATGTTTGCACAATCGCATACTTCATCGGTCGGGCATTTAAATCCATACAGGGAACACGTGGACATTGTAATGTTAGATCCCCATTGACCTCCAAACAATGATGGCAAAACCGATTGGATATCATAAATCCACGGTTTGTAAAACAAATTCATCACGGTGATGATCAAAAGTAAAAGTAAAATTAAAGAAATGTACTTATTTTTTATCATTCTTTGTCTTTTATTATTGTTATTCAATTTGGAACCGGTACCGGGTCGACCCAGTCATAATCACTATGTAATTATATGGACATGGAATCAATTTAGACTGATTCGTATTTTTCCAAAAGACTGGTACGTCTTGGTGCAAAATAATATTTTATTCTTCTACGTGAATACAGAATCTTTGGAAACCTACATTCCAGCCATTCGTTTGGATACACATAGGGAACACCAGATATTACACTATCGTTACTTACTCGATTGGGTCAAAGAGTCACCTACTGTCGTTTCCTATCCTCCCGCAATCAGCAACGTGATTGATATTTTAAATCATGTTACTTCAACTTTATAACGTCCCGTTCACAGACTCGACGAAAACTTGTAAAAGAATTGGATCCATAAATTTCCAAATTGGGATATTCCGTTTGCAGCTCTGGAATAATCTTGTGATATGCATAAGCCACTTTATAAAATCCAACGCGTTGAATGCCTGTAAGTTTGAGATACGCGAACAACATTTCCAATCCATCCTGACTGCTTTCAATGTTATAGTTGTATTGTATCTTAAATGGGTACAAAGGTAATATACTAATGCCTTTTAAGTTGGGAGGAACAGTCGTGTTTGGAAATTGCACCACAAGCACCCCTATAGCATGGGGAATGAGACGATGTAGAATAGGTATGGGTGGATCGAACGAAACAAATTGTTTTTTGGAGGAATACAGGAAAAGTAAATCGATCCAGCGGCCTATGAAACACTCGAGTTGGTCCCGGTTGTTATAATGTCGGAATACTCGAAAGTAGTGATCCACAATCACGTCTCGATGGCGTTGCAAATCAAACATGATGTCGCGTACAGAGAATGTTTCTCAATCTCCTATAGATAAGAATTAAAAAAAAAAAAAATTTTTTTTTTTTTTTTTTTTTTTAATGCTCTAATAGAATCAATTTGTAACATTTTCTGTAGTACTTACAATCGCCTATATCAATTAGTGTTTTCATCAACGTTTTCTTCGTCCGATGAGAGTATCCAGTATAATTTATCTGTACGTAAACACAGCAAATGTTTCATATCCTTTTTAATTATTTGCTGATGCAATAATAGTTTGTATGCCTTGTCCGCATGCATCATTTGGCCATAATATATTAAACAATCATCTTTCCATGAACTGATTTGATTTCGTAAAGTAGAGGAATCGTTAAAAGAGGTAAAGTACAAGTGACGTCGTAATCCTTTGACATTGTTTACCAAAAAATAATATTGATTGTACTTGAATCCATCACAACCCTTAAATTTCAATTTTATTAATGGATATCTCTCAATGTCCTTTTTAGTAAACGTAAAATGAAATCCAGATTCTTCTTGAAATTCTCGATAAGCTGTATAAAACAACGTGAAAATAGAATTGTGTCGTTTGGATAACCGTTGCAATTGACCATGCGGAAAATCGTATAAATCTTCAAAAGTCTGTCCATTCAAAAACCGTTTGTAATCCAATAATTCATATCGATTCAGTCGAGGCAACCATTCGTTTTCAAATTGATCCTGGATAGCTGTAAAATTAACAGGTGGTTGTATCTTATCTTTCTTCTGATTCAGGTAAAAATAATAATTTTGGACGCAATAAGGAACTTTTCGACGCAAAATAATAACGTTGTTACAAGATGTCCTTACCACGATCCCATAAGAAGTTGACAATTTATTACTCATTCGGGTACTCATTGATGGAAATTGTACTTGTATTATAATAATGCAGTATTTAAATAACTCTTGAAGAGTAGCACAAGTGGAATGGTAAAAAATCCAAAAGTGTAGCAGAAGTAGGAGTAAGGAAAAAAAAAAAATTTTTTTTTTTTTTTTTTTTTTTTTTTTTTTTAAATACACTTTATACTTTGTTGTCAAGTTTTCTTGCACTATATGCAATTGTTCTGGCTTCAGTTGCTGTACAAGCAAATTGTATAAGTTTAGGATGTTTATGCCAGCATCCGTACACCTGACCTTTAGGTTTCACACGCACCACACGTTTACACAAAGGTCTAAAAAATTCCATTTGTGATCTGGTACGTACACCCACAGCATCACATTTCAAATAGTTCTTTATAAAGTGATTTAATATATATTTCCAATTGAAAAAATGCATTTTAAAAATCTTGGGATACACTCGCGAAATAACATTTTTATAATGCAAACGATCCTTATTAAAAAAACGACTTTTGGTTTCAGCCATATCCCTCAGAGATATTATTGTCCCCGGTGGTATAATCATTTCCAAAATGTACACTTTTTCAGGATCTTGTACATTCGCAAATGCAATTTCTATGGGAAACAAGACCCCATCAAAACATCGAAACCAATGAACTTCAGCACAATAATCGAGACAAGCCATACCACTGCTCGCAATGAAAACAGCATGCATTTTTGCAACATTTATAGTTACAGCCTAAAAAAAAAAAAAAAAAAAAAATTTTTTTTTTTTTTTTTTTTTTTAACACTAGTCCAAACAAATCTAAACTCTTGGTTCTCTATCTATTCCTCAGAGCAAATGTATAACCTGTACCCTCATTAAATTGTTGCCCAAAAAATATTTTATCAGCAGAACTTTTCACTGGATATACTTGTTGTGGTCCAGTGCACAGTCGAGCATAATTCTTTTTTGGAGCTTCAAAACTTAACACTTCAATAGGTGTACGTTCAGGATGTTTCATTAATCCATCTCTTGTTAAGGGTAGCGGTTTTCCAGTACGACATTGATATTTCATGATAGTAAATACGTCTTTTGCATAAACTGAATCATTGTTCCCCAATAATTGTCGTTTTGCAATCTTTACTAAATTAAAAAAATGACACACTAGACCACATTTTTGGAAAATGGTTCGAATATCAGAAAAACCCGTGACACGTTCCGCATGCAATCGCCGTAACAAGATTGTTAAATCTTTGGACGATTTATACAACACCCGATCCTGGACAATGATGTATTGAAAAGTACTTAAATATTTAAACTCGCCCTGAGCATTAAGGCCTTTATTGTAAGGTCCGTTTCTTTCTAAAATACATGCATTCGGGAGTCGTGTCAACAGTTCCTGAACAGAATAGCGTTGTGTAAAAACAGTAGAGTACACATGGCGAGTGGCCAATTCAAAAACTTGAATAGCATTTGAAAATAAATATAATTCATATAGTAATACTTTATCTACATGAAATGAAGACTTTTGGTTATAAGACCTCAAATGTTTGCTATCCAAAGTCCCTTGCGTATCTGATTTGGTAACACGACACGTCAAATGAATCCCAAAAGCATCTCCTGGAGTTGGAAATCGTTTTCGAATAGCCAAAACAAACTGGTAACATAAATTTGAAATACATTCAGGATGTTGGTTAAATAAATGTAAATCGGGTACTGAATGTTCAAGATGCTTTTGGAATAGTTTTAAGACCGATTTTAAGCTATGAGGTTGAATCACGTGCATAATTTGCAGATAGGTAGTGGGTTGTACACGGGCAACATAATCAAACAACACATGAGCTGCATCCATAATAATGGCCAGAAACACTTGTCGAATTAAAAGCCAAAGTTGTGAGAAATAAATAAATAAATATATGGAAGATGAAAAAAAAAAAAAAAAAAAAAAATTTTTTTTTTTTTTTTGTTCTTTAAAAAATCAGGCTTCCTATCCAATACACTATCCACATTTCAATTGCCCAACTTACATAATACGTCCCATGGTTGATAATGTGCACGTGACAACCTGGGCTTGGTCTGGGTCCTATTTCTAATCCACGGACGTAAGAAGCAGTATCGTAAACCATTACTTTTACAATATCTTGACGAGTAGAATCCTCTTTCACTGCACGACGAAGGATCAACATTAATATAGCTAGAACATAGGAGACGCTAACGGGCTTTGTCATATTGACATTCGAAAATGTACTTTTGGTTACTTCTTTCCATTGATGAATTGCTCCATTTTCATTAGCCCAGTCAATTTTTGTAGCTTTCATTATCTGCTTCGTATAATTATCCAAGAAATTGTCATCGTTCAAACTTTGAGGATGTGGCAGATTATCAAAAACTTTGATTATCTTGATCGCGGACCGTTCACGCAAACCCTCAGCGTATAAATCCGCGTATGAATCCAAGCAGTTGTGATTTCTTGAAAAAGCATTGTTACTTTCCATGCTGTACTCGCTATGTCAGTCTTGGCTCGATAGCTTTCGAAATTGTCAAAAACCAACGCAAGTGATCAAATACAGTTGGGACAGTACCACTTCTGTGAGACGGCTTGTTGTGAATCCTTGAAGGTCAAACGCAGAGGGTTATTATAGGAAGAAAAAAAAAAAAAATTTTTTTTTTTTTTTTTTTTTTTTTTAGCATCTGTTAAAAATCTTTCTTCCCAGGAAATACATCATCAACATACCCAGTGCAAGATCTAAATAGTAGGGACACCTAATATCGTACTTGTGATAGTTGGGTATTTTTGTTATTTCAAGTATGTTTGAAGCAGTCTCGTGTACCATCGATTCTACCATTTCTTGACGCGTGGAATCTTCTGCGACGGCACGACGAAGAGTCAGCATCAATATAGCTAAAACATACGAGACAATTTGAGTTTTCTTTAAATTCACATTTGAAAATGTAATGTTGGTAACTTCATTCCATCGACAATTTGCTAGATATCCGTCTGTCCAGTCGATTTTCGCAGCTTTGATTATCTCTTTCGTATAATTATCCACGAAATTGCCATTGTCAAAACTTTGAGGATCAGGGAGGTCCTTAAAAACTTTGACAATCGCTTTTTCTGATCGTTCTTCCAATGCATTCTTTAAAGTTTCAACGAATGGCTCCAAGTAGTCAACACCCACTTCATTTGAAAAAAGGGAGTCTACAAAAACAGTACAAAGTGCTATAGTTTCCATCTTGTATCTGGTCCAGATATTCCTTTTGGCAGGATGGCAAAGTGTGAATGCTCAAAGGAACAACTCTGGTGGCTTAAGAAGAAGGTTAAAAAAAAAAAAAAAAAAAATTTTTTTTTTTTTTTATTTTATTTTTTTTTTATTCCCATTTTTTTTCTAAGTATTCGGGTAGGTGGCATTTTAACCCTTGTATTTCTTTGTCCGTAAATACTTCTCCATTTTTCGGGCCATCTGTATATTGCTCTGGATCGGGACAATCAGTTCCACACAATGAATTATTATTTTCCAGATTCAAAAGCATTTCAAATGTCACTTTATTTTCTCCATGCTGGGGTCTAGTATCTCGAATTTTAAGCCAACCTACCACTTTAGTAAAACCTTCGTTCTGAAGCCATAACTTATTATTATAGACACTATTAATAATAATAGATGCGTTCGTTGCATAATTGATCAAAGTTATTGCAATACTAGTAGAATTGGCCTTAAATAATGTAAAAATAATATAATCAAGATCTTTGTAAGATATTATACCTTTCTTCCACTGATCAAACGGTAAAGATTGGGTAAAGTCATTATTTTCTCGTGTATCGAAAGTCACACAAGTTTGATGTAATTGAAAATCAATATCAGTGAAGGTTTTAAGAGATTTCCAGAATCCAAAAACATTCAGACAACAATCTGGAACCAAATGCGCTTTCATAAAATGTGGTAACGCAGAAGAATGAACAAAAACCATGAAGCGGTTTGAATGCTGGCACTTGGCGTACACGGGAATCATTATTGAAACTAAATCTTAAACACAAGTATTCAAGATGGCTAAACAGCAGTATGGGAGCCATCTGAATATTCATAGCATATGTAGGAGAAAAAAAAAAAAAAAAAAAAAATTTTTTTTTTTTTTTTTTTTTAGATTCTATTACTCTCCGTAAATAAGGAATCTTCAAAATCAAATTCATTATTCATCCAACAATCAGGGGTAAATATATCGCCAAAATCCTCCAAGTTATACTCTTGTTGCCCTGTTAAACTGTCTTCATATTCCATAAACAAAGAAGAGTCAAAATGAAAGCAGTAGATCCATTGTGTTTTAAGCCATTCTTCTCGAGTTTCAGGGCCATATACTACGGTAGAAAAGTTAAATTTTAATTTATCATGGTGACTGAGAGAAGCTTGACACGTTGGACAAGTGGAATTCAAATTAAGATATTTTTCAATACATCGTAAGTGAAAACAGTGGCTACAATTACTTAATACATAACGACAATCTAGGAAATAACGAGGATTTCTTTGACTACAAATAGTACATAATTCATATTCTTCCGAATCTGAGGAATCTTCACTGGAATCAATTTGATTAGGATTATAGTAGAATAAATAATAACCTAAATCCCTACCTAAAATAAGCCATTCATCTAAGTCATCCATTAAAAAATCGTTGAAAAATTCTTCATAATCTAATTCTAAAAATTCATCAGCACATCCCAAAGACAAATTGTCCTGGTCATGGATTAATGATCGACAATATGGGCAAGTAGGGTTTTTAAGTATCCACTTCTCAATACATTGTTTATGAAACTTGTGTTTGCATTTATGCAACATGCAAATAGACTGAACATCGATCTGACCAAGACAAACACAACATTCTGAATCCTTGGAATTATCCAAAGTGTCTAGAACCATAGGCTGACTCATGTTGGTTTTTCTCCCAAGAGCCTAAACCATTCAAGAAGTGCTTGGATTATATATAAAAGAAGCAAGTTGAGAACTTTTGTTTAACTTGGTAAAAAAAAAAAAAAAAAAAAAATTTTTTTTTTTTTTTTTTTTTTTTTTTTAAGTTAAAAAAGTTTTCAACCTGCTTTTGATATGCTTTCGACATATGGGGCAATGTGTTACCTTATATGCACATTTCGTACACGTAGCGAGATGACTGCATGGTTGAAACACAATGCCCTTTTCTTGGTCCATACAAATGTTACACAGAAATGTCTTGGGATAAATTATTGCTTCATCCTCATTTTCTGGATTCATGATGTTGGATTCCACTATCGAAGGCTTATTTTCATTCTCAATGGGCCGAACCGTCATAGGTTTAATTTCCAGATTCAAAACAGCTTCACAAAGTTCATTCAATGAAGTAAAGTTTCCTAAATTCGTTGACATACGATTCAGAATAACACTTTCCACAGTAGACTTTGGAAATATTTCACAACCTTGACGGATAATTTCCCGATAGAAAGAATCGCTTTTGTTTGAATTTTTAACGGGTACGTTTCTTGAGGATTCATCTGGAAACTTTCCATCCCTTTTCGAAAGACGTAGAAATGTACACTTTTCAAAAAACTTTTCGTGTTCCTCCCATGGATCATCTCCTTCTCCCCAGTCTCCGAGGGATCCACCGCAAAAAAAACATGTCACTACATCAGCAACCCCCGCGTAATATAATCCACAGTCTGCTAAATTCTTTGCAGGAATCCCAATGCTTGGAAAATCTCTATACGTTGAAAGTCGATTGTTCAACTCTGCCATTCTGGGATATTTGGGTTTAGAAGGAAAACTCGATTGAATGGGTAAACTTTGTAAAGAACTTTTCTTTCTTGAATGAACCATTGTAATGTTTCCAACTTCCTCGGATGAAAAAAAAGGACACGTGGGTGAATTTCTCATATGTTCTCGCATCGGTTTTTGTCCCACAGTCCAATCGTCCATAATAATGTGGCAAAATGCACATTGTACCTTGTCATCGGATTGCAAGTAAAAGAATCCAGACGCTGCTAAATCAGAAGGTTTGATGTAACTCACTGGCCACTTGGCAGAATAAGAATTAAATCTGTTGAGTTCATAATGCATGACTTTAAAAAATTCATCCTGTTCCTCAGAATTTGCCATAACGTTGATCAAGTCTTGAGAAGTTGTCCATTTGACTTGACTACATCACGTTGCCCGAAGCTACACAGTAGAACTCGATGTCCTCGCTCTTTTAAGCCAGGATTTTTTTTTTTTTTTTTTTTTTACCATGTTCCAAACCCACGAGTGCCTCGATTTGTGTCTCCATCGATGGAATCTACTTTCTTCAAACGAGGAGTGTAGGCTTCTTGCACTAACATTTGCGCTATTGCATCTCCTGGGTTGATATCAACAGCTTTGGAATTCATGTTTCGCAGAACCACTTTAATTTCCCCTCTGTATCCAGTATCAATCACTCCTGCTTCAACTTTCAGTTGTTTTCGAGTCACCACTGACGATTTATCCATAATGATTCCGATTTTGTTCTTTGGAAATTTGACAATGACTCCGGTATTAATTTTAATTTGTTGCCCAGGTGATACGGTAGTGACCGAATCCAGAAGTGGACAGTATAAATCGATCCCCGGGGACTCGTTATCAAACAATGATGGATGTTTAGCTTTAGGATTAGTCAATGTATACTCTAAATCAACAAACCCCTCGCCTTGCAACCGACCCTCTCCATGCCAAATGAATGATGGAAATCTCTTGAGCGTTCTGATCCAGGTGCAATATGCCTTGTGAACTGCACATTTTTTACTTTTACATACATTACAATCATCCCCTTCTTTCTCGTCATGTTTTATAACACACCACCCTTCGTACAACCAAGGATCAAAAAATTGGAGTGGTGCTACTGCTTCCGCAAAAAACAAATATTGAATCTTTAGCCTTTTTAATTGCTCAACTACTCTATTCCTCCAAATCAATTCATCGCCATCTTGGACATCTATATAAAACCAAGCGTCATGCGTGACGACTGCACACCTTTTCACTACATCATTGTTTATTTCTAATGCTAATGAAGCTGTACGAAAACGTTTGGGTAAACTAACAATTGGTGTAAAATCATAATTTGTATGTAGTTCATAAAAATGAGAATACTCAATTTTCCCAACACAATGACATGGGCCATCAATGTAATCCAAATCTTCTTCACCAGGATAGGTTTTGCTGTAACAAGTTTCTTTGTGAAAATGTCCTATTTCATTTTCGATAACTCTCTCTGGAATTTGTAGCTGCCAATTGATCACGTCCCACACATTAACTAAATTATATAATATTTCTTTTAATTCGAGTCCTATGCAACAGTCTTTTCCAAAAATAATATCCTCCAGCTTTCGAATGTAATCCATGATGCTAAGTGTTAAAAATCTATCCAGATGCAGTGTTTTAAAGAGTGAGTGAAAAAAAAAAAAAAAAATTTTTTTTTTTTTTTTTTTTTTTTTTTTGTTATGACAATCTATTCCAAATATCTAATCGCGAAGCCGAGGGTCTTGGGGGCGTAATAAAGTCTGCCCTAAACGATCGCTCTGAAGGTGTTTGTGATTGCGTCGTCGGCGATTGCGTTGGCGATTGAGCTGTCGATACTTTTACAGGTGGCTTCAAAATAGGCTTTACGACTGCAATGGGCCTTTGGGGATCATGTGGAGGCCATGTCTTTTCTGACAACACCGTATTTGTTCGTATTGGATTGGAACGTATCGAGTAAGGCGTATACCGAGAATGATTACTCTTGTGACGCATGACATGTGAATCCATACTCATTTTGTCTTGATTAACGATTCAAGTTGAATAGGGCCTTTGCATCTCGTTATTCGCTTCCGTACCGGGATTAAAAACAAGAGACACAGCTACAGTTTCTGATGGAAAAGATTCTCTCACAAGCACTCGACACAGATCGATCCACCATCGTGTTTGGAAACCTGGGTCGCTATCCTTCCCTATTGGAACATTATTTGAGCCCACTTCTCAGGCCTCGGGGAGATGCCAATGATGAAGTTGGATGGTTTGAAACCCGTCACGGTCGAAATATATACGTGCTGATCGAACCACCCTTTGGAACGCGTGTTTCCTCGTCGCATTTAGTATTGACCAGTCATTTAGATTTGGAATGGGATGCGAAAAAGACCGATGTGGTCGTATATCATGTGGGAATTCCAACTCCACTACCGTGGAACGATGAGGTGGCTAAACCCTATGAGATGATAGAACCTCCAAAGAGTCAACCTTTTTCGATCCCAAGTGGAAATTTGGTAGTCCATTTACCTACCACTAATGCGCATGAAGCCTATTTAAGTCTGCTGACATTTGGAGATACGTGGACTCACACTCATCCAAAGGGGGCTTGGAGCATGGCATGTAAATCCTCTATCAAACAAGAGTTGAAGTACCATTTAAATCGTTCATGGGACCGTTTTCAAAAATATATTAAAGGTAATATTACTCTAGCGCATCGATATTGGCTTCCTCCTCCATGGTAAATGTAGTGCAATCCCAAGGATTGGTAAAAAAAAATAATAATACATCCTGGCAGTAAAAATTAAAAAAAAACCTCGTGCAGGATTGATCTTTTAAAAGAGAAATTTGCATGTCCAGTAAAGAAAGACCAACCAACAAAACAGCACAAGTATTGGATGTATCTCAATTTTAAAACTTATTGTTAACATGACTCTGATTGGAGGCGTTCCGTATCCGACGTTCAAATCTTGAAAGAACTGGTGGGATAAAAAAGATATTGTATCACAAGTAAAAAAAAAAAAAAAAAATAATAATAATAATATTTTTTTTTTTTTTTTTTTTTTTTTTTTACATCCATACTAATTTTTTCACGTGTCCACTCAATCTAAAAATTCAGAAAAAAACTACAAAGAAATCAACACTTATCATGGACACGAGGTTTTCCCTCAATCAGGTTTACTGAATTCTTCAAAATACCAAGATTGGAAAGGGCTGCACTTGAAATTTATTTTAAATAAATCTGCACAAACATGGTTCATTCCCAAAGTTGTTTCTATTCCAAGTGGCCAAGGTGGGATGCAGTCACAGCTTTTAATCAATGGTTTGTTATCTCGCCGGTCACTAAAACTGACGGATTTAGTCCATCTTTGAGAAATGTCTTTTCTATGAACAAACGTTATTATTGACACTTGGATTTGCTATTAACCTAGGAAAAGAAATAATAACAACTAAAAAATAATAATTTTTTTGGTGTATATCTACACACCTGTTGAATAAAAACAATTTCAGCCTTGGCATTCTGTATAAAATCTCTATAGGCATCGGCCAGAATTGTACCTTGCGTGCTGTGGAAATCAAGAAATTATATGATCAAGAGGTTTTTTTAATGAAAAGCTGAAAATATTTTCCCTAAAAATACGACAGTGGAGTGAATCACACTTATTCCTACGAGTGGCATTATCATGTATTTAATGTAATATCTATCGATAAATTCAAAAACCATAGGAAAGTGGTCAATTACTCCATCCATCTTCAATCCTATAAACACAAGACTCTGACGAATCATGCGTTTTATACTATCAAGACGGATATCATCTTCCAATAGCCTTTGACGCAAATACAACATTAGTAAACACAGTCTCTCAGCAAATGTATTTACATCGTCGCAACTAACATTTTCAAATACATTTTTCGTAATCCATTGCCATTGATCTATCAACAATGCTTCATTCGTCCACTCTATACCTGACACCCTTACGATCCGTTCATCAAAATATTTCCAAAATGATTCATCCAAAAAATAATTTTCCACTTGAAACTCAAACGCTTTCATTACCTCCTCCAAGGATGCGTTAGAAATTGCATGTTTTAAATCTTCAATATGATGTTGCAACTGTGTTGTCCAGCTATCATGCCACGTACTAGTGTCGTAATCAATGACGACACCCATGGCTAAAATAGATCTATCCAACTGGAACATCATGAGGTAAACTTGGAGTTAATGGAGGGGAAAATGGAGAGAATAAATGGTGATTTAAAGTAAACGCTTAACGGCGTGGAAAACTTATACCTGTGGAAGTAAAAAAAAAAAAAAAAAAAAAAAAAATTTTTTTTTTTTTTTTTTTTTTTTTTTTAAATCCCTATAATATTTTATTAGATTATTGACTTTACTCGTCATCGAAAAATTCTTTTCTCCTTAAATACGAGGCATGTGTTCAAGGATTGCCAGGATGCATCCTACCCGTGTTTTTCGGACTTTTCCACAATTAGGTTCATCCCAGCTAAGCTCTTCCATGTTTTCTAAGAATTCATCAATATCTATTACATCTTCAGGACACAGGTTAGAACCATCGTCAAAGTCAAATGCGGTTAATCCAACGCACTCAGATTCTGTATCAGAACTACTGGATACAAGGTCCTCTGGTTGACTCATATTCAAAAGCATTTCAAATGTAACCAGATTTTCTCCAGGTTTAGATCTAGTATCACGGGGTTTGAGCCATCCCGACAACTGAGAAAATGAAAAAAAATCAAAATTATCATCATCAAATAAAAACTCATCTATTTCTGATTTAAAATCAGTACGCAAAACAAAAATAGTCTTATGGGTTTTTAAATTGAACAAAGCCATTCGAACTTTGTCAGAGTTACTTTTAAATACTGTAAATAGAATATAATGAAATTCTTTGTAAGAGATAATACCATCCTTCCATTCATCATTCGGTAAGAATTGGGTAAAAAAATCCTCATTGTTGGTTGCGTCAAAAGCGACATACGTGTCAAGCAATTGAAAGTACATGCGCCCGACATCGTTTGGTCTAAAAGGATTCCATAATCCGTAGAGTTCAAAGAAACAGTTTGGAATCAGGTGTGTTTGAACAAAATTTTGGAAATTAGACGGATGAATGGAAACCAGATACAAATCCAAACCGTCACGTTTAGAGTACACGGGAATCATTATTTTTCCAAATTGTAAATGCAGCAATATGACATCCCAATTGATGCGTTTGAATTTATAGTGAAGGAAAAAAAAAAAAAAAAAATTTTTTTTTTTTTTTTTTTTTAATTATACACATTCAATCCTTAAAATCAAATTATTTATTTATTGATTACCAATGAAATTACATCGGGCACCTGCTCCATTTTCATTTTGATTATTATGTGCTTCAACGGGTTCTTCTGGACTCCCATCATTGTGGTGGACAACGACGGGTCCTGCTGCACTTGAATTCCTGCAGACAACGACGGGTCCTGCTGCACTTGAATTCCTGCAGACAACGACGGGTCCTACTGCACTTGAATTCCTGCAGACAACGACGGGTTCTTCTGGACTTCCATCATTGTGGTGGACAACGACGGGTCCTGCTGCACTTGAATTCCTGCAGACAACGACGGGTTCTTCTGGACTTGAATTCCTGCAGACAACGACGGGTTCTTCTGGACTTGAATTCCTGCAGACAACGACGGGTTCTTCTGGACTTGAATTCCTGCAGACAACGACGGGTTCTTCTGGACTTGAATTCCTGCAGACAACGACGGGTTCTTCTGGACTTGAATTCCTGCAGACAACGACGGGTTTTGCTGCACTCCCATAGCCGATGATAGCTGTTGCAAGACATAGTTCAAAATTTCAGACTGTAATTCTTGCACTTTAGAATCATCCATTTGTAACACGCACCCAGATTCATCCACCATTTCAAATAAATTCTCCACTTGCTCAGAATCATCCACCATTTCAAATAAATTCTCCACTTGCTTAGAATCATCCACCATTTCAAATAAATTCTCCACTTGCTCAGAATCATCCACCATTCCAAATAAATTCTCCACTTGCTCAGAATCATCCACCATTCCAAATAAATTCTCCACTTGCTCAGAATCATCCACCATTCCAAATGAATCCTCTACTTGCCCAGAATCATCCACCATTCCAGACAAGACATCCTCTACTTGCCCAGAATCATCCACCATTCCAGACAAGACATCCACTTTCGAGGGACCCAATTGTTGGTGAACGGTGCGTATAAAGTCCTGGATCCATTGGGGAATGTACATGCCCTCTTGCGTGACCATCAGGAGCGGGGCATCCTTGAACGTGTTGCCACAAAAACTCTGAACCTGACAATGGCCATTTTTTAAGGCATCTTCAAATCGTTTGGCCATGTCCGGGTTATAGAAATGCATAATGTCTCGCGCATGGGCTGTTGACACAAATCGCATCCGATTCACGTGTATCGCAGAGATGTGTTGCTCATAAACAATCTGGCACCCATCGACTGTCATGGGCCTAAAACGTTTGTTCTTGGAAAAGGAATGGGGATCGCGTTTCCCCACACAAATTCCAATGTCGATGAGCCGCCAATACACTCGACCATCCCGGCCAATCATGGCACCCAGAGGAGTGCGAACATCACACAAACCCAGTCGCAGGAACATGATTAACAGTGTGCTTTCCCCGACTGGCTTCCCAGTATATATACGCTTTACGGACAGGATCACGTGGGCGGAAAACTCCATCTCATTGGTTTGACGTAAAAACCCCAGGCGTGCTCTCATTGGCATTTGTCTGACGCCAAGGTTGGCGTAATCTCAGTAGTATGACGCGATATTAGTAAGGAAAAAACCCAAGGTTTCCACGCCAATCCCCAAGGTTAGTATCCTTCCTGGGCGTGAAAACCCACAAGGCCATTGGCGCGCTCTTTGTGTATAAAAGGGCGGGGAGTGAGAGCAAATCTCACACACCAGCATGGATATCTTTCCGACCCACGTCTCTGCCCAGGTGGCAAAATTCGAGCTCCCCAAGCATAATGCAGCCTTTGAAGGACTGGCAATGGCAGGTCGAGTCACTGCTTTCATTGTATACCAAGAACCCATAATGCATCGAATTTGCCATTATATTGTCGATAAAGACTGGGTCAAACACCCCAAGAGACTGGATAATTTCAAACGTGCAGTATCTAAATCCAAAAACTGTAATTTTTTTAATCCCACCAGTCTCTTGTGGGACAAAATTTGTAAAAAATTATTACATCATCCCGAAAGAAATCTGCAAAATACAGATATTAGGACATGTTACAAAGTGGACAATCTCTTTATCGTCAAAAAATCATTCACCTTTGGCTTTTGCCAGGTGCCAGCCCATCATTCCCATTTATTTCAATTATCGTCAGCGCCCCTGCTTTTATACGAATGCCCCAAATATCATGTGCGACAACCCGTCCACAGGAGTATGAATCCATACAACCAGCTAATCTACAATCGATATGTATTGCAACCCAATACATGCTACATCATACCAGCGGGCACCACCTATCTAATCCTATCAGTGCAAAAAACTATTTTTGCATTTGATGTGGTGGACTCGCACTATACATGTGAGACGAATTTCAGAGCTCATACCCATTTAACGCAACCGGACTATGAAATATCCCATCCATCGACGGAAGAAACGGCCAGTGAATACTTTGGAGAACCCATACATCAAGGCCAAGAGATGGAAGCGTATGATCAATTTTTGGCCTATTTTGAAGAGCATTCACCAATGGACCATCTTGAGCAGCCACCACTGGACCATCTTGCGCAGCCACCACTGGACCATCCTGAGCAGCCACCACTGGACCATCCTGAGCAGCCACCACTGGACCATCTTGCGCAGCCACCACTGGACCATCTTGCGCAGCCACCACTGGACCATCTTGCGCAGCCACCACTGGACCATCTTGCGCAGCCACCACTGGACCATCTTGCGCAGCCACCAATGGACCATCCGCCACTGGACCATCTTGAGCATTCACCACTGCTATTTTCACCTAAGGAGCGCCATATTATATACTCTATGAGGTCACTTAACCAGCAACAGCCAACATTTCCTTCCCCATTGGATTTTCTCCCTTTGGACGACTCCCAGAGCCTTGATGTTGTTGCATTGGATTTGACAATGCCGAAGCGAGCCTGTGGTCCTAGGCAATTGTTGGGTTTCCAACCTGTAACTGCTTTAGACTTGACTCTGAAACAATAATAAAAAAAATTTATACATGTTCTGAACCGTGTGTTTTATTTGCCTAATTTAACAACAGCAACTTTGATTTAAATGTGCATCACGAAATATCTACCATTGGGTTCAAAAAATGTTCTACAATTGCAACACATTATATTTTTTCAAAACATCTTACAAAGGTCAACTAAAGTGTCACGCGTTGCAACTGTAGAATATCTTTCGTCCCTTTTTTAAAACCCTTTAAAAAAAAAAAAAAAAAAAAAAAAATTTTTTTTTTTTTTTTTTTTTTTTTAAATAAGAATAAACAAACATTTTAGAGTGGGGATATTTTTTTTTAAACTCATTGAAAAAAAAATATTTTACAAATATGTTAGTTACATTCATTTTCCATAGTTGTTTCAATATCTCCTTAACCGTTTTCCTTCTCGGATCCATGACATCTGTTTCTCTTTTCCTTCTTCTTCTTCTTCTTCCCGAATGAAATCCAGCACCGAGTCCAAAATCCTTTTCTCTTTGATCTGGCAGGCCATCCTGTAGGCTCTAAATTCACAGGGTAGTAGCGCAAAGGGTGGATGCTCGACCCAAATCACCTGGAACCCAAGTTGACTCAAAAAGTCATAGGTTTTTCCCTCATTCGTACCGATAATGGCCAAATGGCCATCGTGAGTCGGCAAACAGTATCGATAGAAATAATGCACTAAGAAGCTATTCAAATAAATTGGTGGTACATGAAATCCAATCATACATTGAGGTACAACGCTGATCTGGACCACCTCATCACAGTTGAGAGTGTCCACAAACGTGAAGCGTTCGGGATTGTTGCCCGAAAGACTCCAGTCACACGAGAGACAGTAATCCGCCATGGTTATTGTTTCCGGTGCACTCGCTGCCAGTGTTTTATAAAGACGAGAATGAAAAAAAAAAAAAAAAAATTTTTTTTTTTTTTTTTTTTTTTTTGTAAATGATTTAAAAATCATTTTAGAATCGAGACGAAAGATATTCTACAGTTGCAACGCATGACACTTTAGTTGACCTTTGTTTTGTTTGACTTTTTTATTTTACTGAATCTTCATTTCTTCCAACCTATCAAATTCTGGAAACGTTTGGCGTGGATCCGTTTTTTCTCCCAACCCAGGAATCACTTTCGTCCAGTCAACCTGATCCCAATCGATCCGCCAGGAGCCTCGACTCGTTTCCTCTCCGAGCGTTTTCAAAATACACTGCATCGGATCCGTCACTGGAACATTTTCCAATCGCATCCGCCACTTGCCCCCCATCACTTCAAAACAGAACTGGACTCGATCCACATGTCCATTCATGCAAGCGGTCGAAACAAGTGCGGTATTCAAAGTACCGACGAGTTCGATAGTGGACTCCATCTCTATCTTTATTACCCATGTCTATCGCAAAAAAAAAACAACACCCATTCTTGGCACGAAAACTTTTTTCAGGAGACCTGAAAAAAGTTTTTTCCTCATCCGATTTTTGTAGCCATGCTTATACATATATTCTCACCCCATATTCAACATCCTTGCGTAGATTAACATGTTCCTAAATTATTTAGACACACAAAGCCGTGTTTAACATGCACCATTTTTGTGCAGATTTATTTCACAAATACATTTTTTTTCCTCCTCCAACCTTGGCATTCGCAACAACCCAAAAAAATGGGAGAGAGCCTGCCCTCCGGCAGACTCTCTCCCATTTTTGAGGGTGGGGGTGGACACACATTCCCCCACACAACTGGTGTTTTTTTTGTTTACAAAGGTGTTCGGCACAGGGGGCAGGTGGCATGCTCCCTCGTCCACTTCTCCAAACACAGTTTATGAAAGCGATGGTCACATGGCGTGATCGACAGTTCGTAAATGTATCCAAAGCAGATCGAGCAGGGGGGTACTTGCTCAAACATATCCTCATCCCCGTCGTAGGCATAGACCGCTTCCAGAATCACAGTGCCGAGATGCTCCCATTGCTCCAGAGAAATGCGCAAACGGCCATCCGTTTGATGGAATGCACTGGCGGCCGCTTCGTAGATTTTGGGTAGAATGATGTCGTACCAATATACTTTGATTGAACATCCATTGCGCCTCTCCATACATTCCTCATAGGTCTCCACGGTACATTTAAGGTATTTCCAATTCACAATTTCGAAAAGGTGCTGGTTGGGAGCTTCCCTAAACATGTCCAACAAGACGGTGGTGAGAAGCCGTCGGTAATTCACTCCTAACGGCACCACATCGGGGGGTTGGGCTCGGTGCAGACCCACGCTGGCCTGAAGCATAAAATCCGTGAAATTCATCTGGTTACGCCACGATCGAAGCCGCGAGGCTTCAATCTGGCGATCTCTATAGACATCAGTTGGAATCATTGTGCTGCTCTGCCTCGAGTGTAGCTGGCTTTTATAGGCTATTCCTATAGAGGGCGCTGGGGTGAGGAAATCCTATAGAGGGCGCTGGGGTGAGGAAATCCTATAGAGGAAAAAAAACCAGCCTTGAAATCATGCTGCATGTGGAATCCTATCGATATACTTCATTTTCAAACACTTTCGTGCGCATTCCACAACCCTGGCACGATGACAGTTGCGTTTTTTACAAATCCCACAGCGCAACTCTTTGGGAATTTCCTTCATCCAGGCCAGGAGGGAGGGGGAAGCTTTCGATTGAAACAGTTTCAAACTTGCAGCGTCCGTGCAAATCACGCGGCCAATGTCCAGTTCCCGCGTGTCCCGCAACAGCATGTCCGACGTCACGAGGACGGCATCTCGGCAAATGGACGTTATTCCATTCGATAGCGTATAGCCATGATTGTGATGGCAGAAAATCCCCAAACGAATGCGGTGGTGGTACACTTGAGGTGCTGCTGCTGCTGCTGCGATTGCATCGGATTGCATATGCTTGGGCAGGTGAGGTCGGAAGGAGGGCTTGTAGGTATTCCATTCCGAGTATGGAATGTACCGAATCTTCTTGACGGGCGTCTTTGTGCTGCTCATGATTCTGTGTGAATGAAAGCGAGTGTGGACTGTCACTTAGGGAGCACGCCGCTTATCTCCACATCTAAAGTAGAAATAATCGAAACGAGAAAGTTCATAAGGGGGGGTGGTCGGTGGACGGTAGATGACAGGAGCTTGTCTCAGATTGACAGCAGAGAGCAGTCCAAGCGGTTCGGAGTCCTTCGTCTGAATGACGGGTGGAGCTCCGAGCATCGTTGGTATGCAGGAGTAAGGAAGTGGGAGTGGCTTCAAGTCATGTGACTTTCATCAGCCAGAGAAAAATAAAGAGGCGGTGCATGCAGCTTAACCGCGCTGAGAAGTTTCCCATTGGTTGTTGGTGATCAGGTGACCACGTTACGCAATGGGTAGAAGGAAAAATACAAGGGTAACCCTTTGATGGGGGGTTACTGAGAGAATTTTATGGACAGAATTTAACTGTGATCTAATTATGGGTCCAATCAAGTCCTAACCCAGGCTTAATGGTGTCCACTCGCGTCCCATGAGATTGGGAAATGCAAATGAGAGGTTTAAATGGGGGGGAAATGAAGTCTTAGTCATCAAGAGCCAAACGAAACATTCCACATCGGCGTTTCGGCCTTTGTGGATAAGTATTAAACTGTTGATGCAGAACGGCTCTAGGCCTTTTCTGCGAGCTTCTAACAGTTGGGTCATAAGGTGGAAGTGACCTCAATGCTTCGTTTGTAACTTGAGGAAGTTTTTCAAAGAATTTAATCGAAAGGTGCTTCATAAATTCAGCAACGGGTTTAATTTCGAAATCCGAATAAATGACTTCATTTCGAACAAACCAGGGGCTTTCGCTATCGTACGTAATATACGATTTTGAAAAATCTGCAGTTTTTTTAATATTTGTTGCACATGTTGCAGCCCACACCTGGGAAGAAAGCGAGTGTGTGTGAGCGAGGCCTTTTTATACCCAGATGACGTCATACATACCACGTCATTATATCATTTATACCACGTCAAAACAAATATTTATTTCTGCATTGTAAACATTTATTAAAATGCTGACTCTCATAATATTTATTAAAAAAAAAAAAAAAAAAAATTTTTTTTTTTTTTTTTTTTTTTTTTTATCATCATCTAAAATTATTTTTGAGAGTCATCTAAAAATATTTTCAATAAACTTCCACAATAATGCGGGTCAAACTTTTTTCAAAGATGTAAAAAAAAAATATTTTTTTCAAACCAAACTGGGACACCGTTGCGAATAATGTAACGCCTTCGCTTCTGTCAGTGCTCTCAATTCGGCACTGGCAGTCGATCCCAAGTACATCAGCTTGGAACCAAGCAACGGTTCCAAGTACATATAAGTGGCCCAGTCGTCCGTTCCAATGACGGAATCCCATCCATCCTGGCCTTTCAAGTGCATTTCGTAAAACGCGTTTGGCAGGTAATCCTCCAGGAGGTCCTCGGGCGCGTAAAACACGTCAACATTGTTGCTACTCAATTCCTCTTGAAAAGGGTGGCGAGCCAACGTCAAGTTCTTTTTGACGTCCTGGTACGTGAACGTTAAACTGTCCATATTCGGTCGCACCACATGGACGATGGACAAGTCGTAAGTGGACACAAACACCAACTCCATGGGTTTAAACGTGTTCATGTGCCACATCCAGTCAATGGAAACGGTATAATCAATATGAATCATGATGGCAAGAATGATTCCTACGAACGAGCAAGACGTTTTTATACACACTCCAAGAAAAAAAAAAAAAATTTTTTTTTTTTTTTTTTTTTTTTTATACAAAAAAAAAATTATTTTGAGAGTCATCTAAAAATATTTTGAACAAACATGAACTGAGGAAAGTTTACCATGAAATAAAAACAGCACTACTCTAACTATAGTAATAGTACTACTACTGATCCTAAAACAAAAAAACATTTTTTTCCTCGACCATTCGTTGTGGGAAAAGTGTGCAAACCCCTCTGGCCACATTTCCACTCTCCAGCCATAGACTCAAGATTTGAGAAACGTGTACCCATCGAGATTTGAGAAACATTGACCCTAGAATCTTGTGAAATAAACCACACCACCACTAGAATACAGACAAAAATTTTTTTTATTAACATCATTTTAATGTTTGATCGGGTTGAGGGGTGCGTGCAGTATCTCACTCACACCCCCCACCACTGCATTCCAACGATGACACCGCGCTTCATGACAAAACATGCACTTGTCGTGTTCTTTCGCGTTCGTCAACAAGACGACTTGCACATTTTTGATGGGGTGGTAAGGGCTCAAACCGACCGTTATCGCCTTCCACTGGGCTTTGGTCGACGCGTCGGTGACGTACAGCCTGCTGACTCCCAACGTCGTCACGTTCTCCAACAAGGTGGTCGCATAGTCTGGACTATCGTCGACGCTATAGGAAACGGCTCCGTTCGTGAGGGTGTAACTTTGATCCCGCAAACACAATGCCGCCATGCCACCCTTGTGAAAAAAGGTTTGCACATTGGGTCGTTTCGCTATAAAGCTGCGGCTGTAATCGGGCAAACGGCGTGGGGGACCCGTCCACTGCTGCTGCGGATTGAACCGTGGACGATAGCGTGGACTGAACCGTTGCGGGTGGAACCGTTGGGGATGGAATCGTTGCGGATGGAACCGTTGCGGATGGAACCGTTGGGGTGGTGCATTCCCACCACAATCGTAATCATCGTCATTATTACCACCAGCAGCAGCAGCAGTCTCAGCAAGGGGTTCAGCATCCGGTTCTGGATCGATACTCTCCATAGAAGGGCAGGGTGAAACGGGTTGTAGAATATGGTCCAACACTTCCATCGTGAGAGCACAGGAATGATCCAAACCACATCCACGACGGATTATATAGGCAAGGAAGGAAAAAAAAAAAAAAAAAAAAAAAAAAAAAGAGCTTGGGTACGTGACGTTGGAAAGTATGTTTTTTCCTGGTAATTTCACCTTGCAGAGCGAAGCAACCGCCTCTTTCCTTGGAAAATCTCCATGCTTGGCGAGGTAATATCCTTTTGAAAAAAAAAGTTTTATTTTCTAGCACGCGGTCGAAACATTGTGACCGCAATACCCAACGCTGAGCCAATAAGGAACGGTGTGACCCAACGCTCAGCCAATAAGAAACGTTGTGACCATAAAAGGCAATGCACGCGGATGGATTTTTTTTGGCAGTGGCTGGCTATAAAAAGGTCGAGCTACTACTGTTGCGCATCATTCTGTCTCACCATGTGCCTCGAGTATGTTGTTAGCACGAAATGGATATTTCACAAAAACGAATGGACTCCCCTCGAAATGTGTTTCACGTATATGGACGAGAATAGAACCGTGTATGTAATCAGACGAAACGGCAATTCCCTGACTTTCACCTTTGACGAAGTGGTTTCAAACTCGTTGTTGAATCCCAATCCTTTCTTGGAGTCCCCACACTGCTATAAAGATGATCAGATCCGGGTATGTGACTCGGACATGCAACAGTACTTGAGACTATTTTACCAAGAACTCGTGCACCGTTACCAGAAAGAGGATGTGTTGACTTTGGCCACGGACGATTGGACCACCTACTTGTACTTGCAGAACGTGTTACCGAAAGGAGTCATACGTTTCATGGGAGGCTATGTAAGATAGCGTCTACTTTTGCCAAGTGTTGGAGCAAATCCCTGCCACTCTCCTGAAAGAATGCAAGCCAACCCTGCAAAGAGCGCAGCAGCAGCAGCACGTCGACCCAAGACAAACTCGGGTCTCTGCAACCAGTGGAGAGGTCCACTCGATGATCGTCGTTGTCGGCCTCGCAACCGGGGTTCTGGATACCACCCCCGCCCAGGAGGACTTCCCTGTAACCAGTGGAGGGGTCCTCCACGCCAAGGGACGACACGTCAACGTGGTGCTGCTGATCCACACATCAAAACTTATTTTCACCAAGGCGGGATGGCCGTCGTGTGCTTGATGGACAAGAGCTTTACCCTGACCAACGGCGTCGTGTCCTACAGTGTAGACGACGACCCACAGTTTGCCACCCACTTGATGGAAACCGTCACACGACTGGGCGTCGGCCTCCTCTACATGACCGACATGTGCACCAAACAGCAGTGGAAAGCGATGACGATGCCATTGGAACCCTACAATCCCCTTCGAAAAATTCAAACTGTTTTGTTGAACGCCCGCAAAAGCCACGGAACGTGCTTGTTTTGTAAAAAAGAAAAGTGCCACCGTTGGAATGCCGTGGTGAAAGGTTGCAGTGAAGTGCTTCGGACTCTTCTCAACCCCATCAAACATTGAAAAAAAAATTGTTTTTTTTGTTTATGAATAAATCTGCACAAAAATGGTGCACGTTTACTAAAAAAAAAATTCTTGTTTTTTCTTTCACTCTAATTCATCTATTGAAACTCATTACTTTTGTTTTTTAATGAAGACCTTTGGATTTTATACATTAGAATTCATCTATTGAAACTCATTACTTTGGATTTTTAATTAAGACCTTTAGATTTTATACATTCGATTAAATAATTCATCTATTGAAACTCATTACTTTGGACATTTAATTAAATAATTAATCTTTGAATAACAATTTTTTAACATCTTTTATAGGGTCCCCCATACTTGAGAGTTGCTCGTCTAGACCTTGCCACCTTTTTCACACAATAATTTGCACTCCTTCACAAAAGACTTGATACTAAAATTGCGATTTCGTGCATTGTGGTGCCGAAATTAATGATTGACGTGAATTGTAACCGTAACCTGGTGTTTTTCCTGGACGGTCGCAATCATTACGGTCCGAGTGTTTGAAAAGGGATGCCGAGAAGCAGCAGTACTTGGATGAACGCAGAATGAAATAAAGTGCCGTGATTAAGGAAAAGGATGCAATTATCAAGAAAAAAAGATGCATTGATTCGTGAATACAATATTAACCTCCACGTATCTTTCGGGATGTGTCCTGACACGACAGGACATGGGGGGAGACTTATCGAGCCAACAGTAGATGGTGGTATTTATTTAATTTAGCGTGGTTGAATAGTTATTATTAAATGTTGGTACTGAATCTACAAATGTAATTCTCAAGCTGTATACACACTCACCAAAAAAACTTATAAAAAAAAAAATATATATATATATATATATATATATATATTTTTTTTTTTTTTTTTTTCTTCTTCTTCATCAAATATATCATGATAAATAATTTTGGGTGGTGCCAACGATGTGGGGGAAATTTTAATACTTAGATTTAAAAAAAAAAAAAAAAAAAAAAAAAAAACATTTTTTTTTTTTTTTTTTTTAAATCTAATTATTAAAATTTCCCCCACATCGTTGGCACTACCCAAAATTATTTATCATGATATGTTTGATAAAGAAAAAAAAAAAAAATTTTTTTTTTTTTTTTTTCTAATTATTAAAATTTCTAATTTTTTATCTAATTATTAAAATTTCCCCCACATCGTTGGCACTACCCAAAATTATTTATCATGATATGTTTGATGAAGAAGAAAAAAAAAAAAAAAAAAAAAAATTTTTTTTTTTTTTTTTTTTTTTTTTTAATCTAAGTATTAAAATTTACCCCACATCGTTGGCACCACCCAAAATTATTTATCATGATATATTTGATGAAGAAGAAAAAAAAAAAAAAATTTTTTTTTTTTTTTTTTTTTTTTTTTTAAATCTAAGTATTAAAATTTCCCCCACATCGTTGGCACTACCCAAAATTATTTATCATGATATGTTTGATGAAAAAAAAAAAAAATTTTTTTTTTTTTTTTTTTTTTTTTTCATCAAACATACCATGATAAATAATTTTGGGTAGTGCCAACGATGTGGGGGAAATTTTAATACTTATCCAAGCATGTTCAATGATGGCATCAAGTCCAAAATTATTTTTTTGTCTTTTTCTTCAAACTTTCTCATCAATTCTATTCGAACATGTGCTATAATATTATCTTTTTCCATAATTACTTGTCGTTCTCTTTCAATGATATTGTCTTTTTCCATGATAATATTGTCTTTTTCCATAATAATTGCATCTTTTTCCTTAATAATGTGTCGATCTTCTTCCATAATAGCATCTAGTTTCGCCCCTAATTCGGTACGAACCCGTTCTACCGCAGTCAAAATTTCTTGCTGCTTTTTACCAAATCGAAAGGGCTCCTTGAAAACAGAATCCATTAGCGCGTTTCTAGTTTCTACTTGATACTTGTTCCATTCCATGGTATCCAACTCTACGAGAGACTTGTTTGTTATAATCGGAACAATCCGCTCATTCAATGCTATAAAATTTTCAGGCAACACCGCGTCCTCATTATAAACGAAACTGTTAAACCAATCCAATTGCTTATCTTTTAGAAGCGGTGCGATGAACTGACGCACGGGTGAAATGTTTTCGTAATCCGTGTGCCAAGCACTCTTTCCCGCAGAACCCACTTTCCAAACCCGATGCCGATCCAAAGGAGCGCTATTGAGATGTTTCAAATGTACATGTTCTTTTAACCCTCTAACGCCCAAGACGGCCGAAACGGCTTCACATGCAAAAGCCCAGCACCCGCCCGAACCGGCTTAAGTCATTAAAGCTACTGGCTATCCCCCTAACCCAGAGAAGGGCAATCCGTCATTCCCTCACTACAATGCTCCCTCCTTTCGCCTGAAGCAGTAGGGTAGTTTCCCTTAATGACAAACAACAAGTTAGGGATCGGCTTTTAACTGCGCCCTTTCATATACTTCTTCCAAGCTTGGTTTCGGACCGGACAGTTTTGTGTGGCTATTGAATAGAGAATTTGGTTTCTTCACAATCGAACAGGCTCGTTATAGGAAAACATTGTCGAAAGAAGAAATAGAAAGAATTCTTTTAAATGATACGGATGAGTGGGATTTAAATTCAAGCGACGAAGACGATCTAACAAAATATGATTTGGAGAATTCAATCCAAGAGGATAGTGTCTCCGATAGTGACAGTGACGTAGATGAAGTCCCGGAAATTGAAAGAAACGATGATATTTTTTGAATGGGAATCGAACAATATACGGAACGATGATATATCCATTCCAAACTTTAATTCGCATGCTAGTCCTGTTCATGACTTGCCGCCTGGGTCTTCACCATTAAACTATTTGAAACTCTTCCTGACGGACGCGAGAAATCACATATTTTCACGGTAATTAATATCACAGAGTTATTTTCAAACCTACAATTTGGAAATGTAATTTTCTTGTATAGCATGTTAATAATTTTACTTAAAAAATGAAGCATTTTAGGAACATAATTATGTCAATGCTATTCTTTTAGCATAGGTTTCTCGGTCAAATTAATAATTCCTCTTTATGAACTGAGAATATCTTATAAAATGAGTATATTTATGTGAAACATAAAATAATCATTTTTCGCCCCTTATGAAAAGTTCTTACTACGAATTCCAATTTGGTTTGCTTCGCAAACCAACACTACGGCCACTGCATGGCAAGCACATGACAGTTCTTTTAGTGGGGTTTGTTCATCACGAGGTTGCCCGTGAGTTCTTTTCGTGGTGACGCATATCTCTTGCAAAAATGTTAAGATTTAATTGAAAAAATATTTATTAAAAAAAATCAACAACAATAATTCAAAACAATAATTCAATTCTAAACAACAATAATTCAATTCTATTAAATTAATTTGAAAATGTTCTAGATTAAATTTTAAAATTCGGGCTTCGTACAAAAATCGCAAAACATTCGGGCTTCCCTGTGTGCCAAATTTCATTCTAATAACTGCCATAGATTCATCAGGACAGTCCACGCACGCAGACAAACGCTTACTTTTATAATCGTAGAGATGAGTACTTTCAAATAAAATTTTACACACAAATATATAATAATTAATATGACTTCACTGGATAGGAGAATTTTTAATAAAATTAATTTGATTTTTATACGAATAGCAAAATTATAACTATAACGCTAAATGTTCTACCGCAAAACATTTTTAATATACATAGGACTTAACAGACTTGAAAACGCTTTTTAATCGCATGCTTGCTTATGTATTAGACAGTCGGAGATACAAGAGAATTTTAAGATATACGTTATGATGAAGTAGCAGTCAAGTATTAGAAAATATATTAATTAATTTTTGTTCTTTAAAAATGTGTTAGTCTAATCAAAGATTGAGGAATATATTATTTAGGAAAACCATATTTAAGTATAAAGAATTAACAAGTGATAAGATATAAATTGTAGTCAATTATTTTTTGCTATATTTTCTTCACAACTAATAAAATGCGTGATAGATACATATAAGTAACTAATGTCCAATACCCAATGCGACTTACAAGTTGAAACAAGCACTTCATATACACCCCCTTACAAAGCACGGGACGTCCCGTGCATTAAGAAAGTACCTAGATGACCATAGATGATGTGTAAAGGGGGAAGAAATTATTCGATTTTCCTAATGGTTTCTCGGCCGTTCTGGGTTTTTGAAGACATCGTCTTGAGACCCGTGTGGCCGCTAGAGGGTTAAACCATTCAAGTAACTAACGGACATTATTAAATCCGCACACTCCGGCATGGGTTTATTTATATAAAAATGATGCTCGCCTGTTTTCGCTTTAACTCGTCTGAATCTTTTTTTCGTACTAAAATAATCTTTTTCTTCACGGCCCAATGCCATTTCATCATTCCAATTGCATTGCGATTTCACGTCACTCACATACCGCATGGCATTGATCAAATGCTGCGTCGACTCGATGCTTACGAGGATTTTGCAGGGTATCTTTCTTTGTACGACCATTCCGGCCTCCATTTTGACTTTGGACCAATGACTTTTAAATTCTTTTGTATGCTCTAAAGGCATATAACAAATCATATGTTTATGGACTCTGTACATGGGATCCTCGTTAGGTAATCCATCGCACACACACCAATACGGAAGAAAGAATACTTTATCCAAAAGATTCTCACGCATCCGCATAAAACTCTGGATGGCTCCAGCTCGTACCATCAGGTGAAACCATACCAGTCGCGTTTGACCTACATGGTGCAACACGACCCATTGCCATTCGATATTCAATCTCGGATCGAATTCCAAGGCATTTTGCAAGAAACCCGACTGAATGGGTAACGGATTCGTAAAAAGTGTACTTGTATCTATATACAATTCTGGCTTTTCCTCGTCATATTTTTTTATATTGACATGTGGATTTTGAATCCAGTTTTCATAATCGAAATTCAGTTTCATAGTCCATTTTATTTCATTTTGCTTCAAATACTTCTGTTTTCGTTTCGTATCTTGCAATTGCTGCTTCACACGATCGCGTTTCATTTCCAAACAATCATACCGGTGTTGGTAATGATCTTGGCCGTCGCCCCGCACCCAGAAAAAACTCGAGGCACCAAGGACACTTGCCGTTACATTTTAGAGCGTGCTTCTCACCAAAATGTAGAATCATTCCTCTCGGTAAAATCTTTTCGTTACATTTCACACACGGAACTGCATATTTACAGTCTCGAATGAAATTTTCATACTTTTTTGCTGTCATGGTTATAGGGTCCTGACGAAAACGTTTACTTTAGTGCACCTGAGGGTCGGGTCAAACTTGCGATGTGCACAGTTGATTACCAAAAATCAATTTTTGGAGGATGTTCCCCATGACATGTAAATACATGATTTTGTGAAAAGGTTATCAAATGTTTAGGTTTTACTGGCAATTTTTTTTTTTCCTGTACTATAATAATCCGTTAGAAAAATTTTTAAAAATTTTTGGAGAGCCTTAAAAAATTACTCTTAGCATTATCAAACACTTATCTCACGAGATCTAAAAAAAAATAATATCAAATTACTCAGCACACTTTGATCTAAATATCAGGTACAAACTCTATTGCAGGTACAAACTCGGAGACAACCTACCGTCAAAATCCTACATTTAATATGCGTACCCTTCTTTGTGGTCGATCAAAACATACTCATCCAAACCTGGAATCGTATCCTGAAAGACAATTCTCAAAGACAGCCCAAAAAAGGGACAAATCAATAAGAATGCCCATCGGGATTAAATCCCTTTCTATTTGGATGAGTTGGTTTAATTTAGAATTATTTTTAGTTTAGTTTTTTTTTAAATTTAGATGAGTTTGATGAGTTGATTTTTAAGTTTTTAAATACACCTTATACTCTAATAACCTTATACTCTAAACCTTAAACACTAAACCTTATACTCTAAACCTTATACTCTAAACCTTATACTCTAAACCTTAAACACTAAACCTTATACTCTAAACCTTATACTCTACACCTTAAACACTAAACCTTAAACTCTAAACCTTATACTCTACACCTTAAACACTAAACCTTATACTCTAAACCTTAAACTCTAAACCTTAAACTCTAAACCTTATACTCTAAACCTTATACTCTACACCTTAAACACTAAACCTTATTCTCTAAACCTTATACTCTAAGCCTTATACACTAAACCTTATACTCTAAACCTTAAACACTAAACCTTATTCTCTAATATCCTTAAACAATAATACACTTAAACACCTTCTACACACACGCACACTACATTTTATACACCACACCTATTATAAAAAAATGAAACTCTTAAAAAATAAAACTAATACTTACCTCGTTCGGCTTGTGAATGAACAAAAAAAATTCAATTCACCACCACTGGATCTGCTCGTGAATGAACAATAATTCAATTCACCAGGAGAACCTATTAAAAAAAATTATACTTACCTCGTTCGGCTTGTGAATGAACAAAAAAATTCAATTCACCACCACTGGATCATCATCTTCATCTTCACCACCACTGGATCTGTTCGTGAATGAACAATAATTCAATTCACCAGGATAACCTGTAAAAAAACATTATACTTACCTCGTTCGGCTTGTGAATGAACAAAAATTCAATTCACACTCTGGTTTGTGAATGAACAAAAAAATTCAATTCACCACCACTGGATCATCATCTTCTTCTTCACCACCACTGGATCTGTTCGTGAATGAACAATAATTCAATTCACCAGGATAACCTGTAAAAAAAATTATACTTACCTCGTTCAGCTTGTGAATGAACAAAAATTCAATTCACACTCTGGTTTGTGAATGAACAAAAAAATTCAATTCACCACCACTGGATCTTCTTCACCACCACTGGATCATCCTCTTCTTCTTGCGGCCGTGTGAAGGAACAAAAAAAGAATTCACTTCACCACCGGGCCGTGTGAATGAACAAAAAAAATTCAATTCACTCGCCACCTGTAGGGGAAAAAAACCTACCCCCAGGTTTTTGAAGCCTGGTTGTAGGCATCCAACACGAGAGATATTTTCTCGATGATGGGCATCCGTTTCAGGAGAAACAGGCATCCTTCCCGGGTGCACCAAGAGGCTTCCCCAGATACAGGCAACTCCACGTTTTACCGTGCAGGCCTCCAATGTCATGATCCCTCGAGAAACAGAAATCCGTCATCAGGACCAAAGTCTTGGGTACAAAGGTATCCATCCGTCCTTTATAAAAAGAACGAGCATCTGAACGACATACGTCGTATCAGGCATCCGTAATCGAAAAAAAACACAAGGTTTTTTTTCGAAACGAGCAAGCGCAACGAGAAAAAAATTCTCGAAACGCGCATCTGTTTCAATAAAGAAACAGGCATCCATACTCCCCAAAAAGGGGGTACAGGATCCTCAACCCATGCTGTGCATCCATGTATAGCCATACACGGGGTCAAACAGCATGGGTTATCGATTGCGTCTTCTTGCTTCGGGACTCGGGGAGGGACATGACAACAAAAGCGAAAAAAAAAATAAAAAGCGTGTCTTTATGCAGAGGTCTGGCCGGCTCAGTCCTTTGCATAAATCCCCACACACTCCACAAAGACCCAGTACGATTCCCTTACTAGCCCTGCAGGAGGGACATGTTTTTCGGGGAAATTGACTGGAATTGCGAAGGTGCAGGATGACACCACATGCGCCAAAAAAAAAAGCATACACACACACAGAGCAACTGTTTCTGCTCTTTTCCCCAATTCCACCGAACCGGGGGAAAAGAGAGCAGGAACAGGACAACAAGCAGCGAGAAGCAGCAAAAGCAACAAGAGTTTACTTACCAATGAGTCCGTTCACCACCACTGGATCTGTTCGTGAATGAACAATAATTCAATTCACCAGGATAACCTGTAAAAAAACATTATACTTACCTCGTTCGGCTTGTGAATGAACAAAAATTCAATTCACACTCTGGTTTGTGAATGAACAAAAAAATTCAATTCACCACCACTGGATCATCCTCTTCTTCTTGCGGCCGTGTGAAGGAACAAAAAAAGAATTCACTTCACCACCGGGCCGTGTGAATGAACAAAAAAAATTCAATTCACTCGCCACCTGTAGGGGAAAAAAACCTACCCCCAGGTTTTTGAAGCCTGGTTGTAGGCATCCAACACGAGAGATATTTTCTCGATGATGGGCATCCGTTTCAGGAGAAACAGGCATCCTTCCCGGGTGCACCAAGAGGCTTCCCCAGATACAGGCAACTCCACGTTTTACCGTGCAGGCCTCCAATGTCATGATCCCTCGAGAAACAGAAATCCGTCATCAGGACCAAAGTCTTGGGTACAAAGGTATCCATCCGTCCTTTATAAAAAGAACGAGCATCTGAACGACATACGTCGTATCAGGCATCCGTAATCGAAAAAAAACACAAGGTTTTTTTTCGAAACGAGCAAGCGCAACGAGAAAAAAATTCTCGAAACGCGCATCTGTTTCAATAAAGAAACAGGCATCCATACTCCCCAAAAAGGGGGTACAGGATCCTCAACCCATGCTGTGCATCCATGTATAGCCATACACGGGGTCAAACAGCATGGGTTATCGATTGCGTCTTCTTGCTTCGGGACTCGGGGAGGGACATGACAACAAAAGCGAAAAAAAAATAAAAAGCGTGTCTTTATGCAGAGGTCTGGCCGGCTCAGTCCTTTGCATAAATCCCCACACACTCCACAAAGACCCAGTACGATTCCCTTACTAGCCCTGCAGGAGGGACATGTTTTTCGGGGAAATTGACTGGAATTGCGAAGGTGCAGGATGACACCACATGCGCCAAAAAAAAAAGCATACACACACACAGAGCAACTGTTTCTGCTCTTTTCCCCAATTCCACCGAACCGGGGGAAAAGAGAGCAGGAACAGGACAACAAGCAGCGAGAAGCAGCAAAAGCAACAAGAGTTTACTTACCAATGAGTCCGATAGAATGGCGGATCGCATCGCTTCTTATACCCACCGCTGCAAAGTTTGAGCCAATAGGATCGCAGGAAAAAGCAGGTCGAAGCGTTGTGACCATATAAGGCAATATCCTTGAAAAAAGTTATTTTTTAGCACGCGGTCGAAGCGTTGTGACCATATAAGGCAATATCCTTCAAAAAGTTGTTTTTGGAACGCGGGGAAGTTTTTTTTTTTTTTTTTTTTTTTTTTTTCCTCATTATATCTACTTGAGATTTTAATACCCTCAGAGGTTATTTTTTTAATTCTGCCATTTTAACTTTGTTAAAAACAATTTTTTAATATCCACCCTTGGCCGGGTTCGATCCTACCATCTACCGCTCCACTGTTGGCGAAAAAAACCAGGTGCCTACGCCATTGAGCCACCGTTCAGTTGTAATGAATGCCGTTTGAAATGTATATATAGTTAACAACTATGACTTTTTTCGTCCGAAATAGGCTACAAGAC
This sequence comes from Metellina segmentata, assembly GCA_947359465.1. Classification (NCBI taxonomy): domain Eukaryota; kingdom Metazoa; phylum Arthropoda; class Arachnida; order Araneae; family Tetragnathidae; genus Metellina; species Metellina segmentata. The sequence goes on from OX375882.1 coordinate 7,365,308, forward strand.
TACGCGCAAATGATAAAATAGACTCTAATTGATTGGAAATGTAACGTTTGACAATGTTTTTTGATGTTGAAATGAACGAATCGTGTTGTTTAAAAGATGATGATTGGAAAACGCCATTCTTGATTTCGCGCGTTCACTTACGGAAAAACATACGAAATGGGCTTTAAAACCACGCGCAAACGTTAAAATATACTCAAATTAATTGAAAATGAAACGTTTGGTAATGTTTTTTGATGTTCAAATTGTGTAGATGATGGTTTGCAAAAAAAAAAACACCAATCTTGATTTCCACTTGAGGAAAACATACGCTTTAAAACCACGCGCAAACAGTTAATTTGGCCCTTGTTTAGCGAAAATATACTCAAATTAATTGAAAACGAAACGTTTGGTAATGTTGTTTTGTATTTAAATAAACGTTTTCAGGATTTCGGGGTTCGAGTTTAATCCCACGATTTTCGCGTGTTGCTTTTTAACGACGCCCACACGCAAAACAATGAAAAAGGCTCTTGTTAATTGAAAAAATAAATTTTATAGATTGTGTTTTAAATAAACGTTTTTCGTCATTTCTTCGTTCATTTCTACTTTAACATTTCTGTTTGCAATATCGTGCTACGTGAAAGCTGATAAATCTTAAAAATTTTAAATTGTTTTAAAAATACGAAACCACTCCAAAAATGAACACTACAATTACGCCTTGTTACTGCAATTAATTTCATATTTTTGTGCACATTTCCTGATTTTATATGAATTTTTTAAAATATCGTTGGGACTTGGGAAAAGTAGACCAAAATCTACCCATTTCGTGCTGCCATCTATCCATCGACTTTGAACTGACATTTATAGATTTTGCTTTAAAAATTCATTTCTTCACTTGAATGTATACTTAAAAAATCTAAATTCAATTGGGTGACTGAAAACTTTTTTTTGTTGTTGCTGCCACGACAGATTTAACATGCACCATTCCAATCGTGAGAGAAATGGCGTGGTATTGAAAACGGTGACCCTTTTATATCCCATCCGTTTTAACCAATCAGGTGATTATTTTTTTCTAATTTTTTTTTTTTTTTTTTTTTTTTTTTTTTTTTTTTTCCTGCGGGGATATAAAAGGGGGTGCTGCTCCAGAACATTTTTGTTTTTTGACTGTCTCTCTCTCGCATAAAACTAGATTTGAGAGAACCTTGCATTCTTTAGGATTTTTGACTGTCTCTCTCTCTCGCATAAAACTAGATTTGAGAGAACGTTGCATTCTTAATGATATCGATATATTGGATCGCATAAAAATTTTTGTTACAAAGGTTTTCAGTTGATTTCTGAGAAAACGTTGCATTCGTTTTTGATTGGATGATATCGAAAACATTTGATCGTATAAAAAAGTTTTGTTACAAATGTTTTCAGTTTATGATTTTGATTTCTGAGAGAACGTTGCATTCTTAATTCTTTACACAACCTTACAGCCCATTCCAGTCAGTTCATTCCAGTCAGTTCAAAGGTCAAAGGTCAAAGGTTATATATCTATATTATATATATAATATAGATATAGATATAATATAGATATAGATATGTCTTTGAAAAAGTATTACAATTTGATTCAAGACACTAAAACTGCAGTGTCGTGCATTCATTGCAGTGAAAAGATTGTCCCGAAAGCAATGATGCAGCATTTATTGCAAGTGCACGGTATCCAATATAACTTCAAGTGTCCTTGGTGCCTCGATTTTACTTGGATACGTGGTGACGGTCAGAATCCTCATCGACACCGGTACGATTGTTTGAAAGCCAAACGAGATGCGGAAAAGTGTGCGTTGGACGATCGCAAACGCAAAGAGCGGTATTTGGCTGAACATGAAACCAAAAAAATGAAATGGTCTGCACTCACCAACCCGCCTCAACAACTGTTTGAGTATTGGAATTGTGAAGAGTGTACGCATTGGATCGAGCATCCGCATTTCAACGATACCAAACTGTCTTGCCAGGAAGTTCCTGAATTGTATGACGAGTCGATTGCATCCAGTTTCGACACGGTCTTGTCCCAAGTACCCTTTCTGTCCAAAACCAACAACAATACATTGGAATTTTGTACCAGTTTGCATATGGATTGGCGCTGGGTCGCTTTGCACCACGCAGCCCATACGAAACTATTGTGGTATCACGTGATGGTGCGAGCGGGAGCTATGCAAAATTTGATGCGCATGGAGACTCTAAAGGATAAAATATTCTTTCTCCCGTACTGGTGCGTGTGCGATGGTTTGCCCAATACAGATCCCATGTATAAACTCCACAAACATATGATTTGCGTGCTGCGTTTCGAGGACAAGGACGCATTTAAAAGTTGTTGGTACAAGGTGAAAATGGCAGAGGGCATTCGCGTACAAAAAAATACGCCCTGTAAATTAATGAAACATATTAAATCCACTCAACATTTGATCAATGTCATGTGTTATGTGAGTGATTTTCGATCCCAATGTAACTGGACTGAAATTGCTTTGCAAAAAGCAAACGAGGAACGGGAAGGTCGTGAGGATGATTATTTAGGCATGAAAAAATTTAAAAGTGGTCGCCAGAAAAGGGGTAGTCATCACTTTTATTTGAATCGAACCATGCCCCAGCACTCAGCTCTCATGTTATCCCTCACTTACCGAAACGGTTTAAAGGAATATATGGACTTTAGACACAAGAATAGTGCCCCTTGAATGAGAGCCTGGTTGTGAATAAAAGTGGGGATGGATGGTATACCACCTATGAGAATATTGATTCCCTGCGTAGACATGTGATTCCCCTTCAACGCGACAAGCAGTTGGATTTGGAGAACAGTTTTCAATCCGATGCGTGCAGCAGCAATAATCGATTCAACGAATATATTTATTTGAATGAATGGATCGTGCCTGTTGTACTGTCACCCACCGAGTCTGTATGGGATTTGGCTATGCACGACTGGACGCACCGGCAATTAACTTTGGGCAATGCACTGATGGACCTGGTGCTTCGGCAGCCCTTTCGATTTGGTAAAAAACAACAGGAGATTTTGACGGCCGTTGATCGTGTTCGAACCCAAAAAGATGCCGTGATTGAAAAGGGACGACACACTATCAGGGAAAAAGATGCAATGATTACAGAAAAAGATGCCATAATTACAGAAAAAGATGCAATAATCAATCAACTCATTTTCCAAATGTCAAGTTTAATCCCATTTGATTTGGATTGACACGTTGTTTTTTAAAAATAGAACCCAAACATGGACATAAATTTTTATTTTCGAGGTTGTCCCGGTGCCAATCCCGTATGACATGTACCCTATGACGACGACTGTCAAACAGACACTAGTCTCTGGTTTTACAGTCCATGCCATAGGTGGCGTACAGTCGGTCGAAAAAATAGATGAGCACCGTGACCCCATGAAAAAAATTTCCTAAATTGAAAACGACCCATTTTGAATTAAACGTGCCTTTTATATTTTTTTTTATTTCCAAGATTGGATTTGTAAATGAATTAAACGTGCCTTTTATATTTTCCAAGATTGGATTTGAAAATGAATTAAACGTGCCTTTTATATTTTCCAAGATTGGGTTTGAACATTTATTGGCAAAAGCGATGTGAATTACGCGTGCCTTTTATTATTTTCCAAGATTGGGTTTGAACATTTATTGGCAAAAGCGATGTGAATTACGCGTGCCTTTTATTATTTTCCAAGATTGGGTTTGAAATTGAAAACGAATTACGCGTGCCTTTTATTATTTTTAATTTCCAAGATTGGGTTTGAAATTGAAAACGAATTACGCGTGCCTTTTATTATTTTTAATTTCCACGATTGGGTTTGAACATTTATCAACAAGATGGCAACATTCGAGTGATGTTTTTTTTTATCTCGCCAATCAATTGAACGTGCACCCCCAATTGTTTTATTTACTCCCCCCCTGTTTGTTTTTTTTTAAGTGAGACCCATACCAGAAGATTTGCCTTCCACAAAATAAAAATTTTTTATACCGTGTCATGCAAAGTCAGCACATAAAAAAAAATGTTTATACCGTGTACCTCTTCCAGGAGTTTTGCATCATTCAACAAAAAACACGTCTCGCTCAATAAACAATATGAGTATACATTAAAATGCTTAGTGTGTCAATCAGAAAACAAAAGATTCACCTGAAGCATATTTTTTAATAAGGTTTGAAATGAAACACATATCATAAATAAAAAAACATTTATTCATTTTGAAAAACATGTGTATGATACAGGAACTACAATCTTCATCCCAGTTCATTAAATTAGCAATGAGATCCATTTGATTCATGTGCACGTTCAATCTGTTGCAGATTTCATGTTTCCCACCAATCCTGAAAAACTAAAAGGGCATAATTATTTGATACACATGTTAAATCTGTTGTGGATTTCATGTTTCCTGAAAAGGGAATAATTATTTGATACACACATTAAAAAAAAAATCTGATGCAGTCATGTATTGTGTGAACGCATGAAAATGTATCCAGAACGTGTGAAAAGGATTGTCACATTCATCGACAAAAAGAAAACACAATATAGCATCAATTCAAACTACACATAAAAACAAAACAATTTCCAACTCATCCTGAAAGCACTCCATGATTTTGATTTCTGAGAGAACGTTGCATTCTTAATTTCTTTACACAACCTTACAGCCTTTTCCGCAGGGTTCATTCCGCTGGGTTCAAAGGTTATATATAATATATAGATATAATATAGATATGTCTTTGAAAAAGTATTACAATTGGATCGAAGACACTAAAACTGCAGTGTCATGCATTCATTGTAATGAAGAGATTGTCCCGAAATTAATGATCCGGCATAATTATTTGATACACACGTTACTGTACCTGTGTAACAAAACAATGGTAATGATTTCCAACTCATCCTGAAAGTACACTCGTACAAGAGGGGCCAGAGCACACTCTGATTCGAGTGACCATCAGGATTTTTTTTTTAGAGGAAAATTACCCGAATGATACTACATGTTTTACAGTAGTCATGTCTCGCTAGATCAACAACAAAAAATTTCTTGAAATGTGTCAAGTGGGGAAAAAGATACAGTCGCTCGATAAACATTCCTTGAAATGTGTCAGTTGTTATTTTTTCAAAAGCTGGTGGGAAAAGAATCTCTGTGTATTGTACTCTGGGATATGAATCAGGATGATTGTTGATGGAAATTAATTTTAACAAATACATATTACACACACACACTTGACAGGTCAGGGTGGAATTTGTAAATTGACACACTCTCAGCAAATATGAATTATTGTTTACTTTGGCACATGAAATGAATTTTTTTACAAATACTTGACAGGATACGAAATTTGTAAAATTGACACATGAATCACTCTGAGCAAAATATGAATTCAATCCAACTTTGGCACACCATGTTCGTCTCACACACACACACACAAAATAATCCCACTGCAGAATTATTGTGACATGACACATTCTAATATACTCGGGGATATGAATCAGGAGATGATGTGGAAATGAATTTTTTTACAAATACTTGACAGGATACGAAATTTGTAAAATTGACACATGAATCACTCTGAGCAAAATATGAATTCAATCCAACTTTGGCACATCTCCCAAAATAAAATAATAATCAATTGAAATGAGTACAGTCGTGTTTGTTCATCTATCTCTCAAGAGTACACACACACACACACACAAACAATCCCACTGCAGAATTATTGTGGCATGACACAGATCCTTATTCAAAACAAAACAATCTCACTGCAGAATTATTGTGGCAGATATTTTTTAATTTCCAAGATTGGGTTTGAACATTTATTGGCAAAAGCGATGTGAATTACGCATGCCTTTTATTATTTTTAATTTCCAAGATTGGGTTTGAACATTTATCGACAAGATGGCAACACTCGAGTGATGTTTTTTTTTCTCTCGCCAATCAATTGAAGGTGCACCCCCAATTGTTTTATTTACTCCCCCCCCCTGGTTTTTTTTTAAGTGAGACCCATACCAGAAGATAAAATTTTTTATACCGTGTCATGCAAAGTCATCACATAAAAAAAAAATGTTTATACCATGTACCTCTTCCAGGAGTCTCGCATCATTCAACAAAAAACACGTCTCGCTCAATAAACAATATGAGTATACATTAAAATGCTTAGTGTGTCAATCAGAAAACAAAAGCTTCACCTGAAGCATATTTTTTTAATAGGGTTTGAAATGAAACACATATCATCAATAAAAAAAAACCTTTTATTCATTTTAAAAACATGTATGATGCAGGTAATACAATCTTCATCCTTGCCCCCCATTCGATTAGCAATGAGATCCATTTGATTCATGTGCACGTTCAATCTGTTGTGGATTTCATGTTTCCCACCAATCCTGCAAAACTAAAAGGGCATAATTATTTGATACACATGTTAAATCTGTTGTGGATTTCATGTTTCCTGAAAAGGTCATAATTATTTGATACACATGTTAAATCTGTTGTGGATTTCATGTTTCCCACCAATCCAGGTGTCCTGAAAAGGGTATAAATATTTGATACACACGTTAAAATAAAATAATCATAAATAAAAAAAAACATTTATTCATTTTGAAAACATGTGAATATAAATACAATCTTCATCCCAGTCCATTCAATTAGCAATGAGATCCATGATTTTGATTTCTGAGAGAACGTTGCATTCTTAATTTCTTTACATAGATATGTCTTTGAACCAGTATTACCATTTGATTCAAGACACTAAAACTGCAGTGTCATGCATTCATTGCAGTGAAGAGATTGTCCCGAAATTAATGATCCGGCATAATTATTTGATACACACGTTACTGTGCCTGTGTAACAAAACAATGGTAATGATTTCCAACTCATCCTGAAAGCACACTCGTACAAGAGGGGCCAGAGCACACTCTGATTCGAGTGACCATCAGGATTTTTTGAGAGGAAAAAATCACTCAAATGATGTGAAAACATTTTACACTGAACATACCTGTAGATCAACACACGAAATTTTCATTTGAAATATATATATATCAGGATACATTCGATTTATAAAATCAACCAGATATATTTTACATTGAAATGCAACAATTGTATAAAATCAGTTGACAGTATTCATGTCTCGCTCAATAAACATTCCTTGAAATGTGTCGGTTGTTTTTGTTTTTTTCAAAAGCTGGAGGAAAAGAATCTTTGGGATATGAATCAGGATGATGGAAATGAATTTTAACAAAATACATATTACACACTTGACAGGTCAGGGGGGAATTTGTAAATTGACACACTCTCAGCAAATATGAATTATTGTTTACACATGAAAAAAAAAACACACACCTCCCAAAAAAATAAAAATCAATTGAAATATAAAATGTCAGTAGTCATGTTTGTCTCTCACACACAATAACAATCCCACTGCAGAATTATTGTGACATGATCCTTATTCTAATATGATACGAATCAGGATGATTGTTAACGTGGAAATGAATTTTTTTACAAATACATATCACATACAGGTCAGGAGGATACGAAATTTGTAAAATTAACACACGAATCACTCTGAGCAAATATGAATTCAATCCAACTTTGGCATACCTCCTCCCCCCCCCAAAAAAAATCATCAATTGAAATATAAAATGAGTAATGTATGTTAAATGTTATGTAAGTGTATGTTAAATCTGGTAACAACAGATTTAACATACACCAGCCTATTGAAAATGGATTCATTTTTTTTTTAAATTTTATCTTGTAGACAATTTATTGTTTTGAGTTTAAAATATTTCTTGTTGATAGAATTAATTTAAAATGTTGATAGAATTATTTCTTGTTGATAGAATTAATTTAAAATGTTGTCCTCGCATCTACCCCCCCTTTAGTCTGGTAACAACAGATTTAACATACACAAGCCTATTGAAAATGAATTCATTTTTTTTTTAAATTTTATCTTGTATAGACAATTTATTGATTTGAGTTTAAAATATTTCTTGTTGATAGAATTAATTTATTGCTAATTGTTTTGATTTATTTCTTGTTGATAGAATTAATTTAAAATGTTGTCCTCGCATCTACCCCCCCTTTAGTCTGGTAACAACAGATTTAACATACACAAGCCTATTGAAAATGAATTCATTTTTTTTTTTAAATTTTATCTTGTATAGACAATTTATTGATTTGAGTTTAAAATATTTCTTGTTGATAGAATTAATTTATTGCTAATTGTTTTGATTTATTTCTTGTTGATAGAATTAATTTAAAATGTTGTCCTCGCATCTACCCCCCCTTTAGTCTGGTAACAACAGATTTAACATACACAAGCCTATTGAAAATGAATTCATTTTTTTTTTAAATTTTATCTTGTATAGACAATTTATTGATTTGAGTTTAAAATATTTCTTGTTGATAGAATTAATTTATTGCTAATTGTTTTGATTTATTTCTTGTTGATAGAATTAATTTAAATGTTGTCCTCGCATCTACCCCCCCTTTAGTCTGGTAACAACAGATTTAACATACACAAGCCTATTGAAAATGAATTCATTTTTTTTTTAAATTTTATCTTGTAGACAATTTATTGTTTTGAGTTTAAAATATTTATTGTTGATAGAATTAATTTAAAATATTTATTTCTTGTTGATAGAATTATTTTAAAATGTTGTCCTCGCATCTACCCCCCCTTTAGTCTGGTAACAACAGATTTAACATACACAAGCCTATTGAAAATGAATTCATTTTTTTTTTAAATTTTATCTTGTATAGACAATTTATTGATTTGAGTTTAAAATATTTATTGTTGATAGAATTAATTTAAAATATTTATTTCTTGTTGATATAATTATTTTAAAATGTTGTCCTCGCATCTACCCCCCCTTTAGTCTGGTAACAACAGATTTAACATACACCAGCCTATAGAAAATGTGTTCATTTTGTAGTAAAGTTCAGGGATTATTATTATGCTTTTTTATTTTATTTCAGGCAATTTATTGATTTGAGTTTAAAATATTTATTGTTTTGATTTAATTCTGCGTTAATAATTATTTCTTGAATTAATTAAAATCACGATCACATAATTTAAATCAAATTAATGCATTTAAAATAAATGACAAACGTAGAAATTCACTAAAAAAATCGAAAATTCACTAAAAAAAATCGAAAATTCACTAAAAAAAAATTGAAAATGAATGAAAAAAATACAGTGGATTTATTAAAATAATTGGGATTTTTTTAGTAAATTTGCAAGATTATTTAAAAAATTTCTTCAGCTGGATTCGATCTGACGCTGCCGCGAAAACGCACTACGCCAAAAGTGCCACGCCCCCTTCGAAATCGCTAAAATCGCATGTTTTAGGAGTCATTTTTGATGAAATTAGACCTTTTAACCAGTCTAAAACTAAAAACTAACACTTGTAAACGATAGATGGACTTGAAATTGATCTGAAACAACACTTTGATAAGGGTTTTATGCTCTAATTTATGCATAAACAATCATTTTCGAAAAAATTTTCGGAAACCGATTCTGAAAATTTTTTCGAAACCGATTCTGAAAAATGTTTTAGAAATAATTCCTTATGCATAAATTAGAGCATAAAAGTGTTGTGTCAGATCAATTTCAAGTCCATCTATCGTTTACAAGTGTTAGTTTTTAGTTTTAGAATGGTTAAAAGGTCTAATTTCATCAAAATGACGCTCCGAAATGTGTCATTTTACACCATTTTACGCCAATTGCAATAGTAGGGAACATACGCAGCGGATTTCACCGCAGCGAGAGTATTTCTAGCTTGCCGTGCATGGATGGTTATGCACGGCAAGCTAGAAATACTCTTGCTGCGGTGAAATCCGCATGCAAATGATGGATTGCATGCGGTTTTATCGAAAATGATGTTGGTCTTTAAATCCCGAACGTATTTTAATTATGTATTCAATATTTAAAACAAATTATACACAGTATACAAAACCTAGACACTGGAACTTATTTTGAGACGTCAACAGATTTAACGTGCATGCAAAACCTAGACACTGGAAATTATTTTTTGTTACAACAGATTTAACGTGCGCAAGATTTTTAAAAACACAAAATCCTGACAGCATGCAATTTTTTTTTCGAAAGAAAGATCTGAGGAAGCAAACAATGTCTGATTTGTTTTATATTCGATTGGGTGAGAATATCTTAAAAGGTTTTAATGAAATCGTCAACGTACACGCAATTTGAGAAACCTGTCCAGGCTACAACAGATTTAACGTGCGCCCAATTTTTAGAAACACAAAATCCTGACAGGATTTGAAAGCTATGATATCCTCAACGGATTTAACGTGCTTCCTGTTTATTTAAATTCAAACGCTCTGTCTTTTTTTTTTTACAAGATTTGCTTTTACTAATTCTTTTTGTCTTGGTTTCGAACTTTATTTGCCACGAGCGTCCCTTTTTCGCATGGGCTGTCACATGAGTCTATAGTCCCTTGTGAGGGGCATGTGATAGTTTTCTTACTATCTCTCCTTAATGGTGAGAGCTAAAGGGGAATTAACTCTACTATGACTATTTAAAGTTCGAGGAGCAGATCTATGTTGGTTCGAAACAAATACGTTTATTTGTTATTCTGGATTAAATACAATAAATATATACATTTTAGTAACAATGATGATAAAAGTAATAAACGATACCCATGGATGCATCCGTTACCTAAAGGAAATAATGGGAGAGAAGACGTTAGTAACTAGAGTTTAAATTGTTAGTAAAATCAGGGCTCGATGCCATGGCGGCAAAATCGGGGCCCTGGAGAAACGCTAGCTTTCTCGAGAGAGAGAGAAAGCCTCGCAAAGACGTTCTTTAGAATACAAGAATGCCCTTTTTCGGACTGGAGGTTATCCCCTCCCAAACAGGTTGCTATTCCGCGCACTTAGCGCCAAGCGCATTACCAGGGCAAGTATGTATCGCCCTCTTTGGGATTGAGTCTTACAATATATATATATATATATATATATATATATATATATGCCAGTGATAAATTTGGAGTAATTTTTTTTTAATGTTTTGGAAGTATAGCTTTTGTTCATTTTTTGGTGAAAATAAGATAATGGACTTCAAAACACCATTTTGAGAATTCCAGTGCTTAATGTCAAGAAACATCAGTTTCCCCCAACCTGTGTACTCTTAAAGAGAGGGGTGAATGTTCAGCTATCAACAGGAGACGCTCGCTCTTATCTCACCCAGTTTCACACAAAGACCCGTGACCACCCCTCTACTCGAACCCTGTGGTAAATTTTCTTACCTCCCCTAGAGGAACGCGCGTTCTGAAAGAGCCCACGAATGAAGTTGTTTTCAAAATACGAGCCCATGCGAAAAGGTTAAGGGGATACGGGACCCAAAAAAAGACTTAGAAATTTGAATAGGACGAAAAAAACAACTTGGATTTTAAAAAATGTTTGTTCTATTCTGCACCCATCAAAAGTAAAAATTTTGAATTCTGATGATTTTTAAAATAGTTATAGGCATTTTTATCGAGGGGGGCGTGGCCGTTTCAAACAGCTGACATTTGTTTACATTGTGAAAAAAGAGCCTTTACATTTATTTTATTCAGAATTTTTATTTCTTTCGGTTCAATTGGCAACACAGTAGTTAACTGCAACTGAAATTGTTGTTCTTAGCCGATTGTTTACATTCAGCTAGCGAATAACACGTTTATTTTGCTACTTCGATTTTTCAGTATTCGTGTTTTTTACAAAAGTTTACGTTTTCGAAATATTGTTGATTTGCTACACCAAGTATTCTTTGATTGTTCGATTAGTTTTGATCGATGATTTTCATTGCATAATACTATTTTGCTGCTGTGAAGTACCACTAGATTAGCAATTCAAGGTTCAACAGAACTTTTCTTTTGTTGTGATGGAAAAGTGCAAAGCACCTCGTTCAAGTGGACGTGTTTTGAAAAAACGGCCATCTAAATCTTCCAACAAAGGAAGAAACCTCAGTCAGAAGAGGTGGAAATCTCATGTTCCAGCCAATAATGATGATAATGCAGATGCAGCTTCAAACATTATTGCAGTTCCTGTTTTGCATCCAACTCATCTTTCCAGTACATCTGCAAGTTCTTCTTCCTCAACCCAAACTGTTGTCAGTGTTGATAATAAAGCCACATCTTTTTCCACAAGTGAAAAGAAGCTGGATGCATTCAACCAGAATGGAAGTGACTGTCTACAAGCTGCAGATAGTGTGCAATATTCTGTGATCCACAAGAATGTTTGGGCAGATCTCCTAAAAGATGTTTGTTGCAGTAACTGCTATGCAAAAAGCCTCTACGTCCATTTTTCCCAACGTAATGCTTTTGCCAGCAAAATTGAACTTCACTGCACGTCATGTGGAACGCATCACAATTCCACGTATTCCTCTCCACATCTACCTGGTAAGAAATCATTTGACATAAATCGAAGGGTGGTGAATTCTTTTTTGAGCATTGGAAAAGGTTCATCCGCTCTCGAAAAATTTTCACTGGGTATGAGCATGGATACGATGGACACCAGAACATTTACGAGCCACATGAAGCAAGTTGCAGTCGAAGGAGAAGAATTGAAAGAGGAAGTTTTAGAAAAAGCGAGGAAAATTGTTCGAGAAGCCCATGAAGCCGTTGACGAGAACCTCAAAACAAAGGACGTTCTCGACATTGCTGTTTCGTATGACGGGACGTGGCAAAAACGTGGTCATTCCTCTTTATATGGAATTGGCTTTGTAATTGACATTTTGACTGGTCTCGTGATCGACTACAAGTTGTTGTCGAAATACTGCCATATCTGCACTCAAACTAAAGCTGACCTTGGCGAAAATTCTCCTGAATTTAAAATTTGGTTTGAAGGTCATAAACCGTCATGCGACAAAAACTATGACAGTTCTTCAAACTCTATGGAAGTACAAATTGCCGAAATTCTCTGGAAAAGATCAGAGAACAAGTGTAAAATGCGCTACACTGTAGTTCTATCTGATGGAGATTCCAAAGCTTATCAGCATGTGCAGAAATTGAACGTTTATGGGAACCATGGAATCGAAAAAGAAGAGTGCCTCAACCATGTTTCTAAACGACTCGGAACGGGTTTACGAAACATTGTGAAAGAATGGAAGGTGAAAAAGACTACCTTGGGAGGTCGTGCAAAAGGCAGTCTAAAGGAAACAACAATAAAAAAACTGCAACATTACTATCGATGTGCAATAAAAAATAATATGCCAAATGTTGTGCAGACAAAAAGTGCAATTTTTGCAACACTGAAACATTGCATGTCAACAGATGCAAGTCCTCGTCATCAAAAATGTCCAGGAGGTCCAGATTCGTGGTGTTTTTTCAACCGAGCTGTCGCGAAAGGTGAAACTCCTCAAAAGCATGATGCGATGAAAATAACATTAAATGAGTTGGTGGTCGAGAAAATTATGCCTCTTTACCAACGGCTTGCATCAGATGACCTGTTGAAAAGATGTAGCCGAGGAAAAACACAGAACAACAACGAAAGTTTGCACAGTGTCGTCTGGTCGCGCTGCTCGAAGGAAGTTTTTGTTTCCAAGAAACGACTGTGCATAGCTGTAATTTCAGCAGTCAGCCATTTTAATATGGGCTGCACTGCATCTATAAGAATGATGAATGCTTTGGCAAAAACTTCTACTTGTGAATCGGCATTTAAAATTGGACAAAAAGTGGATAAACGTAGGATTTTAAATTCCAGACGTAAAAGTGATAAACGGAAGCAGCTGGCAAAACAACGTTTAAAAAGACTTAAAATAGACACTGAGAACTGTAAAATTAAGGCTGAAGGTGTTACGTATGGAGCTGGAAAGTTTTAAAGTTGTATGTATTCATTTATTTTGCTACATCTCTTTCCTAATGTTTAAATCATGTTTTCTCAATAAAAAATTTTTCTGTGTTTTCCTAACTTCAAATTGCTCCTCGCGATTCAAATATCAATAGATCTCTCTAATATTTTGTATTTACTTTGTTTATCATATTTAAAAGAAAATGACACATGGATTTTACTCTGATTACATAATTTCTTACCTAATTCATCAGATGTAGTAAAATTTTACCCGTAATTTAAAAAAAAATTTGTTTGCTAATTTTATAAATTTTTTTCTCAAAAAGTATACATTGTATGCAAAAAAGCATGTGTCAAATTATTTTAAATATATTTAAGAATCCTTATAAATTATTTAGAACAAATTTATCAAAATTTGAATCGCAAGGAGCAAATTTAAATTTACATTACTAAATTTTTTTAAACTTCAATATTTAAAAAAATTTTTGTTTAATTTTGATGAAACTTCACAAGTTCAATACAAATGTTGTGTTTAATAATTGTACAAAAAATTGAAAAAATCTGTTGGTAATTTAAAAAAATAATATTTTGGGTCCCGTATCCCCTTAAATGCTGCACGTCCAAAAAAATGTAACAAGATTGGCGTGAGAGAAGCACAACAATTCAATTAATCACAAATATTTTTTTTTACCCAATGTGTATTTTAAAAAAAATAATAATAATTAGCATCCTGGTGTAGCTTTGGGATTCTGAGGGTCCGATTCACAGCAACACTCGCGCGTTAAATCTGTTGTTGTAGGGCAGGATGTCAAGTTTCCCAAATCTCTGGTGTCATGATTCTCAAATCTTTCAGATAACCATGTTTCTCAAATCTCTGGTGCACGTTCAATCTGTTGTAGGGTCATGTTTCTCAAATCTCTGGTCCATGTTCAATCTGTTGTAGGGTCATGTTTCTCAAATCTCTGGTCCATGTTCAATCTGTTGTAGGGTCATGTTTCTCAAATCTCTGGTCCATGTTCAATCTGTTGTAGGGTCATGTTTCTCAAATCTCTGGTCCATGTTCAATCTGTTGTAGGGTCATGTTTCTCAAATCTCTGGTCCATGTTCAATCTGTTGTAGGGTCATGTTTCTCAAATCTCTGGTCGGTGCGTCTTTCTCGACAGCTTTAGCGTGCACCATTGTTTTTTTCTACCCGTGAGAAAAAGTCCAACCATATGAAATGGCGTTGTATTGAAAACGGAACCCTAAAAAGTTTTTTTACCTAATCAGAAACTAGGTCAAGTCAATATTTTTTTTTTTTGCTAAAATCACATCTGCTATGGCAAAAGTTGTGAAAGAACAATTCGGAAATGACTGGGTGAGAAACATTCAATAGTTTCCAAAATAATGTATTATTTCCTTTAATATAACAAGATTTTAATTTTCAAACCTATGTATTTCTTGAATTAAAATTTATCGATTTAAAATGTTGTTCTCCCATCTGCCCCTTTAGTCTGGTAGCAACAGATTTAACATACACTAGCCTATAGAAAATGGATTCATCTTGTAGTAAAATTCAGGGATTATTATTATTTAAGGCAATTTATTGATTAAAATATTTATTGTTTCCCTCTGAATGCCAAACCGCCCGAGACGGCTTTACATCCAGACGACCGCTGTCCGCCCGAACCGGCCTTAAACTAATCAGCGTATCTTCCCCTCTACCGGTGAGGAAAGGGTCTCGAAGATCGACCTGTCACCTTAAGCGATCATCAGGTGTCAGGGGTCCTTTTCTAACTACACATAATAGCTTCTTCACTCTGTCTGCGGATCGGATAAACTTTTGTGAGATATTTTGCTTTTAAAATGCCTGGGTAACGAAACACTCGGAAATACGAGGGTGAGTAAAAATAGATTTTTTACGAATAAAGCACTATTTTCATATATCGGACAGGGAATCCGAACTTAAGAAGGAAAGTGAAAATTTCAATTTCTTACAAAAAGTAGAACCATTACAAACATATTTGCGCAAAAATTTTTCCGAGCATTTTAAGCCGTACGCTCAGTTATCAGTTGACGAAGCACTCGTTAAATTTAAAGGACGTTTGGGCATTATACAATATATGCCCTTAAAACCCGCCAAACGAGGCATCAAAATTTGGATGCTGTGTACACCTTACTTAGGATACACACTGAAATGTACTGTGGGAAAAAAGACAACACCCCGGGATCAACAAATTGATTGGGATATGATGTTATGATGCATCTAGTAAAAGACATAACCCATAAAAGCCACACAATATACTTTGATTGCTTTTTCAGTAGCGTCATACTGATGAAAGATCTGCTAAAAATAGGAATATATTCTTGTGGAACTGTGATGGAAAACCGAAAAATTTGCCCAAAGAATTTAAAGTTATAGGTTCCTCATGAAATCAAATGTTTTCAGTGCATAAACTCTCCGAGCATTCTATGTACAACTTGAGTAGACAAAAAAACAAATACATCTTTTATCTACAAATGTTAAAAATGAGAGTTGTTTGGTTACCAGAAGGAAAGGATCAGAAAAAAAATTTAGTGCAGTCCCCCGTAGCTTTCGCGGATTATAATAAACATATGTGAGGAGTTGATTTGACTGACCAACAAAGAAAATATTTTTCAGTAGTTAGGAAATCATCTAAATGGTGGTGGTATGTGTTTTTTCCTTTCTACTTGACACTGCCATTAGCAATGCCTACATTTTGCACAAAACAACCAACTCTCCACCGATAAAAGCGATCATTTCAACTCTATGATTTCAAGTTAGAACCGATTGACGAGCTGGCAAAAGAAATATTTCAGAATTTTTCACTACTCCTATTCACGCTCACAAGAAAAGAAAAATCGATGGACGCAGAAGGACTTGAGTCCTTTGTCGTAAGCTTGGACTTAAAAACTATAAGCGGACGTTCCATTGAAAGCTCCTTTGAGTGTCATACTTGCAAAATGTGCTTGTGTCAGAATTGTTTTAAAGATGATTAGGGTTTTAATGCTGACGAAATTGCTCTATTCAAGAATATTCCAGAATTTCAGTAACTTTATTTTTTAAATCTCTCTCTCGATACTGTTAACAGATATACTTCAAATTCATCATAAGTAAAAAAGTGTTTATTTAGAGCAAATTTTATGTTTGATCTTGATTTGCTGTGAAAGAAATTTTCTACAAAAAATTATCATTAGTACTGGAGAAATATATATTTATGGTAATTATTGTGAGAATATAATGCAAGTATATATTCTGTAAAAACCCGAACTAATCCAGATTTTAAAATATTTCTTAAGGAAAACAGAATATAAATTAATTAGCTACAATTTTGTATTTATTATTGACAAACAAATCTATTCAATACCTCAATATTAAGGTGATAGAAATGTTTTTATTTGATACTTTTCTACTTCAACCTGTGAATGTATGTTATAATAGATTTTTAAATGAATAAAATTTAATATTTTTGACACGTTCCCGGAACCTTAGCTTAAGAGTACCCATCTCCTAAATTAGGCTGAGTTCTCGATACGTGACAAACCTTTACTTCTTCTAAACACACGGTGAGCATACAAATCTTAAATACATGGTTTTGCTATGAAGCCCATTTTTGAAGGTTTTCGATTTTTGTGGATGCATAAGGGGACAATGCATCTTAGAAATGCTATTCATTTGGATAAATCATATAATAGTTTCATGTGTTATTTGCTACATTACATCATCAATGGATGAAAAAAAACATGAGCTTTGCATATTTTCTGTTTGCACGATAAATGTTCTGGGGCAAAATGTCTAAAATATTTTTCTTTCTTCATGCTTATAAGGTTTATATTTTGTTTACATATTGTTTTTTTATTTGGTCATGCATGCAGCTCATTCTGTTCGTAACCTCATGCCATAAAATCCAAATAACCAACTCTAGATTACAGTTAAAGACAAATTGAAAATGAAAACTTTTGATCGATCAGATGTATCAAAAATAATTCTATAATTCTTGCTCTAAAAGCAAATATACCCTTAAAAAGAATTCGATAATTCATGCTATAATTTTAATAATTATTTCTTGAATTAATTTAAATCATGAGAGATTTGAGAAACCTCAACAGATTGAACGTGCACCAGAGATTTGAGAAACATGACATCCTCAACAGATTGAACGTGTACCAGAGATTTGAGAAACATGACATCCTCAACAGATTGAACGTGTACCAGAGATTTGAGAAACATGACATCCTCAACAGATTGAACGTGTACCAGAGATTAAAACACGTTAGTCTAAATCGTATTCTTCAAATGGAATTAAACATTTTTTTTTTTGTTGAGACATTTGGGCAATATCACTTTCATCTTTTGCCTTAATCACTACATCTTTTTTCCATGATATTTTGTCGTTGTTTATCATCAGAGAGCCAGTCAAAATCATAAAATGGTTTGATGGAGGGTGAAGATTTAGTGGAAGCTTATGGGCCCTCTATCTCCCGGTGCTAAGGAAAAAAAAAATAACGGTACACAGGATATTTTTATTAGCAGAAAAAAAAAAATATATGGAATAAATCGGCTTGGAAACTGGAGTGTCAGAGAGAAACTGCAAGAGAAAACATGGACGCAATAACATTGCACCGAAGAGACATGGCAACAACCACCGGTATTATTTACCACAAGCTTCTTTCACAATGAAAATCATCTTTCTCGAGAATTTAAAAAAAAAAGTTATTGTAGTAAAATAAATTATCTCAACATGTTTAAAGAAGATTAAAAAGTTAAACTTTATCCAATGAAAAACAAGAATAAATTCATTTAAAATTGAAGAAAAGTACACCCATTTTTGTCTCAAAAAAAATCTAATTGTTGTTCTCAGATCAGCCCCTTTTTATTAACAAGACATAACGCTTTGAACAATACTTTTTATTAAAAAAAAATTACTTTATGTTCTTGCATTTACCTTTAGAATTCAAATCGTTCAACGAATAAAATTTCTGGTGGACAAATATTGCCATGTTAATTTAAAAGCATATAATTTGATTATTACTTTCAAAGAACACTGGTTCTGTGTTCACAATGTGTAAGATATGTTCCAAATACTTTGATGAATTTATTGATTTGACACCCTAACACAATTAATAAACCGTACACTTTTATTTATTTTTCATAAGCAGATGACTAAATGGTAATAGTCTGTTGGATTTAGTTTTTTTTTATAATTTGAGTAACAATTCAACAAAACTATGATACCTTTAAGTCAATTGGTGTGGTAATCTTTGTCTTTTAAATTCTCAATGCATTCAGTGAATTTCAACCTGTATCCATTTGTTTGATTTTATCTTGTAGCAAATTCAGGGATTAGGGTCAGGTGGGGTAAAACAGTTATAAAAAGAGGTGCTTTTTCATTTATACCTAATTTGCAAAAAAAATATATTGGTTATTTTTGCAAAAAAATTGTATCAAATATGTAACTTAATATTCTTCTCTGCATTTTAGAAACAATTTTAGCAAAAAATAATACAAATTAGTAATTATAATGCTGTTTTAAAACATGTTGTCAATTACCTGTTTTACCCCATACCGTGGGGGAAAATAAGCCGGCCTCTTCGAAAAGAGCACCAAACATCTAGCGGGAAGGAACAGGTTTTCGTGGAAGGAATGTAACGATTCTCAGAAAGAAGATTTTGTTTCAAAACGTTTCTTGCGGAAAAAAAGAATTTTACCTCAAGGCGGCGGGTGTTTGGCATTGGGTTACGTAATGGACTGGTTACCATGCACGGTTACCGTTAGACATGGAATATAGTTTAGAATTGATCGTGGTCTTTTAGAATTGGATATTTGACGATGGTCATATCTGGGGATCTGCGCTATTGCTGGGTTATCAATATGGATGAGTGATTTGTAGAATTTTTTACTGATTTTGCCAAAGAACTGTTTAAGTTCAAGAATTCCGAGTTCTTCTCAGATTTTGGCATTTCTGTAGAACCATGGGCTATTAGTGATGATTCTCAGGGTGGAATTTTGAAGAGCCTCTAATTTACTCATATGGGATTTAGCAACAGTATTTTTTTTTGCTAAAATTGTTTCTAAAATGCAGAGAAGAATATTAAGTTACATATTTGATACAATTTTTTTGCAAAAATAACCAATATATTTTTTTTGCAAATTAGGTATAAATGAAAAAGCACCTCTTTTTATAACTGTTTTACCCCACCTGACCCTAATCCCTGAATTTGCTACAAGATAAAATCAAACAAATGGATACAGGTTGAAATTCACTGAATGCATTGAGAATTTAAAAGACAAAGATTACCACACCAATTGACTTAAAGGTATCATAGTTTTGTATGCTATAATTAGCTATAATTTTTTGTAGAAAATTATCATTAGTACTGGAGAAATATATATTTATGGTAATTATTGTGAGAATATAATGCAAGTATATATTCTGTAAAAACCCGAACTAATCCAGATTTTAAAATATTTCTTAAGGAAAACAGAATATAAATTAATTAGCTACAATTTTGTATTTATTATTGACAAACAAATCTATTCAATACCTCAATATTAAGGTGATAGAAATGTTTTTATTTGATACTTTTCTACTTCAACCTGTGAATGTATGTTATAATAGATTTTTAAATGAATAATTTAATATTTTTGACACGTTCCCGGAACCTTAGCTTAAGAGTACCCATCTCCTAAATTAGGCTGAGTTCTCGATACGTGACAAACCTTTACTTCTTCTAAACACACGGTGAGCATACAAATCTTAAATACATGGTTTTGCTATGAAGCCCATTTTTGAAGGTTTTCGATTTTTGTGGATGCATAAGGGGACAATGCATCTTAGAAATGCTATTCATTTGGATAAATCATATAATAGTTTCATGTGTTATTTGCTACATTACATCATCAATGGATGAAAAAAAACATGAGCTTTGCATATTTTCTGTTTGCACGATAAATGTTCTGGGGCAAAATGTCTAAAATATTTTTCTTTCTTCATGCTTATAAGGTTTATATTTTGTTTACATATTGTTTTTTTATTTGGTCATGCATGCAGCTCATTCTGTTCGTAACCTCATGCCATAAAATCCAAATAACCAACTCTAGATTACAGTTAAAGACAAATTGAAAATGAAAACTTTTGATCGATCAGATGTATCAAAAATAATTCTATAATTCTTGCTCTAAAAGCAAATATACCCTTAAAAAGAATTCGATAATTCATGCTATAATTTTAATAATTATTTCTTGAATTAATTTAAATCATGAGAGATTTGAGAAACCTCAACAGATTGAACGTGCACCAGAGATTTGAAAAACATGACATCCTCAACAGATTGAACGTGCACCAGAGATTTGAGAAACATGACATCCTCAACAGATTGAACGTGTACCAGAGATTTGAGAAACATGACATCCTCAACAGATTGAACGTGTACCAGAGATTAAAACACGTTAGTCTAAATCGTATTCTTCAAATGGAATTAAACATTTTTTTTTTTGTTGAGACATTTGGGCAATATCACTTTCATCTTTTGCCTTAATCACTACATCTTTTTTCCATGATATTTTGTCGTTGTTTATCATCAGAGAGCCAGTCAAAATCATAAAATGGTTTGATGGAGGGTGAAGATTTAGTGGAAGCTTATGGGCCCTCTATCTCCCGGTGCTAAGGAAAAAAAAAATAACGGTACACAGGATATTTTTATTAGCAGAAATAAAAAAAAATATATGGAATAAATCGGCTTGGAAACTGGAGTGTCAGAGAGAAACTGCAAGAGAAAACATGGACGCAATAACATTGCACCGAAGAGACATGGCAACAACCACCGGTATTATTTACCACAAGCTTCTTTCACAATGAAAATCATCTTTCTCGAGAATTTAAAAAAAAAAGTTATTGTAGTAAAATAAATTATCTCAACATGTTTAAAGAAGATTAAAAAGTTAAACTTTATCCAATGAAAAACAAGAATAAATTCATTTAAAATTGAAGAAAAGTACACCCATTTTTGTCTCAAAAAAAATCTAATTGTTGTTCTCAGATCAGCCCCTTTTTATTAACAAGACATAACGCTTTGAACAATACTTTTTATTAAAAAAAAATTACTTTATGTTCTTGCATTTACCTTTAGAATTCAAATCGTTCAACGAATAAAATTTCTGGTGGACAAATATTGCCATGTTAATTTAAAAGCATATAATTTGATTATTACTTTCAAAGAACACTGGTTCTGTGTTCACAATGTGTAAGATATGTTCCAAATACTTTGATGAATTTATTGATTTGACACCCTAACACAATTAATAAACCGTACACTTTTATTTATTTTTCATAAGCAGATGACTAAATGGTAATAGTCTGTTGGATTTAGTTTTTTTTTATAATTTGAGTAACAATTCAACAAAACTATGATACCTTTAAGTCAATTGGTGTGGTAATCTTTGTCTTTTAAATTCTCAATGCATTCAGTGAATTTCAACCTGTATCCATTTGTTTGATTTTATCTTGTAGCAAATTCAGGGATTAGGGTCAGGTGGGGTAAAACAGTTATAAAAAGAGGTGCTTTTTCATTTATACCTAATTTGCAAAAAAAATATATTGGTTATTTTTGCAAAAAAATTGTATCAAATATGTAACTTAATATTCTTCTCTGCATTTCAGAAACAATTTTAGCAAAAAAAAATACTGTTGCTAAATCCCATATGAGTAAATTAGAGGCTCTTCAAAATTCCACCCTGAGAATCATCACTAATAGCCCATGGTTCTACAGAAATGCCAAAATCTGAGAAGAACTCGGAATTCTTGAACTTAAACAGTTCTTTGGCAAAATCAGTAAAAAATTCTACAAATCACTCATCCATATTGATAACCCAGCAATAGCGCAGATCCCCAGATATGACCATCGTCAAATATCCAATTCTAAAAGACCATGATCAATTCTAAACTATATTCCATGTCTAACGGTAACCGTGCATGGTAACCAGTCCATTACGTAACCCAATGCCAAACACCCGCCGCCTTGAGGTAAAATTCTTTTTTTCCGCAAGAAACGTTTTGAAACAAAATCTTCTTTCTGAGAATCGTTACATTCCTTCCACGAAAACCTGTTCCTTCCCGCTAGATGTTTGGTGCTCTTTTCGAAGAGGCCGGCTTATTTTCCCCCACGGTATGGGGTAAAACAGGTAATTGACAACATGTTTTAAAACAGCATTATAATTACTAATTTGTATTATTTTTTGCTAAAATTGTTTCTAAAATGCAGAGAAGAATATTAAGTTACATATTTGATACAATTTTTTTGCAAAAATAACCAATATATTTTTTTTGCAAATTAGGTATAAATGAAAAAGCACCTCTTTTTATAACTGTTTTACCCCACCTGACCCTAATCCCTGAATTTGCTACAAGATAAAATCAAACAAATGGATACAGGTTGAAATTCACTGAATGCATTGAGAATTTAAAAGACAAAGATTACCACACCAATTGACTTAAAGGTATCATAGTTTTGTTGAATTGTTACTCAAATTATAAAAAAAAACTAAATCCAACAGACTATTACCATTTAGTCATCTGCTTATGAAAAATAAATAAAAGTGTACGGTTTATTAATTGTGTTAGGGTGTCAAATCAATAAATTCATCAAAGTATTTGGAACATATCTTACACATTGTGAACACAGAACCAGTGTTCTTTGAAAGTAATAATCAAATTATATGCTTTTAAATTAACATGGCAATATTTGTCCACCAGAAATTTTATTCGTTGAACGATTTGAATTCTAAAGGTAAATGCAAGAACATAAAGTAATTTTTTTTTAATAAAAAGTATTGTTCAAAGCGTTATGTCTTGTTAATAAAAAGGGGCTGATCTGAGAACAACAATTAGATTTTTTTTGAGACAAAAATGGGTGTACTTTTCTTCAATTTTAAATGAATTTATTCTTGTTTTTCATTGGATAAAGTTTAACTTTTTAATCTTCTTTAAACATGTTGAGATAATTTATTTTACTACAATAACTTTTTTTTTTAAATTCTCGAGAAAGATGATTTTCATTGTGAAAGAAGCTTGTGGTAAATAATACCGGTGGTTGTTGCCATGTCTCTTCGGTGCAATGTTATTGCGTCCATGTTTTCTCTTGCAGTTTCTCTCTGACACTCCAGTTTCCAAGCCGATTTATTCCATATATTTTTTTTTATTTCTGCTAATAAAAATATCCTGTGTACCGTTATTTTTTTTTTCCTTAGCACCGGGAGATAGAGGGCCCATAAGCTTCCACTAAATCTTCACCCTCCATCAAACCATTTTATGATTTTGACTGGCTCTCTGATGATAAACAACGACAAAATATCATGGAAAAAAGATGTAGTGATTAAGGCAAAAGATGAAAGTGATATTGCCCAAATGTCTCAACAAAAAAAAAAAATGTTTAATTCCATTTGAAGAATACGATTTAGACTAACGTGTTTTAATCTCTGGTACACGTTCAATCTGTTGAGGATGTCATGTTTCTCAAATCTCTGGTACACGTTCAATCTGTTGAGGATGTCATGTTTCTCAAATCTCTGGTGCACGTTCAATCTGTTGAGGATGTCATGTTTTTCAAATCTCTGGTGCACGTTCAATCTGTTGAGGTTTCTCAAATCTCTCATGATTTAAATTAATTCAAGAAATAATTATTAAAATTATAGCATGAATTATCGAATTCTTTTTAAGGGTATATTTGCTTTTAGAGCAAGAATTATAGAATTATTTTTGATACATCTGATCGATCAAAAGTTTTCATTTTCAATTTGTCTTTAACTGTAATCTAGAGTTGGTTATTTGGATTTTATGGCATGAGGTTACGAACAGAATGAGCTGCATGCATGACCAAATAAAAAAACAATATGTAAACAAAATATAAACCTTATAAGCATGAAGAAAGAAAAATATTTTAGACATTTTGCCCCAGAACATTTATCGTGCAAACAGAAAATATGCAAAGCTCATGTTTTTTTTCATCCATTGATGATGTAATGTAGCAAATAACACATGAAACTATTATATGATTTATCCAAATGAATAGCATTTCTAAGATGCATTGTCCCCTTATGCATCCACAAAAATCGAAAACCTTCAAAAATGGGCTTCATAGCAAAACCATGTATTTAAGATTTGTATGCTCACCGTGTGTTTAGAAGAAGTAAAGGTTTGTCACGTATCGAGAACTCAGCCTAATTTAGGAGATGGGTACTCTTAAGCTAAGGTTCCGGGAACGTGTCAAAAATATTAAATTATTCATTTAAAAATCTATTATAACATACATTCACAGGTTGAAGTAGAAAAGTATCAAATAAAAACATTTCTATCACCTTAATATTGAGGTATTGAATAGATTTGTTTGTCAATAATAAATACAAAATTGTAGCTAATTAATTTATATTCTGTTTTCCTTAAGAAATATTTTAAAATCTGGATTAGTTCGGGTTTTTACAGAATATATACTTGCATTATATTCTCACAATAATTACCATAAATATATATTTCTCCAGTACTAATGATAATTTTTTGTAGAAAATTTCTTTCACAGCAAATCAAGATCAAACATAAAATTTGCTCTAAATAAACACTTTTTTACTTATGATGAATTTGAAGTATATCTGTTAACAGTATCGAGAGAGAGATTTAAAAAATAAAGTTACTGAAATTCTGGAATATTCTTGAATAGAGCAATTTCGTCAGCATTAAAACCCTAATCATCTTTAAAACAATTCTGACACAAGCACATTTTGCAAGTATGACACTCAAAGGAGCTTTCAATGGAACGTCCGCTTATAGTTTTTAAGTCCAAGCTTACGACAAAGGACTCAAGTCCTTCTGCGTCCATCGATTTTTCTTTTCTTGTGAGCGTGAATAGGAGTAGTGAAAAATTCTGAAATATTTCTTTTGCCAGCTCGTCAATCGGTTCTAACTTGAAATCATAGAGTTGAAATGATCGCTTTTATCGGTGGAGAGTTGGTTGTTTTGTGCAAAATGTAGGCATTGCTAATGGCAGTGTCAAGTAGAAAGGAAAAAACACATACCACCACCATTTAGATGATTTCCTAACTACTGAAAAATATTTTCTTTGTTGGTCAGTCAAATCAACTCCTCACATATGTTTATTATAATCCGCGAAAGCTACGGGGGACTGCACTAAATTTTTTTTCTGATCCTTTCCTTCTGGTAACCAAACAACTCTCATTTTTAACATTTGTAGATAAAAGATGTATTTGTTTTTTTGTCTACTCAAGTTGTACATAGAATGCTCGGAGAGTTTATGCACTGAAAACATTTGATTTCATGAGGAACCTATAACTTTAAATTCTTTGGGCAAATTTTTCGGTTTTCCATCACAGTTCCACAAGAATATATTCCTATTTTTAGCAGATCTTTCATCAGTATGACGCTACTGAAAAAGCAATCAAAGTATATTGTGTGGCTTTTATGGGTTATGTCTTTTACTAGATGCATCATAACATCATATCCCAATCAATTTGTTGATCCCGGGGTGTTGTCTTTTTTCCCACAGTACATTTCAGTGTGTATCCTAAGTAAGGTGTACACAGCATCCAAATTTTGATGCCTCGTTTGGCGGGTTTTAAGGGCATATATTGTATAATGCCCAAACGTCCTTTAAATTTAACGAGTGCTTCGTCAACTGATAACTGAGCGTACGGCTTAAAATGCTCGGAAAAATTTTTGCGCAAATATGTTTGTAATGGTTCTACTTTTTGTAAGAAATTGAAATTTTCACTTTCCTTCTTAAGTTCGGATTCCCTGTCCGATATATGAAAATAGTGCTTTATTCGTAAAAAATCTATTTTTACTCACCCTCGTATTTCCGAGTGTTTCGTTACCCAGGCATTTTAAAAGCAAAATATCTCACAAAAGTTTATCCGATCCGCAGACAGAGTGAAGAAGCTATTATGTGTAGTTAGAAAAGGACCCCCTGACACCTGATGATCGCTTAAGGTGACAGGTCGATCTTCGAGACCCTTTCCTCACCGGTAGAGGGGAAGATACGCTGATTAGTTTAAGGCCGGTTCGGGCGGACAGCGGTCGTCTGGATGTAAAGCCGTCTCGGGCGGTTCGGCATTCAGAGGGAAACAATAAATATTTTAATCAATAAATTGCCTTAAATAATAATAATCCCTGAATTTTACTACAAGATGAATCCATTTTCTATAGGCTAGTGTATGTTAAATCTGTTGCTACCAGACTAAAGGGGCAGATGGGAGAACAACATTTTAAATCGATAAATTTTAATTCAAGAAATACATAGGTTTGAAAATTAAAATCTTGTTATATTAAAGGAAATAATACATTATTTTGGAAACTATTGAATGTTTCTCACCCAGTCATTTCCGAATTGTTCTTTCACAACTTTTGCCATAGCAGATGTGATTTTAGCAAAAAAAAAAATATTGACTTGACCTAGTTTCTGATTA
Organism: Metellina segmentata; assembly: GCA_947359465.1. Lineage (NCBI taxonomy): Eukaryota > Metazoa > Arthropoda > Arachnida > Araneae > Tetragnathidae > Metellina > Metellina segmentata. The sequence goes on from OX375882.1 coordinate 7,392,541, forward strand.
GGTAAAAAAACTTTTTAGGGTTCCGTTTTCAATACAACGCCATTTCATATGGTTGGACTTTTTCTCACGGGTAGAAAAAAACAATGGTGCACGCTAAAGCTGTCGAGAAAGACGCACCGACCAGAGATTTGAGAAACATGACCCTACAACAGATTGAACATGGACCAGAGATTTGAGAAACATGACCCTACAACAGATTGAACATGGACCAGAGATTTGAGAAACATGACCCTACAACAGATTGAACATGGACCAGAGATTTGAGAAACATGACCCTACAACAGATTGAACATGGACCAGAGATTTGAGAAACATGACCCTACAACAGATTGAACGTGCACCAGAGATTTGAGAAACATGGTTATCTGAAAGATTTGAGAATCATGACACCAGAGATTTGGGAAACTTGACATCCTGCCCTACAACAACAGATTTAACGCGCGAGTGTTGCTGTGAATCGGACCCTCAGAATCCCAAAGCTACACCAGGATGCTAATTATTATTATTTTTTTTAAAATACACATTGGGTAAAAAAAAATATTTGTGATTAATTGAATTGTTGTGCTTCTCTCACGCCAATCTTGTTACATTTTTTTGGACGTGCAGCATTTAACCTTTTCGCATGGGCTCGTATTTTGAAAACAACTTCATTCGTGGGCTCTTTCAGAACGCGCGTTCCTCTAGGGGGAGGTAAGAAAATTTACCACAGGGTTCGAGTAGAGGGGTGGTCACGGGTCTTTGTGTGAAACTGGGTGAGATAAGAGCGAGCGTCTCCTGTTGATAGCTGAACATTCACCCCTCTCTTTAAGAGTACACAGGTTGGGGGAAACTGATGTTTCTTGACATTAAGCACTGGAATTCTCAAAATGGTGTTTTGAAGTCCATTATCTTATTTTCACCAAAAAATGAACAAAAGCTATACTTCCAAAACATTAAAAAAAATTACTCCAAATTTATCACTGGCATATATATATATATATATATATATATATATATATATATATATATATATATATATATATATATATATATATATATATATATATATATATATATATATATATATATATTGTAAGACTCAATCCCAAAGAGGGCGATACATACTTGCCCTGGTAATGCGCTTGGCGCTAAGTGCGCGGAATAGCAACCTGTTTGGGAGGGGATAACCTCCAGTCCGAAAAAGGGCATTCTTGTATTCTAAAGAACGTCTTTGCGAGGCTTTCTCTCTCTCTCGAGAAAGCTAGCGTTTCTCCAGGGCCCCGATTTTGCCGCCATGGCATCGAGCCCTGATTTTACTAACAATTTAAACTCTAGTTACTAACGTCTTCTCTCCCATTATTTCCTTTAGGTAACGGATGCATCCATGGGTATCGTTTATTACTTTTATCATCATTGTTACTAAAATGTATATATTTATTGTATTTAATCCAGAATAACAAATAAACGTATTTGTTTCGAACCAACATAGATCTGCTCCTCGAACTTTAAATAGTCATAGTAGAGTTAATTCCCCTTTAGCTCTCACCATTAAGGAGAGATAGTAAGAAAACTATCACATGCCCCTCACAAGGGACTATAGACTCATGTGACAGCCCATGCGAAAAAGGGACGCTCGTGGCAAATAAAGTTCGAAACCAAGACAAAAAGAATTAGTAAAAGCAAATCTTGTAAAAAAAAAAAGACAGAGCGTTTGAATTTAAATAAACAGGAAGCACGTTAAATCCGTTGAGGATATCATAGCTTTCAAATCCTGTCAGGATTTTGTGTTTCTAAAAATTGGGCGCACGTTAAATCTGTTGTAGCCTGGACAGGTTTCTCAAATTGCGTGTACGTTGACGATTTCATTAAAACCTTTTAAGATATTCTCACCCAATCGAATATAAAACAAATCAGACATTGTTTGCTTCCTCAGATCTTTCTTTCGAAAAAAAAATTGCATGCTGTCAGGATTTTGTGTTTTTAAAAATCTTGCGCACGTTAAATCTGTTGTAACAAAAAATAATTTCCAGTGTCTAGGTTTTGCATGCACGTTAAATCTGTTGACGTCTCAAAATAAGTTCCAGTGTCTAGGTTTTGTATACTGTGTATAATTTGTTTTAAATATTGAATACATAATTAAAATACGTTCGGGATTTAAAGACCAACATCATTTTCGATAAAACCGCATGCAATCCATCATTTGCATGCGGATTTCACCGCAGCAAGAGTATTTCTAGCTTGCCGTGCATAACCATCCATGCACGGCAAGCTAGAAATACTCTCGCTGCGGTGAAATCCGCTGCGTATGTTCCCTACTATTGCAATTGGCGTAAAATGGTGTAAAATGACACATTTCGGAGCGTCATTTTGATGAAATTAGACCTTTTAACCATTCTAAAACTAAAAACTAACACTTGTAAACGATAGATGGACTTGAAATTGATCTGACACAACACTTTTATGCTCTAATTTATGCATAAGGAATTATTTCTAAAACATTTTTCAGAATCGGTTTCGAAAAAATTTTCAGAATCGGTTTCCGAAAATTTTTTCGAAAATGATTGTTTATGCATAAATTAGAGCATAAAACCCTTATCAAAGTGTTGTTTCAGATCAATTTCAAGTCCATCTATCGTTTACAAGTGTTAGTTTTTAGTTTTAGACTGGTTAAAAGGTCTAATTTCATCAAAAATGACTCCTAAAACATGCGATTTTAGCGATTTCGAAGGGGGCGTGGCACTTTTGGCGTAGTGCGTTTTCGCGGCAGCGTCAGATCGAATCCAGCTGAAGAAATTTTTTAAATAATCTTGCAAATTTACTAAAAAAATCCCAATTATTTTAATAAATCCACTGTATTTTTTTCATTCATTTTCAATTTTTTTTTAGTGAATTTTCGATTTTTTTTAGTGAATTTTCGATTTTTTTAGTGAATTTCTACGTTTGTCATTTATTTTAAATGCATTAATTTGATTTAAATTATGTGATCGTGATTTTAATTAATTCAAGAAATAATTATTAACGCAGAATTAAATCAAAACAATAAATATTTTAAACTCAAATCAATAAATTGCCTGAAATAAAATAAAAAAGCATAATAATAATCCCTGAACTTTACTACAAAATGAACACATTTTCTATAGGCTGGTGTATGTTAAATCTGTTGTTACCAGACTAAAGGGGGGGTAGATGCGAGGACAACATTTTAAAATAATTATATCAACAAGAAATAAATATTTTAAATTAATTCTATCAACAATAAATATTTTAAACTCAAATCAATAAATTGTCTATACAAGATAAAATTTAAAAAAAAAATGAATTCATTTTCAATAGGCTTGTGTATGTTAAATCTGTTGTTACCAGACTAAAGGGGGGGTAGATGCGAGGACAACATTTTAAAATAATTCTATCAACAAGAAATAAATATTTTAAATTAATTCTATCAACAATAAATATTTTAAACTCAAAACAATAAATTGTCTACAAGATAAAATTTAAAAAAAAAATGAATTCATTTTCAATAGGCTTGTGTATGTTAAATCTGTTGTTACCAGACTAAAGGGGGGGTAGATGCGAGGACAACATTTTAAATTAATTCTATCAACAAGAAATAAATCAAAACAATTAGCAATAAATTAATTCTATCAACAAGAAATATTTTAAACTCAAATCAATAAATTGTCTATACAAGATAAAATTTAAAAAAAAAAATGAATTCATTTTCAATAGGCTTGTGTATGTTAAATCTGTTGTTACCAGACTAAAGGGGGGGTAGATGCGAGGACAACATTTTAAATTAATTCTATCAACAAGAAATAAATCAAAACAATTAGCAATAAATTAATTCTATCAACAAGAAATATTTTAAACTCAAATCAATAAATTGTCTATACAAGATAAAATTTAAAAAAAAATGAATTCATTTTCAATAGGCTTGTGTATGTTAAATCTGTTGTTACCAGACTAAAGGGGGGGTAGATGCGAGGACAACATTTTAAATTAATTCTATCAACAAGAAATAAATCAAAACAATTAGCAATAAATTAATTCTATCAACAAGAAATATTTTAAACTCAAATCAATAAATTGTATATACAAGATAAAATTTAAAAAAAAAATGAATTCATTTTCAATAGGCTTGTGTATGTTAAATCTGTTGTTACCAGACTAAAGGGGGGGTAGATGCGAGGACAACATTTTAAATTAATTCTATCAACAAGAAATAATTCTATCAACATTTTAAATTAATTCTATCAACAAGAAATGTTTTAAACTCAAAACAATAAATTGTCTACAAGATAAAATTTAAAAAAAAAATGAATCCCATTTTCAATAGGCTGGTGTATGTTAAATCTGTTGTTACCAGATTTAACATACACTTACATAACATTTAACATACATTACTCATTTTATATTTCAATTGATGATTTTTTTTGGGGGGGGAGGAGGTATGCCAAAGTTGGATTGAATTCATATTTGCTCAGAGTGATTCGTGTGTTAATTTTACAAATTTCGTATCCTCCTGACCTGTATGTGATATGTATTTGTAAAAAAATTCATTTCCACGTTAACAATCATCCTGATTCGTATCATATTAGAATAAGGATCATGTCACAATAATTCTGCAGTGGGATTGTTATTGTGTGTGAGAGACAAACATGACTACTGACATTTTATATTTCAATTGATTTTTATTTTTTTGGGAGGTGTGTGTTTTTTTTTTCATGTGTAAACAATAATTCATATTTGCTGAGAGTGTGTCAATTTACAAATTCCCCCCTGACCTGTCAAGTGTGTAATATGTATTTTGTTAAAATTCATTTCCATCATCCTGATTCATATCCCAAAGATTCTTTTCCTCCAGCTTTTGAAAAAAACAAAAACAACCGACACATTTCAAGCAATGTTTATTGAGCGAGACATGAATACTGTCAACTGATTTTATACAATTGTTGCATTTCAATGTAAAATATATCTGGTTGATTTTATAAATCGAATGTATCCTGATATATATATATATATATATATATATATATATATATATATATATATATATATATATATATATATATATATATATATTTCAAATGAAAATTTCGTGTGTTGATCTACAGGTATGTTCAGTGTAAAATGTTTTCACATCATTTGAGTGATTTTTTCCTCTCAAAAAATCCTGATGGTCACTCGAATCAGAGTGTGCTCTGGCCCCTCTTGTACGAGTGTGCTTTCAGGATGAGTTGGAAATCATTACCATTGTTTTGTTACACAGGCACAGTAACGTGTGTATCAAATAATTATGCCGGATCATTAATTTCGGGACAATCTCTTCACTGCAATGAATGCATGACACTGCAGTTTTAGTGTCTTGAATCAAATGGTAATACTGGTTCAAAGACATATCTATGTAAAGAAATTAAGAATGCAACGTTCTCTCAGAAATCAAAATCATGGATCTCATTGCTAATTGAATGGACTGGGATGAAGATTGTATTTATATTCACATGTTTTCAAAATGAATAAATGTTTTTTTTTATTTATGATTATTTTATTTTAACGTGTGTATCAAATATTTATACCCTTTTCAGGACACCTGGATTGGTGGGAAACATGAAATCCACAACAGATTTAACATGTGTATCAAATAATTATGACCTTTTCAGGAAACATGAAATCCACAACAGATTTAACATGTGTATCAAATAATTATGCCCTTTTAGTTTTGCAGGATTGGTGGGAAACATGAAATCCACAACAGATTGAACGTGCACATGAATCAAATGGATCTCATTGCTAATCGAATGGGGGGCAAGGATGAAGATTGTATTACCTGCATCATACATGTTTTTAAAATGAATAAAAGGTTTTTTTTTATTGATGATATGTGTTTCATTTCAAACCCTATTAAAAAAATATGCTTCAGGTGAAGCTTTTGTTTTCTGATTGACACACTAAGCATTTTAATGTATACTCATATTGTTTATTGAGCGAGACGTGTTTTTTGTTGAATGATGCGAGACTCCTGGAAGAGGTACATGGTATAAACATTTTTTTTTTTATGTGATGACTTTGCATGACACGGTATAAAAAATTTTATCTTCTGGTATGGGTCTCACTTAAAAAAAAAACCAGGGGGGGGAGTAAATAAAACAATTGGGGGTGCACCTTCAATTGATTGGCGAGAGAAAAAAAAACATCACTCGAGTGTTGCCATCTTGTCGATAAATGTTCAAACCTAATCTTGGAAATTAAAAATAATAAAAGGCATGCGTAATTCACATCGCTTTTGCCAATAAATGTTCAAACCCAATCTTGGAAATTAAAAAATATCTGCCACAATAATTCTGCAGTGAGATTGTTTTGTTTTGAATAAGGATCTGTGTCATGCCACAATAATTCTGCAGTGGGATTGTTTGTGTGTGTGTGTGTGTGTACTCTTGAGAGATAGATGAACAAACACGACTGTACTCATTTCAATTGATTATTATTTTATTTTGGGAGATGTGCCAAAGTTGGATTGAATTCATATTTTGCTCAGAGTGATTCATGTGTCAATTTTACAAATTTCGTATCCTGTCAAGTATTTGTAAAAAAATTCATTTCCACATCATCTCCTGATTCATATCCCCGAGTATATTAGAATGTGTCATGTCACAATAATTCTGCAGTGGGATTATTTTGTGTGTGTGTGTGTGAGACGAACATGGTGTGCCAAAGTTGGATTGAATTCATATTTTGCTCAGAGTGATTCATGTGTCAATTTTACAAATTTCGTATCCTGTCAAGTATTTGTAAAAAAATTCATTTCATGTGCCAAAGTAAACAATAATTCATATTTGCTGAGAGTGTGTCAATTTACAAATTCCACCCTGACCTGTCAAGTGTGTGTGTGTAATATGTATTTGTTAAAATTAATTTCCATCAACAATCATCCTGATTCATATCCCAGAGTACAATACACAGAGATTCTTTTCCCACCAGCTTTTGAAAAAATAACAACTGACACATTTCAAGGAATGTTTATCGAGCGACTGTATCTTTTTCCCCACTTGACACATTTCAAGAAATTTTTTGTTGTTGATCTAGCGAGACATGACTACTGTAAAACATGTAGTATCATTCGGGTAATTTTCCTCTAAAAAAAAAATCCTGATGGTCACTCGAATCAGAGTGTGCTCTGGCCCCTCTTGTACGAGTGTACTTTCAGGATGAGTTGGAAATCATTACCATTGTTTTGTTACACAGGTACAGTAACGTGTGTATCAAATAATTATGCCGGATCATTAATTTCGGGACAATCTCTTCATTACAATGAATGCATGACACTGCAGTTTTAGTGTCTTCGATCCAATTGTAATACTTTTTCAAAGACATATCTATATTATATCTATATATTATATATAACCTTTGAACCCAGCGGAATGAACCCTGCGGAAAAGGCTGTAAGGTTGTGTAAAGAAATTAAGAATGCAACGTTCTCTCAGAAATCAAAATCATGGAGTGCTTTCAGGATGAGTTGGAAATTGTTTTGTTTTTATGTGTAGTTTGAATTGATGCTATATTGTGTTTTCTTTTTGTCGATGAATGTGACAATCCTTTTCACACGTTCTGGATACATTTTCATGCGTTCACACAATACATGACTGCATCATATTTTTTTTTTAATGTGTGTATCAAATAATTATTCCCTTTTCAGGAAACATGAAATCCACAACAGATTTAACATGTGTATCAAATAATTATGCCCTTTTAGTTTTTCAGGATTGGTGGGAAACATGAAATCTGCAACAGATTGAACGTGCACATGAATCAAATGGATCTCATTGCTAATTTAATGAACTGGGATGAAGATTGTAGTTCCTGTATCATACACATGTTTTTCAAAATGAATAAATGTTTTTTTATTTATGATATGTGTTTCATTTCAAACCTTATTAAAAAAATATGCTTCAGGTGAATCTTTTGTTTTCTGATTGACACACTAAGCATTTTAATGTATACTCATATTGTTTATTGAGCGAGACGTGTTTTTTGTTGAATGATGCAAAACTCCTGGAAGAGGTACACGGTATAAACATTTTTTTTTATGTGCTGACTTTGCATGACACGGTATAAAAAATTTTTATTTTGTGGAAGGCAAATCTTCTGGTATGGGTCTCACTTAAAAAAAAACAAACAGGGGGGGAGTAAATAAAACAATTGGGGGTGCACGTTCAATTGATTGGCGAGATAAAAAAAAACATCACTCGAATGTTGCCATCTTGTTGATAAATGTTCAAACCCAATCGTGGAAATTAAAAATAATAAAAGGCACGCGTAATTCGTTTTCAATTTCAAACCCAATCTTGGAAATTAAAAATAATAAAAGGCACGCGTAATTCGTTTTCAATTTCAAACCCAATCTTGGAAAATAATAAAAGGCACGCGTAATTCACATCGCTTTTGCCAATAAATGTTCAAACCCAATCTTGGAAAATAATAAAAGGCACGCGTAATTCACATCGCTTTTGCCAATAAATGTTCAAACCCAATCTTGGAAAATATAAAAGGCACGTTTAATTCATTTTCAAATCCAATCTTGGAAAATATAAAAGGCACGTTTAATTCATTTACAAATCCAATCTTGGAAATAAAAAAAATATAAAAGGCACGTTTAATTCAAAATGGGTCGTTTTCAATTTAGGAAATTTTTTTCATGGGGTCACGGTGCTCATCTATTTTTTCGACCGACTGTAGAAGTGTCAGCAGCAGAGTCAGTTCTAGTAAGAGAAAAGTTACCAAGTACAAAATCAAGTGAGCAACCAGCAGTCAGTCAATCAGTTGACTGCAATATTGAATCTTCTGAGGAGGCAAGAAAAACTAGATGTGGCCATATCATTAAGATGCCTCGTAAGCTGGATTTGTGAACTGTTTAGATAATTTTGTTATTGAAGTTGTGACTATAATTAGTTATAAGTTAAATTTCTAGATTAAAGTTAGCTTAGGTGGGAGAATGTTGGATTTATATTCCTGATTATTATCTTTGTTTTGATATATTTGTTAAGATGCGAATGACAACTGTCTAGTTTTTGTTATATACGCAGAGAAATGGCTTTTGAATTACTTTTAGAATTTTGCTAGAGAAAATTGTGTATTATTTTTACGCCATAAATGCTGCTGGGTGTTATTTAGTGATTTAAAGCAGAGTGTACGTATGAGAACTGCAAATAAACTGTTTTCTTTTCCAAATAAAATTTAAGAACTTAAACCCCTGAAAAGGTGACAAAATGTCAAAAAGGTGACATAAACTAAAAAGGTGACAAAAAGTGACGTGTTAGGAGCCCTGAAATTAGTTATTTGTGAAAACAATCTTATGTTTGAAACAAAATTATCAACTGAATGGGGGGTTTGAAACCCCACCCCCTTGGTTACGCCCGCCTATGTTTTCATACAGCTAATCTACCACTGTTTCATTGATGTCATTTAATATTTACACAAGTCTGGTTTATATTGGGCTGCATGCAGGGTTGGGAGGTATCGCGTTAATTGTAATAATTATTTTTTACAGTAATCTTATAGGTAATTCGTTACATTTGAAAACCAGCAATTTTACAGGTTACATAATTTTCGATAAAGTAATTTTACATGTAATTCATTACATAATTTTCGGTAAAGTAATTTTAGTTACAGTAACGCGTTACAAAACTCAAAGGACTCTTTGAAGTATTGTGAATTGCTTAATATTTCTTTAACACAAGGTGTTAAAAATAGATTTAAGAATATTTTACTGATAAAAACGAAGTGATTACCAGTGTTCTTCACCCAAAGTTTAAACTCGGTACTTGGTATAATCAGATCCTGTCGTAACTGATTCTTATTGGAATACTCTCTGTCAACGCATTTCTTCAAAGAGAAAATATCAAATGAATCGTAAAAGATAAATACTGTGCTAAATGTTTTTGACATACACTCGAATCTATTCAAGAGTTTTCTCAAACAGCTGTTATGTTTCTCTCCTGCTTAAGAAACACAATCCAAATTCAGCGATGCTAAATTGTAGAAATCTTTAACTTGATGTATAGGCTAGTTGGCATATTTTTGCTTTCAGACGAGAATACACGTTAAATCTGTTGGATTTAAATTTTCTGGTGGACAGGATTTCATCTTATTTAAATCTGGTAAAGCATACTAGTATATTCATTTCCTAAAAGCCACTCTGGCAGGAAGGACCAAAGCAGCTATCGCGATTAGAAATCCCTGTTTTATTTATCATGTCAGAATTTAGTCTTTTCACCATCAAATTGCATAAGTTCACAGTAGAGTCATGTTCATCTCTTAGGAGTTCATTCAAAACAAGTCTTGCTCATTAAACATAGTCCATTCCTTGAAATGTGTCAATGTTTTCAAAGGCTCCAGAGCACATAGGAAAGAATCTCCTGGGCGTAATTATTTGATACACTGTTGTATATTCTTCTAGAAACGTTAAATCTGTTGGATTCTGGTGCAGGATACAATTCCCTGGATCCCCATGAACATGTATTGTATACGATGTGTGAACACAAATGGCATGAAAATGATTATTGTATCCAAAACCTATTCTCGACAATTGATGTGGATATTATGTGTGAACAGGTGTGGCATGGGATTGATTGTTTCCCATACCTATTCTCGACAATTGATGTGTATTTCAATTTTCTGGTGAGGGATACAATTCGCTGGATATGGATATATATCACCATGACGTGTGAACCCGTGTGGCATGAAAATGATTTCGATCTATATACTTACAATGCCTTGTCAGAATCCTTACGGGAAATGGAACATGGAATGGAACAATTAAAACACAGTATCAGGGGGATATGAATATTTCCCATGATTATTCAATAGCAGCTAGATTGAATTTTAAAATTCGCCTCGACCCTAAAATTGCAAAAACTTCGGACTACCTGTGTGCCAAATTCCATTGTAAGTGCCATAGATTCGCGGCCAAGAAAACAAACACTTCCTAATCTTATAGCAGGATTCTCGCTGATATGACCCATGGGAACTGAAACATGGCAATGATTTCAGGTCATCCTGAAAGCACACTCGTATAGAGGGGCTCAAACTGGGCGCAGTCTATCCGAGTGACCATCAGGATTTGAGAAAATTAAAAAATATCAGGGTATTAGCATGCGGGTGGTGTGAATTACAACACAGACATTAGTGTCCATCCGGTTTCCTTATAAGCACAGGATAGGCCTCAGTGATTGCATATTGTATTCATTAAAATATTTTTGGTGTAATATATTTTGTGATACATTCAAAAGTTCTCCCAAACAGTTGTTATGTTTCTCTCGATATCTTTCTACTTGAAAACACAATCCAAATTCAGCGATAGAAGTTGATGCTCACTTTGTAGAAATCTTTAACTTGCTGTAAGCTGTATGAGCTAGTTGGCATATTTTTGACTTCAGACAAGAATACTAAAGATTTCTACCAAACAGCTGTTATGTTTCTCTCATTTAAAAGAGGCCACAATGCTTGCATACTGTGTCCATTAAAATGTATTTAGCATAATATATTTTGTGATCCCAAACAATGAAGAGCTCTCTCGATATCTTTCTGCTTGATAACACAATACAAATTCTTAACTTCCACTGATTGTGAAAACAAATAATGGAACAGCCTAGCAAAACATTACAGTGAACAATCTTAAATACCTGTTGCTACATTTACAGCATCCTGGTGCATCTGTAGATCTGGAACGGAAACATTTATAGCATCCTGTTGAATCTGAAGATTCATATTTATATCATCCCGTTGAATCTGTAGATCCTCGCTCTGAGGTGGATCTGAAACATTTATAGCATGAAAATTCTAGCAATCCATTAAAAAATATCAGGATATGGATATTTTCTTGGAAATGCATTTAATTCATTAAAAACAACCAGATATTTCACCACGGTTTGTGTGAATGCAACAACAACACGGGTACTGTATAAAATCATCATCACATTGAATAAGTTCATGGTAGAGTCATGTTCATCTCTCTTGGGTACAAAATGTGAAAACCATCCGTCCAACCAATTTTAGTGTAAAACTAAACATGGGTGCTTACTAAACATGTATGCTTTTACTCCGGGACGCTTCACGGGAAATCCCACCTTAGATTTCCCCTATCAATGTGTTCACAATCCCACCTCGCTTTTCTACTGTCAATTTGTGCATGATCCCCATGTATTTCGAAATTTGAACGTCCGACCAATCACAGCATGCTAGAGTGCCTATATAATAGAAACTTAAGCATTTCAGTACAATGTTACCCGGTGCACCGACCATAGTTTCTATATTTTCATTTGGCAACTTCTTTCTCGTTGCACCGGGTTACTCTACTTTAGTGTTGTTGTTTTTCCTTTTTGTCCTTTTGGCGCTTTTAATTTTGGCGGCCTCATTTGTTGGATCGATGTTTTTAAACGAATGATTATATGAAATTGTCGAAGCATTTGCCATTTGCATTTATCGAAGGAAGGAGGTGGAGAGTGGGCTGTGGTGATTTTTCTGCCGAACTAACGTTCTTTCATTTAGAAGCCAAATTTGTGTAAGCAATAATATATTCATTTGAAATTGAAGATTTTCTTTCCCATACATTTGTTTCGCAAATTATGTTATTCCGTTGGGTTAGCTTGTATTTAAATGTTATCCAACGGAATGTACTTTTTGGCGGGCATATGAAAGCTCTTTATTTGCTTATTTTCCTTAAATTTTATATCCCGTTTTGAAATGTATTGTTCACTTGCTAATTAGACATTTTGTTTCACTTACATTTGCTTCGCAAATTGTTTTGTTCCGTTAAGTTAGTTTGTATTTCGATGCTATCCAACAGAATATATTTGTTGACCGTGAGATGAAGGCTCATCATTTTTGTTTATTTTCCCTTCATTTTATATCCCATTTTAAAATGTTTTGCTCACTTGCTGTGCCAAATGGTAAATAACGTTGAGTTAGCTTGATTTTAAGTGCTACAAAACGGAATTTACTTTTTGGCGGGCAGATGAAACTTCTCGGTCAGGTGCCTATTTTACCTATTTCGTTCCTTTATTTCCCTTTGTGTGTTGTATTGTTCATTTGCTATGCTAAATGGTGAATTGCGTTGAGTTAGCTTGTTTTTAAATGCTACCCAATGGAATTTACTTTTGGGTGGGCAGATAAAATTCCTGTTCCGATTGCTTATTTTACTTGCATATTAAAAGAAAACACGATTTATGTTTCTGGTGTTGCCCACTGCACTAGAAGCCTGTGAGTTGTAGGCAGTGCATGTGTGATTTCTCTCATCTGTGTCGGTAAAAATTTCACTGTATGCATGTTTATTACTTGATGTATATCTTGTGTGTATTGCAAATAGGCCAAATATGGCCCGCACCCAAAAAAATCAAACGTCTGACATCTTTCCCTTCTGTATTGGGCCTAGGTTGTAGTCTGTTATGTTTCACAGATGTGACATATTCAACTACTCGCATATTTGATTGTTTTTTATGGAGTGTTCCATTGTTTGTCTGCTATGTGTGTGTGTGTGGTGAATCGTGTTGAGTTTGCTTGTTTTTAAATGCTACTCAACCAAATTCACTTTTTAGTGGGCAGTGAAGATATCCGTTCAATCGCATATTTTAATCTTGAATACCTATGAAAGTTCCATTGAGCTGGATTCTTTTTAATGCTAACTAGCAAAATTAATTGAGACTATTTGTTTAAAAATCATTCCTTTTTCTAACAGATGTGATGTATGTTTCTTTAATTAATTTTTTTTGCAGCCTTTGCAAACACCACAAAAATGAAAATTTTCTTGCTGTTGTAAATGCTTCTGCTGATTAGTTAAATATGTTTAAAATATCTCAATAAATTCCTTAATTGTGGGTTCTTTTTAGGGGAAAAAAAGAATGCTTTGACTAAATATGAGCCCAAATGCCTTGATACATGTTATGAATTATCAAGAATTTATTTTGCTTGAAAAAACCTGTATTTCCCATTTTAGCCTCTACTCCCAACTATCTGTTAGTCACTGAATTTTCTTTCTGTTAATTTGCATTGTGGATATCAAATGTATATTATACTATATACGCTTTTTATTTTTGGAGAATATTTCGGATATATTTGTCAATTTTTATTCTTTGGGCTAGTATTTTTTTTTCAATAATTTATTCCCACGACACTAAGGTTGTGGGTATGTCTACTGTCATATAAACCTCCAAGTTGTAGGCGGCACAAGTTCAATGCCTTCCTGGATGTATTTCTCTCGTGTACGTAAAACTATGGTTGTGTATCTATATCCATTACTTGATATTGTATGCCTGGTGCTGTATGATTAAATTTGGTCCTTGCACCATACAAACACAACACTAAAATAAAATTTTAAATTCCAAGCAAGATCTATTGTTTAAGTAATTAATCATTAAAGCACATTTTTGTTCAAAGATTTTTGAAACAGAGCTAAAGAGCAGATACAATAAAGTTCTTAATTTTTTAAATTATATTCAAATAGCTTGGGTACTTAACATGGTAAAATAGAATACACAAATCTGGATTCCAGGATGGAGGCTCTTCAGTGAAAGTAATTTGGGTATTAAAAGATGTTATGGCTAAAAAAAGTAGCAATAAAATGTTAATATGTGCTTTATTATTTAGTCCAAAGTGAATTTAATCTTGTACATCCTTAGAAGTGATGATGAACTTTGCAAAACTCCCAAAACTGCATGGCCCTTGCAGAATAAAAAATCAACCCAAAAGAAATTTAATACCAACATTAATGTTAAGGAATTTTTTTTCTCAACAATTTTCATTTTAACAGCTGCTCTTAATATTATTGATTCATTACTTTCATTTTTATATTTTTTGGCATAGAAGTGTAAAATGTATAAAGGAATGGTTAGTAGATTTACAATATACATAATGTGGTTCTAAGCAGAAACTAAAAAAAACTTACATTTTTAAACACAATGTGCACTTAAAAATGTTTTATTTATTTTGCTGTATTAAAAGTAACCACTTTAAGTATTCAGAAGAACACCTTTTTTTTTTAAAATCGATTTAAATTCCCTTGAATAGGATTTTTGTCATTTAAAGGATCAACACACAGTATTACACGAAACGCAGTTCTTACAAGGAAAGAAAAACAGGTATCTTCACATTTTCTGTGAAAATCAATAGATGGTGACATACGGCCTATTCATTTATTATAGTAAAGAATATTTTCTAGTGTCATATTTTAAAATTTTTATGAAAAATAATTTTAATTTATAAAATTAAAGCATTTCCTGTACACATCCCTTTGCTAGGTTTATATGTAAAATTCAAACAGTATGGTTTGAAAAACTTACAAATTTGAGTACAAGAATTATTTTAGCCTAACATGTAAATAGTCTTCAAAGATCTGGAAAAAAATATACACACAATCTAAAATTTAACCTTTTAATGAAGTTTCCATTATATTTTATAAAATAGTTAATGGTAATCTATATTGTAAGTAATGCATATTCATCTCATGTCACCCAGATATTGGATGTATCTTCAAGAAAATAACGATCACAGAGGCGCATAATTGGGACACCTTTTATGGTTGAAAAAGATTACCAACAGTATAGAAAAAAAATTATTTAATTAACAAAATTAAATAGGATTCATACATGAATAGATAATTTATTAAATCTAAAAACATTTTTTGAGTAATGCTAAAAAAGACGATCCTTGATTTGAAAAATTGGTATATAAAAGAATTTGTCAAGCTCCTGAATAACTAATTAGTGCTCGAGTAAAGAACAGTGAATATAGTGTTTACTTTGAATTGCATTAAACATTTACAAATTGAAAAATGTTCAGAATGTTTTCAACATGGCTTTTACTAATCAAAAAACTCTTATCCTTATCCCAGTGCTACATTCAACCAGTTTTGCATTTAAAATATCAAGGAATGGTGTATGCATGGATTTTAATTGTACAATTTTTCCATCCGATCTTAGCAAGAACCGCAACAATCAAGACCTGATTTAGACTGCTTGACAGCACTTTTGAAAAGACTAAGCATTCAGATTGTAGGTATTTCAATTGGCGTCGTACTGTTAACGACGGTCCGGGATCAATCCCAACGGGAAAGAAACGAGGACAAAATGTAATTTTGAACCATGGTCAGATCGCGAGGCAACACCTGAGATGACACCCCACTCTCCAAACTTCCACAATCCTTTTCTGGATCTTGCGCCATAAAACCCACACTTCCACGGCAACATTCAGATTGTAATGTGAATTACGGATTTAATTATAGTTCTACAAAATTTGACTAATGGAAATGTAGTAATATAATAGAATCTAGTATCTAAACGTCAGTAACATGTTATTATTCTGGAGAATAAAGAATTTGCCTCTCATCTTTTATAAAATTTTTAACCTACTTTTAAATGCCATTTCAAAGATTTTTGGCTGAATAGATACTGGTTTATTATCACAAAATCAATAACTGTCTGTAATTAATTTTTATTACGCATCAATAAACATGTATAATCATTATATAGCAACTTACCTTCGAAATGTATTAATTTAATTTAGGAAACGTTTCTAATTAGTAAAGTGCAGAAGATTATAATCCGTTTTGTACGAAAAATATTCAAACATAATTTATATTCAAACATAACAACATTTTAATCAAGAACAATGCAAAAAAATATCGATACTTTCTTAAGATATATGAAAAAATCTCTTTTGTAAAAGCAGTTCTGCGCATTCCAATCCGTCATTTTATGATTTTCTGGTTGGGTAACTATGATTAAAAAACAAAATTTTTCCATTTCGGTGGAGCTAAGTTATGATGTCGACATTTGTAGCAGTAAAATCTAGGATACTGACGCAGACCAAAATGTACTTAAAAGGTTTTCGTAGATTGCAGTTTGTCTTTCCTAAAAAATTGTAAAACAATTTTTGGATTTTATATGTTTCTAGAACTGATAAAACTAAAATATAATCAATTTGCAGAGTCTTGTGTCTAATTTTTTTAAATGTAATCATACTGATGAAACCAATTCTTCAAATATGGTAGTCAAAGTGAATGGTATAGAACCTACAAATTTTATGCCTAAGTCATTAGATGTAGATGTAACAATAGTAGATTCTTTTCTTTATAAACTTATAGAAAATTCAATCCGTTTTATGTTTATTGAGTCCGTATCTTCAGCTGCACTTTCACAAAGCAAAAAAACATTTTAATTCTTTCAAATTGGTACTGTACTCAAAGCAAACATTTTTTCCCCCTATTAACCTTGATAGTCACTGGGTGTTGTTATTTGTTGATACTGAAAAATATGTATTTGAGTTTTATGAGCCTTTTAACAAAGCTCCTAGTAAAAATTGTTCAGACATAATTAGTGTATGGAGGGAAATATTCAATTCATTCTTTAATTCATCTATAACATTGACATTTTCTCTCCCCCTCACATAAATCAAAATGATGACATGAACTGTGGAGTTTTTATTTGTTATTATGCATGTAAAAAATGTAACAATGTATCCTTGCTAGTTGAATTTGATGTAATAACTTTCAGAAAATTTATGTATGATTGCATCATGGGGTAGTACAAAATATCTCAATTATAAAAATTATAAGATATGTACAATAGTTGATAAGTGATTTTGAAGAGTTGGTTGTCTATAAAAACTGTTCCATATGCATGTACCGTAAAATAAATATTCAGTGTTGAGATAACTATTGCTCATGAACACCTTTTGTGGGAAAATATTTGTAAAAACTTGCAACTACTGTTAACTCATTTTTGGTGTGTGGTGTTTTACAGAGATACGTCATATCTATTCTCAAAAAAAAATATTTTGGAAGTTTTTTTGCATTTTTTTTTGTGCCCCACTCTCCTTCCTGGTGTGACTACCTAATATATATAAATTTTTTCAATTTTTTTTAAAAAGAACATGCAAAAAACTCCAAATAGGCAAAATGGTCCGAAATATGCAAAATAAATTCGGGTTTCGTGATGTGTCAGCCACAGCCGATTTGCTCATTTTGCGTGGAATGACCCTACACATAAAAGATACTGAGAATACCATAAAAGGATTTTTTTTTCAGTCTTCAAGAAATATAAAAAATAAATGGTTTACAAGTGTAATGGTTACGTTTCGTGAGCGGCTAGGAGCCCCTATTCAGGGCGTGTTCGTAACACGTTCTCGCCTTTTTTCCGAGGGAGATGTCGGAAAAGAAAGTGTTAGATTCAGATGGGGGCGATCTAACAAGATGCCGTTAAGGCCATCGACCTTCAAGTTGGAGAGGGACGTTTTCTCCCCTGGGTAGAAAAAAATGCGCGGGAGGATTCGGGTAGAAGTGGGGGTTCGCTGCCGTTACTCAAAAGCAATACGTTGTCTTTTTACTTAAAGCTTGTTCTTTACTTGTAAATGCTTATTTTTGATCCCAAAATATAAAAGGTTTTAATCCTTAAAAATTAGTAGTTCCGTTTAATTAATATGGAAGGACTTCACTGAAAGGGACCGTCGTTGTAGTGAAACTTTGTTTTAAAAGCCCTACTTCGGATATATTTACCAGTCATTTTAATTAGCAGTTATATTAGCACAATTCGCCACCTCATTCCATCATCTAAACGTTGGTGGTTACTCATTTTTACTGTTACAATTTGAAATTAACCGATTGTTGCAAAATAACACCAAGAAATTCGCCGAGGTGTGCTAGCGAACGAAATGCGTCTTAACTTACACGCGCTTATAAAGCCTGTTTCTCTACTGGCTCTGTCTACACACACGTGTACGCTTACGTATTTGACGTACAAAATTTAAATTTTTGTCTAGAAGCAGTGGTTTTACATTCAGTTCAGTTCTTTTCATGTAATTCGATAAAATATGCAAATTCTCTTAATTTATTTCACTAGTGTATATTATTTGACCTTCGAATATTTCCGTTCACGGCATTGAGTTTAACTTATCCACTTGGAATCACTGTTGCAGCTACAGACACTTGAGTAACTAATACAGCTCCGGTATCATTTACAAGTTAATTCTGAGAGTAATACAATTGAATATGAGTTACCTGCAGGGACTTGTTTTACGAGCTAATGCAATAAAAACGAGTTACTCCAAAGCGGCGACTACAAGGCATCAAGCAGAATGCTCTGTGTTATTGGCACTCAACGTAAACTTCTACCTTCAATTTTACCAATTTCTTGCAATTTATAAGAGTTTAACCAATAGAAGTTTAAATTAATGATATTTATACAACAACGAAGATAATATCGTCTGTATGTTATTCTTCAAATTAAGGTAAGTGTGAAACTCAAAATTATCATAGGCTTGAGGCCACAAACTAATCAAGAATTAATTTTTCCTTATTTACCAGTGTGGCGGTACCCAACTGAAAGTTAGAACTGTCTAATATGCAAATCCAATCTTGCACTGTAACCGAGCTCAACAAACTTGATAGATATATGCTGATTTACTTGTTCAATCACTTCTTTCTTTCATTTTTATGTTCGTTCATTGTGCATCACGTTTATACAATAAAAGTGATTTTTGATTTTATTTTAATTTATTTCTTCGTGTAAGGTGGTAACAAGCTGTCGTCGTCCCTACAACCAGTTTTGTGCCAAAAATTTATTGCAACATTATTTAAATGCCAAATACACCTTTTCTCAAAGCAGTTCTACTCACAAATTCTTTAACAAAAGAGTTCAGATTGATTTTTGCAGTGTGGGAGTCATAAATATTAAGGAGTAGGATATGTGTTAACCGTTTTTGAGTCATGTTTGTGCGCAAATACGTTTTCATTCGGTTCGGCTGAAGCTGCAGAAGTAGGACTGCAGGGACGTGCCAACGTTTTGGAGACGGGGGGGGGAGCATAGACGGAACAAGGTTTGTTGAATGTGTGTCTGTGGGGGGGGGGAGTTCTCCCGAAATGTATGAACTGTACCCCCAGTAAAAAGGCTGAACAATCCATCAGGAAAAAATTCAGGACAGTTCACTCTCAGGCAGTTACCCGTATTTACTTCAAATAAGAAAGCCGACAATTTAAAAGACCCTATATTGTAAATAATCAAAATAAAAGCAATGACAGATTTGTTGCGATTTGTTGAATGCCCTTAACTTCAAACGACATTTCCGTCAGTTGGTATGGCGCTTCTTGTCCACTTTGGGACCTAGTGCCATAAAACCCTAACATCCAATCCGTCAGTCGGTCATAAAAATCAATCGTTTTTTTCGAAACTGTCCAAGTGGGCACCCAAAAGAAAGGTGATCGCGGAATCGTTTGCCCGTCAAAGACATGTTCGAGCCCTGAAGGGTCTAGGGGGTGAAGCCACTATACAGCAATTTCTTCGAAAATAGATAGTCATCTCGTGGCATTCAAGTTCGAGCACCACGTGCATTCATTTTGGGAGTAGAACAGAACCACTTTGAAGTCGTAAAAAAAAAAAAGCGATAAGCAAGCAATAGAAAGCGATACTGGGCCACTTTACTCCACGCATTCAAAGGAAGAATTTAATTTTTTGGTACTTTCAATGGTAAGAAGGTAGTGAAACGAAGAAGTAATTTTTTCTTAGACAGGCGATTTGAAAGGAAAAGTGTTCGTGGGACGTCAAAATACTGAGGGCGCTTGAGTTCAAAGGTGAAAGGGGATGGGAAGATATATTGACCTATTGGAGAAAAGACTGAAAGGAAAGAGGGATGTAAGGGGACTGGTCTCTGTAGAGAATTGTGTTAAGGGGGTTAGCTTTAACTATCGTGACAGGAAATAAAATTAGAAACCAAAGTTGTTTTAACGGCACTGTTTTAATGTTACTTTTAAAGTTAAAATTTTAAAAATGTTCCTTGATTGTGTGGGGGGGGCGAAATATACCTTTCGCCCCTTCTCCTCAGTGACAGGGGGGGGGCTTAAAACCCCCCTGCCCCCCCTGTTGGCACGTGCCTGAGCAGGAGCAATGGAGATTAATTCAACAAGTTTAGACACTTCATCCATAAGCTCCCTAATTACACTCGACTCTGCCGCCAACTTCTGGCAGATATCAAATGTTGACACAAACTTTTCTTTTATTACACTAGATAACAGAACCAACTGGGGTTCCAATTTTTCCAGATCGAATTCACTTGCATGAACACACAATTTTTCTTGAAAGGAAGTACCTTTTTAAATTTCTTCTTTTGCTGCATCTGTAAGCACTTCTAATTTGACAAGATTCACCATTCCTGGTTGATGGAATCGTTTTTCAATTTTGGTGGTTACTGTGTCAACCACTTCAAACAAGCATTTTCGAAGGCCAACAGTTTTATTGATGTTGGCGGGGGTGAAACTTTCAGAATTGCTGGAGTATTCATACCGACATAGAAGCTTTCTTTTTCGAGATGACTGTGGCAGCTTCAAACCTAAGAGTTCAGCAGATTCTTTTGTTCCTGCACCCAAGCCTTCAAAAAGTAGTGAAAAGTCCTAGATGCTTATTGGTGACACAAGTCCAAGGAATAGTTGTTACAATGAACAAATAATAATTTTGGTTGAACATCTTTAATGAGCTTTTTGACACCATTTAAATGACCACACATATTCCGAGCTCAATTAAATCAGTGTCCTCTAACTTTTTGAAACCGTAAACCAAGTAAACCATCACATCCTCAGTGACATGAAATAAAGTATTAGCCTTAGTATCTTTTATTGAATTGCCCATGAAGTCTTCTCTCACTTCAGATGTGATGGGATTCATCTGAAGTGAGAGAAGACTATATGTGATGGGATTCATCCATTTCAGACGTAAGCTGAATTGCCCCCCCCCCTCTTCTGTTGGCGAGTGCCTACGTGCGTGAATCCTTAAATGAACTTAAAAATTGTTTCAGAATTTATTTTAGAAGCTTATGCACCCATGTGGTATGTGGTAAAGTGTTATCGTTCCTGCAAAGAGGTTTGAATGTTTTTAAAGCGATACGTGCATTCTTGTTCCTCAAGTGACAAACTAAAAGATGTTATTCAACCAATCATTCAGCAAAATGTATACTTCCATCACCCCGAGAGTATGCTCCTTAGAATGATCAGTGACGACGGTCACCATATTCCCAAATTGAGACTAAGGAGAATTTTCTGAGTGCTAAGAGGGGGGATCGACTAAAACAAAAACATAATTTTTAAAATTCTAAACTTAAATTTCGATGCAATGAATTTCAACGAACTGAAAAATTGGCAAGACTGATGTATATAGCTCACCCATATTTTAACAAGCATTTCAAACGAAGACTCGTGAGAGAAGACTACATGTGCTCACTCATGTAACTACATGTGCTCACTGTGTTACCTAAGCTGTACAGATATTTTCAGTTTCTTTGCTACCCTTGTAATACTTGAGGTTGAAAGATGCGTACAATTGGAATCAGAGGAATAAATAACATTGGTCTAGGAGCACATGATTGCTTCATCAGAGCTAAGATAAATTCACGACGAATTATGCGAAAATTGTGATAATTAGAAACAGTATAAACTAGTTTGTGTTTACTTTAACTTAAGCTTGTGTTTTTAACTTCCGATCGAGCAGGACTTCGATAAGGATATCGAAGTATAATCAGAAAACTATAATAAATATCTCTGTAGAAAGATTGTAAGAAACCCATGCTAAAACATACCTTTGACGCTGAAGACTAGTCAAAACTCCGAAAACTTTTGGAGTACTGAGGAGGGAGCAGTACATCTTCTATTCGAATTAATGAATTTATCGATGCCGTCAAAAAAGGAAGCTAATTTTGCACGCCAGTTGATCGCCTCAATTGCACGCCTCAATTGAAAATATTCTTAGATGATTCAAATTTTTCCTTGCCCAAAGCAGATCGTAAATTATTTTTGATTATAGGTAGTTTACTGAATCCTTTCACCAGAAGCCACAGTGATGGGAAGAGAAAACAAAATTCTTAAAGTTATGCAAAGTTCTGGGGGAATAGATTGCAATTTTAATCTATAGATATCATTTAAAGGGAGTGGAAGACCTTTATTTTCTAATTTGGGTTAATGTGAAAAAGTAGCTTCGCGAACGGTCTTGTACATCTGAATTTCATTGATGAAATTGTGGCTTAAATCATCTGGATAGCTTTCAATTAATTTTTTAGGTGCGTTGTTGTCATTAGAATTAGAATTTATTTTTAATATGGCTTCGAATGCATTGCATATGTTTTTTCATTTGCTCATACCTTGATTATAACTGAGAAACTATTTTATTGATTACTATATAAAAAACTGAACTTTTGAATTTTGTTTCTTCGGTTTCTAATACTTTAGGCATTTCTCTTTCCACTTCAAAAGCTTCCTTTTCCGTCCTCTTTTTTTGGAAAATTCTGCATCTATACCCATAATAGAAGCTGTCTCTTTAGCTCTATTTATACAGACCATTGTTTACTTAAATCTTTATCTATTGTTTCAGTTAACGCTTTAATGTTATTCATTTCGATATCAAGGGAGATATATTATGATTGAAGGGTTAAATTTCTTGTACTAATTTGCTCTAGTATGTCCTTCCAAATATTTAGCTGAATTAAAGTTTCAAATTTTGAAAATAATTGAGGAATCCATTTACTCTTTCGCCGTTTCCTCTTACGATAAACTACTGATTTTTTACACATTGAAGGGCCTTTAAAACGTCAGGTAGTTTTTCAGTTATAGGTTTCACTGCCTCAATTGTTGCACTGCATCTTGTCTCACAAAGACCGTGTAGAGACCTCCCATCAGTGTGTTTTAGAAGCAGTTCCCATCGCCGTTGGCTCGCACTAAAATAAATTGTAAAGCTGGTTTATAAAGTTGAAGAACGTGCTTACTACTTCATTACTCCTTGTGGCCAGGCCCGCCGCTAGCTGTTTGTTTGAACGCCTGTGTGCAATATCGATTATGCCGCCCCCTGTGTGATTGTGACATCATGTCGATTGGATCTCTTCGCAATTCGAATTTGGCCGCATTTGGCAATGACGAGGCCATCACGGCGTTGCTCGTAGTGTTGGTTTACCAAATGGGATTTCGTATCAATCAAAGGGGGTTAGCGAGCAGTGGTCTCACCTGACCCCACGAAAAGAACTGTTACGGGCAACGCAATGCTGGCCAAGCAGTGGCTAGTTACCATATAAATATTGATCTACAGAAATTGAACTCGTCTTGAATTTATGCTATCAGCGATAAGTAGGCTTTCCAAGTTTACGAGTAATAATCGACCCACTTAATCACTTAATTGAGTTTATAAAAAGTTTATAGAAATTCCGTATAAAGGAACTGTAAAATTAAATTTGTATTTCTAAAAAATACATAGAGTTTTGGCTCAGATGTTTTGTAAGAATTTTGTATAGCCAGTACTGACTACGTGGTCAAACACGAACTTGGCCGGTTTTTTATTTCAAATTTCGTAAATATTTAATTGTATATGTGCTACAAACAGATGATTACTAGGCGCAGCAATTATTATGATAAGCCGATAAATAAACGTAGGTACCAAATTTTTGCACTTATATTTTCACTGACATATGATACATTGAATTATAATCACACTAACCAAGTTAAATTATCCTTAATTATACCTAGACCAACGTCAGACGAAGTATAAACAAAATAATTGCAACTTGATGTGCGATAGTACTGTTCGAATGCGTGTACAAACTGAGAACGAAGCTCTGTGGGGATTCCTAGCCTTTTCCAGACGGGGAGGTTTCAACCAGATTTCGCTTGAAGACGGGAGAAATGGAAGAATAGATTTCCCCCTTTGTTGCGCGCATCCGGTCCTTATCTTTACTATGGTCAGGTCCCCTGCGGTAATTGGAACCGCGGACGGTCCGTTCGTGTGTCCTGGAGAGTGGAAAGGGACACCTCTTCCAAATTCCCAGTTCTGAGAAATTTCCGTTTTCATACTGCCAATGTAATCTTTCTCAAGAGCGCTGCAACACGTGACAGGTTTTGTAAACCCCTCTCCAAGGACGATGGTTTTATTGTCCTACGGAGGGGCACATCCTGTCAATTTGAATTTGGAGAATGGATACTTTGA
Source organism: Metellina segmentata (assembly GCA_947359465.1). Taxonomy (NCBI): domain Eukaryota; kingdom Metazoa; phylum Arthropoda; class Arachnida; order Araneae; family Tetragnathidae; genus Metellina; species Metellina segmentata. The sequence continues at coordinate 7,417,512 of OX375882.1, forward strand.
ATTTTGGAAAACAAATTGCGAAACATAATGGATCAAGAAACTGCTTTACAGCTGAGGCTACTTAATAGTTTTAAAAATTAGTCCACAAATTATTCAGAAATAATTTGCTGCTGACCCAATGACTTTGAATATTACGTGATCGATCGCTAGATTTGCCCCCACCTGGACGTGCGGTCTACGCCCGCTTACGGCGGGCCTGATCTGGACACGGACCATCTGAGTCACCAATCGCTTGACATGGGTGAAAACAAAAGTAGAGAGTGCATCGGGGTTGGTGCACGTTAAATCTGTAGGTGTCAATTGAATGGGAAAGATACCGACCCATTTTGATGAAGCCAGTGGCCTCGAATTCAATTTCCGACCCAACCAATTAATCCTACAGACGGTGTTCAGATTCTGCGATTGAAAAGGTTAACATAATGTTCTTCGCACCAAGATTGACTACGTTTCATCAGCATCCCTTTTAGAAAACTAGAGTTTCACTGCATCAGTAACCCTTTGCAGTCATTCCCATGTGTTCTTTTTAAGCAATATTTGCTCAATGAGTGTATCATAATTTGTTCAAAGCGTTGATAGACAGGAATGAAAAAGATACCGGCCTCGAATTCGATCCACTAAATAATCCCATGAAGGGGTCTGCGATTGAAAATGAAATTTCAATTGGCTCATTCGATCGACACCCTGAAGTTTTTAACTAAACGTTTTTCTCACGCATCAAGCAAACTCAGGCACCGCATGCCCAGGTAGCACAACAACATTGGCCAACATTCTACCAATATTGGCCAATGTTTTGAATGTCTGTGAATGTCGGAATTACGATATCTGTCGACATTGGCAGATATCGTTTAGTTTTATAAAACGAGGAAGACTGTAAATAACGCTTTTAATAACATTATAATCATGTAGTAATAGTGTAAATAATGACACCATGTTGTCTTACCCATATTTTTTATAATTTAAACATTACGCAATTTTTCCCGATATTGTACCGATATTTGACGACATTGTGAAAACAATATCCAAAAAATGATGTTAAGATGATGTTGGCCGATATTTAATTTTGAGCTGAAGCTATGCTTGGTCACGTGTTCGTTGTTTGGGTTGCCGACCGCCATCATATTTTCAAAAATTGCTAAATTTAAGCTAAATTTTTAAAAGTTGCAGGTGGTTGCATTTATGCAAAAAGTTGTATTTATGCAGAAAGTTGCATTTATGGAGAAAGTTGCATTTATGTTGCGATTATAACTCACTTACAATACACCCCATGTAGGAGGAATTTTGATTTTAGTACTTCACATGCAAAAAAAAGTTGCATTTGTTGCAAAAAGTTACCCTAATAGTTAGTTAAAAATTGAATGAAAAATGGGAGGGAGAGACTCTTAAATGGGGATGTGTATCTTCAAGTGATTAATTTACTTTGAAATGCACTTGCAAAATTAGATATGATAGAACAGAATAGACGCACAAAGAAAGTAACCTTCACACTTAATATAACATCCTTTTCAGCAATCCGAAAAAGTCAGTCTCGAAATATCTGCTTAAGTTTGTTAAATAATCAACAAACTCTTCCTTTTTAGAAATATTTTCAATGGTATCGTTAATTCCTAAAACATCAAGTTCCTACAGTTCTCTTAACAGATTATTACTTACATGCAAAGAGAGCACTGTTAAAACATTATCTTTAAATAATTCTATTCCTCTCTCATACGCATCATTCTTTATTCCGATTACCATCCAACCAAGTTTTTTATCCTATTATACTCAAACCAGAGTTTAACGATAACATCAGCGCCAATCAACAACTCGATTTCATTGTTTTCACGAAGGGTATAGGTAATTTTAATGTTCCCATTCCTTAAATCCTCGAGTACATGAGGGCAGTGGTGGATCAAGTCAAGTGGGGGAGGTAAAATTTTTCAGGGCTCTTAAACTCAAATTAGAAAAAAAAGTTTCAAGCAAAAACTCATCAAGTTATTCACAAAAAGAAAAGTAGTCAACATTTACATGCCATAACAAATTAAAAAAATAAATTTTTTGCATAAATTTCCGATTTGCTTTATTTTTTGCAAATTCGTCAATTATTTTAGTAATGTCAATTGGGTTAAAAATTTTTTGCTCTTTTTTATAGAATTGCCAGATTAATTAATCTTTCTTCTGCCATAGTACTCCTTAAAAAATTTTTTACACGCTTTGAAACTGAAAACGGTCTTTCTCCTGACGATATAGATAAGGGAATTGTTAAAAAAAAATTCAATAACTTCAACATTCGGAAATGTGCAAGATATTTCTTTGGTGGCTCGATAGATGTGTGGTGTGGCTTTTATGGTGTGTTTTCGTTTTCTTAGAGAAATATTAAAAAATGGTCAAATTCATCTTCAAAAGTACAAACATTAATGTCATTTTTGTAAATATCCTTAAACTTTTTTATGGTGTTCTACTTTTAATTCTGCCTTGGTGTTATTAGATGACATAAAATGCATTGACTATGAAATTTCTCTTATTGTAAATTCATGTCTGACTTCTTTGTTTTTATCAAGAAACATTTTTATCTTTTGTTGTCTGCGAGTTTGTCCATCTTCTACATTGAATGATAGATCTGATAAAACAGTTGCCTCTTTATCTTATTATATTTATATAACTTGCCTCTTTTCAAATTCGTCTCTGAAATTATTGATAAAATTTTCTAATGCCTTTAATAGGATAGATCCATTTAATAGTTTGCATTCCACTGATTTCAGTGATTTACGAGTAGCATTTACTCTTTGTAAAATAGTATTCCTAATAATTCTCATTAGAGGAGTTTCATATTTGTCTATTTCTTAAGAAGTTGCCTGCACAATGGTAACTTTCTTTTCTTCTTCTGAATTACAAATTTCAGTAAAAGCCTCTTTAACATGGGTGAAACCAAGTTTTATAGCTAATACAGCATCTGTTCTTGTTTGACCATCTTGTATTAGAAACTCTTTTCACTGCACTTAAAGATGCACATAGTAAAGAAGCTGTCACAACTTCCCTCGAACCCTATTCGACAAATACACTGACAATATTCATAATTGCTTTTCAAAAAAGGAATAGTTATAAAATACCCTTATATATAAAGTGATGTTTGTTTTATACATCTCAATAATTTTTAAAATTTGGCACCACTACATCCCAATTTATGCTACCATCTCTACTAGGGAATCCAATTATTTTCAGATAAAAAAGGTCATTCTTCAGGTGTTCCTGAGTAGGTGCAAATTTTTAACCTTTTTGAATAAAATAACATGCATTCTGTTCCAGAATATTTCATTTTAATACTATTAATATTCAATTTAAAAAAACAGGATTAGAAGTTTGATTTCAATCAGTGTTCTTTTAAATTTAAGTCATGATTTAAATTGGCATACCCTGTTTTCAATATAATTTTGGGGTGAACTAAGTACACGCATAGTTCTTAACTTATTTGAATAAAATAACATGCATTTTGTTCAGTTATTTCATTTTCAATATCATTAAACATTACAATAAGAAAAAAAGAAATTTAAAATTTTGATTTTAATCAATTTGATTTATCAAATCATCATTTTTTCATATCAAATACAAAAAATTTATTTATGAACAAGGTAGATAGGTAGTTGATTAAACGTCACACTAGAACAACTCAATAGGCTACAGATGAATGAACTTAGTTCACAAAATCAGAAATATGATCCTTGGTGACTGTGCGACATTGGTCCGCTTCAATTTTTCCCATCATGCCCTTCGTTCCTCTCCATCTGCTTTACCCGCGACTCATTTGTTTAGTTTCGTTTTATCACGGCTAAACGCGAGAGCAGAGGACGTAAATCTGGAATTCTTGAGCTGAGCGTGTGAAAAAATTAGTTCCAAATTATTATTTACAATCGACATCTTTGGACATCTGTTTGTCATACGATCGCATTGAGTTAATAAACTTCTTGCTGTTCATTATTTTTCTTGTATAATACTTATTAATTTGTAGTTTAAAAAAAAAATTAGTACATTTTTATGTTTTTCCAACTTTGTATTCCTTTGATATCTTAATCATGAGACTTCTCATAATTGGTGATTCTATGGTTAAGTATTTGAAAGAATACTTAACTAACGAATTGTCTGTTCATGAAGTGGATCTCCTTTCCTTTCCAGGTGCCAAGATAGAAAGTGTGACTGGTAAACTTGGTGGATTAGGTCACTACGACTGGATGTTGTTCCATATTGGAACTAACAACCTAAACTGTGATGTTTCTGATATTCTTAATAAATACACCTTTCTTTTTCAGGAAGTTTTGCGTTTACATCCTGGTGTAAAGGTGGTCATTTCAGGGATCGTGCCTCGTGGTCAGGATTTCTTTTTGGATTATAAATCCCGTTGTTCTTTGTCTTCTCATCTGATGTCATTGAATTCTAAAACCAAAGTCATCAATGCAGAACTGGAAAAGGCTTGCCTGAACCGAGAGGCATTTTATTACTGTCAGTCTCTCAGTTCATGGGTAGGTCTTTGGGGTAGAGATGGATTGCATCTCAATAGGAAAGGAAATAACTGCTTGGCAAGAATGTTTGTCAGAACATTAAAAGGGCTGGTTGCCATGAATGCTGCAATCTGTAAGAAGGTAAGTTGTTTTTCAGTTGCTAACTTGCTTGTTCAGTGTAACTCTTCACCTACTCTCTCTCTCTCTTAAACATCTGTTGTTTTCTGCTGTTTCTGATAACCCTTTCTGTGAAACCTGTCCGTTCTATCAATTATCCTGGTTACTCTCCATCTGCAGTTTTTAAACCGTTGTATTCTGCTGTTGTTTCTAATAAAATTTCTACGAAACCTGTTCATTCTATCAATATATATATTCTGCTTTAACAAATTTAATTATCAATGGCATTGCAATAGGTGATATATTACAAATTTAAAACACATTTTACTAGTTTGTGTAAATGATTATTGTTGTTTAGTTTTTTATAAATAAAGAAGGGAAAATTATAAATTTTTACTATCGATTGTTTAACGATATTACCCTGTATACTTAAATTTTGAACAATATGAAAGTTCATTTGAGTAAACTTCATTTAAGTGATGTTTTGACTACTAACTCCTTTGCATGTATTACAACCTTCGAGTTGTAGGCGGTGCAGGTTCGATTTCTGTCGGGTGCATTCATTCCTCCCTGGGTATATTTCTCTCTTCTGTGTAAGCAAAACTTTCATTGTGTGTATTACTTCATATTGTATGTCTTGTGCAGTGGCAGCCCTAGGGCAGTGCAATATGATCGATTAACCGACTTCATAGAAAGTGCTCTGAAATTTATGGTTAAAATGTGTTCTAGGGCTGTCACAGATCTTGTGTCAGGCACAGCTTGTCCAAATATGGCCCTTGAGCCATAAAACTTCTAAAACCAACCAACCGACAATGCATGATAAAAGTTTGTAGTACTGTTTGTGGTCTATCATAATCTGATTCGTTTATTTGTAAATGCAGTTCTGAAATATATTGTATTTGCTGTAGGAATCTATTGTTATTCAGCCCACTTTGACCAATGATTCCAAAAAGTTAATACCTGTCGTAAACGATGCTAAAGAGGCAGTTCCTGTTCAAAATGATGCTAAAGAGGTAATACCTGTTCGAAATTATGCTAAAGAGGCAACACCTATTCTATATTTAAATAAGGGTATAATTCACATTCTTATTGTTACAGTTTGCAATGACCTTCTTATTTTCCTTAGGAATGCAACAATTCACTTCTGTATTCAACGGTCCTTATGAAAGGAATTGAGCATGGATTTTCTTCACCTGTGCAACACTCGCATAAGGCTTCTAGACATCTAAGACCACCCTTCAAATATTTGCCACCTCTAAAAACAGTTCCAACCAGAAATATTTCAAAACTGGTATGTTTTACATTTCTTGTTTTTGATCTATAATGCTATTAGGCTGATAGTTTATATGCATTTTTAATCATACAGGGCTCCCATAGTGCTAAAGAAAGCCTGAAAGCTCCAATTTCTATGGAATTATTTTTTTACAAAACATTTACAAATTTGTTGGACCTTTTTCACAACCAAGTTAATGAATCCAATATAACATTTAAAGCAAGGTGTAAAACATCTTAATTAAAAAAAAAATTAATCGGATTTTTTTATTTAAATTGAATTTTTTAAATTTAAATCAAATTTTTTAAATTTAAATTTCAGTACAGTTTTTACAATAATTATATATGTGTGAGATATAACTATGGCGTGAGAAATAGAATAGAGGACAGAGAAATAATCAGACTATAGTAAATTCTATTAATAAAACTGCCGAGAAAGCAATAATAAATGAATTTTCACTTATTTTTAATTCATATTGGATCTTTTTTCCTGCTGACATTTTAATGGCTGTGTGAGTGTGTGGAAATGTATATTTATACTCTTTAATCTCTGTTCCACACCTCAAAAATAAGCTAACTGACAAATGAAAAAAAAATTTACTTCCTACTTGTGTGTTTTTTTAGCTAATAAAATCAGTCACCCCTTTAGTTTATAATTTTGAATCAAACTGTTGCATACTTCCTTGAAGTGTGAATATTATGAGTGCTGTTAATCAGGAATGTTTATACATTACTCTTCCTGGCACTTAGATTTATGATGTCATGTGTGTTTACATTACTGTTTCCAGTATATAGTATATTCTAATAAGTTACAACTGACTGTTACAATCTTTTATAATATGCAGTAATTGACCCAGTTCCCTCTGAGCTGGGTGTAACCATTAGTGTTGAAATCACCATGTGTACAGAAAAATTAAAGCATTTGACCACTTCTGTGATTATTCTGTGGTGCATTTACTTAGTTATAAAAGTGTGTGATTAGTTGTGAATTAAATCGGTGATTTAAAAAAAATCATTTGATTAAAATCATGATTTTAATCGTTGATTTAAATCAAGTGATTAAAACTTGATCAAGATTTAAATCAAGTGATTTAAATCTTGACACCCTGATTTAAAGGTTATCTAAAATTGATTAGTTTATTAACTGGGACCATGAGACCCAAACATAACACTTGTGAAAGTTTCCTATGTAGAGAAAATGTGTAGCCATATTAAATTTCCTATAAAGGGCCTGGGTTTGCTTGAAAAGCAAGAATTTGCCTCAACAATCAGCTTGCCTTGTTGTCATTGTCTGCTTTGCCTTTTTGTTTAAATTATATTCTATTTATATTAATTTATTTTATATACCTTAATTACTCTTAGAAATATGCTGTCTCTGCTCAATCATCATCAGTTTGGTTGCCAGCAGAGCGTAAAAAATCTGCCCATGCTATGTCAGCACCAACTTCTGCACCACCTCAGCACGCTTCATTTTGGCTGCCTGCTTATCGTTTACGACTCAGTAAAAGGCCTAAACAGTTGCCTCCTCGGAAACCCGCTGCTATGCCTTTTCGTCAACTGAAGTCTGCTGCTGTGCCTAAGAAACATCAACCTGTGCCTGCTGCTCTGCCAATGAAACATCAGCTGGTGCCTGCTGTCGAGCCCCTTCAACATCTGGCTCCACTAATGCCTGCCTCACTAAACACAGCTTTGGTTTTGTTCTCAACACTGTTTATTTATTTTATTTTCAGTTATCAATATCCATTTCTATTGATAATCTTACCTTTCTTGCATTATCTCGCCCTTTATAACAGGTTTACTACTCATGGTAAATTTCAAAGTAATGTTTCAACTGATTCAACTTTCTCTTTCAGTGATTTCTCAGGTTCGCCTATTTTTCTTCCTGTTTCCAAGTTGCTTTCTGTTCAATTGAATTTGGTGAGTGGTGAGTATAAGGTGAGTATTTCTAATAAGATTGATACAGTGAGAAATTGGTTAGTCAACACTTTTATACTAAAAAAAACTAGTGAAGAATATCAATCTGAAAATTCATTTGTTTATTGTAGGACTGGAGGGGGTAGAAAACCTCTTGCTTCGTCAATCCAGTGTTTACAATGTAATGTTGTTTTTACCTATGATTATACATATAAAAGACACTTAGGGAGATGTACTGGAAGAATATCATATCCTAGGCAATGCACTGATTGTTTAGTAATGTATGCAAGTGCGTGCTTATTTTCGAAGCATAAAAACATATGTAATCCATCCAAAGTACAAAAACAAACTGAAATAAAATTAACCAAGAATCTTAACTCTAGAAACAATAGTACATTGCAGTCAAATTTGTGTTTTCAGTTAAATAGTAACACAGATAATTCTTTCCTAAATGAATCAGTTTTGTTTCCCACCCTTGAAGCCAGAGTTTTGGATACAGAGATTAATTCAAATAGTAACATGTGCCAGTCCATTTCAAATATTAGTCAAACTTCGAGTAAATGTTCTATTTATCCTAGGAAATGTGAAAAATGTGGCAGATTTTTTTCATCTAAGCAGAAATTTTACTACCATAATAAGCTTTGTAAATTTTCTGGAGAAAATAAAGAGATCCATCACTGTTTCTTTGAAGGATGTGTTGAAACATTTAACTATATTGGAAACGTAAATAAACATATTAGTAAAGTGCATAAGTTAGAAAACATTCAAATTTTATCATTTGACAGCATGAGTAATTTTCAAATTTGGTTAGAATCTGAATCTAGAGCAACATTTAGTTCTTTCAGGAAAAGCACAGGGAACAAAGTAAGAAAGTCTGGAACTTTTTATTATTATACATGTCAGTTCAGCATGCTATCTACACATAGAAGTCCCACGAAGACCAGTGTTTGTTCAATTAAAAAGGGTACTATTCCGGTTCACATAAATTGCCCTGCAAGAATTAGTGTTTGTGAGCGAGAAAATTTAATTTCAGTTATGTACTGTCCAAGTCATAATCATGAATTAAATTTTGAAAACTGCAAATTTCATCCCTTAAAACAAAGTTCGCGTAATCTCATAAAAGCTCAATTGCTTTTATCAATCCCAGTTCAAAATATTCAGGATACTTTAAGAAATGGCTTGGGTAGTAGCGAAAATAGAAATTTTTTTCCAGTTAAAGAAGCTTATGTTTCTCGTAGAGTTATTCGAGACTATGCTCGACCCATGCGTAATGCATTATATCCCAAAAATGATGCTATATCTATTCTTTCAATTGTTGAGAACTTGAGGAGAGAAAGCTATAACCCTGTGTTGATCTTTAAGCCCCAAAATTCGAAAACTATGTATGGCCCTAATGATCTTGATAATTTAGCTAACAGTCATGACATATTTGCATTAGGCTTCCAAACGAAAGAACAAAAAAATATGATGATTAAGTTTTGCCATAAAATCTTGTGTATAGATGCAACACATGGAACTAATCAGTATGATTTCCATCTTCTCAATTTAATTTTGCCTGATGAATTTGGAAATGGATACCCAGTAGCTCATTTTATAACCAATAGCTTAAATTTAGAAATTGTTAGTTGTTTGTTTAAAAGCCTAAAGTTACGATTGCCCCAATTAAATGTACATACTATTATGACTGATGATGATAACGTTCTGTTTCCAGCGTTTAGTAAAATATTTGGTCCTGATATAAAACACTTACTTTGCAAATGGCATATCTTGCAATCATGGAACAGACAACTAAATGCTAAAATTCCTGATAAAGAAATTCGAAACCACGTTCGCACAAAATTGTATCAGATGTTAATTGAAAAGGACAAAAATCGTTTTGAAAGTTATCTGGAAGATTTTTTAATGTTTCGTAATAAAGCTTTTAATTTCGTCAAATATTTCGAAGTTGAGTATTGTTCTAGAATTCCACTGTGGGCAGCATCTTACCGTAATTTCCCCCATGGTTCAACAGATACAAATAATTACTGTGAATCTTTTCACAATCAGTTAAAAACTACTTATTTTGCTAGGAAATTCAACAGGCGTTTAGATGAATTAGTTAGAAAATTATTTGAAATTGAAAGAAATTTTCATTTAAATCATGAGTACAAGAAGCTAACTTTAATTCCTCCAAAATCTAATTTTACTTTAGCTGTTAAATCTAGGCATGATAAGGGTAGCAAAATATCAGATGCAGATGTCATTCTTTTAAATAATAATTCTTGGTCTGTTCTTTCTCAAAGTGTAAAAAATCAACAGTATGTTGTAAAACGTGTTGAAAAACGTTGCAATTTGCCCGATTTTTGCTATTTTAAATGCTTAGAGATGTGTTGTATGCCTTTATGCAGTCATCTATATAGCTGTAATTGTTTAGATGATAATCATTTATGTAAGCATATTCATAAAGTGCATTCAATTATAGGAAGTGAAGAAAATTTTATTGCTAATAGTCTAAATCAAATTCCGACTAAAGAAGCTTCTGAATGTGATTACTCAAAATCAAAAGAAATACAATTTGAGAAAGTATCTAATCCACGCTCATTCGAACAAAAAGTTTTAGCTTGTGAGGAATTGTGTTCAAAATTAATGGAAAAAATAAAAATTAAATCTGTTCAGGAAATTATGCTAAACAATGTTTTTACAACTTTAAATACGTTAGTTGCTGCATGTGAGGGAGTTTTAAATTCTGAGGAAACATCCTTGACAGTTATGCCAAAAGCTCCAGTATCGCCTAATCAGAAGCTTTGCAAACAAATTAGTTTGTATAGAACAAGTAAAAAACGCAAGAACAAGAAAACAAATTCAAGTATTGCAGAAAAAGTTATTAGTAATGAAGATTATGATGATAAACCTTTTTTACATGAGCCTGTATCAAAAAAATTTAAATTGACGGATGATAAATCTTTCAGTTTAAATTTAATTAGTCACAGTAAAGTATCAGCATATAATGTAGGTCCATTTATTATAAATAGTTTGGCCTTAAAATCTCTGGATCCATACAACAGTACAGAAGAAAATGACGCAACCCAGTCCACTGACTTTGTTGCAGGCTGGTTGTATGATGTTATAATAGATGCATTTATCTACAAACTATGTGAAGGCAATCTCAATTTTTCATTCATTGATTCTTCAGTGGCACAGTTAATTGTGTCTGAAGTAAATTTTGAGCCAATTTTGTGTGATAAATTATATACAACAGTGCAGTTCTTATTTATTCCAGTTTGTGTTGATAACAGTCATTGGGTATTAATATTTATTAGTAAAAGGGAAAAATTAATTTATTTTTTGGATTCGAAAGGTTACTGTAGTAATAAAACTGTTCTGATTCATCAAATAACTTGCAAGAATATTTTAAATAAATTCGATGCCACAAATGCTTGGAAGATTGTGGATCCAATTCGTGTAATACAGGAAGATGGGGTCAATTGTGGTGTATTTTTGTGTTATTATGTTCATCAATTACTTAGCTACTCGAATATCAACAAACCTTTTGACACTTCGGAATTCAGAAAATATATTTCTGATATTTTAAGTGGAACAGTTACATTCAAGAAGCTGAAGAAACTAAAATATAATCAATTTTCAGAGTCTTGTGTCTGTAATTTTTTAAAATATAATCATATTGATAAAACCAATGTTTCAAATATGGTAGTTAAAGTGAATGGTACAGAACTTACAAATTTTATGCTAAAGTCATTAGATCTAGATGTAACATTACAAGAAGAAAGCATTTTATTTCAAGCCTCTCGGTGCTTTAAAAGGGGATGGCTATACGACACAATTGTAGATTCTTTTATTTTTAAACTTACAGAGAAAATTCAAACCGTTTTATGTTTATTGAGTCCGTATCTTCAGCTGCACTTTCACAAAACAAAGAAACATTTAAATTCTTTCAAATTGGTACTGTAGTCAAAGGAAACATTTTTTCCCCTATTAATCTCGATAGTCACTGGGTGATGTTATTTGTTGATACTGAAAAACATGTATTTGAGTTTTACGATCCTTTTAACAAAGCTCCCAGTAAAAATTGTTCAGACTTAATTAGTAAATGGAGGGAAATATTCAATTCATTCTTTAATTCATCTATAACATGGACATTTTCTATCCCCCCTCACATAAATCAAAATGATGATATAAACTGTGGAGTTTTTATTTGTTACTATGCATATAAAAAATTGAACAATGTATCCTTGTTAGATGAATTTGATGTAAAAACTTTCAGAAAGTTTATGTATAATTGCATCATGGGGTAATACAAAGTATCTCAATTATAAAAATTTTAAGATATGTACAATAGTTGATAAGTGATTAGAAGAGTTGGTTGTCTATAAAAATTTCCATATGCATGTACCACTGTATAAATATTCAGTGTTGAGAACATGAACACCTTTTGTAGAAACATATTTGTAAAAACTTACTACTATTACTTATTTTTGGTGTGTGGTGTTTTACAGAGTTACTTCATATCTATTATCAAAAAAAAAATATTTTGAAAGTTTTTTGCATTTGTTTTTGTGCTCTACTCTCCACCCTGGCGTGGCTACCTAATATATATATATATATATATATATATATATATATATATATATATATATATATATATAGGTTCAATTTGTTTTTAAAAGAACCTTACTGTGTCTTCAACATTCCAGGGGCAGTGAACAGATCAAGCAGGAGCTCAGCTTAGCAACCTACCAACCAATGAAAGTCTCAAGAGAAAGAAAAACGACCCCTCCCCTCTTCATTCGATGCTTTACTGATGATGCTTCACTGAGAGCCATAACAAATCTAAGAATATTGAAAATGTTTCTTTAATTAATAAAAAAAAATTGATTTTGTTTATGTGACTTGTGTTTTATTTGTGAATTCTGAGGACTTGAATGCTTATTAATAACGTTTTTGCAATTTTAATGTTTGCTAAAATCAACTTTTATAGATTTTTGAAAATGTTTGTATGTTTTGAAGTAAGGTTAATTTTATGTCTTTAAACTTCAACATCTTGAAATGTGTATTTTTTTCCATGAAAGGAAAATTTTTTCAGTCTTCAAGAAACATAAAAATATTAGTTTACAAGTTTAACATACATTATAACCTATTTTAACGCAAGCATTTCCTATCTGCTGAGAAAAGTTCATTTTAATTGTTAAAAAATATGAAAATGTTAAAAAAAAAAGTTGAAAAATAATTCTACAAATTTTAAGTTTTTTGAGAGGACCTGACACCTTAAAAATTATTTTTTTAATGACGACACTTTGGACAAACTTTTTGCAGTTTCGTATACCAGAGAATTGTACATAAAAGTTTAAACTATCAATTTTCTTCAAAATGTGTTAAAACATTTTAAATTAAAAAAAGGGTTGAAAAATTCAAGAAATTTAAAAGTGTATCTTCTTTTTTAATTTTTATGATATATATAAGCTTGAATTTTTTTTAATAGTATTCCTTTAACTATAATCTAATATTACAGGTATGGAATTAAAGATACATTGAATAGATCTTGAGGTAAAAAATAAAACTGAAACACTACGTAAAATATTAAAAAAACCCGTCTCTTTATTATTTAATTAAGCGCACATTTATTAGTAAAAAAAATTATACTCATAATAACTAAAAATGCATACCTGTATTTCTATATATCATGTAAAAAAAATTTGATAGGAAATTAACAAAGCCTTGGTATTTGGAATTTAAATATATATACAAAAAATGAAGTAGGAGAGAAAGCAGTTCAAATTATTGAAATTATAAATTTAAAAAAATGAGCTACTTTCTACATATAAGTGAAGTTTTGAACTTCCGTGGATCATAAGTGCCCTTCCTTTTTTTAAGAGCCATTTCCTTTGTTCTGATTGCTGTTTTCACTAATTTTTGAACGTTTGAAATTTGGCACTTAAATTGTTCCTTCGCTGATAGTTCTTTCAAACATCGATCATCTGTCTACGTATAAAAAAACTTCAAGTCATTCCACGTGAAATGAGCAAAAAGCGGGAAAAACCTGTGGCCGTATGGTAATGGATTTTCATAAAATTCGGTACAGGGGTTTAGTTTATGCATAAATAACGATATCCAAAAAATTTAGGTTCAAAATTAAATATTTTCAAAGTTTGAAGCATTTTAAGGACTTGCAACTTTGATGAGCTGTGTGAGATCGCTTAATGTTGCATGTTTGAAGTTCTGTTTCTCAAAAACTACTTAACGTAGACAAACTTGTTTTACATCTCTATAATGTGTACAAAATTGTCTTTTTTTCACTTTGTCAACAACAATTTTAAACATCATATTTAATCCAAAATTTTGTTTCAAAAAATGGAAAAGTGTTATTTTTGACAGAATTTTAAGCATTTCTTTGGGCTAAATAAATGTTACGACATTTTTAAAATTCATGCCAGTTACAGTGCTAGGTATGATAATATCACTGATAAAGTTTGGAAGTCGCATTTTAATTCGTTCATCTTCAAAATAGCTAACGAAAGTAACAAAATGACAATTACCTACTATAAATATATATGAAAAATCAAATGAAGGACAGCTCTGATAAAATCGACACTTGACAAGAATACAGTTTAATATGTTTATTACTTGAAAAAAAAAATCGGGATTGTAGTCAAGTCCTAAAGCAACAAACCGACCAACCGGTATAGTGGTTAAGGAGTTAGCCTCTAGATCGGAAGGTTTCTGGATCGAATCCGGGTCCGGTGTTTGTAATCGTATGGTGTAGAGGCGCCTGGTGCACCTTAAATCTGTCGTGGCCAAAAGTCCTCACGTTGAGTTAGTGTGGAAGTTTGGAGAGTGGAGTGCCAGCTCAGGTATTGCTTCGTCATCTGACCGTGATTCAAAATTACGAGGTGTTGTCCTCGAATCTTTCCCTTAAGGGATTGATCCCGGACCGTCGTCAATAGCCCGTTGCGTTGCTCTAGTACGATGTTAACTAATAATTACCAACTACCTAAAGCAACAATAATAAAATCAAAATCGCAGCATTTGCTTCCCAGGATGCGCGGGGATGGATATGAGTAGAAGTGGGGGTTCGCTGCCGTTACTTAAAAGCAATACGTTGTCTTTTTCACTTAAAGCATGTACTTAACTTGTAAATACTCATTTTTGATCCCAAAATATAAAAGGTTTTAAACCTTAAAAATTAGTAGTTCCTTTTAATTAAGATGGAAGGACTTCACCGAAAGGGACCGTTGTTATAGTGAAACTTTGTTTTTAAGGCCTCACTTCGCATATATTTACCGGTCATTTATATTAGCTGTTAGTTAGAACGCACTACAATCAGTGTGTATTCTTATGTACCAGCTTTGTGAGCCTTGAGCCCGTGACATGGTCGTCAATATTTGTATTTGTATATATAGAGAGAGATACGGGAAATATTTATAGTATGTTAATTTTTTGTACAAATTTCGATCGTAGTGAAAAAAAATCTTTATTTCTTGAGCAAGGTTCAAGGAAAAGAAGCAGATCATATTGGGGTCAGATGGTGTTGTAAAATGCGTTGTTTTTAGATAGTTAACTAGGTAAGTAGGTTGTTAATTAACATCGCAATGGAGGCAACACGGCAGGTTATTGGCAACGTAGCATAACAATTTTCCCCTAATTTTATCAAAACTTTGGCCAATTTGTTTTTTAATGATAAGTTACGATGCTCTGCAGTGCAAAGTTCCCAAATTACCAAAAACACTTTTTAAATAACACATCTTCTATGTCAATGAAAAAATATTTAACTTCGAAAGTTATCGACAGAATTTCAAATTCTGAAAGTATGCCTTGGTTTTAAATAAATAAAGTTAATATGTGGATGCATATGTGGGAGGCGGAAGATTGAATGCGTATTAGGTGGGCCGAAAAAAAATTTCAAGTCGTAATATCGCGGAAAAGTTGGGAATTCGGGAGATAAAAAGGGGTTAAAAATTAAATAAAATCGGTTTATATCTTCCATCGCCCCGAGAGTATTCTCCTTACAATGATCAGTGACGACGGTCACAATATTCACATATTGAGACTAAGGATAATTCTGAGTGCTAAGAGGGATTATATATATAACTAAAGCAAAAACATAATTTTTAAAATTCTAAACACATAAATTTCGATGCAATCAATTTCACCGAACTGAAAAATTGGAAACACTGATGTAGCTCATAAATATTTTAACAAGCATTTCAAACGAATTACACTTATTCTTTGCAAAATAGTATTCCTAATAATTGTCATTAGAGGAGTTTCATATTTGTCTATTTCGTAAGAAGTTGCCTCCACTATGGTAACTTTCTTTTCTTCTTCTGAAATACAAATTTCAGTTAAAGCCTGTTTAACATGGGTGAAACCAAGTTTTATTGCTAATACAGCATCTGTTCTTGCTTACCATCTTGTATTAGAAACTCTTTTCACTGCATTTAAAGATGCACACTTGTAAAGACGCTGTCACAAGTTTCCTCGAACCCTAATGAAAATACATTTTATGGGCCCCGTGGTATTCCGGGGCCCTCTCTGCTTAAGAGTCATTGACATGAGGTACAAAACAGCAGATTTTTTTGTTTCTCGAAGGCTTCAAATCAGCAACTGTTAGAACGTTCTGTATCACTCACGGAAATCGCGTAATCCCTTACTTTTTCCAAAAACAACCCCTCTCTCGCTGCGGTGTGGTTTCCCTTTCAACTGTCCCATAACTCTTAGCTCCCCATAAGAAAATAACGGGTTTCCGGAGGACTTAGGCCGAAGGCCTTCTCTCTATCTCCTTCTGAATGTTTAATAGGACTGAGCGGAATTTTAGTTTCACTTGGCAATCTGATATGCCCAAAGTCAAGGGTGCCGCGGAGGGGTCTTCCTCCACAAAGAATAAGAAGAGCGGAATTTTAGTTCGGCGTTAAAGATAGACGGTGGGAAACTGAAGACGCGGTGCGTCCAGTGAAACCAGCTGGGGTGAGGACCCAAGAAGTGACCATAGCTAACCCCATCTTCACAACAGGGAGAAGGGCGACGACAGATGTGCAAAAGAGAAAATGTCACGAGTTCATGAGATCTATTATTTTGCCCCTAAAAGTTTGAAAACGTTGAAAAATTCCATGAGGTTAACCAGATTATGGTATGATTTTGCTTTGAATGTATTTTTTTTGCATAATTGAAAAAAATCTAATTAGTGCACTGCTACAATTTTGCTGAACTAAGACATTTCAATAATTTGATAATGGTATTCAACTAGTTACCACCGTCCCAGCCTAAGCCATTCGCTGTATCGCCACGTAATTTTGAACCACGGTCAGATGACGAGGCAGCATCTGAGCTGGCACCCCACTCTCCAAACTTCTACACCAACCCAAACTGAGGTCTTTTTGGCCATTACAGATTTAAGGTGCACCAGCCGCCTCTACACCATACGCTTACAAATATCCATGCCCTGACCGGATTTCGAATCAGGAACCTTCCAATAATTTGATAATATAATAACTTTATTTTAAAAAGGAAGAAGAATAAAAGTGTATTAAAGCTCAGTCAGGGGTTACATGAACAAGAAAAGTTGAAACTCCTGCAAAAGCTTTTTATCAGAAAAAATTATTATTGATTATTGTTTTATCCCCTTTCTTTTACTGAACTTGGTTTTAAATTTATAATATCTAACTTTACTGTAAATATCACTACTGAGGGCAGAAAAGGGGCGGCAAGTTTCCAGTAGCCCAGGGGTGGCTAACCTTTTACATACCACACGCCAATTTTTTTCACATACGAATTCATATGCGTCTTACAACTCGAGCACCTTTTGTACTGTCTTAAGTTTTCATGGTCCAGGCATATTCTTAATAACCTTTTTAATAAAGGTATGCTTATACACATAATTAACATATTAAAATGAATTAATTATTGCATGTAAAACAATATCTATTACATCACATAAACATTACTTTCCATTAATGACACTTTTGAGACTGGGTTTCGCTAGTCTGAATGTTTGGTGTTAAAAATTTGGCACCGAGAACAGCAGAGAATTTTTTAAATTGAATCAGTCAATCGTGACCTTTGTTTTGCTTTTCATGAATGTAAATTTCATTAATGAAAATACTAGTTCACATCTGTATGTCGTTCCTAATAATAACAGCACAATAATTATAGAAAAAGTCCACATTAAGATGGACAGAGAGGTTTTCTTGCCTTTTTGTTAATCTCTACTTATTCCTTTAAATACCTTTTTGTCTGCCAGACACGAAAGCATACATTTAAACTTTTTCAATTTGTCGGAACCAAATTGTTCTAGAATCAAAAGGAAATATCTGGAATACAATGTTGTCACAAAGGAAATCAAAACACGTATATGCCTTTGGATCTTCTTAATTACAGGCTTATTAGAAGAGTACTTTTCTTTTGTGAATATTAAGAGGTTCTTTTTTTCTATTTAAGTTTAGCTTTCTATTTAACCTTAGTTTATTTTATTCCAAAATGTTTACTATTTAAACTATGAAGTGAGGGCATCCATGCTAGTTTTTAACACGCTGAAAACAAATTTTAAAGTGTTGATTACCCTCTTGAAAGGCATCAGTTCAAACCTCCGTAACCTTCCAACTGTGAAGAATCAGTGTCAAAATTAGCCAAAAAAAATGCTTTGAAATTCAACCTCTGCCTGTTTTTAGTGAGTAGAAAGAAATATTTGTTATAGTCAAGTGTTATTCTACTATAGATGCGAACTCCTAGCGTCCTGAGCTCCTTGTATTCCCACAAACGTGAGAGGTAAATATTTCCAATGAGAAATTAGGTAAATTGTTAAAAGAGCATTTACACCAAGCGTGCCATAGGAGTCTGATATCCTTGAAAGTTTTTATGGTAGACCCAGGAACCTCAAATATAAGGGGTAAATATGACGAACAATAGAAATAACCAAATATGCAAAATGATTCGATCTCTCTTAATAGACTACTTTACCAGAAGAGATGTACAGTTCTAGGGAACAGAACACCTTGCGTTCTACCTGTCGCACCCCGGCAAGAAAAGTGATACAAGTCAAAAAATAAAAATCTTGATGTTATGTCATTCAAAAATATGTATGAGGTGCCCCAGCGTGTTATATTACGATTCTATAGAATATAATAGAAGTTACCACCATAAATACTTACCTAAAGCTTTAAAGAAGTCTATATTATTTCAATATAAATTTTATAGTATCCTTTAAGTTGATGTTTCTCAAATTCTGCAATTTTGAGCTGCGTCACTTTTCTTGCCGGGGTGCGATAGGTTTGTTTGAGTCCTGGTCTCTCTCTAATATGAGGTTTAAATATTCGACAAATACACTGACAATATTCATAATTGCTTTTCAAAAAATGAATAGTTCTGAAATACCCTTGTATATAAAGTGATGTTCGTTTTATATCTCTCAATAATTTTTAAAAGTTGGCACCACTACATCCCAATTTATACTACCATCTCTACTAGGGAATCCAATTATTTTCAGATAAAAAAGGTCATTCTTCAGGTGTTCCTGAGTAGGAGCAAATTTTTAACCTTTTTCAATAAAATAACATGCATTCTGTTCCAGAATATTCCATTTTAGTACTATTAATATTCAATTAAAAAAACAGGATTAGAAGTTTGATTTCAATCAGTATTCTTTTAAATTTAAGTCATGATTTAAATTGGCATACCCTGTTTTCAATATAATTTTGGGGTGAACTAAGTACAAGCATAGTTCTTAACTTATTTGAGTAAAATAACATGCATCTTGTTCAGTTATTTCATTTTCAATATCATTAAACATTACAATAAGAAAAAGAAATTTAAAATTTTGAATTTAATCAATGTGATTTATCAAATACAAAAAATGTATTTATGAACAAGGTAGGTAGGTAGTTGATTAAATGTCACATTAGAACAACTCAATAGGCTTCTAATAAATTAAATAAGTTCACAAAATCAGAAAAAAATCTATCAGATGCAAAAAAAAACCAAAACATATTTAAATACAAATGTTTCTTCAAAAATGTTTTTGATTTCCAGAAACAAAAGCCGGCCTTCCAACACGTAATTCATCCATAATACATCAGTCTTATTTGAAATTAATTATCTTCGACTTTATTTCTCCTTTCCGTTCATTCCGGAAGATGGACACACCGGCTAATATCAGGAACACTCTTTCAAAAGATTCGAAATCTTAAAGATTCGATTTTTACACTCGTTATTCGGTGCACCGAGAATTTGGCGTCTATGGTACTAATGTTTTACTTATTTATCGCTTTTCTCCAATTACAACGCCAAGCCCTTTCTCGCCAAATCGTGCACCCAAAAATTTTGTGAGGACGGGGGAGGGAGTAGGTAACATTGTACTGAAATGCCACCGGTCCTATATAATAAGAGTGGCGACATACGGGAAACACTTTCTGATTGGCTTAGAGGCCTTTTCTACCGCCCGAGGCGGTCTTTTCCTAGCTCCCGTAGACTTAACATGGGAACTTTTCGTGTGTTCGAGAAAAACGTGTGTATATTAAATAAAAAAGAAAATATAGCTTTCCATGTTCCATTTCGTGTTCCAGAATGTTTATTTATTATTATTTTAGTCTTTTATCAGCATAAATTTGAAGACTTTTTAAGTAAATAGCTTTTTTTGAACAACGTGGTGCTTCCCGCAATCTAAGTTAGCGCGTAATTGAGCGTTTATATGATTCATTTATACCGAATGTATCCATATTATAACAATCATATGCTTTTTGTTCTTCTTGAAATGATATATTAATTCGCCCAGCAACCTTCTTGGAGAAGATTCTGGTAGAAAAATGGCTGCCGCGCATGCGCATTGGGCCAAATTTGGTCCCTTGTCGCCACTCTTATTATATAGGCACTCTACAGCATGCCAGCGAGATGACGAGGCGTTTTTGAAAAGGCTGGGTTATAGCTACCCTTCGTTTCTTGTTCCGATTGAGGTGATAGTTTAGTTTTTTTCTACGTAGTCACGGGAGAAGAACTAGAACTACTTAACATCCGAAATAGAGAGCCTATAAGAGAGGCGGGAAGAGCAAACACTTTCTATTCGCTTGCAGTTTTTTATTGACACAGATCCTCGTGTCTGGGGTCACCGCATGGTGACCCCAGTCGCCGTTTTGGAATTTTTGTGTCCGTTGGAAGTTGGTGGAAAGATACGCTTTTGGCTGTTCAGGAGGCGCCATAATTTTTTTGGGTGAGAGCCGTTGGTTTGGAAACGAACCAGTAGTCGCCGTTAAGAAAATTTGTTGATTGGCTGAATATGGGTTTTCTCTGTTCAGAGACGTCGGTCTCGTTATTCGGACTTTTGTCTTTTTCTGGCGAAGATACCGACTGTGTTTTTTGACTTACCATTGGAGAGGTCTGCCCCAGCGTCCTGCCTATTGTCTTCTGTGACTCGGGATCTAAATCAAAAATCTAAGAATGAGTGTTCCGGACACCCTGTAGAGAATAACAACCCTGGTTACCCTGGAGCGAGATTCCGGACGTCTTGTATTTGGGTCAGCGAAGACAGAGGAGATATTCTGGAACCTAAACAGATCACCGTGTCCCGGACGCCCCGAAGAAAATAACACCTGGTTACCCTGGAGTGAGAAAAAGAAGGGACATTAGTGGTTCGATCCAACATGACCGTTTCTCCCATACACCAGCCCGGCGTCCCTTCCCACGGAATCCAAGTCCGTCATGTCGAAGACCGATAAGTCATTTTTTTTTCTTTTATCTATTCCTTTCTTAATCTGATTATGCCCTGCTCCTGAATTTAATTTTTGTTTTACTTTAATGATATTTCTCCCCTTTTGACCCGTGAAGCGTCCCCTGAGTAGAACCTTTTTTTAATGGTTAACCCATTGTGTTAAATAGACATGGGTCAACAAAAATGAGTATTTGAATTTGCTTGCCCATTTAGAGAGTTGATGGTATATTGATTAGTATTATTTGTTTGACCAAATGGAATGTAATGCAATAATAATCTTGATATGTGTATTATTTCTGTGTTGTGTTTAAATAAAAGTTTTTTTTTTTAATCTTTAAAGATTTGTGTTCTTTCCCCTTCAATGAGTGAAACTTAATTTCACTGTTTTTACTCTACACAGCTCCATTAACAATCTTATACACAGGGTATTGTTCATAATGCAATATTGATCAAAATTTAAGTTGGGTTCGGAAAGAAACCAATATCTCTTAAGAGTTCATTAAGTTTTGAACAAAACAAGTCTTGCTCAATAAACATTTCTTCAGAGGTCATTCCATGAAACGTGTCAATGTTTTCAAAGGCTGTGTATACTCCATAGGAAAGAATCTCCGGGTATATGATACACCGTTAAACTGTATACTCTTCCAGGAACTCTTGAGTTATGGGGATATGAATCAGTATGCTTGCTGATGTCCATCTTTCCCACTGGGCATGAAAACATTAGAGAAATGAATCTTACAAAGGCAGCCTCCTGAAAGCACACACACTTGACAGAAAGCCCTAACAGGTCAATCTATTAGAGGGACCATCGGGATTTCAGCATTTGTAAATTGACACACAATCACTCACAGCAGATATGAATTCAACCAGACACACCACTGCAGGATAGTTGCTAATTTTTGTTTACTTTGAGTCAATCACATGGAGATACAAATCCATCCCAAAAGTTTTATAAATGTTAATGAGTTGCCAGTTATTGTTTACAGGTTAACAGTTCCCATGTCAAATGCACAGCTGGTAGGAAACAACACACAATTGAACTGATTCAACACACCAGTTTTATAAATGCGGATAATTTCTTCACAGACAGCTGTGCATATATGTAGTGACATAAATAGTTTAAAAGTGTCCAATGGAGATACAGATCCAATGTAAACAACACACCAAATGCTTAATTCCTAGGTGTAGTGACAGGTCCCAGAAACGGGTTGTTATAATACCCGACTAATCCCATCTTCACACAATTCCAGGGGCTCGTCACTCGATATTTTATAGGGACATTAATAAACAGAGGAAAGCCCGAATGAATAATCAATGCAAAATCCATACTTTTATATCCGTCACGTCGATCGGATTTGTTTTGTCGAGAAACGCCCCACAGTTAAATGTCGAATATTCACACACATTTGAAGACACATGAATTACGTTCCAATGGCGGCCAATTTTAGTACAATGACCTGACATTCACAGCGTAAGTATATATAAATTAAAAAAAAAACACCAGCGTTTTCTTTAGTATAAAACGATTCAGACGAATATCGTTTGAGATTACACAAGAAAATGAAACGTAAACAACAAACAGAGCTGCAAAGAATTTGCATCCGGGATTGATCGCTTGAAAAAAATAAAAGGTGACAACTAAAGCTTAAAAATGTTGAAAAAGGCGTGAAGTTTTCGTGAAATTCTGTCGTTCCCATAGGCGTCGTTCCCATAGGGGGGGGGGGTCTCACAAAAAGTTTGGATTGTACCCTATTAAAAAGGGGAAGATTAAATTAATTATATTAATATAATTAACTTACATTAATTATTTATAATTAATTATATTAATATAATTAATTAGCGTAGCCTCCTACTTTATACAATATTTACCAGATGTTTTTATGGCGAATTTTAAAATTTACAATACATTTAAATTAGAAATTAAAGCGTCGATTTTTTCGTAACTTCTCATATTTAAATTTGATTTGCTTGAAACACATCGGTAAAAATTATCTCGATTCTGATTATGTAGATTATGCAATTTTCCGAGAAAGTACGGCTCAGAAAATTACGAAATTAACATGGTTTGTTCAAAATTATACAGGGAACACGAAAAAGAAGATTTTTTTCCGTGGTTCGCAAGCAGGGGGCGTAGCCCCCTACTTTATACAATATTTATCAGATGTTTTTATGGTAAATTTCAAAATTTACAATACATTTAAATTAGAAATTAAAGCGTCGATTTTTTTTCGTAACTTCTCAGATTTAAACTTGATTTGCTTGAAGCACATCGGTAAAAATTATCTCGATTCTGATTATGTAGTCTATGAGTGCGCACAATTTTTTAATAAGTGTATTAACTATATACTTGTGAATAACTACATGCAACTGTAATATTTACAGGACTCCTAACAGGTTTAAAGGTCTAAAAAGGTAACCAAAGAGACTAATTGAACCAAAAAAGTGACAAAAAGTGACTAATCGAGTAGAAAAAAGTGACAAAAAGTGACTAATCGAGCAAAAAAAGTAACAAATTATAATAATGCTAAATACACAGTCCAGTAACATTAATGTGACCACCACCTACTTTCGACGTCAACGTGAAATAACCAATCACAAAAGTCAGGTGGCAGCACCTTGCAGTGGAGTGTATATAAAGGATGTCATAGAGCATAAAAAAGCATTTCAATCGTTGGCGTAATGCAGAAACGTAGCGATTTATCCGACGTCCTTCTTGCGAGTTGCAAATTCTAATACTTGTTGAACACTCTCACCACTGAGCTTCTTAAGAGGACCAAGACAGATAAACTTTTAAGGAGAGATTAACTGAAGGAGGACTTCTTTGAAAGAAATTTAACACTGGCAATATAATGCTTCTGAGCCCTTAGAAAAAAGAAATTTCCCTTCCTTCTCTTTCACATTCTGCAGCGCTCTTGAAATTTGATCTCCATTCACAATATAAGCCAGAGGCAACAGTTTCTGATGACATGTATCTTCCGAATTATCCATTTTCAAATCTTAAATAAATTCCTCTTCTTAGATCCCACCCAAAATTGTTCTTTTCAACAATTCAAGTTGAGAATGAAGGTTATGTATTAAAAGGTTCCTTTTTCTGAAGAAATTAGGTCACACTATTAAAAATACCTGCACTTGATAGGACAAATATCACCTCAGTCTTCATAGTTTCTCTTCCAAGTAAATGAACAATTTTTTTGTAACCTGGTCTTTGCATCATGTTTGACTTCTTTATAGGAATGTAGTCTAGGAAATACTTTCACACTACAATCCAATGTTCAAGCAACCTTTCAACAGCTGGCTTAAGGCTTAGCCACCTGCTTGAACAATGCTTGATGAAATGGTGTATGGGAAGTTTCAAGTCTTCTTGAATTTGTTTGTACGTTGACCAAAGCTTAGGCCATTGGTTAAAAATCTGTGAATAGTAAAAACTAGTTCAGACACATTTTTACCTAGCTCTTTTAGACCTTTAAAAAAAGCATTATGTATTGTGTGAATATTACATGTCCCAATGTTAATTAGTTCTTTTTTTCGGGTAGAAAGTAATGAGTCATTAATCTTATTAAAAACTAACTTTCACTAAAAAAACCTCAAGAAATTGTGATAATCCACTTCGATGATAACAGATAATGATTTTCAACACGCTCGCAAAGCTCCTTCAATATTTAACCCTGTGCATACAGAGACGGGCGAAATTTTTGCATTCTTTGGTTATGGAGGGGTTCGGAATCTTTCAGACCTCAAACTCCTGAAGAAACGGCTGAAGTCCATTAAGATTTCCATGCCCCCAATTCTGTGCCACAAAGAGAGCAGCGCGTGAATAGCTTCCGTTCTGTAGACAGGAATGTCGGAGTTCTCTATGGGGAGCTTCGAGCGCTTAGAATGTGTGAGAGGTTGATGATCAACCCCCTTAAAAACTTAGCCAAAGACCTCTTCGAGTGTAAATTATCATACATATTGAAGATTCCACCGTCTTTTCAGAGTTTACCCGCGACGTATCTACACCTTCTAGACATAATCAGACCCACAATAGGAACTGCAACATGTGATGACAAAGGTACTAAACAGATTACCTCTCCTCCTGGGTTAACGTTGAGTTAATATCAGCTTGATCCGTCCGGTCTCTTGACCTCTCTATTCTCGTCTTATTCCAGAATCCGAAAATAAAATGGGCCTGTTGAGACCGCCCTCAGATCTGTGTACTGTGTATGGAGGATGTTATTCCCCCTTTTAAGTGGCCACTGGTATCGATTACCATTTACGAGCTGTCGGCGTCTGACCTTCTAGAGGGTTCCTCCTTTTGTTCGACCCTCTCAACCGGTGATATCTATCTTGCGCCAAATGATACACCACACAATACTATGAAAGGAAAACGTCAGTCGTAAATACCACTCAAGGTACTATCACTCAAGTTAGGTAATTAGGAAAGAGGGGTCGGACATGCAGATGGCCTTGCTTCTCTTAAACTTCGCCATTTTGTTTTACAGATAGCCTTTTCCCGTGGGAAAATTTCCAGAACTTGCTGCTAATACACCCCGGGCAACGTGAAGCATCCTTTTACAATTGAAACGTTACGTTTTTGAATCCTTTCTTGCAGTGGAACGTAGCGCGCATTTCGAAATTGAATTAGTGCAAACCCTGTTATTTTTAGAGAAAATGAATTGTTTTAACTGTGCACCAAAAATTTTTCTTCTCCAAATAGAATTTAAGAACTTAAAACCCCTGAAAAGGTGACAAAATGTCAAAAGGGTGACAAAAAATAAAAAGTTGACAAAAAGTGACGTGTTAGGAGCCCTATTGGTTTGAGAAGCAAACCAAATGGGATTGCGTGCGTAGGCGAGCAGGGTGCGGAGGTTTCGCCGTCGCAGGAGATTGTCTCTGCGTGCCATCCCCGGGGGTTGGCGAGCAGGGACGGAGCCCCCTAGTATTATAAAATAAAATAGTAATTGCGGGCTGGTCGGATTTTTTCCTCTATGTGATGACATTTCTTATGTTATAAGTGGGGTGGGTATAATGACAATGACTTTGAATATTACGTGATCGCGGATTTGCTATATTGGCCGCCCCTTCTGAACGTGCCGCCCGCGTGCGGTGCACGCCTTGCACTCCCGCTTACGGCGGGCCTAGATAAACTGATCATCAACATAAGGTGCAGCAGATATATAAACAGTTCTTGAAAAGCATGATGGATGGAAAGTAGGGATGAACTGTCACCACAAACATGTGAAACAGGCAGGTTTTGAAATGTAAACAGTTCTTGAAAAGCATGGAGGAAGGGATAATCTTGAATAAATAATCTTGACAATAAGTTCGAACAGATATTGGATGCAGGCAGGTTTTGAGACAGTTCTTGAAAAGCATGGATAAACTGAACCATGAACATGTGATGCAGCAGATATCTAAACAGTTTTTGAAAAGCATGATGGAGGGAAAGTAGGGATAAACTGTCACCAAAAACTTGTGATGCAGGCAGCTTTTGAAATGTAACCAGTTCGGGAAAAGCATGGAGGAAGGGAAAGCAGTTCTTGATAAGCATGGATAAAACTGTGACCATTAACATGTGATATAATTAAACAGTTTTTGAAAAGCATGGTACTGCTGATGTCTTTAGAAGCAGAGTCTGTTGATTCTGGATCAAAATTAATAATAATACTTTCAATTGTAATGTCGCACATTCTATCCAGCTGCCACATTTGTTTTTCCTCTTTAATAATTTTAACACAATTTTTCCAGTTTTCTGAGGAAATGCTTTTTATTGCTTCTTTTGTGAGCTGTGCGACTTCGATCTCTTTAAATGTTTCGTTATCTGCTGGAACCTTGCCCTTTATAATGCTCCATATTAGTTCTATTGGATTCAGTTCACAGTGGTAGGGTGGCAATCTCAGGACAGTATGACCATGAAGTTTAGCTATCCTATCTTGTACTCCTCATATTTGCTGCGGACATTGGACACAAGGATAAGAAGCTCGGCTTTTAACATGTCTGAGCTGCAGGCAAGGTTTTTTGATGTCAGCCATCGTCGAATATTCTCTTTTTTTTGTTGAGGTGTTGGGAATGTTTTCCACAAAAACAGATAGGAGGCAGTATTCATCACAATGATACTATTTGCATCAAGATGGGGCATGATTTTTTCAAACTGCTTCTCATAATAATTCCCATTGTCTTCATGGTAATCACCTTTGCTTTTCTTTGCCTTGAATACAACAGCAGCCTCCTCCACAAAACCTTTTTCACTTCCAGCATGGGTAATTATCAGTCTGGATCCTTTTCCTGTTGGCGCCTTTAACCCAGTCGATAGACCAGACATAAATGTTTCTTTTGGTCTCTTGATAAATGTGTCTTGCCAAACCATTTGCTTTGTGTGGCCGAAATTCACCCAGATTTCATCAATGTAACAAATGGTCCTTCCTTCATTGCGATAATGGCGAATTGGTCTCAAATATTTACGGCGCCACACTTGAATATAACCTCCTTGTCGTGGCAAGAGCCAAGTTTGGAAGGACGGTTTCTTCGTTGATTGTATTGAATACTTTTGCCACTGTTGGAATTGCATTTCTTTTGAAAAACATATGCACCTTCCTTCGAATGGCAGACAAAGTAAATTCATCATGTTTTATAAGACGAGGAGTTGCTTTTCCTTTCCTCGCAGGTCTTTTTTTCCCCAGGGGTTGAAAAGGAACCTTTCATAAGAAATTCCTGTTGCATCCGGTGGATACTGAGAGCGGAAACGGCGGTCAAGCACGAAGTTTTGTCCCTAATATCCTTCTGCGAATCCTTGGGATACCATTCTATCAATTTCTGAAACACATTCATAAACTTCTAGTAGAATCAGGAGTTAATTCCATAATTAATCACAAAATACACAAATGTAGATTCAAATTCAAACTACAAACGCAACACACGTAAGCTGAAAGATAAGTAAACGCTAAATATATGCCAATGTCGCCAACAAGAATCGAGAGCGCGCGGAAAATGATGGTTGGCTCTTATTGGCTGGCGCGCGATTCTAAACGAAATTACTACGCCGCACGTAAAAGGCAAAAGATTCAACATTTCACGCTAATTATGACAAAAAATCGTTATATATGTGTGGGGTTAACAAATTAATCACATTTATAAGTTGCAGTGCCTCATTACACTCAAATATCTGACAAGGCGCCGGGAACTGTTTGTTTCGTTTGCTCTCAGCGTATTCCTATACTGCCAAGAAAGCCTGTCACCGAGTATACAAGGGTTGCTTATTTGATCGGCGTCCGAACTAGAATGACGATAAAATCGCCAAAGTCTACTGTCTTGTCATGTGAACCATCAGGGTTCATTACTGGCGGCAGACAAAAGTAAGCGATGGCCGAACCAATCAGTGAATAAACTCCGTTGTAACCCTATGATACTGGCTGGTACAAAGTGACGTCACACACTCTATCCGTCGCAAAAGTTTTAATAGGATGTGTAAGCAACACTTCCTATAGATAAGAAAGCCTCCAACGGTAGAAATGACGTCCAGTTAGGCTCCAGCCAGTGTGAAACGTATCCTACGATTCTCGCAGTTTTTGGAAAGAATAAACTATAGTTGATTAAACTTAATCTTTGTTTTCTGTAAGGCTAATCAATCAGGTGCATTCTATTTCGTGTATTTTACGGACTCGATAAATTTTAAGCGATTATATTTGTTGCAAAAATCTAGATTATTTACCATCGAAACGTAAATATTTTTAGCGTTTATTATTGTTTGATTGATAACATAACCAAATTTAAAATTTTTCTCGTTTCTTTTGATTAAGCAAAAAAACACTCCAGTTAGAGAAAAGGGAAATGAGAATGATTGAAATATAATTATTAAGGGCGTTACTATTAAAAACCAAATATACATCATCACAAACAAGTTGGATAAAAATCAAATCTATCGTTTTTTTTAAATCAATTCTCTAAACTCTGAATGTTTTATTTACTAATACAAAAATATCAAATTACTGTTTGGATAAATATAAGAACAAATATAATTTAAATTACATTTGTTGATTTAATGGCATGAGTGTAAAATATCAACAAAATTGTTTCCTCTTCCCCTAAAATGTTTATGAATGAAAAATTAAATTGCAGATTCAAAAGTTGTTTAATTTACTAATTATTAGGCTCTTCTGGTGTAATAAGACACACTTATAAATTGGTACTGACTTGTCCGTTTTAGGGTAAATGTTAACTTGCAAATACAAAATTATATAAACTGGTGAAAATGTATTACAAATTTATATTTAATAAATTTCTAAAAACCCAATGTACCCTAGTGTTAGGAAAAATCACCTAAAAATTTAAAGTGTGAAAAAGTATTCTTTATTTAATCATTTATACTAAGGTAATATAAATCGACCAACGCTGCAAAGAAATCATGACAGAAAATAAAAATACACGTAATAGATTTCAGTGAATCAAAATGTTTATTCAGTGGAACGTAAGATATGAATGCTTACAAGAAATATTTGAATGATGACTAACACCAACGCTTTGATATATTTAAAAATATGTTCAGAAACATTTCAAAATAAAACTACTAAGATATTGGTTATGCAATACAGATAAAAATAAAACTATATACACAAAATGTTAAAAGATCTGATTTTAACTGACTTTAAAAATTATGAAACATTTTAGCACTTTTAATTTCTAGATATGCATAAAAAACTCATTTAATTAGAGTCAAGCTCTTTACTCTCATTTAAATAACAGAAAGAAATCAAGCAACACTAAAATTTTAAAACATCACCAGTACCCGAAGAAAATATTTACATTTTCCCGTTTAAGGTCATTTTAATTTTCACTATCAAAAATAAATATAATTGTACATATGCAAACTAATAATGCAATGAAAAGATAGAGGTATGTACATGGCATGACAAATTTTATTAATTCTCTATACTTTAAATACAATTTCAAAGGCAACATCAATCATATAAATTTGACATTTATTATGTCAAACCAATTAACAGTAATTTTTTTGTAACCTGCAGTATCGACAGTATTTCAAATGTTTTTATTGAGACTAACTAGTTTTAAGCTTACACAAACACTTAAATAACAAACATTTAAAAGCCAAAGATTTTGCCATTCAAGACTAGTGAGACATTTGATTTGAAGTTCACGAAAAGCACTTATTATTAAGGATTTTAAATTACTTTATTTATTGGATTCAAAGCCTTTATAATTATCCAATTGCTGTATGAGAGAAACAAATTTATTTATATTATTTACATGCAACGGAAATTAAAAACTATTGTAATTATTCAGGTATATTACAGTAAAATACACTTACCTTTAAATTAACATCAATTACAATTGAAAATGACAGTTCGAGTACTGGTGGAGTGGAAATTTAAAAAAAAATATTGTACATTCTATAACAAAGATATCGACGCACCAAGGAGTTGTCCAGTTGTAAAGAAATTTCGTACACAAAGACATTTTGGACGAATATGCAAATGATTAAAATTTGGTCTCCAATGAAGGAATAATGGGAGCTCCAACGCATCTGAAATGCACATTCAATAGGGAGAAATTCTCAATCTATAGTCCAAATTTCTGTTGCATTTCGACTGCGGATATTTTACGTCGACTATAACAATGCCTCGCCAAAACATTCATGCTCATTACGAGCACATGTCAGAGTTTGAACGACGTCGTGCTTTCGGATTGAAGGAGGCTGGTTGAATGAATCGAAGAATCTCTCGACATGTGGGTCGAAACGATGGGGTGATTCGACGATGCTGGCAAGAGTGGGTTGAGAACGGCAGATGTCAGCGTCAGGACGGCAGCGGTCGACCTAGGGCCACAACAGAATGGGAAGACAGAGCAGCTGCCACAGCACCGGATTTGCCGTTAGCAACGGTATAACGAGTGACCGAACAGAGGGTCCAACCTGACCCTATGCAGACGACTGGGGACGTATAGTCTTTAGTGACAGTCCTGTTTCCAACTGTGTCCTGACGACAACTGCGAACTTGTCTGGAGATGTCCAAAACAGCATGGGGGTAAACTGTAATTAAAACCTATAATAAAAAGTTTTTACTGATTAATAAACAGCCCTACCAGAACAAAAAGTTACAAGCAGTTTTTAAAAAATATTTTTGAATTATTTTCAGGCAACAGTGACAGTAATTAAAATATACAAAAGATCAGCACACAAAAATTTTTACAAAAATCAAGATTTTATCATTTGGGCTAGAAATATCCTACTAAAATTAAAAACCTTCTATTTTAAACACACTTTCAAATTTTCTAACATCTTTCATTATTTTATATAAATCCCTTTTTGTGCATCCATTTAATATCCAGTGATGTACACAGAAATAAATTTTGAGTACATTTTAAACAAGAAATTAATTTTGGGAGTGCATATAGCTTGCAAGTTCAACATTTCCACAAAACACAAGTTGTTCAAACATAATTTGAGAAAGAAAATATAATTTTGGGGTTGCAGAATAAGTCCCTTTGCACACCACTTCTTGGTACACTCTTGAATAATTAATCACAGTGACAATTGATTAAAATTAAAAGGGACAAATTTTTACTATCTCAAAACAACGATTCGTTAAAAGAACGAACTTCCAAAAACAAATATAATTCGGTGCTTACAGACAATTTATAAAATGAATAGATAATTGGTACTTACAGTCAATTTACAAAATAGATAGGTAATTTCATTTAAATGCACTTAAAAAAAAAGAAACTTACCATGAAATTCTTTGTACAGTCATGTTTTGAATTCATCTTCCTTAGGAAGACTGAAGACGGAAACATTGGGACCGCCACAGTAATTCCTTTTTCTAAACGGTACTGAACACTAGGGTGGAGCGAAAAACACGAATTTCGGAAATTTAAAACGCCTATGGTGGGAATAGTTGGGGACTACCATTCTTATTAATAATACAAAATATGAGCTAAATCAATTAATATCTTCAGGTGCCAAAATCGCTTTGAAATTTCGAAATTTTGCCAATTTTTTCACAAAAATAATAATAACGCATTTAAAAAATTTAATACATCTTACTTAAAGCCATGGGTGAGTGAAATGAACTTCCCTTCGTGTAAAAAAAAAGTTTTACACCTAACATTATTACGGAAAATAAAAAATGTCCCCTTTTTTTAGAGCGCCATCACGCGCGTCTCCACTCCGCTCAATAGACTCATCATTGCGACAACACGTTTACACGGGCGCTTTTACTTGTAGACCTTCGCTGTTTTTGCATTATGAAAACAACCCAGAACTCACCACGAGGAGGTGGCTGGATAACAAGTTCCACCCCCCCCTAAAAATTTCAATTTAAGTTACTAGCTTACCCTAAAAAATTAAACTGAAGTTAGTGGCAAGTGGTTTAGCTTAAAAGTGGTTGATATTGGCTTTTGGTTTCAAATCTTGGTAAAGCTAGTCTGGAAGCAACTCTTGACCGAATAAATCCATCTCGTGCTTTTGTACCACATACTGTACTATATGCTTCAGTTACTAATTTAACGCAACGTTCTACTGCTTGTGAATGGCATGGAAAGTTAAACATGTTACTATTGTTTGGTTGGAATGTCTAGAATCATGGACTTGAGTTGATCATCAGAAAGAGTTACTGTAAGTGGTGGATCTATAATGGAATCTGATTGCCATTCAATTAGATTTATGTAATCGTCTGCTTCGAAGTTTAACTTGGGAATTTTAAACTCGCGATTTTTCTTTTCAACTTTTTTTTGTCTTAATTCTAAATTCTTCTAAGGCTCAATTCTCTGACGTGTTTTTGGTCATCAGCTAGCATTGCCAAAATAATATTTCCTGAATGGACATAATAAGCATTTCTTTGCAAAGTTAGATCTACTACAATTTTTAAATCCTCAGGCAAAAATCTCGATTTATTTAAAATATGGTAAAAATGAAGACTCCCGTACCAACATGATGACTGACTTTTAATTTTAAACCACACATATGAATGTACCTTCACAACATATTCTGTTAATATTTTCAAGTTGGTTGGATCTTTTGGATCTTTTGGGTTGGATCTTTTGTTGAAACATATAACCTTAAAATTATATTTGTCGTCGTCAATCCATCTGGAATGATTCAATTTTCCTGGATCTTTTTGTGACAAGCTTAATGGAATATATTTATTTGATATCCCTGTGCACATTTCGTAAAGGTATCGTTAATCAGTGCTAAGATCCTCCAGGACAATATCTGGTAAAGTTACTTCTATCTTTTCAAAGTTTGTTGAATGCAATTTTTCACAAGATTCTAACATTTTTCCAATTTCTCCTATGTATCCTTTTGGTCCAGTGGTTTTCCCTTCTAAATGTTGCAACAAATGACGTAAAGGTAGCTGGGTAGCTTATTTGTATGTAATAAACAATTAAACCAATGCACAGAACGTCCTACAAAGAGCTCAATATGTCGAATGACTCCATTTTTTAAACATGCATTCACCAAAAGAACGTTTTGGCTCTATGCTTCTTTTTCTTTGCGCTGCAATCTTTTCTTTAATCATTCTGCTGGTTTTAATGTCAACATTTCCAATGACCATTTTTCGAAATGTCCTTTGAACTGTTAAAAAAGCTCTTTAAGCAATAGGTACTTTCATTTTGAAAGTACAACTGAGAAAGTTCTTACATTTACATATGCTAATATCAAATAGATTTTTTTCTGCTGATTCCCTGAAGGACACAACTTTTTTCGAGAAATATAGTTTGACAGTATTTTTTAATAGTTTCTTAATATTTCTATATGCTTTATGGTATTTTTTCAGCATATATACTATTTGTTGGTTTGTTAAAGTTCGAATCGAACTTTTCTCCCATAATCCTTTAAGCTCTTTAATTAAGATTAAACATACATCAGCCACATACTAGCATCTCTTTTATAATCTTTCTGTATGTAAAGATAATACTTTATAACATCTGCATATGTTGGAAGCATGTTAGACTTCATTATTTCAGCCATTCAAAACACGGGACATACATCTACTGATCGTGTCCTAGGCATTTCGGCAAATTCACAAAACCGTGTATCCTTAACAAACAAAACAAACCAAACCCAAACAAAATTTAACTTAAAGATTAAAATTCTATACAAAAAATTTATAAAATAAATAAAAATAAACAGTAAAATACGCAACAAGAAACGAAAGCGAATCAATTTTAACAAAGGACTTATTTTTCCTCGATTGACTAGATCGGTAGGGCATTTGCAGGATCATACACCTATTCGATATTTACAAAAAAAGTGAGCGGGTATTTAAAGAAACCCAGACACATCCACTCCAAGTGGTGAAATACGAGTTATTTACCCTTATATATTAGAAAGAGAAGCGTTCGTGCACCCTAGTAACGAGGAACGTAATGATTAGTCTATTGAGTGGAGTGGAGAAGTGCGTGATATAGCGCTCTAAAAAAAGGGGAAATTTTTAAATTTCCGGGAAAATCCGGGATAATGTTAGGTGTAAAACTTTTTTTTTCAAGCAGGGTAGTTCGTTTCACCCACCCATGGCTTTAAATAAGATGCATTACATTTTTTAAATGCGCTATTATTGTTTTTGTGAAGAAATTGGCACATTTTCGAAATTTCGAAGCGATTTCGGCACCCGAAGATATTAATTGATTTAGCTCATATTTTGTACTATTAATAAGCATGGTAGTCCCCACTATTCCCACCAAAGGCGTTTTCAATTTCCGAAATTCGTGTTTTTCGCTCCACCCTACTGAACACTTAAACACAATAATTCCTCGATTAATAAAAGCTACCATTTTCTTCACAAATGAAATATGATTCTACAGAACGCCCTGCGTAAGCAACGGTTATCCCATCCATTGAAAACTTCAAAATAAACAAACACATCGCCAAACTTTTCCCACTATTCTCGGCAGTAGGTTTCGTTTGCAGTGGAGAAATAGGCTGAGAGCAAGCGAAAAAAAATAGTTCCCAGCGCCTTGTCCTATATTTGAGTGTAATAAGGCACTGCAATTTAGAAATGTGATTAATTTGTTAACCCCACACATATATAACGATTTTTTGTCGAAATTAGAGTGAAATGTAGAATATTTTGCCTTTTACTTTTGATAATTTTTTAGTTAACGTCGTACTAGAGCAGCACAACGGGCTATTGACGACGATCCGGGATGCGTATTTAGAAACCCTGGCGCTTGCAGCACAAAACGGAAATACGTCATTACATAGATGCGCAGACGCGTCCGCAAACACAGCGAGCCTAAACAGTAAACACGACCCTCGCTCGTATTGATATTGAGAGATGTGTAATGGCCGTTTTATCTAAAAATTAATAATTGTTGGGTTTACATTTCTTTTAGCAAATGAAAAATGTATTAAATAAAACCATAATGGTGAACAACTGTGTGTGTAACATAACTCCATATAAACAAACACGTGTATCTGAAATTTGAAGATAGAAGTTGGATTACACAAGTACACACAACTTTTTTCATAAATCTTACTTCTTGTTTACTTAGGCATTAAAAAGTATGAATAAATTATTCGTTTCTCTTTTTCACACACAAAAAAACAACATTTTCAGTTGGAATTAACTTAAAGATGAGTGTGAAGAAGTTCAGGGTGAGTTCTGTCGACAAAGTACTTATAGAGCCAAAATGTTTAAAATCACTTATTTCTTTTTACTTTTGGCAGTAAAAAGTTAGTATTATTTATTGCTCTCTCTCTCTCTCTTTCACTTTTTCACCCAAGAAAAACATTAATAATTTTAATTTACTAAAAGATGAATGAAAAGTCCACGGTGAAATCCTTGGAAAAAGCTCTTTTATTGTATACTTTGTTTTATATACCTTGGAAATAGTTTATTAATTAGAATTAACACAAAGGTTCATGTAAACATCTCAAAATGAGCTGTCTTCATTATGTTAACACAGCATGTTAGAAAGACACACAAAATATTCAAAAAGTGCCAATTTCTTGATTTCTTTTGCTTGGACAAGTTGCAAATGATAAATACTTTCTGTTTTTCACAAAAAAAACTGTTAGAAAGTTGGAATTATGTAAAAAGTACATGAAACAAGTTCACGGTGAAATGAATCGACAAAGCTGAACACACACATTAAGACCTAGTATTTTTATTAATTGCTTTTTCCAATATATTTTTGCATCAATAAGTTGATTTTATTATGTTATTTCTTTTCTATATATTTTGTAAATAGTTTATTACATAGAATTAGTATAAAGTTTTAAGGTAACATGTCAAAAGCAGGTGACTTCATAATGTTAACACATCCAATTTAAAATACACACAAAACCTCTGAAAACGACTACTTTCCTCATTACTTTAATATTTATACTTTGCAATTATCGAATAGTTTGTGTTTTTGATCAAGAAAAACATTTAATGTTTTGAATTATTAAAAAAGTGCATGAAACAAGTTCACGGTGAAATGCTTCGACAAAGATGCACAGACACTTTCACACCCAGAATTTTTATTTATTGTTTTTTACCCAATTTTTTGCATGAATAACTTG
The DNA here is from genome assembly GCA_947359465.1 of Metellina segmentata. Taxonomy (NCBI): domain Eukaryota; kingdom Metazoa; phylum Arthropoda; class Arachnida; order Araneae; family Tetragnathidae; genus Metellina; species Metellina segmentata. Next base: position 7,454,470 of record OX375882.1, read on the forward strand.
GTTTTATTATGTTCTTTGTTTTCTATGTCTTGGAAAGAGATTATTAATATAATTAAATGAAAGTTTCATGGAAACATGTCAAAATCACCTGCCTTGACAATGGTAACAGAGCATATTAGAATCAAACACAAAACTCTAAAAAGTGATAATTTCTTGATTCCCTTTGGATTGACAGGTTGGAAATCATAAATGCTTTCACTTTTTCACCCAGAAAACATTTTATAAAGTTAGAATTAATTAAAAAGTACATGAAACAAGTACTCATTGCAAATGCATTGACGAAGGTAAACACACTTATAAGACCCAAAACTTTTTTTTTTCCAAAATTTTTTGGCTTTAATAACTTTCTTTTATTGTGTTCTTTCTTTTGTATAACTTGGAGTTTATTACAAAGAATTAAATGAAAGTTACATGAAAGCATGTCAAAATCACCTGCCTGAATAATGTTGACACGGCAGTGTAAGTAAACACAAAACCCCTAAAAAATGGTAATTTCTTTAACATGTGTGCATGGACATGTTGCAATTGTTAAGTAGATTGTATTTTTCACCAAAAGATTCTAATAGTTAGAATTAAATAAAAAGTACACGAGACCAGTTCACGGTGAATTGAGTAAATGACTCTCGTCAACGGCGTGGCGTCGTATGCCGGAACGCGGGTTTGCTTGCGCGGGCGCGTCTGCGCATCTGTGTATATGACGTATTTCCGTTTGCGCTGGAAGCGCCAGGGTTTCTAAATACGCATCCGGGATCAGTCCCTTAAGGGAAAGATCCGAGGACAACACCTCGTAATTTTGAACCACGGTCAGATGACGAAGCAACACCTGAGCTGGCACCCCACTCTCCAAACTTCCACACCAACCCAACGGGAGGACTTTCGGCCACGACAGATTTAAGGTGCACCAGCCGCCTCTACACCATACGTTTCCAAACATCCATGCACGGACCCGGATTCGAACCAGGAACCTTCCGATCCAGAGGCTAACAACTTAACCACTATACCGGTTGGTCAGCTCTTTTAATTTTGAAGCTAATACGTGCGGCGTAGTAATTTAATTTAGAATCGCAGTGGCGAATTCAACGCCAAGAACATATTTTGGGCGCATGGTTTGATAAAGGCTAAATGAAGCGAAAAAAGTAACCCGGCCGAAATTCGATGGGCTAACTATATCTATGTCATCAGCTTGTATGGTTGACGTTGGAGGGCTTTCTTATCTAAAGGAGGTGTTGGTGTAAGTCCAGAAACGATTCTGGTAGAAAAATGGCTGCCGCGCATGTGCATTGGGCAAAATTTATTTCCTTGTGCCCACTCTTATTATTTAGGCACTCTAGCCTAGGGGACCGGTGGCATTTCAGTACAATGTTACCTACTCCCTCCCCCGTCCTCACAAAATTTTTGGGTGCACGATTTGGCGAGAAAGGGCTTGGCGTGTTAAATTGGAGAAAAGCGATAAATAAGTAAAACATTAGTACCATAGACGCCAAAATCTCGGTGCACCGAGTAACAAGTGTGAAAATCGATTCTTTAAGATTTCGAATCTTTTGAAAGATTGTTCCTTATATTAGCCGGTGTGTCCATCTTCCGGAATGAGCGGAAAAGAGAAATAAAGTCGAAGATAATTAATTTCCAATAAGGCTGATGTATTAAGTGGTTGGAAGGACGACTTTTGATTCTGGAAATCAAAAACATTTTTGAAGAAAACAATTTTATTTGTATTTATATATGTTTCAGGTTTTTTTTTTTTTTGCATTTGTTATAGATTTTTTTCTGATTTTGTGAATTTAGTTCATTTATCTATAGCCTATTGAGTTGTTCTAGTGTGACGTTTAATCAACTACCTACCTACCTTGTTCATAAATAAATTTTTGTATTTGATATGAAAAAATTATGATTTGATAAATCAAATTGATTTAAATCAAAATGATTTAAATCAAAATTTTAAATTAATTTTTTTCTTACTGTAATGTTTAAAGATATTGAAAATGAAATAACTGAACAAGATGCATCTTATTTTATTCAAATAAGTTAAGAAATATGCTTGTACTTAGTTTACCCCAAAATTATATTGAAAACAGGGTATGCCAATTTCAATCATGACTTAAATTTAAAAGAACACTGATTGAAATCAAACTTCTAATCCTGTTTTTTTTAATTGAATATTAATAGTATTAGAATGAAATATCCTGGAACAGAATGCATGTTAATTTATTCAAAAAGGTTAAAAATTTGCTCCTACTCAGGAACACCTGAAGAATGACCTTTTTTATCTGAAAATAATTGGATTCCCTAGTAGAGATGGTAGTATAAATTGGGATGTAGTGGTGCCAACTTTTAAAAATTATTGAGAGATATAAAACGAACATCACTTTATATACAAGGGTATTTCAGAACTATTCATTTTTTGAAAAGCAATTATGAATATTGTCAGTGTATTTGTCGAATATTTAAACCTCATATTAGAGAGAGACCAGGACTCAAACAAACATATCGCACCCCGGCAAGAAAAGTGACGCAGCTCAAAATTGCAGAATTTGAGAAACATCAACTTAAAGGATACTATAAAATTTATATTGAAATAATATAGACTTCTTTAAAGCTTTAGGTAAGTATTTATGGTGGTAACTTCTATTATATTCTATAGAATCGTAATATAACACGCTGGGGCACCTCATACATATTTTTGAATGACATAACATCAAGATTTTTATTTTTTGACTTGTATCACTTTTCTTGCCGGGGTGCGACAGGTAGAACGCAAGGTGTTCTGTTACCTAGAACTGTACATCTCTTCTGGTAAAGTAGTCTATTAAGAGAGATCGAATCATTTTGCATATTTGGTTATTTCTATTGTTCGTCATATTTACCCCTTATGTTTGAGGTTCCTGGGTCTACCATAAAAACTTTCAAGGATATCAGACTCCTATGGCACGCTTGGTGTAAATGCTCTTTTAACAATTTACCTAATTTCTCATTGGAAATATTTACCTCTCACGTTTGTGGGAATACAAGGAGCTCAGGACGCTAGGAGTTCGCATCTATAGTAGAATAACACTTGACTATAACAAATATTTCTTTCTACTCACTAAAAACAGGCAGAGGTTGAATTTCAAAGCATTTTTTTTGGCTAATTTTGACACTGATTCTTCACAGTTGGAAGGTTACGGAGGTTTGAACTGATGCCTTTCAAGAGGGTAATCAACACTTTAAAATTTGTTTTCAGCGTGTTAAAAACTAGCATGGATGCCCTCACTTCATAGTTTAAATAGTAAACATTTTGGAATAAAATAAACTAAGGTTAAATAGAAAGCTAAACTTAAATAGAAAAAAAGAACCTCTTAATATTCACAAAAGAAAAGTACTCTTCTAATAAGCCTGTAATTAAGAAGATCCAAAGGCATATACGTGTTTTGATTTCCTTTGTGACAACATTGTATTCCAGATATTTCCTTTTGATTCTAGAACAATTTGGTTCCGACAAATTGAAAAAGTTTAAATGTATGCTTTCGTGTCTGGCAGACAAAAAGGTATTTAAAGGAATAAGTAGAGGTTAACAAAAAGGCAAGAAAACCTCTCTGTCCATCTTAATGTGGACTTTTTCTATAATTATTGTGCTGTTATTATTAGGAACGACATACAGATGTGAACTAGTATTTTCATTAATGAAATTTACATTCATGAACATTCATGAAAAGCAAAACAAAGGTCACGATTGACTGATTCAATTTAAAAAATTCTCTGCTGTTCTCAGTGCCAAATTTTTAACACCAAACATTCAGACTAGCGAACCCAGTCTCAAAAGTGTCATTAATGGAAAGTAATGTTTATGTGATGTAATAGATATTGTTTTACATGCAATAATTAATTCATTTTAATATGTTAATTATGTGTATAAGCATACCTTTATTAAAAAGGTTATTAAGAATATGCCTGGACCATGAAAACTTAAGACAGTACAAAAGGTGCTCGAGTTGTAAGACGCATATGAATTCGTATGTGAAAAAAATTGGCGTGTGGTATGTAAAAGGTTAGCCACCCCTGGGCTACTGGAAACTTGCCGCCCCTTTTCTGCCCTCAGTAATGATATTTACAGTAAAGTTAGATATTATAAATTTAAAACCAAGTTCAGTAAAAGAAAGGTGATAAAACAATAATCAATAATAATTTTTTCTGATAAAAAGCTTTTGCAGGAGTTTCAACTTTTCTTGTTCATGTAACCCCTGACTGAGCTTTAATACACTTTTATTCTTCTTCCTTTTTAAAATAAAGTTATTATATTATCAAATTATTGGAAGGTTCCTGATTCGAAATCCGGTCAGGGCATGGATATTTGTAAGCGTATGGTGTAGAGGCGGTTGGTGTACCTTAAATCTGTCGTGGCCGAAAGTCCTCACGTTGGGTTGGTGTGGAAGTTTGGAGAGTGAGGTGCCAGCTCAGATGTTGCCTCATCATCTGACCGTGGTTTAAAATTACATGGCGATACACCGAATGGCTTAGGCTGGGAAGGTGGTAACTGGTTGAATATTATCAAATTATTGGAAGGTTCCTGATTCAAAACCGGGCCAGGGCATGGATATTTGTAAGTGTATGGTGTAGAGGCGGCTGGTGCACCTTAAATCTGTAATGGCCAAAAAGACCTCAGTTTGGGTTGGTGTAGAAGTTTGGAGAGTGGGGTGCCAGCTCAGATGCTGCCTCGTCATCTGACCGTGGTTCAAAATTACGTGGCGATACAGCGAATGTCTTAGGCTGGGACGGTGGTAACTAGTTGAATACCATTATCAAATTATTGAAATGTCTTAGTTCAGCAAAATTGTAGCAGTGCACTAATTAGATTTTTTTCAATTATGCAAAAAAAAAAAAAAATACATTCAAAGCAAAATCATACCATAATCTGGTTAACCTCATGGAATTTTTCAACGTTTTCAAACTTTTAGGGGCAAAATAATAGATCTCATGAACTTGTGACTTTTTCTCTTTTGCACATCCGTCGTCGCCCTTCTCCCTGTTGTGAAGATGGGTTAGCTAGGGTCACTTCTTGGGCCCTCACCCCAGCTGGTTTCACTGGACGCACCGCGTCTTCAGTTTCCCACCGTCTATCTTTAACGCCGAACTAAAATTCCGCTCTTCTTATTCTTTGTGGAGGAAGACCCCTCCGCGGCACCCTTGACTTTGGGCATATCAGATTGCCAAGTGAAACTAAAATTCCGCTCAGTCCTATTAAACATTCAGAAGGAGATAGAGAGAAGGCCTTCGGCCTAAGTCCTCCGGAAACCCGTTATTTTCTTATGGGGAGCTAAGAGTTATGGGACAGTTGAAAGGGAAACCACACCGCAGCGAGAGAGGGGTTGTTTTTGGAAAAAGTAAGGGATTACGCGATTTCCGTGAGTGATACAGAACGTTCTAACAGTTGCTGATTTGAAGCCTTCGAGAAACAAAAAAATCTGCTGTTTTGTACCTCATGTCAATGACTCTTAAGCAGAGAGGGCCCCGGAATACCACGGGGCCCATAAAATGTATTTTCATTAGGGTTCGAGGAAACTTGTGACAGCGTCTTTACAAGTGTGCATCTTTAAATGCAGTGAAAAGAGTTTCTAATACAAGATGGTAAGCAAGAACAGATGCTGTATTAGCAATAAAACTTGGTTTCACCCATGTTAAACAGGCTTTAACTGAAATTTGTATTTCAGAAGAAGAAAAGAAAGTTACCATAGTGGAGGCAACTTCTTACGAAATAGACAAATATGAAACTCCTCTAATGACAATTATTAGGAATACTATTTTGCAAAGAATAAGTGTAATTCGTTTGAAATGCTTGTTAAAATATTTATGAGCTACATCAGTGTTTCCAATTTTTCAGTTCGGTGAAATTGATTGCATCGAAATTTATGTGTTTAGAATTTTAAAAATAATGTTTTTGCTTTAGTTATAAATCCCTCTTAGCACTCAGAATTATCCTTAGTCTCAATATGTGAATATTGTGACCGTCGTCACTGATCATTGTAAGGAGAATACTCTCGGGGCGATGGAAGATATAAACCGATTTTATTTAATTTTTAACCCCTTTTTAGTCTCCCGAATTCGCAACTTTTCCGCGATATTACGACTTGAAATTTTTTTTCGGCCCACCTAATACGCATTCTACCTTCCGCCTCCCACATATGCATCCACATATTAACTTTATTTATTTAAAACCAAGGCATACTTTCAGAATTTGAAATTCTGTCGATAACTTTCGAAGTTAAATATTTTTTCATTGACATAGAAGATGTGTTATTTAAAAAGTGTTTTTGGTAATTTGGGAACTTTGCACTGCAGAGCATCGTAACTTATCATTAAAAAACAAATTGTCCAAAGTTTTGATAAAATTAGGGGAAAATTGTTATGCTACGTTGCCAATAACCTGCCGTGTTGCCTCCATTGCGATGTTAATTAACAACCTACTTACCTAGTTAACTATCTAAAAACAACGCATTTTACAACACCATCTGACCCCAATATGATCTGCTTCTTTTCCTTGAACCTTGCTCAAGAAATAAAGATTTTTTTTCACTACGATCGAAATTTGTACAAAAAATTAACATACTATATATATTTCCCGTATCTCTCTCTATATATACAAATACAAATATTGACGACCAGCGACAGGCTCAAGCCCAACAAGGCTGGTACATAAGAATACACACTGATTGTAGTGCGTTCTAACTAACAGCTAATATAAATGACCGGTAAATATATACGAAGTGAGGCCTTAAAAACAAAGTTTCACTATAACAACGGTCCCTTTCAGTGAAGTCCTTCCATCTTAATTAAAAGGAACTACTAATTTGTAAGGTTTAAAACCTTTTATATTTTGGGATCAAAAATGAGTATTTACAAGTTAAGTACATGCTTTAAGTGAAAAAGACAACGTATTGCTTTTAAGTAACGGCAGCGAACCCCCACTTCTACTCATATCCACCCCCGCGCATCCTGGGAAGCAAATGCTGCGATTTTGATTTTATTATTGTTGCTTTAGGTAGTTGGTAATTATTAGTTAACATCGTACTAGAGCAACGCAACGGGCTATTGACGACGGTCCGGGATCAATCCCTTAAGGGAAAGATTCGAGGACAACACCTCGTAATTTTGAATCACGGTCAGATGACGAAGCAATACCTGAGCTGGCACTCCACTCTCCAAACTTCCACACTAACTCAACGTGAGGACTTTTGGCCACGACAGATTTAAGGTGCACCAGGCGCCTCTACACCATACGATTACAAACACCGGACCCGGATTCGATCCAGAAACCTTCCGATCTAGAGGCTAACTCCTTAACCACTATACCGGTTGGTCGGTTTGTTGCTTTAGGACTTGACTACAATCCCGATTTTTTTTTCAAGTAATAAACATATTAAACTGTATTCTTGTCAAGTGTCGATTTTATCAGAGCTGTCCTTCATTTGATTTTTCATATATATTTATAGTAGGTAATTGTCATTTTGTTACTTTCGTTAGCTATTTTGAAGATGAACGAATTAAAATGCGACTTCCAAACTTTATCAGTGATATTATCATACCTAGCACTGTAACTGGCATGAATTTTAAAAATGTCGTAACATTTATTTAGCCCAAAGAAATGCTTAAAATTCTGTCAAAAATAACACTTTTCCATTTTTTGAAACAAAATTTTGGATTAAATATGATGTTTAAAATTTTTGTTGACAAAGTGAAAAAAAGACAATTTTGTACACATTATAGAGATGTAAAACAAGTTTGTCTACGTTAAGTAGTTTTTGAGAAACAGAACTTCAAACATGCAACATTAAGCGATCTCACACAGCTCATCAAAGTTGCAAGTCCTTAAAATGCTTCAAACTTTGAAAATATTTAATTTTGAACCTACATTTTTTGGATATCGTTATTTATGCATAAACTAAACCCCTGTACCGAATTTTATGAAAATCCATTACCATACGGCCACAGGTTTTTCCCGCTTTTTGCTCATTTCACGTGGAATGACTTGAAGTTTTTTTATACGTGGACAGATGATCGATGTTTGAAAGAACTATCAGCGAAGGAACAATTTAAGTGCCAAATTTCAAACTTTCAAAAATTAGTGAAAACAGCAATCAGAACAAAGGAAATGGCTCTTAAAAAAAGGAAGGGCACTTATGATCCACGGAAGTTCAAAACTTCACTTATATGTAGAAAGTAGCTCATTTTTTTAAATTTATAATTTCAATAATTTGAACTGCTTTCTCTCCTACTTCATTTTTTGTATATATATTTAAATTCCAAATACCAAGGCTTTGTTAATTTCCTATCAAATTTTTTTACATGATATATAGAAATACAGGTATGCATTTTTAGTTATTATGAGTATAATTTTTTTTACTAATAAATGTGCGCTTAATTAAATAATAAAGCGACGGGTTTTTTTAATATTTTACGTAGTGTTTCAGTTTTATTTTTTACCTCAAGATCTATTCAATGTATCTTCAATTCCATACCTGTAATATTAGATTATAGTTAAAGGAATACTATTAAAAAAAATTCAAGCTTATATATATCATAAAAATTAAAAAAGAAGATACACTTTTAAATTTCTTGAATTTTTCAACCCCTTTTTTTTTAATTTAAAATGTTTCAACACATTTTGAAGAAAATTGATAGTTTAAACTTTTATGTACAATTCTCTGGTATACGAAACTGCAAAAAGTTTGTCCAAAGTGTCGTCATTAAAAAAATAATTTTTAAGGTGTCAGGTCCTCTCAAAAAACTTAAAATTTGTAGAATTATTTTTCAATTTTTTTTTAACATTTTTTCATATTTTTTAACAATTAAAATGAACTTTTCTCAGCAGATAGGAAATGCTTGCGTTAAATAGAGCAGCAGGCACAGGTTGATGTTTCTTAGGCACAGCAGCAGACTTCAGTTGACGAAAAGGCATAGCAGCGGGTTTCCGAGGAGGCAACTGTTTAGGCCTTTTACTGAGTCGTAAACGATAAGCAGGCAGCCAAAATGAAGCGTGCTGAGGTGGTGCAGAAGTTGGTGCTGACATAGCATGGGCAGATTTTTTACGCTCTGCTGGCAACCAAACTGATGATGATTGAGCAGAGACAGCATATTTCTAAGAGTAATTAAGGTATATAAAATAAATTAATATAAATAGAATATAATTTAAACAAAAAGGCAAAGCAGACAATGACAACAAGGCAAGCTGATTGTTGAGGCAAATTCTTGCTTTTCAAGCAAACCCAGGCCCTTTATAGGAAATTTAATATGGCTACACATTTTCTCTACATAGGAAACTTTCACAAGTGTTATGTTTGGGTCTCATGGTCCCAGTTAATAAACTAATCAATTTTAGATAACCTTTAAATCAGGGTGTCAAGATTTAAATCAATTGATTTAAATCTTGATCAAGTTTTAATCACTTGATTTAAATCAACGATTAAAATCATGATTTTAATCAAATGATTTTTTTTAAATCACCGATTTAATTCACAACTAATCACACACTTTTATAACTAAGTAAATGCACCACAGAATAATCACAGAAGTGGTCAAATGCTTTAATTTTTCTGTACACATGGTGATTTCAACACTAATGGCTACACCCAGCTCAGAGGGAACTGGGTCAATTACTGCATATTATAAAAGATTGTAACAGTCAGTTGTAACTTATTAGAATATACTATATACTGGAAACAGTAATGTAAACACACATGACATCATAAATCTAAGTGCCAGGAAGAGTAATGTATAAACATTCCTGATTAACAGCACTCATAATATTCACACTTCAAGGAAGTATGCAACAGTTTTATTCAAAATTATAAACTAAAGGGGTGACTGATTTTATTAGCTAAAAAAACACACAAGTAGGAAGTAAATTTTTTTTTCATTTGTCAGTTAGCTTATTTTTGAGGTGTGGAACAGAGATTAAAGAGTATAAATATACATTTCCACACACTCACACAGCCATTAAAATGTCAGCAGGAAAAAAGATCCAATATGAATTAAAAATAAGTGAAAATTCATTTATTATTGCTTTCTCGGCAGTTTTATTAATAGAATTTACTATAGTCTGATTATTTCTCTGTCCTCTATTCTATTTCTCACGCCATAGTTATATCTCACACATATATAATTATTGTAAAAACTGTACTGAAATTCAAATTTAAAAAATTTGATTTAAATTTAAAAAATTCAATTTAAATAAAAAAATCCGATTAATTTTTTTTTTAATTAAGATGTTTTACACCTTGCTTTAAATGTTATATTGGATTCATTAACTTGGTTGTGAAAAAGGTGCAACAAATTTGTAAATGTTTTGTAAAAAAATAATTCCATAGAAATTGGAGCTTTCAGGCTTTCTTTAGCACTATGGGAGCCCTGTATGATTAAAAATGCATATAAACTATCAGCCTAATAGCATTATAGATCAAAAATGATGATTTGATAAATCAAATTGATTAAAATCAAAATTTTAAATTTCTTTTTTTTCTTATTGTAATGTTTAATGATATTGAAAATGAAATAACTGAACAAAATGCATGTTATTTTATTCAAATAAGTTAAGAACTATGCGTGTACTTAGTTCACCCCAAAATTATATTGAAAACAGGGTATGCCAATTTAAATCATGACTTAAATTTAAAAGAACACTGATTGAAATCAAACTTCTAATCCTGTTTTTTTAAATTGAATATTAATAGTATTAAAATGAAATATTCTGGAACAGAATGCATGTTATTTTATTCAAAAAGGTTAAAAATTTGCACCTACTCAGGAACACCTGAAGAATGACCTTTTTTATCTGAAAATAATTGGATTCCCTAGTAGAGATGGTAGCATAAATTGGGATGTAGTGGTGCCAAATTTTAAAAATTATTGAGATGTATAAAACAAACATCACTTTATATATAAGGGTATTTTATAACTACTCATTTTTTGAAAAGCAATTATGAATATTGTCAGTGTATTTGTCGAATAGGGTTCGAGGGAAGTTGTGACAGCTTCTTTACTATGTGCATCTTTAAGTGCAGTGAAAAGAGTTTCTAATACAAGATGGTCAAACAAGAACAGATGCTGTATTAGCTATAAAACTTGGTTTCACCCATGTTAAAGAGGCTTTTACTGAAATTTGTAATTCAGAAGAAGAAAAGAAAGTTACCATTGTGCAGGCAACTTCTTAAGAAATAGACAAATATGAAACTCCTCTAATGAGAATTATTAGGAATACTATTTTACAAAGAGTAAATGCTACTCGTAAATCACTGAAATCAGTGGAATGCAAACTATTAAATGGATCTATCCTATTGAAGGCATTAGAAAATTTTATCAATAATTTCAGAGACGAATTTGAAAAGAGGCAAGTTATATAAATATAATAAGATAAAGAGGCAACTGTTTTATCAGATCTATCATTCAATGTAGAAGATGGACAAACTCGCAGACAACAAAAGATAAAAATGTTTCTTGATAAAAACAAAGAAGTCAGACATGAATTTACAATAAGAGAAATTTCATAGTCAATGCATTTTATGTCATCTAATAACACCAAGGCAGAATTAAAAGTAGAACACCATAAAAAAGTTTAAGGATATTTACAAAAATGACATTAATGTTTGTACTTTTGAAGATGAATTTGACCATTTTTTAATATTTCTCTAATAAAACGAAAACACACCATAAAAGCCACACCACACATCTATCGAGCCACCAAAGAAATATCTTGCACATTTCCGAATGTTGAAGTTATTGAATTTTTTTTTAACAATTCCCTTATCTATATCGTCAGGAGAAAGACCGTTTTCAGTTTCAAAGCGTGTAAAAAAATTTTTAAGGAGTACTATGGCAGAAGAAAGATTAATTAATCTGGCAATTCTATAAAAAAGAGCAAAAAATTTTTAACCCAATTGACATTACTAAAATAATTGACGAATTTGCAAAAAATAAAGCAAATCGGAAATTTATGCAAAAAATTTATTTTTTTAATTTGTTATGGCATGTAAATGTTGACTACTTTTCTTTTTGTGAATAACTTGATGAGTTTTTGCTTGAAACTTTTTTTTCTAATTTGAGTTTAAGAGCCCTGAAAAATTTTACCTCCCCCACTTGACTTGATCCACCACTGCCCTCATGTACTCGAGGATTTAAGGAATGGGAACATTAAAATTACCTATACCCTTCGTGAAAACAATGAAATCGAGTTGTTGATTGGCGCTGATGTTATCGTTAAACTCTGGTTTGAGTGTAATAGGATAAAAAACTTGGTTGGATGGTAATCGGAATAAAGAATGATGCATATGAGAGAGGAATAGAATTATTTAAAGATAATGTTTTAACAGTGCTCTCTTTGCATGTAAGTAATAATCTGTTAAGAGAACTGTAGGAACTTGATGTTTTAGGAATTAACGATACCATTGAAAATATTTCTAAAAAGGAAGAGTTTGTTGATTATTTAACAAACTTAAGCAGATATTTTGAGACTGATTTTTTCCGATTGCTGAAAAGGATGTTTTATTAAGTGTGAAGGTTACTTTCTTTGTGCGTCTATTCTGTTCTATCATATCTAATTTTGCAAGTGCATTTCAAAGTAAATTTATCACTTGAAGATACACATCCCCATTTAAGAGTCTCTCCCTCCCATTTTTCATTCAATTTTTAACTAACTATTAGGGTAACTTTTTGCAACAAATGCAACTTTTTTTTGCATGTGAAGTACTAAAATCAAAATTCCTCCTACATGGGGTGTATTGTAAGTGAGTTATAATCGCAACATAAATGCAACTTTCTGCATAAATACAACTTTTTGCATAAATGCAACCACCTGCAACTTTTAAAAATTTAGCTTAAATTTAGCAATTTTTGAAAATATGATGGCGGTCGGCAACCCAAACAACGAACACGTGACCAAGCATAGCTTCAGCTCAAAATTAAATATCGGCCAACATCATCTTAACATATCATTTTTTGGATATTGTTTTCACAATGTCGCCAAATATCGGTACAATATCGGGAAAAATTGCGTAATGTTTAAATTATAAAAAATATGGGTAAGACAACATGGTGTCATTATTTACACTATTACTACATGATTATAATGTTATTAAAAGCGTTATTTACAGTCTTCCTCGTTTTATAAAACTAAACGATATCTGCCAATGTCGACAGATATCGTAATTCCGACATTCACAACATTGGTAGAATGTTGGCCAATGTTGTTGTGCTACCTGGGCATGCGGTGCCTGAGTTTGCTTGATGCGTGAGAAAAACGTTTAGTTAAAAACTTCAGGGTGTCGATCGAATGAGCCAATTGAAATTTCATTTTCAATCGCAGACCCCTTCATCGGATTATTTAGTGGATCGAATTCGAGGCCGGTATCTTTTTCATTCCTGTCTATCAACGCTTTGAACAAATTATGATACACTCATTGAGCAAATATTGTTTAAAAAGAACACATGGGAATGGCTGCAAAGGGTTACTGATGCAGTGAAACTCTAGTTTTCTAAAAGGGATGCTGATGAAACGTAGTCAATCTTGGTGCGAAGAACATTATGTTAACCTTTTCAATCGCAGAATCTGAACACCGTCTGTAGGATTAATTGGTTGGGTCGGAAATTGAATTCGAGGCCACTGGCTTCATCAAAATGGGTCGGTATCTTTCCCATTCAATTGACATCTACAGATTTAACGTGCACCAACCCCGATGCACTCTCTACTTTTGTTTTCACCCATGTCAAGCGATTGGTGACTCAGATGGTCCGTGTCCAGATCAGGCCCGCCGTAAGCGGGCGTAGACCGCACGTCCAGGTGGGGGCAAATCTAGCGATCGATCACGTAATATTCAAAGTCATTGGGTCAGCAGCAAATTATTTCTGAATAATTTGTGGACTAATTTTTAAAACTATTAAGTAGCCTCAGCTGTAAAGCAGTTTCTTGATCCATTATGTTTCGCAATCACTTTCCAAAATTCAAAGTATCCATTCTCCAAATTCAAATTGACAGGATGTGCCCCTCCGTAGGACAATAAAACCATCGTCCTTGGAGAGGGGTTTACAAAACCTGTCACGTGTTGCAGCGCTCTTGAGAAAGATTACATTGGCAGTATGAAAACGGAAATTTCTCAGAACTGGGAATTTGGAAGAGGTGTCCCTTTCCACTCTCCACGTAGGGACACACGAACGGACCGTCCGCGGTTCCAATTACCGCAGGGGACCTGACCATAGTAAAGATAAGGACCGGATGCGCGCAACAAAGGGGGAAATCTATTCTTCCATTTCTCCCGTCTTCAAGCGAAATCTGGTTGAAACCTCCCCGTCTGGAAAAGGCTAGGAATCCCCACAGAGCTTCGTTCTCAGTTTGTACACGCATTCGAACAGTACTATCGCACATCAAGTTGCAATTATTTTGTTTATACTTCGTCTGACGTTGGTCTAGGTATAATTAAGGATAATTTAACTTGGTTAGTGTGATTATAATTCAATGTATCATATGTCAGTGAAAATATAAGTGCAAAAATTTGGTACCTACGTTTATTTATCGGCTTATCATAATAATTGCTGCGCCTAGTAATCATCTGTTTGTAGCACATATACAATTAAATATTTACGAAATTTGAAATAAAAAACCGGCCAAGTTCGTGTTTGACCACGTAGTCAGTACTGGCTATACAAAATTCTTACAAAACATCTGAGCCAAAACTCTATGTATTTTTTAGAAATACAAATTTAATTTTACAGTTCCTTTATACGGAATTTCTATAAACTTTTTATAAACTCAATTAAGTGATTAAGTGGGTCGATTATTACTCGTAAACTTGGAAAGCCTACTTATCGCTGATAGCATAAATTCAAGACGAGTTCAATTTCTGTAGATCAATATTTATATGGTAACTAGCCACTGCTTGGCCAGCATTGCGTTGCCCGTAACAGTTCTTTTCGTGGGGTCAGGTGAGACCACTGCTCGCTAACCCCCTTTGATTGATACGAAATCCCATTTGGTAAACCAACACTACGAGCAACGCCGTGATGGCCTCGTCATTGCCAAATGCGGCCAAATTCGAATTGCGAAGAGATCCAATCGACATGATGTCACAATCACACAGGGGGCGGCATAATCGATATTGCACACAGGCGTTCAAACAAACAGCTAGCGGCGGGCCTGGCCACAAGGAGTAATGAAGTAGTAAGCACGTTCTTCAACTTTATAAACCAGCTTTACAATTTATTTTAGTGCGAGCCAACGGCCATGGGAACTGCTTCTAAAACACACTGATGGGAGGTCTCTACACGGTCTTTGTGAGACAAGATGCAGTGCAACAATTGAGGCAGTGAAACCTATAACTGAAAAACTACCTGACGTTTTAAAGGCCCTTCAATGTGTAAAAAATCAGTAGTTTATCGTAAGAGGAAACGGCGAAAGAGTAAATGGATTCCTCAATTATTTTCAAAATTTGAAACTTTAATTCAGCTAAATATTTGGAAGGACATACTAGAGCAAATTAGTACAAGAAATTTAACCCTTCAATCATAATATATCTCCCTTGATATCGAAATAAATAACATTAAAGCGTTAACTGAAACAATAGATAAAGATTTAAGTAAACAATGGTCTGTATAAATAGAGCTAAAGAGACAGCTTCTATTATGGGTATAGATGCAGAATTTTCCAAAAAAAGAGGACGGAAAAGGAAGCTTTTGAAGTGGAAAGAGAAATGCCTAAAGTATTAGAAACCGAAGAAACAAAATTCAAAAGTTCAGTTTTTTATATAGTAATCAATAAAATAGTTTCTCAGTTATAATCAAGATATGAGCAAATGAAAAAACATATGCAATGCATTCGAAGCCATATTAAAAATAAATTCTAATTCTAATGACAACAACGCACCTAAAAAATTAATTGAAAGCTATCCAGATGATTTAAGCCACAATTTCATCAATGAAATTCAGATGTACAAGACCGTTCGCGAAGCTACTTTTTCACATTAACCCAAATTAGAAAATAAAGGTCTTCCACTCCCTTTAAATGATATCTATAGATTAAAATTGCAATCTATTCCCCCAGAACTTTGCATAACTTTAAGAATTTTGTTTTCTCTTCCCATCACTGTGGCTTCTGGTGAAAGGATTCAGTAAACTACCTATAATCAAAAATAATTTACGATCTGCTTTGGGCAAGGAAAAATTTGAATCATCTAAGAATATTTTCAATTGAGGCGTGCAATTGAGGCGATCAACTGGCGTGCAAAATTAGCTTCCTTTTTTGACGGCATCGATAAATTCATTAATTCGAATAGAAGATGTACTGCTCCCTCCTCAGTACTCCAAAAGTTTTCGGAGTTTTGACTAGTCTTCAGCGTCAAAGGTATGTTTTAGCATGGGTTTCTTACAATCTTTCTACAGAGATATTTATTATAGTTTTCTGATTATACTTCGATATCCTTATCGAAGTCCTGCTCGATCGGAAGTTAAAAACACAAGCTTAAGTTAAAGTAAACACAACCTAGTTTATACTGTTTCTAATTATCACAATTTTCGCATAATTCGTCGTGAATTTATCTTAGCTCTGATGAAGCAATCATGTGCTCCTAGACCAATGTTATTTATTCCTCTGATTCCAATTGTACGCATCTTTCAACCTCAAGTATTACAAGGGTAGCAAAGAAACTGAAAATATCTGTACAGCTTAGGTAGCACAGTGAGCACATGTATTTACATGAGTGAGCACATGTAGTCTTCTCTCACGAGTCTTCGTTTGAAATGCTTGTTAAAATATGGGTGAGCTACATCAGTCTTGCCAATTTTTCAGTTCGTTGAAATTCATTGCATCGAAATTTAAGTTTAGAATTTTAAAAATTATGTTTTTGTTTTAGTCGCGCGATCCCCCCTCTTAGCACTCAGAAAATTCTCCTTAGTCTCAATTTGGGAATATGGTGACCGTCGTCACTGATCATTCTAAGGAGCATACTCTCGGGGTGATGGAAGTATACATTTTGCTGAATGATTGGTTGAATAACATCTTTTAGTTTGTCACTTGAGGAACAAGAATGCACGTATCGCTTTAAAAACATTCAAACCTCTTTGCAGGAACGATAACACTTTACCACATACCACATGGGTGCATAAGCTTCTAAAATAAATTCTGAAACAATTTTTAAGTTCATTTAAGGATTCACGCACGTAGGCACTCGCCAACAGAAGGGGGGGGGGGGCAATTCAGCTTACGTCTGAAATGGATGAATCCCATCACATATAGTCTTCTCTCACTTCAGATGAATCCCATCACATCTGAAGTGAGAGAAGACTTCATGGGCAATTCAATAAAAGATACTAAGGCTAATACTTTATTTCATGTCACTGAGGATGTGATGATTAGACTTGGTTTACGATTTCAAAAAGTTAGAGGACACTGATTTAATTGAGCTCGGAATATGTGTGGTCATTTAAATGGTGTCAAAAAGCTCATTAAGATGTTCAACCAAAATTTTTATTTGTTCATTGTAACAACTATTCCTTGGACTTGTGTCACCAATAAGCATCTAGGACTTTTTCACTACTTTTTGAAGGCTTGGGTGCAGGAACAAAAGAATCTGCTGAACTCTTAGGTTTGAAGCTGCCACAGTCATCTCGAAAAAGAAAGCTTCTATGTCGGTATGAATACTCCAGCAATTCTGAAAGTTTCACCCCCGCCAACATCAATAAAACTGTTGGCCTTCGAAAATGCTTGTTTGAAGTGGTTGACACAGTAACCACCAAAATTGAAAAACGATTCCATCAACCAGGAATGGTGAATCTTGTCAAATTAGAAGTGCTTACAGATGCAGCAAAAGAAGAAATTTAAAAAGGTACTTCCTTTCAAGAAAAATTGTGTGTTCATGCAAGTGAATTCGATCTGGAAAAATTGGAACCCCAGTTGGTTCTGTTATCTAGTGTAATAAAAGAAAAGTTTGTGTCAACATTTGATATCTGCCAGAAGTTGGCGGCAGAGTCGAGTGTAATTAGGGAGCTTATGGATGAAGTGTCTAAACTTGTTGAATTAATCTCCATTGCTCCTGCTCAGGCACGTGCCAACAGGGGGGGGCAGGGGGTTTTTAAGCCCCCCCCCCCCCCCGTCACTGAGGAGAAGGGGCGAAAGGTATATTTCGCCCCCCCCCCCACACAATCAAGGAACATTTTTAAAATTTTAACTTTAAAAGTAACATTAAAACAGTGCCGTTAAAACAACTTTGGTTTCTAATTTCATTTCCTGTCACGATAGTTAAAGCTAACCCCCTTAACACAATTCTCTACAGAGACCAGTCCCCTTACATCCCTCTTTCCTTTCAGTCTTTTCTCCAATAGGTCAATATATCTTCCCATCCCCTTTCACCTTTGAACTCAAGCGCCCTCAGTATTTTGACGTCCCACGAACACTTTTCCTTTCAAATCGCCTGTCTAAGAAAAAATTACTTCTTCGTTTCACTACCTTCTTACCATTGAAAGTACCAAAAAATTAAATTCTTCCTTTGAATGCGTGGAGTAAAGTGGCCCAGTATTGCTTGCTTATCGCTTTTTTTTTTACGACTTCAAAGTGGTTCTGTTTCCAAAATGAATGCACGTGGTGCTCGAACTTGAATGCCACGAGATGACTATCTATTTTCGAAGAAATTGCTGTATAGTGGCTTCACCCCCTAGACCCTTCAGGGCTCGAACATGTCTTTGACGGGCAAACGATTCCGCGATCACCTTTCTTTTGGGTGCCCACTTGGACAGTTTCGAAAAAAACGATTTATTTTTATGACCGACTGACGGATTGGATGTTAGGGTTTTATGGCACTAGGTCCCAAAGTGGACAAGAAGCGCCATACCAACTGACGGAAATGTCGTTTGAAGTTAGTTAAGGGCATTCAACAAATCGCAACAAATCTGTCATTGCTTTTATTTTGATTATTTACAATATAGGGTCTTTTAAATTGTCGGCTTTCTTATTTGAAGTAAATACGGGTAACTGCCTGAGAGTGAACTGTCCTGAATTTTTTCCTGATGGATTGTTCAGCCTTTTTACTGGGGGTACAGTTCATACATTTCGGGAGAACTCCCCCCCCCCCCCCCACACACACACATACATTCAACAAACCTTGTTCCGTCTATGCTTCTACCCGAATCCACCCGCGCATTTTTTTCTACCCAGGGGAGAAAACGTCCCTCTCCAACTTGAAGGTCGATGGCCTTAACGGCATCTTGTTTGATCGCCCCCATCTGAATCTAACACTTTCTTTTCCGACATCTCCCTCGGAAAAAAGGCGAGAACGTGTTACGAACACGCCCTGAATAGGGGCTCCTAGCCGCTCACGAAACGTAACCATTACACTTGTAAACCATTTATTTTTTATATTTCTTGAAGACTGAAAAAAAAATCCTTTTATGGTATTCTCAGTATCTTTTATGTGTAGGGTCATTCCACGCAAAATGAGCAAATCGGCTGTGGCTGACACATCACGAAACCCGAATTTATTTTGCATATTTCGGACCATTTTGCCTATTTGGAGTTTTTTGCATGTTCTTTTTAAAAAAAATTGAAAACATTTATATATATTAGGTAGCCACACCAGGAAGGAGAGTGGGGCACAAAAAAAAATGCAAAAAAACTTCCAAAATATTTTTTTTTGAGAATAGATATGACGTATCTCTGTAAAACACCACACACCAAAAATGAGTTACAGTAGTTGCAAGTTTTTACAAATATTTTCCCACAAAAGGTGTTCATGAGCAATAGTTATCTCAACACTGAATATTTATTTTACGGTACATGCATATGGAACAGTTTTTATAGACAACCAACTCTTCAAAATCATTTATCAACTATTGTACATATCTTATAATTTTTATAATTGAGATATTTTGTACTACCCCATGATGCAATCATACATAAATTTTCTGAAAGTTATTACATCAAATTCAACTAGCAAGGATACATTGTTACATTTTTTACATGCATAATAACAAATAAAAACTCCACAGTTCATGTCATCATTTTGATTTATGTGAGGGGGAGAGAAAATGTCAATGTTATAGATGAATTAAAGAATGAATTGAATATTTCCCTCCATACACTAATTATGTCTGAACAATTTTTACTAGGAGCTTTGTTAAAAGGCTCATAAAACTCAAATACATATTTTTCAGTATCAACAAATAACAACACCCAGTGACTATCAAGGTTAATAGGGGGAAAAAATGTTTGCTTTGAGTACAGTACCAATTTGAAAGAATAAAAATTTTTTTTTGCTTTGTGAAAGTGCAGCTGAAGATACGGACTCAATAAACATAAAACGGATTGAATTTTCTATAAGTTTATAAAGAAAAGAATCTACTATTGTATCGTATAGCCATCTCCTTTTAAAGCACTTAGATGCTTGAAATAAAATGCTTTCTTCTAATGTTACATCTACATCTAATGACTTAGGCATAAAATTTGTAGGTTCTATACCATTCACTTTGACTACCATATTTGAAGAATTGGTTTCATCAGTATGATTACATTAAAAAAAATTAGACACAAGACTCTGCAAATTGATTATATTTTAGTTTTATCAGTTCTAGAAACGTATAAAATCCAAAAATTGTTTTACAATTTCTTATGAAAGACAAACTGCAATATACGAAAACCTTTTAAGTACATTTTGGTCTGCGTCAGTATCCTAGATTTTACTGCTACAAATGTCGACATCATAACTTAGCTCCACCGAAATGGAAAATTTTTGTTTTTTAATCATAGTTACCCAACCAGAAAATCATAAAATGACGGATTGGAATGCGCAGAACTGCTTTTACAAAAGAGATTTTTTCATATATCTTAAGAAAGTGTATCGCAGCAAAATAAATAAAACATTTTTTAGTGCACATTGTGTTTAAAAATTTAAGTTTTTTTTTTAGTTTCTACTTAGAACCACATTATGTATATTGTAAATCTACTAACCATTCCTTTATACATTTTACACTTCTATGCCAAAAAATATAAAAATGAAAGTAATGAATCAATAATATTAAGAGCAGCTGTTAAAATGAAAATTGTTGAGAAAAAAAATTCCTTAACATTAATGTTGGTATTAAATTTCTTTTGGGTTGATTTTTTATTCTGCAAGGGCCATGCAGTTTTGCAAAGTTCATCATCACTTCTAAGGATGTACAAGATTAAATTCACTTTGGACTAAATAATAAAGCACATATTAACATTTTATTGCTACTTTTTTTAGCCATAACATCTTTTAATACCCAGATTACTTTCACCGAAGAGCCTCCATCTTGGAATCCAGATTTGTGTATTCTATTTTACCATGTTAAGTACCCAAGCTATTTGAATATAATTAAAAAAATTAAGAACTTTATTGTATCTGCTCTTTAGCTCTGTTTCAAAAATCTTTGAACAAAAATACCAGAAATGTGCTTTAATGATTAATTACTTAAACAATAGATCTTGCTTGGAATTTAAAATTTTATTTTAGTGTTGTGTTTGTATGGTGCAAGGACCAAATTTAATCATACAGCACCAGGCATACAATATCAAGTAATGGATATAGATACACAACCATAGTTTTACGTACACGAGAGAAATACATCCAGGAAGGCATTGAACTTGTGCCGCCTACAACTTGGAGGTTTATATGACAGTGGACATACCCACAACCTTAGTGTCGTGGGAATAAATTATTGAAAAAAAAAATACTAGCCCAAAGAATAAAAATTGACAAATATATCCAAAATATTCTCCAAAAATAAAAAGCGTATATAGTATAATATACATTTGATATCCACAATGCAAATTAACAGAAAGAAAATTCAGTGACTAACAGATAGTTGGGAGTAGAGGCTAAAATGGGAAATACAGGTTTTTTCAAGCAAAATAAATTCTTGATAATTCATAACATGTATCAAGGCATTTGGGCTCATATTTAGTCAAAGCATTCTTTTTTTCACCTAAAAAGAACCCACAATTAAGGAATTTATTGAGATATTTTAAACATATTTAACTAATCAGCAGAAGCATTTACAACAGCAAGAAAATTTTCATTTTTGTGGTGTTTGCAAAGGCTGCAAAAAAAATTAATTAAAGAAACATACATCACATCTGTTAGAAAAAGGAATGATTTTGAAACAAATAGTCTCAATTAATTTTGCAAGTTAGCATTAAAAAGAATCCAGCTCAATGGAACTTTCATAGGTATTCAAGATTAAAATATGTGATTGAACGGATATCTTCACTGCCCACTAAAAAGTGAATTTGGTTGAGTAGCATTTAAAAACAAGCAAACTCAACACGATTCACCATTTAGCACACACACATAGCAGACAAACAATGGAACACTCCATAAAAAACAATCAAATATGCGAGTAGTTGAATATGTCACATCTGTGAAACATAACAGACTACAACCTAGGCCCAATACAGAAAGGAAAGATGTCAGACGTTTGATTTTTTTGGGTGCGGGCCATATTTGGCCTATCTGCAATACACACAAGATATACATCAAGTAATAAACATGCATACAGTGAAATTTTTACCGACACAGATGAGAGAAATCACACATGCACTGCCTACAACTCACAGGCTTCTAGTGCAGTGGGCAACACCAGAAACATAAATCGTGTTTTCTTTTAATATGCAAGTAAAATAAGCAATCGGAACAGGAATTTTATCTGCCCACCCAAAAGTAAATTCCATTGGGTAGCATTTAAAAACAAGCTAACTCAACGCAATTCACCATTTAGCATAGCAAATGAACAATACAACACACAAAGGGAAATAAAGGAATGAAATAGGTAAAATAGGCACCTGACCGAGAAATTTCATCTGCCCGCCAAAAAGTAAATTCCGTTTTGTAGCACTTAAAATCAAGCTAACTCAACGTTATTTACCATTTGGCACAGCAAGTGAGCAAAACATTTTAAAACGGGATATAAAATGAAGGGAAAATAAACAAAAATGATGAGCCTTCATCTCACGGTCAACAAATATATTCTGTTGGATAGCATTGAAATACAAACTAACTTAACGGAACAAAACAATTTGCGAAGCAAATGTAAGTGAAACAAAATGTCTAATTAGCAAGTGAACAATACATTTCAAAACGGGATATAAAATTTAGGGAAAATAAGCAAATAAAGAGCTTTCATATGCCCGCCAAAAAGTACATTCCGTTGGATAACATTTAAATACAAGCTAACCCAACGGAATAACATAATTTGCGAAACAAATGTATGGGAAAGAAAATCTTCAATTTCAAATGAATATATTATTGCTTACACAAATTTGGCTTCTAAATGAAAGAACGTTAGTTCGGCAGAAAAATCACCACAGCCCACTCTCCGACTCCTTCCTTCGATAAATGCAAGCAGCAAATGGCAAATGCTTCGACAATTTCTGACTGGACTGGACTGGAATATCACTTTCGGAGCACCCGCTGCAATGCAGCTCATCTCCACATCAGAAAAAGAATAAATTAAAATAAAGACTATTAAACATAAGGGTGGGTTTATTTAAATAAAAGTAAATCAAGGGTGCAGAAAAATAAGAGCTAGAATAACCGTAGACACTCAGGCCGCAAAACGAGAAGGGAGGTCACCCTCCTTCGACAATTTCATATAATCATTCGTTTAAAAACATCGATCCAACAAATGAGGCCGCCAAAATTAAAAGCGCCAAAAGGACAAAAAGGAAAAAAAAACAACACTAAAGTAGAGTAACCCGGTGCAACGAGAAAGAAGTTGCCAAATGAAAATATAGAAACTATGGTCGGTGCACCGGGTAACCGGAGTGTCTATTGCGCCGTACAAAATACGGCTATATAACTTTTCATTCTATGTAGCCGTACAGCGCAGTTCCTTACTGCGCAGCTCGTAGAATGCGCATGGGCAAACTTTGTTTGGTGATTTCGCCAATCTAAAGTAGAATTCTAGCAGTCCTGATGAGCCATAAGTAAAAGCATTTGCCATTTTGAAGGACGTGGGATTATGTTTAATGAGTAGACGTCTTTTGTGTGCCGACCTAGTGTTTTTCCATTTAGAAGCTAAATTTATGTAAGCAATAATATTTTTATTTGAAATTTAATATTTTCATTGCTTTATATTTGCTTTGCAAATTGTTTTGTTCCGTTAAGTTAGCTTGTATTTAAATGCTATTCTACGAATTACACTTTTTGATGGGCAGATGAAGGCTCTTAATTTGCTTATTTTTCCTTCATTTTATAACACGTTTTGAAATGTATTGTTCACTTGCTGTGCTAAATGGTTAATAACGTTGAGTTAGCTTGTTTTTAAGTGCTACCCAACGGAATTGACTTTATGGCAGGCAGATGAAAATTCTCGGTCAGGTGCATATTTTACCTATTTTATTCCTGCATACCCCTTTGTGTGTTGTATTGTTCATTTGCTACGTTAAATGGGAAACAACGTTGAGTTAGCTTGTTTTTAAGTGCTACCCAATGGAATTTCCTTTTTGGCGAGCAGATGAAAATTCTCGGTTCGTTGCTTATTTTACCTATTTTATTCTTTATTTTCCTGTTGTGCTCAGTATTGTTCCTTTGCTATGTTAAATGGTGAATTCCGTTGAATTTAGCTTGTTTTTTAAATGCAACCGAATGAAGTTTTTTTTTGTTGGTTGGCAGAAGAAAATTCTTGTTCAATTGCTTTCTTCCCTACATTTTAAATGGCCCTTTGCACCTTAAAACCCTAACCAAGTTATACATTTTAAAAATGAGTTGTCCTTTTCCATAGTGTATTGTTATAATATGGTAACTGGTTAGGTAGTCCCTCACTCTTTCCAGGGTGATGGCACAATGATTATGCCCACTGTACTAGAAACCTGTGAGCTGTAGGAAGTGAAGGTGTGATTCCTCTATTGTATTTATCTTCTGTGTCAGAAAAATTTTCTTTATGTGCATGTCTATTACTTGATGTTTGCAGCAAATGCATTGTTCACTTTATTCATTATTTGCAAGTTCCGTTGAGTTAGCTTGTTTTTAATGTTACCTAGCAAAATTAATTGAGAATATTTTGCGTTTAAATAATATTCCTTTTTCTTATAGATGTGATGTATGCGTTTCTTTCATCAAAATTTTTGCAACCACCAAAGTGAAAATTCTCTTGCTGTGTTAAATTGTTCTGCTAGTTTGTTAAATATGTTGAAAATATCTTTTAATTCCTTTATTGTGAGTTCTTTTAGGTGGAAACAAGAATGTTTTGACAGTAAATATGAGCCCAAATGCCTTGACACATTTTACAAATTATCTCAATTTTAATTGTTATTGTAAGATAGAAAATAATTCAAGAATTTATTTTGCTTGAAAAAACCTGTATGTCCCATTTCAGCCTCTACTCCCAACCAGCTGTCACTGAATTGATGTAGGATCACATGAGGGATGAGCACGTTAAAAAGAACAAGGTGATGCACTCTTAGATGTTGAAATTCGTTCTCTTCGTGTGCTTCATGGATGAAATAAAAATAGGATATGAATGATTTCTTGCGTGCCAATTATTATCTGTTCAAGGACTTTCCTTCAAGAAAAGCAGATTATCATCATTCATCCATAAAAACTTTCAAGGGGATCAGACTCCTGTGGCATGCTTGGTGTAGATGCTCTTATAACAATTTGTCTAATTTCTCATTGGAATTATTTGCCTCACGTTTGTGTGGATACAAAGAGTTCAGGACCCTAGGAGTTGGCATCTATAGTAGAATGACAATTGATTGTAACAAATATTTCTTTCTACTCACTAAAAACCGGCAGAAGTTGAATTTCAAAGTATTTTTTGGCTAATTTTGATTCTTTACAGTTGGAAGGTTATGGAGGTTTGAACTGATGCCTTTCAAGAGGGGGATCAGCACTGTTTAAAATTTGTTTTCAGTATGTTAAAAACTAGTATGGATGCCCTCGCTTCTTAGTTTAAATAGTAAACCCTTCTAGCATAAAGCCCTTCTTCGTAATTTCTAGCATATCTTTTCTTTAGCATAAATAATCGCTCTGTCGTTTTTGAAAAAAAATGTGTTTAAACATTGACAAATAACTGTTCATAGACAAAACGAAACTATTGTAAAACAACTTTCGTTTCATCTAGTAATAATTGACAACTTTCTGTCATTGCGACAAAATAATATTACTTTTTTTATGTAATTAATACAATGTTTATATTCTATCGAGATAATGATGCAGTTTTGTATAAAACCTTTAAAACTTATGTTACATCACATTCGACAGTTGATCCTTACAGCACTTATTTTCAGGTGAGAAATTATCAATTTCTGAACTAAGATTACACATATCTTCAGAGTCATAATGTGGCTTGATCAGATGTTCAATCGGTACATTTATTAATGAAAAACAATTATTAAATTAAAGATAAGTAAAAACCATCAAAATTTAAGCAATATAACCATATCGTAAGAGATACCTACTCCGAAACTTTAAAATCTTTGAACAATCACTTGTATAAAAGGTTTGGATTACATCTTTTTTTTTTATATTTATTTTACTTTTCGAAACTTCAAACACATAGGAGTCTTAAGGAAAGTTAATCAAAATAGTCATCGCCAAGACAATTACATGGTGGACCGAAAAAAAAATTTCGCTGGCTAAATAAATTACTGTAATGCGAAAATCGTGTGTATGGCACACCTTAGGACTGTGAAAATACTTTTCTAAATCAGACAATTTTTCAATTTGCATATCGTTATTCAAGCTACATAAATTTCCAAAATTTGAGGAATTTCGTCTCAAATCTAGCGTACAGATTAGTCCGAGACCCTTCAAATTTTAATGAAACTTGGTGTAGCAAGTGACATTACCATAGCTATGAATGAAAATAATAACTTAAAAAAAGTTTTGTCCTCTATTCAAAAGGTTATTCAGCTTCAGTTATTTAAAGCTTAAATGAAAATGTACTGCATCTTTAAGATAGCTAATTAATTTTTGGGAAGATACAGACTTGGTAATCTCTCATTTTAAAGCTATTTTATTGGGATTTAATTTCTTCAATTTAATATAAATCGTAACGCATTTTAATTGTATTAGGTCTTTTTAATGTATCGAATTTTACAAATAGAATATTTACAAAAGGTGCAGCTTTAAAAATTTGGAAAAATTTAACAAATTACGTTGTACATCTTTCCCCCCCCCTCCCCTAAAAAAAGTTTCAGTGTTGGTTCTCTTAATGGGGAAGGAACAGGTGTCCCTTTTTTCCAATACCCAACCACTCACCTGTTTGTCTTCGGCACTACAAGATAAGAACTGATAGTTATTTGTGAAGAAGTGTTCAGTTTCCTGCTACTCCTAACAGGAACAATCAGTGGCGGATCAAGTCAAGTGGGGACCCCAAGCGGTAAAAATTTCGGGGCCCTCAATCTCACAAGTTAGAAAAAAAAGTTTCAAGAAAACTATCCTTAATCAAAATATTTTCATACCCACAGCCCATTAAATAAACTTATAAAAAAAAATAAAAAAAAAACATTTTTACATGAATTTTCGTCTTACTTTATTTCATGCAAATTCGTCAATTATTTTGAAGTGTCAATTCGTTTTACGATTCCTTGCTCTATATACAGAATGGTCATATTAATTAATATTTCTTCTACCATAGAACTCCTAAAATTATTTTTTACACGCTTTAAAACAGGAAACAACCTTTCTCCTGTTGCAATAGAAAAGTAAATTGTTAAAAAAAAATTTCAATAATGTTTCAGCGTTCGGAAATGTGCAAGACATTTCTTTATCGGCTCGATAGATGACTCGTGTGGTTTATATGTGTCCTCGTTTTCTTTAAGAAATATTAAAAAACTAGCCACTGCGTGGCTAGAACGACGTTGCCCGTGCCCGTGCAAACCAATAACACGGGCAACACCGTGATGTAGGGTATTAAGCTGGTGTAAAATTTTCCTCAGATTTCAAATCCGTTGAAGATATATTCAATTAAAAAATTATTTATTTAAAGAAAATCGTATTTTTAGGTACCAATCTAAACTGAAATTTTTCGCAGTTTTCCAATCCGTTGAAATTAGTCTTGGAGATAGAAAAAAGAAGTGTGACTACAATTAAAAGATTTATCGTCTGCTGGATAAACATTTCTCCGCGCAAAAGCAAAGCGGAAACGAAAAAAATAATTTTCTCCACGTTCTGCATATGAAAAAACTTGCCATAATTCCAAACCTTAACTGCAAGGTCGCATGAGTAGAAAATGTTATCCGCGTTTGAAAAATCGATTGAGAATAAAAGTATCAAATTCACATTTAAAAATCTTCTAGATTGAATTTTAAAATTCGCCGCTACACAAAAATTGCAAACAATTCGGACTACCTGTGTGCCAAATCTCATTGCTGTAAGTGCCATAGAATTGTCAGGATTTTGCGGCTCCAAACAAACAAACACTTTCTTTTATTACAGTACAGATGATCAAATTCGTCTTCAAAAGTACAAACACCCAAGTCATTTTTGTAAATATTCTTCAACTTTTTTTTTATCGTGTTCTTTTTTTTTTACTGATAAATCCCAATAAAAAATATTCGAAAAGGCTCCACAACAACTCCATACGTTCTTTGAGATAATTCTGCCTTGGTGTTATCACATGAAAAAAATCGAATTAATTGACTATGAAATTTTCTCTCATTGTAAATGCATGTCCAACTCCTTTGTTTTCATTAAAAAAAATAATAAACACTTTTTTTTTATTTGTTGTCTGCGAGTTTAACCATCTTTCACATTAAATGACAGCCCTGATAAATCAGTTGCCTCTTTTTCAACTTCTCTTTAAATTATTGATAAAATTTACTTAATGACTTCAGGATAGATAACCTTTCAATAGTTCGCATTCCACTGGTTGCAGTTATTTACTAATAGCATTTATCCTTTATAACATAGTATTGCAACTAACTGTCATTAGGGAGGTTTCATATTTGTTCATTTTCCTCAGAAGTGAAGTCGCCTCCAATATGGTAACTTTGTTTCTTCGGAATTACAAATTCCAGGTAAAGCCTCATATATATGGGTGAAACCAAGTTTTATAGTTAATACAGCATCTGCTTTTGCTGACCATCGTATGTTAGGAAGTCTTTTCATTGCTCATAAAGACGCACATTGTAAAGACACACACACACACTGTCACAACTTTTCTCGAACCTTAATGAAAAAACATTTCAAGACCTCGGGGCCCTACGCGGCCGCTTACCGCTTAATCCGCCACTGGGAACAATCACAAGCATCCATGCACTTACAAACAGTGATTTGAGCCAGGGATCTACTGGTGGCAGACAAATGCTTTTAAGATAATATGTTGTAATAGAGCGGGTTCACTCATATTACTGTAGCATAAACACTCATATTACACTATTCATTCAAACACGAGATAGCCTGATGTAGCGTTCTTTCAGTCAAAAGTTCAGCACTTCCCTCCACTTTTGGGTTTTAGTCCACATAAGTCAGTCCTCGGTATAAAGACAATCAATGCCAGGGACATACTTTAGTTTTAAAACAAAGTCATTTTTATACATTTTAAACAGATCACAGCTCAAAACTGCACATTGTGGTAGAGTAGTCTGGAAAAAACTAAAACCTTGATTACCAACTATTATACTTGACTACTTAAGCACTCGCTAATAAAACCTCTAATCCAATTAAACATGTATGATTTTACACCAATTGAAAAGAGTTTTAACAATTTCCCTCTATACTGCATCGTAAACTGACATCAAATCAACAACTGCTGTCATTACATGCTTGTTTTCCAGCGCATTTTTAATAGCGTTTAGCTGAAATTTCCATACTCTGTTCTTCGGTAAGTGTGAGCAAGTAGTAACAAGAGCTACCAAAAACCAATAAAGGATATTATAGGATTATTTCTATCTTTTAAATTAATGCATACATCAATTATCTCGGGTGGGAGTTATGGATAAAAATCAGTTACCAAAAATTTCAGATACTATAAGTCAATTTAGTGGATGTGGTGATTAAAGCCTAACCCAGGTTTTTCAGTCTTTTCTACACCCCCAAATGTGATTAATGACTTCTGAAAATTTATTTTCAACTTCTGGTGTAACAGTACTGAATTCACTTTGCAAATTACAACAGTAGAAAGAATTCAATAAACAAGGGTAAGTATCTTCAAAATCAAATTTATCTATGAACCAAAGAAAAAAATTCAGATATCCCAGGCCCAATATGAAAATAAAAATAATTTTCAAACTGCTTTAGAACTATACCTTTTTCATGAAGACCTTTTTGGAATGCAAAAAAAGACTAATTCAGTTGAGCAAGAAAGAAATTCCCACATCCAAGCATATTGACTAATATTGTGTAAATTTTTGAAGTAAGTAATAGTTAAAACTATTTTCTTGTCAACTGAATTCACATTTTCAGTTTCCATGTGTTTAAAAATTATATTTGTATTTAAGTCAGCTAGATTTGTGTTCAAAATAAGATTTTTGTGAATACTACGTACTTTATGTTGGTTGTACCGAGGGGCGCCAACCAGAGAGAACCCCGACACATCATTAATTATTATTACTGTAATTATTGATCAGATATAAAAATAAAAGTATTTAATATAATTTCAAAGTACACATAAAAATTTCTTTTACTAAAACGGTAATTTATCTTCATACATAACTTTCAAAATAGCTAGTCGCATGAATTTTGGCTAAGTTAGAAAATAAAATTTATGTCTATTCAAAAGTAAAAGAGAAATTAAAGGTATAGTAACTTAGAGTTATTATGTAATCGGGGGTGCATTTGAATTATTCTGATGAAAGGTTGTTCACTGTTCCTATTATGCCCAGCTAAATTCTAAATTGAAATACTTAGCTTTGTCAATGGTGAAAAGGGATTTACAAACTCGGTTTTTTTTATGACTAACCAAATGCATTTGTATTGCAGAATCTGAGAACTTAGAACCCGAAATTGGAAAGTTTCATTTTCGGAAGGGTTACGTGTAAGCCAGTGAATGGCTCTGGGAGCTCAAAAATTCACCCCAGAAGTATTGTTTTCTGATATTTAAAATATTTCTTCACATGAAATACTCTAGATGCATGCGTGAAGGCCTTTATTTCATTCATCTTCAAGAAAAGTAATGGTTCATAAATCGATATTATTTATGAACTATTATTTCTTACATGATGTAATAATTCATTGAATTAATTTGATCTGTTGTTGTTGCACATCCCCCTGGTGTAGGAAAGCCTACACCAGGTCCAGAAGGCCCCGTCGTGCCAGATCCCCATATACCTGCAAAAAGTCCTGATCAACCAACAGCTGCTTATACGAAGCGCCAAGACAGAGAAGAAGGTGATCAGGACTGGCAGGTAGGGAACAGGAACAAGGAGGGAAAATTCTCTCCCCGTTCTGAAATTTGATACTTTTAATTTGATCTTGAAGTATAAAAGCAATATTTTTGGGCATTCGTTTTCTTTTCTCTCTCTTAACCAGCTTCTGACATGTACTTAAAGTGCTAATACCCAGCAATGTCACAAAGTAAAAGGGAGCTTTCAGAAACAAGGGTATTTTAAATATTTGCTTATCTCTCCAAGCAGCTACGATGAGATATCTCGTCAAACAAGATATGGCTAATTTTTCTGAAGAACAACTAGTCAAGATCTTTTGTTAAGAACGATCCGTTTGAAAAGAAATCTAACAGATTTCACCTCGTGGTTTGTCGTTTTCATTCCCTTTAGGAAGCACAGGTGCATCGCGCGTGTTAATGGTTTTTCTTGTTGTCTAGAGTGAGTTGCCCGAGACTTTTGAATGATAGGGGTCATTGTTGTTCGATTGAGTTGACAGAAGATTGATGTTTCGGTTCAATTGGTTTTAAGAACAGTTTTTCTGTGTCCTCATGTTTCGAAGAATTTTCTTTTGCATGTGATTCTCTCTCTAATGTTGTTCCTATCTCTAAATAAGGCACACAAAGAATTCTGCATCTCTGTTATGGGCATCTTCAGTTAACAGTTTTGCTTCATAAAAGGCTTTGTCAAGAAATTACCTGAAGTACTGGGCTTTTAGTGAATGCACAACTCGGACTCTGTGAGACTTGGAGACTGCAGTCACTGTTGGGAGAGCCTTGAGTAGACTTTTAATCCAGAGACTTCAACTATACAACTGAATATGAACAGCGAATTATATATTGCGAATTGTGTGATTGTCAAAGGCATACCTTGTCTTCTAAGAATGGGATATAGACATAGAGTGCTCAGAATAAATGACTGTTGCACCAGCTGGAGTAATTATCCACAAGAGGGCGAGAGAAGACGTAGTTACTCTAGTAAAATACACAGTCATTTTAAAGAGTCTCATCCTTTTCATTTAATACATTTTAAACTAATTATTATCTCTCTAAATTTCCAATTTCTTCAAACATCTGATATGACCTGAGTGTCAAAAATTCAGAAATGAAAAATTCTGTCATTTAACTTTGGAAGTTAAAAACACACTTAAGTTAAATTAAACACATCCCAAAATAACAAACATTAATGTCATTTTTGTAAATATCCTTAAACTCTCTTTTTTGTCGTGTTCTACTTTTAATCCTGTCTTGGTGTTATCACATGACATAAAATG
The DNA here is from genome assembly GCA_947359465.1 of Metellina segmentata. NCBI lineage: Eukaryota > Metazoa > Arthropoda > Arachnida > Araneae > Tetragnathidae > Metellina > Metellina segmentata. Next base: position 7,487,028 of record OX375882.1, read on the forward strand.
CATTGACTGTGAAATTTGCTCTTATTGTAAATTCATGTCCGACTTCTTTGTTTTTATCAAAAAACATTTTTATCTTTTGCTGTCTGCGAGTTTGTCCTTCTTCCACATTAAATGATAGGTTATTATGATAACAGTTGCACCACATTAACCTTATAAAACAGTTGCTCTTTTTCAGTTTTTTCAAATTCTTCTCTGAAATTATTGATAAAATTTTCTAATGCCTTTAATAGGATGGATCTATTCAATAGTTTGCATTCCACTGATTGCAGTGATTTACTAGTAGCACTTATTCTTTGTAAAATAGTATTCCTAATAATTGCCATTGGATCAGTTTCATATTTGTCTGTTTAAGAAGTTGTCTCCGATATGGAAAGAAGAAGGAGGAGGGGAGGGGGGGGGGATTTGATTCAGCTTTCCAAGTTTGTAAAACAAGGGGACACAGAGGGCTTAAATTTCAATAGGGATAACAGAACAAGGGGTCATGGGTATAAATTGAATAAGACACATTTTAATCGGGATTTAAGGAAAAACTACTATTTTAATAGGGTAATAGACAGTTGGAACGCGTTGCCAGAAAATATAGTTAATTCAAAGGGAGTGTACGAATTTAAGATACAATTGGATAGTCAGTGGGAATTCATAAACAAAGGACCAGCCTTGTTGGGCTCGAGCCTGTAGCTGGTCGTCAATATTTGTATTTCTTTTCTTCTTCTGAATTACAAATTTCAGTTAAAGATTCTTTAACATGGGTGAAACTAAGTTTTACAGCTAATATAGCATATGTTCTTGTTGACCATCTTGAATTAGAAACTCTTTTCACTGCACTTAAAGATGCACATTGTAAAGACGCTGGCACAACTTTCCTCGGACCCAAATGAAAATACATTTTGTGGGCCCTACGCACCCGTCTCTGCTTGAGGGTCATTGACACGAGGTACAAACCGCAGATTTTTTTCTTCCTCGAAGTCTTCGAATGAGCAACTGAAGAACGAAGTGTTTTCCCTTCAACTGTCCCATAACTCTTACCCTCCCCTCCCCATAAGAGACGCTGTGCGTCCGGTGGGACTGGAAGGGGCGAAGAAGTGAGAACAGAAACTAAGCAGATCTGATCATTCCTTTGCTTTTTGATCGGAAATTTTTTTCGTCAATCTGAATTTTAAAGATACAATCGAGGGAATTTGAATAAAAAAAATTAACGTTATATATATAAATGTATGATTTTGCTTTGAATGTATTTTTTTGTATCATTTTTATACCATCTAAACAGTGTGTGGCCGGGGTGGCATATGCATCGCCACGTAATTTTGAATCACGGTCAGATGACGGGGCAACATCTGCGCTGGCATCCCACTCTCCAAACATCCACACAAACCCAAACTGAGGACTTTTAGGCCATTACAGATTTACGGTGCACCAGCCGCCTCTACACCATACGCTTACAAATATCCACGCCCTGACCCGGTTTTGAATCAGGAACCTTCCAATAATTTGATAATATTCAACAAGTTACCACCTTCCCAGCCTAAGCCATTCGGTGTATCGACACGTAATTTTGAACCACGGTCAGATGATGAGGCAACATCTGAGCTGGCACCCCACTCTCCAAACTTCCACACCTACCCAACGTGAGGACTTTCGGCCACGACAGATTTAAGGTACACCAACCGCCTCTACACCATACGCTTACAAATATCCATGCCCTGACCCGATTTCGAATCAGGAACTTTCCAATAATTTGATAATATAATAACTTTATTTTAAAACGCAGAAGAATAAAAGTGTATGAAAGCTCAGTCAGGGGTTACATGAACAAGAAAAGTTGAAACTCCTGCAAAAGCTTTTTATCAGAAAAAATAATTATTGATTAAATGTTTTTAATTGTTTTATCACCTTTCTTCTACTGAACTTGGTTTTAAATTTATAATATCTAACTTTACTGTAATTATCATTACTGAGGGCAGGAAGGGGGGGGGGGCAAGTTTCAAGTAGCCCGGGGTGGCTAACCTTTTACATACCACACGCCAATTTTTTTTCACATACGAATTCATATGCGTCTTACAACTCGAGCACCTTTTTTACTTTCTTAAGTTTTCATGGTCCAGGCATATTCTTAATAACCTTTTTAATAAAGGTATGTTTATGCACATAATTAACATTTTTAAATGAATTAATTATTGTATGTAAAACAATATGTATTACATCACATAAACATTACTTTCCATTAATGATACTTTTGAGACTGGGTTTGGCTAGTCTGAATGTTTGGTGTTAAATTTGGTACTGAGAACAGAAGAGAATTTTTTAAATTGAATCAGTCAATCGTGACTTTCGTTTTGCTTTTCATGAATGTAAATTTCATTAATGAAAATACTAGTTCACATCTGTATGTCGTTCCTAATAATAACAGCAGAATAATTATAGAAAACGTCCACAGGAAAATAGACAGAGAGGTTTTCTTGCCTTTTTGTTAACCTATTTGTTTCTTTGAATACCTTTTTGTCTGCCAGACACGAAAGCATAAATTTAAACTTTTCAATTTGTCGGAACCAAATTGTTCTAGAATCAAAAGGAAATATCTGGAATACAATGTTTTCACAAAGGAAATCAAAACACTTATATGCCTTTGGATTTTCTTAATTGCAGGCTTATTAGAAGAGTACTTTGCTTTTGTGAATATTAAGAGGTTCTTTCTATTGAAGTTTAGCTTTCTATTTAACCTTAGTTTATTTTGTTCCAAAGGGTTTACTATTTAAACTATGAAGTGAGGGCATCGATACTAGTTTTTAACATACTGAAAACAAATTTTAAAGTGTTGATTCCCCTCTTGAAACGCATCAGTTCAAACCTCTGTAACCTTCCAACTGTGAAGAATCAGTGCCAAAATTAGCCAAAAAATAATTTGAAATTCAACCTCTGCCTGTTTTTAGTGAGTAGAAAAAAAAATTTGTTATAGTCAATTGGGGGGGGGGTTATTCTACTATAGATGCCAACTCCTAGTGTCATGAACTCCTTGTATATCCACAAACGTGAGATGCAAATATTTCAAATGAGAAATTAGATAAATTGTTAAAAGAGCATCTACACCAAGCGTGCCATAGGAGTTTGATCCCCTTAAAAGTTTTTATGGTAGACCAAGGAACCTCAAACATAAGGGGTAAACATAACGAATAATAGAAATAACCAAATATGCAAAATGATTCGATCTCTCTTAATAGACTACTTTACCAGAAGCCTCAAAATCAGCGCAATTCTCTGAATGCGTGATAAATTTATCTTGCAATGACGAACAAAATGGCGTGGAACTTTATTATCGCACAACTTGAGCGTAAAGGAAATCAAACGATAAAAATTAAAGAGTCGATAAGAATTATAGAAAAACGATAAGAATTATCGATAAAATTCAGTAATTAAAAAAAAACAAGGGCAATAATTTTTTTTTAAAGTTGGAGTACGGGAACTTTTAGGACACCCTGTACAAAAGATTCAAAAGAGAATACGAAATGTCTAAAATAAATATGTTGGTATTTCATGATCAGTAGATGTAGCGTTTTTTGCATTTCAGGTTAAAATGTCCCACACAAATGTTAAACAGCAATGTCCAATTAGTCCCCCAGAAGATAATGAAATTAACCTAATTTGGGGCAGCATGACCTATAGCAGTCCTTGCGCCATTAAATAATAAACAAACAGAAACAACATAGTAAAAATAACAGTATAAAAATGAATTAATCGATACATCGGGTAAATATGCAATTATCTCCAATCAACACCCCATTAAAAATTTTGTACCCCCCCCCCCAGTTTTGAATCCTGGATAAACTCCTGCTTCCATATCACATTTTATTGTGTTGGATATAAAACCTTTCTGTATGTTTTGCGGTGGTTTGCAAATAATAAAAATTGGTGTTTGATTAATTGTTTTTTACAATTTGAATTTAAAATGTTAAAAATAATTTAGACAACTACCTATCCATACAAACGTTTACGTGTAACCACATTTTTACTCAAAGAAAGCAAATTAATATTTCAATGAAATGGATTAAAATATTTTAGCCTACATGTGATTGTGATTTTAATATGCCAGCCAAGTAAAGGCACTTGCAAAACAATTCAAACTTGAATGTTTCAAGTACTTTATCTATCTTTCGAAATGGTTAAATAATATGGTAGATACTACATGAAAATGCACTTTTACTGAGCTTGATGTGAAGAGATATCCAATTAAATTTTAAATATGGAGGAAAATCTGAAATTGTTAGTAGAAATTGAATCTTGATTTTTACGATAGGGTCTTTAAAATGGAAAAAGAACCTTTTCCAATAACTTATTTTATTGGAGACGTGAGATTAAAACTAGTAATACTCATTGCTCTCAAATGGTAAATCAAGTATAGCAAAGAAGTGCAAAATTTTAATGCGTACATTTTTTTTCTCATCCAAATTGCAAATCATCTCTCTCAAGCATATCTGCAATAAAAAGGATTTTTTTCAACTGTTCACATGAGAATTCGGACCTGGTTTTAAAAAGAAATGAATTATTTGATCAAAACCTGTTTTCGTTAGCAAAATGTAGTCAATTTGGCAAATATTTCACAATTTGATGGATTTTAAATATTTGATCATTTGTTGTATGTTATTAAAAAGGAATTAAAAAATATATATATAATTTTTTTATTTGTTTATTTAAAAACATTTATACGCATTCCTCTTTTGTGAAAAAGAATTCTTAATAATGTGTGCAAAAGTGGCTAAAAATAAACAAAATTACTCCATTATAAAACAAAAATGCAAACTTGTATTTCTTCTTTAAAAATTCATGTCATTAAATCTATGGTTCGGAACACAAACAAAACATGAAAAATATTTAAAAGACAGTTTGTGCAAATTTTCCTGAATTGACCAGGAACACATTTCATTACTTTAATTTCCAATCACTTGTTATTATCCATCCCATTCCGCGCACTTTGCGCCATAAAACCCAACCATTCATTTTTCCCGCGGTCATTTCCACAACCCATCCTCGATTCATATACGGAGAATCTTAAAAAGGCGGGAAACGGTAGGGAAAATGCGTCTTCCTTCCACAAAAAAGGATTGCCTTTTTTGGCAGTTTATGGCAAAGGCAAAATGAATCAAAATACTACATAATCGCCAAAAACATGAATGACTCTCTTTGCCGTCTAACGGCAGAAGTGAAAATACTGCGCAGTAAGGAACTGCGCTGTACGGCTACATAGAATGAAAAGTTATATAGCCGTACTGTACGGTTCAATAGACACTGCCCCGGGTAACATTGTACTGAAATGCTTAAGTTTCCTAGCCTAGGACGCTTTATTTCGCACACATTCGATAGATTATTTATTACTTAACTGTAGAATAACTACAGTTAACCACCATTACAACTTAACTGTATAATATTATGTTATTCGGAATGGCAACAGCCAAATAAACAAGTTCTATGTTTGTTTACTCGGAGTGTCTATTGCGCCGTACAAAATACGGCTATATAACTTTTCATTCTATGTAGCCGTACAGCGCACTTCCTTACTGCGCAGCTCGTAGAATGCGCATGGGCAAACTTTGTTTGGTGATTTCGCCAATCTAAAGTAGAATTCTAGCAGTCCTGATGAGCCATAAGTAAAAGCATTTGCCATTTTGAAGGACGTGGGATTATGTTTAATGAGAGACGTCTTTTGTGTGCCGACCTAGTGTTTTTCCATTTAGAAGCTAAATTTATGTAAGCAATAATATTTTTATTTGAAATTTAATATTTTCATTGCTTTATATTTGCTTTGCAAATTGTTTTGTTCCGTTAAGTTAGCTTGTATTTAAATGCTATTCTACGAATTACACTTTTTGATGGGCAGATGAAGGCTCTTAATTTGCTTATTTTTCCTTCATTTTATAACCCGTTTTGAAATGTATTGTTCACTTGCTGTGCTAAATGGTTAATAACGTTGAGTTAGCTTGTTTTTAAGTGCTACCCAACGGAATTGACTTTATGGCAGGCAGATGAAAATTCTCGGTCAGGTGCATATTTTACCTATTTTATTCCTGCATATCCCTTTGTGTGTTGTATTGTTCATTTGCTACGTTAAATGGTGAATAACGTTGAGTTAGCTTGTTTTTAAGTGCTACCCAACGGAATTGACTTTATGGCAGGCAGATGAAAATTCTCGGTCAGGTGCATATTTTACCTATTTTATTCCTGCATATCCCTTTGTGTGTTGTATTGTTCATTTGCTACGTTAAATGGTGAATAACGTTGAGTTAGCTGTTTTTTAAGTGCTACCCAACGGAATTGACTTTATGGCAGGCAGATGAAAATTCTCGGTCAGGTGCATATTTTACCTATTTTATTCCTGCATATCCCTTTGTGTTTTGTATTGTTCATTTGCTACGTTAAATGGTGAATAACGTTGAGTTAGCTTGAAGTGCTACCCAACGGAATTTCCTTTTTGGCGAGCAGATGAAAATTCTCGGTTCGTTGCTTATTTTACCTATTTTATTCTTTATTTTCCTGTTGTGCTCAGTATTGTTCCTTTGCTATGTTAAATGGTGAATTACGTTGAATTTAGCTTGTTTTTTAAATGCAACCTAATGAAGTTTTTTTTGTTGGTTGGCAGAAGAAAATTCTTGTTCAATTGCTTTCTTCCCTACATTTTAAATGGCCCTTTGCACCTTAAAACCCTAACCAAGTTATACATTTTAAAAATGAGTTGTCCTTTTCCATAGTGTATTGTTATAATATGGTAACTGGTTAGGTAGTCCCTCACTCTTTCCAGGGTGATGGCACAATGATTATGCCCACTGTACTAGAAACCTGTGAGCTGTAGGAAGTGAAGGTGTGATTCCTCCATTGTATTTATCTACTGTGTCAGAAAAATTTTCTTTATGTGCATGTCTATTACTTGATGTTTGCAGCAAATGCATTGTTCACTTTATTCATTATTTGCAAGTTCCGTTGAGTTAGCTTGTTTTTAATGTTACCTAGCAAAATTAATTGAGAATATTTTGCGTTTAAATAATATTCCTTTTTCTTATAGATGTGATGTATACGTTTCTTTCATCAAAATTTTTGCAACCACCAAAGTGAAAATTTTCTTGCTGTTAAATTGTTCTGCTAGTTTGTTAAATATGTTGAAAATATCTTTTAATTCCTTTATTGTGAGTTCTTTTAGGAGGAAACAAGAATGTTTTGACAGTAAATATGAGCCCAAATGCCGTGACACATTTTACAAATTATCTCAATTTTAATTGTTATTGTAAGATAGAAAATAATTCAAGAATTTATTTTGCTTGAAAAAACCTGTATGTCCCATTTCAGCCTCTACTCCCAACCAGCTGTCACTGAATTGATGTAGGATCACATGAGGGATTTTGATGAGCACGTTAAAAAGAACAAGGTGATGCACTCTTAGATGTTGAAATTCGTTCTCTTCGTGTGCTTCATGGATGAAATAAAAATAGGATATGAATGATTTCTTACGTGCCAATTATTATCTGTTCAAGGACTTTCCTTCAAGAAAAGCAGATTATCATCATTCATCCATAAAAACTTTCAAGGGGATCAGACTCCTGTGGCATGCTTGGTGTAGATGCTCTTATAACAATTTGTCTAATTTCTCATTGGAATTATTTGCCTCACGTTTGTGTGGATACAAGGAGTTCAGGACCCTAGGAGTTGGCATCTATAGTAGAATGACAATTGATTGTAACAAATATTTCTTTCTACTCACTAAGAACTGGCAGAAGTTGAATTTCAAAGTATTTTTTGGCTAATTTTGATTCTTTACAGTTGGAAGGTTATGGAGGTTTGAACTGATGCCTTTCAAGAGGGGGATCAACACTGTTTAAAATTTGTTTTCAGTATGTTAAAAACTAGTATGGATGCCCTCGCTTCCTAGTTTAAATAGTAAACCCTTTGAAATAAACTAAACTGAAATAGAAAGAACCTCTTAATATTCGCAAAAGCAAAGTACTCATCTAATAAGCCCGTAATTAAGAAAATCCAAAGGCATATGCATGTTTTGATTTCCTTTGTGAAAACATTGTATTCCAGATATTTCCTTTTGAATCTAGAACAATTTGGTTCCAGCAAATTTAAATGAGTTTAAATGTATGCTTTCGTGTCTGGCCGACAAAAAAGTATTCTAAGAAAGGTATCGCGTGTCCTGTCCGGACGTTTCTTGAGCGGACAATTCTGGCAACCATACAGAGGGAAGACTTGGGGTGGTACTTCTGGCGAAATTCTCAGAAATGGGAAGGGAAGAACCACTCTCAGGGCAGTAATTTTCTGGTGAGGGATAACTTTAAAATTGCGCTCGTCTAAGGTGTTCTGATGCTCGATGTTCACTCAATTGCGACATAAAACGATACAACAACGCGTCAGGCGATACTTGCGCTGACATAAACTTTGAAGTAATAGATAGGTATTCTAATATTTCAAATTTCTTTCATCCGTAGAATTCGGACTCTGTACTTAAAATAAAAGAAATTAGACCATGGATTAAACAGAAATGGTCTTGAAATGTTCAATTACAAATTAATTTCTAGGCATTTTTTCTCAGCCTTTATTTTGATGGAAGTTATATTCACCACTTCAAATTGTTTTCCTATAACTGTATCGCATAAGCGAAGTTTCATATAAATTCATATTTGATCACGGATAAAAAATCCTGAAACCTTTGTGCATGTTTTTTTATTGTAACATATTTCTTTTCGTGCAATTAGGGTAGCGATGAAGTACAATATTTTCAAATCCATAAAGTTGTTTCCTTTTGCATTCAATTAGGCTATCCTAACTTTGTATGGGAGTTTACAAAATTACTATGCATTTGTCTATTACTATATACAATATTTGTCATCCCTTACGATAGCTAGTTTTCATTCAATTACTTGTAGAATGACCCTCTGCTGCTCAAGGAAGTTGAAAAGTAGTCATAGAATAAAATTCTTAATCCCTTCAGATTAAATACAGATATTCACTTAAGTATTTTAATAACTCCACTTACAGTTTTATAATTTCTAGCATATCTTTTCTTTAGCATAAATAATCGCTCTGTCGTTTTTGAAAAAAAATGTGTTTAAACATTGACAAATAACTGTTAATAGACAAAACGAAACTAATGTAAAACAACTTTCGTTTCATCTAGTAATAATTGACAACTTTCTGTCTCATTGCGACAAAATAATATTACTTTTTTTATGTAATTAATACAATGTTTATATTCTATCGAGATTATGATGCAGTTTTGTATAAAACCTTTAAAACTTATGTTACATCACATTCGACAGTTGATCCTTACAGCACTTATTTTCAGGTGAGAAATTATCAATTTCTGAACTAAGATTACACATATCTTCAGAGTCGTAATGTGGCTTGATCAGATGTTCAATCGGTACATTTATTAATGAAAAACAATTATTAAATTAAAGATAAGTAAAAACCATTAAAATTTAAGCAATATAACCATATCATAAGATATACCTACTCCGAAACTTTAAAATCTTTGAACAATCACTTGTATAAAAGGTTTGGATTACATCTTTTTTTTAATATTTATTTTACTTTTCGAAACTTCAAACACATAGGAGTCTTAAGGAAAGTTAATCAAAATAGTCATCACCAAGACAATTACATGGTGGACCGAAAAAAAAAATTTCGCTGGTTAAATAAATTACTGTAATGCGAAAATCGTGTGTATGGCACACCTTAGGACTGTGAAAATACTTTTCTAAATCAGACAATTTTTCAATGTGCATATCGTTATTCAAGCTACATAAATTTCCAAAATTTGAGGAATTTCGTCTCAAATCTAGCGTACAGATTAGTTCGAGACCCTTCAAATTTTAATGAAACTTGGTGTAGCAAGTGACATTACCATACCTATGAATGAAAATAATAACTTAAAAAAAGTTTTGTCCTCCATTCAAAAGGTTATTAAGCTTCAGTTTTTTAAAGCTTAAATGAAAATGTACTGCATCTTTAAGATAGCTAATTAATTTTTGGGAAGATACAGACTTGGTAATCTCTCATTTTAAAGCTATTTTATTGGGATTTAATTTCTTCAATTTAATACAAATCGTAACGCATTTTAACTGTATTAGGTCTTTTTAATGTATCGAATTTTACAAATAGAATATTTACAAAAGGTGCAGCTTTAAAAATTTGGAAAAATTTAACAAATTACGTTGTACATCTTTCCCCCCCCCCCCTTAAAAAAGTTTCAGTGTTGGTTCTCTTAATGGGGAAGGAACAGGTGTCCCTTTTTTCCAATACCCAACCACTCACCTGTTTGTCTTCGGCACTACAAGTCAAGATAAGAACTGATAGTTACTTGTGAAGAAGTGTTCAGTTTCCTGCTACTCCTAACAGGAACAATCAGTGGCGGATCAAGTCAAGTGGGGACCCCAAGCGGTAAAAATTTCGGGGCCCTCAATCTCAAGAAAGAAAGAAAAGTTTCAAGAAAACTGTCCTTAAGTTATTAACAAAAAAGAAAAGTAATCAAAATATTTTCATACTACAGCCCATTAAATAAACTTATTATTAAAAAAAAACTATTTTTACATGAATTTTCATCTTACTTTATTTCATGCAAATTCGTCAATTATTTTGGAAGTGTCAATTCGTTTTACGATTCCTTGCTCTATATACAGAATGGTCATATTAATTAATATTTCTTCTACCATAGAACTCCTAAAATTATTTTTTACACGCTTTAAAACAGGAAACAACCTTTCTCCTGTTGCAATAGAACAGTAAATTGTTAAAAAAAATTTCAATAATGTTTCAGCATTCGGAAATGGTGCAAGACATTTCTTTATCGGCTCGATAGATTACTGGTGTGGTTTATATGTGTCCTCGTTTTCTTTAAGAAATATTAAAAAAATCTAGCCACTGCGTGGCTAGAACGACGTTGCCCGTGCCCGTGCAAACCAATAACACGGGCAACACCGTGATGTAAGGTATTAAGCTGGTGTAAAATTTTCCTCAGATTTCAAATCCGTTAAAGATATATTCAATTAAAAAATTATTTATTTAAAGAAAATCGTATTTTTAGGTACCAATCTAAACTGAAATTTTTCGCAGTTTTCCAATCCGTTGAAATTAGTCTTGGAGATAGAAAAAAGAAGTGTGACTACAATTAAAAGATTTATCGTCTGGCTGGATAAACATTTCTCCGCGCAAAATCAAAGCGGAAACGAAAATAATAATTTTCTCCACGTTCTGCATGTGAAAAAACTTGCCATAATTCCAAACCTTAACTACAAGGTCGCATGAGTAGAAAATGTTATCCGCGTTTGAAAAATCGATTGAGAATAAAACTATCAAATTCACATTTAAAAATCTTCTAGATTGAATTTTAAAATTCACCGCTACACAAAAATTGCAAACAATTCGGACTACCTGTGTGCCAAATCTCATTGCTGTAAGTGCTATAGAATCGTCAGGATTTTGCGGCCCCAAACAAACAAACGCTTTCTTTTATTATAGTACAGATGATCAAATTTGTCTTCAAAAGTACAAACACCTAAGTCATTTTTGTAAATATTCTTCAACTTTTTTTTTATCGTGTTCTTTTTTTCTACTGATAAATCCCAATATAAAAAATATTCGAAAAGGCTCCACAACAACTCCATACGTTCTTTGAGATAATTCTGCCTTGGTGTTATCACATATGAAAAAAATCGAATTAATTGACTATGAAATTTTCTCTCATTGTAAATGCATGTCCAACTCCTCTGTTTTCATTAAAAAAAAAAAAAAAACATTTTTTTTCTTATTTGTTGTCTGCGAGTTTAACCATCTTTCACATTAAATGACAGCCCTGATAAATCAGTTGCCTCTTTTTCAACTTCTCTTTAAATTATTGATAAAATTAACTAATGACTTCAGGATAGATCATTGTTGTTCGATGAGTTGACAGAAGATTGATGTTTCGGTTCAATTGGTTTTAAGAACAGTTTTTCTGTGTCCTCATGTTTCGAAGAATTTTCTTTTGCATGTGATTCTCTCTCTAATGTTGTTCCTATCTCTAAATAAGGCACACAAAGAATTCTGCATCTCTGTTATGGGCATCTTCAGTTAACAGTTTTGCTTCATAAAAGGCTTTGTCAAGAAATTACCTGAAGTACTGGGCTTTTAGTGAATGCACAACTCGGACTCTGTGAGACTTGGAGACTGCAGTCACTGTTAGGAGAGCCTTGAGTAGACTTTTAATCCAGAGACTTCAACTTTTCAACTGAATATGAACAGCGAATTATATATTGCGGAGATTGTCAAAGACATACCTTGTCTTCTAAGAATGGGATATAGACATAGAGTGCTCAGAATAAATGACTGTTGCACCAGCTGGAGTAATTATCCACAAGAGGGCGAGAGAAGACGTAGTTACTCTAGTAAAATACAGTCATTTTAAAGAGTCTCATCCTTTTCATTTAATACATTTTAAACTAATTATTATCTCTCTAAATTTCCAATTTCTTCAAACATCTGATATGACCTGAGTGTCAAAAATTCAGAAATGAAAAATTCTGTCATTTAACTTCGGAAGTTAAAAACACACTTAAGTTAAATTAAACACATCCCAAAATTACAAACATTAATGTCATTTTTGTAAATATCCTTAAACTTTTTTGTCGTGTTCTACTTTTAAACCTGTCTTGGTGTTATCACATGACATAAAATGCATTGACTGTGAAATTTGCTCTTATTGTAAATTCATGTCCGACTTCTTTGTTTTTATCAAAAAACATTTTTATCTTTTGCTGTCTGCGAGTTTGTCCTTCTTCCACATTAAATGATAGGTTATTATGATAACAGTTGCACCACATTAACCTTATAAAACAGTTGCCTCTTTATCAATTTTTTCAAATTCTTCTCTGAAATTATTGATAAAATTTTCTAATGCCTTTAATAGGATGGATCTATTCAATAGTTTGCATTCCACTGATTTACTAGTAGCACTTATTCTTTGTAAAATAGTATTCCTAATAATTGCCATTGGATCAGTTTCAGATTTGTCTGTTTAAGAAGTTGTCTCCAATATGGAAAGAAGAAGATACACTGGAAAGAAGAAGAAGGAGGGGGGGGGGATTTGATTCAGCTTTTCAAGTTTGTAAAACAAGGGGACACAGAGGGCTTAAATTTCAATAAGGATAACAGAACAAGGGGTCATGGGTATAAATTGAATAAGACACATTTTAATCGGGATTTAAGGAAAAACTACTATTTTAATAGGGTAATAGACCGTTGGAACGCGTTGCCAGAAAATATAGTTAATTCAAAGTGAGTGTACGAATTTAAGATACAATTGGATAGTCAGTGGGAATTGGGGAATTCATAAACAAAGGACCAGCCTTGTTGGGCTCGAGCCTGTAGCTGGTCGTCAATATTTGTATTTCTTTTCTTCTTCTGAATTACAAATTTCAGTTAAAGCCTCTTTAACATGGGTGAAACTAAGTTTTACAGCTAATATAGCATATGTTCTTGTTGACCATCTTGAATTAGAAACTCTTTTCACTGCACTTAAAGATGCACATTGTAAAGACGCTAGCACAACTTTCCTCGGACCCAAGTGAAAATATATTTTGTGGGCCCTACGCACCCGTCTCTGCTTGAGGGTCATTGACACGAGGTACAAACCGCAGATTTTTTCTTCCTCGAAGTCTTCGAATGAGCAACTGAAGAACGAAGTGTTTTCCCTTCAACTGTCCCATAAATTTTACCCTCCCCTCCGCGTCCGGTGGGACTGGAAGGGGCGAAGCGAAGAAGTGAGAACAGAAACTAAGCAGATCTGATCATTCCTTTGCTTTTTGATCGGAAATATTTTTCGTCAATCTGAATTTTAAAGATACAATCGAGGGAATTTGAATAAAAAAAATAAACGTTATATATATAAATGTATGATTTTGCTTTGAATGTATTTTTTTGTATCATTTTTATACCATCTAAACTGCACTGTTACAATTCTGCTCAACTAGGTAACACATTTCAATAATTTGATAATGGTATTTAACTAGTTACCATCGTCCCAGCCTAAGCCAATTCGGTGTATCGCCACGTAATTTTGAACCACGGTCAGATGACGGGGCAACATCTGCGCTGGCATCCCACTCTCCAAACATCCACACAAACCCAAACTGAGGACTTTTCTTCCATTACAGATTTACGGTGCACCAGCCGCCTCTACACCATACACTTACAAATATCCATGCCCTGGCCCGGTTTTGAATCAGGAATCTTCCAATAATTTGATAATATTCAACCAGTTACCACCTTCCCAGCCTAAGCCATTCGGTGTATCGCCATGTAATTTTAAACCACGGTCAGATGATGAGGCAACATCTGAGCTGGCACCTCACTCTCCAAACTTCCACACCAACCCAACGTGAGGACTTTCGGCCACGACAGATTTAAGGTACACCAACCACCTCTACACCATACGCTTACAAATATCCATGCCCTGACCGGATTTCGAATCAGGAACCTTCCAATAATTTGATAATATAATAACTTTATTTTAAAAAGGAAGAAGAATAAAAGTGTATTAAAGCTCAGTCAGGGGTTACATGAACAAGAAAAGTTGAAACTCCTGCAAAAGCTTTTTATCAGAAAAAATAATTATTGATTAAATGTTTTTAATTGTTTTATCACCTTTCTTCTACTGAACTTGGTTTTAAATTTATAATATCTAACTTTACTGTAAATATCATTACTGAGGGCAGGAAGGGGGCGGCAAGTTTCCAGTAGCCCAGGGGTGGCTAACCTTTTACATACCACACGCCAATTTTTTTTTTCACATACGAATTTATATGCGTCTTACAACTCGAGCACCTTTTCTACTTTCTTAAGTTTTCATGGTCCAGGCATATTCTTAATAACCTTTTTAATAAAGGTATGTTTATGCACATAATTAACATTTTAAAATGAATTAATTATTGTATGTAAAACAATATGTATTACATCACATAAACATTACTTTCCATTAATGATACTTTTGAGACTGAATTTGGCTAGTCTGAATGTTTGGTGTTAAATTTGGTACTGAGAACAGAAGAGAATTTTTAAAATTGAATCAATCGTGACTTTCGTTTTGCTTTTCATGAATGTAAATTTCATTAATGAAAATACTAGTTCACATCTGTATGTCGTTCCTAATAATAACAGCAGAATAATTATAGAAAACGTCCACAGGAAAATAGACAGAGAGATTTTCTTGCCTTTTTGTTAACCTATTTGTTTCTTTGAATACCTTTTTGTCTGCCAGACACGAAAGCATAAATTTAAACTTTTCAATTTGTCGGAACCAAATTGTTCTAGAATCAAAAGGAAATATCTGGAATACAATGTTTTCACAAAGGAAATCAAAACACTTATATGCCTTTGGATTTTCTTAATTGCAGGCTTATTAGAAGAGTACTTTGCTTTTGTGAGTATTAAGAGGTTCTTTCTATTTAAGTTTAGCTTTCTATTTAACCTTAGTTTATTTTGTTCCAAAGGGTTTACTATTTAAACTATGAAGTGAGGGCATCCATACTAGTTTTTAACATACTGAAAACAAATTTTAAAGTGTTGATTCCCCTCTTGAAAGGCATCAGTTCAAACCTCCGTAACCTTCCAACTGTGAAGAATCAGTGCCAAAATTAGCCAAAAAATAATTTGAAATTCAACCTCTGCCTGTTTTTAGTGAGTAGAAAGAAAAATTTGTTATAGTCAATTGGTTATTCTACTATAGATGCCAACTCCTAGTGTCATGAACTCCTTGTATATCCACAAACGTGAGATGCAAATATTTCAAATGAGAAATTAGATAAATTGTTAAAAGAGCATCTACATCAAGCGTGCCATAGGAGTTTGATCCCCTTAAAAGTTTTTATGGTAGACCAAGGAACCTCAAACATAAGGGGTAAATATAACGAATAATAGAAATAACCAAATATGCAAAATGATTCGATCTCTCTTAATAGACTACTTTACCAGAAGCCTCAAAATCAGCGCAATTCTCTGAATGCGTGATAAATTTATCTTGCAATGACGAACAAAATGGCGTGGAACTTTATTATCGCACAACTTGAGCGTAAAGAAAATCAAACGATAAAAATTAAAGAGTCGATAAGAATTATCGAAAAACGATAATAATTATCGATAACATTATAATAATTATCGATAAAATTCAGTAATTAAAAAAAAACAAGGGCAATAAATTTTTTTAAAGTTGGAGTACGGGAACTTTTAGGACACCCTGTACAAAAGCTTCAAAAGAGAATACGAAATGTCTAAAATAAATATGTTGGTATTTCATGATCAGTAGATGTAGCGTTTTTTTGCACAGTTCAGGTTAAAATGTCCCACACAAATGTTAAACACCAATGTCCAATTAGTCCCCCAGAAGATAATGAAATTAACCTAATTTGGGGCAGCATGACCTATAGCAGTCCTTGCGCCATTAAATAATAAACAAACAGAAACAACATAGTAAAAATAACAGTATAAAAATGAATTAATCGATACATCGGGTAAATATGCAATTATCTCCAATCAACACCCCATTAAAAATTTTGTACCCCCCCCCCAGTTTATGAATCCTGGATAAACTCCTGCTTCCATATCACATTCTATTGGATATTTAACCTTTCTGTTTGTTTTGCGGTTTGCAAATAATAAAAATTGGTGTTTGATTAATTGTTTTTTACAATTTGAATTTAAAATGTTAAAAATAATTTAGACAACTACCTATCCATACAAACGCTTGCGTGTAACCACATTTTTACTCAAAGAAAGCAAATTAATATTTCAATGAAATGGATTAAAATATTTTAGCCTACATGTGATTGTGATTTTAATATGCCAGCCAAGTAAAGGCACTTGCAAAACAATTCAAACTTGAATGTTTCAAGTACTTTATCTATCTTTCGAAATGGTTAAATAATATGGTAGATACTACATGAAAATGCACTTTTACTGAGCTTGATGTGAAGAGATATCCAATTAAATTTTAAATATGGAGGAAAATCTGAAATTGCTAGTAGAAATTGAATCTTGATTTTTACGATAGGGTCTTTAAAATGGAAAAAGAACCTTTTCCAATAACTTATTTTATTGGAGACGTGAGATTAAAACTAGTAACATTTTTTTTCATCCAAATTGCAAATCATCCCTCAAGCATATCTGCAATAAAAAGGATTTTTTTCAACTGTTCACATGAGAATTCGGACCTGGTTTTAAAAAGAAATGAATTATTTGATCAAAACCTGTTTTCGTTAGCAAAATGTAGTCAACTTGGCAAATATTTCACAATTTGATGGAATTTAAATATTTGATCATTTGCTGTATGTTATTAAAAAGGAATTAAAAAAAATAATAATTTTTTATTTGTTTATTTAAAAACATTTATACGTATTCCTCTTTTGTGAAAAAGAATTCTTAATTATGTGTGCAAAAGTGGCTAAAAATAAACAAAATTACTCCATTATAAAACAAAAATGCAAACTTGTATTTCTTCTTTAAAAATTCATGTCATTAAATCTATGGTTCGGAACACAAACAAAACATGAAAAATATTGAAAAGACAGTTTGTGCAAATTTTCCTGAATCGACCAGGAACACATTTCATTACTTTAATTTCCAATCACTTGTTATTATCCATCCCATTCCGCGCACTTTGCGCCATAAAACCCAACCATTCATTTTTTCCCGCGGTCATTTCCACAACCCATCCTCGATTCATATACGGAGAATCTTAAAAAGGCGGGAAACGGTAGGGAAAATGCGTCTTCCTTCCACAAAAAAAGGATTGCCTTTTTTGGCAGTTTATGGCAAAGGCAAAATGGATCAAAATACTACATAATCGCCAAAAACATGAATGACTCTCTTACAAGAGGATGGAGACAGACCGAATCCTAATGTTAAAACTTACACAAATTGCCACTAGAGGGCGTATATACCTTAAACTTTTTTAGTTCTGCAGCGGTAGGGAAAATTTGGAAAAAATCCCTTTTCTGATATTTATGTTTACGTTTGTTAAAGCATGTACTTGTACAGATTCGACACACACATTCGAGGAGAGAAACTGACGGATTTCAACTGTCTTTCTATTGAAAGTGGAAGAATAAAAAAAAGTTCACGGAAAAGTAAGTAGTACAATCTCCTCCAATTTTGAAAAGTTATTTTTGATATAGCAGATTTGAAAACTGCATAACTCGGTTAGAAAAAAATTAAGTGTTGGATAGATGCATCTAGAATACATCTGATTATGTTGTAATAGACCATTTCTTACAATTTTGTCTCATAAAATCTTACTCAATTTAATGATTTATTAAAATGTTTAAGGGAATGCTCATTAAAAATCATGATTTTAATCCATTGATCAAACTGGGAGGAGGAACATACTGTTTGTAAACAAAATGTAAAGCGGTGAAGCAAACATGAATATTATTGTTGGGTTCCACTTTGGCCATTTCTGTCTTTCTAGGTAAACTGCTCTCCTCCTGGTTCCATTTCAGTCAGACCAGAATAATTAGTATAAACCAAATAATGCAGTCATAAAAATTCAATTCACTGGTCGGGGAGTTTTAGGCTGGCATACTGCATGAAGGCTCTATATGCATTTCTCGTGTTAAAAGAAATGCCTTGTTTAGTATAATTATCTTTATCTTAGAAAACAAATGTACTTAGGAAACATACCAAGTTTTCTATAAAATTTATGAATGATTCTTTCCTGTATAATTCTGCCCATTGCTTTCAGTATGTGCCAGCAAGTTTGATTTAACTTAAAGGGGGCGAGGTGCCGTGGCAGATCTAGGGGTGGGCTATAGTCCAGGGCAGCAAAAAGTTTTGGAAAAATAACAAATGCACAACAAAAATAAATTTAAATCAACCAATTTAAAAACACTAATAACATGCTTGAATTTTGAATGGCATTGTATACAAGGAAATAGCACAGGAGGGGAGTGCAGAATTTAAGTACCCAACTCACCCGTAACTGAGAATACGCTTGTTTGAGAACCAAGTTTTATTTTAAATACAGTTACTCTTATAGTCAACTATACAGTATTGTCTCAATATTTGTTGTTGAAATATTGTTACAAGTTGTTTTGCTGATTGTTTGTTTCAAATTTTATTCTAAGTTCTCATATATTTTATAATAAACAATGTTATATGTCGATCTGGATTTGGTTATACCAAACCACTGTTGAACAAAATTAGGGTAGTACCTACTAATGATTTTGTGCTATTGATATATCTATGGGGAGAAAGCGTAAAAGGGAGGTGATATCATTGCTGAAGGCAAGGAGTGGGGCGGCAAGTTGCTGGTAGTCCTAGGCGGCAGAGAAGTATAAATCTGCCACTGAAAAGGTGCTGTTGTGGTTCAGGAGGTTTCTCATGGCGTTAGTGGCTTGCAAGCTGTAAATGACATGAGTTCAATTCATGTGACTCTATACCCTGAGTGTATTTATTTTTGTGTCAAACATTTCCTGTTTGTGAATGCACACCTAATTCTGTTTTCAGGTGAATCATTTTGATTTAACATAAGCGGACCAAGCCAATTTCTAAGAATTTATTTGCCCAAATTTTAATTGCATAACAGCTTGTGTATGCGTTTTGGAACGCGTGCTTTCATTTACCAATCTACATCTAAGCATCAACGTTTTTATTGTATTTGGTTGCTAACACATCTGAATTTCCTAACATCATTACATTGTTACACAATCGGTGGAGAAGGATTTGATGATCTATCATTTGAAGATATTGATGAATCAGTCGACAAAGCTCCCTAAGCGAAGATGAAATATTAGAGGCTGTAATTGGAGACTCCTAATCCACAGGATGTAGTGATAATGAATAAAATTATCTTGTTCTAAAAGCAGATTTAATAGAAGAATGTCTGGAACTGACCAGAAAATTGGGTAATAATTTTGTAAAACATGATCCTTTTGAGGAACGCGCTGGAAAATTTGAACGTGAAGTGAAGTTGTTGACAGCCTCTTGCAGAGAATTATATAACGTGCTAACAACAACAACGATTAATAACTGAATTAGTTTGTAAAACTGTTGAAACATCCGCACGAGATGAGGCTCACAATCGTCCAAACAGAATTAGGTGTACATTAAGTTGACAAAAAAAGGAGAGTTTGATCTCATTTGTATTGTACTGATGTGCACACTTTATATTTTTAGGTTCCTCATCCATCAGATATCTAATTGGCCATCTGGGATAGTACTCTTATTTATGTTTTTGAAATTTCTATTATCAAAATGTGTTCTATGTGGTTTTGTTTTTATTTCTTGAGGCAGGTGTTATTGGAAATCAGACTTTTGAAAAATAAACAGTGAATGAGTTATGGCCAACATGTTAAGTGGTTTTTTAAATGACCCAATTAAATAATAAAGTTTTAAGATAAAAATATTTATAACTGGGAAAAATCTCTCAATGGTCATTATTTAAGTTTTGCCATGCAAAAAGTTTCTTTAAGTCTTGTATAATAAATTATATTTACAGAAAAATAAATTTTGGTACCATTACTGAATTACTTGATATTTAAAGTTCTTTGTTTATTGAATTGAAAATAAAAGTTTTTATCTACCATTTGTTTCTTTGTTTTTCTTGTATGATGATAGCCTGTTGTGTTGCTCCAATACGACATTAATTAAAAAATACCTTGAATAATGAAGTACATATTCACTGTAACTGTAACACTCTTTTTTGTTTACCTTTATGTGTTTGTTTACAAAAATATCTTGCAATGTCAGTGTCTTGCAAATCATTCTGAAAATATTAAATGTTGCTGACAATTTGTATTAAAACATTTATATCTACATCTTTAGTTATGATTTTAATAATTATTCAAGATTACCAATGCTGTCTATGGTACACGCAAGTATTGTTCAAATTGAGACTTGATAACTTAGTAATTTTTCTGGATTGAACTGTTTTGTAATTTAAATTGAACTTTGGAACTGAACTAATTGTACTTATTTGTGGAACATAATATAGACCAGGTGACTGCATGCATAAAGAAGTCATTTAGAGTTTGGATGAAAATCCAAATTTATTCCATATTGTGTTTGGAGAAAGCCTACTTGTGTGTAATGTCATCAGAGGTCCCTCAATGTTTTCTTAGGAACTTTTCTGTAAGAAGTCAGTCATAGTTTTTTATATCTTCCAGAGAACAGTGTTTCGGAAATCTTTTTTACATGTATTTGTTTTGAAGGCACATGATGCAACCCAAAGTAATTTTCTAGAAGTCTCCATCATAGATAATGCATTTTGATTAAATTGTTTGCTAAAATGTGCTGAATCTTCCTAAGTAAATGACAATTGAATCCAGTAAAAGCTTTAAAGGGAAAATGGTCTGAAAAAATAATGTCATTAATTGAGTACACAATGAAAGTAAAAATGTTTTATTAAAGTTATTCCAAAAAATATGATGTCCTTGTAAACATCCTGCATAACAACCAGGGCTGTAGTGGAGGGTATACACCGTATACTCTCTGATTTTTCTTAAAAACTACGTACACGCTTTGCGTTTCCTATGAAACATCACGAGTAACGCAGATAGTATGGGATCAAATAGATAACTGCTAGTTAAGACGGACACTTTATTATGTAAAAGGAACATGGGACAAAACAGTTAACAGTTAAAACAATGAGGAGGAAACATCGGCAATTAACATCGTCACATAACATTCAATAGAGCTCGTCATAGCTCAATAAGTTAAAGCGCGAAGCTCTTGCTTCCGCGGCTTACATTCAGCGTCTGATATAGTTACTATGTGATGCGGCGCGTCACCGCTAATGTATACATACGCGCGTAGAATGGGAACCGACGGGACTATTTTCCCACAATAGCTACAGAAGCAAAATAAAAGTTTCTATTTTAAGAAATCAGCTTGGTACATAATTTGGAGGAGGGAGGCGGTCAACCCCCTGGCTTATGGATTTCCTATATATAAACATGTGCATGTGTGTACATGTTTTTTAGCTCCCCATGGAGAGTGTAAATAGTAAGTACATTGTTTCGCCTCCCCATGGAAAAAATTCTTCAGGCATACCCTGTTTTTTTTTACTACTACAGCACTGATAACATTTGAAGAAATTGCAAACCAATTTTTAGTTTGGTAAATGTCTTAAGTCATACAATTTTCTGTAGTTATACAATCTGATTATTGCAACATTAGCAATATTGGCTTTGGTCAGATGTACATTAAAAGCTAATCCAGTTTCTCTTCAGTCCTAATGAAGAAAAAATAAATTTTAATCTTAATCAAATGTATGTTCTTGATTAAAATAATGAAGAGGAAAAGCTTCAGTTGAAAATTTTACACTATTCTACATAAATATAATACTCTTTGGAAATATGTTACTTAAAATTGCATTAAACTATCATAATTTTCTAAACTAGGGGTGCACAACCTTTTTGGGACAAGGCCACTTGCACCGTTGATTGAGACATGGGGGGACCGCAGATGAAGTTACAGCAGACACAATGAAAGTGCTACTACCCAATTATGTTCAGCTGTTATTACACTTAATATGTATAGTAAAAAATAAGCATTTATTTTTTTTTAAGATTAAACTTACAAATGTTTTCTCAAAAAATCTAGGAGCTCGTTACAGAGCTAAATGAATGATATTGTGAATAGTTTAAAAAAAGAAGTTAACAAACATTTGCAATGATCAATCATTTAGAATTACTTTTAAGAATGTGTCTCAAGAACGTTTTATGTAATTCAGCAAATTATTTTAGGTTATTGATTTAATAACAGTAATAGTACAATGAGCAATAAAGATGAGTATCGGAAATTTTAATGATATCAGTAAAGTTAGAAATAAAAATTACAGCATCAAATATATTTAATATTTAAATTTCTAAACTATAAACAATAATTATGTTACAGCTTGCTAATGGGATGGCTGATACTGAGTTTTACTAACTAATTTAGGTATTTTAGGTTCAATACGGCTAGTAGAAACTAAGACTGATTCTAAATGTTTGTGAGTCAATTTGCTTCTTAACTTAAATCCCCTCGGAAGTTTAGTCAAAATTAGTTTGTGGGCCGCAACTTGATGATTCGCTGGCCGCAGGTTGTGCACCTCTATTCTAAACTCTGAGTCAGCTAGACTTGTTTAAAGTAGACTTCTGTGTAACTTACATAAACTGTGCTCGTGCTATCGCCATAGATGTAATGTAACTCACTCATAACATCTGTCCTAATCAGAACATAAAAATTTTAGATTACAAAATAATTTTGAATAGCCTTGAAAAATAAATTAAACCTGCATCATGCTTCTAAGTTAATTAAAACCCATTTAAAGTACTTGGGATACATATCTGGACAATGTTTCACTTACCATCTGTTTTCTGAGAAAATAGCACAATTTTAAGATGGAGTAACTTTTATTAAAATCAAAGCTTAATAACTCGAACAGAATGTGACAGTTTTCCTCATTCTTTTTCCATTCACAACTAGTTGAGGTCATTGATATAATAGGTGCCACAGTAGCCCGGTTGGAAGAGCAACCAGAGGATTACGAGTTCGCATCCAGCCAGAGACAGTTGTGTGGAAAGGGGTCTGGTGCATGTTAAATCTTTTGTGTCCTCACGTTGGTGTGGAACTTAGGAGTGGAGTTGAATTAAATAAACTAATTTTTTCCAGCTGCATAGTACCCCAATATAGACCATAAGACAAAATCATTCTGACAAATGAAATTCTTTTATGGCCATGAACATGTCTTGTTGCTTTACCTCTTGTCCAGTCCTTGTGGGATCAAAATCTTTCACTGATGGTCCATTTATATAGCACATCATCGAATTACATAAAAACTACAAGATAATAAATCTGAAAGCCCACATTTGTCAAGTGTTGTTTCAACAGCCTTAAGGAATCTGTCAGCAGTTGCATTTTCTAGAAGTAAAATGGATAAAAATATCTTGCTGTCATCTTTTATGAAATGTACATATAAAATTGCTCTTCAGTACTGAAAATTTTAAACATTGATGTATGCCATTGAGACAGCAGTTTTTTAAATCAGCGATAGATTGTTTATTTTGAATGATGGTTTACCGATGATAGCGCTAACATCAATGTTTTAAATTCTGAACGATTTCCTACTAAGCTAGTTGTAGCCAATAAACATTAAACAATTCTCTGAACTTTAATTTGTTTGCAGATTTGTCAACATCCAAACTAAATGACAAGTAAATCACAACAGGTGGTAAACGCTTCAGATAAAATTGATGCTAATTTTGATTAATTCAAGGGTATTCTTTCCCCCCTTTATTCCTGGAAAGATAATTTTATACACCAAGTTTGATTTAAAGTATTAAAAGCTCATAGGTTTTATAAAATAATATAACTATAGTTGCATTAAACAGAACATTTTCCTGAGTTCAGGTACTTGAACAAACTCCTTTATCTGCAGACTAGGCAACCTAAAATAAACCAGATTCCATTTCCACATCACCCATGAGGTAGGAATCATGATGCGTTTTTTTTAAAGAGGTATTGCCAGGAGCCTTAATCCTCTCTGCACCTGAAAAAAAAGTTGAAATTTGAGATAACTTTTCCTTTCTCTAGAGCAGTGTTTCCCAAAGTGTGGTATGTGTACCCCCAGGGGTACGGGAAGAGTTTGGCAGGGGTACGCGTTGCACAGGAGTTTGGTGGGGATATGCACTACACTGCACTGTGCTTAGCTGCACCTAATTCTATGTTCTCATGAGTCAAGTCAAGACAGTCTTGTGAGTCGTGAGATGGTCTCGAGTGACACGGCAGAAATATACCACACTTCGTTACAGAAACAACTTACTTTGTTAACCCTCCGTTGGGCGCAACCATTCCCCACTCCTCTCATAGAAGGGGTAGAAATCTGCTTATTCTAGTAGTCTCTTATCTTTACCGGATGTTTGGACCCAACCTTTCAATTTTATTCACGTGCTTTGTGGACAGCTGTCAGCGTCATTCTGATCTCTCAGGAACATTGCGGCCGAATGCGTTACACATATAAAGGTATTTTACAAGGCAAAGAAATTTTATTATTTCACGTTCAAGATAAAGAGAACGCTGCCATTGCAAAACTAAAGTTATGGCAAAAGAGAGTAATGGAAACGTAGACTTGTTTCCCTCTCTTCATGAGTTTATAACAAGTTCGACTACTAAAATTGATGCTGATACTCTGAAATGCATAACACAACATTTGGAGAGTTTGCAAGTGGGCTTGAAAAACTATTTCTTTGATTTAACCAAAAATATTGAATGGATAAGATATCAGTTTAACATTTACACAACATCCATGCCAGAAGATTTGTCGCATGAGGAAGATTGGTAATTTTTAGTTAACGTCGTACTAGAGCAACACAACGAGCTATTGACGACGGTCCGGGATCAGTCCCTCAAGGGAAAGATCCGAGGACAACACTTCGTAATTTTGAACCACGGTCAGATGCCGAAACAACACCTGAGCTGGCACCCCACTCTCCAAACTTCCACGCCAACCCAACGTGAGGACTTTCGTCAACGACAGATTTAAGGTGCACCAGCCGCCTCTACACCATACGTTTACAAACATCCATGCCCGGACCCGGATTCGAACCAGGAACCTTCCGATATAGAGGCTAACACCTTAACCACTATACCGGTTGGTCGGCCGCATGAGGAAGAAGAACAATTGTTGGAATTGGCTACAGACGGATTCTTGAAAAATAAACATAAGGAGAGTACTTTAACATCATTCTGGTTACAAATGCAACTTGTGTATCCGGTTTTAACAGAAAAATTTCTAAAATACATCTTGCCTTTTCTAACTTTATATTTATGTGAAGTTGCTTTTTCAGCATTTGCAGACATTAAGTCGGAAAAAAAAAGGAACAGACTATTGGACGAAGAACCACATCTCAGATTAAAATTAACAACCAGGGAACCAAATTATGAGGATCTGTTATCTCAGCACAAACAATTTCCACCTTCTCATTGATCCAAATAAACGTTATTTATAATAGAAATTTTATTTATATTTTATTATGAATCGTTTTATTTCTCTTATTATTTTGTGTATGTCCCCCTCAAAAAACCTTTTTGATTGTTATTAAAATACATCCGCTTTTTAAAAGGGGGTACTCAGCGTTACGAAAATTATAGAAGGGGTACGCATATGTCAAAAGTTTGGGAAACACTGCTCTAGAGCAATAATTTTATCAAACATCCTGTCACTGACAAATTTCATTAGCAAATGGATTGTTCTATCCAGATGTTTTACTTTTTTACCCCCAAATATATTTATTTTATCATCCTGTGCATACATTCAATGTCCATGTTCGTGTTGACACCAGTCCATTTGCAATACACAAAGCCCACTCTTGTTTTTCAAAACCACAAATGTATCTTTATCAGTCTGATTGTAAGCATCTGAGCATTTTATAAATAATGGCCTACTCTAATGAATCTAAAACTAATTCATTCAATTTCCTTCTCCAAACTTCTATCCACATGCCAAGAGCAAATCAGACGTTTTAAAGGTTTACCAAAAGCTGATGCCCAAGCATTTATAAATGCTTTAGCATCATCACTCATACAAAGGTTTATGGAAAAAATACAAATGGATAGTATTTTAATGCACTGAAAGCAATACTATCTTGACGATTGCTGAAAATGAAAGCACAGGGAAAACCTTCCTTATATCGTCCAGAAGCAGCACTGTGACTAAATCAAAGTTATATGCATTTACACCATATGTATAATCAATGCATATAACATCATTGCCATACAAATTAAGCATACCTTTCTGGGAATCATTCACAATAACTAGAAGAAAATCTTCATTTTTTCAACCGGGACAGTCGGCAAGAAGTACATTTTGTGGCTTATAGAAAACCACAACAGAGTTTTCATCTTGCTGCATGTGACTTACCCATGGTAACACTAACAGCATCATTCCTGTCTAATACTCCATTCAAGTTTTAATTATATTTAGTTAGAATGTTTATTAATAACATCTCGCATAGTTGAGAGATGAATAGGTTCTAATTGATCACCTATTTCATCCAGAATTATCGCGATGGGTATACCATTCGTTCATATCAATCTTTTCTTTTTCCTCCCCACCAACATTCATTCGACCCAAGTCAATATCATGACCAACATGGGTTTTGACGTATGTAACAAAGAAACCACTGCTATTCTGTTAATTTCATCATAACAGGGCAGACTGAATTAATTTTATTCGAAATAAGCAATTTAATGGTTTTCTTTCTTTTACTTTTACTAGCAAATTCCCCACTGTGATGGCAATGAAAATAGGTTTTACAGATACCATTTATGCCTTTAAACTCCATTCCACTTTACAAATATGAAAGATGTATCTTTTTCGGTTTCATTTTTCCAAGCCATGAATTCTTTTGACTGGAATTTTAACTCTTCACTTTGCAGAGTTAAATCATGCAGACATCATGTGTTCTTCCAAAGATTTTCTGGAGATTACAGTTATTGGACACAAGGTACATTTTAAATCTGATGTGTCAACATAAATGATTAATTACTTCCTACATTTATGATTAATTCCTACCATGCTGCTTTATGAGTGAACCAATAAAAACAAAATAAATTAATCAAAACTCCTTAAATTTGTCCAAGATAAAATCACAAGAAAACTTGACAATTCTATGAAACATCAATTTACTAATAAACCAAAACAACTATCCAATCGTTAATTAATCCAAACGAAATGCATTGAAGTGAAATGTGTGTGAATTGTTAGAAAACTTTTATTAGAAGAGTAAATATAAAACAATTTAGCGAAATAAAAAAATGGCGGATCAGAGGGAATCCTAATTTTATACGTTAATGAATAGAAAATGACAATTCAAACTCAAACCTACAAATAAAAAATTGATACTTAAATTTCGGTTAGTAATTAATCCGATGAGAACACAGAAACATTATGCATCAAAATCAGCGATGAAAATAAAAACAATGAGAGATGAACGATAATCCTAATTTTGTCAAACGCTTATTAACTAAACTAAAAACAGATTGTTACAGTATACAATTAATTCAATGAATTGTTAAAACACTCTAATTAGAAGAATAAATATAAAACAAATTAGCGAAATAAAAAAATTAGCGGATTAGAGGGAATCCTAATTTTATAAAACGTTAATGAACAGAAATGACAATATGAAATCAATACTAAATATGACAAACAAAAAGTACTTGAATTTCGCTTAGTAATTAATCCGAAAGGAACATAAATACAAATACGCTTTAAAATCAGTGATGAAAAAAAAAATGGCGGATCAACGAAAATCGTAATTTTATTAAGCGCTAATTAACTTATTAAAAAGAAACACAGTTTATAACAATATAAAATTATGCAAAATCATGAACTAAATATGACAAAGAAAATACGATACTTTTGAATTTCAGCTAGAAATCTGAGCTAATTCCGAAGAACATGAGACAAAAAATCACGGCGGGAACGGCAGCTAGAATCAAGACAGACCAAATCCTTATGTTAAATGAAACACGCGGAGATATTCCCCATTTGTACGAATATCCCTCCCTAAAGTATTTTTCCCTTACCGCTGAAAAGTACGAAACGTATAGGCCCTCTATCGGCGATTTTTGTAAGTTTTAACATTAGGATTCGGTCGGTCTCCATCACGAACGTCTCAACGGAGTAAGAACTCCACACTCTGCACTGTCTGGCTCTTAATACTGCGCATGCCTGAAGCTGTGACGTAGTAAAAACAGCGTTTTTGGCGACTATGTAGTATTTTGATCCATTTTGCCTTTGTCATAAACTGCCAAAAAAGGCAATCCATTTTTGTGTAAGGAAGGCGCGTTTTCACTCCCGTTTCCCGCCTTTTTAAGATTCCCCGAATCCGAATGTGAATCGAGCCTAGGTTGATGACCGCGCTCGCGGGAAGAAATGTTGTTTCATGTCGCGAAGGGTGCTGGATCGTGGCTGGATGCATGGAAGTAGGGATGGATAATAAAAAACGGAAATTTGCTAAAATCAACAAGTGAATGGAAATTAAAGTTTTTAAATACGTTCTTGGGGGGGGGGGTCAATATCAGGAAAGCTTGTAAAGTTTTGCGAAGGAAAAATATATCGTCCCAGAAAAACAAGGTTTTTTTTAATAGAAATTGTTTTAACTGTAAATTATATAGAACTAATAATAATCATTAAAGCTTGATTCGTAAGTAATAAGCTCTTTGGAAAGAAAAAAATCACATTGAAATTTATGGTAGTTTGCACAAAATGTCTTGTAAATATTTTAATGTTTTGTTTGTGTCTGAATTTTAGAAACTATAGATTTGATTACATGAATTCTTTGAGAAGAAATACAAATTTGCATTTTTATTTATTTTTAGTCACTTTTTGCACACATAATTAAGAAATCTTTTCCCTGGCAATTTCAACATAATTCAAGTGCCATCCAGTTAACTCCTCACAAGGGGGGTCCGACTCAAAATTCAAAAATCTTCAATTCTAAAGAGTTTATGTTTTGAATTTTTTTTCAGTAGGTATACATTTTTTTGTGCAATAATACTATTTTATATTTTTAAAACTTTAAAATTTTTCTTATTAAATTAAAAAATGTCAAATTTTTGAAGTTGGGCAAAATTGATATGTATAAAAATATTTTGTAACAAATCACTTCATTTTAGCATTAATTAACTTCAAAGAATTCATACTATAAATTGTGTCCGTAATTTTTGATTAAAACAATTGGAAAAAATTTTTTTAATATTTTGTTCAAAAACTACATAAAACACATAGTATACAGAGTTCGAAAAATTATAGAAAAAAAACTAATACATATATACACAATTGCTGAAGAGAAATTAAAGAAATGTATTTGAAAAGTAAATGTTGAAAATTTAGTTCGTTTATGACAGTTGAATCATTTTTACAATTGAAACCCCATTTAACACAAAAGGAGAAAAAGAGCGTTTAAAATTATGAAGGCTCGTTAGATTTGCAGCTGTTATGTTTATAAGAAGTTGAATATTTCCGGTTCTACTTATAGTAGAAACAAAATTTAAGTGTCATCTTCATAAATATCTATATTATTTTTTTAGATAATAAAAAAAATATTGGACATTTTTTCATTATTTGAGTCCTAGACCCCCTTAATAAGTTTACAGTTTAATAATTTTTCAAAATCGTGCTCTCAAAATCGTATAACTCAAGCACCAAAAGGAATACGTATAATTTTTTAATTAAACAAATCAAATTGATTTATTTTAAAAATTCCTTTTTAATAGCATACTACAAATGTACATTAAATAATTAAAATGCATCAAATTGTGAAATATTTGCCAAGTTGACTACATTTTGCTGAGCACTGCTTTGCTGACAAAAACAGGTTATGATCACATAATTTCTTTTATTTTAAAACCAGGTTCTAATTCACATGTGAACAGTTTTAAAAAAATTCCTTTTTATTACAGCTTTACTTAAGGGATAAATTTGCAATTTAGATAAAAAAAATGTACGTCTTGAAATTTCGCACTTCTTTGCAATTTCTATCTACCATTTGAGAGCAATGAGTATTATTAGTTTTAATTCGATGATATAAGTTACTGGAAAAAGGGTTTTTTTCATCTGAAAGACCCTATTATAAAAATCGAGATTCAATTTCTACCAACTATTTCAGATTTTCCACTACATTCATCTAAACATGGATTTATCTAAACATCGAATTCAGTAAAAGTGCGATTTGATGATGCAACTACCATATTATTGAATCATTTCGAAAAATAGATTTAAAAAAAAGTATTTGATACTTACAGGTTTGAATTGTTTTGCAAGTGCCTTTACTTTGCTCGCACATTAAAATGACATATATAGGCTATAATATTTTAATCCATTTCATCAAAATATTCATTTGCTTTTTTTGTGTGTAAATATTTGGTTACACGTAAACGTTTGTATGGATAGGTAATTGTCTAAATTATTTTTAACATTTCAAATTTAAGTTGTAAAAAAACATTTAAGCAAACATCAATTTTTATTATTTACATACCCCAAAACAAACCGAAGTTTTATATCCAACACAATAAAATGTGATATGGAAGAATATTTTTATACTCATCTATTTCTTTACGTTTATTATCTGTACAATGGTAAAAAGAGCTTGTCTTATAATTTCCAAAGAAAAAATAATCAATGTTAGTTTAATGTTTCGAAAAGATTAACCCAAGTTTCTAACGAAATTACATTTTAAATATTTAAGAAATAAAGTTAGAAAATTTGAAAAACATATTGAGAAATAATTCGTTTTAATTATTCATTTTTAGCTTTTAGTTCAGTTCTTAACTATTTTTTCAACATTTTGTGTTGTTTTTTATTATAATGACCAAAAAAGTATCAGGGCCGTCGTAGCCCATTTGGAAGAGTAGCAAATTAACAACTCGAGCTTTGCGAGTTAGAAACTCGATCTAACCAATAACCCGTTGTATTGCTGCTGTGCGGCAATTAAAATACCTACCATCTCTAAAGATCATGTAATAAAAAAAATCATCAGTGCAGAAGTTAAACTTTTGGTTAATATTTAAGTAAAGTTACTTAAAGTTAAATTATGAACCTTCTTTATGTGCATTTACTACAAATATCTAAGCAAATTACTAATATGTGTGTGTTGGATAGGTAGTTAATAAACGTTGCGCGGAATCAATCCCGAAGGGAAAGTAATGTGGACCACGTTATTGGAACCACGATCAGATGACAACACCTGAGCTGGCACCCCACTCTCCAAGCTTCCACACCAAGCCATCGTGAGGAAGTTTGTTTCCACGACACATTTAACGTACACACTTCCCCCTGTATATACGACGGTCTTTGGTTGGACCTAGTTTCGAACTCGCAACCTTCAGGTTGCTAATCCGTTATAACTGGCCTACAACAGCCCTAAGTGTGTGAAAAAAAATTCTAAGTTGTAAAAACACTAGTCTGCAGGGACCTTGTAAGTGCTTACATAATGGGGCCGACCAACCGGTAAAGTGGTTATGTTGTTAGCCTCTAGATCCAGAAGGTTCCTGGTTCGAATCTGGGTTCGGGCGTGTATGTTTGTAAGCGTATGGTGTAGAGGCGGCTGGTGCACCTTAAATCTGTCGTGGCCGAAAGTCCTCACGTTAGTTGGTGGTTTGGAGAGTGGGGTGCCAGCTCAGGCGTTGCTTCGTTTCCTGACCGTGATTCAAAATTACGAGGTGTTGTCCTCGGATCTTATCCTTAAGGGATCGATAACAGACCGTCGTCAATAGCCCGTTGTGTTGCTCTAGTACGACGTTGATTAAAAATTACCAATTTTACATAATGGGAAGGGGTAAAGAAATATAATTTTAAACCTGTTTTTGTAGAGAAGTGTGAGTTTTGCTTTTCTTATGCAAAGCACCTGAATCGAGAGTGCCTTTTTTTAGCTTCAGACATTCAATTTAAATCCTAACCTCAATTCCAAAAAATCGCTACAAATTTTTTTCCCAAAAAAGTATTTCTTTATTGTACGCTATTTGTCTCTGCTTTATGAAAGCTTTAAGTTGGAACAGTATGGGGATTCATAGAAATTTTTTTTTTCAAATACATGTAATTTGTACACATTATACGTACATTATCCGTATCGTTTGATCTAACTATCCGATCGATTCATATTGGGGTTATTTTATGCTTTCTGATAATTTATTTTGTGCCACTGAGAATGCTTTTTTAATTTAAAGTCTCACAATTCAACTTTGAATTACAAAAACTGTGTACGTAATTTTTATACCCTCTTTTTCGTAGTAAAAATAAAATGTAAGCAATTTCCATAAAAAACCTATATCCTTTGACCTGATAGTCCAATCGAAATTAAATATTGGTTAATGAAGTGAAAGATACAGAACCACCTTTCTGAAGACCCTGTGAATAAGTGCACACACGAGGGGAAGGTTTGGTATTTTAAATTTCCCTCAGAGGATATAAAGCAAATGCCTTTATCAATGGAAACATTCACCAAGGGAGATAAGGGAGCATATGCCACCCTAGTCTTGAAAAAAAAAATCACCTTTTAATTCACAGGAGCGCACCTGCGTACCGGCTTAAGCCCACCTACCCGTATGAAAGCAAATATATATATATATATATATATATATATATATATATATATATATATATTTTCAATTCATGGGCCACATAATTCATTACGCTCCTCAGGCCCGAAAAAAGCAATATATCCTTTTTAATTCATGGACGTATCTACGAGAATACATAGAAAAGACATGTATCTGTTGTATCTATCTGAAAAGACATCTATCATGTACTTGAGCCACACAGATCTGTAAAAACGTAAGACAGGTGCATATCGTTACGTAGAGTTACGAGTGGGTGGTGCGAGAAAGGAAACAATGAAGCTAAAGCCTTCAGACTTATTAGCCTAACGTCATTTCTTCTTAAGAATTTGGAGAAATTGATTGAAAGATACATTAGAGAGAGAGAGAGACGAGGTTCTAAAAATTGAATCCCTATCAAGATTTCAACACGCCTATCAGCCTGGGAAATCTACAGAGACTTCCCTATGCGATCTTGTTACGGTCCTTGATAGAGCGGTTAATGGAAAGGAAATTGCTTTGGCAGCCTTTCTAGATATTGCGGGGGCCTTTGATAGAGTTCCAACGGATGTAATCTCTTATCAAACGAAAAGTTAACCCATTGGTTTGCACCTGGATAAAATATATGCTTGAGACAAGTATGGCTCGAGCTGGGAAACACACTCACTGTAGAGCTGGGAGACACACTCACTGTAAAAGCTGTCCACAGGCAGGTGTGTTGTCACAATTATTATGGAGCCTAGTTGTTGACGAGCTCCTAAACAGCACTCACTTTCTGGGCCAGTACTGTCTAGGTTATGCTGATGACAACAATGGTCACAAGAGGTAAGTTCCAGAATACTATAACTGATATCATGAGCACACTGCCCTAAAAAGATTGAAAACTGGTGCAGAGAGGTGAACCTGTCGGTTAACTCCAGCAAAACTAGCCTAGTCCTGTTTACCCCGAAAAGGCTGCGAGATATGCATTAGCTAAAAATTCTTTGGAACACCACTTGTATATTCAGACGAGGAAGTATTTAGGAGTTACCTTGACATGGAGCTTACATGCTCCAATAGTGCACAAGCAGGGCCAAAAGTGTTCTGGGCTTGCAGACGTGCCGTAGGAATTAACTGGGGTCTAACGCCAAAAATGTTGCACTGGATATGTACTGAGTGATTACTCCAATGGTATCTTATGGGGCCATTGCCTGGTGGAGTAGAACCCGTAATGGAGACAGTGAAGAAGAACTCACTAGTCTACAGAGAATGGCAACCGTTGCAATTTCAAGTGTAATGCGTACCATTCCATCACAGAGTCCAGAAATGCTTCTAGGACTCCTACTACTACATAAACAAGTGGGATTTGAGGTATTTTCGTGTTCACAACGCCTCAAACTCATGGGTCTATGGAAATCGCCCTATGAAATGTCTGTTTAAAAATGTTGCTAAGCAGGTAAAAGAACATCTCTATCTACTAATGAGACGTGATTGGATGTTAAAGCAGTTTTGCTTTCAAGCCAAATACAACATTATCTTTACAACTTGACATTTGTCTCCAGTCTGATCAGGGGAGGTGATGAAATTTGGTACACAGATGGTTCAAAAACATATCATGGCACTGGTTCAGGTGCTTTTTGTCCTAATCGAAAAATAAAGCTATCTTTCAAGGTAAGATCTCCACTGTATATGAGGCTGAGGTTCTAGCGATCTCTACTTGTACTTACAACTGCCTCTATATTGGGGTTGTTAAGATGGTCTTAAAGATCTTCTCTGACAGCAAGAAGGTCTAAAGGTTTTGCAGGGACACTGCTTTTCTTCAATAGCAGTGTGGGAATGTCACAATGCACTTGTGGGTTTGGCTGAGAGAAACGAAGTGTCTCTTATGTGGGTCCCTGGTCATTGAGGGTAATGAAATAGCAGACCAACTAGCAAAACGTGGATATGAAATGCCATTTTTTTAGACCAGAGCCTGTTTTGGCCTGGCTTCAGCATAATGATCTGTTATGTGGTTGGATGCAAAAGGTAGATTTAGATAAAAATAGATTATCACTACAGATCAAAGACAAGCCAAAGAGCTCAATCAACAATCTCTCTGGTCGAGGGAACTTCTGAAATTGAGCAGAAAAGAAATCAGGGTAGCTATTGGCCATTGTATCCTAAATAGACGCCTCAACCTTATGGTTGTTATAGATAACCCATTACGTAGATGGCAGAGGAGGGTCCTGTACACGTTTTGTGTGATTGTTACTCTACTCAACGTTTCGAGTATCTGGGATACCATTGTATTGAACCCTAGGAATTACCAAACATTCCAATCGGGTACATGATGAAATTTATTTCGGCAATCTGTTTTTATTAGATCAGTCGGGTTTTTTAGTACAATAGACTACTGGTCACGGTGCTGGCACTCTTTAGAGTTACCCCCACAGTAAGTCACATAAATATATATAAAGAAAATAATTCAATATTTAAACAAAAAAATGTTGTTTTATTCAGAGAATCACATGGAGATATGAAAAAATACAGGATTTCATATATTCGAATGCAATTCCAGGCTACAGCGGTTTTTTTTTGCAAATTTTTAATGTGTACGAACATCTTTTGGGAGCTACTGTATATATATAAAAAAAAAAAACAATTAAGTTAAAATTTAGACATTTTTAATAAAAAACAATATTTTTTCTGCCAAAAATATTTGAAAAGGCATTTAAAAGTTTTATAAAAGATTAGGGGCGAATTCTTTATTCTCTAGAATAGCCTCAAAATCGATGCATACACCATTACTAGGAAACTACAATGCTTGAGATTTTAGATGCAAAGCTGGTTGAATGTAACATTGACAAGGACAAGAGTTACTTAATTTGTAAAAGCCATATTGAAGATTTTCTGAACATTTTCCAACACTATTCACTGTACTTTACTCAAGCACTTATTAGTTAATTAGGAGATTGACAAATTATTTAGGTGTTCCATATAGTTATCAATTTTTCAAATCAACGCTCGCTTTTTTGTAGTATTACTCAAAAAAATGTTTTAATATTTGATAAATTACCTATTCATATATGAATCCTATATAATTCCATTGTGCTTGGACATTTAATTAAATAATCTTTTCTCTTACTGTTGGTAATCTTTCAACAAAAAAGGTGTCCCAATTACATGTCTTTATGGTTGTTAAGTTATTTTCCTAAAGATATATATATATATCCAATTTCTGGGTGACATGAGGTGAATATACATACATTATCTACAATACCCCACTAGATAGGTTATCATTATAACTATTTAAAAACGAATAACTGAACGTATTGAAACTTCACTAGAGGTTAAATTTCAGATTAGATGCTTTTTTTTTAACTTGATCTTTGAAGATTATTTACCTGTTTGGCTAAAATAATTCTTGTAATGAAACTTGCAAGTTTTCCAAACTATGCTGTTTAAATTTTACAAGTAAAACCTAGCTAAGGGATGTGTATATAGAATGCTTTAATTTTATAAATAAAAATGGGTTTTTCATAAAGAACTATAAATAAGGCACTACAAAATATTCCTTACTATAGTAAATGAGTAGGTAAAGTGGAAAAATAATTAAAATAAGTTTTATTTCACATTTTTAAATGAAGATTAATTACCAGCATTATGATTTTCCAATATACAGGATTGAATAAGTTATTTTCACATATTTTGAGATCATAAATTTGAATCAGTCATATGTCCACAATATACTGACAATTTTTATTTAAAATTTGAAGATCTGCGTTCTGTGTAGTAATACATGTGTTTGAATGACAAAAATCTCATTCAAGTAAAATTTAATTGATTTAAAAAAGGTGTTATTTTGACTACTTGAGTGGTTACTCAATACAGTAAAATCTTATAATTTTAATAAATTTTCAAGTGCACTTTGTGTAATGAATCAATAACATTAAGAGCAGCTGTGAAGATAATGAATTTTTTCAACAATTTTTAATATTGATGCTTGTATTAAACTTCTTTTGGTTGGTTTTTATGCTGCAAGGGCCATGCACTTTTGGGAGTTTTGCAAAGTTCATCGTCACTTCTAAAGGTGTACATGATTAAATAATATAGCATATACTAACTTTTTTTAGCCATAACACTTATAATTTAATACCCAAATAACTTTCACTTAACAGTCTGCCCTCCTGGACTCCAGATGTGTGTATTCTATTCTACTTTGTACAGTATTCGATATTTGAATATAATTTAAAAATTAAGAATTTTATTATCTGCTTCAAAAATCTTTGAATAGAAATAAAAGAAATGTGCTTAGTGATCAATAACTTCTATAGATCTTGCTTGGCAATTTAAAATGTTATTTTAATGGTTCAGGTTGGGTTTTTATGGAGAAAGGGCCAAATTCGACCGTACTGCACAAGGTGTAGAATATAGAATGTCAAGTAATGGACATACACAAACAAAGACAGTTTTACTGACATACAAGAGAGAAATACATTCAGGAATTGAACCCGTGCCTCCTACATTGCAGGTTGCTAGAGCAATGGACTGTGCTGTGGGAATAAATTATTGAAATTTAAAAGAATTACTAGCATAAAGAATGAGTTGAAAATTATTCTCCAAAAATAAAAAGTTTATATATAACATACATTTGAGATCAGTGCAAATTGGCAGAATGAAAATGAACAAGTTTTTATTGAATGTAATATCTACTTTCACCTTTAGAGTAAAATGAAAATCCTGTTTCCAGTGATAAGGAATGTGATCCTACATCAATTCAGTGACAGATGGTTGGGAGTAGAGGCTGAAATGGGACGTACAGGTTTTTTCAAGCAAAATAAATTCTTAAATTATTTACCATCTTACATTCTTAGCTTACAATAATAATTAAAAAAATTCAACTAAATGAACTCACAATAAAGGAATTAAGATATTTTCAACACATCTAACAAATCAGCAGAACAATTTACCACAGCAAGAAAATTTTTACTTTAGTAGCTGGTAAAAAAATTGATGAAAGAAACACATACATCACATCTATAAGAAAAAGGAATATTATTTAAACACAAAATATACTCAGTTAATTTTGATAGGTAGCATTAAAAACAAGCTAACTCAATGTAACTTGCAAATAATGAATAAAGTGAACAATACGTATTTAATATTCAAATATGTGAATGAACAAAACTTTTCACTGCCCACCAAAAAGGGAATTTAGTTGAGTAGCATTTATAAACAAGCAAACGCAACACGATTCACCACTTAGCATAGCAAGCAAATAATATATACATTATTAGGGATTACACCATAAAAAGCAATTCATATTTAAGGAGTTGAATTTGCCACACAGGTAAAACATAACATGCTATTGACTACAACCTAGGTTCAATCCCAAAGAGAAAGATGCCAGAAGTGTTGATTTTTTATGGTGCAAGGGCCATATTTGGCCTTGTTGCAATAGACGCATGATGTACAACATCAAGTAATACATGCACAAAATGAAATTTTTACTGGCACAGGAGAGAGAAATACAATTACAGAGGAATCACACCTGTACTTCCTACAACTCACAGGTTGCTAGTGCAGTGGGCATAATCATTGTGCCACAACCAAGGAAAGACGAAGGGACAACCTAACCATTTACCATATTAATTTAAAAACAAGCTAACCCAAAGTTATTCACCATTTAACGAAGCAAATGAACAGTACAAAAAAGGGATATAAATAAAATATGCAACTGACCGGGAATTTTCATCTGCCCGTCAAAAAGTCAATTCCGTTGGGTAGCACTTAAAAACAAGCTAACTCAACGTTACTAACTATTTAACGAAGCAAATGAACAATACAACACATAAAGGAATAAAATACGTAAAATATGCAACTGACAGAGGATTTTTATCTGCGCGCCAAAAAGTCAATTCCGTTGGGTAGCACTTAAAAACAAGCTAACTCAACGTTATTCACGATTTAGCACAGCAAGGGAACAATACATTTCAAAACGGGATATAAAATGCAGGAAAAATAAGTAAATGAAGAGCCTTCATCTGTCCGTCAAAAAGTTTATTCCGTAGGATAGCATTTAATACAAGCTAACTTAAAGGAACAAAACAATTTGCGAAACAAATGGATAGGAATGAAAATCTTCAATAAATTAAAATATTATTGCTTACTAAAATTTGGCTTCTAAATAGAAAACATTTGGTCGGCACACAAAAGACCACTACTCAAAATTCCTTGTCCTTCCGCTTTCATCTATACAATCCAAATGGCAAATGCTGATCTACAGCAGGACTGCTAGAATCCTACATTAAATTGGCGACAAGAATAGCGAAATCACCAAAGAAAGTTCGCTCATGCGCATTGCATTTTCGGCTCCTTCGAAATGTCTCTCGCTTGTCTGGAGTTCTTACTCCATTGAGGCGCTCGTGTCTCCATCCGCTTTAGACTCTCTTTGCCGTCTAACGGCAGAAGTGAAAATACTGCGCAGTAAGGAACTGCGCTGTACGGCTACATAGAATGAAAAGTTATATAGCCGTACTGTACGGTTCAATAGACACTGCCTTTGTTTACTATCTGAGCTAACATGCGTCTCTTTTGACCATTGTGTGCAAATTCTTAAAACCAGCCGATGTATCAAAAACATAAGTGACTTTGTTAGAATCCTGATTCAAAAATCGTTCTCCCAGGTATTTGACTCCATGTGTTATATTTTGTTTTACAGATCCAGTGGAAGACTGAACAGTGTTTCTTAACACAATTCTCGGTGACAGGCTTTCTTGGCAGTATAGGAATACGCTGAGAGCAAACGAAACAAACAGTTCCCGGCGCCTTGTCCGATATTTGAGTGTAATGAGGCACTGCAACGTATAAATGTGATTAATTTGTTAATCCCACGCATATATAACAATGTTTTGTCGTAATTTGCGTGAAATGTTGAATGTATTGCCTTTACGAGCGGCGTAGTAATTTCATTTAAGCCGCGTCCACACCGGAGAAGCAGAGCAGAACATGGATGATTGATTAACCCCGGAGACAGGTTTGGTGAATCAATCTCTCTGGTTTGACAGCTCGGACACAAAATGTGCCATGTGCTCGCGATCAATCTGGTTGGTTGTGTGTTGAAGTTAAACTGCAAACTTATTGTTTGAAGCAAATTGTTTTAAGGTCCCGTTCTTTACGAAGTCGGCGCATAATCGCGAGTGCAGCGCATATTATCATTAAATAGAAATAGGAAGAAAAGTTTAAAAAAAAAAGGCGACATTTGGTGACACCCGTGATGGAAAATATTCTCAGGAGCCAAAAGACTGAAAATGTATACGTCTTTTGCTCACACGCGGTAGAAATTACGCTTTTCCTACTGGGACACTTAATAAACCCTAAACTAATAGCCGCCTCGGAAAATAATCCACTTCATCGTTAACTCTGTACAATTTTGAACAAACCATATTTTCAATCCTGCGACGGCGGCTGCGGCAACCACTTTATTAATATATATATATATATATATATATATACATACATACGTACTTGCAAAATTGATATTAGCAGATTATTTCTCTACAAAATTAAACTTTCTTACTGAATATTTCACTCAAATGTTCCAACATATTGAATGTCTCTTTCAATTCGGCATTTTTCGGTAAAACGTATTGATATTGCAGTGCAACAATTTTCTTTAATTGTAAAAAAGTTTAAATACATTTTAAATATCCACCTCTTATTTATCTTAAACTAGCCACTGCATGGTGATTGCTAAGAATTCCCATTTGGTTTGCGAAACCTATTGGATAACAGCAATCATGGCATTGGTTTGCCTCACAAACCAAATGAAAATTCGTAGCCTATCGGAATGGATTCCCAGCAAATTCTAATTTGATTTGCTTCGCAAACTAAATTATGAATATTATGAACTATGATTTGCTTTACAAACAAACACCTCGGGCAACACCGTAATGCCCTCGTCATTGCCAAATTCGAATTGCGAAGAGATCCAATCGGCGTGACATCACAATCTCTTGCGAAAATATAAATATTTAATTGAAAAATTCTTTATTAAAAGAAAATCAAATGGAAGGTAGAGATTTATGGGTATAGATTTTATTCAGATTTCAAATCTGTTGAAATTTTCATCTGTCTTTAACGATCCCGATTTTACAAAAAAGTACTTAACAATGCCAGTCAATATGTTTTTTTTATTTGTTTTGCTTTTCTTTGCTGTGAAATGGTTTGAGCGTAGGAAATGAAATCTGTGATATCTCGAATCAAACGAAAGTCATTCTTCACAGAAAGTGGCGTTCGTGTTGGAAAGAAATATGTGTTTCAATTTAAAATTATTCATTTATCGAAAATCATATTTTTAGGTATAGATCTAATGTGAATTTTTCCGCAGATTTCAAATCCGTTGAAAATTGTACTCTTATCTTTTACGATCAAGGAGATAAAAAAAAAAAGAACTACGTAACTAAAGTTTAAACTTTATTTGTTTTTTTAGTCTGCTGACAAATCTTTCTCCGCAAAATGAAAACGGAAAAAATACATTTGGAATCTGCTAACTTTTTATGCAACTGTTATTCCAAAAAAGACAATAATAATTAAATTAAAATAAATTATTTTTTAAATGTTTTAGATTGAATTTTAAAATTCAGGCTGGACGCAAAATTTGCAAAAACTTCGGACTACCCGTGTGCCAAATTTCATTATTGTAAGTGCAATAGATTTGTCCGGACATTGCGTAGTGGAGGTCGGACACTTCATTTTATAATAGCAGAGATTTAGACGTGCAAAGTTCCCCCATGACCACTAATATAGACCATCTAAATACACATGTATGGACACATCAATTTTGACACTAATATGGGCAGATTACGTTTTCACAACTTAGTTTTAATCGTCGACTATGTA
The DNA here is from genome assembly GCA_947359465.1 of Metellina segmentata. Classification (NCBI taxonomy): domain Eukaryota; kingdom Metazoa; phylum Arthropoda; class Arachnida; order Araneae; family Tetragnathidae; genus Metellina; species Metellina segmentata. Next base: position 7,528,974 of record OX375882.1, read on the forward strand.
TAGCAAAACACACAATGCTTACAAATAGACTACTTAAATAATAGTATCACTTTAAAATCCAAAGAAATATAAATATTTCTATGGTTCCGATCCCCGACCCGTTTCTTAACGATGACCCTGGTGATTGATTGAACGTCGAGCAAGGGAACAAAAAAACGCAGTCCAAATAGAGCGAGCACTTGCTTTCCTTTGATGTACCGACTAGAAGCGGATCATTTTGCTCGTGCTCAAAATGTTCATTCACAGTCTACACTGATCGAGCTGCTAATCAAACCTGTCTCTGGGGTTAATCAATCATCCATGTTTTGCTCTGCTTCTCCAGTGTGGACGCGACTTTAGAATCGCGCGCCAGCCAATAAGAGCCAACCATCATTAGTTCTAAACTTGTAAATAGGGTTGCCTTAAAAAAAGCACAGATTAAAGGTTGCAACTTTGGCAAGAAATCGTCCACTGTCCCGTTTACTCCCACTCCACCAAATCAAATGTTTTTTTATTTAAATTTCTGTTGGCCCTATACACTGTTTTTATTTTAAGTAAACAATCAGAATTTGTGACATGGTAAATCAATATTTACTTGTAATAAATGGATTTTCACTTATCAATTTTCACTTTGGATCAATTTAGTCCATGTTGAATGCCTTGTTCTTTAAAAATTGTCGGAAGAGTGAAAAAAGTAAGTGAAAAAAACACCAGTTAGCAGAACGTCCATAAGTATCAATACCTCGCATCTGCAATAAATTTCTTTGTAACGGCCCTGTACCAAGACATGTGCTTATTCATACTGAAGAGGAGCTATTTGAATACGAAATATGAACGAAACACTTTTCACTGCGTTCGTACTTGAAACCGCGACGACATCTGAAAGTTTTAACTATGGTAGACAAGTTTTCACATTTGAGTGGAAGAATGATTGTGGTAGAAAACATTTCTTCATGAAAATTCTTTTCTAAAATATTATTTTTCCTTCAGGTCCTCAAGACAAAACCAGACTCCTCTAAATGGGATCCCAGTCAAGGTGTTAGGAATGAAAGTTTTTCTCGGCGAGACACACATCATAATTTTTTAAATTGACAAGATCTAGATGGAAGAGATAACTTGTTGAAACACTTGGAGGGTTAAGAACATTTTAGGTGTGTGCAAAAAAGATGAAGTTTTAAAATATGGCATTTATTATGGCTGAAATAAAAGTAAACCAATATTCTGTTAGCTGCTGCATTAAAAATCTATATAATATTCTGTTCTGTTGTAAGAATGTATGAAATTTAGTTATATTTTATTATAGTTAAAAAGTTTCGTTTTACAGTTTCTACATTAGTTAAACAGTATTTATACCTTTGTAAATTTGTTCAGTCGCGAAAAAAATCCTTACCACCCTTCTTCTTTCGAGCAATTTTAACAGTTGAGCAAATTCAAAGGTGGCGTTTGACAGAAACTAATGTCTCCTATTAATTGAGTATTACTACATTGAGCCTCGACTTCACAATTTCCAGTAGGAACCATTATTTTGTCACACCATTTCGAATTTATCACATTTGAACTTCACATGTAAAATTTCATCGATCTACGAATAGCATCTTTCCATGTGATGATCCTTAAAATTCAAACGAACATTGAAATCTCGGGATTTATATATATTGGAAGTTAAGGTATGAAGTTTTATATTTAAACTAATTTAACTATGCAGAATATGATTATGGCATCAAAACACTGTTTCCAATAGAAATTTTGTTATATGTGCAAAATCTGATACAAAGACGTCCCCTTATGCAACGTTTTTGAATTTGTGGATGACGTTATTCCCTATTGAATGATACCTTTAAAATATCAATAGTGCTTGAAATAATACAAATTTTTAATCGTACTAGAGCAACTAGCGTCGTACTAGAGCAACACAACGGGCTATTGACGACAGTCTGGGATCAATCACCTAAGGAAAAATTCTGAGGAGGACAACACGTAATTTTGAACCACAGTCATATGACAAGGCAAATCCTGATCTGGTACCCCACTCTACAGACTTCCACATCAACCCTCTACACCATGCACTTACAAACATCCATGCATTGACCCGCATTCAAAACCAAAACTTTTCTATCGAAAGTCTAACACCTTAACCACCAGACCAGTTGGTCGACTTGCTGGAAATAAAAGAGGGGGTTCTGGTTTTCTTTTTCTGCAACTGTAAATTTTAAGGACTTTGATTTAATATAAGTGTTACATTTAATAAACGAAGAGTTAGTATTAGTTTCATTCAAGTATTACTTTGATAAGATGCATGAGATTCTACTGAAAGTTACTGTTTTTAACCTAGCTGACATTTTATCATTTTTATTCCAGGTATCTTAGCTTTGACAGTCGATTCTTTAGAAGGCATGTAAAAGCATTTCTGCACAGTGAACCTAGTTTGTATTGCGGATATACGATATAAAAGAAAGTTTCCTGCACTCTTGATGCTAGTTCCACTGTCTGTGGACACCCTGAAGACTCGCATTCCATTATGAAGACACAGCATTCACTGCATAGGCTGCAAGATACCTGTTAAAAATTTTTAGAATCAAGAAATCATAGCAGAAGTTAAGTTTACAATAAACAGTGGAACCACCTGTGGACAGCCGGATGTTATCAAGACTTCAGGAAGAAATAATTCATATGCAAAATTCAGTCAGCAAACACTGGTAGTTCCTGTATCAAATAAAATACAAAAATCCTAAAAGTCAATTCTGGATCACGACCGTATGTGTCCATACAAGACAATGAGAACTTGAAAAGAAAATACCTACCAATACAGCCTCCAGGAATCCCAAAGGGAGAAAAACTGTTCAAATGCACAATTTGCTGTGAAACGTGTTCAAGTAAATTCAAATTGTATCCATCACAAATTATCGGTTGCTTTTATTGTAAGTATACACATCAACTTTTGGGACCCAACTGACACAAATCTCTACAAAATCTGATTGTTCCGATAAAGTATCAATGTCAGAAAAGCAGAGAGAGAATTCCCTGAGTGCAAGTTACAAATGCGACCAATTAGGGGAACTGCTCACTAAAACTGCATCAGGGAGTCCACAGTTGAGGACATCCTTGAGAAGAAATATGCAAATTCACACTAAAGAGAAGCCATATGAGTGCGAAATATGCAACCAACGCTTTTCTAAAAATTCGGAATTTAGAACACATTTGCGTATCCATACTAAAGAGAAGCCATATGAGTGTGAAATATGCAACAAACGCTTTTCTCAACTTTCAAACTTAAAAAACCATCAGCGCATCCATACTAACAAGAAGCCATATGAGTGTGAAATATGCAACAAACGCTTTTTGCGTAATGGAGACTTACGATTGCATTTCCAAATTCATACTGGAGAGAAGCCATATAAGTGCGAAATATGCAACAAGTGCTTTTCACATAATGTGACAATGAAAAGACATTTGCGTATCCACACTAAAGAGAAACCATACGAGTGTGAAATATGCAACAAACGCTTTTCGCAAGTTTCGAACTTCAGGAAACATCAGATCATCCATACTAAGGAGAAGCCATATGAGTGCGAAATATGCAACAAACACTTTTCTCACTATTCGTACTTTAGAAAACATCAGCGTATCCATACTGAAGAGAAGCCATATGAGTGTGAAATATGCAACAAACGCTATTTGTTTAATGGAGACTTACGATCACATTTCCGAGTTCACACTGGAGAGAAGCCATATAAGTGTGAAATATGTAACAAATGCTTTTCACATAATACAACCTTGAGAAGACATTTGCGTATCCACACTAAAGAGAAGCCATACAAGTGTGAAATATGCAAAAAATGCTTTTCGCAAAATTCGAATTTCAGAATACATATGCGTACACACACCAATGAGAAACAATACGAGTGTGAAATATGCAACAAACGCTTTTTGGAGAATTCGTACTTGAGAAGCCATTTGCGTATCCACACTGAAGAGAAGCCATACGAGTGTGAAATATGCAACAAACGCTTTTTGCACAGCGTGACCTTACGAACGCATATCCGAATTCACACTGGAGAGAAGCCATATGAGTGCGAAATATGCAACAAATGCTTTTCACATAATACGACCTTCAGAAGACATTTGGGTATCCACACTAAAAAGAAGCCATACAAGTGTGAAATATGCAACAAATGCTTTTCACAAAATTCGAGCTTGAGAAAACATCAGCATATCCATACTAAAGAGAAGCCATATGAGTGTGAAGTATGCAACAAACGCTATTCGTTTAATGGAGACCTACGATTGCATTTCCGAATTCACACTGGAGAGAAACCATATAAGTGCGAACTATGCAACAAATGCTTTTCAAATAATGCGACCTTGAGAAAACATTTGCGTATCCACACTAAAGAGAAGCCATACGAGTGTGAAATATGCAACAAACGTTTTTCGCAAAATTCGAACTTTAGAACACATATGCGTACACACACCAATGAGAAACAATACGAGTGTGAAATATGCAACAAACGCTTTTTGGAGAATTCGTACTTGAGAAGCCATTTGCGTATCCACACTGAAGAGAAGCCACACGAGTGTAATATATGTAACAAGCGCTTTCTGCACAGCGGGACTTTACGAACGCATATCCGAACTCACACTGGAGAGAAGCCACATAAGTGCGAAATATGCAACAAATGCTTTTCACATTATACAACCTTGAGAAGACATTTGCGTATCCACACTAATGAGAAGCCATATGAGTGTGAAATATGCAACAAATGCTTTTCAGACAATTGGAATTTAAAAACACATATGCGAATTCACACTAAAGAGAAGCCATTCAAGTGTTAAATATGCAACAAACGCTTTTCGCAAAATTTGCTCTAAGAGCACATATGTGTACACACACCAATGAGAAACCATACAAGTGTGATATATGCTACAAAGGCTTTCTGCAAAATTGGCTCTTAAGGAGACATTTGCATATCCATAGTAAAGATATGTTGATGAGTAATAAGTGAATGTTCACACTCAGTGCAGTAACTAGCCATTCCATTTCCATGCATAAGAATTTGCATTTAAAACCCCTTTAATTTTAATTAGGTTTTATTGCAGAAAATTCATTAAATTCTGCATAATTGATATTTTTAACGATATTGTATTCTATTGAAATAACAGAACGATTGGATAATCGTTCTTGTCAGATAGTTGATCTTAAATAACTTTTTATTAATGTCAACTTACTAAACCTTCTCTTGCATGAAGTAATACAAACGTGAAGAGTTAGAAATATTCGAAGGGCGGCATTGATATTTGGGTACAACTCAATTAAACCAAAAAAAATCAGAAGAACCTGTAGAGTTTTAAGCAGAGATTCAGCTTTTATACTTTTGTATAAGAGTCGTTACTTCAAACTCAATTTCACCTGTAAATTAGTACTTTTAAATCTTTGCTATATTTAATAGCGAGATCTGCAACTAATTTTTTTATAATTGGCAACACTCATGTATTGTAAAGATAAGCTGTAGAGAAAGTAAAAATCATCACAGATAGTTTTCATTTTTTGGTTTTGCAAATATATTTAAGACAATCGTGGCCACAATAACACTGTAAATTTGTATTTTAAATAATTCTTTAAGTGTCTAGTTACTTCTTTCATCTGGTGTTTCATCTTTATTTATTATCTGAACTCTACTCTCTCTTTTTTGGGCCCCCTTTTATGTGGGACCTGAGTGGGTGCACCTGCCTATTTACGGCATTGTTGACGCTGCTAAATAAAAGTAAACTAATGATCTCCTTCACTATTCTGAGCTGCCGCATTAGGAATCTTCTTATCAAATATTGGGTTGTGAGAATGAATGAAATTTATCAGGACTTTATATTAATGGTCAGGTAAAACAAAAGTGAAGTCTGCAAACTAAATATCTTAATAATTTAATTTCTTTATTCTCACATACCGTACTTTTTTTACATGCTGCTCAGGTATTTAATTAAAATTTTAGATGTATTTAGTCTATAACTATACTTTATGTGCCATTATAAGCAACACATTTTGCTATGTAAAGCCGCTGTTTATTAAATACGAAGTAATTTTGAAACAAATTTGTACCATTTAATTGTGTGCTTGAAACTAACCATTAATAAAAGTATATTAGCCTTTTATTTTTCACATATCAGTTTTTAGTGTCTTAAATAGATGATTAGGGGTATCAAAATGAGTTAAAATTTTGTGGAAGATTTTGAAACCGTAAAAGCATTATACACACAAGACTTTAATTTGCCTTTTCATAAACCGTGCCGGTTTCTACTAATATACTAGATATCACAAATACTCAAAATTTGAGTTCGTACGATGTTGCTTGGAAAAGTTTGATGAATAATACATATGCATTTGAAGAATTTAATTGTCCTTATATCGTCTATTTAGTCTTAATTTTAACCAGACAAATTATCTCGAACAGTAATCAAGAGCATGTTTATTTCTTTTTTAAGTACCGTATCTTTTTGAAACATAAATACTTATATTTCTACCGCGTCAGGGCAAAAGAATTTGAAACGAGTGTTATGTTCAAATGGTACTGATAATTTTAATTTGAATATTTTAAACATCATTCGAGGCATGGAGGCCTCGTTAGCCCGGTTGGCTGGTGCACATAAATACTGTCGTGGCCTTAAGTTGGTGTGGTGTGGAAGTTGGGAGAATGTGATTCTTGCTTAAGTGTTATTGTCATTTGACTATCTCAAAGTGACGGAATTGTCTTGGGATTGATATCGAACCTTAAATGTTAATGGATGTTCAGCTCAACTCCCGACGGAGGATCAAGATTTTATAAAAGCTAAATAGAAAAAAATCAATTTGAAGTAAATTCTCCTGAAATAAAAGTCATATCAAGAGTTGTGGCGTCTTGCCTCATCTATTTAATCCCCGACAAGCTATAAAGATTTAGTTTCGCTCTTTCTTTTCTGATCATTCATATATTTATGAGCGAAAAATCGGACCGATTTTACGACTTTTCCCACAATTATGGTATAAAATGTTTTGGAAAAAAAAACCTGGACACTGTTTTTGTCAGGTCTGAAAACTTGTTTACACTTCTGTCAAAAGATGTATGTGAAACCATGACTTGAAGGGAGGCATTTTCTGGGAATCGTCAAGAGCCCAGAGGAAACAAAGCGGATCTTGGCAGCAATTCATATTCATGAAAGATTCTTTTTGAAATCGAAAATGGGATGTCCAAAACAGATAACTGTTATGTCTTGTAATAGTAACTCTGACAGTTCTTTCTGTCGGCGGATTTCCTAATCCTCTGCCTTGTCGTCCCCCAAATATTAAGACTGGTCCTTGAGCATATTTCAAATTATTAACACCAATTCTTGACTATATACTATACAAATTATGTATACATGTACATAAAGTTTATCATATACGTTCGGGAAAAATCCCCATCGATCTCCAGCGCAAAGTCAACACGTCCTCTTTCCTCACTGGCCTTCATACAAGTCCTTTTCTACCCCTTCCCCAAACGGGTTCCTTTCCCCATACAAGAGGGGGACCACAGCCGTTTCAGGACAGCTCAATCAATGGAGCCAACCTCTTTTCATTTGTTGAAAAAAGTCACGTTATTTATGCTCTACTTTGGGTTTGTCCGAACCCTCTTACCTAATTACCTAACTTGAGTGGCATTTACGACTAACGTTTTCCTTTCATAGTATTGTGTGTCGTATCATTTGGCGCAAGATAGATATCACCGATCGACAGGGTCGAACAAAAGGAGGAACCCTCTAGAAGGTCAGACGCTGACAGCTCGTAAATGGTGATCGATGCCAGTGGTCACTTAAAAGGGGGTATAACATCCTCCATTTACAGATCTGAGGGCGGTCTCAACAGACCCATTTTATTTTCGGATTCTGGAATAAGACGAGAATAGAGAGGTCAAGAGACCGGACGGATCAAGCTGATATTAACTCAATGTTAACCCAGGAGGAGAGGTAATACGTTTAGTACCTTTGTCATCACGTGTTGCAGTTTCTATTGTGGGTCTGATTATGTCTAGAAGGTAATAGATACGTTAGGGTAAACTCTGAAAGGACGGTGGAATCTTCGATATGTATGATAATTTACACTCGAAGGTGTCTTGGCCAAAGTTTTTAAGGGATTAGATCATCAACCTCATGCATTCTAAGTGCTCGAAGCTTCGAGAACCCCGACATTCCTGTCTACGGAACTGAGGCTATTCACGCGCTGCTCTCTTTGTGGCATAGAAATGAGGGCATGGAAATCTTAATGGACTTCAGCCGTTTCTTCAGGAGCTTGAGATCTGAAAGATTCCGAACCCCTCTTTAACCAGAGATTGCAAAAATTTCGTCCGTCTATGTATCCAGTGTATTAAATATTGAAGGAGCGTTGCGAACGTATTGAAAATCATTCTCTGTTATCATTGGAAGTTAATTATTACAAATTCATGAGGTTTTTTTTTAGTGAAAGTCAGTTTTTAAAAAGATTAATGACTCATATTACTTTCTACCCGAAAAAAAGAACTGATTAACAATGGGACATGTAATATTCACATAATGCTTTTTTTTAACCGCTTACCTTACAAATTTTTTTGAAAAAAATTGCAAAAAATCACATATTTTTATTAAATACAAGGAAACAAAACAAAATATGTAGGTTTTAGGTTGAATTTTTAATTTTTTACAGGTGTAAAAGCATTTAGTTTTAATACTAGTTTACTATCCCGAGTTATCTCGGGCAAATGAAAAAAAGTTAAATATTAGTCTTTGTTCACTACTGGCCACCATAAATGCAACACCCTGAACGAAGCATGCAAATAATTTGAAATTTACAACATGCATTAGCGGAAGTGAGATATGCAAATGATTAGAATTTCAGCGCAGACGCACGTCACGCGCGCCTGTGGCGCCACTTCAAAGCGTTATTTAAGGCTAGGAGATTTCGACGATTTCAAGTACGGCAACTGTGTTTTTTTTTTTGTGGTTAAAAAAAACGATCTATTATGCCTTGTAGAAAACAGCGATCATCTTTTGATCAAGTATCCGAGTTCGACAGAGGAAGGATAGTGGCCTACCGAGATTGTGATTATCTTTCAGGGAAATCTGTAGTCGTGTTGGACGAAACCAAACAACTGTAATGCGGATATGTGATCGTTGGATCCAGGAGGGTACGACGGACCGAAGTGTTCGATCGCATCCACCTCTGTGCACCACTTCACGTGATGACAGGCATATTGTGCGTATGGCAGTGACGGATCGGTCAGCCACATCACGAACCATAGCACAGCACATTCAGTCTGTAACGCATCATCCAGTGTCTGCGCGTATCATTCGACGCCGTTTACAGCAGAGTGGTCTGTCCGCAAGACGTCCATTGCTTCGTCTACCTTTGACACAGAACCACAGACATCTCCGCCGCCAATGGTGCGATGAAAGAAGGATGTGGATGGCAGAATGGAATGAAATTGTCTTTACTGACGAGTCACGGTTCTGTCTGCAACACCACGATGGTCGGATTCGAGTCTGGAGACACCGTGGAGAGAGGATGCTGAACAGCTGCGTTATGCACTTCCACACTGGTCGAGCACCGGGTATTATGGTATGGGGCGGTATTTTCACTCTCGCACTCCTCTAGTACGCATTGCCGGTACTTTAAACAGCCAGCGCTACATCTCCGAGGTGTTGGAGCCAACTGTCCTTCCTTACCTTCAGGGCTTGCCCACAGCCATATTTCAACAGGATAATGCGCGACTACACGTGGCATGCATTGTCCAAGGGTTCTTCGTCAATCGCCAGATTGAATTGCTTACCTGGCCAGCTCGCTCTCCGGATCTTTCGCCGGTAGAAAACATGTGGTCCATTGTTGCTCAACGATTGACCCAGATTACATCCCCAACTGCCACAACAGATCAACTTTGGCAACGTGTGGAAGCTGCTTGGTCTGCTGTACCCCAAGAACACATCCAAAGTCTCTTTGAATCAATGCCGAGGCGTGTGGCAACGGTGATCTCCAACAATGGCGGCTACTGATTTTGGTAGGAACCACACTTCACAGAAGTCTATAAATTTAATCATTTGATACTTGGTCAACATGTTATCTACAAAATAAATTTTGTTGTGATATCTCTTGTCTTTCTTGGTGTTGCGATTTGGGTGGCCAGCAGTGTATGATAGTTTTTGAAACAAGGGACAGCACAAAGTGATACCTGACATTCTGTACCCTGGTATCTGGTCTCTTTTCTTACTGGCTGACATCTGAAATCTCTTGAACGGGAGCACAAAGTACACTGTCTCGTTGGTATGGATCTTTTTTTCAGTAGCAGGAATAACATCTGGAAAATGCCTTGAGGTTAACCTGAGAGGTTGAAGGACACAGCCGTTTCAGGGCAGCTCAATCCATCGAGCCATCTCATTGGTTGGAAAAAGGTCACGTGATTTATCCTCTACTTTGGGTTCGAGAGTGTATAAGCAAAGATAAAAACAAGTTTACCTTTTACGCTGTGTTTAACGTTACATCGACAGTTTCCAAAATGCATTCGCTTCCAAATACATTTATTGCAATAAGTAACCATTTCATAACTTTGAAAAAGAAAGATATATTTTTCTTCCAACAAACCTCTTTATAAAATATCCGATATTTTCATATTTATGTAAATATCTCTAAAAAATTTCCAACCTTGTGTGGTGGCATCATGTGGCGCACTGAGGCAACAACCAGCAAACTCTTCGCGTTACGATTTCTCTTGGCTCGAGTGGCATCAGAAAAAGTTTAGAACAAAATAAAAGAATAGTAAAACTAGTTTTTTAATCTTTTTAGCTTTGAAGTTTACCTATTGTCTTACGCATATATTTTTCGTTAATAAAAGTATTTTAAGAAGTTTGCTCTTTATAATTTATCCGACTTTATTCAACGAACTTCATTGGAGACCACCGGACGTGATTGATTACGATAAAATGATTACAAATGATGACGCCGGAACAGCATCGGAGAATTCGACAATCGCCAGGGTAAGCCTAAAAATTCCTCCTTTTTGGAAACCCGACCCCAAAATATGGTTCCTGCAGATCGAAGCCCAATTCCGCAACGCTGGAATTACAGTTGATCAAACAAAATATGATTATGTAGTCAGTTCGATCGAAGCAAGGACATTGTCACAAGTTGCAGATATCCTCGTCAAACCACCGGACGACGAGAAGTATCTGGCCATTAAAAAGAGGCTGATTGAAATTTTTTCCGATTCTGAAACACAGAAAACTCAGAAGCTTCTGACCGAATTGGAATTGGGTGATAAGAAACCATCTCAACTTCTATGCGAAATGCGCAATTTGGCGACGGATCAGGTGCCTGACGAATTTTTGAAAACCTTGTGGATGCAACGATTACCACTTAATATGCGGAGCATTTTGTCTGTAAGCAGCGATGATTTGTCCAAACTATCAACAATGGCTGACAAAATATGGGAATTAAATCCCAATTCACCTCAGGTAGCTCGCATTGAATCTACACCAACTGGTAACGAGATCGCCTTAGATCTGCAGAAACAGATATCAAACTTGGCACTGCAAATAGCGGAGATGAATAGACGTAGGGATTCCAGTCCACAAAGACGAAGATACAGATCTAATTCAAGAAACCGTTCCAAAAATAACAATGACCCAAACAACTGTTATTTCCACCAACGCTTTGGCGAGAGAGCTTACAAGTGCACACCGCCATGCAAATATCAGTCTTCGAAACAGGAAAACTGAATCCCCGGCTTTTAATGACGACCGAAGGTCAAGGGGTCGAGCTGAGTCGTCTATATATTCGTGACAAAGCATCAGCAACCCATTTTTTAATTGACACCGGAGCAGAAATATCAGTTATTCCACCATCATTATCAGAAAAAAGAACCGTGTCTAAGCTTGAGCTATTTGCAGCTAACGATACAAAAATCAAAACGTATGGGCAAAAATTGTTGGAACTGGATTTGGGGCTACGTAGATCTTTCAACTGGCCATTTATAATTGCAGATGTAAATAGACCTATTGTGGGAATAGACTTTCTTTCACATTTTAACTTATTAGTCGACAGTAAAAATAGAAAATTAATTGATGGTACAACTTCATTGACGACTAAAGGTACTCTGTGTAACAATAGCGTCGCCCCTAAATTCATTGCTACCACTTTTCAAAACCAATACGCAGCCATTTTAAATAAATTCCCAAACTTACTTAAACCCAACATAAAAAATGAGAAAATTAAAGAACATAATGTGCAGCATTTCATTGAAACTAAAGGAAACCCCACATTCTCTAAAGCCAGAAGACTTTCTCAAGAAAAGTTGAGTGCTGCGAAAAAGGAATTTGATTATATGCTACAAGAAGGCCTCTGCAGACCATCCAAAAGCAACTGGTCAAGTCCATTACATCTCACTTTAAAAAAATCCGGCGACTGGAGGCCATGTGGTGATTACCGTGGGCTTAATGCAAACACCATTCCAGACCGTTACCCACTACCATTTCTAACGGACTGTACAAATATTCTACATAAAAAAACGATGTTTTCAACTATAGATCTTATAAGAGCCTACCAACAGATTCCTGTTCACGAAGCTGATATTCCGAAGACCGCCATCATAACACCTTTCGGACTTTTTGAATTTCCTTATATGACATTTGGTCTACGCAACGCCGCGCAAACCTTCCAAAGGTTTATGAATACTGTGCTGAGCGGCCTCGATTTTGTGTTCTGCTATCTTGATGACATTCTCATTGCCTCTCCCGACGCAGAAACACACGGAAAACACCTTGAATTAGTATTCCAAAGGCTCGATAACTACGGACTGTGCATAAACTTTGCAAAATGTAAATTTGGTCTGAGCAAATTTGAATTTTTGGGATACGATATATCATCGGAAGGAATTAAACCTCTTCCATCGAAAGTTGATACAATTAAACAATACCCTAAACCAGAATCCTTCACAAGCTTGCGCAGATTTTTGGGAATGGTGAACTTTTATCACCGTTTCATACCAAACTGCGCCAAACTGCAACAACCGTTGACAGTCTTGCTTAAAGGAGTAAAGAAAAACAGTAAAAAACCTTTAGTATGGACCGAAGGTGCGTGGAATGCTTTTGCTGATATCAAAAGCGCATTGTGCAACTCAACAATGTTGGTTCATCCTAACCAGACGGCGCAAATCACCCTAACAACAGATGCATCGGATTCCGCCGTGGGGGCCGTAATTCATCAGCTATATAATCGTGAAAAGCAACCGCTAAGCTTTTTCTCTCGATCCCTAACATCCACGCAAAGAAACTACAGTGCTTATGATCGAGAATTACTTGCAATCTACCTAGCGGTAAAGCATTTTAAGCACATTCTGGAAGGACGGCTATTTACTATCTTCACAGATCATAAACCAATCACTTTTGCCTTCCAGCAGAATTTAGATAAAGCCTCCCCAAGACAAGCCCGACAGTTGAATTATATTGCTGAATTCACTACAGACATACGGTACATTTCCGGAGAAGAAAACATCGTAGCAGACACACTGTCGAGAATAGAATCCATCGCTACTCCAGCTCCAATTGATTATACAGTTATTGCAGATTGCCAGGAGGATGACGACCTTAAGATTCTTACATCAAATTCCAGTTTCAAAATAGTACAAATTCCTATTCCGGATAGCAGTAAGAAAATTTACTGTGAAACCTCCACTAATTTTAACCGGCCATACATTCCTAAAGAGTTTCGCCAAAGAGTATTTCTCGCTATACATAACTTATCCCATCCGGGAATTCGTGCAACAATGAAGCTGGTGACAAAAAGATTCATTTGGCCCGGCATAAACAAAGACTGCCAACTGTGGACTAGAGCATGCTTGGCATGTCAGCGAGCCAAAGTTCACAAACATACACATTCTCCAGCTGCGGAATTCAAAGTTCCGAATCAACGATTCAAGCACCTTAACATTGATATTGTTGGCCCTTTACCATCTTGCAAAGGTTTTAGGTATCTGCTTACTATCATCGATAGGTTCACCCGTTGGATTGAAGCTGTTCCTTTGGAAGACCAAACTGCAGATTCCGTCGCAAATGCCCTTATCGCGAGTTGGATTTCCAGATTTGGAATACCTGAAAGAATAACATCTGACCAAGGTCGCCAGTTTGAGAGTCAACTCTTCCAATCCTTGAGCAAATACCTAGGTTTCAAAGCTAACACCACCACAGCTTATCATCCACAATCTAATGGTCTAATCGAACGCCAACACCGAACTTTGAAAAACAGCCTTAAATCCCACCTACAAACGTCCAATTCTTGGACTGATATTCTACCTTTAATTCTCCTTGGCATTCGATCCGCCGTTAAAGAGGATTTGGGTTGTTCTTCCACTGAACTTGTGTACGGCACACCAGTCTGTTTGCCTGGAGAATTTTTCAGTAACTCCCCAGCTGCCACGCATTCAGATTTTATACAAAAATTGCAAAGTCACATCCAAAACCTAAAACCAACTCCAACAACCAGCCATGGAAAAAAACCAGTTTTCGTACACAAGGATTTAGCAAATTGTTCACACGTATTCATCTATAATAACATAATCTCATCTTCTCTTCAACCAACCTATCTCGGACCATATCTAGTTAAACAACGTTTTGAGAAATTCTTTGATGTTGTAGTTTGGGGTAAAATTAAGAGAATATCAATAGATCGACTGAAACCATGTTTCAAACTCAAAGATGAAGTAACATCAAACTTTGGGACATGTGAATCCGATAACTCCAAAACCTCACAACCACCTCCCAGTGACAATGATTCTTCCATCAAATTTGCTAGAACCACAAGAACTGGTCGAAGAGTGCGATTTCCTGCATACCTGAACGACTATGAGGTGTAACGCTATCACTGGAAAGGGGGGGGGGTGTGTGGTGGCATCATGTGGCGCACTGAGGCAACAACCAGCAAACTCTTCGCGTTACGATTTCTCTTGGCTCGAGTGGCATCAGAAAAAGTTTAGAACAAAATAAAAGAATAGTAAAACTAGTTTTTTAATCTTTTTAGCTTTGAAGTTTACCTATTGTCTTACGCATATATTTTTCGTTAATAAAAGTATTTTAAGAAGTTTGCTCTTTATAATTTATCCGACTTTATTCAACGAACTTCACTTGGTTTGGTAAAAAAAAACTTTCATTTGAATTAATTACTTGTGTATGTTTTCAAAAATACCAAAAACTCATCTAATTAATTCATCGTTTGCATTAATACTTCGAGAAAATTGGTTTCAAAATAAGTATCTGATTTTAGAAAGAACTAGTAAACAATTTGATTCATGAAATTATTATCAAAGTAGGCTGTTGAAATAGAGTTATAAATTGCAGCTTCAATTAAATTAACATAACTTTGCAGATAAGCTGATTTAATTGCAAAAGAATGAGTTCTTCGGTTAATATTTAGTTCATTTTCAGCTAGAATTTTTTCTCAAAGGTTATTTTATTTTAATCCATGGTTATAAAATGATTATATTGTGATGACTTCATTTTTTTATGTTTGATTTGACCTTGTTATCTCAATATCGCGTCCCTCCGACTTCAAGATATTGAGAGTATACTGTAAGTTTACTAGTATTTTATTTTCTTCTCTACCATAATGTCATATCTGTCATTTCCCATGTCATGTGCAATAATCATTCCAAATGTCAAGCTGTTCGTTTCAATTTTTTTTTTACCAAACCAAGGTTGGAAAATATCGAGGTATTTGCATAAATATGAAAATATCGGTTATTTTATAAAGAGGTTTGCTGTAAGAAAAATATCTATAAAATTCAAAGTCGTGAAATGGTTTATTCGGAAGCGAATGCATTTTGGAAACAGTTGATGTAACGTTAAACACCGCGTAAAAGGTAAACAAACTTGTTTATATCTTTAGTTATTTACTTATACACTCTCGAACCCAAAGTAGAGTATAAATCACGTTACTTTTTTCAACCAATGAGAAGAGGTTGGCTCGATGGGTTGAGCTGCCCTGAAACGGCTGTATGCTGGGTCTTCCTGATGTGGCAGAAAATTCGTCGCGATGATTTTCTGAAATTAGTTTTTCAATCAGTTCCATTCTAAATTGTTTAGGTGATCGTGAACCTCCTGATTTACAGTACAAAATGTAGAAATTCTACAAGTCCAAATCCAATAAATGGAAGAAAATCTTCTTATAATATTTCCCCCCTCTTTTTCTGGGTGTAGAATAAGCAGCTAAATGCTGGTCGACTTTATCTACGCCACCCATTTTGTCATTGTAGTCAACTACACATTTAGGCCTGGACTTTGTCTCTCCACGTTTATTTGTCACATCCTGCATTTCGATTGTATGTATTGTGGAAATTAGACTAACATCCTTCTTATCTTTCCATTTCATTACAGTTACTTTCCCTCTCTGATACCCAATAATTTCTCCTTTTTTTAATTTCTTTGTCTTTAGATCTCGAGGTAAATCTTTTCTATTCAATCGGAGTGTTCCACACACATCAGTCTTCCTTTTGACTAACGTATCAGCCAAACCTGGCGAGTTATAAAAATTGTCCATGGTAAGACAATATCCTTTGTCCAGCAGTGGTTTTGTAAGAGTCATCACAACTCGGGTTGACATAGGAAGATCATCGAATGAATTATCGAAATTAGTTCCTATTCCACTGTATGTAATGGCATTCCACACGTACAAGCTCTTAGATTCGCACAGTAAGAAACTCTTTATTCCAAATCGCGCTCTCTTCAAAGGGATGTACTGCACCAATGCCTCCTATATACAAGGACAAAGTACCAGTTTCGTGACGTAACCCAACTTGGGCCATGTAGAATCAGATCAGAGGATACCCAACTAACCATTTGAGTCTTGTACAATTTAGGTCACTAAATATTGACCCTTGCGCTTGGTAAATCTCAACTTACTTTAAACCTACTACTGCATCTATGTATATTTTTCTAAAAGATACAAAGATGGGTTTACTAATTAAAACTTAAGTAGAAATATGTATTTCAATCCCCCCTTCATATTTTTTGCCAAAGGAATACTTGTTATGTGAATAAATGGCACTTTTGCTGCTAAGCAAGGCTTGTTAAAATAGGTATACCTACCGGGAAATCGCAGGTTTTGGTAGAATCCCAGACATAATTTTTCAATAAATACTGTAATTGAAGATTACACTTCTACAAATTACTTTTAAAAAGGAATTTTTCTTAGCCACTATCTATAAAAAAAGTACACTGAAATCTATAGTAGGGAATTTTTCTTTATATTTCATGATAAAGAGTTATTAATTTTTTTTAAATATATTGTAGCGAAACTTATTCACTTCGTCTGAAAATCGAGGCTCAGTCGGTATTGCACCTTACTGCGAATCGGAAGGTACGGAGTTCCAATCCCACTAGAGGCAAGTGGCCTAAAAAAAGATTTCATTTTAAAGTTTCCTTTCTGTTTGTTTCTCACTTCTTCAGTAATATACTTATGTTAATTTCTAGAACTTTCGAATTCTCGAATGTTCGATTCATTTTCGGAAAAGGTATAAAAGGAGATGTATTACTCAGTTCAAGTGAATAATAAAGTCTCGAGTTGAGATCAGTAATCTTTGTCCTCGCTTGCCTTTTGCAAATATACACGAAGAGGTTAGCTTACCTATAATAAATCTACACATTTTGGTGGAGGCGCCGGGTAAAATAAATACGGCGGAAGAACTTCGCAGAAGTTTACGTCTTCAAGAACTCCCTCCTGAGTTTGGCTCTTTACCGAATCCAAGTAGAGGCCCGAGGAAAATGTCTGACCATGAAGACACCGAGCAAAAGCTCCCAGTCGCCAGCTCCGCTCCAGTCACCATCGCACCAGTGCCGTTCCTGACCTACCAGCCACCCAGAAGTCCATGCATATTCTCTGGAGACGACCAACCAGATGTCCGCCGGTGGCTCAAGGACTTTCAACGAATCGCCAGCTATAACCGTTGGGACGAACAGATGTGTCTGGCAAACGTCATATTCTACCTCGCCGGAACAGCCCGACAATGGTTTGATAACAATGAGGACACTTTTACTGATTGGACTTCGTTCAGTAATTCCCTGAACAACACGTTTTGCCAAACAGATGACATAAAGCGTCAAGCTGAGAGACTGTTGGTTACACGTGCTCAACAAATTGGCGAGACGTCTGAATCATACATCCAAGACGTACTCGCTCTATGCCGAAAAGTTGATCCTTCCATGCCAGATGTCGAGAAAGTAGCCCATCTCATGAAGGGGATTGCAGAGGACTTGCACCATATCCTATTGGTTCAGGACTATGAGACCGTCGATGCTTTTGTGAAACGCTGCCGTCAAATAGAAAGCCTCCGACGAAGACGTATCACCCGACCAAGATTCCAGAGGCTGCCAAATTATTCTGCAGTTTCGACCGAAACAGACATTGGTGATATAAGATCGTTGGTACGAACAATTGTCAGGGAAGAGCTTCAAAAGCTCTTGCCGGAAGTGCAAAACTACACGAACGACGGAACTGCATCACCAACGGACGTTGCATCTCTGGTCCGGGAAGAAGTTATGGAAGCTCTAGCACCACTCACAGGTCCAAGAAGACGCAACGCCCCTCCCCGAGTTTCAGTTCCAGTTAGGTCGCAGCCGAGACGTGAGGCCAGAAACAGCGCCGTTCCGCAGCGTAAGACAGACCTGTGGAGAGCTGCCAATAATCTGCCTATCTGCTACCATTGCGGACGCCCAGGACACGTGCTGAGGTACTGTAGGGAGAGACGACAAATATTTGCAGATACAAGAGCCCTCAGAACATCTAACCCTCGACGAGAAATTGACACCGAGTCCCTTCACAGCTTTGACGACAACTATGCACAACATGTACAGCCTACTTCTTCCAGTTTCAGAAGTAGTTCACCATACCCTCGCCGCTCCTTCAACCGCCGACAGTCACAGTCGCCTGTTCGCCGCTCAAGCCGTTCTCCACGCCGACCAAATGAGGAAAACTAACTCAGGCGACCTGTCCAGGAGGTAAGGCCGCAGTTGAAGAAAATCCTCCGACGTATACTACAACCAAGTTAAAGAAATATTCCACCTATATCACAGTGAATGGACAATGTTTAAAAGCCCTTGTTGATTCTGGTGCCGATTACTCGGTCATATCTGAAGAATTACGGGTACAATTGAATACTCCTATGTTTACTGAGGATGGACCTATACTGAAAACTGCCTGTGGAAAATCTGTAGCCGCCTCAGGACGCTGTGTATTAAAAGTCGACTTGAATGGGATTGTGAAACAGTTTGAATTTCTGGTATTTCCACAGTGTAGCCACCAAATGATACTTGGATGGGACTTTTTCCGTGCCACTGATGCTGTCATAGATTGCGGAAATGAAGAACTTCAACTTGCAGAAATCCTTCCAGACAACCAAGTGTCAAGTAAATCAGATTGCTCTTGCACCTTGTTTGCCGCAACAGATTATGTAATTGAAGCCAATTCGACAAAGCAAATATGTACTCTTAATCCAGAAATTCCAGAAGCAGATAAAGCTATGATTATTGGTAATACGATTCTCACGAGTGAAAGAGAGCTGTCTATACCAGCCTCAATCGTTAACGTTGAAAATGGCTGTTGTAAAGTATGGGTTACAAATTTCTCTCGACGAACCCAACTGATACCAAAGGGAATGAACATAGCTTGCTTAACGACAGTAACAAACGATGCAATTTGTTCTTTAAATGATGAAGTTCGAGAAGGTTCTAAGAAACACAATTCCAGAAGGCGATTAAAACGAGAAACATTTAAAGAACTTTTAGATACTAAGCTGACTACTATTGAAGAAGACGAGTTATTGAATCTGCTGGAAGAATTTAGTGACATTTTCGACTTTAACAGGCAATTGAAGAAATCCAGTTGTAATTCTGTAAAACACAAGATCGACACAGGTGACAGCGTCCCAATCAAGCAGAGACCTTACCGTATATCAGCCACTGAAAGACGTGTGATTGGAGACGAAGTACAACGGATGCTAAAAGAAGACGTGATACAGCCATCAACCAGTCCATGGTCATCTCCAGTCGTACTTGTGAAAAAGAAAAATGGTGAATGGCGCTTTTGTGTCGATTACAGAAGATTGAACAAGGTCACTAAAAAAGACGTATATCCACTACCACGCATCGACGACGCTTTGGATTGCCTAGCTGGTGCACAAATTTTCTCTATGATGGATTTAAAGTCCGGCTACTGGCAAATAGAGGTTGATGATAAAGATAGAGAAAAGACAGCCTTTGTAACGTCAGATGGTCTTTATGAATTTAAAGTCATGCCATTCGGATTATGCAACGCCCCCGCTACATTTGAACGGATGATGGACACGGTACTACGAGGCCTGAAGTGGAATATCTGTCTTTGCTACCTAGATGACATCATTGTGTATGCACCGAATTTCCAAGAACATCAAATACGCTTGAGGAAAGTTTTGAAATGTATCCAAGAGGCCGGACTGACACTAAATTCCACCAAATGCTCATTTGGCAAAAAGAAACTGACGATACTGGGACACCTTGTTGATCAACATGGCAAATCCATGGCATGGCAAATCTATCCCGATCCACAAAAGATAGCCGCTGTGAAGAATTTTCCTGTTCCAGAAAATATCGCAGATGTTCGAAGTTTTCTGGGCCTGTGCTCGTATTACCGACGATTTGTCAAAAAATTCGCTGATATTGCAAAACCCCTGCACCATTTGTTGAAGAAAGATGTGAAGTTTTCTTGGAGTACTTCACAGAAGGAATCTTTTTCAACTCTCAAAAAATTACTAACAATTGAACCTGTTTTGGGGCATTTCCTTCCAAATGCAGAAACGAAGATACATTCAGACGCTAGTGGTTATGGCATCGGTGCAGTACTAATACAGATCCAAGATAATAAGGAAAGACCAATAGCCTACGCATCCAGGTCCCTGACAGTCGCTGAAAAGAACTATTCTACAACCGAAAAGGAGTGCCTTGCTGTCGTCTGGTCGATCAGTAAATTCAGACCGTATCTCTTCGGAAAACCCTTTACCGTAGTAACGGATCACCACTCTTTGTGCTGGCTAGCCAATGTTAAGGACCCATCTGGAAGACTTGCACGATGGGCTTTAAGGTTGCAGGAGTACGACATCACCATAGTCTACAAGAGCGGTCACAAACATTCCGATGCCGATTCGCTGTCGAGAAAGCCTCTTCTCGAAACATTAAACGAAAACGGTGATGAAATACCCTTCCTTTCAGCCATCACAGATTACAGAAAAGAGCAGTTAAAAGATAAGCAGCTGAAGCCCATAATCAAAATTCTTAAAAGAGGTGACGGATACCGAAGTTATCAACTTAGAAACGGTGTGGTTTACAAAAGAAACTATGATCCTATGGGACAGCAATGGCTCTTGGTCGTACCGAAACAACTCCACAGTGATTTCGTAAAGAGTCTTCATGATGCCCCAACCGCCGGTCACCTCGGATTCGCCAAAACCTACGACCGAATAAGGAGGAAATACTATTGGCCAGGACTATATGGGAGCACACGCCGATATGTGTCACATTGCCGAGAATGTCAAAGACGAAAATCTCCATCACAATCGCCACCGGGGCAACTTCATCCGATCAGACCCCCTGACATACCATTTGCCAAAATTGGGATTGATCTACTTGGACGCTTTCCAGTTACCCGAAACGGAAACCGCTGGATCATTGTTTGTACAGATTACCTTACGAGGTTCACAATCACAAAAGCATTACCAACTGCTGAGGCCACGGAAATCGCTAAATTTATAGTCGAAGACATCATACTGAAGCACGGTGCTCCCAGAGAAATGATAAGTGATCGAGGACGTTCCTTCTTATCCAATATTGTAAAAGACATCAATCAATTGTGCCAGATGTCTCATCTTCTGACAACATCCTACCATCCACAAACCAATGGCTTGACAGAAAGATTTAACAAGACATTGGCAGACATGCTGTCCATGTACGTAGACGTCGAGCAAAGAAATTGGGATACCATCCTACCCTTTGTGACTTTCGCCTACAATTCGGCAAAACAAGACACCACAGGGTTCAGTCCATTTTTTCTCGTTCATGGCAGAGATATCCAGACACCACTAGACGCAATTCTTCCGCTCAATACAGAAAATCACGACGATAATTACGTGCAACATCTGATCACCAGGGCAGAGGAAGCTAGACAGCTTGCAAAAATCCACATCCTTGACGCTCAACAAACTGATAAACGACGATATGACGAGAGACATCGACCAGTCAACTACAACATCGGAGACTTAGTCTGGGTCTTTACTCCAGTACGAAAGGTTGGACTGTCCGAAAAGCTCCTAAGACGTTATTTCGGACCATATCGAATAACACGGCGACTATCTGACGTAACATACGAAGTAGAAAGTATGGAAGAGAATAGCAGACGGCGGATCTCCAAAGATGTAGTCCACGTCCTAAGGTCCCTATCTTGATCCAAAGAAACAACTAGATGACGGAAGAGAGCACAGCATTTCCAGGGGACCTGTTACGAGGAGCCAGATCAGGCTGCAGCGGGACGCTGCTTCGTCTTAAGGAGGGGGAAATGTAGCGAAACTTATTCACTTCGTCTGAAAATCGAGGCTCAGTCGGTATTGCACCTTACTGCGAATCGGAAGGTACGGAGTTCCAATCCCACTAGAGGCAAGTGGCCTAAAAGTAGATTTCATTTTAAAGTTATTCATTTAAAGAGTATATATATATATATTTTCATTTTAAAGTATGTTTGTTTCTCACTTCTTCAGTAATATACTTATGTTAATTTCTAGAACTTTCGAATTCTCGAATGTTCGATTCATTTTCGGAAAAGGTATAAAAGGAGATGTATTACTCAGTTCAAGTGAATAATAAAGTCTCGAGTTGAGATCAGTAATCTTTGTCCTCGCTTGCCTTTTGCAAATATACACGAAGAGGTTAGCTTACCTATAATAAATCTACACACGACAATATATATTTTTTTCTAAAACCTTACATTAAAACAAATATTAATAGAGCTAATTAAATTTGACTTGGTGACATCAGCTGATTAAAGAGCAAAGTATATTAAATTTTTTTAAATAACATTTCAAACGTGAATTTCAGCAAGTTTTAATCTGTGTTTTGAAAACTTATATCCACATATAATAAATTTGATACTGTGTATTTTAGTGAATATATTAACTAATACAAAAATGTTTCTATTTTAATTAGCATCGAACAGAAAAAGTCTTCTGATACTTAAATATAAAGAAGCTTAAAAAGAAATTAGTAAATTTAAATAAAAAACACAGTTTCAAATAAATTGTTTATTGGTTTTTACACAAGTAAAATATAATGCAGAAACTGCATTTCAAATCAATTATTGTAACATTTAAATAATGATTCATAGAAAAACACAAATAATTTATATAAGACGACTAAATGAATTTATATACATACACATCACTCTTTACATACACGATTATGTATAATTATATATATAAATGCATATTCATAGCTCAAAATTATTTTATTGAGAAACTGAATAATTATTTTTGCAATGTTTGAAGTTTGTGCTTTTTTCTCAAAAAAGTTGCGCTTTCTTTTTGCTTAATCAAGTTATCGTTTTTAGTTTTGCAGAAATTTTTTAATAATATATTTAAAGCAGACCAAAGTATGCATTTCATTATATTTTCCCCTAAGTGATTACAAGGACAACCATGTGTTTCTATGAATATTTCATTGGAATACAAAATTTTTTAAGGTAAACCGACAAGAACAGAACGTTGGTCATTAATTTTTAAGAATCCAGTTTGTTTTGACTGTGTAACTAACTTATCAATAATTATGTGTAAGTATATAAAATTATATTTATTATATCCTCTCATGGATACTTTAATTGTTCTCGGTCCAGGATTTTAATTAATTTAAATCTATCATCAATTTCTAAATCAGCGCCCATTAAAATTATATTTCTGCAAAAAGAACAATTTTTGATTCTCTTGAGAGCTATATGACAAAAATAACCTGCTACATAAGTTAAAAGAGGACTCATAGTTTGATAATTCGTTAAATCTTCAACTGTAATTGACAGTATTTTTTGTAAGTGGTCAATGTCACACAAACAAGTGTGTTCCTGTAATTGACTAACTGACTGATCATCATCTGGTTCTCTCATTAAAATACTTGACACACTCTGTACTCTTAACTTATTTTCAGTCTCAAAAACTTGTGTTATAGAAATATTATAATTTGAACCTGCTAATCGTCTATATTTCCCAAAGCTATCTTCTAACACATCTGTTTGAAGCTTACCTGTTAAAATATAATCATGCTTTAATTCTTGAATACAATATCTAGTCATTTCCATAACTGCATATGTAGTATGCTTTAAAGCCATTTGAGTTTCTCGTGTGAAAGTACCGCTTCCTAATTTTAAACCTTCCCATATTGTCAACCAATTCAATAATGAATCTAAAAATTTCATTTTGTGATCATCATCCTTCAGGGTAAGGGGTTCTTGAAAAACATTACATTTGTGCTTTCCCTTAAAGGGCGTTCGCACATTCATAATATCAAACCAATGACAAATAACTTCAATGAAAATTGAAGAGCCCTACATAATCTGAAATTAATTTTTCTAACCCTTCCATAACAAACATATTAAAAATTTGCAGTGCAAATTTTACATTTAGCCGTTTTAAATTACCTGGATTTAATCCTTTGAGCGTTAAACCATAGCCATATTTTATTAAGTTAATCTCTTCACAGTTCTAAAGTTGTTGAAGAGAAGCTATGGAGGCTGTTTTAAAATCTGATGCATCACTATTTTCTAAAGAAAATGATGGGAAATGTAATCATTTAGTTTTTTGGTTCAACCAGTTATTTATTATACATTTAAGTAAATGCACTGGGTCAACCATATAAAATAACGGGAGTTTTGAATCAATAGGATATACACGATAATAGGTGTATACACGATACTAACTTTGGGAGGAGATGCAAAATTTGAAATGGCTTTTCGGTTAATAGCATTGTTATCTGTAATAATACAACATACAGCAAAACCTATTTTTTCTAATCCAGTCATCACTTTATAAAGATAGTTAAACAAGAAATCTGCTGTCAATTTCTTTACAGGAAAAACATGCACCACATCTTTATAACTTGATTTTACACTCTAAATCATAAATACATGAGCACTTGTAGCAGCATCTTCACTATCAAATGCTAGACCTAATATATTTCCCCCTTTGTAATCCAAAAAGGTTTTAATGTGGATTTCATACAATAATAAAACAACATCTTTATCATTTTTATTTAAAAAATTAAATTTTTGTGCAGCATATGCCAAAAAATTGCAATCAAATTGCTCGGTTTTAGGGTTTACATTATATTTTGTGGAAATTTTTGCCAATGTTGATGGATGGGGAACAGTATAATTATGCCAGAATGTCTTAAAAACCTATAACAATGTGGATACATAGAATAGATTAAACAGCATAATATTAAAAACTCATGAGAATATTTCCTATGATTTTTATGTGATGTTAACAGATTTAATTGCTCTGATAGAAAATTTACCAAATTTTTCTGTTCATCATTTGCTAAACACAATAATTATTCCAACAATTCATTTAAAGCACTTACCTTAAACTGAAAATTCTCTAATTCAGGTGGTAAATCTGTTAACGACTCTACAATATTGCATATTTCATGCACATTTTTCACTGTGAATGGCACAGCAATACCCTTTATATTGGCAACAGTTGTATTTTTTACAAACACTGATAAGCGTAAATTTTTGTCAATTTTCACCGATGAAATAATTTTAGGCATAGGATCTGGATCGATGTTTACAATAAGCACTTTATTGTCTTTTCGAATAATTTTCCAACAAGGTGGTAGATTCAGGGCCGGATTTAAGAGTATGCCGCCTATAGGCTAAAATCCATTTGCCGCCCCCTCTACAGTTCATATTTGCTTAATACATTTGTTTTGTATTACAAAAGGATAGAGTTCATTGGTGTTTTTATCTTTTTTAAACATAAAGTTCATTTAGTTTAGATAAAACTACAATTTTAATGATTTACATAATAAATTTTATATAATCAAATTAGTTAACTACTTGTTTTATTACTTACTTCTTTTAAAATTCGTTAAAAAATGAAATGGAGTTTCGTACTCAATTAATTAATTTGTTCTTGGAGATCAGTGATCACTATTTCAAACATATTTTTATATTTTAATGCTAATGACTATCTTTTGCGTAATTGAAGAACTGTGTTCAATTTGAATTAAGTTGTCCTACACGGAAATGAAGTAATACAAAATGTAGTTAATTACTGGTTTATTTGTTGAAAAATATACAAACTTCTCTAAAACAACTCACCCTACGTAATCTTCGTGTTCAAATTTACATATCTCTCTTACGAGATTTGTTAATGGCAAACTCGTAAATAATGTCCTCATATGAAAGTGTTTCTGTTACATTTGCCTCAATACAAAGTAATGAAAGTGAGTTTAACCGTATTTCAGAAATACTAGTTCGCAGATAGTTCTTAACTCTTCTAAGAGAGGAAAAACTGCGTTCTACCGTGCAATTTGTAGCAGGTATGCACAAACTTATCCTTACAGGAATGTCCAAATTGGGGTAAACATTTTGTAAGGAATTACACTTCAGAAATTTCGAAATTCCTTCCAACGATTTATCAGATGGCTGATCATTACCCACAGCACAGTGATTTTTAAAGTGAATGCACTCATCATTGAAATCCGAATCCAAATAATTTGTACAGACGTGGTAAAGGTTGATGGCCTTTTTCCTCAGTTCCTCTTCCATATCTGTATTGTTATCACATAACTGAGTTAAGCAGTAGAATCGGTCTTGAAACTCGTCATAGGCCATTTCTCTTTTCTTGAATTCACACAAAAAAAAAGAGTCTATAATTGGTAAAAACGTGTTTATTTTAAGGTCTCATCCCTGCCAGTAAAGAAAATTTCTCCTCTTCGGTCTTCGTCAGGCCAAACTTTTCTTTTTGGCTGTCTTTTATTGTCTTTTTCATAAGATGTAGTTTTGTTTTTTCATGGCCAATTCCTCAAAGTAATCAAAGTTGTTTCTTTGTTCCGTAAAATATTCTTCAAGAGACCAATAAAACATCCACAGTTCCACTTTGTCGCAGACAAAACGCAGTCTCAAAACATTATAATCTTCGAAGTATTCCTCGGGAGTCACATCTAGTCGTTGCTTTTTCTGTTGTGTCATTTGAAATTCTTGTCAGAGCAATGGACACTTCTTCCCAAGATTCTCGTAAACTTTGGCACGCGTCATCTCTTGCTGACCATCGAGTAGGACACACTTTTTTTAATTGTCTTCTTATTATGACAAGATTCTTCCATAACGCTTGTTAGGTATTCCCATCGCTTTGTAGAGCACGTAAAAATACATATATTTCTTGGAACAACATGAAAAATGTGCACGCTTTTTCACAAGATTCTGCAGCAGATGATCCACCAAGATTTAGGGAGTGTGCCGCACACGGGATGAATAAAGCTAAAGGAGTTTTTTCTTTACTTTTGCTTGCAGACCATTGTAAACGCTGACCATATTGGAAGCGATATCGTAAGATTGGCCTCTGCAGTCATCAATGTTTATTTGCAGATTTTCTAGTTCATTCGTAACACACTCAAACATTCCTTCTGAACTATGACCAGCTGATGGAATGAAGGTAAGAAATCTTTCACAGGGCACACCGTCATTTGAAACATATCTAACAGCAAGGACTAACTGGTCTACATGTGACATGCCTGGGGTCGAGTGTATGACGAGAGAAAAGTATTTAGATTGTTTCAACTCTTTACAAATTACTTGCCTAACATTTCGAGCCACTAACTCAATTACCTCATCGCATGTCTTGGAAGAGAAATAATTTGTATTGCCACTACCACAATTACCATATTTTTCAATGTGTGTTGCTAAGAATGGATCGAACTCGGATATCAGCTCTAAAGCCATCAGAAAATTTCCATTCCTGTTAGAACCAAATATCTCGTTGTCGCCTCTTAAAGCGAGGCCTCTTGATGTCAGGGCATTGACAGCCGCTATAACTAGTTAAAACGTTTCTCCAATAGTGCTTCTTTGCCTAGTTGTAAAGTTAGCATACTGTCAACACGGTTAAGAGAAATTCCACTTGCTTTTCGAGTAATAATAGCAGATTTGTGCATTAGGGAATTTTTCTGGTGGCATGCACGACTTTATCCATTTTTTCAGTCATTGAAACCATCTTTGTCGTCAAATTGTGATCGTTCTTTAGTGTTAAACACTAAACAAGGGCCACAAAAAATTGATCCCTTACTTTTAGAGAAAATCATCCATTTCCTTTCATGAACTTCTCCATTTTTTAATCTCCGTTCAAAGAGAGATTTAGTCAAATATCTCTTTTGATCTTTGCTGTTACTGAAATCTAATCCTATGTTTTGGTCAAAGCCATTTTTTGCTATTAGATCTCTAGTAGCATCATTTAAGATCCACAAAGCTGGATCCTTATTTAAGGAGTTTGCTAATGTTGGCTCTTTATTTTCTGATAAAGATTGACTTTTAACATCAAATCTATCAGGTACAATCTCACTGTGAAAACTTACTTGTATTTAAGTAGGTTCTGATAACAACATGGCTGTTTTGGAACAACTCGTTCCAGAGAAAGCACTGGCGTCCCCAACAGAACCATCACAAACAGCGCGAGCACTTTCAGGTTCTCCTTTATCTTCCTTATCGTTATTTTCTTCCACTGAAAAACTATTAGTTTTAAAAACAAATCTAGTTTTTTTGTTTGTTTCAGAATACGTTCTTCTTCCTGAAGTTTCAGTTTTGTTCGTTTTTTGTATTCAGCGCCACCGAGTCTCTTCCTACCGTCACTCATAGTAGCTAGTAGGGAGTACCCTACTTGTTAAAAACTGTACGTTATGTATTGGAATACTCTAAACTATAAGGCAAAATCATAAACAACACGAACAAGCCTCGCTCAACACAATCATCAACGATCCCGTTGTACACACCGATACACATGAATGACAGCGTCAGACTCAGACAGACTAGACTGACACTACTCTACTGACAGCGGAGCCACTGGGCCTTCCACCAACAGTGTTGTCAGATCGAATCACTGCGCTTGTGCCAGTGTTGTCAAACCGAATTAGATTGTACTACAAGAAAATTATAATACAAGCTTACGTGCTGTGAATTTGTATTATGTTATAGTTTTAGAAAGAAGGCTATGTAGAAGGACTAAAACATATTTTTAAGTAACATGAATTCTTAAATTCGTACGGAAAATATTATTAACGTCTGAAATACTTCATTTTAACTTTTGAATAAATTGCCAAACTGCCGCCCTTGAAAAATTTGCCGCTCTAGGCTACAGCCTATTTAGCCTATTTAGAAATACGGCCCTGGGTAGACTTGTATTCTTGAGTATGTTAAAAAGTTCATCAAGAGAATTAAAAAGAAACTGTCTTTCATAATCCTGGGATGTTTTAGTGCTTTCTGCAATAGCAGTTTGCATATGGTCATTTTCTAACCTCAAATACTTTTTCCGAGGACTTTCACGGATACATTTGTTTGAAGACAAATAATCTGGACAGTTGGGGAAGATTGTCGGCACAGCATTTTCTTCTAAACGAGGTTGCTTCAATGACACTTCAATCCTTTTTCCAGTGGAAGAATCATAACAAGAACTAACCCGACGTATGAAAGTTTCTTGAAAATGTACTTCTTCACAAACCTAGAAGTAAATGTTTTTTTTTTTTAATTTCAGGATTTAAATATTATTTTATTGTTTAAATATAAAAAAGAATTTGTTAATAACACAATATTTTGTTTTCCATTATTCTTTGCTAATATATTTACACTTCAAGATCCGTATATTTGTCTAAATGTAGCGCAAGTTACCGTGGAATTGCCTTATTTATAAATTACGTTACATGCTAAAACTCCTTAATTTTTAAATAATTTGAATACACATATTTTAAAGAACAATATACGTATTGCACATAATTGTACACCATACAATTATACATGCCTCACTTATATTTATCTTACTCTCTTCATTATCAGTGCTCCTAACAGGTTTCAAGGTCTAAAAAGGTGACAAAAGTGACTAATTGAACCAAAAAGGTGACAAAAGTGACTAATTGAATCAAAAAGGTGACAAAAAGTGACTAATAAAGCAGAAAAAAGTGATAGATCGAGCAAAAAAAAAAAAGACAAAAAACAATAATGCTAAATATATTCAAGTATAAAGTTAGAAAATAAAAATATCCTCCCCAGCCACCTCTATCGTTTCTTTTTCTTTCTTTGGAAGGATATTTTTATTTTCTTCATTTAAAAAGTACATAATTTTAAAATATTAACATTAAAAAAAAATCGTAATTAAAACTTTTTTAATTTGTTTATTTTTGACACTAGCTTGAAGAATTTCTTCCTTTAAAAGATAATCGTTTTTTTTTCTTTTGCTAAAAAAGTCTGAAATTAATTTTGTCTTTTTTTTTCTCAATAGAAGAATGTGCACTTTTTAAAGTATGTCTTTGCTGACCAGCTTCATGATACATTTGCCGCTCCTTCAATCATTGCCTGA
Organism: Metellina segmentata; assembly: GCA_947359465.1. Lineage (NCBI taxonomy): Eukaryota > Metazoa > Arthropoda > Arachnida > Araneae > Tetragnathidae > Metellina > Metellina segmentata. Next base: position 7,559,591 of record OX375882.1, read on the forward strand.
GCAAGTGCTGCTTCCTTAAAATCTTTATTTTTTATAGCCTTCTTGAGCCTATCATTGGATTCCTTTAATAATTCTGAAGCACTGTCCAATATCTCATTCTCTTACTTACGCATAATTTTAAGTTTTCGTTCGTTTTCTTCTATCACCTTTCTTTTCTTTGCCAGCTGCTTACAATTTTTTTTTTCTCTGCTTCCAGTCTATCTTTTTCTTTCCTGTCCTTCTCTAATTTTTCTTGTGCCTTACGTTTTATATCTTCTAAATAGGCATTGTAGGCTTTATATGCAATCCTTCCCACATCCATTAACTTTGATGTGATCGGCACCAAATAAGGTTGATTGTCAAAATTTGACAAGCTATTTTTAACCGTCAGCATTGCATTGATGTGTGCGTTCTGACATTGATGCTCTGTTTCCTGTCAAAGCTCTTCCTGAGACCGATAATACACGTTCAATGTCAGCACTACCATGAGAAAGTGACAGAGCAGCCTTCACTAGCTTTGACACAACTGGGTATTTAGGATCCACACCACTAATGTCTCGCAGTTTGAATAACTGGTTCCAGTAAACATCACTAGGCTTCATTCTAGATCCTGCTTACTCAAATTCTTCTTGGATTAATTTCCACTCATCTAGTAGTATGTCTGTCTGCAGAGTGGTAACAGAACCAGTAAAAACCGGGAAATCAGAGAATTCTCAGGGAACTTTTTAATTCTGGAAGTGTTAGGGAATTCTCTAGAAAAATTTCACAAAAAAATCAGGGAATTGTTAAAATTTTTTTGAAAACGGTGACTATTGTTGTTTGTGGCCTATTAAGAGATACGCGAGTACAAATACTTTTAATAATCGAATAAATCGTTTTCGCCGAAATTTTTATTCGAATAGAGAACACTGACTTCGTAATTTTCGAACCCAGCTAAACCGCCGCCGTGGTTTTCGCTGACGGAGCGTCTCTTCGCCGTGAGGCCAGCGATACAACTTGTAGTATACAATTTTAAATTTGTGTAACTAATATCTTTTGCTTACAATTACATTTTTGTAGAATTTTTTGGTAAAGCTTCAGTCTACGTTTATAGCGGTTTAACGGCCTTGGCGATTTTTTGGCGCACATCTAAATTCGCCAAGGAAGGAATCATTTCAAATGAACCAATGAAATCAACCGAGTGTTAAACGAATTTTGGAAGAACTTTAAAGAATACTAGCCACTGCGAGGCCACGTGACGGTTCTTTTCATGGGGTAATGCGCTAACTAATTAGGTGCTGCTCGGTGATTACGAAATGAGAATTCGTAGCCTATTGAATAACAGCCATCATGGCGTTGCCCGTGGTGTTGGTTTGCGAGAGATTCCAATAGGCTACGAATTTCTATTTGGTTTGCTTCGCAAACCAAATTATGAATACTGTGAACTATGATTTGCTTCGCAAATTGGATAACAGCCATAAAGGAGTTGCCCGTGGTGTTTGTTGATTTGCTTCGCAAACCAAATGGTAATTCGGCGTGACGTCACTCTTGTGAAAATATAAATATTTTGTTTAAAAATAATTTATTAAAAGAAAATAAAACGTTTTAGGTAAACGTATCTCTCTGGTGTCAAATTTCAATTCAATTGAAATTTTCAATCTGTCTTTAAAGATCCCGATTTTACAAAAAAGAACTAAACAATGCCAGCCAAAATGTTTATTTGTTCTTTTCCTCTTTCGCTGAAAATCTCTCTAAACGTCACAATCTCTTGCGAAAATTTTGAAGATATTCAACTTAAAAATTCTATTTATTTAAAAAAACAACAACATAGTTTTAGGTATCGATCTTCTGTGAAATTTTCCGCAGGTTTCAAATCCGTTGAAATTTTTACTCCATCTTTAATGGTCTAGTAGATAGAAAAAAATAACTAAATAACTCCAGTTAAAAGTTTATTTGTTTTTTATCGTCTGTTGTAAAATCATTCCTCCGAGCAAAATAAAAATGGAAACGAAAAAAATAAATTTAGAATCTGAGATATATGCTGTTGCATTCAATAATAATTACATTTCATCAAATTCATTTTAAAATGTTCTAGATTGAATTTTAAAATTCGCTGCGACTCAAAAATTGTAAAACATTTGGACTACCTGTATTGAAAGTGCCGCCGTCGCAGGATTGAAAACTCGCTTTTGTTTTGCTCGATTCTTAGACAGTTTTCCGAGAAAGTACGGATCAGAAAATTACGAAATTTACATGGTTCGTGTACAGGGAACACGAAAAAGAAGATTTTTTCCGATGCGGCTATTAGTATAGGATTTATTAAGTGTCTAAGTGAAAAACCGAAATTTCAAACGCGAGTGAGCAAAAGACGTACAAATTTTCTTTCTTCAGTCGTTATTTTTTAGAGTGCTTCTAAACGTGAATTTTTGCAACTCGTCGAGCTATTTTAGAAATTCCAATTAGTTTCCTGGTAATAATTTTTTGAAATTCGATAAAAACCGTTACATTTTCGTTATTTTTTTGGTAAACTGTCATATCTATAGCTTATTACTATTAATTTTTAGATTTAAAAACGTCGCACTAAACCTTAGAATATACTCTTTCTTACGGTACTATTATTTTTGAAATTGGTTAATAAATAAATTCGATACGATCTAAAGTTGGTCGTACGAATTTTGGAAAATTTTCGTCAATTTGTATTGAACTGTCATATCTATAGCTTATACGATTATTTTTTAAATTTGAAAGCATCACTGAAAACCTTAGAATGTACTCTTTCGTATGGTACAATTATTTTGGAAATTGGTTAATAAATAAATTTTCGATGCGATAATAAGTTGGTCATATAAAAATTTCGGGACTTTAAGATCGTAAGTACCTATACACAAAACTAAAACTGTCATATGTGTAGCTTTATACTGTTAGATTTAAAATTTGAAAATACCACGTGAAAGCTTAGAATATACTCTTTCTTACGGTAAAATTACTTTTAAAATTGGTTCATAAATAAATTCGATACTATCAAAAGTTGGTACTACAAATTTCGTATTTTTTAGACCGCGGAGCGATAGCATCCACTCTCCTTCACTGAAATAAAGATTACATTTTCTGACTAACTTATTTGCCAGAAGTCAAATTTATCACAGCAATGATTTTTTTTAAGTTGGCGAGAAAAAAAGGCTCGTTTTTTTCACTCGATTCACAGACGGCTTCCCGAGAAAGTAGAGATAAGATAATTAAAAGAGATTAACATGGTCTATTTAAAATTGTAGAGGGAACAAGATGGAGAAGGTATTATAACGTTTGTTACTGATGCGTTACTGATACATTGTGTTAAAATAAAGAAAAAAGAAATCACTTGCGAAAAGAAAATGTTGGTTTGCGAAGCAAACCAAATAGGATTGCGTAACAATCCCCCGGGGTTCGCAAGCAGGGGGCGGAACCCCTTAGTTTATACAATATTTTCCAGATGTTTTTATGGTGAATTTTAAAATACATTTAAATTAGAAATTAAAACGTCGATTTTTTTCGTAACTTCTCCGATTTAAACTTGATTTACTTGAAGAACAACTGTAAATATTCTGTCGTCTATGAGTAAGCACAATTTTTTAATAAGTGTATTAACTATATACTTTTGAATAACTACATGCAACTGTAATATTTATGATGAAATTAAGACATGAAATCATTCATCGGTGTTGGTAGAAACATCACTGTTGTAATGTCAACAAGAGGACTTATACTTTTCACATTAACGTTTCTATTGACTTTTTTTTAGTAAAAAAGTCATCTCCCGAAAGTATTATTTAAATTCCAACATAATTGCACCAAATATGTCTTACCTTTAAACTGCAATAATGCTTTCGCATTGTTATTTTTTGTTATATCTTGTAATAAAGGAATACGAGTGTACTTCCAAGTCCAACAAGATATTTAATAACTATAAAGGGACATCACAATAGACAGGGATAAGTACGAAACAAGCAGCGTAATAACTTAGAGGCAATTGGGTGAATTACTGCGTATTATAAAAGATTACACCAGCCTGTTGTAACTGATTAGAATATATATTTACTAGAAATAGTAATGGTAAACACATGGCATCATAAATCAAAATTTGGGGAAGAGTAATTTATAAATATTCGTGATTAACAGCACTCTTAATATAAACACTTAAAGGAAGTATGCAATATTTTTAATTCTGAAACATTTTAAAGCAGAAGTACAGAATATGTGCTGTGGATAAGGTTTACCAGAACATCTCTGTAAAGAAAATATGTCCTCTCACCCTGAAGGAATTTAGATTTCTAATAATATGTAGGGTGTTAAGAAACCATGATTATAAAGTGAAATTAGTAGAACTTAATGAGTAATATATAAATGTATGTCGAAAACGAAATTAACCACCAAAAATCTCTATTCTTTGACGAGTGTAGTATCGAGAATTCCTTTGCGCGTACATTGTATTACTCAGAAGCATAACCGTGACTAGGGTTGATGACTGAGGGGGGAGGAGTTCAGTCCCGAGAAGTATGAACTGTACACCAATAAAATTAATCTATCGAACGGGTGCGAAATGCAGCGCCCGAGGCGGGTAATTAGTGTGTGTTCATGGTAATTTGTTTTGGCGAGTTATCGCTATATGCAACTATCATATTTCATTAGTTATCGCTTTCTTGGCAAATACTTTGGCGCATCTTTTGGATTTGGCTTCTTTGAGACGTTTTCTCATGGAAGTCATTAGTGAGTGATATTTTCCCCCTCTTACTTTCCCGAAATACGAAGAATTGCTGGGGAGTGGGGACGCCATCGGGGTGGTGTTGCATCATTTTTTTTTTAAGTACTGTGTGGGTTCATGTGTTTAAAAGGAGAAACTGTGCAGCTCTCCATCTTTTTAAAATAGTGGAGTGGACAAAATGCTACGACCCCCCCCCCCCGATTGAGCAAAATACAAAACCTACTTTGCTCAGAATAAATGCTGACAAACTGGCTTTATTTCGATGGTTAGCTGTCCAAAAACTTTCTTGATTGTGAAACTTGCAATTTTTTTTTTTTTTTTTAATTTTAAAGATAAATTTACATGAAGGGAAAAACACTCAAACCAATTTTTTGCAAGAAGCAGTGACAGCAGATTTTGTCACTGGCATGAAAACAGAAATATTTCCAGCCCTCGCAAGATTTTTGACTGATAAGAAAGAAAAATTTTATCAAGTGTTTTTCGGACAAATAAAAATGTTTTAACGTTTAAAATTCTAACATAGTGGGTTTATCGTTTTCGAAACTATTTTGTATTGTATTGAATTTGAACTATTTTAAATTGTCTACACATATTTGGAAATGCATTATTCATTGAGATAAAATTAATAAATATGTCGAAAATTCATTTACTGGTGTATTCGCGTTTTGTAATTACATTTAGAATTGATGAATTAGTACTGACAATTTCAAATGTCGTGTTTCTCAAATTTTGCATAACATTAATGTTAACTGGCAATATAACAAATATTTCAAACGTTATTAATTATAATTATTTATAAGTTTAGACACAGGAATTTTAGCATAAAATAGGTAAATTTAATGTATCAAAAGTTGGGGTTTTAATATTTCATACACATTTTCCACAAATATAACAAATTACTGAGACAGTCATTTTTCAGACTGAAATGGTCAAACCTCCATTGATTGAAAAATAAACTAAGCGGTTGGATAATTAACTTTTTTCGACGTTTTAAATTTATTCAAATTGCTTTCACATATTCCGAGATTAAATGTCCAGTGTAAAATTCAATTCAATTTCCAATGTATATTTACATAGTATAAATTAATAAATATCTTTATTTTAAGGTTACCTTGAGAGATCAATATTTTTTGATAATTTAAATATTTGCCTTTATCATAAAAATAAGTTATCTAGTCTTCATAAAAAGCACCTATTCTTGACCAAGGAGAGGCAATTGGGTCCTGATCAGATACCAACTCTCTAAAATGAGACTAAAACAAAATAATTAACAAAACATTAAATAAAAATGCGATGCATAACCTCGAAGTCGAAAATAAAAGTTATGCATAATCAGGAAATTAAAATGTATTAAACCTGAACCCATAAATTTAACTTGAACCAAATTACAAATAGTAAAATATCGATTAACTTTTTAATAATCTAAAACCAGTTCTATATATAAAACCACTTCTTACTTGTCTCTATAATCTATATTACAAAACTATTAAATACATAAACCAATTCTCGTTTCTCTGTTCTCTATACAAATCTACACCGTTTGACCAATCCACACCAAATTTGCTATACTTGCTCGTTAGAACCCTGCGAGTAACATAGGCTAAATAATAAGCCCCATTATATTTCTCTTGGGCGTGCAGAGAGGCTAAAAACAATTCGAAATCCCCATATTAATAATATTGTGTATTTTAACGATGTCAGACCAAATTTGATACATTCATTCTTTAGAATCCTGCGAGTAACATGCTATGTATGAACCCTCGTTATATTTGTATTGGGACGAGACGGAGATAAAAACAATTCGTAATCCAAATAGGTAAGTAGTTACATATCTAAAGTAACGTCGAACTAGAGCAACACAACGGGCTATTGACGACGATCCAGGATCAATACCGAAGGGGAAGATCCGAGATCTAAATAGAAATAACGTTCAGTATCTCTATCACAATTTAACCAATTCACAATAAATTTCCTGGTTTGAATCCGGGTCCGGACATAGATGTTTGTAAGCGTATGGTTTAGAGGCGGCTGGTGCACCTTAAATCTGTCGTGGCCGAAAGTCCTCACGTTGGGTTGGCGTGGAAGTTTGGAGAGTGGGGTGCCAGATCAGGTGTTGCTTCGTCCTCTGACCGTGGTTCAAAATTACGAGGTGTTGTCCTCGGATCTTTCCCTTAAGGGACTGATCCCGGACCGTCGTCAATAGCCCGTTGTGTTGCTCTAGTACGACGTTAACTAAAAATTACCTAATTACCTACCCACTTTACACAAACTAACTTTGCTAATACTTAACACAAAGATGGCAATGGTAATTTTAGTTAACGTCGTACTAGAGTAACACAACGGGCTATTGACGTCAGTCCGGGATCAGTTCCTTAAGCGAAAGATCCGAGGACAACACCTCGTAATTTTGAACCACGTTCAGATGACGAGGCAACACCTGAGCTGGCACCCCACTCTCCAAACTTCCACACCAACCCAACGTGAGGACTTTCGGCCATGACAGATTTAAGGTGCACCTGCCGCCTCTAATTTTGGTAATTTTTAGTTTACGTCGTACTAGAGCAACACAAGGGCTATTGACGACGGTAATAATATATTTTTTTAATAATATAATTATATAATAATAATTAATTAATTAAATTAATAATAATTAATAATTAATTAATTAAATTAATAAAAAAATAATTAATAAAATTATATAATAATATAATAATATAATAATATAATTTTGGTAATTTTTAGTTTACGTCGTACTAGAGCAACACAAGGGCTATTGACGACGGTAATAATAATAATTGGTAATTTTTAGTTAACGTCGTACTAGAGCAACACAACGGGCTATTGACGACGGTCCGGGATCAGTCCCTTAAGGGAAAGATCCGAGGACAACACCTCGTAATTTTGAACCACGGTCAGATGACGAAGCAACACCTGAGCGGGCACCCCACTCTCCCAACTTCCACGCCAATCCAACGTGAGGACTTTCGGCCACGACAGATTTAAGGTGCACCAGCCGCCTCTAAACCATACGCTTACAAACATCTATGTCCGGACCCGGATTCAAACCAGGAACTTCCGATCCAGAGGCTAACACCTTAACTACTATACCGGTTGGTCGGCCCATACTGTAAAAAGGAGGGAGGGTGCAGGTTAAATCTGCCGTGGTCTCAAATATCCTCACGTTGGCGTGAAAGTTTGGAAGGTATGTATTTTAATTAACATCTCTTTGGAGCAACACAGCAGGCTATTGACGACGGTCCAGGATCAATGCGGACCGGAAAGATCCCAGTACAACACCACGTAAATCTGAACCACGGTCAGATGACACTGTATAAATTTAGAAAGTCTGGTGCCAGCTGAGGTATATCCTCGTCATCTGACCATGGTTCTAAATAACAAGGTGCTGTCATCAGACCTCTCTTTCCTTCGGAGTTGATACCGGACCGTCCCTAATAGCCCGTTGTGTTGCTCCAGTGTGACGTTAATTAAAAAATGCCATCATAATTTTGTGTGTTGAATGTTTTCGGATGACCAATCGCAAATGGCCGATTTGGAAAGGGCATGCCTACCATTTCAGAGACTTGGTATCATGTGGTGCCTCAGTTTGCTTGTGGCGTGAAAAAAACGTTTTGTTAAAAATTTCAGGATGTCGATCGAATGAGCTAATTGAAATTTCAATCGCACACCCCTTCATTGGATTCTGAGACCCTCATTGAGCAAATATTGTTTAAAAAGAACACATGGGAATGGCTGCAAAGGGTTACTGATGCGGTGAAACTCTAGTTTTCTAAAACGGATGCTGATGAAAACGTAGTCAATCTTAGTGTGAAGAACATTATGTTAACCTTTTCAATCGCAGAATCTGAACACCGGCTGTAGGATTAATTGGTTGGGTCGGAAATTGAATTCGAGGCCACTGGCTTCATCAAAATGGGTCGGTATCTTTTCCATTCAATTGACACCTACAGATTTAACGTGCACCAACCCCGATGCACTCTCTACTTTTGTTTTCCCCCATGTCAAGCGATTGGAGACTCAGATGGTCCGTGTCCAGATTCATGTCAAGCTTGGCCTTTTATATCCCGTCGGGAAAAAAATAAAACCTTTTTTGACCTTTCATATCCGATCAGATAAGACAAAAATTTGTTAAAGAATTTTTCTTACCTTTTTGACCGACGGGCTATAAAAGGTCTCGGGTCCAGAAAAAGTTTTCATACCCTTTTATGATTTTGGCTGGTGGCTATACATTGTAGTTTTCTATAACTACTGTTTTGCCACAAACCCTGTTTCGCGGTTTTACCAGGCATCTGTCTATCCTCAAGGGATTTGCTTCTTGAAAGGCGATTTTGTTCGCTATTCAACAGTATATTATTCGTTTTTTCACGATAAAATTGAATATGATTTGAAAATAAGAATCGTTCAAAACATAGCATGCCTTTTTTATTTGATTTTATTGCTGTATTTAATAAAAAATAGAGCATCTTTTGGGCATCATATAAATAGATTATAATTCCTATGTGCTAAGTTCTTGTGTTTAATTAGCGTAGCACAAAGATGTTATTTAGTTATGTTTACACATATTTGGGTATGTATTCAATTCATTGAACGCGATTAACACTCTATTAAGGACATCCTATTTTATTTTAAAATAACTGGTTTGCAACTACAGATTACGTAGAGGATTTATTCTTTAAAAAAAATCAGGGTCTTCGTAGTTGGTAACCTTTACTCACCATATGCAGATCCCTTGTGAAATATAAAAGGACAACTATACAAAATTGGAAATAATCAACTACATTATTGTTTGAAAAGTGCATGAGTACGAGTACTAAGGAACATAACTAGAGTTTTTATGAAAAACTACAAATTTGAGCAACCAAACCGCAGGAAGAGTTCTTAGACGTGAATGGAAATGTTCTACAATTACCTTTAAGTTTAAAAGGGTTTATCACAATTTCCACAGAATACCTAATGTGGCGTAGTGGAAAGTATTTTAATTAAAACAAATTCGATAACAATTTCAAGAGATGAATAGAAATGAAGCACAGGTTATATCTATTATTTCGAAAGTATCGCCTAGACATATTGCGAGCAGGGCTGTAGTGGAGGGTATACGGCGGTATACGCCGTATACCCTATGGGTTTTCCAGCAAATTCCGTATACCTTCTGCTTTTTTCTTAAAAACTACGTACGCCGCTTTACTTTTCCTAGAAAACATTATGTGAAACGCAGATAACTGTAGAAGCAAAAGAAACATTTATATTTCAAGATATCACCTTGGTACGTAAATCCAAAATCGTACATATTAATCAAAAGCAATTAATTCAAAGTATTGTCCGATAGAAGGAAATCCAGACTTTGTTATGATATTAATGAGAAAATTGTCAACTTGCTTCCATGCTTGATCCAGAAAATATAAATACAGGAAATATTTGCCATGGAGAAATGGAGGTAAAAACGATCTGTCGACATTTTGGTATAAATGAAATGTGCATTCTTCAGAGTTTGCGAAATAAATGAAAACACCCAAGTTGTTTCAGAAAAATTAAAGTATCTTTTAAGAACAATTGACATATTACCATGTTCCACAGCCGAGTGCGAGCGCGGGTTTAGTTTAATAAATGACACAGTGTAACAGATTTGAGATAATTTTTATTGATTTCAAACGTCTCTAATCTAATGTTTATTAATACAAATGGACCACCTAAAGAACACTTTTAACTGGAACAAATTTGTAAATTCTTGGTTGGCCAACCATCGCTCTTCAATAGACAATAGATCAAGAGTATGCGCAACAAAAAGACACATAGACGGATTTCTCTCGTCAAGTAGCTTGGAAAAAATTTCAATGAAAATAATAGAGGTAAGACTTAAAATTTGTTTAAAAAAGCCCAAAATTACATCTTACTTTATATGAATAAATATTTTTCTCTTAACATTTTTGAAATTATTTTATATCATAGTTAAATATTAATATAACAATATTTTCATATTTGAATATCACTCGATGCAAGTCTGCATATTTTGCTTTGCATAAATACAGTAAACTCTCAACAACTCGAACCTTGTGAACACAAATTTCTGCTTAAGTCGAAGTTTCTTCAAAGTTCTACAGTTCACACACATTTCCTATAATATAAAATTAATATAGGCTTTTTCTCTCGATAGTTTAAACTTCGATTAATTCGAACATATTCCTCGGTCCTTTGAGTATACCTCATGGGCGCCAGGAAGAGTGTGGGGCAAGGGGGGGGGGGTGAACCCTCTGGCATATGGATTTCCTATATATATATACATGTATGTGCGTGTGTTCACGTTTTTTGCCCTCTCCCATGGAAAGTGTAAGTAGTAAGTACATGTTTCGCCTCCAGATGGAAAAAATTCTGCGGGTGCCCATGGTATACCCTCTGTTTTTTTTACGACTACAGCACTGATTGCGAGTAGTACTAGAGTTTCTTCAGTTATTGGAGTCTTGTTTAGCGATTCATAGAAAATATAAGCGTCAATAATCCATAAATAAAATTTTAAAACAATAAATATCAAAACTATATTTATTTCCTTTGTGGAGAAGTCAGAGGCGGATTAATAGGGCCCCGGATTACGAAGTGGCCCCCGAGGTCTTAAAATGTCTATTCATTAGTGTTCGAGGAAAGATGTGACAGCGTCTTTACAATATGCTTCTTTAACCCTCTGCATACGAAAGCGCCCGAAAGTGCCCGAGAATCTATTTCCTTTCGTTACGAGGGACAGGGAAAAAGAATGTTGTCGGATTCCCAACAAGACGCCTGAATCCATTAAGCGTTTCTTTCCCCTTCTTCTCCAGGCCTTCAAGGAAGAGGGCATGTTTTGCGGTCACTGTTGATCACATCTAGCTGCGGGATACCGATACTCAATGGTGCCAATTTTTAGACTGGTGTCATCCAAATTGAAAATGGAAGATAGTGAATTTTAGTTTTAAAACGAAGGATAAACGTTGACGAATTTCTTAATTTGCAAATTTGCTTCGGCTATAACTTATAAATACTTACGCTAAAAGCACGTGGTTATTTTAAATTTGACATTAAGATCAGCTTCCCCACTAGTGAAATTTTATTTCTGTGAACGGGAAATAGTATCATCACAAGGATTACTGGTTTTGAAATGTCACAATTTTTTTTTTTTTTATGAAATGCTTTTTATATTGTAGTTAGTAAATTTGCTCTTAAGTTCAGCCAAAAAAGTTTTTGGACAAATTTTAACGAACTGAATTTTTTCTTGGTTGACATAATTCTCTCTCTATATATATAATTCTCTTACGTGGCACGCGGCGATCAGCCGGTATAGCGAATACAGGTCCGGGCATGGATGTTTGTAATCGTATGGTGTAGAGGCGGCTGGTGCACCTTAAATCTGTCGTGGCTGAAAATCCTCACGTTGGGTTGGTGTGGAAGTTTGGAGAGTGGGGTGCCAGCTCAGGTGTTGCTTCGTCATCTGACCGTGGTTAAAAATTGCGAGGTGTTGTCCTCGGATCTTTCCCTGAAGGGATTGATCCCGGACCGTCGTCAATAGCCCATTGCCCAAATTTATGTTTGAAAAATATTTTTTTTTGGAATATCATATTTTGTAAACAAACCCTTCTGCTAGGACACGTATCTTCATAGAACATCAGCCAATTATAATATTGCTCCATCCTGATTGTCGTGTCTTTTAAGAATAATCGTATAATTGACAAATAGCGCTAGTTAACAAAAACTGTCATGTTTGAGCGTGGTATTTTTTTAATACTTTGGCTAAAATACTTTTTGATCTGACTTCGTAAATTCGATATCAATTAACATATTTTACGCAAGGAAACTCGTAGTTCGGCCAATTATTTTTTGCTTAGAAAGTTTTGGAAACAATATTTGTAAAATATTTCGAAACCAGGGTTAAACATATAAGTTATAGATCAGAAAGTGTTAAACTGATTTCCACATCACCCAGGAGTTACAGTTTATTGAAGCGTTACCCCTTTGATAAGTCGCAAAGGCGGGTTCCCCAGGAGGCATATTTCCTTTGACTTGTTTTATATGATAATAAGTTTTTTTTTTGCAATTTTATGAGTTGATTAGTGCGTTTTTTATAGACTCTCTTCGAAACAGCTTTTACAGAAGCATTTCTGGCAAATTTCACACTCCCATGTGCTCTCTACATATCTGTTAGAAGACGTTTTTATTTCTTTTTCACGGCATATAGAACACACTTTCTTTTACGACCATCTATTTTTCTCCTCTTATGTATGTGTGGGGTAGAAGAAATAAATGTGTTTTTTCTTTTTTTACTCGAATATTTTTTGTCGATATCGGAGATTAACTCTAATTTAAAATCGTAAAGAGATTTGCACTTCTTAGGGACCGGCATGCTTGTAAGATTTTGCAAAATATACGCATTATTAACAGCTGTATCTAGAAGGAAGTGAAATAAATACTTCCACCATTTTGAGGATTTTCTCGATGTAGTGTAATATTTCCTTTTTTGATCAGCTAAATCCACTCCACCCATATGCTTGTTGTACTTGATAAAAGCGACAGGGCAAACTTTATCTTTTTTAACAGAAATTTGCCTTCTTTGCACAATACCTGTTTCGTTTTTTGAGTTTGTGGAGAGCATAAAAACACTTTTTTTGTCCATCCACGCCGTGCAAAGTAAGTTCAAATTGGTTTTACTTTGGAAAACCTTTATATTTTTTTCCTCAGAAAGTTTTGAGGCCTTGATGTTACTGGGCAAATACTTTCTGTTTGCGTTCAGCGTCCCGCAAGCATAATGTCCCATTTTTACTAAATCTATAATCAAAGGAACACTGCAAAAAAACCGGTCAAAATATTTATCGTGGCCTTTATTCTTCAGAGTACTAATCAAATGAGTGACCACATCGTATCCAAGTCCTTTCGAGGACTTTGGAATGTTACCCATCTTTCCAGCATATAGTTCAAAATTTAAGACATAGCCGGATTTTGATGAACAAAGGAGCCACATTTTCAGACCTCGCTTGGCCGGTTTTAAGTGCAGTGAAAAGAGTTTCTAAAATACAAGATGATCAGCAAGAAGGGCAGATGCTGTATCAGCTATAAAACTTCGTTTAACCCATAGAAAAGAGGCTTTAACTGGAAGTTGGATAAAAAAAACTATAAAAATATATAATTTATAAAAATGCATTGATGTTAGTACTTTTGAAGATGAAGTTGACAATTTTTTAATATTTCAAAAAGGAAAACGAGGAGACCATAAAAAGCACACCAGACATCTATTGAGCCTTCAAAGAAATGTTTTGCACATTTGCGAATGTTGAAACATTATTTAAATTTTTTTAACATTTCCCTTATTTGATGGGTGTTAGGAGAAAGATTGTTTTTTGTTTAAAAGCGTGTAAAAAATTAATAAAGTACTATGGGAAAAGAAAGATTAATTAACATGGCCATTCTGTAACTAGAGCAAAAAATTTAAAACCGAATTTATATTACCAAAACAATTGACGAATTCGTAAAAAATAAAGCAAGACAGAAATTCATGTAAAAAAATTTTTTTTTTAATAAATTTATTTAATGTGTTATGATATGGAATTTTTTATTTTCTTTTTGGATATAACTCAATGGGAGTTTTCTTGAAACTTTTTTCTTCCTTGAGTTTGAAGCCCCCGAAAATTTTACCGCTTGGGGCCCCCACTTGACTTAGTTCGCCACTGGGAGAAGTAAGCTCCATACGAGAAAAATTGTGACTAAGCAATGGAAAGTAAAAATTTTTTGATTTCTCTCATTTGAATTAATATTATTAAGAACATGATGAACACATATAATGTTCAAAATACATTCTTTAATCATTAGATTCATGTTAAACCATTTGTAAAAAGTATGTGCTTTGGTAATAGGCAAATTAAATTTTGAAAACGAGCTTTATTTTAAACAGCATATAACAATAACTCCAAAATATTCCTAAAAGAATGTACTAATAGAAATAAGCAAAAGGCATTTGCAAACTATTTTTAGATGAATTCGAACAATCTTATCATGGAGCAAGAGTTAGTACTTTTTACTATTAACACTAGAAGTAGGGAAGTGATCAGTATGACCGCAAATTAATTTTAACGATGTATAAACATATTATTTTCCCGCCAAGAGCCGTGGTAGCCTGTTTGCTAGAGGAGCGGATTAGCAATCAAAAGGTTTGGAGTTGGAAACTTGAACCAACCAAAGGCTTCTTCAGAGGCTTGTGTCACAAACCAAAGGCTTCCCTTTGGTTTGTGTCTGTTTGGGGACATTCAAATGAGAGAACAGTAAGGTGTGTCATAGTTATCGTGCATTCTCTTGAAAAGAACGTGAGAAAGTGTGGAAACAAAACACTACACGAAATATGGCATTGGGACTATCACTTTTTCCAACGAAGAATTTATAAGAAAGCTAGCTCCATTTTGTTTATGAAATAATAAAATTCCTGTGTTTACACTCTGTGTTTCAACACTCTTCCGAAATATTACGAACATCTCTTGCCAGACCGGGATTCGAACCAAGGACCAAGAAGACGTGCTTGGATAAGGGATTATTCCAATTTCCGATACAGTTACGCTCCTTCATTACTCGCCGACACTAGATCAGTTTTTGTTTACGCACACCCACAAAGAATTGTGTAATTTTTCCAGACGTTGAGTAATAAGTTTAATTTTGAGATATTATTCCACATTGAGTAGTGTTTAGAGATTCTGTACATTTGTTTGAAATCTCATACCCGGTAAGTTTAGAGAGAGAGAGAGAGAGAGAGAGAGAGAGAGAGAGAGAGAGAGAGAGAGAGAGAGAGAGAGAGAGAGAGAGAGAGAGAGTTTGTTTAAAAAATACTATAAAACGTCATAAATTCTTGTTTGTGATGCCTCTACCCTTTAACTAAAGCAACTTCAAATAATAAATGCGAGGGAAACTTTACGAACTAACCCTGTGGTTAGGATGGACATTTTTAAACCATCCATAAATTTCTATGGAAAGGGGACTGTGGGGAGGTGAATTATTAAATTATGAGCCAAGGTTTCTTTTATAATACAGAACAGAAAGGCGGCATATTACAGTATAGTCGGGGAGTCTCCTTCGATTATTGGTTTCTTATTTTTATATCATTAAATTGAAACAATTAAGGCTTTGTAAGCCGTGGAATATTTTTTTGTAATGTGTGGGGTTGGTTGTTGAATTTACCTTGCACTGGAAGCAACAAACACACGGGTTATTGGCGACGGTCCGGGATCAATCACAAAGGGAAACATCCGAGGGCAATACTTGGTAATTTTGAGCCACTGTCCGATGACGAGGTGAACACCTGAGTTGGTACCCACTCTCCAAAAGTTTTACACCGCACCGAAATTCGAAAATTTGAGGCCACGGCAGATTTAACGTGAACGAGTCCCCACCTGCACGACGGTCTTTTAGTTAGTTGGAATTCCCAACCCTCCGTTTGGTAATCCGCGACTCTTATCAAACAAGATTACCGCGGCCCCTACAAGGCGGGCTATGATAAAGAAACTGTGTGTGTGTGTGTGTGTTTCTAATACTTTTAAAAACCTTCTCGTAGTCGCATGGTTAGCAGTGTTATGCATTTCCAATGAGAAGTCAAATAATTTGTTTTGGCATCCCGTGAGCTCGACGACACTAGATCAGTTCTTGATTACGCAAACTCACAAAGAATTGTGTACTTTTCCCAGACGTTGAGTTATAAATTTAGTTTTGAGATTTTATTCCACATTGAGCATTGCTTAAAGATTCTGTACATTTGTTTAAAATCTTACTTCCGGTAAGTTTATATATAGTTTTTTTAAAAATACTATAAAACGTCATTAATTTGCGATGTCTCTACCCCTTAACTAAAACAGCTCCAAATAATAAATGCGAGAGAAACAAAAGTTATTCCTATTGTGCGAAAGTATCGATGGTTGATGAGACATTGACTTTTTTCAAATTAAACTTGCGTCAAATTATTTTTAAAACAGTCATCGAATCGATCAAGCTCTTGCACATTTTCTCAGACGGTTGTGGGGCACAAAAAAAATCCATTCCACTGTTAGCATGTGCTTTGCATTAGTTTCTCAGAGACATTCGTTTCTACCTTGTGACCGCGATTTCGCAGTTCCATGTTGCGACCAATGGTCACTTACGCTAGGTCCTGTCTGAGGATTTCCTGCGCTGAAACTCGCATGAAAAAACAGAATCACTCCAAAACATCGCCCTTCGAATAGCTACAGACAGCCCATTATTCTACCGCAATATAAAAATTAGGGAATAACTAAACATGTACGAGATCAAAGAATTTATGATTAAACTCAATACCAATTTCTACGCAAAACTCTCCAACCATAATAACGAAGCTATACTCCAAATCCCAGATACGACTACCGTAGAAAAAAATGTTGTTCAAAAAACGAGATCCGCTCTAAATAAATTAAATTGATGTTTGTTCATTCCTTTTCCTTTTCCACTCCAAAATTGATTCAGAGTATGCCTCAGGGCTCAGTAGCACCGACCGGATGTACCATTGGAATCTTTCCCAATGGGGGTACAGAAGATTTCTCAGAAAAGTGTCTACTTAGGTCAGCCGTCCGGCCTTTTGTCAAGACAGCTGCGGACATCCATCCCCGTAGGCAATAGCTCATTCTTCCCTCTCACACAGAAGTTCCAAAATTTCGTGTCCTCTAATGAGACCCCCCCCCCCCTATGTGAGGGTCCGGATCTTAGGAGAGATAAAGATCCCAAATCACAACCCCTGCATTCTTGTCTTTGTTAGTTCTATTTGCATTTGTTTTGCATCGGGATCGTCTAGACTAGATTAGAATTTAGGTTGGAGGTTATTATAGTTGTTTGCTCGTTTTCAACTACGTACAATACGAACTGAAGGGTATGTAACTAACGGTTTGATAAAAACATAAAATTGTTACATATACATCAATTTTATACATAATTATACATATGGTTTATACACTGGGTTGTACTGAATAAAAAAAATACTGTCAATTTTTATTTTCTAAAATGGACAATTAATTTTTATGACCGTTTTCAATAGTAGTGATCAATTAACAAAATTTTCTAATTTAAAACCAGTTACATCTAAACAGATGGGGCATGAAATTTCGTTTTATTTAATTTTGGCTTATGTATGAATGAAGATTGGATTGGATGTTAGGGTTTTAAGACGCAAAGGTCATATTTGTCCAGACAACATCAAATAAATGACCGTACATGTGAATTTTTACAGATGCAGAAGAAAGAAATACTCCCGGGGTAAGTTACAGTAATCGAAACAGCATCGCCTACAACTCGTAGTTTACAAGAACAGTGGGTAAATTACTAAGCCACGGTGGAACTCAAGGCTATGGAAGGGAAGGGAGGTCTATCGGCACAAAAAAAGGCACAGAACACACAAAAGAGGCACAAATAATCTGTGTCAGAACTGATGAAATATCAAAACTATATTTGTTCAAATTCAATTCTAATAGGTTCTTCGAATTCAATTTTAAAATAAAAAGTATTTCGAGAATTTAAGAAATTTTTACAGAAATATTATTAATGGATCAAATTGTTGCATATAATGACAGTGATTGGAAATTTTCCCTCCCACTCGCTCAGATTTCACTATTTGTTTTTGTATAAAATTATAGTGTTTGGGGGAGTGCTTCTTAGACAATCTAAGATGTTTATTTTGGATTTCATTTCTTCATGGTCAGTGTTTAGAGTGTCCACTGAAAAAATATTGAAAAATCAAAACAAATCCTTAACAACAATATTTAAATGTTCGGTGCCGTCATAGTAGTGTTAAAAGTAAACTTCTCCATTTGAACAGTTGAAAGAGCATCGGATTAGCAATGGAATAAATAGAAATTAAATCGAAATCAGAATATTCAACTCCGAGAGTTATCGAAAATAAGTATGAATTCGATTTTTATTTTGAAGAAGTGATGCAGTTAGTTTATTTCTAGTCAAGATACCTTTATCTTGACCTTTAGGTAACAGTTAAAGGGTAGCACACGTTGATGGATGGTCCCAACGTGGGAAAATTATTAGGGAATCCCATGTAAAAAGTGTGGCCACTGAATATGACACATGTCTATTATTGCAGTAAGGCCTGACACCTGTTGAAAATGTTTGAAGGGGTCCTATAGATTTAACATTTTACAATTGAAGGAAGTGACACAGACCAAAGAAAAGCTTATATGAAATGATACGCTCTTGCCCTACTCACAATACTGTTTCATTGCAAACATGGTGCCTCATCTTGAGGGCGACCCCATGAAAAAGCATGGGATTCATATTTTATCAATGACAAATTTGAACAAGTAACAGTGCAAATAAAGGATCTGGGAGTGTGTACAATATGACATTTTAAGAAATTACTGGACAGTAGTAGTTATTTTTTGTTTAACCCTCCAAATGTGTGTGTGGTGGTGGGGGTTCGACGAGATATCTCGTTCATCATCAAGAGTTAACTAATTTTGCCAATGACGTTATATCTCGTGTATCAAGATCTGACAAATTTTGAAAATGACGCCTTCAACAGCTGACTAATTTTTCTAGTGGCAAGATACCTCGTCCATCAAGAGCTGATCAATTTTGCTACTGACGAGGTATCTCGTCCATTAAGAGCTGACCAATTTTGCCAATAACGAGACATCTTGTAATCAAGATATTGTATTGCCGATATTTTTAGGATGGGAGATCAAGATCTGAAGAGTTTTCTTACAATGATGAAATTTCTCGTCCGTCAGTCGGTTTTGCTACTAACGAGATACCTCATCGAGGCAATCGCCAGAAGGGTTGAGTGTAATCTCCCTACACATGTTATCCATGCCTTTCTGCATAAACTATAAAAATATTGGGATTGGGCAAGGAGTTTGGACCTCTTAAATTTGTACCGCTGTCGCCGGATACAATGGCTTTACGACCTATTGAGAAAGTCATCTCTATGTTTGGCTATTCATATTACCAGTATATTTGCAATACTCATTTATTTCATAATTAATTTGGTGAGGCCGATCCCATCCATAAAAGGGAGCCCAGTTGGAAAAGCAACGAATTAGCAACCTTTGAGCTGCGAATTCGAAACTTGGTCCAGTCTCAGACTGTCATCTACACGTTAAATCTATCGTGGCTGAAATGTCCTGGCTTGGTATGGAAGTTTAGAGAGTGGGGTGCCAGCTCAAGTGTTGTCATCATAGCAAGGCGTTATCCTTGGACTTTTACTTCGGGATAACGGCCGGACCGTCGCCAATAGGTCGTTCAGTTGCTTCAGAGCGACGCTAATTAACTACCCACCTATCCATCCATAAAGATATTGGTGAGGCAAAGGGGTAGGGTCCCTAGGGTAGGCGTCCCTGCTGTTGACGTAAGAACATCAGGTCAGATTTGATCTAAGCGGATTAACAACCCGAGGGTTGCGAGTTCAAATATTGGGATTGGGAATTTACTCAAATCTCTACCCAACTAAAGACTAGTGGACGTAGGGGCTGGTACATGTTAAATCTGTGGCCTCAGATGTCCTCACATTGGTATGGTGTCGAAGTTTGGAGAGTGAGGTACCAGCTTAGGTGTTGTTCTCGTCTTCTGACCGTGGTTCAAAAGGACGAAGCGTTGTCCTAGGATCTTTCCCTTCGGGATTGATCCTGGAACATCGTCAATAATGCGTTGCTGAAGTGAGACATTAATTAACCTCATATTAGGTTTATATTTCATATACAAATTGTCGAAATCTCTCTCGGGTGTATGAATTGTGAAATTAATTGTCGTCATGAAACTCTAGACAGAAACATTTGTAATTTTTTCAATTCTTGTTTCATTCACGCAAAAATGTTTCGGTTTTTGGTTTAAAAAACATTACCAGTGCTGTTTATAAAACTATTTGAGACTCTTGGAATGTGCTTTACTTCCATGTTGCGACGTTCCTTCTGAAGTAACAGAACGTGTTTTGGAATCAATTTTATATTTAATTTCATGTTAGCTGCCTTTCTGGCTATTCAATAATGGCCTGATATCAAAGAAAATAAAACTGATTATTTTCTCGCAATTTTTCAAGAAATAAAAATAAAACATTTAATAATTTAGTGGATGCAAAACATATTCATACCCCCAAGAAAGCATTTAGGTTTTTTTTTTAATATTAAACACTTACCTGTCCGATAGTGAGGCATAAGTTAATGGAGGACTTACATCAGCGTTCTTATAAAACTCGCAATTTCTCGTTATTTCTGAAAATGAAGAATTTGGTCTGATTAAATAATTGTATCGTTTCTTAGCTCGTAGTACCGTTTGAACACAAAACGCAAAAAAAAAAGAAAAGGGATTGTAATCTACTTATATAAAAAAAGGATGTGTTTGTGTATATTTTCTATACAAATCTACTCCGTTTGACTAATTCACACCAAATTTGCCACATTTATACTTTAGAATACTGAAGATAATGAGACGTTCCGCCACCCTAAAAGTGTTAACATTTTTACCAGTCTTATACTAAAAACTTATACAAATGACCTTTAAGGAGTGATTAAACCAAAAGCTGGTTCGTTACATACCTGTCTTTAAAAATTCTTTAACACCATGCTAGCAGGTGACTAAATTTTTTAAAATCTGAATTCCTCAAATCAAAAGTGTATAGCTTTTTTTATTTTATCTCTGCCATATACTACCATTTAATTATAAACCTTTCAGTTTCAGATAAGAAGCAAAATATGTTTCAAGATAAATTTGTCGCATAATGCCTCAAGAGGATACAGCAGAGTTGACGTCTGTCTGTCCTCTATACAGATCTACACGGTTTGACCAGTGAACTCCAAATTTGGAAAACACTTATTCTTCATAACTCTGGGGGTGACGTAGGCAACATATTAACCCCAGTTCTATTTGACCTAGGTGTTCAGTGGGATTTAAAAACAATTCGAAATCCTCAAGGGAATTACATTTTTAGATTATTTTTACGATCACTGAAGAATTCACACCAACCATATGGTAGGTACATTCATCCTGTAGAAAACATTGGCTCTTATATATTAACCCCTGTTCTATTTTTCTTAGGTTTTGAGAGGGGTAAAACAATTTCTGTGATCCAAATTGGAGTAAAATATTAAAGATATATAAATAATATATATATATATATATATATATATATATATATATATATATCACAATTCGACCAATTCACAGCAAATTTGGAACACTCATTATTTGACTACTGTGCTTAACACATGCTATATACAGTTGCAGATTTAGGGGGCTATAGCCAAAAGCTGCTCTAAGTTTACTTTCTAAAATAACTTATTCAATTTGAAGCTTCGCACTATTATGTGAAAAATCATTATTGCCTTTGTATTTCTGAAAAGGTGCTACATGCAAAATATAAAACCTACTGAATATACCACCAACTAATAATAATCAGCAAGCTGTCTGCTCCCTTAACCAAATGAGGAAATAATGTAATGGGTGAAATGATCAGATGTTTATCAATGTTGCACTTCTATTATGATTATCTGAACCAAAAGAAATTCATTATTGATGACATGAAATGATCACCAAAAACAAACATCATTTAGTTATCAGGAAACATAACAGTTGTTTTGATGAAAAAGTCAACAATGTGAATTTATAATCATGGTGCAGGGAAATTCTTTACAGGCTCAGGTGAATTGCTCCTGAATTTGCAAAATCTTTTACTAGCCATCTTAACTAAAGGAAATTTATTATTCATAAATACAATGATACAAAGCTCTGGAGTTGCATCCTGAAAAAGAAAAATTCCTTCTGTTTACCCTTATTCTGAAAAATGAAAAATTAATTACGTATCCTCTTTTGCATAAAAATACAATGATACAAACTTTTCCAACAGAATCCTAAAAACAAGAATTGTTTCTTTTTGCACACTGATTTTTTTAATAATTACACTCAAGTAGTTGCCATGCTTTTCACCTACCTTAATTTTAAGGGCATATCTTGAATAGCTACATCTCGAATTTCCCCATTTAAAACGCTGTCTTGTCTTCTCAACATTTAATGAAACTAATTTATTGCTAGATGGGCAATCAGTAGCTACAGAGTTTAGTTCTATCTGTCTGGTTAAAGTGAGGAGGGCATGAAATTAATCAATCTTCCAGAAGATTTAAAGCTTTACAGATATGATTTTTCTATAATTGAATGGAATCTTTGTAATTTTGAGCAGAAGTTGTACCGCAGGGTTCATAAAAATGAAACTTTTCCAACCAATAGAACCCAGATTATTTTCATTTAAAGGTATAAATAAATATTCATTATGAGCAAATTGTTCTCCAGCCAATTGAGATAATATTTCATTAGTCTTGTAGATATAATATGTTTCTAAGCACCTGGCAGCTGAGGAATTCGTGCCACAAAGAATCATAAAAATCCATCAATAACACTGTCAGGAAAATTTGAGACTCCTCAACCCTGGAATGCTCTGACAAAACAGTGATCCTACCTCCAAGGTTCTTTCTACTGGAAGTTGGAAGGCTATATTGTTATATTGCAAACTAGGAAGTTTAGTGAAAAAAAGTGAACTTGTTATATCCAAGCCTCATCTAAAGAATGAATATGGAAATAACGTTACACATTTAATAATATTTTATGTACAATATTATAGAGATTAATACCTGCATTGAACAGAACCTTCTGTAACAATTGTAGAAACCAGTTCAACAGCCTTCCTTGGGCTTAGGTGGATCACATGTTGAATTAAACTCTCAGATGAAGAATTGAGATGTAAACTGGGCAGCCTTACCATACTACCTTTCCAAGTGACTGGGATTTGCTATACTACCTTTCCAAATGACTGGGCCTTGCCGTACTACCTTTCCAAATGACTGGGATCTACAAAAAGAAATATTTTGCTTCTTTTGGCAGTAGAAAAACATCCTGTGGTTTAGAAGATAATTTTTTGTGCCATACTACCTTTTCAAGTGTACCTTTCCAATAACTGGGATCTACAAAAAAATATTTTGCTTCTTTTGGCAGTAGAAAAACAGCCTGTGGTTTAGAAGATAATTTTTTGTGTTCACTTTCTGAAGAAAAGGTCTCATAGCTTGTTTTTCAAGGGAGAGGTAGTTATCGGTAGATAATATAGCTGAAATCACAATGCACGTCTCTTGAATACAGTTTATTATGTTTTACAACAGTTCCTCAAATTTTGAGAAGCATTTCTCAAGGCAATCATAGGTGTTATTGGTGCCTACATGACCCATAATCAAGTTACGATTCTTTGTTTTCCGTTACATGCTCAATGGTGATTCCTGGAAAAGCTAGAATATATATTACATTACCATGTCATTGTGATGGTAAATACTGATTTTTCCGTAATGATTTCTGATTACTCCGTATTTGACCATCGAATCCACACCAGTAATTAAAACCTTCATAGTTAAGTTACACTATAATTTTTGGACAATTTACAGGTAGGAAGAGCAATTAAGAGAAGGGCAGAAACTAGTCAAAGAAAACAATCAAAAAAGACTGCAGCACAAATGCAATCACTCAATTTTTAAAATGCAAAATGAACTCATAAAATAATTCAATTAAGAGTAAAAATCACGAAAACGAACAATGGAAACACAACAAAGCGAAAAGTAAACAATATTTGAGAACTGACAAATACAAGAAATACAGATTACACAAAAATTAATATCATAAACAAAATAACTTTTAAAATAACGAAATATTTTGTGAAAAAAGGATAAACGATTCCAGGCAAGCTTCGCAATATCAAGGAGCGTAATCAAATCCACCGACAGGGACTGAGCGACGAGCGTCGTGAGCGACTGGCGTGATTTTCCACTACAATGCATTCCAAAATCGAAATTGGCTTAAATCGAATTGGCTCCCATGCCAAAAAAGTTTTTGAGCCAAGACCGCAAAATCTATAGCAACCTCCGAAATTCTATAGCAACCTAGTGTGCCCCTAGGCGCTGCATTTCGCACCCAAAAGAAACTTTCCCAATAAAATGGTGAAGCATCTGGAGACCTTCTTATGGAAATTTTCGTATTTTTATGTTAAAAATCACACGATATATTGATACCTTTTTCGTAGAACATTGATAAAATTATTGGTGGAGTGGTAGCAAACGGGACATTAGCGCCAAGGCGTTTGTTTTGGTCGCCAAACCAAGATGGCGGAGATCGTCATAACAAGATGGCGCGGTGTCCATGTAGCAAAATTCACACTGTGAACCCTTGCATAAATGGATTAGATAGTAATTTCTATGGATTTGATAGTACTTTTTTGCGAAATGGTATAGAAAAATGAAACTTACACTCATTTTGTCGCCACATTGTAAATTCTGTTAATTTCTAGCACGAAGCTATTCGATGCACGAAAGAATATTCGTCTTATAATGGAGGAAGATGCCCGGATAATCCCTCTCAACGGTCTCAATGTCACCGTGTTTTAGCGGCAGTAAGTACATCTGCAAATTTGCTACTGCCGACATTAGTTACGGGAAGAGTACCAAACTCCTTGAATATGCAATCCTTTCGGCAATATGCTGCACATTCCGCTGGTGAACCACGATCAGCCTCAAAATACGAATCATTGTCAAGCTTCTTGATCTCGAATATTCTACGCCGTTGTTTAAAATAAATATAGCCTTGCCAATGGACGCGTTTAGTCTTCGGACAGATCTTCCTACCGAAGCAAATATATTCATGGCAATCCGAGATCGCGAACGGCTCATTCTCAACTTGAAAAGAAGTAAACAACAACCTTTACAACAAAAAAACACGGTAATTAACTGGTAATTTTCAGTTAACGTCGTACTAGAGTAACACAACGGGCTTCAAAAAAAAAAAGACAAAGTAGTTAAACAAGAAAAAAATGCACGAGGAACGATAAAACACAGACCACGGTGGAACGATAAAAAACAAAGTGGCGGATTAAGCGTCGTTATCTCTTACCGTTAAACGAGAAAAAAAAATCTAAACCAATCAGAGCACGTTTAATTTCACTTCAAAACACGGTTTAATTCCAATCAGATAACGTATTTAATTCTAATCTTCTCAATAGGGTTGCCATAAAAACAGCCAAAGGAAAGGTTACCACTTTGGCGAGAAAAAAAGACTGTCCCGTTTGCTACCACTCCACCAATTTATTAAAAATTTTGAATCTAGCAAATGTTAGTCACTTTCATTTCAAATAAAATCGTTTTAAACAATGTTGTTTTATAGTATGCGT
Source organism: Metellina segmentata (assembly GCA_947359465.1). Classification (NCBI taxonomy): domain Eukaryota; kingdom Metazoa; phylum Arthropoda; class Arachnida; order Araneae; family Tetragnathidae; genus Metellina; species Metellina segmentata. Next base: position 7,585,489 of record OX375882.1, read on the forward strand.
GAGAAACACATTGTTTGGTTTAACAACAAATTATTTAAGGATAGTCTTGAATTACACTAATATCCCGCTAATTCAAACCCCCCGCTCATCCGAGTTTGGTTAATCCGAACCATCTGTTTTTAAAATTTGTGAAACAAAATACAGTAAATCGGTGACAACATATATTACAATTATTGAAATAAAAAACATCATTGGTAAGAATGCAGATACATTCAAATTTTTAGATTATCATTAAATTAAAAAGAATAGAAAAATAGTCACTAAAACATTTGGACAAAATTAATCAGATATTGCTGTGATAAATACATATAAACATTTTCCTAATTGATTCTTCAAAAAACATATTCTAAGTTAAACATAAAAAAAAAATCAAGTGAATAAAAATTTCACTTTTGTCGTGCATTTACGTATATTTCCGTGTATACAACACATCCTTCTTAAGAAGGTTTATCACAAGGGATCTTTTACGTTGGGTTGGCGTGGAAGTTTTCCGCGTTTGCACGTGCGGGTTTTGACAGTACCGAAAGAGAGTATTTTCTCATCGGCGGCCCGGCGTTCCGTTTGATCCATCGACACAGCTGGAGTTTCCGTCGGTTCCCTAATCCCATGTCTGGGATGAAGATTTGCTGTTGGGAACCCAAGTCGGTTACAAACGGTTTTTGCATCTGTGTGGGGGTGTCATGAGTTCTGTGGAGGACATAAACATCTCTCGAGGGCTCGGAATCCCCCCCCCCCGTTCTCGTTCGCATCTGCGGACCCAAGAGAACGGGGACTTGAGGATTAGACTGATTCTAGATTCGACGAGAGACCGACGTCTCTGTTTGCCATTGTTGCTTTGGCTCCAGGCAGGATCTCGATTATCGATGGCTGTGCCCTTAATTAATCTTGTGAATTTACCTGTAAATATTTAATTGATCTAAATAAATAGTTTAATTTTAAACCAGCTGTCTGTCTAATTCTTACATGAAGGTACAATATGGTAAAAAAGTTATTGTACACACAGATCATAAACCTCTAGTGTCAATTCACAAGAAAAATGTTGTAAAAATCATGTATAGTAGGTTACAAAGAATGAAACTTAAGCTTCTTAAATATGATCTTTATGTTATGTATGTTCCAGGTAAATATATGTATGTTGCAGATTTGTTATCTAGATCTTATATTAATGAGTATGATCAAGATGATTTTTTGAAAGAAATTGTGCATTGTGTCAAGGCTGTAAGACATATACATGTAACAGATAGAAAATTGAAGGAATTTCAGGAGTGTACCTTAAAAGATCCAGTGTTAAACATAATAATTACCTATTGCCAAAATGGATGGCCAGATTGTAAAAAAGATGTTGATGATAATGTAAAATTTTATTTTAAAATGAGAAGTGATCTATTTGTTGAAGATAATGTTGTATTTTTAAATGGTGAAATTGTAGTTCCTTTAGAGTTAAGAAATGAAATGCTGTATAGAATTCATAAAGGTCATTTTGGTATGGAAAAAACTAAAATGAGAGCTAGAGAAATTCTTTACTGTCGTGGTATGTCGAGTGATACTGAAAAATTGATTTCTAAGTGTTCTGTTTGTGAAAGATATAGTTCTAAAAACTGTAAAGAACCACTTGTATCCCATCAAATTATGTCTTTACCTTTTGAAAAAGTTGGATGTGATATTTGTGAATACGGTAACAAAGATTATTTTGTTGTAGTGGACTATTTAACTAAATGGTTAGAAATTGTTCCTATTGCTAACAAACAAACTAGTGAAATAATGGATAAGTTAAAAGTTATTTTTAGTATCCATGCTATTCCCCGTTATTTGGTTGCAGATAACATGCCCTTTAGTTCCAAGGAATTTAGAAAATTTGCTAAAGAGTGGGATTTGAGATCATAAATAGTAGCCCTAGATATCCCAAGTCTAACGTACAAGCTGAGAGTGGTGTCAAAATTGCTAAAAGTATCATAAAAAAGTGTAATGACTTGAATAAGGATATTTATACTGTTCTTATGGAATATAGAAATACGCCTATAAAAGATGCTGAGTTTTCCCCTTCTCAAGCTTTAATGAGTAGAAGAGTTCGAACTAAAATTCCAATTAACAGAGATTTGTTAAAACCTGCAGTTCAGTTAAATGTTAAAGATAAAATTGTAAACAAACAAAATCAGAGTAAACATAATTATGATAAAAATGCTAAAACTTTAGGTGAGTTACATAAAAATCAAAACGTATTGATTCGTAATGGTAAGAAATGGGAAAGAAGTGTATTAGTTAAAAAAGATGGAAAACCTAGAAGTTATTGGGTTAAGTGTCAAAACAATAGAATACAAGAAGGAATAGGGTTCATCTAAAACCATCAAACAACAAACCGTCTTTTGATTTTAATTATGATGTTGATAATAGTGTAAACGAAAAATCAAATGTAAAAAGTAATGTAAGTACAAAATCTGTGTCTGATAAAACTAATAACCTGTATGTAACAAGATCTGGAAGAACTGTGAAACCACCTCAAAGATATGGATATTAGAATTGAGTCATTGTAAATGTTTGTGTTTCATGATCTTTTAAAGTTTAAATATTAATATTGTTTAATTTGATTTGTTTTATGTTTAAGTAAGATCCCTTGTGGTAATTGGTAATTTTTTTGTTTACGTCGTACTAGAGCAACACAACGGGCTATTGACGACGGTCCGGGATCAGTCCCTTAAGGGACTCCTTAGGTGCCACACGGAAACTAGCGGTGTCGGGACCACTCCCCGGCTGCCCTAGGCCAATACCTGTACGCTAACGAAAGAAGGCTATCTGGCGGACGGCAAGGGTCTGCAAGACTCCATAGATGATGGTATCGGCGGCCCACGGTACCGGGTAAACAGGGATGTCGGGGCAGCCTGCTGTTCCGTTGGGCTACTCAGGAATGCCGATAGGTTCCTAGGAGATGCCTGGGTGTGCGTCTCTGATCACCCCTCGGCACGAATCTATGAAGAAAACTTTTCCGGCTCAAAACGGACCTAAGGTTGACTGATATCATTGAGCCGGACCACATATCTTCAGCGCACACATTCCCGGGTCGACCACGTCCACTCCCTATCGTGTTCATCCTGGGCAGATAAGGGTTTTTCGGACGGCGTGTCACTAGGCCCACTTCTAATATTTCTCATTAGAGGCTTTCCCTAGCTTCGGCTAATCCGCTGTGGGTTTTCAATAACTCGGTACGGAGGGGTCTGCTTCCATTCGAAGGAAGAAGGAAGTCCCTTAAGGGAAAGATCCGAGGACAACACCTCGTAATTTTGAACCACGGTCAGATGACGAAGCAACTCCTGAGCTGGCACCCCACTCTCCAAACTTCCACGCCAACCCAACGTAAAAGATCCCTTGTGATAAACCTTCTTAAGAAGAGAGGTGTTGTATAACTGTATCTATAACTGTGGTAGCATTACGTAATAGCCGTGTGGCACGCTGTATATACCTTGTTCGTTCCTGTTGCTCTGCCTGTTGTGTGTTCTTCTCGTATTAATAAAGATCTTAAAACAGAAACAAATGTTAAGCTTCTAACTTGCAATGTTAACATTTAAATAATACCAACTCTGAGGGCTGGATTTGTTATGGTTGATAATAATAAAAATATTCATATATAAAAAAACTAATTTCTCCTCATCTTAGCACTCCACCCTGGGGATATGCTCCTTCATTCAGCTGCCTTATTATTTTTGCATATTTTGATGATGTACATAATGTTTTTTAACTTTTTATATTATGCAATAAAATAACCATGAATATTCATTTTTATTTAAAATATTTAATATAACTGATCAGTATAAAACATTAGTTTTTATAACCATGAATTTAAAAAAAAATAACATTTAAGAAAAAATTCTACTAAATATTAACCAAAGAACTCATTCTTTTACAATTAAATCAGCTTATCTGCTGTGACGAACTGTGGTAGCATTACGTAATGAGGTAAATATTTTTGCTAAGAACATTTGTATGTATAATTGAGTGGTTGCAAGTTAAAAAAATACCTTGGCTGAAATTTTTGGAAAGTATAGTTATTTTCAAAATTGTTTCCGTTGAAATTTTAAAGTAAACGTCAGTTGTTGAATCTAAACACTGTTACCATTTGAAATTTTATCAGATTTGCTAGAAGCTATACTTGGTATCGATTGTAAAACTTGTGTTAGAATTATTTTGGAATTTAGTGTATATTGTGTTATTATAGTGTTGTATTGTGTCAGTATTGGTAGTCCCTAGTAGTAGTAGTATTTTTGTGTAGAATTTTGTAAGGGCAGAGTAAAGCATTAAAAATGGCATTTTTAGCAAGATATCGTAAGGCAGATTTGCAAAACCTGGCGTATGAGTTAGGTATCGACCTAGGTCCAAACGATAGGGTGGTTGACATAACCACAAAGATAACCGAGAGCCCACAGTATGATGAAGAATGGGTAAAGGCTCAACTACAGGTTATTATAGAAGAAAGGGCTAGAGCTTTAGAGGCAGAAGAACGGGCTAGGGACATAGAGGCAGAAGAACGGGCAAGGGACATAGAGGCAGAAGAACGAGAACGCGTTAGAATGTTCGAATTAGAAAAACTTAGATTGGGACAAGACGCGGAAAGGAACAGCTTGGGATTAGGTCCATCTGAAAATCCTAGGCCAACGAAAAACCTAAAAACGGTTATGCAAAAATTTGACCCTGAAAAATCAGACATGGCCTTGTATTTTACTTTGTTCGAAAGACAGGCTAGGAAAAAGGGCATAGAGGAGGTCGATTGGGTTACACACCTTCTCTACTTACTCCCGATTGACATCGCCGAGATAATTATGCGAGAGCCCCTCGAAAGATCCGAAAATTACGAACATATTAAGAGTGTCCTCCTAGGTAGGTTTAAATTAAACCCGGAAACCTTTCGAAATAAATTCACGCAGCATCAGAGACGTCCCGGAAAGATCTAGTCTTTGAGCTAAAGAGCTATTTGGAGGGTTGGATAGAAGGAGTTGGTGTAAGGGAATTTGAAGACCTTAAAAGTCTAATGATCACCGATCAAATTAAAAAGAGAGTTTCTCCCGAGATAAGAGAACACTTAATTGATCAGTGGGCGACCATAGTCGACCCGGAAGAGCTAGTACAAAAACTAGACCAGTACGAAGCTGCGAGACGTACTGTGAGGAAACCTTTCGTCACTAGGCCCCCAGAAAGACGTTTTCTGGATAAGACTTGAATAGAAAACAAGCCCACCACCGTCAGAAAAATTGAGCTCGAGAAAAACGACCGCCCAAATTGGAGAAATTCACCTCCAAATCAATCAAATTGGAGAAGAAACGACCGCCCGTATTGGAGAAATGCACCTCCAAATCAATCCTATTGGAGAAAGAAGTTCGAACGGCGAACTGCACCCGCGTGTTACATATGCCATTCAACGAACCATCTAAGGCCACAATGCCCCGAGCTGAGGAAAACCCAAATTCACGAACGCGTGAATCATTTGGATATTCAGAAAAATTTTGCCCCTTCGTTTGCCCCCTATCTTAGTGAGGCAGTAATAAATGGTGTAACCACCGTAGTATTGAGAGATAGTGGAACCAGTTTCGATGTCTCTCCAAATCACTTGGTGAGACCAGATGATTATACCGCAGAAACCGTTTGGTTGAAACAGGCGCTGGAAAATAATTATCAATGTTTACCAGCGGCGAAAATTTGTATTGAAAGTGAGGAATTCGGAAGGGTAGTTACAAAGGCCGCCGTGGTCGACAAAACCGTCAAACTAAACCATTATCTTTTGGGAAATTCGACGCAAGAACTGCTCGAGGAGATAAAGAGGAAAACCCGGCTAGTTTGCGCGGTAATGACCCGCATTAAAAAGAGGATTGAAAAGGTCAGGCAGGACGGGGAGGTCGGGATATCCCCCCAAAACTATGGGTCGAACGCTGAGAAAGGGATCCCCCGCGTTGAGATTTCGCCCGAAAGGTTATTGAAGGTTTTATGTTTGGAGTCGGGATTGGATTGGGAGAAAAATCTTCCGGCAGCTCAAACATTAAGGACAGTGACTCATGAGTCAACAAATTTTAGTCCAGCTGAGCTCGTACACGGGAAGAACCTTAGAACACCCGAGACTTTAGTGTTCGAACATTGGGTAGAGCCAGAGGAAGAAGGAAACGTCGTGACCGAGTATGTGTTCGAATTGATTAATCGTTTGAAGCGTTGTCAGGAATTAGCCTATGAGCGAGTTTCGGACATGCAAAACAAAAGGAAAATTTGGTACGATAAAGATGCGGTTCTGAGAACGTTTAAAAAGGGAGACAAGGTGTTGGTCGTAACTGCTTCCAAACCCAACAAATTGTCTGTTAGTTGGATTGGCCCTGGTGTGATCGAGAGTCAACTCTCGGACACCAATTACATAGTTAGAATGCCAGGAAAAACAGAGAAAACTCAGGTGTTACATGTAAACTTACTTAAACCATACCATAAGCGAGCGGAGGTAGTTGACTTGTTGATTAGTGGAGAGAGTACCGAAACGTCAGAATCGGATCTAGAGATAAATTACCCGACGTCAAATCCAAATGTTTGATTTCGAGGAAATAGTACGAGACAGTAATTTAACTGAGAGGTGTACCCCTGAACAAATCGCGAGACTGAGGACGCTCTTATTATCACATAAGAAAATATTTTCAAATTATCCAGGTAGAACCGATTTGATAGTACATGATCTGGACTTGATAAGCAGCCAACCCGTGAGATCCAAACCGTATAGAACGTCGCCTCGGCAAACTGAAATTTTGAAAGCCGAAATCAAGCGGATGTTAGACCTCCAGTTAATTGAGATAGGAGAATCGGATTACACTTCGCCGATGATATTGATGGAAGCGCAGGGCAAGGATACGAGGCTGTGTGTGGACTATCGTAGATTAAATTCGATAATCAGGACTGAATATTTTCCCTTGCCAAATATCGACGAAAGAATAGAGAAGGTATCAGCTGCAAAATATATCACAGTAATTGATCTGACAAAAGGGTATTGGCAGATCCCATTAAGCCCGAAGGCTCAACGATTAGCCGCTTTTGTAACAACGTTTGGCACCTATCGCTCGTTGGTTCTCACTTTTGGTCTAGTAAACGCCCCTTATTGTTTCTCCAAATTCATGTCACAACTTTTACAAGGATGTGGCGAGTTTAGTGTTCCATATTTAGATGACGTAGCCATATTTTCAAATACGTGGGAAGATCATCTGAAACACATAGATCTGGTTTTAAAGAAAATCGCGGGGGCTAAGTTAACAATTAAACCCTCAAAATGTAGGTTCGCGCAAAGCAGCGTAAAATATTTAGGGCATGAAGTCGGCGGAGGTCTTAGGTCCCCTGCGGAAGCTAAGACAAAGGCAGTTCTGGAATTTCCGGCCCCAAAAACGAAAACACAAATACGCTAATTTATAGGTTTGTGTGGTTTTTATGTGCCAGATACATCAAAAATTATGCGATCATCGCAGAACCCTTAACCCGCGCATTAAAAGGGAAGCAAAAAAGGGAGGAAATACAATGGTCATCTGAAATCGAAACCGCGTTCCAAACGCTAAAGACCAAACTCACCGAGAAACCTGTACTGTATGCTCCTGATTATTGAAAGGAATTTATTTTACAGACTGATGCATCAGATAAAGGGTTAGGAATTATTATGGCCCAACGAGGACCAGACAATAATGAACATCCGATCTTGTTCTTGAGTCGGAAGTTTAGTGAGAGTGAAAAAAAATTATCCACGACAGAGAAAGAGTGCTTAGCTATCATTAGTAGTATATACATGTTGACAACTACGGCAAAACCACTAAGTGGCTGTGTTTGATAGCCAGTATCTGGTCATGCGGCAAAACCAGTAAGTGGCTGTGTTTGATAGCCAGTATCTGGTCATACGGCAAAACCAGTAAGTGGCTGTGTTTGATAGCCACTAACTGGCTGTGAAGCACAGCCGCTAAGCGGTTGTGTTTACAAGTGGGTTGTTAATTCCTTTGGAGATCAAAACCGAGACAGCAGAGAATTTTGTAATGAAGGAAAAAGAACAAACTCACCGCATGGTGCTGGGTAGTTAATGTAAAAGAGTTTACCATGTCAATACGCCCATAAATTTGATACTATGAAACAAAATTACGCGCATATTGGCATGGCAAACTACTTTTGTGTTTACCTTTCGTACAAGAACTGAGGAGAAAAATAAGTATTAAAATGAGGACTTACCATCGGATGAAGAGGTTGTGTTGTTATACTTAATTGCAGTCAGTTAATGTAAAATAGGAAAAAATAACGAACTTACCAAGCACTGCACGGCTAAGTAACAGCTTGTAAGACATCCAAAATGTGAGCATAGAAATGCACACACTCACATCTCGGATATCCTACAGGCCCCCTCGGCGTTGGACCTGTTGTCCACTACCACATAGGAGTAGGACAAGTGAAATGTTATTTTTGAAACGGGCATTTGTTCCCGAGTTCAGAACAGTTTTACCAAATGATATAGTGAAATGTTCCCGAAACCCACTCGAGCATTTGTTCTCGAGTTCGGAAACAGTTTTACCAATCGACTTCGGGACTTTTCTGTCCGCGATCGAAAAAAGGAAATGTTCCCGAAACCCACTCGAGCATTTGTTCTCGAGTTCGGAAACAGTTTTACCAATCGACTTCGGGACTTTTCTGTCCGCGATCGAAAAAAGGAAATGTTCCCGAAACCCACTCGAGCATTTGTTCTCGAGTTCGGAAACAGTTTTACCAATCGACTTCGGGACTTTTCTGTCCGCGATCGAAAAAAGGAAATGTTCCCGAAACCCACTCGAGCATTTGTTCTCGAGTTCGGAAACAGTTTTACCAAGCATGACTTCGGGGTTTTTCTACCCCGATCGAAAAAATGTTTACTGAAACCAGATCGAGCATTTGTTCTCGATTTAGGAACAGTTTTTGAAAATCTGCCGGCCTGAGGAACCCGCTATAGAAATAATTGAATTATATTCACAATTATTTACTATAGCCAGGCCTCCAGGCTCCTCTTCGAGGAGGTCCTGTTTTATTGAAAAAGCACAAAGCATGAAAAAGCATACAAAACATGAAAAAGCAATTACAAAAGAAGTTATGATATGCAAATGTGCAGACACATGTGTACAAATTACCACTGAGCTCCTCTTCGAGGAAGCCCTCGTTTTCTCGAAAAAGCACAAGCAAAATACAAAAGAATTTATAATACAAAAACACAAAGTTGTGTGTGCATACATTATAAATTCATTACTATATACTAATTAAGCATAATCATAGCATAAACATGGACGAGTATAAAGCTGGACAGTGGCTAAATATAAACACACCATGTTGTTGGTCTATGTTTAGCCATTGTCTAAAGCACATAGAAAACAAAAGATCTGAAATACAGGGTCTTGTTTTATGTCTTATCAATTAAAAAATGTCCGTATGCCAGGGTTTGAACACCATCGCACATTACATATTTTTTATCATAGTAAGCAGAAAGTCCAATTTTATTTTGTGCAACCGTATAAAGCTCATGCTTTTTGGAAACAATAGAGCATTGTTTTCCTCTCATTTGAGATTCATTTTGTAAAACTAATTTATAACGCTCAAGAGTATAATCGCGTAGTGTAGATTTTTTAACGCCTTTAGCTGTTTTTTTACACTCGGAGCCATAAGAAAAGGCATACATTTTTGCTTTCAGGCCAACAAACTCTCTAATAGGTTCAACAGTTTCGGCTTTTAAAAATCCTAGTTCACCCTTATTCGTTAGATCATGCAAGAAGTGGTTTTCAGGGTAATTGCTTAAATCTAAAATAGAGCGAAATTTTGTTTGCATGTCTATGTATGCATTTTCGGTTTGTAAAGAAATGTATAACGAATCAGTGTCCATGTATAACAATTCACAGTTTTTGTTATAAAACTTTTTAAAATGATTGTAGTAAAGCTTATACATGTGGAGCTTTGATAACTCCAAAATGCAAAAACCCGCATAAACAGGTTTGTCCAATATAAGATTAACTTTTTTCATTTTAAACAGAGTTAAATTCTCGTTTATTGCTTCGAAATATTCTAAAAGCGGGCTAGAAAGATATTTTTTACAATCTTCTTTCACTGTGGCTGCTTTTACCGAAACTTTTTTCCGCTGGTTAAGCATAAGTCGTCCAAAGAATGCATTGTTCATTTTTTTACAAAATGTTTTTTCGAATTCGTTGGTGGCTGCTTTTCGTTTCTCGTTGCTAAAATCAACATATTTTTTTAGCCATGGCTCTTGCTTAAAAGCCAATATTTTATGAATTTTTTTCACGATCATGCCTTTTTTAACGTAGAATTGTAGATTTAAATAATGTGTTATGTAATTACTTTTAGGATAAAAGTTGGGTGTTAGTTTTTTACATGGGAGAGTGTTCTTAAGCTGAAATTTATCGCACAATCTTTTAGAATAAGGAGAAAGCATGTCATATGTAATATTTAAATGTTCTGGGGCAAGAGGTAAATCGTTTGTTTCAAGATGTAGACTCTCCGGATAGAGCAGATCGACTTCGAGTATGAATCCTACATCAGAGAAAGCACCATAATTAAAAACATTAAAATCGTTAATTTCCTCTGAGCTTAACCAAGAAAAATTCCCCACAGGAAGAGGTCGACTCATCACGAATCCATATAAATTATTAGCATCAAGAGCTAAAATGAATTCGGATTGTTTGCTAGTCATACATATCAGGAACAAACTTATTATTTGCCTTAGCATAACGTCTACCTAAATAGCAAATGCCTCCTCTCATTTGGGATTCAAACCAGATGTAATCGTTGACGTTGTTTAAAAGTTGTAACTCAACCTTGGTAAATTTTAACCCGGCGTTCCATGTTAATTCAGCACTCGTAATAAAATGCACTGGGTCTAATTTATAATAATTCATCGCAGTTCTTCTAAAAGAAGTAAACACCTCGGCTAGCATTAGAGTATCAACATTTTGATACAGCTCTAGATAGTCCGTGAAAGTTTTACAGTTAAAAGTATGATAAACCAGCTGGGCATGTTTGTAATCAGTTTCGCTAACAGCGCAATCGGTTAAAACATTGTAAAAAGCCTTTCTAGGAGGCAATTGGCGTTCTTTTAATTTTTCGATGGAATCCAGATATGAATATGGAAATATGCCTTTTTGTTTTAATAAAAAGCGGTTTTTTTCATGTTTGTAAAAAGCATCAAAAATTTTAAAAGCGTGGTTACTGCTTTTTAAATTGTTAACTAATACATCTAGAGAAGAATCTAAAAATTGAAAAGAGTCAATAAATTTAAGCGCATCGAGAGAAAACGATGTAAATCTCTCCATATTTATGGGTATGATGTTTATTACTTTCGCAAAATTAGAAGGCAAATTTTTTAGAATAAGATGCGTGTCATAGTTTCGCGAATTATGTATGACAACAGGGACAAAGTATGTTGCTCTGTAATTTAAATTGCATGATTGGTGTGCAAGACCTCTGATTTGTCCACTACCCCAATGACAGTGATCACGCACTCTCATTTCGTTTGTTTTAAAAGGCATTCTACAAATGTGACATGTTTTAGAATCGAAAGTAGGACTAGGATTATCAATCATAAGTACTGTCCCATGCATTTTTTTCAAAATTTTTTCTGCGATATATTTTAACGTTTTCAAAAAATGTTCGATCACATTTTCTCCTACATAAAATTTGTGAAAAATGAGATTGTCTTCTATGTCAGTTACAACAACGGCATAACTAATGGCCTCATGTCGCTCGATAATGTTAGTGTAACTAGCGGAAGAAGAAGGCGAAACGGTCTGTACTTTTTTTGTTAATGCCTCGAAATCTGCGAACACACAAAACGGGTGATATAGCATTTTCGCGAGATTAGTAAATTTCAGAGTCAAATCTCTTGGCATGCTCACTTTTTGGGGGGCGATTTGTTGACATAAAATGTCATGACTGTTTAACGTAGAGCGGCGCGCGAAGCCACATAAACATTTACGACAGTAATGATGTATGCCGTGTTTTCTATTCATTAGCCTGTTAAAATGTTTAATGAGAAAATAATGTTTTTCGAAATATAGCAAATCTATGCTCGTGCATGCTTTGGGTTGATTAGACACGCGAATGGGAAAAACATCATTTTCTTCCCAACCATATACATTTATGCTTAGATTATTCATTTTTTCAAAAATGCCTATTTTAGAAATAGCCATCGGAAATTTCATGTTCTTAATTTTTAAATATTTTAGATGTTTAAAATATTTACGAGGTGAGTTGATATGAAAACTAGCAGGATAGAGTTTAGCGAGAATCGAATACAAAAAACATTTGTTTGTGCACTTAATAGAAATAAGCGCTTTTTTATTTCTTAACTTTAAAGGTAAGCTCGCCTCCTCGGAGTTCGCGATAGTTGCCGAGATGGATGTCTATGTGTTGAATATTTTTTAGAATCCAGCCACTACCGTTCCTAGTGAATGCATCAATTGAGTTAAAAATTTTGTAAAAAGCTCTATCAATCGCAGAATATATTTCAAGATGTGAAAGAATTCGTTGGGCATCACTGCAAAAATAAAAAGTGTTCAAAATTTCTTCATTTTGATGGTTTAATTTTGCCACTTTAATACCACTTGCCTTTGACAACCGATTGACTCCTCCAAACGAGGCAGGTTCTTTGGGATTAAAGTAAAGTCTTCTCATTCGTTCCATGTCTCCCATTTCGGGTTTTTAGTCTCGGCAGAAGAGAGTGAACCTGTTCTCTTCATCAATGGATTCATCTCTGAAACAGTTAACTGCTCTCGAAGTCTTTTATTGCCAATCCATTGATGCGGGATGTTAGTTTCGTAAATGCCTTTAAAAAATTTATCAAAACCTCTCGGAGGAGGTTCGATTTTCTGAGTGTCTCTCATCAGATAATTAAAAAGATCTATTGCATTGCTTCGATATTCTGGCTTCCCATTCACTTCCAATTCGTTGTTTTCATTAAATGTATAGTTTGAACTCTTCAATTTTTCCAAGATTGGTGATACATATTTCTTTAGCGATTTCGGAACAGCATATCCTAGGTATTTATAACCAGCATAGTAGGAATAGAAACATCTTCAGAAGGTTTTGTTTCGGATAATTGTATACTCTCCAACAATTCAGGAGGAATTTCAAACGGTTTCTGAGGAGCTGGAGGTTGCATCGCTCTCTGGTATTTGGGTATTAACTGAGAGAGAAGTTTAGCTCTCATATCGTCGGGCATTTCATTCTGTTGTAACAAACTAAGAATATTGTCTTCCATTCGAATTTCGGGTTTATTTAGCTGATAATATTCAGATACCAGTTCCGGTGGTACTAATGCCATTTTCTTTGACATTTTCAAATGCGTTTGCCAATAGCTTTACCCGCAATTCCTCCCAACAGACTCAACACAGCAGGTAAAATCAGAGGCAAAAATCCGCCTGTTTGTTTCGTGAACAATTTGCGTTTTCTTGTAATTGGTATTTTTCTATCTGCCATCTGGCGAATCACTCTCTTGTAATAGCCAAGTTTTTTCACTTTAGCATTGGGTATATTTCCTGATAACAAATTCTGACAAATTTCACACAATGATTGAATTTGTTCATTTGACGCTGTTCTTAAAATGGCCTTTCGCTGTTGGGGACTCGCATTGGAGAGTAAGTGTAGTAAATGCACATGGCGTCTCACTCTATTCATTTTTCAATGGTAAAAAGACCCAATTAATAAGCCCACGATCTGGAAATATAGATTGTCGGAGGCGTTGCTCTTCTGGACTTCTCGGGTGAACATCAACAAGCAAATAGCTGAAAGGTTCTGTGGTTGCTTTTTTATAGGCATCCATGAAATAGTTCCCTTTCCCAGGAAATGCTTGTCTAGAGAAACAAGCAGCTTGAGATAAATCTCGGCTATTGCGAAACATAATCAAATAGTGTGTATTTAAGCTGATATCACGCATAACTCTCACACGAGGAAATAGATTTTGTGTGATTAAAATCACGCTATAACCCCCATGGTGTGAACCAACTGTAAAATAGACGAAATAGCATTTGTTAGATCATTCATCATATCGATTACGATCAAATTGTATGTCTTTTCCTTCGATGGTAAACCGCAAACAAACGTTATGTTTTTCTCTTCGGCAAACCAAGGTTGCCATGTTGAGTAACACCACAAAATTTTGTTCATATTGCATTCATAAACTTGTTCAGCAATCATTTTTCGCACGAGCTGTGTTTTACCGCTCTGCGATGGCCCCGTCACCATGCAAGTCGAAGGATGTCTCAATTTCAACATACTTGATATAACTGATAAAACTCGGATTCTATTAGTTGTACTCCTACGACGTTTGCTTTTAAACCAAAAGATTCGTCTTTAAAAAAATAGCGTATATCATACACCCGTGAATCTCCTTTCCAACGAATGTGAAAAAAACAATTTTTTTCTATCACCTAGCTGTTTAGAATAATAACACGTTGAATTCGAAATGTCCACCACGTTACTGTCCTCTCTCAGACTTAGTGTAAATATTACCACTCCGATTAATACGATTCCTAACAGCAGCATGAACACCCTGTTGTAATCCATATCGAATTCTGGGGAGGTCTCAAGCCCTCTCTCTCTCTCTCTCTCTATATATATATATATATATATATATATATATATACCCCAAACCCTCTTACAATCAAACAACTGCCCCAATGTATTCGCAAGCGGACTTCGGATCGCATATTAAAATTTTATCTTCGTATATGAGACGAAACGCCTAATCGCAATAACACCAGAAATAATTTCTCTTCATGACATCAAAATTCATTTTTCGTGCTCGATGCGACCTTGACCGTCTGGGCAGGCAAACGGATAAGGCGGCGGCTTATTGTGTTTTAACCGCTTCAAGGTGGAAAGACGTTTTTTCTCCTCTTGAAAAAACTTGTTTGTCTGGCATTAACTTTCTTCGAAAAGAGGGGGAGTGAATTCATTCGCGCCGGCTTGGCCTTAGGAGATGGTCTGCGCTCTTTTGAGTCGTGCATTCCCAAATCGCATGCAAGAGGGGGTTAAACACAACATATGTACAACATTTTCATATACTTTCGCCATATCTCATTCTCTTTCAGATCACATGTCTTGTGAGAGTATGTACACCACACAATCAGCTCGCTCTGCTATACAGCTATCAATCCACCACTTGTAAACACAACCGCTTAGCGGCTGTGCTTCACAGCCAGTTAGTGGCTATCAAACACAGCCACTTACTGGTTTTGCCGCATGACCAGATACTGGCTATCAAACACAGCCACTTAGTGGTTTTGCCGTAGTTGTCAACATGTATATACTACTATCATTTACGCAATTAAGAAATTGCGACACTATCTAGACGGACAGGGGTTTACAATCGAAACGGATCACAATCCTTTAGTGTGGCTGCGAACGAACGCAGGAAATAACCCCCGACTCATGAGATGGGCTTTGGCGTTGCAACCATTTAGTTATACCATAGTTCACAGAGCAGGGAAGGATAATAAACACGCTGAATGCTTAAGTCGCGTGGAATAAGTAAACCTATCAATCGTCAAGAGATAGATTCTGTAAATAAGAATTGTATATAATGTTAAACTTTTGTGTAAAATAATTGTAAATACTTTGTGTTTTTAATTGTTTTAAACTAAATGGAGAAGAAATCCTTGGTCTGAAAGACAGGGACAAATTACTTGAAAGTTTTAACTGCCTCTAGAGTTGTCGGGACTTCTGTGTGTGTGACCTTCCTTTTCAGATTTTGCTCTCCAGGATATCGCAAAATCTATCCTTGGGGGGGGAGTAATCTGTGACGAAGTCTGTGGCGAGGGAAGAAAAAAACAAGCATTCGGCGGAGAAACTGTCAAGAAGAAGAGGTCAAGCCAGACGCTGAGAGGTCACGCCGCGTATGAACTCAGACCGCTAGAGTTAACGAGCTAGCGTTGGTTCGAGGAATTGAATTTCGGCCGAAATGGAACGAAGACTCTTTGTCGCAATGCCGACGAGACACCGGCAGTAGTTCATTTCCGCCGCTTCCACATCATCACAAGAATCCGCGGATGCTTTTTGTTCGGGCCGCCGTCCGCTAATGAAGCTACCGGTGAAAGAGAAAAATCAACCGATTTTGAACAGACAATCGCGAGACGACAAGTGTGTCGAATGAAAGAGAGGGGGGCCAACAACCCCCTGGAACTTTCGGAGTCGAGAGAAGGTTTTTGGAACAAGAGAGGAGAAGACCGAGGGATCAAACTGATCCGGCTGAAGTTAAACCGTTCTCGGTTTTTTTTTGGCCGATACCCCGTCTCTGGAGACGTGCCGAGTCGCGACAGCTGTTCGTGGACTCAGAACGGATTGCCCAAACTGGGATTCCGGATATCAGACGCGAAAAAAACTCAAGCCTGAGCTGCTACAGTGCTGCATTGCACTACCTATCGAACTGATTGCCCAAACTGGGATTTTGTCTATTAGACTGGAGAAAAGCTCGACCCTGAGCTGCCGTTTGCTGACTTCGTACACGCGTGCGATAACTTTTGTCGAAGCTCACCCGAGCTAGAAAACATTTACTCAACCGAGTAACGTCTAGAGAAGGGCTCACCCGAGTCGGATAATCCAAATCGGAGTTTCTGCGAAAAGGACAATTTATCATTTCGGTAGAGACTCAACAGTCTGTAAAGTGCCACCTACCAAATTCCGTCAAGGTTATTCCTTAAGTATTATATAAGGTTATCCTTAAGTATATTATAAATAAACGTATATTAATCAAGACCATTGCGAACATTCTTATGTAATAGATGACGCTTCCATCCCTAAGACGTCACACTGCAATGTTGTTAATTTAATTGAAGCTGCAATTTAAAACTCTTCAGCAGCCTACTATAATAATAATTTCAAGAATCAAATTGTTTACTAGTACTATTTAAAATCAGATACTTATTTAAAAACCATTTTTCTGGAAGTTTTAATGCAACAATGAATTTATTAGACGAGTTTCTGGTATTTTTGACAACAAACACCAGTATATATATATAACTCCTTTGAAATGAAAGTATATTACCGAACCTAAGGTTAGAAAATATCGAGATATTTATATAAATATGAAAATATCGGATATTTTATAAAGAGGTTTGCTGGAACAAAAATCTTTCTTTTTCAATTTTGTGAAATGGTTACTAAATTCAAAAAGTGTTTGGAAGCGAATTCATTTTGTTTCTGTTGATGTAACGTTAAACGCAGCGTAAAGGGTAAACAAATTTGTCTATATCTTTACTTAGTTACTTATTCACTCTCAAACCCAAAGTAGAGGATAAATAACGTGACTTTTTTCAACCAATGAAAAGAGGTTGGCTCCATTGATTGAGCTGTCCTGAAACGGCTGTGGTCCCCCTCTTGTATGGGGAAAGGAACAAGTATGGGGAAGGGGAGAAAAGGACTTGTATGAAGGCCAGTGAGGAAAGGGGACGTGTTGATTTTGTGCTGGAGATCGATGGGGATTTTTCCAGATCGTGTATGACAGGGGTGGCCAACCTGTGGCGCATGCGCCAAACCTGGCGCATTGGATGATTACAAGTGGCGCATTGTATCCTTGCACCTACTTATTCTTTTGAAAAGTTATATAAGTTGAAAAGTTATAAATGACGTTTTGTAACGACATACAGATGTGAACAAGCACTATCATCCATGGAATTTATTAAAAGGAAAACGAGGTAGCGAATGACTGATTCAATTTTATAGAATTCTCTGTAATAGACACTGTTTTACATAAATATAGTTAAATCATTTAAAAATGTTAATTATGTCGATAAACATACATTTATTAAAAAAGTCATTAAGGATACGGCAGGACCATGAACGTAAGTTAGTTGGTGTTAATAATTTGAAATATGCTCAAGGACCAGTCTTAATGTTTGGGGGACGACAAGGCAGAGGATTAGGAAATCCGCCGACAGAAAGAACTGTCAGAGTTACTATTACAAGACATAACAGTTATCTGTTTTGGACATCCCATTTTCGATTTCAAAAAGAATCTTTCATGAATATGAATTGCTGCCAAGATCCGCTTTGTTTCTTCTGGGCTCTTGACGATTACCAGAAAATGCCTCCCTTCAAGTCATGGTTTCACATACATCTTTTGACAGAAGTGTAAACAAGTTTTCAGACCTGACAAAACAAAGTGTCCAGGTTTTTTTCAAAACATTTTGTACCATAATTGTGGGAAAAGTCGTAAAATCGGTCCGATTTTTCGCTTATAGTATTGAGCTCATAAATATATGAATGATCAAAAAAGAAAGAGCGAAACTAAATCTTTATAGCTTGTTGGGGATTAAATAGATGAGGCAAGACGCCACAACTCCTGATACGACTTTTGTTTCAGGAGGATTTACTTAACAAATTGATTTACTTCTATTTAGCTTTTTAAAATCTTAATCCTCCGTCGGGAGTTGAGCTGAACATCCAATAACATTTAAGCAACATAATTTGAATGGTGTTGTAGTTCATTAACGGCGCACTTGAGCAACACGATGGACTATTTGCGAAGGTTCGGGATCAATCCCAAGAGAATGCCGTCACTTTGAACCAGTCAGATTACAATAACATTTAAGCAAGAATCACACTCTCCCAACTTCCACACCACGCCAACTTGAGGCCACGGCAGTATTAATGTGCACCAGCCAACCGGGCTCTATGACTCGAATGATGTTTAAAATATTAAAATTATCAGTACCATTTGAACATAAAACTCGTTTCAAATTATTTTGACCTGACGCGGTAGAAATATAAGTATTTATATTTCAAAAAGATACTGTACTAAAAAAAATGAATAAACGTGCTCTTGATTACTGTTAGAGATAATTTGTCTGGTTAAAATTAAGACTAAATAGACGATATAAGGACAATTAAATTCTTCAAATGTATATGTATTATTCATCAAACTTTTCCAAGCAACATCGTACGAACTCAAATTTTGAGTATTTGTGACATCTAGTATATTAGCAGAAACCTGCACGGTTTATGAAAAGGCAAATTCAAGTCTTGTGTGTATAATGCTTTTACGGTTGCAAAATCCTCCACAAAATTTTAACTCATTTTTATAACCCTAATCTCTCTCTCTCTCATCTACTTAAAACACTACAAAACTAATATGGGAAAAATAAAATGCAAATATACTTTTATTAATGGTAAGTTTCAAGCACAATTAAATAGTACAAATTTGTTTCAAAATTACTTCGTATTTAATAAACAGCGGCTTTACATAGCAAAATGTGTTGCTTATAATGGCACATAAAGTGTTGTTATAGATTAAACCCATCTAAAATTTTAAATTAATATTTAATACCTGAGCAGCATGTAAAAAAAGAACGATATGTGAGAATAAAGAAATTAAATTGCTCAGAATAGTGAAGGAGATCATTGGTTTACTTTTATTTAGCAGCGTCAACAAAGCCGTAACTAGGGGGCCCAAAAAAGAGAGAGATTCCAAAGAGAAGAGTTCAGATAATGAAAAAAGATGAAACACCAGATGAAAGAAGTAACTTGACACACAAAGAAATATTTAAAATACAAATTTACAGTATTATTGTGGCCACAATTTTCTTAAATATATTTGAAAAACCTAAAAAAATAAAACTATCTGAGATGATTTTTAATTTCTCTACGGCCAGTATACATGATTGTTGCCAATAAAAAAAATTGGTTGCAGATCTCGCTATTAAATATAGCAAAGATTTAAAAGTACGAATTTACAAGTGAAATTGAGTTTGAAGTAACGACTCTTATACAAAAGTATAGAAACTGCATCTCCGCTTAAAACTCTACATGTTCTTCCTGATTTTTTTTTTTTTGGTTTAATTGAGTCTTACCCAAATATCAATGTCGCCCTTCGAATATTTCTAACTCTTCGCGTTTCTATTGCTTCGTGCAAGAGAAGATTTAGCAAGTTGATATTAATAAAAAAAAATATTTAAGAACAACTATCTGACAAGAACGATTATCCAATCGTTCTGCTATTTAAATCGAATACAGTATCGTTAAAAATATCAATTATGATGCATTTAATGAATTTTCTGAAATAAAACCTAATTAAAATTAAAGGGGTTTTAAATGCAAATTCTTATGCATGGAAATGAAATGGCTAGTTACTGCACTGAGTGTGAACATTCACTTATTACTCATCAACATATCTTTACTATGGATATGCAAATGTCTCCTTAAGAGCCAATTTTGTGGAAAGACTTTGTTGCATATTTCACACTCGTATGGTTCCTCGTTGGTGTGTGTACACATATGAGCTCTTAAGAGAGAATTTTGCGAAAAGCGTTTGTAGCATATTTAACACTCGTGTGGCTTCTCTTTAGAGTGACTTCGCATATGTGATTTTAAGTTCGAATTTTGCGTAAAGCATTTGTTGCATATTTCACACTCGTATGGCTTCTCATTAGTGTGGATACGCAAATGTCTTCTCAAGGTTGCATAATGTGAAAAGCATTTGTTGCATATTTCGCACTTATGTGGCTTCTCTCCAGTGTGAATTCGCATATGCGTTTGTAAGGTCCAGCTCAGCAAAAAGCGTTTGTTACAAATTTCACACTCGTATGGCTTCTTTTCAGTGTGGATACGCAAATGGCTTCTCAAGTACGAATTCTCCAAAAAGCGTTTGTTACATATTTCACACTCGTATGGTTTCTCATTGGTGTGTGAACGCATATGTGTTCTAAAGTTCGAATTTTGCGTAAAGCGTTTGTTGCATATTTCACACTCGAATGGCTTTTCTTTAGTGTGGATACGCAAATGTCTACTAAGGGCCCCACTAGTTGAAAAGCATTTGTTGCATATTTCGCACTTATGTGGCTTCTCTCCAGTGTGAATTCGGAAATGCAATCGTAAATCTGAATTAAACGAATAGCGTTTCTTGCATATTTCACACTCATATGGCTTCTCTTTAGTATGGATAAGCTGATGTTTTCTAAAGCTCGAATGTTGCGAAAAGCGTTCGTTGCATATTTCACACTCGTATGGCTTCTTTTTAGTGTGAATACGCAAATGTCTTCTCAAGGTCGCATTATGTGAAAAGCGTTTGTTGCATACTTCACACTCATGTGGCTTCTCTACAGTGTGAATTCGGATATGCTTTTTTAAATACTGACTCTGCGAAAAGCGTTTGTTGCATATTTCACACTCGTATGGCTTCTCTTCAGTGTGGATACGCAAATGGCTTCTCAAGTAGGAATTCTCCAAAAAGCGTTTGTTGCATATTTCACACTCGTATGGCTTCTCAATGTTGTGTGTACGCATATGTATTCTAAAGTTCGAATTTTGCGAAAAGCGTTTGTTGCATATTTCACACTCGTATGGTTTCTCTTTAGTGTGGATACGCAAATGTCTTCTAAGGGACACATTATTTGAAAAGCATTTGTTGCATATTTCGCACTTATGTGGCTTCTCTCCAGTGTGAATTCGGAAATGCAATCGTAAGTTTGAATTAAACGAATAGCGTTTGTTGCATATTTCACACTCATATGGCTTCTCTTTAGTATGGATGCGCTGATGGTTTCTAACGTTCGAAAGTTGAGAAAAGCGTTTGTTGCATATTTCACACTCATATGGCTTCTCTTTAGTGTGGATACGCAGATGTATTTTAAAGTTCGAATGTTTAGAAAAGCGTTGGTTGCATATTTCACACTCATATGGTTTTTCTTTAGTGTGAATTCGCATATGTCTTCTCAAGGTCGAATTATCATAAAAGCATTTGTTGCATATTTCACACTCGTAAGGCTTCTCTTTGGTTTGGTTAAGTACATGTAATTCCAAGTCTCCAACACTTGAATTTCCTTCGTTACACATTTTACAAATAAACGGTTTCTCACCTGAATGGATGCGACTATGTGCTTTCAAATGGCCCTTCTGCAAAAATGATTTCTTACATATAAAGTTAATATCTTTTATCGCTGTAAAAATGTATCAGGAATTCCGTTTATTTCCAAGCACTTTATTTGAAACAGTAGAATGGAGTGTCTGTCCTCTACTGTGGACTCCCTGGTGCAGTTCCCCTAATTGGTCGCATTTGCAACTTGCACTCAGGGGATTTTCTCTCTGCTTTTCGGAACTTTATTGCAACAATCGGATTTTCTATAGATTTGTGTCGGTTTGGAAAGCTTTCCAAAAGTTCATGTGTTTACTTTCAATAAAAGTATTTGAATTTACTTGAGCACGTTTCACAGCAAATTGTGCATTGCAACAGTTTTTCTCCCTTTGGGATTCCTGGTTGCGGTATTAGTAGGTATTTTCTTTTCAAGCGCTCATTGTCTTGCATGGACACATACGGTCGTGCTCCAGAATTGACTTTTGAGATTCTTGTTCTTGTATTTGATTCGATACTGGAACTACCAGTCTTTGCTGACTGAATTCTGCATATGAATTATTTCTTCCTGAAGTCTTGATAACATCCGGCTGTCTACAGGTGGTTCCACTGTTTATCGTAAACTTAACGTCTACTTCTTGATTTGTTGATTCTCAAATTTTTATCAGGTATCTTGTAGCCCATGCGATGAATGCTGTTTCTTCACATTGGAATGCGAGACTTCAGGGTGTCCATGGACAGTGGAACTAGCATCAGGAGTGCAGGAAACTTTCTTTTATATTTTATATCTGCAATACGATCAAGGTTCACTGTGCAAAAATGCTTTTACATGCCTTCTAAAGAATCGACTGTCAAAGCTAAGATACCTGGAATAAAAATGATAAAATGTCAGCTAGGTTAAAAACAGTAACTTTCAGTAGAATCTCAAGCATCTTATCAAAGTAATACTTGAATGAAACTAATAATAACTCTTTGTTTATTAAATGTAACACTTATTTCAAATCAAAGTCCTTTAAATCTACAGTCGCAGAAAAAGAAAACCAGAACCACCTCTTTTATTTCAAGCAAGCCGACCAACCGGTCTGGTGGTTAAAGTGTTAGACTTTAGATAATAAAGTTTCTGGTTCGAATGAGGGTCAGTGCATGGATGTTTGTAAGTGTATGGTGTAGAGGGTTGGTGTGGAAGTTTGTAGAGTGGGTTCCAGCTCAGGTGTTGCCTCGTCATCTGACCATGGTTCAAAATTACGTGGCGTTGTCCTCGGATATTTTCCTTAGGGGATTGATCGCACACTGTTGTTAATAGTCCGTTGTGTTGCTCTAGTACGACGGTAATTAAAAATTTCTATTATTTCAAGCACTATTGATACTTCAAAGGTATCATTCAATAGGGAATAACGTCATCTACAAATTCAAAAACGTTGCATAAGGGGACGTCTTCGTATCAGATTTTGCACATATAACAAAATTTCTATTGGAAACAGTGTTTTGATGCCATAATCAGATTCTGCATAGTTAAATTAGTTTAAATATAAAACTTCATACCTTAACTTCCAATATATATAAATCCCGAGATTTCAATGTTCGTTTGAAACAAATTTGAACACCCCTATATCAAACGTATTTTTCAGCAATCCGAAAATTGTTATATGTACTATGTAAGTGCAAACGAACAGAGGTTTGTCAGTCTTTTTTATCAACTTTTGGCTTGTCCCTAAAATCACAATTATGAGGAAAACGTAATGTAGCTAATAAACCAATCATCGGAAAGAGCTGAAATTTTGCAAGCCCACACTAGAAGTACTTCTGAATCGATTCCCATAAAAATATAATGTTGCAATTCCTAATTTTTTCAAACATTAATGTATTAATTATTATTGCATACTGAAAACTAAGTTTTTTAATAAAATATTTTGTGGATTTTCTTTGGGTTGTATAACAGTATCATAAAATGTTTTTTTTAATTATGTTGAGGAATGGGTTGTATTGACCATTTCCCTTCGTGCAGCCCAATATAAACTAGCCTTTGAAATATAGTTGTCAAGAGGTAGAACATTAAAATTTGAGTTGGACATAGTAGCACAAATTGTCAAGTGGCTAAAATTCATAGTCTCTCCAGTGGAACACAGAGGTTAGTCAGGAATGTCTTTCACACCAATCCGGTGGAGAAGTCCTTAAAGATAGTCATGTCCGTTTAAAATTCTGAAGTTAGCCGTAAAGATTCGCCTGGGGAGGTCCATTGGGACCGGATTACTAATAGGCTTTCCCACATTTAACACTTACCATCAGTCACTTAAGTTCTGCGTATTTATCTCCTTACTGATCTTATAATGGTGGGAAATGCCTGGTTGTATGGTAAGGCAATAAGAGGCTGTGGAAGGTTGCAACCCTGTTTAGTCAGCGAGTCTGCCTTCTAATTACCAGGAATGTCGCAATGGCTGGGTATCCGTTGGAAGAGAACCGTCCAACCAGCACAGTTGAGTTCGTAAATTTTTTGTTTTGCCTCTTCTACACTTGCCGAATCGCTATTGTGTAATGAGCAGAGAGAGAGAGAATCGCTGACTGTGAATCGACTATTAAATCAGCGTGTCTGAAGGAAGTATTTAAGTTGAATAAAGAAGATGTTGCTTGTCCAATAACCTCAATTTCAGATTCAAAGTTCGTAACAATCAAGACTACAGCACATGAACCCTTAAAAAGCCCTGCACAATAATAACCGGCTCCAGCTGTACAGTCCTCCTGGGCAGAACCATCGGTATATATATATATGAAGCCAGATATCCTTTGGATATCTAGTTGCAATGGCTTCCAGGGCATGAGCACGGAGAAGAGCATCACTCTTTTTCTCTTGAAAATTAATTGAAAGGTTTGAAGGTGGAAAACTGAGGGAGGGAGGGGAACTTCCTTTAAGGCAGAAAGGCTGGCGAGTATCATTTTTGATATTGTATTTATTCAATAGGTCCTCGGATTTGGGAAAGAATGATTGATGTGTTTTAAGTATCTTTCTAGCAGGTATTAATTCCCTCCAGTGCTGAAGAGGAAGTCTTTTACATATTTCAAATTGTTTAAGGCGTGGAGCAGGCAGCGCAAGGCAGTAATAAATCTGAGGGCCTTGTTCCGGACCCTATCTACTTCGTCGCCGCAGCAATCGGATGCTGTGGCCAGAAGCTCTCCTCCATAGTCCAGGACAGGTCTTACATACGATTTGTAAGTGGTAGCGAGAACATCCGGAGATGAACCCCACGTAACACCTGACAGTCTTTTAAAGAGACTAAGTCTGCTTTCACATTTTTCCGCATTCTCTTCAGCATGTCTCCTCCACGATAATTTACTGTCGAAAGTAACGCCGAGATACTTGAAATTTTCTTGTTTACAGAGATCTCGGTTTTTATATTTAACAGATGTTAGATGTTGTTTAGTTGACAGTGTGAAAAGCTGGTAAACAGTTTTTTCAGTGTTAACAGTCATTTGGTTTTCCTTGCACTCTTTTTCAAGGATTTTGATGGTCTGATTAATATCAGCATTAGCAATATCAATGTTTAGATCGGTCGAAAATATAGCTAAATTGTCTGCAAAGGCAAGACATTGGATACCACGGATTTTCTTAAGATTTTCAATTAGTTTATCATAATGTTGAACAAGAAGCAGCTAATGACAGCACCTTGTGGTAGACCATTTCTCATTTGGACGAATTTAGAAATTTATAACTATTATCCTTAAGAAAAAAGAAATTAATTTCCTTCTCTTTCACATTCTGAAGTGCTCTAGAAATTTTATCTCCAATCACAATATCAGCCAGAGGCAACAGTTTCTGAGGACATATATCTTCCAATTTATCCATTTTCAAATCTCGAATAAATTCCTCGTTGTAGATCCTACCCAAACTTGTTCTTGTCAACAATTCAAGTTGAGAATGAAGGTTATGTATTAGAGGTTCCTTTTTCTGAAGAAATTCGGTCACATGATTAAATATACTTGCACTTGATACGACAAATATCACCTCAGCCTTCATAGTTTCTCTTCTAAGTAAATGAACAATATTTTTGTAGCCTGGTATTTGTATCATGTTTGGCTTCTTTATAGGAATGTAGTCAAGGAAATACTTTCGATCTGCAATCCTATGTTCAAGCAACCTTTCAGCAGCTGGCTTTAGGCTTAGCCACCTGCTTGAACAATGCTTGATGAAATGGTGAGTGGGAAGTTTCAAGTCTTCTTGAATTTGTTTGCATGTTGACCCACGCTTAAGCCACTGATTAAAAAATCTGTGAATAGTAAAAACTAGTTCAGACACATCTTCCCCTAACTCTTTTAGACCTTTAAGAAAAGCATTATACAAATATTACATGTCCTAATGTTAATTAGTTCTTTTTTTCGGGTAGAAAGTAATGAGTCATTAATCTTTTTAAAAACTGACTTTCACTAAAAAAAAAAAAAAAACAAGAATTTCTAATAATTAAGGCAACTTTTTGCAACAAATGCAACTTTTTTTCATGCGTTCTACGCTGCATGTAAAGTACTAAAACTAAAATTTCTCCAACATGGGGTGTTTAGTAAGTAAGTTATAAACCCCACCATAAATACAACTTTCTGCATAAATACAACTTTTTGCATAAGCAACCACCTGCAACTTTATAAAATACAGCTTAAAATTAATTAATATCAAATTACTATTTCATTTTTTGCTCTCTGAATCAACCCTTCGATCACGTGTGTCTGATCTTGCGAATGCTGAAGTATTGCGAATAAAACAAGTTCATGGTAAGAAGGTGTTCATCCTAAGATGAAAGTGAAATAAATGGCAAGAAGTACTTTAACACATTGGTTGGCACTCTTGATAATCCTGAGGAAACTTGCGTAATCGACTGCAGAGTTTGCGAGGTGAGTGTCGATCACCAATAAGTTGTTCAAATTGTAGATGACGTTTTAAAATCTCTGAATGTTGAGTGAAAGGATTTTGCCCTTCAACTATACGATACAGCACATTATATGATCGGCTGGCACAGATTTTCAATGTTAAAGAAATTACTGGCCAAGGATCGGTCATTCAACATTCTTCTGTATATCAGTATGTATTGTAATACTGTTGTACACAACTAAAATTGTCTATATATTTGGAATTTTTTTCATTTTTTATGAATAATTTATTTTAGAATTTGGTGTATCAAAAATAAATGTAACTTTATTTCCATAAATGCAACTTTAGGGATTGATAAATGCAACTTTTCCCATTTTTACTGCAACAAAAAAGTTGCCCTATAGATAGTCACAGCGTATAACACGCGATCCCCGCCTGCCAGCTGGCTACTATTTGTATAATCCACTGTACCAGGAGGAATTTTTTTTAGATAAGTCACAGTGTATAACATGCGACCCGTGCCTGCCTGCATTACACAATCACCTCTGTATTCTATGCGTATAAAACACTCTACCGGGAGGAAATTTTTGTAGATAAGTAACAGTGTATAACGCAAGACCCCCGCTTGCCAGTGAGACACAATCACCATTGGCTTCCATGCATATAAATCACCATAAGGTGTAACATATTGGATACTACATACCACCCTTGGTAAATTTGGCTGAAAAAGTTTTAAAAATCAATCTAGACCAACAAAATTTCTACAGTGTATTCATCTAGGAAAATGATTAAAGTCACAAAAAATTTGCAAATTCAATGTATAAATGCGGAAAGGAGAACAAAATAAACTTGCTCTGGTGTCAAATCGATACCGACATTCTATACTAGATTGCAGTGTTTCTTGGCACAGACGTCACCGTTCGTGTAGGGGAAAAATGAGCAAACCGGTCTCCTATTGGGTTGCAGGCAGAGGTTTCGAGGAGACGTCACACTTTCAAGCTTCCAACTTGTCGCATTAATCTAGTTTGGCCTCAAATTTAGCACGTAAATGTTTTGACAGCTTGCCTGTAAGTTTATAAGAAAAGCACAATTATAGTAGTTTTTAAAAACACATTTTTATATAATTAATAATAGATAATATCGAAAGATATTTTCTGAATTCGTAATGGTATTTGTTTAAATTATTGCCTCCTAAAAATTTTCCAAAAGAAGTATTCCAGGTAGCAAATGAAAAATTTGAGTTTATGTCATTGACAAATATGTATGAGGTGTGCCCCAGTGTGTTATATTACTATTCTATAGAACTTACAGCAATAAAAATACTTGACTGAAATTTACTATTACCTGAAGCTTCTCCTTCAATTATTTAAAACCAGGGTGTCGAGATTTAAATCATGATTTTAATCAAATTATTATTATTATTTTAAATCACTTATTTAAATCACAACTAAACTTACATTTTTAAACTAAATAAATACACCATAGGAAAATCACAGAGGTGGCCAAATGCTTTAGTCCTTCTGTACTCATGGTGATTTTAGCACTCATGGCTACAACAAGCACCCAAGTCAGAGAGAACAGGGTCAATAACTGCATATTATATAAGATTGGAACAGCCAGTTGTAACTTATTAGAATATACTATATACTGGAAACAGTAATGTAAACACACATGACAGTTTGATGCAAAATTATAAACTAAAGGGTAACTGATTTTATTAGCTAAAAAAACACAAGTGGGAAGTAAAGTTTTGATGCATTTGTCAGTTAGCTCAAAGGTTCCCACATTTGGTGATACATCGCTCGAACGTTGTAACGTATCGGATACTACATACCATCCACAATTTCTCTGCTGTTTCGGTTGTCATGATTATTTGCTCCCTTCGCCTCATTGCATGTTAAGGGCGGGTAAACATGCATTTTTGCATCCACCAAGGGCATAAGTTTTTTTTTTCGCCACACATATTCGACCAGATATATTTACAGTTGAAGCAGACATACTTATTTAACGATGGTGTAATTCCCACAGTAATGAAATCGAAAGGAACGGAGCATCGAAAAGCGATGGTAATGGAAATCATAGAGTGATCCAGAAAAACACACGTGTTATCGAAGGGAACAGTCGATACTTATTTCACAATGGTGTAATTCCCACAGCAATAAAATCGAAAGGAACGGAATGTCGAAAAGGGATATTACAGGAGCGTTTAAAAGCGATGGTAACGGAAATCACATAGTGCGATACAAAAAATACATGTGCCAACGAAGGGAATGGTCAAAAATGAATGGTATTTGAAAACAAAAGTCGAAAAGGAGTGGGTGGTATTTGAAAAACCCGAGGTGAAGGGACTGGGATAGGGTTGCCATTAATAATATATAGCCGAAATTCAATACATTTGGCAATATTCGCGTGTTTGGCGACAAAAATAAAAATTGGCATGATATTACGGTTTTCAAATATAGGGTTGCCAAAAAAATAATTTGTCGAGCTGGGTTACTAGATTTGGTGAGAAATTTAGGGGGACCGTACAGTAAAGATCACTTGAAAAACTATGTAGGATGTGGGGTTAACAAATTAATCACATTTCTAAGTTGTAGTGCCTCATTACACTCAAATATCGGATAAGGCACTGGGAACTATTTGTTTCGTTTGCTCTAAGCGTATTTTTCCATTGACAAGAAACCTGTTGCCGAGTATTGTGTTAAAAAACACTGTTCAGTCTTCCATTGGAACTGTAAAACAAAATATGATAACACATGGAGTCAAATACCTGGGAGAACGATTTTTGAATCAGGATTCTAACAAAGTCACTTATATTTTTGATACATCGGCTGGTTTTAAGAATTTGCACACAATGGTCAAAAGAGACGCATGCTAGCTCTGTTAGTAAACAAACTTAGAACTTTTTTAATTTGCTGTTGCCATACCGAGTAACATATTATTATATACAGTTAAGTTGTAATGATGGTTAACTGTAGTTATTCTACAGTTAAATAATAAATAATCTATCGAATGGGTGCGAAAAGCAGCGCCTTAGCCTAGACTGCCTATATGAGTGATTCTCAACCACTGTGCCGCGGCACTTTTGTGTGCAGCCAAATTTTAGAAATGTATATAGTAAAAATTATAATGCTTTTTTTTTATTTCGAGAAAAGTTTGTTTAAATTTATCATGTTGTTGAATGTATAAGGACGAAAGGTGCAAGTAGATATAAACTTAACAACTTTATTAATCATACGTTCATGCTGGGAATATTTCGTCACCTACCGGTTACAGATCTTCAAGACAGGCGCCTCAGCGTACAGCGTAAGTGTCCGACAAGTTGACTCTGATTGGCTGGTATGATCATGACCTCTGAGACGTAAAGGTGTTTCATTTGGCTATTTATCTACGTTTTGGCGCAGATCTCTTTGACTGATAGGAACGGTTTTCGAAAGGTTTTAACATTTTGCTTTATTTTTACTGTGGAGAGCGGTCGTTTTTTATACCGCAAAAAAAAACATATTTAATATGGCATTTATTTATGCATATTTAAAATAGTAATTCTGGTATGGTAACCCAATTTTAGTGCCTGAATTTCTTCTATTATAGTATTAAAAACCAAGTTTTTCAACACCAAGTCCCATTATTCCTGGTTTTTACTTAGAACAATAGTATCAATTATGTATTTTAAGTGAAAACTACTTTATTAGTCATAATTTAAAACATAAATAAAGGAATAATTTTTCTGCTTTTTTCTTTTCCCATGGCTATGGGTGGGTAGAGGTGGGAGCCGAAAATTGTATCCTTTTATTATATAAGTTAATAATTATATAAGTTAGTGTTTTATGTATGCTTTTTGTTACATCAGAATGGTCCTAAACCAGAGGTGGATACGACACCCTCATCCTAAAGCAAAGGGGACGGCAGAATGGCGGAAAAATATCAGCTGGTAGTCAGTTCAGGAGTGGTTCTTAGATTATTTATATAAAATCAACGAAAGCTTGGAAAAATATAAAAAGGGTATTAAAAATTAGGAAAAGTAATTTAGACTCAAAAGGAATTAAATTGGATTTTTTTTAAATAATTTGGAGGATCTAAAATTTATTCCGCCAGCTCGATTCGATCTCGTAAAGTCATCCTCCGCTGCCGACGCCAATCTGAAGTTAGGTGACTTTAGCCATTAGGCCATCATCACTGGTCGGGTAACAGCTCTTTAAAAGTATAAGTACCTTAGTATAAGTTGGCGAGAAATACTACTAACAACAACCATACAACACATATTCGAGGAGCCAATCAGAGTCAACTTGTCGGACACTTACGCTGTACGCTGAGGCGCTAGTATCTTCAAGCCAAGTGGTCGCATGCACAAGAATGATACGCCACCTATCTGCGTCGTGCACCATGAAATGACATTGAATAGTGGTGCCATCTATTTACAGAATATAAATGTAAATTGGATAAAAATAGATTACCACTACAAGAGTATCCCTTCAGTGAATGAATTCGTGAAGGAACGACAAAATGTCAGAAGTAAATATCAAATAAACGATGATTTCTAAGAGGAAAAAATAATAATGATAATATTTTTCACTTACACTGTTCTTGAGTTACCTGGTGCAAATTTTCAAAACAAATCATATGAAATAATGTCGAATATAAATGTGACATATTTGATCAAAATGCAAAGAAAATGGTAATCTGAATACAAAATGATATAAAAGATAGAGAAATTATTGACTGTATAAAACGTTGATATGTTAAAACCTTGCAAAATTTTAAGTTACAGATATGATGCAATTTTAAGATTATATACAAAATATTTTAACCTATATTTCAGTCATTAATCTCTTATTAAATTTTACACATCTACCAGATTTAGTCACTTGAGTTTTTTTAACAGTCTCAGGATTTTCTGGTAACTTTTCGTTTGGTCGAGTTTCTGGGCTATCAGTCTCATGCAAGTCATTGAAGATAAAAGCTGGTTTTACTCTATCAAGTGAGACGCAACTTTTCTTTCCATTCAAGTCAATACAGATGTATTTGCTCTCACGTGAAAGTACTGCACAAGGACCAGTGTAGGGTTGTGACATGGATGGACTAACTTTATCCACTCGAAGGAAGCATGTGAGCAGGTCTTTAGTTCTGGGTGCACAAAAACATTGGATTTCACATGATTAGATGTAGGGATGGGTTTGATGCTATTTATCCTTTCCCGCAATTGCTGAACAAAATTATTTTGGGAAATTTTGTGCAGTGAAGATTCTGTACACAAATCTGCTGGAAGTTTCAGTGAAACTCCATACACTAAGTGAGCAACGGATGAAAACAGATATAAAATCTGTTTTCACAGCAGCTGAATGCACAAGAAAGAAAGAAGGATGCAAGTTTGCAGTTTAACTTCAACATACAACCAACCAGATTGATCGCGAGCACATGGAACATTTTGTGTCTGAGCTGTCAAACCAGAAAAACCAGAGAGATTGATTAACCAAACCTGTCTCCGGGGTTAATCAATCATCCATGTTCAGCTCGGCTTCTCCGGTGTGGACGGGGCTTCAGGGTTCGAGGAAAGTTGTGACAATGTCTTTACAATGTGCAACTTTAACTGCAGTGAAAAGAGTTTCTGATACAAGATGGTCAACAAGAACAGCTATTTGCTTATGTTTAAGAGGTTTTAACTGAAATTTGTAATTCAGATGAAGAAAATAAAGTTACCATAATGGAGGCAACTTCTTAAGAAATAGACAAATATGAAACTGTTCTAATGACAATTATTATGAATACTATTTTACAAAGAATAAGTGCTACTAGTAAATCACTGCAATCAGTGGAATGCAAACTATTGAATGGATCTATCCTACTGAAGGCATTATAAAATTGTATCAATAATTTCAGAGAAGAATTTGAAAAAGTTTATCTGTTTTCTTGGCCTATCATTCAATGTAGAAGATGGAAAAACTCGCAGACAAAAAACGATAAAGTCGGACATGAATCTCTAATATTATAAAAGGAAGTGTTTGTTTGTCTGTTTGAGGTCGCAAAATCCTGACGATTCTATGGCACTTACAGCAATGAGATTAGGCGCACAGGTAGTCCGAATTTTTTGCAATTTTGGGGTAGCGGCGAATTTTAAAATCCAATCTAGAAGATTTTAAAATGAATTTAAAAGTTTTATCCTCCATTACTGGAACGCGGAGAACTTTTTCTTGCAGTCAAGGTTTGGAATCATGCCAAGATTATTTTCATTCGTGGAGAAAATTATTTTTTTCATTTACGCTATGGTTGTGCGAGGACAAATAAATTTCCAGCCAGACGATAAATCTTTTAACTGAAGTCAGTTCTTTTTTCTGTCTCCTAGACTGTTAAAGATAGAGTAAAAATTTCAATGGATTTAAAATCTGCGGAAAATTTCAGTTTAGATTGATACCTAAAAATACACTGCTGTTTGTAAAAAATGCAACACCATGAAGGAATCATCCGAATGAAATGAAATTTGCAGCAAATGCCAATTCTAGGATGTTATGCAAAGTAGTAAAGTTGAAGAGCCTCCACACATGCGTGGTGTGAGCAGCGCCGTCTGAACTGATTTTAATCCTCTCATGCCAAACCATCGACGGCTGCGTCTGCACTTCGCTCATGAGCACAGAGCCTGGCGGGCTGATTGGCAACAAGTTGTCTTTTCTGACGAATCCCGCTTTAATTTGTGGAACCATGATGGCCTCATTCGTGTTAGATTCTATGCCGGTGAACGCTGCCTTCCAGAGTGCGTTATCGAACGTCATAGTGGCCGAACACCCCGAGTTATGGTCTGGGGTGCGATTTCGTATCATGGACGTTCTCAGCTGCTACGAATTGAGGGTAATCTGAATAGCAACAGGTACATCCGTGAAGTGCTAGAGCCCGAAGTCGTTCCCTTCCTTCAAGGCATCGCCGGAGCTATCTTTCAACAGGATAATTCACGCCCACATGTTGCAAGTAATGTTCGAGACTTCTTTTCAGCCCAACACATGCAACTTCTTCCTTGGCCTGCTTATTCGCCCGATATGTCGCCTATTGAGCATGTGTGGGATTGTGTTTGTCGGCGTCTCGCTCGTGATCCGCGTCCTACAGCTTCAAAAGACGAACTTTGGGTGCGCATACAAACAATATGGAATTCTCTTCCACAAGCAGGCATTCAGCATCTGTTTTACTCCATGCCACGTCGTATAGCAGCACTTATTGCAGCGCGTGGTAGTTACACCAAATACTGATTTCGGACACTTAATATTGTTTTTTTTTTTGCTTTGCATACTTATTCATTTATTTTTACTAATACAAGCTGTTTGTGTATTAAATTAAATTTAATTCTGATGACTCCTTCATGGTGTAGCATTTTTTACAAACAGCAGTATACATTAAAAGAGACAAACAATTCCTTTTATAATAGTCGAGATCAAAATCAAGTATACTTAAGCAAATTTGTTCTTCAGAAAATATAAGACTACAAAAATGATTTATTTTCATGTGTTCACGCACACACACACACACATTCCTGTTCTTTTCATTAATAAATAAAAACTATAAAAAAATGTGTGTTTTTTTGAATACTCGTACCTAAAAATTAGTAGCTCTCCAGTTTAGAGGGTAAAATAAATGGTCACGTTACTCATACATAACGTGTCCATTCCCCCCCCCCCTCAAAACGGCACATCTACTAATTTTTAGTTAATAGTATGAGCATTCAAGAAAAACCACATATTTCTTTATAGTTTTTATTTATTAATGAAAAGAACAGGAATGAACACGTGAAAACAAATAATTTATGTGGTCTTATATTTTATGAAGAACAAATTTGACCAAGTATATTTGGTGTTGATTTTAAATAAAAATGAAATCATTTTCAGGATTTCGTAAATTTTTCTTTTGTAGTTTTAGAAACGGGTACTTAGAGTAAATAAGTTAACATTAAATGTGTACTTTCTTTTAGGCATTGTTGAAATGAAGGTTTCATGTACAAGAAATTTAAATGGACTGTAATAACATACGTCGTTAATCGATAAAGCTGTCTACGCGTACTCTCAATCGAGAAGCGAGCTTTTGACTAGGGATGAGGGGGGGGGGGAAAGAAGTAACAACCTGCTTTTTTACAAAGTGAATTCCAAAATTCTAAGGGGTGCTGATGTTTGAAAAAACTTCAGGAAGAGTTCAAATACCTCAGCACTTTCAGTTACAAACTGTAACTCAATTTCAGTATCTGCTTCTCTACTATTATAAAAGGAAGTGTCAGTTTATATGTACTCGGTGTCCTGACGAATCTATGGCACTTACAAAAATGAGATTTGGCACACAGGTTGTCCGAATTTTTTGCACGAAGCCCGAATTTTAAAATTTAATCTAGAACATTTTTAAATGAATTTAATT
Organism: Metellina segmentata; assembly: GCA_947359465.1. Lineage (NCBI taxonomy): Eukaryota > Metazoa > Arthropoda > Arachnida > Araneae > Tetragnathidae > Metellina > Metellina segmentata. The sequence goes on from OX375882.1 coordinate 7,620,570, forward strand.
ATTGTTTTCCTTGGAATAGCAACACATAAAGAGATGACGGATTCTAAATTTATTTTTCCCATTCGATTTTGTAGAGGAACGATTTCAGCCGACGAAAAAAATAAATAAATCGTTAAAGACGAGAAAAATTTCAACGGATTTAAAATCTACGGAAAATTTTACACTAGATCAATACCTAAAAATTCGATTTTTTTTAAATAAAAAATTTTTAAACAGTGATTTTTATATTTTTTCCCATACGAATTTCATAATTGCTGTCGAAAAATCAACAGATTCCATTTCCAGCCCTCAAACAATTCCAGATGAGGAAAGCAAAACAAATAAAAAAACTTTGATTGGCATTATTAAATTCTGTTTTGTAAAATCGGTATCATTAAAGACAGATTAAAAATTTGAACGGAATTGAAATCTGCGGAAAATTTTACTCCAGATATATACCTAATATGTTTAATTTTCTCTTAATAAGTAATTTTTCTATTAAATATTTATATTTTCGCAAGAGATTGTGACGTCACGCCGATTGGACGTCTTCGCAATTTGAATTTGGTCACATTTGACAATGACGAGGCCATCACGGCGTTGTCCGTGGTGGCTGTTACCTAATTCCCGTTTTTCGCAAATCAAATGGGAATTCGTAGCAATCACCGGGGGTTAGCGAGCAATGATCACACCTGACCCCACGAAAAGAACTGCCACGGTCAACGCCGTGTTGGCCACGCAGTGTCTAGTGTTTTAAACATCTTGAAATTCTTTTGTATTTCTCAGTCTGCCTCAGTTTTGACTGTTTAAAAGATGGAAGTCCAAAAAATAATCAACAATTGCAGACCATTGAGCTAAAAGCCTTACGGGAGCTGGTCCCACTGTCAACCAACGTGTTGATGAATGTTTGACGAAGCGTTTGTTTTCGCATTTGCTCTAAAAATCTTCCCATCTTGGATGGTAATATTTTGAAGAAAGTACAGATATCTACAATTAATTCTTTGCCTACTTCACCATAGCCGTCTATACCCTCTAAAAAAGCATTGTGGACAACAAGAATATTAAAAGTTCCCATATCTACGAGACTTTTTGCCCTGCCCTCAATAACTTCATCGTTGATCATTCTCCATACGATTATAAATTGATTAGCCAATGAATGTAGCATATTGTAACGTCTTGGGGATGGTAGCGTCGTCTACTAGATGAGATCGTTCGCAGTAGGCTCGGTTAATATATTTTTATTTACAAAAAGAATAACCTTAATGGATTTTGGTAGGTAGCTTATACAGGCCGGCAGAGTCCAGGCGATAGATCTTTGCCGAATATGGTGAATTGTCCTTGACCTCGGGACTCCAAATGAACTATCCGGCTCAGGTGAGCCCTTCTCCAGTCCTTACTCGGGTGAGTAAATGTTCTTAGCTCGGGCGAGCTTCTCGTACGAGATTGGCAGTTCGGTTGAACTTTCTGAATGGCACTCAGTTGAGTGATTCCCAGCTCCGGTTCCGTTCCAGATCAGCAGCTCAGGTTTAAGCTTTCCTCACGTCTGATAGACGGAATCCCAGTTTGGGCAATTTCTCAGAATTAACGACAACCTTCGTGGTATCTGCAGGTTGAGGCTAGCCTTTTTCCAGTGCTCGAGACGAGCACTTCTCCAGAGAACGGGGTATCGGAAACCGTGAACGGTTTTCCTTACCCGGATCAGTTTGATCCCCCGCCTCTTCTCGACTCCGAAAGGTCCAGGGAGTTGTTGGCCACCCTCTCGTTTCATTCGACACACTTGTCCTCTCGCTGTTGGCTGGTTTCAAATCGGGCTGTCCATTGAAAGTTAATTTTCCCCTTTCGCCGGTAGCTTCATTAGCGGACGGCGGCATGAACAAAAGTTTCTGTAGTTTTCTCTGATCCTGTGGAAGTGACGGAAACGAGACGGCAAAAGGTCTCTGCGGTCCAGACATTTCGTTTTCCCCCCTTCGGAAATCTAATCTCTCGTCCGGTGCTGGGGTCATGCGTCGAAGTTAGAGTGCCTATGTAATAACAGTGGCGACTTACGGAAAACACTTTCCGATTGGCTTAGAGACCTTTTCAACCGCCCGAGGCGGTCTTTTCTTAGCTCCCATAGACTTAACATGGGAACTTTTTGTGTGTTCCATAAAACGCGTGTATATTAAATTTTGAAGAAAATATAGCTTTTTCATGTTCCAAAATGTTTATTTATTATTATTTTAGTGTTTTGTTAGTATAAATTTGAATACTTTTTAAGTAAATAGCTTTTTTTTAACAACATGGTGTTTCCCGCAATCTAAGTTAGTGCGTTGTGCAATCCATCTCATCCATTACGAATGTAATTGAACGTTTATAGGATTCATTTAAACCGAATGTATCCATATTATAACAATCATATGCTTTTTGTTCTCCCTGAAATTACATATTAATTCGCCCAGCAACCTTCTTTGAGACGATTCTGGTAGAAAAATGGCTGCCGCACATGGGCATTGGGCCAAATTTGGTCCCTAGTCGAATCTTTCCGTCCTTTCAACTCCTCCGCCAAGCGCTTGCTTTTGCCTCCGTCACAATATAAATCCATTAATCGATAAATGTAGCGCAAATATCGATATTTTGGTTATTTTACGAGAAAAGTCGCCTTGCGATGAAAATAGTTACTTTTGACGACTTTTAATGTTAATTTTCTGAAAAAGGGCATCATAGTTGCATTTTTAGCTGCCTCAGAGAGGCCTGAAATTACCTTAATTTCTAAACAAAAACAGCTCAATTTGGTTGAATAGTCGCATGTCTTAAACCAAGGACGTAGCCAGAAAATTTCTCTTTGGTTGCGCATTTCTTTAGGGTTTGAGGTTTAGCTTTTTTTTTCCCTTTGTGTGCCTCGGACCCTTCCCACTATTGGAAAGCTTGTTAAACTTAATGAACATAAAAAAACAGGCTGGTTTATCCAATAACTTATGTCAACTAAGGGAAGGATCGGTGTCATAGTGTGTTGGAATAAAAAAGCTTGATCTAAATAATGTAGTCTTTCATAATAGTATATGAACCTGTCTAGTGGCTAAAGTGTTGGCCTCTGGATTGGAAGATTCCTGGGCCAAATCGGGGGTCAGGGCATGGATGTAAATTGTGCTGCCCTTTGTTAGGGGCAATGATGGTCCTCCCACTGGGTACTCCTTCACAAGTGGCCTTCACTTCCGGCCTTGTAGTGGTCAATGATTAAGTTCATATGTGCCCACCATTGAAAGAAAAAGCCTTTATTGTAAATTTCTTTGACTTCACGAACCATATATTTTTTACAAGCTATGGTTTAATTTGTATACACATTTTTGGTAATGTCTCTTAAAATATAACAGATTTATTAGCAGCAAAAACGTCTAAAGCATAAAATACACAGAAATGCGTACAAGGTCAAATTATAAGCAATAACACAAAAATGTAACAATTCAGAAACAGTGGTATAATCCTGCAATTTATATAAATTATTATAATTAAAAAAATTTTAAGGTATCCAAATAATTTTTTTGTACAAAACCCCACTTTTAGCAAAAATCCGACGGGTTTTTGAAGGTGGGCCCGCCCACAAAAGCCCGGGTGGGTTTTTCTGGGCTGGGCCCAATCTGCTCTGCACAATCTCTGACTTGCACACATATCAATTTCGGTCGTGCGATAAAATATCGTATAATAAATTCTTTTGGTAGCAAATCTAAAATGTGATTTTCTTAAAAAAATTTTTTTTTTCAACTGTAACTTTTATATATTTTTAATACGAATATGGCTTCATTTCTTTGGACGCGTGCCAGGTTTCCAATGACGGTCCTGACTGCTAACGGATTATTCTGTTTGATTTGAGTCATGTGGTCAAATGTTATTATTTTCCTTTCATTCAGGGATTCTACATTTGTTTCTATCTTTACGATCATTAAATTTCAACGGATTTGAAATCTGCGGAAAATTTTACACCAGATCGATACCTTAAATGTGTGTGCTTTTCTTTAAAAAAATAATTTTTCAATCGTAAGTTTCATATTTTCTCAATGCCAATTTGGCACAAAAAGAACTATTGGAGGTTTTGATCTTCGCGATCGTTAAAGACAGAGAAAAATTCAACGGATTTGAAATCTTGGGGAAATTTTACACAAGATTGATACTTTAGGTAGTCAAATTTTATGCAAAGCCCGAATTCTGTCTTGGCCTGCTAGTATCATATAAAATATCCTCAACATTTCTAGTCTAAAATATAATTTCACTGCACTGAGCCACGTGCTTGAAGCAACTTCCTAGCTCATTTTACGAAAACGGATAATTCAGTAATCCGAAACTGTAACTTTCGTTCTTGTATGTACGACGTCAACTGTACAAATTTTTAATGATAATGTAAAAGGGAAAAAATAGCGTGCCCCCCTTCAAAAACCTTAATATTTCCTTTGCATTTCTGCGACGATCCAGAGAGAACTTTAAAACATGTTCGGCGGAACTCCTTCATGTCTGAATAGTTTATGTAAAAAAGCAATGCAACGACGCGACAATGAAACATGGTTTATGACCTTCACCCCTGCCTTCAAATGTGGTTGATCTGATATATATCACGTGGTGTCAAAGTGCGAAACACCGGCTTCATTCAGACTGACGCTCAAATAGCGCACCTGTGTGGAGGAAACTAGTCTGGACAATTCCAACACAAGACAAAATGACACAATCACGTACTAGTATAAAAAAATCAAGTACTTTATAGGACTTTTCACCGAGTTTCGTAATTTTCAAGGCCCTTAGTTCGAAAAAAAAGTCAATGACCGTGGGAACCCTGAAACATATTTATTGTAAAAGAATTAAAAACTGACAAATTAAGCTTTTAATTATACCAGTGTAATATAACATTGTGTTGGACCCATTAAAGTTTTCTTAGTTATGGTGCAGGTTCTAAAGATGTAAAAGGATGTATATGAAACTTGTATGTGAAAATGTATATGATATTTTTAAGCCGGCAAGGAGAAATATGAGAGATAATTACTCATTACGAGTTCCGAAGTACTCTTTCATCCACATCGCTCGCCTTGATTTCCTACGTTTAATTACTCGCTTAATCACTACATATGATTCCTCCTAACAGAAAAGCATCATCTTCATCCATCTTGAAAACACCTGAAGCGAGGCACGAGTGTGGACAGGCGAAAGGCATGCCTCTAAGCGCATGCAATAAGGCAAGCGTTGACGAATGTTGAATTGAACGTTGAAAGGCAAGTTGAAAATGAAAGCGCACGTGTGTGGACATACTTATTGGTTTACTTTTATTTTGCAGGGCCAACACTCACTTATCATTCATCAACATATCTTTAGTGTGAGTACGCAAATGTTTTCTCAAGTTCCAATTTTGCAAAAAGCGTTTGTTGCATATTTCACACTCGTATGACTTCTCTTCAGTGTGGATACGCAAATGTCTTCTGAAGACCGAATTGCGCGAAAAGCGTTTGTTGCATATTTCACACTCGTATGGTTTCTCATTGGTGTGTGTACGCATATGTATTCTTAAGTTCGAATTTTGTGAAAATAGTTTGTTGCATATTTTGCACTTATGTGGCTTTTCTCCAGTGTGTATTAGGATGTGTGTTTTTAAAAGCGGATTTGCTCAAAAAGCGTTTGTTGCATATTTCACACTCGTATGGTTTCTCATTGGTGTGTGTACGCATATGTATTCCTAAGTCCGAAGTTCGCAAAAAGCGTTTGTTGCATATTTCGCACTCATGTGGCTTCTCTTTAGTGTGGATACGCAAATGGTTTTTGAAGTTTGACTGGTGTGAAAAGCATATGTGGCATGTTTCACACTTGTATGGTTTCTCATTGGTGTGTGTACGCATGTGTGTTCTTAAGTTCGAAGTTCGCGAAAAACGTTTGTTGCATAATGTGCACTCATGAGGCTTCTCTCCAGTGTGAATTCGGATATGTATTTTCATGTCCGAATTCTGAGAATAGCGTTTGTTGCATATTTCACATTCGTATGGTTTCTCATTGGTGTGTGTACGCATGTGCGTTCTTAAGTTCGAATTTTGCGAAAAACGTTTGTTGCATAATTCGCACTTAAAAGGCTTCTCTCCAGTGTGAATTAGGATATGCGTTGTTAAGTTACGTTTTAGCGTAAAGCGTTTGATGCATATTTCACACTCGTATGGCTTCTCTTTAGTGTGGATATGCAAATGCTTTCTCAAGTCAGAAATGACCGAAAAGCGTTTGTTGCAGATTTCACATTCGTATGGGTTCTGATTGGTGTGTGTACGCATATGTGTTCTTAAGTTGGAATTTTGCGAAAAGCGTTTGAAGCATAATTTGCACTCATATGGCTTCTCTCCAGTGTGAATTCGGCTATGTTTTCTCAATTCCGAACTTTGCGAATAGCATTTATTGCATATTTCACATTCCCATGGTTTCTCATTGGTGTGTGTACGCATGTGTTTTCTTAAGTTCGAACTTAGCGAAAAGCGTTTGTTGCATATTTCACACTCGTATGGCTTCTCTTCAGTGTGGATACGCAAATGGCTTCTCAAGTAGGAATTCTCCAAAAAGCGTTTGTTGCATATTTCACACTCGTATGGCTTCTCAATGTTGTGTGTACGCATATGTATTCTAAAGTTCGAATTTTGCGAAAAGCGTTTGTTGCATATTTCACACTCGTATGGTTTCTCTTTAGTGTGGATACGCAAATGTCTTCTAAGGGACACATTATTTGAAAAGCATTTGTTGCATATTTCGCACTTATGTGGCTTCTCTCCAGTGTGAATTCGGAAATGCAATCGTAAGTTTGAATTAAACGAATAGCGTTTGTTGCATATTTCACACTCATATGGCTTCTCTTTAGTATGGATGCGCTGATGGTTTCTAACGTTCGAAAGTTGAGAAAAGCGTTTGTTGCATATTTCACACTCATATGGCTTCTCTTTAGTGTGGATACGCAGATGTATTTTAAAGTTCGAATGTTTAGAAAAGCGTTGGTTGCATATTTCATACTCATATGGTTTTTCTTTAGTGTGAATTCGCATATGTCTTCTCAAGGTCGAATTATCATAAAAGCATTTGTTGCATATTTCACACTCGTAAGGCTTCTCTTTGGTTTGGTTAAGTACATGTAATTCCAAGTCTCCAACACTTGAATTTCCTTCGTTACACATTTTACAAATAAACGGTTTCTCACCTGAATGGATGCGACTATGTGCTTTCAAATGGCCCTTCTGCAAAAATGATTTCTTACATATAAAGATAATATCTTTTATCGCTGTAAAAATGTATCAGGAATTCCGTTTATTTCCAAGCACTTTATTTGAAACAGTAGAATGGAGTGTCTGTCCTCTACTGTGGACTCCCTGGTGCAGTTCCCCTAATTGGTCGCATTTGCAACTTGCACTCAGGGGATTTTCTCTCTGCTTTTCGGAACTTTATTGCAACAATCGGATTTTCTATAGATTTGTGTCGGTTTGGAAAGCTTTCCAAAAGTTCATGTGTTTACTTTCAATAAAAGTATTTGAATTTACTTGAGCACGTTTCACAGCAAATTGTGCATTGCAACAGTTTTTCTCCCTTTGGGATTCCTGGTTGCGGTATTAGTAGGTATTTTCTTTTCAAGCGCTCATTGTCTTGCATGGACACATACGGTCGTGCTCCAGAATTGACTTTTGAGATTCTTGTTCTTGTATTTGATTCGATACTGGAACTACCAGTCTTTGCTGACTGAATTCTGCATATGAATTATTTCTTCCTGAAGTCTTGATAACATCCGGCTGTCTACAGGTGGTTCCACTGTTTATCGTAAACTTAACGTCTACTTCTTGATTTGTTGATTCTCAAATTTTTATCAGGTATCTTGTAGCCCATGCGATGAATGCTGTTTCTTCACATTGGAATGCGAGACTTCAGGGTGTCCATGGACAGTGGAACTAGCATCAGGAGTGCAGGAAACTTTCTTTTATATTTTATATCTGCAATACGATCAAGGTTCACTGTGCAAAAATGCTTTTACATGCCTTCTAAAGAATCGACTGTCAAAGCTAAGATACCTGGAATAAAAATGATAAAATGTCAGCTAGGTTAAAAACAGTAACTTTCAGTAGAATCTCAAGCATCTTATCAAAGTAATACTTGAATGAAACTAATAATAACTCTTTGTTTATTAAATGTAACACTTATTTCAAATCAAAGTCCTTTAAATCTACAGTCGCAGAAAAAGAAAACCAGAACCACCTCTTTTATTTCAAGCAAGCCGACCAACCGGTCTGGTGGTTAAAGTGTTAGACTTTAGATAATAAAGTTTCTGGTTCGAATGAGGGTCAGTGCATGGATGTTTGTAAGTGTATGGTGTAGAGGGTTGGTGTGGAAGTTTGTAGAGTGGGTTCCAGCTCAGGTGTTGCCTCGTCATCTGACCATGGTTCAAAATTACGTGGCGTTGTCCTCGGATATTTTCCTTAGGGGATTGATCGCACACTGTTGTTAATAGTCCGTTGTGTTGCTCTAGTACGACGGTAATTAAAAATTTCTATTATTTCAAGCACTATTGATACTTCAAAGGTATCATTCAATAGGGAATAACGTCATCTACAAATTCAAAAACGTTGCATAAGGGGACGTCTTCGTATCAGATTTTGCACATATAACAAAATTTCTATTGGAAACAGTGTTTTGATGCCATAATCAGATTCTGCATAGTTAAATTAGTTTAAATATAAAACTTCACACCTTAACTTCCAATATATATAAATCCCGAGATTTCAATGTTCGTTTGAAACAAATTTGAACACCCCTATATCAAACGTATTTTTCAGCAATCCGAAAATTGTTATATGTACTATGTAAGTGCAAACGAACAGAGGTTTGTCAGTCTTTTTTATCAACTTTTGGCTTGTCCCTAAAATCACAATTATGAGGAAAACGTAATGTAGCTAATAAACTAATCATCGGAAAGAGCTGAAATTTTGCAAGCCCACACTAGAAGTACTTCTGAATCGATTCCCATAAAAATATAATGTTGCAATTCCTAATTTTTTCAAACATTAATGTATTAATTATTATTGCATACTGAAAACTAAGTTTTTTAATAAAATATTTTGTGGATTTTCTTTGGGTTGTATAACAGTATCATAAAATGTTTTTTTTAAAATTATGTTGAGGAATGGGTTGTATTGACCATTTCCCTTCGTGCAGCCCAATATAAACTAGCCTTTGAAATATAGTTGTCAAGAGGTAGAACATTAAAATTTGAGTTGGACATAGTAGCACAAATTGTCAAGTGGCTAAAATTCATAGTCTCTCCAGTGGAACACAGAGGTTAGTCAGGAATGTCTTTCACACCAATCCGGTGGAGAAGTCCTTAAAGATAGTCATGTCCGTTTAAAATTCTGAAGTTAGCCGTAAAGATTCGCCTGGGGAGGTCCATTGGGACCGGATTACTAATAGGCTTTCCCACATTTAACACTTACCATCAGTCACTTAAGTTCTGCGTATTTATCTCCTTACTGATCTTATAATGGTGGGAAATGCCTGGTTGTATGGTAAGGCAATAAGAGGCTGTGGAAGGTTGCAACCCTGTTTAGTCAGCGAGTCTGCCTTCTAATTACCAGGAATGTCGCAATGGCTGGGTATCCGTTGGAAGAGAACCGTCCAACCAGCACAGTTGAGTTCGTAAATTTTTTGTTTTGCCTCTTCTACACTTGCCGAATCGCTATTGTGTAATGAGCAGAGAGAGAGAGAATCGCTGACTGTGAATCGACTATTAAATCAGCGTGTCTGAAGGAAGTATTTAAGTTGAATAAAGAAGATGTTGCTTGTCCAATAACCTCAATTTCAGATTCAAAGTTCGTAACAATCAAGACTACAGCACATGAACCCTTAAAAAGCCCTGCACAATAATAACCGGCTCCAGCTGTACAGTCCTCCTGGGCAGAACCATCGGTATATATATATATGAAGCCAGATATCCTTTGGATATCTAGTTGCAATGGCTTCCAGGGCATGAGCACGGAGAAGAGCATCACTCTTTTTCTCTTGAAAATTAATTGAAAGGTTTGAAGGTGGAAAACTGAGGGAGGGAGGGGAACTTCCTTTAAGGCAGAAAGGCTGGCGAGTATCATTTTTGATATTGTATTTATTCAATAGGTCCTCGGATTTGGGAAAGAATGATTGATGTGTTTTAAGTATCTTTCTAGCAGGTATTAATTCCCTCCAGTGCTGAAGAGGAAGTCTTTTACATATTTCAAATTGTTTAAGGCGTGGAGCAGGCAGCGCAAGGCAGTAATAAATCTGAGGGCCTTGTTCCGGACCCTATCTACTTCGTCGCCGCAGCAATCGGATGCTGTGGCCAGAAGCTCTCCTCCATAGTCCAGGACAGGTCTTACATACGATTTGTAAGTGGTAGCGAGAACATCCGGAGATGAACCCCACGTAACACCTGACAGTCTTTTAAAGAGACTAAGTCTGCTTTCACATTTTTCCGCATTCTCTTCAGCATGTCTCCTCCACGATAATTTACTGTCGAAAGTAACGCCGAGATACTTGAAATTTTCTTGTTTACAGAGATCTCGGTTTTTATATTTAACAGATGTTAGATGTTGTTTAGTTGACAGTGTGAAAAGCTGGTAAACAGTTTTTTCAGTGTTAACAGTCATTTGGTTTTCCTTGCACTCTTTTTCAAGGATTTTGATGGTCTGATTAATATCAGCATTAGCAATATCAATGTTTAGATCGGTCGAAAATATAGCTAAATTGTCTGCAAAGGCAAGACATTGGATACCACGGATTTTCTTAAGATTTTCAATTAGTTTATCATAATGTTGAAGAAGAAGCAGCTAATGACAGCACCTTGTGGTAGACCATTTCTCATTTGGACGAATTTAGAAATTTATAACTATTATCCTTAAGAAAAAAGAAATTAATTTCCTTCTCTTTCACATTCTGAAGTGCTCTAGAAATTTTATCTCCAATCACAATATCAGCCAGAGGCAACAGTTTCTGAGGACATATATCTTCCAATTTATCCATTTTCAAATCTCGAATAAATTCCTCGTTGTAGATCCTACCCAAACTTGTTCTTGTCAACAATTCAAGTTGAGAATGAAGGTTATGTATTAGAGGTTCCTTTTTCTGAAGAAATTCGGTCACATGATTAAATATACTTGCACTTGATACGACAAATATCACCTCAGCCTTCATAGTTTCTCTTCTAAGTAAATGAACAATATTTTTGTAGCCTGGTATTTGTATCATGTTTGGCTTCTTTATTGGAATGTAGTCAAGGAAATACTTTCGATCTGCAATCCTATGTTCAAGCAACCTTTCAGCAGCTGGCTTTAGGCTTAACCACCTGCTTGAACAATGCTTGATGAAATGGTGAGTGGGAAGTTTCAAGTCTTCTTGAATTTGTTTGCATGTTGACCCACGCTTAAGCCACTGATTAAAAAAATCTGTGAATAGTAAAAACTAGTTCAGACACATCTTCCCCTAACTCTTTTAGACCTTTAAGAAAAGCATTATGTATTGTGCAAATATTACATGTCCCAATGTTAATTAGTTCTTTTTTTTCGGGTAGAAAGTAATGAGCCATTAATCTTTTTAAAAACAAACTTTCACTAAAAAAAAAAAAATCAAGAATTTCTAATAATTAAGGCAACTTTTTGCAACAAATGCAACTTTTTTTTCACGCGTTCTACGCTGCATGTAAAGTACTAAAACTAAAATTTCTCCAACATGGGGTGTTTAGTAAGTGAGTTATAACCCCAACATAAATGCAACTTTCTGCATAAGCAACCACCTGCAACTTTTTAAAATACAGCTTCAAATTAATTAATATCAAATTACTATTTCATTTTTTGCTCTCTGAATCAACCCTTCGATCACATGTGTCTGATCTTGCGAACGCTGAAGTATTGCAAATCAAACAAGTTCATGGTAAGAAGGTGTTCATCCTAAGATGAAAGTGAAATAAATGGCAAGAAGTACTTTAACACATTGGTTGGCACTCTTGATAATCCTGAGGAAACTTGCGTAATCAACTGCAGAGTTTGCAAGGTGAGTGTCGATCACCAATAAGTTGTTCACCTTGTAGATGTTTTAAAATCTCTGAATGTTGAGCGAAAGGATTTTGCCCTTCAACTATACGATAGAGCACATTATATGATCGGCTGGCACAGATTTTCAATGTTAAAGAAATTACTGGCCAAGGATCGGTCATTCAACATTCTTCTGTATATCAGTATGTATTGTAATACTGTTGTACACAACTAAAATTGTCTATATATTTGGAATTTTTTTCATTTTTTATGAATAATTTATTTTAGAATTTGGTGTATCAAAAATAAATGTAACTTTATTTCCATAAATGCAACTTTAGGGATTGATAAATGCAACTTTTCCCATTTTTACTGCAACAAAAAAGTTGCCCTATAGATAGTCACAGCGTATAACACGCGATCCCCGCCTGCCAGCTGGCTACTATTTGTATAATCCACTGTACCAGGAGGAATTTTTTTTAGATAAGTCACAGTGTATAACATGCGACCCGTGCCTGCCTGCATTACACAATCACCTCTGTATTCTATGCGTATAAAACACTCTACCGGGAGGAAATTTTTGTAGATAAGTAACAGTGTATAACGCAAGACCCCCGCTTGCCAGTGAGACACAATCACCATTGGCTTCCATGCATATAAATCACCATAAGGTGTAACATATTGGATACTACATACCACCCTTGGTAAATTTGGCTGAAAAAGTTTTAAAAATCAATCTAGACCAACAAAATTTCTACAGTGTATTCATCTAGGAAAATGATTAAAGTCACAAAAAATTTGCAAATTCAATGTATAAATGCGGAAAGAACAAAATAAACTTGCTCTGGTGTCAAATTGATACCGACATTCTATACTAGATTGCAGTGTTTCTTGGCACAGACGTCACCGTTCGTGTAGGGGAAAAATGAGCAAACCTGTCTCCTATTGGGTTGCAGGCAGAGGTTTCGAGGAGACGTCACACTTTCAAGCTTCCAACTTGTCGCATTAATCTAGTTTGGCCTCAAATTTAGCACGTAAATGTTTTGACAGCTTGCCTGTCAGTTTATAAGAAAAGCACAATTATAGTAGTTTTTAAAAACACATTTTTATATAATTAATAATAGATAATATCGAAAGATATTTTCTGAATTCGTAATGGTATTTGTTTAAATTATTGCCTCCTAAAGTTTTTCCAAAAGAAGTATTCCAGGTAGCAAATGAAAAATTTGAGTTTATGTCATTGACAAATATGTATGAGGTGTGCCCCAGTGTGTTATATTACTATTCTATAGAACTTACAGCAATAAAAATACTTGACTGAAATTTACTATTACCTGAAGCTTCTCCTTCAATTATTTAAAACCAGGGTGTCGAGATTTAAATCATGATTTTAATCAAATTATTATTATCATTTTAAATCACTTATTTAAATCACAACTAAACTTACATTTTTAAACTAAATAAATACACCATAGGAAAATCACAGAGGTGGCCAAATGCTTTAGTCTTTCTGTACTCATGGTGATTTTAGCACTCATGGCTACACCAAGCACCCAAGTCAGAGAGAACAGGGTCAATAACTGCATATTATATAAGATTGGAACAGCCAGTTGTAACTTATTAGAATATACTATATACTGGAAACAGTAATGTAAACACACATGACAGTTTGATGCAAAATTATAAACTAAAGGGTAACTGATTTTATTAGCTAAAAAAACACAAGTGGGAAGTAAAGTTTTGATGCATTTGTCAGTTAGCTCAGAGGTTCCCACATTTGGTGATACATCGCTCGAAAGTTGTAACGTATCGGATACTACATACCATCCACAATTTCTCTGCTGTTTCGGTTGTCATGATTATTTGCTCCCTTCGCCTCATTGCATGTTAAGGGCGGGTAAACATGCATTTTTGCATCCACCAAGGGCATAAGTTTTTTTTTTTCGCCACACATATTCGACCAGATATATTTACAGTTGAAGCAGACATACTTATTTAACGATGGTGTAATTCCCACAGTAATGAAATCGAAAGGAACGGAGCATCGAAAAGCGATGGTAACGGAAATCATAGAGTGATCCAAAAAAACACACGTGTTATCGAAGGGAGCAGTCGATACTTATTTCACAATGGTGTAATTCCCACAGCAATAAAATCGAAAGGAACGGAACGTCGAAAAGGGATATTACAGGAGTGTTTAAAAGCGATGGTAACGGAAATCACATAGAGCGATCCAAAAAATACATGTGCCAACGAAGGGAACGTTAAAAAAGGAATGGTATTTGAAAACAAAAGTCGAAAAGGAGTGGGTGGTATTTGAAAAACCCGAAGGGGGAGGGACTGGGATAGGGTTGCCATAAATAATATATAGCCAAAATTCAATACATTTGGCAATATTCGCGTGTTTGGCGACAAAAATAAAAAACTGGCATGATATTACGGTTTTCAAATATAGGGTTGCCAAAAAAATAATTTGTCGAGCTGGGTTACTAGATTTGGTGAGAAATTTAGGGGGACCGTACAGTAAAGATCACTTGAAACACTATGTAGGATGTCAACATGTGTTTTAAAGTTAAACAAATGTTTTACCTTCTGCTTTTAAAATTCATTTATTTAAATATATGCTTCAAGCCTTCAGGAAAACCATAAAAGACTCGAAAAGCTATAATCATATGGACATCTTCACTATACCAATCTCAATGGAAGAGCTAGATGTTGCCATTGGAAAAATGGATCCCACCAAAGCTCCTGGACCTGACCTGATCTTTGGCCACATGGTTCAAAACTTCGGAGCCATTGTAAAGAAAGAGCTATTATTAATCTTCAACCTTTCCTGGACTACAGGCAAACTGCCCAAAATTTGGAAAATTTCCACCGTTATTCCAATTCTAAAGCCTAACAAAGATGCATCAGAGTGCAACAACCACAGGCCAATTTCTCTTACCATCCCTACGCCGCTCGTAAAAGGAAAAACATTCAACATTTCACGCTAATTACGACAAAACATTGTTACATATGCGTGGGGTTAACAAATTAATCACATTTCTAAGTTGTAGTGCCTCATTACACTCAAATATTGGATAAGGCGCTGGGAACTATTTGTTTCGTTTGCTCTAAGCGTATTTTTCCATTGACAAGAAACCTGTTGCCGAGTATTGTGTTAAAAAACACTGTTCAGTCTTCCATTGGAACTGTAAAACAAAATATGATAACACATCGAGTCAAATACCTGGGAGAACGATTTTTGAATCAGGATTCTAACAAAGTCACTTATATTTTTGATACATCGGCTGGTTTTAAGAATTTGCACACAATGGTCAAAAGAGACGCATGCTAGCTCTGTTAGTAAACAAACTTAGAACTTTTTTAATTTGCTGTTGCCATAGCGACTAACATAATATTATATACAGTTAAGTTGTAATGATGGTTAACTATAGTTATTCTACAGTTAAGTAATAAATAATCTATCGAATGGGTGCGAAAAGCAGCGCCTTAGCCTAGACTGCCTATATGAGGGATTCTCAACCACTGTACCGCGGCACTTTTGTGTGCCGCCAAATTTTAGAAATGTATATAGTAATAATTATAATGCTTTTTTTTTTATTGCGAGAAAAGTTTGTTTAAATTTATCATGTTGTTGAATGTATAAGGACGAAAGGTGCAAGTAGATATAAACTTAACAACTTTATTAATCATACGTTCATGCTGGGGATATTTCGTCACCTACCGGTTACAGATCTTCAAGCCAAGACGAGCGCCTCAAGAACTCCAGACAAGCGAGAGACATTTCGAAGGAGCCGAAAATGCAATGCGCATGTGCAAACTTTCTTTGGTGATTTCGCTATTCTTGTCGCCAATTTAATGCAGGATTCTAGCAGTCCTGCTGTAGATCAGCATTTGCCATTTGGATTGGATTGTATAGATGAAACTATGAGAGCGGAAGGACAAGGAATTTTGAGTAGTGGTCTTTGGTGTGCCGACCAAATTTTTTCTATTTAGAAGCCAAATTTTAGTAAGCAATAATATTTTAATTTGTTGAAGAATTTCATTCCTATCCATTTGTTTCGCAAATTGTTTTGTTCCTTTAAGTTAGCTTGTATTAAATGCTATCCTACGGAATTAACTTTTTGACGGACAGATGAAGGCTCTTCATTTACTTATTTTTCCTGCATTTTATATCCCGTTTTGAAATGTATTGTTCCCTTGCTGTGCTAAATCGTGAATAACGTTGAGTTAGCTTGTTTTTAAGTGCTACCCAACGGAATTGACTTTTTGGCGCGCAGATAAAAATCCTCTGTCAGTTGCATATTTTACGTATTTTATTCCTTTATGTGTTGTATTGTTCATTTGCTTCGTTAAATAGTTAGTAACGTTGAGTTAGCTTGTTTTTAAGTGCTACCCAACGGAATTGACTTTTTGACGGGCAGATGAAAATTCTCGGTCAGTTGCATATTTTATTCATTTATATCCCTTTTTGCACTGTTCATTTGCTTCGTTAAATGGTGAATAACTTTGGGTTAGCTTGTTTTTAAGTTAATATGGTAAATGGTTAGGTTGTCCCTTGGTCTTTCCTTGGTTGTGGCACAATGATTATGCCCACAGCACTAGCAACCTGCGAGTTGTAGGAAGTACAGGTGTGATTCCTCTGTAATTGTATTTCTCTCTTCTGTGCCAGTAAAAATTTCATTTTGTGCATGTATTACTTGATGTTGTACATCATGCGTCTAGTGCAACAAGGCCAAATATGGCCCTTGCACCATAAAAAATCAACACTTCTGGCATCTTTCTCTTTGGGATTGAACCTAGGTTGTAGTCAATAGCATATTATGTTTTACCTGTGTGGCCAAATTCAACTCATTAAATATTAATTGCTTTTTATGGTGTAATCCCTAATAATGTATATATTATTTGCTTGCTATGCTAAGTGGTGAATCGTGTTGCGTTTGCTTGTTTATAAATGCTACTCAACTAAATTCCCTTTTTGGTGGGCAGTGAAAAGTTTTGTTCATTCACATATTTGAATATTAAATATGTATTGTTCACTTTATTCATTATTTGCAAGTTCCATTGAGGTAGCTTGTTTTTAATGCTACCTAGCAAAATTAGCTGAGAATATTTTGTGTTTAAATAATATTCCTTTTTCTTATAGATGTGATGTATGTGTTTCTTTCATCAATTTTTTTACTAGCCACTAAAGTACAAATTTTCTTGCTGTGGTAAATTGTTCTGCTGATTTGTGTTAGATATGTTGAAAATATCTTAATTCCTTTATTGTAAGTTCATTTAGTTGAATTTTTTAAATTATTATTGTAAGCTAAGAATGTAAGATGGTAAACAATTCAAGAATTTATTTTGCTTGAAAAAACCTGTACGTCCCATTTCAGCCTCTACTCCCAACCATCTGTCACTGAATTGATGTAGGATCACATTCCTTATCACTGGAAAAAAGATTTTCATTTTACTCTAAAGGTGAAAGTAGATATCACATTCAATAAAAACTTGTTCATTTTCATTCTGCCAATTTGCACTGATCTCAAATGTATGTTATATATAAACTTTTTATTTTTGGAGAATATTTTTCAACTCATTCTTTATGCTAGTAATTCTTTTAAATTTCAATAATTTATTCCCACAGCACTACGGTTGTGGGTTTGTCCATTGCTCTAGCAACCTGCAATGTAGGAGGCACGGGTTGAATTCCTGAATGTATTTCTCTCTTGTACATCAGTAAAACTGTCTTTGTGTTTGTATGTCCATTACTTGATATTCTATATTCTACACCTTGTGCAGTACGGTTGAATTTGGCCCTTTCTCCATATAAACCCAACCTGAACCATTAAAATAACATTTTAAATTGCCAAGCAAGATCTGTAGAAGTTATTGATCACTAAGCACATTTCTTGTATTTCTTATTCAAAGATTTTTGAA
This sequence comes from Metellina segmentata, assembly GCA_947359465.1. Lineage (NCBI taxonomy): Eukaryota > Metazoa > Arthropoda > Arachnida > Araneae > Tetragnathidae > Metellina > Metellina segmentata. The sequence goes on from OX375882.1 coordinate 7,638,494, forward strand.
GCAGATAATAAAATTCTTAATTTTTAAATTATATTCAAATATTGAGTACTGTACAAGGTAGAATAAAATACACACATCTGGAGTCCAGGAGGGGAGACTGTTAAGTGAAAGTAATTTGGGTATTAAATTATAAGTGTTATGGCTAAAAAAAAAGTTAGTATATGCTATATTATTTAGTCATGTCGAATTTAATCATGTACACCTTTAGAAGTGATGATGAACTTTGTAAAACTCCCAAAAGTGCATGGCCCTTGCAGCATAAAAACCAACCAAAAGAAATTTAATACAAGCATCAATATTAAAAATTGTTGAAAGAATTCATTATCTTCACAGCTGCTCTTAATGTTATTGATTCATTACACAATGTGCACTTGAAAATGTATTAAAATTATAAGATTTTATTTATTTTACTGTATTGAGTAACCACTCAAGTAGTCAAAAGAACACCTTTTTTAAATCAATTAAATTTTACTTGAATGAGATTTTTGTCATTCAAACACATGTATTACTACACAGAACGCAGATATTCAAATTTTAAATAAAAATTGTCAATATATAGTGGACATATGACTGATTCAAATTTATGATCTCAAAATATGTGAAAATAACTTATTCAAACCTGTATATTGGAAAATCATAATGCTAGTAATTAATCTTCATTTAAAAATGTGAAATAAAACTTATTTTAATTATTTTGTAGTGCATTATTTATAGTTCTTTACGAAAAACCATTTTTATTTATAAAATTAAAGCATTCTATATACACATCCCTTAGCTAGGTTTTACATGTAAAATTTAAACAGCATAGTTTGAAAAACTTGCAAGTTTGATTACAAGAATTATATATTTTAGCCAAACAGGTAAATAATCTTCAAAGATCAAGATAAAAAAAAAGCATCTAATCTGAAATTTAACCTCTAGTGAAGTTTCAATACGTTTAGTTATTCGTTTTTAAATAGTTATAATGATAACCTACCTAGTGGGGTATTGTAGATAATGTATGTATATTCACCTCATGTCACCCAGAAATTGTATATATATATCTTTAGGAAAATAACTTAACAACCATAAAGACATGTAATTGGGACACCTTTTTTGTTGAAAGATTACCAACAGTAAGAAAAGATTATTTAATTAAATGTCCAAGCACAACAGAATTATATAGGATTCATATATGAATAGGTAATTTATCAAATATTAAAACATTTTTTTGAGTAATACTACAAAAAAGCGATCGTTGATTTGAAAAATTGGTAACTATATGGAACACCTAAATAATTTGTCAAGATCCTAAATAACTATTAAGTGCTTGAGTAAAGCACAGTGAATAGTGTTGGAAAATGTTCAGAATATCTTCAATATGGCTTTCACAAATTAAGTAACTCTTGTTCTTGCCAATGTTACATTCAACCAGCTTTGCATCTAAAATCTCAAGCATTGTAGTTTCCTAGTAATGGTGTATGCATCGATTTTGAGGCTATTCTAGAGAATAAAGAATTCGCCCCTAATCTTTTATAAAACTTTTAAATGCCTTTTCAAATATTTTTGGCAGAAAAAATATTGTTTCTTATTAAAAATGTCTAAATTTTAACTCTTAATTTTTTTTTTAATATATACAGTGGCTCCCAAAAGGTGTTTGTACACATTTAAAAATTTGCAAAAAAAAAAAAAAAAAAAAACGCTGTAGCCTGGAATTGCATTCGAATATATGAAATCCAGTATTTTTTCACATCTCCATGTGATTCTCTGAATAAAACAACATTTTTTTTTGTTTAAATATTGAATTATTTTCTTTATATATATTTATGACTTACTGTGGGGGTAACTCTAAAGAGTGCCAGCACCGTGACCAGTAGTCTATTGTACTAAAAAGCCCGACTGATCTAATAAAAACAGATTGCCGAAATAAATTTCATCATGTACCCGATTGGAATGTTTGGTAATTCCTAGGGTTCAATACAATGGTATCCCAGATACTCGAAACGGTGGGTAGAGTAACAATTACACAAAACGTGTACAGGACCCTCCTCTGCCATCTACGTAATGGGTCATCTTAACTACCATGAGGTTGAGGCGTCTATTTAGGATACAATGGCCAGTTAGAAGGCCAATAGCTACCCTGATTTCTTTTCTGCTCAATTTCAGAAGTTCCCTCGACCAGAGAGATTGTTGATTGAGCTCTTAGGCTTGTCTTTGATCTGTAGTGATAATCTATTTTTATCTAAATCTACCTTTTGCATTCAACCACATAACAGATCATTATGTTGAAGCCAGGCCAAAACAGGCTCTGGTCTAAAAAAATGGCATTTCATATCCACGTTTTGCTAGTTGGTCTGCTATTTCATTACCATCAATGACCAGGGACCCACATACGAGACACTTCGTTTCTCTCAGCCAAACCCACAAGTGCATTGTGACATTCCCACACTGCTATTGAAGAAAAGCAGTGTCTCTGCAAAACCTTTAGACCTTCTTGCTGGCAGAGAAGATCTTTAAGACCATCTTATCAACCCCAGGCAGTTATAAGTACAAGTAGAGATCGCTAGAACCTCAGCCTCATATACAGTGGAGATCTTATCTTGAAAGATAGCTTTATTTTTCGATTAGGACAAAAAGCACCTGAACCAGTGCCATGATATGTTTTTGAACCATCTGTGTACCAAATTTCATCACCTCTCCTGATCAGACTGGAGACAAATGTCTAGTTGTAAAGATAATGTTGTATTTGGCTTGAAAGCAAAACTGCTTTAACATCCAATCAGGTCTCATTAGTAGATAAAGATGTTCTTTTACCTGCGTAGCAACATTTTTAAACATAGACATTTCATAGGGCGATTTCCATAGACCCACGAGTTTGAGGCGTTGTGAACACGAAAATACCTCAAATCCCACTTGTTTATGTAGTAGTAGGAGTCCTAGAAGCATTTCTACACTCTGTGATGGAGTGGTACGCGTTACACTTGAAATTGCAACGGTCGCCATTCTCTGTAGACTAGTGAGTTCTTCTTCACTGTCTCATTACGGGTTCTACTCCACCAGGCAATGGCCCCATAAGATACCATTGGAGTAATCACTCAGTGCATATCCAGTGCAACATTTTTGGCGTTAGACCCCAGTTAATTCCTACGGCACGTCTGCAAGCCCAGAACACTTTTGGCCCTGCTCGTGCACTATTGGAGCATGTAAGCTCCATGTCAAGGTAACTCCTAGATACTTCCTCGTCTGAATACGCAAGTGGTGTTCCAAAGAAATTTAGGAAATGCATATCTCGCAGCCTTTTTGGGGTAAACAGGACTAGGCTAGTTTTGCTTGAGTTAACCGACAGGTTCACCTCTCTGCACCAGTTTTCAATCTTTTTAGGGCAGTGCTCATGATATCCGTTATAGTATTCTGGAACTTACCTCTTATGACCATTGTTGTCATCAGCATAACCTAGACAGTACTGGCCCAGAAAGTGAGTGCTGTTTAGGAGATCGTCAACAACTAGGCTCCATAATAATTGTGACAACACACCTCCCTGTGGACAGCTTTTACAGTGAGTGTGTCTCCCAGCTCGAGCCATACTTGTCTCCAGCATATATTTTATCCAGGTGCAAACCAATGGGTTAACTTTTCGTTTGATAAGAGATTACATCCGTTGGAACTCTATCAAAGTGCCCCGCAATATCTAGAAAGGCTGCCAAAGCAATTTCCTTTCCATTAACCGCTCTATCAAGGACCCTAACAAGATCGCATAGGGAAGTCTCTGTAGATTTCCCAGGCTGATAGGCGTGTTGAAATCTTGATAGGGGCTCAATTTTTAGAACCTCGTCTCTCTCTCTCTCTAACGTATCTCTCAATCAATTTCTCCAAATTCTTAAGAAGAAATGACGTTAGGCTAATAAGTCTGAAGGCTTTAGCTTCATTGTTTCATTTCTCGCACCACCCACTCGTAGCTCTACGTAACGATATGCACCTGTCTTACGTTTTTACAGATCTGTGTGGCTCAAGTATAATGCAACACCCTTAATTAATGAGCGCACTCACTGAGCATCTTCCCATGGGTGCCCATGACTTAATGGGTTTGTACAGGATATTGCTTTTTCAGGTCTCTGGTAAAAATTCAATAGCACCCTCTTAGGTGCACCCATGAATCAAAAACGGATACATGTCTTTTCTATGTATTCCCGTAGATACGCCCATGAATTAAAAAGGATATATTACTTTTTTCGGGCCTGAGGAGCGTAATGAATTATGTGGCCCATGAATTAAAAAATATATATATATATATACGTATTTGCTTTTTTACGGGTAGGTGGGCTTAAGCCGGTACGCACGTGCGCCCCTGTGAATTAAAAGGTGATTTTTTTTCAAGACTAGGGTGGCATATGCTCCCTTATCTCCCTTGGTGAATGTTTCCATTGATAAAGGCATTTGCTTTATATCCTCTGAGGGAAATTTTAAATACCAAACCTTCCCCTCGTGTGTGCACTTATGCACAGGGTCTTCAGAAAGGTGGTTCTGTATCTTTCACTTCAATAACCAATATTTAATTTCGATTGGACTATCAGGTCAAAGGATATAGGTTTTTTATGGAAGAAATTGTTTACATTTTATTTTTACTACGAAAGAGGGTATAAAAATTACGCACACAGTTTTTGTAATTCAAAGTTGAATTGTGAGACTTTAAATTAAAAAAGCATTTTCAGTGGCATATAATAAATTATCAGAAAGCATAAAATAACCCCAATATGAATCGATCGGATAATTAGATCAAACGATACGGATAATGTACGTATAATGTGTACAAATGACATTTATTTGAAAAAAAAAATAATTTCTATGAATCCCTATACTGTTCCAACTTAAAGCTTTCATAAAGCAGAGACAAATAGCGTACAATAAAGAAATACTTTTTTAGGGAAAAAATTTGTAGCGATTTTTTTTGGAATTGAGGTTAGGTATTTTTTGGTAATTTTTAGTTAACGTCGTACTAGAGCTACACAACGGGCTATTGACGACGGTCCGGGATCAGTCCCTTAAGGGAAAGATCCGAGGACAACACCTCGTAATTTCGAACAACGGTCAGATGACGAAGCAACACCTGAGCTGGCACCCCACTCTCCAAACTTCCACGCCAACCCAACGTGAGCACTTTCGGCCACGGCAGATTTAAGGTGCACCAGCCGCCTCTACACCATACGATTACAAACATCCATGCCCGGACCCGGATTCGAACCAGGAACCTTCCGATCTAGAGGCTAACACCTTAACCACTATACCGGTGAATTGAGGTTAGGATTTAAATTGAATGTCTGAAACTAAAAAAAGGCACTCCCGATTCAGGTGCTTTGCGTAAGAAAAGCAAAACTCACACTTCTCTACAAAAACAGGTTTAAAATTATTTTTCTTTACCCCTTCCCATTATGTAAAATTGGTAATTTTTAATCAACGTCGTACTAGAGCAACACAACGGGCTATTGACGACGGTCTGTGATCGATCCCTTAAGGATAAGATCCGAGGACAACACCTCGTAATTTTGAATCACGGTCAGGTAACGAAGCAACGCCTGAGCTGGCACCCCACTCTCCAAACTTCCACACCAACTAACGTGAGGACTTTCGGCCACGACAGATTTAAGGTGCACCAGCCGCCTCTACACCATACGCTTACAAACATACATGCCCGGACCCAGATTCGAACCAGGAACCTTCTGGATCTAGAGGCTCTAACAACATAACCACTTTACCGGTTGGTCGGCCCCATTATGTAAGCACTTGCGAGGTCCCTGCAGACTAGTGTTTTTACAACTTAGTAGCAACCTGAAGGTTGCGAGTTCGAAACTAGGTCCAACCAAAGACCGTCGTATATACGGGGGGAAGTGTGCACGTTAAATGTGTCGTGGAAACAAACGTCCTCACGATGGTGTGGTGTGGAAGCTCGGAGAGTGGGGTGCCAGCTAAGGTGTTGTCTCGTCAGCTGACCGTGATTCCAATAACGTGGTCCACAGACCTTTCTATTCGGAATTGATTCCGCGCAACGTTAATTAACTACCTATCCAACACACACATATTAGTAATTTGCTTAGATATTAGTAGTAAATGCACATAAAGAAGGTTCATAATTTAACTTTAAGTAACTTTACTTTCATATTAACCAAAAGTTTAACTTTTGCACTGATGATTTTTTATAGTACATGATCTTTAGAGATGGTAGGTATTTTAATCGTCACAATGCAACGGGTATTGGAAAGATCGAGTTTCGAACTCGCAAATCTCGAGTTGCTAATTCGCTACTCTTCCAACTAGGCTACGACGGCCCTGATACTTTTATAGGTAATAATAATAAAAAGGAACACAAAATGTTGAAAAAATTTGAAGTGTATATGTTGGGTTTATTCTATTTTGAATCCGATACTCTTAATGAGTTTGGATAATTAATCAACTTCTACATTACGGTGTGAACAAAACCCTGTGTAAAAGGCTCTTACCGACTGTAATTGATGATGGAACTATGTAAAGATAGTGAAATTAGGTTTCACTAAAAGAGGGGAAAAGAAAACAAATCTTTAAAGATAAAAAAGACATTTATTTTAATCTAAACATTGGTATAATACACATCTTGATAAAAATAATATTCACTCTTCCTAGGTCACACAACCAAAACACAAAACAATTACTATCAATTCTTATAAAAGATCTTGGTTATACAAGCATGCTATTTGGTTATTCAAGTCGATATCATAATGGATTAACCAAAATAAGGGCTTTTGCTCAAGAGACGCTTCACGGGTCAAAAATAAGGGAAAAAATCAAAATATCAAAAGAATCGATTCAGGAGCAAGGACCTAGCTAAAAGAATAAATGGTGGAGTGGTAGCATCCGATACGTTAGGCCGCCAAAGCGATTGTTTACGCCAAATCAAAATGGCGGCCGATGTAAGCAATTCCAAGATGGCCGCCATATACAACGTGAACCTTTGCATACAGTGCATAAATAATAATAATAATTTGTTTAAAAATTAAGAAAAAAGCAATATAAATTTCACATGAAAATTTTCTAATATTTCAGTCTGGTTTTCTCCGAACATTACGCAATTTTGCGTCAATTTCATCCTAGTTTTGTCACTTTGAAAAAAAATTTAAATAAAAAAATAATAATTTATAATTGTTTAAAAAAAAAAATTAATTAAAAAAAAATCGCAATTTTTTTAAAACGTTTGGATTTTTATCAATTTTGAATTAGAAACTTTGCAATGCATAGAAAATTCAAAACAAGAAATCTTTTTTTAATAAGGTAGTTCTTTTCTGTGATCATAATCCACACAAAGGTTTTTGATGAGAAAAAAAAAATCTAAAAATTCTTCTGCTATCTATAAGTGTGAAAAAATATTTTTCCACAATTTTTCTAGCAATTAGCATTATGTGAGCAACTCAATGGGGATATTCCAGGTTATAGAGCCATATATGGAAAAGCAAGACAAATATTTTTATTGTAACGACTTTACAAGAGGAAATTGTTTTTTAGAGAAGTCAAAGCGTATTGCGCTTAAGGTTTCAATGCGTATAAACCAGTATACAGGGATAAATTTGTTTGTAGATAAGTCACAGCGTATAACGCGCGATCCCCGCCTGCCGGCTACCTCGCCGCCCCTCCGGGGCCGGCGAGGACCTTTCACCGTTGGCTTCCATGCGTATAAGTCACCGTATTGGGTGCCCACCCAAGCATAGTCCAATGTTTGTAATATAACCAAAAGCTAAACAAAAATCAAACTTACCCTCACAGCCGGGTCCTTGAAATTCTGACTATGGATAACAGTCATATGCTCGAATCGATAACCCTTGAACTCTTTGTCCTTCGGGTATTGATACCAGCATATGACTTCCAATAGTCAGAAATTTTTGTAGTTCCTTGCAAAATTCAGCTCTGAATTACCTCAGCCAAAACTTTCTGGTTCCTATTTTTCACCTCGACTATAAAACATTTATCCGTCCCTCGTTCAAGTCCTCCAAACGCCCATTTACCCTCCAATTTCTTACTCCTGTTATACTTTCTTTTGCCAAACTTTTGTCCTATCTTTCTACATTTCCACTCCTACCTATCACCAGCATCCATTCTCAATGTTAAAATCATATCAGTCTCACATGAAAGACATTTCACCCTCTTCCCAATCAAGCTACATGTTTGCAAAAAAAAAAAAAAAAAAAAACAATTTTCTAACGTTCAATAATAACACTATCCACTGCTATATCAAATCAACTAAGGGGAAATGAGCAACCAAAAGGGGAAAAAAATTCTAAATTCCAATCTGCAATTTCAAAAATCAAATTTAATCCAAATTTTTTTTCGAAATTTTAATTGAAATTTAAATAAAGTGACAAATTTAAAAAATTGTAACTTACAATCTGCTTTCCAAACTTATCCTAAAAATTTTGAAAATTAATAAAACAAGTCGATTTTATAAATCAAGAGCAAAATTCATATGCACCCAACAATTTCAAAGACTGTCTAAATTTTAATTCCGTTCTACATTAAAAATAAAAGTGGAAAAGCGTATTTTCTTCCTTAACCAATCATGAGACCCGTTTATTATCGTCAGGAGAAAATATCTAGGGTTGCCTTAAAACTAAGAAAAGCGCGAAAACGGGAAGGTTACCACAATTGGCAATACATCGCTCGAAAGTTGTAACGTATCGGATACTACATACCATCCGAATAAATAATGAAAACAAAAATCATATTTGCCCATCGTTGTTTTCCGATGGATGCAGTCGGATCGGGTTCAGAGGAGAGAGAGGTGGCCACTTTGGACGGGATTACGAAGGTCTCTTTAGTTTCCTTCCTCTAGGTCCTAGGTTGAAATCAGGGATGGCGTTGGATCATGCTCCATCCAAGCACAGGGCGTCAGGATGTTTTGCAGTTGGTCTGACTCACTCAGGTTGATACCAGGAATGGCGTCGGATCAAGCCCCACCCAAGCACAGGGTGTCCGGATGTCTTGCAGTTGGTCCGACTCACTCAGGTTGAAACCAGGAATGGCGTCGGATCAAGCCCCACCCAAGCACAGGGTGTCCGGATGTCTTGCAGTTGGTCCGACTCACTCAGGTTGATACCAGGAATGGCGTCGGATCAAGCCCCACCCAAGCACAGGGTGTCCGGATGTCTTGCAGTTGGTCCGACTCACTCAGGTTGAAACCAGGAAAGGCGTGGGATCATGCTCCATCCAAGCACCGGGTGTCAGGATGTCTTGCAGTTGGTCCGACTCATTCAGGTTGGAACCAGGAATAACGTTGGGTCATGCTCCACCCGAGCACAGGGTGTCAGGATATCTTGCTGTTAGTTAGCCGTGTGAGCATGCATCATTGCTACAGAGAAATGCTACCCAACTGTGGGTTCGATCCCGATATCCATCTCAATTCATGGCCGGAATCTGTGATTTTCCAGTTTAACTTCTCCAGCATCTCCAACGGAAAAAAACCAGCGTCCTCAATTCAACCAAACCACCTCCGTGAAAAAAAAACGGCGTCCTTTCAAAAAGAAAGCTCCACCGCGACTGGGATCACCGCACGGTGACCCCAGCCACTGAAACATCGGAGAGCGAATAGAACGAGTCCGATTCACCCGCTTCTCTTATAGCTTCGGAACCTGGATGTTGAGTGGTTAAAGTTCTTCTCCCGTGAACTCGTGGGAAAACTATTTTTTGCCTAAATCGGCAAGAGAAAACGAAGGGTGAACTATTTCCCAGCCTTTTCAAAAACGCCTCGTCATCTTGCTGGCGTGCCGTGATTGGTTGGGCATTCAAATTTAAAAAAACTCGGGGGTTGAGTACAAATGTACCGATGAAAAGAGAGGGACTTAGCACACATTGATAGGGGAAGAATTTAGGTAGAATTTCCAGTGAAACGTCCCGGAGCAAAAGCGTACATGTTTATCAAGTATCCATGCTTATAAACTAACGACAAAAGGTTGAACGGATGGTTTCGAAGATTTTATACCCAACAAATGCCCTACGTCTTCCTTAAAAAAATTGTAACAATTTTTTTCTATTAAGTTAAAAGGCAAAAAAAAAACTACTCAACTAGGAAACAAAATCCTTAGCATAAAAGCTCCACCACAATAACAAGTATTGTACTTAAAGCCAAGAACGAAGAACACCATTGAATAGAGCGTGAATGAGGTAAACGAGCACTGTGTACTTTAGTATTCGTTAACCCCGAAAAACTACTTAATGCAGGTACCACAGGAACACATTAAAAAAAAAGAGTTAAATAGAAACTTTTGATTAAACGTTATAGCATTGCCAAAAACTAAAAATTTAACTAAAGAAAAAAATCTTTGAGAGATAACTAAACACCTGCATTAGATAAAAAAATAAAAAACCATCAGTTCACCTTTAGTTTCAAATCACTTAAAACATAAATGCAAATTGGGACCAAAATGGGGTATAGTGTAAACAAAAATTGCACATGAATGTAAGCCCATAGAACAAACTGTATGATACGAATACATTGTGTAGCACACTAAAATAAATGAGTACCATAAACAAATAGTGCAAAGTAAACAAATAGTATGATGTAACCAAATAGTGGAATGTCAACAAAACGGGTACAGTAAACAAAAAAAACGTGGGTTGTTGACAAACAAAATTGTGGACGGAAAAAGGAATAGTGTGTCCTGGCAAACTGACACGAGCAAAAACACAAAACACTGTTGAGTCAAGTTCACTAAAGTAGATACCAATATTCACAGAACTTAAAAATGTAAACAAAGGGCATGCACACAAATGTAAATACTGATACAAGTGAAGTGTAAAGTGGAATGAGCGAAGAAACACAGAATATGAAATCGCCAAAAAAAAAAAAACCCACCAAAGTTGGGTGTTATAGCCAAAAAAAAACAAGAGAAAGAACCTCAATGTGTCTAGGTTGTGAACTCCTATACCGTAGCAACAATACTTATCTACAAATTCCTTTTTCCCCCAAATATCGTGAATTTCATAGATAAAAAGGGATTTTCCCGTGTTTCCTTTTTCTAGTTATCCACTCTACCATTTGTTCTGGTACGCAGGTTGTACGTGTGGGTGTTGGGCGATGCAACTGCATTGTCCCGGTTCGCCTGTGTAACGTTTCCTGGATGAGTGGGTTGTTGTACTACATTGGCATTACGTGTTGGGTACCCATGTGGGTGAAGATAAACCCAGCCTCTACTACCACTTGGACCATGGTTATATTCCGTTGATATACCGTCCTGTGTTGGGGTTTGGTCTGGTGCCGCAAACGGGAATTGAGCTTTGGAGTGGGTTTCTTTATTACCCTGAATTGAATCGTGCGGTAATCGTGGGGTTGCTTTTGTGAGTCGGTCGACATTTACCCGCTGCTTGCGGTTAGGGTAGCTCTTATCCGTAATTTCAAAGAGTACCTCAGATAGCTTTCCTGTGACTACAAAATTTCCTATGTTCGGTTTGTTGAACTTCCTAGTTAACCCGGGCTTAACATTAGGGAAGTATAGATAAACCTCGTCTCCCACTTTAATTCCTTTGTCTTTGACAAAACGATTCCTGTACTGCTCTTGTGTTTCCGCCGCTTGAACCAGGTTATCTTTCACCTCCTTATAGGCAGTGCGTAGTCTCTTAAGTAGTGCCGTTGAAAAATCCTCCGTCTCCCTGTATGAAAAGGGCGGTTCGGTTTCGAACATGTGGTAGGGCAACTTGAGCTCCCTACCATAAACCAAAAATGCTGGGGTGTGTTTTGTGGCAGAGTGCCATGTAGATCTGTATGCTAACAGAGCATACTCCAATTTGTTGTCCCAGTCGTTGTGGTTTTCGTTTACCAAGTGACTCAGAGCGTTGCCTAGTCCTCTGTGATAGACCTCTAAAATTCCATTTCCTTGGGGGTGGTATGCGGTGGTATTCACTTTCTTTATCCCCAGGGATGCATAAACTTCTTGCATTGCTTGACTCATAAAATTTGAACCTCTGTCTGTGAGAATTGTGGAGGGGCAGCCAAATCGTGAAATAAAATTCAGTAGCGTTTTTGCTACATCAACACTTTTTGTTTGGGGAACAGGGTAAGCCTCACACCAACGGGTGAAATGGTCGATATAGGTAATAATGTACCTGTTGCCATTTTCAGTTATAGGAAGGGGTCCGACAACATCGATGGCAACTTTATGAAAGGGACCTTGAGGAATTTCGGGACGTTGCAAGGGTGCCAATTTTCGAGGTTTGTGAGCACGACGTTGCATACAGCTATTACAGGATTTAATCCAATTGACAATGTGTTCGTGCATCCCTGGCCAATAATAAAATTTCTTTACTGTTGAAAGAGTTTTCCTCAAACCCTGATGACAAACAGATGGGGAATCATGAAACTGGGATAAAATGTCATGAATCATTGACTTAGGAAGGACAATTCTGGTGGGTTGTGTTGTAACATTGGAAATTTTAAATTGTTTACATTTTAGAATCCCATCTTGTACGAAAAATCTGAGCTTAGTTGGTTCGATTGGTTTGGAGTCGTTTAAGCTTTTGATTATAGATTGGCATTTAGCATCTAAAGATTGTTTATGTGCAATATCTTTCAAAATCTTGTCCTGGAAATTGTGAGAGTCATTACTTTGGATGTGAAGGGTACATAATTGTTTAACTAGGGTAACTTCCTCAGAATTGTATTTGTTGGCCTGTGATTCATGAGTCGGTGGTGTGTCGTGGTTAAGTCCACGTGAAAGAAAATCAGCAACCTTGTTGCACTTGCCGCTTATGAATTTAATCTCATAATTAAACTCAGATAGAGTCAGGGCCCATCGAGCAATTCTACCAGTTGAATCTTTCAACTTCAAAATATGTGTCAAAGCTGCATGATCAGTGAAAATAGTGAATTTACGTCCATAAAGATAGGGTCTAAAGTAACCAACAGTAAAAATTATGGCCAAAATTTCCTTTTCAGTGGTGCTATAGACTCGCTCAGCTGAGTTGAGTTTTCTGCTGGCAAAAGCCACTGGTTTGGGGAATCCTGATGTGTCAAGTTGAGCAATCACTCCTCCTACAGCTGAATTTGACGCGTCAGTGTACAATATAAAATCTCTGGTCATATCTGGGAGAGTTAGGCATGGGGTTTGGATTAAAGCAACTTTGAGATCATCAAATTCTTTCTCAGCCTCTTGAGTCCAGTTAAAATGTTTGGATTCCTTGGTTAAATTAGTAAGGTGGATTGAGCGACGACTAAAGTCAGGTATGAACTTTCGATAATAGTTTATGCATCCTAAAAAAGATCTCACATGCTTTCTGCAAGTCGGGATTTTAAACTTTTCCACAACTTGGATATTCTTTTGGTCAGGGTAAATATTTCCGTTGGCCACTACAAAACCAAGGTAGGTGATGGATTGTCTCAAAAATTTACATTTGGAGGGTTTGAGTTTCAAATTATGTTGGAGGAGTCTGTCAAAGACTAGTTCCAACTTATCCATATGGGAATCAATAGTGCTGGAAGCAATGACTATGTCATCGACATAAACAAAAATCTGAGCTGGTTTTAAACCAGAAAGTACAATCTCCATCAACCGTTGGAATGAATTGGCACTGGTCTTTAGACCAAAAGGTGTTCTTTTGAACTGTAACAGTCCCTGGTTGGTGGTAATGGCTGTTTTGTGCCTATCTTCCGGGTCAAGCATCTGCTGAAAGAACCCACTTGTTAGGTCAAGGGTTGAAAAATATCTACTTCCCTGGAGGTTGTCAATTGCTTCCGAAATAAGGGGTAGAGGGTACGAGTCTGCAACTACTTTTTTGTTCAATTCTCTAAAATCCACTACAAATCTAAATTCGCCATTAGGTTTCTTAACCAATAAGACAGGGGAAGCATAGGGGGAGGTCGAGGGTTCTAGGATATCTGCCTCAAGAAGTATAGTAATTTGGTTTTCCATTTCCTCTCTCAAGTTGTAAGGGACTCTATATGACTTTCTCTTAACTGGAGCTGAATCTGTCAGGTTTAACTGGTGTAACAGAGTGTCACAGCCTGGTAGGTCCTGCACAGAACCAGCAAAAACTGCCTTGTACTTGTCCAAAAGGGTCTCAATCTTCTGTTTATCAGTGGTGTCAAGATGGTTTAAATCAAAGGTTTTGCTCCACTCGAAATCTGCCTCTTCGCAGCTGCCAAAATTTGGATCTTGAGCAAAATAATTGAGGTCCAACCCTGGTATGCTATGCGAGGAAATTAAGGGGTGGCATAGAGCAAGTTTAGTTAGTTTGTTTAAGTGGTAGCTGGTTTCAGAAGGGTTAATTATTAAAATGGGAATTTGAGTTTGTTTAGTTAAGCTTATTGATCTAGCAACCGAGATTTGCTTATCACCAGTATTCCAAGCTGGTTCAGTGAAAAAAAAATCTCCATTAACGTTGCCTTTAATTTTTCCAAAAACTATTTTTTGAGAAAGGGGGGGAATAATGGTTTTACACATAGCATAAACAGAAGCTGGAACTCCCTTATCTTGAATTTTTGGTTCCTCACCTTGTTGTTTCTGTGCTTCAAAAGTTAGAATTTGGGAATTTAAACAATTTTGGGCGAAATCGAGTTGACATTTTTGTTCCTGCAAAAAGGGTTTTCCCAGAATGACTGAAAAAAAACTTGACATGTTGTGAGGCATGACCAAGTATTGAATCGTGAAGACATCTGTGCCTATCCTTGTTTGTAAACAAACACACTGGTCAACTTCGAAGCCACTGCCATCAATTGTGTTGATTCTAACATGACAGGGTGTTCTGACAATGTTTTTGTTAACCAAAAGTTGGGCATCAATCAGATTAAGACCAGCTCCTGAGTCAAGGAGTGCCTTTTGTGGTTTTCCAAAAATGTGTGTTATGATCATAGGCAGTGTGTCATTGGATCCTTTACACGTAAATATCTGTTGTATCAAAGGAGGGGACTCTTCCAACAGTGGTACAGCCTGTTGGCCCGAATTTAGTTTAAATTCCTATGCTGCTGGCTGGGTGGACCCTGATACCTCTGTCGTGGGGGAACCTGCGGGTAGTTGTTTACGTTCTCCCTATATGAAAAAGGTCTCTGCCTGTTTGGCTGTTGTCGAGGCGAGAGGCCAGTGTTTCTCTCTTCCCTGCAGTCTCTACTTAAATGACCCATTATGCCACAATTGTAGCATTTCCTGGTTTCACCCCTCTGTTGTGGTGCCCTGGGTCTTTCCTCTCTCAGCCTGTTGACCTCAACCGACAGGTCCCTGACCTGGTTCGACAGCGACTCCACCAATTCTAAGATCTTGCTCTGCTCAGAAGGCTGAGCCTGTGCAGTAAAAAGTGGTGTGCTTTGATGGAATGGGTTAGTTTCCGCATGTGCAGTCTCTGCTTTGCAGGACATCCAAGCACGTTCTTCCCTCAGGGCTATCTCTTTCACTTGGTCAATTGACTGAGGGTTAGCAGATAACACTCCCCGCCTTATTTCAGGACAAAAATTTGACAGCAACATGCTTCTGAGCATTCTGTTGCGGTATTGCTCCTCAATTTGGTGGTCACCATCACCCGTAGAAAACGCCTTGAAAGACAGGGAATCGGCCTTTGCCAAGAACACTGCCACAGGCATGGTGTTGGGTTGCTTGAATGAGAAAAACTCATGTACAGCCAATGACAAGTCAGGTCTATTGGTGTACCGGTCCAACAGGGTTTTTTCGAGGGATTTGAAATCTGTCACTGCATGTTTTTGTTCCCGAACAAGGGCTTTGGCCTCTCCTCGTAATCGGAGCTTCGTTGCCAAAAATAGGTCTTGGTCTGACCATTTGAAATTCCCAGCCAACTCTTTGCACTCTGCCAAAAACTCTCTAACATTTCCCGAGGAACTGCCATCATTGAAAAGTGGCAAGAGATTAATTTTATCCGCAGATAACCCTCCCTCTGCGACAAAAGTTCCAACCACTCGTTCCTCGTCCATGACCTGGCCGTTTTGCCTGACCTGGTTTGTGGTCATTTTTGTTATCAAAAGGGGCGATTTCACATAAAGTTTCCCTTCACAAAATCACAATACCCTCATAACACATACAAAACTTAATCTAAATAACACCTACAAAACTTAATCTAAATAACACATACAAAACTTAATCTAAAAAAAGGTCAAAAAAAGAAAACAAAATTAAGATTGCTTCTGAATATAGCACCATCAAAAACTCAGTCGGCAGAACGTCACGGCACCATCTTTTATTGGGTTTTTCTCTAATTGAATCTTTTACTCTTAATGAGCTTGGATAATTAATCAACTTCTACATTACGATGTGAACAAAACCCTGTGTAAAAGGCTCTTACCGACTGTAATTGATGATGGAACTATGTAAAGACAGTGAAATTAGGTTTCACTAAAAGAGGGGAAAAGAAAACAAATCTTTAAAGATAAAAAAGACATTTATTTAAGCTAAACATTGGTATAATACACATCTTGATTTACGTAAACTCCCCTTGTGAATTTTGGTACAAAAATAGTAAAACAATAGTAACATTCACAATCCTCAGAATAGGTCCAAAAAATAGTAAAACAATAGTAACATTCACAATCCTCAGAATAGGTCCAAAAATAGTATTCAATTGGGTTACTCCAATCTACCCAAATTATTGGGATAACCCCATTGAGGGCTTATAACTCGTGAGACGTTTCACGGGACAAAAAAAGGAAAATAACTCTAAATCAAAAAATCAATTCAGGAGCAAGGAGTTAATTGAAGGAAAGTAAGAAAAACGACAAACTATAATTGCCTATTGTAGACAAACGGAGGATGCTACTGGATTCCGGAGAGGGACGCTGGATCGGAATGATGGTACACTTTCCAGAGTCACAGGGAGGCCAGCGGTTTTTCTCACTTCTGGGCGTGGATGTGGGAACTCCTCATCACGAGAGGAACTTCTGGAATCAAGAGAAGGACGCTGGAGCAGGACGATGTATTTTTCCTATTCATAGGAAGACCAACGGTTTTCTCACTTCTGGGCGTGGATGTGGGAACTCGATTATCACGAAGGGAATTTCTGGAATCCGGAGCAGGACGCTGGGTTTTTCCTATTCACAGGGAGACCAACGGTTTTCTCACTTCTACTGCCATTCATGCAACCAGCTCCTCACAATCATCGGTCTCCAGCCAGCTCACTAGCGCGTCTTTTCAAAAAGAAAGCTCCACCGCGACTGGGGTCACTAAAACATCGGAGAGCGAATAGAACGAGTCCGATTCACCCGCCTCTCTTATAGCTTCGGAACCTGGATGTTGAGTGGTTTAAGTTCTTCTCCCGTGAACTCGTGGGAAAACTATTTTTCGCCTAAATCGGCACGAGAAAACGAAGGGTGAACTATTTCCCAGCCTTTTCAAAAACGCCTCGTCATCTCGCTGGCGTGCCGTGATTGGTTGGGCATTCAAATTTAAAAAAACTCGGGGGTTGAGTACAAATGTACCGTTGAAAAGAGAGGGACTTAGCACACATTGATAGGGGAAGAACTTAGGTAGAATTTCCAGTGAAACGTCCCGGAGCAAAAGCGTACATGTTTATCAAGTATCCATGCTTATAATCTAACGACAAAAGGCTGAACGGATGGCTTCGAAAATTTTATACCCAACATTTCAACCCTGGAAACTAAAACTATGTTGTGGTTTGGTGTTCTAACGGCACAATTAGCCCCCCCCCCCAGCATCCCATTTGAAGTTATTCTTGTGAAGACGCACTTAAAATGTCTTCATCTGCATAAATTTCCACATCTGTTTCGTGTTTGCTTTCAATAGTATCCGAAATTTCACTGCCCCAGTACTTCTATTTCCGACCAATTATCAACAATATCCTGAATTTCTTTTTATGCTAGATACAGAGGTAGTTTCTTAGGAAAGTTTGTTGCCATTTTAGACTCTGCTGAAATTCCCTACTCAAACTTAGACTATTTCATTCAGCAAGAACAGTAACGCAAATGCTGTGTAGGGTCTAAGAGACCAAATGCAAATAGTGTGAAATACGAAATAGTTGGGACAGCCAAACCAGTGTTGGAATGTGGCTTCTCTTGGACGTAGTAGGAAGGTACTGAATAGGACATTGACCAATATTCACTTTGAGAGGTGGAAACAACCTGTCACTCGGGGTCTGTGAGACCCATGACAGCACTTAAATGTTAAATAAACTTGTTAAACTTTGAATAAAGCAAAATCACTAAAGAATTTTTCTCTGTCCAATTTGTATTTTACAGGTGTTTTCTGAGGATGAATCCTGATAAAGGATCCAAAGCCTCCAAAAAATGAAATCCGTGAATCAAAAAGTTTTGATCTTACAAAATAAACTTATGGACTTTGAATGGTGTTGAACATTTCATTGAATAGATATGAAAATATTAGGTATCTTGATTCTGTTAATTGCATCAAAGTTATTGTATTGTAATCATGGTTTGATTAAAAAAAATTTTAATCAATGAACCCTGATTATATTTGTATTTCAGTTTATTGTATATTTTTGCCTGCTCATTTTGTATTACTTTAATTTTTATTGCTTAAATTATATGGAACAAACAAATGTACCTCACAAAACAGCAGTGTATAATGTAACCATTTTTAAAGGTGTTTTGCTATTTAATAAAAGTTATCAAGGTTTCTTAAATAAAAAGCTCCAGAGTTCTATATTTTGAAAATTTATCACTGTTGACATAAAAAGACAACAACATTTATTTTTTCATTTATACAGACTTTTTTCTACATGTTTATATAGTTTGTTACTTAATAAGTATCCTCAACATACATATTGAAATGATTTACTTTAATTTTTATCATTCTGTATAATTGAATAATATTCTAGCATAATTTAGTTAGACTATTTAATTTAAATGTTTGAACATTATTAAAATAACAAAAGTAATAAACATTATTCAGTGAAACCTGTATAACCATTCTGTAGGATCTAAATAAAATATTGTTAGAGACAGTATCATTACACACAGATTTCACTGTATATTGACGGTATTATGAATAAAAGGAACTGTGTACTGCACAGTATTTTTCTTTAATTTATTTGCTCTGCAATAGTTCTATACTGTTTTAAAAGATGACTTTACCATTTTATCCACACTTCGAAACTAGATTTCAGAGAAAACCCATTATTTGTGTGCAAAACTGTTTCAACTGTATAGCTGAAATTTACATTTTCCCCCAATTCGTAAACCTTATAGTATTAAGTGTAATTCCATTATTTTGTGTTTAAAACCATTTTCACTACATAATCGCAGCATGTTTTTTTATGGTAACTGGTTGTAACATCAATTCCATATGGTTTTGTAAACAGTTATTAACTAAAAACTACAGTAAACTTGTTCTTGGCTAGTTAAAAATAGTTCTGATTGCGAAATTATACTATATTTTTTATGGTAACTGGTTATAAATTTCACCAATTAAATACTTTTCTGTAAACAGTTTAAAACTGAAACATATGGAGAAAACTAGATCTCATGGTAAAAAACAGTTGCGACTACAAATTTACTTCATAACTTTTACGGAAAAAATGTGATGTGATGTATGGCAAAATACCGTTGTGAATACGGTTTTACTAAGTAACTTTTACGGGGGAAACTTGATCTCATATGGGGAAAACCGTTGAGAATACGGTTTTACTTCATAACTTTTACGGGGGAAACTTGATCTTGTATGGGGAAAACCGTTGAGAATACGGTTTTACTTCGTAACTTTTACGGGGGAAACTTGATCTCGTATGGGGAAAACTGTCGAGAATGCGGTTTTACTTCGTAACTTTTACGGGAAAAACTGGATCTCATATGAGAAAAAACCGTTGTGAATACGGTTTTAATTCGTAATTTTTACGGGAAAAACTTGTTCTCATATGGTAAAAATCCGTTGTTTCTACGGATTTACTTCGTAATTTTTACGGTTTTGCACAACCAACCCAGCTGCCAGTTTAAAACCAAAAATTTTAAGGGATTTTTTTTACAGTGTGTTCGTGGACTCAGAACGGATTGCCCAAACTGGGATTCCGGATATCAGACGCGAAAAAAACTCAAGCCTGAGCTGCTACAGTGCTGCATTGCACTACCTATCGAACTGATTGCCCAAACTGGGATTTTGTCTATTAGACGGGAGAAAAGCTCGACCCTGAGCTGCCGTTTGCTGACTTCGTACACGCTTGCGAGAACTTTTGTCGAAGCTCACCCGAGCTAGAAAACATTTACTCAACCGAGTAACGTCTGGAGAAGGGCTCACCCGAGTCGGATAATCCAAATCGGAGTTTCTGCGAAAAGGACAATTTACCATTTCGGTAGAGACTCAACAGTCTGTAAAACGCCACCTACCAAATTCCGTCAAGGTTATTCCTTAAGTACTATATAAGGTTATCCTTAAGTATATTATAAATAAACGTATATTAATCAAGACCATTGCGAACATTCTTATGTAATAGATGACGCTTCCATCCTTAAGACGTCACAATCGAATGGTGCCAGCGAAAGGGATCGACAACCAGCCGTGAAGTGGAGTAGAAAGGGATCGACAACCAGCCGTGAAGTGGAGTAGAAAGAAATCGACAATCAGCCGTGAAGTGGAGTAGAAAGGGATCGACAACCAGCCGTGAAGTGGAGTAGAAAGGGATCGACAGCCAGCCGTGAAGTGGAGTAGAAAGGGATCGACAACCAGCCGTGAAGTGGAGTAGAAAGGGATCGACAATCAGCCGTGAAGTGGAGTAGAAAGGGATCGACAATCAGCAGTGAAGTGGAGTAGAAAGGGATCGACAACCAGCCGTGAAGTGGAGTAGAAAGGGATCGACAGCCAGCCGTGAAGTGGAGTAGAAAGGGATCGACAACCAGCCGTGAAGTGGAGTAGAAAGGGATCGACAATCAGCAGTGAAGTGGAGTAGAAAGGGATCGACAACCAGCCGTGAAGTGGAGTAGAGAAGATCGACACCAAACCAAATCGTGAAGGACAGCCAGTCCGGAAAAGAACGCGAGACGCCGAATTCTGAAAAAGATGATAAGAAGACCAAGTTTTGTGTTGAAAAGAGTTTTAGAAGACCAAGTTTTGTGTTGAAAAGAGTTTTAGAAGACCAAGTTTTGTGTGGAAAAAAGCGGGAGCGACTACTCATACACCTGAAGTGAATCATAGACGACCATAGCCTGGGCAGCACGACAGGTAAGTCTTGATTTACTTTAGAGGCAGAATTTTTTTGAAATTTAATTGGAAATTCTATGTTAGGTTTCAAGTAAAATTATAGTTAAATAGTTAACAATTAAAATTTTTTACTTAATGTGCTTAAATTTTTTAATTTTCTCGGAAAGGAAAAGTTGTTAAGAAATTTATGGTAAATATTTTTGCTAAGAACATTTGTATGTATAATTGAGTGGTTGCAAGTTAGGAACATACCTTGGCTGAAATTTTTGGAAAGTATAGTTATTTTCAAAATTGTTTCCGTTGAAATTTTAAAGTAAACGTCAGTTGTTGAATCTAAACACTGTTACCATTTGAAATTTTATCAGATTTGCTAGAAGCTATACTTGGTATCTATTGTAAAACTTGTGTTAGAATTATTTTGGAATTTAGTGTATACAGGGTGGTCCCGAATTCATGGTACAAACTTTAATGGTAGGTACAGGACATTGTAACAATGATTTATTGTATAGGAATGTATAGTCGCAAGTGACGCGGTGAGGCGAAAACAGGGGAAATAACGGCCGAAAGGAAAAACAAAGATTTTATTGAAAGCGTTGTTGACAAGTGTCATGTTTACAGTAATTGTTCAAAATTGCGTCCACCAGTATCGATACATGCTTGACAGCGTCGGTGGAGCGATTGGCGTACACGTTCAAAGATGCCTGGTATTTCACGCACACCTGCAGCAGCTACAGATAAGCGAGCGACGAGATCCTCATCTGAGTCAACTGGAGTCTCATAAACAAGATGCTTTAGATGTCCCCATAAAAAGTAATCGAGGCTCGATAAATCGGGAGATCGGGGTGGCCAAGGGACTGGTCCACCACGCCCAATCCATCGAGTACCAAACGTGGCATTCAGGTAATTCCGTACATCAATGCTGAAGTGTGCTGGCGCCCCATCGTGCTGAAACCACATGCGGTTACGAATGGCGATCGGAACATCATGCAGCAGTTGTGGTAACACTTCTTTCAGAAAAATAAGATAGCTTCCGCCAGTGAGCCGCGTGGGTAGTAAGTATGGGCCAATCAAAAAGTCGTTCACAATACCAGCCCACACATTAATACTGAAACGTTGTTGAAACGCATGTCGACGCGTTGCATGTGGATTATCGGTTGCCCACACATGGGAATTGTGCGCATTAAAGACACCCTCGCGTGAAAATGTCGCTTCATCTGTAAATAGCACATAATCTACGAAATCCGGCTGCAACGCACATTGCTGCATCACCCACAGGCAGAAGTTCACGCGGCGAGGATAATCTGCCGGATTCAATGCTTGTACTTTCTGAAAATGGAAGGGGTGTAAGCGATTTTCGTTTAACACTCTGCATACAGTCTGATGACTCACACCTACGTCACGCGCAACAGTTCTTGTGCTTGACTCGGGTCTATCAGCCACAATGTTCAAGATGCTTTCTTCCAGCCTTGGAGTGCGTACAGCTCTTACTCGACCAGCGCCATGTCTGTTGACGTCGAACGCACCTGTTTCACAAAGTTGACGATGTAACCGTTGAAAAATTCTATGATCCGGCATTCGTCGATCAGGATACTCCGCGCGATACATTCGTAACGCAGCTCTGCCGTTACCATTTGCACGGCCGTACATGTAATGCATGTCTGCTTTTTCTGCATACGTAAAGTCACCCATCGTCTACGGCAGCACAATTGTGAATGGCGCTTTTCCCTACTGCGATGCATCATGTTCAACAGCGGCTAGACATCTACTGCCCTCTACCGGCAATGATACCAACCGATCACTCCATTTCTCTTTCCTTTTATTTCCCCTGTTTACGCCTCACCGCGTCACTTGCGACTATACATTCCTATACAATAAATCATTGTTACAATGTCCTGTACCTACCATTAAAGTTTGTACCATGAATTCGGGACCACCCTGTATTGTGTTATTATAGTGTTGTATTGTGTCAGTATTGGTAGTCTCTAGTAGTAGTAGTAGTATTTTTGTGTAGAATTTTGTAAGGGCAGTAAAGCATTCAAAATGGCATTTTTAGCAAGATATCGTAAGGCAGATTTGCAAAACCTGGCATATGAGTTAGGTATCGACCTAGGTCCAAACGATAGGGTGGTTGACATAACCACAAAGATAACCGAGAGCCCACAGTAACTAGCCCCTGCGTGACATTAAGGTGCTGATCGCTGATGATCGTGATTGGCTGAGAAATTTCCTCATCGTTATGACTGAGGAAGCATCAAAGCCAATCTTGTCGCCAATCTAATGTAAGATTCTAGCAGTCCTGGAGAACCATCAGCATTTGCCATTTGGATTTGGATCGATGGAAGGAATTATGGTGGGTTGGTCATAATTAACGGTCAGTTGCATATTTTTTGAATTATTTCATTCCTTTATCCCTATCACTTTGTGTGTTTTATTGTTCATTTGCTACGCTAAATGGTGAATCCCGTTGTGTTAGCTTGTTTTTTAATGCTAACCAACGAAATTTACTTTTTGGTGGGCAGATGTGCACGAAATTCAACTTCCTACCAACATATTTGAATATTTATATCTAAAACGAAAAAGTGAACTGTAGTGTTAAAGTTCATGAAAAAGTGTTATTTAAATTGTTGTTGATGTGTCTTCCAGACCCCTGTTAGGTTTAGTAGATTGTCAAAAGAAAAAATGACAAAATTTCAAGACATTGTCAGTAAAAATAATATTAGTAAGAACAATGATTTTCATAGGTTTAGGAATGTTTCCGGGGGATCCATATTACATTGAGCTAAAATCGGAAGTTAAGCCTGTGATAAAAGTATTCTGTCTTGGATTTGAAGAAAGGATTTTGGCAAGTACGCGATGAACCGAGTGCAGATTTGTGAAGCTTTAATACTCCTTTTGGTAGATACCAGTTTTTGAGATTGCCTTTTGGCATAGCATCTGCTCCTGGGCTTTTTTTTTAAAGCGAAATCTATATTTATTTGAGGAAATAGAAAATGTTGAAGTGTATTTTGATGTAATTGTTAATGGCAGTAATGAAAGTGAACATGACCAAACTCTGTCTAAAGTATTTAACAGAGCTAGAGAAAACAACATAAAGTTTAACCCTGAAATGTTCCAATATAAAGTACCAGAAGTTAAATATGTGGGCCAAATGATATCTAAGGAAGGAATAAAAGCAGATCCACAGCATAATAGGACAGTTACAGAAATGAAGTTCATACCAAATGTTTGCACTATTACCTCTCCCTTGAGAAATCTAATAAAAGATTGTGTGGACTTTATTAGTTGGTGTAAAGAGCACAAGGAGGAATTTAGAAAGTACGAAACCCATTGAGCTCTGCAACTGTTTTAAGTGTAATAGTTCAAAACAAATATAATTCAATGTGACAGCTCAAAAGATGGATTAGGAGCTTGTCTGATTCAGGAGGATCACCCTATATAATTGTGTCCAGAAGTCTCACTGAGACTGAGGAAAATTATACTCAAATTGAAAAAGAAATGCTATTGATTGTGTTTGCTGTACACATAAAAAAAATTTATTCAAAATTATAAGCCACTCACTACAATTGTAAATAAGCCAATATATAATAGTGACTACAAAAAGTGTTGTTAAAATTTCAATATGAAATTGAGTGTGTAAAAGGTATTTAAATGTTTCTTGCAGAAACACTGTCTCGGACATATCTTAAAGATAAGGTCAGTGATGAGGATGACCCAGAGTTGTTAAGTGTTCATGCTGTTAAGCAATTTCCAATAAGTAAACAAAGGGTAACTCAATTTAAAAATGCTATTCAAAATGATCCTGAGTTACAAATAGTGTATGATTATTGTGATAAAGGCTTGCCTGCTCAGATCCAGAAGGTTCCTGCTAATATAAAGCATTTCTTCAAGTTCAGAAATGATTTGAATATAGAATTTGGGTTATTGCTTAAAGATTCCAAAGTTGTCATACCTCCTTCTCTCAGAAATGAAATGCTGGTCTTAATACACGAGGGACACTTTGGTGTGGAGAGGAGTACTGAAATTAAAAATTTAAGACTTGCAATTCTAGGTTTGGGATTTATTCGGTAGTTGTTAGTGACAACATTCCATTCAATAGTTTTGAGTAAGAACTTTGCAATGGAATGGGACTTTGAATGAATTTTTGTAATTCCATGATAATCTCAGAGTAATGGTATGCCTGAAAGAGCTGTGGGTATTGCCAAAGCAATACTTAAGAAAAGCATATGACGATTAATATAGAGTGAGTTGTAGGGTTAATGGAGTATAGGATTACCCCTATCTCGGAATTCAATTTATCTCCTGCACAACTGTTATGTGGTCATCGATTAAAAACAAAAATTCCTATTCATAAAAAATTATGAAATCCTGCAGTATTCAAAGATGTGGAAAAAGAGTTGTCATTAGACATTAGGGTTGTGGCAAAATGAGTGCCCATGCCCACTGCACTATCAACCTGTGAGTTGTAGGCACTGTGGATGTGATTCCTCCCTGGGTGTATTTCTCTCATCTGTGTCAGTAAAAATTTCACTGTGTGCAGGTCTATTACTTGTTGTATAACTTGTGTCTGTTGCAGAATATCCAAATATTGCCCTTGCACCATAAAAAGCCAGCCCGTCAGGAATCTTTCCCTTCAGGATTGATCCTAGGTTGTAATCAATACCATGTTAAGAGTTGACTGGTGTGGCGTAAATTCAACTGCCTGCATATATTTTTTCTTCCGATTGCAGGGACTTATGAACTCAATCATTATGCCAGAAGTGATGACCACTTGTGCAGGAGCACCCAGTAAAAGGACCATCTTTGCTCGTAACAAAGGACAGCATAATTTTACATCCATGCCCTGGACACAGATTTGAACCAGGAACCTTCCAATCCAGATGCCAACACCTTAACCACTAGACCAGTCGGCAGGCCTACATATTTAATTCCTTTTTATGGAATGTTCCATAATTTATTGTTCGCTTGCTATGCTAAATGGTGAATCGTGTTGAGTTTGCTTGTTTTTAAATGCTACTCAACAAAATTCACTTTTTGGGGACAGTGAAGATTTTTGTTGAATCACATATTTGAATCTTAATAAGTATTTTTCACTTTCTTTATTATTTGCAAGCTCCATTGAGTTAGCTTGTTTTTAATGCTATCTAGCAAAATTAATTAAGAATATTTTGTGTTAAAAAAGTATTCCTTTTTCTAATAGATGTGGTGTGTGTCTTTCATCAATTTTTTTGCAAGAACCACCAAAATGAAAATTTTTTGGCTGTAGTAAATTGTTCTGCTGATTTGTGTTAAATATGTTTAAAGTATCTCATTAAATTCCTTTATTGCAAGTTTTTTTAGGTGAAAAATAGAATGTTTTGACTAAATACGAGCTCAAATGGCTTGACACATTTTACGAATTATCAAAATTTTAATTTTTCAATTTCTTTTGTACTAAGAATGTTAAAGAATAATTCAATAATTTATTTTTCTTGAAAAAACCTGTATGTCCCATTTTTAGCCTCCACTCCCAACCATCTGTTTGTCACTGAATTGATATAGGATAGGATAACTGTATGTCTGATCACATTCCTTATTACTCAAAACCGGATTTTTAATTTATTCTTAAGGTAAAAGTTACTTCAGTAGATACCATTTAAATATAAAAAAATTTTGTTCTCTGAAATACATATTATATACTACATACTTTTTATTTTTGGAGAATATTTGGGATATTTTTAAACTTTTCTTCTTTATGCTAGTACTTTTTTAAATTTCAATAATTTATTCCCACAACACTAAGGTTGTGGGTATGTTCACTGCTCTATCAACTTCCAAGTTGTAGGTGGCGCAGATTCAATTCCTCCCTGAATGCATTTCTCACTTGTATGTCAGTAAAATTGTCTTTGGGTGTGTATGTCAATTATTTGACATTGTATGTCCTGCGCATTGTGCAGTATGGTCCAATTTGGCCCTTGCACCATAAAACCCCAAACCACAACACTAAAATAAATTTAAAATTGCCAAGCAAGATCTATAGATGAAGTTATTAATCATTAAGCACATTTATTGTATTTTTGAAGATTTTCTTAATTTTAAAATTATATTCAAATAGCTCGAGTACTGTACAAGGTAAGATATAATACACAAATCTGGATTCCAGGAGTGAGGCTCTTTAGAGAAAGTAATTTGTGTAACATGAGTGTTATGGCTAGAAAAGTAATAAAATGTTAATGTGTGTAAAATAATTTGTCGTGGTAAATTTAATCTTGTACATCTTTAGAAGTGATGATTAACTTTGCAAAACTCCCAAAAGTGCATGGCCTTTACACCAATAAACCAACCTAAAAGAAATTTAATAGAAGCATCAATGTTGAAAAAATTCATTATTTTCACAGCTGCTGTTAATATTATTGATTTCATTTATATATTTTTTGCCATAGGAGTGTAAAAAATGTATAAAGGAAACGGTTAGTAGATTTAGAATATACATTAATGTTGTTCTAAGCAGAAACTAAATAAAACAACTTCAATTTTTAAACACAATGTGCACTTGAAAATGTTTTAAAATGAAAAGATATAATTTATTGTGCTGTAATGAGTAACCAATCAAGTATTCAAATAAAAGACCTTTTTTAAATCGATTAAAATTTTCTTGAATAGGATTTTTCTCATTTAAAGGATTAACACATGTATTTCACAGAATACAGTTCTTACAAGGAAAGAAAAACAGGTATTTTCAATGAAAGTGTCAATAGATAGTGACATAAGAATGATTCAAATGTACGATCTCAAAGTATGTGAAAATAACTTATTCAAACCTGTATATTGAAAAATCATGTTAGCAAATAATATTTATTTAAAAAATGTGAAATAAAACTAATTTTAATTATTTTCTCACCCAGCCTACTAATTTAGTATAGTAAAAAATATTTTGTAGTGCAAAATTTTAAAATTCTTTATAAAAAACCATTTATTTATACCAAAAATTTTTTCAAAAGCTGATCAGTACTGTAGCCATTAGTGCTGAAATCACCAAGTGCAGAAAGTGTAAAGCATTTGACGAGTTTTGTGATTTTCCTAGGGTGTATTTACTTAGTTATAAAAATGTAAGAATAGTTTTGATTTAAATCAATGATTAAAATCATGATTTTAATCTTGACACCCTGGGAAATACTAGTGATTTTCTATTTTTGTGAGTAAAAGTCCTGAAAAGCTATACCTGACCACAATTGTATAAAGATAGTCTGAAATTTTATACTAACAATAAACATGTGTATTCAAATCCAACATTTGAGGCCAAATAAGTTGATAGCATTGAAAATAAGATTAATTTTCTTGTATGTAAACTTTTATAAAATTGAGGCAGTTATGACAAAAAATCCTAAAAGGTGGAATTCCATGCAGCCGGATGGCCTATTTTCAATTTTCATGACCTCAATGAAGTTGAAACTTTATTTAGGATAATATGAAAAAGTATTTCATAATTGCAAATACAAATAAGCAAATTTCATGAATAGTCACTAAATAAATGAACTGAATAAGATATTCTGACTAATATATTTTTCAATTAGAATGCTCAGATAATGTCAGTGAAAATGGGTTATAAGAGGAGAAAATAGAATTCAGTGAGGCTTAGAGTGAAAACGTAGCTTGAGAATGATGCATGAATAAAAACACATGTTTTTAGAGTAAAGGGCAGATTTAATGTGTTCAGGGGGAAAACAACGCCTAGTTTGTTAAAAACAAATTTCTTTAGGGAATAATAATTCATGTACAGCATCAATATTTATTGCGCAGAAAAAGAACATTTAGAAATGTCATTTTAAAGCAGAATGATTCTATACGCGATAAAAATGGCAAGAGCAAATACAAATTGTTAAAATAATATCAAAACATTAGAGGATAAATTAGCTGCATACCAAAAAGTCGATCTCATTGAATCGCTATTAAATAAAAGGCCGATTCAATAAAATCTTCCACTTAGTTTAGTACTGCAGTTGCAGTAGAGTTGGGAAAGAACCGCACCGCAACATTTAGGTGCAGATCGTAATTGGTAAGGTAGCCGTTGGCGAGAAATTATCGCCTCGGTGCTTCCTCAATCGTTACGATAAGGAAATTTCTCATCCAATCACGATCTCCACCGATCAGCACCTTAATGTCACGCAGGGTCTAGTCCCACAGTATGATGAAGAATGGGTAAAGGCTCAACTACAGGTTATTATAGAAGAAAGGGCTAGAGCTTTAGAGGCAGAAGAACGGGCTAGGGACATAGAGGCAGAAGAACGAGAACGCGTTAGAATGTTCGAATTAGAAAAACTTAGATTGAGACAAGACGCGGAAAGGAACAGCTTGGGATCAGGTCCATCTGAAAATCCTAGGCCAACGAAAAACCTAAAAACGGTTATGCAAAAATTTGACTCTGAAAAATCAGACATGGCCTTGTATTTTACTTTGTTCTAAAGACAGGCTAGGAAAATGGGCATAGAGGAGGTCGATTGGGTTACACACCTTCTCTACTTACTCCCGATTGACATCGCCGAGATAATTATGAGAGAGCCCCTCGAAAGATCCGAAAATTACGAACATATTAAGAGTGTCCTCCTAGGTAGGTTTAAATTAAACCCGGAAACCTTTCGAAATAAATTCACGCAGCATCAAAGACGCCCCGGAACGCCCTGGAAAGATCTAGTCTTTGAGCTAAAGAGCTATTTGGAGGGTTGGATAGAAGGAGTTGGTGTAAGGGAATTTGAAGACCTTAAAAGTCTAATGATCACCGATCAAATTAAAAAAAGAGTTTCTCCCGAGATAAGAGAACACTTAATTGATCAGTGGGCGACCATAGTCGACCCGGAAGAGCTAGTACAAAAACTAGACCAGTGCGAAGCTGCGAGACGTACTGTGAGGAAACCTTTCGTCACTAGGCCCCCAGAAAGACGTTTTCAGGATAAGACCCGAATAGAAAACAAGCCCACCAGCGTCAGAAAAATTGAGCTCGAGAAAAACGACCGCCCAAATTGGAGAAATTCACCTCCAAATCAATCAAATTGGAGAAGAAACGACCGCCCGTATTGGAGAAATGCACCTCCAAATCAATCCTATTGGAGAAAGAAGTTCGAACGGCGAACTGCACCCGCGTGTTACATATGCCATTCAACGAACCATCTATGGCCACAATGCCCCGAGCTGAGGAAAACCCAAATTCACGAACGCGTGAATCATTTGGATATTCAGGAAAATTTTGCCCCTTCGTTTGCCCCCTATCTTAGTGAGGCAGTAATAAATGGTGTAACCACCGTAGTATTGAGAGATAGTGGAACCAGTTTCGATGTCTCTCCAAATCACTTGGTGAGACCAGACGATTATACCGCAGAAACCGTTTGGTTGAAACAGGCGCTGGAAAATAATTATCAATGTTTACCAGTGGCGAAATTTTGTATTGAAAGTGAGGAATTCGGAAGGGTAGTTACAAAGGCCGCCGTGGTCGACAAAACCGTCAAACTAAACCATTATCTTTTGGGAAATTCGACGCAAGAACTGTTCGAGGAGATAAAGAGGAAACCCCGGCTAGTATGCGCGGTAATGACCCTCAGTAAAAAGAGGATTGAAAAGGTCAGGCAGGACGGGGATGTCGGGATATCCCCCCAAAACTATGGGTCGAACGCTGAGAAAGGGATCCCCGGCGTTGAGATTTCACCCGAAAGGTTATTGAAGGTTTTATGTTTGGAGTCGGGATTGGATTGGGAGAAAAATCTTCCGGCAGCTCAAACATTAAGGACAGTGACTCATGAGTCAAAAAATTTTAGTCCAGCTGAGCTCGTACACGGGAAGAACCTTAGAACACGAGACTTTATTGTTCGAACATTGTGACCGAGTATGTGTTCGAATTGATTAATCGTTTGAAGCGTTGTCGGGAATTAGCCTATGAGCGAGTTTCGGACATGCAAAACAAAAGGAAAATTTGGTACGATAAAGATGCGGTTCTGAGAACGTTTAAATAGGGAGACAAGGTGTTGGTCGTAACTGCTTCCAAACCCAACAAATTGTCTGTTAGTTGGATTGGCCCTGGTGTGATCGAGAGTCAACTCTCGGACACCAATTGCATAGTTAGAATGCCAGGAAAAACAGAGAAAACTCAGGTGTTACATGTAAACTTACTTAAACCATACCATAAGCGAGCGGAGGTAGTTGACTTGTTGATTAGTGGAGAGAGTACCGCAACGTCAGAATCGGATCTAGAGATAAATTACCCGACGTCAAATCCAAATGTTTGATTTCGAGGAAATAGTACGAGACAGTAATTTAACTGAGAGGTGTACCCCTGAACAAATCGCGAGACTGAGGACGCTCTTATTATCACATAAGAAAATATTCTCAAATGATCCAGGTAGAACCGATTTGATAGTACATGATCTGGACTTGATAAGCAGCCAACCCGTGAGATCCAAACCGTATAGAACCACGCGTCGGCAAACTGAAATTTTGAAAACCGAAATCAAGCGGATGTTAGACCTCCAGTTAATTGAGATAGGAGAATCGGATTACACTTCGCCGATGATATTGATGGAAGCGCAGGGAAAGAATCCGAGGCCGTGTGTGGACTATCGTAGATTAAATTCGATAATCAGGACTGAATATTTTCCCTTGCCAAATATCGACGAAAGAATAGAGAAGGTATCAGCTGCAAAATATATCACAGTAATTGATCTGACAAAAGGGTATTGGCAGATCCCATTAAGCCCGAAGGCTCAACGATTAGCCGCTTTTGTAACAACGTTTGGCACCTATCGCCCGTTGGTTCTACCTTTTGGTCTAGTAAACGCCCCTTATTGTTTCTCCAAATTCATGTCACAACTTTTACAAGGATGTGACGAGTTTAGTGTTCCATATTTAGATGACGTAGCCATATTTTAAAATACGTGGGAAGATCATCTGAAACACATAGATCTGGTTTTAAAGAAAATCGCGGGGGCTAAGTTAACAATTAAACCCTCAAAATGTAGGTTCGCGCAAAGCAGCGTAAAATATTTAGGGCGTCGAACGGCGAAGCCTGCGGAAGCTAAGACAAAGGCAGTTCTGGAATTACCGGCCCCCAAAACGAAAACACAAATACGCCAATTTCTAGGTTTGTGTGGGTTTTTTTGCCAGATACATAAAAAATTATGCGATCATCGCAGAACCCTTAACCCGCGCATTAAAAGGGAAGCAAAAAAGGGAGGAAATACAATGGTCATCTGAAATCGAAGCCGCGTTCCAAACGCTAAAGACCAAACTCACCGAGATATCTATACTGTATGCTCCTGATTATTGAAAGGAATTTATTTTACAGACTGATGCATCAGATAAAGGGTTAGGAATTATTATGGCCCAACGAGGACCAGACAATAATGAACATCCGATCTCGTTCTTGAGTCGGAAGTTTAGTGAGAGTGAAAAAAAATTATCCACGACAGAGAAAGAGTGCTTAGCTATCATTTACGCAATTAAGAAATTGCGACACTATCTAGACGGACAGGGGTTTACAATCGAAACGGATCACAATCCTTTAGTGTGGCTGCGAACGAACGCAGGAAATAACCCCCGACTCATGAGATGGGCTTTGGCGTTGCAACCATTTAGTTATACCATAGTTCACAGAGCAGGGAATGATAATAAACACGCTGAATGCTTAAGTCGCGTGGAATAAGTAAACCTATCAATCGTCAAGAGATAGATTCTGTAAATAAGAATTGTATATAATGTTAAACTTTTGTGTAAAATAATTGTAAATACTTTGTGTTTTTAATTGTTTTAATCTAAATGGAGAAGAAATCCTTGGTCTGAAAGACAGGGACAAATTACTTGAAAGTTTTAACTGCCTCTAGAGTTGTCGGGACTTCTGTGTGTGTGACCTTCCTTTTCAGATTTTGCTCTCCAGGATATCGCAAAATCTATCCTTGGGGGAGGGGGGAGTAATCTGTGACGAAGTCTGTGGCGAGGGAAGAAAAAAACAAGCATTCGGCGGAGAAACTGTCAAGAAGAAGAGGTCAAGCCAGACGCTGAGAGGTCACGCCGCGTATGAACTCAGACCGCTAGAGTTAACGAGCTGGCGTTGGTTCGAGGAATTGAATTTCGGCCGAAATGGAACGAAGACTCTTTGTCGCGATGCCGACGAGACACCGGCAGTAGTTCATTTCCGCCGCTTCCACATCATCACAAGAACCCGCGGATGCTTTTTGTTCGGGCCGCCGTCCGCTAATGAAGCTACCGGTGAAAGAGAAAAATCAACCGATTTTGAACAGCCAATCGCGAGACGACAAGTGTGTCGAATGAAAGAGAGGGGGGCCAACAACCCCCTGGAACTTTCGGAGTCGAGAGAAGGTTTTTGGAAGAAGATAGGAGAAGACCGAGGGATCAAACTGATCCGGCTGAAGTTAAACCGTTCTCGGGGTTTTTTTTTGGCCGATACCCCGTGTCTGGAGACGTGCCGAGTCGCGACAGCTGTTCGTGGACTCAGAACGGATTGCCCAAACTGGGATTCCGGATATCAGACGCGAAAAAAACTCAAGCCTGAGCTGCTACAGTGCTGCATTGCACTACCTATCGAACTGATTGCCCAAACTGGGATTTTGTCTATTAGACGGGAGAAAAGCTCGACCCTGAGCTGCCGTTTGCTGACTTCGTACACGCGTGCGAGAACTTTTGTCGAAGCTCACCCGAGCTAGAAAACATTTACTCAACCGAGTAACGTCTGGAGAAGGGCTCACCCGAGTCGGATAATCCAAATCGGAGTTTCTGCGAAAAGGACAATTTATCATTTCGGTAGAGACTCAACAGTCTGTAAAACGCCACCTACCAAATTCCGTCAAGGTTATTCCTTAAGTATTATTTTAGGTTATCCTTAAGTATATTATAAATAAACGTATATTAATCAAGACCATTGCGAACATTCTTATGTAATAGATGACGCTTCCATCCCTAAGACGTCACACTGAAATGTGATGTTAATTTAATTGAAGCTGCAATTTAAAACTCTTAAGCAGCCTACTATAATAATAATTTCAAGAATCAAATTGTTTACTAGTACTATTTAAAATCAGATACTTATTTAAAAAGCAATTTTCTGGAAGTTTTAATGCAAACAATGAATTTATTACGACGAGTTTCTGGTATTTTTGACAACAAACACCAGTAACTCTTTTGAAATGAAAGTATATTACCGAACCCAAGGTTGGAAAATATCGAGATATTTATATAAATATGAAAATATTGTATATTTTATAAAGAGGTTTGCTGGAACAAAAATCTTTCTTTTTGAATTTTGTGAAATGGTTACTAAATTCAAAAAGTGTTTGGAAGCGAATTCATTTTGTTTCTGTTGATGTAACGTTAAACGCAGCGTAAAGGGTAAACAAATTTGTCTATATCTTTACTTAGTTACTTATTCACTCTCAAACCCAAAGTAGAGGATAAATAACGTGACTTTTTTCAACCAATGAAAAGAGGTTGGCTCCATTGATTGAGCTGTCCTGAAACGGGTGTGGTCCCCCTCTTGTATGGGGAAAGGAACCCGTATGGGGAAGGGGTAGAAAAGAACTTGTATGAAGGCCAGTGAGGAAAGGGGACGTGTTGATTTTGTGCTGGAGATCGATGGGGATTTTTCCAGATCGTGTATGACAGGGGTGGCCAACCTGTGGCGCATGCGCCAAACCTGTCGCATTGGATGATTACAAGTGGCGCATTGTATCCTTGCACCTACTTATTCTTTTGAAAAGTTATATAAGTTGAAAAGTTATAAATGACGTTTTGTAACGACATACAGATGTGAACAAGCACTAACATCCATGGAATTTATTAAAAGGAAAACGAGGTAGCGAATGACTGATTCAATTTTATAGAATTCTCTGTAATAGACATTGTTTTACATAAATATAGTTAAATCATTTAAAAATGTTAATTATGTCGATAAACATACATTTATTAAAAAAGTCATTAAGGATACGGCAGGACCATGAACGTAAGTTAGAAAAAATGCTTGAGTTGTATGGCGCATCTGAACTCGCATGTGAAAAAAATTGACTCATGGTATGTAAAAGATTGGCCACCTCTGGTGCATGATAAACTTAATGTACATGTATACATAATTTGTATAGTATATAGTCAAGAATTGGTGTTAATAATTTGAATATGCTCAAGGACCAGTCTTAATGTTTGGGGGACGACAAGGCAAAGGATTAGGAAATCCACCGACAGAAAGAACCGCCAGAGTTACTATTACAAGACATAACAGTTATCTGTTTAGGACATCCCATTTTCGATTTCAAAAAGAATCCTTTAGAAAAATGAATTGCTGCCAAGATCCGCTTTGTTTCTTCTGGGCTCTTGACGATTCCCAGAAAATGCCTCCTGTGGTATCTATATCCACACAATTCTATAGTTCGGGCTTGACCCAAGCCCGGCAGCAGATTCTTTATATTTACTATCAATATTATTTACGAATGATATATGAAATTAAGTTGGGGTACTAACACCCCTCTTTAGTTGGATCCACTGGTATCCGAATCTGGTTTCATTCCATTTCATTCCAATAAAAAAGATGTACACTTCTTGTACAACAATAACTTTATTAAAATAAAAACGTAACTGAACATATAACTATACATTTGTGGACTCGCCACTACTGTGAGGCCTTAGCCGTAAAATTACTTCCGTCCTCCTATAGTACAGGGACGGTCTCTGCGAAAACCTTTCTTCCCAAGACGCAACTCCTTGCAGCTGGCAACTTTCTCAAGTGCATGCGTCAGCTAGCAACGGAATTGCGGAGCAATAGCTCAACGGTTGCATCACCTAGCAACGTATGTACTTACAATTCTCAACATCCTCCCACCTTAATTTTGCGGGAGCTAAAATTAAACATAATAACAATATTAGAAATACAGAAATAAATCACTAATATACAATAAAACCAATGGAACAATCAATTGAAATTTGGTTAGAGTTCTACTAAGTTTTTATGTACAAGTTCACCAACTGGAAAATTAGATTCAGATTAGTACATACAAATCCGTGAGCCTCACAACAAATTCAATCTCGCCGGAACCTTAAGGACTCTGCCACTTAGAGATCTTTTAACCACAGGATCATCAGTTTTTGAAACCTCTAGATGATACAATCTTTGAATTGGCCGAATAAGTGTTCCATTCAAGGTTTTTAATTGAACCACGCGCGCTTTACCATCCCTACTAGGGAAAATTTTTTCTATTCGAGCCATCGGCCACTTCACACGTTTCTGATTGTCCTGCCCTACCAATACAACATCCCCTACTTGGAGGGTAGAATCTTTTTTTCCGGACTTTTGCACTAGTTGTCCTAAATATTCTCGGCGAAAACGAATTCTTAGCTGCTCACGTAATTGTTGACAGTATTTTTGTCGAAGTTGCAGTCGTCTTTCATTTATATTGTCTATGTCTGCAACTCCCGTTGTAGCCATGTCCTGCAAAAACATAGATGGAGTCAAGGGTGACACACCTTCTGGTCCGTCACTGATGTAAGTTAGTGGCCTACTGTTTACGGTAGCTTCAGCATCGCACAGCACTGTGCATAGCTCCTCAAAGTCAAGTGAA
The DNA here is from genome assembly GCA_947359465.1 of Metellina segmentata. NCBI lineage: Eukaryota > Metazoa > Arthropoda > Arachnida > Araneae > Tetragnathidae > Metellina > Metellina segmentata. The sequence goes on from OX375882.1 coordinate 7,675,158, forward strand.
GCTCGGCCAAGTGTTCTCACAAGGAGCATCTTCACACAGCGGATGAGACGCTCCCACCATCCACCCCACCAAGCCGCAGTGGGTGGGATAAATTTCCAGTTGATGGGTCTCTCTGCCGATTCGATTTTGGACCAATCCACCTCCTTGAGCAGGTTATTGGTGCCAGTGAAATTAGTCCCATTATCCGAGTATATGGTAGAAGGTCTTCCCCGTCGGGCAATGAAACGACGCAGCGATTGTAGGAACGCCTCTGTACTTAAGGACGTGACTGCTTCCAGATGCACTGCTCTATATACAGCACATGTATATAATACAATCCACGCCTTCTTTCGTCCCTTGAGGTATAATGGACCGCAGAGGTCCACTCCTGTAATTTCGAAGGTCGAGGCATCTCGCACACGATCAAGTGGTAGCTGTATTGGCGGTGTATTCTCGGCCTTGGCAGTAAATCTCTTGCATCTAATGCACTTAGAGATGATGTTTCGTATAACTCGTTTGGATGCTATTATCCAAAACTTTTCTCGCAATTTTGTAGCAAGTGCCAATACTCCTGCATGGCAGTGTTTAAGATGGTATTCTCTTACAAGGCACGTAACCACATGATGTTTTGAGGGCAAAAGTACAGGATAGCGAAATGACAGTTCGTCATTGCTGTCAACAATTTTAGTTTTGACACGCAAAACACCCTCTTGGTCCTTCATTACCATCAGCCCATGGATTGAACTGGATTCCGTTTCTGGAAAACTCTGATTTTGTACTACTCGGAACAGAGTGTTTTCAGCCTCTTGAATCTCTAAACTACAAATTGATTTGCCTATTCCTTTTTCTAGTTTACCTGTGAGTTTTAAGACTCGTTTCACCCATGCCAAAACTCGTACTATTCTGGAGAACTTCGAAATGTTTTCAAACCAACATTTGTCTTCTATATACGCGCTCAGAGTACATGCAGAAGAATTCCTCTCAGAATAGACGACTTGCTCGTCAACTGCAATTTTGCCGCTTGGCCAGGCATTGGGTGATCCCTTGAGCCATTCCGGTCCCTCCCACCATGCAGTATCCGCAAAGTGACGGGACGAACATCCACGCGATGGAAGGTCGGCCGGATTGAGGTAACCTGGAACAAAATGCCATTGCTCTGTGTTGGTAAGTCGGCAAATTTCTCTAATTCTGTTTCCTACAAAGGTACCCCACTGATCGTTTCTTTTGATCCACGTGAGGGCTGTGGACGAGTCTGTCCAAAAGAATAACAATTCTGGAGCTAAATCAAATTCTTTGATAATGTACTGTGACAATCGAGCTCCAAGAACGCACGCTAGTAGTTCCAACCTTGGTATTGTTATTCCCTTCAGAGGAGAAAGTCTAGATCTTGCTCCCACGAGCTATACTTTGACGTCTTTTGGTGTGGTACATCTGAGGAAAATGGCTGTAGCGTAAGCAGTCTGACTGGCATCACAGAAAATATGGAGAGTCCAATCATTTACATTTCCATATCCTATTCTTCTTGGAATTTTCACATTTGTTAAATGAGGTAAGTCAGCGTACCATTTTATGAAGCTGTCTCGAATTACGTCAGGCAATGGAGCATCCCAATCAGATTTCGATGCCCACGCCTTCTGTATCAAAACTTTAGCAGGTAGCAATGCTGGAGCTAAGATACCGATGGGATCGTATATACTTTGCGTAACAGACAAAATTTCTCTTTTAGAAGGGTTTTTCAAATCCGAGTCCAATTTGCCACAAATGCTGAGACAATCTTCTGCTCGGTCCCATCGGAGACCTAAAACTGAAATAGGTGTAGCAAGATCATCTTCTAGAAGCATTTTATTCTTGAACGAAGCTTCGTTGACTTCCTCTGTTGGACCAAATTGCCACATCCTCAAGTCCATCTTGGCTTCAGACATCAACTTAGTTGACTGAGTAACGAATTCTTCTAATTCAGATAACTCATTGAAGGAAGTTATGCAATTATCTACGTAAAAGGATTTTGACAGCTTTTCTGCGATTGGTTTCAGCTCCTCAGGAGCATTATCTAGATGACAACGGATGACTGCACCGAGCAAAAATGGACTGCAAGTTGCCCCAAACACCACTCTATTGTGCTGATAAACTTGGATCTTGTCAGTCTTCTCCCACCATAGGAATCTCAAAAAATGACGATCCGTTTCTTTCACTTCAATTTGCAAGAAAGCTCTCCTAATATCTGCAACAGCAGCTATGGCCTTTGTCCTAAACCGTAATAATATAGCAGGGATTTGCTCTATCAGGTTAGGCCCTTTCAGAAGACAGTCATTGAGAGAAGGTGCCCTTCCGAGTTTACTAGATGCATCGAATACGGGTCTAATTGCGGTAGTCACACTACCCGTCTTAATGACAGCGTGGTGAGGAAGGTAATGCCCTGGGATCTTAATATTTTCTTCTAGTACTCTACTGATGACCCCTTCCGCTTCCCCCTCTTGGAATAATTTCCCGTATTCTTCAAATTTTTGGAGAGTCTTCAGCTTCCGAGTCGTGCTCACGAGTCTTCTCTCAGCAACATTTCTATTGGACGGAATTTCCTGTTTTCCTTTTATCCATGGAAGCCCAACACAGTAGCGACCATCTTCATTCCTCGTCAGTTCTTGTAAGAATTGGTCGTGAGCTAGTTCTTCCTCGTTAACCTTTGTCAGAGTTGCACTCGGATCGGTGATGCCGATTGTTTCTAGCCTCCACAATTCAGGAACTTTCATGTCTTTCAGAACCAGGTTTGTGGCCAACAAGGCAGTTCCTCCCGTCCAACATTCTTCCGAAGGATTCTCTAGCTGTCCGCAGACTGTCCACCCGAGTTTGGTTTGGATGGCAGTCAGCCCGCTCTCTAATTGTTTAATTTGACCCGTTAAAAGCTGTCCATAAATATCACTACCAATCAAAAGTTCTACTTCGGGACACCCTAGACCTATGTCGGACACCCAAATCCTGTGAAACTTCAATTCTTTCAGCAGTGGACCTTTGGGGACTCTGGGTATTCGGCCACAAATCCTATCCTGGTCCAGGAAATCGAATACAAGGGTCGTCTTTGGAAGGGAACCCTGTGGAGCACTTAACTGAACACGGTATTTATTATGTGGCTTTGCTTCCATCTGGGAGCCTCCAAATAACGTATGAGCTACTGTTTCAGTAGACATAGGCTGTAAACCAAGCTCTTTGGCAGTGTGTGTCAAAATGTAACTTCTTTGTGACCCGGAATCACATAGGGCTCTAATTTTCTTGGATTTCTTCCCTCTTACTACAACTTCCAATGTCATGAGAGCAACTTCCCTTGTACACGTTGGATGAGATAAAGTCGTTTGTAGGACCTCATCTTTCTTGTCCTCAGACGAATTACTATCTTTATTCTTATCCGGGCAAAGCAGGGCGTAATGTGCTTTATCACATACAATACAACGGACAAACATTTTACAGTCCTTGGCTATGTGGAAAAATTTGAAACATTTCAGACAAGCTTTCTTTTGTTTTAGCTTGTTAACCTTTTCTTTATACGGCATAGATCTAGCGGTATAACATTCACGTGTGTCATGTGACTTGTCACAAAAAATGCATTTCAAGTTCTTAGTAGTATATAACCCGGCTACAGTTGCGGTACTTGGACTTCTATTAAGCTTATGGACCGCTCTATTTGGTATTTCGGAACTTCCCCCAGATGCCCTGGCACCTGTACCATCAAAACCTTTTCGCGCCAAAGACAATCTCTCTTCCCCTTCAACTTCCCTTTTCAGGAATTCTAATAAATGTGAAAGACGAGACTTTCCCTCCTCTACATCAATCGTGTACGATGGACTTCTATGCCATGCCTTTAATGTCTCCTCAGGAAGACTACTCTCGACCATCGGAAAAAGCCATGTTGCATTGGCATTTGAATCTATCCCCATTGATTCAAGCGACCTCAAATATGCCTCGACCTTCATGTATAAATCTGGTAATGGTAGCCTCTCTCTACTATTCGCTCGAACATTACCTATTATCAATTTTATTAATTCTCGAACGTATACTTCTATGAGAAGTTCTTGTTTTCCAAACCTCTCTTGAAACGCAGCTACCGCCTTCGGATAATTGTCAGATGTTAAGGGATAGCTCGATAAAAGTTCCTTAGCACGTGTTCCTGCTTGCACTGACTGTAACAAGTACTGAAATTTATCACTGTCTTCTAACTGCTTATCTTCATGTATTTTCTTGAATTGTGACCAAAAGGTCAAATAGTTCAGTAAAGTGCCGTCATAAATTGGAATGTTTAGTTTCGGGAGTTTGTAACTTTTCCTTTCTGGTGGAGCGCTTCCCCCCCGTCCCCGTTCTGAGTCTGCGTAAGTAGATTTATTGCCAACACTCGAGTTCTCATGAAACTGCGTCAAGGCCACTCTTTCTAACAGCTCGCTAACGCGCCGAGAAATCTCAATGTGTTGATCGGAATAATTCTCCGCATCTATTAGTTCCAATTCTATTTCGCTTTCAGTAACATTGGACTCTACTAATTTATCCAGGATATTTGTATCTATTTCGCTTATATCACGGAAACTATTATTTAATTTGGTTAATTTATCTCTCAGGACACCTGTTTCGACTTCATCCATCTCTAATTGCTCTTTAAGCACATTAGCCGTACGTGTGAACGACGTACGCAGACCCCTTCTCTTCAGTTTTAACTGATCCATTACTATAATGTACTTAGCAAAGTTACTAAATATAACTTAACTATATCCTCAAATGCTCCAATACAAAATGCAAAACAATTTTCTTCACTAACTTCACATACAAAACGAAAATACTTGAATAACCTTCAAATGAAAACTAAAATGCTTCTATGACTTCACATACAAAACTAAAATACTTGAAATAACTGAATGAAAACTAAAATACTTCTATAATTTCACATACAAAACTAAAATACTTGAAATAACTGAACATCTTTTCAAAGATTTCTCACTCAAAATACTGTTACTTATTTATCTACAACCAATACTACAGAACAGTTTTCACCAGAAAGTCCTGTCGCGGACGCCACTTTATGTGGTATCTATATCCACACAATTCTATAGTTCGGGCTTGACCCAAGCCCGGCAGCAGATTCTTTATATTTACTATCAATATTATTTACGAATGATATATGAAATTAAGTTGGGGTACTCACCCCTCTTTAGTTGGATCCACTGGTATCCGAATCTGGTTTCATTCCATTTCATTCCAATAAAAAAGATGTACACTTTTTGTACAACAATAACTTTATTAAAATAAAAACGTAACTGAACATATAACTATACATTTGTGGACTCGCCACTACTGTGAGGCCTTAGCCGTAAAATTACTTCCGTCCTCCTATAGTACAGGGACGGTCTCTGCGAAAACCTTTCTTCCCAAGACGCAACTCCTTGCAGCTGGCAACTTTCTCAAGTGCATGCGTCAGCTAGCAACGGAATTGCGGAGCAATAGCTCAACGGTTGCATCACCTAGCAACGTATGTACTTACAATTCTCAACACCTCCCTTCAAGTCATGGTTTCACATACATCTTTTGACAGAAGTGTAAACAAGTTTTCAGACCTGACAAAACAAAGTGTCCAGGTTTTTTTCAAAACATTTTGTACCATAATTGTGGGAAAAGTCGTAAAATCGGTCCGATTTTTCGCTTATAGTATTGAGCTCATAAATATATGAATGATCAAAAAAGAAAGAGCGAAACTAAATCTTTATAGCTTGTCGGGGATTAAATAGATGAGGCAAGATGCCACAACTCTTAATATGACTTTTATTTCAGGAGAATTTACTTCAAATTGATTTACTTCTATTTAGCTTTTATAAAATCTTGATCCTCCGTCGGGAGTTGAGCTGAACATCCAATAACATTTAAGCAACATAATTCGAATGGTGTTGTAGTTCATTAACGATTCACTTGAGCAACACAATGGACTATTTGCGAAGGTTCGATATCAATCCCAAGACAATTCCGTCACTTTGAGATAGTCAAATGACAATAACATTTAAGCAACAATCACACTCTCCCAACTTCCACACCACACCAACTTGAGGCCACGGCAGTATTAATGTGCACCAGCCAACCGGGCTCTATGACTCGAATGATGTTTAAAATATTAAAATTAAAATAATCAGTACCATTTGAACATAACACTCGTTTCAAATTCTTTTGCCCTGACGCGGTAGAAATATAAGTATTTATATTTCAAAAAGATACGGTACTTAAAAAAGAAGAAATAAACATGCTCTTGATTACTGTTTGAGATAATTTGTCTGGTTAAAATTAAGACTAAATAGACTATATAAGGACAATTAAATTCTTCAAATGCATATGTATTATTCATCAAACTTTTCCAAGCAACATTGTACGAACTCAAATTTTGAGTATTTGTGATATCTTGTATATTAGTAGAAACCTGCACGGTTTATGAAAAGGCAAATTAAAGTCTTGTGTGTATAATGCTTTTACGGTTGCAAAATCTTCCACAAAATTTTAACTCATTTTGATACCCCTAATCATCTATTTAAGACACTAAAAACTGATATGTGAAAAATAAAAGGCTAATATACTTTTATTAATGGTTAGTTTCAAGCACAATTAAATGGTACAAATTTGTTTCAAAATTACTTCGTATTTAATAAACAGCGGCTTTACATAGCAAAATGTGTTGCTTATAATGGCACATAAAGTATAGTTATAGACTAAATACATCTAAAATTTTAATTAAATACCTGAGCAGCATGTAAAAAAAGTACGATATGTGAGAATAAAGAAATTAAATTATTAAGATATTTAGTTTGCAGACTTCACTTTTGTTTTACCTGACCATTAATATTAAGTCCTGATAAATTTCATTCATTCTCACAACCCAATATTTGATAAGAAGATTCCTAATGCGGCAGCTCAGAATAGTGAAGGAGATCATTGGTTTACTTTTATTTACAGCGTCAACAATGCCGTAAATAGGCAGGTGCACCCGCTCAGGTCCCACATGGAAGGGGGCCCAAAAAAGAGAGAGTAGAGTTCAGATAATAAATAAAGATGAAACACCAGATGAAAGAAGTAACTAGACACTTAAAGAATTATTTAAAATACAAATTTACAGTGTTATTGTGGCCACGATTGTCTTAAATATATTTGCAAAACCAAAAAATTAAAACTATCTGTGATGATTTTTACTTTCTCTACAGCTTATCTTTACAATACATGAGTGTTGCCAATTATAAAAAAATTAGTTGCAGATCTCGCTATTAAATATAGCAAAGATTTAAAAGTACTGTGACCGTGTGCTGAGAAATTCCTCCTTGAAGCGGGCGAACAAGCGACAAACTGTCATTACACTCACAAACATTTATTAATCTAATTTACATTACGTGGACACAACACATATACCATTAACAGAACCTTTCATAACTACCCGACATAACGGACGCTACGACGCGTCTTCATTCTACGCCGCCGATCTCTCCCTGACCTCCTGAGGGTGTCCTTGATCGGAGCAGGGGTGAGATTTAGTTTTGGTTCTCACTTTTAGTTCGGAGGTTTATAGCTCTGCAGCTGACGATGCGCTATAGTTCACTTGTTACAGTCTCCCCCCCTGGTTACGAAGACGTCTCGGCGAGTCGCCAGGCGAAGGGTCAGATGATTGTCTTGAGTTTTGTCGCACTGTTGGATCAGCCTTTCGGGGTCGACCTCTCCTTCGCAGTGGGGTGATGGGTACGTTTCCATTTTGAGGTGTGTTAAGGCATGGACGTAGAGCAGATGTATGATATGTTCCGACAGGAATATCAGGAGATTGGGGATTCGCAACAACATAACTTGTTGGAGAACGCTGAGTTAAAATCAAATAGGGTCCGTCTCGGCGAGGTGCAAATTTCGCTGACCTCTTCTTAGCTTTGTTGCTCACAGTATGTGAGGTGATCCATACTTGATCTCCAGGTGCGTATTGGGGAACGCTTCTTCTTCCTCGATCAGCATTTTTCTTTCTCTGATCCTGCTTTTGTTCGACAAGATCTTTTATCTCAGAGGAGATCTTTGCAAATTTCCGTAAATACGGTGTGATCTCAGCAATGAAGTTGTCATTGTTGATCACTGACCTTATGTCATGTTGAACATCGTATAGTGTTCTAAGTTCTCTTCCAAATTGTAAAAAGGCTGCAGTATGAGCAGTGGTGTCACATTTTGCAGTGTTCAGAGCAAAACGGATAGTTGGGAGTTTTTCTGACCATGTGGTGTGGTCATCACCGACAAGAATGGCAAGTCTTGGTTTTAAATCCCTGTTTTTCCTTTCTACTGGGTTCGCTTGAGGACAGTAAACTGGAGTAAGAATTTGTGTAACTCCGAGAAGATAGCATACTTGTTGAAGGACAGCACTGACGAATTGGGATCCGTTATCACTTATGAGACGACGTGGCAGACCGTATCTCAGAAACACTTCCTCTAATAAGGTTACTGCACACTCCTTTGCAGTGGCGTTTTGGAGAGAGAAAAGCTCCACCCATTTTGTAGAAGTGTCCTCAACAATGAAAATCCATTTATTTCCATCTGGGGTTTCTGGCAAAGGACCGAAAAGATCGATCGCTAACGTCTCAAAACGCTGGGAATACACTGGTGATCTCAAAAGTCCAGCAGGCTTTTGGTTACTTGGCTTATAACGGCTGCACTCAGCACAATTCCTTACATAATCTGCGATGTATTTTCTCATTCCAGGAAAGAAATAACGCGTTGCAATCTTGTGAAAAGTGCCCTCAGCACCATAATGTCCACCGGTTGTGGCATCGTGATATTGTTGCAGAACTCTTTCACGTTCCTGTGTCGGAACTACCAACTGGGCTTCCTCTGATTCGGAATCCGGGCCGTATCGATATAAAATACCTTGAGACATTATGTAGCCACGATTGGTCCAATTCACGTAGTTTTCGTCCTTGGAGACACTCTCAAAACAGTCAATGATTTTCTTCAAGTTATCGTCTTTCAATTGTCCTTCACGTATGTCATTTGCCTTCCTGGATGGCAGATCAATAATGGTAACAGAACAAATGTCACAAGTGGGCCTTCCATGTGTACATGAAGGGCGGGATAGCATGTCTGCAATGACGTTTGCTTTTCCTGAAAGATATTCAACTTTGATGTTGTAAGACTGTATCTGAAGGGCCCATCTTGCGAGTCGACCGGTTGGTGATTTCAGGCTCAACAACCATTTCAAGGGTTGATGATCTGAAAATACTGTTATTTCAGCTCCTTCGACATAGCCTCTAAATTTGTCCAGCGCCCAAACGACTGATAAGGCTTCGCGTTCTGTAGTAGAGTAGTTCCTCTCTGCTGGGGTTAGCAGACGACTAGCATACTCGATTGGATGTTCTTCAGATCCTTGTCCTTGGATAAGGACTGCGCCCAAAGCATAGCCTGAAGCGTCAGTTCTGAGGACAAATGTTTTATCCTCATCTACTTGTTTCAGCACGGGCGGTGAAATTAAGTTATTCTTCAACGATTCAAATGCTGTCTGTTCGTCTTTCCCCCACTTCCAAGGTGTTTGCTTCTTGGTGAGATTGCTCAAAGGCCTTGAGGTTTCAGCAAACTGGGGAATAAAACGACGATACCAACTGCAAGTTTGAAGAAAGCTCTGCACTTGCTTCACGTTCTTGGGAGAAGGGATCTGTACAATGGCTTCCACCTTAGCAGGGTCTACTTCCACTCCAGAACTCGTGATGTAATGTCCCAAATATTTGACTTTGGAGCAAGCAAAATGACACTTAGTTCGGTTGGCATGCAGATGGAACTTTTGGAGTCGGTCAAAGACTAACCGCAGGTCCTCCAGGTGTTCTTCGAAGGTTGCAGACATCACAATAATATCATCCAGGTAAGCTAGAGATCTTACCTTTAGTCCATTTCGGAAAATGTCCATAAGTCTTTGGAATGTGGCAGGGGCTGTTTTTAATCCAAATGGCATTCGAGTAAATCGAAAAACTCCAAACTGACAAACAAAGGCTGTCTTGTCTTTATCAGGAGGATACATCTTCACCTGATGATATCCTGACTTTAAGTCTATGGTAGACATAAAGGCAGTTTGCTTAGCATTTTGCAAGAGATCATCCATACGGGGAAGAGGGTATGGATCAGACTTAGTTACTGAATTCAATTTTCTGTAATCGATACAAAGGCGGAAATCCCCATTTGGCTTGGGTATCAAGACCACAGGTGCTGCGTAGGAAGAGTCACATTCTTCTATTACTCCGGATGAGAGAAGTGCATCAATCTCTCTCTTCAAAATTTCTTTTCTCACAGGGGATAACCGGTAAGGAGCAGTAGCAACTGGAGGAGCATCACCTGTGTCGATCCGGTGTTCGATGTAAGGTGTTGGTTCTCCCCCCGGACTGAAGTTATTTTCATAGTGAATTAGAAGTGCATTTAATCTTCTGCACTGATCTTCACTTAAATGTTCACCTTCATCGGGACGAAGGAGATATGAATTTTCTGGTCTAACACTTTCTTTAATATCACAGGAGTGGACTTGAGCACTCGCAACGAAAGGGAAATGTTCCTTTGGCTTGTCAGTGTAGAACCAAGCATGGTCACGAAGATTTAGAACAACACCTGCTTTCTTCAAAAAATCTGCTCCAAGTAGGGTACGGTTTCCTTTCGCCTCTGGGAGGGCAAAAAGTGTTAATTGAAAGGAACGTCCTTCCAGACATAGAATTACACAGGCTGTTTGAACTTCCTTTTCTGTCTGACTTCCATCAGCGAGGGTCACTGAGCGAAAGTACTTTTCGAATACTACTCCTTCATCTTGAAGAATATGGTATAATCTTTCGCCTGCGATAGAGTGACTTGCTCCACTGTCTGCACATGCTGTGCCGAATATTCCATTTATCGAAATATTCATAACTGGAACTTCATTAGACATGGCTGGTCTATCAATTTGAATCTTCTCAAACGAGCTGAGGCAAATTTAGTGGAAGGATTGCAAACTGGACAGTTAGCTTTAATGAATCCGACTTTTCCACAACCATAACAAGTCCGAGCTGGTCGCTCCTGATTGTCACCAACCTTTATTCGATTAGTTCTGTTTGCCTGATTTGTTTTTTTGAACGGTACAGGCTTGATAATTTCATCTCTACCGTTGTAGGCTTTCCTTTGAATTGGAGGGGATGAGCTTCTTTTTTTGTTGTTTCTGAGACAGTCATAAGTTTCAAGCTTCTCAGCTAGGTAATCGGGAGAAATCAAATTTTCCCAATCATCTAAATAATGTTCTCGGCACTCAGGGTTGCATCTTTTCTTCATTTGATCTGAGATAATCAGATCTTGTAATTTTTCAAAGGTAGTGACACCCAGTTCAGTAATCCAGCCTTCAAAATAGTTCCTTAGTTCAAAGTAAAACTCTTTCCATGTGCAATCTGCAGACTTTCTATGTTGACTGAAGAGCTTTCTGAACTTTTCAGCTGTCAGTTTAAAACGCTGAAGGAGTATACCTCGAATGTGTGTATAGTCATGGGATTTTACTTCAGGTTCCCTGGCTATCAGCTTTGAGATCTCTGAAGGGAAAAGTCCTAATAGATGAGTCACCCACATACTCTCGTCAATTTTTAAGAACTTCATTTGTCTCTCAAATAAGACTAGAAACAAGGACATGTCATCTTCTTCAGGTTTGAATTGTGGCAAAATTTTTTGGAGATCCATTCTCATGGAAGGGTGCATTACAGGTTGGGAAGCAGAGGACTCTACCATACGTTGAGATTCTAGCTGAATCCGTAACTTTTCAAGTTCAAAGTCTTGAACCTGTTTTTCTTGCTCTCTCAGTAATCTTTGCTCTGTCAAGAGTTTGGATTCTTCTTCCATCCTTGTTGACACAATTGTGTCTAATAAATTCTTCACAAATTCTTTGTCGTTTTGGTACTCTTTACTTTCCAAAATTATTTTCTTTAGATCTAAGACTTTTAAGTCATCATCCACGTTTTCACCAAGTTCTACAACCAAACTCTGAAGATCGACCTTTTTTGCCTTGCCTAGATAAGCCATTGTCACTATAGTTGTAAAGTACAGTTCAAAAGTCTCAATCTAAATATCCACTAAAGTTTGTATTAATACTAAAATTATTTACTTATACACTTTTCTTTGCACACTAGTTCACATAAAAGTTATATAAGGTGTGTTCATATGTAGCACAAGGTATGTGGTATACTAATGTTTTCCAAAAATGAGAAAATAAGAATTGGTATAACCTAGGTAAATTAATGATAGCATTCGCTAATAGCAGGCATACAAATATTAAGAAAAATGTCGTGGGAGATCCACCTCAAATAAAGTATCAAAATATAGTACAAATAAACAATAAATACCATGTTTAAAGAACAGTATATCTTAAGCATTTGTAGGTTAACTAATACGAAAGATGTTTAGCTATTTACTGAGTGAGGTTCACATAAAAGTTATATAAATATATATGAAAAGCACTTTGATAATTATTATGTGGGTTCACATAAAATATTCCATGTTATCAATCTGTAATCATATACCAAATAAAATAATATTGCATAGAATACTCAAATTTTTTTTTAAAAACACCATTTTCCTAAAATAAAAGAAATACTAATTGCTCAAAAGTGACAAATGTATATATTTTTGTTATTATTCAAATATGCATATACAACATTTCCATAATTCCTACAATTAACTTTCTAGAGTAATGAAAATAAATTATAAAATCTTATTTTAAAAGCAAGTATTCGAATTCAACAAAAGCAAAATAAAAGAACTCACTTTTTCAGACACAGATAAAAATAATATACAAAATGCAATTAACGTTTCCTGACTTGTTGTTTATAAACAAATTACTTCCTCACAACAAAATCGCTACTTTCGCAAACAGTATCTGGAATATTTTCACTCTTTCGTTTTGTACAAAACGCAACTCTTTAAGAACAATATTCTGGTTGAATATTAATTTTTAAACAAAGGAATTGAATCACTGTAAACTTCTAATTCAAATCGAACGACCTGACGTTTTGAAATTAAATTACACTATTCAGGATGAATATGTATTAGTTTACAGTTGCTCATCGCTAGGTTTAGCAAGAACGTAGGGGTAGTAATGATACTAGAAGAATTTACTTATCTTTGTCAGGTTCGTAATCCACGTTTAGGGCGCCATTCTGTGACCGTGTGCTGAGAAATTCCTCCTTGAAGCGGGCGAACAAGCGACAAACTCTCATTACACTCACAAACATTTATTAATCTAATTTACATTACGTGGACACAACACATATACCATTAACCGAACCTTTCATAACTACCCGACATAACGGACGCTACGACGCGTCTTCATTCTACGCCGCCGATCTCTCCCTGACCTCCTTAGGGTGTCCTTGATCGGAGCAGGGGTGAGATTTAGTTTTGGTTCTCACTTTTAGTTCGGAGGTTTATAGCTCTGCAGCTGACGATGCGCTATAGTTCACTTGTTACAGTACTAATTTACAAGTGAAATTGAGTTTGAAGTAACGACTCTTATACAAAAGTATAAAAGCTGAATCTCTGCTTAAAACTCTACAGGTTCTTCTTATTTTTTTTTTGGTTTAATTGAGTCGTACCCAAATATCAATGCCGCCCTTCGAATATTTCTAACTCTTCACGTTTGTATTGCTTCGTGCAAGAGAAGGTTTACAATAGAATACAATATCGTTAAAAATATCAATTATGCAGAATTTAATGAATTTTCTGCAATAAAACCTAATTAAAATTAAAGGGGTTTTAAATGCAAATTCTTATGCATGGAAAAGGAATGGCTAGTTACTGCACTGAGTGTGAACATTCACTTATTACTCATCAACTTATCTTTACTATGGATATGCAAATGTCTCCTTAAGAGCCAATTTTGCAGAAAGCCTTTGTAGCATATATCACACTCGTATGGTTTGTCATTGTGTGTGTACACATATGTGCTCTTAGAGCGAATTTTGCGAAAAGCGTTTGTTGCATATTTAACACTCGTATGGCTTCTCTTTAGTGTGGATACGCAAATGTCTTCTCAAGGTTGTATAATGTGAAAAGCATTTGTTGCATATTTCGCACTTATGTGGCTTCTCTCCAGTGTGAGTTCGGATATGCGTTCGTAAAGTCCCGCTGTGCAGAAAGCTCTTGTTACAAATATTGCACTCGTATGGCTTCTCTTCAGTGTGGATACGCAAATGGCTTCTCAAGTACGAATTCTCCAAAAAGCGTTTGTTGCATATTTCACACTCGTATTGTTTCTCATTGGTGTGTGTACGCATATGTGTTCTAAAGTTCGAATTTAGCGAAAAACGTTTGTTACATATTTCACACTCGTATGGCTTCTCTTTAGTGTGGATACGCAAATGTCTTCTCAAGGTTGTATTATGTGAAAAGCATTTGTTACATATTTCGCACTTATATGGTTTCTCTCCAGTGTGAATTCGGAAATGCAATCGTAATTCTCCATTAAACAAATAGCGTTTGTTGCATACTTCACACTCATATGGCTTCTCTTTAGTATGGATATGCTGATGTTTTCTCAAGATCGAATTTTGTGAAAAGCATTTGTTGCATATTTCACACTTGTATGGCTTCTTTTTAGTGTGGATACCCAAATGTCTTCTCAAGGTCGTATTATGTGAAAAGCATTTGTTGCATATTTCGCACTCATATGGCTTCTCTCCAGTGTGAATTCGGATATGCATTCGTAAGGTCACGCTGTGCAAAAAGCGTTTGTTGCATATTTCACACTCGTATGGCTTCTCTTCAGTGTGGATACGCAAATGGCTTCTCAAGTACGAATTCTCCAAAAAGCGTTTGTTGCATATTTCACACTCGTATTGTTTCTCATTGGTGTGTGTACGCATATGTATTCTGAAATTCGAATTTTGCGAAAAGCATTTGTTGCATATTTCACACTTGTATGGCTTCTCTTTAGTGTGGATACGCAAATGTCTTTTCATTGTCACTTTATGTGAAAAGCACTTGTTGCATATTTCGCACTTATATGGCTTCTCTCCAGTGTGAATTTGGAAATGCAATCGTAAGTCTCCGTTACGCATAAAGCGTTTGTTGCATATTTCACACTCATATGGCTTCACTTTAGTATGGATGCGCTGATGGTTTTTTAAGTTTGAAAGTTGTGA
Source organism: Metellina segmentata (assembly GCA_947359465.1). Lineage (NCBI taxonomy): Eukaryota > Metazoa > Arthropoda > Arachnida > Araneae > Tetragnathidae > Metellina > Metellina segmentata. Next base: position 7,690,289 of record OX375882.1, read on the forward strand.
AAAGCGTTTGTTGCATATTTCACACTCATATGGCTTCTCTTTAGTATGGATACGCAAATGTGTTCTAAATTCCGAATTTTTAGAAAAGCGTTGGTTGCATATTTCGCACTCATATGGCTTCTCTTTAGTGTGAATTTGCATATTTCTTCTCAAGGATGTCCTCAACTGTGGACTCCTTGATGCAGTTTTAGTGAACAGTTCCCCTAATTGGTCGCATTTGTAACTTGCACTCAGGGAATTCTCTCTCTGCTTTTCTGACATTGATACTTTATCGGAACAATCAGATTTTGTAGAGATTTGTGTCAGTTGGTACCCAAAAGTTGATGTGTTTACTTACAATAAAAGCAACCGATAATTTGTGATGGATACAATTTGAATTTACTTGAACACGTTTCACAGCAAATTGTGCATTTGAACAGTTTTTCTCCCTTTGGGATTCCTGGAGGCTGTATTGGTAGGTATTTTCTTTTCTTCAAGCTCTCATTGTCTTGCATGGACACATACGGTCGTGATCCAGAATTGACTTTTAGGATTCTTGTATTTGATTCGATACAGGAACTACCAGTCTTTGCTGACTGAATTTTGCATATGAATTATTTCTTCCTGAAGTCTTGATAACATCCGGCTGTCCACAGGTGGTTCCACTGTTTATTGTAAACTTAACTTCTGCTATGATTTCTTGATTCTAAAAATTTTTAACAGGTATCTTGCAGCCTATGCAGTGAATGCTGTGTCTTCATATTGGAATGCGAGTCTTCAGGGTGTCCACAGACAGTGGAACTAGCATCAAGAGTGCAGGAAACTTTCTTTTATATCGTATATCCGCAATACAAACTAGGTTCACTGTGCAAAAATGCTTTTACATGCCTTCTAAAGAATCGACTGTCAAAGCTAAGATACCTGGAATAAAAATGATAAAATGTCAGCTAGGTTAAAAACAGTAACTTTCAGTAGAATCTCATGCATCTTATCAAAGTAATACTTGAATGAAACTAATACTAACTCTTTGTTTATTAAACGTAACACTTATTTCAAATCAAAGTCCTTTAAATCTACAGTCGCAGAAAAAGAAAACCAGAACCACCTCTTTTATTTCAAGCAAGCCGACCAACCGGTCTGGTGGTTAAAGTGTTAGACTTTAGATAATAAAGTTTCTGGTTCGAATGCGGGTCAGTGCATGGATGTTTGTAAGTGTATGGTGTAGAGGGTTGGTGTGGAAGTCTGTAGAGTGGGTTCCAGCTCAGGTGTTGCCTCGTCATCTGACCGTGGTTCAAAATTACGTGGCGTTGTCCTCGGATTTTTTCCTTAGGGGATTGATCGCAGACTGTTGTTAATAGCCCGTTGTGTTGCTCTAGTACGACGGTAATTAAAAATTTCTATTATATCAAGCACTATTGATACTTCAAAGGTATCATTCAATAGGGAATAACGTCATCTACAAATTCAAAAACGTTGTATAAGGGGACGTCTTCGTATCAGATTTTGCACATATAACAAAATTTCTATTGGAAACAGTGTTTGATGCCATAATCATATTCTGCATAGTTAAATTAGTCTAAATATAAAATTTCATATTTTAACTACCAATATATATAAATCCCGAGATTTCAATGTTCGTTTGAAACAAATTTGAACACCCCTATATCAAACGTATTTTTCAGCAATTCGAAAATTGTTATATTTACTATGTAAGTGCAAACGATCAGAGGTTTGTCAGTCTTTTTATCAACTTTTGGTTTGTCCCTAAAATCACAATTATGAGGAAAACGTAATGTAGCTAATAAACTAATCATCGGAAAGAGCTGAAATTTTGCAAGCCCACACTAGAAGTACTTCTGAATCGATTCCCATAAAAATATAATGTTGCAATTCCTAATTTTTTCAAACATTAATGTATTAATTATTATTTCATACTGAAAACTAAGTTTTTTAATAAAATATTTTGTGGATTTTCTTTGGGTTGTATAACAGTATCATAAAATATATTTTTTTAAATTATGTTAAGGAATGGGTTGCATTGACCATTTCCCTTCGTGCAGCCCAAAATAAACTAGCCTTTGAAATATAGTTGTCAAGAGGTAGAACATTAAAATTTGAGTTGGACATAGTAGCACAAACTGTCAAGTGGCTAAAATTCATAGTCTCTCCAGTGGAACACAGAGGTTAGTCAGGAATGTCTTTCACACCAATCCGGTGGAAAAGTCCTTAAAGATAGTCATGTCCGTTTAAAATTCTGAAGTTAGCCGTAAAGATTCGCATGGGGAGGTCCATTGGGACCGGATTACATAATAGGCTTTCCCAGATTTTACCCTTAGCATCAGTCTCATGAGTTTTGCGTATGTATCTCCTCACTGATCTTACAATGGTGTAAAATGCCTGGTTGTATGGTAAGGCAATAAGAGGCTGTAGAAGGTTGCAACCCTGTTTAGTCAGCGAGTCTGCCTTCTCATCACCAGGAATCGCTGGGTATCCATTGGAAGAGAACCGTCCAACCAGCACACGCGTTTTCTTTTTTGTCGTTTCAGTCTATCATCAGCACCACGTCAGGAGAAGTCATGAAACTGTTCTCGCAGATGATTAAAACACAAGTCCAGGTTTGCATAAGGAGTCAAAACATTCTGCCGGCCGGTTCAATCGTCACTGCTTTCGGGGTCTGCTAATCCGTCGTCGCTACCCAGTTGGAGCGGAAGGGGGTTCACGCCCTCGTACGAAGGAGGAGAATCGTCGCGGTCGTCAACGGTTTTTCACATCGCGGCCGAACCCCCATTTTTTGTAAGATTCGTGTTGTTCTGTTTGGTAAGGTCTATATTAAAGACTTCGAATCTTACAGCACATTGATATTTAATGAATTAATATCCACAGTTATTATGTACAGTTGAGTTATATTTTAAAACAGTTCCGTCATTATCTGCAGCAGTCGTCTCTGCTCGGAAAAAATACGTCAGCTCTCAATGGCGTCCAGGGGAAAAAGTGTCTGTTCTATTAATTTTCTCGTAACTGAATACCGGAATGTGAATGGCTCTTGACAGTCTTGCCTTGCATTCCTACTACAATGCAACTGACTCCTACCAGTCTCGTTGCTCTTATAATGAGTTCTTTCCAGACTAGTAGACAACTACCGTTGTCTAGTATTCCTACATATATGAAGCCAGATATCCTTTGGATATCTAGTTGCAATGGCTTCCAGGGCATGAGCACGGAGAAGAGCATCACTCTTTTTCTCTTGAAAATGAATTGAAAGGTTTGAACGTGGAAAACTGAGGGAGGGAGGGGAACTTCCTTTAAGGCAGAAAGGCTGGCGAGTATCATTTTTGATATTGTATTTATTCAATAGGTCCTCGGATTTGGAAAAGAATGATTGATGTGTTTTAAGTATCTTTCTAGCAGGTATTAATTCCCTCCAGTGCTGAAGGGGAAGTCTTTTACATTTTTCAAATTGTTTAAGGCGTGGAGCAGGTAGCGCAAGGCAGTAATAAATCTGAGGGCCTTGTTCCGGACCCTATCTACTTCGTCGCCGCAGCAATCGGATAAAGTGGCCAGAAGCTCTCCTCCATAGTCCAGGACAGTTCTTACATACGATTTGTAAGTGGTAGCGAGAACATCCGTAGATGAACCCCACGTAACACCTGACAGTCTTTTAAGGAGACTAAGTCTGCTTTCACCTTTTTCCGCATGTCTCCTCCACGATAATTTACTGTCGAAAGTAACGCCGGGATACTTGAAATTTTCTTGTATATTTAACAGATGTCAGATGTTGTTTAGTTGACAGTGTGAAAAGCTGGTAAACAGTTTTTTCAGTGTTAACAGTCATTTGGTTTTCCTTGCACCCTTTTTCAAGGATTTTCATGGTCTGATTAATATCAGCATTAGCAATATCAATGTTTAGATCGGTCGAAAATATAGCTAAATTGTCTGCAAAGGCAAGACATTGGATACCACGGATTTTCTTAAGATTTTCAATTAGTTTATCATAATGTTGAACAAGAAGCAGCTAATGACAGCACCTTGTGGTAGACCATTTCTCATTTGGACGAATTTAGAAATTTATAACTATTATCCTTAAGAAAAAAGAAATTCATTTCCTTCTCTTTCACATTCTGAAGTGCTCTAGAAATTTGATCTCCATTCACAATATAAGCCAGAGGCAACAGTTTCTGATGACATGTATCTTCCGAATTATCCATTTTCAAATCTTAAATAAATTCCTCTTCTTAGATCCCACCCAAAATTGTTCTTTTCAACAATTCAAGTTGAGAATGAAGGTTATGTATTAGAGGTTCCTTTTTCTGAAGAAATTCGATCTCACGATTAAATATACTTGCACTTGATACGACAAATATCACCTCAGCCTTCATAGTTTCTCTTCTAAGTAAATGAACAATATTTTTGTAGCCTGGTATTTGTATCATGTTTGGCTTCTTTATTGGAATGTAGTCAAGGAAATACTTTTCGATCTGCAATCCTATGTTCAAGCAACCTTTCAGCAGCTGGCTTTAGGCTTAGCCACCTGCTTGAACAATGCTTGATGAAATGGTGAGTGGGAAGTTTCAAGTCTTCTTGAATTTGTTTGTATGTTGACCCACGCTTAAGCCACTGATTAAAAAATCTGTGAATAGTAAAAACTAGTTCAGACACATCTTCCCCTAACTCTTTTAGACCTTTAAGAAAAGCATTATGTATTGTGCAAATATTACATGTCCCAATGTTAATTAGTTCTTTTTTTTCGGGTAGAAAGTAATGAGCCATTAATCTTTTTAAAAACTGACTTTCACTAAAAAAAAATCAAGAATTTCTAATAATTAAGGCAACTTTTTGCAACAAATGCAACTTTTTTTTCATGCGTTCTACGCTGCATGTAAAGTACTAAAACTAAAATTTCTCCAACATGGGGTGTTTAGTAAGTGAGTTATAACCCCAACATAAATGCAACTTTTTGCATAAGCAACCACCTGCAACTTTTTAAAATACAGCTTAAAATTAATTAATATCAAATTACTATTTCATTTTTTGCTCTCTGAATCAACCCTTCGATCACATGTGTCTGATCTTGTGAACGCTGAAGTATTGCAAATCAAACAAGTTCATGGTAAGAAGGTGTTCATCCTAAGATGAAAGTGAAATAAATGGCAAGAAGTACTTTAACACATTGGTTGGCACTCTTGATAATCCTGAGGAAACTTGCGTAATCGACTGCAGAGTTTGCAAGGTGAGTGTCGATCACCAATAAGTTGTTCACCTTGTAGATGATGTTTTAAAATCTCTGAATGTTGAGCGACAGGAGATTTTGCCCTTCAACTATACGATACAGCACATTATATGATCGGCTGGCACAGATTTTCAATGTTAAAGAAATTACTGGCCAAGGATCGGTCATTCAACATTCTTCTGTATATCAGTATGTATTATAATACTGTTGTACACAACTAAAATTGTCTATATATTTGGAATTTTTTTCATTTTTTATGAATAATTTATTTTAGAATTTGGTGTATTAAAAATAAATGCAACTTTATTTCCATAAATGCAACTTTAGGGAATGATAAATGCAACTTTTCCCATTTTTACTGCAACAAAAAAGTTGCCTTATAGATAGTCACAGCGTATAACACGCGATCCCCACCTGCCAGCTGGCTACTATTTGTATAATCCACTGTACCAGGAGGAATTTTTTTTAGATAAGTCACAGTGTATAACATGCGACCTGTGCCTGCCTGCATTACACAATCACCCCTGTATTCTATGCGTATAAAACACTCTACCGGGAGGAAATTTTTGTAGATAAGTAACAGTGTATAACGCAAGACCCCCGCTTGCCAGCGAGACACAATCACCATTGGCTTCCATGCATATAAATCACCATAAGGTGTAACATATTCGATACTACATACCACCCTTGGTAAATTTGGCTGAAAAAGTTTTAAAAATCAATCTAGACCAACAAAATTTCTACAGTGTATTCATCTAGGAAAATGATTAAAGTCACAAAAAATTTGCAAATTCAATGCATAAATGCAGAAAGGAGAACAAAATAAACATGCTCTGGTGTCAAATCGATACCGACATTCTATACTAGATTGCAGTGTTTCTTGACACAGACGTCACCGTTCGTGTAGGGAAAAAATGAGCAAACCGGTCTCCTATTGGGTTGCAGGCAGAGGCTTCGAGTAGACGTCACACTTACAAGCATCCAACTTGGCGCATAAATCTAATTTGACCTTATATTTAGCACGTAAATGTTTTGACAGCTTGCCTGTCAGTTTATAAGAAAAGCACAATTATAGTAGCTTTTAAAAACAAATTTTTATATAATTAATAATAGATAATATTGAAAGATATTTTCTGAATTCGTAATGGTATTTGTTTAAATTATTGCCTCCTAAAAATTTTCCAAAAGAAGTATTCCAGGTAGCAAATGAAAAATTTGAGTTTATGTCATTGACAAATATGTATGAGGTGTGCCCCAGTGTGTTATATTACTATTCTATAGAATATAATAGAACTTACAGCAATAAAAATACTTGACTGAAATTTACTATTACCTGAAGCTTCTCCTTCAATTATTTAAAACCAGGGTGTCGAGATTTAAATCATGATTTTAATCAAATTATTATTATTATTTTAAATCACTTATTTAAATCACAACTAAACTTACATTTTTAAACTAAGTAAATACACCATAGGAAAATCACAGAGGTGGCCAAATTCTTTAGTCTTTCTGTACTCATGGTGATTTTAGCACTCATGGCTACACCAAGCACCCAAGTCAGAGAGAACAGGGTCAATAACTGCATATTATAAAAGATTGGAACAGCCAGTTGTAACTTATTAGAATATACTATATACTGGAAACAGTAATGTAAACACACATGACAGTTTGATGCAAAATTATAAACTAAAGGGTGATTGATTTTATTAGCTAAAAAAAACACAAGTGGGAAGTAAAGTTTTTGATGCATTTGTCAGTTAGCTCAGAGGTTCCCACATTTGGTGATACATCGCTCAAAAGTTGTAACGTATCGGATACTACATACCATCCACAATTTCTCTGCTGTTTCGGTTGTCATGATTATTTGCTCCCTTCGCCTCATCGCATGTTAAGGGCGGGTAAACATGCATTTTTGCATCCACAAAGGGCATAAGTTTTTTTTTTCGCCACACATATTCGACCAGATATACTTACAGTTGAAGCAGACATACTTATTTAACGATGGTGTAATTCCCACAGTAATAAAATCGAAAGGAACGGAGCATCGAAAAGCGATGGTAACGGAAATCATAGAGTGATCCAAAAAAAAACACGTGTTATCGAAGGGAGCAGTCGATACTTTTTTTCACAATAGTGTAATTCCCACAGCAATAAAATCGAAAGGAACGGAACGTCGAAAAGGGATATTACAGGAGCGTTTAAAAGCGATGGTAACGGAAATCACACAGAGCGATCCAAAAAACACATGTGCCAACCAAGGGAACGGTCAAAAAGGAATGGTATTTGAAAAAAAAAGTCGAAAAGAAGTGGGTGGTATTTGAAAAACCCGAGGTGAAGGGACTGGGATAGGGTTGCCATTAATAATATATAGCCGAAATTCAATACATTTGGCAATATTCGCTTGTTTGGCGACAAAAATAAAAACTGGCATGATATCACGGTTATCAAATATAGGGTTGCCAAAAAAATAATTTGTCGAGCTGGGTTACTAGATTTGGTGAAAAATCTAGGGGGACCGTACAGAGTAAAGATCACTTGAAAAACTATGTAGGATGTCAACATGTGTTTTAAAGTTAAACAAATGTTTTACCTTTTGCTTTTAAAATTCATTATTTAAATATATGCTTCAAGCCTTCAGGAAAACCATAAAAGACTCGAAAAGTTATAATCATATGGACATCTTCACTATACCAATCTCAATGGAAGAGCTAGATGTTGCCATTGGAAAAATGGATCCCACCAAAGCTCCTGGACCTGACCTGATCTTTGGCCACATGGTTCAAAACTTCGGAGCCATTGTAAAGAAAGAGCTATTATTAATCTTCAACCTTTCCTGGACTACAGGCAAACTGCCCAAAATTTGGAAAATTTCCACCGTTATTCCAATTCTAAAGCCTAACAAAGATGCATCAGAGAGCAACAACTACAGGCCAATTTCTCTTACCATCCTTACGCCGCTCGTAAAAGGAAAAACATTCAACATTTCACGCTAATTACGACAAAACATTGTTACATATGCGTGGGGTTAACAAATTAATCACATTTCTAAGTTGCAGTGCCTCATTACACTCAAATATCGGACAAGGAGCTGGGAACTATTTGTTTCGTTTGCTCTAAGCGTATTTTTCCATTGACAAGAAACCTGTTGCCGAGTATTGTAATAAAAAACACGCTTATCGTTTACTGTACGGTCCACATTGGCGACTTTTTCCAAAACATCGCCAAATGTAAGATTGCGTCAATGACGTCTATATCCAAGATGGCGTCATCAACACAACATACATAAATACAAGTAAACAAAACTTTTGCATCCAATTTTCTGATTCTGTATAAGCAATATCCACACTGTGAACCTTTGCAAATAAGGAAATGAAAATGAGGAATGCACAACTAAACAATAAAATGTAAAGAAAACTAACTTGCCCGTCACTTTCGCTAGCTCCATACGATTTCTCCTCTGTTTCGGTTGTGATGATTATTTGCTCCCTTCGCCTCATCGCATGTTAAGGGCGTGTAAACACGTATTTTTGCATCCACAAAAGCCATAAGTTTTTTTTTTCGCCACTCATATACGACGAGATATATTTACAATTAGTGCAGATGCAGACATACTTATTTAACGATGGTGTAATTCCCACAGTAATTAAAATCGAAAGGAACGGAGCGTTGAAAAGCGATGGTAACGGAAATCAAAGAGCGATCCAAAAAACGCACGTGCTAATGAAGGGAGCAGTCGATACTTATTTAACGATGATGTAATTCCCACAGCAATAAAATCGAAAGAAATGGAGCATCGAAAAGCGATGGTAACGGAAATCACATAGAGCGATCCAAAAAACACACTTGCCAACGAAGGGAACGGTCGAAAAGGAATGGTATTTGAAAAAAATTGGTAGAAAAGGAGTGGGTGGTATTTGAAAACCCCGGGGTGAAGGGACTGAGATAGGGTAGTCATAAATAAAACGTAGCCAAAATTGAATACATTTGGTGATGTTCCCATGTTTGGCGACAAAAATCAAAATTGGCACGATATCACGGTTTTCAAATATAGGGTTACCAAAAACTAATTTGTGGAGCCAGGTTACGAGATTTGGCGAGAAATCTATATGGACCGTGCAGTAAAGGTCACCCATAAACACTGTTCAGTCTTCCATTGGAACTGTAAACAAAATATGATAACACATGGAGTCAAATACCTGGGAGAACGATTTTTGAATCAGGATTCTAACAAAGTCACTTATATTTTTGATACATCGGCTGGTTTTAAGAATTTGCACACAATGGTCAAAAGAGACGCATGCTAGCTCTGTTAGTAAACAAACTTACAACTTTTTTAATTTGCTGTTGCCATAACGAGTAACATAATATTATATACAGTTAAGTTGTAATGGTGGTTAACTGTAGTTATTCTACAGTTAAGTAATAAATAATCTATCGAATGGGTGCGAAAAGCAGCGCCCTAGCCTAGACTGCCTATATGAGTGATTCTCAACCACTGTGCCGCCTAGAGCGCCTATATAATAAGAGTGGCGACATACGGGAAACACTTTCTGATTGGCTTAGATACCTTTTCTACCGCCCGAGGCGGTCTTTTCCTAGCTCCCGTAGACATAACATGGGAACTTTTTGTGTGTTCGAGAAAAACGTGTGTACATTAAATAAAAAAGAAAATATAGCTTATTCATGTCCCATTTCGTGTTCCAGGATGCTTAGTTATAGTTATTTTAGTGTTTTGTCAGCATAAATTTTAAGACTTTTTAAGTAAATAGCTTTTTTTGAACAACGTGGTGTTTCACGCAATCTAAGTTAGCGCGTTGTGCAATCCATCTCATCAATTACGCATGTAATTGAGCGTTTATATGATTCATTTATACGGAATGTATCCATATTATAACAATCATATGCTTTTTGTTCTCCTTGAAATAATATATTAATTCGCCCAGCAACCTTCTTGGAGACGATTCTGGTAGAAAAATGGCTGACGCGCATGCGCATTGGGCCAAATTGGGTCCCTTGTCGCCACTCTTATTATATAGGCACTCTAGTGCCGCCAAATTTTAGAAATGTACATAGTAAAAATTATATTGCTTTTTTTTATTTCGAGAAAAGTTTGTTTAAATTTATCATGTTGTTGAATGTATAAGGACGAAAGGTGCAAGTAGATATAAACTTCACAACTGTATTAATCATACGATCATAGCCCGTTGTGTTGCTCTAGTACGACGTTAACTAAAAATTACCATTACCATTACCATTAATCATACGATCATGCTGGGGATATTTCGTCACCTACCGGTTCCAGATCTTCAAGCCAAGTGGTCGCATGACGAGCGCCTCAATGGAGTAAGAACTCCAGACAAGCGAGAGACATTTCGAAAGAGCCGAAAATGCAATGCGCATGAGCAAACTTTCTTTGGTGATTTCGCTATTCTTGTCGCCAATTTAATGTAGGATTCTATCAGTCCTGCTGTAGATGAGCAGCATTTGCCATTTGGATTGTATAGATGAAAGCGGAAGTACAAGGAATTTTGAGTAGTGGTCTTTTGTGTGCCGACCAAATGTTTTCTATTTAGAAGCCAAATTTTAGTAAGCAGTAATATTTTAATTTATTGAAGATTTTCATTCCTATCCATTTGTTTCGCAAATTGTTTTGTTCCTTTAAGTTAGCTTGTATTTAAATGCTATCCAACGGAATAAACTTTTTGACGGACAGATGAAGGCTCTTCATTTACTTATTTTTCCTGCATTTTATATCCCGTTTTGAAATGTATTGTTCCCTTGCTGTGCTAAATCGTGAATAACGTTGAGTTAGCTTGTTTTTAAGTGCTACCCAACGGAATTGACTTTTTGGCGCGCAGATAAAAATCCTCTGTCAGTTGCATATTTTACGTATTTTATTCCTTTATGTGTTGTATTGTTCATTTGCTTCGTTAAATAGTTAGTAACGTTGAGTTAGCTTGTTTTTAAGTGCTACCCAACGGAATTGACTTTTTGACGGGTAGATGAAAATTCTCGGTCAGTTGCATATTTTATTCATTTATATCCCTTTTTTGTACTGTTCAATTGCTTCGTTAAATGGTGAATAACTTTGGGTTAGCTTGTTTTTTAAGTTAATATGGTAAATGGTCAGGTTGTCCCTCGATCTTTCCTTGGTTGTGGCACAATGATTATGCCCACTGCACTTGCAACCTGTGAGTTGTAGGAAGTACAGGTGTGATTCCTCTGTAATTGTATTTCTCTCTTCTGTGCTAGTAAAAATTTCATTTTGTGCATGTATTACTTGATGTTGTACATCATGCGTCTATTGCAACAAGGCCAAATATGGCCCTTGCACCATAAAAAATCAACACTTCTGGCATCTTTCTCTTTGGGATTGAACCTAGGTTGTAGTCAATAGCATGTTATGTTTTACAAGTCAATAGCATGTTATGTCAAATTAAACTCCTTAAATATTAATTGTTTTTTATGGTGTAATCCCTACTAATGTATATATAATTTGCTTGCTATGCTAAGTGGTGAATCTTGTTGTGTATGCTTGTTTATAAATGCTACTCAACTAAATTCCCTTTTTGGTGGGCAGTGAAAAGTTTTGTTCATTCACATATTTGAATATTAAATACGTATTGTTCACTTTATTCATTATTTGCAAGTTCCATTGAGTTAGCTTGTTTTTAATGCTACCTAGCAAAATTAACTGAGAATATTTTGTGTTTAAATAATATTCCTTTTTCTTATAGATGTGATGTATGTGTTTCTTTCATCAATTTTTTTACCAGCTACTAAAGTAAAAATTTTCTTGCTGTGGTAAATTATTCTGCTGATTTGTTAGATATGTTGAAAATATCTTAATTCCTTTATTGTGAGTTCATTTAGTTTAATTTTTTAAATTATTATTGTAAGCTGAGAATGTAAGATGGTAAATAATTCAAGAATTTATTTTGCTTGTAAAAACCTGTACGTCCCATTTCAGCCTCTACTCCCAACCATCTGTCACTGAATTGATGTAGGATCACATTCCTTATCACTGGAAACAGGATTTTCATTTTACTCTAAAGGTGAAAGTAGATATCACATTCAATAAAAACTTGTTCATTTTCATTCTGCCAATTTGCACTGATCTCAAATGTATGTTATATATAAACTTTTTATTTTTGGAGAATATTTTTCAACTCATTCTTTATGCTAGTAATTCTTTTAAATTTCAATAATTTATTCCCACAGCACTACGGTTGTGGGTTTGTCCATTGCTCTAGCAACCTGCAATGTATTAGGCACGGGTTCAATTCCTGAATGTATTTCTCTCTTGTATGTCAGTAAAACTGTCTTTGTGTGTGTATGTCCATTACTTGATATTCTATATTCTACACCTTGTACAGTACGGTCGAATTTGGCCCTTTCTCCATAAAAACCCAACCTGAAGCATTAAAATAACATTTTAAATTGCCAAGCAAGATCTGCAGAAGATATTGATCACTAAGCACATTTCTTTTATTTCTATTCAAAGATTTTTGAAGCAGATAATAAAATTCTTAATTTTTAAATTATATGCAAATATTGAGTACTGTACAAGGTTTAATAGAATACACACATCTGGAGTCCAGGAGGGGAGACGGTTCAGTGAAAGTAATTTGGGTATTAAATTATAAGTGTTATGGCTAAAAAAGTTAGTATATGCTATATTATTTAGTCATGTCGAATTTAATCATGTACACCTTTAGAAGTGATGATGAACTTTGCAAAACTCCCAAAAGTGCATGGCCCTTGCAGCATAAAAACCAACCAAAAGAAATTTAATACAAGCATCAATATTAAAAATGTATTAAAATTATAAGATTTTATTTATTTTACTGTATTGAGTAACCTCTCAAGTAGTCAAAAGAACACCTTTTTTAAATCAATTCAATTTTACTTGAATGATATTTTTGTCATTCAAACACATGTATTACTACACAGAACGCAGATCTTCAAATTTTAAATAAAAATTGTCAATATATAGTGGACATATGACTGATTCAAATTTATGATATCAAAATATGTGAAAATAACTTATTCAAACCTGTATATTGGAAAATCATAATGCTAGTAATTAATCTTCATTTAAAAATGTCAAATAAAACTTATTTTAATTATTTTTCCACTCAGCCTACTCATTTACTATAGTAACGAATATTTTGTAGTGTGTGTGTGCATTATTTATAGTTCTTTATGAAAAACCATTTTTATTTATAAAATTAAAGCATTCTCTATACAGGGTGGTCCCGATTTCATGGTACAAACTTTAATGGTAGGTACAGGACATTGTAACAATGATTTATTGTATAGGAATGTATAGTCGCAAGTGACGCGGTGAGGCGAAAACAGGGGAAATAACGGCCGAAAGGAAAAACAAAGATTTTATTGAAAGCGTTGTTGACAAGTGTCATGTTTACAGTAATTGTTCAAAATTGCGTCCACCAGTATCGATACATGCTTGACAGCGTCGGTGGAGCGATTGGCGTACACGTTCAAAGATGCCTGGTATTTCACGCACACCTGCAGCAGCTACAGATAAGCGAGCGACGAGATCCTCATCTGAGTCAACTGGAGTCTCATAAACAAGATGCTTTAGATGTCCCCATAAAAAGTAATCGAGGCTCGATAAATCGGGAGATCGGGGTGGCCAAGGGACTGGTCCACCACGCCCAATCCATCGAGTACCAAACGTGGCATTCAGGTAATTCCGTACATCAATGCTGAAGTGTGCTGGCGCCCCATCGTGCTGAAACCACATGCGGTTACGAATGGCGATCGGAACATCATGCAGCAGTTGTGGTAACACTTCTTTCAGAAAAATAAGATAGCTTCCGCCAGTGAGCCGCGTGGGTAGTAAGTATGGGCCAATCAAAAAGTCGTTCACAATACCAGCCCACACATTAATACTGAAACGTTGTTGAAACGCATGTCGACGCGTTGCATGTGGATTATCGGTTGCCCACACATGGGAATTGTGCGCATTAAAGACACCCTCGCGTGAAAATGTCGCTTCATCTGTAAATAGCACATAATCTACGAAATCCGGCTGCAACGCACATTGCTGCATCACCCACAGGCAGAAGTTCACGCGGCGAGGATAATCTGCCGGATTCAATGCTTGTACTTTCTGAAAATGGAAGGGGTGTAAGCGATTTTCGTTTAACACTCTGCATACAGTCTGATGACTCACACCTACGTCACGCGCAACAGTTCTTGTGCTTGACTCGGGTCTATCAGCCACAATGTTCAAGATGCTTTCTTCCAGCCTTGGAGTGCGTACAGCTCTTACTCGACCAGCGCCATGTCTGTTGACGTCGAACGCACCTGTTTCACAAAGTTGACGATGTAACCGTTGAAAAATTCTATGATCCGGCATTCGTCGATCAGGATACTCCGCGCGATACATTCGTAACGCAGCTCTGCCGTTACCATTTGCACGGCCGTACATGTAATGCATGTCTGCTTTTTCTGCATACGTAAAGTCACCCATCGTCTACGGCAGCACAATTGTGAATGGCGCTTTTCCCTACTGCGATGCATCATGTTCAACAGCGGCTAGACATCTACTGCCCTCTACCGGCAATGATACCAACCGATCACTCCATTTCTCTTTCCTTTTATTTCCCCTGTTTACGCCTCACCGCGTCACTTGCGACTATACATTCCTATACAATAAATCATTGTTACAATGTCCTGTACCTACCATTAAAGTTTGTACCATGAATTCGGGACCACCCTGTATACGCATCCCTTAGCTAGGTTTTACATGTAAAATTTAAACAGCATAGTTTGGAAAACTTGCAAGTTCGATTACAAGAATTATATTTTAGCCAAACAGGTAAATAATCTTCAAAGATCAAGATAAAAAAAAAAGCATTTAATCTGAAATTTAACCTCTAGTGAAGTTTCAATATGTTTAGTTATTCATTTTTAAATAGTTATAATGATAACCTACCTAGTGGGGTATTGTAGATAATGTATGTATATTCACCTCATGTTACCCAGAAATTGGATATATATATCTTTAGGAAAATAACTTAACAACCATCAAGACATGTAATTGGGACACCTTTTTTGTTGAAAGATTACCAACAGTAAGAGAAAATATTATTCAATTAAATGTCCAAGCACAACAGAATTATATAGGATTCATATATGAATAGGTAATTTATCAAATATTAAAACATTTTTTTGAGTAATACTACAAAAAAGCGATCGTTGATTTGAAAAATTGGTAACTATATGGAACACCTAAATACTTTGTCAAACTCCTAAATAACTAATAAGTGCTTGAGTAAAGTACAGTGAATAGTGTTGGAAAATGTTCAGAATATCTTCAATATGGCTTTCACAAATTAAGTAACTCTTGTCCTTGCCAATGTTACATTCAACCAGCTTTGCATCTAAAATCTCAAGCATTGTAGTTTTCTAGTAATGGTGTATGCATCGATTTTGAGGCTATTCTAGAGAATAAAGAATTCGACACTAATCTTTTATAAAACTTTTAAATGCCTTTTCAAATATTTTTGGCAGAAAAAAATATTGTTTTCTATTAAAAATGTCTAAATTTTAACTCTTAATTTTTTTTAAATATATACAGCGGCTGCCAAAAGGTGTTCGTACACATTAAAAATTTGTAAAAAAAAAACGCTGTAGCCTGGAATTGCATTCGAATATATGAAATCCAGTATTTTTTCACATCTCCATGTGATTCTCTGAATAAAACAACATTTTTTTTGTTTAAATATTGAATTATTTTCTTTATATATATTTATGACTTACTGTGGGGGTAACTCTAAAGAGTGCCAGCACCGTGACCAGTAGTCTATTGTACTAAAAAGCCCGACTGATCTAATAAAAACAGATTGCCGAAATAAATTTCATCATGTACCCGATTGGAATGTTTGGTAATTCCTAGGGTTCAATACAATGGTATCCCAGATACTCGAAACGGTGGGTAGAGTAACAATTACACAAAACATGTACAGGACCCTCCTCTGCCATCTACGTAATGGGTCATCTTAACTACCATGAGGTTGAGGCGTCTATTTAGGATACAATGGCCAGTTAGAAGGCCAATAGCTACCCTGATTTCTTTTCTGCTCAATTTCAGAAGTTCCCTCGACCAGAGAGATTGTTGATTGAGCTCTTTGGCTTGTCTTTGATCTGTAGTGATAATCTATTTTTATCTAAATCTACCTTTTGCATCCAACCACATAACAGATCATTATGTTGAAGCCAGGCCAAAACAGGCTCTGGTCTAAAAAAATGACATTTCATATCCACGTTTTGCTAGTTGGTCTGCTATTTCATTACCATCAATGACCAGGGACCCACATACGAGACACTTCGTTTCTCTCAGCCAAACCCACAAGTGCATTGTGACATTCCCACACTGCTATTGAAGAAAAGCAGTGTCTCTGCAAAACCTTAAGACCTTCTTGCTGGCAGAGAAGATCTTTAAGACCATCTTAACAACCCCAGGCAGTTGTAAGTACAAGTAGAGATCGCTAGAACCTCAGCCTCATATACAGTGGAGATCTTATCTTGAAAGATAGCTTTATTTTTCGATTAGGACAAAAAGCACCTGAACCAGTGCCATGATATGTTTTTGAACCATCTGTGTACCAAATTTCATCACCTCTCCTGATCAGACTGGAGACAAATGTCTAGTTGTAAAGATAATGCTGTATTTGGCTTGAAAGCAAAACTGCTTTAACATCCAATCAGGTCTCATTAGTAGATAAAGATGTTCTTTTACCTGCGTAGCAACATTTTTAAACATAGACATTTCATAGGGCGATTTCCATAGACCCATGAGTTTGAGACGTTGTGAACACGAAAATACCTCAAATCCCACTTGTTTATGTAGTAGTAGGAGTCCTAGAAGCATTTCTAGACTCTGTGATGGAGTGGTACGCATTACACTTGAAATTGCAACGGTCGCCATTCTCTGTAGACTAGTGAGTTCTTCTTCACTGTCTCATTACGAGTTCTACTCCACCAGGCAATGGCCCCATAAGATACCATTGGAGTAATCACTCAGTGCATATCCAGTGCAACATTTTTGGCGTTAGACCTCAGTTAATTCCTACGGCACGTCTGCAAGCCCAGAACACTTTTGGCCCTGCTCGTGCACTATTGGAGCATGTAAGCTTCATGTCAAGGTAACTCCTAGATACTTCCTCGTCTGAATACGCAAGTGGTGTTCCAAAGAATTTTTAGGAAATGCATATCTCGCAGCCTTTTTGGGGTAAACAGGACTAGGCTAGTTTTGCTGGAGTTAACCGACAGGTTCACCTCTCTGCACCAGTTTTCAATCTTTTTAGGGCAGTGCTCATGATATCCGTTATAGTATTCTGGAACTTACCTCTTATGACCATTGTTGTCATCAGCATAACCTAAACAGTACTGGCCCAGAAAGTGAGTGCTGTTTAGGAGCTCGTCAACAACTAGGCTCCATAATAATTGTGACAACACACCTCACTGTGGACAGCTTTTACAGTGAGTGTGTCTCCCAGCTCGAGCCATACTTGTCTCCAGCATATATTTTATCCAGGTGCAAACCAATGGGTTAACTTTTCGTTTGATAAGAGATTACATCCGTTGGAACTCTATCAAAGGCCCCCGCAATATCTAGAAAGGCTGCCAAAACAATTTCCTTTCCATTAACCGCTCTATCAAGGACCGTAACAAGATCGCATAGGGAAGTCTCTGTAGATTTCCCAGGCTGATAGGCGTGTTGAAATCTTGATAGGGGTTCAATTTTTAGAACCTCGTCTCTAACGTATCTCTCAATCAATTTCTCCAAATTCTAAAGAATAAATGACGTAAGGCTAATAAGTCTGAATGCTTTAGCTTCATTGTTTCATTTCTCGCACCACCCACTCGTAGCTCTACGTAACGATATGTACCTGTCTTACGTTTTTACAGATCTGTGTGGCTCAAGTATAATGCAACACCCTTAATTAATGAGCGCACTCACTGAGCATCTTCCCATGGGTGCCCATGACTTAATGGGTTTGTACAGGATATTGCTTTTTCAGATCTCTGGTAAAAATTCAATAGCACCCTCTTAGGTGCACCCATGAATAAAAAACACATACATGTCTTTTCTATGTATTCCCATAGATACGCCCATGAATTAAAAAGGAAATATTGCTTTTATCGGGCCTGAGGAGCGTAATAAATTATGTGGCCCATGAATTAAAAAAATATATATATACGTATTTGCTTTCTTACGGGTAGGTGGGCTTAAGCCGGTACGCAGGTGCGCTCCTGTGAATTAAAAGGTGATTTTTTTTTTCAAGACTAGGGTGGCATATGCTCCCTTATCTCCCTTGGTGAATGTTTCCATTGATAAAGGCATTTGCTTTATATCCTCTGAGGGAAATTAAAAATACCAAACCTTCCCCTCGTGTGTGCACTTATGCACAGGGTCTTCAGAAAGGTGGTTCTGTATCTTTCACTTCAATAACCAATATTTAATTTCGATTGGACTATCAGGTCAAAGGATATAGGTTTTTTATGGAAGAAATTGTTAACATTTTATTTTTACTACGAAAGAGGGTATAAAAATTACGCACACAGTTTTTGTAATTCAAAGTTGAATTGTGAGACTTTAAATTAAAAAAGCATTTTCAGTGGCATATAATAAATTATCAGAAATCATAAAATAACCCCAATATGAATCGATCGGATAATTAGATCAAACGATACGGATAATGTACGTATAATGTGTACAAATGACATGTATTTGAAAAAAAAAATTTCTATGAATCCCCATACTGTTCCAACTTAAAGCTTTCATAAAGCAGAGACAAATAGCGTACAATAAAGAAATACTTTTTTAGGGAAAAAATTTGTAGCGATTTTTTTTTGGAATTGAGATTAGGTTTTTTTGGTAATTTTTAGTTAACGTCGTACTAGAGCTACACAACGGGCTATTGACGACGGTCCGGGATCAGTCCCTTAAGGGAAAGATCCGAGGACAACACCTCGTAATTTTGAACCACGGTCAGATGACGAAGCAACACCTGAGCTGGCACCCCACTCTCCAAACTTCCACGCCAACCCAACGTGAGGACTTTCGGCCACGACAGATTTAAGGTGCACCAGCCGCCTCTACACCATACGATTACAAACATCCATGCCCGGACCCGGATTCGAACCAGGAACCTTCCGATCTAGAGGCTAACACCTTAACCACTTTTCCGGTGAATTTAAAACTAGGATTTAAATTGAATGTCTGAAACTAAAAAAAGGCACACTCCCGATTCAGGTGCTTTGCGTAAGAAAAGCAAAACTCACACTTCTCTACAAAAACAGGTTTAAAATTAGTTTTCTTTACCCCTTCCCATTATGTAAAATTGGTAATTTTTAATCAACGTCGTACTAGAGCAACACAACGGGCTATTGACGACGGTCTGTGATCGATCCCTTAAGGATAAGATCCGAGGACAACACCTCGTAATTTTGAATCACGGTCAGGTAACGAAGCAACGCCTGAGCTGGCACCCCACTCTCCAAACTTCCACACCAACTAAAGTGAGGACTTTCGGCCACGACAGATTTAAGGTGAACCAGCCGCCTCTACACCATACGCTTACAAACATACATGCCCGGACCCAGATTCGAACCAGGAACCTTCTGGATCTAGAGGCTAACAACATAACCACTTTACCGGTTGGTCGGCCCCATTATGTAAGCACTTGCGAGGTCCCTGCAGACTAGTGTTTTTACAACTTAGAATTTTTTTTCACACACTTAGGGCTGTTGTAGCCTAGTTATAAGAATAACGGATTAGCAACCTGAAGGTTGCGAGTTCGAAACTAGGTCCAACCAAAGACCGTCGTATATACGGGGGGAAGTGTGCACGTTAAATGTGTCGTGGAAACAAACGTCCTCACGATGGTGTGGTGTGGAAGCTCGGAGAGTGGGGTGCCAGCTAAGGTGTTGTATCGTCATCTGACCGTGGTTCCAATAACGTGGTCCACAGACCTTTCTATTCGGAATTGATTCCGCGCAACGTTAATTAACTACCTATCCAACACACACATATTAGTAATTTGCCTAGATATTTGTAGTAAATGCACATAAAGAAGGTTCATAATTTAACTTTAAGTAACTTTACTTTCATATTAACCGCCGACCAACCGGTATAGTGGTTAAGGTGTTATCCTCTAGATCGGAAGGTCCCCGGTTCGAATCCGGGTTCGGGCATGGATGTTTGTAAGCGTATACCAGCTTAGGCGTTGCTTCGTCATCTGAACATGGTTCAAAATTACGATGTAATTGTTAGGGGCAATGATGGTGCTCCTTCACAAGTGGCCATCACTTCCGGCTTTGTAGTGGACAATGACTTCGGTCAAAATGTGCCCGCCATTAGAAAAAAAAAGAAACTTTCATATTAATCAAAAGTTTAATTTCTGCACTGATGATTTTTTATAGTACATGATCTTTAGAGATGGTAGGTATTTTAATCGTCACAATGC
The DNA here is from genome assembly GCA_947359465.1 of Metellina segmentata. Taxonomy (NCBI): domain Eukaryota; kingdom Metazoa; phylum Arthropoda; class Arachnida; order Araneae; family Tetragnathidae; genus Metellina; species Metellina segmentata. Next base: position 7,711,001 of record OX375882.1, read on the forward strand.
AACGGGTATTGGAAAGATCGAGTTTCTAACTCGCAAATCTCGAGTTGCTAATTCGCTACTCTTCCAACCAGGCTACGACGGCCCTGATACTTTTATATGTAACTAGCAAAATACCCGACCTTACTCGGTTTGAATTGGTTTACTCTAGATTGAAGAGATAATCAAAATATATAATGACTTACGTTTTTTGTAGAATAAAAATTTATTTTAACATCTTTCGCCATCTTTATATTTTCTACAACTTACTTTGGACACAAATCCTACACATGCATATCCATTCATGTAATACATTTCACATACATCGCACAATTGCTGTATGACAAAGCTACAAAATGACGAAAGGTGATACTAAGGTTACTACTATAAAAGACGATTTATAGGAAGATTTGGAATTCCTTTTCTTAAGTACTTTTCATGTTCAACTCAATTAATTAAAATTACGATTTATGGCGAGTGCTCTCGCACTCATAGTCAACAAAACAATATTTTTTTACTTGTGGCATTCTTGCCTCCGGTATGCGACATTGTGAAATTTTGCAATCTTCTCCTGTCATTATTACAACGAATTTTTTAATGTTGGAAAAAGTTCCAGTTTGGATTAATAAACATTATTATTCTTTCAATAACGGCATTATTCTTTCAATAACGGCATTATTCTTTAAATAACGGCATTATTCTTTAAATAACGGCATTATTCTTTCAATAATGGCATAACTACACTTAAAATTTACTGAAAATTTATACTGACTTACCTAACATTTTTAAGTCTAATACTTTGTGGTGCTGTTGCGTGTGATGAGAAGGAAAACACATTTATTAAAATAATAAATATTTAAAACAGGAAACAGCGAAGTAAAACAAAATAAAAGATGTCGCAAAAAATTGTTCTAAACATCTTAATTTGTTATTCAATTTTATCTCTTGATCTCGCACAGTTGCCACAACTTACAACTAAAAGTGTACAAAATTTAGAAATGTGAAATGAATTCAGAGCGAAAGAACCAGAAAAAATATCACTGCTCGCGCGATCTTGTTCATTCTCGTTTCATTGAAAAATATCGTCTGTCCCAAATATTCGGAAATCGTTTTCATTGCGCAAAGAATAAAAATAAGACTCGAAATAAATGAAGTATCAGAGATGAAATTCCATAAAAAAAAATATAATTTTTTGAAGAATAATTACTTTTTCAGCAGTACTGGTAAAGCAATCGAAGTAATCGTAATATTCAATAGACATTCCAATTTTTCCAAAACTACCAAATTATGGTTGATTTAAGTATACTTACTCAGGTGTTTTAGCATGAAACTCAACTAAATATAACAATAAAGAAATGTTTAATATTGCATTCACTAAACTAATAGATAATGTATAAAATAAAATACAATGCAATCAAATATCTTGAATATAATTCATGTGATGTCTACACAAACACACAAATACAAAATCGAGCATAGAACAGAAAGACGGACAGACAGACTTTCGCAACCAATGCCACTCACTAAATGAAGATAAGTACTCACTGTATGCAAATTTTCATGAAAATATCTTAAACCGCGTGGACGTGTATAGGGCACAACATACAGACAGACAGACAGACAGACAGACAGACAGACAGACAGACAGACAGACGGACAGACAGACAGACAGACACCAAACGAGAAAAAGGCGGATTCGGCATCAGAAGGGTCCAAAACGGATAGAAAACTTGAAATGGGTCGAAAATATTGAATGTACAAACAAACACTCCATTCTTATTTATATAGACTAGCAAAATACCCGACCTTACTCGGTTTGAATTCGTTTACTCTAGATTGAAGAGATAATCAAAATATATAATGACTTACGTTTTTTGTAGAGTAAAAATTTATTTTAATACCTTTCGCCATCTTTATATTTTCTACAACTTACTTTGGACACAAATCCTACACATGCATATCCATTCATGTAATACATTTCACATACATCGCACAATTGCCGTATGACAAAGCTACAAAAAGACGAAAGGTGATACTAAGGTTACTACTATAAAAGACGATTTATAGGAAGATTTGGAATTCCCTTTCTTAAGTTGTTTTCATGTGCAACTCAATTAATTAAAATTACGATTTACGGCGAGTGCTCTCGCACTCATAGTCAACAAAACAATATTTTTTTACCTGTGGCACTCTTGCCTCCGGTATGTGACATTGTGAAATTTTGCAATCTTCTCCTGTCATTACTACAACGAATTTTTTAATGTTGGAAAAAGTTCTAGTTTGGATTTTTAAACATTATTATTATTTCAATAACGACATTATTCTTTAAATAATGGCATTATTCTTTAAATAACGGCATTATTCTTTAAATAACGGCATTATTCTTTAAAACAGGAAACAGCAAAGTAAAACAAAATAAAAGATGTCGTAAAAAATTGTTGTAAAGATATTAATTTGTGATTCAATTTTATCTCTTGATCTCGCACAGTTGCCACAACTTACAACTAAAAGTGTACAAAATTTAGAAATGTGAAATTAATTCAGAGCGAAAGAACCAGAAAAAATATCACTACTCGCGCGATCGTGTTCATTCTCGTTTCATTGAAAAATATCGTCTGTCCCAAATATTCGGAAATCGTTTTCATTGCGCAAAGAATAAAAATAAGACTCGAAATAAATGACGTATCAGAAATGAAATTCCATAAAAAAAATAATAATAATTTTTTGAAGAATAATTACTTTTTCAGCAGTTCTGGTAAAGCAATCGAATTAATCGTAATATTCAATAGACATTCCAATTTTTCCAAAACTACCAAATTATGGTTGATTTAAGTATACTTACTCAGATGTTTTAGCATGAAACTCGTCTAAATATAACAATACAGAAATGTTTAATATTGCATTCACTACATTAATAGATAATGTATAAAGTAAAATACAATGCAATCAAATATCTGGAATACAATTCATGTGATGTCTACACAAACACACAAACACAAAATCGAGCATAGAACAGAAAGACGGACAGACAGACTTTCGCAAACAATTCCACTCACTAAATCAAGATAAGTACTCACTGTATGAAAATTTCCATGAAAATATCTTAAACCGCGTGGACGTGTATAGGGCACAACATACAGACAGACAGACAGACAGACAGACAGACAGACAGACAGACAGACAGACAGACACCAAACGAGAAAAAGGCGGATTCGGCATCAGAAGGGTCCAAAACGGATAGAAAACTTGAAATGCGTCGAAAATATTGAATGTACAAACAAACACTCCATTCTTATTTATATAGATAATAATAAAAAAGAACACAAAATGTTGAAAAAATGTGAAGTGTATAATTAAAACGAATTTTTTTTCAATATGTTTTGGCAATTTTCTGATTTTATTTCTTAAAGGCACTTGCAAAACAATTTAAACCTGTATGTATCAAGTACTTTTTTATCTGTTTTTCGAAATGATTCAATATGGTAGACGCTTCATCAAATTGCACTTTTACTGAACTCGATGTTTATAGAGACATCCAACTAAATTATGAATGTAATGGAAAATCTGAAATAGTTGGTAGAAATTGAATCTCGACTTTTATGATGGAGTCTTGAAGATAAAAGAAACCCTTTTTCAGTAACTTAGTTTATTGGATAAAAACTAATTATACTCATTGCTCTCAAATGTAGCATTGCAAAGAAGTGCGAAATTTCAAGACGTATATTTTTTTATCCAAATTGCAAATTTATTCCTCAAGTAAAGCTGCAATATAAAAAATAATTTTTTTACTGTTTACATGTGAATTCGAACCTGGTTTTAAAATGAAATGAATTATTTGATAAAAACCTGTTTTTGTCAGCAAAACAGTGCTCAGCGAAATGTAGTCAACTCGGCAAATATTTCACAATTTGATGGATTTTAATTATTTGATGTTCATGTTTCATTTCCATGTTTAAAGAAATTTATACGCATTCCTCTTTTGTGCATAAGTTATGTGATTTTGAGTGCACGATTTTGAAAAATTATTGCACTGTAAACTTATTAAGTGAGCAGTTAACTGGATGGCACTTAAATTATTTTGAAATTGTCAGGGAAAAGATTTTTTAATTATGTGAGCAAAAAGTGGCTAAAAATAAACAAATTGCTCTGTTATAAATACAAATGCAAACTTGTATTTCTTCTCAAAGAATTCATGTCATTAAATCTATTGTTTCATACACAAACAAACATGAAAAATATTTAAAAGACATTTTGTGCAAATTACAATACATTTCAATACGTTTTTGTGATTTTTTTTTCTTTCCAAAAGAGTTTATCACTTAAGAATTGAGCTTTAATGATTATTATTACTTGTTCTAATTTACAGTTGAAACAATTTCTATTAAAAAATCTTGTTTTTCTGGGACGATATATTTTTTCTTCGCATAACTTTACAAGCTTTCTTGACATTGACCAGGAACGCATTTCAACTTTAATTTCCATTCACTTGTTGATTTGAGGAAATATCCGTTTTTAGTTATTATCCAACCCATCCAACACACTTTGCGCCATGAAACCCAACCATCCATTTCTTCCCGCGCGCGCGCGGTCATCAACCCAGCTTCGATTTATAGACAGAGAATCTTAAAAAGGCGGGAAACGAGAGGGAAAATGCGTCGTCCTTCCAAAAAAAAGGATTGCCTTTATTGGCAGTTTATGGCAAAGGCAAAATGTATCAAAATACTGCATAGTCGCCAAAAACGCTGTTCTTACTACGTCAAACCTTCAGGCATGCGCAGTATTAAGAGCCAGACAGTGCAGAGTAAGGAGTTCTTACTCCGTTGAGACGTTCGTGGTCGCATGCACAAGGATGATACGCCACCTATCGGCGTCGTGCACCATGAAATGACATTGAATAGTGATGCCATCTATTTACAGAATATAAATGTAAATTGGATAAAAATAGATTACCACTACAAGAGTATCCCTTCAGTGAATGAATTCGTGAAGGAACGACAAAATGTCAGAAGTAAATATTAAATAAACGATGATTTCTAAGAGGAAATAATAATAATAATAATATTTTTCACTTACACTGTTCTTGAGTTACCTGGTGCAAATTTTTAAAACAAATCATATGAAATAATGTGGAATATAAATGTGACATATTTGATCAAAATGCAAAGAAAATAGTAATCTGAATACAAAATGATATAAAAGATAGAGAAATTATTGACTGTATAAAACATTGATATGTTTATACCTTGCAAAATTTTAAGTTACAGATATGATGCAATTTTAAGATTATTTACAAAATATTTTAACCTATTTCAGTTATTAATCTCTTATTAAATTTTACACATCTACCAGATTTAGTCACTTGAGTTTTTTTAACAGTCTCAGAATTTTCTGGTAACTTTTCGTTTGGTCGAGTTTCTGGGCTATCAGTCTCATGCAAGTCATTGAAGATAAAAGCCGGTTCTACTCTATCAAGTGAGACGCAACTTTTCTTTCCATTCAAGTCAATACAGATGTATTTGCTCTCACGTGAAAGTACTGCATAAGGACCAGTGTAGGGTTGTGACATGGATGGACTAACTTTATCCACTCGAAGGAACACATGTGAGCATGTCTTTAGTTCTGGGTGCACAAAAACCTTGGATTTCACATGATTAGATGTAGGGATGGGTTTGATGCTATTTATCCTTTCCCGCAATTGCTGAACAAAATTATTTTGGGAAATTTTGTGCAGTGAAGATTCTGTACACAAATCTGCTGGAAGTTTCAGTGAAACTCCATACACTAAGTCAGCACTGGACTGGACTGGACTGGACAATCACTTCCGGAGTGCCTACTGCAAAGCAGCTTAACTCCACGTCATCAGGTGTGTGTGACATAAAACTAAGTTGCTTAATTTAAGAGAGAAAATTTAAAAATAAAAATGATTTAAAAAGGCTGATAAAAATAAACATGACTTTCAGCTGCACGAAGTTTCGTGAGATGGCGCCACCTCCTTAATCGAGATCATCAGACCAGATGGCTTCCCTTCCAGAGTGTGACCGTATTCAGAGGTGGCAAACTTCGATGATCAATTACAAGTTAGAAAAAGATTAAAAATTTAAATTAGTAAAAGAAAAACAAGGTCGAAAAAAGAAATAAAACTGGGTTATCGTTTACTGTAAGGTCCACATTGGCGACTTTTTCCAAAACATCGCCAAATGTAAGATTGCGTCAATGACGTCCATATCCAAGATGGTGTCATCAACACAACATAGGAACAAGTAAACAAAACTTTTGCATCCAATTTTCTGATTCTGTTTTAGCAAAATCCACACTATGAACCTTTGCAAATATGGAAATGAAAATGAGGAATGCACAAATAAACAATAAAATGTAAAGAAAACTAACTTGCCCATCACTTCCGCTAGCTCCATACGATTTCTCCGCTGTTTCGGCTGTCATGATTATTTGCTCCTTTCGCCTCATCGCATGTTAAGGGCGGGTAAACACGCATTTTTGCATCCACAAAAGCCATAAGTTTTTTTTTTCGCCACTCATATACGACGAGATATATTTACAATTAGTGCAGATGCAGACATACTTATTTAACGATGGTGTAATTCCCCCAGTAATTAAAATCGAAAGAAATGGAGAGTCGAAAAGGGATATTACAGGAACGTTTAAAAGCTATGGTAACGGAAATCACATAGAGCGATCCAAAAAACACACTTGCCAACGAAGGGAACGGTCGAAAAGGAATGGTATTTGAAAAAAACGGTCGAAAAGGAGTGGGTGGTATTTGAAAACCCCGGGGTAAAGGGACTGAGATAGGGTTGTCATAAATAAAATATAGCCAAAATTGAATACATTTGGTGATATTCGCATGTTTGGCGACAAAAATCAAAATTGGCACGATATCACGGTTTTTAAATATAGGGTTACCAAAAAACTAATTTGTAGAGAAAGGTTACCAGATTTGGCGAGAAATCTATATGGACCGTACAGTAAAGGTCCCCCTAAAACTGTTGTGTTTTAGTGATTCAATTAGGGTCCAGTCAGCACTGGATGAAAACAGATATAAAATCTGTTTTCACAGCAGCTGGATGCACAAGAAAGATGCAAGTTTGCAGTTTAACTTCAACATACAACCAACCAGATTGATCGCGAGCACATGGAACATTTTGAGCTGTCAAACCAGAAAAACCAGAGAGATTGATTAACCAAACCTGTCTCCGGGGTTAATCAATCATCCATGTTCAGCTCGGCTTCTCCGGTGTGGACGGGGCTTCAGGGTTCGACGAAAGTTGTGACAACGTCGTTACAATGTGCAACTTTAACTGCACTGAAAAGAGTTTCTGATACAAGATGGTCAACAAGAACAGCTATTTGCTTATGTTAAAGAGGTTTTAACTGAAATTTGTAATTCAGATGAAGAAAATAAAGTTACCATAATGGAGGCAACTTCTTAAGAAATAGACAAATATGAAACTGTTCTAATGACAATTATTATGAATACTATTTTACAAAGAATAAGTGCTACTAGTAAATCACTGCAATCAGTGGAATGCAAACTATTGAATGGATCTATCCTACTAAAGGCATTATAAAATTGTATCAATAATTTCAGAGAAGAATTTGAAAAAGTTTAACTGTTTTCTTGGCCTATCATTCAATGTGGAAGATGGAAAAACTCGCAGACAAAAAACGATAAAGTCGGACATGAATCTCTAATATTATAAAAGGAAGTGTTTGTTTGTCTGTTTGAGGCCGCAAAATCCTGACGATTCTATGGCACTTACAGCAATGAGATTAGGCGCACAGGTAGTCCGAATTTTTTGCAATTTTTGGGTAGCGGCGAATTTTAAAATCCTATCTAGAAGATTTTAAAATGAATTTAAAAGTTTTATTCTCCATTACTGGAACGCGGAGAACCTTTTCTTCCCGTGTGACCTTGCAGTCAAGGTTTGGAATCATGCCAAGATTATTTTCATCCGTGGAGAAAATTATTTTTTTCATTTCCGCTATGGTTTTGCGAGGACAAATAATTTTCCATCCAGACGATAAATCTTTTAACTGAAGTCAGTTCTTTTTTCTGTCTCCTAGACCGTTAAAGATAGAGTAAAAATTTCAATGGATTTGAAATCTGAGGAAAATTTCAGTTTAGATTGATACCTAAAAATACACTGCTGTTTGTAAAAAATGCAACACCATGAAGGAATCATCCGAATGAAATGAAATTTGCAGCAAATGCCAATTATAGGATGTTATGCAAAGTAGTAAAGTTGCAGAGCCTCCACGCATGCGTGGTGTGAGCAACGCCGTCTGAACTGATTTTAAAAGCGTATAAATAGAGGGCTGTAGCGGGACGTTGAAAATAGTGCATGTTTATATTTTAGTGGCGAACGTTTAGTGAGACCTAAGTATGCCTCCACGACGAAATAGGGTGAAATTTCAACAACTTACGGAATTTGAACGGAGGAGAATCATCGGCCTTCGTGAAGAAGGATTTTCCTATCGCGCAATAGCAGCTCGTGTGCAGCGGAACAGTTCCACAGTGATGCAAGTTTGGTAACAGTGGACCGACGAGCACAGGACAACTCGAAAAACTGGGAGTGGACAACGGAAGGTGACGTCAGCGTGCGATGAGAGACACCTGTTCCACATGGTGGTGAATAACCGTACAGCTTCATGCAGGCAGTTGGCAGCATTTTGGTCTACTGCTACAGGTGTACTAACGTCGACTCCGTCAATTCGCCGACGTCTGCTGCACCGTGGACTGCGTGCAAGGATTCCTTTATACAGGAATCCCCTCATGCCAAACCATCGACGGATGCGTCTGCACTTCGCTCATGAGCACAGAGCCTGGCGGGCTGATTGGCAACAAGTTGTCTTTTCTGACGAATCCCGCTTTAATTTGTGGAACCATGATGGCCTCATTCGTGTTAGATGCTATGCCGGTGAACGCTGCCTTCCAGAGTGCGTTATCGAACGTCATAGTGGCCGAACACCCCGAGTTATGGTCCGGGGTGCGATTTCGTATCATGGACGTTCTCAGCTGCTACGAATTGAGGGTAATCTGAATAGCAACAGGTACATCCGTGAAGTGCTAGAGCCCGAAGTCGTTCCCTTCCTTCAAGGCATCGCCGGAGCTATCTTTCAACAGGATAATGCACGCCCACATGTTGCAAGTAATGTTCGAGACTTCTTTTCAGCCCAACACATGCAACTTCTTCCTTGGCCTGCTTATTCGCCCGATATGTCGCCTATTGAGCACGTGTGGGATTTGGTTGGTCGGCGTCTCGCTCGTGATCCGCGTCCTACAGCTTCCAAAGACGAACTTTGGGTGCGCATACAAACAATATGGAATTCTCTTCCACAAGCAGGCATTCAGCATCTGTTTTACTCCATGCCACGTCGTACAGCAGCATTTATTGCAGCGCGTGGTAGTTACACCAAATACTGATTTCGGACACTTAATATTGTTTTTTTTTGCTTTGCATACTTATTCATATATTTTTACCAATACAAGCTGTTTGTGTATTAAATTAAATTTAATTCTGATGACTCCTTCATGGTGTAGCATTTTTTACCAAACAGCATTATACATTATAAGAGACAAACAATTCCTTTTATAATAGTCGAGATCAAAATCAAGTATACTTAAGCAAATTTGTTCTTCAGAAATTATAAGACTACAAAAATGATTTATTTTCATGTGTTCACGCGCACACACACACATTCCTGTTCTTTTCATTAATAAATAAAAACTATAGAAAAATGTGTTTTTTTTAATACTCGTACCTAAAAATTAGTAGCTCTCCAGTTTTGAGGGGAAAATAAGTGGTCACGTTACTCATACATAACGTGACCATTCCCCTCCCCCCTCAAAACGGCACATCTACTAATTTTTAGTTAATAGTATGAGCATTCAAGAAAAACCACATATTTCTTTATAGTTTTTATTTATTAATGAAAAGAACAGGAATGAACAAGTGAAAACAAATAATTTATGTGGTCTTATATTTTATGAAGAACAAATTTGATCAAGTATATTTGGTGTTGATTTTAAATAAAAATGAAATTATTTTCAGGATTTCGTAAATTTTTCTTTTGTGGTTTTAGAAACGGGTACTTAGAGTAAATAAGTTAACATTCAATGTGTACTTTATTTTAGGCATTCTTGAAATGAAGGTTTCATGTACAAGAAATTTAAATGGACTATAATAACATACGTCGTTAATCGATAGTAGAGATAATATAGGGGTTCTGGAACAAGAGGATTGAGGATTGAGGATTTTAGGCACAGGATTGTAGATGAGATAAGCATTTAATGGGAGATGATCGTCGTTTGATAAGGTATTCGGGGAATCACTGATAAGGTTTGTGTGGTGTACTGATAAGCTGTTTGAAGAGGCGAGATAAGGAGAGGGGAGGATGTTTGTTTTTATTTTGGTGGGTGAGATAAGATCATTTTGTTGACATGTATTACTATGGTGATGAAGGACTGGTAGCTCCAACTGGTGGTGGGATGAGCAACCATATTATTGGAATTTAAAAAGGATATTCTTGGATTCGAACCGAGGTCCTTGGGATTTGAAAGCAGACATGTTAACCGTTGAACTATCGAGTAGTTGAGGAAAGGAGGTGTTTAAATGTACTCATGGAGTGTTCGTTATTTGGGACTTGTGTATATTTTGTGGAGTGGTGGGATTTTTATTTTGAATAATTAATTATACCTAATTAATTGGATCCAGGCCTTGAACGACTGGTAGCGCCATCTAGTGAGGGGATGGAGAATTAAATGTACTTTAGTGAATATACTATAGTATAAAAATAAGGGAATTACGGTATAAATTAAAGACTTAATGACTGGAACCGCCATCTAGGGGTGGAAAAAATAACAATTAGTTTTAAAAGAGTTATTTTCTAGCTGTATTTTTAGAGTAATACTTTGGAATTAAATGGTAAATTATTTGAAAGAAAAATAAAAATACGTGGATTCGAACCCAGCAAAAGGTAATCGCGACCAACGGTTTTTACACATGCCCTTAAGCCGTTGGGCCACGACCACCTAAATGATTGTGTTACATTAAATAGAGTCGATCGTTTTGTTAATGCGTATAGTACATACTATCAGAGATTGAAAAGTCTAGAAGCTTCTGGAACGTGTGACTCATGTTTTTTTTTTATCATGTATAAGGTTAATTAAGATAATAGAGTTAAACATGGACTCGCCGATAGGATTTAAGTAAATGAGAAACTTTACTATTTAAGAGAATGTTGTTTTATGATTGTAAGAGAAGAAATGTTAGAACTAGATCACCCAATGATTCACATATGACATGTCTGAACTGGAACTTTCTATAGATAATGGTTATCAGATTGTTATTAGCCAATTAGAATTGAATGTACTATTTATAAAAGAGTTAAGATTTCATACAGATCTGTATAACGTTCTTAAACATTTTGGAGCTTGTTTGACCTACTTTGCTGATCAACATGAAGCGATCCTGCAACTCGGAATCAACGCCTTCTAAGCTTGTTAGGTATACAAGTAACACTAAATCGTGTACCTTTTCTGCTAACGCTATGCCAAACAACTACTACTGCTTGGGTGACCATAAATATGTCTATGTGTCGGACTTTGCTAACACGGTTCGAGTGCACATTAGGCAATTTCAACTGGACGCTGAGGGGCTGCTTTCACCCACAAAAGATGGTATTACCATGACGCCGTTCCTGTGGTACCACTTCTGCAATGAAATGGATGTTATAGCCTTGCCTTTTCGACCCGGAACTGTGAACGTTGTGCGGGACTGCCTTATGATTGCTAAGGACTACATTGGCGACGACATTTATGTATCCATACAGCGTTATTATTAAAAGGAATACAAGCGCATGTTTCAACAAAATACGGTGATGCTTTCGGAAAGTGAATGGAGTGAGTTAAAAAATGTGTGTAAAGTGCTAGACGACAACATTACCAAAGTAATGTTTGGTACTGTACTCATTGAACTGTTGAAATTTGAAGCTCGCAAGTGTGCGCTTCGTACAGATGTCAGTTGCGAGGATGCGGAAATGTGCTTAACAACATCACTCACAGAGGTTTTGAGAGAGCACATTAGTAAAAGTGTGCAGTGTGTGTTTGATTGCTACGGCTGCCAGCAGCAGTATGCAAATCAACTAGGGCACGAGTGTATGACTTATAGAGATGAACAAAAGCTACTAACTTATGGTAAGCTAGCTATTTTTAACATGAACTTGAAAGACATTGCAGTAGAATTTGTTAATAGTAATAATAATTTATGTTGCTATATAACGGACGGTTATTTAAGAAAAATTAATATTCAGCGTTTACTAGAAAGCGCTAAAGAATTATATACTGCTGTTGATTATAGTGTTCCTTATAAATCATATTAATAAAAAGTATTATTTCACGTATATTAGTGTATGTCTTCATTGTTTACAGCTTAATTATTGTTACATGTAAGTTTTTATTTTCAGAGTAAAAGTATGTATCTTTATTATGTCTTAGATTTAAAGATGTTTTAAAAAAAAACACAGTGTTTGATAGTGCAGCAACTGTTTCAAATTGTAAAGCATGAAATTCTAAACCAGCCAGAGTTTTAACTTTTAGAAATATATAGATACTGTGTGTTTTAGATTTGCAGTTCATTTGTAGTTGAGATACCATAAACGTAAGTGACATTCAACTGCGTAACTTTAATTCAATTGATGTAATGGCTAATCAGAAAATCAGAGAAATTTATTTGGATCCAACTCAGCCAGGAAGCTTCGGTGGTATAAATGCTGTTTACCGTGCATTAGAAAAACAGAAAAGTGAAATACCCAGGAAACAGGTACAAGAATGGCTCAGCAAGCAAGATACTTACACACTTCACAAATCAGCCAGACACAATTTCCTAAGAAACCGCGTTATTGTAGGAGGTATAGACAAGCAGTTTCAATCTGATTTAGTTGACTTGCAATCTCTAGCCAAGTTCAATAAAGGGCATAAGTATTTACTGACTTGCATTGATATATTTTCAAAGTATGCGTGGGCAATACCTTTAAAAGACAAAAAAGGCCTTACCATTTTAAAGGCATTTAAAAAAAATTTTAATGAACGGAAACCTAATGTATTACAAACGGACAAGGGAACAGAATTTAAGAATAAAGTGGTACAAAGGTACTTTGAGAAAATGAATGTGCATTTCTTTACAACAAGCAATGAAACCAAAGCGAGTGTAGTTGAAAGATTTAACCGTACCTTAAAAGCTAAGATGTGGAAGTACCTTACTGAATACAATACGCATAAATATGTTGACGTAATTGAAAAGTTGTTATATAGTTACAATAGAACATGGCATCGTAGTATTAAAATGGAACCAATATTAGTGAATTTAAATAATCAGCAGCAAGTTTGGAAAAATTTATATGGAGATCTAGCACAAGCTGAAACAAACCCCAAATTTAAAGTAGGAGACACAGTACGTATAAGTAAAATGAAACGAACCTTTGAGAAAAGTTATGAAAACAATTGGACTAGAGAGATTTTTACCATATATCAAATAATACCTAGAAAACCTATAGTTTATAAATTGAAAGATTTAGCTAATGAAATAATAGAGGGTACTTTTTATGAAAAGGAACTTCAAAAGGTGTCGGATTCTGGATACTATCCTGTGGAAAAGGTACTAAAGAAACGTAAGACAGCCAATAAAACAGAGTATTTTGTGAAATTTCTAGGTTACCCCGAAAAGTTGAATGCATGGGTTTCTGATGTGAGACACCTATAAATACAACAGAAGTGTATGATACTGACTTAGTCTTAAAAATGTCTTTTTATGTGACGCTACCTTCGGATAGCTCCTTACAATATTTTCCGGAGAATAAGATTTCTAACTATACGACGCAATTACCGACTCCTATAAGTTTAAATGGTGAATGGGAGGTAGGATTAGCTGAAATAATATATCCACACACTTGGCATAATGTTAATGAAAGCAACAATATATACGGTTTTGATTTAGGAGATGGAAAATTAATTACTAGAAAATTACCCCCTGGATGTTACGAAACCGTGCCAGAAATCTTGCAAGCTATGTATATACCTGCGCATGAGAATAAGATAAAATTTAGGTTTAACAACTCAACCAAACGAGTTAAGATAAAAACTGAAAATAAAGCTAAAGTTGTTTTACAAAAAGGTCTCTGTAACCTCTTAGGATTTCACCCTCAAATAGTACAAGATGTGTTGGAAAGTTCTTTTGTTGCAGATCCAAACATATCTTTTCCCGTATTATATGTATATAGTGATATTGTAGAACCCCAAACTGTTGGAGATGTACAGGCTCCCCTGCTCAGGGTTGTCAGAGTAACCGGTGGCGATGGTGAAACGGTGAGTGCCCTATACGATCGGCCTCATTACGTACCAGTCATAAGGCAGCATTTTCAAACAATTGAAATGCAAATTCGTTTAAATTCCGGAGACTTAGTACCTTTTATGAGAGGTAAAGTACTTGTTTTACATTTCCGCATGCGACATTTACTATAAATACCATTGAAAGTGAGAATGTAAACATTTTTAGTAATAAACACTGACCGTCTAACATCGATATTATCATGGCTTGTGTACCGTATGTGTGTTGTGCTAAAAAGTTTGAAGAGCATTACTCAGGTCAGACAGGTTTCGGAATGGCTTTCTATAGGGGTAACAATATGCAGAAAGGGTATGGAATTGGTGGTATGTTTCGTCGTTTATTTCGCAAAGCTCTGCCGTTTCTTTTCAAAGGGGCTAAAACAGTAGGAAAGTCAGTTTTAAGAACAGGGACGCAGATAGCAAACGATGTTTTGGAAGGGAAAGACTTGAAACAATCAGCTGAGAATCGCTTCAAAGAAGAGAGTAAAAGTTTAGCAAAAAGAGCGATCAATAAGGCGCAGTTCATGATGGGTAAAGGAAAGTATAAAAGAAAGCGTACTACTGCAAAAGGGGTCATTAAAGTCAAAAAACGAAAGGTGCAAACACGCGATATATTTGATCCATAATGGCGTTTGTTTTAAAGGACTCTCCAGAATGTGCCAAGTCAGAATTGGAATTATTTCACTTACCTCCGACACAGACTGTTATACAAGGCGGTCAGTGGGTGCAATTTCACCCGTTATCAAACGTAGCTGACGGTGGACCTGTAGAATTTCACGTTTCTGGTAGTGGAGAGGATTACATGGATTTATCTCAAACACATTTGTATGTCAGAGCCAAAATTTTAAAAAGTGATGGAAAGACTTTAACGGCAGATGACACTATAGGCCCTGTTAACATGTTTCTTCATTCCTTGTTTTCACAAGTTGACGTTAATTTGAACGAGCGTTTAGTTTCCAGTTCAAACAACATGTATCCTTATAGTTCTTATATAGAAACTTTGTTGAACCACGGATCTGACAGCAAAAACTCACAACTAACCTGCGAACTTTTTTACAAAGATACAGGTGAACACTTGGCCAATGAAACAAATGAGGGATTTACTAAAAGATGCAACTTCTGCAAGCTAAGTTCAACTATAGATATGATAGGTGCTATACACAGTGATTTATTTAATCAAGATAGACTTTTACTAAATCTAGTGGATTTAAAAATTAAACTTATGCGTAGCAAGTCGGAGTTTTGTCTAATGGGTGCAGGAGATTATAAAGTTGTGCTTGAACATGTCTCTTTATTTGTACGTAAAGTACGTGTTAGTGTCGGTGTAACTTTAGGTCATAGTAAGGCTCTGGAAAAAGAAACAGCTAAATACCCTATTAATAGAGTGTTGTGTAAAAGTTATTCAATTCCTAAGGGGAATATGTCCATTACTCAAGATAACATTTTTGTGGGTCAAATGCCAAAGAGAGTTGTTATTGGATGCGTGGATAACAATGCATTTCATGGAACCTATGAAAAATCTCCCTTTCAATTTAAACACTACAATTTGAATTTCATAGCACTTTATGTAGATGGCCAACCTACACCCTATAACGCTCTTCAACCAAATTTTGCGCAGAACAATTATATTAGAGCTTATCAGAGCTTGTTTTTAGGAACAGATAAAACGGGTGACAATTATGGAAATGGTATTTCAAGAGAAGAATATCCTAAGGGTTACACGTTGCTTGCTTTTGACTTGTCTCCTGATCTTTGTGATGGGGAACACCTCAATCTCATAAAACATAGTAATATGAGATTAGAAATGAAATTTCAAGAGCCTTTAGAACACACTATAAACGTTATAGTGTATGCAGAATTTGAAAACGTGATTGAAATCAACAAATCTAGGAACATCATTTACGACTTCAGCAATTTAAAAAAAATGTATGCACAACATATTATGCGTATATTATCCCAAGACCCTCAAGCTGCATCATTCTTTAGAGGTGTATATCCAGCAGACAAGATACCTCATGTACGTGGGAATTGTGCCATGGTTATTAACGTGGATCCGCACTCTAAACCAGGATCGCATTGGATTGCCATGTTCATTGAAGGCAAATCTCTGGAGTTATTTGACTCGTATGGTCGCTCCCCAGAACATTTTGAAGGACCCATTTTACGATTTATTTCTAAATTTCCTAATGTGAATTGGAACCCCTTCCCTTTTCAAAGTATCACTTCCAATGTATGTGGACCTTATTGTATTTATTATTTACTGAAAAGATGTCAAGGAAAATCTATGTATTCTATATTAAAATATTTACAACATAGCAAAAGAAATGATTTTAGAATGTATCAATTTGTGAAAAAAGATATGGTGTAAGATTTATCTATAAAAAGTAATAAAAAAAATTTATATAATTTAATTTTGTGTTTGTGTAATATTTTTTAATAATAAATAATCTCAGGACATATATTTATACAAACTAAAGATATTTTTATTTATAGCTAATCCATTCATTCTTTTTAGCATACATTTGCTTCTTAACAAGCACTTCGGGTACAATTTTCTTTAACATATATTCATTTGCAATGTATTTAACAGGTAAATTCATTTCTTTTACAGCATTCTGAAACACACTAGTTCCAAAGGGAGCTCTCTTTTTATTTCTTAAGATGTAGTCAATCAAGAGAACTATATTTGAACGGGGTATAATTTTATTGTTATAAATAATTTCCCCCTGTTCTGACCACTTTAGAGTATTTTGTGCTTTCTTTAAAAAATTGTACATTTCTACAGCAACATGCTTTTGCCTAATTGGTACTGTTTTCAGAACACTTTCTAAAATAGTGTCATTTTCTTCACTTTTAAATGGTATTTCGTTTGAAATGTTGGTAGGAATTTCAGCCTGCTGAATCTTTTGATCCTGAACTGGTGAGTTTTCTGTCTGCATTGGAAACTTTACGTAATGTTGCAAAATTTGCACATAGAGAATGGCCTTTTCACTGTCACTCAAAGATTTTTGTCTTAAAATGTCATGCATTTTTTTGTCCAGTTCGGATAAATGTTCATTTACTAAAGCGGGGAGTCTATCCTCAGGAACTATCATTAATTTCTTACTGTACTCCATGGATAAGGGATCCTATCACCGAAATGGCTGCTGGCAATAATATACTTAAAATGCCTTCTCCTTTTTGGGAAATGAGAATTTTACGCTTTTTGTACAAAGGGACTGATTTATCAGCTAGTTTTCTAATACTGTGCTTATACAGAGAAAGCTTGTGTTTTCTATACTTTGAAACAGGAACGTTACCCTTTAATAAATTTAATGCGCATTCACACATAGATTTTATCGTATTATTCGAACACTTTCGCAAAAGAGCGGATTTTGCTTTACTCTTTGCCACTTGTTTAAGCTGTTCTAATTGCTGTCTTGTACACTTAGTCATACTGATAACAAATGATAACTATGCAAACTAATCAAGGGTATTTATATGATAACTGAACTTGTAACACTTTTCCCGACTCATGCGCGTCTCGTCAGCGAGTCTGATAAAGATAGAAAGTATCTTGAGGGAACAAACCAGTGCGTAAACGCCACGAGTCATCCGTATCAGGCTTCAAATCTACCAGCAGATAACCGTAAGGTTTGCTTGTTGCATCTTGAAATACTTCTTGAAAGAATTTGCTGTTGGAGGGGTACAACTGTCGACCTAAATGGGTTATCTGAGATCTATCTCTTGGGTTTTTAAATAAAACCAAGTAATGACTGTTTAAGGAAATATCCCTCATCTGAGAAGATTTATGGAAGACATTTTGTACAATAAATACAATGCTTAAATTCCTATGGTGACTGCCCTTTGTGAACAATTTTGTAAGTTTTGTGTCGTTTCCTAACTCTGTCATTAAATCGTCAATGACTATTAGAGCGTCTGAAACTGTGTTTAAGACAGCAGGCAATCCTTCGTGAAACTGCACAGCTGGCATTCGACTATACAAGTGTTGATAAGCACCATAGCACCAAAGTACTTTCGTTGGAAAATTATCTATAGTTTTCTGCTCAATAATGTTTTTCACAAAATACGTTTTACCACACCCCGTTGGTCCTGCTACTAGCATAGTAAAAGGGTGCTTTAACTTTAAGAGTTCCATGTTAACTGATATATTTTAAAGAAAGCTCACCATTTTTATACTTTACAGAATATGTCAGTGCAGCCTTTTATTGTGTATGCAACAAGATCGCACTCACTAAATGTTCTCGCATATTGTTCTGCCACACTTTGAGTTGTTAAAATAAAAGTTGGAGAAATTATTGCATTTGATATAACCTATTAAATCAATGTTTTGATAAATTTTATATATTTCTAAGGTCGTTGCATTTTGTATTAACCTGGGTAAAGAGTCGTTAGCACCATAAAAACAACTCCATATAACATATACAGAAAAACACAAGTAAGAAAGTATAAGTATACTAATTAACAACGTATGTGTTCTGGGAGGTTCCATTTTACAGGTCTTACTCTGGCAAATGCTTTTCTACACACTAATATTTTGATATGTAAACACTCATTTTAAATAGCAAATATAATCTTTAAAAAAAATTGTGAATGAAGAAATAATTTTCTAAGGATAAGCAAAATATTTATTTATGAACATTTAAAGTAAACATACATTATACATACAAATTTATTTACATATATATACAATTAAAACTTTTATTCATGCAGCTTTTAGAAATTTGTATACAAGTGGTAAATTTATAAGATTTATATACACATTATATAAATATATACACACTGTAATTATCATACACTTGAAAAATCGTCATTTGCATTTTTTTGCCTAATTTTATAATGTCCATGCGCCAACGTAGTTTGTCCATCATCTATAATGTATCGTTTATTGTCAAAAGGACATAGGGCAGATTTGTTTAATTTAACGGTTGTTAGTTTATGGTTTCTACTCAAAATTTTAAAACAACTTTCTATGCTTCTTTGTTTTTCAAAGAGGCACTTTTTATAGTCAATGTGTCTTATTTTCCTTTTAATAATATTTTTTCCCACTCCTTTTGCTGTTTTCTTCTCCATGGTTGAAGTGTATATTGAATACATTTTGGGTTTTAAGCCAACGAACTCAATAGCCACTTCACCTGCAAGTTCATCTTTCATTTTTCCTAGGACTTTTTTGTTACTATTACTAAATATCGCATGATCATTAGCATAATCGGAAGTGTCGAATAAATTCAAATCTTCCTTCATATCCTGATAAATGTCCTTGGTAGTTATTTCATAGCAGAGGGAGTCGGTGTCAGTGAAAAGAAGTTTTGCTTTAGAGTTGAATTTAGTTTTAATGAAATCATAATGAAAATTGTACATTAAGATTTTAGAAATATCAAGAATAGAAAAACCTACATAGATTGGACGATTAAGAAGAAGTGAAATGTTTCTTCGTTCAACTGATACTAAGTCCTCTGCTATAATTTTAAACGATTTAAATGCAGGTGAAGCAACTAGTTTTTTCGCTCTCTTTTCTTGAGATATTAAATCTACCGAACATCTGTTTCTTAAATTTTCCATGGTTTTCCCAAAAACTGCATTATTTAATAGTTTAAAGAAATCTTTCTCAAAAGTTGATTTTTCTAGTTTTCTCTGTTCAGTATTGTGAAATCACAATATACCTCTTCAACCAAGGAGTCTGAAAAAAATTTCAACACTCTATGTACTCTTTCAATTTTCATGCCTTTTGCAATGTAAGTTTTCAAATTTCGATAATGTAGGATATATTTCTTTTTATCGTTCAAATTAGGTATTAACTTGCAATTTGAGGTGGTTTTTAAGTGTAGAGATTCAGCCAGAGTTTTACTAAAATCAGAAAGCAGGTCTGGAGTTACTATGTATTTTTCAGGGGCCAGAGGATAGTCATTATGAAGGTCATGTAAGTGAGAGGGGTAGGATAAATCCACTTCTAAGATATATCCTTCGTTAGAATCGTCAGATGCGGAAAGGACGTCTGTTGAGGGGTCCACCCATTGAAACCCATGAGTTGGTAAACTCTGGGACATTGCCCATCCATACAAATTGTTTGCGTTTAAGTACATAATGTACTTAGAAGAAAGGGAGGAATCGTAACTTTCTAAATAAGGATTGTTTGCCTTTCCATACCTGCTCGATATCATAGCGATTCCCCCTCTGATGCCCTTTTCGATAAAAAGATGCATACCTAAGTCAGTGAGAAGCTCCAACCTGACATTAGACATTCGTAAACAGGCTTGCCAAGCTAAACCAGGTGCGGTAAATGCATGGAAAGGATCAATTTTATAAAATTGTAGACAGATTCTTCGAAAGTTTTGAAAAACATCCGCCAGAAGAAGAACGTCACCACACACATATAAATCGTGGTATTCACCCAAGTTTGAAAGTTGAAATAAATCCCATACATTTACTGCATGTTTATAATCGTCATCTGAAATTTCTTCCTCAGTCAGTGAGCTGTAAAAGTGTTCTTTCGCTGGCAGTTTAGTTTCAGAAAACTTTTGAAATGAATCCATGTACTCGTATGGATAACAACCTTTCCGAAGCATATGCTCAGTTTTATTACCAAAATAGGCGAGTGTTGTGGAGGCTTTATCAGGGTTTAAGTTATTAATTAGTTTATCGAGTGAAGTATTTAAAAATTGTAGGGAGTCTAAAAATCTAAGGGAGCTAATAGAGAAGGAAATAAATTGTTCTGTGTTATTCGGAATGCATTGAATTTTTCTATTTTTAATTTTACCAAGGGTTTGTGTGTGTGTGTGTGTGTGTGAATTATTAAATGACTATCCTAACCCCTCAAGTTATGCATAATAACAGGGATATGGGAGGCTAATTTAAAATTTAAATTACACTCATTGTGGGCAGCACCTCTATATCGACCGGTTAAATGGTCATGGTCCCTGACTCTATCGTGGAGAAGTAGTTGGTCGCAAATGTGGCAAGCTGTAGCTGCAGCAAAGTTTTCTGCATCTTGAACGGAAAAAACCATAGGCACGTTTGTTTTTAAGTGTCTCTGAATAGTATCTGCCTCAAAAAGAAGTCTAGTAAGAAAATTCTCCACAGCTTGCTCCCCACGATAAATTACTGGATCTTTAACCAATTTACCATCAGGTTCAACAATGACATAGGCGTACCCCAAAGGAATGTGATTAGAAATAGGGATAGTGTAAGAACGGGTGGGGTTGGGGAGACATTTGACTTGTTTTTCCAAAATACACTCAAAGTCCGCATAAATCGTGAAGGGGACAGGGAGTTGCATATGAAAGCTTTGAAACTTAAGCCATTTTTTTTCTTCAGAGGGCAGTTTAATTTTTTGAGGGCCGTGTTCTTTACAAATTTCAGCATGAGAAATGAGAGTACTTAGACTGCAAAAGCGGTGTAGGCAATAATTACAGTAAAAAGATTGTCCTTTGTATTTTGTTAGATCTGATAAAAGGGCATTCAAATTTTTAATGAGACAAAAATGTCTTTTGTCTTCGTTGGAAATTAATAACAAGTTAATATGTATATTAAATTTATGTTTAGTTATTTGCAAGGGGAATATTTCATTTTCGTAAGCAAACACATTAATGGATATCTCATTAAGTCTTTCAAATTTATCAATTTGATCGAGAGGAGTGGGAAAAACAATGCCAGTTACATTAAGACTGTTTTCAAATGCAAGATAATTACTCACCCTATGCGGGTTCTCTGTTGCGGGATGCATAGCAGCTAAAATGCTCCAAATAAAACATTTCTCATCTTCATTTTGAATATTGATGATTGCATGCTTCAGCTGAAGTTTTTTAGGGAGAGCGATGTAAGATGTTGCTGCCAATGGTCTGTAAACTGCCAACTTCAGTTCCATGCATAAAATAACATCTAGCACCCAGCCGGATCCTCTTCCCTCAAACTCTTCAAACGAAGACAGGACCTAAAAATATTATACATACAAAAAGTAACTTGTAAAATTAATCATATTTAAAGTACAAGTTTAAATTTAGGGAATAAAATTATTAAAGGTGAGTTTCATAAAATAAATAGAACTAACTTTCAAAAATAAAGAAATTAATTCAAGTAAAATCATCAGGTGAGCGGTTCTATATTTCAATTAAAAATATTACAACTTAGTAAGCAAAATAGGTATGAATTGAGTTACAAATGTTAAGGATAAACTTTAAAAAGTGTTTGTACTTACTTTATCAAGTGAAATTTGAAGGTTGGGTGGAGATTCAGCCAGAACGATGTCGCATTTACTCCTGAAGTAGGCAGTACAAGTCTCATACTGCTCCTCTAAAACCCTTCTTGTGAGTACGCAAACGAGATTTAAATAAAATTTGACACCGTTTTCAGCTCTTGCAAAATCAGAAATTTTCTCAACAAGTTCAAGTTGAATGGATTGAAGAAATGTCTGAATGTCGTTTTTTGTTTCGTCTGTCGGAAACAATTCAATGGTGGAAAAAGTGTTCAGAGTCTTTGCAGGGGAGATTCTTGCTCTTGAGGTTGAAGGATGACTAATTCCTTCTGATGTAGAGGGTTCAGAATCAGCCGCTTTCCTTTTCTGTCCTTTGCAATTATTGTTTTTGATGTCTTTTTAAATTATCGAGACGATCGAATGTTCTTTCACATTGCAGACACTTGTGCCGGTTCGAAGCATGCACACTTCGCATATGCCTTGAAATATTATGTCTAAGAGAAAAAGCTTTACCACAAACAGGACAATCCAAGCCGTCAAACGGTTGTAATAATTCGGCATCCGAAATACCCCCAAAATCGGCAAGAGATGTAATTTCATCGGTGAGGGGAAACTCGGTGGTTTCAAATTCCTCTTCGAGAGACATCCTCGTTAAAGCGGTTACTTTTTCTCAAATGTTAATTCTCGCATCGAATGAAGTTCTGTGACCCTAATCGTTCTTATATAGGGTTTAATGTGAATTCACCCCCTCAGTTTATAAGATAACAACCCCTTACACTCTCTCTGTCTAAAAAGTATCGTCAAGTTCTAGAGACTTCAGTCTGGAACACTATCAGTAAGTAAGCATATAGGCTCAACCTGCTGCTTAATTAAGATTGTATATATCTAAATAGAAAGGCTCTTGATCATGTCCTAAAAGTTTGAGACTTTATAAAACCACATGTATGATTCACTTTATACCTTTTATACAACGTTTATAAACAACATGTAAAAAACAAGTAAATTTCTTTGAGTCTAAGCGTTTTAATTAATTTTTGTAAAAATAAAACAATTATTGAATAAAAACACATCTCCTTATCTCCCCTTCCCTCACGACCCTCTGATATAATTCCATCAACCGTTATCTCCCCTCTTTCAACAACTTATCAGTACACCACACAAACCTTATCAGTGATTCCCCGAATACCTTATCAAACGACGATCATCTCCCATCAAATGCTTATCTCATCTACAATCCTGCGCCTAAATTCCTCAATCCTCTTGTTCCAGAACCCCTATATTATCTCTACTATCGATAAAAAAAACAATAATCAAACGTCAAGAAAGATACACGAGCTGTCTACGCGTACTCTCAATCGAGAAGCGAGCTTTTGACTAGGAATGAAGGGGGGGGGGGGAGTAACAACCTGCTCTTTTACAAAGTGAATTCCAAAATTCTAGGTGGTGCTGATGTTTGAAAAAACTTCAGGAAGAGTTCAAATACCTCAGCACTTTCAGTTACAAACTGTAACTCAATTTCAGTATCTGCTTCTCTACTATTATAAAAGGAAGTGTCAGTTTATATGTACTCGGTGTCCTGACGAATCTATGGCACTTACAAAAATGAGATTTGGCACACAGGTTGTCCGATTTTTTTGCACGAAGCCCGAATTTTAAAATTTAATCTAGAACATTTTTAAATGAATTTAATTATTGTTTTCCTTGGAATAGCAACACATAAAGAGATGACGGATTCTAAATTTATTTTTCCCATTCGATTTTTTGGAGGAACGATTTCAGCCGACGAAAAAAATAAATAAATCGTTAAAGATGAGTAAAAATTTCAAGGGATTTAAAATCTACGGAAAATTTTACACTAGATCAATACCTAAAAATTCGATTTTTTTAAAATAAAAAATTTTTAAACTGTGATTTTTATATTTTTTCCCATACGAATTTCATAATTGCTGTCGAAAAATCAACAGATTCCATTTCCAGCCCTCAAACAATTCCAGCGGAGGAAAGCAAAACAAATAAAAAAACTTTGATTGGCATTATTAAATTCTGTTTTGTAAAATCGGTATCGTTAAAGACAGATTAAAAATTTCAACGGAATTGAAATCTGCGGAAAATTTTACTCCAGATAGATACCTAATATGTTTGATTTTCTCTTAATAAATAATTTTCTATTAAATATTTATATTTTCGCAAGAGATTGTGACGTTACGCCGATTGGACGCCTTCGCAATTTGAATTTGGCCACATTTGACAATGACGAGGCCATCACGGCGTTGTCCGTGGTGGCTGTTACCTAATTCCCGTTCCTTCGCAAATCAAATGGGAATTCGTAGCAATCACCGGGGGTTAGCGAGCAATGATCACACCTGACCCCACGAAAAGAACTGCCACGGTCAACGCCGTGTTGGCCACGCAGTGTCTAGTGTTTTAAACATCTTGAAATTATTTTGTATTTCTCAGTCTGCCTCAGTTTTGACTGTTTAAAAGATGGAAGTCCAAAAAGTAATCAACAATTGCAGACCATTGAGCTAAAAGCCTTACGGGAGCTGGTCCCATTGTCAATCAACGTGTTGATGAATGTTTGACGAAGCGTTTGTTTTCGCATTTGCTCTAAAAATCTTCCCATCTTGGATAGTAATATTTTGAAAAAAGTACAGATATCTACAATTAATTCTTTGCCTACTTCACCATACCCGTCTATACCCTCTAAAAAAGCATTGTGGACAACAAGAATATTAAAAGTTCCAATATCTACGAGACTTTTTGCCCTGCCCTCAATAACTTCATCGTTGATCATTCTCCATACGATTATAAATTGATTAGCCAATGAATGTAGCATATTGTAACGTCTTGGGGATGGTAGCGTCGTCTACTAGATGAGATCGTTCGCAGTGGGCTCGGTTAATATATTTTTATTTACAAAAAGAATAACCTTAATGGATTTTGGTAGGTAGCTTATACAG
The DNA here is from genome assembly GCA_947359465.1 of Metellina segmentata. NCBI lineage: Eukaryota > Metazoa > Arthropoda > Arachnida > Araneae > Tetragnathidae > Metellina > Metellina segmentata. Next base: position 7,736,529 of record OX375882.1, read on the forward strand.
GCCGGAAGAGTCCAGGTGATAGATCTTTGCCGAATATGGTGAATTCTCCTTGACCTCGGGACTCCAAATGAACTATCCGGCTCAGGTGAGCCCTCCTCCAGTCCTTACTCGGGTGAGTAAATGTTCTTAGCTCGGGCGAGCTTCTCGTACGAGATTGGCAGTTCGGTTGAACTTTCTAAATGGCACTCAATTGAGTGATTCCCAGCTCCGGTTCCGTTTCAGATCAGCAGCTCAGGTTTGAGCTTTCCTCACGTCTGATAGACGGAATCCCAGTTTGGGCAATTTCTCAGAATTAACGACAACCTTCGTGATATCTGCAGGTTTAGGCTAGCCTTTTTCCAGTGCTCGAGACGAGCACTTCTCCAGAGAACGGGGTATCGGAAACCGTGAACGGTTTTCCTTACCCGGATCAGTTTGATCCCCCGCCTCTTCTCGACTCTGAAAGTTTAGGCTAGCCTTTTTCTCGAATCCGAAAGTTTAGGCTAGCCTTTTTCCAGTGCTCGAGACGAGCACTTCTCCAGAGAACGGGGTATCGGAAACCGTGAACGGTTTTCCTTACCCGGATCTGTTTGTTCCCCCGCCTCTTCTCGACTACGAAAGTTTAGGCTAGCCTTTTTCTCGACTCCGAAAGTTTAGGATAGCCTTTTTCCAGTGCTCGGGACGAGCACTTCTCCAGAGAACGGGGTATCGGAAACCGTGAACGGTTTTCCTTACCCGGATCAGTTTGATCCCCCGCCTCTTCTCGACTCCGAAAGTTTAGGCTAGCCTTTTTCCAGTTAGGCTAGCCTTTTTCTCGACTCCGAAAGTTTAGGATAGCCTTTTCTCGATTCCGAAAGTTTAGGCTAGCCTTTTTCTCGATTCCGAAAGTTTAGGCTAGCCTTTTTCCAGTGCTTGAGACGAGCACTTCTCCAGAGAACGGGGTATCGGAAACCGTGAACGGTTTTCCTTACCCGGATCAGTTTGATCCCCCGCCTCTTCTCGACTCCGAAAGTTTAGGCTAGCCTTTTTTCAGTTAGGCTAGCCTTTTTCTCGACTCCGAAAGTTTAGGCTAGCCTTTTTCCAGTGCTCGAGACGAGCACTTCTCCAGAGAACGGGGTATCGGAAACCGTGAACGGTTTTCCTTACCCGGATCAGTTTGATCCCCCGCCTCTTCTCGACTCCGAAAGTTTAGGCTAGCCTTTTTCCAGTTAGGCTAGCCTTTTTCTCGACTCCGAAAGTTTAGGATAGCCTTTTTCCAGTGCTCGGGACGAGCACTTCTCCAGAGAACGGGGTATCGGAAACCGTGAACGGTTTTCCTTACCCGGATCAGTTTGATCCCCCGCCTCTTCTCGACTCCGAAAGTTTAGGCTAGCCTTTTTCCAGTTAGGCTAGCCTTTTTCTCGACTCCGAAAGTTTAGGATAGCCTTTTCTCGATTCCGAAAGTTTAGGCTAGCCTTTTTCCAGTTAGGCTAGCCTTTTTCTCGACTCCGAAAGTTTAGGATAGCCTTTTTCCAGTGCTCGGGACGAGCACTTCTCCAGAGAACGGGGTATCGGAAACCGTGAACGGTTTTCCTTACCCGGATCAGTTTGATCCCCCACCTCTTCTCGACTCCGAAAGTTTAGGCTAGCCTTTTTTCAGTTAGGCTAGCCTTTTTCTCGACTCCGAAAGTTTAGGATAGCCTTTTTCCAGTGCTCGGGACGAGCACTTCTCCAGAGAACGGGGTATCGGAAACCGTGAACGGTTTTCCTTACCCGGATCAGTTTGATCCCCCGCCTCTTCTCGACTCCGAAAGTTTAGGCTAGCCTTTTTCCAGTTAGGCTAGCCTTTTTCTCGACTCCGAAAGTTTAGGATAGCCTTTTCTCGATTCCGAAAGTTTAGGCTAGCCTTTTTCTCGATTCCGAAAGTTTAGGCTAGCCTTTTTCCAGTGCTTGAGACGAGCACTTCTCCAGAGAACGGGGTATCGGAAACCGTGAACGGTTTTCCTTACCCGGATCAGTTTGATCCCCCGCCTCTTCTCGACTCCGAAAGTTTAGGCTAGCCTTTTTTCAGTTAGGCTAGCCTTTTTCTCGACTCCGAAAGTTTAGGCTAGCCTTTTTCCAGTGCTCGAGACGAGCACTTCTCCAGAGAACGGGGTATCGGAAACCGTGAACGGTTTTCCTTACCCGGATCAGTTTGATCCCCCGCCTCTTCTCGACTCCGAAAGTTCCAGGGAGTTGTTGGCCACCCTCTCGTTTCATTCGACACACTTGTCCTCTCGCTGTTGGCTGGTTTCAAATCGAGCTGTCTATTGGAGGTTAATTTTCCCCTTTCGCCGGTAGCTTCATTAGCGGACGGCGGCATGAACAAAAGTTTCTGTAGTCTTCTCTGATCCTGTGGAAGTGACGGAAAGGAGACGGCAAAAGGTCTCTGCGGTTCAGACATTTCGTTCTTCCCCCTTCGGAAATCTAATCTCTCGTCCGGTGCTGGGGTCATGCGTCGAAGTTAGAGTGCCTATGTAATAAGAGTGGCGACTTACGGAAAACACTTTCCGATTGGCTTAGAGACCTTTTCTACCGCCCGAGAAGGTCTTTTCCTAGCTCCCGTAGACTTAACATGGGAACTTTTTGTGTGTTCCATAAAACGCGTGTATATTACATTTTAAAGAAAATATAGCTTTTTCATGTTCCAAAATGTTTATTTATTATTATTTTAATGTTTTGTTAGTATAAATTTGAATACTTTTTAAGTAAATAGCTTTTTTTTAACAACATGTTGTTTCCCGCAATCTAAGTTAGTGCGTTGTGCAATCCATCTCATCCATTACGCATGTAATTGAACGTTTATAGGATCCATTTAAACCGAATGTATCCATATTATAACAATCATATGCTTTTTGTTCTCCCTGAAATTACATATTAATTCGCCCAGCAACCTTCTTTGAGACGATTCTGGTAGAAAAATGGCTGCCGCACATGGGCATTGGGCCAAATTTGATCCCTAGTCGAATCTTTCCGTCCTTTCAACTCCTCCGCCAAGCGCTTGCTTTTGCCTCCGTCACAGTATAAATCCATTAATCGATAAATGTAGCGCAAATATCGATATTTCCGGTTATTTTACGAGAAAAGTCGCCTTGCGATGAAAATAGTTACTTTTGACGATTTTCAATGTTAATTTTCTGAAAAAGGGCATCATAGTCGCCTCTGAGAGGCCTGAAATTACCTTAATTTCTAAACAAAAACAGCTCAATTTGGTTGAATAGTCGCATGTCTTAAACCAAGGGCGTAGCCAGAAAATTTCTCTTTGGTTGCGCATTTCATTAAGGTTTGAGGTTTAGCTTTTTTTTTTTTGCCTCGGTAATGGTAATTTTTAGTTAACGTCGTACTAGAGCAACACAACGGGCTATTGACGACGGTCCGGGATCAGTCCCTTGAGGGAAAGATCCGAGGACAACACCTCGTAATTTTGAACCACGGTCAGATGACGAAGCAACACCTGAGCTGGCACCCCACTCTCCAAACTTCCACGCCAACCCAACGTGAGTACTTTCGGCCACGACAGATTTAAGGTGCACCAGCCGCCTCTACACCATACGCTTACAAACATCCATGCCCGTACCCGGATTCGAACCAGGAACCTTCCGATCTAGAGGCTAACACCTTAACCACTATACCGGTTTCTTTGCCTCGGATCCTTCCCACTATTGGAAAGCTTGTTAAACTTAATGCACATAAAAAAACAGGCAGGTTTATCCAATAACTTTTGTCGACTAAGGGATGGATCGGTGTCATAGTGTGTTGGAATAAAAGCTTGATCTAAATAATGTAGTCTTTCATAATAGTATATCAACCTGTCTAGTGGCTAAAGTGTTGGCCTCTGGATTGGAAGATTCCTGGGCCAAATCGGGGGTCAGGGCATGGATGTAAATTGTGCTGCCCTTTGTTAGGGGCAATGATGGTCCTCCCACTGGGTACTCCTTCACAAGTGGCCATCACTTCCGGCCTTGTAGTGGTCAATGATTAAGTTCATATGTGCCCACCATTGAAAAAAAAAGCCTTTATTATAAATTTCTTTGACTTCACGAACCATATATTTTTTACAAGCTATGGTTTAATTTGTATACACATTTTTGGTAATGTCTCTTTATATATAACAGATTTATTAGCAGCAAAAACGTCTAAAGCATAAAATACACAGAAATGCGTACAAGGTCAAATTATAAGCAATAACACAAAAATGTAACAATTCAGAAACAGTGGTATAATCCTGCAATTTATATAAATTATTATAATTAAAAAAATTTTAAGGTATCCAAATCTTTTTTGTACGAAACCCCACTTTTAGCAAAAATCCGGCGGGTTTTTGAAGGTGGGCCCGCCTACAAAAGCCCGGGTGGGTTTTTCTGGGCTGGGCCCAATCTGCTCTGCACAATCTCTGACTTGCACACATATCAATTTCGGTCGTGCGATAAAATATCGTACAATAAATTCTTTTGGTAGCAAATCTAAAATGTGATTTTCTTAAATTTTTTTATTTTTTTTCAACTATAACTTTTATATATTTTTAATACGAATATGGCTTCATTTCTTTGGACGCGTGCCAGGTTTCCAATGACGGTCCTGACTGCTAACGGATTATTCTGTTTGATTTGAGTCATGTGGTCAAATGTAATTATTTTCCTTTCATTCAGGGATTCTACATTTGTTTCTATCTTTACGATCATTAAATTTCAACGGATTTGAAATCTGCGGAAAATTTTACACCAGATCGATACCTTAAATGTGCTTTTCTTTAACAAACTAATTTTTCAATCGTAAGTTTTATATTTTCTCAATGCCAATTTAGCACAAAAAGAACTATTGGAGGTTTTGATCTTCGCAATTGTTAAAGATAGAGGAAAATTCAACGGATTTGAAATCTTGGGGAAATTTTACACCAGATTGATACTTTAGGTAGTCAAATTTTATGCAAAGCCCGAATTCTGTCTAGGCCTGCTAGTATCATATAAAATATCCTCAACATTTCTAGTCTAAAAATATAATTTCACTGCGCTGAGTCACGTGCTTGAAGCAACTTCCTTGCTCATTTTACGAAAACGGATAATTCAGTAATAGACCAGGGTCAATAATTTTTAAAATGGTAAAAAGTGAAAAAAAATAATAGTAGGATGAAACCCGTTAAAAAAGGACGAGAATATAACAAAAATAATAGGAAAAATAATTTACGGGCGATCTGAGGTCGGGAAGTGGAAGGGGGTGAGTTTTTAAGGGTAAAAAACGGTGTATCTCAATTTCCGGCAAAACTACAAGTCCTATGGAAAAAAAATTAAATGACAAAGTTGTAGGTAATAAAGAGACCTACAACTTTTGTAATTACACTTTTTTCACATAACCTCAAAATTTATGTGAAAAATTCAAATAATCAAGTTTTTAATTTTTTATTTTTATCTTATGCAAATTTTTTTTTTTTCCCACGAAATTTTGTGAAAACTTACCTTTTTATGTCCTAAAGACACTGTAATTTTTTTGATTTGAAATATTTATTTTTTCACCTTATTTTGACTTAATATCGAAAAAACACCCTATTTTTCAATCGAAAATTCTCGCGTCAAAATATCAGCTTTTTAAAAAAAGTTGGGGAGTTTTTTGTTCGTTGAAATCTCTTCTTTCTGATAATGTAAAAAAATATATACATTACTATGGTAAATGTTCTCAGAAAATGCAAATAAAAGAAAAAAACTCGAATCCGAAATTTTTTTTTAATCACTATGTACAATTTTGAGCTATTTAGTAAAATTTACACTTTAATTACTTGAAAAACGTAAGATTCTATGTTACATTGATAAACAAAAAAATTACAAATCCATAAATCATAAATATTGCAAGAAACATGCGAAAATAGTTGTTCTAAATATTAAAGATAGGATTTAAAGGGGGGGATTTCAATTAAAAAATGTGATTGCTGCAATTTTTTTTAGTCAAAAAGTTGATTTATTAAATTCTAATTACATTTATGTCATAGAAAATCTCATAATATATGAATAGAAATTATTTATAAATGTAAAAAAGATAATATAACACTGAATCAATTAAGATTCCAAAAATATCAATTGGCAAAAATTAAACATCTTTCATATTGGCAAATCTCCCACCCACAGAAGGTGCAGCAGAACAACATTGTTACAGGGCATATTATCAACTTCAAACTTGGCTAGGTAACGAACTGAGAGCAACAGATTGGGGCTGGAAGCTACATCAACGTGGGATTATGCCCAAATTTACAGAGAAGGAGTTAATTCCGGAAATATTGCTCAAAACTATTTGCTGCAGCTGTGAAACTGGACGTAACAGTTTAAAATGTGGCTGCCGAAAACATATCTTAAAATGCACCAATTTATGCTCAAATTGTCATGGTTCTGACAAATGCACCAATGCGGAAGAAAAAACCTACGAGGAAGTTAGTGATTCAGATGAAATTGTGGATGAAGGACCAATTCAGACAAAAAATATTGTATACGAAGACGGTGATGGTCTTGAAGATTTCGAAGATCTACTAGAATCGGGAAGGTTTGTCGAATCTAACGATGAAGAAATGCCACCGAAGAGACAAAAAGTAATGGATAAGTGATTAGGGTTCAAGATAAGATTTATAAATATGAAGATTAATGCATTTTAAAATATTATTATGAATAATAATAATCAGTATAAAGTATCTAAATTCAATAGTACGATTTACATTTCTATTCTATATTATGAGATTTTCTATGACATAAATGTAATTAGAATTTAATAAATCAACTTTTTGACTAAAAAAAATTGCAGCAATCACATTTTTTAATTGAAATTCCTACCTTTAAATCCTATCTTTAATATTTAGAACAACTATTTTCGCATGTTTCTTGCAATCTTTATGATTTATGGATTTGTAATTTTTTTGTTTATCAATGTAATATAGAATCTTACATTTTTCAAGTAATTAAAGTGTAAATTTTACTAAATAGCTCAAAATTGTACATAGTGATTAAAAAAAAAATTTCGGATTCGAGTTTTTTTCTTTTATTTGCATTTTCTGAGAACATTTACCATAGTAATGTATATATTTTTTTACATTATCAGAAAGAAGAGATTTCAACGAACACAAAACACCCCAACTTTTTTTAAAAAGCTAATATTTTGACGCGAGAATTTTCGATTGAAAATTAGGGTGTTTTTTCGATATTAAGTCAAAATAAGGTGAAAAAATAAATATTTCAAATAAAAAAAATTACAGCGTCTTTAGGACATAAAAAAGTAAGTTTTCACAAAATTTCGTGAAATTTTTTTTTTTTTTGCATAATATAAAAATAAAAAACCAAAAACTTTATTATTTGAATTTTTCACATAAATTTTGAGGTTAAGTGAAAAAAGTGTGATTAAAAAAGTTGTAGGTCTCTTTATTACCTACAACTTTGTCATTTAATTTTTTTCCATAGGACTTGTAGTTTTGCCGGAAATTGAGATACACCGTTTTTTACCCTTAAAAACTCACCCCCTTCCACTTCCCGACCTCAGATCGCCCGTAAATTATTTTTCCTATCATTTTTGTTATATTCTCGTCCTTTTTTAACGGGTTTCATCCTACTATTATTTTTTTTGGTTTCAAAAATTATCGACCCTGGTCTATAATCCGAAACTGTAACTTTCGTTCTTGTATGTACGACGTCAACTGTACAAATTTTTAATAATAATGTAAAAGGGAAAAAATAGCGTGCCCCCCACCCCCCCTTCAAAAACCTTAATATTTCCTTTGCATTTCTGCGACGATCCAGAGAGAACTTTAAAACATGTTCGGCGGAACTCCTTCATGTCTGAATAGTTTATGTAAAAAAGCAATGCAACGACGCGACAATGAAACATGGTTTATGACCTTCACCCCTGCCTTCAAATGTGGTTGATCTGATATATATCACGTGGTGTCAAAGTGCGAAACACCGGCTTCATTCAGACTGACGCTCAAATAGCGCACCTGTGTGGAGGAAACTAGTCTGGACAATTCCAACACAAGACAAAATGACACAATCACGTACTAGTATAAAAAAATCAAGTACTTTATAGGACTTTTCACCGAGTTTCGTAATTTTCAAGGCCCTTAGTTCGAAAAAAAAGTCAATGACCGTGGGAACCCTGAAACATATTTATTGTAAAAGAATTAAAAACTGACAAATTAAGCTTTTAATTATACCAGTGTAATATAACATTGTGTTGGACCCATTAAAGTTTTCTTAGTTATGGTGCAGGTTCTAAAGATGTAAAAGGATGTATATGAAACTTGTATGTGAAAATGTATATGATATTTTTAAGCCGGCAAGGAGAAATATGAGAGATAATTACTCATTACGAGTTCCGAAGTACTCTTTCATCCACATCGCTCGCCTTGATTTCCTACGTTTAATTACTCGCTTAATCACTACATATGATTCCTCCTAACAGAAAAGCATCATCTTCATCCATCTTGAAAACACCTGAAGCGAGGCACGAGTGTGGACAGGCGAAAGGCATGCCTCTAAACGCATACAATAAGGCAAGCGTTGACGAATGTTGAATTGAACGTTGAAAGGCAAGTTGAAAATGAAAGCGCACGTGTGTGGACATACTTATTGGTTTACTTTTATTTTGCAGGGCCAACACTCACTTATCATTCATCAACATATCTTTAGTGTGAGTACGCAAATGTTTTCTCAAGTTCCAATTTTGCAAAAAGCGTTTGTTGCATATTTCACACTCGTATGACTTCTCTTCAGTGTGGATACGCAAATGTCTTCTGAAGACCGAATTGCGCGAAAAGCGTTTGTTGCATATTTCACACTCGTATGGTTTCTCATTGGTGTGTGTACGCATATGTATTCTTAAGTTCGAATTTTGTGAAAATAGTTTGTTGCATATTTTGCACTTATGTGGCTTTTCTCCAGTGTGTATTAGGATGTGTGTTTTTAAAAGCGGATTGCTCAAAAAGCGTTTGTTGCATATTTCACACTCGTATGGTTTCTCATTGGTGTGTGTACGCATATGTATTCCTAAGTCCGAAGTTCGCAAAAAGCGTTTGTTGCATATTTCGCACTCATGTGGCTTCTCTTTAGTGTGGATACGCAAATGGTTTTTGAAGTTTGACTGGTGTGAAAAGCATATGTGGCATGTTTCACACTTGTATGGTTTCTCATTGGTGTGTGTACGCATGTGTGTTCTTAAGTTCGAAGTTCGCGAAAAACGTTTGTTGCATAATGTGCACTCATGAGGCTTCTCTCCAGTGTGAATTCGGATATGTATTTTCATGTCCGAATTCTGAGAATAGCGTTTGTTGCATATTTCACATTCGTATGGTTTCTCATTGGTGTGTGTACGCATGTGTGTTCTCAAGTTCGAATTTTGCGAAAAACGTTTGTTGCATAATTCGCACTTATAAGGCTTCTCTCCAGTGTGAATTAGGATATGCGTTGTTAAGTTACGTTTTAGCGTAAAGCGTTTGATGCATATTTCACACTCGTATGGCTTCTCTTTAGTGTGATTACGCAAATGCTTTCTCAAGTCAGAAATGACCGAAAAGCGTTTGTTGCAGATTTCACACTTGTGTGGTTTCTCATTGGTGTGTGTACGCATATGTGTTCTTAAGTTGGAATTTTGCGAAAAGCGTTTGAAGCATAATTTGCACTCATATGGCTTCTCTCCAGTGTGAATTCGGCTATGTTTTCTCAAATCCGAATTCTGCGAATAGCGTTTATTGCATATTTCACATTCCCATGGTTTCTCATTGGTGTGTGTACGCATGTGTTTTCTTAAGTTCGAACTTAGCGAAAAGTGTTTGTTGCATATTTCACACTCGTATGGCTTCTCTCCAGTGTGGATACGCAAATGTCTTTTGAAGTCCCGATTGCACGAAAAGCGTTTGTTGCATATTTCACACTCGTAAGGCGCACCCAGGGAGTTTTCTCTCTGCATTTCTGACATTGATACTTTATTGGAACAATCGGATTTTGCTTACATTTGTGTCGGTTCCCCAACCGACTTAAATGTGCTTACATTCGATAAAAAAAGAAGTATGCTATCGTTTCACTGCAAATCGGTGCATTTGAACAGTTTCTTTCACCTCGTGATTCCTGGATGCAGTGTTGGTAGGTATTTTCTTTTGAATTATTCGTTGTCTTGCATGGACACTTACGGTCGTCATCCAGAATTGACTTTTGGGATTCTCGCATATGATTCGTTATTGGAACTACCAGTCCTTGCTGACTGAATCCTGAGTAAGAATTATTTCTTCCTGAAGTTTTGATATCAGCCGGCTGTCTACAGGTGGTTCCACTGTTTATCATAGAACTTATCGGTTACTCCTTGATTTGTTAATACTCCAATTTTTATCAGGTATCTGGTAGCCCTTGCGCTGAATGCTGTGTCTTCAAATTGGAAAAGCGGGACTTCAGGGTGTCCATGGACAGCAGAACTAGCGTCAAATGTAGGAAACTTTCTTTTATATCTTATAGCTTCAATATGAACTAGGTTCACTGTACAACAATTCTTTTACGTGTCTTCGAAAGAATTGACTGTTTTTTGTTGGCGTTAAATGGATTTCGAACACAAAGGGATCACAAGATTACTCCAGTGGCAAAAATCATCTGGAATACCATTTTTTAGAACTGTATTCACTTGTAATCTGTTTTCTGACGATTTAATGTACTTGTGATACAGTTAAGATACCTGGAATAAAAATGATAAAATGTTAGCTAGGTTAAAAACAGCAACTTTCAGTAGAATCTCAAGCACCTTAGCAAAGTAGCGTTTAAAGCAAACAAATACTAATTTCGTTTATTAAATGTAACACTCATTTCAAATGTCCTTTAACTGTACAGTCGCAAAAAAAGAAAACAAGAATTTTTATTTCGAGCACTATTCATACTAGGGCAATTTTAAAGGTATCATTCAATACAAAACAGCGTCCTCTACAAATTTAAATCCAAAAACGTTGCATAAGGGGACATCTTCGGATCATCTATCTATTGGAAACACCGCGTTTTGACGCCATAATCAAACTCTGCACAGTTAAATTAGTCTAAATATAAAATTTCATGACTTTGCAATCAATATATCTCAAGATAATCAATATTAAAGTTAGTTTCAATTTCAAAGATAATCTCCACATTGAAAGACGCTATTCGTAGAACGAGATTAACAGTAGTTTTATCGCTACTCGAATTTCAAATTTGAACAGCATTTCAAATACAATTTTTAGCAATACCAGAATTATTACATTTACTATGCAAGTGCAAACAATCCGAAAACTACTATCCGAGGTTTGTCATTCTTTTTATAAACTTTTGGTTTGTCCCTAAAATCGCAATAATGAGGAAAAATTAATGTAGATCAAAAACTAATTAACGGAAAGAACTGCAATTTTGCAAGGCCATACTTGTTCTTCTGAATCGATTCCCATAAAAATATAAGGTTGCAATTCCTATTTTTTTAAATATTAATTTAATAATTATTGCATACCGCAAACTAAGTTTTAAATAAAATATTTCGTGGATTTTCTTTGGGTTGTATAACAATAACATGATAGAACAGCGGTATAGAAATATTATTTAGGAAGATATCTATAAAGAAGTCTATCTATTCTAAGAAAATATTTCACATTAGGAGCTCCAATATTTCTGTCCTCATCACTTCGAAACGGCATGACCTAATGATATGAAATTTGGTGTCTGAAGTTAAATTGTGATACAGATTCGAAATTGTGTCAAAATAGGGGGGGGGGTTTCCTATTGGAAATTATGTAGTTGGTGCTCAATGTAATATGAAGACGGTCCCGTATTCAAATTTTATGAATTTGAATTATTAGAAGGTGTTAGTTTCTGTCAAACGCCATCTTTGAATTTGCTCTACTGTTAAAATTGCTCGAATGAAGAGGGGTGGTTCGGGAGTTGTTTTTTGCAAAGAAAGAAACTGAAAATGGAACTTTTTAACTATAATAAAAATATAACTAGATAAAGTTCATACATTCCTACAACAGAAAAGGATATTAGATAGATTTCTAATGCAGCAGCTCCAAATATTGGTTAGGGGGATCACTGGTTTATTTTTATTTTGCAGTACCAACACAATCATTTATCACTTATCAACAAATTTAAAAATACCATACTTTTTACACACACCTAAAATGTTCTTAACCTTCCAAGTGTTTCAACGAAATATCTCGCCCATCTAGATCGGGCTAATTTAACTAATGACGATGTATCTCGCTAAGAAACACTTTCATTCCCAACTCCTTGACTGGCTTCCATTTAGAGGAATCTGGTTTCATCTTGAGGTCCTGAAAGAAGAGTCAATATTTTAGAAAAGAATGTTCTAGGAAGAAATGTTTTGTACTCCGACTCAATGTGAAAACTGTCTCCCGTAGTTCAAACTTTCCTAAAACCTTTTCATACACGCTTAAGATATCAATGGATTGTCGTATATGAGCTGGCGTTTAAACACAGTCCAGTCACATTAATGTGACCATCTGTCAAAAGCCAGAATAACCGCCTTTGGCAGAGCGGACCGCAGCGAGACTTGTGCTGATCCATCGTGTCTTCCACAATGATGAGTGCACCCAGTGAATGCCAGGAAAACATTCCTCAAACCATAATGCTCCCTCCTCCAGCCTGGATCCTTACGGCAATTGTTGCAGGGTGTTTGCTTTCAGACGTTTCACGCCGTATACGCCAACGTCCATCTGTCCGATGGAGATTAAAACGCGATTCATCGGAAAAAGCCACCTGTCGCCACTCTGTGGACGTCCAGTTGCGGTACTGGGATCAAATTCCAGACTTCGTCGCCGATAAACAGCAGTTAGCATAGGTGCATTAACCAGGCGTCTGCTGCGGAGGCTCCGTTCGCTGAACTGTTATTAGAATACACTCTTGGTAGCCCCTTGAATCATCTGGGCGGTCAGTTGCTCAACAGTTGCACGTCTATTCGCCCGAACGCATCTCCGGAGCCTTCATTCGCCACTATCATCTATAGCCCGTGGTGCACCACATGTGCCACGCCGCTGATTTTGGATAGTGCCATTTTGCCATGCACGGTATACTTTTACCACGGTGGCACGCGAACAGTTCTCAAGATTAGCCGTTTCCGAAATGCTTCCACCCTTGGCCCGAAAGCCAATAATCATGCCCTTTTGGACGTCGGATAAATCGCTACGTTTCTGCATTACGCCAACGATTGAAATGCTTTCCGATGCCCTAGGACATCCTTTATATACACTCCACTGCAATGTGCTGCCACCTGCAACTGTTGAGCAACTGACCGCCCAGATCAGGGATGGCCAACCTTTTACCATACGCCAATTGTTTTTCCCATACGAGCTCATATGCGCCATACATTTTAATAAAAGTATGTTTATCGACATAATTAACATTTTTAAATGATTTAACTATATTGCATTTAAAACAGTGTCTAATACAGAGAATTCTTCAAATTTGAATGAATTCATTCGCGACCTCGTTTTCCTTTTAATAAATTTCATGGATGAAAATGCTTGATCACATCTGTATGTTGTTCCAACACGACATTTATAACATTTTGCAAATTTTCTTAGTTCCGGAAAGTGTTTACGGTGTCTTGAACGCCAGAAATTAATCATGTCATAAGCATTTTGATCTGAATAATAAAGCTCATGAAACTTCAATTTCAATAATGAATTTGTTTTGAAATCAATAAGTACCATTTGCATGTTACTAGGCATCTTCATTACGTTTTGTTCACTAAGTGAAAATGCTTTATTAATACGAGCATTTAGTTTTCTTCTGTAGCTAAATAAAAAAAAACGACTTTCAAATGACCCTTGTAATATTAATATACACTCTATAACAAAAAATCGACCCACCAAGAAGGAGTTGTCCGATACATACAGAATAGAAAATGATTAAAATTTCAGAACAATTGAATGATTTATTTCAAAGTTACAGTAACGAGCTCAATAAGGTGTTGACCCGCCTCTAGCCTGGATGCAAGCTGCCACACGGCGTGGTATAGACCGATAAAGCTCCCGGATGGTCTCCTGCGGTATTTTTGCCAAATTTGCTCCGATTGTCGGACTACGTCATCCACATTCCCTACCGGATGCAGTCGCCTTCCCATCATATCCCAGACATGCTCGATGGGAGAGAGATCTGGTGATCTGGCTGGCCAAGGAAGTGTGTGACAAACTTGAAGACAGTTCATAGCAACACGTGCCGTATGTGGTCTGGCATTGTCATGCTGAAAAATAAGCCCAGGGTACTGCGAAAGGAACGGTAGCAAAACAGGTCTCAGAATGTCGTCAACGTACCGCTGTGCAGTAAGTGTACGTCTAATGACGACCAAAGGGGTCCGGCTATCAAGGGAAATCCATAACTTCTGATTGAGGGCCCGTGTGGCGTGCAATAGTGAAAGCAGGATCGGCACGCTGCCCTGTGCGTCTCCAGACACGTTTTCGATGATCGCCAGGACACAGTTGGAAGCGGGATTCGTAGCTAAAGACTATACGTCCCCAGTCAGCATCATTCCAGCCTGATCGAGCCAAGCACCACTGTAATCTGGCTCGACAGTGTGCAGGCGTGAGTGGCAGGTGGCGTAACGGTCGGTACGAGCGTAGATTTCGCTCTCTCAGCCGTCTGTGAATGGTCATGGTGAACACTCGTGTGTGGGTCGCACGACTGATGGTTGATAGCGATGAATCAGGCGCTGTGACAGCTGATCTGACAATCACTCTGTTCTCTCGATCTGTTGAGGCCGTTCGTCGACCGCTACCATTGTTCTCGCTAGCTCAGTAAAAACACACGTGGACTGTAACACACTTTATTTTCAACTCTGAACTCTTTTAAAGCTTTGCCACGCAGGGCACATTTCCTGGTTGGCGGTACGTCACTGTTCGCAACGCCACCTCGCGACAAGGGTCTGTACACTCCCCACGTTGAAACAATTGGGGTTTCAAACTAAATAACAAACTACAACTCAATTAACAGAAAATTAACACTTACAAATATATTTAAACACATTTCAGTACAACTTCTTAAACATGTGCAATAAATCAAATGCTTTTAAATTTACAATTATTATAATATTTAAGTTTCTAAAGGCAGTATGCAAACATCACGGACATTTCTTTTTAATACTTTTCCATTAGGAATTTTGATATCAATGACTCTTACCCTTTGGTCTGAACTTTGGTATACTTTCACTATTCTACCCGGAAGCCATTTTGTGCCAGGTAAATCATTTTTTATCAGCACCAATGCTCCACAAGATACATCAGTTTTACAAAATTTCCATTTGCATCTCTGCTGTAGAGTGTTCAGATAGTCTCGCTTCCAAATTTTTATGATTTGTTGCGAGAACTTTGTAATTCTCTGCCATTTAGACAATTTACTTTCAGTAATATTAATTAACTGAGGTTCTACTATATTCGATACAGGCCGACCAATTAAGAAATGACCTGGTGTCAGTGTTTCAAAACTGTCGAATTCTGGAGATAGGGGTGTAAGGGGTCTCGAATTTAGAACTCCCTCAATTTCCAAAATCACCGTTAGGAATTCTTCTAATGTGAGTCTGGAGTTACCAATGACACGTTTCAAGTGAAACTTAAAGGATTTCACCCCTGCTTCCCACAAGCCACCAAAATTCGGCGATTTTGGAGGAATGAATTTCCAATCTATACCTTCACAAGTATAGTAATTTGCCAAGGTTTCATCTGGACATTTAACTAGACGAAATAATCTTTTCATTTCAGAATTTGCACCTACAAAGTTGGTACCATTATCACTCCACAACTTTGCAGATTTGCCCCTACGACTGAAAAATCGCTTTAAACATGCAATAAATGCATCAGATGTTAAATCGGAAACAAAGTCCAGGTGTAATGCTTTAGTGCACAGGCATACAAATATAGCTACATAAATTTTATTTAGCACACCTTTTCTTTGATTCTTAAACTTAATAAAAAAGGGTCCGCAAAAGTCAACACCAGTGAAATGAAAAGGAAAGGATGAAACAACACGCTTACTTGGCAAATCACTCATGATTTGTGTCACTGCTACAGGCTTGCTTTTGAAACAAGTAATACACTCGTGTACTATTTTGCGACACATGTTTCTGCCATTTAAAGGCCAGAAATTTTGACGTACATGATATAACAAGGAAGTTGGTCCAACATGCAAATATTTCAAATGAAAATGTTTCAAAATAATACAAGTTAATTTATGATTAGCAGGTAACAGCATAGGATGTTTTGCACTAATACTTAAATTAGAATTACTCAAACGTCCACCAATTCTAATAATTTGATCATTATCCAAAAAACAATTTAAAGAAGATAATTTGCCTGTAACAGGCTTACCCTTCTTCAAAGCACTATATTCATACTTGAATTCAGATTGTTGTAATAATCTGATTAAACTTACCTCACCACCTCTCAACTCTTTTGGTGTGAGAGGGCCTTGCTTTTTATGAGTTGGGGTTCTAAGGTTGTATGAAAATCTAAACAAATAACATATAACTCGCAAAATATGTACATAATTGTTACTTAAATCAAGTAATTTGCTCAAAAGAAAATCATCACAATCATTTAAATTCACTAAACAGTTACTGTTGTCCTTAGAGTTTGTTCTAAGCTCTCTTTCAATTTCTTCATCGGGAATTGCCACTTCCCAAGCCTCGGGAATAGGATCACCTGCCTCGTGTAAGAACTTGGGTCCATGCCACCACAGTTCGTTACGGATTAACTTGTCAGGATCAATACCTCGTGAGATAAGATCTGCTGGATTTGAGGCGGATGGTACATGACGCCATTGGGCAACAGACGTCAACTCCTGAATCGTGGTAACTCTGTTAGCCACGAAAGTTTTGAGATCACAGGGTTTCCTTTGGATCCATGAAAGAACTATCGTGGAATCACTCCAAAGGTAGGTGTGGGACACTTTTAGCTTCAAGGCTTTGAGAATCCTATTGGTCAGTTTAGCTAGAAGCACGGCAGCACACAACTCAAGACGAGGGATCGTCACACTTTTTATGGGTGAAACTCTGGACTTGCTAGCCACTAAACTAACCAATATAGCACCAGTTGAAGAATTTGTTGATCGAAGGTACACCGCGGCGCCATACGCTTTCTCTGAGGCATCCGAGAAGCCATGCATCTGGATCGAAGCAGGATCATCTGTTAGGATTCGACGATCAATGTGTAAGGTTCTCGTGGCCGAAAGCGCTGCAATGAAATTTCTCCACTCCGTCACCTCAGCCGATGGCAATGGATCATTCCAACTCAATTTCAGCAGCCAAAGACGTTGGAGGAATATTTTAGCCCTTGAGATGACTGGTCCCAAAAGACCAAGAGGGTCGAAGATACGAGCTATTGTAGACAGCACAGCTCTCTTAGTGACATCCATATTCTCATCAAGAAGGTTGAACGAGAAATAGTCACTGTACGGCTTCCAGGAGACACCTAATGTCTTGGTCTCTTCTGGATGTGCGAACGAATACTCGGCACTTGATTGTACAGACAGTTCAGGACAATTGGCGAACCATTTGTGGAGCTCCATTCCACTTCTCTGAAGGATGCCAATTAACTGCTGCTGAAGTACTTTAGTTTGAAGTAGGTCATCACCGCCAGTCAAAATGTCGTCCATATACACGTCTGTAACTAGGACTGACGCTGCTTCAGGAAAATCTATTCTCTCATCAATAGAAAGTTGTTTCAAAGTTCTCATGGCGAGATATGGAGCACTAACTGTCCCGTACGTGACAGTATTCAGACGATACGTTTTAAGTGGAGCGTCTATTGCGGATTTCCACAAAATCCTCTGCAAATCTCTTTGATCCTCATTAATGAGAATCATTCTGAACATCTTTTTAATGTCTGCCGTAAAAACATATCGATGTTTTCTAAAACGACACATGATTGCAAAAAGGTCGTCTTGTATCACGCCTCCATTTAGCTGAATGGAATTTAAAGAATTCTCAGCAGTTGTCACTGTTGATGCGTTAAACACAACTCTCAGTTTGGTTGTTGCACTATCTGCTCTGTAAACGCTGTGATGCGGGATATAATAAGTAACCTGTGGTTGTTGTTCCTCAAAAACTTCTGTCATATGACCTAAAGTTTCGTACTCGCTTATAAAAGACTTATAAAGGCTATAATAATCAGGATCTCTAGATAGCTTTCTAATCAAAGAGTTTAACCTTTTATGTGCGATCTCTCTCGATTCCCCTAAACACGAGGGATCCTCTTTGAGAGGCATTTTCACAATATATCTCCCATCACTATCTCTTAAATATGTTCTAGCATAGTGCTCATCACAAAATTTAGTTTCTTCGGTTTTTGTCAAGGACTCCTCAACATTTTCCAATTCCCAAAACTTTTGAATTTCTCGCTCTAAATTTCCCAAATTACTAACTAAACCGCAATACATTCTATCCGTATTAAAGGTATCATACATACTCCCACTCACAATGTATCCGAAAACCGTATTTTGGAGAATCAATTTGGAGTTGCAAAGGCTTAATTGCCCAGACCTCAATAAACTCATAAAAACTTCCGATCCCAACAATAAATCAATTCTACTAGGTTTATTAAACTCAGGATCAGCCAGATCTACGGTCTCGGGGATATTCAATTCAGAGATATCAATTAACTTCGAGGGAGTTATGTGCGTAATTTTAGGCACAATAAGAAACTCTAAATTTTGCTGGAAACTACCAGTTTTATTACTAACAACGACCGATGTTTTGGACTTTACATTTAATGAGGCGCCTGACAAACAAGAAACAGCCACATTAATTTTCTCTTTTCTAATCTGTAAGCACTCAATTAGATCAGTTGTACAGAAATGACTCATTGAACCACTATCCAGTAAGCACCTGCAACTAATAAATCGTCCATCTTTACTTTTAACATAAACAATCGCTGTGGAGAGCAAAACAGATTTACGAGTAGCCTGCATGCTTGATGCTCCAACGAAAGTTTGATCTACTATGTTTGTTTCGAATGGAACTGCGTTGGCGTTTAGCCTATTAACACTCGGAGTCTCAACAGCTGGAGCCGATTGATAATCCACTTCAGATCTATCTGGAGGGACGAGTCTTTTCTCATGCCAAAAATGCAAGCTATCATGGTGCTTCTTGTTACACTGCGAACAAGAAGTCGATGATTCACAATTCGAAACCGAATGATTAGCAGAGAGACAGTTGAAACAGAGTTTGTTTCTTTTCACAATCTCAAGTCTCTCCTTCACCGATAGCCTCTTAAAACTATAACACTTATGTAAAGAATGAGTTCCCGATTTACAAAAATCACATTTTGCGGATTTGAAATCCGAAAGGAAAACCTTTGGAACATGTTTTGAAAACTTATCTGGATGTTTCGGAGGGAAGTACGACGCTCCTCGAGATGAGGAAAAAACGTCGCATTCTTTTCCTAACTCTTGTGGTTTCATCCAAGATTCACCTTGTCTAATACGGACATGTGTAGCTGTTTGCTTATCCAAAATTTCAAACATTTTATCAGAAACTGTAAGTTGTTTTAAGCTTTCAAAATCAGTTACATTTCTCAGTTTAAGATAGTAATCAAAATTTGTAGTTAATCTAGAAGCAAATTGCACGTACGTTTCGTTTGGTTGGCGATTAGCAAGTTTAAAGTTTTCCAAGCATTTTTGAGGTGTCGGCTCAAACTCTCTTAACACAATTGATTTAATTTTTTCATAATCACTTATTTCATCATCTTTTATGTACACAATAATATTCGAAGCCTTTTCTCCGAGTAAATTAAGTAAAATCTCAGCTTTGAATTGTTTCGGGACACCTTTTGTGTCAAATGCTCTTTCTAATGAATTGAAAAACATACCCCACGCTTCCGGTTTGCTCGGAACTTTAAGGGTCAACGTTCTGACACTTTTTAGAATTGAATCCAATGATTCCGTAACTAATGAACTCGAATCCCTATCCACTTTTATCTCAGATTGCGCTTTAGTAAGTTCAAGCTCAGCTTTTATTCTTTGCAACTTAATCTTTTCCAACTCAAGTATATAACTTTCGTCAGCTTTCCGTTCCGAAATTACGGATTCTAATAGATCCTTTACAAATTGGGGATCAGAAATATATTTAGGGTTAGTTTTAATCTTATCTTGGATTTCGGTTTTGGTCATTTCGTCTGTTATGACCTCACCGAGTTCTTCGGCCACATAAAAAAGGTCTCTCTTATTTGCTCTAAACATTTTGCTAACTTATTTACAAAATAATACTCAAGGTAGGGAAAAAGGAGGTACTCACTCAGAGATCCCACTAATAAATCCACTCTAATAAGCTCGGGTATTCACTAAACCCAAAGCTCATAACAACCAACCACAAGCACTTATCAAATCAAACTCATCACTTTGCACATGAAACAGCACACAAATTCTGCTCATGAAACAAATCCTATAAATCCATAGAACCTCCGGTCGCTAGGACCATGTTCTCGCTAGCTCAGTAAAAACACACGTGGACTGTAACACACTTTATTTTCAACTCTGAACTCTTTTAAAGCTTTGCCACGCAGGGCACATTTCCTGGTTGGCGGTACGTCACTGTTCGCAACGCCACCTCGCGACAAGGGTCTGTACAACCATTATGACGCTGAAATCTGCCATTGTCCACCCACTCTTGCCAGCATCTTCGAATCGCCGCATCGCTTCGACTCACATGACGAGCGATTCTCCAATTTGCCCAGCCTGCCTCTTTCAATTCAACGATACGACCTCTTTCAAACTCTGAAAGTTGCTCGCAATGAGCTCGAATCCTGCGGCGAGGCATTTTTTCAGTCGTTGAAAGGTATCCTAAATCGCAATGCAACAGAAAATTTTAACAACAGTTCAAGAACAACTCCTTATATACATCTGCTGGATGCGCAGTTCCGATGCTCTGCAGATCGCACTATTCATTCATTGGACTCCAAATTTTAGTCATTTGCATATTTGGTCAAAACATTTTTGCATACGAAATTTCAAAGCACTCGGATGATTCTTTCTTGGTGCGTCGATTTTTTTGTTATAGAGTGTATTTGGTCAAATTGTTACTATCCGCAGCACATCCCCTCTGCTCTTTCAACGGTAGAAATTGACTCAAATCCTGATTTTCTAACTGAGAGATGAACAGATTTAATGTCATTTTAAATGAATTAATACTATTTACTAAGCTAGGAAATAATTTCTTCTTGCCTTGTAGCATCGAATTTAGATAATTGAGATGGCTAGTACATCAACAAAAAATGTCAATTCAAATAGCCAGTTGTTATAAAATAATAGGGTTCTTTCATCAGGAAAGTAAAATTTCCTGTCCTCAAAAATTAAAAATAGCATATTTTAATTTCTAAAATCTATTCAGAACCTGTCCTCTAGAAAGCCAGCGCATCTCACAATAAAGAAAAGGGACGCCATATTCCAAATTTAATAATTCAATATTCTCTGAATTCTCGGCTGTTTAATGCTCTTGTTCTAATTTTAATCACACATTTCACAATCGGCAGCAAAACATGCTGCATTTTTTTAAACTTTACATACAGTGCCTCTTTTTATATAATACATTGATATTTTAGTGCAGTACGATTAAAAAAATTTTCCGAGCGAAGTTGTAGTGCCATTTACGGCGTACCGTCAGTACACATACTGATTAGTACAATAATCTAATTTAGATTTTCTTGGCATGATTTTACATTTCAAATATCTCTGATCCTTTTGTTTCATTATGCAATAACTCCCATGGTTCCCACACCTTTATCCAAAAAAATTTCAAGGACTTTTAAGGATTTTTCAAAACCAAAAAAATATTTTTCAAGGACCTAAAATTTTTATAATGACCTTGTGGTGTTCGTTGGTGTGCAATTAATACAACATGAATCAGAACACAATAATTTATTCCACAAGACGAAGAGAGACACAAGACGAACAACAACCGAAAGGGAAAAGTTAAGAAGTAAGAATATTGATACGCGCTCCGTTCGCAATGCTTCGCGCATGCGCATTACAAACTTGCGCCGAGAGAGAAAGAGAGCGATATTACGCGAATCGTCTGCTTCTGACAAGAACAACGAATTTCAATTCGTAATCTCCACAGATACAAGATACACAAAAAAATTGTCAATTAAAAAGAAAAAATAATAATTTTTTAAAACTACAAATAGTCAAAAAAGAAAGGTTATCATCAATTTTGATTATAATTTTAATTTTCTTTTCTCAATGGTAATGGTAATTTTAGTTAACGTCGTACTAGAGCAACACAACGGGCTATTGACGACGGTCCGGAATCAGTCCCTTAATGCAAAGATTCGAGGACAACACCTCGTAATTTTGAACCACGGTCAGATGACGAAGCAACACCTGAGCTGGCACCCCACTCTCCAAACTTCCACGCCAACCCAGCGTGAGGACTTTCGGCCACGACAGATTTAAGGTGCACCAGCCGCCTCTACACCATACGTTTACAAACATCCATGCCCGGACCCGGATTCGAACCAGGAACCTTCCGATCTATAGGCTAACACCTTAACCACTATACCGGTTTCTTTTCTCAAAGAACCTGTGATTTTTTCTTTTAAAGTGGGCTTCTTGTCTAAATGCTAACTATCCGGCTACTTGCACACATATCGATTTCGGTCTGCGATAAAATATTGTACGATAAATTCTTTTGGTGGCACGAAGAAGAGTATGCAGCTTGCACACGCTTCGATCTACACGACACAATCTCCATTTTGCTGTCGTCCACTGTCTACAACAGATGGCTGTAGGTTTATTTTATTTGAGAAACAAATCAAAGCAAATGTTTTGACTGGTGTTGGGGTTTTTTTATTCTCTAATCTAAGTTTCTATCTTTGCGATCGTTAAATTTCAGCGGATTTGAAATCTGCAGAAAATTTTCCAACAAAAAGATACCTTAAATGTGATTTTCAAAAAAAAAAAAAAAAAAAAATTAACTTTTATATTTTTACAATACGAATTTGGCATCTTTTCTTTGATTGCGTGCCAGGTTTCTAGTAACGTCCTGACTGCTAATGCTAGTTTCCTGAGAAAGCGGTGCTGTTATCTAGCGGACTTGATACGTCATGATGCGGCGTGCATAACGAGGCGGTAGTCTTAATGGAGACCAGAGGTGTCAACTTAGACAGACAGAATACTGTGGAAAATGGACGATCTTGAGGTAGCATTATTAGTATAACACGTAGTGTCAAAGCGCTTAACACCGGTTTCATTTAGAATGACGCACCTGCTGTGGAGGAAACTAGTCTGGACAAGATCCAATGCAAGACGAAATTAAACAATTATGTACCTACTAGTTAAAAAAAAATCAAGTACTTTCAAGGACTTTTCACGAAGTTCCGTAATTTTCAAGGACTTTCAAGGGCCCCTAGTTAGGATAAAAAAATTCAAGGACTTTTCAAGGACCGTGGGAACCCTGACTCCAGACTGGTAAGTTCTTCAAAGACATTAAAATTATAATCAATTCCTTTTACAAAAATGCTTATGACTGGACTACATGAAATATTCCATTGATTCATCCAAATCTAGAGAAAAATCTTCCAGTTGTTGAAATACATCCAGAGAGAGTTCCACGATACATCTCGCATTAGTCTGCCTTGGTATAGCAATTTCCTCTGATTTCTTTTCAATACCTTTATAACCAAGATGGCGTGCAAATATTTGAAAACAAGGTTTCTCGGTCAGAATAGGTTTTTTTTTTCGCAAATGCTAAAGCAATTTCATAGTACGATTCTGTCATCGCCTCGTCTTCACAACTTACATAAGCAAAAATATTTTGTCTTCTGATTTCTTCCTTATTTTAGTCACATATTCTTTATGTAACTCCGACCCGAGAAAAAGTTTAATTTTTCCTTCTATGTTAGCCTGATGCTATGCTTTATAGTGTTTATTAAGATCATGTCTTCTATTATGTGAAAGAGTGGTTTCACAAATAATGCGAAAAACGATTTTCCTGATGGACTTGCTGTAAATAACTCATTTTCTTCCTGTTCGTTAAATTTCACTTTTTGTCTCATACTTTTTGCGCTTTTGCACAGTGATAGATAAAGAGAATGTAAAAAAAAACCCCAATTAAAACGTACAAAAAAATCTTGAAAAAGAACAAACAGATCACAAGTACGTCGTATACACAGAATATAAATTGCAAACTCAAAAAATTGCGGCGAAATGAGGAGTAAGAAAGCTCTATGAATTAAACTGAGAGTACTATGGTGTTGAAAATATGAAGATATTTTCAGTTATGGCGCCTACTTCAAAAGAATGAGGAGGCACAATAATGCAATGCGCCACTTATCATCATCCAATGCGCCAAGTTTGGCGCATGCGCCACAGGTTGGCCACCCCTGGCCCAGATGAACCAAAGGGCTACCAAGAGTGTATCTTCAACAACGGTTCAGTGAACGTTGCTGCGCATGGGCCTCCGCAGCAGATTCCTGGTTAATGCACCTATGCTGACTGATGTTCATCGGCGACGAAAGCTGGAATTTGCACGCTAGTACCGCAACTGGAAGTCCACAGAGTGGCAACAGGTGGCTTTTTCCGATGAATCACGTTTTATGCTCCATAGGACAGATGGACGTTGGCGTATACGGTGTGAAACGTCTGAAAGCAAACACCCTGCAACAATTGCCGGAAGGATCCAGGCTGGAGGAGGGAGCATTATGGTTTGGAGAATGTTTTCCTGGCATTCACTGGGTGCACTCATCATTGTGGAATACACAGACGGTGAATTCATTAAAAGTTGTTTTATAAATGCATATGAAGAGCTATTCCGGAATTTTAAGAACAAGGCAGAAATTCTTTGGAAATTAAAGAGTTACCACTGTTTGCTAAAACAGTAAAAGACAGAAAAGTCTAAATGTCTTCGAATATAACCAATCAGCAAATCGAATATCTTAAATTGGTTTCAGCTTTATCAATAGCTGTTGATGAATCTTGTGACAGACGTGACGCAGCGTAAGTTTCACTTTTTGTTCGATTTATTTCTCCTTCGGATCCTACAGAAGGATTATTTTAGGATTATTGCCACTGAAAAGTCAAACACCTGTGGAGGATGTTGCAAATGCTGTTACTGAATACATGGAGATACACGCATTCCCATCGATAAAATTGTTTCAATTTCAACAGATGGGGCAAAAAGTTATTGACATTGGCGTTTTTGAAACGCACTTACTGGAGTAAAAAATAAGGAATTATGGAGCTCCAAATTTTAACTCCTTGATGCTGATATGGAAAAATTGGAGAAAAATAAATGCGTTCTTGGATCACAGAAAAAGTAGTCGGATTTGAGAAACACCTGTAGAAGGAAGACACAAGATAGTTTTCAACACCTGGAATAGTATACCTGACTCATATGATCCGTTACAAAAACTTGCATTTGCTGTTCTTTCACTCTTTGGCTCTACATATTATTGCGAACAATCTTCTTCTAGCATGAACCTTATCAAAAGTAAATTGAGAAATCGTCTTATTGATGAGAACCTGGAATCCTGATAGAAATTAAAAACGACATACAAATCTAACTTTCCAAGGAAATGCAAGGTCATTGTTCACATTAAATGCGTGTTTTATCATATTTTTATTTTGATGTAAAAAATATTTTTTGTCAATAAATAAGATTGTTTTTCAGTAGAACTCCAATTATCCGAATCAATTGGGACCGGACCCCATTTGGATAATCAAAAATTCGGATAATTGGATTGTTTCCGAAAAAAAGGGTCTAGTATGTATTTGAATTAATTTTAATTACTGTATGTATGTTCAAAATGGGAGAAAAAAACTATTTTTAAACAAAAGAGCTTTTAATTAATTAAATGGAAAGGCAATACTTTTACATGTTAAGCGTACTTACAAGTGCTATACATAGGTACAGTATGTACGTACCGTACTGTAAATGAAAGTCATTGCTTGCTTAACATCTTGGTCAAAGAAAGCTGTTTGACTGTCTTATCCGTTTTCGGGCAACCAAGTCGCGCATCCGCTTGATAATGAGAAGTTGCATGTTGTCATACTCGGGCTTTCGCTCCATCCACTTCAACGCAGTTTCTAAGCCGGCAAATGCTTCACTAGCAGATGGTCCCGTGTCTGCTTAAACTTCGACAATAAGGTCATCTTCTTCAACGACAGTTTCTTCTCTCAAACTTTCAATAAGGTCATCATCATTTAGAATTTGAAACCCAGAATCATTATTTTGCGAATCGCAATACGTTTCCGTCTTAATTTTTTTTTCTGAAATTCTGAAAGCGATTCGGATAATCAGCGATTCGGAGTTCGGATAATTGGAGTTCTACTGTATTATTATTATAATATCTGGTTTTATTTAATGTTAGAAGCTTGTTTAAAACTACTCGTAAAAACATAGTTCTTGAAAGGAAATTTGTCTCTCAAAACAAATCTTAATCGTTGAACTACTGATCTTTTGGACTCATGAGTTTGCCGACCACTTTTTTAGAACATGAATTAAAACAAATCTTTTTGATTGTCCTCTTCCCTTTTGAAGATATTCCACTTAGCGTAGAACACAGTTTTATGTTTTAAAAAATCAATAAATAAAACTTTTGGATTTTTTTTTCTGATCATGTATAGATACTTGCGAGTACGTGTTTATGATAAGCATGTATTTTTGACTATTATTTAGCTTTATAAAGTCCACTATAAACAATGAATTTGACTTTTGAAGGGGGCGATGGCTTTAACCCATAACCCCCTCATTGTGGCTTTACCACTGGTACAGAATATGTATTCATGACAAGCATGTATTTTCTTTGGCTGTAATTCTATATTATTTAATTCTAAAGAAAAAATTGTAGAAAAAGGGGAACTTGTCAAAAGTAAAAGAAAGCGGAAATCCGCGTAAACCTGAAGATTTTCACCACTAAAAATGATAATTATTTCTTTACCGTACCCTTAATTGATAAATTGTATATAGTAAGTGGATATCCTAAAATATATAGGCATCTTTTAATATATCTTTAAATATTAGTACTGTGTACCGAAGATTTGGTCATGTTAATGTTCCTCTGAAGTAGAAACAATTCCATAAAAGGAATTGAAAATTTATGTTGTGTTTATGTTGCGTGGAGACAAAAATTGTTATGTTTGCAAAATTGCTAAATCCACTAGTGTCTTTTAAAAACAAACGAGTACAAAAGACTACTAATATCCTACAAAGAGTTTATACGGATTTGTGGGGCCCTTCTCCAGTAAATTCTTTGGTTGGGGGAAAGTATTTTGTCAATGCTAGATGACTATTCGCGTAAAGTTAAGTTTTACGTAATCAAAAGTAAAACTGAAGTTTTTAGCTGTTTTAAGACTTATTTGGCTAAAGTAAAAAATAAAGCAAATTTTAAGTTGAAGTGTGAGAACTGATAATGCTCTCGACTTCGTGCACAAATAGTTTAAGAAATTCCTCAGTGAATTAGGAATTAAACCTGAGCGTACATCTACGTACACAAGTGAACAAAATGGGGTCGCTAAAAATAGGACCGCCATGGACGGAGTACGTGCCATGCTCCAAGACAGTGGATTGCAACCACGTTTTTGGGCGGAAGCCCTTATTGCATTTGTGCAAATCAGAAACCGGTGTGTACACAAACTAACAGATGGGTTGACTCCTATAGAAATATGGAGTGATAACAAACTCTCTGTGAAACATTTCAAAACATTCGGATCTCTCGCTTTCGTACATATTCCTAAAATTCACAGGAATAAGCTTCAACCGCGAGCAAAGCCTGGAATTTTGGTAGGCTATGCGACAAAAAGAAAAGGTTATAGGATTTTTATCCTTAAGGAACGTAAAGGTATTGAAACGGTTAATGTCAAAATTGATGAAACTAAGAAAGAGGTTAATTATTTGTTTGGTAAATATAAATTTTCCTATTATGCTAGATTTGACTTAAATGCGCATTTTTATGAAACAACTTCCAATGACGACTCAAATCAGATAAAAAAAAGATTAAATTGCTGATAATCGTGATATTTTAAGTGTTTAAAATTTTTGTGAGTGGGAAAGAATAGAATTGATGTATATTACTTCCACCAAATTCAAGCGTCAGATTAAGATCTGTAAATGATGTTAGAAAATATTGTAATGAAAATACGAAATAATTAGAGAGCAAAATAGATTTTAATCCTGATAAATTTTGCTTTAAACTTGATTGTATTGTAAATACTAAAATGATGTAGATTCTACTAACATGTCTTATTTTCAAGTTAAAAATGATTATTTAAACCAGGGGTGGCCAACCTGTGGGGCATGCGCCAAACTTGGCGCATTGGATGATTACAAATGGCGCATTGCATCCTTGCGCCTACATATTCTTTGATTACAAATGAAAAAGCATTTTCATCCAAGAAATTCATTAAAAGGAAAACTAGGTAGCGAATGAATGATACAAATTTGAAAAATTCTCTGTTGCTCTCAGTAACAACTTCACACCAAACATTGATTGACTAGCGATATCCAAACAGGCTCAAAAGTCTTATTAATGGTAATGTTTATCGAAGCTGTAATAGACATTGTTTTAAGTACAATAGTTAAAGCATTTACAAATGTTAATTATGTCTATAACCATACTTTTATTAAAAAAGTTATTAAGGATATGGCAGGACCATGAACGTAAGGTAGAAAAGGTGCTTGAGTTGTATGGCGCATCGGAATTTGATGTGAAAAAAAATTGGCGCATAGTATATAAAAGGTTGGCTACCCCTAATTTAAACGATCAATGGGACGATATTTTTCACGAATGTTATAGCATTGAATGCCAAAAACATTTCAAGAAACGCAGCAAAGTCAGAATAAGGCTAAGTGGAATGCTGCAATTGTCGATAAACTTCAAATTATGAAGGGTCGAAAGGTTTGGGATCTGGTTGATCCACCTTCCAATGTTCCAATAGTTGGAAGTAAGTGGGTTTATACAGTAAAATTGGATGATAAAATAATCCGAAAAAATATAAAGCCATGTTAGTGGTACAGGGGTTAAAGCAAAGACCAGGCATTGATTTTAATGAAATCTTTTCACCTGTTGTAAATTTTTATATTATCAAGTTACAATTTATACTATTAGTGTCATTGGCATAATGTTCAGTTGGATGTAGGCCTGGGCAATGTATCGATACAACGTGAAAAACCGGTGTGAGGTCGACATCGCCACACCGTTTTTGCGATTTTTACGATGGCGTTGTATCGTGGCATCGTGATTTTTCCCGATCTCACACAGCCATCCCTTAACTAGCGCAGATCTTGCGGAATCGCGATTTTTCCGATCTCACTCAGCCAATCCCTTTAAACAGATCTCACGATTTTCCGGTGTCAAGATGTTTTCGTAGCGCATGCGCGATGCATCGTGAAAAACCGATGTCGACATCATCACATCGGTTTTGCGATTTTCACGTCGAGTTGCCAAATCAGTATCTCATGGTTTTCCGGTGTCACGATGTTTTCATAGCGCATGCGCGATATCTGAATTGCCTATACTAGATTGCAATGTTTCTTGGCACTGACGCCACGCCCTCGCGGAGGGATAAAGTGAGTGATCCGTCTCCTGTTGGGTTGCAGGCAGAGGTTTCGAGGAGACGTCACACTTTCAAGCTTTCAACTTGTCGCATTAATCTAGTTTGGCCTCAAATTTAGCACGTAAATGTTTTGACAACTTGCCTGTCAGTTTATATAAGAAAAGCACAATTATAGTAGTTTTAAGACAATTTTATACAATTAATAATAGATAATACCGAAAGATATTTTTGAATTTGCAATGGTATTTGTTTAAATTATTGCCTCCTAAAAATTTTCCAAAAGTATCTCAGGTAGAAGATGAAATTTTTGAGGTCATTGAAAAATATGTATGAGGTGTGCCCCAGCATGTTATATTACTGTTCGAAAGAATATAATAGAATTTACCACAATAAATACTTGCCTGAAATTTAAAAGAAGCTTGTACTTCAATTACTTAAAACTTATATTTTAAAATAAGTGTTCTAGTACCCTTAAAGTTTTTCTCAAATGCTGCAATTTTGAGTTGTCACTTTTCTTGCCGAGGTGCAATAGGTCGGTCAATATCTGCTTCACAATATTGAGTTATTTTCATTCAATATTAATCAATATACTTCTTATGTCTAATGTGATTGTTTATTTAGAGGGCACACAAGATTACAGCCATCTTAAATTTTAATTACAATTCAAAAAATATTAATCAATAAAAAATATAATACAAAGTTTATAAAATTGAAGAACTTCTAATTTTTTTAAAACTTTAATTATTAGAACTATATTTATAACAATTTTTGAAAGTAATGTATATAAATATTTTTTAAATGATTATTGTTTAACATTACCTATAAACTTTTAATAGAATAAAAAAAATTAGAGGAATAACCTTATGTCCCCTGAATAAATGATCACATATTCCATAAATAGGATATGAACCTCGTTAAAAAAGCTTATTGGAAGTCTTCTAAATAAATATCTGTTAATGTCGCCAAGCAACAAGAATCGAGAGAGCGCGGGAAATGCTGGTTGGCTCTTATTGGCTGGCGCGCGATTCTAAATGAAATTACTACGCCGCACGTAAAAGGCAAAATATTCAACATTTCGCGCTAATTACCACAAAAAAAAAACGTTATATATGTGTGGGGTTAACAAATTAATCACATTTCCAAGTTCCAGTGCCTCATTACACTCAAATATCGGACAAGGCGCTGGGAACTATTTGTTTCGTTTGCTCTCAGCGTATTTCTAAACTGCCAAGAAAGTCTGCCAACGAGTATAATCAGTATCTCCAGCGGAAATTTCGTGTTATTTTAGCATCATTGGGGGAAATTCGGGTTTAGATCGACACGACTACGATGTTTATTTATGCGCATGCGCAATTTTCCACCACGGTACTTAGATTTTCGATGCCGCGATGAATGGCCTACTTCTGGGGATCTGCAAGCAATA
This sequence comes from Metellina segmentata, assembly GCA_947359465.1. Lineage (NCBI taxonomy): Eukaryota > Metazoa > Arthropoda > Arachnida > Araneae > Tetragnathidae > Metellina > Metellina segmentata. Next base: position 7,767,465 of record OX375882.1, read on the forward strand.
AACAAATTAATTCCTTTGAAATTCTTCAAACCACCACTATCCGTACCATTGCAAAAGCAAGATGGTTTCAAAGAAACAGAGAAATCAGAAAAGGTCTTAAAATTCCCTCCCTTAAATTACACATAGCTAAAATCTCCAAAAAATTCTTTGAAAACATCCATAATATCGAAAACTATTCCACCCAACTATGACCCTTCATTCACCCAAAACCATCATAAACCACGCTACTCGATGCAACTTCCCCCCCCCCCCAATTATAATCACAAAACCTTTCTCAGCACACTTTTTCGCCTGCGACTCACCAATGTATTAAGCTAAAAGCTTAACTCCTATAAGAACTCTCTAGCCTAGTCAGCACTGAACGGTCCCAAAATAGACGACCATCTCACGGGTGTAAGAATCATAGCAATTGCGCATGCGTATGGAGTTTGAAATTTTTAACTCCATGTTTGGTTCTGGGGAAAGGTATGCCAAATTTGGCAATTTATCGCTTACAATACGAGGATTTTTTGAGTTTGCTGTCAGATGTTAAAGTAATAAGTACGGCCAGTTTAGAATCCTATTTTTATAGTTTAGTATAAGTAAGGCTTATTTACGACCAGTAAATAAGTGTTAAATACTATCTATTCTATACTATCTTTCTACGAAAAGTTAATTTGTGTAAGTTCATAATTGAAAAGTTTATTTAAATGTCAAACACACACACATTATGAGTTTCTGAAAAATAAATTATTTTATAACTTGTAATTGTGCTCTATATCCATGTGCTCTACATCCAATACTACATTATGAGCACTCGTCACATGTTCCCTCAGCTTTGTTCGTGTTGAAAATGTTTGTTCACACGATACTGCAGTTTATGTTAAATTTTCTTTTGTTGCTGACATTAGTCACAATGTGCACCTTTTTTATATGACGTAATAAATTCTGTCGATACTGGAAAGTTTTGTCACAAGAATCGCATCTATACTGTTCATCCATTCTAGAATGTCAACGACAGCGGACAGATGCTTGGTTTGGCGCGGGGTGAAAATATCCTCGTCTTCGCCAAACAAACCACTTGTAAAGAAAGGGTTGCAACAGAAGTCCGGACCGGAATCAATTGACGCATGCGCAATTGCTATGATTCTTACACCCGTGAGATGGTCGTCAAAATAGGGACACTATTTTTAAGCACTCTCGGTCGCGGTCAGTACTGTTGTTGTTGCACATCCCCCTGGTGTAGGAAAGCCTACACTTAGCCAGATGGACCAGTCGTATGCGGTCAGTACTTGGGAGGGTGACCAAAACAAGCTGCTGCGACCGGCTATTTAAACCTTTTGCTGCAATTTAATTGCTTCAATTTTATGATAACCTGTTATCCAAGTAACTTTACTCTTTAATTATTTAAACCTTTTATTTCTACTTTAATTTAATTCTGGGCAATCCAATATTTAACTCTGTTACTCCACTGAATGCTCTCTTACAGGAGATTTAGGCCGCTGCGCGGCCAAGCGCTCCGTGCTACGCACGTCCAATGAGAGAATGAATGGCCTACTAATGAGAATTATTTTGATGATTAATTTTGCGATTTCTCGGCTGATTTTTTTTGGGAGGGAATAAGGTGACACATAAAGATTGAAATTTAAAGTTTCAAACTGCGAGAGAGCGAATAATTCTACTCTACTTGCTGAATTTATCTAGGTAAGTTTTATATTACGTTTTTTAATTATCTGTTTTTTTTTTGCTTAAAAATACTTTTGAACACAATAATTTTGCAAAATCTGCGAATTTTAAAGATTTGTTTTAATTTCTTTTTAATTAAAGAAGAATTTCTCAAAATCAATTGTGTCCTGATGATGACTTTCGTTTCCAGATTTTTTTTTGTGTATAAAATTAAAATTCAGTACAATTTAAAAACAAAAATAATTTCGTACATTTCAAGTTGAATTCCGAAAACCCTCTCTTGTTTCTTGATGTAACAATCAATCCGTTTGCATCCCTTTCTGATGTGAACTTCTGTGGAAACCTAGGTTATATATGCCGTCATCATTACTAAGAGAAATCAAATGCCCCTTTATTTCTATTTATGTTAAAGTTTTTCTCTTTATAAATATCATAATTTTGAATCTACTTTATCATATTTGGTGCGTGGAACACACACACATACATATATACACTCATTGCCATAAAAATTTGCGCACCAAGAAATAATTGTGGGATTGTAACAAAACTTGGCATGAAGGTACATGTCGGCCAAATATGCAAATGATTAGAAATGCAGCGTGATTGCGCATTGCCACTAGAGGGCATTGAACTTCGTTCTCCTTGGAGTATAAAACAGGTAAGCAGAGCTTGTTTGAAAGTACTTAATCCTTTTCAAAGGAAACGCTAAGGTAGACATGCCGTTACGCCGCCATCGAAGACAATATGAGCAGCTGTCAGAGTTCGAGAGGGGAATAATCATCGGAATGATGGAAGCTGGGTGGTCAGCTCGGCGAGTAGCTCGTCAAGTAGGCCGTTCTGATTTTACTGTAAGGAGGTGTTGGGACCAGTGGACAGAAGAGACGTCATTTACACGGCGACCAGGCTCAGGACGCCCTCGACAGACCAGTCGTCGAGAAGACCGTCACATCATACGAAACGCAGGCGTAGAGCCAATTGCCTCATTGGCCGCTATCCAGACGCAGGCAGCATCTTCACTACGGGCCAATGTGTCTTCCCGAACCATCGCAAGGCGCCTGGCTGAAGGACATCTGGTATCGCGGAGCCCATTACGTGTACTGCCAATGACACCCATCCACCGACGCCTCCGATTGGAGTGGTGTCGCGCACGACGGGATTGGACTGCAACGGAATGGAACCAGGTCGTCTTCGGCGACGAATCTAGATTCAATTTGAGCAGTGATGACAATCGTGTTCGTGTGTGGAGGCCACGTGGTGAATGCCTCAATCCTGCCTACGCTTTACAGCGACATACCGCTCCCACAGCTGGTGTGATGGCATGGGGTGCCATTGCTTAGGATACACGGTCACCCCTAATATTGATCCATGGCAGAATGACATCCTTCAGCCACATGTGATGCCACTCATGGCAGGGGTCCCAGGAGCCATTTTTCAACAATGCTCGGCCATACACAGCAAGGATGTCACAAGACTGCCTCCGCCACAATACCACCCTTCCCTGGCCAGCTCGAGCCCCAGATTTTTCACCAATCGAGCAAATTGGACACCCTACGAGTTTGGTCGAAATAGAGGCACGCTACTGTGGTACGAGATGTCTTAGAACATCATACGGAACTTGTATGCCTCAATACCCGCTCGTATCGCATCGTGCATTCGCGCTAGAGGGGGTCCAATAGAGTACTAAAACTACCGTTCATTTGTACTTTTATCTGCAATAAATGATCCCTTTTCTTTGATTTTCTAATTAATTACTTATATCAAAGTAGTACTTATATGTGTAAAATTTCGTTTCATTTTGAAGACTTTTTCTTGGTGCACACATTTTTATGACAATGAGTGTATATGGAAAATCTTGTTTTAAATCATGCGTGTTTCTTAAACGTACAATGCAGATTTTTATTTTTTCCCTACCACGATTTTATATTGCAAAGAAAAGAAAGAACTTTAAAAATATTTTATGCATATACATAGCAATGTAGGAATTTTTGCTTTACTTTACATAAAATGTAAGGTTAACCTGATCACCCGAAAGTTCTGGTGGCAGTGGCACAAGTAAACCCTCCTCCCGTATAAACCCGTTATGGACCAGCGATTTTATGTTTGCATCGTGTATATTTAGGAATTTTAATTACTTTCCTTTAGAGCAAGAGGTTGATGCTAATATTTTGTTCAAACATCAAAATAAAATATAACACGTTTTCCCTCCTCCTTTTTTAAACGTTAGTTGCACTGCGTGCATCTAGCGTGAAAAAATTAGGTGCACAATTTTATTTTCATGTGCACAGTGCACCCGGGTATTTCGAGCCCTGATATAACTGATATGTTCTTCTGGTAAAAACCTCCAGTCGGGTTGAGCCTTCTTGTAAATAAAGTGATAGGTTTTATCTAAAGATTTTCTTACTATGCAAAAAACCTACACCAACCAAAATTATTAGATGAATTTTTCGCGGAGAATAGCATCCTATGGGAAAACTAAACCAGTTTTAAGAAATGGGGGAAAAAGTTTTAATACAATGAATTTTAAAAACATCGATGTTTTGGGGGCGATGTATTATCAACATCGATGTTTTAATTTTGAACATCGATGTTTTGCCATCGATGTCGCATCCCTAGTACCAACCAATCGGGCTAATGCAGCCCTCATAACTCTAATGATGTTTAAAATATTCAAATTAAAATAATTATCAGTTCCATTTGACCATAAAACATTCGTTTTAAATTATTTTGCCCTGACGTGGTAGAAATATAAGCATTTAAAAGATACTGTACTCCAAAAAAAAAAAAACCATTAAACACGCTCTTGAATATTGTTAGAGCTAGTTCGTCTGGTTAAAATTAAGACTAAATAGACAACATAAAGTCAATTAAATTCTTCAAACGCACATATATTATACATCAAACTCTTCCAAGCAACATAGTAAGAACTCAAATATTGAGTATTTGTGATATCTAGTATATTAGAGGAAACTTACACGGTTTATGAAAAGGCAAATTCAAGTCTTTTCAAAATCCTCCACAAAAATTTAAGACTCATTTTGTAAATGTCTGAGCATCTATTTAAGACACTACAAACTGATACGGGAAAAATAAAATGCCAAAATACTTTTATTAATCGATAGTTTCAAACAGAATAGGAATAGAACAAATTTGTTTATAAATTACTTCACACTTAATAAACAGCGGCTTTACATTGCAAAATTAGTTGCATATAATGGCACAAAAAGTGTAGTTATAGACTAAAACAATGTAAAATTTAAAATACCTCAGCAGCATGTAAAAAAGTATGATAAGAGAAGAAGAAAACAAATTATTCAGATATTTAGTTGGCACACGAAAATGCAGCAATGGAATTGTAAAGGTTTAGGTAAAGTTACACTTTGGTTTTAACTGACCATTGAAATAAAGTTTTGATAAATTTCATCCATTTCCACAACACAACATGATATTTGATAGATTCCTAATGCAGCAGCTTAGAATAGTGGTGGAGGGGATCATTGGCTTACTTTTATTTTTCTGTGTCAACACTCACTTATCACTCATCAACATCTCTTTTGTGTGGATATGCAAATGTTTTCTTAAGCTTGAACTACTGTAAAGTGTTTGTTGCAGATTTCACACTCGTGTAGCTTCTCTTTAGTGTGGATACGCAAATGGTCTCTCATGTTCGAACTTCGTGAAAAGCGTTTGTTGCAGATTTCACACTCATGTGGCTTCTCTTTTGTGTGGATATGCAAATGTTTTCTTAAGCTTGAACTACTGTAAAGTGTTTGTTGCAGATTTCACACTCGTGTAGCTTCTCTTTAGTGTGGATACGCAAATGGTCTCTCATGTTCGAACTTCGTGAAAAGCGTTTGTTGCAGATTTCACACTCATGTGGCTTCTCTTTTGTGTGGATATGCAAATGTTTTCTTAAGCTTGAACTACTGTAAAGTGTTTGTTGCAGATTTCACACTCGTGTAGCTTCTCTTTAGTGTGGATACGCAAATGGTCTCTCATGTTCGAACTTCGTGAAAAGCGTTTGTTGCAGATTTCACACTCATGTGGCTTCTCTTTAGTGTGGATAAGCAAATGTCTTCTCAAGTTCGACACTTGCGAAAAGCGTTTGTGGCAAATTTCACACTCATGTGGTTTCTCTTTAGTGTGGATAAGCAAATGTTTTCTTAAGCTTGCAACTACTCTAAAGCGTTTGTTGCATATTTCACACTCGTATGGCTTCTCTTTAGTGTGGATACGCAAATGGTCTCTCATGTTCGAACTTCGTGAAAAGAGTTTGTTGCAGATTTCACACTCATGTGGCTTCTCTTTAGTGTGGATACGCAAATGTCTTCTAAAGTTCGACACTAGCGAAAAGCGTTTGTGGCAAATTTCACACTCATATGGCTTCTCTTTAGTGTGAATTCGCATATGTGCTCTTAAGTGCGAATTTTTCGAAAAGCGGTGGTTGCAGATTTCACACTCATATGGCTTCTCTTTAGTGTGGATACGCAAATGAACAATACAGTTGGATTTGCGTAAAAAGCGTTTGTTGCATATTTCACACTCGTATGGTTTATCATTGGTATGTGTTCTCATATGTGTACGCATATGTCTGTTATAGTTATTACGGGAAATGCGTGTGTTGCATATTTCACATTCGTATGACTTCTCATTGGTATGTGTACGTATATGGTTTCTATAGGTGAAACTCCGCGAAAAGCGTTTGTTGCAGATTTCACACTCGTATGGCTTCTCTTTAGTGTGGATACGCAAATGTCTTCTGAAGTCCGGTTTGCGTGAAAAGCGTGTGTTGCATACTTCACATTCGTATGGCTTCTCTCCAGTGTGGGCATGCATATGTCTTCTTAAGATCGAATTTAGCGAAAAGCGTTTGTTGCAGATTTCACACTCATGTGGCTTCTCTTTAGTGTGGATACGCAAATGTCTTCTGAAGTTCGACACTTGCAAAAAGCGTTCGTGGCAAATTTCACACTCATATGGCTTCTCTTTAGTGTGAATTCGCAAATGTTTTCTTAAGTTCGAATTTTCCGAAAAGCGGTGGTTGCAGATTTCACACTCGTATGGCTTCTCTCCAGTGTGGACACGCAAATGTCTTCTGAAGAGCTGATTACGCAAAAAGCGTTTGCTGCATATTTCACACTCGTAAGGCTTCTCTTTGGTTTGGTTAAGTACATGTAATTCCAAGACTCCAACGCTTGAATTTCTTTCGTTACACATTTTACAAATATCTCAATATTTACACATCTCACCTGAATTGATGCGACTATGTGCTTTCAAATGACCCCTCTTAAAAATGACTTCTTATATATTTCGCACTCTTAAGGTCTTTCATCATTGTAAAATTGTATGTGTTGTCAGAAATTCTGTTTATTTCCAAGCACTTTATATTTGAAACAGTACAGTGGAGTTTTTGTCTTCCATTGTGGAGTCCTCGATGCAGTATCAGAGCTGTTTCTTTAATGAGCAGTTCTCCTTATTTTGGAATTTGCATACGTAACTTGCACCCAAGGAACTTTTTCTCTGCTTTTCTGACATTGATGCTTTATTGGAACAGTCGGATTTTATGAAGATTTGTGTCGGTTGGGGGAGCTTTCGAAAAGTTGATGCGTTTACTTTCGATAAATATAAGTATGCTATCGTTTGTGCTGGATACAATTCGAATTGATATGAAAGGTTTCACTGCAAATTGTGCATCTTTCCCTTCGGGATTCCTACATGCTGTATTGGTAGGTATTTCCTTTCAAGCGCTCGGTTGTCTTGCATGGACACACAAGGTTGTGCCCCAGAATTGACTTTTGGGATTCTCGTGTTTGATTCGTTACTGGAACTACCAGTGCTGGTTGATTGAATCCTGTAAATGAATTATTTTTTCCTAAACTCTTGGTATCATCCGGCTTTCTACAGGTGGTTCCACTGTTTATTGTAGAACTTATCAGCTACTTGATTAGTCGATTATGAAATTTTTATCGGACATCTTATAGCCCTTGCGATGAATGCTGTGTCTTCACATTGGAATGTGGGACTTCAGGGTGTCCATGCACAGCAGAACTAGCATCAGATGCAGGAATTGTTCTTTTATATCTTACAGCCTCAGTACGAACTAGGTCCACTGTGTAACAATGCTTTTACGTGCCTTCTAAAGAATTGACTGTTTTCTGTTGGCGTTAAGTGGATTTCGAACACAAAGGGATCACGAGATCACACCAGTGACAAATATCACATGGAATAACATTTTTGAAAACTTTATTCACTTGTTATCTGTTTTCTGACGATTTAATATAACTTGTGATACAGCTAAGAAACCTGGAATAAAAATGATAAAATGTCAACTAGGTTAAAAACAGTAACTTACAGTAAAATCACAAGCACCGTAGTAAAGTAACGTTTGAAGGAAACAAATACTAACTTTTCGTTTATTAAATGTATCTTTTATTTCAAATGAAAGTCCTTTAAATGTACAGTCGCGGAAAAAGAAAACCAGAACCACTTCCTTTATTTCAAGCACTATTCATACTAGAACAATTTCAAAGGTATCATTCAAATTGGAATACCGTCCTCATCAAATTCAAATCCAAAAAGGTTGCATAAAGGGACGTCTTCGTATCAGATTTTGCAGAAGTAACAAAATTTCTATAGGAAACACAGCGTTTCGATGCCATAATCAGATTCTACATTTTTAAATTAGTGTAAATATAAAGTTTCATGACATAACTATAAATATATCCTGAGATATTCAACGTTAAAGTTAGTTTCAATTTCATGGATCATCTGCACACAGAAAGACGCTAATCGTAGATCGAGATTAATTGTAGTTATAGCTACTCGAATTCCACATTTGAACACTATTTCAAACATACTTTTTAGCAATACCAGAATTATTACATTTACTATGCAAGTGCAAATGATCCGAGAACTATTATCCGAGGTTTGTTGGGCTTTTTATGAACTTTTGGTTTGTCCCTAAAATCTCAATACTGAGGAAAATTTAGTGTAGCTCAAAAACTAACTATCGGAAAGAGCTGAAATGTTGCAAGGACATACTAGAAGCACTTATGAAGATTCCCATAAAAAATATAATAAGGTTGCAATTCATAATTTTTTTTAACATTAATTTAATAATTATTGCATACTAAAAACTACTTTGAAAATAAAATATTAGATTCATTGTCTTTGGGGTGTTTAACAGTAACATGATACAAAATAACAGTGCTACAGAAATATTATTTAGGAAGATATCTATAAAAGTTTAAGAAAATGATTTAACATTAGGAGTTTCAATCTTTCTGTTCTCATCACTTCGAAATGTCAATACCTAATGACATAAAATTTGGTATCAGAAGTTAAATTGTGATAGATTTGAAATTATGTGTCAAAACAGGGGGTTCTTATTAGAAATTATGAAGTTGATGCTCAATGTACTATAAAGTACTCAAAGCTCAATGTACTATTCAAATTTTATGAATTTGAATTATTAGAAGATGTTAAATCCTGTCAAACGCCGTTTTTGAGCTCTACTGTTAAAATTGCTCAAATAAAAAGTGGTGTTCAGGTTTTTTTTTTTTTTTTTTTTGCGACTGTACAAAATTACAAAGGTATAAATACTGTTTAAGAAATGTTGAAAGAAGCTGAAGAATGAAACTTTTCAACTATAATAAAAATATTAAAATATTACAAAAAAAAATTCTTTGGATTGCCATAAGAGAATAGGATGTATTGGTTAAGGGGATCAATAGGTTATTTTTATTTTGCTGTGCCAACACACACTCTCTCTCTCTCTTATCACTCATCAACAAATTCAAAAATACCACATTATTTTACACACACCTAAAATGTTCTTAACCTTCCAAGTGTTTCAACGCGATATCTCTTCCACCTAGATCTGGTCAATTTAAATAATGACGATGTATCTAGCTAAGAAAAACTTTCATTCCCAACTCCTTGACTAGAATCCTATTTAGAGGAATCTGGTTTCGTCTTGAGGCCGTGAAAACAGAGTCAATATTTTAGAAAACAATGTTCTAGGAAGAAAGGTTTTCTACTACGATTCATTACGCTACTCAAATGTTAAAACTGTATTCTGTAGTTCAAACTTTCCGAAAACCTTTTCATGCACAGTTTAGATATCAATGGATTGCCGTAAAAGAGCTGGCGTTTATATGTTGTGCGCTTTGCAAAAAGCGGTTCAAACCGATTTCACACTTCTATGGCTACTCTAGTGAAGATAAGTATGTCTTCGTAAGTACGAAGGCAGTGAAAAGAGTTTGATCACTTTTCATACACGAACAGCTCCTCTTTAGTGTGAACAAGCACATGTTTTGGTCTATACCAATTTTCCGGAAAGGAACAGATTTCACACACATACGGTTTCTGTTCAGTTTGGATTAGCATTCCTAAGTTTGAACTTTGTGCAAGCGTTTTTAGCATATACCGATACTCTTCTTTAGTGTGGATTCACACATGTCATTCTAAGTTGGAATTGACGTTTGGGGTTTTCGAATTTTATTCGTTACTCTAACTACCGGATTCAGAAAAGATCTTTGCAGGCTGTGGGACGTTTTCAATATTTGGTGGATTTCGCTAAGAGAATGCAGTTTCACCCTAAGCATATTTTGCAGTGGACTTTTGAGACACCAACTAATACCTTGGTATGAAGCATGTCTACAGCTCTCTTGATGTCAAATCGGGTCTCTAGTGGTGGTCAAATAGCTTATATTAGATTACCGAACTTCCCTCCAATCTGCTTTATTTGTATTGGGTCACCTGGAAAGTTCTGTGTGTTTTCAAATCAAAGCTAGCTTTGTTATTATTTTGCTAACGCTGATACGGAGTGACCTTGATTGAAGCAGATGCTTAAATTCGGTCTTTTCTGTTTACATTGCATAATTATAGCATGTGTTGTGGCATAATTTTTGTTTCACTGCAGAGCTAAGAATGAAGAACCAGACATTTCATTTTTGTCATATTCTACTCTTTTATTTTAAGATAGGAAGAAATGCTAGTCAGACAGCTCGTAAAAAGTGTGCTGTATATGGACATGGTGCGGCTTTCTGAGGCCACATTTTGAAGGTGGTTTGTTAAATTTAAGCGTGTAAATTTCAGACTCGAAGATGCTCGTTTAACATCGAGAGGGGGAATGCATCCCAAAAAAGTAAAGCTTTGAGTATGGTGGGACTACAAAGGAATTGTTTATTATGAATTGTTGCCACAAAATCAGACAGTAAATTCCGAAAAATACTGTTCTCAAATGGCAGTATTAAAAGCAGAAATCAAAGCTAAAGCCACGTCCACACCGGAGAAGCAGAGCAAAACATGGATGATTGATTAACCCCGGAGACAAGTTTGATTGGCAGCTCGTTCAGTGTAGACGGTGAATGAAAAGTTTAAGCACCAGCAAAATGATCCGCTTCTTGTCGGTACATCAATAGGAAGAAAGTGCTTGAGCTCGCTCTATTTGGACGGCGTTTTTTCGTTCCCTTGCTCGACGTTAAATCAATCACCGGGGTCATCGTTAAGAAACGGGTCGGGGATAGGAACATAGCAATATTTATATTTCTTCGGATTTTAAAGTGATGCTATTATTTAAGTAGTCTATTTGAAAGCATTGGTTTTTTTTTGCTATACACAGTTGACGATTAAAACTTAGTTGTGAAAATGTAATCTGCCCATATTAGTGTCAAAATTGACGAGTCCATCCATGTGTATTTAGATGGTCTATATTAGTGGTCTTGGGGAACTTTGCACGTCTAAATCTCTGCTATTATAAAATGAAGTGTCCGACCTCCACTACGCAATGTCCGGACGAATCTATTGCACTTACAATAATGAAATTTGGCACACGGGTAGTCCGAAGTTTTTGCAATTTTTGTGTCCAGCCTGAATTTTAAAATTTAATCTAAAACATTTAAAAAATAATTTATTGGAATTTAATTATTATTGTTTTTTTTGGAATAACAGTTGAATAAAAAGTTAGCAGATTCTAAATGTAGTTCTTCCGTTTTCATTTTGCGGAGAAAGATTTCTCAGCAGACTAAAAAAACAAATAAAGTTTAAACTTTAGTTACGCAGTTCTTTTTTTTTTTATCTCCTTGATCGTAAAAGATAGAGTACAATTTTCAACGGATTTGAAATCTGCGGAAAATTTCACATTAGATCTATACCTAAAAACATGATTTTCGATAAATGAATAATTTTAAATTGAAACTTATATTTTTTCCAACACGAACGTCACTTTCTGTGAAGAATGATTTTCGTTTGATTCGAGATATCACAGATTTCATTTCCTACGCTCAAACCATTTTCACAGCGAAGAAAAGCAAAACAAATAAATAAATTCAAACGACATATTTCAGACAGAAATGAATGAAATCCGCAATTATTTTTGTTACAAATGAATAGGTAAATTATTTTTTAACTTCAAATATTCAAAAATGAAATAATCCACTTTCGATTATAACAGATTACGATTTTCAATACATTCTCAATGCTACTCTTATATGGAGATTTAATGTTGAATTAAATTCAAAATAAATCAAATGCGATACTATTTTGTCTACTTAATAAGTAAACTATCGCTTTCGCTAAAGAAATTCAAGAATTTGTAATAATCAACTTCGATGATAACAGATGGCGATTTTCAATACATTCGCAACGCTCCTTCAATATTTAACGATCACTGTTTACGATCTGTCAGCGACTGACATTCTAGAAGGGGGTCCTCCTTTTGTTCGACCCTATTGACCTTCAGTCGTAAATGCCACTCAAGGCTCTATCACACAAGTTAGGTAATTAGGTAAGAGGGGTCGGACATGCATGTGGCCGTGATTCGCTACATGATGCCTTACTGATGATACCCTTTTCTCGTGGGAAAATTTAAGACTTGCTGCCAATACACTGCGAGCAACGTGAAGTATCCTGTTCCAATTGAAACGGTCCGTTTTGGAATCCATTATTTCGATAGAACGTAGCGCATTTCAAAATTGAAACGGAGGGGAAAAAAATAAGGAATTTTTGAGTAGCACATAAAAAATAAGGAGTTTTAAGAGTGCTTAAAAACGAAAATCCATTTTAAGGAGTTCTTAAGGAGCGTGCGAACCCTGTAAGCTCCATAAGCAACTCGCATACATCGAGACGCAAGTGGTGGTCAAAAAACCGATGGAAGATGGAGCAAAGTCGGGCAAGATTGAGCACGTTACTGCTATACCTGGTATCAGGAAAAAAAATCCTTTAAAAAACCCCCCTGCAGGTTTCTTGCATGAATTTCGGACAACATTTCTGCAGGAAACCTGTAGTTTTTGAGGTTGCCACGATTATGAATGACTGGTGGCGCCATCTAGTGGTAGAAAGAGCAAACACATTTTTTTTTATTAAAAAAAAGAATGTCGTGGTAATTTTTAATTAATGTCGTCCTAGAGCAACACAACGGGTTATTGACGACGGTCAGGGATCAATCGCTTAAGGGAAAGATCCAAGGACAACACCTCGTAATTTTGAATCACGGTCTGATGATGGGACTCGAACCCGGAAACAAGGGATCTGGAGTTCAATGTGCTATCCATTAGACCGTAAGGGACATATCCAAAAGTGGTAAATTAATGTGCGTTTGCTTGTTCTCTGTCTTGGACTTCAGCTTTTTTTTTTTCCACTAGGAATGCATTGAAAATGGTTTAAATTTTGTTTGGAGGGATTTAATGCTTTTTCAAACATAAAATTCTGCATAATATAACAGGGTTCCCACTCTTTTTTTATAACTAAAAATAAGGACTTTCTAAGCACTTTCTAAGACAAAATAAGGACTTTATAAGGATTTACATAAAACATTATAGAAACCGTATTACACAATGTAATACCTAACTTTCGACCAAATGGGGATGCTCTTACAAATTAGATAATCTTATAAGAACAGTAGTATGTAAAAAATTTAATATTCAAGTCTATTTTCTAAAAATTATACACAAAAAGCCACACAAAAATGAGATTTTTCAAAAAAAGCAGTCTGATTTTTACATACTTCAGCTGTTAATATGTGGGCATTTACGTGTGCACGTATCTATACTATTATAAAAGGAAGTGTTTATCTGTCTATTTGTTTGTTTCCTGCCCGCAAAGTCCTGACGAATCTATGGCACTTACAGTAATGAGATTTGGCACACAGGTACTCCGAATTTTTTCCAATTTTACGGTCGAGGCAAAATTTAAAATTCAATCTAGAACATTTAAAATGAATTAAATAGTTTTTTTCACCATTCTTCATTTTACTGCTGTAAATCAGAGTAATAAAGAAATATCAAAATTTAGACTTCTTGCTCTCACGTGTCCGCTTGACGTCAGCCTTTGGAACAATGCCAAGTTTTTTTCATCTCCAAGGAGAGAACACATTCGAATGACCTTTATTTGTTTCGAGATTCATTCATAAATTAAAATTAGTGGCAAACTATAAATTTACTAAAAGTATGTAAAAGGATTGCAAGTTGCATACGTCAGAGTCACATTTGACTGGATCGATAACCGAATGAGTTTCTAAGAAAATATTTTCACGTGAACCAAAACAGATCGTAAGAGTTATGCAAAAAAACTTTGATAAATTTATAAAAAGGTTAAAAAAATAAAATGCAACTTTATTGAATAGATATTCAACTAGTTGCCACATTCCCAGCCTAAGCCATTCGGTGTATTGCCACATAATTTTGAACCACGGTCACATGACGAGACATCTGAGCTGGTGCCCTACTCTCCAAACTTCTATAACAATTAAAGGTGAGGACTTTCGGCCACGACAGATTTAAAGTACACCAGCCGCTTCTACACGATATGCTTACAAACATCATTTTGATGAAACAAAATTAATTAGAAAATAATCATCTTAGCTGACAATGGAAACAGATTGGGCATGGCATAACAAAAGAAAGTGAAATTCAAGCACAGTCGGCCATTGAGTATTTGTCACCCGGATACAAAGAGAAAAAAATTATAAAACATAGAAAAATTACTTTCGTTTTTGGTCAGCGGTTCAATGAGAGACCGAAATTTCCAGTTTTCGAACGACTTTTCCTGATTATTGAAATTCATCGACTATTCTCGGTTCTCCAGCACTGTGGTTTACGTTTTTGTGATCTTTTCCTCCAATTTTTTTTTTTTAACGAGTGGGTTGGTTTTCTTTTGGAACTGACAACCGATTGCTTCAAATTTTCAAAGCAGAATCACCACCGAAAATCTCCAATTTTTATTTTTATTTTCTGGGATAGTTGTTACAAAGAATTAAAAGCATAAAAAAAGCTAGATAAAAAAAAAATTACCACTCAGATAGCAGTTTTTATTAAAATAAATTCTTTTTACATTGTTTTCGATTCACGTACAAACTTAATAATACAATTCCCCATAGTTATAATAAATTTTTAAAACACTGCATTCTCGGGTAACTGAATGAAACAAAATTAAGTAACATTGGCTGATTGTATTCTAGTTTCCTCTATCAGGGCAACTATTGGTTACACACACATCACATAGCTCAGAAATACATAACAAGAGCAAGTGGACTGTATAAAACTTTATTATTCTCCACACACATTGAGAATACAACACACGGCACGGGCGTGGCCGCAACGGAATATACAAAAATAGGACCAGCGCCATCTATCGGCGATATTCATCAGTACGGAGGGAAAGCATGCGTAAACATTCTCCCCCCGTTGAAATGTAAGAGACATTCAACAAAAACTACAAAAAAGATTACAAGTTTTAAAAAGACAATAATACAAACACAGTACACAAATAAATTATTTCAATCTGGCATGGGTAATACACACACGCGGGAGATAGCTCGTTTGTACACACCATATTGTGTTTTCACTTTCACGACCCTTACCAAGTTATCATTACCACGGTACAGTTCTATTACTCTTCCCAAAGGCCACTTGAAGGTAGGCATGTTGTCCTCTACGAGGACGACCAAGTCGCCGACCTTCACGTTGTCCTTTTTAAATAACCATTTGTTACGTTGTTGTAACTCACTTAAGTAGTTACGATGCTATTTATTCCACACGAGTTGTACTAGACGGGTCATCCTTTGCCACCTTTTTAAGGCATTTTCGTTCCCTTTAGTTAAATCAGGTTCAACGATAGAATTAATTGATCTGCCTATGAGAAAGTGAGCAGGAGTTAATGCACTTAAATCATCTTCATTGCTCGATAAAGGGCACAAGGGTCTGGAATTTAGAACTCCCTCAATTTGAACACTTACGGTCAAAAGTTCCTCGTACGTCAAATTTGCTCCGCTCACGACTCTTTTAAAATGGTACTTCACAGATTTTACTGCAGCTTCCCACAAGCCACCGAAGGAAGGAGCTCTCGGAGGGATGAATTTCCATTCAATTCCTTCAGCAGATAAAAAGCCTGCTAGCTGCTCGTCTGGCTCTTTAACCAGTTTCAAGAGCCTCTTGATTTCCTGATTAGCTCCTACAAAATTCCTGCCATTGTCCGAGTACAATTTGGCACATTTGCCTCTACGGCTAAAAAATCTCTTTAGGGTAGCAATAAATGCCTCAGATGTGAGGTCCGACACAATTTCTACATGAACAGCTTTAGTAACAAAACACACAAATATACATATGTAGATCTTATGCAGGACACCCTTTCTTTGGTTACGATATCTGACCATAAATGGTCCACAAAAATCTACACCAGAGCAGTTAAAGGGATAATCGGGAACTACTCTGTCCCGGGGAAGATTACCCATTAACTGTGACATCACATTTGGTCTAGTTTTAAAACATATAATACACTCATGTACAATTTTTCTGCACAGAGAACGACCATTCAAAGGCCAAAACTTTTCTCTTACACAGTGCAGAAGTGTAGATGCACCAATATGAAGGTTTTTCTTATGGAAATACACAATTATTTGGTTTGTCACCTTATGATTACTAGGCAAGATTGCAGGGTATTTGTTATCATATGGTAGATTTGAATTACCCAGGCGTCCACCTACCCGCACTACACCATCACTATCAAGAAAAGGATTTAAATTCCTTAACTTACTGTTAGGTAGGACGCTTTTCTGGCGTTGGAGGTTCCTAATCTCAGTAGAAAAAACCTCCTTTTGGACCATTCGGATCAAGCATTTTTCAGCTTGGTCCAACTCTGAGGCACCAAGCGGGCCAGACACTATCACATTGCACTGTTTCACATTATTTACAAATCTTAATACATAACTAAATACACGAAGAACATTCACGTAATTATTACTCCTGCACAATAAATCAGATAATAAAGATAATTCACATGTAGATATACAAACATTAAACACAGCCATATCAGACTCCAAATTCGTTTTTAGTTCACATGAGAACTCTGAATCATTCATAAGTGTTGAATTGGGTTGCTCACTGGATGTCTCACCTCGTTGAAGGAATGGCGGGCCATTCCACCACAATTCCAGCTCTGGAAGGTCACGAGGGCCTAACCCACGCGAAATCACATCCGCAGGATTCAGAGCTGATGGCACATGATTCCACTGACAGTTTTCAGTCAGCCGTTGCACTTTAGACACGCGGTTGGCGATGAAGGTCTTAAGACGGTTCGCAGGTGTGTTCAACCACCCAAGGGCGATCGTCGAGTCCGTATGTAGCACAACGTCGATCTCCAAACGTAGAGTAGCGCGAACTTTCTCCACTAGCTGAGCCAAGAGAACACAAGCGCAGAGTTCCAGCCGTGGAATGGAAATCACTCTAATGGGTGCCACGCGGGACTTGCTTGCCAAAATGGTAGTTCTCGCAGTATCAGTTCGATGGAAGCACTGTAGGTATACGACGGCTCCGTATGCTGCTTCGGATGCATCTGCAAAGCCTTGAAAGACGATTCTTAAACAACCGTCGGTCAATATGTATCTCTGAATTTTAAACTTCTCGATGCACTTCAAGGTTGTCACAAATTCGCTCCACTCTTCGGCGATTGGATCGGGAAGCACATCATCCCAATCTAGCTTCTGCTGCCATAGCCGCTGCAGAAGAATCTTGGCTTTCGTTATCACTGGGCCTAAGAAACCAAGGGGGTCATACAGCCTGGCGATCACACTTAGCACCTCACGCTTGGTGTATGACGGTCGACTAGAAATTGACACCTTGAAGACGAACTGATCTTGAACCGGCTTCCAGCTGATGCCCAACGTCTTCACAGAGAACTCCGTGTCAACAGTGAACGGATGTTCAACATCAGATGACAAAGAGCTGTTCAGCAATTCATGGGAATTGGAAGACCACTTGTGAAGAGTCATTCCGCACGACTGCAAGGCATCTTGCAGCTGTGATTGTAGTTCTCGGGCGGTCTCTAGGTCAGGCGCCCCAGTCACGATGTCGTCCATGTAGGTGTCGTGCAGCAGAACTTCAGAAGCCAGAGGAAATCTCGATTTCTCATCCTTGGCTAGCTGCTGCAGGGTCCTTATGGCAAGGAAGGGTGCATTTGACGTGCCATAAGTGACAGTTTTTAAACGGTAAGTTAAAACCTCCTTGTTGACACCAGTCTTCCACACTATTCTCTGAAGATCTCGTTGTTCTGGATCGATGAGGATCTGCCGATACATTTTTTGAATGTCGGTGGTGAAGGCAAACTTGTGTCTCCGAAACCGCGTAACTGTTTCGAAGATGTCCTCAGTGACTTCTCCCTTCATCAGAACGTCATTCAGACTCATGCCTGTTGTGGTAGGTGACGAGGCATTAAAGACAACTCTAAGCTTAGTTGTCAGTTTATCAGGGCGTAGAACGCCATGATGGGGTATGTAGTAGTGTATGGGTGGTTCACTTGACTCAATAACCTTCTCCATATGACCCAATTCTTCATATTCCCTCAAAAAATCCGTATACAACGACAAATACTCGGAATCCCTAGACAAGCGCTTCCACAACGAATTAAGCCGCCTCACAGCAATCTCTTTAGAATTTCTTAAACACAACGGATCTTTACTCAAGGGCATTGCTACTACATATCTACCCTCCTCATCTCTTCTATGGGTACGAACGAAGTCATCCTCACACAACGATGCCTCTGTATTCCCTGTCCGCTCCATATCAACGTTTTCGATTTCCCAAAATTGCTTCAATGTTTTATTTAGGTCATCATCAAGAATTAACCCACAATGAACGCGATTATCCGCTACCTGATCAACACTCCCACTTGCAACGTAACCAAACACCGTATTCTGCAACAATAACTGCGAATCTTGGGCATAGATTTGTCCAGGCCTCAACAATTCATAAAAAAATCTCTGCACCCAGCAACATGTCAATTTTACCTGGGACATTGAAACTATGATCAGCTAATGAAACGAATTCTGATACGTCAACACACACATTAATTACCTTGCTTGGAATGAGATCGGTTATCTTGTTCACCACTAACATAGACAATTCTCTCTCGTAACTCTTATCCCTGTTCGTTACCGAAGTCCTCACACAATTATTAACAACCATTGTTGCGTCATTAACACACGAAACCACGGTATTTATTTTATCCATTTTTAATTGCAACCTTTCTGCACATGCCTTAGTGCACAGACAAGATTGGGACCCGACATCCAGAAGGCATCGCACTTCGATCCACTCTGAATACTTATTTTTGACTAGAGCTCGAACAGTACTCAACAACACAGTTTTGGTTTTGTTTTGCTCGAAACTTGTTGCGACTATTTGGGGTTGGGAAACTACCTCCGCCTCCCCTACCCTACCGCTCTGCCTCGGAAGAAACTGAGCAGGTGCATTTGTTTGTGAATTAGGGTTGCCGGAAACTGAGTCCCCTTCACGCGGAAAATGAATCAACTGATTGTGGGGTTGGCCACAGAAACAGTTTCTTACTGAACGGCATTCACGAAGTTGATGTGGCAAAAAGCAACGAAAGCACAGTTTATTCCGCTTTACCACATCCGCTCTTTCCCAAACTGACAGCCTCTTAAATTGGGGGCACGTGTAAAGAGGATGAACCACATTTTTACAACTAACACAATTTGCACTTTTTTCTTCAGACATGAATACTTTAGTTACATTCTTATCCTCACGCCAATTAGGATTTTTCTGCCATTTACTCGTATATCCTCGAAATCCTCTCGTTTCCCCTGCTACATTTCGACTGACTAACTCATTTCTGCATTTACCTCTCGATGATAAGTAAATGTCGCACTCCCGACCAAGCTGCTGAGGTTTGAAAAAGGTCTCGCCCTGTTTTACCCCAATGTGAGTCATTAATTCCCGATCAAGCGTTTCGAAAATCTTATCGGAAACCATGAGCTCGCACAGGGATTTGAATTCTGTTACCTTGCGCAACTGACAATAATAGTCAAACGATGCGCACAACCGAGAAGCAAACTGCACATAATTCTCAGATGGTAACTTCTGGGCCTTTTTAAAGTTGCTCAGGCATTCCTGGGGGGTGGGTTCAAATTCCTTCAACACTAAACCTTTTATTTTCTCGTAATTACCTAATTCCTCCTGACTCACATACACTAGCAAGTTATTTACCTTTTCGCCCAAAATATTCAAAAGAATCTCTGCTTTCAATTCGTTAGAAACTGATTTGGTTTGGAATGCCTTTTCCAACGAATGGAAAAACAGATTAAACGATTCTGCTTTAACAGGTACTGGAATGGTCAAGGTTTTAATGCTATTGATTAATCGTTCCAGATTAACAGTTGAGGGAGTCTGTTCAATGCCTTCGGTAGTTAGGGATGTGTTAACTAAATTTCTTTTCGCGTTCGCAATTTCTAGCTCCTTTTCTAATTGGGCTAATTTTAATCTCTCCAATTCTAATTTTGTTTCACTATTTAATTTATCCCTTTCATTTTCCAAGTAAACTTTCCTTTCTTCTAAAATATTATCAATAAGGCAACGCAGAAATTCACTATCATTTTTGTACACATCACTAGATTCAATTAACTTCTTAAGCTGTACAACTTTCGCATTGTCCGGTATCGTTAAGTCCAATTCTTCCGCAACCAAAATTAGCTCATCCTTTTTTAAATTCAATTTGACCGCCATTATTTAAATTAATTCCTACAACTGTTCATAAAATAAGACACATTCACCCTATACACCTCTAAATTTAAACTCAACAACTACTACCGAATAAAAGCACAACAATACAAAACGAAACAAGACTACCATATAACTAATTCAAAACTAATCCACAATTGAAAAACCAACTGCAATCACAATTTTTTCACTAAATAGCACAAAACTAATTCAACTTTTTTACCTCAAAGTTCGATATCCGAGTCACTAAATCACTTCAGATCACGTATTTGAAGGTATCACAATTCACTGAGGACGCAACGAAATCCGATGTTCCACATCACAACTTATGTAGAATCACACAATTCCGAATGAAAAATACTCAATCCACAGATCACTAAATTTCCTCACGGGTCGGAGGACCAAAAAATGGTTACACACACATCACATAGCTCAGAAATACATAACAAGAGCAAGTGGACTGTATAAAACTTTATTATTCTCCACACACATTGAGAATACAACACGCGGCACGGGCGTGGCCGCAACGGAATATACAAAAATAGGACCAGCGCCATCTATCGGCGATATTCATCAGTACGGAGGGAAAGCATGCGTAAACAACTATTTTGTGCATTGCGAGAGACACTCATAAGTCGAAAACAGACCGATTTTAATGGGTTTTCAAATTTTTAAAGTTTATTAACTCAGTCATTAAGATACGTACTCATCAAGAGTCGATCGGTGATTTGTATATCGCGCATCAAGCATTCTAGCAAGCCAGTTCCTGAATCATCATTAAAACCGTACTTGTAAGCAGTTTTATCGTCGATCAGCCGCTAAAAAGAGGTCGGAAATATTGTAAAAAAATATCGTCATTTAAAAACTGAATTTTGTTTTTAAAGGAAAATAAGCACTTTCTAAGGACTATTGATGCAAAATAAGCACTTCTAAGGGCCCTTTGAAATGGAAGGTCAAAATAAGCACTTTGTAAGCACCCGTGGGAGCCCTGTATAAAAACCTAGCACACATTATTGGTATGTGTGTAGGAATTTCCCGTCTTCACATTTCAATTAAGCATTGAAAATATTCTGAAAATGTTAACATCAAATTCATCACAGATTAGTTTTATAATTCCAAGATTTATGCAAATGATTAATTTTGTTGGGAGTTAATATAACAGACTAAATTAAGATATTTGGTAAGTTAGAAAATAGCACTATATGCGTTGTAATAAAGATTTTAATCGATGGTTGGCCAGCAGTATCTAATTCCAAGGTTACATTTTTTGGTGAGACTAAAAAATGAAATAAACAGCAATAAGTGCTGTTTTTTTACAATGGAAATTTTTACTTTTTTTTAAAGAAATTATTTACGATATATATATATATATATATATATAAATTTTAATTAAACATATTAGTTGATAATTGTTTTCTTGTGTGTAAGAAGGAAAAATGAAATTGGAAATGTTATAAACTTAATTTCAGAAAAACTGCAGTACTAATGAAGGTAATTGGTAATTTTAGTTAACGTCGTACTAGAGCAACACAACGGGCTATTGATCAGTCCCTAAAGGTACTAATGAAGAAAACTATTATTCCTTCAAAACCTCTGCATTTTCTCTGCGTAAAATCTGCACTTATCTAAGTGCCTTCAAAAAATCTGCATTCATCTTCAAAATGGATCTTTTTTTGAAGGAAAAATGCTAATTTTTTTTTACTGGGCGATTTTTTTTCTACTTTAACACTTAATGCACCCTAAACTAAAAGCCGCATCAGTAAAAAACTTTCTCCATCTTGTTCCCTGTACAATTTTAAACAAACCGTGTTAATCCAGTAACATTATGATCTGTACTTTCTCGGTAAAGCGTCTGAGAACAGAGTGAAAAAAACAAGCCCCTTTCCTCGCCAACTAAAAAAAAATTGTCTAAATGGCAATTGTTGCTACGCTAAATTTGATATCTGTAAAATATATTGTGTATGTAAATGTGCTGAGCGCCAGTAGAGGGCGTTTTAAACGCAGCGTATGTGTATTTCAAAGTTTCCGATTTCAATATAGCGGAACTGATGGAATTTCTGAAAAAAGAAATCAATTGCCGAGAAGCAGCGAGTTTGAATTGTACAAAGAATGTATAGTGGCAAGATTGTACGAAAGGCGAGCAACGCTGGAAGCCCAACACTAACTGCAAAACGAAAGCTCCTAGTGCATCAGCATTATCTACGATCGAAAACAAGTGCATATTTTGCAGTGGAGATCAAGTGAAATTAAAATGTTTGGCGATGGACGTCGAGAAAATGATGTTCTAAGGCGGACTGGAAGATGTTTCTTGGGTTTTGGCTGTCGACATTTAGCAATCCACTGCAAAACAAACACTTCTGCACGTTTTGCTATGGAAGACATCACGAAAGTTTGTGTGTGAAACCCGCTGTTTCAACTGCGATTGAGAATATTCTTCCCAAAACAGAACAATCGACTGAAATCTCGCAGAATTCTGCTCACATGAACAGAAAATATGATGCCTAGTATTTAACTTTAGATTTAATCCCTGAAAAGAGCACTATGTTCAGAATTGCCTGGATGATCCAGCCAATTATTAGAAAAAAAATAATTATATCATCTAGGAAACTTTCTGCTAAGTCACTGGGATCGCAATATCTGATTCATAATAAGTTGAAATGTAGTATAGATGCACTTGAAAGTCCACAAATGGCACGATTTTCATTGTTATTTGGATGTCAAATCATGTGATCATCCCCGACCACTGGATTGGGTCCTAACCACCAAGACTTCCCCACCTTTAAGCAACTCCAGAAGACACCTAGCTATCTTACAAGCATCGTCATTCCGGAGATAAGAGTTCCTGCTCAGAATCTTCAGCTACGGGAACATTCGGCTGTTTTTTTTGTGTCAATTTTCGGCTATCTTCCCGACAGTGGAATTTTCCAATAGCCTTTCAAGATGTCCAAATTTGTTAAATATTTTGCCGCACCTGTCTTGAAACGAATTTGTTCGGAATACTGCATTGGAAAAGGCGATACTTGACATTCAGCATTCAGTCCTCTACAGTCACAGCATAAAATAATAGTTCCATCTTTCTTGGCAACATATACAACAGAATTAACTACTTCTGCCGTCAATGGTTCAATCAATCTCTTTCCAACAGTTCTGCTACTTGTTTCTCCAACTTTGTTAATGTGAGGCTGTTTCCTCTTAACCTCTGCCTTCAAATTAATTTCATGATATCCCACTCGGGCTCATTCAAGTTCACCATCAAAGACCGGTTGGACCAACCAATTAGTAATAACTTTCTTTTCAAGAAACAGGACATACAACACAGTTCAAACAAAAATCATATTTAAGCAAATATCGTTGTTATACAATCATCACTTCTTGAAACGCAAACAGGAAAACATTTCTGCACCTGTTTGTGAATTGAATGTTTCTGCAAGGACCATTAAATCCAAACTTAATACAATGGTATGATTTCTTGGTTATCCAAAAAATAACGGGCATCACTCCATCACAATAATTCAGTGTCTCTAAGTTCAAATGGCCCAAAGATATTTAACTCATAGCTAAGCCTGGGCGATTTATCGATACATCGTGGAAAACCGGCGTGAGGTCGGCATCGTCACATTGGTTTCGTGATTTTCACGATGACCATGTATCGGCATATCGCGGTTTTTCCCGATGTCACGCAGCTAATCCCAGAGCACAAGTATCACGATGTTGATGTTTTCATAGCGCATGCGTGATATCGCGGTTCATCCCGATGTCACGCAGCCTATCCCAGAGCACAAATATTACGATGCAGATGTTTTTACAGCACATGCGCGATATCGCGGTTTTTCACGATGTCACACAGCCAATCCCAGAGCACAAATATTACGATGCAGATGTTTTTATAGCGCATGCGCGATATCGCTGTTTTTCCCGATGTCACGCAGCCAATCCCAGAGCACAAATATCACGATGTCGATGCTATTGCGCAGAGCCAATGATTTTGATGTTTTCTTACTGCTTGTACGATATCTGAGTTGGCTAAACAGAATTTCCAGCGGAAATTTCTTGTTTTTTAGCATCATTAGGTGAAATTTGGGTTTTGGTTTAGACCGACACGATTCCGATGTGTAATTCTGAGCATGTGCGACCCACCACGGTACTTAATCGATGCCGCGATGAAAGGCCTACTAATGAGAATTTTTTTGATGATTAATTTTGCGATTTCTGCGCTGATTCTTTTCGGGAATAAGGTGACACATATAAAGATTGAAATTTAAAGTTTGAAACTGCGAGAGAGCGAATAATTCTACTCTACTTGCTGAATTTATATAGGTAAGCTTAATATGACGTTTTTTTAAATAAGTTAATGTTCTTTTTTCCTTAAAAGTACGTAAGAACAAAATAATTTTGCAAAATTGTGTATAGGTTTGTTTTTATTTCTTTTCAACTAATGAGGAATTTCTCAATACTATTTGTGTCCTGATCATGACCTTCGTTTCCAGAATTATTTTTAGTGAAATGAAAATTCAGTATAATTTAAAAATTTTAAAACAAAAATGATTTCACACATTTCAAGTTGAATTCCGAAAACTCATTCTGGTTTCTTGACGTTACAATTAATCCGTTTGCATCCTGTTTGGTTGTGAACTTCTGTGGAAATCTTGGTCATATATGCCATCATCATTACTTAGAGGAATCAAATGACCCTTATTTCTCTTTATGTAGAAGTTTTTCTTTTTCTAAATAAGCTATTTTTTTAATATACTTGATTATACATGGTGCGTGGAACACACACACATATACACAGGTATGCAAAATCTTGTTTTAAATCATGTGCGTTTCTTAAATGTACAACGCAGATGTATCGCGATGTAAAAATTTGATTATCGCCCAGCCCTACTCATAGCTCCTGATTTCCACAAGCCTGGAAAAATAGACATACTGCACCAAGATGAACTTTTCGATGAATTGTTGAAGGGTTACAGAATTTAGGATGTAAGGATAAAATTAAGGCTATGAGACAACTCAATCATCCATACTAACACATACATCACATCTATACTTATCTCCAGTGGGAGTTTGCCAATGTCTAAGTAATTGTGAAATGTTCAAAAACCCTTTGTTGCATGTTTCACAAATAAAATTATTCTCACCTGTATGGATGTGTTGTTAAATTACTTTGTTTATGTAATGTAAAATGATTAAATGTATCGTAAAATGTTTCTTGAACGCAAGTTTTTTCACCCTTTTCACTCGCATGTGCTGTTTTTAATGTGATTTACATAAAAGCACTTAGTTACAAGTTTTACATTCCAGAGGAGTCTGGTGTGTAAAGCCCTTGATGCTGTTCAAGTTCCTTTTTTTCACTAAATTACATTCCATACTCGTTGCATCCCCCCCCCCCCTCACCACCCCACATAACCAATTAACGTTCTATTGTCTCTTGACTTCAAGGCATGAGACAGTATGGAAAATATAATTTTTTGTACAGGTTTGTGGGCATTTCAACAATAGGAATGTAATACTTAAGAGATTGCACTAAATTTATACACTGAATTTTTGAAGTATCGAATAAAGCTCGATTCACTAGGAAATGTTTCACAGTAAATTTCACACTTTACCACTTACCTTCCTAAGAGGGCTTCCTGGTATTGCTTGCTCTCCTCCAAAAGAGGCCCCAAATAATGCTACCAGGAGACTGAAATTAGGAAACAAACCTATAAGTCTTCATTAATAGAAAAAAAATTCAGAACACAAAAACAAAAAACCCACATTTCTATTTTCTGAAAAATAAAATTTAATTTAAAAATATACAAATAAGGTTGCATCTTGATTATGACAAAAAGATGTCAAGCAAACATGTTGCTAATTTAAAACTTTATATCAATCTAACATTGTTTTTTAGAATTGTTATAAAGTTACATCATTTTAAGTAGCAATGACACATTGCATGCGTGTCTATGGTTTTTATTAGTGTTTTTTCTAGTCTAGATTTTGCTTTTTCCAATTTTACATATCTTGAAAATGCATGTGATGGTGAAGTGAAAAATTCAGTCAATTAAGCGATTGGATTTGAAATTTTCTGTAAGCAATTTCCTGAACACAGGCAGGGTTTATTTGAAGTAAATTGCACATATGGTTTGTCTTATTTTTGAAAATCAAGTTGGAAGTTTTCTTAATATTTCAATTTTAACTATACTTTTAATTTAAATTATTTCTTACTTTTATAATTTAAAAAAATTTATTTATCAAGGTTTTTTATTTCTGACATTTAAAATATCTCTGCAAATAAGATACTACTATGTTGCTTTTCTTTTTCTTCAAGAAAAATAATGTTCTTTCATTCTTAAGACGGCTGTTATTTATTTTAAAATATCTGATAACTAAAATAATCTTTTTAAATGCCTCATAAAATCTTTATTACAATAGTAAAATGATTACGAATAATTTTCTGCATTGTCTTTACCTCTTGTCATATCTTCGTACTTCCAAACAGTGGTTGCAAATATAAAAGTGAATTTCCAGGAACAAGGCTTGATTAAATATTTAACAAAAAATTTGGTCTGGCACCTAGATTTTCACTTTTTGTGAAGAACGTTAACTTTTCATGGAAAAAAATGTGATATTTTAAAAGGCAAATCTAATGGAAAGTCGCAAGCAAGTTTTGGCAAACATAGTAGGAAATCATTCGGAATTTGATGTTAGCTGCAGAAAAAGACGATGCTATTGCTAAAGGTTTGCACAAGCAACTGTTACAGTTCAAATTTATTTATAATATGCTTCATTTCCTGTTGGACCACTTAGGAACTATAAAGAGCCTCTCTCTGCTCTTTCAAAGAGAAGACATTTTTCTAAGCAGTGTTCAATTGCATGTTCAAAACATAATTGTATGTTAGAAACATAATTACATGTTAGAAACACAATTGCATGTTAGAAACACAATTGCATCACTTGAATTGTATAGAAATGTAAGCCAGAAAAAAATTATGGATTTGTCAAAAATACATCTCTTGGTGGAATTTATCAAGGTGTACAATTGCATGGATTTTAACACTAGAACGTCCACATATGTGATTACCCTTGAACATCCTTAGGGGTCATTTCGACACGCCTAGCATAAATCGCCTAAAATAATTACAATAACTAAAAATTACCAAGGTAATATTCAGTTGAGTTAACTTTTAAGATTATTTAATGAAATTTACATTGAAGATCACCCAATCTCTACTAGTATTATAAAAGGAAGTGTTTGTCTGTCTGTGTTTTTTTCGTGGGAGCAAAATCCTGATGATTCCATGGCTCTTATAGCAATGAGATTTGACACACAGGTTGTCCAAATTTTTTGCAATTTTTGGGTAACGGCGAAATTTTAGAATTCAATCAAGATTTTAAAATGAATTCAATAGTTTTATTCTCTACTTGCTTCTTCAAACGTGTTTCGTCCGAACAAAAGAAGAAACCCCCCAAAATGAGCTTTTTCTCCCATACGTAACCTTTTTTTATATTTTCGCAAGAGATTGTGACATCACCTGAACTTACTCTTTCCAAAAAAACAAAAACAAATTTCACATTAAGCCCTTCGCGTTTAAAAAAAAACCAGATTACATTTCTTGTCCTATTTTTGATGAATGAGAGCAAGAAATAAAAACTTATTGACTGGGTTTGACAAGTTTTTTCCCCGTAAAATCGGAATTGCTAAAGATAGATTGAAAATTTCAACGGATTTGATATCTGCGGAAAATTTTACTTTAGATTGATACCTAAAAATATGATTTTCTTAAAATAAATCATTTTAAAATGAATTTAATAGTTTTATTCTCTATCGGTTTTTTAACACGTTACTACCAGAGAGAGAAGAAACACCGGAAATTACCTTGCCACGTCAGCCGTTCCTCTGATAGAATGTGGAGGAAATTAATATTTTTTGTTTCCGCTTTGATTTTGCCCGAGCAATGATTTACAGTCAGTTCTTTTTTCTATCTCCTAGACCGTTAACGATAGAGTTAAATTTCAGTTTAGATTGATACCTAAAAATATGATTTTCTCTCACATATGTGGAACCAAAGTGCAGGGTCGCTGAAGT
Source organism: Metellina segmentata (assembly GCA_947359465.1). NCBI lineage: Eukaryota > Metazoa > Arthropoda > Arachnida > Araneae > Tetragnathidae > Metellina > Metellina segmentata. The sequence goes on from OX375882.1 coordinate 7,796,205, forward strand.
TGTAGGACGGAATTTTCACCGCTCTGACGTCGGTCATTTTTAAGTCCAAGGCTTCACAGCACGTTGAAGAAAAATAATGGATAACTTTGAAAAATAAATCCGGATTCAGGTATTGTGCGTTCTTTAATAGCGGGTCACCATTTTGTGGTGTTCGTTGGTGTGCAATTAATACAACATAAATTAGAACACAATAATTTATTCCACAGTATATAGATTATAAATGGATACAGACCAGCTGATATCCTTCGAAACTGTCCTAGCTACGACATTTGTGCATTTCCTTATGTGTTCTAATATGTAACTATCAATGAAAAGTAACCACAAACTCATTTGGTATTAATTGACATTTCGTTTTGCAAAATTAGTTTGACCACTAATTTGACGTAAAACATTTCTAGCTGAAAATCTTGCCTGTGACATTGCCACTATGCAGTATCTATTCTGTGCCATCCTAGTGACGTATATATCCATATTAGTTGGATATTATAAGTTTCATCTGCACTTTCATCAGATTCTTCGCACTCATTTTCATGTAAATTCGCATTTCATTAAATATGTTTAATTAATGTCTATACACATAGCCAGATTTTCACTCTTGATATTCTTTCTTTAAGTCTTTATATGAAAATAAAATACATAAAAAAAAGATTAACTCATGTAGTGTTTCAACAAACAATAATTTGAACAGTAATATTTCAAATGCTATCATAATAAAGTCAAAGGTTCTTGTGTTGTTATTTCGCTAAGGAAATTTAATAAATGCTCTTCATGAGTTTTTAATAAATGACGTTTTAAAATTTATTATTACGTTGTTAATTTATTTATTGATCATGACGTATTTAATTTTTTTCAAATAAGATTTACAGTATATGCTCCACAAACACTTATAAGACCTGTGGTCTTCTCTTAATTCTAGAGTTTGTTCTCTCTCTTTATTCATAAAAACACACACACACACACAAAAAAAAACACAACAACTTTGGTTCACCAAAACACATCAAATTGAAAGTTGAAGTGCACAGAAATCCAAGGCTGGTGGAACTACTTGCGCTACAAAATAATGCTGCTACCAACTCATCTCGGGTATGCCTTGACCCATGCGAGAAATCGCCACTGTGACGTAAACTACCACTCCACCCATGTTTATTTTGTTCTTCTTTACGCATTGAATTTGACAAATTTTGGTGACTTTTAATCATTTTCTTAGACGAATACACAGTAGAAATTTTGTTGGTCTAGATTAATTTATAAAACTTTTACAGCAAATTTATCTAGAACGTCCGCAGGTGTTGTTTTGACACCAAGCGAATAATCATTCTAAATAGAGATCATACGTATGTCCACACTTGTGTGCCTTTGCTTGCGTTAAGCGCATGCCTCGACGCATGCGTCAAGGTATGTCCGAGATGAGTCAGAAGTAGCAGTATTGCATAGCGCAAGTAGTTCCAACAGCATTGGATTTCAGTCTTCATTGGACTTCAACTTTCAATTTGCAGTGTTTTGGATAACTGAAGTTGTGGTGTTTGGGGTTTTTGGTGGAGTGGTAGTTTACGTGACAGTGGCGATTTCTCTCCAAATGTGTCAACCTTAAAGTTATGCTGTTTTAAGTCAACTACCCTGTTTTGAGTATTCTAGAATTGAAGACGTTCTGATTGATATTAAAACGTGCTCTGATTAGAATTTAGACGTGCTCCGATTGGTTTAGATTTGTATTTCTTGGTTAACGATAAGCCATAACGACGCTTAATGTGCCACTTCTTTTTTATCGTTGAAACGTGCAGTTGCGTGACTTCTTTGCTCCGTCTTTATTTCTTTGCGATTGCGTTACACGTCTTTATACGTAAGTTGCACCTTTTTTTTCCCTTTTGTTCATCGTTCACTAACCAGTAGATGGTTCAACTGGTAGAACGGCTACCTTGCCGAATATATTTGGCGGCGGCAACATTTGGGGACGGAGGTGCAGAGGAAGTTTCTGGCCTTCGTCCAGGAAATAAACCGGATTTACAACGTAACAGAGGAAACAAAATGGGGGTAAGTTTAATTTTTCAAAACTTTTCGCTGATTTATCTACCAAAAAATTACTATCAAAACCATATATGCAAAGGTTCAGTGTGCTACATGGGGGCCGCCATCTTGTTTTGACGACAAAAAAAAAACCCTTGGCGACAGTGTCATGTATACAACCACTCCACCAAATGATTAAAAGTTACCAAAAATTTTCAAATTCAATGTATAAATGAGAACAAAAAAGGAGTGGTAGCAAACGGGACAGTACCGCCAAGGCGATTTTTTTTGTTGCCAAACCAATATGGTGGCGTCAATAGTCATTAGTTCTAAATAGGGTTGCCTTAACAAAAGTATTGCCATTATAGCGAGAAATCGTCCACTGTCCCGTTTTCTACCACTCCAGCAAAACGGGCTCTGGTGTCGAACCGACACCGATCTGTAAAACAAAATATGAAAACACATGGATTCAAGTACCTGGTGGAACGATTTTTGAATCAGGATTCTAACAAATTCATAAATGTTGTTGATACATTCGGCTGGTTTTAAGTAGTTGCACACAAGGGTCAACTCAAAAGAGACGCATGTTGCTTAGCTAGTATTAAGTAAAAATGTAAAGTAAACAACCATTGAACTTGTTTATTAGGCTGTTGCCATTCCGAGTAACATAATATTATATACAGTTAAGTTCTACACTTAATTGTGGATACCAGTAATGAACACGAACGTCTCAACGGAGTAAGAACTCCTTACTCTGCACTGTCTGGCTCTTAATACTGCGCATGCCTGAAGGTTTGACGTAGTAAGAACAGCGTTTTTGGCGACTATGTAGTATTTTGATCCATTTTGCCTTTGCCATAAACAGCCAATAAAGGCAATCCTTTTTTGTGAAAGGAAGACGCATTTTCTCTCTCGTTTCCCGCCTTTTTAAGATTCTCTGTCTATAAATCGAGGCTGGGTTGATGACCGCGGGCGCGCGGAAAGAAATGGATGGTTGGGTTTCATGGCGCAAAGTGTGTTGGATGGGTTGGATAATAACTAAAAACGGATATTTCCTCAAATCAACAAGTGAATGGAAATTAAAGTTGAAATGCGTTCCTGGTCAATGTCAAGAAAGCTTGTAAAGTTATGCGAAGGAAAAATATATCGTCCCAGAAAAAAACAAGATTTTTTAATAGAAATTGTTTCAACTGTAAATTAGAACAAGTAATAATAATCTTTAAAGCTTTATTCTTAAGTGATAAACTCTTTTGGAAAGAAAAAAAATCACAAAAACGCATTGAAATGTATTGTAATTTGCACAAAATGTCTTTTAAATATTTTTCATGTTTGTTTGAGTATGAAACAATAGATTTAATGACATGAATTCTTTGAGAAGAAATACAAGTTTGCATTTGTATTTATAACAGAGCAATTTGTTTATGTTTAGCCACTTTGAAAAGTTGAATATCCAACACAATAAAATGTGATGTGGAAGAATATTTTTATACTCATCTATTTCTTTAAGTTTATTATATTTGCGATCTTGTTATGTTATCTGTTGTACAATGGTAAAAAGAGCTTATCTTGTAATTTCAAAAGAAAAAAAAAATCAAAGGTTAATCTTTCCGAAACATTGAATTGACAATGTTTCTGGCGAAATTACATTTGAAATATTTAAGAAATAAAATCAGAAAATTGCCAAAACATATTGAGAAAAAATTCGTTTTAATTATACACTTTAGTTTTTAGTTCAGTTTCTAAGTATACACTTCAAATTTTTTTAACATTTTGTGTTTTATTTTTTATTTTTTTATTATTATCTATAAAAGTATCAGGGCCGTCGTAGACTGGTTGGAAGAGTAGCGAATTAGCAACTCGAGCTTTGCGAGTTCGAAACTCTATCTTTCCAATACCCGTTGTACTGCTGCATTGTGACGATTAAAATACCTACCATCTCTAAAGATCATGTACTATAAAAAATCATCAGTGCAGAAGTTAAACTTTTGGTTAATATTTAAGTAAAGTTACTTAAAGTTAAATTATGAACCTTCTTTATGTGCATTTACTACAAATATCTAAGCAAATTACTAATATGTGTGTGTTGGATAGGTAGTTAATAAACGTTGCGCGGAATCAATTCCGAATAGAAAGGTCTGTGGACCACGTTATTGGAATCACGGTCAGCTGACGAGGCAACACCTTAGCTGGCACCCCACTCTCCGAGCTTCCACACCACACCATCGTGAGGACGTTTGTTTCCACGACACATTTAACGTGCACACTTCCCCCCGTATATACGACGGTCTTTGGTTGGACCTTGTTTCGAACTCGCAACCTTCAGGTTGCTAATCCGTTATTCTTATAAACTGGGCAACAACAGCCCTAAGTGTGTGAAAAAAAATTCTAAGTTGTAAAAAACACTAGTCTGCAGGGACCTCGCAAGTGCTTACATAATGGGGCCGACCAACCGGTAAAGTGGTTATGTTGTTAGCCTCTATATCCAGAAGGTTCCTGGTTCGAATCTGGTTCCGGGCATGTATGTTTGTAAGCGTATGGTGTAGAGGCGGCTGGTGCACCTTAAATCTGTCGTGGCCGAAAGTCCTCACGTTAGTTGGTGTGGAAGTTTGGAGAGTGGGGTGCCAGCTCAGGCGTTGCTTCGTTACCTGACCATGATTCAAAATTACGAGGTGTTGTCCTCGGATCTTATCCTTAAGAGATCGATCACAGACCGTCGTCAATAGCCCGTTGTGTTGCTCTAGTACGACGTTGATTAAAAATTACCAATTTTACATAATGGGAAGGGGTAAAGAAAAATAATTTTAAACCTGTTTTTGTAGAGAAGTGTGAGTTTTGCTTTTCTTACGCAAAGCACCTGAATCGGGAGTGCCTTTTTTTTAGTTTCAGACATTCAATTTAAATCCTAACCTCAATTCCAAAAAATCGCTACAAATTTTTTCCCTAAAAAAGTATTTCTTTATTGTACGCTATTTGTCTCTGCTTTATGAAAGCTTTAAGTTGGAACAGTATGGGGATTCATAGAATTTTTTTTTTTCAAATACATGTCATTTGTACACATTATACGTACATTATCCGTATCGTTTGATCTAACTATCCGATCGATTCATATTGGGGTTATTTTATGCTTTCTGATAATTTATTATATGCCACTGAGAATGCTTTTTTAATTTAAAGTCTCACAATTCAACTTAGAACTACAAAAACTGTGTTTGTAATTTTTATACCCTCTTTCGTAGTAAAAATAAAATGTAAACAATTTCCATAAAAAAAAACCTATATCCTTTGACCTGATGGTCCAATCGAAATTAAATATTGGTTATTGAAGTGAAAGATACAGAACCACCTTTCTGAAGACCCTGTGCATAAGTGCACACACGAGGGGAAGGTTTGGTATTTAAAATTTCCCTCAGAGGATATAAAGCAAATGCCTTTATCAATGGAAACATTCACCAAGGGAGATAAGGGAGCATATGCCACCCTAGTCTTGAAAAAAAATCACCTTTTAATTCACAGGGGCGCACGTGCGTACCGGCTTAAGCCCACCTACCCGTAAGAAAGCAAATGCGTATATATATATTTTTTTAATTCATGGGCCACATAATTCATTACGCTCCTCAGGCCCGAAAAAAGCAATATATCCTTTTTAATTCATGGGCGTATCTACGGGAATACATAGAAAAGACATGTATGTGTTTTTGATTCATGGGTGCACCTAAGAGGGTGCTATTGAATTTTTACCAGAGACCTGAAAAAGCAATATCCTGTACAAACCCATTAAGTCATGGGCACCCATGGGAAGATACTCAGTGAGTGCGCTCATTAATTAAGGGTGCATTATACTTGAGCCACACAGATCTGTAAAAACGTAAGACAGGTGCATATCGTTACGTAGAGCTACGAGTGGGTGGTGCGAGAAATGAAACAATGAAGCTAAAGACTTCAGAATTATTAGCCTAACGTCATTTCTTCTTAAGAATTTGGAGAAATTGATTGAGAGATACGTTAGAGAGAGAGAGAGAGAGAGAGACGAGGTTCTAAAAATTGAACCCCTATCAAGATTTCAACACGCCTATCAGCCTGGGAAATCTACAGCGACTTCCCTATGCGATCTTGTTACGGTCCTTGATAGAGCGGTTAATGGAAAGGAAATTGCTTTGGCAGCCTTTCTAGATATTGCGGGGGCCTTTGATAGAGTTCCAACGGATGTAATCTCTTATCAAACGAAAAGTTAACCCATTGGTTTGCACCTGGATAAAATATATGCTGGAGACAAGTATGGCTCGAGCTGGGAGACACACTCACTGTAAAAGCTGTCCACAGGGAGGTGTGTTGTCATAATTATTATGGAGCCTAGTTGTTGACGAGCTCCTAAACAGCACTCACTTTCTGGGCCAGTACTGTCTAGGTTATGCTGATGACAACAATGGTCATAAGAGGTAAGTTCCAGAATACTATAACGGATATCATGAGCACTGCCCTAAAAAGATTGAAAACTGGTGCAGAGAGGTGAACCTGTCGGTTAACTCCAGCAAAACTAGCCTAGTCCTGTTTACCCCGAAAAGGCTGCGAGATATGCATTTCCTAAAAATTCTTTGGAACACCACTTGCATATTCAGACGAGGAAGTATCTAGGAGTTACCTTGACATGGAGCTTACATGCTCCAATAGTGCACGAGCAGGGCCAAAAATGTTCTGGGCTTGCAGACGTGCCGTAGGAATTAACTGGGGTCTAACGCCAAAAATGTCGCACTGGATATGCACTGAGTGATTACTCCAATGGTATCTTATGGGGCCATTGCCTGGTGGAGTAGAACCTTAATGAGACAGTGAAGACGAACTTACTAGTCTACAGAGAATGGCGACCGTTGCAATTTCAAGTGTAATGCGTACCACTCCATCACAGAGTCTAGAAATGCTTCTAGGACTCCTACTACTACATAAACAAGTGGGATTTGAGGTATTTTCGTGTTCACAACGCCTCAAACTCATGGGTCTATGGATATCGCCCTATGAAATGTCTATGTTTAAAAATGTTGCTACGCAGGTAAAAGAACATCTTTATCTACTAATGAGACCTGATTAAATGTTAAAGCAGTTTTGCTTTCAAGCCAAATACAACATTATCTTTACAACTAGACATTTGTCTCCAGTCTGATCAGGAGAGGTGATGAAATTTGGTATACAGATGGTTCAAAAACATATCATGGCACTGGTTCAGGTGCTTTTTGTCCTAATCGAAAAATAAAGCTATCTTTCAAGATAAGATCTCCACTGTATATGAGGCTGAGGTTCTAGCGATCTCTACTTGTACTTACAACTGCCTGGGGTTGTTAAGATGGTCTTAAAGATCTTCTCTGCCAGCAAGAAGGTCTAAAGGTTTTGCAGAGACACTGCTTTTCTTCAATAGCAGTGTGGGAATGTCACAATGCACTTGTGGGTTTGGCTGAGAGAAACGAAGTGTCTCGTATGTGGGTCCCTGGTCATTGAGGGTAATGAAATAGCAGACCAACTAGCAAAACGTGGATATGAAATGCCATTTTTTTAGACCAGAGCCTGTTTTGGCCTGGCTTCAACATAATGATCTGTTATGTGGTTGGATGCAAAATGTAGATTTAGATAAAAATAGATTATCACTACAGATCAAAGACAAGCCAAAGAGCTCAATCAACAATCTCTCTGGTCGAGGGAACTTCTGAAATGGAGCAGAAAAGAAATCAGGGTAGCTATTGGCCTTCTAACTGGCCATTGTATCCTAAATAGACGCCTCAACCTTATGGTTGTTATAGATGACCCATTACGTAGATGGCAGAGGAGGGTCCTGTACACGTTTTGTGTGATTGTTACTCTACCCAACGTTTCGAGTATCTGGGATACCATTGTATTGAACCCTAGGAATTATCAAACATTCCAATCGGGTACATGATGAAATTTATTTTGGCAATCTGTTTTTATTAGATCAGTCGGGGTTTTTAGTACAATAGACTACTGGTCACGGTGCTGGCACTCTTTAGAGTTACCCCCACAGTAAGTCATAAATATATATAAAGAAAATAATTCAATATTTAAACAAAAAAATGTTGTTTTATTCAGAGAATCACATGGAGATATGAAAAAATACTGGATTTCATATATTCAAATGCAATTCCAGGCTACAGCGTTTTTTTTTTTTACAATTTTTTAATGTGTACAAACACCTTTTGGGAGCCACTGTATATATTTAAAAAAAAAATTAAGAGTTAAAATTTAGACATTTTTAATAGAAAACAATTTTTTTTCTGCCAAAAATATTTGAAAAGGAATTTAAAAGTTTTATAAAAGATTAGGGGCGAATTCTTTATTCTCTAGAATAGCCTCAAAATCGATGCATACACCATTACTAGGAAACTACAATGCTTGAGATTTTAGATGCAAAGCTGGTTGAATGTAACATTGGCAAGGACAAGAGTTACTTAATTTGTGAAAGCCATATTGAAGATATTCTGAACATTTTCCAACACTATTCACCGTACTATACTCAAGCACTTATTAGTTATTTAGGATCTTGACAAAGTATTTAGGTGTTCCATATAGTTACCAATTTTTCAAATCAACGATCGCTTTTTTGTAGTATTGCTCAAAAAAATGCTTTAATATTTGATAAATTACCTATTCATATATGAATCCTATATAATTCTGTTGTGCTTGGACATTTAATTAAATAATCTTTTCTTACTGTTGGTAATCTTTCAACAAAAAAGGCATGAGGTGAATATACATACATTATCTACAATACCCCACTAGGTAGGTTATCATTATAACTATTTAAAAACGAATAACTAAACGTATTGAAACTTCACTAGAGGTTAAATTTTAGAATAGATGCTTTTTTTTATCTTGATCTTTGAAGATTATTTACCTGTTTGGCTAAAATATATAATTTTTGTAATCAAACTTGCAAGTTTTTCAAACTATGCTGTTTAAATTTTACATGTAAAACCTAGCTAAGGGATGTGTATATAGAATGCTTTAATTTTATAAATAAAAATGGTTTTTCGTAAAGAACTATAAATAATGCACACTACAAAATATTCGTTACTATAGTAAATGAGTAGGCTGAGTGGAAAAATAATTAAAATAAGTTTTATTTCACATTTTTAAATGAAGATTAATTACTAGCATTATGATTTTCCATAATACAGGTTTGAATAAGTTATTTTCACATATTTTGAGATCATAAATTTGAATCAGTCATATGTCCACTATATATTGACAATTTTTATTTAAAATTTGAATATCTGCGTTCTGTGTAGTAATACATGTGTTTGAATGACAAAAATCTCATTCAAGTAAAATTTAATTAATTTAAAAAAGGTGTTCTTTTGACTACTTGAGTGGTTACTCAAACAAAAAACAAAATAAATAAAATCTTATAGTGAATTTTTTCAACAATTTTTAATATTGATGCTTGTATTAAATTTCATTTGGTTGGTTTTTATGCTGCAAGGGCCATGCACTTTTGGGAGTTTTGCAAAGTTCATCATCACTTCTAAAGGTGTACATGATTAAATTCGACATGACTAAATAATATAGCATATACTTACTTTTTATTGTTACATTTTTAGCCATAACACTTATAATTTAATACCCAAATTACTTTCACTTAACAATCTCCCCTCCTGGACTCCAGATGTGTGTATTCTATTCTACCTTGTACACTACTCAATATTTGAATATAATTTAAAAATTAAGAATTTTACTATCTGCTTCAAAAATCTTTGAATAAGAAATACAAGAAATGTGCTTAGTGATCAATAACTTCTACAGATCTTGCTTGGCAATTTAAAATGTTATTTTAATGGTTCAGGTTGGGTTTATATGGAGAAAGGGCCAAATTCGACCGTACTGCACAAGGTGTAGAATATAGAATATCAAGTAATGGACATACAAACACAAAGACAGTTTTACTGACGTACAAGAGAGAAATACATTCAGGAATTCAACCCGTGCCTCCTACATTGCAGGTTGCTAGAGCAATGGACAAACCCACAACCGTAGTGCTGTGGGAACAAATTATTGAAATTTAAAAGAATTACTAGCATAAAGAATGAGTTGAAAAATATTCTCCAAAAATAAAAAGTTTATATATAACATACATTTGAGATCAGTGCAAATTGGCAGAATGAAAATGAACAAGTTTTTATTGAATGTGATATCTACTTTCACCTTTAGAGTAAAATGAAAATCCTGTTTCCATTGATAAGGAATGTGATCCTACATCAATTCAGTGACAGATGGTTGAGAGTAGAGGCTGAAATGGGACGTACAGGTTTTTTCAAGCAAAATAAATTCTTGAATTGTTTACCATCTTACATTCTTAGCTTACAATAATAATTTAAAAAATTCAACTAAATGAACTTACAATAAAGGAATTAAGATATTTTCAACATATCTAACAAATCAGCAGAACAATTTACCGCAGCAAGAAAATTTTTACTTTAGTGGCTGGTAAAAAAATTGATGAAAGAAACACATACATCACATCTATAAGAAAAAGGAATATTATTTAAACACAAAATATTCTCAGCTAATTTTGCTAGGTAGCATTAAAAACAAGCTACCTCAATGGAACTTGCAAATAATGAATAAAGTGAACAATACGTATTTAATATTCAAATATGTGAATGAACAAAACTTTTCACTGCCCACCAAAAAGGGAATTTAGTTGAGTAGCATTTATAAACAAGCAAAGGCAACACGATTCACCACTTAGCATAGCAAGCAAATAATATATACATTATTAGGGATTACACCATAAAAAGCAATTAATATTTAAGGAGTTGAATTTGCCACACAGGTAAAACATAACATGCTATTGACTACAACCTAGGTTCAATCCCAAAGAGAAAGATGCCAGAAGTGTTGATTTTTTATGGTGCAAGGGCCATATTTGGCCTTGTTGCAATAGACGCATGATGTACAACATCAAGTGTTACATGCACAAAATGAAATTTTTACTGGCACAGAAGAGAGAAATACAATTACAGAGGAATCACACCTGTACTTCCTACAACTCACAGGTTGCTAGTGCAGTGGGCATAATCATTGTGTCACAACCAAGGGACAACCTAACCATTTACCATATTAACTTAAAAACAAGCTAACCCAAAGTTATTCACCATTAAACGAAGCAAATGAACAGTACAAAAAAGGGATATAAATGAATAAAATATGCAACTGACCGAGAATTTTCATCTGCCCGTCAAAAAGTCAATTCCGTTGGGTAGCACTTAAAAACAAGCTAACTCAACGTTACTAACTATTTAACGAAGCAAATGAACAATACAACACATAAAGGAATAAAATACGTAAAATATGCAACTGACAGATGATATTTATCTGCGCGCCAAAAAGTCAATTCCGTTGGGTAGCACTTAAAAACAAGCTAACTCAACGTTATTCACGATTTAGCACAGCAAGGGAACAATACATTTCAAAATATGATATAAAATGCAGGAAAAATAAGTAAATAAAGAGCCTTCATCTGTCCGTCAAAAAGTTTATTCCGTAGGATAGCATTTAAATACAAGCTAACTTAAAGGAACAAAACAATTTGCGAAACAAATGGATAGGAATGAAAATCTTCAATAAATTAAAATATTATTGCCTACTAAAATTTGGCTTCTAAATAGAAAACATTTGGTCGGCACACAAAAGTCCACTACTCAAAATTCCTTGTCCTTCCGCTTTCATCTATTCAATCCAAATGGCAAATGCTGATCTACAGCAGGACTGCTAGAATTCTACATTAAATTGGCGACAAGAATAGCGAAATCACCAAAGAAAGTTTGCTCATGCGCATTGCATTTTCGGCTCCTTCGAAATGTCTCTCGCTTGTCTGGAGTTCTTACTCCATTGAGGCGCTCGTGTAATGAACCGTACATTTGGATATATGCCAGAAGCGGCTCAATCCCATGATAGTACTTTACGCAAGTCTAACTTGATTGGCTAGTTTCACGGGCTTGGCTTCACTTGGATATCTCGCCAATCTGATTGTTGCAGTAACCATTTGATTTTGAATATGCGCGTTGTTCCCGCTCAGCGTACAGCGTAAGTGTCCGACAAGTTGACTCTGATTTGCTCCTCATATATGTGTTGTATGGTTATTGTTAGTAGTATTTCTTGCCAACTTATATCAGCTTACTTATACTTAGCAGTACTTATACTTTAAAGAGCTTCTTTTCGTGAAACAACGATGGGCTGATGGCTAAAGTCACCCACCTTCAGATTAGCGTCGGCAGCGGAGAATGACTTCCCGAGTTCGAACCCAGCTGGCGGAAAAATTTTTAGATCCTCCAAATTATTTAAAAAAAATTCCAATTTAATTCCTTTTCATTCTAATTTACTTTTCCTGATTTTTCATATTTTTCTAAGCTTCCGTTGATTTTACATAAATAATCTAAGAACCACACCTGAACTCACTACCAGCTGATATTTTTCCGCCCCTCTGCCGTCCCCTTTGCTTTAGGATGATGTTGTATCCACCGCTGGCTTAGGACCATTCTGATGTAACAAAAAGCATACATAAAACACTAACTTATATAATTATTAACTTATATAATAAAAGGATACAATTTTCGGCTCCCACCTCTTCCCACCCATAGCCATGGATCTGAAAAGAAAAGAAGAAAGCAGAAAGGAAGAGATAAATCGCCAACAACTATAAACCTTGATGATATACGTATTAGGTCATGTGATCCGATTAGCCAATCAAGTTGGACTTGCGTAAAGTTCTATCATGGGATTGAGGCGCCTGTATATATGCCTAGTCTGGCTCTTAGGAGCTAGCAAACTTCGCAAGCGCACAGTTGGAGGATGAACTTCACTGGCGACTGTTTTGTGATTTGAATCTGCCTTAAATTGCCAAAACTAGTAGCCGTTTTTGTTAGAAGGAAGAGTTTAAGTTAGTGACAGGTATGGGAGGTATAAGACAGGCGCCTCAATCCCATGATAGTACTTTACGCAAGTCCAACTTGATTGGCTAATCGGATCACATGACCTAGATACGTATGTCATCAAGGTTTATAGTTGTTGGCGATTTATCTCTTCCTTTCTGCTTTTCTTTTCAGATCCATGGCTATGGGTGGGTAGAGGTGGGAGCCGAAAATTGTATCCTTTTATAAAAAAGTTAATAATTATATAAGTTAGTGTTTTATGTATGCTTTTTGTTACATCAGAATGGTCCTAAGCCAGCGGTGGATACGACACCATCATCCTAAAGCAAAGGGGACGGCAGAGGGGCGGAAAAATATCAGCTGGTAGTGAGTTCCGGAGTGGTTCTTAGATTATTTATGTAAAATCAACGGAAGCTTGGAAAAATATGAAAAGGGTATTAAAAATTAGGAAAAGTAAATTAGAATGAAAAGGAATTAAATTGGAATTTTTTAAAAATAATTTGGAGGATCTAAAAATTTTTCCGCCAGCTGTGTTTGAACTCGGGAAGTCATCCTCCGCTGCCGACGCTAATCTGAAGGTGGGTGACTATAGCCATTAGGCCATCTTTGCTTCATGCAAAGAAGCTCTTTAAAGTATAAGTACCCTTAATATAAGTTGGCAAGTAATACTACTAACAACAACCATACAACATATATATGAGGAGCAAATCAGAGTCAACTTGTCGGACACTTACGTTGTACGCTGAGGCGCTAGTGTATGTATTGTATTTCTACGAAACAACGCGCATATTCAAAATCAAATGGTTACTGCCAACAATCAGATTGTCAAGATATCCAAGTGAAGCCAAGCCCGTGAAACTAGCTAATCAAGTTGGACTTGCGTAAAGTACTATCATGGGATTGAGCCGCTTCTGGTATAAGAAAGATAAAACTTTTCCTCCGTTTCCCCCCTTTTTCAAAATCTAGTTTTCATTTCGTACTCTCGGCTCAAATGTGGGATGAGATGTAAACACATAAAATAACAAACGAATTGAATAATTAAACGAGAGGGGAAAATGTATTCCATCGTTAAAAGTAGTTTTGTTTGAGGTAAGAGAAGGGGTTCCGATTTATTCCCTTTTTTTTCACGGAAAGAATAGAACTTCGAATGTTTTTAACTTTATTCGATATTTGAATTTTATCAAACGAAAATGAATACACTCAGATATTTCCATTGGGAGTGATGACAAATTGATCATCAAAATACCAATAAATTCATTTCTAGAGAATAAATCCATGTCAAAAATTTCATAATCGATCTGTAAAATAGTCACCCACTCGTTTGGGGCAAAAAGTTAGTGTGAGTTGTGAAATTTAAAACAAAAAATTAGAACTGCACAAAATTTATCTAAAAATTTATTTTTGTTGAAAATTCTTAAACTACCGACAGCTTAGACAACTTCTTTTTTCTTTTCCTACAAAAACTCGCCAATTTACTCTGATTTTTCAAGAGTTCTTTAAATTTATGAGCAGAAAGGTTTCAGTATACCTGTGTTCACTGCTAAGACACACTAACATTTGTGAAAAAATCACTCAATTTTTTAATAACCTCATAGCACCCAACAATCTTGAACTCCATTTTAACATTGCATTTCTTATGCACACAATGTATAAATGTAGGAATATTTAAGGATAGTTGGAACTAACTTAACTTCTATTAATAATTGTATCTACTATATTATACAAGGAAGTAGGTTAAGGTGTAAGCCTCTAGATCGGAAAGTTCCTGGTTCGAATCCGGATGTTTGTAAGCGTATGGTGTAGAGGCGGCCGGTACACCTTAAATCTGTTGTGGCCTTAAGTCCTCACGTTGGGTTGGTGCGGAAGTTTGGAGAGTGGGGTGCCAGCTCAGATGTCGCCTCGTCATCTGGCAGTGGTTCAAAATAACGTGTCGATACACCGAATGGCCTAGGCTGGGACGGTGGTAACTAGTTGCATATCTCTAATCTAATATTATAAAAGAAAGTGTTTGTCTGTTTGTTTTCTGCTGGAAATTTCTAGACGAATCTATGGCACTTAAAGTAATGGGATTTGACACACATGTAGTCCGAATTTTTTGCAATTTTTGGGTCGCGGAGAATTTTAAAATTCAATCTAGAAATTTTAAAGAGAATTTAATGTTACATTTAATTATTATTGAATGCAACATGAATGAATTCATTTTGTGCGGAGGAATGATTTTCCAGCAGACGATAAAAAACAAGAACTTTTAATTGGAGTTATTTAGTTCCTTTTTTTTTTCAATCTTCTAGACCTAAGATGGAGTAAAAATATCAACTGATTTAACATCTGCGGTAAAAATTACACATTACTTCTATACCTAAAAATATAATTTTCTTTAAACAAATAAAAAATTTTAATTCAAAATATTTTATATTTTAGCAGGAGATTGTGACGTCACGTCAAACTTTGCGTTAAAGTAATAACAGATTACATTTTCTATCCTCTTACAATTTCCGCGAAAGGGAGCAAAAAATGAATAAAATAAAACATTTTGGCTGGCATTGTTTAGTTCTTTTTTTAAAAATCGGGATCGTTGAAGATTTTTTGAAAATTCCAAAGGATTTGAAATCAGCGGAAAATTTTACACCAGAACGATACCTTGCTTTTTTTTCTTTTAATGGATAATTTTTCAATTAAATATTTATATTTTCGCAAGAGATTGTGACGTCAGGCCGATTGAATTTCGTCGCTTTTTCGTCGTCGGAATTTGGCCGAATTCGACAATGACGAGGCATAATTCATAATATTCATAATTCGGTTTGCTTCGCAAACCAACACCACGGGCAACGTCATGGTGGCTGTTATCGAATTTGGCGGCATTTGACAATGACGAGGCCATCACGGATTTGCCCATTGTGTTGGTTTGCTTAAAAAACCAACAAACCAATATGTACCGTAAAAAAACCCATTACATTCATTGTTTGGTTTGGGAAGCAAATCAAATGGGAATTCGTTGCGAATTCATTACAATAGGCTACGAATTTCCATTTGGTTTGCAAAGCAAACTAACACCACGGGAAACGCCATGATGGCTGTTATCCAATAGCAATCACCGGGGGTTAACGATCAGTAGTTACACACGACCCCACGAAAAGAACTGTCACGGGCAATGCCGTGCTTTTTTAATAAAATGCTGTCTTTAAAATCATAATATTTGAGAAACACAAAATTTTTATAATCTCTGTATTACTTCCTAGAACTTATTACTTTTGCTTTGTTTTCGTCTGTGTAATATTTTGCTTCACAGCAGCTAATTAGACCGAAATGGCCTAAAATGGATTGCCAACTACTATGAATATCCATGCCTATTACTGGATCTGAACATAGCCTGTTGAAATGAAGACCAGAACTTGACTACCAGTTTGTCTAGGAATTTTTTCATCATTTGAAGCATAAATAATTAAACTTCATTTGACCACATTAAACAGGCATGTGAATTTAAATCATCTTGATTTCAATCATGTGATAAGTGATCAAGTTTCCTTCCTATATTGTGTTTGATAACATTGAAAATGAAATAACTATGAACAAAATGTATGTTATTTTATTCAAATATTAAGCATTTGCTCGTCATACCAAAAATTATACTGAAAATCTTCGAATACGTGAAGCTTAATATATACTCATTCAAATTGTAACTTGCATTCTTTAAGATGTTATTTAGTATTGTAATATGTTCATGAAAAGATAGGGACACTTAGTCACAAGGAAAAGGTTTTCTGGCAGTATTACAAAAGCCATTCCAATTTTGCACAAATTTTTTTTTCAACAATGTTAATGTTTTTATTATGTTTTGTATATATTCTGGTAACTTTAATTTAAATTTTATGCATTGATCCTTTGGAACTCCATTGCACTACTAGCTTAATCATTCTGCATTCATAGAATCGAAATTTTGAATAAAAAAAAAAAAAAAAAACGGACGGGCTGTGTCAGGACACAGCCGCTAGTTTTAAGGCTTAGAATACGTCAGTGAGGCCATATGGTGAATTGAGATTGATAGAAATTAGAACTAGACTGTTTTCATTTCACTCATCAAATGTTCATCGCATCAAATGATGTTGAAGGTTGTGGCTCAATACCGACCTGGGTTAAACTCCTTAATTCGACAAAACGTTTGTGTCATCAGATATGCTATTTGCGTCTAACTGAGCGGTGGAGGTACTTGGCACACTCGTATCAATTTGTTCACCTTGAAGATGCGACGCCTAACTTTCAACAAACAACAATCCCCTCCGAGCCCGTTGACACTCACCATCGGATGTCTGGATTATTATATACATAGACATTTAAAAGAATTTAATATTTTCCACACTTTGGTACAATATTTAACAAGTATTAAATTTTGTTAAGTTTTATTTCTATTATCATATATAAAGCAAAGAGACGAAAGAACGAATACCTCAAACTCCTCAAACACCTCGTACAAAAGAGGACGGAGCTAAACTAAATTATGTGAACGGCACGAATCCTCAACTTTGAGGCGCTCCTTCCGAGCCCGTTGACGCTCAGCATCGGATGTCCAGAACTTTGATCTTGGATTCCCCATCACGTTTCTATAATTTTTCTTGTGTTCATTATATATATTGGGACATTTTGAAAATTTTGCGAAATTTCCACACTTTGATTTCTGAAATCTAAACAAGTATTAAATATTAAAGTTTTATTTCTATTATTATTTGTAAAATGCAAAGAGAGGAAGCAAATGACACCTCAAAAAAAAATTAGGCCAGAATTAGGCTAAATTAATGAGAGCGGCAGTGCGCATTTTCGTGACTCAACTTTACGCAGCGCATAATCAGATGACGTCAGCGCAAGATTAATGAACATTTATAACATTCTTTGTTTAATGCTCTTTTGAACGTGATCTCTTTCATTTATTTCTTCTCCTTTCAAGTTACTAAATTTTTCGCACTTACGCTTTTATGTGAATTTTAAAAACAAAGCGTGGTATAACGGTTTTCAAAGGTAAGACATATTCAACGTCAAAAGTCAATTTCCCTCATCTGATGATTGAGTATGTTGAGAAAATAGAGTATGGATTAAAGTGAAAAGTTTTTGGAATGATTGTGATGAACTGCATTGGTGAATTTTTTATTGCAAGCTAAAAATTCCACTGGACTGGCGTGTTCTAGGGATGCTATAACACTTGTTCTATGCTGTTCATAGAAAAAGCTTCACTTTCTTATGTTATGTATAATTTCTTTTTGTGTGCTAGTAATATACATATGAAATCCTTGTCAATGCTGAGAGAATTTGAAAATTGAGCATTTTTGATTGCAAGTTTTTGTGTTTTGTCTCATTTTATATTATTTAATCACAAATAACAATATTTTCAAATAGGGTTATTATTACAAGCTAAATATTAATGAAAAGTAAGATTTTTTTTTATGATTCCTTTAATTTTATCTTTTATATATGACTTGATTTTTTAAGAATTTTTAAATTTGAACAAATTAATTATTTTGTATAAAAAGAACTAAAGAGATGTTATACGTACTAAATTCATGTATCAATATATGCATGAACAATTCTGAAATGTGTATGATTTGAAATATTTTATACACTAAGGCCTCCGCCCACTGTTTGCTTAAGCTCCCCAATCATCTCCGCGATGAAAAATTTGTACACTATCGCGAAATTATACTTTTCATCGCATCGAATTTATTTTTGAACCAATTGTAAAAAATAATTAAGAGCTCCATAAGTAAGAGCGCATTCTCAACTTTCATGTGGTATTTTCAAATTTTAAAACTAATAGTATTAAGCTACAGATGTGACAGTTTTAGTTTTGTATCGGAAATTACGATCTAACAATTCCGAAATTTGTAAGATCAGCTTTTAATTGCATCGGATTTATTTATTAACCAATTTCAAAAATAATACAAATACAAATATTGACGACCAGCTACAGGCTCAAGCCCAACAAGGCTGGTCCTTTGTTTATGAATTCTCCAATTCCCACTGACTATCCAATTGTGTCTTAAATTCGTACACTCCCTTTGAATTAACTATATTTTCTGGCAACGCGTTCCAACTGTCTATTACCCTATTAAAGTAGTAGTTTTTCCTTAAATCCCGATTAAAATGTGTCTTATTCAATTTATACCCATGTCCCCTTGTTCTGTTATCCCTATTGAAATTTAAGCCCTCTGTGTCCCCTTGTTTTACAAACTTGAAAAGCTGAATCAAATCCCCCCTCCTTCTTCTTCTTTCCAGTGTATACATGTTTAGCTTACTTAAACGTTCATTATAGTCGAAATTTGCTAGCCCCTTTATTATTTTTGTAGCTCTGTGCTGAACCCTTTCAATTGATTCTATGTCCTTTCTCATATATGGAGCCCAGAATTGTACAGCATATTCTAGATGTGGTCTTACTAAACCCTTATATAATGGCAAGATTATATTCTTATCCCTTGAAGTTGCAGTCTTTTTAATATACCCCAATAACCTATTAGCCTTTTTACCCGCAGCTGAACACTGGTGACCCATTTTAAAACTTTTATAATATAGCTTTTATAATAACCATTTTAAAATATAGCTTTACACTGGTGACCCATTTAATCATACCATAAGAAAGAGTACATTCTGAGGTTTTTTTTTGTGCTGTTTTTAAATTTAAAACTAATAGTAATAAGCTATAGACATGACAGTTTTAACATAAAAGTAACGAAAATGTCCCGATTTTCCCCGAATTTCAAGAAAGTATTACCAGGAACCAAATTGAAATTTCTAAAAATCTCGGCGAGGTGCAAAAATTTACGTTTAGAGGTACTAAAAAAAACCTCATGGCTAAAGACTGAACATTTGTACGTAATTTGCTCACTCGCGTTAGAAATCTCGCTTTTTTTCGACTTTGACAATTAATGCACCCTAAACTAATAGCCGCATAAGAAAAAAAAATCTTCTCTGGTTCCCTGTACAATTTTGAACAAACCATATTAATTTAGCAATTTTCTGGTGCGTACTTTCTAGGGAAACCGTATGAGAACTGGGCAAAAAAAAGCGAGTTTTCAATCCTGCGGCTGCAACTTCTTCTTAATACATAGACAAAAAAAGTAGTGAGTCGAGCTGGATTGTTCTCGTCACTGAGTGGCGAGTACGCCACTCACAGGAAGGAAGCTCAAACATCCGGGCATCTACTAGGAGGGCGCCCTCACCTCAGTAGCCCAGCAGGACAGCAGACTGTTCTCTCACAGTATATGTCCGGCTCGTGGGCGGAAGTACCGGGTCCATCATCCACGGTGATATGTAGACCTCTGCCGCCTACCAGATAACCTAATTCGTAAGCGAGCAAGTATTAGCCTAGGGTAGGTCCGGAGAGGCAATCCTCCAGCCATCCTAGTTACAAAGTGGCACCTCGTGGAGGTTCCTGCCGTTACTTGACCGGAACGATGACGGCCTGCTCCTACCCGCTCGGGTCACTACTGTTAAGTTGCTTTTCAGTTGAAATGAATGCAACTAGTAGTTCCTGGGAAATTCATCTTTAGTGGTGTCCAGTTAAATAGGCAAAATCAGCTTTACCTGGGGAACCGCTGGATCATGACAAGAGACTTTCCGTCAGATGAAGAGGGAATGGATTCGCCGGGAACCTATGGACATCAGTCGTAAGAGCTGGGCATCACTGGTGTATCGCATCCGGAGATGTCGTTCGGGTCGCCCTTGCTTTTCAGGAACAGCTCAGTCCGGTCCGCTTCCCTTCGTCGTCTCGTGTCGTCTCCTCCTTCTTAGGCAAGCCAGAAAGGGGTCGAAGCACCCCCTTCTCGTTAGGACAAGAGCTTCGTTTCACCTCGACTCTCGCCAATCCAGCGGGAATCCCCAAGTTCCGCACATACATAGGAGGAAGTGAGGGCCATCGGAAATCGTAACATAACACTACTCCCAAGCGAGCCTACAGCCTTTTACTTACCAGCCTGAACCGATAACCAGCCGTCGGAAAGTAATCCAAATCGCCAGACGCTTGCCGGCAGCCCACAGCCAGATGCCTCCGAGTAAAATCACCAGCACTCGGCACTCGCCAAAGACGCCCGCTGCCCATCGCCCACCAAGCCCATACTGGTCAGGTGAACTCACGGTCCAAGCAGCGAGCGCCTGCCGGTTTCAATCCCGGACCATACTAGACTAAAAATCCTGAGCACCCAACTTAAATTCGGCGTGTCCCCAGCCAACGCCTTAGCGATCTCTGGTTAGAGCTTCAACTTATGACGCATCAAACTCACTGCGTAAGCATTATCTGGTCGAGTCCCCATTGCCAAATAAAGCAAACAGCCAACTGCTGATTGTTGTGGAATTTCACTTCTTCGTCAGGCAAATGAAAATATTACTGCATTTACCAAAGTGTGCGAAAAAAATAAAAGCTATTAGTACACAGTCGTCTACCTACACACAGTCCAGCAGAAATGGTGAAATCAAAACTCATAATCCGTGATTCAAATACGTCGTTAGAGCCATCGTTACTTTATCTGTGCAGTTAAGCATCGCTAAAACCCATAATCTTCTGCAATATTAAAGAAATAAAGTGATAGCTAGTCGAATTCAGGATTTAATAAATAGAAAGTAAGACGATAAGAACAGTACGTCTTACTGTTCACATAAATTTTACTGATATACAAAAGAAAAGGTGATGCCAGATACACATAATAACACTAAATTGCACTTAATATTAATCTGTATTCTGTTCAAAAGAGGGATCCATAAATCCTTTGCATCATGAAAAATATGTTTCATGAAATAGGGTGGGATCATAAAAATTGTTTTTATGTCTTATTTCCTACACATATTGTGTTATTTTAAAGTGATAATGATATATTATGTACAAAATTTATGTTTTGTAGCAATAAAATGTACCTATGTATGTGAAAAGACGCTTCCCAAGCTACAATGTCACATGAAAAAAATATACTTTGTGGTTCTAACCTATTTTTATTGGGCTTATAAAGTGATAATAAAACAGCACTGTACAAAAACATGAGTTCTTCAGCAATCTCTAATATTATAAAAGGAAATGTTTGTTTGGTGCCGCAAAATCCTAACGATTCTATGGCACTTACAGCAATGAGATTTGACACACAGTCGCGGCGAATTTTAAAATTCAATCTAGAAGATTTTTAAATGAATTTGATAGTTTTATTCTCTACCTTATTCTTCGTCCGGATGAAAGAAGAATAACCCCAATCTTGACTTTTCTACCAACGTGACCTTGGAACCATGCCAAGCTTTTTTCATCGCCTCGGAGAGCGCTCAGAAAATTATTTTTTTACGTTTCCACATTCATTTTGCACGCGGAGAATTTTTTTTTTCGTTTCCGCTTTGATTTGGCGCGGAGAAATGTTTATCCAGCAAGACCATAAATCTTTAAACTATAGTCACACTTCTTTTCTCTGTCTCCTAGATCGTTAAATATAGAGTAAAAATTTCAACTTATTTGAAATCTGCGGAAAATTTCAGTTTAGATTGTTACCTAAAAATATGATTTTCTTTAAATAAATAATTTTTAATTTGAACATTTTCTTCAACGGATTTGAAATCTGCGGAAAATTTTACACCAGATTAATACCTTACACCACGGGCACGGGCAACGCCGGGTTAGCCACGGAGTGGCTAGTATCTTATAATTTGAAAATTATTAGGCTTTCAGCATAATTAAGACCAGATGTACACATGTGTAATTAAAATGTTTAGCCCCCTGTGATGCTACCATCTAAAAGAGGAATTTTCTTGAGAACTTTGAAGTATTTCCTAATATTTATCAGAATTTTTTTTTTGTATGGTTGGTAGTGAAGAGGTTACATAGAGGGTAGAACTTGACCTATTCTTTTCAATTATGTGTGATTAATTGTCATTTGAAAAATTTTCTCTATCTACAACATGTAAAATATTATTATTAATATTATTATGTTAATAAAGATTATTTGTATGAGGAATTTTAAGTTATGTAGAAATAGCAGCTTAAACTACCACTGTAATAGGGTGCAGTGGAGTGTTCCAGCACTGCTTATTTTTTTTATAACAATTATTCATTGTAAATTAAAAGCTAAAGCTAATGAACCATTGTTTCCTTGATATCAGTTATCAATTAGATAAGTAAAACAATGATGAATTATGATATGAACAATTTAAGTATTAATAAATTAGTTATTTGTGAAAAAAATCGTATATTTGAAAAATATTTTTCCATTTAATGGTGGGTTTACACCCCTCATCCCCTTGGTTACGCCTATGTTTTCATACAGTTAATGTACCACTGTTTCATTGATGTCATTTACTATTTGATAAGTAAAACTGAAGAATTTTACTATGAATAATTTGAGTAATTTTTAATAAATTTTTTTAAAACCATATTTGCAAAGTTTTTCTTAGCTGATTGGGGGTTGAACCCCCAAGCCTCCTGATTAGAGATATGTCGGGAAGTGGTTAAGTTCGACCATGAGAACGCTTCACGCAAACTACTAAAGTTTAACTACTAAAGAAGAGGATGGCTCGATCCATCGAGCCAATCTCTTCTCATTGGTTCAAAAAAATCACGTGATTTATCCTATACTTTGGGTTTGAGAGTGTATAAGTAAATAAGTAGAGGGTATAAACAAGTTTATTTACATCTTTTACGCAGCAGTTTCTAAAACGCATTCGTTTCCGAACACACTTGTTGAATAAAGAAACCATTTCACAAAATTGGGGGGGGGGAAGGTATTTTTGTTCCAGCTAACCTTTTTATAATTATTCGATTATTTATATATATTCATTGTATCCAATATTTTCATCAGAAACTCATCTAATTAATTCAACGTTTGTATTAAAATTTCCAGAAAATTGGTTTTATAATAAGTATCTGATTTTAAATAGTACTAGCAAACAATTTGTTTTATGAAATTATTATCATAGTAGGCTGTTGAAATAGTTTTAAATTGCAGCTTCAATTAAATTAACATAACTTTTCAGGTAAACAGATTTAATTGTAAAAGAATGAGTTCTGTTAATATTTAGTTCCATTTTCAACTAGAATTTTTTCTTAAAGTTGTTTTATTTTAATTCATAGTTATAAAAACTAATATTTTATACTGATCAGTTATATTAAATATTTTAAATAAAAATGAATCTTCATGGCTATTTTATTGCATGATATAAAAAATTTAAAAAACAAACAAACATTATTTACATCAAAATGTGCAAAAATAATAATTCTGAAGCTATAAGGGGTAAACTAAAATTAAATTGCTGTATTCGATCTACACGACACAATCTTCATTTTGCTGTCGTTCACTGCCTACAACAGACGGTTGTTATGGTTTATTTTGTTTGAGAAACAAAACAAATCAAAAGTTTTGACTAGTGTTAGAAACTTAAACTAGAGAGTAAAAAAGCCCTATCTTTGCAATCGTTAAAGATGGAGTAAAAATCTTAAAGGATTTTAAATCTGCAGAAAATTTTACAACAAAAGGATATCTTAAATGTGATTACCTTAATTTTTTTTCCCCGACTGCATCTCTTATAATTTGGCAATAAGAATTTGGCTTTATTTCTTTGGATGCATGCTAGGTTTCTAATGACGTCCTGACTGCTAAAGCTACGTGTAGCGAGCTTAGCTACCACTCCAAAACTTAACTTACAAATGGGTACTATAAATACCAGTGTAACCCAACTTTACCATGAAGTACTTTTTGGTAGACACTAAGTTACGCTGGTTCATTCGCGCTTGCTAAATTGGTGACCAACGTACGTGATTTAAACATGCTTAAAAATTTACAAAAAATTCGATGGATGGCACACAATGTCCAGTAGAATTCGCCATGGTTGATACTAATTACCTTTCTACCACTAGGGGGCGCTGTGATAGCAGAAACTGCTAATGTTATATCACATCCTCCATTCGTGCAATTGCCGCATGGATAAAATAACATGTAAAAGGCAGCACGGCAACTGTAATCTTAATACAGCTCTTACAGTCAAAAAGCAAAAATGGCAATCATTCTACAAGTGACGTCAACTATCGAATTTCGGCGACTGCTAAAATTCTGGAGGGGGAGTACTGTAGCGAGGTTAGCTACCACTCCAAAACTTAACTTACAAATGGGTACTATAAATACCAGTGTAACCCAACTTTACCATGAAGAACTTTTTGGTAGACACTAAGTTACGCTGGTTCATTCGCTCTTGCTAAACTACGGTTTCCTAATAAAGCGGTGCTGTTATCTAGCTGCCGTGATACGTCATGATGTGGCGGACATAACAAGGCGGCCGTCTTAACGGAGACCAGTGGTGTCTACTTGGATGGACAGTATACTGTGGAAAATGGACGATCTAGAAGTAGCATTATTAGTATATCACGGTAGTCTCAAAGCGCAAAACACTGGCTTCATTCAGAATGACACTCAAATGGCGCACCTGTTTTGGAGGAAACTAGTCGGGAAAAGTTCCAATGCAAGACGATTAATTATCATTGACGATTAATTATGACAACACAATTATCTACTGGTTAAAAAAATCAAGTACTTTCAAGGACTTTTCACCAAGTTCCTTATTTTTCAAGGACTTTCAAGGACCCCTAGTAAGGAAAAAAAAATTCAAGGACTTTTCAAGGACCGTGGGAACCCTGTTAAAAACTTGGTTCCTTCTTTCTAGAAAACGCATTTCTATAATGCCTAAGAATTCTGAAAATCGCGTGAAAGCACATAGAAAGCGATTCTATGAAGAAGCAAAGAAGAAAGATCGAGAAAAAAAACTCTTGAAGCGTTTGGAAGTCAAGAATAGCATCTGTGATTCAGTAAAGCAGTGAAAGAAAAACACTACTTACCAGAAGACTTGGCGTGAAAAGAAGAATTTTAATAAATTTAATTTTAATTCATGTAATTTTAATTAATTAAATTTTAATTACTTTAACTTTAATTGATTGAATTTTAATTAATTTAATTTGTGTGAATTTAATTTTTAATAAACGTTTTACTTGTGTAATAAATGTAATCAATGAAAAAATGGTACATTAGTTCATAGGCGTTCGTGGAACAAGATAGTCAAATTTGTTAATAACGTGCAATCAGAGCTTTAAGCATTATGGATATTTAAACTAGATTATATTGAAAAAAAAAATTTTAACGTTCATATTAGGAATGATTGCACCGCATGTAAGTGAAATTTTTATTCACTTGATTTTTATGTTTAACTTAGAATATGTTTTTTGAAGAATCAACTAGGAAAATGTTTATATGTATTTACCACAGCAAAAACTGATTAATTTTGTCAAAATATATAGTTCATGAAGTTCTAGTGACTACTTTTCTATTAGTTTTAATTAAATGATAATCCAAATATATAGAAGTATGTGCATTCTTACCGATGATGTTTTTTATTTCAATGATGTAAATATAATATTTTATGTTGTTACTGATTTACTGTATTTTCTTTTACAAATTTAAAAAACAATTTGTTCGAAAAAACCAAACTCTCGGATTAACGGGGTGGGGGCGGGAGGTTGAATTTGCAGGATTTTAGTGTAATTCAAGACAGTCTCCTTAAGTAATTTGTTGTTAAACCAAACAATGTGTTTCGCATGTAGGATACAATAAAACAACATTGTCTAAAATGACTTTATTTGAAATGAAAGGGACTAACATTTGCTAGACGCAAATTATCTAATAATTTTATCAATGTTCTACGAAAAAAATCATTAATATATGTGATTTTTAGCTAAAAATACAAAAATTTCCCTGAGAGGTCTCCAGATGCTTCACTTTTTTATTGGTATACAGTCCAAACTTCTCGGGACTGATCCTCATGCATCAACCCTAGTCACGCTTATGCCTCTGAGTATTACTAGGGTCCGCGTAAATGAATTCACGAAACTTACACTCGTCAATATATAGGGAGATCGTTGGTGGTTCATTTCCTTTTCGACATACATTTATTTATTAAGTTTAAGACTAGTTTCACTTTGTAATCACGGTTTCTTAACAGCCTAAATATTGTTAGAAGTTAAAATTCCTTACGGGGCTCTTTAAAGCAACTTGATTGATTACAGTGCAATCAGACAAACCATTTGATTATGTAATCATTCAGCTTTATTAACGTGTTAGAAAAGCAGTATGGGATTCCTTGGCTATTTCTTTACTTGTATACGCTCAAGAATTCTTGATTCATTTTGTTACAAACACGAGTCCGCAGCACATCTTCTGTACTTTTTTGCTTTAGCAAATGTTTGAGTATTAAAATTAATATTGCGACAGCATTATTGCAGTTTAAAGGTAAAACATATTGAAAGCAATTATGTTGGAATTAAAATTATACTTTCGGGAGATGACTTTTTTACTAAACAAATTCAATAGAAATATTACTGTGATAAGTATAAGTTATTTTTTCTATGACTTTTTTACTAAACAAATTCAATAGAAATGTTACTGTGATAAGTATTTGTTATTTTGTTCTTGTTGATATTACAACAGTGTTATCTCTTTTTAAGTTTTTTTAAACATTGATGAATGATTTCATGTCTTAATCCCATCATTAATATTATAGTTGCAGGTAGTTATTCACAAGTATACAGTTAATACATATTTTAAAAATTGTGAGCACTCATAGCCGGCAGAGTCAGAATCGAGAGAATTTTTACAGATGTGCTTCAAGCAAATCAAGATTAAATCTAAAAAATTCAGAAAAAATCGAAACGTTTACGAAAAAAGTTACGCCTATGAAAGGATAGGGTAATACCCGAAGGTAAAATGAATAATACTCAAGGTAAAATTTTTAATTATCTTTTGACCAGAAGAGAAAATGGAGCAGCAAATTGTTGAATTTTTACATCATAATCAAGAATTGATTCAAGCTCTTCAAAATAAGGAAAACGGTTCTCATAATAAAGTTACCGTATAATTTGGGAAGTTCAATGAAGAATATGAAAACTTCGATAGTTTTATTGAACGTTTTTAAACATACCTTGGTGTACAACAAGTTGCGGTTGATAAAAGGGCTAATGTTTTTATTTCACACTTAGTCCGAAATTATATCAATTGCTAAAATATCTGCTGGCTCCTGACATCTCTTCTGACCAAAGTCTAGAGAAATTAAAAGATCTAAGAAAACCCATTTGACTCCTAAACCTTTAATTATTTATCTCTTCCCGCCATAAATTTCTTAATCATAAACAAAATGAGGGGTGAAGTACAAATTATTATATAGCGGAACTCAGAGCACTTGCAATAAACTATGACTATGATAATCAAATGTTGAAAATTATACACTGCTGGCCACCCAAATTGCAACACCAAGAAAGACAAGAGATATCACATCAAATTTATTTTGTAGATAATATGTTGACCAAGTATCAAATGATTAAATTTATAGACTTCTGTGAAGTGTGGTTCCTGCCAAAATCAGTAGCCAGAGTAGCCGCCATTGTTGGAGATCACCGCTGCCACACTCCTCGGCACTGATTCAAAGAGACTTTGGATGTGTTCTTGGGGTACAGCAGACCAAGCAGCTTCCACACGTTGCATTGTCAAAAATTGGTAACAATTAACACGCAAAAGGATTATATATCTGTAAAAGGCTGATGTATAGGTTAAATGGAGCACCTGCCATTTGGCATCGCAATGTTGATGGGTTGTTTCAAGGCATAGGCGTTATTAAGGTATTTATGGATGATACGAGAATCACCGGACTTGACAA
This sequence comes from Metellina segmentata, assembly GCA_947359465.1. Lineage (NCBI taxonomy): Eukaryota > Metazoa > Arthropoda > Arachnida > Araneae > Tetragnathidae > Metellina > Metellina segmentata. The sequence continues at coordinate 7,824,836 of OX375882.1, forward strand.
AGTTCACATTTTAAACCCTTTGGAATTTTTTTTCAAAAAGTGTAAAGAACATGGCCTAAAACTCAATTTAAGTAAAAGTCAGTTTTTTCAAAATGAGATTATTTTTTTGGGACATAAAATTGATTCTGATGGATTACACAAAACTGATGAAAAAATTTCTGCTATTGTTAAAGCCCCGGTACCTAAGGATATACAGAAGATGAAGAGTTTTTAGGGATTGGTAAATTTCTATGGGAAATTCTGTTCAAATTTAGCCACTATAGCAAATCCTGTAAATGATTTAACTTAAAAGGGAATAAAATTTAATTGGTCTAAGGGTTGTCAGAATGCTTTTGAGCAAAAAAAAAAAAAAAAAATATGTTCACTTCGAGTGTTAGTTCATCATGAACCTAAATTACCTCTATTGCTGGCAACAGATGCATCATCAGTTGGTGTATAGGTTGTGTGTTATCTCATCTACTGCCAGATGGAACAGTAGCCAATAGCTTTTGCATCAAAGACTTTATAACGAAAACAAAACAGAAATACTCCTAAATTGTCAAGGAAGCTCTTGCAATAGTATGGGCAGAAGTTTCATTTATATTTAAAAGGCAGAAGATTCACCTTGATAACCGATCATAAACATTTAGAAGTAATATTTGGATCAAAGCGAGGACTCACAATACTAAAAGCTATCAGACTTTTAAATTACGCATTAACCTTGCAGTCTTTCAAGTTTGATATAGTTTATCGAAATACTAAAGACCACGCCAGTGCAGATATTCTCTCTTGATTTCCCAGAACTTCAGAAGAATTAGAAGTTAAAGACAGCATTACAATGTTCCAGGTGTCGTAAATTAAAACCCTACCAATCACTTCAAAGGAATAGCGGCAAACAACAGGGAAGGATGAGGAATTGGGTCCACTTTTGGAAGCCTTTATGAAAGGTTAAAAATTTAGAATGGAGATAAGCTAAATATACCATAGAGGATGGATGTATTATGTACGGGCAGAGAGTTTATATTCCGAAAAGATACCAGAAAAATATCTTGAAAGAGTTACACCAAGGGCATCTGGGTACTGTTAAGATGAAGGCGATTGACAAATCGTTCGTTTATGGGAAAAACATCGAAGCTGCAAGAAATTGTGTTGACTGCTCCAGACATAAAGCTGATCCAGCGAACGTTAAAGTCCATCCTTGGGAATACCCGAGTACGCCCTGGGAGCGTGTACATGTGGATTTTGCTGGTTCAATATTTGAATATATGTTCCTGTTAATAGTGGATGTACATTCCAAATGGTTGGAGGTTTATCCGATGAATAAAACCACAACAAACAAAACCACGGAGTGTCTCAAAGACTGCTATTTGAGATTCGGGTTGCCAGTTGTACCAGTAACTGATAACGGACCACAGTTTTCATCTTATGAATTCCAGATATTTATGCAGAATAATGGCATAAAACACAAAACAAGCGCACCATTCAAGCCGTCGAGCAATGGTCGAGCAGAACGTTATGTTTATACAATGAAGCAATTACTAATAACAATGCACAATTATTCATTAAAAAAATATAGCAGCTCAACAAATATAAAACCTGTCTTATTAGTAAGTGCATGAATCAAAGAAATTCTTTTGAAAACAAATAAAGGTTTGCAATATCAAAAAACCATTTACAACGGTTAAACCCTTAATTCGGATCAGAATAATACATAACAACTGCAACTATTTACAGTAGATGCATGTGTTTTAAGTGTTTGATAATAACACATAACTCAATAAATATTGCAGAGGAACGCAGAAACAAAACCACCGTTGCCATTTTTTAACCGTTTTCTTTTACGACTTCCTTTTCCGGTTTGTCATTTTTGTTCTTGGGGGAAGAATACTGTCCCGTTCCAAATTAGTACGTCTGCACTGACGTCATCTTACTTCTATCCCTCAAAGTCCTCCCTTGGAAATCTTATGGTCACTTTAGAGACGGTGCAGCACTAAAGAGAATAAACAAAAAATAACAAATACCATGTACGAGAGTGAAAACAAATTAGAGTATCGACCAAAGTGGCTCTGAATAATAATCCAAATAATACAAGCAAAAAACCAAAGTATAAATTCAGACATTGATAAAACCTATTAGCTACTCGTTATTTAAAAAGGGGGCAGTCGAGTCAGGGATTCAGCGTTTCCATGCTTGTTACCCTTTCGCTAAGTATCTGTCACGTTATATCACTGTAAACGTAAAGCCAATGCCCAACGATTTAATTTCGCCCTATGTGATGACATCAGTCCAGGTACGAAAATTTCTCGCGTGGATCTGGCAACGGACTAAATTAAAGTAATTTTTCTGTCTGTTTGCTGTATGCATAAGCATATCGTTTGCTTGCAACAGTAAAAAGAAAATAGCGATTGCTATTACACGCTGCAATGTTTCTACTTTGCTTGTTACTAATCAGCGTTAAGGTTGCAGCTGGTTATATGACGTCGTGCTGGTAGATTAATCGGCAAATTATGTTTGTTTAATGTTTGATTCACTTTTCATTAAATTACTGCTTTTACCTCCTTCGTTATTCATTGAACCAGTCAACACTTTCATATGGGATATATCAGAATTAATATCCTCACATACCTATAGCCCCTTGAGTTAAGTAGGTCCAGATATTGGGGGTCGGATACCACCTCAACCATGGCCAGAAAACCTAGTTGGCGAACTTTCCTAACACTTCGGTTACGATGTACTACTTGGTTCGATCCAACCAAGTCGGTACAAGTCATCAACGGAATGGTTAACCTCTGTTTGTAATACAACTAGTGATACAAGTACCCCGGGAATTTCTGGGAACATACCTGGAACTTTGGGGAACAAACTAAACCAACCATTTCTTTCACTTTGCTTGGCTTCTTTTGGTGTTATGCAAAGTAGAACTATGTATAGAGATAGAAAGTATTAAACTACACAACCTAGAAAATTGTTTCAATGAAGTTTAAATTTTCCTTTTTGAAAAATATGGGTTTATTTTAATAATAAGCAAATAAGTACTGTATATATGTAAATGTTTACTGTATATATAGGAAGCCAATATTTACATTTTTCTTTTAACTTTTAGGCTACATTCCCTGAACCAAAACATACGTGGTCTATAGTCTTTATTATTAATATGATCTGTCTAAATTATATATTTTTTTCAACTTATATTAGTATACTTTGTAAACATCAGTTTTTAATCAGTAATGTTCATATATTGGGTCATCATTAAAGTTATGCGCGTTTTCAAGTCGAAGCTAGCTTTGCTATTATTTTGCTACCGCTGATAAGGAGTGACCTTGATTGAAGCAGATGTTTGAATTCGGACTTTTCTGCTTTCACTGCATAATTATAGAATGTGTTGCGGTGTAATTTTTGTTTCACTGAATGGAGAATCATAAAGTTCATTTTCGTCATATTATGCTCTTTTATTTTGAGAAAGGAAAAAATGCTAGTCAGACTGTTCGTAAAATGTGTGCTGTATATGGACATAGTGCTGTTTCTGAGGCCACAGTTCGAAGGTCTAAGGTCAGTTTAAATATTCCAAAAAGTACAGTTCATGATCATCTTAAGAAGATTGGATATGTAAGCCACTACACAATGTATGGGTACCCCATACTTTAACACAGCAGAATATGCTTGCTCGAATTTCGGCATATGATTCTTTGCTGAAATGAAATGAAGAAGCTCCTTTTTTGAAAGGGCTCATTATTGGAGATGAGAAGTGGATACTATACAATAATGTCACAAGGAAAAGATCATGGGGTAAGTCAAATGAACCTCCCCAAGTAATCACGAGAGGGGACTGAATCCCAAAAAAATAATGCTTTCTGTATAGTGTGACTACAAAGGAATTGTTTAGTATGAATTGTTGCCACAAAATCAGACAATAAATTCGGAAAAATACTGTTCTCAAATGGAGTATTAAAAGAGAAATCGAAGCAAAGAGACCAGAACTGACCAATCATCGAGGTGTTGTCTTCCAGCATGACAATGCTCGACCCAACATTTCGCTGAATGTCAGACAAAGACTTGTGGAATATTTAATCCCACATGAATTAATACAACGACTTAGATATTCAAATTATTTATTACAATAATCCGTTTTGACACCTTACATTCCTTAATGCCTGGTAAGAATATATTTTTCCGTGGTGAAGTATCTCTGTTCGTTTTATATTAATTATTCATTTCCTGAACCACTACTTCAGTTCACAGTTGCGTTTTTACATATTAAGTATCGCTTCACAGCAGAGACTCCACCACAGAAACTTCACACAGAGACCTCACCACAGAGTATCCCCCCAGTGACTGAAGGGTTATTTGAAGGAACGGTAGGAAGTATATACAACGGTTAAGATACATATGCGGTTAGAACGTGTATAATATTTACATAGAGTTGAATTACACGATTCAAAGAAAAGTAAACATACTATATACATATGCACAAGGATACATTTAAAGATAGGTATTGTGACAACCTCACAGCTAGGGGGTGGGGAATTGCTGAACAAAAAGTACCAAGTCAGTACTGCTTTCTTGAGTATTTTAATTGATGACTTTGTACATAAATTTACAGAAGTTGATGAAGAGTTCAGATACAAAATTGCCCGTACTGGGACTTATTCGGTTCCCTACCTGGGACCTCTGAGTCTCGCTAATTCAACCGCACCGTTGAAATCTCAGCGTAGTCTGCCCTCTCGTTCTCTTCGAACTCGTGTCGGCCAAAAGGGGTGGGGAATGTCCTCTCTTCTTCCATTAGCTAAAGCTCTCCTTGGCGGGCTTTCCAAAAGATTCCAGAATGTTCTAGCGCCACCGAGACGACTTGTTGTCTGAAATCCCTCCGACCACAGGAGACGTCGGCACAGTTGAAAGACCCCCGACTCTCCTGGGAACCAGAACAGCACCTTGGTGTCTAGACAGCCCGAACTCCTCCATTAGTGGGAAGAAAGAGCGTGGACGCGTTGTCACAGTATTAAAAAAAACTTAATTAGCCAATTTTTGTGGAAAACGAACATGTCTGCCGGATCTCGTCACTGCTTTTGCAGAAATCCGTTCATTGGCAGATTTATCATCGTTTTTAACTGTTTCCAAAGGTTTGATGTTCTTTGGTTCGAGTAAGGCAGTTTCAGGTAGCAAATAAGCTGGCTTTACACGATCAAGAGAAACAGTTGTTTTTCGGCCATTGAATTCAATGGTGACGGGGTTTTGTCCGTGCGGCGTATGACTTTATGGGGGCCAGTATAGGGTTGGCACAATGGCGGCTTCACCCGATCCACTCTTAGAAAGATGTGTGAACAACTTTTCAAAGAAGGGTTGACATAATACTTGTCAGTGCAATGAGCAGGCGTTGCAATAGGGTTCAATTGTCGTATGTTGTTGCGAAGATTAGTGATAAAATCCTCACCGCAAGGTGGGATCGCTGAAATCTCTAACATGTCACTCGGGAGTTTCAAAGTTGTGCCGTATACACGTTCAGCATAAGAGGCGTTTAAATCCTCTTTGACTGCTGTACGGATGCCTAGGAGAACCACTGGGATTATCTCAGACCACCTTTCGTTTTCATGAGCCTTGAGTGATGACATAAATGGCGATGAAAACGCTCAACAAGTCCGTCAGAGATAGGATGGTATGCAGTCGTCTTAATTTTCTGAGTACCCAGCATGTGTGTAAATTCAGCGAACATAGATGATCGCATTTGCGAACATTGGTCAGTGGTTATGACTGAGGGACAACCAAAACGAGAGATCCATGTAGCAAATATGTTACTGCATATTGTTGTCGTTCGCATATCCGGAATTGGTATGGCTTCGGGCCATTTCGAGAAACGGTCGATGATTGTTAAAAGATAATTATTCCCGTTAGAAGGAGGCAAGGGACCCACGATGTCAATGTGAATTTGTGCAAAACGTGCATCTGGAAGAGAGTACGTGCCTAGAGGTGCTTTGGTATGCCTCTGTGTCTTGGATCGTTGGCATGGCACACCCGCTCGAACCCAGATCTTTATTTAACGTTTCATGTCTGGCCATACATATCTAGAACAAATGAGTTTCGTTGTAGCTGCTATGCCGGGATGCGAGAGCTTGTGCAGATGATCAAATAGAAGCTTGCGAAAAGAATTCGGAACAAAAGGACGAGGAATGCCCGTAGAGATGTCACATAGCAAATTGTGGTCATAAATCTGGCAAGGTTTAAGTTCCAATTTGATAGAAGAGGTATTATTCTGATGAAAGGTTTGTACCTCCGGATCATTTTTCTGAGTTTCAGCAAAATCTTGGAAATTTAATAGTGGCGATTCCGTAATTGAATCAATTTCGATCCTCGAAAGTGTATCAGCGACTATGTTTTTGGAACCCTGCACATGTCTAATGTCAGTGGAATACTGGGAAATGAAATCTAATTGGCGTAATTGCCTAGGTGAACATTTATGAGGGTTTTGCATAAAAGCGTAAATTAGCGGTTTTTGATCTGTGAAAATTTGAAAAGTTCTACCCTCTAACATATGCCGGAATTTCTTTATCGATGAAAAAATAGAAAATAATTCCCTGTCATATCTTGACCATTTTCGTTGACTACTATTGAGTTTCATGGAGAAAATAGCTAACTGTTCCCATTGCTGCTGAGAGAACTGCATCAGACTGCCGCCAATAGCGACATCGGACGCATCTACCCATATACTCAACTGAGCTCCGGGAATTGGGTGTCTCAAAAAAGTTGCCTGAGCAATCGCGTTTTTGGCAGCAATGAAAGCTTGTTCGGCATACTCATTCCACTCAAGTTGTTCGGATGAATTGCGAACACTAGAACGAGGTTTCTTTTTGTTTTTATGCCCTTCTAAGAACTTTACTACAGGCGCAAGAATATGCGCAGCTTTAGGTATAAAACATCTATAAAAGTTAAACATGCTTAAAAATCTAGGAAGTTGAGTTATAGTATTAGGTTTAGGAAAATCAATTATGGATTTCACTTTCTCGGTAAGAGGTTGAATTCCTTTTTCAGGAAGATGAAAACCTAAAAAATCAATAGTAGTTGTACCAAAAGTGCATTTCACAATATTTATGCAGAGACCGTATTCTTATAATTTTGAAAACAGAGCCTTTAAGTATTTGAAATGCTCATCAGGGTTTTTAGATGCGATTAGAATATCATCGACGAAGGCGTAAACGCCTGGTAAATCGCAAGTGACTTCATCGATAAATCGCTGGAAAGTTGCCGATGCGTTGCACAACCCGAATTGCATACGCGTACTTTCATATAAGTCGAACAGAGATACTTCACCACGGAAAAAATATATTCGCACCAGGCATAAAGGAATGTAAGGTGTCAAAACGGATTATTGTAATAAATAACGAATATCAAAGTCGTTGTATTAATTAATGTGGGATTAAATATTCCACAATGGTGACCTTCGGAACTTGCACGCATATTTTGAAAAGTGGAGCCACTCTCGATAATTCTGCACCTGTGTTCGAGTGATTACAGGTAAGTACTTCCGGATCACTTTCGTTTTCTATTTCAATTTTTAATATTTTACTATAAAGTGTGGTGTTTTGTTTTGGGGGCCTTGTACTATGTCTGAGGTTCATGCCGTACAGATTCCTGCTTATAATCGTTCCGATCCTGCTTTATGGTCTGTTATGTGTGAAGGCACATTCGCTCTCGCTAACCCATCATTGCGTAGGGAATATCTACCTTCCAGAAAAACATAACCTTAAAAAACGTTTAGATTAACTCCTGGGATATACTTATACTTACGGCGCTTTTGTAATTTTCCATTGACCTTCGTCCAACTAGGTGTCCTTGAAGATTTTTCCAACCTAAAAAAGTCTTGAAACTGAGTCGACACATCATATCCTCTCGGTTCTACCGATAATCAAACTAAAAAACAAAGTGCATTGGGACTCCGTCTAGGTTAAGACGTTCTCCTGTACAAGAATAAAATCCTTTGATTTTTTTCAATGTCTTTGTTCTACGTGCTTCTATATGTTAACTTACGAAATTTGGATTGTTTCATCACATTACCACAAAAACTAAAAGTTGAACAATATTGATTCACGTTCTTTCCTTAAGGTGTCTTACGTCATTTCAATATTGAATATCTACTACTTTTTACCAAATTTTAAAGTTTATCTTTTCGATCGACAAAATGGAGTAAGTTACATAGTTTGACAATGGCTTTTGTTTTTGTGAATGTAACAGTGTCTGTTCTTTTTGACCTATTTGATGATTGTACGTTGTATTTCGTATCTTCGTTTAGTTTTCTAAACTTTAATTTAAGAGAGATTTTTAGATAAGATTGAATAACAAACAAGAACTGTTTCTGTACTCAAGTATGACCATTTTGCTATTGAATGTCTGCCTGTCTGAGTGAAAAAATGAGTCCCGACCAAAGTGGTTCTGAATAACCACACAAATATTACAAAAAAAAAATACAAAATGTAAATTAAGACATAAATAAAATCTATAAGGTACACGTCATTTAAATGGGGACCATCGAGACAGGGATTCAGCATTGTCACAATTGCTGCCTTTCCATTAAGATTCTTTCATGTTACATTACTGTAAACTTAAAATCAATGCCGAAAGAGTTAATTTGGCCTTATAGTGGCATCAGTCCACGTATGAAAATAACTCGCGTGGCTCTGGCCACAGACTAAATATTAATCATCATTTTCTGTCAGTTTTCACTGCGCATAAATATATTATTGGCTTACAGCTATAAAAAAAATAGTCTGTGTAGCGTCTCTATCCAGATGATTATCTTTGCTTTTTGTGAATACTTTATTTAGCTGTCTTGTGGCAACGAGAAAAGAGAATGTATAAATACTGTTTCTCAAAGCAGTTGAACAGCAGTTCTGTAGTAGTCAATATGTTCGTTCTTTGCATGTTGTAATAAATCTTATTACTTGGAAGTATTGCTTGTTTTAATCTCTTGTCTTGTAACTCTAAGAGAGCTACACCTGAAAATGAAGAGAATTTGCTTGACTGGCCTGTTCAGAGCCCCGATCTCAATCCAATCGAGCACCTGTGGGAAAAATGGGAGCGACGCGAGTACGACACGACACGTGCGCCCATCTTCACAACCATTTCTTCTCACAGACTTGTTAGAGGCATTCTGCCCAGACTTACAGAGAACTTAAAACACACGGTTATGCTTCGACGTGTTGCAGCTGTAACAGAAGCAAAAGGAGGGCCTATCCTTGCTAAATAGAATAATAAAGCACTTTTTCTGAAAAACATGCCGCGTGCAAATACTTTTGTCCATATAGTGTTGTAAACCAAAATCCCTTGAGCTGCTTATAGTTTTTTAGTGATTACTCTCTTTTTCGCTCTTTAAATGCCTCAGAACACATCCCTTAAAGATACATGTGCTGTAACTCCTCACTACGCCTACGACGGCATTGCGACCTAGGCATATAATACGGCAGATTCCAGTCAAGTCCCCACGGTGGAAGAAAAATGTCTGGAGCTTCACTTCACTGCTTTTGCGTGATGTCTCTGTTGGTGGTCGTGCTCCTTTAACATTCTGGAGAAAGCTCAGCCTAAAGCTTAAGATGAATCACGACAAATCTAAATTCGCCCGAGTTCCACTATTGCGCAGCTTCTGTGTTTATCCATTTTTATCTTTGAATTTATGATCCTTTTTATGGCATCGAGCTTCATGGATGACTAGGTTAGGACTAGGTGTAACAAACGATGTATTCCGTCCTTTCAATTCCCTAAGTGACACTTGGTATTTTATGCTGTTGCCGAGTTCAAATGTTTGGGGCAGTATTTCAGGAAACGGATGATAACAAGAGGCAGAAAACGGACGGTCTTGTCATGATACTCTTTCCCATTTCTTATAATGCGTGTCACTTTTCATAAAGTAACCGTAAAGTAAAGTCCCCAAACTCAACTGATAGACTCAAATTTTGTCTTAAATCTCTGGGATATCTAAGTTCAAAGATAGGTTGTGTAAAATAAAATTGAGTAGACATTGTTAGAGTTGGATAAAACTTTTTTTACGGCAGTTATTATTAGCTACTAACTTTTTTTTAACAGTTCATAAAGACGGGTTACGAATTGGATGAATTTAACCGTTAGAAATGACGTTGAGGGAACATTTAAATAATTTGTAATTAAATTATTAGTTATTTCAGCTTTTGTTTTTACTAATTTTTTAATTTAAATTTAATTTACGTTTTGCAATAAGTTTATTTAGGTTAAAAGTTACGGTTTAATAATTTTCCATAATCGTTAATATATTCGGTACCAGAGTTTCTAGTTAATAATAGCACTGTTATTTCAACTGCTATCGCAATAACACACAGTCTCCTAGATATTACTTTTATTTAACTTACCATAAAGCCAAAATCAATCAAAACATTTTTCAACCTGTTGGAGAAAATCAGATACAAAGACAAGTGTCTTAGAATCAAAGTGGTAATTTGCAGGAATACGAGCCCCATAAACAAGTGAAATGAAAATACAGTTGACAAGAGGCGAATTTCTTTAATGTCACGAAACATTTACACGTTACAAACAGTTATTTAACGGTTTAATGATGGAAAACAAAATCGCAGATATATGCTTCAACTCACAGAAAATAATGACATATCAAAACAGTGGAACCAACTTACAATGCAGACGAGTGCCAAGTGAAGTACAGTCACATGAAGAACAGACAGAACAGTAACATTTGTTATTTGTAATGGAACTTTTTAAACCATCGATAATATTTTTATTTTAATCATAATACATAATCACGAATATTATTTGAACATTTTTGAAAATGAACAATCTGCTTAAAGTATTATTAAATCTAAAATTATGTACGTAAAACTAAAATATTGCAATAATACACTTTCCTATCGAGAATATTGTGGAACTTCCTTTTCGGAAAGCCTCACAGAAACTTCGAGGTCGTCCCGATTAACCTAGCATAAAAAGTACTGAACTTGTTCTGCATTAAAATAAAAAATCGAGTAAAATAAGATTTACTAAACATAAATTTGTTTGTTTTGTATGTTTGAAATAAATTATAGCAGTTTCAACCGAAAAAATGAACAAATTATCTCAACACCTAAATTTATATTAAATTGAATTTAAAAATTAATAAAATTAATTTTTATTCCTTGTGAGAAACAAACTAATATCATTCCATTAGAAAATATTTTATTACTTTATTGCTTGACCATACTGAAATGCAAACGATTTGAGTAGCGTTCATGTAAATCAAAATGTTAATGTGCTAATCTGTTCGTCATGAGGATAACTTTAAATGTTTGCATGCAGCATTTGTAGTATGGTTTAAACGTTGTTTGAGTTAAACGTTTTCTTACCAATTTTGCAATAATGAAAACCATATCTACCATGCAGATTAATTTATTTTATATACTGTCTCAATGTAACTTTTACCATAAGTGTTCTATATTTTGAGAATGTAAGTTTTTTAGAACACGGATTCCATGCAAAAAGCAAGCCATCTGAAAAAATACGATTGAGCATTCTAAGTACCTACTAAGTATTTATAAATCCTGAAGTAAAGACCTTTTTTTATATTTATAGGCTACTTGGAAATATGACGTTTTTTTATCCATGAAGTTAATATAAAATAAAAACTGAGACTTCAGATTACATTCTTTCCCGATAGTGTAAAAATAGTTCAGTAAATAACCTTGCACCATCGAAGTGTGCAATGACTTCACAACTTCATATTTTTAGGAAGATATTTAAGCCATATGTGATAGTTTTGGAAGACATTGGATCTCTATGGAATTTTTACTTATGTGTTAGATACAAATATATATATAAAACAATACAAAATACAGAAATAATAAATTACATAATTTTATGTCTTCAACTTATCAGTTACTCATATTCATCACATCCTAACTTTTTACACGCTCCGATTCTAAATGAGCTGTAAGTCCCCAAACTTGACTTGTTAATCTGTCTAGTACGGAACTCGCGTATAAATTCTTTATATACGGTATTCTACACTACATTGTAAAATCGAATTCCTTTTTAGGTTTCAAATTTCAGTTTTGGAACAAAAGGTTCTAGTATTTTGTTCTACGAATGAATTTTTTCATGCTTTATCCAATATACACTTTGATGGCTATAGTTTTAATGTATATAAGTTTATATTACCTACTTATTTTTATTGATTGGGCTTTTTACTTTTATCATACTCAATAATTTATTCTAAAATTAGTATGTTTCAAAAGTATTTTTATTAGATTGACTACTTAAAGTATGACTTGTTTTATCAATAATTAAAATAGATTGGAAATTTCTTGTCATGGCATTCATCTTGAGCTATATGTAAGTTAAAAACATTGAGTTAACGGAGACGCCATGACAAGCACGAAGCATTGGAGCACTTTCATAAACTTATTACTGACAGTTCTCTAACTTGAAAACAAGGAAACGATGCTTTATTTTTTGAAGGTAAGTTGTTAACTTCGATTTATAGAGTAAGTCTCCAGAAGAAAGCAGTTTGTTCTCGACGTCTGTTAAACAGTTTAAGTTACTGGATTCTGAACATCAGACTTCGACGGTCGCATCAAATAAGAAAAATCTTATTCCGTTGAGCAAACACAATCTTTTGTTTAATTTCCCCCGCGGTTTTCTCGTCAGAAAAGAATTGAGATTTGCGAAATCGTAATATTTTCCTTCCTCTATAATTCCAAAAAGATCTTTTCTCCCTTCTCCTGCAAAACCGAAACAAAAATCTATGAGCATGAAAGCGATGGCTCCAGTGGATTTCACATAACTTCTTATCTTACTTTCCTTTCTGTTATTTGGAGCAAATAGTTTATTTTAAATTATTGGGAGAGTTTTCTTCCTGTCGTCTATTTCTTCTGCATTAGAAGATTAGGAAAATGTTTTGCTTTTTCTTAGCAAAGAACGGATTTGACCACGTGGAAGACATCCTATGATCTTCCCTGGTCCGCCATTTTCAAGATATAACGTTTATAAAATAAATATAGAATTTATGTAGGTTGAATAAGCAACAAATAATGCATGAATTCAAAAATATTTAACTCCATGCTTTGCATGAACAAATATGAAGATAAAAGTCAAGTTTTTATTTTTATCTGCAAGGATATAAAGAGTTCGTCTATTCGACTTTTATACCTCAAGGAATATTTAGTAGATAGTTCTAAATTTCCTATACAAATGGTTATGTGATTTTTTGAAAAGCTTAGAAACTACACAAATAACTCAAAAAATAGCTTCGAAACTAAAAAAAGCAAAAAAGACTTTACTAAAAACTGTTAAGGTTTTTTTTAAATTTGTGTACTAAAAGATCTCCAAATGATGCATTGCAAATATAACAAAAAGAAGTCGAATTTTTTTTAAACCATTGATTGAAAATATTTACTTTACTCAATACTTAGACTACCACAAACAGTACATTTTAAAATTTCTGCACAAGTCGAAGAAAATTCATATATCATTTTTTAGTTCTAACTCATTTATTAGAGTATTCATATATATGATTTCTCAAGAAATCTGTTTCAAACTATTATATTTACGTTTATTTTATCATTAGTGAATGGATTGTGTGACATATTTGTTCATTAATTAAAGTTTTGAGATAGATAAGATTAAGTTTTGTTGCGAGACATCAGACTTTTGAATGACTAAACGAACAGGTGTAGCTTGTGCATTTGTTCATTCTAATGAATAAAAGCTGTTTTGGTGCTCATGGGTTATACAATCATATAAAGTTTCCTATCCGAATTTATATACATATTTTATTTATATGAATTTTCTGCTTGCATTCGCAATTCAACTTGGTATAATAGTTTGTGATTTCTCACTTTTAACTGTTGAAGAAAATGTCTTCAATAGAATCCATTTCCGGAAAAAGGCTCTTACCCAAATATAGCCAAATATCGCTTATTATTAGTATTTTAAATGAAATACAAAAAGCACATATATAGTTTTCAATTGAGCAGCTTTAAGACAACTGACTAATCTCATGCGTTGAACACAACAAAAGTTCACTATTATAAGCAGTTATACAATTCATAATGACTGTTACATTACAATCAAATGAAATTCTACTAAGACGCAAGTGTCGCATGCAAAATATTTCAAGTCCAGTAAGTGCTTAGTGAAGTTCATACTGAAACAATATTATAACACTTGGAAAATCTTCACGCAGTCTTTCTGTATTTTCAGATCCAATTGGCGATAAGCACATTCCCCTGCACGTAGACGCTTGTGAAGAGCAGGGGTTTGGCGACCTTCACTTGGCACTGATGACAAGGAAAACAGACGAAAAGAATGACAACTGGATGTTACTCAAAAAGAGAGTTTTGGAAACCGAAAGTGTCCCAGAGTGTGTGGACCACACCGAACTCATGCAGAAGTGCTCCATGCAGGAGGTCTACTTCCTCCTCTTGAAGCAGGAGATGGGGTTGAAGTAGCATTGGTTGTAACGCATTTGGCGTTTGGCGGGCAATTCAGCATCGGGGAAGCGCTGTTGGCGACCTTCTTCCGAGTCCAGATAGGTCTGGAGTCGTTTCAGCATGGCCTGCTCGTATGGGCTGGGTCTCTGGAAGAATACAGAACACACATTTAAAAGAGGACATTTAATCATAGAGCTCTCATTTTATGAAAGTAATTTGAGTGCAACCTCTCGAAGGACTTCTGATGAACCAGGGGGGGGGAGGGAATTTTCAGAAGAGGAGGGAGGAATGCAGCGTGAGCAAGTGGATAAACCTTTTTGCTCACGCTGCAGAAAGTGTTTGCTGCTTTTGAAACGCAGGACGCTTTGCTTAGACAATGGGTTCTGTGTAAAGCCTTCTCGTGGTTGTCTGGACGAGGTCAATAGCAAAACCATTAGAAGATACTAATGGACGAGATATTTCGTCATTGGAAGAAAACTGACCAGATCTTGATTTCGTCATTGTAAAAAAAATCGTCAATATATTGAGATATCTCGTCATGATTAAAATTGGTCAGATCTTGATGAATGAGATATCTTGTCGAACCCACCTTTTAGGGGTTAATTAATTCTTAAGTTTAAATCCCCAACCAAGTTAAAACTATTCTGTAAACTATGCCACCATCCTTAATAAACCTTAAAACAAAGTTCATTCATCAGTTTCAGTTACCTTATTTCTTAATCACTGGATCTTACAGAAAATGACCTCGGTATGATCATCTTAACACATTTGAAGGAAACAAGCAGAATGTTTGGAAAAGCTCTACTACAGGGTGGGCCAAAATTCAGAGTAGTATTTGACAGGTAAGTAACTTTTTTGTTGCAGGTACATATTGTATCTAAGTCATAAGGGATTAATCATTAGCAATTTCACGAAGAAACAACTCGTAAACATAGTTATTATCATTTTTTTCAAATAGCAGGTCCATTACTTTGACGAAAAGAGTTTATCTTTTCAATGTCATCTTTTTATCTTTTATCTTACATTTATGTTTTCACTCAGCCCCAAAATAAGTGCCACATTTAACACTTGAATTTTATTAACTTCTTTTTAAGATTTCGCCTATACTGAAAAAAGACGATGGAGTAGCAGTCTTAGATTGCCTTATACCGTTAACAAATGCTGTCTTCGTAGGTACGATTTCACCTCAAAAGTGAAAAAAAAAAAAAACTGTTAATATCGGAATCAAAAATGTGCAAATGTATATTTTCCCGTCGGGGATCAACTACGATTCAAAACCATAATTAGAATCCAAATTTTAAAAGTTTACAACAAACTGCTTAAACCAAACAAAGGTACACTGGCAAGAGGCAAAAGCAGAAACCCCTTTTGCGCCCCCTTCCCAATAGCTTAAAATAAACTACTTCACTTTCCGAAGTAAATATCCCCGAAGTTATCCTCAGATACAGTTTCCCATAAAGACAGGACAACGAATCACAATCATCATCTGAATCTGTCTTCAGCAAACGTATCAAACCAGCTTAAAAGACGTGTATAAACTTTCACTCAATCTAGTGCAACCGAAAACCCCCGTATTACAAGATTACAGTTCCTCGCAGAAAAGTAATCTTTCGTTTATATTTTCCTGTATAGAATCAACTACAGATTAGAATCCAAATGTTTAAAGTTTACGGCAAACTGCTCAAACGGACTAAAATGCACCGGCAAAAGAAAAAACCCGCTGATCTATCACCTGCGCAGTCGCTTACAGTTAACGTTTTCACTTTCAGGAATATATCTTTAAAATACATTTTCCCATAGAGAATAGACTATAAATCATAATAATCCTCTGAATTACTCTTAAGAATTTACAACAACTTTAGACTAGCTTACATAGACCAAATAAAAAGACAAACTGTCTATCCAATCTTTGAAATTTCCCCACGTATTAACATAAACGTTTCTTGACGAGTGTTTATCTCTCGGATATATTTTCCTATAGAGGATCAACTACGAATCAGAACCATCAACAAAATTAAATTTAAAAAAGGTTGACAGCAAACTTTCTAGAAGTATAAGTTACAAAAAGGAAATTTTAGAAACTTTCTGGTCCCAATTGCTTACAACAAATATTTTCATTTTCCAAATAAATGCCCCGAAGTTATTTTTCAGATACATTTTCTCAGATGATGGACTACGAATCATAATCATCATCTGAATCTTTAGAATCCTTAAGAGTTCAAGACAAACATAAGCAAGCTTAATAAGAAAAAATGAAAAGACAAACTGCCCGTTCAAACTTTACAACTTTTCCTCCTTACTGCCATGAACGTTTCTTGAAGAACATCCGTCTCTTCTATATATTTCTACCCAGAGGATCAAGTATTATACTGAGTATGATCATCAGAATTCAATTAAAAAAAATTACAGCAAACTGTTAGGACTATAACTTACAAAAGGAAAAATTAGAAACTTTTTGCCCAATCGCTTGAAACAAACTTTCCCCACGTGAAACCAATCCGCTTCTGCGTAAGCGAAACCTGTTGTCTGGTAATTGATTTCCAACAATTTCCCCCCTCGGAAGCGCCCTCTGTCCACTACAGGGGCGGTGTCGCATTTCAGGGCAGTAATGGGGCGTATATTGCGGGAGAGCGCCCCAAATAGATTGTGTTACGGGGCTTTTGTTTCATGATATGTGGACCCGTGACGAATTCCACCGCAAAATGGTGGAACCCGAGCCCAAATTGCTTGCTGTGGTCAAATGACATGGGATTCTCATGTGGGAGGACCACATCCCTTTTCCCACCCACCACACGCCTAATACAAGGTGCGATTTGTTTCATACGAATCACCCAGTAACACAATGGTAAAAGGTTTCGTTACAAGGCCAGGAAGACTTAAGCTTATACCACGTATAAATATAGAATATATCAAGCGAAAATTGATATCTTCCACTATGTATAATACCAGAGGGGATTACTTTAATGTTGGAGCGTTATTAAAGAATTAAAGATAGGGGCAACTTAATTACTAATTCTTAGTCGGTTACAGGTATTAAATTGTGGTTTTAAATTACCATTCTACACCGAAATTGGCCTGCAGACGTGTTCTTAGATTTCGGTTGCCTATTAACCCTTCTTTGCATGATTTTTTCTTTATTGGTGAAATAAATCAAGGTGATATAATTCATGTTCAAAATTAAAGGAAAAATGGTTAAAAAAATCTTAGTATATATTTATAGTATAAATTTAGCAATAATCAATATGATGGTATCATGTGGTATTTTTTAAATTAAACGCAAACTTTTTCAGAAATTGCTCTAAAAATAACAGAAACACATGTTACAAACCTTCCTTCCGCTCATTTTCACTTTTTTAGCAATAGAAACTCAAATATAATAAAACAAAATTAAAAACGAAATCATACGTTTATTGCAACTACAACAAACAGCGGAATGACAACTTCAAGCTCGTTTTACTGATAGTGACACTTGTTTATTTTTGACAGCTATGTTTTTTCTTATGCAATGGACATTAAAAAGGTATCCAGACACGATCAACTTAAAGTGAACTTGTTCTTTTATATAATTTTTGGGCATTCAATGTTATGATGGAAATTTCCACCATTATGCAAAGAAGGGTTAATAGCGAAACTCTTACAACTGTTAGTTTATAGTTCAAATGTAAATCTGTCTTGGTTACTTCTCGTCAACGAAATGTGCTGTAATTAGCACATAGATAATTATAATGAACTTCCTTATTAAGTGTAATAATTAGGTTGACGATTCAACGTATTTAGTTTAAAAATAGGGATTGTTATAGGCGTGTGCACAGTACGCAACAAGGCAAAACACGTAACTTGGATGCTATGTCATCTTCATAAGCGAAATGCAAATATTTAATTGGACCTAAAACCTAAGCACTCATGGTCGCGGTCAGTAGATGGGAGGGTGACCTTCCTTCTCATTTTGCTTAAGGGACTGATCCCGGACCGTCGTCAATAGCCCGTTGTGTTGCTCTAGTACGACGTTAACTAAAATTACCATTACCATTACCTTCTCATTTTGTGGCCTGTGCGCTTTCGGTTAATCTAGCAATTAAGTTTTTCTGCACCATAGATCTACTTTTTTTATTTAAATAAACCCACCCTTATGTATAATAGTCTTTATTTAAATTTAATTCTTTTTCTGATGTGGAGATGAGTTGCATTGCAGCGGGTGCTCCTAAAGTGATATTCCAGTCCAGTCAGTGCAAATATTTAAGCTTTAAATTCTGTATATCGGATACCGGATAATAATTGAAGGAAGAGACCAGGGAAGAAAGTTGACTATAAACTTTAATGATCTGGAAAACGTTTCATTCAGCAAAGAGTCCTTGGGTGTAAAATCATATAAATGCTTTCAATTGGACCCATTCTCATGTTTAATGAAATATATATTTTTGCTTCTGAAATATGCTTTCTTAACATTGTTTTTGCACTAAGGAATGTTCATGTTTATAACTAGTAAGCGAAAACAAGGGGGCTACCTTTATGTTTCCGAATATATAGTTTATGAGACTGTTTTAAATCACCTTCAGTTAGTCACAGCCAGCGGAGGGACACTAGGAAAAATGAATTGCTTTTAAGGAATTACATGAAAAGCTACTGTTTTAAAGAGATAGTAACTATTTGAAAAGCTATTGTTTTAAAGGAATAGTAACTACTTGAAAAGCTATTGTTCTTCAAGGCATTGCAATTTCTTTATAAACTGTAGTTTTAAAGGAGTAGTAACTACTTGAAAAGCTATTGTTTTAAAGAGATAGTAACTACTACAAAAGCTATTGTTCTTCAAGGAATAGCAATTTCTTGATAAACAATAGTTGTAAAGGTGGAATAACTAAGTACTTGAAAAGCTATTGTTTTAAAGCCATTGTAATTTCTTGATAAGCATGTTTTAAATGAGTAGTAATTCCTTGGAAATTTAATGTTTTAAAGGAATGGTAATTACTAGAGTAACCATTGTTTTAAAGGAATGGTAATTACTTAATGTTTTAAAAGTGATGGCAGTTTCTTGATAAACTTCTGTTTTAAAGGAATTCCTTGAAAAGTTATTGCTCTAAAAGATTAGTAATTCCTCGAAAGCTACTGTTTAAAAGGAATAGAAATTCTTTGAGTAGCCAGAAAAGCAATTTTTTCATGAACTACTTTTTTTAAAGAATTATTATTTCCTTTGAAAGTTAGTAGTTTAAAAGAATATAATTCCTTCAAAAGCTATTGTTTCAAGAGAACATTAATGTTTACAACACCTGGTAAGTAAATAGTACGACCAGCATTTACTTCGTAATGTTAAGATCTAAAAGAAACATGCATCTTGTCTGCGCTGTACCTCGACACATGGATTAATAATTCTGAATTGGTTGTTCTGGGTTTTTATAGTTCCTATAACGGACAAGCTACGATAAGAGCAAGACCAAGTAAAATTTAATAAAAATAGATTAGATAGTCCAAATAAGCAGTAAAAACACAAGTTTTACACGTTAGTGTACCAGCATAAAAAATTAAAACACTTTAATTAAAATTATGAGAACTGTAACGATAAGATAAAAAATCTGTCGCTATTAGCATGGAAAATAATAAAATAGTGTTGTCGGGCTTTGGCGAGTAAATATTCGAGTCACGTTGTTTATGAGAAGTCTGTTCTCCAAATTAGGTGACAGAAAATTTAAAGGTTTGTTAGTCAAATAATAACACAGGGAAGTGTAAAACAGAATCCTTTGAATGAATGAATAACACTGGATACACTAAATGGTGTAAAGTTTCTGGAAAGTTATATGAATAACCTCCATTCTAAAACTTATAATTTTTAATATATGAAATATTGTTAATCCAATGGTTTAGAACCTAAAACTCTCATTGTTTCCTCTTATTTTATCATTTGCGTAGTTCGACACATGGAAATATGAATTCAATATTTGGTATAGAATTGCGTAAAGTATGTAATTTTAAAATTCTATTTAAAAGAACAATAACTATTACTTATTTTTCATTGCTCCCTTTGTTTTTATATTATCAGAAAAAATGCTGTAAATTAGTACTTGTCAACTTTGGGTTTACCTTTTGTTTGACTCGATACAACACATTAGAGCCCTTGTGTCATTATTCTCAAACTATCTAAGCAATTAACTAATAGGAAGCCATTAACTGTTGGTAAAAAAAGTGTCCCCAATTTCTTAACTAATTTAACACCAGCATTCAGTGTTTCACAAGTTACTTAAATCTAAGAACTGTTACAGGAAGTCATTAATGATGATTTTGAAGAATAAAGCCTTATTCCAACTTCCATAATTGTTTATTCCATTTGGAACTTTATAACAATCATTTTAGTTCAAGTGTTTCTGTTAAGCCTATTTAATCTATTCACAAAGCAGTGGAAAATCAAGCTTATTCTGATGAGTTACACGCAAATCTAATTTGTTCGAAGTAATTGGTCGGGTCTTGGTTATAGTAACCTTAAACAATGGGACTACGGAACTTATTCCCAGAATTAGGTGTCACTTTTTATCCGAATGCAATTTTCTTAGTTCATATTAAGTATTCACACTGTCAGTCCTCCTAATCCTGCGTCGTACTAGTTAAATTAATTTTTGCGGATGGGAACCTCAGACGTATTCAGTTAACTGCTCCAAACAGAAAACAATCCCTTAAATAGAATTAAAGATGTATGAACTCAATTCCACCATTGTTTTCTGCTGAATTAATGAGATTCTGGTGCGAAAAAAGGTTTGTATTTGAATTCATTCATTGCGATTTACTTTGTAGTCATCTCTCTTAATTTTGAAGGGTTTAAATTCGATGAATTTTTGAGGAGGGGATGAAGACGGTGATGAATGAGAGTAAATTCATCGTGGAATGGCGTCGTTGTACTGAGTGCAGTATTAGCTTATGGCTGCGACAGTGATTCCCCAGAAATACAGCTGGTCAACCCCACAAGCGTGCTATCTCTTTCCCTCTCTATTTTTCCTGTATTAATACCACTTTCAGTAAGTCTGTCTAGTGGGAGAACTGTTCCAGACATAAAGTATAGTGATCGCAAAAGAAACAAATCTTCTGAATCGTACATTTTGAGTGAGAATGACTCGGATGAGTTTTAGGCTGTGGTGGCATCAGAATACGTATACGAATTGGTGGCGTGGCTCTGGCAATGTATCAAATTAAATCATCGCTTTCTCTCTGTTGCGTGGCTGTGAATTGAAATATCTTTATAATGCACCGATCAAAGAAGATTGGGATATTAGAATAAATTGTTGAGTCTTTTTATTTTGAGAAAAGACGCTATGGCTGATAGAATAGCGAGGATGATAATGTTTATTTAATTTTAGAGGATTGTTTCATTAAAGATACTTTTCGTAACTGTCTCGTTATTCATTGAACCAGTCTATATCTTCATATGGCCTAGGAGACTTAACAGCCACGTAGCCATAAGGCAATGGGTGGCTTTGGCCCATTGTGATCGTACATCCTCTTATCTCGCAAAAATCTGGAATTGTGCGCCAAAGCAACAACTCTCAAATGCTTCAATATTCCCCAATATAAAATGAGCAGTCACGTTTCTATGGCAGCAGACAGCCATCTATATACATATTTCTCTTACGTGGCACGCAAAAAAGACGTTATTTGTTACCGCGTTTTGGCAACATTGTGCGATTGTTTGTTTACTAGGAGCCTCGCGAGTCACTTGATTCTATAGCGTTATCGGATGAAATTTTATTGAAAAAAAATGAATTTTAGACGAGCTGTTGCGGTTCGTAATAGAAATCTAAGAAAGCGGAGGATCTTTTCAGGGCTATTTAAAAAACGGTCCTTTTCAAGTCTAACAATTATAGTACAACAAGACGCGTGCACTACAACTTTCGACAACAAACTCAGTCAAAAAGTGTATGGGTGGCTCGAGTACTGGGGAAATGTACACACAAACAACATGCTGGGTATTCAATTTCCAAAGCAGCGCTCACATTGCGAGTAAAAATGTGCTCAAAGTTTTCATCTAAATTCTGATTCCAGAGGTACTGTATATATCTTTTATGTAATACAACAAATTTAGATTTGAAAAATATTTTTTTTGAATATATTTTGTAATCAATCCCTTCTGCTAGGACACGTGTCTTTATTGATGCGAGCGAAGCGAGCATAGGTTCGCGCAGCGAACCAATGAGAATTGCGAAGCAATCCTCCGGGGGTTGGCGAGCGTTAGCGAGCAGGGGGCGGGCCCCCTAGTAAACTTTATTTCCGGAGTATATTTCGCGCGACAGACAGGCAGTAAACACTTCCTCAGTTGATATTCATAGTTTTAACGGTGTTCTAGAGTTGTGTACAATGTTGTTTAGAAAAAGAGGATGCTGATGTTTGCACGAAGACAAAGGATGGTTTTTACTTGACAAGACCTTTGTACTGAATAGGCAAGTGCACTGAACTCGGGGAGGGTATCCGCAACATTAAATTCCATAGTACTGCGCGAGCTTTGGGTCAGTGTGACATCGGAATGTTTAGAGTGAGAACTCCGTAAGTGGTGTTATTCGAAAACAACCGAACCTCGCTAAAATAAATATTAGACAACAACAATTAATATTAAACTACAATTTAAGCGTTCAGACATTCTTGAACATTCGCAATAAACAGTAGTTTAAATCTTCCTGTCTGCTTCATTCATTCCTCAAGCCAACATCAAGTCCGAGTATTCACGTTCTCCAAACAAACTAACAATCTTTTGTTTGTTTGTTTAGACGTGTCATTCGGGATATTATTCGCGTCGGTACAGCTTCAGTCTACGTTTATCGCGGTAGCAACGACCTTAGATTTTTTTTTGGTGCTTTCCAATGTCGCTAAGGAAAGAATTAAAAAATATTCTAAGAAAGCCACTTCCGGATTTTCCGTAAAATTTGTTTTCCGAGGTTGCCATAAAAACTTTCTAAGATGGATTGCCTTAACATGTCATAACCCGCAACTAAAAGTGTGCCAAAAACGCGCCAATGCTATTGGCACTGGTATAAACGCAGACTAAAGCTGCACCTTCGCGTCGAAAGTTTTGACATCTCTTGTCATTCAAAATTTCGGAGCTCGGAGCCCCTAACTATCTCCTTGGAGTGCCTGAGAGTCCACATCAAGACTAAAATAAAGTTACTAACATTTATTCAGAACCGAAAGTGTGCATTAAACTGTCAACTGTAGGTCAATACATCTCAAGAATGATGTGTCCGATCGAAAACCGGACGAGACTTTTTTAGGTTGGTTTTCGACAAGGAATCGCGAGGTTGGACTTTGTTGTGTTCAATTCTGAGAAATGACATAAAACAGAGTAAAAAAAGAGAATAAATATCAAATGCAATCAATGGATTTTTTGCAGCGCACCTTTTGAAAAGAAAGTTACTAAAGCGGGAGTAAAGAGCGTGGGACATTTAAAAAGCTTTTAAAACGTCGAAGATGAGACTAATTGAGTTCGTCACTTTCATCGCACTCTCTCCTGTGATTCTTTTTTAGTTCGTATCACGTTTTCTTGCTTCGTGTTTTTGTCTCGGTGTTCGAGCCCTGCCCTTGGAGCGTCAATGTCAACGCCGATTATGATCCCAGGATGTTCGAAAGCGAGCGGCAGGATGGGTGAAAATATGTCATGAAGAGGACACGAAGGATTAAAGAGGGGCAAAAAAAGCCGTTATCGACGGTAAAAAACGGGAGTGTTCATCTTTCAGGTTTCATACGTGCTCAAAAGCGGTGACACATTAGCGTTATCGGTGTCAACTGATGTTTTTTATCTTGCGAAAAAGTCTAGCTTAATATTTTTTCCTGTTTTAGCAAGAATTTTGATGTTATTGAAAGTAATTTTGATTGCAGAGGAATATAAACGTAGTGTTCTATTAAGAACTACTAAAGATTAAAAGTGCTGTGTCCACAAATGTCTAGAAAGACTTAACACTTCAATCTGAAACCATTATCTAATTGTCTTGAATCCAGTGCTAAGTTCAAACCCGAATTATACCTACCATGCCTTCGAATTGAATTCCTTCAGATAATAACTACACCGTTTTAAAAGCTGATAACCGACGCCAATGGATCGACCAATCGGAGGCATTTGCCAATTTGCATACCCAATTGGCCTATTCCGAGACTGGGTATAAAAGCACTGCCAAATAAAATTTCGAGAGCGCTTTAATTTTCGATTTGTCTTTCCCCCTTGCTGTGGAAAAACCCGTGTTGTTGGGCTTTTATTGCTGGTGCCACGTTCTTTACTTTTAAATCAACTAAGTGAGATCTGCGGTAATATCTTTCTATTTTAAGTCTTTTATGGGATTTTTCATTCATTTGTGCATGTTATTCACGCAATGCCATTTTTCTTACATATACATGTGTGTATTTATTTTGTGTAAATTTGTGCGTATTTATTTTGGATTAAATCAGTTTTTTTAAATAAGTTTTTAATTCCTATTATGGAACTCCGGATCACTCAACACCAGCTGGTAGTTAGTATAGGACTGGTCTTTATTTTCAGTTACGACAGTTTCGTAGATAAATTAGAAACACAACGCATATTTGTACTAATCGCTACCCGCTAAATAATTCGGGACCCAACAAAGGAATAAAAGAACAACCGCGGTAGCCCAGTTGGAAGAGTAACGGATTAGCAATTGAAGATTGCGAATAAACCAGATCTTGGACGAGATATTTCGTTGAAACTCTTGGAGAGTTAAATGTAATAAACTTTTTAGGGCCGTAGTACGGTTAGAAGAGTAATCAATTCGCAATAGGAGGGTTGCGAGTTCGAACTAGGTCCAACCAAAGACAGTCGTGTACACGAGTGCCGGTGTACGTTAAATCGATCGTTGTGTGAAAGTTTGTAGAGTGGGATACCAGCTCAAGTTTTGATCTAGTCATCTGACCAAATTCAAAGTTACGTGTTGTTGTCCTCGGATCTTTCCCTTCGAGATGGATCATAAACCACCTACAGTAGTCCGTTGTATTGCTCCAGTGCAAAGTAAATTCTCCTGTAAGGTTCGCCATCTCGCATCTTACAACAACTGGAGCGCCAAGTTGGCAACCCAACATAGAAAGCGTCAAGCTGGCAACCCAAGAAGAAGGGGACAAATAGGTGGGTAGCAAGGAGAAGAAAAAAAGACAAGAGATAGGTTACGAGATAGGTTACGAGATATGTTTTGTTGTGTGTGGGTGGGAAACACATAACAATGCCCATCCAAATGTAATAGTTACTTTATTCTATATTTGTTATCTACGTGATGTAATCGTTTAAATTTATAAAATACAATTTGAAATGAAACTTTGGTTCTGTTTTAATCAAGTCTTTTACTGAACTCATTACGACGGATATCATCACATCACACCAGCTATCAGCCTCAGAAAAGAACTTCACACCAAAATTTTTTTCTGAGTACGCGCCTAATACTGTTCATTGAACAAATGTCACAACACGTGTAAACCAATACTCATCATAACAGCGTAAGACGCTTTGATTTTGCAATGAACTTGTCTAACAACGTTTTCGTACTATACTTTTGGCTCTGATCAACTACAGTCAAGTCTCCCTCTGTTAATGAATACTAACGATGTTTTTCATTGCCTAAATAAATGTTGGTAATGAACCGAGAACGAGGTAAAAGGAGCAAAGGGATAACGACCCCACAAGAGAAGCGTGTTGAAAAAGGCATTCGTCTTGCTTAGGGTGGGACACTAGAATGGAGATTAATGCTGCCAGAATACATCAATTAGTCCAATTTGAAACAGACTTTCGCTTGCACCATTTCTCCGTCTCATTTGTTTTCTGCAAAGAACATCTGTTTAGATCATTGTCACCTTACTCCCTACTCTATCTAAATGGTACAATTCCTTCTCAAGTGAATAGTATACTGCGGTCAGACCAGATTCCTTGCAACATTGAGGTGCAAAATTTAAGGAACGCCATTATTTTTACCGCTGATCATCAAAATTTAACGAAATATATTTTAGAGAGCTGCGTAGCCGAGGTAGGTAAGAAGTTAATAAGCGTCACACTGGAGCGAAACAACGGGCTATTGACGACGGTTCCAAGGACAACGCCTCGTAACTTACTCCTTACTCTATCTAAATGGTACGAATCCGTCTCAAGTGAATAGTATACTACGGTCAGATCAGATTCCTTGCAGCTGAAAACCTTACTGTTCTGTAACTGTCCGAATACATTTCATATCATTTTCACACATCCATCTCACTTTACTACAAAGCAGCAGCAGTAAACCTTACTGTTCCTTAACCTTCATGGTGGTTGCCTCGACGAGGTATTAGCAAAAATTTATCAGATCAGGATGAACGAGATATCTCGTCATTAGAAGAAAACTTATCATATCCAGATCTTGATCTCATCATCATAATCCAGTCTGACCAGATCTTGATCCCGTCATCTGCAATACATGGATGACAGAAGAATTGGTCACATCTTGATGGACGAGATATCTCGTCGAAAGCACTTCGAGGGCTACGTTTTACATGCAGTGCATGAATGTTCGAACCTTTTCAATAGAATGCCATGCAAATTGTACCGAACTTATGTGACGTCACGTTCTAGTCTGTGGAACATCTTCCCTCCTTCCCTAGGATCGAAGTTAGTTATTCTCTAAATCATAGTCCAATTTGTTTAAGTTTGTATATGACAATTGAAGCATATTACCTGTATGAACGAAGGGAATTGGCATGAAATGCGAGGAAGAATGTTTAATAGCAGTGGTTCCGTTGTAAAATGGCTTATTCAACAGAGCAAATGGTATCTTCTACAGGTGAAACATTATAAGGATTAGAGCAGAAACGCATAAAGGGGACCAGTGCATGTTATGTTAAAATGTAAAATGTAAATGTCCGTAATGTTAAAATGGTGAAATTTTAAGGAATACTTTTTCAGAATCTTTTATATGTATTGATTTGAATTGTTTTATACAATTTAAGAACACACTTTTAAACACTTTAACTCGGAAATTTAAAAAAAATTTTAAATGTGAAATTTTTTTTTCCAAGTCCAATTTTTTTGTTACAAATGACCAATTTTCATCCTTTTCAACAGTTAATGAAATTTTCTAAGCAGGTAGAAAAAAATGTTCGTGAGAGAACATGTTATAGTTTATGTCACATTTGTAAACCAATTCTTTTTACACTTGTTTGAATAGACTTTGAAAAAAATTTTCTTTTTATAGAAAAAAACAAACACATTTTGAGATATTGAAGTTTAAAAAATAAATTGACCTCACTGCAGGTACGTACAAGCATTTTTCAAAAAATTATTTAAAATACTTCTACTCAACGTATCTCCATAAATAATATATCATTTTAAACATAATTGTATAAACATTTATTTAAATTTATAAAAAAAAAATTCACAATTTTGAAAGATTTTTGTGCACTGTTCACCTTAACTGACAAAAACAAATTTTACTGCTCCATTGATTAAAGACTAACTACTAGTGGTGAAAAATAAAATACAGATACATCAATCGTATCAAATATGTTTTGAAAGTATCATTTGTTTCAAACAGATTGCAATGACAAAACATTAGTATCATGAAAATAAGCATTTAATCTCTCCTAAAAATATCATCTAATAAGCTTCTGATTTAAGCCTGTAAAACTTCTTTTGATACAAAAATAGCTAAATAAGGATTCTGTAAAATAACAAATCAAATTGTAGCATCCTAAAGACCGTTTAATGCCTCTTTAGCTATTATAATAACAAATACTATTTTTATCGCTGACGTCAATGAAGTACTTGAATATTATCTTTTTCTATTAGCTTGTGTTAATCTTTATCTGTGAAACGTAATAGCCCAATAAATGCTTCCAAGTTGTAAGTAGTGTTAATCAATTCCTAGAAATCTTTCATTAATCTGCATTGAAAAACAACAAATTCTAATTCTCAAAATAGAATTTGTCAAGGAAAAGGAACACTTAATGATATATTAATGAGGAGATTAGATACAAACTAAGCGAATAACAAACAAATCAGTCTAATGGTAGTACGAGTATTTTCAAATTTGTCGAAAAGCCGTAATTGTAATCATCTCAAAATAAAAAGTAACGTCTTAGGCCCATTAGTACCTCAATTATTATTTTCAAACAGAACTGGGACACTTAAATAACTATCGAAGAATATTTTTTGCCAAATCAGCTGCTTTCTCATTTTAATGGTAGCTCTTATAATGATTATAAATTTAAGTAATTTTAAATTCGAAGGTAAATTTTCTAATTTACGTCATTAGAACATTTATCCTGCGTCTGATGATCGAAATGTAACGACGAAAACATTTTTAATGATACGAACTAATTTGGAATTAAATTGCCGTACTTTAAAAAACCATTTAAATTAGTATAAATCGGATTTCCTGTATTTTATCTTTAATCACCAATATTTAGAATTTACACTTTACAACACTGTGTCGAACTTTTCTAATCCGAGAAAACTCTCAACCATGCGTTCTGGACTATAGAAGGATGTAAATGCTTTATTTTTACGAAAACCGTACGCCACATAGAATTTAATTGCTTGGAGAAAATAAATTTAGTAGTAGTTAACTATTGATTTATAGTAGTTAAACTATTAATTTATAATAGTTAAACTATTAATTTATAGTAGTTAAACTATTGATTGAAAATTTCCGAAATTTAGAATAAATCAAAAATTAATTCCACACAATTATTTCCGCAGAGTATTAAAATATTGTAAACTATGCAAGCCTGCGTTTAGTGATAAATAAATAATTTACGAGTCATCTATTCGTACTTAGCATTAAAATGAAATGTTTAAACTATGGTCTGCTGAGTGGAATTTTAAATGAAAATCAACAAACCAGACGAAAAGCAAAGATTTCAATTTCGTTACCCAAATGCTCTAGCATGATTGCATACTGATGGTACTTTAAAATATACTTTATCGCCGTTTTGGCGAAGTTTAGAGTTTAATCTATCTTACCAATAAACCATATATCAATTCGAAATTTCTTTCGGTCTTTGTTATTTTCATTGAAGTATTTAAATGTTATTCGAAAACACACCAAGTGACTTCACGATCGGAATGCTTACAGGAAACCCATTCTGCCCCCCATAAACACTACCGCCACTTAACATTGAACACTACAAGACTGCCTCTCAAAGAAGGATATAAATGTTTTTTCTTGGGAGGTTATCTTAACTATATATTAAGAGTCAAGAATTAAACTGTAGGATGAAAATCGTTAAACAATTGATCAAAGTTTTCAACATATTCTCTCCGTTATAATCGTTGAATAATCAAAGAACGTTTACAAGAGCAAAGTACTAAATAAATTTTATAAATTATACAAGCCTTGTGTCTATTGATAAATAACTAACTAATTTGAGAACAATGAATACTAAATTTAAACTTCAAATCCTGGTCTGCTAAAGTTTGGAATTAAACAAGAATATTTTATTCACCAGACTTCAAGTTATTTTCAATAAGTAAGAAAAGTACACAATCGCACGCCCGTCTGGGTAGGTTGATATTTTAATCAATGTTCTACTGAAGCAACACAACGGACTATTGACGACGATCCTCAATCGTCTGGGATCTTGCCCTATGCCCTAAGTGATTCAATTAAGTTATACAATAGTTGATTATGCATACCATATCCCATTAAATATATTTATAGAGTGTATAAATAATTTTTATCAACATGTTATTGATGGGAAAATAACAGGAACATATTTAACCATCAATAAAGTCAGACAGTTCTTGATTTTACATAAAATTTAGAGATAAATATTGGAATATTCCCAACATTGTCAACAAGTCAATGTCATTGTCAACATTCAGTGGTGTACAAATCCGGCTGTGGTGCCCCAGTTGGGAGAATCGCGGTTTAGCAACCGGTGGGTTACGAGTTCGAATCTTGATCCACCCAAAGAATGTCGTGTACGTGGGGGTGGTACAGGTTAAATCCGCCGTGATCTCTCATGTCTGTTGGTGCGGTATGGTAGTTTGGAGAATGAGAGGTGCTGATGTCATCTCACAGTGACTCAAAATGGTGAGGTGTTGTCCTCGGATATCTTCCTGCAGAGGGATGCTGGACCGTCGAAAATAACCCATCGTGTTGCTCCAGTGCAACCTTGTCAGTCATCTACTTACTCATAGCACAGTTAATGACAAAATAACCGCAACTATTGTTTGAACGCACAATACGTAAGATTCTACTGGTTAAGAAGCTCGACACGGGTTAGAAATCATGCAGGGAAGACATCAGGTTGCAGAAAGGTAGGCAGGTAACGTCACACTGGAGAAACACAATGACCTATTGGTGACGGTCTGGAATTGACCCCTCAAAGTAAAAGATCTGAGGACAACACCACGTAATTTTGAAAGATGGTCAGATGACGAAGCAACACCTGAGCTGGCACCCTACTATCGAAACTTCCACACCACGCCAAGGCGTGATCATTTGAGGCACAAAGGATAAACGAATACAACGCGAACTCCTTAGAGTGATTCTACGTAGTGATGCAGTTTAAAGAATATGGAATACTAAAACCCTATATAGAGTTTAAAAATCTACTGCAATGTAAAAATATAGAAAGATTTGAAAAAGGGTTTCTTCGATTAGATTCAGTTATTTTAAATTAGAGTTGTTGATTTAAATTTCGTCACTCGTGCGAGCCTTAAGGTTTTAAACGAATTATGCATGTCTCTTTTTAAATATATCCTGTGTTTAGCTTTCAGTGTCCTCATGTGGTCCCTCCGCTCGATTAGATTGGGGGTCTCTTATCTAGATGAAGGAACGAGAGGGGGTTGCTTAAGAGCAAACAGGCGTCATGTTGCTCCTAAGGGGTGTGTTTATGTAAACGAAGGGATATTTGAACTGGGGATATTTAACTGCTGAGTCTTGGAAACTCTTGAGCAGAAGGAAACTAATGATAGCCGCCTCCGCATTTGTCAATGCAAACACGGGGAAAGGGATAGTTTTGAATTTTGTTTTCATTTTCATTTTCTTCCTCCGTCGCTCTCTCTATATCAATCTATCTATATCTCATTCAATACTATATCCTCCCTCTCTATCTCTCGACCTTTTTTTACTTCTCTCTTACTTAGTTATTATTTTCTCTCTATGTGTATTTTATTTCCTTCTCTTCGTGAGTGTATCTTATTATCTTCTAAATCTTTTACTTATTCTTGTCTCTGACTACTTCTCTTTTCTTTATTCTTTAATGTATCCTCTTCACTTTCTACTTTGAATTATTGAACTTATTTTTACTTATTTTCTCTCTCCGTCTTTTACATTCTTCTCTATATTTTAAATTATTTCGTTCTCCCTCCTACTTATTCTCTTACCTTCTCTTCAATTATTTCCTCTTTCTCTTTCTTCTACATTCCTCTCTATGTTTTTACGCATTCTCTTCTCCCGCTTACTTATTCTCTTAGTCTCTCCCTCATTTATTCTCCCAATCTCTGTCTTACTCATTCTATTAACTCTTTATCTTTACTTATAGTTAGATAAAGAGTTAACAGAGTTGCTTTCATTATCTTTACTTGTTCTTTCTCTCTGTGTGCCGTGCCTCTTACATATTAACTTATCTCTCTCGCATAATTCCTCTCATCTTGCTCCCTCTTTTACTTTTGTTCTCATCCCTCTATGCCTGTTATATATATTCTTTGATCTCTTCCCTATACTTTCTCTCTGGTGATGAAACGATGAAAACATGTGAATGATTTTCAAATTTTGATTCAAAATTTCGAAGTCAAAAATAGTGAATAACTTTTTTTACTCTTCCATTACAACTATGTTTCGTTCTTCTAACTTTCGCTTTCTCTCTCTTATGCAATTCATTCCTTTTCTCTCTCTCTCTCTCCTTCCTTTCTTTTTTTCTGATTATTCTATTTTTGATTCACTCCTCACATATTTACAACTCCTTAATTTCACATATTTTTCGCTCACTTTAGTATTCTTTGCACAGATTCTTTACGTTCTGACAACATTCTTGTTTGTCTTCATATTCCTGTATCCATCACTCTTTCGTTGTTTTGTTACTCTCTTTCGAAAGAACGAATGATTGACGAAGGGGATAAATAAACTAGACAATTAATCCTCAATATATCTAAATTTTAATTTGTTTTTCAATCCCATTGAATTGTTTACCTTTCTGATGCCCGTCTCTACATTATATACTAAGGGTGGATCTTTTGTCACAACATATTGTGACAGAAATTACAACAAATAACAGCATGAGATTTTTGGTCGAATACCTTCTTGTTAGGTTTGTTTCCTCCCTTGTTATCTTTCTCTCTTCTGGGTCAGAAAATTTTTCTTTGTGTGTGTATGTCCATTACTCGACATTGTAATTCTTGTGTCTACCACAACAGCCAAGTATGTGACCAAGTGTCTAGCCAAGTAATGACCTTGCGCCATAAAACCCTAACCAATCTTGTCGAATACCAACCCCCAAAAGTGTAGTCCGTTTTTCAATAAGATTATTTAGGAGATATCCAGCATTCAGGAGATATTCCAGTCAAAACTTTTATGACATAATTTTCAATTTCAGCGAGTCACAGAACGCTCTGGGGTTATTGGTACAGTTGAATTCAAATAGGAGGAGTGAGGCGCAAAGCGATATGCCCGTACCAATCAGAGCGTTTTCACCGTTGAGGCCAGCACCCCTGATTGGTGGCTGTGAGTGTCGCTTTCCACTACGCGCTTCCCATTTGAATACAGCTTACCTGAGGCAAAAGGCGAAAATAAAGCACTCGATGGATGTATCAATGTGTGCGCTAAACTATTCATTGTAAGTAAGCGACTCTAGAATGCCCCGTCCAATCCAAAAATGGTCAACACTTTTTCGGGCTGGTTTTCGATATTACGTGTTATGATTAACTGTGCGGTCGACTCTGTAAATCCTGTAAACATGTGGATAAACCAATTGCGAATGACAGCCCATCTCTGCTCAAGTCATACAACAATAAGAAAAAATGTTTGCGGCTACAGCATTATGCATGAAGAGAATGAAATTTTAATACATTTTTCATCAAAGACGTTCCTTTTTCACGGAGTATCATTCTGGAACTGCCATTCGAATGCGAGATGGAAGATGAAACCGTGCGTAATGCTAATGACAGCGTTCGAGGAGATGCTCTTGGCGATAACCGGCGATGCAGGAAATTACTTTCTCTTCGATAAATAAAACTGAGGTTATTTATGCGGCATTCCTTTGCTTCTACATTTCATTGGCTTAGAAATGTAATTGACTTTTCTTCTGCAGATGAGTGCGGTTACAAAAACAAAAATGCAAATCAGAAATTCTGTAGGTTACATGCCAAATCATACCGTTGTTTACATATGAAAAAAAAATATATTTTGTTCTGCTTCGAAGAACAATATCAACTTCCAATATATAAGGGAAGGTATAATTTTTTTTCTAAAATGCTCTGCAAGCTTTATTTCAAAGCGTATCGAACTAAATTCCACGGAAAAGTATTCTACGCGTCGAACGTTGGTACTGACAGACATTGATCGTCAAGGCACAACATAATTCCACTTTAGTTATAGTCTACTAACTAACTTTATACCACTTCTAACTAGTTTGACCTTCTTGTATAATGGAATCTTGGAATTTCTTCAACCTTTGATGAGAGAACTATTGAATCTTTATTTGTGTGTTGCGGGGTTAAAGTAAAACTTCATCATTCGAAAATCTCATGACGCTCAAAGGGTCGAAAACGGAAACTGTGTGACATAAATATTATCTACAAGATCGACAGAAACGGTTGCGCACATTTGGTTGGTTTAATTTATGAGGTAAACAAAAAAAACTGTTCTCGTATTTAAAGAATTTTGGAAAAATACTCGAGCCGAAATTACGAGTCTCACAAGCCTCGTTATTGCAACAAACGCTTAAACAAAACCTACAATCTATACTCGATTGATAAGGGCACCTAAAACAATCGATATTATTTGAAGAATTAAATGTATACGCATACTGTTTCAAGTGAGGTTGCGACACTTTGTCTTGACACCGTTAGGGAATATTGAAAATAGATTTGTTGTGTGGATGCGTATAATTTATTCTCCGTGGTTAAGAAACCCGATATATGAGAAATTATGAGAGGCTATATCCCGTAAAACTGAATGTATATGGATCTAGTATCTTGTGTTAGATCGTGTTTCCCGTGTTTATTTCTTATCAGATAACCAGAAGTGTTTTCTAGAGATTTGTTGGCACTGTGTGAATCCCTCTTATAGTCCATTTAAAATTAAGTACTGTATGTCCATCTTGAGAACAGCTCCAGTCGAAAAGTCCGTATCTGTGTCCGTGGTCATATAAACAGACCTTATTCCATTTTACATAAGGAATGCTTGAAGACATGGCAAGTTTGTTGTAGCATTGGAGCATTTGACGAAAAGTTGGAAATCTATTTGTCATAATCTTGGTTTGTTACGCAGAGGATCTAGATACCTCTTTCAGCTTACTCCATTCGCCAAGAACAAAATAAGATTTAGTCATCCGTACTCAAAGCGAATTATCCCTGTTCCTATTGTGGAAGTCACCAACCAGACTTGATATGGGGATCCGTTATTATAGTAGACACGCATAAACGTCACGTAATACTATCGATGGTATCTGAATAATTCATTGTATATGGAGCACAACTCTTTCAGGGTCGTTTCCCAATATTCCTACAACACCACGTAAATCTTATTTTCCCCAAACAGACAGCCTCTCTCTTCAGCTACGGCCTTCACGCAAACTGCGCAAGAGCCAAAATTGACGAAGATGAACCAACCATAAATGGTATTAACACCATCATACTCAGGAACAATAACCAGATAAAGACATCTTCCATGGTGGACGATCCCTAATCAAAATTAAAGTCGGAAGTTTGCTTTCTTGGAGGACATTCTTTGGCGATGAAGGCTATTCGCTAAATGAAGGACTGTTGTTGTAGGGTGAAAACACATCCGTCTTCAGTCGCTACTCGATCAATCCATCTCCATTAACGGAGGGTCGTTATGCTTCCACCAACAGGAAATAATGACCATCCGCACTCACTTAGTGGCACCGGAAGGGAGCTTTTAATGGTGTTAGTGTCGAATGGCACCCAACTACATAAAAAGACGAGACACTCTGTTCCAGGGACAGTGTAATCCATGTCGGTCATCAGGAGTGCTGTTTGAAAATTGCACCAATTTACACTGCCTCGAAGAATACGGGGGAAATTCTGTCTGGGCTTAGAGTCAGTACGGATTAGTGATTACTCTTTAAAGTACAGAACATTTATTTAATTCCAACTGGCTGTGGTAGCTGTGGTTGGAAGAGTAGTGAATTGACAGCGAAAGTTGCGAGTTCGAATCTTGCCAAATACAGTCGTGAATGAGGTCTGGTGCACATTTTATCTGTCGTGTACTGCAAAGTCCTCACTTCGGCATGGTAAGGAAGTTTTGAGAATGGTGTACCTGCTCAGGAGTTGACCTCATCATCTGTCCGTGGTTCAAAATGACGAGGATGTTGTCATAGGGGCTTTCCCATCGGGATTGATCTCGTACCGTCACCAATTGCCCGTTGTGTTACTCCAACGTGAGGGCAATGGAAGTCAAGACATTGACTTGTTGGTATAGCGCGGGAGGATCTGGCCAAACAAATCAACCAAAGATCCTTTCAACCAATCAATTTGGTTAGTGGGTCTTTATGTGAGGATTTTGTAGAAAGCAATCTACTAAACTAATCGGAAATCTCGTGACTCTTAGAGGATTAAATTTGTGAACAGAAGAGGAAATCTCAATAATTTTCTTTACAGTTAGGAGGCTAAAAGTCACCAGTATCTTAAGCCCCCGAAAGTTTCTGTACGTCGAAAAATTTTACGAATAGGGTAAAGGAAAATCATTTATTGGTTAGGTTGCGACGTGGGGAAAAAATCCTCAAGTAGGGAAAAAGGAGGATGTGATCTGATTGGTCATGGAAGACAATGCGGAAGCCAATCGTTAATGTGAAGTTTAGTTTGAGCAAAACATGCTCATATTGTCATGTGCTCACGTTGTCCTCCATGACCAATCAGATCACATCCTTCTTTTTCCCTACTTGGAGATTTTTTTCCCCACGTCGTAATCTAACCAATAAAATTATTTCCTTTACCCTATTCGGACAAGTTTTCCCCATGTATACAGATTGCTTAAAAAATTATTTTACAACAGGTTCAAGAAAATAGTGCTACAAACACACGTAATATACACAACAATCGAAACGTAAACAAACGAAATATGAACAGCCCAGTTTTGAAGATTCAGAAGGGATGAATTAAAAGAAGGAGCTTTCATACTTACTTAGATACAAACACTCTTTTCGTTGAATTACTTTTGCGTGAGTGAATTCTCCCTTGTTTTAATCAAATCTACCACCCACCAGTTCCGAGGGATTGGAAACGAACAGCGATCAGAACACCCGGGATTCATTAAAAGAAAACCGCGGCGTTTCCATCCCTTCCCCTCGGCTGGAAAACAAAACCAAAAACACACGAGCCGACTTTTAATTCCGTTTTTCCCTTTCTCTTCGCGACTGCATTAACTCGCCCGTCACAACAGGTTGCACGGAGTAAATAAAATATTCTAATCGACGTTCTAAACGGCGCCTGTTTAAAAGGTCGGCAATGTTTCGGGATGGGACCCCCGGGGCCCCCTTAATGGCCCCAGCCCCGGGCGGAAATCACAAAACACCCTTTTAGTATTCTTCTATTGGTAGAATTTTTCCACTTTTCTGCTGCGAAGGTTTTTCCCTGATTCCATTTCAATGCGGTGCAATTAAATGGCCGAAACAAACGCAAGTTGTGAGATGGGTCTCCTTGGGAGGGAATTGAGCTGGGTGAGGACACGCACATAAGCAGTTTCACGTGAGGTTACGACTCTTAGTGTTGACGTCGTTAGAGAAGATTGGAAACAGATTTTCTGGGTGGATATAATTTATTTACCATGATTAAGAAACTCAATGTAAAAGTGTTATTATTTGTTTGTTAATTAGAGAACGTGCAAGATGGGCTTAGTATACTAATAATATTATAAATGTATTTTAATTTAGTTTTTAACTGCAACTTTAATGGAACGATAAATACTTTAAATTTTGAACACAGGAAAACTTTGTTACTAACTGTTCCCGTTCGTTTATTATTTTCTACTGAGTTACTCATTTTTTATTATTTCTGTGCAACCCATCTAGAATATCCTATGTGGAACATTCCGTCTTGAATATTTCATGTAGAACATTACATGGAGTATAGTCTATCTTGAATATTCCATGTAGAACAATACATGGAGTATAGTCTATCTTGAATATTCCATGTAGAACATTACATGGAGTATAGTCTATCTTGAATATTCCATGTAGAACAATACATGGAGTATAGTCTATCTTGAATATTCCATGTAGAACATTCTGTTTTGAATATTCCCTGTAGAATATTCTATCTTTAATATTCCATGTAGAATATTCTATCTTGAATAGTCAATATAGGATCATTCCATGTAGAATATTCCATGTTAAACGTTCCATGAAGAATATTCCGCCTTGAATATTCCATGTAAAATTAAGATGGATTGTGAAAATATAAACAGACTACAATAAAAGAAACTATTTGAGACTATTTTATAATATTGATTGTAGTTGACGCTAGTATCTTGTGGTAGAACATGTTTCCGTTGCATATTTCGTATAAAATAACCATGGAAGTGTCTCCCGGAGATTTGTTTGTTCACACTGAAAATACCTGGAACATAGTCCGTTTCAAATTAGATACTATGTCTACCTCGAGAATACATTTATTTTCTATAAGGGAGGCTCAACGAAATGTGAAGTTTGTCCCATTGACGCAATTGTCAAGAAGTTGGAAGCGTTTTTGTAATAATATTGACTTGGTGTTACAGAGAAAATCTAATAACGTCTTTCCGTTGCTACCATTTGCCAAAACAAAAATTTAGTCTTTCCTGCTGAAAATTAATTAGCTATGTCCTTATAGTGAAAGCCATCACCCAAACTTGATGGCAGTTGCAGTTATCATGGTAGACACACAGTAGACAGAATTAAGACTATGTTGACTACTGTCTATTTTATGCTTACTATTCTGCACTGGACTCATTTTTTGGCACTTTATTCAGATAGTCTTTGGAAAACCTCATTTGCTGCACCTAAAGGTAAAGAGATTACCACTGTTCGAATTTATATTGAGATCTGCTTAGGGTTTTCTCAAATTTTTACAAATATTAATGCGATTCTAAATAGGTTTTCAACTGTCACTCAGTTTTAAGAATTATGCTTACAAAAATCTTTTGATATTTATACTTAACGTTTGCACATCATAATAAATCCTAAATGTTACAGTGTTAAGACTTCGTCTAATCTCCTTGAGGAAAAAGAAGGATTAGCTAGAGATGAATGGTACAGGCATTTTATTTAAAAATGCATCGTGAAATGCGTTGGAAATAATTTCAAAGAGAATTTAAAGATTATAATCTCGCTTCTTATAAAGCCGTTTTAAACTCACAGGGAAAAACATTTGAAATATAATCAAGAATTTAAGTATTTAAGCGAGGATTAGTTTGTTTTTTTAAAGTATGTTCTGTAAGAATTGCCTTTGCTGAAAATATCTCGAAGAGAAAGATTATTTAAAAAAAACTTATGTTGATCAATAATGTAGTACTTGAGGATTTACCACAAAAGTGCTGTCCATTGTACTTGTTGCTTTCCCCAATACTTACATTGGAAGCAAGATTTTGTTTTCTTAGTTTCTTTAAAATATAGGTCCTCAACTCTTGCAGTGCTTCGGGCTTGTGAAGAGAGTACAAATAAGTTTACAAGTTAGGAGAAGGAGGAATTGAGAAAAAAAACTGAAAACACGGACCCATTTTTATGGGATTTATAAAATATCAATTCAACACGTGACATTTTTCCCTTTAGATGATTTCTTGTCAGGGATATTTTCGTGCCATAAATCCTCAAGATATCTCCTAAATTCTCTTTTGAAACCGTAGCCTCTAATTGACTCTTAATTTGGTCCATAACTGAAAACGTTTGCTCTCACACAAGTGTGTTTAACTGTTGACGCGATTACGTATTTAAAGTTGAATCACTACTGAGGACATGCAGGAAAAGTAGAGCGTTACAACTGCTTTGTTTTAAAAATTTCAGAACTGGTAGAAATATCCAAAAGAAGAATACAGCGTTATGAAGAAAAAAGATGTCCCTACCTGATATGACCTTCGGACCGAGTGCGCTGATTCAATGAAGGCAGAGAGCTGTCCTCAAAATATTGAATTTCTAAGGTGCTGGGCGAACTTAGGGCCTGTGTAACTTTGGATTGATTGAGTGAGAACTGCCTAAGTGATGTCATTCAAAAGTTAACAAACTATGATGCAATCATAAGCCTTTAGTCAACAAATTATACTTCAATATTAATATCAAACTGCACTTTAATCGCTCAAACCGTACTTTATATGTCGAATATTCCCAATATACTATCGCACATACTTCCTGCTTCATTCATTACGCAATCCAAGATCAGACCCGAGTATTCATGCAAAACTGCGGTTTTCTTGTGTCCTTGATATAACCTACCATTTTTTTCTGTTCATACGTAATCATATTTTAAGCTTTTCAATTTTTCCAAGTTTTTGTATAAATTCATTAAGTAGAATTCTTCGTATTATGATTCAGATGTCTTTAAGCATTGAACATAAATTATCTCCAGATTGAAGTCGGTGTCTACATTGTCCGAAAAATCATTCCCTTGATCCTTCTAGCAAACGAAACTCACACATAATATAAATATCCTGTTTACGTCTTCTTAGCATTCATCTTGCAACTTTTCATTCTTATTTCCACGATATTCAAATTTTCCTAGAAAATGTATCCTATAAATATTTAAAAAAAAACCGCTTTAAACTTTAATGATTTCCTCCAGTCTAGTCTACATCTTCTGTCATCTTCCACCTTTTTACTCCTTATTAACCCGACATTCTAATTTCCGTTAGAAATTCTACCAAATGTATGTTTAAAATATTACACCATTTTATTCTTGTTTCCCCGATATTCGAATTTTATTTTGAAAATTTACCCAATAAATGTTTAAAAAAACCGTTTAAAATTAAAATAATTGCTTCTTGTCTAATCTACATCTTCTTAGAAGACGTCTTCTACTTTTTTCTTCCTATTTCCTAGACATTCTAATTTCCTTGAGAAAATTTTGCTCTTAAAAGTTTGAAAACCTTTTAAAATTAAAATAATTTCCTCTTGTCTAGTCTATATCTTCTTAAAGTCATCTTCCACCTCTTTCTTATTTCTCCGATATTCTAACTTCTTATAGAAAATTTTGCCCCCTAAATGTTTCAAAACATTGCTTAAAATTTAAAATAATTTCTTCTAGTCTCATATACATCTTTTTTGAAACATCATCTTCTTTGAAGTTATCTTCCACCCTTTCTTTCTTTCTTTTTTCTTATTATTTCCCCAAATTTCTACCTTCCTTTGGAATATTTTTTGCTATAAATGTTTAAAAATGTTTCCACTTTAAAACAAAACAATTTCCTCTAATCTATTTTAGTAACAATGCTAATACAAAAGTAAGACCTTTGCGGTTGGATCTCGTCCACGGACAGTATGTTGTGAACGTCTGCTCTCAATGTCTCATTTAAAATCTTGCTTTTGGGGGATTGAATTAAAAATACAGGGACTCTGTGTGTATGAATTTCCCTCTAAACTCTTTCTTGCGAGTGAATTTTGAACTCTGTGACAGATGTTTTCACATTTCTCCATTGTAATTAGGCCTAATTAGCCCTCGTGGGCAAAAGAATGACTGAAGAGAGGCAAACTAAAAATATCATCTTAATTAGAAAACAAGTGGACGTTGTAGACGAAAACAAAAGTAGTACTGAATGTGCTCCAACGGTAACTATTAGGGATGCGACATCGACAGCATCGATGTTTTAAAACATCGATGTTCAAAATTAAAACATCAATGTTGATAATACATCGATATTTTTCCATGTTTTTCCAAAAACATTGATGTTTTTAAAATTCAGTGTATTAAAACTTTTTCCCCCATTTCTTAAAACTGGTTTACAACTAGTGATGCTACATCGATAGCAAAACATCGATATTTTGAAACTTTGATGTTCAAAATTAAAACATCGATGTTAATAATACATCGCCCCAAAACCATCGATGTTTTTTCAATTCAGTGTATTTAAACTTTTTTTCACATTTCTTAAAACTGGTTTAGCAACTAGTGATGCGACATCATTTCCAATACAACGATGTTTTTTTTTTATATAAAACATCAATGTTTTGAAAACATTGATATCGATGTCGCATCCCTACTTTTCAGACCCTTCACCCTTGGCCACTTGGGTCTAAAAGTATGTTCGATTTGCTGATTATGAAAATTATGCTACT
This sequence comes from Metellina segmentata, assembly GCA_947359465.1. Taxonomy (NCBI): domain Eukaryota; kingdom Metazoa; phylum Arthropoda; class Arachnida; order Araneae; family Tetragnathidae; genus Metellina; species Metellina segmentata. The sequence goes on from OX375882.1 coordinate 7,866,655, forward strand.
TGGTTATTTTTTAGATTTTTATAACGATACTCTTTTCATTTAAAAATAAAACATCAACAAAGTAAAAACATCGACAAGTATAAACATCGATGTTACAAAAACATCGACCCCCGTTACATCGATGTTAAATACATCGATATTTTTTTTAAAAACATCGATGTTTTGAAAACATTGACATCGATGTCGCATACCTAGTAACTATGTGTTAGATATAGCTAGTTGAATCAACGTCTCACTGGAGCTACACAACGTGATAGTGGCGATGGCCTCGATGCACAATAAAGCAAAAATCTCCAATTAAAGTATTCACCAAAGAGTCACCGCAATAACACTGTGATATTGTCAGATAACTTGCAGTGGCAATATCGCCAGAGTGATTTGGCAACCACTGTGCGATAACCGATCTGGTGATCCATCACCCTGAATCACAGGGCGCTGAACTTTTTACCACCTTTTTCACTTAAAGTGAATTTAAATCGGTTCTTCAGAATATCCTACAAATATAAAGTATCTTGAAGAAAAATATGGCTTAATGAAATAGTGAATTCACGCACTACACCCGTCACAAGAATGAAATACCACAAATCTTCTCTTTTTTAGCTTGAAAAGCTTCGATCACTTTTACAAAGTGTAAGACTTTGGTTATGACAGAAGAATCAAGGTCTAAAATATGTGCATTAAAAACTCTAATTATTAGAGTTTTTGTAGCACAGATTTTAGATTGTGATATTTATTCTATTAAGTTATTAGAGTCTGGTAATATCTGGAATTTGTTCTTTGAAATCTCTCGTTTCCCTTGCTTTTTTAAAGTAACCGTGTAAAGATTAATGAAAATGCATTTACCAAAAGGATAATTCGCGTTCTGCAGATGTTTTTTAGACGTTTGGGTGAGAATTAATAAATAGTATTCGTTGTATTTCTTATCACAATTTTTGTATTTGTATGTGACGTGATCGGGCCAGTAAGAAATATCGTGCCTGCCCGCGTAATCCGGATTGGAATCGAATCTCCTTGCCATAGAAAATTCGTTTGTTTCAGGAGTGTTTATAACTTGGACATCCCTGTAAGACTTTTGTTTAGCAATGACACTGTTAAAGCAGCAGAAACATAAACAAGCATCAGCAACACTCGATCCAACCAAAGACAGTCGTAGACAGGGGAGAATTGAAACGCTTGTAAAGATTATATCAATCATTTCCTTAGAATATAATTATTTGGAGCGATTCTATTGTCCCATTCTGAAGAATAGAATAGCGGAGGGGGTAGCTCAGTTGGAAGAGTAACGGATTAGCAAACGATGAATTGCGAATTCGAATCCAACGAAAGAACGTCGTGTACAAAGGGGACTGGTGTACGTTAAATCTGTCGTGGCCTCAAATTTGCCTCACTTTGGCGGGGTTCGTGGAAGTTGGGGGCTTGGGGCGCCAGCTCAGTTGTTGATCTCTTCATGTGACAGTAGTTTAGAACGATGAGGTGTCCTTGAAACTTTCCCATTGGAATTGATCCGCGAATTAAAAAATATTTCAACCAGCACTTAATTTTACAATGACTAATACTTTTACTCAAAATATATGAGCCTTTTTTTAAAAAGTGGTATAAGTCCACTTTGAAAAAAAAAAGAGTTTATTTTCTTTAACAATATTAATAATTATTATTGAATAATAAAATGTAACAGGTTTATAGTGTTATAATCATCCGAATTGACCAATATTTTAAAATATTTAAACGCAAACCTTTAAATATCTCGTTGTATGAAAAAATGGACTTAAACCACTTTCAAAAATAACGGCTCATATTCGTTTTCTAAGAATAATTTCAGCGGACATAATAGCAACTAAAGGGAGTTTAAGCTACTGTTAGTTGAAAAATATCCCATTCCCTAAAGCATTAAATATGCGAACTTTTTAGGATTCCAATTACTACTTCTTTAGGTAAACTTCACCTTCTGTTCCGGATCCTCATCATCCGAAATGAATCAGCCTTCGCTAATTCCTATTCATCTTTTTTTTTCTTTCCATTTTAGAGAAATTTAGTAATGAAGTTGCATTTCGCCAATTATACGACTTCGTATGCTGTCCTCTGCATTGTCCAAATCATCAATTAATGCTAATGGGACGTCAATTAGCGAATGCTTCTTTGTTTGCTGTTCCCCGAGCATCAGGTGGGCAATTACATCGAATTGAATTAAGGAGGGCGGCCAATTCATTGGCGACTTTTTGAGAAACGTTTAACCCTTGTTGAGTATTTATAATAATTGTATGTTCGGGATCGTAATTAGAGAATGAAGTATTAATTAGCGAATAGACGTTCCTGAGCTAATTAGGCGGACCCTTGGTTTTTGTCAGGTTTTGCGAAATTGCGTTTCGGTTAATTGCTATCAAGGAAGGTACAACTTCCGTGGTGCATTGGTGGGAAAATTGCATTACAGTCGAGTGGTCTTTGCTAGATTAAAGTGTATTTATTAGCTGACTAGGATAAATGGCATACGATGGCTGCATAACAAAATTAGATTTTTTAGCAAAAAAAATATCTTAAAACCTCATGGTAAGTGATCACTGGCTATGCATAAAACTTTTTTCACCACTACCTGTCAACTTTTGTTGATCATTGACTGTCTATAAATCTTGTCCCACTACTCTCAACTTGCCTTACTTTCGCATGTGTATTTACACTGCTGTTTGTAAAAGATGCAACACCATGAAGGAATCCTCTGGAAGAAATGAAATTTGCAGCAAATGTCAATTATAGGATGTTGTGCAAAGTAGTAAAGTTTCAGAGCTACCACGCATGCGTGGTGTGTGCAGCGCCCTCTGAACTGATGCTAAAAGCTAATAAATAGAGGGCTGTAGCGGGACGTTGAAAATAGTGCATGGTTATTTTTTAGTGGAGAACGTTTTGTGAGACCTAAGTATTCCTCCACGACGAAGTAGGGTGAAATTTCAACAACTTACGGAATTTGAACGGGGGAGAATCATTGGCCTTCTTGAAGGAGGATTTTCCTATCGCGCAATAACAGCTCGTGTGCATCGGAACAGTTCCACAGTGATGCGAGCTGCTTGGAAGCAGTGGACTGACGAGTACCGGACAACTCAAAAAACTGGGAGTGGACGACGGAAGGTGACGTCAGAGCCCGATGATAGACACCTGGTCCACATGGCGGTGAATGACCGTACAGCATCCTCCAGGCAGGTGTCAGTACTTTGGTCTACTGCTACAGGTATAATAATGTCGGCTTCGTCAATTCGCCGACGTCTGCTGCACCGTGGACTACGTTCAAGGATTCCTTTATACAGGATCCCCCTCACGCCAAACCGTCGACGGCAGCGTCTACAATGGGCTCATGAGCACAGAGCCTGGCGGGCTGATAGGTAACAAGATGTCTATTCTGACACCTCCCGCTTTAATTTGTGGAACCATGATGGCCGTATTCGTGTTAAACGCTGTACCGGTGAACGCTGCCTTCCAGGGTGCGTTATTGAACGTCAGTGGCCGAACATCTGGAGTTATGGTCTGGTGTGCGATTTCGAATCATGGACGATCTCAACTGCTACGAATTGAGGATAATCTGAATAGCAACAGGTACGTCCGTGAAGTGCTAGAGCCAGAAGTCTTTCCCTTCCCTCAAGGCATGCCTGAAGCTATCTTTCAACAGAACGCCCACATGTTGCAAGGAATGTTCTTTTCAGCCCAACACATGCAACTTCTTCCTTGGCCTGTTTATTCGCCGTATATGTCGCCTATTGAGCACGTGTGAGATTTGGTTGATGGGCGTCTCGCTCGTGATCCGCGTCCTACAGCTTCAAAAGACGAAATTTGGGTGCGCATACAAACAATATGGAATTCTCTTCCTTAAGCAGACATTCACCATCTGATTCACTCCAATCCACGTCTTATAGCAGCACTTATTGCAGCGCGTGGTGGCTACACCAAATACTGATTTCGGATACTTAATATTGTTTTTTTTTTTTTTTTTTTTTTGCTTTGAAAATTTCTTCATTTATTTGTACTAATACAAGCCGTTTGTGTATTAAATTTCTTTTAATTCTGATGACTCCTTCATGGTGTTGCATTTTTTATAAACAGCAGTAAATATTTTTGAAAACCTCACGGTGAGTGATCACTGGTTATGTATTAAACTTTTTTTACCATTACCTGTCAACTTTTGTTGTTCACTGATTATCCATAAACCTTTCCCGTCTAATCACAACTTGCCTTACTTTCGCATGGTGTTGCTTTTTGAGCAATATGCTAGAAAAGCAATATTATTGGAAAAATTAAATTTTGATAAACACTGGTTAAACAATGAGCTCGCGTACGTCAATCTTTTTTTTACGCAATGTTATTTCCATTCCCATTTCGAATATAAAGAATTTTGATATTTCGTATCTCGTTTCGCTCGTAACATCACACAACCAATCGAAATAATCAGAAACTCCGCCTACTCGTGACTAGGGATGCAACATCGACAGCAAAACATCGATGTTCAAAATTAAAACATCGATGTTGATAATACATCGCCCCAAAAACATCGATGTTTTTAAAATTCAGTGTATTTAAACTTATTTCCTCATTTCTTAAAACTGATTTAGCACCTAGTGATGCAACATCGATGTTCAAAATTAAAACATCGAAGTTGATAATGCATCGCCCACAAACTATCGACGTTTTTAAAATTCAGTGTATTTAAACTTTTTTTCCCAGTTCTTAAAACTGGTTTAGCAACTATCGATGAGACATCGACAGCAAAACCTCAACGTTCAAAATTAAAACATCCATGTTGATAATGCATCGCCCCAAAACCATCGATGTTTTTAAAATTCAGTGTATTTAAACTTTTTACCCCCATTTCTTAAAACTGATTTAGCAACTAGTGATGCGACATCGGCTCCAATACATCGAAGTTTTTAAAAAATTATCATTGTTTTGAAAACATCGACATCGATGTCGCATCCCTACTTTTCAGACCCTTCACCATTGGCCACTTTAGTCTAAAAGTATGTTCAATCTCCTGATTATGAAAATTATGTTACTTGGTTATTTTTAAAATTTTTATAACGTTACTTTTTTCATTAAAAAATAAAACATCGACAACGTAAAATCATCGACAAATATAAACATCGATGTTACAAAAACATCGACTCCAATACATCGATGTTTTCTAAAAAAACATCGATGTTTTGAAAACATTGACATCGATGTCCTATCCCTACTCGTGACGTCACGCAACCAATCAAAATTTTAATGGCCACGGAAACACAGGAGAATTTAGCATTTTATATTATCGCATCAATCGCTTTGGAATTGATCCCGGAACATCACCAATATCCGGCTGTCTTTCTTGTTCAACACTTAGCACTTCAACACTTAGAGCACCGAGGCCAATCTAACTTCGCCCCATAATTTTCGTCATATCTTCAATTAATCAAAAGGGCTGCTCGTGCTAGTATACGTGTAAACTATAAACAAAAGTGTGAACTAAATTACATCCTATATAATTGGAGCCGACCAACCAGTCTGTTGGTTAAGGTGTTAGCCTCTAGATCGGAAGGTTCCTGGTTTGAATCCGGGTACGGGCATGGATGTTTGTAAGCGTATGGTGTAGAGGCGACTGGTGCACCTCAAATCTGTCATGGCCGAAAGTCCTCACGTTGGGTTGGTGTGGAAGTTTGGTGAGTGGAGTGCCAGCTCAGGTCTTGCTTTGTCATCTGACCGTGGTTAAAACTTACGAGGTGGTGTCCTCAAATCTTTCCCTTAAGGGATTGATCGCGGACAGTCGACAATAGCACATTCTGTAGCTCTAGTACGACGTTAATTACAAAATTACAAAATTATCAGAACATGTTGAGGTAATAGGTATTTTTTAATAAACATACCTAATAGAGCAACACAACAAGCTATTGACGACGGCCCGGGATCAATCCCCAAAGGGAAAAATCCGAGGACAATACAACGTAATTTTGAACCACGGTCAGATGACGAGGAAACACCTGAGCTGGCACCCCATTCTCCAAATTTCCACACCAACTCAACGGGAGGACTTTCTGCAACGATAGATTTAAGATGCACCAGCCGCCTCTACTCCATACGCTTATAAACATCCATGCCCGGACCCGGATTCAAACCAGGAACCTTCCGATCTAGAGGTTAACATCTTAACCACTATGCCGGTTGGTCGGCAGAGCAGCTGAGATAGGTAGTTGAATTGACGTCGCAGGGTAGCATTAAAACGGGGGCTATTGGCGAAGGTCAGGAATATCAGTCTGGAAGGGAAAGATTCTAGGAAAACGCCACATAATTTTGAATCATGGTCAGATGACGAGGTTAACACCTGAGCTGTCACCCCACTCTCCCAACTTGAGAAAATGGAAGGTACGCACTATGGAGCACTTCCATATTAAAAGCATTTGAGGTGTTCCGAATCACGTTCTGCTGCAATGGAAAAATTGTACTTGTTTAAATTTCAAATGTATATAAAAGTTCAAATGTATGTATAAAAGTTCCCAACATCCACAGACAAACCTAATTTCAAATACACGTTGTTAGTCTCGTTGCTAAAACATTGTTTGCCTGAGTTGTGTTCCTAAATCCAATACCAATTAACTTTAAACAAAATACGGAATTTCATTACGTTCTCGTTGTCTTTTTTAGTGTCTTTCTAATTAAGATATTTAAATTTCTGTTTAACCCTATCAGCGTCCTAGAAATCTGAGAAGTGTAGTATTGCTTTTCCCCTACAGCACACATGGCTAAATAAACACGTCTATTTGTTGAAGAAATCCGTGGATTTTCCTACCTTCAGAAAAATTCTTTTGGTCGTTTTCTTTTGATTAGAATGTCCTTTGGAAAAATACTATTACTCATTATCTTGAATAACACTACGAGTAGTCTACAATTATGGACCGGACAGCAAGATGTGATGGTTTAAGGGGAAGAGTACATGCTTTAACATGTGCTGCAATTACACTAGCAACTCTTCTGGGCATACTTTCAAACAAGGTTTTGATACACAGCTATGGGTATTTGTGTCCATATCTGCTGCAAAAATGACGCCAGCTCAGCTGTAGATTTCGGACATGATTCCCTGGTCTGAGTCGCTCTAACTCGTCCCATAAATGGTCTATGGGGATTAGGTCAAGACTGTGAACAGGCAAGGAAAGACGGTTTACATCCATATCTTATTATCACGCTCAGATGACGAGGTCCACACCAGAGCTCTCACCCCACTCACCAAACGTCCACACCACGCCAACGCGAATAAACGTGAATGAATATATGCAGTCAAAAAATATTCTACCGAATTTAGTGTTAATTTAATTATCCAAGTTCTTTTACTATATATAATGTTTATCAATATTTCTGACCAATATGCTAATTATGGCGAGATATCTCGTCATTAAATTCCAATTAATTTCGTGTATGATGAAGATATTTCCATTTTTGATGATACGATATCAATATTAGGTCAGTTTTTCTAATAACGAGATATCTCATCCTTCGAGATGCGTTCAGTTTTTCTAATTAGGAGTTATCTAATCATCGAGACCTGGTCAGTACTTTTAATGACGAGATATCTCATCCGTCGAGATCCGTTAAATTTTTCTAATTAGGAGATAACTCATCCATCGAGATCTGGTCAGTTTTTCTAATAACGAGATATCTCATCCTTCGAGATCCGTTCAGTTTTTCTAATTAGGAGTTATCTAATCATCGAGATTCTATCAGGTTTTATTATCACCAGATATCTCATCCATCGAGATCAGGTCAGTTTTTTTAATCACGAGATACCTCATCCATAAAGATCCGGGCAGTTATACTAATGACGAGATACCTTGTCGAGTCAATCACCAGGAGAATAAAAAGCTTTTTTACTTTTTTTTTGTTCAGCTCGTTCTTCGTAATTTTAAGTAAAAGTAACATTTACTTGAATGTATAATTTCAGACCTTTTATTTAAAATATGTTTTAAATCAGGCCACACACATTATATCACTCCACATGATATATCACACATTTTTTTTCATACCACCCCCAGAGGCGTGGCATTTGAGTAGTCACATTATACAGGTCACTGTACTCGAAAGCTTTCAGTCAAAATATAAAGGGAGGTCATGAAAACAAAAACAAACCACATTGACGTAGGATCTTGTAGCCTCAAACACCACGCAATTGTACTAGGTATTTTTAATTAAGCAACACAACGGACTATTGGCGATGGTACGGGTCAAGGTAAACGCCGGAGCGCAACGCAACGTAATTTCGAACCACGGACAGATGACGAGGTCACATTTGAGCTGGCACCCAACTCTCCAAATTTCTACACCACGCCAACGTGAGGACATCCAAGACCACGACAGATTTAACGTGCACCAGCCTCCTTTGTAAACGTTGGTCTTTGGTTGGATTCGAACTCCTAAAGCTCCGGTTGCTAATCCGTTACTCTTACAACTTCGCTAGAGGAGGATGGATGTGCGCAGTTATTTCAACCGCACTTTCCCTGCACGATGGTTCGGCAGAAGGGTGGAACTGTCGCTTGGCCACCACGATCACCCGACTCGTCATCGCAAGAGTTTTTGTTGCAGCAGCGTGTTTGTGAGTGAGCTGCCATGATTGAACAATTTCGACGATCATGTGTCGACGTCACATTGGCGTCGTGTGGAAGTTTGGGGCGTTGAATGCCTGCTAAGGTGTGACCTCGTCATCTGGTGGTTCAAAATTGGGTTGTCTTGTCGTCATATATTTTCTATCGGGTTTGATACAGGACCGTCGCTCCAGAGCGACGCTGATTAAATACCTACCTAACATGCATTGACACTTAAGCTTCGGTTTCCTAAGAAAGTGGAGCCGTTTTCTAACAGCCGTGATACGTCATGATTCCGCGGGCATAACTAGACGGCCGTCTAAACAAGAATTCTGAGGTGTCATCTTAGACGGACAGAATACGTTGAAGAATGGGCAACACAGACGGCTGTCGTGGTTTGTTTTATTCGAGAAACAAAACAAAGTGGTTTTTTATTCTCGAGTTCAAAGTTTCTAACTTCGGGATCGTTGAAGGTCGATTGAAAATTTCAACAGATTTCAAATCAGCTTAAATTTCTACGCCAGATCGATATCAAAAGCAGTTTTACTATTCAATTATTTACCATTTGATTATTTAATTATTTATTAAATAATTAATTATTTATTTAAAGAAAATCACATTTAAGGTATCGATCTGGTGTCAAATTTTCCGCAGATTTCAAATCCGTTGAAATTTTCATTCTGTGTTTAACGATCCCGATATTACAAAAACGAATTAATCAATGGCAGTCAAAAATGTTTATTTATTTTTCTCCTCTTCGCTCGAATAGTTTGGAGCAGGAAATGAAATCTGGCTGCTACAAGAGAAAAAACGTTCTCCATCTGTTTGAGACCGCTATGACGGCAGTCATGGAAATGGCGGCTCCGATCATTTTCGATACGCTCACAAACAACGCTCTCTAGGAAACCAACACCATGTGTTAGTGTTATGTTAATGGGCTAAAAATCTAGTAGAGGTGAGAAGTGCAGGATGCATAGTATATCACAGTATTAAAATAGACGGCCACGGTGAGATTTAAAAGTTTATTAAAAATGTAAGACTTTACAGATAAAATAGCAACTCATAAGAGAACATACAAACATCCAGTATTTGGATCCGAGAGAGCAGTATATAAACTGACTTCGTTTATATGTATAGCTCTGACTAAATTAAATGGGCGTTTCATATGCAAATCTAGCCTGATTTGCATACGAAGGATTTGCACATGTTTAAACAGTTAAGAACAGGAGAATATCCAACAGTTAGTATAAACAACGTTTTAGTGACGTCACCCTTCGATACATCACGGCCGCTAGATCACGGCTACGCTTTCTTAGGAAACCGGAGCTTTACAAGCATGTATTTATGCTATTGGAAAGACCTACGTACACCTCCTCTAACCTCATAAAAAGTCATTGGTCATTTTTAACGTCGTTCTAGAGTAACGAAACGGGCTATTGACGACGGTACGGAATCATTCCCCTAAGAGAAAGATCCGAGGACAACACCACCTAATTTTGAACCTCGGTCAGATGAAGAGGCAACATCTGAGCTGGCACCCTACTCTCCAAACTTCCAAAACCAAACCAACGTGAGGATTTTAGGTGATTTTTCTACACCATACGTTTACGAACACCCATCCATGGACCCGGATTCAAACCAGCAACCTTCCGAACTAGAGGCTAACACCTTAACATCCAGACCAGTTGGTCGGCCCTCATAAGAGGTAGGGATGCGACATCGATGTCGATGTTTTTAAAAAAAACACCGATGTATTTAACATCGATGTATTGGAGTCGTTGTTTTTGTAACATCGATGTTTATACGTGTCGATGTTTTTACGTTATCGATGTTTTATTTTTAAGTGAAAAAAGTACCGTTATAAAAATTTAAAAAATAACCAAGTAGCATAATTTTCATAAACAGGAAGTTGAACATACTTTTAGACCCGAGTGGCCAAGGGTGAAGGGTCTGAAAAGTAGGGATGCGACATCGATGTCGATGTTTTCAAAACATTGATGTTCTATAAGAAACATCGATATATTGGAGCCGATGTCGCATCACTAGTTGCTAAGCCAGTTTTAAGAAATGGAGTGGGAGAGTTTAAATGCACTGAATTTTAAAAAAATCGATGGTTTTGGGGCGATGTATTATCAACATAGATGTTTTAATTTTGAACATCTATGTTTTGCTGTCGATGTCGCATCAATAGTTTTTAAACCAATTTTTAGGAATGATTAAAAAAGTTTAAATACACACGATTTTTAAAACCTCGATAGTGTAGGGGCGATGCATTATCAACATCAATGTTTTAATTTTGAACATCGATGTGTAAAAACATCGATGTTTTGGGGGCGACGTATTATCAACATATATGTTTTTCTGTCGATGTAGCATCACTAGTTGCTAAACCAGTTTTAAGAAATTTGGGAAAAAAGTTTAAATACACTGAATTTTAAAAACATTGATGTTTAAAAACATTGATGTTTAAAAACATCGATGTATTTGGGGCGATGTATTATCAACATCGACGTTTTAATTTTGAACATCGATGTTTTGCGGTCGATGCCGCATCCTTGTAAAAGGATGTATAATAGACATGGTTGTGTCTTACTTGTATTCCTTTTTTTTTCATTCTTCCTATATTTCTAGCAGCCTGGAGTGACGTTTGCAGTTATATAATCCAATGCAAAAAAAATTAGTCTGTTTTGCTATGCCTGACCCATTTTTAAATCTTGTCTCTGACCTTTTAAATCCCCCTGTGTAGATTCTTGAAAGTACGTTTCCCTTCAAGAGAAATTCAATTTCAAATTAAGAGAAATGCAACTGCCACTGAAGGCTACATCTGACGCATCCTGTGTAGAAACACGACACGAGTGTCGATCCCTGCTGTTTCATTACCGAAGTCAACTCGAATCGTAATCCCGTTGGAATTGTTGAATGTCAAAATTTAGAACTCCTCCGTGGCAATATCGAATCCCAACCTCGCCCCTATAAGCCGATCTCTGGAACGCCGAAGGAATCGTTTGGGACTTTTTTTCGCCCCCAAGATCGACGAGTTCTTCCACTCCATAGAGCACTTAAGGCCTCTGCAACCCCTCAGTGGGCATTCGACAGTAGCTATTGGCGAGAGAAGATTCGGGTCCACCGGGGCGAGAGCGTGGGAGGGGAATTTGCTGGAACATCGGTAACATTTTCAATCCAATAAAAGCTCTCAGCCATCTAATATACATCATCGAAATTCCTCGAGTGGGGAAAATGCGTACGGGGTGTTTCTGGGAATGGATGTTCTTGAAGACTTCCATTTCCAGCTTCTTGGGACCGGGAATGGAGTTTTTTTTTTCAAAATGCGGATGAGGGATGGGAGAGGAACGGTGAGAGTCGATTTAGCTTTAATGGTTTCGTCGCTCTAGGGTCATCTTTTCTTCCTACACGATTAGCTCTGATGGGAAGGACTAGGGGCGGACAAGAACATCGGGAATTCGCGGAATACTTAAGAGGCCGCCAGGTGTCCTAGAATGAAGTATGTATTATGACACGCAATTTTAGTCCTCTGAGGTGGTGACACGCATAATTCCGCCTTGCAAGATGCAATCTTCCCTGCATGACCATTTCTCGTTATCTTGACTCTTGGAATTTTCCCAAATAATGACATTCCAAGAAAAGGACGAATAGAATCTATCTTTCCAAATAATTATATTCTAAGGAAAGTAGTACCAATACAACATTTACAAAGGATTTGCGGTGCCTTGAACAGCGCTACCATTTTCAACGGGCTTGCTGGTTAGAAATAGCGCGAATTGAAGTGAAGCTAATTAACCGCTTCAGTTCTCATTTCCCTTAGTTTCACTTTTCACTTCCTACCGCTCCATAAGTTCACATTTGTATGTAACGCTTACTTCTTTGTTCCAATGGAATTTTTTCAGAGAATTCCATTCGAAGAAAAGTGCCAATAGAATCTTTCCTTGTGATTATATTTTACAGAATATGCCAATAGAATTGGTGCAAAGAAAGATTCTATTCCAAATAAAGGACCGACAGAATCATTCCAAGTGATTCTGTTCTACAGAAAATATCAATAGAATTGGTCCGAAGAAAGCTTCTATTCCAATGAAAGGACCAACATAATTTTTCCAAAGGATTCTATTCTACAGAATAGTCCAATAGAACTGACCCAAAGAAACATTCTATTTCAAAGAAAGGACCGATATAATATTACCAAGGGATTCTATTCTACTGAATAGGTCAATAGAATTGGTCCAAAGAAAGATTCTATTCCAAAGAAATTACCAACAGATTTTTTGCAAGGTACGCTATTCAACAGAATATCACAACAGGCGAATTGGATTAATCCAATGAAAAGACTAATATAATCCTTTAAAGGTTCAAAAGAATCCATCGATTTTTTAGAAATATGTGCTAATTTAGTCAGTAAATGTGCTGTGTGGAAAAAGAAACACTCTTAAATGTAGCGACGCTCAGAATTTAAAGTAGGTACTATTTCGGTACTATGAAATTGAATGAAAAACGTTTAAATTTATTTTGTGTTACATACAGATTCACCGAGCATGACACTATTTTTACGGGAGCATTAAGTCGAGATCTACTTCACCAAAGAATACTATTCTAAGGATAGGAGCATTAAAAATGTACGCTTTCGATTTTCTGTGCCAACTGAGTTATTGCATTTTCATGGCGGTTGGGATACATGTTGACCCAAGCTCAAAAGATCTCGCCGGATTGAATAGGTCATTCAGGGCAGAAGCTGTGATTGATTCCTGGAGGGTTGTGAGTTCGAATCCAACCAAAGACCGTCGTGTACAAAGGGATTTGGTGCACGTTAAATCCGTCGTGACCTCAAATGTCCTCACGTTGTCGTAGTGTGAAAGTTTAGAGACTGGGGTGCCAGCTTAGGTGTGACCTCGTCATCTGACCGTGATTCAAAATTACTTGGCGTTGTAATCGGTTCTTACCCTTTGGTAATGATTTTGGACCGTCGTCAATAGCCCATTATGTTGCTCCAGTACGACGTTAATTAAACTACCTACCTGCCTGTACTGAATAGACTACTTTATAACATCCAAATATTAAATGAATTTTTTAAGGTTTATAATTTATTTTTCGAGATTTATATGTAATCAGTTTAGAGTAGAAATTTATTAATGGACTAAAAGTTGAATTTTAGAGCACATCAGATTAAAGACATAGTTTTTAGATCAAAAATGAAAATAAGTACATTTTGACAGGTATATTTTCTTTCATACCTAATACAGTATGTGTGACACTTTATTTCCCATCAGCATGATAATAATAATTTAGTGTCAAAATATGTATTTTATAAAAATTTTAATTAACTGGTTTCTGCTCTATGTCTACCATATACAATATTTAAGATTTCTTTCTCATGCAACGATTTCTAAATACACTCTACAACAAAGAAATCGACGCACCAAGAAGGAGTTGTGCCGGGCTTGATCCACTTGGAATGGTGCTGACTGGGGTCTTTAATGACGAGTCCCGTTTCCAACTGTGTCATGACAACAACTGCAGAATTGTCTGGAGACGTCAAGACGTGGGGATCCTGCCCTTAGTATGGCACGCCACACATGCCCACAACAGGGCGTTATGGTATGGGGGCGCCATCTTCTTTGATACCCGAACCCCTTTGGTAGTTATTTCTGGCACACTCACAGCTGAGCAGTACGTAGACGACATTCTACCACCGCTTGTGTTACCGTTCTTCTTGAGACACCCCGGATTACTTTTCAACAAGATAATGCCCGGCCACACACGTCACATGTTGCTATGATTTGTCTTCAAGAGCTTTCCCAACACTATCTTGGCTAACTAGGCCTCCTGATCTCTCTCCCATAGAGCATATTTGGGACATTATTGGAAGACGATTGCAATCATCCCGGAATGTTGACCCTTTAGCCCGACATTTGGAGACAATATGGCAAGAAATTCAGCAGGACACCATCCTGGGACTTTTTCAGTCTCTGCCACGCCAGGTGACACATCAAGGCCAGAGTTGGACCAACGGCTTACTGACTTCATCCCTTTGTAACGATCCAAACTCTGAAATAAATCATTCAATTGTTCTGAAATTTTAATCTGTTTTTCTATATATGTTCTTCACATCCACCAATTTTTATAGTTATCGGACAACTCCTTCTTGGTGCGTCGATTTTTTTTTTATTATAGAGTGATATACAAAAAAAGCAAAAACGGGATTGCATAAAAAATATTTTCTGCCAAAATTACTTACGCTACACAGAATGTTACAAAATAATGCTAATAATGGCTATACGGTAAGACCTGTATAAATACGAGGCATGTTTTTTCTACGTCTTCAATGTGAGATCATTACAACGGAGGTTTCTACCGCAATCCTATTTACCTAACCGAGTGAGGGTGTTTTAATGAATTCTACTTTCCCTTTCTCCAAGAAAATATCGGGCAAAAGTTTCCTTGCAACAAAGTAGTGTGTGCTGTGGGGGATTATTTCAAGGAACCAAACTTATTTAAAAAGAATATTTCTATTTCTTTTGGAGATTATTCCTCTACGTAGGAAGAGTCTCATTCACTTCGATTCTCCGCAATAGGTATAATAGGCTACAGAACCAATAGAGAATCATTGAAAAGAGATAACTTTAATTATTTGTTCTGTGCACCTTTTCTTTTCTTATTCACGTATGATTCTCGATATTTTTGTTGGAATTCATGTTTGCCGAACTTTAAAAGCAGACTCAGGGGTATTTTTTAATAATTTGTTTTCGGTTGAGGACTGTTCTATATTTTACTTGATATTTCAAGATGGAAATTTTAGAAGTTTTATTCGTTTTTAAGTATCTGAGGCTTTTTGAAAAGTTTTCGAACGAAAACGCTTTTTATTATGAAAAATATATATCAAACAGATTTTTCATTCACTTTAAATTTTGCTCATAAACGAAAGAGAGATTTATAATTTGGGCATGTTGCTTTGAATAGGGATGGATAGACTTGTTAAACCCAACGGCCGTAAAAGTTACCAGTAACTTACGGAAGGCTTGTTAAAAACATGAAATTTATCTATCATGCATTATTTTATTTATGTATATCATATATTGTCACAAAGAAATGTACTAAAAAATTAATTAATCAATTAATTTGATGAGTGACATTCAATTGATTTAGCTGGTTTGCTTTTAAATTAATTTTCTAGCATCTTTCTAACTGATAATCGCTAGTAAATAAGCAGTTGAGTTAGATGCTTACAGAGTTCACCGAAAAACTTTTTCAGCTATTTATCTTTATTGTCAACTAGCTGAATAACTCGACGTTGCTCGGGTTTCGAATATGATCGCGACATTTCCCTGCGTTAACTCAAAACACAAACCCGGTAGAGCGTGTTTCCTTGTCCATGTCCATTTATTTGAGAAAAACAAATTTTAGATTTTAAAATTGGGGCTTCAAGGGGCACTTTTAGGAATCCCTGTGTACCAATTTTCATGGCTACAGATTGGTCTGAAGACAGGAAAGAAATAGCCTATGTTTTCCGCAGTATATGTGTTTGTGTAAATTCCGCAGTAAATGTGTATGTATTTCAAAGTATAAGTGAACCAAATTTGGTGTGGATTGGTCAAACACGCATATATATATATATATATATATATATATATATATATAACAACATAAAATATACAAAATAACATAACACACACAAAATAACAAAAAATTTTATCTTTTAGATTTATTGATGATTTAATTGTTTTTAATAATAGCAACTTTGCTAATATTTGGAAATCCATCTATCCAGACGAACTTTCTTTAATTAAAACCAATCTGGATAACAATAATACTGATTTTCTAGACATAAAAATTTCTGTTTCATCCGACAAAGTTGACATTAATGTATATGATAAACGCAGCGATTTTAAATTTACAGTCATTAAATTAATATTTTGGGACTCCAATATCTCTAAAAGAATATACTACAACACGATAGCTGGTCAATTGGTACGTTTCAAAAAAATTTGTAATTCTGATGCTAACTTTTTATTACAATGTAAATATCTAAAAAACACACTTCTCAATAACAAATACCCGTTTTCATTCTTAAAAATATTTTTGAAAGATTTATTAATATCAACACCTACACAACACATGAATAATTATTTTTCGTAATTTACCCAGAGCCATGGGAATTGCTTTTCAATTTTATTTTTTTACTATTTATTAATATATTTTTGATAAGAGGCTGGGGATTTTCATATTATTTTTTTTTTGGACTTGTTGCATCGGAGGTATGATGTTAGCATATAAGTTAGACTGTGTAATTGATGGCATTTGGTGGCAATTTTTAGGCTTGTTGTTGATGATATCCCAGCTGCGGCTTCGGGTTTCATTTCGTTCTGTTCCTGCTCTGTTTTGGTATTTTGTTCTGTTTTTGTTTTACTTGATTTTTGGTGGTGTTTGGGGGAGTGTATGAGCAATTTTTTCAGCCTAATGCTGCTCATATGTAGAAAACACCATTTTATGTTGTTTGGGTCAGGCTCCTCCCTGATGACGCCCTGATCCACCAACATTTCTTCATTTTTTTTTATTTTTTAAGACTTTTGTTACATTTTTTTAGAAATTCTTGTGTTCTTGAAATTATATATACAGGGTGGTCCCGAATTCATGGTACCAACTTTAATGGTAGGTACAGGACATTGTAACAATGATTTATTGTATAGGAATGTATAGTCGCAAGTGACGCGGTGAGGCGAAAACAGGGGAAATAACGGCCGAAAGGAAAAACAAAGATTTTATTGAAAGCGTTGTTGACAAGTGTCATGTTTACAGTAATTGTTCAAAATTGCGTCCACCAGTATCGATACATTCTTGACAGCGTCGGTGGAGCGATTGGCGTACACGTTCAAAGATGCCTGGTATTTCACGCACACCTGCAGCAGCTACAGATAAGCGAGCGACGAGATCCTCATCTGAGTCAACTGGAGTCTCATAAACAAGATTCTTTAGATGTCCCCATAAAAAGTAATCGAGGCTCGATAAATCGGGAAATCGGGGTGGCCAAGGGACTGGTCCACCACGCCCAATCCATCGAGTACCAAACGTGGCATTCAGGTAATTCCGTACATCAATGCTGAAGTGTGCTGGCGCCCCATCGTGCTGAAACCACATGCGGTTACGAATGGCGATCGGAACATCATGCAGCAGTTGTGGTAACACTTCTTTCAGAAAAATAAGATAGCTTCCGCCAGTGAGCCGCGTGGGTAGTAAGTATGGGCCAATCAAAAAGTCGTTCACAATACCAGCCCACACATTAATACTGAAACGTTGTTGAAACGCATGTCGACGCGTTGCATGTGGATTATCGGTTGCCCACACATGGGAATTGTGCGCATTAAAGACACCCTCGCGTGAAAATGTCGCTTCATCTGTAAATAGCACATAATCTACGAAATCCGGCTGCAACGCACATTGCTGCATCACCCACAGGCAGAAGTTCACGCGGCGAGGATAATCTGCCGGATTCAATGCTTGTACTTTCTGAAAATGGAAGGGGTGTAAGCGATTTTCGTTTAACACTCTGCATACAGTCTGATGACTCACACCTACGTCACGCGCAACAGTTCTTGTGCTTGACTCGGGTCTATCAGCCACAATGGTCAAGATGCTTTCTTCCAGCCTTGGAGTGCGTACAGCTCTTACTCGACCAGCGCCATGTCTGTTGACGTCGAACGCACCTGTTTCACAAAGTTGACGATGTAACCGTTGAAAAATTCTATGATCCGGCATTCGTCGATCAGGATACTCCGCGCGATACATTCGTAACACAGCTCTGCCGTTACCATTTGCACGGCCGTACATGTAATGCATGTCTGCTTTTTCTGCATACGTAAAGTCACCCATCGTCTACGGCAGCACAATTGTGAATGGCGCTTTTCCCTACTGCGATGCATCATGTTCAACAGCGGCTAGACATCTACTGCCCTCTACCGGCAATGATACCAACCGATCACTCCATTTCTCTTTCCTTTTATTTCCCCTGTTTACGTCTCACCGCGTCACTTGCGACTATACATTCCTATACAATAAATCATTGTTACAATGTCCTGTACCTACCATTAAAGTTTGTACCATGAATTCGGGACCACCCTGTATATATATATATATATATATATATATATATATATATATATATATATATATATGTGTGTGTGTGTGTGTGTGTGTGTATTCTCTATACAAATCCACACCGTTTGACCAATCCACACAAAATTTGGTACACATATACTTTAGAATACATACACATTTGCTGCAGAATTTACACAGGTCGGTCGGCCATTGGATAGCGGTCGGTAGCACGATAGGAAGAACAAACAACAAAAGACAGTTGTGTACAAAGGGGGCTGATGCACGTTAAACCTGTCGTTGCCTCAAATGCGACACAATAAATTGTTTATGTTCTCTTTTCGAAATCAATTGGGGCCGCGAAGCAACCGGAGGGCTGTGAGGTTGAATCTCGGTCAAAACAAAGACGTGTGCATTAGGGACATTAAATCTGTCGTGGGATTAAATGACATCACGTTGGCTTGGCGTGGTAGTTTAGAGTGTGGAGGGGGGGCGACTCAGTTGTTACCTTGGTCTCGGACCGTGGTTCAAAATGACATTCTGTTTTTCTCGGATCTTTACCTTTATGTTTGATCCCGGACCGTCTATAATAGCCCGATGTGTTGCTCCAGTGGGATGTTAATTGAAATACTTACCTGTTTTAGGAAACATTTAACGACATTCTGGGGATTTTTGGCGTCACTTTCTTGTACTCGTATCACGTCTATATGTTTTGAGTCACAGTGCTCACTCTGATAAGCATTGACCTTCGCAATTTATTGTTAGAAAATAAAACAGACTAGGGGGCCCGCCCCCTGCTCACTAACGCTCGCCGACCCCCTGAGGATTGCAAAGCAATGCGCGAACTTTGCTTGCATCAATGAAGACATTGTTTACAAAATATTATGTTCCAAAGTAATATTTTATAAATATAAATTTGTTGTACTACAGAAAAGGTATACAGTACCTCTGGAATCGGAACTCGAATAATTCAGAATTCAAATGAAAACTTCGAGCAAATTTTGACTCAAAATGTGAACGCTGCTTTTGAAATCGAATACATGTCGTTTGTAAGCTGCAACAGCTCGACTAATATTCATTTTTTTTCAATAAAATATTTTCCGATAACGCTATACATTTAATTGTTACTCGAGATTTCGTGGAAAATAAACAATCGTAAGTGTTGCCAAAACTCAATAACAAATAACGTCTTTTTTGCGTGCCATGTAAGAGAATTATATATATAGATGCGTGCATGGCTAGTAAATTTGGTTATGGAGAATAAGCGCGCACAGGAAGTTTAAAACAAAATGGCGATTCGTTCCAGTAGTACATCAAAATGTTTGAGCCTCTCTCCTGGTCCTATCCAGACACCTAAAGAGGGTATTAGCTGGCAAAAGAACTGGACCTATTGTGAATGACAATTTCGCAACCAGATATTTCATTGCCCTACGCTTCGATATGCTCAGGCAAAGACAGTGAAGGGAGGCCACGGAGTCTGTCAGAATACAAACAGGACAATCATTCAAGGTGTGAGAAAGTAGCATTGGTTGATAACAACACTGCATCAAGTCTTGAACAGCGAGTTGCCTGAACAAGAAACACTACGTTTAATTAGATAATATGGATTGTACCAACAATGGATTTGTCTAGGTCTCTCGACCCATCAGTACAAATCTTAAAATTTACATGTAAAAGACTAAATGTACACTGTCTGTGTAGGAAAGTGTTTTTATCTCTTGGTGACACAGCCAGGAAAGTTAACTCTTATTTACCAACTCTGTCAGATTCAAGGGAATATAGCAAACACAAGAAGAATTCATTAAAAAAATAATAAATACAAGCTATAAATTATAAACAAATTGAACTTAGCTCTTAATCGATAATTACGCCCACTATGACAGCTTCGATTACCAATTTCTCTTTCGGTGTCTCTTTTTCTTGATGCGCTCCTTGGATGAACCCAAACAAGAACAACAGAATAGCTTATTTATGTCCATGATTCTTTTTACATATCCCTTTGATATTTTGAATAATTCAGTTAAGTTGTAAGGTAAGGTAATTTTTAACTAAAGTCGTACTAGAGCAACACAACGGGCTATTGACGACGGTCAGGGATCAATCCCCTATAGAAAGACCCGAAGATAACATCACGTCATTTTGAACCACGGTCAGATGACGAGGCGACACCCGAGCTGGCACCCCACTCTCGAAACTTCCCCACCGACCCAACGTGAGGACTTCCAGACACGACAGATTTAAGGTGCACCAGCCGTCTCTACACCATACGCTTACAAATATCCATGCACTGACCCGGATTTGAACCAGGAACTTTCAGATCTAGAGACTACATCTTAACCACCAGAACGATTGGTCGGCTAAGTTGACCTTAAGTAAAGTCTTTTGAAGTACATTCTCTTGCAAAACTGAAGGAACTGTCAGTTTTTTAACTGATACTTCGCAGTTGAAAATGATGCAAAAGGTACTTCTAAAATTACTGAACCAATTAGTAAAAACAAAATGTTAATAAGAACAGAATAAAAATGTTAACAAGTACAGAAGCGAATAGTAACAAGGGCTTTGAAACTGCAGTGGTGACACTGCATTGAGTACCATAAGACAAGAAGGGTAACTGAAATCTTCACAAATTTTGGTAGATGGTGTAGGTAACCTAAATATTCTGACCTGATGTTGGATTATGGAATAAATAAAACAGACAGGTTACTGCACAATAAAAATTTGAACAATTATTTATTGTGTGAATTTTTAACACGTAACTTACAGTTTGAACGTTTAAACTGCAGTTTGATGTTAATTGTTGTTGAGACATTATTGTTATCCAATATTAGTTTTTGGGCAGTTCTATACCTTTCAAATTACACTACTTACTCAGTTTTCACTCTCCTCTCGCAATCCAGAGTCACACTGGCCCAAAGCTCGCCCAGCACCGTAGAATTTAGTGCGTCTGCGCAATCGATCCGATGGTTACGTCAGGTACGGAAATGTTTTGTCTACACGACACTATATTTATTTTCTAGATGTTTCTTCTAATTCTGAAATCAAAAGACAAAACAGTTGTAACGCTTTTTTGTAACGTTCGATTTTTCATGCAAGCCCCTAGTACTGTTCTAATTTCAAAAACTGCACATCCACACACAAAAGAGAGAAGGAGGTCTTCTGAAGGCGGCATCACCGTTTAGAACACTGATAAAGGCTCTTCACATCGTTTTCATACAGATAATGAGGTTGTGAATGAGATCTTGTGGTAGCATTATCTATTCACGTGTTAGAGATGTCACTATTACAAAATATGAATATGCACTAGCTTTCTACTGAATATCCCCAGTTACTCAAATCGGGTAAGGTTGTTTCGTTTAATTTTGAGGTCGTAACCTTTAACTAATGGTGTTCCTTAAGACTTGCTCTTCAGTCTTCTCGGTATTGTCAAGGAATCTGATCTGACCGTGGTATACTCTTCACTTGAAACGGAATCGTACCATCTAGAAATAGTAGACAGTTAAGGGACGGTCATCTATACAGATCTTCTTTCCAGAAAACAAACAAGTCGGAGGAATGGTGTGTAAGCTAACGTCTGTTTCAAATTGGACTAATTGATGTATCCAGACGGAATTAATCTCTATTCTAGCGTATCACCCAATATAATGTGTTCCTTAAGTTTTTCATGTCAGAGTATTAGATACTTATACGCATAGCACGTAAACAATCAAACATGAGAAGATTTCCGTTTAGACTAGCACACTAGAAAAGTGTCCAATGTCTACCGATTACAAACAATGAAACGAAATGGTTTTGAATTTTCAAGAGAAGTCTGAAAATGGTTTCGAAGAACGCATATTTTTATTTCACACACACTCCAAGCAAGAATAAGACAAACTTCCCACATCTGGTTGTGGTATTCTCATGTTCCCTCTTCTTATTCGAAAAGTTTGCTTTTAAACTTCGTTTGAGAATGGAAAACTGCGGATAAAAAATTCTATTTTTCAGTCGAACTCTTTTTTCCCGTTCCCATCGCTAGCTGTAAAGTTTTCATTAGAAGAACATTGAGTAACTTTCTTTTTTCGAAGTTTTCTTGAGAAATGTAATTTAATTTCTTTAACAAGGGAGCCTTGGTCAAAAGGGAATTCAAGAACATTCGCCAAAACACGCAAGGGAAAAAGAACTCTTTCAACCAGATGCAATTGTAAGCACTTTCTACCGAAGAGACGAAATAGAAGGGCCGGTATTAAACAGTGAACTGCGCCCTAAGGTGCAGCCCCAAGACAATGTGCTGATTTTGAGGATACGTGGACTGATTAACGAGTATTCTACTACGAGAATCATTCAAAAAGCAGTCTTGAAGTAGAGGTGAAGATTTGATTCGAAGGCTAAGTTCTAGTATTAAGTGTCAGTTATGAGAGAGTTTTTCAGTGAGGAGATAAAAAAAACTACCGGAGAAGTAAAAAGACTTCCGGTTCTCATAATATCTCTTAAATTATAAATTAGACCCAAACATCGTCAAACTGACGATAAATCAAATTAGTTCTTTACCATCTGAGGGGTTCACACGCATAATTCCACTTTCCGATCTGTAGTCTTACCTGCAAGATTTCAAGTCAATTTTGAACTTTTTGATCAATGGAACTTTTCTAAAGGATTTTATTTAACGGAAATGAGCGATAAAATATTTCCAATGAATCATATTCTAGATTTCCAAGTAATGTAGGGTTTCCTTTATCCCCCAGAATATACTAATGCTAGATCTTTCTAAAGAATCCATGGACTCTTTGAGCCTTTAAAAATATTATATTGGTCCTCTCTTTAGTATAGAAACTTTAAGTGGAATGATTATATTTTTCACTTTTCGTGGAATATAATCTTTTTTTGGAATGATTCCAGTGTTCCTTTCTTTGGAATATATTCCTACGAAACGGTTATAGTTTCTACTTCTGTAGAATGATATCATTTAAAACGCGCACGATTCTATTGTGTGATTTTGTTTTTCTTTTCGTAGATTAGAATCCTTTGAAAAACTTCCATTGCTCACTTACTTCTGTTATAATTCTTTTGGAAATAATTATTAAGAATTATCAAGAAGTTGAAAATTGGTTAAAAATCATACAGTTGAAGACTGCAGATCGGAAGATGGACTTAGCGCATGAACCTAAGCAAGAACCCTAAGAGAGTTGAGAACTAATATGATTTTTAGCCAGTTTGGCGATGTTTGATGGTTGTTTTTAATGTAAAGTACATGATGAAAACACATTAGAATTACATATACCGTGTTACAAAAAAGGTTACTGAAACTCTAGCGTCCTCTGTACTTAGTTGTACCAGAAATATCCTCTGATAGGTCAACCTCTTTACGAATCAGAAGATAAATGCCAGATTTTCTGTAAAACCTGTTTTACTGCGATAGCACTATCTTAGCAGCAAACACAACTCACGAGCATTGGAGTTACGTTTTTTTTTTTTTTTCAGTAAATAACTTGGGTAAACTGAGCAACAGCAAACGGGAAAAACAGCACAATTACAATAATTTTAATCCTACAGTATGTCCTAAAACTTCCCGCACTCCAACTTAAAAAAAATATTGCCCGTTTTTTTTTTTTAATTATTGATTTTTATCGACTGCTTATAGTTTTATCGATTAATATTTATCGTTTGGTTTTCTTCGCGCTCAAGTTATGCGATAATAAAATTCCACGTGATTTTGTTCTTCATTGCATGATGAGTTTATCACGCATTCAGAAAATTGCGCTGTTAGAGGCTTATTTTGAATGTAAATCATATCACACCTCGGCAAGAAAAGTGTGTGACGTCTAAGGGATGGAAGCGTCATCTACTACATAAGAATGTTCGCAATGGTCTTGATTAATATGTGTTTATTTATAATATACTTAAGGATAACCTTATATAATACTTAAGGAATAACCTTGACGGAATTTGGTAGGTGGCGTTTTACAGACTGGTAGAGTCTCTACCGAAATGGTAAATTGTCCTTTTCGCAGAAACTCCGATTTGGATTATCCGACTCGGGTGAGCCCTTCTCCAGACGTTACTCGGTTGAGTAAATGTTTTCTAGCTCGGGTGAGCTTCTACAAAAGTTCTCGCACGTGTGTACGAAGTCAGCAAACGGCAGCTCAGGGTCGAGCTTTTCTCCTGTCTAATAGACAAAATCCCAGTTTAGGCAATCCGTTCGATAGGTAGTGCAATGCAGCACAGTAGCAGCTCAGGCTTGAGCCTTTTTCGGGTCCGATAACCGGAATCCCAGTTTGGGCAATCCGTTCTGAGTCCACGAACAGCTGTCGCGACTCGGCACGTCTCCAGAGACGGGGTATCGGACCAAAAAACCGAGAACGGTTTAACTTCAACCGGATCAGTTTGATCCATCGGTCTTCTTCTCTCTTCTTCCAAAAAACTCCTCTCTCGACTCCGAAAGTTCCAGGGGGTTGTTGGCCCCCCTCTCTTTCATTCGACACACTTGTCGTCTCGCGGTTGGCTGTTCAAAATCGGTTGATTTTTCTCTTTCGCCGGTAGCTTCATTAGCGGATGGCGGCTCGAACAAAAAGCATCCGCGGTTTCTTGTGATGATGTGGAAGCAGCGGAAATGAACTTTTCCCCCTTTCTGATCGGCCTCGCGACAAAGAGCCTTCGTTCCCATTTCGGCCGAAATTCAATCCCTCGAACCAACGCCAGCTCGTTAACTCTCGCGGTCTAGCGGTCTGAGTTCATACGCGGCGTGACCTCTCAGCGTCTGGCTTGACCTCTTGGCAGTTTCTCCGCAGAATGCTTGTTTTTTTTTCTTCCCTCGCCACCGACTTCGTCACAAGTGACACAACTCAAAATTGCAGAATTTGAGAAACGTCAACTTAAAGGATACTATAACACTTATATAGAACTAAGCTTCTTTTAAATTTTAGGTAAGTATTTATGGTGGTAACTTCTATTATATTCTATAGAATAGTAATATAACACGCTGGGGCACCTCATAATTATTTTTCAATGACATAACATCAAAATTTGTATTTTTTGACTTCTGTCACGTTTCTTGCCGGGTTGCGATATGAAAGACGTAAAGAATTTTGGCGACATAAATATCCAAATGATGCAATACTCAGTAATGATACGCTATGTCAACTCGTTCGGCGATTTCGTGAGACAGGTTCGATGGAACATAAAACACAGGAGTGGAAGACCGAAAGCCGTTACACCAAACTTTGTGCAAGAAACTCAACGGAGGATATTGCAATTCCCTCATCAATCCGTGAGGCGCTTGTCGCAACAAATGGGCCGATGGTATCGCGATCTTATTATTGTGATAGACTAATTTCAAGAAACCTTTGTCCACCTCATTCCCCTGATCTGAGCATCCCTGAATTTTTTTCTTTGGGGATATTTAAAGAACAAAGTTAATGAAGATAATAACCAAAGAATAGGTGATCTGAAAATTGCCATACTCAAAGGATACAAGAAGTCCCTCCCAGCATCTTGAAACGCGTTTCTAAAAATATGTGCAAACGACTTCAGCTTTGCCTCCAAGAAAAGGTCGGAAATTTTAAACATTTATTACAAATGTAAGTTCAAATTTTTTTCTTACGTTAGGTTAAAAGTGCTTTTTAACATTGGCATAAAAATAATTGTTTTAAAGTTTGTTGTTTTTGTATAATACATTTACGAATCATCAGTTCGGGAACTTTTAGGATACCCTGTATCAAGCTTATCAAGAGCCAGTAGTTATGAACAGTAGGGAGGGCTGTGAGACGAATATAGAGCATAAGAACAAAGCGTTAAGAGACTCCTCTTCTGTAAAGTGTTCATCCTACGGACCACAAATTATCTAGACTAGATTCTAGTTAAGTAAACTAAGCTCCTCGGGTTACACAAATGCAGTGAATCACAAAGATGCTTGATTTTTATTTTGAAAAGACTAAGTGTGGCAGAACCGGGCTCGGGACTTATCATACAGCGTGTTAAAGATTGTTAACCTCTCTCTTGTGAAAGATCATGTACTATTCTCCAACTGCGTTTTCATGTTGTGTAACGCGCAGGAGAGAAGGGAACTATGGAGCTGAGGACAAGGGAGTCAAGGTAAATGGGACCAGAGTGACACGGACAAAAGAGTGCTATGGGGGTGAAGTTGTTCTTTTTTTTTGTATCTCTTTATACCAATGGGATTTCAACTAAGGGTTAATGGGACTACGGCCAAGGCTCCTCCTGCCCCCGAAGAACCCCAATGAGGGTCTCCATAATGCTGTCAATCAAGATTGCTTGCACTTCTCACTTATTCGTGGGAGACACCTTGTCAACCTGACATACACTACCCTACAATAATGGACCGGACGCCAGCGGATTTGCATAAAACTTGTATACTTCCTTGGGGGTGTTTTCCGTGGTATGGCCTGGGACCTTTGCATGTTGTTCCTGGTAAATTGGACGCCTACATGAACATTTTGGATATTCGGGTTCTTAATACGCTCTGGCAATTTTATGGAATGGACGAATGTTACTTCCAGGACGACAACGCTCCATGTCAATTTTCAGCCTCTGTCAAGCATTGGTATCAAGATACGGATGTAAAACGTGTCCCCTGGCATGCTCAGAGTCCCGATATATACCCCATAGAACATTTGTGGTACACGTCAGAGCGACGCTTGCGGACCATGGAACCCGGTCCGAAATCTACAACTGAGATAGCGACATTCTTGCAGCAGAAATGGACACAAATACCCATAGCTGTGAATCAAAACCTTGTTGAAAGCATGCCCAGAAGTGTGGCTAGTGTAATTGCAGCACTAGGGGGACCATCCCCATATTAAAGCATGTATTATTTCCCTCATAACATCACATCCTGCTGTTTGGTCCATTTTTGTAGTGTAGTGTATGTCGGGAGGTAAGGGGGTCACTTACGGTGTCAAAATAAACTATAAAGCTTTGTATTACTTTAATTAAATTTATCAGAACTTGTGCCACCATTGCTTTTTTTCTGCGAACCTCCGAGGGGCTGAGAAAAACTTCGTAGAAACACTTTCGTTTGTTTAAAGGAAACTAATTATTCTATGATAATGGGTGGGTAATTGGTAATTTTTAATAAACTTCGTACTTTAGTAACACAACGTGCTATTGACGATTGTTCGGCATCAATCCCCAAAGGGAAAGAACCGAGGACAATTTTGAGCCATGATCAGATGACGAGGCAACACCTGAGCTGCAACCCCACTCTCCAAACGTTCTCACCAACCCAACATGAGGACTTTCGGCAACTACAGATTTAAGGTGCAATAGCCGCCTCTACAGCATACGCTTACAAACATCCATTCCCCAACCCGGATTCGAACTAGGTACCTTCCAATCTAAAGGCTAACACCTTAACCACCAGACCGATTGGTCGGCAATAATGTGCGGAATATGACGAAATTTCATACAATAAGGTTGATTCGTAAAAGAGAAATTTGTATAAAAGAGCATCGTCTTCGCATCAAATTTCAACCCTTACCAAAGTTAATTTTTACCAAAGAGTGCTTTCCAAGAAAGTGCCTTCTGTATATAGATTACGGTATGTCTATAATACTAGTTTCATTTCAAAAAGAATATCAACAGTAAAAGCTTGTAAATTTAATGTGAAAATATCTAAATGAAAGTACCTTGCCGTGGTTTATCTTCGTGTCTATAAATGGTCCTATAGTGGCTTACTTCTGATACAAAAACCTTTTCCAAAATAACACTAAGTCTGCAAGAGAGAGAATCTGTTGTTAATTCTTTCTGTATGTATTCCTTTTTGGAGTTAACAAAACACAGACGACAGTAAATCGCAAACTAATTCTATCCCTTCGCCATCGGTTTGAAACTAAAATGAGTTCCATTCCCTCCTCATCCCCTAACTCTGTTTCTTGTCTCAGGTTCAGAGCGAAAGACAGATCCTTTACTTATGGATACCGCATTCCTTGTGTGGGAAACGTTGCCAAAACACGTAAGAAACAAATGCAAAAATGTTCAGAATGTTTTTTTAAAAAACATCGATGTATTGGAGTCGATGTTTTGTAACATCGATGTTTATACTTGTCGATGTTTTTACATTATCGGCGTTTGATTTTTAAATGAAAAAAGAACCATTATAAAAATTTAAAAATTAACCAAGTTGCATAATTTTTATTAATTAGCAAATTGAACATACTTTTAGACCAAAGTGGCCAAGGGTGAAGGGTCTGAAAAGTAGGGATGCGACATCGATGTCGATGTTTCCAAAACATTGATGTTTTACATAAAATATTGATGCATTGGAGCCGGTGTTGCATCACTAGTTGCTAAACCAGTTTTAAGAAATGGGGAAAAAAGTTTAAGTACACTGAATTTTAAAAACAACGATGGGTCCTGAGGCGATGTATTATCAACATTGATGTCTTAATTTTCAAAACATCGAAACATATAAACAAAGTTTCAAAACATCGATGTCTAGCTGCTAAACCAGTTTTAAGAAATGGCGGGGGGGGAGTTTAAATACACTGAATTTTAAGAACATCGATGTTTTAATTTTGAACATCGATGTTTCAAAACATCGATGTTTTGCAGTCGATGTCGCATCACTAGTGAATACGTGTTTATTAATAATGTATGTTGTATGTATACAAAACAAAATAATATTTTTCATATGTAGTGTGAAAATGGTGTGGCATTAAGGAATAAAGTACTGCCATTCTACAAAATAAAGCACGAAGCATCAAAATGGCTGCGGTTCGGTTATTTACTCGAAAGAATTCTTACGAAGCAAGTGTATGCAAAACTTGAGTTCCCTCGCTATCATAAACGTCCTTAACGAAAGAGATGTCCTTAATGTCAGCGCTGGGGTTCTTTCGGGAAAGTATTCGGAATCCGTTTACTTGTTGATCTCTTTTGGTGGATGGCAGAATAATCCTGTAAAAGGGCCCCATTAGCCATTTCGTCGCACGGGGCCGACCCCACATTCGCAACTTGAACAAGATTTCGTTCTTTCCTTCGCTCTCTGCTGGGATTTAGTTTCAGAAGTAAACGCAGGACTTGCTTGTTCTTAATGGAGTGGTGGATTCTTATTCCTGGTACAGCACTTTCTCAAAGAGTGGGTTCTTTGCTGTATCGGTTTCAGATGTTTTCCTGTGGGTGTATTTAGGGGTGTTTTAGTTTTACTTTGTATCGTAGAAAGTGTACAGACTTAATCAGCCTCAGTTACCAAACTTTAAATATTTACCAGTTGAATAAGAATTTTCATATTTGTTTGGAAGTATTTGTATTACCTTCACATCCCACATCTCTCTCCATATATCTATCTTTAATATATCTCCATATATCTTCTTTTAATTCTTATCCCTTTGGAGAGTTCTGGAGTGGTGTGAACTATGATTTACTGTCTCTTCATTTGTGGAACCAGCATTACATTTCACACCAGTGAATAATCTTCATCCTGTTGCCTAATATCACTCTTGATACTCTGTCACGACTGCAGACTTATAATTTATGTTATTATGACATATATATATATATATATATATATATATATATATATATATATATATATATATATATATATATATATATATATATATATATATATATATATATATATATATATATATATATATATATATATATATATATATATATATATATATATATATATATATATATATATTTCTCTTAAGTGGCACGAAAACAAGGCCTATTTATACACGTGGTTTGGCAACAAATGGATCAAACATCACAAGACTCTGCTCACAAATCGAATCTGGAAAGCTACGGGAAATAAATTTTTCCAAGGTATATAAATCAAAACAAATGAAATCGGTGGCTTTGTGAAGAATGTGGAAAATTCCACATGAGGTCATTTCAGGATTGAACAATTCGGCTTCTAGGAGTGACTTAGAAGAATTACAACACTTTTAGAATTTTATTTTAAAAGTTATTTAGTTTATGAAACAAAATAAAAATTCGGAAATAATTCTTCGTAATTTACATTGTCAGTGCTCTTGAATCGTATATGAAAACAAATCAAGTGACGCCACGACCGGAATAAGCACAAGAAGCATATTTCCCCATGAAAAAAAAGAGACTATCACTTCCTCGATTTAGCTTGACATAACAAGCCTCTCATTGGTGTAATAAATAATAAGTAACCGTTTATATATTTACAAAACAAATCAGGACTATTATCTTTTGAAAACATAAATATCGTTTTATAAAACACCTTTTACCTTAAAATAAATATCTTTTTTGGAATAAACATGATCAGAATTATTACCTTAGAATAGATATCGTTTGGTAGAATATGATAGAACTCTTTCCTTAAAATAAATATAGTTTGTATGAAATAATCAGAACTTTTACCTCGAAATAAGTTTTATTTGATAAAAGAGATATAAGACATTTTATTTACAACAGTCATTCACCATAAGACCCATGACTGTTTCGCTCAAATTTGACAAACGGCTAAAGAGATACAATCTCATTTTTAGATAAAAAAAATTAAAAGGCTTTCCTGGATTTTACTAGCATTATTTCTGCAGTAAATTTATCTCTTCCTATTTCCACATATATAGACATATATCTATCTCTTCCTATTTCCACATTTATAGACAGCGCCGTGTCTCTATCGTAAAGAATAGACTCCAATTTGTTCCAATGATTTGAAAATGCAACTCGGCGATTTAAAGTTTTATCACATCACATAGCTTTCACACCAATCTGAAAAGAACAGGCAACGCTGAATAAGTTAGGCTTTTTTTTCCAGAGAAATCTTTCAATCTTGCAAAAAAGCCATGTATATCATCCATTCAGTGAGTTTAAGGCATATAAATCTCTTTCCTGACCAGAAGGCAATTCCCAATGGACTGTGGGAAGAGAGAAGGCTATTTCTACCAGAATTACTGGAGTAAAATTTTTGGGGTAAATGTCTGGATGCCAGCTTTTATAAGCACTACTGAAAATTCTGGTAGCACAGTTACGTACTTGTTTAAATTACTTTTACTTGTGTAACAGCGTCTTCATTTTCTGAAATAAAATTGAAGTTATTTGCATGCTTGTATTTATAGAGAGGCGTTTCCATTATGAGAGAATTTTCTCTGTAAAGCTAAATGTATAAATACATAACGAAGGCATTCGTAGTGAAGTTTTCTGAAAAATAATATATAATGTAATAAAAATAAATGCGAAAGATATTAACGTTCGAACAGTAATTTTGAAAACATTTTTTATTGAAAAAAAAAAATGAAAACACAAGTACAACACGGGGCTTACAGAAGTTAGATAATTAATCATAGAAACAATGGAATATATGAAATTTAACTAACTTCGAATTAAGTGTAAATATTTGTAGTATTGTTCGATTGTCTTTTGGATTATGTATTATAAATCATGTTAATGCTGTTGTTGAATTAGATGCATATAATTGCCAAGATTTGGCATAATTGTGTGTGATTTGTGGGTTACTTTTAAGCTTAGAACTTAAAACGATTCATATTGTACTGTCTGTGGAAAGAAACAATGGATAATGGAGTTGGTGCTTATCTCCAATATTCCCAATAATCAATGTTGTACTGCGGCACATACAGAAGTCACAGTTGCGGATCACAGTTGCCAGAAACGTATGCCTATTGAATTTAATTTTTTCTTTGCTCATCTGTCTATCCTAATTTCAAGAGGTTATAATTTCAAAGTATAATATAAATTAATGCTTAATTTTGTATTAAAAAGGCAGAAATGTAATATAAACCACTATACGCTAAACAGGATAAAATTATCTCAAGAAAAAAAATCAGAAAATTTCAAGAATTGAGAGAATATAGTAAATTTTTTGTTGACGTCATACCCTTGAAAGTGTTAATAATTTTTGTCACAACGGAAAAAAAGAGGCCAGTGCCAAGTCTGATATGATATGAATGTTTACATCGAGTTTAAAAGCGAAGCACTTCAATCGAAGTTTTTGATACATTAAGATGCATATATACCGAACCTTGTATGAAAGAAGATTCACCGCGTACCATCACACCAACTGAATACATACCACCGATATAGTTATCTTCAATCCTCCTTCTACTGTTGACCATAAGAGTGAGAGGTCGTCAGCATGTGACACTGCTTATGTTTATGTATATAGCCAAACCAACAGCAGTCCGTTGAACTGATGACAATCTTAAAGACATCGACCGATGTATTGCAAACTTAACTGAACACATTCTTGACAATTTCTCATTCGTCTACAAGATCTTCAGAACGAACTGCGAGATGAATTTTATTATTTATTCACGTTTCATCGTTTGGCCCTCCAGGTGGTCGCGACAAAATATCTCATTCTTCAAGAGTTAATTTTGTCAATGACAGAATACACTATATGGACAAAAGTATTTGGACATTACAGAAATTCGGAGGAGGATCCATTTTTGTGTGGGGGTTGTTTTCCTGGTTAGGACTCGACCCATTGCTTTATGTACCTAGTACCATGAACTCTGACGTGTACTTCGATGTTCTGGATAATTCGGCCTTACCTACACTATGGCAATACTACGGCGATGATAATAGTTTCTTTTAACAGGATAGATCTCCATGTCATACTGCAAAACGTGTGCTGGACTGGTTTCTTGAAAATGAGGTGAATTTGCATGACTGGTCTGTTCAGAGCCCCGATCTCAATCGGGTCTAGAACTTGAGGGACAAACTGGAGCGACGAGTACGACACCTCACGCCCATCTTCGTAACAATCTCTTCTCACATTCTTGCAGGGAGGCAATGGTGAGCTATTCCTGCCCAGAAAACTTGTGGAAAGTATGCCACAATGTGTTGTAGCTATAATACAAGCTAAAGAAGGTCATACTCATTACTAAATACAATAATGAAACACTTATTTTCCTGAAAAACAATCAGTGTCCCAAAAAGTATAGTGTCCATATGGTGTATCTTGTCTGGAAAGCCGATTGAATTCCGATTGATTAAGAAATTGCCATTGCCGTATTTTCTATGATGACGATATCAAAATCAGGTCCATTTTTCTAATGACGAGTTAACTAAGAGATCTGGTCAGTTTTGCTATTGACGAGATACCTGGTCAGGACAACAACCAGGAGTGTCAATGTTTCAAAGTTATTAGGACCGATGCACACATCCGGGTTTTCAACGTGCATCGCCGTTGCGGCGTCGAAGCCCAACTATGCACACATAACTGTGAAATGACGCAAATTCTCATTTCGCGCCATTTGCGATAAATATTCTATGGAAGAAAACGTGTTTATCTCGCTTACATGGTGTAAAAAAAGTATATTTGTAACTAAATAGACGTTACTGGATACAACCATTTATTAATTATTATTTATATTTCATTTGAAAACAAGGTACTTCAGAACGGAGAAGCGTTTGCGGCGAGCTGCGGCACCGTGGGGAACTGCGGTACAAATTGCACGCAAGTTGGACGTGCGCCACAGCAGCTGCTCCGGAAGCATGTGTGCACTACTCCATTGGATCTAATGTACAGACCGTACTTGAGTTGCGGCAGCGGCGCCGCACGTTGAAAAACCGGATATGTGCATCGGGCCTTAAAGTCCTAGACAATATTTAGGCCCGGTGCACACATCCTGTTTTTGAACGTGCGGCGACTTTGCGGCACCGAAGCCCAACTATGCACACATAACCGTGAACTGACGCAAATTCTCATTTCGCGCCATTTGCGATAAATATTCTATCGAAGAAAACGTGTTTATTTCGTTTACTTGGTGTAAAAAAAGTATATTTTGAAACAAAATAGACGTTACTGGAGACAACCATTTATTAATTATTATTTATATTCCCTTTATTTATGAAAACATGGTACTTCAGACCGGAGACGCATATGCGGCGAACTACGGCGCCGCGAGGAAATGCGTTACAAATTGCACGCTAGTTGGACGTGCGTCGTAGGAGCTGCGCCAGAGGCATGTGTGCACTACACCATTGGATCTAATGTTTCTCAGATCCCACTTGTGTTGAGGCAGCGGCGCCGCACGTTTAAAAGCCGGATGTGTGCACCGGGCCTTATAGGTTATAGCGGCGTCGCAATCGATGTACTCATGCAGGCGTTGATGCACTGGATTTCTTATGCACTCTACACTATCTGCATCGTTCGTCTTTATTCATTTTGAGCTTTTCCGATTCCCTTTGAATTATTTTCCTGATGATTTCCGTTTTACACATTTCCGTTCATATTTCATACCTTTCGTTACATTTTGATAGTTTTCTCCCTGACCCCCAGCATACGTATCAGCTGATAGCTTTATCTGTTTAATTTTTATCTTTATTAGTGCCAAACAATATTGTTCATACTGTCATTCTCTACAAATTTACATCGACTTCAACGTCCCCATCTTTTGGAAAACCGAATTTGCACTTCTCAAACACAGATAGACGTCTCCCTTTTCAGTGTTCACGCGCAATCTCCCCCCCCCATCTATCATTTTGGATCTGACTTAAAACCTCTATCCAACAAAATTTAAATCAAGTAAATTGTCATTCATAGTTTACGAGAAAAAGCTACTATCTGGCCGTTTTTGGATCGCTGGAGTTTTTGTCGAGTGCACCCTATACTGTACCCGATTATAAGGATCCTTTCACGTCAAAACCCACCTGTGTCGCACCGACCACCACCCTCTAAAAATTTCAATCATCACCAATTCAATTTACATTCCGTTGACAGTTTGATTGCTTTCTTTCAACTTCGAAATCAATTGTTTTCTTCTACCTTAGCATCCATGGAGGTTATTAAATCGAAGCCATAGTATCACCTTTTTAGCAGTGTAAATATTATCTCCCCGCTTTTTTAAGTAATTTACGATCTAGTCCTATAAAAGAAATTTAATATCGAGTGGTATCATACCTTGATAATTAAATGTTTCACTGTTGGGTTTTGTATCGGGTTTTTAATGCAGTGTTGGATTGATTCTCTTGCTAAGAGTGTCAAGAGTGTTTATTACAGCCTCGTAACATTGTTAATTGATGTGATGGGAAGTATGGTTAATCGATTGTGATATTTAATAACCAGAGGGTTTAGTGAATCATCTGCACTATCGATGAATTTTAGTTGTTATCGTTGTATTAGAAGCATGTTGTGGTGCATATTATCTGAGTCTCAGAGCCGTACCTGAGATTTTTGTGATTATTAGATAAATTTGGATATTTTTCTTCGGTATCACAATGATACTTTTCGCTATATCGCGCCTCTATTAATCGCTTATTCGGCTAACCAATTGTTTTACTTGTCCCCAGATGAGATTTAACCTTCTGTTCTTATGGCATATTTCTTTTTCCCCACAACCCAGAGTTAAGAAGGTGAAAACTGGTTTGAAGCCATGCAGTCAGTACCCTGTATATTGCAGAACAGATATACACTATATGAACAAAAGTATTTGGACACTTGCAGAAATTCAGAGGAGGATCCATCTTAGTGTGGGGTTGTTTTCCTGGTTACGACAAAGCCCATTGCTTTATGTACTGGGTATCATGAACGCTGTTGTGTACCTAGACGTTCTGGATCATTCGGCCTTGCCTACACTATGGCAATACTACGGCGAGAATAGTTGTTTTTTACAAGATCGATCTCCATGTCATACTGCAAAATGTGTGTTGGACTAGTTTCCCGAAAATGAGGAGAATTTGTTTAACTGGCCTGTTCGCATCTCAATCCGATCGAATACTTGTGTGACCAACTGAAGCGATGAGTTTAACACCGCCACGCATGCCCATCTTCACAACAATCTCTTCTCACAACCTTTGCAAGAGGCATGGCGTGCTATTCCTGCCCATACTTACAGAGAACGTGTGGAAAGTATGCCTCTACGTGTTGCAGCTGTACTACAAGCAAAAGTAGGGCCGTTACTAAATATAATAATAAAGCTCGTTTTCTGAAAAGCACGCAGAGTCCAAATACTTTTGTCTATGTAGTGTATATGGATGTGAATCCCCTCAGAGTGTTTGGTCTAGCTGAGAAAATAATCTCTATACGTTTCTTTAGATAGGTAGTAGATGAATTTACGTCACACTGGAGCAACACAAGGGAATATTGGAGACGATCTAGTAGAAATCCCTAAGGGAACAATGCAAGAGCAACACCTCGTCAGTTTGAATCGAGCTCAGCTGACGAGGTCAAAACCTAAGCTGGCACCCAACTCTCCTAACTTTCACATCATGTCAACGTGAGGATATTTGAGACCACGACAGAGTTTACAAAATATCCCATGAATACGACGGTCTTTGGTTGATCGAGTTTCGAACTCGCAACATTCCTCCTGCTACTCCTCCGTGACTCTACCGAATGGTCTACTTTGGCCTTGTCTCTTTCTTTAGAATTGGGAGTGTGAAAGGTCCGTCTATTTCAACCGCTTATTTAAACATATTTCGCAGTTGAATTTATGTCGAAGCAACAGGCGGACCATAATCCGGGATCATTCCCGAGGTGAAAGATTCGAGGACAACATCTCCTCACTATGAATCACCTGAGCAGCCGCATATAGAAAATTCGTAGGGGGCATCTTCAGACTTCAGAAAGTTAGAGGGGTTGAGGTTCTTCCTCAGTCAGACCCCGAAAGGTTGGTTGGTTGGCAGTGGCCATCTCTGACCATTCTGCACCAAACACAATGCAACGTCTAGTAATAGACACACACAAGGAACGTTTTGCATATACGGAAAAGATAAACATACTAGGAGAGTAATCGAACCTGTGTCTTCTACAACTCGCAGGTTGGGGATACCTAACGTGAGCATTTATCTTTTAATTTTAAACGGAACATCTTCTAATTTTTAGGTAATAATATGAGTATTCAAGAAATCACATATTTCTTCACAGTTTTTATTTATGAATGAAAATAACAAGAACGAACACATGAAAATAAATAATTTATGTGGTCTTATATTTTATGAATAACAAATTTGCTTTTGTAAATTTGGTGTTGATTTTAAATAAAAATGAAATTCTTGGCAGGATTTCTTCAAATTTACGTTTGCGTTTTATAAACGGGTACTTGATTTATAAGTTAACATTAAAAGTGCTCTTACGTTTAGGGCATTGTTGAACTGAAAGTTTCATCATTAAATTGACTATAATAACATACGTCGATGAAAAAACAACAATCAATCGTTAAGAAAGGTGCCCGAACTGTCTACGCGTACTCTCAATCGAGAAGCCAGAGGCCTAGGAATGGGGAAATATCTGTTCTTTTACAATGTGAATTCCGAAATTCTAGACGCTTAAAGTGATTACAAGTACTGAATTGCAATATTCAGTCAATATGATTTCGTTTTCTTCTATTAAAACATGAGGAAAAAAGTTTTTCCGATCTTTCCTAATAAAAAATCGTTGACAGAGTAAACGATGGGAATAATTTTTTGTGCTTAATACTTTCCGGAATGATCTGCAATAAGTACTTACTAAAAGATGAGGTCCGTAGGATTTTTTTAATTTTTCGCGCTTCTCTGAAATTCTTACCGTAGATTGATTACTTTCTGAAAACGGGACAATTCGACGTCCCGAAGCTGTTATTTGGGGACAGCGGGACGGCCTACCTAGAAACGGGACGTATGGTCACATTAGGCATACCCATTGAGCCATGATGGCACAAAATCCCGAAAGGAAGGAAGGCATTTCGCAAATTATCTACCATGCACACACACAAATAATCTACTACCGTATCGCAGTTTTGCAAAGTTATAAAAACGAGTAATATAATGTACTAGGGGGCCCGCCCCCTGCTCGCTAACGCTCGCCAACCCCCGGAGGATTGCTTCGCAATTCTCATTGGTTCGCTGCGCGAACCTATGCTCGCTTCGCTCGCATCAATGAAGACATGTGTCCTAGCAGAAGGGATTGATTACAAAATATATTCCAAAAAAATATTTTTCAAATCTAAATTTGTTGTATTACATAAAAGATATATACAGTACCTCTGGAATCAGAATTTAGATGAAAACTTTGAGCAAATTTTTACTGGCAATGTGAGCGCTGCTTTGTAAATTGAATACCCAGCATGTTGTTTGTGTGTACATTTCCCCAGTACTCGAGCCACCCATACACTTTTTGACTGAGTATGTAGTCGAAAGTTGTAGTGCACGCGTCTTATTGTACTATAATTGTTAGCCTTGAAAAGGACCGTTTTTTAAATAGCCCTGAAAAGATCCGGTACAGCTACACTCTACGTTTATGACTGATGGCAACGGCT
Source organism: Metellina segmentata (assembly GCA_947359465.1). NCBI lineage: Eukaryota > Metazoa > Arthropoda > Arachnida > Araneae > Tetragnathidae > Metellina > Metellina segmentata. Next base: position 7,905,503 of record OX375882.1, read on the forward strand.
TGGCGATTTATTTTTGGCGCACTTCTAAAGTCGCCAAGGAAAGAATTATTTCTTAACTCTTTTTCTGTCACAATTTTTTTTCTTTTTAAAACACACTTTTTAAGCACATTTCAGAACGTTTTAAAAAGTATTAAAAAAAAAATTTTCACAAAAAGTAGTAAGCTTAATCACATATCAAAACACATTTGTGAACCAACAGAGAAACTAAGCTACGAATGGTAAGAATACCCTGAAACTTATCAATTACACTAAATACAGTGAGCATGTTGAAAAAGAAAAAGATTTACAAAAGAAAAAAAGCAAGAAATAATACCTGACAACGTCGGAATTCTCTCGTAAAAAAATAATGAAAACGAAAATGGTCAAAAAAACAAAACTCTTAATCCTGTCGTGAAAAAACTATTATAACAAAATAAAAATTCCACAACTGTCAAAATACAAATAAATGGACCAATGGTATCACAGAAAACGATTTAAAAGGACCAATGCAATAAAAGGATATTTTAAAAACAAAATAACCAATGGGAGGAAAGAAAAAATTTCAAACGAATCAATGAAATCAAACGATTTTAAAGGATTTTGGAAGAACTTTCTAGAATATTCAAAATGAAAATTGAAAGTTTCCGTTTGCCGAGGTTGCCGTGAAAACCACAACAACAGCAACGAAAGATGGGTTGCCTTAATTTATCGTAACTCGCTACTAGAAGTGCGCCAAGCCGTTGCCATCACTCATAAACGTAGAGTGTAGCTGTACCAAAGATCCTCCGCTTTCTTAGATTTCTATTACAAACCGCAACAGCTCGTCTAAAATTCATTTTTTTCAATAAAATTTCATCCGATAACGCTATAGATTCAAATGACTCGCGAGGCTCCTAGTAAACAAACAATCGCACAATGTTGCCAAAACGCGGTAACAAATAACGTCTTTTTTGCGTGCCACGTAAGAGAAATATATATATAGATAATTTGAGCTTCTTTCTAATAGCAAAATCTCCATTGATCATACAGCGTTAGAAGAGAAAAATAGACGTGACTTGTCCCAAGTACTAGTGTGTACGAAAATTTACTGGTATGTTACAATCATAGCTAGTTCGCTCCTCAAATAATACAGTACAAAGTGGCAAATCCGGAATTGTCCGAAATCCAGACAGGTTTGCTAACCGGCTGTTTTTTTTATCTCACTTTTTTACATCTTTCCGACAATTTTTAAAGAGCAAGGAGTTAAACCTGAACCTAATTGATGGAACAACGCAAACTAACGAACTTGTTCGGAGTAAATACCACACAGAAAAAATTAGAAGATTTGCAAGCAAAATTTTTTGCATTGAATTAAAAAGGTGCTTCCTTTTTTTTAAATTACTAGGGGGCTCCGCCCCCTGCTCGCTTACGCTCGCCAACCCCCGGGGATTGCTGCGCAATCCCATTTGGTTTGCTTCGCAAACCGAGTGAAAGTAGTTCACAGAGTGAAACTATCTGAATAATTCGTATTATGCTGATTTCACTTTCCGGTTCATGACGTCACAGCGAGGGCTTCGCTGCGTCTCGCTTACGCTCGCCGACCCCGGGGATTGCTACGCAATCCGTTTAGTTTGCTTTCTCAAACCAATACTTCTTTCGCAAGTGATTTAACTTTTTTTTTGCTTTAACACTTAATGTACCCTAAACTAATAGCGGCATCAGTAAAAAATCTTCTGCATCTTGTTCCCTGTACAATTTTAAGTAAACATTGTTAATATCCAAACTTTACGATCTGTACTTTGTCGGTAAACTGTCTTGAGAACAGAGGGAAAAAAGCGAGCCTTTTTCCTCGCCAAATAAAAAGAAATCGTTTTTATGGCAATTGTTGCTACGATAAATTTGGTATCTGGCAAACCCGATAGTCGAAAGTGCAACCCACTACTGCTTTCGGAAGCAGCTATGCGAACTGAAAAATACGAAATTTGTGACACCAACTTTTGATTGCATCGAATTTATTTATGAACCAATTTTAAAAATAATTGTACCGTAAGAAAGAGTATATTCTGAGGTATACTGCAATATTTTTAAAATTAAAAACTAACAGTAATACTATACAGATATGATCATTTTAGTTTTGTATCGGAAGTTACGATCTGAAAGTTCCGAAAATTGTATGACCAACTTTTAATTGCAACGATTTTATTTATTAACCAATTTGAAAAATAACTGTGCCATAAGAAAGAGTGTAATGTAAAGTATTCAGTGATGTTTTCAAATTTAAAAAATAATGGCTTTTGCCGTAGACAAAACGGTTTTAACAATAAGTAGCGAAAATATCCAAAGATTCCGAATTTTGTATGACGAACTTTTGATCGCATCCAATTTAATTATTAACCGATTTCAAAAATAATAGTACTGTAAGAAAGAGTATATTCTGAGGTATACTGCGATATTTTAAAAATTAAAAATTAATAGTAATTAGATATAGATACGGCAGTTTTAAAAAAAAGTAACAAAAATGTCCCGATTTTTCCTGAATTTCAAAAAAATATTATCAAGAACCAAATTTAAATTTAAAAAAAAACTCGACGAGCTGCAAAAATTTACGTTGAGAGGTACTCTTAAAAAAAACTCACGACTGAAGACTGAAAATTTGAATGTGTTTTGCTCACTCGCGGAAGAAATTTCGCTTCTTCAACTTTAACACTTAATAAAACCTAAACTAATAGCCGCATCGGAAAAAAATCTTAATAATTATCCAGGGAATACGATGAAGAACAAAGCATGTTAATTTCATTTTTTTCCGATCAGTATTTTCTCGGGAAACCGGCTAAGAATCGAGCTAAACAACACAGTTTTCAATTCTTCGGCGGCGGCGGCGGCGGCGGCGGCGGCGGTAACATTTTTTTAATATAGAGAGATTTCTATTTATATATTTGCTATTTGACTGTGTGTTGCAAACGCAGAATTCGCGCGTTGGATGTGGTTAGATTAACGGTTTTTTGACAAAACAAATGCAGACAATCAGAAATTCGGAATGGCCGACTTCCGGAGGATTCCAGATGGTGGACTTCGTGTGATTCCAGTGTGGTAAATTAATTCAATTACTAGCGTGTGTATTCATAGCACAAAATTTCCACTCGCCATTGGCGAGCGAAATCTTTACTTTGCTGAAAAAAATTCTGTCAAATTGTAGCTATATGTTTTATTAAGATCATGTCTCTAAGGAATTCTAATTGCCCCACTCTCAGAAACCGGACACATCGCAAAAGAACAGTGTGATAAACTCCATGGTCAAGTCAGCGCGACATCTGCCAGCGATGACGAGACCGGAAATGCTCAGAAGCGCACTTTCTTTAAGGACCTGCCGATCTTAAACGGCCAACGATTCAACAGGCGCCGATTATTGTATTTGTAATTTGGAGGCAGAAAACAAAAACGACTCCAGTATACGCTGGTACGAACTTCCAAATCCTCGATCACGTGACGGAAAATTTTTTTGACAGCTTGCCAAAAGTAAGGTTTGGGAGTTAGAAACTTATTTTTAAATGAAAACAAGTGCATTTGCTTTCTCATTGAAGCTACTGGTCCCACGGACCACCCAGATTTTCAATCTTCCTGTCAGATCGTACTTTTAGTGATCTCAGATCAGCGGACCACCAATTATTTCGAACACCGCCATGCTATATCTCTTTCTTTGTTGTATCACGCTTTTTAACGCGACTTGTCAAGAGTTACAGTTATTAATGAAAATTCAGCAGGCAAGTTCGGGATTTTCCAAGATAGTAATAGCTTTTGAACATTGATTAAAAATGTTCCAACATTAGAACGTCCGGAACTGCCGTTAACATATACCTCCTGGTGGTTGTATGTACAAGGTATATCATCACTAGCAATCCTTCACGAGATCTTACAAAATTAATGCATTGCAAAATATCTAATTAATGCGTTCCGTCGCTGTAATAATTTAGTAAATGGACAGGAAATAATGCATACATATCTCTCAGCTGTGATCGTATCGGAAATAGGGTAACACATTTTAGAAAACCTTGGGCGAAATTAAAAAGGGCGATACCAAATTTTCACGATGTCACTTTACAAAAGGCAATATCTCCACTGGACTTATAACTGCCACGTGATTCTTTCTCGAAGATGGATTGGGTATAACATTTCTTCTTGCAATATCCTTGCGAGGGATCCAAAACACATCGTGTCCCAGATTGATAGAAAACAAAAAATAATAACAAATCGTCATCCTATTCGAAGTATTTAAAAATTCTAAAACACGCTTTAGCTATGTGCTTCATGTAAAATTCCGAAGTAATTCAGTAGATAATTTTCGGTGCAGCTTGATATTAATAGCTCATTCGGCTCTTTTTTACATGTATCCCAACGAATTTTCGTTTTGCGAACAGAAAAGGAAATCCCACTCAATCTCTGTAAAATCGGAAAGTCAATGGTCGCCTGGTCCAACAGTTAGCTTGCATTAGTATAAAAGTTCCGTGTGTCTCGAAAGCCTGGACGAAAAAGAAATAATTATTTCTTAAAATATTCCACCGTAATTTAACGTTAGATCAATCTCATACTTCCACCTTGCAACCTGAAGACTCAATGTCTTCTAACCCGTTTTCACCTTCTTGACCAATAGAATTTTTCCAAAGGATTCTATTTTAAGAAAAGGATTAATACATAATTTTTCCACATTATTCTATTATAGGGAAATAACCTATAAAATCTCTTTCAAAAGGATCCTATTCCGAGAGGGAAAAATCGATAGATTCTTTCGAAAGGATTACATTCTAAGGATAAGGCTAATACAATATTTCTCAAAAATTATTTTTTAAGGAAAGAATTGTTAGAATCTTTCTAAAGGATTCAATTCTAAGAAAAAAAAAACATTTATGTATTTCCAAATGATTCCATACTAGTTAAAACACCTGTAGAATCTTTTCAATAAATTAATTTCAAAGGGAGAATAACAGATAGAATCATTCCAAAGGATTATATTCTAAGGAAATAACCAATAGAATCTTTTAATAGACTAATCTGGAGAACGAACCTTTCGACTTTTCCCAAGGGATTCAATTCTGAGGGAGAAAAACAGAATATTTTAAAAGGATCATATTATAAGGTAAACCAATAAACTTTTTCCGTAGTTTTCTATTCAAGGGAAGGAGTAATAGAATATTTCTCTCTCGAAAGTTCGAAATAATTCATGGATTCTTTCAGCTAATAGTTATGGCTACTTAGTCATTATGCGTGTTGTGTGGCAAAACCAATACTATTGTTCTCGAAAATCTTGAAACACTCAGAGGTTAAGAATGTTCTAGCATCGATTTTGTGTAAATAGTATTTTACGTAACTTCAAAATGAAAATTTTATAATTTATTTTAAAACTTGTGTCTTTTTTTAAAGTACTCTTGAATCTTTAGCCTTGCTATATCGGCCGTCACCTTCGTATAGCACGCTTCCCTTTTCATTCCCTTAAAGCACGATATATATCAGAAAAATATTCTATTTCTCCTCTTACAAAAAAATTCTTTGAAAAGATTTTGTCGGTTTTCCCCACCAGGAAAGAATCCTTCGGAAAGAGATTCTATGTCATTACCTTAGAACATAATTCGTGGGAAATATTCTATTGTTCCTTCACTTATAATAGAAATCCTTGGGAAGATTCTATCAATCCTATCTGTAAAGTTTTTCTTCGAAACATTCTATTAGTAATTTCTTTGAATAGAAATATTTGTAACGAGTCTGTTGTTTCCCCCCTCCAAATAGTATCTTTTGAAAAGGTTCTATCTAATTTTTACTTCGAACATAATTCTTGAGAAACATTTAATTGGTACGTTCGTTAGAATAAAATCCTTTAGAAAGATTCTATAGATTTTTTCCTCTCTGAATTGGATCTCTCTCTCTCTCTCTCCCCTTTGTAAAGATTTCATTAGTAAAAGAGTTCCAAACTATTTAGAAGTCATGAAAGGAAGTCTCCAACGATTATATTCCTATGAACCTTTGATAGGGTTAAAATTTTGCTGCCAAATATGACATAATTAGCAAAAGCATAACCATCTATCAAATGTATCGAGAAACGTTAAGTTGCTAAAGTGAGAGATAGCTAAACAGGAGAAGTTAATTTAATTTGTACTTCCAAACTGACTTGGTATCATTAGCTTTGGTGTAGCAAAAAGTTGTCGTAGAGTGACAAACAAAACGTAACTAACAAGATTATTCTTATGTTGTAATTGATTTGAATTTAACTTCTTAAGGTTAAGTTTCAAAAAGTCATCTTCAAATGTTGTCACTGGAAGAACTGTGCAAACTACAAGTAATTGAAAGAAACCTAAAGAAGTTTCAGGTTAAAACCGCCATTGGACTTTTGATGGCAGACGATATTTTATTTTTCAACGAGTATTTTCTCCATTTAAGCTTATAAATTTTGAAATGGCATCGCAGAACATTTTAAGAATCCTCTTCTAACGAATCCGAAAAAAAAAAACGTTATAAACGTAATAAAACCTAAAATGTAAACTTAATATTCTATATAACTTGATTATACATTATTATTTATTTATTTATTTATATGTTTATCATAAATTATTAACATTCCACATCTGTCTTTTATACGAATAAACCTTAAAATAGGTTTACTTCTATCATTTTTACGTGGAAAGATCAAGGAATAAAACCCAATCGCTTTTTCATCAATGTTTTTCCTGTTATCCCACGGGGTTCTGCTCAGAATCTTCTGTTCCTAAATCTGTAATCGATAAGTTTCATTCGATGCTTATTAAATTACAATGGGTTACAAAATGAATCGTCAATCTCACGATGTCTACTATTTTACTGAATTTTATAAGGACGTAATTGAAATTACAACTTAAAATTTTACCTCGTAAAAGCTGTCTTTCTATTTTAACTTTTATCAAGCACTCCGTGACTTCAAATTTATTGCGCGCATACAACTGCTTACTAGCGTACTTATAAACGTTCTTATGTCTTAATACTACATTTATTAAACATTCTCAAACTATGATATTATTGATTGTATGTGTAATTATGCACTTGCAAATTGAAAGCATGATTTGGGATGAGATAGAAAATTCATTGGGATTGTGGAAGAATTAGAAGAGCGTTAAGGGGGTCCGGGACTCCAAATTTTAAAATCTTCAATTTTAAAGTTTTTGTTCTTAATTTTTTTCTGTTGTAAACATTGTATTTTACGAATTTTACAACTATTTTATATTTTCAAAACTTTAAAATTTTTTATTAAAATTTAACAAAGTCAAAATTTTGACGGGCAAATTGATCTATTTAAAAATATTTTATAACAAATCACTTTATTTTTGCCATTAATTTACTCATAAAAGTTCATACTATAAATGTCTTCGTGATTTTTGGTTAAAACAATTAGAAAAAATTCAAAAAATTATTGAAAATATATGTATATGTTATACAATTTCTGAAGACTTATTAAAGAAACATATTTGAAAAGTAAATGCAGAAAACTGCGTTCATTTATGACAATAAGTTTTTAAGTTATATCGATTTACACTATTGAAATCACATTTAACACAAAAGGAGAAAAAGAGTGTTTAAATTTATGAAGACTTATTTGATTTGTAACTGTCATGTTTATAAAAAGTTGAGTATTTCCGGTTTTATGATGGTAGAAAAAAATGTAGGTATCATTTTATCCAGAAATATCATTATTATCTTTTAAGATAATAAAAAAAATTGGACTTTTTATATATTTTTTTTCTTTGTAGTTTTTTTTTATCATCCTTTGTTTATAAATGTCGAAATTATTCTAACAAAAGTTCTTTTCCATATGCGCAACAGAAAAAACAAGCTAAAAATACAATATTCAATGCGCGATCTTACTGATACTATGATCACCCGAAAATAAACAAAATATGGTTTTCATCTCCAGGTCAATAAGTTGTCTCCAAGTTGTCTCCTATACTTTAAATGATAGCAAATAGCAACGGATGATTCAATACTACGATATCTTCCATCAAATTAATAGAAGTATAATCACAAAAGTTTTTTTTTTTTTAACATTATTTTAAATACCAGCGTAATGATTGCGGGGGTCGACCCAACAAGTTCCAAACAACGATACCGACGAGTTCGATGAAATTTATGACGACGTTTTAAAACATCGGTAGAAAGTTTTAGGAGACGAGAGTTTAAAAGGTGGCATATGGTAAATGGGTGTTAGCAACGATGGCGCGGTTTTCCTCATTAATACATATCTATGCGTGTCTTTCGAATGGTTAAGATGGAAGAAGTGAAATGGATTGAAATATGTTTAGCCTCAGTGGTAAAAAAGGTTACTTGACTGGAAAATATCACTACCTCTTTCACGGGACCCTAAAGCCCGTACGTACCTGAAAGAGAACTGCCCCTGAGGGCAAAGTGTCCAAATGAGTTGATTGAAAACGGGGACCATTATCCTAACAATTCTTTTGCTGTTCGTTATCTAACATTCATCAGAAGACAATTGAAAATTGACGATATAGCGGAATTGAGCGATATATAGGATGCTATATAACGACTATTACTGTGCTAGCTAGATAATGATTCATAAAGGGGACCTTTATGCTCCCGATTCAAAAGATACAGATTGATATTTCCTTTGCGGTTTGTAAACTAAAAATTCATCATGTTACGAATGAAAACTGATGATCTAACCTAATGTGAGTGATATATCGAGATGCGATATAGGGACTATTACTGTGCTAGCTAATAATGATAGAAAAAGAGGACCTTTATACTCCCGATTCAAAATATGCATATTGATACATTCTTTGCGACTAGCAAACTAAAAATTCCTCCTGTTACGAGTGAAAACTGATGATATAACCTAATGTGAGCGATATATCGAGATACGATATAAGGATTATAACTGTGCTAGCTAGATAATGTTTGAAAAAAGGGACCTTTATACTCCCGATTCAAAAGAAACAGATTGATATTTCCTTTGCGGTTAGCAAACTAAAAATTCATCATGTTACGAGTGAAAACTATTGATATAACCTAATGAGAGATATATCGGAACGCGATATATTGAATATCACTGTGCTAAGATTATAATTAGTTCACTGCTATAACTTTTAAACAAAGCATATCGAGTACAATAGGTAATTTATCAACTCGGGGTAGAGTTGCGATAGAATCGAGAGAGGGGAGGCCTGTTTCGGATGATTCAAACAGGTGGTTGAATGAAAGCCTACCTCGGGTGCCTCTCCATCCTCCCACGCCTTGTAGTAGGCCGAAGCGGCCTCTCCGCACACCCAGGCAACGACCAGCAAGGTGACGATGTACACTCGCAGCATCTTTCGTTCACTTCTCTTCTAGGCACAGCAGACGAGTGATCGGGCGCAACAGGCGGTTGTAGGAGCAGGGCGAATGAAGGCGGACACCGGGCGCGGAGCCGCTTTTATAGGCCGAGGGCGGGCCGCCCATGGGGCGCGCCCCCTCCGGCAAACGATCGCGAGTGGGTGTCGTTTATGGAAGGGGGGTTATTAGAGGGACGATAATGTTGCGGATGGGCCATTTGGGTTCGGAAGCTGTTCGGAGGCCGATTATCGCGTGGGATGGCCTCTCTGGGGGGGGGGATTGTTTTGACGTCATTTCAGTTCTTGTGACGGGGAGGGAGGAGGACGATTTGGAAGAAGTTGGGGGGGGGGAGCGTGTGGGGAAATGTTGTTAGAGAGGAATTCTGATAGGAATTGATGCAAAGCAAGTCGAGTTAAAAAGTGTGTTAGAAACGAGATTGTGTGCATTGAGTAAAAAAAAGAAGGTAGAAGAAGCACCTGAGGGAGCGAGAAGAACAGGAAAAGTCAGAAAAAGAAAGAAATGGAAAGAAGAGAGCGGGTATGAGGGAGGTAGAAATATAGAGAGAGTTGAGAATACATCAAGAGTGCTTAAGATAGATAGATGAATTGAAAGAATGAGTGAGATGTAAAATCTCTCTCTCTATATATATATATAGAGAGAGAGAGAGAGAGAGATTCTCTAAGCCATATTGTATGAGTGATTTAAAGAGATCAAAGTGGAGGTATTAAGCATTATATAGGTGAAAGAGGATTATAACTATTGTAAGAGACAGGAGATGTATTGGCCAGACGTAGAGAAAGTGATAGATAGGAAATTAAAAAGACTTAAGTAAATTGTTTTGAAAAAGGGAAAGTATGAGAGATTTAGAGTTCGTGTATATGAAGAGAATAGACTGCACACTTTTCTCATGTACTCAATCCCAGCTATTAATTTCTCCCATTTTCTGAGTCCCACTTTCCCTCCATTGCAGGCAATCTCTACTTACACCCCTCATTCACAAACTCCTTTTAGCTCTCTCATACACAAGTTGCTCCATGCTCAGTCATTCCATATGTCCGTATCTATTACATCTCTTATCCAACCACACTCTTTATTCATATCACATACGTCTAGTCCGGTCGGTGGAGTAACGACTACCAACCGTTGTAAATTTGAATCCAATCAGAGACCGTCCTGTTTAAAGAGGGCTGGTGAACGTTAAATCTGTGTTGATATCAAATATCTGCGTTGGCGTGGTGTGCAAGTTTGGAGAGTGGGGTGCCAGCTCAGACGTGACCGCGTCATCTGAACATGGCTCGAAATTACGTGGTGTTCTCGGATCTTTTACTTCGGGGGTTGATCCCGGACAGTCGGCAATAGCCCGCTGTTTTGTTCCTGGGCCAACGTTAGTTACATATCTACCTATCTCACATACGCAGTCTAACAATGAGAGAAAATAGATGATATACACTAACCGAAAATAATGGATCGTGCAGCATGATGTGATGGTATAAGCGAAAGAATACGTGCTTTAATATGGGAATGGTCCCCCACATGCTGCAATTGCACTAGCCACTCTTCTGGGCATACTTTCAGCGCTATGAGTTGAGCGACAGCTATGGGTATTTGTGTCCATTCCTGCTGCAAGAATGTCGTTAGCTCAGCTGTTGATTCCGGACGTGGTTCCCTGGTCCGTAAGTGTCGCTCTGACGTGTCCAACAAATGTTCTACGGGGTTTAGGCCGGGACTCTGAGCAGGCCAGGGAAGACGTTATACATCCAAATCTTGTTTCCAATGTTTGACAGAGGCTTCAACGAGACATGAAGCGTTGTCATCCTGGAAGTAACGTTCGTCCATTCCATAAAATTTCCAGATCGTAAGACGAACCTGATTGTCCAAAATGTTCATGTAGGCGTCGGCGTTCAATTGACCAGGAACAACATGCAAAGGTCCCAGGCCGTACCACGAAAAAAACACCCTCAAACAAGTAGTCGGCTTTTATGCAAATCCGCTGGAGTCCGGTCCATTATTGTTGTGTAGTGTATTTAGAGATCGAGAACCACAGATTATGTAGGTAATTTGGTAATTTTTTTAGTTAACGTCGTACTAGAGCAACACAACGGGCTATTGACGACGGTCCGGGATAAGTCCCTTGAGGGAAAGATCCGAGGACAACACCTCGTAATTTTGAACCACGGTCAGATGACGAAGCAACACCTGAGCTGGCACCCCACTCTCCAAACTTCCACGCCAACCCAACGTGAGGACTTTCGGCCACGACAGATTTAAGGTGCACCAGCCGCCTCTACACCATACGCTTACAAACATCCATGCCCGCACCCGGATTCGAACCAGGAACCTTCCGATCTAGAGGCTAACACCTTAACCACTATACCGGTTGGTCGGCCAGATTATGTAGGAGAGGTTATACCTTTCTCAGAGACTGGATCGCGATTTTTCCCATTTTAACACACTTTCTATGTTGAAGTCGATCTTTCTCTTTTGAAGGAGATCTCTATTTACCTCACTCATTCACATATTCTACATAGCCCTCTCATACACAATCTGTCGTTCTCGGTTTTGTGTGGAAGCACGTTCCGTTACAAAACACTAACACCATCTACAGTTTCGCTAAGGAAGGAGCTGGTGCACGTTCAATTCGTTGTGGCGGAAATGTACTCTCCCTCTCTGGCGGGATGTGTAAGTTTTGAGAGTGAAGTGCCAGCACATGCGTTAACCTCGTATTCTGACCATGGCTCAAAATGACGAGATGTACTCGCAACTCTCCCCTCGGTTTTAATCCCAGACAGTAGCCGGTGGTCCTTCGTGCTGCTCCAAATTAACATCCAGAGCGATGTTAATTCATCCATCCTCTTCCTTTAGAGTAATTTTTCTAATCTTTATGTTGCTATCACATTTATTCAATCTCTGTAAAAATAGGAATCAAGTGTACGTGTTGGATATACAAAGAAATTTCTGACAGACAGACGAAGAGAAGTAATTGAAATCAGTTTGGAGAGTTAATTTCTCATGTTCATTTCTTTTCACAAATTAAACGATATAAAGATATATTTCATTCTCAATGTCTACGAGTTGCAGACAACACACGTTCGATTCCTTCTTGATGTATTTCTCCCATCTGTGTCAGTAAAAATTTCTTTTGTGTGTGTACGTTCATTACGTGCTATTGTATCTGGCGGAGCATTGTCAAAGATGGCCCTTCGGTCATAAAACCCGACCAAACTTCTGAATGCTGTCAAGTTCACTAATTATTTTAAAGAGATTTCAGTAAATTTGCCAAATATCGCCCCGGTGCTTAATAACGCCTACCCGTGTTTTCAAGCTACTATGCGCTACATCTATGAGTTTATGTAGTTACCTTGACGCTCTAGGGTTGAGCCACACGTAGCGTCACCGGCACATTTCCTATCAGTTACATCAACAACACTATTGAATCTGAAGTATTTGAGGCTGTGATCACAACGTATTTTTTGTCTCCAATCCAATTCAGGGAATATCCAGGTAAGTGTTTCTAAATCATAATTTCGTTTATATGACTTGAAAGTAAATTAAATACTCTAAAGGTAGGTATGTATGCTCTACTGGCTACTCGTTTTGAATAGTAGCTCCAAATCTCGCCTGGTGGGTGGTAATAGGTACAGAGGTACGCGATATTTGGAACTCCTTCCTGAAAATTATCTTGGAAAACTTTTTGAAGTTTGACTAGTTAACTTAAACTGACATAAGTAAAGAAGGTATATGATCTCTGGAAACCAAAGGAGAATAGTTCCTAATGCAGGGCTCAAAATACCCGGGTGCACAGGTGCACTGTGCACATGAAAACACAATTGTGCACCCAATTTTTTCCCGCTAGGTGCACACAGTGCACCTAACGTTAAAATTCATTTGTTAATTATGTTATTTATTTATTTGTTAACTATGTTATTTTGATGTTTGAAAAAAATATTAGTGTCTATCTCTCGCTCTAAAGGAACGTAACTGAAATTCCCAAATACAAACTATGCGAAAACAAAATCGCTGGGTCTTAACGGGTTTATACAGGAGGAAGGCTTATTTGCGTCACAGCTACCAGAATTTTTCGATGATCAAAACATTTCCCAGCTAGCTCTGTTGAAGTGACTGTCGTGACAGCCGTGCGCCTGAGAAGGGAGAATTTAGGTGCTTAAATATTTTTATTCACTATCTACTACTTACCTATATAAACATACCCAACTAATAAAGTAGTTACTTTCAAATTAAAAAAATATTTCCGCCGCCGTTCAAGGATTGAATAACTGTGTTGCATAACTCGATTCATAGACAGTTTCGCGAGAAAGTACGAATCAGAAAATTACGAAAGTAACATGGTTTGTTTTTCATCGTGTTCCATGGACAATTTTGAAGATTTTTTTTCCGATGCGGCTATTAGTTTAGGGTTTTTAAGTGTCAAAGTTGAAAGAGCGAAATTTCGACAGGGGGTTGGTAAGCAGGGGGTGAAGCCCCTAGTATATTACCTTAATGCTCTTATATTACGTTTTTTTTTTTTCAAATATGCACCTAAAATATAATCTGTGCACCTAATTTAAAACCTTAGTACACAAGGTGAACCTGTATTAAAAATATATTTCGAGGCCTGTTCTAGTGATATTCATTTAGTTTCCAGCTTCATTTCCCAACCCAGGAGGCTGAAATACAGAGAAATAGTTTGGATAGGCGATATTTGGAACATCTACCCTAATCTCCAATTCTGCTCGATTATACATTGGTCAGTTTTTTTGTTCGAACTCTACTCGTGATTATGTTCCACAATTTGTTAGCAATTATTATATAACAGTTACTAGAATGCAGTTATTATGGTCAGTTGAGGTCATAGCGCTTGCCTACCACCTCGAAGGTCAAGCTTTAAAAACCTGGTTTCAAGGCGCGTGGATGTTGGATATTGTTCATATTAGGAGTAGCGACGGTTCAACCACCGAGAGCTCCTTCACAAGTTGAGGTCACTTCTTCCCTTTAAATGCTTAAGTCATAGAGATCAATGGTTGGCGATTTAAAAAAAAGGAAGTACATATGTAGTCATTAACGTTGGTAAGTAGTTGAATTTACAACGCACGGGGACAACATGGACCATTGGCGACGATCCGAAGTCAATCCTGAGGGCAACATCGGAGGACAACGCTTCGTTATTTCGAACCAGCTGACGAGGTCAACACCTAAGCTGGCACACAACTCTCTAAACTTCTACACCCCTCCAACATGGAGACATTGGAGGCCACGGCAGATTTAACGTGCACCAGACCACACGTGCTCAACGGTGTTTGGTGGGATCGAATTTTGTGCTCGAAACTCCCCGACTGTATATCCGCGACTCTGCTAACTGGACTACTATGGCTCTTCTTAGTCTCTATTAGTACGAATCCCACCTAATACCTTCATGTGCATAGACAGCTGGTGCAAGTTAAATTTGATGTGGCCTCATGTGTCCTCACGTTGGCATGGTGTTGAAGTTTGGAGAGTGGTGTGTCAGCTAAGGTGTGATCTCGTCATCTGACCGTGGTGTTGTCCTCGGTTCTTTCCCTTGAGGATTGATTTTGGATTATAGCTAATAGCCTGCTATGATGCTTATCGTTCCACGCGATATCCTGTTGAAAACCAGCCCGAAAGTTGTGTGGAAAAGAGTCGCGTTGTTTCACTTTCTCACGAATCAAGTTTAATTGATCGATTATAGTTGATCGATAAAAGTTGAATATGACTTGAATCAGTTTTTGTTCACACATTTCAATAGAAACTGATCAACAGTTTAATATGCGAAAATATAAAAGCTAAAATTAAAAAAAATATTTATTTATAGAAAATCACATTTAAAGAATCGAACTGGCGTAAAATTTTCCGCAGATTTCAAATCCGTCGAAATTTTCACTCTATCGTTAACGATCGCGAAGTTACAAACTTGGCCTAGAGAATAAAAACGCACTTTTGTTTTGTTTCTCGAATAAAATAAACCACGACAGATCGTTTGCGGGGAAACAACTCGAAAGCAGATGGTGGATGACTCATCACTTGAACGATAAAGTTTGAATGGTTCCAACTTTCTTGATCCATTAAAAAGTTGATCAGCTCTATTAAAACAAAGGTTCTCACTATAGTTTTCATTCAACTCTTATGTTGATCAACTACAATCTGACAATTTAATTTGATTCGTGAGAACGCGCCTTGAGGGTTATTTTATTTTAGCGCAGAAGAGTGCATGTATCGTAAGGGGAAGGTGTCGAACCTTGGGACAGTTGTACCTTGAAACAGTTTATATTGTGCTGCCTCCTTTAGAGTAAGTAGCAAAATAACACATTGCAGTTTACCATTTCCCACCAGAGAACCTTCTCACATAGATTGGCACTCCACAGGTGCTTGTTGTGTTTGCTAAACAACTAATTGAAATACGTCCTCTAGAAAATGGGACATCCCAAGGTACAACAATTTATTTTGCCTTTTGATACTACAGTCTGTGTTTACAAATACACTAATACCCTGAAGTTATACAATAGGTGGGACAGACGAAAAATCGAGTAGGTCGAATTTGCTTAAGTCGGGCATATAAATATTTTTTTTTTAATTGAGACCAAGGACTAGCAGAAACACTAGTTTAGAAGAAAAATGTTTAATAAAATTGAAATTCTTTTTATGCATGTTTAAAAGCAGAATGTTAAAAAAAATTAATGTGCAACAAAAATGTTATTTCGATGTCGATGGCTTCATAAAATCTAACAAATTCGTCTGACGACACAAAGCCTTTTTTTCACGTGGAATTTCTTCGTTCCAAGCTTATATTTTTTTATTCCTTGCTGTGTATCTATAACGCGTTGTTCGTCGGAGTCAATGATTTCAAAATTTTTTAATCCCTTTTCATCTGGTCAGGCCGCGTAAATGGTCTTCGACAGCCATCCCATTGGTTTTGAGTGCAGGTGATTTATAACTGATTTCCTGAAAAATCTGATGACACAGAGAGCTGAACAGAGATGTTTGTTTTGTGGTGCTCGTTTATGGGGCCACGGACGTTGAATTTTTGCCTGTTTTGCAGTGCTCAAGACACAGATATGCAAATCTCTATTGTAATATAGTCCAGGCCTTGAAATAGATTTTTTAATACAGGTGCACCTTATGCACCTAAGTTTTTAAATTAGGTGCACAGGTTATATTTTAGGTGCATATTTAAAAAAGAACGTAATATAAGAGCATTAATGTAATATAAACTACTTTATTAGTTGGGTATGTTTAAATAGGTTAGTAGTAGATGGTATATAAAAATATTTAAACACCTAAATTCTCCCTTCTCTCCGGCGCACGTCTGTCGCGACAGTCGCTTCAACAGAGCCATCTGAAAAATGTTTCGATCATCGGAAACTTCTGGTGGCAGTGACACAAGTAAACCTTCCTCCTATATAAACCAGTTATGGCCCAGCGATTTTGTTTTCGCATAACGTGTATTTAGGAATTTTAATTACGTTCCTTTAGAGAAGAAAGGTCGATACAAATATTTTGTTCAAACATCAAAATAACATAAAACACGTTTCTCCTCCCCCCACTCGGTCCACTACATTACAGCGTATCACAGCAAGAGAAACACTAAAATAACGGCCAAGCGATAAAATGTTGAAACTGTGCGTAATATTTTATTAATACGGAATTTAGTATGTGTGGAATTGATTTATTATGAATGCAATTTACTTCAAACAATCTAAAAGTAAAGTTGGAAACTCTGTATTCCAAGGTACAACATGTATCACAAGGTACAACATGTAACCCAAGGTACTACAACAGTATCCCAAGGTGCAACAACATATATCTCAAGGTACAACAACATGTATCCTAAGGCAAAACAACATGCATTCCAAGGTACAACAGCATATATCCCAAGGTACACCATGTTGAACCTTGGGACATTTGAATAGATTAAAAAAACAATTTAGTAAACAGTTGGTGTTCGAGATATACAAATAAATAAAAAATGGCAAATTCTTCCGAAAGTAATGAATGTAAATAGTTGACGGAAAAAACAAATTTCAGCTACATTATAGCCTCAGAAAAAAAATATCTGTTTGAAACTGTCCTAAGGTACGACACCATCGCCTATAGTATTCTTATTTTTTGTATTTCTATTGTTCGACGACTGACCTTTTCTATGGTTCGCGGTAGCCAGGTTGGCAGACTAAGGGATTGGCAACCGGAGGGATTGCGATTACAAAACTCGATACAACCATAGACCGTCGTGTACGTGGAGTGGTGCATGATAAATCTGTCTTGGCCTTCAATGTCCTAATGTTGACTTGGTGTGGTATTTTGGAGAAATAGGTGCCTGCTCAGGAGTCGACCTCTTCATCAGACCGTAGCTAAAAGCGAATCAGTTCCATTCGGGATCTATCTCGGACTGTCGGAAACAGCATGTTGTGCGACTCCAGTCCAACTTCAATTAAAATACCTTTCTAATAGATCTGTTTGACCTTCGGCACGGCAAGGGAGACATACTTGCGAAGAAGGCTCCAAAGCGTGGATTAGATGCTACTTCTAGCAGGACCAATCACCAACCTCCGCGGTTTTGCAAACTGAGATTCGTACCAGGGAGACGTATTGAGTAGGAATTTGCCATACATTTATCCTTTAACACATCATAAAAACCTTTAATAATTCATGAGATTTACGATTTGACTTTGACAAAATCCTATCTGAGCTTATCTTGAGCTGTATCACTAACAAAACATGAGCTTAACATTTTGCCTTTGACAAAATCCAATCTGAGCTTATCTTGAGTTGTACTTCTAACAAAACCTGAGCTTAACATTTTGCCTTTGACAAAAGGCAGTCTGAGCTTATCTTGAGCTGTACCTCTAACAAAACATGAGTTTAACACTTTGCCTTTGACAAAATCCAATCTGAGCTTATCTTGAGCTGTACCTCTTACAAAACACTCTAATAAACCATGAGTTTATCCTTAAATACTATGATACATAACCTCTATCAAGCCATGAATTTATCCTTGAACACATCATGAGCTTAACCTCTAACAAACCATGAGTTTATCCTTTAACATACCATGAGCTTAACCTCTAACAAACCATGAGTTTAACCCTCCTGGTGGTTGTCTTCACGGGATATTTTGTCATTAGCAAAACTGACTTAAATCTTGATGGACGAGATATTTTATCATTACTAAACTATTTAACCTATCTTCGTCTCGTCACCATGACAAAATTGGTTACATCTTGATGGCGAGAGATCTCGTAATTACCACAATTGGTCATATCTAGATAGACAAAATATCTTGTCGAAGCCACTCGGAGAGTTATCTATAAATTGTCAATTAGCTAAACCTTTAAAAACACCATGTGCGCAAACTTTAAAAAATCATCAGCTTCAAAAACATTGCCCCTTTGACTCACCCAAAGGGAGTGGGTTTATAAAAAATAATACATAAAGTCATGAGCTTAACCTTTAAAAACCATATGCCCTTAAACTGTAAAAAAACCATGAGCTTAACCTTTAACAAACCATAAGCTCGTACACACATCTGTGCTACCTCATGGTTTGTTAAATGCCCTTTTAGGATGAGCCGATCAACCGGTTTGGTCGTTAAGGTGTTAACCTATAGATTGGAAGGTTCCTGGTTTTAATCCGGGTCAGTGCATGGATGTTTGTTAGCGTATGGTGTAGAAGCGGCTATTTCACCTTATATATGTCGGGAGTTAAGTCCTCACGTTGGGTTGGTGTGGAAGTTTGGAGATTGGGGTTCCAGCTCAGGTGTTCCCTCGTCACCTGCCCGTGGTTCCAAATTACGTGGTATTGTCCTCGGAACTTTCCCTTGGTGGATTGATACCGGACCGTCGTCAATAGCCTGTTGTGTTGCTCTAATATGACGTTGATTAAAAATGACCGACGTACCCTTTTAGGATAATCGCCGATACAGACTCTACGACTGGGAGTGGAGATTAAAGAAAAGCTTAGATGGCCCAAATCGAATCAAGTCTCTCTTCCCCTCACTAGACTTACCTTCCAAGAAAGTAAGGGAAGTAAATCCAGCAATTAAGTGTGACAACCTGACCCCTTGGGCACTGTCCGCTTTCTTATTGATTGCGATGACATGTTATTGTCATCGATTGCATCGATTAAAAAAGTTCGCCGTCTGTTTTCCAGGGTGCTGACAATTATAAGGTCTGGAACGTACTTCGAGCGATATGTTATATTGGGTCTTGTTCCTTTTCTTCACTCTGGTGGACAAACTCATTAGTGGGAAATGGAACTGTCGGTACAGCATCTTTTAGAAAACTAGGAAAAGAAAAACTTTTAGTTTCGCGGATTGAAACAAAACAAGCAACTGAGTAGTAACAGTTTAGTTTTGCTCGTGGTAGAGTCCGCCGAAATTGGTAATAGACGATGTTTGGTTGCACTGTGTTAAATGACGCAATGGCCAAATTTGATTTACACACAACAAGCACAATGCAGTTATGTTATGCAATGAACAAACACACACATGGAAAGTTTTACTTACCCAGAAGAAATAAACCAGGGTTGTATACAGGTAGGTATTCTAATTAACGTCGCCCTGGAAAAACACAACAGGCTAATGGCTACGAATCAAATTGGAAGGGAAAGATCCGGAGGCAACACCACCTAATTTTGAGCCACAGTCAGATGACGAGGTCACACCTGAGCTGGCACCTCACTTTCCAAAATTCCACACCACGCCAACATGAGAACATTTGAGGCCACAACAGATTTTATATCCACTAGTCCCCTTTGTACACGATGGTATTTGTTTGGATTCGAACTCGCAAACCTCGATCAGATGATGAGGTCACACCTGAACTGGCACCCCACTCTCAATTTCCACACCACGCCAACATGAGAACATTTGAGGCCACAACAGATTTTATATCCACTAGTCCCCTTTGTACACGATGGTATTTGATTGGATTCGAACTCGCAAACCTTTGGTCATATGATGAGGTCACACCTTGAACTGGCACTACACTCTCAATTTCCAAAACCACGCCAACTAGAGGACATTTGAGGCCACGACAGATTTAACATGCTTTAGCCCCCTCTGTACACGGCGGTATTTGGTTGGATTCGAAGTTGCAAACCTCCGATTGCTTATCCGTTACTCATCCAACCGGGTTACCTAAGGATTGTAATCAATACGGCCTTTTCCGGCCGGATTGACACTAATTTGACTGGATCCAACCGGATCCGGCCGGATTGGTATGTTAATAAGTTTTTCTAACCAGTATGTATTTTTCCAAAATAGACTGAGTGAAAGTAGGTAAAAAGGATAATATTCCAAATTGACGAACAAAACGTTTATTTTAGCATTAGAAAATCAACTTTATTAATAATTATCTCTAGGTAGGAAATGAATCACCAAATATTAATTATAGTAACTACTTGTACTATTAGTAGTAAGTATTAAACGAATAATGATGATCAGTCTTACTAGTTTCCACTCCAAAAACATGAGTTTATTTTTATACTTAGTACTTTTATAGTTATCTAAAATTACGTAGTCTCTATTTCTAATGTCGTTGAGCAATTGACACATAAATTGTACCTAACCTTGTCTCATAGTAACATAAAAATATAATCTTTGGCCGTTTTTGGTGAACATAACAAAAAAAGGGAACTTTTAATTAATCTTAATTTCCTAAATCGAAGTTATGTAGTAATGAAAATCACTTTTGAGTTTGAAAAAATGATCTAAGGAAACAAATTGTATTAACTGTGTCATCCCCCAACCTACTTCTCAAAGAACTGCAAATGTAACCAGCGGCCAAGAATACCCTCTCAGTTGGTAAAACCGTCATTAAGTAGTCGTACATAAGAGACAAATATTTTCCTTTGACTCCATTGCATATGAAGTAATTTTTTTCTTCAGTATTTTCTTAAAATCTGTTTCTTTTCTTAAGTTTGTCTTTTTGTAATAGTCTTCATTTTCTTGCAGAATTTGCTTTACTAATTCCTCTTTATTAAAAAAAATATTATTGATCATTTAATTTATTATTATTGCTAGAATTCTCCAAACTGATGATTGAAAAATATAAAATCGATTCATTCACAATCAATAGCTTAATAAACGATTTTGCGACTTTAAAGTTGGATTTGAATTATCGATTATTTAATTTGAATAAATTCGGGTTTATCGGTTCCGGACCGGATTCGATAGATGTTGCTGGATCCGGTAGGTAGCCAAATGATGCCGGATCCGCCGGATCGGATTCAAAACCCTATTTACCATGAAGACGTTTGAATAAAATATGAAACAGATATCAATGAGGAAAAATAATAAAATCCATCTCGAAAAAAAAAAAAAATTGGGAATAAAAAAAATTTCCTATAACCTTCTTTGGGTTGCTCTAACCTGACAAAATTGTTAATTTGTTAATTTTTGATTAACGTCGTACTAGATCAACACAACGGGCTATTGACGACGGTAGATGAATTCATTGTAGAGTTCATAGTCACGTTTTGAGCAAAGCATCCTATTGTAGTTTTTCAGGAATCGAGTTTGAAGTTTTGGAAACACGGCTTTTCATGGCGATAGTATCAAACGAAAATCCTTGTAATTAAAAACATGTTTCGAATATTTGCAAGGTCTTGGCATCTTTTGAAAGCTAAGAAATTGGGAAATATTTTGAATTAATAAAAAAATATTGATATTCTGGTCGTTTTTTTGTGATTTCTAGTGTATACATACACCTTAAACCAATGAATGGACAAAATTCTGCGAAAAATTACTAAAATTCTTTTACCATTTTTACGCAGAAAACCGTTTTTAATATTTCTCAATACAACCTTTTTAGACTATGGCGCTTCCCATAGCTACTTGGTAAGATTTTATTAGTTTCATAAAGAAAGCGAGGGTTAATGCAAGAGATTTGTATTTGATATCACGTTTTCACCATTTAATGACTGGAGGATCGTACGATCCATAAGCTGGTAGTGGAAAAAATCAATGCGTCCGAACAAATGAAAAGATAAATTGTGTCAAGGACACAGACCAGAGTTTTACGCCAGTGCTCAGGTCTGATGTTGGATTGTGGTATTTTTTAAAAAATTTAACGAAACACTGGAGAAACACAACGGGCTATTGGTGACGGTCCGGGATCAATCCCCTAAGGGAAAGATCAGAGGACACTATCAAGTAATATTGAACCATGGTCGGATGACAAGGCTGGATTAATTTAGAGTGAACGATTTAATACAATACGATATTAATATTGATGGATACTTTTACTGATTAAAGACTTGCGATTGTGGCACAGTTTCCTAGTTTTTGTATGACACCTCTTACACAGTCCTCACTCCACATAATCCAAAGTTACAATGGCCCAAAATTCGAACAGACCGTAGAATTACAATTTTTTTAATCGTTAATATTTACTTGTTGGTTGTTTTCTTCATATTCGTTGAAATTACCTTTCATTCCCACGCAGTAAATCCTAACAAATATGCGTAACGTCCCCTCAGCTTGAACAGCTCTTTATAGGGGCACTCTATCCCGGTTTGGCTGTACAGATGGCATGAGAGATGACGTCTACTGGAATCTGTCTATCGAGCGAACCTCTGAAGATGACGTCAGATTACGTTTACAGGAGTCTGTATGACTAGAGAACCTCTGAAGATGCAGTCAGACATTACGTCTACTGGAGTCTTGTCTGGAGAACGAATCTCGAAAGATGACATTAGATATTACGTCTAGTGGAGTCTGTCTGGCTAGAGAACCTCTAAAGAGGCAGTCAGAGATTACGTCTACTGGAGTGTGTCTATCGAGCAAACCTCTGAAGATAAAATCAGAGATACCGTCTAATGGAGTCTGTCTAATGAACAAACCTCTGAAGATGACGTTAGAGATTACGTCTTGTGGAGTCTTATGGAGATTATGTATAGTGGAGTCTGTCTGTCGAAGGAACCTCTGAAGATGACATCACAGATGACGTCTACAGGAGTCTAGCGAGTGAACCTCTGAAACTGACGTCAAAATCACATCTACAGGACCCTGTTTGGCAAGCGAACCTCTGAAGATGACGTCAAAATCACATCTACAGGACCCTGTTTGGCAAGCGAACCTCTGAAGATGACGTCAAAATCACATCTACAGGACCCTGTTTGGCAAGCGAACCTCTGAAGATGACGTCAAAATCACATCTACAGGACCCTGTTTGGCAAGCGAACCTCTGAAGATGACGTCAAAATCACATCTACAGGACCCTGTTTGGCAAGCGAACCTCTGAAGATGACGTCAAAATCACATCTACAGGACCCTGTTTGGCAAGCGAACCTCTGAAGATGACGTCAAAATCACATCTACAGGACCCTGTTTGGCAAGCGAACCTCTGAAGATGACGTCAAAATCATATCTACAGGACCCTGTTTGGCAAGCGAATCTCTGAAGATGACGTCAAAATCACATCTACAGGACCCTGTTTGGCAAGCGAACCTCTGAAGATGACGTCAAAATCACATCTACAGGACCCTGTTTGGCAAGCGAACCTCTGAAGATGACGTCAAAATCACATCTACAGGACCCTGTTTGGCAAGCGAACCTCTGAAGATGAGGTCAGAGTTTTGTGTAATCGCAGATGAGTGCGGTTGGGCTCATTTTTCGCTTTTTTATATTATCGGTGATGGATCTTGTCTGTAAAACTTTAAATTGTAGCTTGTAAATAGATTGTAAATATTTGTTATGCTAATATAAGAATTTCAATATAGAAAGTGGTCTTTTAATATCGTCAATATGGTGCATTTGCAAGATAATCATCCGACAGTAGTTTCCTTCGGAAAAGACGCCATATATTGATTCCATTCGAATCTAACTTGACGTGATTTATTCCAAAACCGCCGACCGTAATCCAAACCACTCATATCGAGACCGCAGAGAGAGAGAGAGAGAGACTTCAATGTCAAATTTATTTCCCTTCGTCTCCGAAACAGGAAAACGAACATCGGGATCGCGCACTTCCCGAAAAAGAAAACCCGGAGACGCTGATCAAAATTCATGGAAATCAAAGGACGCCATATTCTCCCAAGGGGGCGAACTATTCGACTTGAGTGAGCGCGGATGGAAATTTACATCAGTGAACTCGAGGCCCCGTTTCGAACACTCCTCGGAACGTACAAATTACGGCCGGCTCTTTTGCTTCGAAAATCACGTTACTCTGGGATTCTCGTGCTGGGAACGGAAGTGTACGGGGCCGTGCACGTGAAATTTCTTAGGAAAACAATTTTTTTGTGCTGTAGGCGTGAAAAAGTAGCGATGTAATGAAATTGGCGGCGAATGTTTGTTTGTTGTGGGGACGATTCGATAGAGAAATGAAGTTATTTCATTCAAAACTAGACGAGAAAAAAACATTATGAAATGAATTTAGTCTTCTAAAGGTGCCATTCCTATAGCGCGTCTGACACAGTGCGTCTATTACAGTACGGCTGGCGAATAATTGGCTCTTCCGAATGCTGACGCATTGTGGGAAACAGTTCCATAATCGTCCTGACTTAACAATATTACAGCACTTTTATTACTTAACGGATTTTCATGTTTCATAGCTCATTTTAAAGAACTACTTGTTTTCTTTAATATAATTTATCATGTGTAAAAATCGGTTAAGGAATGATGTAATTGACCCCCAATTAACCTGTAACATTCCATTGTAGCATTGCTCTCCGTCAGACGCACTGCGTCAGCCGAATGCGTCAGACGCGCTATAGGAATCGCACCTTAAGGCCCGGTGCACACATCCGGGTTTTCAACGTGCGGCGCCTTTGCGGCATCGAAACCCAACTATGCACACATAACCGTGAAATGACGCACATTTTCATTTCGCGCCATTTGCGACAAATATTCTATCGAAGAAAACGTGTTTATTTCGCTTACTTGGTGTAAAAAAGTATATTTTGTAACAAAATAAACATTACTGGATACAGCCATTTATTAATTATTACTTATATTCCATTTATATATGAAAACAAGGCACTTCAGAACGGAGAAGCGTTTGCGGCGAGCTGCGGCGCAGTGGGGAACTGCGGTACAAATTGCACGCAAGTTGGACGTGCGTCGCAGCAGCGGCGCCGGAAGCATGTGTGCACTCCTCCATAGTATCTAATGTATCTCAGACCGCACTTGCGTTGCTTCAGCGGCGCCGCGCGTTGAAAAACCGGATGTGTGCATCGCCACTTCCAACAAACTTCAACGAGATATCTCGTCCGTGTGACCTATTTTACAGGGCCGTGGCAGCCCAAATAGAAGATTAACGCATTAGAAACCGGAGACTACGAGTTCGGATTCCAACAAAGACTGCCGTGTACATGGGGGCTGGTGCATGTTAAATCTATCGTGGTCTCAAATGTCTTCACGTTTGAGCGGTGAGGAAGTTTTGAGAGTGGGGTGGTGACAGGTCAGGTATCGTTCTCGCCATCTGACGGCGGCTCAAAATTACGAGGCCTTGTCTTTGAATCTTGTCCTTGGGGATGGGTCACGGACCGTCTCCAATAGCCCGTTGTGGTGCTAGAGTGCGACGTTAATTAATGATATACCTACCTACCGGACCAATTACACTAATGACGACATATTTCGTCCTCTTGATAATGCTGATTCTTTATGATGATGCGAACGTTTCAGTTTATGATGTTGACCAGATCATGGACAGTTTCTTATAATGACGAGATATCTCGCCCGTCATGAACTGGTCTGTTTTGCTCATGATGACCATCAGAAGGGTTAACGTAGTGTTACTGTCATACCACGACACGTATATTGACTCGATAACCTCATCTACGAGAGCCGTTGGCCTTTAAATGCTATATATAGACAAAAGTATTTGGACACAGCATGTTTTACATAAAAGCTTTATTATTCTATTTACTATTTTCGCTTGTATCACAACTGCAACACGTCTAGGCATACTTTCCACACGTTCTCTGTAAGTAGTCTGGGCAGTAATAGCTCGCCTTGTCTCTTGCAAGGCTGTTAGAAGAGATTGTTGTAAGAATGGGCGTTCGTGGAGGTGTCGTACTCGTCCCTTCAGTTTGTTCCCCAAGTGCTCCATCGAACTGAGATCGGGGCTCTGAACAGGCCAGTCAAACAAATTCACTTCATTTTTGGGAAAAAAGTCCATTACACGTTTTGCATTATGCCATGGAACTCGATCCTATTGAAAGAAGTAACCCTCATCGCCGTAATATTGCCATACTGTAGGGAAAGCCGTATTATTTAGAACATCGAGGTACACTACAGCGTTCATGGTACCAGGTACATAAAGCAATGGACCGAGTCCTAGCCAGGAAAAACAATCCCACTCTAAGATGGATCCTCCTCCGAATTTCTGTAATATCCAAATACTTTTGTCCATATAATGTACTTATATTTATTAACCTCGCACTGGAGGAGCAAGACAACGGACTGTTGGCGACGGTTCGAGATCAAAATTCGAAGGGAAAGACTTGAAGACACCATATATGTTTCGAATCACTGTCAGATGACGAAACGACACATGAGCTCGCATCCCATTCCCCAAATTTCCACATCACACCAACGTGAGGACATTCTAGGCCATGACATATTTAACGTGTACCAGCCCCCTATGTTGTTGGCTAGATTCGAACTCATACCACACCGGTTGCAATTCCGTTACTCTTCCAACCTGGCTGCAGCGCCCCGCTTTTAAAATGTCGGTAACGGTAATCTGAACGTGTTACTTGAACATGCATCGAACATGAAGCCAATCTATATATATAATTCTCTTACGTGGCACGCAAAAAAGACGTTATTTGTTATTGCGTTTTGGCAACATTGTGCGATTGTTTGTTTACCATCACGAAGTCTCGCGCCTCAATTCAATTCATAGCGTAATCGGATGAAATTTTATTGAAAAAATTCATTTTAGTCGAGCTGTTGTAGTTTGTAATAGAAATCAAAGAAAACGGGGTATCTTTTCAGGGCCAACAGTTGTAGTTCAACAATATGCTTGAACTTCAACTTTAGACAACAAACTCAATGAAAAAGTGAGTGGCTCGAGTGCTGGGGAAATGTACACACAAACAACATGCTGGCGATTCAAGTTCCAAAGCAGCGA
The DNA here is from genome assembly GCA_947359465.1 of Metellina segmentata. NCBI lineage: Eukaryota > Metazoa > Arthropoda > Arachnida > Araneae > Tetragnathidae > Metellina > Metellina segmentata. The sequence continues at coordinate 7,932,889 of OX375882.1, forward strand.
TCACATTTCGAGTCAAAATTTGCACAGTTTTCATTTGAATTCTGATTTCAGAGGCACTGTATATATCTTTTCTGCAAACTGCAAATTTAGATTAGAAAAAAAAATGTTTTTTTTTTTTTTTTTTTTTTTTTTTTTTGGAATATTATATTTTGTAAACAATTCCTTCTGGTAGGACACATGTCTTCATTTGATGCGAGCGAAGCGAGCATAGGTTCGCGCAGCGAACCAGTGAGGATTGCAAAGCAATCCTCCGAGGGTTGGCGAGCGCTAGCGAGCAGGGGGCTGGCCCCCTAGTTGGCTTTATTTTCCTAACACGATTTCATTACTTCGCCAATAAAGATTCCGAGGAATGAATTCTGTATTTTTGTAAAATAATTTATTAGTCAAAGCCAAACATCGACCAAATGTTCATAAACGAAATTTTAAGATAGCCACCGTTATGTACACTATATGGACAAAAGTACACTCTATAACAAAAAAATCGACACACTAAGAAGGAATCACCCGATTGCTTTGAAATTTCGTAGGCAAAAATGTTTTCACCAAATATGCAAATGATTAAAATTTAGTGTTCAATGAATGAATAGTGCGATCTCCAGCGCATCGGAACTGCGCATCCAGCATATGTATATAAGGAGTTGTTCTTGAACTGTTGCTAAAAATTTCTGCTGCATTGCGATTTAGGATACCTTTCAACGACTGACAAAATGCCTCGCCGCAGGATTCGAGCTCATTACGAGCAACTTTCAGAGTTTGAAAGAGGTCGTATCATTGGATTGAAAGAGGCAGGTTGGACAAATCGGAGAATCGCTCGTCATGTGAGTCGAAGCGATGCGGCGATTACAAGATGCTGGCAAGAGTGGGTGGACAGTGACAGATTTCAGCTTCATGATGGTAGCGGTCGACGTAGGGCCACAACAGATCGCGAGGGCAGAGTGATTGTCAGATCAGCTGTCACAGCGCCTGATTCATCGCTATCAACCATCAGTCGTGCGACCCACACATGAGTGTCCACCATGACCATTCACAGACAGCTGAGAGAGCGAAATCTACGCTCGTACCGATCGTTACGTCACCTCCCACTCACGCCTGCACACTGTCGAGCCAGATTACAGTGGTGCTTGGCTCGATCAGGCTGGAATGATACTGACTGGGGACGTATAGTCTTTAGCGACGATTCCCGCTTCCAACTGTGTCCTGACGATCATCGAAGACGTGTATGGAGACGCCCAGGACAGCGTGCCGATCCTGCTTACACTATTGCACGCCACACGGGCCCTCAACAAGGAGTTATGGTCTGGGGTGCCATTTCCCTTGATAGCCGGACCAATTTGGTCGTCATTAGAGCTACACTTACTGCACAGCGGTACGTTGACGACATTCTGAGACCTGTTTTGCTACCGTTCCTTTCGCAGTACCCTGGGCTTTTTTTTCAGCAAGACAATGCCAGACCATATACGGCACGTGTTGCTATGAACTGTCTTCAAGTTTGTCAAACATTTCCTTGGTCAGCCAGATCACCAGATCTCTCTCCCATGGAGCATGTCTGGGATATGATGGGAAGGCGACTGCATCCGGTAGGGAATGTTGATGACGTAGTCCGACAACTGGAGCAAATTTGGCAAGAAACACCGCAGGAAACCATCCGGGAGCTTTATCGGTCTATGCCACGTCGTGTGGCAGCTTGCATTCTGGCTAAAGGCGGGTCAACACCTTATTGAGCTCGTTACTGTAACTCTGAAATAAATCACTCAATTGTTCTGAAATTTTAATCATTTTCTATTCTGTACATAATTTTCCTATCCACTAATTTTTGTCTACATCGGACAACTCCTTCTTAGTGCGTCGATTTTTTTTGTTATAGAGTGTATTTGGACACTGCAAAAATTCGGATGAGGATCTATCTTAGTGTGAGGTAGTTTTATAGATTAGAACTCGTCCCATTGCCTTTGTACCTGGTACCCTGAACGCTGACATGTACATCGACGTTCGGGATCATTCGTCCTTGCCTACAATATGGCAATACTACGGCGACGATGGTTGCTCCTTCCAATAGGATCGAGCTCCATGTCATACTGCAAAACGTGTTGTGGACTGGTTTCCCGAAAATGAGTAGTATTGGCTTGACTGGTCTGTTAAGAGCCCCGATCTTATTCCAATCGAGCAATTGTGAGACAAAGTAGAGCGACGAGCACGCCACCGCCATGCACTCGCATCTTCACAACAATTTATTCTCACCACCTTGTAAGAGGAATGACGAGCTATTCCTTCCCAGTCTTATAGAGAACGTGTAGAAAGTATGCCTTGATATGTTGCAGGTCACGTATACAAGCAAAAGAAGGGCCTACCTGTTATAAAATAAAAGAATAAAGCATTTTTCCTGAAAAACATGCATCAGTCCAAATACTTTTGTCCACATAGTGTATGATGCAAGATGTGTGTTCCAGGAAGTAAAAATTCCGTGCTCCGAATGGCTTGTTTGTTTACACGGAAAATCTCTTTGATATGTCGACAGTGAAAGTACGAGTCCAGAAATTTTATGCTTCACTAATGAATCACACCCGCCATTAGGCAATGTAAAAAATGTAGAGAGAAAAAGAGCGAACGCGAAATCCCAAAAAAGCCAAACAAAAGACTTAAAGTACCATTAATGGAGTTAATGACCAAAAAGAAAAAGAAGACAGAAAAAATATCCGTAAATAACTTTTAGTATTTCACACAACAGAACTCGTTTCTAAACAATTAAGCTCCAAATCCAGCAGTGCAATTAAGCTGACTTAAAATCCAAAAAACACCGAAGAGCTGATAGAAAAAAAGGTTTAGTTTTTAAAAGAAAATCTCGATCGATAGTGAGCTTAATAGTATTTGTTGTTTAATATACTGGTTGCGGTATGCGGAGAAAGTTTTATGAAGAAAGTTCATTTGCAGAAAAAATAGATTTGCAAGAAATTTATAAAAATATGCCCAAAAGTTTTAAAATTGTTTTCGCTAAATGTAATTAAAAGTTTGCAGTCCACAAAGTACAACTCAATTTCCAATGTCAAACCGGTTCTTAGCTCGTAGTTTAATGTGATAACATGATGTGTTGATATTAATTCCTTTTATTTGTAACATCTTATGAAATAAAATGCTTGGTTCTCCTGTCCTAGGTATGTGTCTTCCGTGGCTTTTAAAGTTTTGATTGGATGTGACGTCACGAAGTAGGTGGAGTTTCTAATTGTTTTGATTGGTTGTGTGATGTCACGAGCGAAACGAGATACGAAATATCAAAAATCATTAATTCGAAATAGAAATAACATTGAGTACAAAGCGATTGCAGTAGTACGCAGCTCATTTTTTTAAGTGTTGATCAAAAATTCAGTTTTCCAATACTATTCTTCGACCAGTATTGCTCAAAAAACAACACCATGCGAAAGTAAGGCAAGTTGACAAATAGTAGTGGAAAAAGGTTTATACACATTCAGTGATCACACACCGTCAAGTCAAAAAAAAATATATTAAAATGCAGTTTGATCAAACAAAATAAATTTCCTTTTGCACCCGCAGCTTTAATAACTACGAGGGAGTATCAATAAGTATCGCACATAACGTAAAAAATAATAATAATAAAAGCAATTAATGACAATAGGAAACAGATATGACTCATTTATTACTTTTTCACATAATTTCCATGCATGTTGAGGCATTTTTCCCAACGATGGATCAGTTTGTAAATACCGGTCTCATAAAACTCCGTCGGCTGCGAGAAGAGCCACTTTCGCACGGCCGTTTGAGTGCCGTTGTCAGAGTCAAACTTCTTACCGTCAAGGAACTTCTTTGTGAGTCCAAAGCGCAGTGCGACAAATCAACACATTCGACTGGCTGCACGACATCGCTCGTCCGCATGTGTCTCATCTAGTTCGTGCAAAAGTGCAGGGGTTCGGTTGGGAAGTTTTGGAGCACCGTCCATACAGCCTGAACCTAGCACCCTCCGATTTCCATCTGTTTGGACCCATAAAGAAATTCCTTGACGGTAAGAAATTCGACTCTGACAACGGCACTCAAACGGGCCGTGCGAAGGTGGCTCTTCTAACAGCCGACGGAGTTTTATGAGACCCGGATTTACAAACTGATCCATCGTTGGGAAAAATGCCTCAACATGCATGGAAAATTATGGGGAAAAGTTATAAATGGGTAATACTTTAATATGTGTTTTGTATTATCATTACTTGATTTTTTTTATTATTAATTTTTACATTATGTGCGTTACTTATTAATACTCCCTCGTATAAAAAATTATATTTATTCCATTAAAATTTACAAAAATCAGAAAATATCAAAAAATGGACTTAACCGCATTGACTTCTGAGCGACTCAGTGATAGTGATCGAAAAAGGTTTATACATAGCCAGTGATCAACAAAAGTTGACAGATAGTGGCGAAAAAAGGTTTATACACAGTCAATGATCACGTACTTTGAGGGTTTAAAAAACATATAAATGAAATTTGACCAAAATAAATAAATTTTGTAATGCACTCGTCGATGACGGGCCATTTATCCTCGTCTTATTGCATAAAACGCTAGGTTCTACTGTGTTTCCGTGACTGTTAAAGTTTTGATTGGTTGTGTGACGTCACGAGTTGGCAAAATTTCTAATTTTTTTGATTGGTTGTGGGATGTTACGAACGAAATGATATACGAAATATCAAAAATCATTACATTCGAAATCGCCATGGAAATAACATTTAGTACAAAACGATTGCCGTACGCAGCTTATTGTTTTACCACTGTTGATCAAAAATTAAGTTTTCCAATAATATTATGTCACTAGAATTTCTCAAAAAACACCAGGCGAAAGCAAGGTAAGTTGACAGGTAGTGGTAGATAAAGGTTTATACGTAGCCAGTGATCAACAAAATTTGACCGATAGTGGTGAAAAATGGTTTATACAAAGCCACAGTTATCACGTTCCATCATGTTTTAATAAATATATAAATGAAATTTGACCCAAATAAAAATTTTTGTCATGGACCCGTCGTATGACCAGGTCTAGTGTAGTTTAAAATTCAATTTCAATTCCTATTTCAGTATACAGAGGCTGTTCACACATTTTTTAGACAATGTATATTGTATTCACAAAACTAAATTACATAAAATTCGTGTGTTTTAAATGTTCTAATTGACAGCCCTTATTCTGAACTATCTTTCGACACCGTAATTTCCAGGATAATAATGCCTTTTAAAGTGTCAGAAGAGGTATTCTATCCCGTTCCTACTGAACAGCTTTCCAGAGTCCTGTAAGGGTTGTGGGGCGACGTTTGGATAATGTAGATTTTAAAAATCCTAAAGCACAAAAATCCATAGGTGATACATCGGGAGATGTAGTAGGGATATAAGTGAAGGGTATGGCCTTGATACCGGTTTTTTGTTCCATTTCTTTTAGGAAATTTACAGTGGATTTGGATGTGTGACTGCTAGCTTTGTCTTGATGGAGATATGGAGATGGATGTTCCTGATAGTATTTGGAGTTAATCTTGACATTTTTTTTCCACTCTCTTTATTTTCAACTTGCCATTATATAAAAAACCAGCAACAATCATGAATCTCTTAGAAAAACTTTCTTTCGATTCTGTGAACCATGTACTTAAATTTTTTTCTCTCCTTTTATGATAATAAATGGCTCTAAATTTTTGCTGCAATCATTTTAATACACCCATGATTCATCTATTGTGACAATTTTTTTCCATATTTCTTTGGATAAGTGTTTCTCATATAGAATTCGGCAGCGTGTCCTGTGTTCAGCGATATGCTTTGGAGAAAGACGATGCACATTGCGTTTTTTCGCTTTCTTAAGATTTAAATCAACGTTTATCATTTTGTTTACAGTGGACACCGAGCATTTTAATGATTTTGCAACTGTCCTTTGACTAGGGGGATTTTCTTTTAACATTAAACAGCGTACCTTTACAATAGTCGAAGATGTCCGTTTATTCCTTGGATAATTGTTTGGTATTTTTGTCCCACTTGAGGCTCCAATTTGACGTTTTTTTCCTTTCTTGTTGACGATATTACCTATCGACGCTTTAGATATCACAAAACCATGACTCTCACATCGTTTTTGGATAACGGAATATGAATATTTCTCTTTGGAAAGAGCATAAATATAGTCTTCGAACCACTGCTTCTTTAAAAAAGCATTTTGAATAAAAACAAACCTCTCAAGCCGCAGACGATAATTTTGACTTTTAAAAACATAGTACAACTGCAATTATTTCTTTTGCAGCAAACTATTTTTTATTACCGCTAACCAAAATCGTCTAAAAAATGTGCGAACAGCCTCTGTATTTGTTGGTATTTTTTTGTGCTTAAAACTCGTTTTAAAATCCAAATATCGTCAGTAGTTAAATGTCAATTCAATATCGACCAGAAGTTGCATCCCAATGCAATTTTTCTATTAAAAAAAATTGGGTTGGCTGTGTCGCTAGGTAGATAGAATTAACGTTAGAATGGAGCTATTTAACGTCACAATGGAGCAATATAACGTCACAACGGGCTATTTTAGACGGTCCGGGATCAATCCTCAAGGGAGAGATTCAAGGACATAGGCTGTGTCAGATAACAACCGCAAGGTTTAAGTGAATACGTCTCACTAGTGCATAGTATTTATTTGAGTAGGTATTTTAATTAACTTCACACTGGAGCAAGACAACGGGATATTGGTGACGGTCCGGGATTAAACCAGAAGAGATAGATCCGAAGACAACACCACGTAATTTTGAACGCGGTCAGATCAAGATATCACACCTTAACTGGCACCCCACTCTCCGAACTTCCACACCACGCCAACGTGGGGCATTTAGCATTTAAATGGAAGTAGTAAATAAGAGAAAGACTAATAATTAAGTAGTTCATTCAGTGTTTGACGAGTACGTGGTGTTGTCTTCAATCATCCCCTTCGGGGCTGATCCCGGACCGTCGCCAGTGTCCCATTGTGTTGCTCCAGTTGAATCATTAATTCAGTTACTGCATAGGCGAATCGACAAAATTTTTCTTTTCTTTTCCTATGTCTTCCATTAAGGTCGTCACATAGCCCAGAAATCTAGCTTCTTGGTAGGTTAGCAGTCAATCAAACTGCTAAGAGAGGATTTCTTGTACAACCAGTAGACGGTATTAGTATTTTTGTGGTTGAGGGAGTTTTCTGTAGCTATTAAAGAAGCGAGGTCCATTGGCATTATTTTATAGACTAACTTTGTTTTCTAATAATGATCTAGTCACGAGCTAGAGCATTGTAAAACCCGAAGTGAAATCTCCGTCTTTCAGTGATTTGTTTTACGTTGGAAATCCCACACATACTAAATAAGAATTTCTCTCGTTTGTTAATATAAAAGAATACTTTCTACACATTTTCACGATTTTTCTGCTAGCAGCCAGTTGCTGTGGTAACCACAGAGGAAATGGTAAAGTGGAGAGAGCAATGGTGGCCTTTCTATGTGCCCGGGATCATGTGACCAAAACTAGTAGTAACGTGGCCCTTAGACAAATTTCATTTAAGGGTGACAACAAACATTCATCATCTGATTGGTTCACGGGAAGGTAGAAAACACTCATTCTTTGATTCGTCATTTGAATGGTTCACACTTCATTGTACAGTTCGGTGAGTTTACCATTTTTTTAACCCACTCTATAAAAATGTGCATTTAAGCACATACCTTATCTTAAGATGTTATATCGCCAAAAGAGTCGATAAGATGCCGAATCGTCCAACCAAGTGATTTTTCACAATATCACGTGACTACTAGTCAGCTTATTGTTCACGCTTTTTGAAACTCCTCTCAATAGCAATGCTGAGTCTTAGATTTCACGTCTATGATAGCAATTTCATTCTATAGGCGACATAGGTTTGTTTCCTCCCGGGTTATAATTCTTTCTTCTGTGTCAAAAAATGTCCTCGTCTGCTATGTATGTCCTTGTGTGCTATATATTACTCAATGCTGTCTTCTGTATGGCGCGACTTGACCAAAAATGGTCTTTACGCCATAAATACTCAGAGAGAGAGAGAGAACAAAACCATCCAAAATCTAATTTCCAACTTAAATTAACTTCGATTTAAATACAGCTTTGATATAGACTTCAATGTGATAATGCTTTTGGAGCGCTTTTTATGTCACCAAGGAAAAACTTAGTTTTGGGTAGTTTTAGGCTTGATTAAAAATTTAATGAAAATAAATTTACAAATTTAAAAAATCCACACCAATTATTATTTTTACTAATAAGTTAAAATTGAAAAACATTGTACGATTTATTCCAACAACTAGAATTGTTTATACATGCAGACATGGTAAAATTGTAAAAGGTGATATTTAAAAAAAAAAAGGCAAAACATATTTAAATAATTGCAAAGTTGTCATAATCCTAATAAATCGGGTTGCCTTTACTAGCCACAACTCGCTAAAAAAACACACCCAAAATTATATGCGCCAAGAGTTACCATAAAATAGTTTTCGTAACAAAGCTGTACCTCGATGACCTACATCGATTAAACTAACTTCAGCGCTTTGTTTTCGAAACATCAATACCGTTTCCAAGGGTTTTCCCCCCCTCTGAATACAACTCCAAAAAAATGGTTTTAAGACATCTGTCTTATCCCCGTAAGTCAAAATAAAAAGAGAAATTTCAGTATCAGGACCTTTTAAAGGACCACTTCTTCCAACCCTCCGACCTTTCTACAATCGAACAGGGAAACACTTCAAGCCATGACAGTGCCACATCCCATCCATCGTAAAAAAGGGATTCAACAGGGCTCAGAAAAGAAACCTGAGTTTAAAACATTGTCCGCGCAATGTCCAGGTTGCAGTGAAGGGCTGTTGGGGGAGGGTGTTCTATTTCGCCCCTTAAACGATTCCTTACCCTTGTCACGCAATGCGCGAGGATCGATTCAATCTTCTCCGATCCTCTCCCTTTCCCCCCACATTGGTGACTGGGGGATTTTTTCCCCTCCTTTTTCCTCCCTGTAAAGGGAGTATTATTTCTGTCATGGAATACTGTCAAATCTCCACGACGTGAGCCGAAAAATGAATGGAATTCAAAGGCGGGGGGAGATGAATGCGAAAGTAAGAAAGAAATCAGTTTCTGAGAGGATCCACGGATCTGTTTAAATAATTCCGAGAGGAAGATAACTCGAAGATGTTTTGATGTCGCGTATTTTTAATCAGAGAATTTTAATCAACTTTTCGGGATTCGAAATGCATAAATAATCTACACAACTGATGTATTTTTTTATTTCATTTGGGGGAAAATAATCACTGTTGTTTTAGGATTTGAGCATATGTTCTCTTGTGCGAATCGTTCCCATTGACATTAATTTGACTTTTGCCGGTTAATTTAAGTGTTGATATCCGGCTTGATCTCGACATTTGCTCATGTACTCCTCCCGCCCTCTCTTCTTCTCTGGTGTCCGAAAAAAAAATTCCCCAGAGAGGCGATGATGAATAAGAAGGATTTTCAGTATAGACAGAAAAAGATGGAAAGCGAAAATTTTATGGAGTCGTAAGAACAAGACGCAGCAGAAACACTACCTCCACCTACATTCAGCTTGACAGAAAAACCTTTTATTAGTGAAGTACTTTATCCGTTGTTTCTTTTCCAAGTACAATATTTCCAATACAAGACCAATCATTTTCGGTGCTGACTCAAAAAGCCCAAAAGCAGCAACTGCACTTAATCTTGTCAATTCAATATGGGTGGTCCAAATGCTGCTTTGGAGTAAACAGGATGTCAAGCATCTCCTGTCTATGGACTTCAGCTGCAATTTGGATGGATGAAGGAAATTGTTTCAGACAAGAATAGATAGTAGATTTTGCCGTGAATCAACATCAGTGTTTACACTCAAATCGCATTTAAAACGGGCAGATTTTCTCAAAATATGCAACGCAATGTTCTAAAAGAGAATAAAAACAGTCACTACTTTTTTCTTCTGACTGGGATAACAAGGGCTACGTAGCCTGTTGGAAGGGTAAAGTATGGGCAACCGGAGGATTGTGACTTCGAATCCAATTACAATCTGTCGTGAACAGAGAGGAATGGTGCACGTTAAGTCTGTCATGGCCTCGAATGTCTTCACGTTGGAGTGGTGTGGAAGTTTGGAGAGTGGGGTACCAACTAATATGTTGATCTCGTCATCTGACCGTTAATCAAAAATACGAGATGGATTTTTTGTTGGATACCTTGGATCTTTTCCTTCGTGATTGATCCCGGACCGTTGCCAATAGCCCACTATGTTGCTCTAGTGCGACGTTAATTAATAAATCTAAAAAGGCGATAAAGAAACAACAAACACGGTTTAACTCTTTTTTTATACACTTCTCCAATTTTACCAAATTAATTTGTACTAGGGGGCCTGCCCCGGATGAGGAAATCACGTGTCAAAACACTACTTATCGTATTCTTCGACTATAAAGGAGTGGTCCATAGAGAATTAGTACCACCTGGGCAGACGGTGAATTCGCACTTGTTTTGGAAGTGCTCAAGCGCTTGAAAAAAAGGGTAAACCGCGTCTGCTCAGAGATCGCTAGCAGCTGGATCGTCCACCACAACGCTAGGCCCTACACGGCGTTGGTTCTGACTGAAGACCTAACCCACGAACATATCCCTGTGCTTCCCTATCCTCCATACAGTCCCCTCCTGGCTCCCTGTGACTTTTGTTTTGTTTTCACGGCTTAAGATGGACATGAAAGGACGCCATATTGACACACTCCAAGATGTCCAAAGAGCCAAAACCACAAGGTATCTCACAAAATGAGTTCGAACAATGCTACAACCACTGGCAGCAACGCTGGACTCGTATTGCTGCCCAAGGTGAATACTTCTAAGATTATAAAGTGTTTTTCTTTGTAAGAACGATCGTATAGTTTATAATTTTTTCTCATTACTTTTGGAACAGACCTTGTACTATTCCTACTATCTCGACGCTACCATTTTGTGGCCATGACACCAGATGTCCAAGTGATTTTGACATTATATCACGTCCACCAAGATCCGAGCAATTTTACAAACGGCAATGTCAATATCTTCATCACGAGATACTTCGTAACCAAAATTTGGTCAGTTTACTTTCATGAAAGAGATATCTCGTTCATCAAGATGTCGTCAGCTTTGTAAATGATGAGATACGTAACCCATACAACCATCAAGAGGATTAACAAATATTATAACACGACATAGTATCGTTTACAAATATGCTAATAGCTCTTGCATAGGTTATTACAGAAATTAAATTCACGGAGCGTTTCCAATAACACTTCTTTTATGTAGAATGCACGACACAAACAATTTCCAAAGAAATTCTCAAAGTGGAGTGCCAGATAAAGTGTTGGCCTCGTCATCTGACCGATCAAAATTACGTTTGTTGTTATACTCGCATCCTTCTCTTGAGGACTGATTCCGGACAGTTGCCAGTGGCCCGTTGTGCTGCTCCAGTGTGAATTCAATTTAAATACCTACCTACTGTGGTGTTATGTAAAGTAGAGACTACTTCTACTTCCCTTTCAAGAGGTTTCTGACGTGCGCAAGCTGCATCATGCGTTCGCGCTTTAAAAACCTCAAGCTGTTCTTGAGTTTTCAGTTTTTCGTAGTTTCGTAACCACCTCTGTTAACGCGCTGGCAGATTTCCTTTAGTTCATGTATTTAATTTGTTAACTGTTAATAAATGTTAAGTTTAATTGTTTCAGTAAATTGAATTATTTAAAGCCTCTAAATTCCTTACACACTAAATTGCGCAACCTCGCCGTCGTAGCTAAGCTACCAAAGAAGTTCTCATCTCGTTATGATCTCAAGATTCCTATTTTCTAAGTTGCTATATGTACACACACACACACACACACACACACACATATATATATATATATATATATATATATATATTGCCCGTGACAGCTCTTTTCATGAGGTCAGGTGTGACCACTGCTCGCTAACCTCCAGTGATTTCTACGAATTTTCATACGAATTCGTAGCCTATTGGATAACATCATGGCGATCCATCATGGCGTTGCTCATAGTATTTGCTTCGCAAACCAAATAGAGATTCGTAGCTTAGTGGAATAAATTCCCTACAAATTCCAATTTGGTTTGTTTCGCAAACCAAATAATAAATAGCGTGAACTATGGTTTGCTTCGCAAATTAGATAGCAGCCTTAACGGAGTTGCACGTGTGGTTGGTTTGCATCGCCAAACAAATAGGAATTCGGTGTGACGTCACAATCTCTTGCAAAAATTAAAAGATTCATTAAAAGAAAATCAATCGTATAAGGTATCTATCTGGTGTCAAATTTTTCGCAGATTTCCAATCCGTTAAAAGTTTTAATCCATCTTTAACGATTTCGATTTTACAAAAAAGAACTAAATAATGCCAGTCAAAATGTTTTTTATTTTCTTTGCTTTCTTTCGCTGAAATCGTAAGAGGGGAAATGTAATCTGTGTATTTTTGGAACGCGAGTGTTGGCGTGGCAGCACATGCTCTTGCGAAAATATAAAAGATATTCATTTTTAAAAAAAATTTAATTTTTCAAACAAAATCTTATTTTTAGATACCAGTCTAATGTGAAATTTTCCGCAGATTTTAAATCCATTGAAATTTTTGTTTTATTTTTAACGGTCTAGGAGATAGAAAAAAGAACTACATAACTAAAGTTAAAACTTTGTTCTTTACCGTCTGCTGGAAAATCATTCCTCCGCGAAAAATGAAAATGGAAAATATAAATTTATAATCTGTCATATCTTTATGCTGTCGCCATTCAAAAAAAACAATAAGAATTAAATTTCATTAAATTCATTTTAAAATGTTCTAGATTGAATTTTAAAATTCACCACGACCCTAAAATTATATATATATATATATATATATATATATATATATATATATATATATAGAGAGAGAGAGAGAGAGAGAGAGAGAGAGATGTATATATAGATATATATATAAGGGATCTTTTTACACAAATGTAATTTTATATTGAAGATTTAACGCTTTAAAGCTAAAAGCATTGTGATTTAAATAAAGGAAGCACATCAGTTGATGGCTTTAAGATTTATGTCGATGCGTTTGTGAAAAGAATTTTATTATTTTAAAGCACTTATTTGATATAAGTAGGTTGGTAATTAATTTCATATTGGAACAACTGGACTTGCTATTGGCGACTGTCCGGGATCAATCCCTAAGAGAAAGCTCCAATTACAACACCACGTAATTGAGAACCAAGTTCAGATAACAAGGCCACATCTGAGTTGGCACCACTTACTCCAAGCTATCACACCACACCAACGTGATGACATTTTGAGGCCATGACAGATTTAATCTGCACCAGCCCCCTTTTGTATACGATGGTCTTAGGTTTTATTTGAACTCGCAACCCTCCGGTTGCTAATCCGTTACTCTTCCAATCGGGATACCTTGGGCCCAAGAGAAAATTGTAGAAACTAAATAATGGTAAATAATGCATGGTTCTCAACAATTAATTTTAATCCATAACAGTCGGGTACGTCGCTTTATTACGACGTAAATTCGACTATATAATCTACCTTAATTTGTTCTCTCTCCACTGTGTGTGACAGGTCTTGTTCTTAAAACTAAAACACCAAAATAATAAAAAGAAATCTTGCCCAGCAAATAAAAGTTTACAGTTAGGTTTTTGGTATTTTTATGAGATAATGTGTCAACATCTTTCCAGCAAGACCAAAAAGAACCCGACGGGAAAAACACTTAGGTACACAAAAATGTATCTGAAACGTAAAAGAAACAAAAAACAAACAGAAATTAGAGTAAAACGTCAAGTGCTCGAAGAATACAACTGTATGCACTCGTGGCTGACTCGCAACTGAACAGTAATGTCGGGAAGAGTTTCGCGGAAAAGTCCCAACGCCATCTGGTGGTATGTTGGCTTGCTACATAAAGGATGATTTTTAGTGTAAACAAAACTAAATGGAAAATGAAGTCTACATCCGATGCACAAATGTTCTCAATGCTACATGTCGGGAGGTGCCTTAAAATGCAATTTTATTTACCGCACAAGTAATAGTATGAACGTGACGACACTTGGTTTATTTTTCGAACGCGATTTCGTGTATTCGTACGAATTCTGAATTGGTATATCGTCGGCAAAAGCGTGAAACCACACAAGTAAGTCCATAAGAAAGTGCATTAAATATACTACCCAGTTGAAAAAACTAACAATTTACTAGACAGATGGCAGGTTGTTTTTCTGCGCATGTTAATGGAACAATCCGAAATTAAATCGTTTGACTTACGTGGTTTTGCACTTTTGCAGACGATATTTTTCTTGGGTAACGCAATTAGATTAAACGTCAAACGTCGCCAAAACATCAGTAAACTGTATTTTAAGGTAACCCAGGCCTCGAAATATATTTTTTAATACAGGTGCACCTTATGCACCTAAGTTTTTAAATTAGGTGCACATGTTATATTTTAGGTGTCCCTTTAACAAAAAAAACGTAATTTAAGAGCATTAATGTAATATACTAGGGAGCTCCGCCCCCTTCTCGCTTTCGCTCGCCAACCCTCTCTAGAAATTTAGCTTTTTCAACTTTGACACTTAATAAATTCTAAACTAATAGCCGCATCGAAAACAATCTTCAAAATTGTTCAGGGAACACAATGAAGAACAAACCATGTTAATTTCGTAATTTTCTGATCAGTACTTTCTCTGAAAACTGTCTATGAATCGAGCTAAGCAACACAGTTTTCAATCCTGTAACGACGGCGGCAACTTTTTTTTTAATAGAGAGAAACTACTTTATTAGTTGGGTATGTTTATATTGGTTTTAGTAGTAGATAGTAAATAAAAATATTTAAAGATCTAAATTCTTACTTCTCCGGTGCACGACTGTTCGCTTCAACAGAGCTAGCTGGAAAATGTTTCGATCATCGGCAAGTTCTGGAGCAGTGAAACAGATAAACATTCCTCCTGTATAAACCCGTTACGACCCAGTGATTTTGTTTTCGCATATTGTGTAGTTAGGAATTTCAATTACGTTTCTTTAGAGCGAGAGGTAGATACTAATATTTTGTTCAAACATTAAAATAACATAATTAACAAATACATAAATAACATAATTAACAAATACATAAATAACACAATTAACAAATACATAAATAACATAATTAACAAATATATATATAAATAACATAATTAACAAATACATAAATACCATATTTAACAAATTAGTTTTAACGTTAGCTGCACTGGGTTCACCTGGCGGGAAAACATTAGGTGCACGATTTTATTTTCATGTGCACAGTGCACCTGCGCACCCGGGTATTTCGAGCCCTGAGGTATTTTGTCATTGTCATTGTCATATAGAGTGGGGAGGTCAGGAAAGCCCTAGGTGCTGATTCCACTAGGGAATATTGCACTAAACCCCATTGTTTTTCGATACTCCTGTCAGAGAAAGCCAGATTCCTTAAGAAAGGCCAAAAGCCCTGAGGTAACCCCATTATGTAATTACGCCAAAGCATCTGGAAGGCTTGATTTTCGAATACGATTTCAGCTCGTAGCCAATAGAAATTCCAAAGTAGGAATTCCGAATTCGTAATTGGATCTTTTCATTTGGGGATTCGTCAATAGCCCGTTGTGTTGCTCTCTCTATTAGGAGGTTAGTTAAAATTACCTTACCTTATCAAATTGATAAATGATAGTTATTTGGTCGACGCAAATTACCACTACCAAAACGGCAACAAGCTACACTTAAAGGTAATTGTGATGTGTATCAAGCGAAAACATTTGGGTAACAGGATGCATCGTCATTCCACTATGGTTTGTTTGTTTGTCATCTGACCGTGGTTCAAAATACATGGCGTTGTCCTCGACTCTTTCCCATTGGGATTGATCCCGGACCGCCTCCAATAGTCCGTCGTGTTGTGCTGAAATACCTACCTATCTGATTTGTTTGCCTGCACTTAAAATCCTTCTTCTAATGTTGCTAATCATTGGATTTGTTTTTTGTTTTCCACATCGTGCATCATTCAATCTGGGCTGTTGTGGCGCAGTGGATATGCCCACTGCCCTAGCAACCTTCGAGTTCTCAGCGCGGCAGGTATGATTCCTACCAGATGCATTCCAGCCTGGGTGTATTTCTTTCTTCTGTGTTAGTAAAAACTTTCATGAGTGTATGTCTATTACTTGATACTGTATGTCTTATGTCTCTGGAGAAGCATGACCAAATATAGCCCTTGCGCCATAAAAACCCCAAAACAAACCAACCAACCACCATTCAAACTCGGCATAGCCAGTTATCAGTTTCGATACGCTATTGCAAGTTACATAACGATTAAAAGGTCAATAATTCTTATCAAGGAATGCCGGTACGAGTACTTTGTGAATGTAATTAGAATAAATTTCATTCTCCTCTTAAAGAGTTTAGTGGTTCAAAATTACAAAATTACGTGGTGTTGTCTTCGGATCGCTCGTTGTTCTGCTCCAGTGTGACGTTAATTTTAAAAAATACCAAAATCGTAAAGAATTTAGAATTGCGAGGAAGTCGGCTCAGAGTGAAACTCAAACAGACCATCCCACGTAATGTCAACACAGCGATGAGCTGTGTACTTAGGCAGACGATCTTAGCACAAAATATTTGGCAATGACGGATTTCCTTCAAGGAAAAGGAGTTTCTATTGGATGCTTTTCGTTATGCACACTGCTTTCGATTTCCTTCATTTCGAAACGTAGATTCGCACTACAAATGAGAAATTAGAGTATAAAACGGTGTCTTAGATTTTTTTTTACTGGCATTATATTTCGTAATGAAGTAATAACCCAATATCGGATTTTGATAAATAAAAATACGAAAGAATAGTTAAAAAATATATACATTTCCAGTATTAGGAGATTGTAAATGGAATTTTTCTCTTTACTAATACACCTATAACAAAAAAATCGACGCACCAAGAAGGAGTTGTCCGATGGAGACAAAAATTGGTGGACAGGAAAATTATGTACAGAATAGAAAATGATTAAAATTTCAGAACAATTGAATGATTTATTTCAGAGTTACAGTAACGAGCTCAATAAGGTGTTGACCCGCCTCTAGCCTGGATGCAAGCTGCCACACGGCGTGGCATAGACCGATAAAGCTCCCGGATGATCTCCTGCGGTATTTTCTTGCCAAATTTGCTCCAATTGTCGGACTACGTCATCAACATTCCCTACCGGATGCAGTCGCCTTCCCATCATATCCCAGACATGCTCGATGGGAAGGAAATCTGGTAATCTTGTTAACCAAGGAAGTGTTTGACAAGCTTGAAGACAGTTCATAGCAACACGTGCCGTAGGTGGTTTGGCATTGTCTTACTGAAAAATAAGCCCAGGGTACTGCGAAAGGAACGGTAGCAAAACAGGTCTCAGAATGTTGTCAACGTACCGCTGTGCAGTAAGTGTATCTCTAATGACGACCAAAGGGGTCCGACTATCAAGGGAAATGGCACCCCAGACCATAACTCCTTGTTGAGGGCCCGTGTGGCGTGCAATAGTGAAAGCAGGACCGGCACGCTGCCCTGGGCGTCTCCAGACACGTCTTCGATGATCGTCAGGACACAGTTGGAAGCGGGATTCGTCGCTAAAAAACTATACGTCCCCAGTCAGCATCATTCCAGCCTGATCGAGCCAAGCACCACTGTAATCTGGCTCGACAGTGGCTCGACAGTGAGTGGCAGGTGGCGTAACGGTCGGTACGAGCGTAGATTTCGCTCTCTCAGCCGTCTGGGAATGATCATGGTGGACACTCATGTGTGGGTCGCACGACTGACGGTTGATAGCGATGAATCAGGCGCTGTGACAGCTGATCTGACAATCACTCTGTCCTCGCGATCTGTTGTGGCCCTACGTCGACCGCTACCATCATGACGCTGAAATCTGCCATCGTCCACCCACTCTTGCCAGCATCTTCTAATCGCCGCATCGCTTCGACTCACATGACGAGCGATTCTACGATTTGCCCAACCTGCCTCTTTCAATCCAATGATACGACCTCTTTCAAACTCTGAAAGTTGCTCGTAATGAGCTCGAATCCTGCGTCTAGGCATTTTTTCAGTCGTTGAAAGGTATCCTAAATCGCAATGCAGCAGAAATTTTTAACAACAGTTCAAGAACAACTCCTTATATACATATGCTGGATGCGCAGTTCCGATGCGCTGGAGATCGCATCATTCATTCATTGGACACCAAATTTTAATAATTTGCATATTTGATCAAAACATTTTTACATACGAAACTTCGAAGCAATCGGAGGATTCCTTCTTGGTGCGTCGATTTTTTATATACTAGGGGGCTCCGCCCCCTGCTCGCTTACGCTCGCCAACCCCCGGGGATTGCTGCGCAATCCCATTTGGTTTGCTTCGCAAACCAACACTCCTGTCACAGATACCATTTGGTTTGCTTCGCAAACCAACATTACTTTCACAGAGTGAAACTATCTGAATAATTCGTATTATGCTGATTTCACTTTCCGGTTCATGACGTCACAGCGAGGGCTTCGCTGCGTCTCGCTTACGCTCGCCGACCCCGGGGATTGCTACGCAATCCGTTTGGTTTGCTTTCTCAAACCAATACTTCTTTCGCAAGTGATTTAACTTTTTTTTGCTTTAACACTTAATGCACCCTAAACTAATAGCCGCATCAGTAAAAAATCTTCTGCATCTTGTTCCCTGTACAATTTTAACTAAACATTGTTAATATCCAAACTTTACGATCTGTACTTTGTCGGTAAACTGTCTTGAAAACAGAGGGAAAAAAGCGAGCCTTTTTCCTCGCCAAATAAAAATAAATCGTTTTTATGGCAATTGTTGCTACGATAAATTTGATATCTGGCAAACCCGATAGTCAAAAGTGTAACCCACTACTGCTTTCGGAAGCAGCTATGCGAACTGAAAAATACGAAATTTGTGTCACCAACTTTTGATTGCATCGAATTTATTTATGAACCAATTTTAAAAATAATTGTACCGTAAGAAAGAGTATATTCTGAGGTATACTGCAATATTTTTAAAATTAAAAATTAACAGTAATACTATACAGATATGACCATTTTAGTTTTGTATCGGAAGTTACGATCTGAAAGTTCCGAAAATTGTATGACCCACTTTTATTTGCATCGATTTTATTTATTAACCAATTTGAAAAATAATTGTACCATAAGAAAGAGTGTAATGTAATGTATTCAGTGATGTTTTCAAATTTAAAAAATAATGGCTTTTGCCGTAGACAAAACGGTTTTAACAATAAGTAGCGAAAATATCCAAAGATTCCGAATTTTGTATGACGAACTTTTGATCGCATCCAATTTAATTATTAACCGATTTCAAAAATAATAGTACCGTAAGAAAGAGTATATTCTGAGGTATACTGCTATATTTTAAAAATTAAAAACTAATAGTAATTAGATATAGATACGGCAGTTTTAAAAAAAAGTAACAAAAATGTCCCGATTTTTCCCGAATTTCAAAAAAATATTATCAAGAACCACATTTAAATTTCAAAAAAAACTCGACGAGCTGCAAAAATTTACGTTGAGAGGTACTCTTAAAAAAAAACTCACGACTAAAGACTGAAATTTTGAATGTGTTTTGCTCACTCGCGGAAGAAATTTCACTTCTTCAACTTTAACACTTAATAAAACCTAAACTAATAGCTGCATCGGAAAAAAATCTTAATAATTATCCAGGGAATACGATGAAGAACAAAGCATGTTAATTTCATATTTTTCCGATCAGTACTTTCTCGGGAAACCGTCTAAGAATGGAGCTAAACAACAAAAATTTCAATTCTTCGGCGGCGGCGGCGGCGGCGGCGGTAACTTTTTTTTAATATAGAGAGATATATATATATATATATATATATATATATATATATTGTTGTCTGGGTTAGGCGCAATATGTTGTCCAAAATGTTCATGTAGGCGTCGGCGTTCACTTTACCTGGAAAAACATGCAAAGGTCCCAGGCCATATCACGAAAGACACCTGCAAACAAGCAGTCGGATTTTATGCAAATTCGCTGAAGTCCAGTCCATTATTGTAGGGTAGTATATATATATATCATTATAACATAAATCACGCAGAACAACCAAAAAAACGTAGAACCAAACATCCGGCGTGCAATTAACCAGAAAACGAAACTTGAAACTAACCATGCATGAGCGCTTAAGCTGCAGACATAACGTAGCAAGTAATATAATTTCAAAAACAAAAGAAAAATTACAAAATGAAAGGGTTGGTGGACCAGGGCGTCATTAGGGAGGACCCTGACACAGACAACGCAAAATGGTGTTTTCTAAATATGAGTAGCAAAACGCTAAAAAGCGCTAATACACTCCCCCAAACACCATTAAAAAGTAAACATGGAAAACAAAACATTATAAAAAGAGTAGGAAGTAAACGAAACCAAAATCGCAACAACAGTCGGGAGACCGACAACACCAAGCCCGAAGATCGCTAAGAAATGCCACTATCCACTTCGTCCAATAAAGTGTTAGCTTTTTGTGTATCCGTAAAAGATTATATCGTTTATTTTCTTTGAATAGAACCCTTGGTTAAGATTATATTTTTCCCCTCCTTGTAATAGAATCCTATTAAAAGTTTCTACCTGTCAAAAAAGTCATATACGGTTAAAAGTCCTGCAAAGACTACAGTTGCAGAGTGAATATTCCCGAATCATTAATGAAATTCTTAATTCGACATAGATCTAATCTGAAAAGTCACTTAAAACTCTGGATACTTAAGTATTTATGTAATAGTTTCGTTTAACTTACAGAATAGTGCGGCGAAATTGTACTTATGATTATTTAATACGGGAACTTCAATATTCCTTATTGGGCATGTGTAATATTTACCCCATTGAACGACAGGACTGAATTGGATATCACATCTCTGTAATGTCGTGCTAATAATGCATCGTTTAATGCCGTAGACGGTATTTGGAGTCGTGATAGTAACTGGTTAATTTAGTAAAGAATCTTGTATTTTAAATCACCCCCTATTCAGGAATTCAAACTTTCAGAACAATTTTCGACAAGTTTAATTTAAATTAACTCTGCATACTCTCAACTGATTCAATCTATTTAGCGAGCAGCAAATATTAATCACCTTACACTTCACAAATTATTGTTCACCATACAAAAATTTTCATTTACGTGATGCCAAATGGATTACTTTTGTCTGCAAATTGTTCTATGGCAAGCTTTTTCTGTCAAGCTAAATGTTTATGGATGGTGTGTTTTTGTAGTAGAACGTACTTTCTGTCCTTATTCCGCGTTGGGTAACAGGAAGTAAAATCCTCGTCTTCCGGTTACTATATTACATTTTCAAAATGTAAGTTTAGATTCTTACAGTTAAATTCCCTATCACAAAAGTTGAGAGAGAATGTATAAGTTTGTAGGTTTTAACACTTGAAAGAAAGGAGAAAGGTCAGAAAAAAATATTTCTATCTATAACATTAAATTTCTTGAGCGCAGCTTAGGAAAATATGGTTCTACGTGGTAGGAAACCCAACCAAACAACTATAGAATCAAAAAATATGATTGTAAAAAATATTATTACGTGTTACTAAATACGTATATCAGATTTTTTGTTCTGTTAAACTAGATGTAGGTGTTGGTAGTGTCTCTGTAGTGAAACCTTGTTTCCGGTACTTATTCTGAACGTAGCGTCACTAGGCTCATTTTTCGAATACAACTTCATAACTTCGGAAATAAAAATTCCAAAAAATGAATTCAGAATTGATGCATGCTAGCTAATTCATCAACACAAATTAGATAAAAACCAAATCCTGCAGTAAGGGAGATAATCTGCTTGTTAGGGAACTCACGATATGTTTCAGTCGTAAATACAATCTATCGAATAAATACAAAAGGAAACTACATTTCAACGAAAAGGGATACTTTAATCCAGAGATATACACACAAAGTTATATATAGAGAATAGAATGTCATTAGGGTATTAAAAGCGTGACGTAGGTTACTTAAATAGACTTTAGTACATAACTGCAACAATTCAACACATATAAAAAAAAATATTCGTAAACAATGCTAGAAACCAACTAAACATTAAAAATGCAATTTCCTTGGCCTTGACAACCGTTATCAGGTTGGAATTGTCAAAACCTTTTGTAAATTCGGATGCACGAAAAAGACTTGATAAATCTGCAGTTTCAAAAATAAAGAAAAACGTAGTTTCAAACGAAAGTGGTAGATATAAGAATTCATATTCAACTTATATTCCACCAATTGTTCATCGGATACATTTTAAATAAGAAAAAAAAATCACAGAATTTTTAAAGCAAACAATAATACTGTTCCTTCAAACAAAATTGTGACACGAAATAAAATTTAAATCTTTATCTTATCTATTATATTCCCTCATTTGTTCGCTGAAGTTGAGCACGATAAATCGTCAGAAATTTGAAAGTAAAAGGAAACAAAGTTGCAAATTTAAGTGGCGCTATTCGTATTTCGCAGACTAATATTCAATCAGTTGTTCATTGGATACATTTAAAAAAATTTTAAATATCAGAATTTTGGAAGTAAACGATAAAGTGGTTCTATTAGGAACAAAAGTGAGACGATTTCGAATTTATATTTTATCTATTATATTCCATCAATTGTTCGTTGGAATTAGACAAGAGAAAGTCGTAATAAATTGGAAAGTACGTGAGAAAAAAAGCTTCAAGTTAAAATGGCACGATGTAGAATTTATAAATTTATATTACATCAACTACTATTCCATCAATTGTTCATTAAGTACATTTTAGCTTTAAACAAAATCGCTAGAAATTCTAAAGTAAACCATAATGTTGTTCCATATTACTAAAGTAGGATGCAATGTAGAATTTATATTTAATCAATTTTATTCCATTAAATGTTCTTTAGAATTAGATAAGAGAAAATTGTCAGAATTTTTCAAAATTAAATGAAAAACGAAGCTTCCAATAAAATTGGGGTGATGTAGAATATATATTTCAACTATTATATTCCATCAATTGTTCGTTGAAATTAAACACACGAGAAAATCGTCAGCATTAAAAAAATGAAAAACAAAGTTTTCAATGAAAGTAGCTTCATGTAGAATTTGTATTTTATTGACTAACATTCCATCAGTTATTCATTCTATACATTTTACATAATAAAATTTTGAAAGTAAGTGATAACGTTGTCCCTTATAACAATAGTGCGAAGAAATGAATTGATATTTTATGTATTTATATTCCAAAAATTGTTTGTTAAAATTAAACACAAAAGAAAATCGTCAGAATTTTGAAAACGAATGAAACACAAAGCTTTGAATGAAAATACGCTATGTATTAGAATTTATATTCCTTCTATTATATTCCATCAATTGTTCGTTAGATTTAGAAAAGAGAAAATCGTCGCAATTAATTTCTAAAAGAAATGAAAATAAAGTTTCCAATAAGTGGCGTGATGTATAATTTATATTTCATCTATTATAATCCACCAAATGCTCATTAGAATAAGACGAGAAAATCATCAGAATTTTTAAAATAAATTAAAAGAAAAAAAATTTTATAATGAAAGTGGTGCTATATAAAATTTGTATTACACACACTAACATTTCATCAATTGTGCACCGGATACATTTTAGACATTAGAAATCACTCGAATTACGAAAGCAAACAACGCTACTGTTTCGCACCAAAGTGCCACGTTGTAGAATTTGTAGCCCTCGTTCCCGGCTGCAATTCAAAGCCCCATCCTGCTTGTCGAGAAATATTTATAAGTGCGCCCCATGCAACTTCCTCTCGACGCCCTGCCTCTGATTATTTCCCGCTTCGCCTATTGACTTCTCTAAATGTCACTCTTTCGGACAAGACGGGTGAGGAAAGGCTTCATTCGAGGCACTAAATCGCCACGCTCTGCGTCGAGGCTTACGACCGCAATACCGGAAGTCAATCGTCTCGCAAACGACTGCAAACAGACGCCCTGCCAGGGCTTATTTATTCCTCGCGATGGCCGCGTGGAGCGAAAGGTTGCGCCCCAGGCTATTAACGTGTTTTTAATGGAATTCTCGGGTTCTGTAAATTCTTTCCTCGGCGTGAGGGAAAATAGGGGAAATGATGAGGATGGAGATTTTGCATTAGGGATTACGTAACTAAGGATAGTTTACTAATATTGGGGAGGTAAATGATTGACACAAGAGCCTGGCCGTACCAAGGACGCCAAACTATCACACAGCAACAATACTGAATCTCCATATATATTTCACTATTATTCGTGGCTGAATTGGCTAAGCGTACATTATGGAAGTTGGTCTGAAAGTGATTTGTCAATGCAACGTTCTGGAAGCCTTGATGAAATTGCAGTAAATGCTATAAACGGACCTAAGACACTTATATCTTAAAGTGACATTAAAAGCAGTAATATTTACCCTGCTGGGGGGGGGGTTGATTATGTAAATCATTAAAAAAATAGATAAAAAATTAAGAATATTCTTCAATATAGTTCACCTCCAATAACACGAAATCTACTGTGACGTTCATCGTCTTCTCGAACTGGTGTAATAGCCTAGAAAGCAGTTGTAATAACAGGTAGTCGTGTCATATACTTTATCCAGACCAAGCCAAAGAGAACAATATTCAACCAAATACAATTTCATTTCCCCTTACACGAAATCTACAGCGAGGTACATCGTCTTCTATAACTGGAGGAATAGCCCAGAGAGCAGTTGTAATAACAGGTAGTCGCGTCATATACTTTATCTAGACGCTAAGCCAAAGATATTCAATCAAATAAAATCCCTAAATGTTGAACTAACAATTTAAAAAAAAGCTACATGGTTTTGTATTTTCTGTGAAGAAGCAAAGGAATAGGAAATGATACAATGCCTGTAAACTGTCGTAGTCAGACGAAGAGGTCAGCGTCTGAGCAAACATAGTACTATCCGAACTTCAACTCCCGGAGAACGTTTTAGACCACGACAGATTTAGCATACAGCAGCCCCCTACGTACAAGACACTCTTTGATTGGATCAAGTTCTTATTCGCAACCCTCCGATTGCTAATCCGTGACTCCTCCAACTGGGCTACGCGGCCTCTTACAACGACAGGAACTTTGCCTGAATGAAATTTCAAGGAATGTCTACTCTACTGATTTTAATAAAATGCTCTCGATTCCCTAAGACGCCATTTATAATTTCAAACCTCCCCTTGTAACCCCATTCGAATTATCCGCTACTTTACCCCAATTGGGCTTCTTACAACGACCTTTTACTTTAACGAAATGAATTTTCAAGGGAGCCACTCTACTGAACCTCTACTATTTTTTTGGAAGTGTTTCTCTGTGTTCTGTGAACAGTGTCCTGACGAATCTATGGCACTTACAATATTGAAATTTGGCACACAGGTAATTCCAATTTTTTGCGATTTTTGTGTGAACAAAATGTAACGTCCTTCAAGAAGGTGAGGATTTTACGATTTTCGACCGCTGTCGTCACAACCGTTTTTTGTCTTGATGCCTTTGTAACCATGCCAAGTATTCCGTTTC
This sequence comes from Metellina segmentata, assembly GCA_947359465.1. Classification (NCBI taxonomy): domain Eukaryota; kingdom Metazoa; phylum Arthropoda; class Arachnida; order Araneae; family Tetragnathidae; genus Metellina; species Metellina segmentata. The sequence goes on from OX375882.1 coordinate 7,958,422, forward strand.
TAGAGTGTTTTGATTTACGTTGTTGATAGTAGCCACTTCGAGGCCATCACGGCGTTGCCTGTGGAGTTCGTTTGCGAAGCAAACCAAATGGGAATAGGTAGCAATGTCCGGGGGTTGGCGAACGTCAGCGAGTAGTGGTCACACATGACCCCTCGAAAGAACTGTCAGGGGCAACGCCGTGCTGGCCACACAGTGGCTAGTATTTAATAAAACCCACTCTCAATTCACAGACACAGTTCGTAATTTTAACTTCCCCCTTTAATAATGATTTTACCCCTCTCAAATACACTGCTGGCCACCGTAAATGCAACACCCTGAAGGAAGCATGCAAATAATATGAAATTTACAACGTGCATTAGCGGAGGTGAGATATGTAAATAATTAGAATTTCAGCGCAGACGCACATCACGCGAATCACTTCACTCAGTGCAGATGCACATCACTTCAAAGCGCTATTTAAGGCTTGGAGATTTTGAAAGTTTCAAGTACGGCAATTGTGTTTTTCTTGTGGTTAAAAAAAACGATCAATTATGCCTCGTAGAAAACAGCGATCATCTTTTGATCAAGTATCCGAGTTCGACAGAGGAAGGATAGTGGCCTACCAAGATTGTGGATTATCTTTCAGGGAAATCGGTAGTCGTTTTGGACGAAACCAAACAACTGTAAGGCGGATATGTGATCGTTGGATGCAGGAGGGTACGACGGACCGACGTGTTCGATCGCATCCACCTCAGTGCACCACTTCACGCGAGGACAGGCATATTGTGCGTATGGCAGTGAAGGATCGCTCAGACAGATCACGAACCACAGCACAGCACATTCAGTCTGTAACGCATCATCCAGTGTCTGTGCGTACCATTCGACGCCGTTTACAGCAGAGTGGTCTGTCCGCAAGACGTCCATTGCTTCGTCTACCTTTGACGCAGAGCCACAGACGTCTCCGCCGCCAATGGTGCGATGAAAGAAGGATGTGGACGGCAGAATGGAATGAAATTGTCTTTACTGACGAGTCACGCTTCTGTCTGCAACACCACGATGGTCAGATTCGAGTCTGGAGACACAGTGGAGAGAGGATGCTGAACAGCTGCGTTATGCACCGCCACACTGGTCCTGCACCGGGTATTATGGTATGGGGCGGTATTGGATATCACTCTCGCACTCCTCTAGTACGTATTGCCGGTACTTTAAACAGCCAGCGCTACATCTCCGAGGTGTTGGAGCCAGTTGTCCTTCCTTACCTTCAGAGCTTGCCCACAGCCATATTTCAACAGGATAATGCGCGACCTCACGTGGTACGCATTGTCCAAGGATTCTTCGTCAATCGCCAGATTGAATTGCTTCCCTGGCCAGCTCGCTCTCCGGATCTTTCGCCGATCGAAAACATGTGGTCCATGGTTGCTCAACGATTGACCCAGATTACACCTCCAGCTGCCACACCAGATCAACTTTGGCAACGTGTGGAAGCTGCTTGGTCTGCTGTACCCCAAGAACACATCCAAGGTCTCTTTGAGTCAATGCCGAGGCGTGTGGCAACGGTGATCTCCAACAATGGCGGCTACTGTGGCTACTGATTTTGGCAGGAACCACACTTCACAGAAGTCTATAAATTTAATCATTTGATACTTGGTCAACATGTTATCTACAAAATAAATTTTGTCGTGATATCTCTTGTCTTTCTTGGTGTTGCAATTTGGGTGGCCAGCAGTGTACTTTTAACCTACTCTCTTGTAGCTGGCCAGCGACTTTTTAGACTGGGCCACGGTGGCCGTACATTGACTATAATTTTGCCTAAATGAAATTACCCAGAAAACGAATTTAATAAAACCCACTCAATTCCCCCAGAAGCAATTTATAATTTTAACCCCCTTTTAATATAAAAACACACGTGTTTTTTTACCCATCTCCTTTTGCACCTTCAGGTGGTGAAATAATTAAGCAATTACGCTTTTTGTTCCACCCAACACTGGCAAAAACCCGATACATTATTATTATTTTCACAAAGGGATTCAATTAGATCATAATAGGCGGTCGTAGGCCAAAAAAGGCGGTTATTATGTTTTCATAGCGGGTTATTATGAAGCTCTGCCCAAGGTGAACGACAGAGTTCTTTGGTGGTGGATGCGTAGGGGTTTTTTAATTAGAGTTGGTGGGGAGTGAGTATTTATTATGGAGACTGTGCCTTGTATTCGTCTCTATTACGCCAGGGATCAATTTCCCTGCTAATTACGCGCAGAAAGGAGAGAAAGGGATTTTTCCTTTAATTACTCCCTCTTCAAGGAAGGGAGGTCTCCGGTTGCACAGTGAGATTTTTTAAATTGCTTGGCTGTTCTTTTGGATTTTAGGGTTCCGCGGGCTTTTGGATGCTTGTGGCTTTCAGCTCGCGAGAAGTTTCGAAGCGGGCAAGCAAAGACATTTTGGGTTACCAGGATCCTAATTAACGGGTAATGTCAGCTGAGCAGGGCCACAAGCAGGATGTTTTTCTGATGGGTTCTGTATTCCATTTTTGGAGGAACTAACTTTATTTGGGTGGTTTGGGGCCTTATGGTGCAAAGGCCATATTTGACCAAGCTGCGCAAAACACAGGACATACAGCGTCCTGTAATTGTGAAAGGAAATGTTGGTTAGGGATTTGATGGCGTAAGGGCCGTATTTGACCAAGCTGCGCAAAACACAGAACAGACAGTGTCCATTAATTGTGAAAAGAAAGCTTGGTTGGTTGTTTAAGGATTTTATGGCGTAAGGCCCATATTTGACCAAGCGACGCCATACATCGTACAGACAGTGTCCTGTAACTGTGAAAAGAAATGTTGGTTGGTTGTTTAAGGATTTTATGGCATAAGGCCCATATTGGACTAAACGACGCCATACATCAGACAGTGTCCTGTAACTGTGAAAAGAAAGGTTGGTTGGTTGGTTGTTTTAGGATTTTATGGCGTAAGGGCCATATTTGACCAAGCGACGCCATACATCGTACAGACAGTGTCCTGTAACTGTGAAAAGAAATGTTGGTTGGTTGTTTAAGGATTTTATGGCATAAGGCCCATATTTGACCAAGCGACGCCATACATCGGACAAACAGTGTCCTGTAATTGTGAAAAGAAAGGTTGGTTGGTTGTTTTAGGATTTATGGCGTAAGGGCCCTATTTGACCAAGCTGTGCAAAACACAGGACAGACAATTTCATGTAATTGTGAAAATAAATGTTGGTTGCTTTGGGATATTATGCCGTAAGGGCCACATTTGACCAAGCTGCGCCAAACGCAAGACAGTCGATGTCGAGTGTTTCTGAAAAGAAAGGGAGAAGCTGAGAAAGATCGCTTGGGTATCCTAAGGTAGCTAACCAGACCGTCCATTTACCAGAAAGAGAAAGCCCCATGGGAAAAGAATAGATCATTAGGGTACCTCGGGATCGTGAAACCCGTACACACCTGAAGATGTATCTGTAGGGGGAGTTGATAAGATTGGATATAGAGGTGAAAGAGAGATATCGATTATGGGGAGATATAAAACTGACAGATGTGAAACGCGTATATGTTAACCCGTATGTATACACGACAGTCTTTGTCTGGGCCCAGTTTCGAACTCGCAACTTCCTGTCGCGAATTCGTTGCTCTTCTAACTGGGCTTCCCCCTGTTTTAGGATAGTAATAATTTGAAGCCATTGAATAGTTGGGAAAATCAAATCGATGAGTCATGGTATTTAGAAATGTGTGATCGGAAATCGACAGTACCTTAACTATATCACATGATCCCAAAAGACCCAGAGAAGTGTCGTCCGTTTTTCGTTAGGACATGCTTTCCGGTCATGTTCGAGTCGAAAGTTTTATGACGCTATTTGAAAAAATTCTAACGCTAATAACACCAAACTATTATTTAAGTGCAATTCTTCCTCTTAGTTTAAATACGAGTATACTTGATTTCAACGACTGAGCTTAATATATAGACAGCTAAAATTACCTAAAATATTTCAGCAATAAGATACCAGAATGGGAAATCTGGACATTATAAATCGCCGTATAAAGAAAGTGCAGTTGGTTTAGACGTGTTAGGAGATTTAAATGTAAAAAAATACTGGTTGGTTGTTATGGCGTTTCATGACGTAAGGGGCCAAATTTGATCAACATGTGCCAAACGCAAGGTAACGTCAAGTAAACAATGTCGTGAAATTGGAAAAAAGAGGAGTTAGGGGAACACAGTTTCCCAAAAGGGAGAAACAGGAAAAGATCGCTTGGATATCCCAGGATCTTGAACCCAGTATTTACTTAAGACAGTAAACCTCATAGAAAGATAAATGATCAGTAGAGTACCTCGAGTTGGAGAGGTCCGATCACACAGAAAGAAGTTGTGCACCTGAATGCCAAAAAGTACTGAAATACTTTGGAACAAATGAAAGATGCAATAAAAACAGACATTCCTTTGTTAATTGCGATAGGTGTTCAGTGTGCAACTAATTTCACTATAAACTAGCTGAATAACACGGAGTTGCTTGTGTTTAAAGCAGGACCGCGATATTTCCCTATGTTAACTCAAATGCAAGCCTTAAAGAACGTGTTTCCTTATCCATGTCTATTTATTGCAGGAAAACAAACTTTAGATTTTAAAATTGGGTCTTCGAGGGGCACTTTTAGGACTACCGGTGTGCCAATTTTCATGACTACAGATTGGTCTGAAGATAGGAAAGGAGTAGCCTGTGTTTTTTCAGCAGTGTTCCAAAATGTAAGTATACCAAGTTTGCGGTAAGTATACAAGTTGCGAGTATATATATATATATATATATATATATATATATATATATATATATATATATATATATATATATATACTCGCCCTCTACTCGCTATCGCTCGCCAACCCCCGATTATTGCTACGCAACCACTGTACTGAAGAAAAAAAATGACACTAAAAACTATCCTGAGAAAAAAAAATAACGATTGTTACAGATAAAGCTTTAAGTCATAAATATTAAATATATAACATTAAGGAGAAAAATAAACTGCGTTCTCCGCTACCACATAGAAGTACCGAATCGTATATATGTTTTAGCTGATCCGTGTTGTTTGTTGTAATAGTACTTTTTAAGATTTTCCTATTCGACTGTTGCTATAGAAAAGGTGACCGATTTTGCGGGTTCTTTTGAAAACATTGCAATCTTTCTAGCGCGTGCTCTCAGATGTTATGAATGAATAATTAAAAAATACAACCATGTTTACCGTCTGCGCGTGCTCCATATTCATTTGCCCGTTGAACCACAAGATCGTTATCTACCAATCACAAAGCGAATAAACCTGAAAAAGGTCGAGATTTTCTTATATATATATATATATATATATATATATATATATATATATATATATATATAGAGAGAGAGAGAGAGAGAGATTAAAATTAGCACCCGTATGAAACGCACCCTGAAAAATGCTGTTTTAAATTTAGATTAATTTTACTTCATCTGGAGACACTAGAGAACTCCATCACGAATTCCTCCTATGCTCTGGCAAACGGAATCCAAACTTTTCGTATACTTTCGAAAACTTCTCCACAATAAATCGGAAATTGACATATTCAATCTATATTCGACCAAAATCCGATACGACCTCGCTCCGCGGTGTTTAGTGTGTTCATCACATGACTCTCGTCGCTGAAAGACGTTAGGAATGCAATTAAGGGTCTGTCCTAGGGCCACCGCACGTCATCTGCCCGTTATTGGAGACCTCTGCTTCCCGCCGAGTTACTGTTTCATTTTAATATCTCCACGAGCTGTATTCCGTCATCTTCGGTCTTAGCGATCATCTAAGGGTCGGCCTTAGTTTTCGATTTCTTGAAGCCTGATCGGTCATCAAGGATGATCTAATATTAGAAAATGTCGACCCGCAGTCAGTGGCCTTGTACGGACTCAATTCTTCTCCTTATTAAAGTGTCTATGATTCACTTCGATGAATAATAAGAGTAGTATTTGTTGTCATCTGGACTAAAATCTCTCGATATAAAATGTGTTGATACCTGGGATAATAAATCTTTCAGATAGACACGTGGGAAAGTTTCTTTACATGAGTAAAATAGTTATCGCTCAGTCATTTTTTTTCCGATCCTTGGTGTGTGCTATAATCTCTCTACACTCATTGTTATATGTATCCGACATCATATCGTCCATTCAGTAGTCCTTCAATTCGTAGTGCATCAAATTGACAATATGTAGACTTGTTATGGATTTGAACCAAACAGGTGGATTGGAATCTAGAGGTTTTACATTCCAAACCATCTGTTCCAACATGAAATGTCATTTCACTTCTCATTCAAGTCATTCATTTAACTTTTCCACTTGTTTATCTGAAATATATTTTCGTCCTGATGTCACCAACATATATTGCTAATGAGTTGTCTTTAGCTTGTGGGGATTTGGCAGAAGAGCTATGAAGAAAATTAACACATCGGTTTGGAGCTGTAACCTTCTTAACGATTGTCTCGACAAGGTATCTCGTCATAAAATTACTGACCTCATCTTAATACACTAGATTGCTCTTCATTGGAAGAAAACTGACCAGATCTTGATGCTCAAGGTATATACTCTGTAACAAAAAATCGACGCACCAAGAAGTTGTCCGATTGCGATGAAAATTGGTGGATAGGACGAACATGCATAGAAAAACAAGCGATTAAAATTTCAGAACACTTGAATGATTTATTTCAGAGTATGACCGTTACAAAGAAAGTCAATAAGGCGTTGGTCCACCTCTGGCCTGGATGCGTCTCCCGGCGATGTATAGATTGAAAACGTTCCCGGGTTGTCTCCAACTGTCGAGCTAAATGGTCAACATTCCGGGATGGTTGCAATCGCCTACCCATAACGTCCCAAATGTTCTCTATGGGAGAGAGATCAGACCTAGTTGGCCAAGAAAAATGTTGGGAAAGCTTGAAGACAATTCATAGCAACACGTGCCGTGTTCATTTTCTTGTTGAAAAGTAAGTCCGGGGTGTCGCGAAAGGAACGGTAACACAAAAGGTTGTAGAATGTCGTCTAAGTACAGCTGTGCTGTAAGTGTGCCAGAAATGACCAAAAAGGTCCGGCTATCAAAGGAGATGGCACCCCAGACCATAAATCCCTGTTGTGGGCATGTGTAGCGTACGATAGTAAGGGCAGGATCCCCACCCTGCCCTGAACGTCTCAATACCGGTCTGCGGTTGTCGTCAAGACACAGTTCGAAACGTGACTCGTCACTAAATACTATACGTTAACAGTCAGCTCCGTTCCAAGTGGATCGAGCCCGACACTTCTGTAATTCTGCACCTTCTTTGGTGCGTCGATTTTTGTTGTTGTTATAGAGTGTATTTTCAATGAAATCTGAGCACATTCTTTTTCACCAAACAGAACACAAGGCATCAAAATAACGATCCACCAACGTGTTAGGAGACTCTCCGTGTTGGAGCTCCGGTTTGCTCTGAATAGGGTAACTTCATTGACAATCTATATACATAATTCTCTTACGTGGCACGCAAAAAAGACGTTATTTGTTATCGCGTTTTGGCAACACTGTACGATTTTTTCTTTACCATGAAGCCTCGCACCTCAATTGAATTTATAACGTTATCGAATGAAATTTTACTGTACAAAAAAATTATTTGTCAATTTGTTTCAGCTTACAAACGACATGCTGAGTATTCGATTACCAAAGCAGCGCAAATATTTCAAGTCAAAATTTGCTCAAAGTTTTCATTTGAATTCCAAATCAGTCGAGTTCTGATTCCAGAGGTACTGTATAATTTTTCTGTAGTACAACAAATTTATATTTAAAAAATATTTGTTTCGAATATCATATTTTGTAAACAATATCTCCATTGATGCGAGCGAAGCGAGCAAGGTTCGCGCAGCGAACATATGAGGATTGCAAAGCACTCCTCCGGGGGTTAGCGGGCTAGCAGGGGGTGGGCCCTAGCAGGGGGCGGGCCCACTAGTTAATCTATATTTTCTTTTGATCAAGACTACAACCACCAACTTCTTTTGATCAAGACCACCACCTTTAACAAACAAGGTAAATAACAATTATACGGAAGAAACTTTCATAAATCTTCCGTGTCTGTGCAAAAAGGACTAGTCTGAATTGTGATGGTCCAAAGTATTCGAATGCATCATTAATTTAAGGACTAATACAGTATTCGTAAATTCATAAAACTAAATACAAGACTAAATTACTATTACTTGCATTATGGCATGCTTCGGTACAATTTAAGTCTACGTTAATAGAGGTGGCAACTGCCTAGGCAATTTTTTTGGCGTACATCTAGTAGCGAGTTACGGTTGGTTAAGGCAACCCATCTGCATTCATGGTTATTGTCATTCTCATGGCAACTTCGGAAAACGGAAACTTTCGATTTTCATTTTGATTATTCAAGAAAGTTCTTTCAAAATCTGTTAAAGTCGGTTGATTTCATTGGTTCGTTTGAAATTGTTTCTTTCATTCCATTGGTTATTTTACTTTTAAAATATCATTTGATTGCCTTGGTCTTTTTCATTTTTTTTCTTTGATTTCATTGGATCATTTAATGACTTTTCGGCAGTTGCGTTATTTTCTCTTATTATAATTTTTTTCACGATAGCGTTATACCATTTATTGTTTTTTAGCCATTTGTGGAATTTTCTTTTTCAATACTTTTTTCCCGGAACGGTTCTGACGTATTAGGTTGTGTTTTATTTGTTTTTCAACATGCCCACTGTATTTAGTGTAATTGATAAGTGCCAGGGTATTCTTAGCTGGTTCACAGATGTGTTTTAAAATGTGTTTAAACTTATTACTTTTTGTAAAAATTTAAAAATATATAATTTTTAAAAGTTTTTAAATATGTTTTTAACTATGTTAAATATATTTTTAAACCGTTGTAAAAATTAAAAAAATTTTGAAATAAAAAGATTTTTTAAATAATTCCTTCCTTGGCGACTTTAGAAGTGTGCCAAAAAATATCGCCAAGCCCTTTGCCACCCCTATAAACGTAGATTGTAGCTGTACCGAACTCTGTTCCTCGGAAAAAATAGAGTGAAAACATTGTTAAAGCATTTTTACTAACCCTTAACCAGTTAAGTTTTTATGAGACACATATTCCTACTCATTCGTATAGAAATGTTCCATCGTGACTGATTGTTATACGTATCAAATAATTCATTTATCTGCAAATGATGACAGCTACTACAAAAATGTGTGTAATTACAGCCTGCCGAATCCCATCTTGCTTCTTGTTTCGCAGAATGGCCCTATCTCAATGATTTCTAATTTTTCTTTTCATGAGCATCAATTACATTCGGCTACGAGAATACCGGAAACTTTCCAACGCAACGGTCAGATTAAATGATAAAAAGCAATTTCAGAACATAATTGAATCGACAAGGATACAGGTAAGTGAAACCGTCACGATCCTTTTAACTGCAACCGCGACCTTTTATTAATTTCCAATCATCTCGAGAACGTCCATTCATTCGTGTTATTAAAATACAGATGAACCAGATCTCTTTGTTCTAGCAGCGCATATTAAAGAATCGATTTATGATTGCATCGTAATCGCTGCTCGCTCGAGTACTACAATACGTTCGCTCATTCGATGAAAGGAACCGCTATTTGAAAAAATAATACAATAAAAGAAAAATGAATCCTTTTAAAAATTAAAAGTAGATGATCACGAACATTCAATTTGGAACGGGAGACAATATTTAGATCGTTTTAAAATGGGTTACTGGATGAATTTAATTAGTTAATTTAAGAGAAATTATGTGTTCATTTCATTTTAAAGACATCATTACGCATGAGTGAAAAAAGTCAGTCAAAAGCAAGGGATACCGATTTAAAATTCGCTCGGTTTTTATCACGGTTTCAGTCATGATTTAAACCAAGTGATATTTATTCTAAAAATTCATTGATTTAAAACAAATTTTTAAATTTAATTTACTTTCTAATTATAACAATCTCCATACTAAGTTTATGAAACCTGAAAATGTCAAATTACTATGAACAAGAGGCATTCTATTTTATTCAAATAAATAAAGACTATATCGAATAAGTAGTCTCATTATGAAAAAATAGACACTTAGTCACAATGAAGAGGTTTTCTACAGTATCAAATGCATTCCAATTTTGAACATAAATCTTTTATTTGCGAAGTTTTGCTTTGTGTAAGATGTAGGTTTATTTTCATTTAAATTTAGCTGGGAAATTTTATGCTTTATCTCTATGATTTTCTTTACACTGTTAGCATAAATATTCTGTATCAAAGGTATTGAAATTTGGAATGTATAAGTTAATTTACTCGGTCTAATGTTTGAATAGGTTTAAAAATAGTTTTTATGGAATATTATTTTTAATAATTACTAGCAAAATTACCCGACAGAAAAATTTCCCGGATGGTGTCTTGCGGAATTTATCGCCAAATTGTCTCCAACTGTCGGGCTAAAGTGCCAACATTCCGGGATAGTTGTAATCGCCCCATAACGTCCAAAATTTGCTCTATGGATTGGATTTTACGCTGTAGGCGGACACAGTTTCTCCTGTGCTACTTTCAGCTGTATAGTCAGCTTTATGGAGGAGATTCGGGGATAAGGGAGAGCTGAGAAATCCACAATACATACATGAAACATTTAAGTACGCAGAAAGAAGAAAGGCAAGTGAAAGGCAAAACATGTAAGCACAAAAATACGTAATGACAAAAGAAAAAGATAAAAAAATTTGAAAAATTGACACAGAACAAGATGAGAACAAAAACAAAACATGAACATCAACATAAACAATAAACAAAATCTAATAGAAAATCATAAAATCATTTTCAAACAAAAAAATGTTAAAACCAAAAGTCTGAAAGTTGAAATTACAGCCAAAATGACATATACTAGTTTCGAAAGAAAAGTAAAGTTATTTTGAGAACTTTCGACTTCTCAGCTCTGACAGATGTAATCAATGTTGGACCTGAGAAATTCCATCATTTTTAAGTATTTTGTGGTGCAGTGTCTCTTCTTGGCAGTAGGGATGCGACATCGACAGCAAAACATCGATGTTCAAAATTAAAACATCGATGTTGATAAAACATCGTTCCACATCGACAACCATCGATGTTTTTAAAATTCAGTGCATTTAAACTTTTTTCCCATTTCTTAAAACTGGTTTACCAACTAAGGATGCAACATCGACAACAAAACATCGATGTTGATAATGCATCGCCTCCAAACTATTAATGTTTTTAAAATTCAGTGAATTTAAACTTTTTCCCCGTTTCTTAAAATTGGTTTAGCACCTAGTGATGCTACATCGACAGCAAAACATCAATGTTTAAAATTGAAACATCGATGTTGATAATGCATCGCCCCCAAACTTTCGATGTTTTCAAAATTCAGTGCATTGAAACGTTTTATTCCATTTCTTATAACTGGTTTAGCAACTAGTGATGTGACATCAGCTCCAATACATCGATGTTTTTCATAAAACATCAATGTTTTGAAAACATCTACATCGATGTCATATCCCTACTTTTCAGACCCTTCACCTTTGGTTACTTTGGTCTAAAATATGTTCAATTAGCTGATTATAAACATTATGCTACTTGGTTATTTTTAAAATTTTTATAACGGTACTTTTTTCATTTAAAAATAAAACATCGATAGCGTAAAAACATCGACAAGTATAAACATCGATGTTACAAAAACATCGACCCCTATACATCGATGTTAAATACATCGATGTTTTTTAAAAAACATCGATGTTTTGAAAACATCGACATCGATGTCGCATCCCTACTTGGCAGTACTTTGGCACCAATGTGGGTTGTTTTTCAGAGAAGGTTTCAACAAATTCCACAAAATGGTGAGATCACAGTCAAATAGGTAGTGGATGGGATCATCTTCTCGGTCGCAGATACACAGCGCACTAGTTCTAAGGTGGAAACGTTCTAGATATGCCGTAAATGGTTCATGGCTCACAAAAAATTGTACCAACTTTGAGTTCTGGTATTTTAGGTCGGTCGAAATCTTCGGAAAGAAATGAAGAGTGTATCTCTCTTTGATAGAAATATCCCATTCTGCTTGCCATTGGTTCAAGACCAATGTATCAATAGAACTTGATAATTTGCACCTAGGCCACTTTAGACAGGTTGTTTGCTGAGATATCCCATTTGCTGCAGATTTCGCAAGTGAGTCTGCTTGTTCATTTCCTTCAATGCCAGCGTAGGCCCATGAGATGTTAATTTGGGGTATTTCAGACTTCCAGCAGTTTTCCCTTGACCTCATTGACGAACTGGTTGCGGGAGAAGAGATTACGATACTTGATGCACTGTCTGTCATTATGTTGGCTGCTATATATTCTCTCTGAAACACAACAGTAGACTGCTTTCTTAAAAGCAAGCACTTCAACTTGGTTTACAGATATGCTGGGAGAGGGTAGTCCTATAATTCATTGAAGACTTGAGTGGATTGGTGAGTTGAAGAAAAACATTTTTGTTCATAATAAGTGGAGAAAAAACAATGTCCATATAGATTAACGTTTTCTTGAAGTTTCATTATTTTTGATACAACAGCTTCCTTTTTGACGACTAGGTGCAGGGGCACAATAGCATCCAGTATCTGAAGAGATGCCATTGAAGTCATTATGTAAACTCGAGTGATCAAAAGAGCGCAGCTCCATTGGAGACTATTTCGATGGTTTATCATCGCTACAGTAGGATTCATACCCCATATACAGTCTGCAAAGCAAGATGCCCTCTCAACTACTGTAGTATACCAAGTAGTGATGCGACATCGACAGCAAAGCATCGATGTTTTGAAACATCGATGTTCAAAATTAAAACTTCGATGTTGATAATACATCGCCCCAAAAACATCGACGTTTTTAAACATCGGAGTATTTAAAATTCAGTGTATTTAACCTTCCTCCCCCCCCCCAACCCATTTCTTAAAACTGGTTTAGCAACTAGTGATGTTACATCGACAGCAAAACATCGATGTTTTGAAACTTCGATGTTCAAAATTAAAACATCGATGTTGATAATACATCGCCCCAAAACCATCGATGTTTTTAAAATTCAGTGTATTTAAACTTTTTTCCCCATTTCTTAAAACTGGTTTAGCAACTAGTGATGTTACATCGACAGCAAAACATCGATGTTCAAAATTAAAACATCGATGTTGATAATACATCGCCCCAAAACCATCGATGTTTTTAAAATTCAGTGTATTTAAACTTTTTTCCCCATTTCTTAAAACTGGTTTATCAACTAGTGATGCAACATCGGCTCCAATGCATCGATGTTTTTTTTAAAACATCAATGTTTTGAAAACATCGACATTGATGTCGCATTCCTACTTTTCAGACCCTTCACCCTTAGCCACTTTGGTCTAAAAGTATGTTCAATTTGCTGATTATAAAAATTATGCTACTTGGTTATTTTTAAAATTTTTATAACCATACTTTTTTCATTTAAAAATAAAACATCGACAAAGTAAAAACATCGATGTTACAAAAACATTGACTCCAATGCATCGATGTTAAAAACATCGACATTGATGTCGCATCCCTAGTACCAAGACTTTAGAATTTATGGACGAACACCCCAAGTTTTAGCTGTTAATATCATCATGTTCCTAGTTTTAAGAAGTGCGTTTGATCACAGGTACTAACCATGTGAAATCCATGTAAGTTGTTTATCAATAATGACTCCCAGATATTTCAATTGTTTTACAATCGGAACATTGGTGTTTTCAAATTTAAAGATAGGCTTTCTATTTAGTTTTGGCTTAGAGAAAACTATAGTCTTAGTTTATCCTGAGGAGATGTTGTGTTTTTCATCAGATATCCTGATGCTAAACTTGTTAAGAGTATATTGAGCTAAGGTTTAAAGTTCCCTGCTTGTAAAGCCGGTAATAATAATAATAAAATCGTCTCCAAATGACTGAGTTTGAATATGGGAACCCCAACCCATACTCAAGATCTTGTCGGCAGTTATATTCCATAAAATAGAGCTCAGGCAAGAACTTTGAGGCCTTTCTTTTTGTAGTCTCTTCATGACTTGAATATCTCCGTTCTTGAAGACTATTTCTCTGTCTTGACGATAGCTGCAGAGGATCTGGAGTATGTTACGTGGAAATTGTTTTTTAAAAAGCTCAAAAAAACTATAAAAAAAATAAGGGAGGGCCACCATACGTTATCTAATGCCCCTTCTGCATCAATGGAGATGACAGTGGTGTACGTTATAGTATGATATCATCTGTAATGGTACTGTATGGGTCTGATGATGCGTTGTAGAGGATGGCGGGATTAAAAAAAATTGGTGTGGCTAATTTAAGTGTCTTACTAAAACTTTGGTTAGTTTCCGTGCAAAACTTTTCCCACGTGGTTTGCTTAGTTTTCCTAATTTGTCTTTTATAAAGAGCTTTTTCTTTCTTATAAACTTTTTTCCATTTCTCTCTTTCCTCTCCAGTTTCTTTTTGACTACGTCTTCGAAGAGCTCTGATTTTTTTCTTCATCACTAGTACATCAAAGTTCCACCATAAATGCGCTCTATTGGAGAGATCAGAAGACATAGCTGGCCAAGGAAGTGTTGGTAAAACTTGAAAACAATACATAGCAACACGTGCCGTGTGCGGCCGGGCATTATCTTGTAGAAAAGTAAGTCCGGGATGTCATAAAACGAACGGTAACACAACCGGCCGTAGAATGTAGTCTACGTACCGCTGTGCTGTAAATGTGCCAGAAATAACTACCAAAGAGGCCCGGCTATCAAAGCAGATGGCACCTCAGACCATAACCACTTGTTGTGGGCATTAGTGGCTTGTGATAGTAAGGGCAGGATCCCCACGCTTCCCTGGATGTCTCCAGACGATACGTCGTTAGGACACAGTTAGAAACACGACTCGTCACTAAAGACTATACGTCCCCATTCAGCGCTGTTCCAAATATATCGTGCCCGGAACCACTGTAATTTTGTACCTTCTTGGTGCTTCGATTTTTTTTTAGTGTATATTAACTAGAATAAAACTCACCAATATTTTGATGAATGACGAAACTTCTCGTCCCTAGCAAAATTGGTAAAATCTTGTTAGACGAAATATCTCGTCAAAACCACTTAAGGGATTAAAACCTTCTCAAAAATAGATTTTTTGATTGTCCTGATTAGCTCTAAATTGAAGTTCGCACCTGTGGGACTTTGAGATTGGTGATGAAGAAAACAATTGCTAAGAGACATTTACTTAGAAAACGGGTTCTCACCAAGGACAACTAATAATCTTCTAAAGTGAAAAAATTCGTCCGTAAATTTGATTTACCATCGGAATCACATGACGCCTCATCACGCCATTGCCAAATGCCGGACACAAATGAAGCCTTATTTCAGCGCCACACAAGAAAGAAATATGTATGGGAATTTAAATAAACAAATAAACTTTAACTTTCAAAAGTGCGAGCTGACAGCACGCTCCATATTTGCTCACTCCTAACATTAGTGGTTAAATTATTTAAATTGAAATTTACTTTAGCTGAACTAAACCAGCATCAAAAGTGAAATGAAAAATATACGACCTCGCAATTTATTCCGAAACTATTTGACTAATAAATTCAAAATCAAGAGTTTGCATTTTTCATTCTTAACCTGTCGAACGAGACTACTTACGCGCTGCTCTCACAGAATTCGATTCTCCTAATTACGAAAACAGAAATCAGGGAACAGGGAAATAAAACTTCCGTTATATATGAAGAGGGAGCATTTTTGATCCGTTGTCCTGATTAACCTCTAACGAAGGAGAACCGAAAGGCAATCGCCGCAATTAAGTTTGGGGATTAGTCACTGGCAGTCTGCCATTTTTCTTAATGAGTCCTACTCTTTCGTTTCCTACAGCACACCCGGAATGTAGCTAGTTGTATTGTTTAGGGGAAATGTCGCATGTCTTGATTAAATGACATGTCACCGGATGTTCGGATAATTGGATTAACTCTTTCTGAAGATCTAAAATGTGTTTCTTGTAAGTTAAGTTCTAAAACTTTTTTTTTCTATATAGAGCCGATCGATGATATCTACACAGGTAGAGTTGCCAGGAGATAACTATAAGAATCGGGAACATTTGGTAAAATTATTTTGAAAAAAAAAAGAGGGCACATAAAGTGAAAATCAAGATAAGTTTTTTAATTACTTCCGAATGAGTGTTTGATCATTTGAGAAGCTGCCGGGAAAAATTACTGATTAGATTATGGTTCAAAATACATAGATGAGACTCTACCTCCTATAACGATTCTGTATCCAAATGTACCGCCTGTTTAGAATTCCGATTAATAAACTGCAACCAATATTATATTCTTTTAACTTTATCACATAAACAAACACGAAACATTATAATTTAACAATGGCCAGAACTAATACAAACACTACTGACAAACAACACAATAAATATTACACCAACGCATACTTATAACTCACCGAATTCTGCGCAGCAATCATAGTTGAGTTACCGACTTCTATTTAATATTAAAAGGTGGCAAGGTCAGCAACGCGATTTATTTCAAAAACTAAAAAAGGCTTTAAATCTCTCTCGTTCATCTTACTATTCATTCTGATATAGTAAGAACAATATTTCTTACTATTCCTTCTGATATTATAAGAACAATATTTCTTATCCTTATTGTTGTAAAAAAGTGTACAGTCCAAAAAAAAAAAAGGACAAATAAAGAACCAGCCAAAAAAAAAAAGGGAGTGAAAAAATATCCAAGTAGAAGAAGAGGACATGTTCTCTTTAAAACAGATATTCTGGCAAACTTATGCACAGGGAGTCCATCTTTGGAGTTGTTATCAAAGAAGGTAAAAAAACTCCTCCAACTTAAGATGGGAATTTTATTCGTTAAAGGTAAGGTAATTTTAAATAACGTCGTACTAGAGCAACGGAACTGGCTATCGACGACAGTCCGGGATCAATACCCTAAGGGAAAGACCCGAGTGCAACACCACTGTCAGATGACGAGGCAACATCTGAGCTGGCACCCCACTCTCCAAACTTCCACACCAACCCGACGTGAGGACTTTCGGCCACGACATATTTAAGGTGGTGCATTAACCGCCTCTACACCATACGCTTTACAAACAATCATGCACTGACCAGGATTCGAACCAAGAATCTTCCGATCTTGAGTCTAACACCTTAACTACCAGACAGGTCGGTAGGCATCATCACTCTTGGAATTCGTTATTTGGAATTTTTATTGGCTGAGTGCTAAAATCGCATCGTAAGAACTAACCAAATGTCACCACGCAAGGAATATCTGTACATACAGGAAACACAGACACACAGACAAAACATTTACCATCCCCTACTTAAAGCCAAACAGAAAAACCATATCACAGTCAGCCCGAACACCCATAGATGTTATTGACGTCGATGTTACTCACGAAAGACCTTTCACAGGTGAAAAGGAAGCATACTTTGTTCCCATTGAGGCTCTTCCCAGGGAGTCCCTGTAAACATCTGTCCCTTCTCCAATCAGCGCGAAGATGACGATGAACTGTCCTCAGCCAGAAACCTCCATCCATATGTGTATATGAGAATCTGTGTACCAAGAGAGCAGGAAACCATTTACAGAACATTCAATAAAAACGGAGAGTCTCTTTCTCTCCATAGAGGATAACGCTAATGGACCTTTTCCCGATTCAGCATTTATGGACATACCCGGACTCTGTATCTTCAGCTAAAGAAAATAAAGATGGAAGTACATTGGTAAGTAATACGAAACAAACCAGATTCTTCTTGCTGAACATGTGTGGATAACAGGATAATTATTGGCAGTGGGGGAAATGGTTCTGGTGTCTAGGGATTTTGTCTCAAACTGGAGGGAAAAAAATGATCTACCCATTTTCATAATGGTTTCGTATTGAACTATACAAAACTGCTTTCGAGTGTTTTTCCTGAGTTTGCTCTTTACTAAAAGCAAAAGTACTCTAGAGTGGGGGAATTAGTTGGGAACACAACTATTTTACCCCAAGTAGTAGCAATTGTTTTTCCTCTGGGTTCTTCCTTAGGCGCGTACGGGAAACACAACACCGAGTGGTTTTTCCTACATTCTATTTCTTCTTTCCGTTTTTTGCTTCTTTTTTTCCCTTCCTTCGTTGTTGACTTCTGTTTAGGGACAGCAAATGGCTTCGTGGTCGAAATTAGCCTCAAGCGAAAGCTAACATCGGTATGTAGGTATTTTAATTAACGTCCTACTGGAGCAACACAACGGGCTATTCACGACGGTCCGGGTTTCGGTAAGTTGGTAATTTTTATTTAAAGTGTCGTACTAGACAACACAAAGGGCTATTGACGACGCTCCGGGATTTATCCCCTAAGGGAAAGATATAAGGAAAATACCACGTCATTTTGAACCACGGTCAGATGACGAAGCAACACCTGAGCTGGCACTCCACTCTCCAAACTTCCACATCAACCCAACGTGAGGGCTTTCGTCCACGACAGATTTAAGCCGTCTCTAGACCATACGCTTACAAATTCCCGTATTAGATCCAGGAATCTTTCGATCAAGAGGCTAACTCCTTAACCACCAGACCTGTTGGTCGTCACTACGTTCCGGGATCAGTCCCCAAGGGAAAGTTATAAGGACATCACCACGTAAATTTTGAACCACAGTCAGATGACGAGACGATACCTGAGTTGGCACCCCACTCTCCAAACTTCTACACAACGCCAACATGAAACTAAAATCGTAGACCTGTCTTTTTGAAACACTGGAAGTGAAATTGAATATAGTGTTGGTTGTAAAACTATGGATCGCAGCTGAAAGTGTTTTTAATTATCACAAACACGTCGAAAGACTCGTTGAAAAATTTTGCAGTGTCGGTATACATTCGTTGAGGAGCCAAGCAGAAATACATGGAATGTAGTCTAGGCGAAAGAGTGGTTCCTCAGCTTTCAATAGACACTGAATCTGAATTTTTCTTTTAACGCACTCAAATAAATAATTTGCACTAGAGACGTATTCACGAAAACCCTACGGCTATGTTTCGACACTGCCTAGACAATTTTTTTCTCCTATCTCCCAATGAATTTTCTTTTGCGAAAAGTAAACGAAATGTCAATTCGTTTCTTTAGAATCGGGGGGACACAAGCCACTTGATTCAAGCATTTGTCATTAACTACGCTGGAGAAAAAATATTTCGGTGCCTTGAAAGAGAAATTTCAAAAATTATGCTAACTGTATTTAGTTTCATGTTAAAAAGTTTGTGCTTGCGTTTTGTGTTTACCTTGTATCTTAATGTAGTTTTAATTAAAAATGTGTGTATATAATTTATTGTGTAAAATTCTTGTTGGTTCGTATAAAAGATGGAAGACTATTTCTATGTTGCATTATTTGTACCTTTTTAATGTTAAATGGTTTGTTTCGCAAACCAAATGGGAGTTGCCAGTCACAGTTCTTCAATGTCTTCAGTATGGACTAAACAAAGGTAACATATTACCATTTTTTTTAAATAACTGATCAATTCGACATCGATTTTTTAAGAAAATCACTATTTTCAACGTGTTTCTAACAGGTATAAAAAGTTGCTTAAAGGTATGCAAAGTAGGCAAGATTGAAATTTTGTCCCTAGAATAAAGAATTTTTAATAGTTCAAAAGTCCTAATTCTCAATTTTCTAACACAAGCTAAACAACCCGGCGTTGCTTGGGTTTCAAATAAGACACGCGACAACTAAAATATGATCGCGGCATTTCCCTGTGTTAATTTTAAATACACAAACTCTGTAGAACGTGTTTCCTTATACATTTCCATTTATTGCAGGAAAAAAAACTTTTGATTTTAAAATTGGGGCTTCGAGAGGCACTCTTAGATTGGTCTGTAGACAGGAAAGAAATATAGCCTGTGTTTTCAGTAGTGTTCTAAAGTATAAGTGTACCAAATGTAATGTGGATTGGTCGAACAGTGTAGATTTGTATAGAGAATATACACACATCCTTTTTCATATGTAGAGATTACTAATTAAAACTCTTTCAATATCGGCCAAGTTTGTTTTAAAATTACTTTCCTCTAACTATCATGCAGCTTTAAATCGATCTTTGTGGGGCTGTTTCGGAATCATCATAATCATCGGAATAGGAATCATAATCAAATAAAAAATAGATATTTATTAAAATTACAACACACGCACGCAACATGAAAAACAGAACGAAATGAAACAGAAGTAGTTGGGAAAAGAATTGTTCCAACAATATTAATTCGTGATTCTTTTCTTATCTCGGGTGGTCTCGCATTGCCACTGCTTAAAATTAAAAAGAGAAATAATTTAAAAATGCGAAATTAATTCCAAGCGAAAAAAATGGGAAAAGAATATTAATGCACGTGATCAACTTTTCTACGTCACGCACTTTTTCAATTCGGATATTTTTTGTTTTAAATGGAAATCACGAACCTGTTTCGAATGAGAATGTGTTACTCATACCAATAGTGTGAAGCTTTTAATGAACCAAATAACTTTATTTGAAACATGGAAAAGGAGAAATTTCATTCTTAACTAGTTTAATCGCTTTGTATAGAAAACCTATGCCGAAATTTAAAATACCTTGAGTAAATTTGATCAGCTACCAGTATTGGTTCAAAAGGCTTTGTGCTGTTTGTTTAACTTCTTTTCATCAAAAGAAATTCTATGTCCACGTGTATTAAACGTATTAGGAGTAATCTTACACTCACATCTTAATTGGAAGTCTCACATAAAACACATAAAAGACCAAATTTCAGAAAACTCCCGCAGTTATGTATTCACTTACTTCTAGAAGTTCAACATTTTATCAATAGGCAACAAGAAACTAATTTAATTATACTTCGTTCGGCCGATCATAACATGTTTTTGCCCAATTTGGCTCGGGGGGGGGGGGGGCTGCTCGTGAGACAAAAATTAAAAATTCGAACTTAATCCGAAATCTTTTCCTCCAACACATAACAAAAGTCAGATGGTTCTATCGAAATAGCGATGTCAAAAAGCCCTCAAAATTCCCTCAATTAAAAACTTCATAAACAAAACCTATCGCAAATTTTTCATTCTGAAAGAAATACGAACCTTGTAAAAGAAATTGAAATTTATGCTCCAACGCTCCCCAAAATAAAACAAGATCTTATATAACCGTCGTGTATAAAGGGAGCTGGTGCACGTTATATCTGTCGTGGACTCAAATGTCCTCACGTTGGCGTGGCATAGAAATTTGGAGAGTGGGGTGCCAGCTTAGGTGTTACCTCGTCATCTGACCGTGATTCTAAACATACATGGTGTTGTTGGTATTTTTCCCTTTGGGTTTAATCCCAGATCAGCGCTAACAGCCCATTGTGTTCCTCCTCCAGTGAGACGTTAATAAAAATAACTACTCTATATGGACCAAAGTATTTGGACATTGCGGGAATTTGGTATAGGTTCCATCTTAGTTTGGGGTTGTTTTCCTGGTTAGGACTCGGCCCATTGCTTTATGTACCAGGTACCATGAACGCTGACCTGTAACTAGACGTTCTGGATGATTCGGCCTTGCTTACACTATGGCAATACTACGGCGATGATGGTTGTTTCTTCAAACAGCAAACACCTAAGCTGGCACTCCACTCTCCAAACATGGAAATTTGGAGAATGGGGTGCCAGCTTAGGTGTTGCCTTGTCATCTGACCGTGGTTCAAAATGACGTGGTGTTGTCCTCGGATCTTTCCCTTAGGGGATTGATTCCGGACCGTCGTCAATAGCCCGTTGTGTTTCTCCAGTTTGACTTTAATTAAATATCAACAGTGCAAAATTGAATGTTTTTAAACAGTGGAACAGTTTAATTGAACAGTGCAAAATAAATGTAACCTCCAATGTTATCCCGTAGGTGTTGTGTGAAAGTTAGGAGAGAATTCGGTGCCAGCTCGGGTAATCGACCTGGTCATCTGACTGAGGTTCAGAAATACAAGATCCTCTGATTTTTCTCTACGCGATAGATCCCGAATAACATCGCCAATAGCCCGTCGTGTTGCACCAGTGGAATGTAAATCTAACTACCAAGTCACCATTTCTTGCTCTTTCCTAAGGAAAGTGCGATATTCCGAAGGGTTACTGTATTACCTATAGCTAGAATCAGATCTTCTCAGACTAAAGCATACCCGTACCAGAATGTATGAATCCACAGTGCCATCTCGATAAATAACTTTCCGCCAACGGGACTAAACGCACCAATTCAACAAATTTGAATAAATTTCTTTAAGAATGTCCAATAGAAAATGGAGATGAGGTCCGAGTAAATTTTCTTCTCCTTAAGCATACATAGCATTCTCGTAGATAACAAAACCTAACATACCGTGTAGAACCATGCTAAAAGCAATACCTTTATTAACAGATATCACTTTATGCACTACAGTAGAACCTCTTTATAAAGGACCCTATTTCAACGGATGTCGCTTATAACGAACAGTTTAAAAAATTGTAATAGTAATAATAAAGTATGCTTATTTTTATCAACATGAACTAGGACCGTCTCTTGTTCTAAAGATTAATGCAGTGTGTATGTACGCATCGTTTTCAATACAGCCTATGTTGAAGGCTGTTTAATTATTTGATATACACTACCCTACAATAATGGACCGAACAGAAAGATGTGACGGTATAAAGGAAATAACACATGCTTTAGTAGGGGTATGGTCCCCCACGTGCTGCAATGACACTACCAACTCTTCTAGGCACACTTTCAACAAGATTTTGATACGCAGTTATGGGTATTTGTGTTTCTTCCTGCTGCAAAAATGTCGCCAGCTCAGCTGTAGATTTCGGAAGTGGTTCTCTGGTCCGCAAGCGTCGCTCTAGCTCGTCCCACAAATGTTCTATGGGGTTTAGGTCGGAACTCTGGGTAAGGCCAGGTAGGACGTTTTACATCCATATATTTATACCACTGCTCGACAGAGGCTGCAACATGACATGGAGCGTTGTTGTCCTGGAAGGAACATTCGTTCATTCCATAAAATTGCCACGGCGTAGGAAAAACCTGATTGTCCAAAATGTAGGCGTCGGCGTTCAATTGACCAGGAACAATATGCAAAGGTCTCAGGCCATACCACGAAAAACACCCCCAAATACGTAGTCGGATTTTATGCAACTCCGCTGGCGTCCGTTCCATTATTGTAGGATAGTGTATAATAAACACTTTTTATAGCTAACTACTGTAATTTCATTGATTTACACCCTGTTGCATTACACAGGAAAAGTGGACAACATTAAAGTGAACGACCTTAAGCCCCTACTAGTCCGTTTTAATGAGATTCTACAGTATGCACAAAAAGTAGGGATTGGAAAAAAAAGAATAATATGCTCTATTTCACATGTTCTTCAAAAAGACCGAGAACATCCTGTTCCCACTTCCACAAAATTCCACAAAAACTTGTTCTCCGCTCTTTTTTGTGAAGACGTAATTTTTTCTACTTCGATTTTTATATTACCGGATCACAAGGGAATTTTGCAAATAAAGTAGTTTCTCTTTTCTCAGATTTTCTTTGCTGTAACTTGTACTATACGCCATTTGTTAAATTATGCTAAGCTGTTCATACTGCTGTTCATACTGCAGTTCTTGGCTGTTTCCTGTTTTTGATTTATTTACCCGTTCTCTGTCTATAAAATACTCACTGCTCTGAGACTACTTCCAGTTCGGTTATATTGTTTGCAGCTCTCATACTGCTCTCATTCTCCGAGCTGTTCTTTATTATCTGTTCCCGTAGCTGTTCTCGCTTTCATCACACTGGACTGCTCCCGAAACTGTTCTGGATCTGTTCTGTTCTCGGCTGAACCTAAGCTAAGACTTTTGAAGGATTCGTGAGAAAACTAGTGTAATAATTGTGGAATTTTAGAATTTTTCGGCAATGAAAGGTCAATTAATTTTTAGTTTTGAGCAAATTAATACTTTTTAAATATTACTGATTAAGGTCCTGTGCACATATCCGGTTTTCAACATACGGCGTGGCTGCCGCAACGCAAGTGCGGTCTGAGATACATTAGATCCAATGGAATAACGCACACATGCCTCCGGCGCCTCTGCGTTGACTCACGTCCAACTTGCGTGCAATTGGTACCGCAGTTCCCCACGGCGCCGCACATGCTTCTCCGGTCTCAAGTACCTTGTTTTATAAACAAATGGAATATAAATAATAATTAATAAATGGTTGTCTCCAGTAACGTCTATTTTGTTTCAAAGTATACTTTTTTTACACCAAGTAAGCGAAATAAACACGTTTTCTTCGATAGAATATGTATCGCAAATGGCGCAAAATGAGTACTTGCGTCATTTCACGTTTATGTGTGCATAGTTGGGCTTCGATGCAGCAGCGGCGCTGCACGTTAAAAAACCGGGCCTAAGATTTTGTTTATTTTCTCTCTGGTGGTGTAGCCTCTACTCGTTTATTCGCTTTCTCCAACGCTTTTAACTTTGTAAAATTAGGTTTTATACTAAAGAACTGGAAAACAACACTTGAAATGTGTCGACATATTTCACTGTGAAAGATGAAGATTCTGATTGTGTGTCTCGGTATCTCTATAAGTCTCATTTAAGTCATGTATTACGATTCTAAGGAAATCTTGGAACGACATGTCAGCATAAAACTAATGTGTTGAAAATCGAAAGATATTTGTCTACTCGTATTTTGCATGTTTGAAACTTGCTTGGATAGATTATTTAATAATTAACCTGTTATTTCACAAATAAACTAATTTTTTCTTTCCAAGTGTATAAGTCTTAAGTGCTTATAATCTTATAAAGGGCAACTCCCTATTGCTTAAAGCTATATTTAGAAGTCTTCCAAGTGATTATCGGGTCCCGGATTCTGTTGGCTTTAAAACGACATTCGAATCCCCTGTTTGTTTTGTCCTAGGCACCGCGTATTTGTTTGGGAAACGATATTTGAGTTGGTTCATATTCGGGACATTATTATCTGCCACTGGGTCGCAGAGAGAATTTAAACATTTCAATTAACAAGAATTCTTTCAGATTGACGGATATATTCCGATTTTTTGTTTACTTAATTACTGATAGTTTGGCGAAGCGTCGCCAGACTTGCCCCTTACACAATAACAAATATTAATTAATCGATTAACCATTCGAGGACACCAAATTATTTTATCTTTGGGTTTCTTTCTGTCAAAACAAGAGAAAAACCTGTACAGTTTCAGTCTACGTTTACCGTGATGGCAACGGCCTTGGCGCACTTCTAATGCCGCCAAGGAAATAATTATTTTAAAAATCTTTCTTTTTAGAACGGAAGGTAACAAGCTTCAGAAACAAATTTGAAAACGTTTTAAAAAATATATTGCATTCGTAAATAATATAAATATACGTAAATAAGTTGTATAAAAATATATAAAATACCACATGAGACAACAGCACTGTACCGTAACATAAATTAAAATGAAAGAAAATTTCACAACTGGCGAAAAACCATTAAGAGAACCATTGAAATCAAAGATAAAAATTAAACAGGACCAATGAAATCATAGGACAGTTTAAAATTAAGATAACCAATGCAATCAAAGAAACAATTTCAAACGAACCAATGAAATCTAACGACAGTACAACAGGTTTTGAAAAAACTTTCTAAAATATTCTAAATGAAAATTTAAACTTTCCGCTGTCCGAAGTTGCCTTAAAAAACGAAATAACCGTAATGCAGATGGGTTGCCTTAACCTGCAATGACCCGCTACTAAGGTACGCCAAAAAAGCACCTGCCACCGTGATAAACGTAGACTGAAGATGTACCAAAAAGCCCACCAGTTAAAAAGCTAGCAGAAGTCATTTGTATCTTGTTTATATGTGCATGCCTACTAAGTATTGACAAAGATGACATGTCAACAAATAAATTTCAGGCCGTCTGTCTAAAACTCCTTGTGTCTAGAAGAAGGATCAGGGCTTTCACATTTTGAGTAGAGAGATTTGGAGAACAGTGGGTGAGCAGGTTAAAGAACAGTTCTTTAAAAAATAACACGAACATCAAAGAACAGTTCTCCGAAAAGAACAGTATTATCGTTCTCTACCAAAAGTCATCTTTTCATCTCACGACAATCTTTCCTTTATTGAACACAAAACCTGAGTTTCCTACCCATAACATTTCAGAAATAAAATAAGGCGATACATTATTTATACCATAAGATGGGGGTAATAAACAGCCATATAGTTCATCCCAGTGGATTTAATGAACAACTATTCAAGACGAAAGTAACGGAGCCTATCCACCTGGAGTCTTAAGGACATAATATACTCTATACAAAAAATTCGAAGCACAAAGAATGTGCAGAATTACAGTGGTGCCAGGCTCGATCCACTTGGAACGACACTGACTGGGGACTTATAGTCTTTAGTGACAAGTCCCGTATCCAACTGTATCCTGACGACGTATCGTCTGGAGACGTCCAGGGCAGCGTGGTTATCCTGCCCTTACTATCGTACGCCACCCATGCCCACAACAGGTCGTTAGGGTCTGGGGTGCCATCTCCTTTGATAGCCGGACCCCTTTGGTAGTCATTTCTGGCACACTTACAGCACAGCGGTACGTAGACGACATTCTACAACCGGTTGTGTTACCATTCCTTTTGCGACACCCCCGGACTTACTTTTCAACAAGATAATTCCCGGCCGCACACGACACGTGTTGCTATGAATTGTCTTCAAGCTTTCCCAACACTTCCTTGGCCAGCTAGGTTTCCTGGTCTCTCTCCCATAGACCACATATGGGACTTTATGGGAAGGCGATTGCAACCATCCCGTAATGTTGAACCTAGAGCCCTACAGTTGGAGACAATTAGGCAAGAAATTCCGCAAGGCACCATCCGGGAACTTTTTCAGGCTATGCCACACCTAGTGACATCTTGCATCCAGGCCAGAGGTGGACCAACGCCTTATTGACTCCATCCCTTTGTAAAGGTCAAACTCTGAAATAAATTATTCAATTGTTCTGAAATTGATTAATCGTTTGTTTTTCTATGCACGTGTTCTTCACATCCGCCAATTTTTATCACAATCGAACAACTCCTTCTTGATGCGTAGAGTTTTTGTTATAAAGTGTATTATTTATACCATAAGATGGGGCTAATAAGCAGCCATATAGTTCATCTCACTGGATTTAATAAACAATCTTACAAGACGAAAGTAACGTAGCCTATCCGTCTGGATTCTTACGGATATAATAAGTAACCAAGTTAATAAATATCCAAGACAGAAGCAAAGGTGTCTCGCCCTTTGAGAGAGACTTACAGTTCTTTTCTACAGTGATGCCTTTCTCTCTTCTGTGTCTGTAAAACTTTCCACGGCCGAATATAGTCCTTACGCCATGAAACCCATCTAATCCAATTCCCTCTGCGAGTTGTAGGTGGCTCAGATTTTATTCCTGTTAGTTACTCATAGTATATTTTTCTCTCCGAAGTCAGTTAAACTTTCATTGTGTCTGTCCATTTCTTGTCGTTGTGTCTTATGTTTGGTTCAGAATGGTCGAATACGGCCCTTGCACCATAAAACCTAACCAGCCGTTTCAAAAACAGAAAGGTTCAGACTTCGTGACGGGAGCATTGACAACAGACAGCACTTCCCTGTGTGAATATATTTCTTATTTGCGCTGTATAATTTCCCTTATAGTCTGCGCAGAAGCTTTCGAAACCCCGCATCAATATCGACACCAAAACGTTCCTGCACCTATCTCATCCCCCACCGGTTGGACGGAACACTTCCATAACTCATCCTCCAAGTCCAACTAATCACGACACTCGCGTCTTAATCGGTCTACCCAACAAACATTACACAACGAAACTCCATAAAACGACGTTATCGGAGACGCCGATTCGGGACAACGTCGAAGAAGAAACAAACAGGTATAAGCGCTACCCGACGCTAAAACAACCGAAGCGTCCATTCGTCGTCCTAATTAAAGGATTTTGTTTCTGATTTATGTCTGAAGATGGGAGCGTGCGGCTAATTGCAGGGCCACGCGTGGCGTGTTTTTAACGGTCCCGTCGTCTGGGAGGGGTGGTGGGAAACGCGATCTTTTTAAGTTTCGCAAGCTGTCTTCTGGGGGACCCTTTGGAGGGAAATGAGGCGACCGATTCCTCCTGAGGGAAATGAGAGCTAAGTGGTCTTTCAAAAACATCTGAGCGTGATTGCTCGATGAGTGTCTTCCCCTCGGGACGGATTGCTGACTGTGGCTGTGGGAGCGTGCCCGGTTGATGAGATAAGATTCGTCGGGAAGGAGTGCTCGTAACAACCTACGAGCCTATGCCAGAGAGAATTTTAAGTTTCATTAAATCTCGTCGGGTTGTTTGAATCCTCCTTGGTTGGCTTCACTGATGAAGGACTTGCCTGGTAAAGGCCTTTGAAGTTACATATAAAACGATTTAAGGTGTATGTATGTGGGACCACCAATGACTATACTTCAATAAATAATACAACAGATATTAATAAAAAAAGAAGTATTTAATTAAAGCTAAGTCATAAAAGTCTAAGTCTGTTGGTGGTTCAGATTTTATTCTTGTTAGTAACTCATAGCATATTTTTCTCTTCGGAGTCAGTTAAACTTCAACTGTGTTTGTAAATTTCTGATGAAGGACTTACCTGGTAAAGACCTTTGGAGTTAACATATAAAACGATTTAAGGTGTATGTATGTGGGACCACAATGATCATACTTCAATAAATAATACGACAGATATTAATAAAAAAGAAGTATTTAATGAAAGCTAAGTATTAACTATTTACAAATGGTTAAATTAACAAGGGTTTTAGGCCGTCTTATGCCCTAACAGTAAAGGTTAACAGCTTAGCAGCCGTCTGCTTCAATCTTCTTCCGTTGTTAATTCTTTCCAACTGCGCTTCGTTCTTCTGTTGCCAGGGAAAGTGCAATGCAATGCAAAAGCAATGCAATGTGTCGAAGGAGTGCTGCTTGGGTCTTTTAAAGCACACTTGGCTTTAAAACTATGCCAAGATCTTGCAAGTATTCGAGATAGTTTTCCAGTTTTACTAGGGTTTTCGCTAGGTACTTTCACCACGAACAGACGTGTTTCCAAAATTTTGAACTCGATTTCTGAAGAACTTCGTTTTTGCAACAGTATGCTTTGTTCAAAACGTGATAACTCCACAATGAATTCACCTATTAGAATTATTTTTGCATCACTATGATCTATATAATACAGTGGATGTTTTGAACCTAAATTAGAGTATTTAGTCAATAAATCAATTTTTAAATGTTGAAATTCCTGAAAAAAATTTAATTTTTTTACGCTTTTTTGATTAAAAAATTGTAAAAGAAAAACTACTTATTTTCGCAACTTGATGGCGATTCAAAACATGAAGAATAATATCTATATATATAATTCTCTTACGTGGCACGCAAAAAAGACGTTATTTGTAATCGCGTTTTGGCAACACTGTACGATGTTTGTTTATCGCGAAGTCTCGCGTATCGATTGAATTTATAGCGTTATCGGGTGAAATTTTATTGAAAAAAAAAAGGAAATTTTAATGAGCTGTTACAGTTAGTTTATAATAGAAATCAAATAAAGCGGACAGGGCCATTTAAAAAACGGTCCTTTTCAGGGCCAACAATTATAGTTCAACAAGACGCTTGCACTACAACTTTCGGCAACAAACTCAATGAAAAAGTGTGGGTCGTTTGAGTGCTGGGAAAATGTACACACAAACAACATGCTGGGTATTCAATTTCCAAAGCAACGCTCACATTTCGAGTCAAAATTTGCACATAGTTTTTATTTGAATTCTGATTTTAGAGATACTGTATATATTTTTTCTGTAATACAGCAAATTTAGATTTGAAAAGCATTTTTTTGGTAACATATTTTGTAAACAATCCCTTCTGCTAGGACACATGTCTTCATTGAGGCGAGCGAAGCGAGTATAGGTTCGCGCAGCGAAGCAATCCTCCGAGGGTTGGCGAGCGTTAGCGAGCAGGGGGCAGGCCCCCTAGTTATGAATATTCTCCAACAGGAATCGTCTTTCTTATTGCATTAGAATTTGAGATATCACGTTTCAAAAAACTTGTTATTTGCTAATTATATCTTAATTAGATATCTAATTATTTTACCTGATTTTCCCCCTTAAATTATTTAAGAATACTGTGGTAAAAAAATTGGATTTTTAAAGTCAAAATATATTTAAATAAAAATCTCTATTTTTCACCAATGCGTGGCAAATTTTAACTTGTTAGAAGTACTTCAGTCATCATTGCACTTCAAGGAGTAAATTGCAAACCACGTACATTTCAACTGTCAATCGTCTAAGTCGATTCGTAAACCCACGCAATTTACCATCCAGAGCTCGTATGATAGCGACTCCGTCCACGTGCTCGGTCTATTTCATTAAAAGTTCAATTCTTTCTTTTATTGTGATGAGTTTATTATTTCTTTTATTGGTTTCCCGCCCATGAAAATCGGGACAGTTTCGTTAGTGACCAGATACCCGGTCGAGACGACCTCCAGTAGGGTGGTTGTGTCCAGATCTCTCGTCTGCGGTTTTAACTGGTGAAATTTTGTCTTAAACAGAGGGCGATATTAATCTTATTTGTCCCAGGTTTCCAAAAAGTAAAAGATGACTGCTTTTAAAATCGCGTTTAGACATAATGTCGAATCTGAAACCACATCTTAATATATATAAATTACGCGTCACGTTGTTTGTCCGCTATGGACTCCTAAACTACTTAACCGATTTCAATCAAATTTGCGCACCGTGTGCAGTTTGATCTAACTTAAAAGATAAGATAGCCTTCATCTCAATTTATAGCCGCGATATTATTTTATTGCACATTATTGCGGTATCTGTTGACTGGATTGAGTAAGTATTCTAACAGATGGCGCTGTGTTGAAAGTACCAACGTTTCACATAAGCTACAATTTAATGGCATCACCACCACGTGTTGCTGAGTCAAAAGTATAAGTTAAATTTATTTCGTAGTAAACGCAATACAGTGATTAGCATAGCGCCGGCCACGTGTTATTTAGACTGAATTATAAACTGAATTCATATTATAGTAAAAGTAATACAGTGGAATTTTATAATTTAGAATAATAAACATTATTGTTAAAATTTGAAAACTATCTGCCCTACCTACCTCATTAATAAGTTTAAGTGTTACGTGTTATTTACTAACAACTTTGTAATGTACTCATTTGTTACAGACTTGAATACAAAAAATAAAAAATTTTTAATTTATTTCTTTTGTATTGATTTTTGCTCAATATCAACGGTAGTAGAAAATCAATCATGGAGGTCGCCATGTATTTTGACAAATGGCATCTGTGTAAAAAAGCATGGTGGTCCCCATGACTGGTGTTCTCCTACCGTTTCCCTTGAATAGTTTACTACTATGTAATATAATAAAAAACCGTAGCCACAGCAACACGTGGCCGGGTCTGCTAGTTCACTATAAGATTTTAGCTTGATGATTATATGAAAGGAATGCTCAAAATTAAAACCATAAATGCAAAATTTTGAAATTTTAAGAGTGAGAATAAATTATATTTATATTTTCCTGAATCACTTCGTAGCAACCTTATATTTACGATTATATTTCAATGCATACGATCAAATTTGCAAGATGGGTCTGTTTGAAGCTTCAGTTTCAAATATTAAAATAAAATTTTATGTAAACTCTAAAATTTTTATTACTACTATATTCATCTTTTGTTTCATAACATGTGTTTGCGATAGAACGCCGATAGAAAAACTACCACCACGATATCTTAGATACTTTAAAGGCATCACAAAAATAGCGATGTTGGAACCAGAGCGTATGAACATTGTTACAACCGTCTGGGCATTGTTACGACCGTCTGGGGATTGAACTCACACCTAATAATGTATTCAATTGCCATGTAATAGTAGCTGCTCTTCAAACTATCAATTTGCGGTATAGTGGTTAAGGTGTTAGCCTTTAGATCGGAAGGTTCCTGGTTCGAATCTGGGTCCGGGCATGGATGTTTGTAAGCGTATGGTGTAGAGGCGGCTGGTGCACCTTAAATCTGTTGTAGCCGAAAGTCCTCACGTTGGGTTGGCGTGGAAGTTTGGAGAGTGGGGTGCCAGCTCAGGTGTTGCTTCGTCATCTGACCGTGGTTCAAAATTACGAGGTGTTGTCCTCGGATCTTTCCCTTAAGGGACTGATCCCGGACCGTCGTCAATAGCCCGTTGTGTTGCTCTAGTACGACGTTAACTAAAAATTACCATTACCATTTATCAAACCATCAATTACTATCTTGAAGAGCCGATCAACCGGTATAGTGGTCAAGGTGTTAGCCTCTAAATCGGAAGGTTCCTGGTTCGAATCCGAGTCCGGGCATGGATGTTTGTAAGAGTATGGTGTAGAGGCGGCTGGTGCACCTTAAATCTGTCGTGGCCGAAAGTCCTCACGTTGGGTTGGCGTGGAAGTTTGGAGAGTGGGGTGCCAGCTCAGGTGTTGCTTCGTCATCTGACCGTGGTTCAAAATTACGAGGTGTTGTCCTCTGATCTATCCCTTAAGGGACTGATCCCGGACCGCCGCCGATAGTCCGTTGTGTTGCTCTAGTACGAAGTTAACTAAAATTACCATTGTCATTACCATCTTGAAGAATAGATTTACATCTATAAAATAATCGACATCGCCAAAGCTGTACAAAATGCACACTGCTCTGGGTCAAAAATGGACACCACGGCAACTTGGGTTTCAGATGATGTAAGCCATTTTATCTCCCGCGCTATTACAAGACCTTGCTAAGTAACATTCGTTCACTTTTGCTAAATATTCTAAAAAGTAAAATCCAGCACAAGTTGTTTTTTCATTCTAAATACCTATTTTTTCCCTTCTAAACGCTGAATCTTGACACTAATTCCTTTCACAGTTGCAAACAAGAATCGTAAATAGAACTTGCGCAGAAAAAAAGCAATTCCAAATTTTATTTGCTCACTGTCCAATGACATTCGAGTTGTCCCCCCCCCCTATTCCTTTTCCCTTTTTCTCAGGACGCGTACCACCGCTGAAAATTAAAAAGGAACTCCCTTTTTGTTGACTTTTGTGATTTCGAATGCTTTTTCATCATCCATTCTGAGACGGCCCCCCACTACGACAACCTAAGTAAATCCCCCGGAAAATTAACTTTTCATCCGGGGACTTTCTGAACTGAAGTGAACTAATTAGGATCCAGGATTCTGAAGGCTTTTTAATTAAAGGAGGAAAACGTTTAAGTTTTGCCGACGCAGAATGGCAACGGATCTTTTGTTGCTGCGTTATGCGCTAAAACTGATTGTGTCCTAGAGCTCTGATCTCTGCCTTCCGATTTTTTTTCTAGGCTTAATCTTAATCTTAAAGCCAAGATAAATCCTCGGAAGAGTAACTGATTTTTAATCCTTCTTTCTCCCTGAAATTTCTTCGAATTTCAATTTTAAATGAGGAGAGAGCAGAATAAAATTGGTTTTTTAAGATTCTGGAACATTTTTCCAACTGAATACATTAAGTTCCGGATTACATAAAAGTAATAAAAGGCCGAGTTTTTGACTAGCAAGTGAAGAGTTAGGATGTATTTGAAACTCAAAACTTTTGTATCTTGGTAACGCTCAAAAAATATCTACATTCAGTTGAGCCTTAATAAATTAAATGTTACGAATGAATAAGCAAATTACTAATAACATATTGCACTGCAAAGAAAATCGCATTAGATTTTAGGAAACATTTATTTAATAAGCATAGATTTCTAAAATATTTGCTATCTGAAAGCTTTTCTAAGTTTAATGCGTTTGTAATGTATTAGTTCTTTTGCTGCATTATGCAAATACCGGCTAATTTTCCTGTCAATCGAAAAGTAGCCCACTTGGAAGAGTAACGGACTAGCAACCGGAGGGTTGTGAGTTCGAATCCAACCAAAGACGGTCGGAAACCTGAGGGGCTGTCGAACGTTAAATCCGTCGTCGTTTCAAATTTCCTCATTGTAGTGTGGAAGTTTGGAGAATGGGGTACCAGTTCAAATGTGACCTCGTCATCTGACCACTGTTTGAAATTATTAAGGCAAAAATATCTACTTTGAAGAATCGAGTTTTGACTGCAATTTCATATTTCATTTTATTCAATATTCTTGACATTTAGACTTTTTTCTTTCTAAAACTGATTTTATTTTTTCTGTGCGGTTAATAAAACTGGAGATTTAGCTATTCGAATAGATCTAGACAGCTGCTTTTTTATTCGTTTACCACTCTTTCATTGGACTTTTTCTCAGAGATTTTAAGCAAACGTATTGCACGGGAAATACGATAACTAAAAATGTAATACAAGTGACCTCCTTATAATACGGTCAAATGGTACCGTGTTATAAGAAAACCGTGCTATACGAAACATGGGGGTTATACAATTTTGTATGTTTGGTACCGTGTTATATGGAAATCGTGCAATAGGATAGTCCGTGATGTATAGAAACCGTGTTAAGCGGAACTTAGGAATTATATAAAAGTAGAGATTGCGGTCTATGTAATACGGAAACTAAAACCGTGTTAAGCGGAACTTCGGAATTATATAAAAGTAGAGATTGCGTTCCGTGTAATACGGAAACTAAAACCGTGTTAAGCGGAACTTAGGAATTATATGAAAGTAGAGATTGCGGTCCATGTAATACGGAAACTAAAACCGTGTTAAGCGAAACTTAGGAATTAGATAAAAGTAGAGATTGCGGTCCATGTAATACGGAAACTAAAACCGTGTTAAGCGAAACTTAGGAATTATATAAAAGTAGAGATTGCGGTCCATGTAATACGGAAACTAAAACCGTGTTAAGCGGAACTTAGGAATTATATGAAAGTAGAGATTGCGGTCCATGTAATACAGAAACTAAAACCGTGTTAAGCGAAACTTAGGAATTATATAAAAGTAGAGATCGCGGTCCATGTAATACGGAAACTACAACCGTGTTAAGTGGAACTTCGGAATCATATAAAAGTAGAACTTGCGTTCCGTGTAATACGGAAACTAAAACCTTGTTGTACGTACTAAAAACAGTACTAAAAACTAAAACTAGAAGTACTAAAAATACTAGAGTACTAAAAACTAAAACTAGAAGTACTAAAAATACTAGAGTACTGAAAACTAAAGCTAGAAGTACTAAAAATACTAGAGTACTAAAAACTAAAACTAGAAGTACTAAAAATACTAGAGTACTAAAAACTAGAAGTACTAGAGTACTAAAAACAGAAAAGTTAACATATTTATTTGCATTTTAAATAAAGTTACATAAGGGATCATTAAATAAGATAAGTAAATTCATATAGGTTTTAAAAACATTTTGATTATGTATTAAACTGTGTGGAGGTATATAGGGCACATACAATACAGACGGATGAACAGACTGACAAAACTGACAAACAGAAAAGACTGACAGACCAGACAAACAGACTGAACAGACAGACAGAAAAGAGAGAAAGACAAACAGACCAGATATACTGAACAGACAGACTGACAAAACAGACAGACTGACATAACAGACAGGACACACAGACTGGACAGACAGGACACACAGACTGAACAGACAGACTGGACAGATAGAACAGACAGACTGAACAGACAGGACAGACAAACAGGACAAACAGGTGAATAAAATCTAACGGGTCTCTAACCGTCCAATTGACCAACAATTGGTAAAAAGTAAACTGTGTTATACAGAAACTATTATTGTGCTATACGAGGGTAGTCGCAATTTTAGTATCGTGTTGTAGGGAATCCGTGTTATAAGAGGGTCATCTGTACATATTTTTGAATGAAATTTAGCGAACTTAATTTAAATCCCTATTGGAAGGCCTAAACTATGATGAAAGTTATCTCATAAGAATTTTTTTTTTTAATTCAGAGTAATACAAGGAAAACTTTGAAAAATTCACGTTTTCTACATTATTCCCTATATTCCATGATTGGAAACGAATATTGCATATATGGTAGACCCTAGCTTATTTAGGAGATTGAAAAGTTTTAGAAAAACGTACTCATACTTTGTTTAAGGTATCCGACTAGGTTCGGAACACTTTTTTTGAAAACGACTCTTTAATCACAATTTAAACATTTTTCATACTAGATAATGTTTTGAAATCATGAAATAAAGCAAAAAATAATGCACCGACTCATTTTTTTTTTGTCAATGGGGCATATTAAGGAAACATTGAATCAAAATGACTACAATATGGCTAACGCTCTGCATAAATTTCTATTAAATTAATTTCAATTTCCTTGCAGCAACATATATCTATGATATTGGTGACAATATACTACAATCAAAGAGATATATTGAAATGTTAAGAAGTATCGTTCGTTATATGTAGCTAAAATTTGAATTTTACAAAATGTCTACTTTTCGTTTAAATTAAACAACTATAAATTAAAAAGTAGTGTCATTACAACATGTTAATAAGTAGTAATGTTTAATTTCGTAGAGATATCTCTGTAACTTTTTCAGAAATCATGTTACCCATGTTATTTCCTTAAAATTGTGTTTTTCAGAAAAAGCATTTAAAGTTTACCTTTGTGTTTTTGTCCATTGCCAAATTCTTGGCACAAATTAATCGAAACTTGATGTAAAATGTCCAAACTTAATGTAAAATGTTAAAATTATTTTTATTTTTGAAAAATTAGCGGAAAACCTCAAAATTTCAGGTCATTTCAAACGTACTTCCGGTTTCGATTTCTGTCGTTCAGTAATACTAAAATTGCTATAATTTTATTTCTATTTATCGTAGACTTAAAACAATTACAGATTCTGAAATTTAAGAAATTGGGCTTCAATATGAAAGAATGAAACAAATTTGATAATTTTGGTCAAAATTACGTTTTAAATGTAGTCGGATACCTTAATGGTAAAGTATTTCATTAACGTCCTTGTTTTACCTGAATTCGCCAATTTTGTAATAAATTATAAAATTTATCGATTTTTTTTGTTTTATAATATATTTTATACGTTGTTTTACCTAAAAGGAAAAGCATAATATAATTTTTTTTTGAACATTTTAAAAAAAGATCTCTGGAAAATAGTCATATACCATAACAGCACTGCTTTAACCAAAGTGCGATTAATTTAGAAAACGCTCTCCAGTGCGTAATTCTACGGCTTGAAGTCTCTCATTTAAAAATCTCGTTCAAAACAACCGTCAGGCTTTACGTCACCACCTGTTACTAGTCCGGAATGAAAAGTTAAAGCGGTGAGACGGACTTGAACCGCCTTCGTCTTCGTTCCCACTTAATCTGGAACGAACAGTTCCCAAACTCTGAAACGCTTTTATGACGTCACAACCCGAGCCACGTGTTGCCATTCGGCGTTCGCTTAATCCTGCTTGACTCCGGTTTGAGACGATGCCGATCCCCTTGTCAGGAAGTGTTTGCGGTGAGGGCCTCCTAAGGGGACATGTTTTGAGTGGCGCTTAATGCCCGTCTGCCTTGAGGATGAAAATCTCAAGAGTTATATTCTTAAGAGAAGTGGTGTGAATTGAAAAGTCTGTTGCGTTTACAAGTAGTCTCCATATGTATCTAGTTAGTTTAGCCTTATGGCAGATGCACACACTGGCCAATGAATTAGAAACCCGTAAATATTCAAGCAGATGTTGGTTACGACCGTGCAGCGTTCAAATCATTGGTGGTTGGGGATACGACATCGATGTCAATGTTTTCAAAACATGGATATTTTATATTAAAAAAAAACATGGATGTTTTATATAAAAAAGGTCGATGCATTGTAGCCGATGTTTTTTAAATCGATGTTTACACCTGTCGATGTTTTATTTTTAAAAGAAAACAGTACCATTATAAATATATAAAAAATATAACCAAGTAGCATAATGTTCATAATCAGTAAATTGAACATACTTTTTAACCAAAGCGGCCAAGTGTGCAGGGTCTGAAAAGAACGAGGATAAAAGGGGGAACGGGGCTCCTAGCAACACGACAATACGGATGTGACATCTATGTAGATGTTTCCAAAACATCGAATTATTGGAACCGGTGTTTGCTTAACATCGATGCTTTTACATTATCGATGAAATATTTTTAAAAGAAAACAGTACGATTATAAAAATTTAAAAAAAATAACCAATGAGCATAATTTTTATAATCAGTAAATTGAACATACTTTTTGACTAAAGTGGCCAAGGGTGAAAGGTCTGAAAAGGACGAGGATAAAAGGGGAAATGGGGCCCCTAGCAACGGGACAATAGGATGTGACATCGATGTAGATGTTTCCAAAACATCGAATTATTGGAACCGGTGTTTGCTTAACATCGATGATTTTGCACTGTCGATGTTTTATTTAAAAAAAAAAAAAAAAAACAATACGATTATAAAAATTTAAAAAAAAAAAACCAAGTAGCATAATTTTCATAATCAGTAAATTGAACATACTTTTAGACCAAAGTGGCCAAAGGTTAAGGGTCTGAAAAGGACGAGGGTAAATGGGGGAACGGGGCCCCTAGCAACTTGAAAATAGGGATACGACATCGATGTTGATGTTTCATAAAAAAAACATCGATTTATTAGAGCCTATGTTTGCTTAACATCGATGTTTTTACATTGTCGGTGTTTTATTTTTGAACCAGTACTAAACCAGTTTAAAAAAATGGAGGACAAAAAAAGTTTAAATACATCGATGTTTAAAAACATCGATGGTTTTGGGGCGATGTACTTTTAACATGGATGTTTTAATATTGAATTTCGATGTTTAGAAACATCGATATTTTTTTGTCGATGTTGCATCCCTATTGGTGGTCCGCTGGTACGAGACCACTAAAATTACGATCGGACAAAGAGATTAAAAATATGTGTTGTCCGCGGGACCAGTAGCTATAATGAGAAAGTATAACGTGTTTTCTTTTCACCTTTACGCTGAGGAGCTTAGATTTTTTCAATCGTCTCACAGAACGGCTCTTTCACCTGCTTCTCCGAGCCCCCTTACCAAATTACCTTCCATGAGCGATAGATCCTTGAGTGGCATTTACGACTGACGCTTTCCTTTCATAGTATTGTGTGGCGTATCGTTTGGCGTGAGAAAGATATCACCGGAGCGAACTTCTGCTTTTCCCCCAAAGCGTTCACACCTCACGGTCGACAGGGTAGAGTACCGAACAAAAGCAGGAACCCTCTAGAAGAACAGTCGATGACAGCTCGTAAGTAGTGATCGATGCCAGCGGTCACTTAAAAGGATGATAACATCCACTGTACACAGATCTATACCATGCGTTGTTGGAACGAAATTTTATTGGTAACAACTGTCTATCTACCGCAGCGTACAGGTTAAAGTAAGTTTTTAACGCCCAAGC
The DNA here is from genome assembly GCA_947359465.1 of Metellina segmentata. Lineage (NCBI taxonomy): Eukaryota > Metazoa > Arthropoda > Arachnida > Araneae > Tetragnathidae > Metellina > Metellina segmentata. Next base: position 7,997,696 of record OX375882.1, read on the forward strand.
CTTACTTTTGGCAAGCTATCAAAATTTATTTCTGTCACGTGATCAAGAATTTGGAAATTAGCATCAGCGTATACTTGAGACGTTTCTGGTTTTTGCCTCCAAATTGCAAACACAATAATCGGCGCCTGTTGAAATTGGCCGTTCTCGATCGGCAGGTCCTAAAAAAATGCGCTGTGGAGCATTTCCGGTCTTGTTATCATCGGCGGGCGCGCATACTTGACCACGTGGTTTATCGCACTCCGTTCTTTTGCGATGGCCAGCGTGTCCGATTTCTGAGAGTGGGGCAGTTTGAATTCCTTCAGACTTGAAGCTAATAAAAAATGTATCTACAATTTCACAGAATTTCTATTCAGCAAAGTAAAAATTTAGCTCGCTAGCGAGTGGAAATTTTGTGATTTAACACGCTATAAAATAAATATAAAATAAAATAACTAAAAAAATATTAATAAAATAAATAAATAATACAATAAAATAAATAAGTATAAAATAAAATAACTAAAAAATAAAAATAAAATAAAATAAATAAATAATACAATAAAATAAATAAATATAAAATAAAATAACTAAAAAAATAAAATAAATAAATAATACAATAAAATAAATAAATATAAAATAAAATAACTAAAAAAATAAAATAAAAATGCTGTAAATTTTACACGTTTAAAAAAAAAAAGAGTTTATTTAAGGAACGGACCAGCTATGATGTCAGCGGACCAATATATTTTCCTATACACTGGTCTTTGGAACCAGTCACTTTATTATTCTCTTCTAACGTTGCGTGGTAATGTAAAACCATCTGTGATGTGTGTGACACCTAATCCAACTGACGGTGATAAGTATGGCGAGCACGTTCATTTCGCAAGAAATGGAGCAGAATAAGGGAAACGACAGACCTTCCACTATTAAGAAAACTACTAAGAACCACGGATGCCAAGGCAACATAAGAAATTGGATTGTCAAAAGCTGCGATTTTTAAAGTGTTTAAAAATTGGAAACAGATCCTTCAGTCCTTGCCCACTGTGTGTCTAAAGCAATTCATCGAGATTATGATCGGCAGGCGGATTGCACGCAGAAAAGGGACTTCACCGTTCTGTAAATGACAGGACAACATTTCGCAATTTTGAACCACTATCAGATTACAAGATAAGCACATAAGCTGGCACCCCAATCTGCAAATTTTCACACCATGCCAACATGAGAGAATTTGAGACCACGATAGATTTAACGTGCACCAGTTTGCAAGTTGATGGTTGGATCGAGTTCTGAACTTGCAACCCTCGGGTTGGTGATTCACGGCTTACACAATTAGGTAATTGGTAATTTTTAACTAACGTCGTTCTATAGCAATACAACAGACTATTGACGACGGTCCGGGATCAATCCCTTAAGGAAAAAATCTGAGGACAACACCTCGTAATTTTGAACCACGAATCGACCTTTTAAAGAATTGGCTTGCGTCCAGTTCATGTATGTCCATATCATATTGTTGTCTTCACACTAAATAAAAGGTTTCCTCTCTCAAGATTAATGAAGGTGGTGGTATAGTGATTTTGCGAATAAAAGTGTTTCCAGGTGTATTCCGTTCGTGCCATCGCTAGGTTTGTTTTCCGAATGCGATTTCAGCAGCTTGTCAATGAAGATTCCAAAGAATAAATTCCGAATTTATAAAAGGTAGTTGATTGGTCAATGCCGATTACAATACACGCCAAACGTCTCCCAAAACGATGATAAACTTAACCTTAAGGTAACTCCGATGTGTATCATTCAAGGGCATATGAGGGGGTAGAAATAAATTCCTCACACTCTATCTGGTTTGTTCATTTACAACGATGACTGCAAATCCCATTTAAAAAAACGAAGATACTTGTTACCAATTATAAAACATTCCGAGGGGAAGTATATTTGATACATTATATCAAAGATACTCTCTCAAAACTAATAAATTAATCACTTTGAAGGTGCGATTCCTATTGCGCGTATGACGCATGCGGCTGACACAGTGCGTCTGACGCAAAGCACTGCTACAATGGGATGTTACAGTTTCATTGGGGATCAATTACATCATTCCTCAACCGATTATTACACATGATAAATCATATTTTAAAAAAAAACTGTTCTTTAAAATGAGCTATAAAACATGAAAATACGTTGAGTAATGAAAATGCTGTAATATGTTTAAGTCGGGACGATTATGGAACTGTTTCCCACAGTGCGTCAGCTACGGAAGCGCAAACTATGCGCCAGCCGTACTGCAATAGACGCACTGCGTCATCCGCATGCGTCAGACGCGCTGTAGGAATCGCATCTTAAGACTTAACTTGTATCTAGTAAACTATCTCATCACATAGCTATCCTCACAATATACACTATCTGCCAATAAACAATTGGACACTTGTGATAGCAAAGGAAAGCGAAGTTTATCCACCTTTAATAGTTGTTGGACTCACCACGTGCGGCTAATACTGCTGCGGCCCTTCCGGGACACACACTCGACCCGTCTTTTTACGACGGCTCGCGGTAAGACAGGGCATTTCCGTCACCGATGTCGGATGGTGGGAGCACCTCTTCAGTCGACGCTCCAACTCGTCCCAGATCTCGCTCTATCGGGTTAAGGTCCGGGCACTGCGTGGGATAGTTCATTCGATGAACATTATTGTCATCATACCGAGCCATGGTGGACCTCGCAATATGACAGGTGGCATTGCCATCCAGAAAGTCGCATGGGTCCTCCCCGTAAAACTGCCACAACGTAGGAACCGCATAGTCATCCAAAATGATGCAATGGGTCTCGGCATTGAGTCTATCTGGAATTGCGACCATGAGTCCAGTGCCGTACCAGGAGAAACATCGTCGATTGCAGGGGTGTCCAATTATTTGTTGGTAGATAGGTGTAAGAGGTGCGGAAAATAATGTATTCGGGGGTAGAAGAGCCCACAAGACTCGAATTTTTCCAAAAAATATTTCGGAATTAAGAAGCTATCAAAGATACATTCTGAGGCTAGTTTGAACAGATTATATTTAAGTTTCGTTTATTGTAGGTTAATATACGAGATGGTAGAGGGGCCCAAAATAAACATTTTAGTCAAGAAATGTGTGCCCGGAAATACCGCGTTTAGGTTGTAAGTGGCGTTGTTTAGGTCAATCGATAGCTTAATTTCTATGGCGTGAGTCGTCATTCCAATGATATTTTCAACGGAAAGGTTGTTATCGACTGACTTACGCAGCGCATCTTTCTTTTTGTCCAAAAATGCCAAAGCATTAACAAAATTACACGAAAATTAATATTTTTCGTATGGAAAATTATGGAAAATTCTCATTATGCAGGTAAATATGTTCTATGCCATTTTAGTTTGACTTAGAACTGATGTTTGCTTTATCGAATTAATATTTTTAAAACTAACATGAAATTTTTCTAAGTCCCACTCAGCATTGAGTTAGTTTTTTCTCTTTTAACAAATGAACGTATTTTTACAAACTTTTTTAATTGGGAAAAGAACTCTGGTTTTTTTTTTTTTTTTTTTTTTTTTTTTTTTTTGACAAATTTCATCATAACAGCTTACACAAACATAATTTCTTAATACATAGCTTTATCCTCTGAGTTTCCTGTGATTATGCGGTGTTGCCGTTCACAGTTTACCTAAGTTACAGAACAAAGGACAAATTTTTTAGGAACTAAGCTAATATGCATGCGAGTTGTTTCTTTCTGAAGTAGTATTATTGCAGTGAAATAGGTTTTACAGAGAGTCTAGTGTTTTTCTTTGATTCTGCACGAGTTTGTAGTGTGAGAAGGTTTTTTTGGTACATGAGAGAACAAAATATAGACAAATTCAATCTATAGGATACATAGTTTTGTCAAAGATTCGCGTGCGTATTTTTCGTAATGAGTTTACCAAAATTACTCAGAAGGAAGGACGGCATTCAGGAACTAAACGTCAATTCATGCGAGTTGTCTTTGCTGATAAAATAGTATCACTGTAGTAAAGCACGTCTTACAGAGAGCGTGGTTGTTCTTTTTTCGGAACGGGGGGGGGTGTAATGCGGAAGCATTTTCTGGTATAAGAGGACAAAAATAGACGAATTAAATATATACGATACATAGTTTTGTTAAGGATTCTTGTATTTGTGCGTGTTTTTCGTATTGAGTTTACCAAAGTTACTCAGAACGAAGGACGACATTCAGAAACTAAACTTCAATACATGCAAGTTCTATTGCTGTTAGAATAGTATCACTGCAATAAAACAAGTTTTACAGAAAGTCTGGTTGTTTCCTTCATTCGGATCGGTTTTGTAGGGTGAAAGGGTTTTTCTGGTATAAGAGGACAAAAATAGACAAATTAAATCTATACGATTCATAGTTTTGTCAAGGATTCGTGTATTTGTGCGTTTTTTTCGTATGAGTTTACCAAAGTTACTCAGAACGAAGGACGACATTCAGAAACTAAACGGCAATACATGGTAAGTTGTTTTACTGTTGAAATAGTATTGCTGCAATAAAACGAGTTTTACGGAAAGTCTGGTTGTTTGCTTTATTCCGAAGGAGTTTGTAGTGTGAAAGGATTTTTCTGGTACAAAAGAACAAAAATATACAAATTCAATCTATACGATACTTAGTTTTGTCAAAGATGTTTTTCGTATTGAATTTAACAAAGTTACTCAGTACGAAGGACGACATTCAGGAACTAAACGTCAATACATGCGAGTTATTTTGATGTTGAAATAGTATCACTGCTATAAAACAAGTTTTACAGAAAGTCTGGTTGTTTCCTTCATTCAGATCGGTTTGGTAGGGTGAAAGGGTTTTTCTGGTACAAGAGGACAAAAATAGACAAATAAATCTATACGATTCATAGTTTTGTCAAGGATTCGTGTATTTGTGCGTTTGTTTCGTATGAGTTTACCAAAGTTAATCAGGACGAAGGACGACATTCAGGAACTAAACGTCAACATATGCGAGTTGTTTTGAAGTTGAAATAGTATCATTAAAACAAGTTTTGCAGAAAGTATGGTGCTTATCTTTCATTTGGAAAGAGTTTGTCATATAAGAGGATTTTTCTGTACAACTAAATACAGAGGACGCTAGTGGTTTGGTAACATCTTTCGCTAACTGTGGAGTAACTTGACATGTTACTCGAATGAACATTATCAGCTCGTCGTTCTATTGACGGCAAACATCCTAAAAAAATTGATAAATTCAATTAATTATTTTCCGGAAGTATTTTCCCATCTTGTAGATTGCTTCGTTCAATACAAAGCTCTCTCACTGAAGTCATTATAAAATAAGATATAAATATCCCGTTCGAGAACATACGGTTAAATTTTTAAAAACCCTTTCATATAAAAAAGATTTTGAAGTCGGATATCATGTATTTGGGTAAGGGCAGGCTCTTTACATATTTATGAACTATAGTGTGCGTACCTTGGTAATTCTGTTAAGTTTTGTAAGAATTTAATAAAGGTCAATTTGATTTTTAAAAAAAGAGACATGTCTAAAGCATGTTTGTGTTCTTTAAATCTATGGTTCCCAATGTTTTTCGCCGTCATGTGTCAAAAGATCAAGGTAGAGTGAAATACCAACCTAAAATTCTTAAGTGGTTGTTTGGGACGTTCGATATGCCATGAGTACATGGTTTTATTTCGTTGGGTTTGCCAGTATCCGATCAGATTGGACGCCATAAGCGGACACTGTTTCACCTGTGCGGCTTTCAGCTGTATAGTCCGCTTTACGGTGGTGATTTGGGGATAAGGGAGAGCCGACCAATCCACAATACATATGAAACATTTAAGTACACAAAAATAAGGAAAGGCAAAACATGTAAGCACAGAAATACAAAATGACCCAAAGAAAAGGATCACATAATTTGGAAATTTACGCGAAGAACGAACTGAAAAAAAAAATCAATATAGAGTAAAATAAAAATACAAAAACAACAACAATGAAACGTATTTGGAAGCAACAAAATAAGAACAAAAATTCTAAAAGTTAACCCGTTTAAAAAGATTCTCTGCTCGCAGATATACTCAATGTTGAAGCTCAGAAATTCGATCACTTTAAGGATTTTATGGTGGCAATGCCTGTTCTTGGCAGTACTTTGGCAGCAATGAGAGTAATTTTAAAGCGAAGCTTTCTCCGAAAATCACGGGCTACTCAAAAAGGTAGAGGATGGGATCACCTTCTTGGCAGCAGATGTTCAGTGCACTTGTTCTTATGTCACTATCCTATGGGTAATTAGATCGGAACTTACAGCTTAAAGTAGATTCTGAAGCACTGCTAACATTCCAGCCAACACCGGGATTGGAGACCAGAGCCTGTTGAACACAGAGTACATGAAATGAATCAACTATACAATTTTCTTAATTTAGCATTCCAGATAAATTGTGGCGGATCCTGTATTAGTCTTAATTCCTTTCATCTATTGATGGCAGGTCGTTACTCATATTTATACCTCTAAATTAAATAAAAACTGACCAAATATATAAAACGGTATTTCGTCTTACGGTGTTAATTCTCAGTTCCAATAAAATGTTTTACAGAAATTTCGCGCTTCAGTCCTATCACAATTAACTAGTGAACGTTCAATTCGATTGCATCGCATTAAATAACTTAAGAGATTCGATATTTTTATATTTATTGGTTCGAAAAAGCGTAGACTTTAACGGAAAAGCAAGAATGGATGCTATTTGGGCTATACACGAAGCCATGAGAAATACGTGCTTCTTCAGAATGATATAAGACGCGTCTTCATGAAAATAAACGATGGACTCCTCCACTGTGTGGTATTTCAGATAACACACAGACGCTCCTCCCCCCTCTTATATGATCATGTCTTAATGACGTCGTCGAGTCTTATTCCACGGGAAATCTTATTGCTTTTTGTCATCGACTCAAATCTTTATCGGGATGCCATTAGTGGATGAGGATCAGGTTTAAATAGAGCCATTCATGAGGTATTAACTGCCCACGTCCGACCTCAACAAGCCTCTCTCTCTCCTCATCTAAAAAATATTCGATTTTCTAAAAGAACTTTCATCAGGCATGTATTCGGAAGATAATTTCGTATGATATGGAGTTGCTCTCTTTAAATACCATCATGTTGAAAGAGTATTGCGTTTATTGATTTTTTTTTTATCTTTCAGACTAATGACGTATTTCTATACGACCCACTCTCTATCATCTCTTTATTTTTCACATAAAAATATAGACTGTAACAAAACAGAATTTGGAATTGCAACTAAATGCAAGTATTAGTTTGTTCACTTGAATACCTGGACAGCATTAATACGAATATTAGTCAGTTGAATTGTTACATGATCCGTTCGGAATATATTTAAAAAGCAACATTCCATAAAAATATCTACCATGACTATACTTTTTACATAAAAACATTGAGACTGATATAAGGGGCACTTCGTTCAGAATTCATACGTAGAATATATCTATACATTTTTGGCTAAACAAAGCAAAAAGATCTATATATATAATTCTCTTACGTGGCACGCAAAAAAGACGTTATTTGTTTTCGCGTTTTGGCAACATTGTAGGATTCTTTGTTTATCCCAAAGCCTCGCGCTTCAATTGAATTTATAGCGTTATCGGATGAAATTTTATTGAAAAAAAAATGAATTTTAGTCGAGTTGTTGCAGTAAATAATAGAAATCAAAGAAAACGGAGGATCTTTTCAGGGTCATTTAAAAAAAAGGTCCGTTTCTGGGCAAACTATTATAGTTCAACAAGACGCTTGCATTACAACTTTCGACAACAAACTCAATGAAAAAGCGTGGGTGGCTCGAGTGCTGGGTAAATGTACACACAATCAACATGCTGGGTTTTCAATTTCCAAATCAACGCTCACATTTCGAGTCAAAATTTGCTCAAAGTTTCCATTTGAATTCTGATTTCAGAGGAACTGTAAATATCTTTTCTGAAAAACAGCATAAAATTTAGATTTGAAAAATATTTTTTTGGAATATCATATTTTGTAAACAATTCCTTCTACTAGGACACATGTCTTCATTGATGCGAGCGAAGCAAGCATAGGTTCGCGCAGCGAACCAATGAGGACTGCGAAGCAATCCTCTGAGGGTTGGCGAGCGTTAGCGATCAGGGGGCGGGCCCCCTAGTATTCACTATTGGTATAAAGACACTACTTAGACTAAAAAAAGGCTTTCGCGATCCACACCAGGTTTCCTGAATCCATAAACCTTCCCAGACGCAAGTAAACATCTCCGATTATCCATGTCGTAAGTAGAGTCAACAAATATCGTATTTGCTGAAGGTATTCGTGAAAGCAAGTTTTCGTTAAGCTCTCAACTGGCATTAATGATTGTTTTGAGCAAACGTCCCTTTCCATGCATTTGTAAAGTGATATGGGCAGGATGTAGTACCGAGACTTCTTCGGGTATTGCATCTTCCGAGGCAGTGGAATTTTTTGGCAAGCAATAGATGCAATCGAGAGATGTTGAGGATTTGGAGTTTCGTAACTTCGTTCGCAGATAACAGAGTAATGCACATATAAAACGCACAAGCTGTCTTTGTCACAACTATTATGTTCGTTCTTGTTTCTGATGACTGAAGTAATGCTTTTTAGCCTTCAATAATTTTTCCAATGCTTACCTACTCGCATAGAATCTTTTATCCTACATCTTCAATATCATCTAAACCAGTGGTCCCCAACCCCCGGTCCGCGGACCGGTACCGGTCCGTGGATCAAATGGTACCGGGCCGCCCAAGGAACATTAAATTATTTCCATTTTATTTACTGTGGTGTATTTCTCTCGGGTTTGTGCAGTTCTTATCTATGAAATGTCCACACAAATTAGGAGGCGGTAAATCATAACTTGAAATTTGTTCTGTTACTAGAGCTTCAATTATGATTTCTGAATTCTGTATGTCTCTATTTTCCAATTTTGACAAATGTGACATCTGTTTTCAAATTTCAGACAAAGTAGCTGCATTTAAAGCCAAACTGTTGTGGGGACGGCGCGTGAACTGAGGCATTTTGGACATGTTTCAGACATTAGCGGGGATTTTAGGCGAGACTGAGCCTAAACATTTATTCTCCCAGTTGGTGCACGATCACCTGTCTTTGCTTTTAAAAGAGTTTTATCGCTACTTCCCAACCACAAAAGACCCACGAACTAGTAAGGAATGGTTCCGCAACCCATTTGTCAACAAATCAGGTGAATCTAGCATGTCTGTGCAAGAAGATCAACCGCTGGAGATTGCAAATGAAGGCGGCCTTAAAACTACGTTCGAGACAACAACTCTGCCGGTGTTCTGGATTAAAGTCATGGCGGAATACCCTGAGAATGCCACCACAGCACTTAAATCCCTATTGCCATTTCCGACAACCTATCTGTGTGAATCGGGGTTTTCTGCAGTGACAGCAACCAAAACCAAACAACGGAATAAACTGGACATAAGCAACACACTTCGGGTGTCATTGTCTCCTATTACCCCCAGATGAAACCGTCTCGTTGCAATGAAACAAGCTCAGGGTTCTCATTGATTTAGCGTTCTAGTGAGTTAAAATGTTAAATCACTTTATATTCATTTTTTGGTGTAACTGTATTTTATTTTGAAGGCATGTTTAAGTACAATTAAATTAAAATTATTAAATCAAAACAATCTAAAATATAAACAATCAACGTCCCCCCCCCTCCCTCAGCGGGCCGCGTTAAAATTATCAAACGATAATCCGGTCCGCGCCGATAAAAAGGTTGGGGAGCACTGATCTAAACTACATCATATTATCTGTACAATAAATACACAGTTCAGTCACATTAATGTGACCACCTGTCAAAAGTCAGAATAACCACCTTCGGCAGAGCGGACCGCTGCGAGACGTGCAGGAAGAGAGTCAATTAGGTATCTGAAGGTGTTCACTGGGATGTTGAGCCATGCCGACTTCAGTGCCGTGGCCAGTTGCGCTAGATTACGCGGTTGAGGATCCATGACGCGAACAACCCGATCGAGGTGGTCCCACAGATTCTCGATTGGGTTTAAATCCGGTGAGTTTGCTGGCCAGGGGAGTACGGTAAGCTCATCCTGGTGCTCTTTGAACCACGCACATACACTGCGAGCTGTATGACACCTCGCATTGTCCTGCTGGTAGATTCCATCATTCTGAGGAAAAATAATTCGCATGGAGGGGTAGACATGGTCCGCAAGGACAGATGCGTACTTGTGCTGATCCATCGTGCCTTCCACAATGATGAGTGCACCCAGTGAATGCCAGGAAAATATTCCCGAAACCATAATGCTCCCTCCTCCAGCCTGGATCCTTCCGGAAATTGTTGCAGGGTGTTTGCTTAGACAAACTTATAAAAGACTATCCATAGAGATGGTCAAAGCAGGTTAAAGTCGTAAAAGGAAGTGACAGTTACATGTGAACGCCTCAGAGGGTTAATACTTTCATAACATAAATTATAATATATATGGTGGTGGTGATGATGATCTATCTAGCTAGAAACCAAAACTAGTGTTCCACTAGAAAGCTATAACACAGAAAAAGGATAATCTGTTTCAATAACGGAAATTCTCATCTCTCTCCCAAACAGGCAATGACCTAGTAGTCAAGGGTTTGTCGTTCTGCCCATTGGTTCAACCGACTCTGGGTTTCTATAAGAAAATGCTTTAAGCTATAGCTCTGGGTCTAATTAGCATTCTTTTATCAAAATGCAACCAAAACCGGTATCCGAACGTGCGAGTTCGAGTCCGTGATTGCTATTTCAATTTATTTATATATATTTTTTTTTGCTGCGTGTGAATTTTTTCTGTTGCATGTTTTTGGTATTTAGATTTTATCTTTAATCGGAATCGGAATTCTGATTTTCAAGAACGATAAAAATTAGATTTCAGAACAGAGTTCGTCAGTTCAAACGTAAACATGCAGCTGTTATTAACGTCTTATTTGTAAGAACTTTTGAATTCCAGTGTAGCTTCTGCATGCACCATTCGTATTACAGTCCACTTTAGGAATTTGTTCGACGCTTGGGTCCTTCCACAGCCTCAAAGGTGGACACCTTTGGTACTAAGGAGCCGGAGCTTTGAAGTTCGATAAAGCTACCGCGTTGCGTGCATTGGAATTAGGATGTTGCAGTTCTCTCTTTGGTCCTACAGAACTACAATGGTTGTGAATTAGAATTTTATCAGTAGTGAACTCCTTTACAAGAACTCTATGAAGAATGACTGATGAAAGAACATTGATCAGAAATTGGGGAACAGTGCGAAAACTAGTAACCAAATAAAAAACCTATGAAATCGTGGATATTTCTTCAACGGACATTGTTGAACTGGAAATAAAATCAATAATAAAATAAAATATTAATTCATTTACATTTCTTACTGTACAATTCGTGGATTCACAGATAAATGGTATTCATAAAAATTATACATATGATTCTTGATTATACGCATGATTCTTGATTATACAGCTTTATTATATAGATATTTCCTCTGATAAAGCTATTTTTGTCTTGGAATAGTTTACGTTTATTGTGGAGGGTTTATGTGACATTCTTTAAGTAAATCTTTGATGTGGTCGACGCTGTTTAATAGAGCAGATAAATTTTCACTTTCTAACAAAAAGCAGTGAACAATTTCTAAGCCAGCAGTAGAAGAAGGTACGCTTAATCTTTCGTCTTATCCGGAAAAAAAATCTTCACTCGCTTCCACAAAAAGAGCTTCTATAATTTTGGAGTCACTTAATGTTTCTGTTAATGCGATTGAAAGAATCTGTTTGCCATTGGGTTTCGAAAATTTGTTCGTTTTTCTAAACCGTTGGATAGAGTAACCTAAATTCTTCGTAACAAATGATTATCATTATATGAATAGACATTTTTATGGGGATTGGAATCTAGTTCGTTTTCAGCGAATTCGTCTAAATGAGGTTTGACTGTACATAAATTTCTATACTTATTCTAAATATTTATGTAAACCTCAAAAACGGCGTGCATCCAATAATTCGTCCCCTATTTTTTTAATTCGATACTACGATACTTGAAAGGACCGGCACGGAAAATAATCTCCTCTCCCAAACAATTCCAACTTCTTGGAATGCTGCGTCTCAAAAGAAATGTCTCAGAGATCCCAATTCCCGGAAAACAAATAAATAACGGAGGATAAAAAAACAGGAGCTTTCAATTACTACGATGGAGGAGCTTTGGGAAGAATCTTCAGTTCAAAATCTTCAAAATGAGATTTTTCGCATTTTTTCATCGCTCAAAAACTAAAATTGCGTACAAACGAAACAGCGTAATCCCAACTTGTGACACGTAGCTTAATCACAGGAAATCAAAGTCGGTGTAGAGAGGTCTGTCAGGAATGTCAGTATTAACTGTAAGACCATTTCTGAAGTGGAGGGCGTTGTTGTCAGTAGAAATTTTTATTGCATTCATGAAAATCGTTTGGGTTTTGACATAGGGCATGACGCAAATCAGATCGATGCTTGCATATTGTACTTTTAAGTGAGGTAAACGAAAAGTTATCTGGAGAAATAACTGAGAATTCACCTGATATGTAAAAAATGTTTTTACACTTTCTGTGTACCACTATATTTTATCAGTGTACTTCAAAATATTCTTCTGCAAATTTTAAGAGTAAAGATTCGGTTTCCTAAGAAGGCGCAGTCGTGATGTAGCTGTGGGTTACGTCACTAAACCGTTGTTTATACAGATGGCGTTGGTTTCCTAGAGAGAGTTGTTTGTGAGCGTAACGAAAATTAGCGGAGCCGCCATTTTCATGACTGTTGTCATATCGATCTCAAACAGTTGGAGAACGTTTATTCTCTTGTAGCGGCAACATTTCATTTCCTGCGCAGGTAGATAATTCACGTCACACTGGAGCAACAAAATGGGCTATTGGCGACGATCCGGGATCAATCCCGAAGAGAAAGATCCAAGGACAAAGATTCTTAATTTCGAATCGCGGTGAGAAGACAAGAACAACACTTGAGTTGGCACCCAACTCTCCAAATTTCTACACCACGCCAACATGAGGAAATTTGAGTTTACGAGAGATTTAACGTGCACCAGCTCCCATGTACACTACCGTCTTTGACAGGACCTAGTTTCGAAAGCGCAGACCTCCTGCTGCTAATCCGTTACTCTTCCAACTGGGCTACCTTGGTCTTTTATACTTTTTAGTAAGGGAGACGAAATATTATCTGGAGAAATGAATAAGAATTGACATGGTATGCAAAAAATATTGGGTCATCCTTTAGTGTAATAATTTATTTCTACAGGGAGTTTCACATCATCCTGTGAAACTTTATGGGAAAGGTAAGGAATGTTACATTCAACCGCGTTCGCATATGTCATCAGGTGCCACACGAATATACTGAAGGTTACAGTCGCAGAGCGGTAGTTCGCCAGATTGTGCCACATTCCACGAGTTTCCGCTTTCAAACCTTGCCCCATAAAACCCAGTGGAAAAATCGTAGTGGTTTTCTTCTAACGATTACGATTTCATTTTACATGGGACGTTATAGATGGAATATTCTAGATGGAATGTTCTACATGGAATGTTCTACATGAATGTTGTAGATCGATCACCCAGGAATATGTACAAAATGAGTAACTGTAGAAAAAACATATGAAAACGAGTGAAGCAGTTTAATAATAATTTAAAATAGATTTAGCTGGTAATTAGAATAATAGGAGCATCTTCTACCTTCCACAAATAAACAAATTAAATATAAATCATCAACCTGGAACTACGAAATAATATTAAATATATATATCTCTCTCATTCAACCATTTTAAGGGGATTTAAGAAAATATATAAAACTCACAATACTTCGAATAGGCAACAAGATTTTTACTCGTATAGATTCGTGAAGGGAATAAACAGCTCCGATACGCAACAGGTGTAACATAACGTTCTCAGTTCAATGCATTATAGAGGAACACCCTGTTTTTAACTCATAAACAATCGATTAGGCGCTGCTCCTTCTGTGTACTAGTTAGCAAAATTACCAGATTAGCAACCGGAGGGTTCCAAGTTCAAATCTCGAACCAACCAAAGACCGTCGAGTACGTGGGGGCACGCTCAATCTGCCGTGACTTCAAATGTTCTCACGTTGGCATCGTGTGTAAGACTGTACAGGGGGTGCCAGCTCAGGTGTATGTCTCGTCATCTGACCGTAGTTCAAAATTACTTCAGATCGTCCCTTCTGGACTGATACCGGCCCGTCACTTATAGTGTTGCTATAGTGTGACGTTAATTCAACTACCTACGTATTATTTGTGAACCTCAGAGCACCCGGAACGGTTTGTGCTTCCATATAACCTTGTGTACACGCAACCAATCCGAAAGAACCTTGTGAATATACCCACCCCTGTGTAAATACAGTTCATTTTATGTTCTCAATGTCCTCATAAAGTTCATGCAAGAAAATTTTAAACACCTTGTACAGAGACTCCCAATAGTTTGAAAATTGTAATCAAATCAGTATCTTTATTGGATTATTAAACGAACCTCGTCACTTCAAGTGACGTCACTACGGCATATTAAACAGTCTGAAGAGAGTAATTTAATCAACAGCTTTGTTTGAGCAGAATAGTATTTCTGATTCAACCACGGTCAGGATAACGAAGTCAACACCTTAGCTGTCACCTCACTCTCAAACTTTCACATCGCGAAAAGGTGGGACTTTTAACATGGTACTCCCAAGTACACGACGGTCTTTGGTTAAATCGAGTTTCGAACTAGTAACCATCCGGTTGCTAATACGCGACTCTACCGAATGGTTACCACTGTCCCTTCTGTGAACCTTGAAGTGTAAATCTAGCGAAATTGTAAAATTAGGACTGGTAAAAATAACTGTCTTTTATTTGTACACTTTAGTGTACACACCAGCATATCCAGATGACCTTTGAGGCCCGATGTATCTCAGTTGGAAGAGCAACGGATTAGCAGCTGGAGGATTACGAGTTTCGAAACTAGGTCCAGTCAAAGACTGTCGTGTTCATGGGGGCTGGTGCAAATTAAATCTGACGTAGCCTCAAATGCCCTCACATTGGCGTTGTGTGGAAGTTTGGATAGTGGGGTACCAGCTCATGTGTTCTCGTCATCTGACCGTAGCTTAAAATTACGGGGTGTTATCCTTGCATCTTTCAAATCCGAATTGATCCCGGAACGTCTCCAAAAGCCCGTTGTATAGGCCCAGATCGACGTTAATTAATTACCTACCCACCAGATGACCCTTGAGAACATACACCCATGTGTAAATATGGTTAGTTTATGTGTTCTCTAAGTCCTACGATAGTTCGACCAGGAAGTTTTGAAGTAGGGTAAGGTGGGGCACAGTGATACACGGGGTACAGTGTTAAATGGGTAAAGTGCTACATGGGGTACAGTGTTACAGTGAATTTAATTTTAAAGTGGTAGAAAAATTAGCTCCAATTTTTTTACGATCTTGTTAGCCATCTTGTTTTTCAAATGTTCATGTGTTTTGGAAGAATTTCCATCATTAGTTACATTTATGTTTGCATACAAAAAGTAAAATTTTGTGTTTGTAATTAAATTATCTTTATTCATGAGTGGTGCTTATTTTATAATGAATAATATTTTGGAAGTAAAGCTAGTTGTGTTTAGGTTCTGTTGAGATAAAATGTGAATGATCTAAATTCTCCTTATTTATTCATACAAAATTTTTGTTACAAGCTATGTCAGATGGGGGTACAGTGTTACAGAATGAAATGGGGCACACCGTTACATGCACAATTTGCCCAATTAACACTTTACAAACAAGCATATGTCTCACAATGTAAATTTTATTATTCTTATATAGCTCTGCATTTTTCATTTTAAGATTTTTAACTGTAAATATGAATGATGACATAAATAAATTGGTTAATTTTTTCAAAAGCTTTTTCTCCATATAGGTTTGCATATCTTTTTAAGTGAGGTTTACAATTTTTCCTTGTATTATTAGCAGTTTTATTTTGTTAATTGATTCAAAACATTCACAAGCTAACGAAATTATGTCTCAACAAGAAGTAAGGGCGCCTTCACACGAAAGAGATCGATCGCTCACAACGGTCGCCTGTGATAGTCGTTTTGATTCATTTCCTGCAGACGAACGATTCAAACGAAAAGAAGCAAAACAAAATTTTTTATCGGCCTTGTCTAGGTCTTTTTTGTAAAATATGCATCGTTAAAGATGTATTAAAAATTTTAGCGAATTTGAAATCTGCGGAAAATTTTAAGCGAAATAGATACCTTACATTTGATTTTCTTTAAATAAATAATTTTTCAATTGTAACTTTTGAATTTTTGCAATACGAATATGGGCAATGACGTCACCACTTTTACGTCCTTTGGAATCCTGCCTGCTTTCAGAATGAATGAGCTGCAAATGCTTGCAGTATGGTATTTTAATCATAAGAAAAACAAAAATGTGGAAAGGAAGTATTGGGTACACCCTATCAATAAATTTCATGTGCAAAAAGGTTTATACCATGTTCGGTAGCGCGAACTGGAAGACGACTCGACTAAATTTTTCAATTAGTTCCAGGTATCAGTCAGTGTGTCAGTAGCTTCTTTTAGAGAGCACTTCAGCAGTTACATTAAAGACACGTTCACATGAGGCGTTTCAACGCGCGTATCGAGGCTAGCGAGGTCCCTCCATTAAATTATGTTTATTTATTCCTCTAATTTAAGTATATATCTTTGCAACCTTGAAGAGCGGGATCCTGATAGCCTCACCAAAAGCGCATTTTACGCGCCTCATGTGAACGGAGCCTAAGAAGCAGGATACAAATATGAGAGACAACATACCACCACGAGAAAGGTTGTCATTTAACATTGAGGATAGTATGATAAACAAATATTTATCACAGAACAAAAGAATATATTACCGTCTTTCTAGAGACCGACAGTTCATTGAATGCTCTTTTGGTATTTTAACTATTAAATGGAGGATTTTCTATAGACCATTGAACGTTAATATTGATTTGAAATTGACATAATCAAAGCATGAGTAATTCTGCATAATTTCATACGAACGAGGGGTGTTTATTCGCACGAAGACACCTTAACGCACACCGGTTAGATGGAAAACGATAATAATGATTTTAATGGTTACACTGGACCTGAGCCAACGGCTCTTCGAGATCATTTCCGTCTGTATTTTGTAAGTGAAGGCGATTTGCCATGGCAGAATATGAAAATATAATAAAATAATGCAACAGCTTGTTTAAAATATTATTAAGTTACCGTTTTGTCGCTTACTTTTTACTTCTTCGCATTCTTACTATTAGTTTATTAACATAAATTTATGTTAAATTACTATAAGAAATTAAAGTAACTTATTTAAAATATTATCAAGCTATCGTTCTGTCATTTACTTTTTTTTAATACCTCGTATTCTTTCTATAGTTTGTCAACATAAATTAATGCTAAATTATTGTAATAAAAAATAAAGAACTTATTAAACATATTTTTCTTTTGTTTATCACATTCTTGCATTTCTTCGCCATAAATAAACACCATCACCGCTCTCCAAGCGTTTTATTTTTTATTTTGTTCGCATAATCTTCGTGAGTTTTGTCCCACAATGCAGGCTGCATTTGCAAAGTAGTAATTAAATTATCAATATCTAAACTTTCCAAAACAAGAAAAGTATAAGACAAAGAAACAAGGAAAATAAATTCAGAACGGCAGCTGATATCGCAGATGATAGTCTCTCTCGTGTGAATGACGCAATACCTCGCAATGTAACATCTGTCTTCTTCAAACAAAAAAAAATCGCCGACGACTGAACTTCCTTGGCGACTATTTTTTTATTCTCTCTACCGGTCTCCTGATAGTCTTCTCGTGTGAAGTGCTCCTATGGTTTCTATGTAAGTTCCGTCGCCTTCAGACCGGTCTGAGCGATCGATCTCCTTCGTGTGAAGGCGCTCTAAGGCCGTTCCCTAATAAATCTCCGCCCCGAAAAACTGCACGAAATAGATGACGGGGGGGGGAGGGGGGGGGTATGTTGGATTTTGTCTGATACACCAGTTAAAAATATGATTACAGAGGAAATATTAAAGATAAAAAAGCACTAAACCCTAAAAAGAACGAAATTTCCAAGACACGAGCCAAAGTGAACATGAGGCATAATCTTACCGAGATATCATCAACAGAAGATGAAGATTCACCATCTTATGCTGATAGTGATAAACACTTCTTTTTCAGAATTGCAATCAGACATTGCTGCATACGACAACACGTTATACAGGGAGTCCTAAGAGCGCCTTCACACGAAGGAGATCGATCGCTCAGACCGGTCTGAAGGCGACGGAACATACATAGAAACCATAGGAGCACTTCACACGAGAAGACTATCAGGAGACCGGTAGAGAGAATAAAAAATAGTCGCCAAGGAAGTTCAGTCGTCGGCGACTTTTTTTGTTGGAAGAAGACAGATGTTACATTGCGAGGTGTTGCGTCATTCACACGAGAGAGACTATCATCTGTCGATTTTTGATTCCTAGCGATATCACCTGCCGTTCTGAATTTGTTTTCCTTGTTTCTTTGTCTTATACTATTCTTGTTTTGGAAAGTTTAGATATTGATAAGTTAATTACTACTTTGCAAATGCAGCCTGCATTGTGGGACAAAACTCGTGAAGATTATGCGAACAAAATAAAAATGAAAACGCATGGAGAGCGGTGATGGTGTTTATTTATGGCGAAGTAATGCAAGAATGTGATAAACAAAAGAAAAATATGTTTAATAAGTTCTTTATTTTTTATTACAATAATTTAGCATTAATTTATCTTGACAACCTATAGTAAGAATACCGAGGTATAAAAAAAGTAAATGTCAAAACGATAGCTTGTTAATATTTTAAATATGTTACATTAATTTCTCATAGTAATTTAACATAAATTTATGTTAATAAACTAATAGTAAGAATGCGAAGAAGTAAAAAGTAAGCGACAAAACGGTAACTTAATAATATTTTAAACAAGCTGTTGCATTATTTTATTATATTTTCATATACTGCCATGGCGAATCGCCTTCACTTACAAAATACAGACGGAAATGATCTTGAAGAGCCGTTGGTTCAGGTCCAGTGTAACCATTAAAAACATTATTATCGTTTTTCATCAAACCGGTGTGCGTTAAGGTGTCTTCGTGCGAATAACCACCCCTCGTTAGTATGAAATTATGCAGAATTACTCATGCTTTTATTATGTCAATTGCAAATCAATATTAACGTTCAATGGTCTATAGAAAATCCTCCATTTATTAGTTAAAATACCAAAATAGCATTCAGTGAACTGGCGGTCTCTAGAAAGACGGTAATTAAATATTCTTTTGTTCTGTAGTAAATTTTTTTCCATCATACTAACCTCAATGTTAACGACAACCTTTCTCTTGGTGGGACCTCGCTAGCCTCGCCATACGCGCGTTGAAACGCCTCGTGTGAACGTGGCCTTAATGTACCTGCTGAAGTGCTCTCTAAAAGAAGCTACTGACACCCGGAACTAATTGAAAAATTTAGTCGAGTCGTCTTCCAGTTCGCGATACAGAACATGGTATAAACCTTTCTGCACACGAAATTTATTAATAAATTGTACCCGATACTTCTTTTTGGCATTTTTGTTTTTCTTATGATTAAAATATCATACTGCAAGCATTTACAGCTCATTCATTCTGAAAGCAGGCAGGATTCCAAAGGACGTTAAAAGTCGTGACGTTATTGTCTATTGCGCGCCCATATTCGTATTGCCAAAAATTCAAAAGTTATAATTGAAAATTTATTTATTTAAAGAAAATCAAATGTAAGGTATCTATCTCGCTTAAAATTTTCCGCAGATTTCAAATTCGCTGAAATTTTTAATCTATCTTTAACGATGCCGATTTTACAAAAAAGAACTAAAGAAGGCCGATTAAAAATTTTGTTTTGCTTCTCTTCGCTCGAATCGTTTGTTTGCAGGAAATGAATCAAAACGACTATCACAGGCGACCGTTGTGAGCGATCGATCTCCTTCGTGTGAAGGCGCCCTAAAAGTTCCCGTACTCCAACTTTAAAAATTTATAGTCCGTGTTTTTTTTAATTATTGAATTTTATCGTCTGCTTATAGTTTTATCGACTCTTTTATTTTTATGGTTTCATTTTTTTCGCAATCAAGTTGTGTGATAATAACGTTCCACGTCATTTTGTTCTTCATTGTAAGATGAATTTATCACGCATTCAGAGAATTGCGCTGTTTGAGGCTTATTTTTAATATAAATCCTTTGAAAGATGTAAAGAATTTTGGCTACATAAATATCCAAATGATGCAATACCGAATAAAGATACGCTATATATAAAAATATTCAACAATTTGTTGCTTTATTACAAGTGAATGAACGAGACTCTTGGTTTCACAAGACCTTGCAATCTACCATAGAGTCCATACTTCTTGGGATAGATCCCCCATATTCATCAACCCTAGGTTCAAAATGACGGTGTGTTCTCCTCGGATCTTCATGATAGATCCCGAACAGTCGCCCTTTGTGTTGCTCCAATACGATGTCAATTCATCTATGAACCTATTTGTTATCTCCAGTTATTATCAAATAAAAACTCTCAAAGCTTTTTTTGAATATCATGAAATCATTTGCAATTTTTTGTGTATCTTCCAATTTGTGGTTTTAATAATCAACAATTTTTTTAAAAAATTGAAAGAACAAAGATCAAACATAGAAAATGTACTCATGGGATGTTCGTTTTAGATGTTAATAAAGTCATGGAGAACCTGGCCTCGAAGGGGTCTTAATCACCAGCATTGACAGTATAGCACTTGATAAGTAAGCCTACCTTGGTATTTGGGAATCCTAATAAATTGTTTGGTGTCACGATTTCAGGTGATGTATTCTATTTATTCAAAAAGCAATACATTGAAAACTTGAATCTTGCAAACTTAAAAAAAATCAAGGTTGCGAATTAATGTGATTTGAACAAGACCTACTTTAATAATTGTGAAAAATTACAATTTTCGTGGAGAATTTCTCCATCTACTTTTTAAACATTTTTAAAATTCAAGCACTTATAATCATCTGATTTACCACATACTCCACAACATTTTTGCTTTAAATATAAAAGCCTAAAAGTGGTTTCCGCAAAGAGTCAAGTGATCAGATTTGTGACTTACGTGACATTTTTTATTACCTGATATATTTTTGCAATGTTTTGTCATGTGTAATGTAATTTCAAAGTAATTTCGTCGGTATGAAAATGATTTTTCAATCGAGTTAATTATGCATCATTATGATTTTTTTTATGGAACTAGACAAATTTTAAACATAAAAACGACTACAAAAGTTTAGGTGTGTAAAACATATGTGTGGTAACATGTATAGGTGTGGTAATTCATATATCCAAATAATGAAACAATCTTGATATTCTTATAAAGGCTGCTTGTCCTTAGGTATTTTTTTTTTACATTTTAACTCCAATTTATGTTATTTTGAGTTCGAATCCAACCAAAGACCGTCTTGTACAAAGGGGGCTGGTGCATCTATCGTGGCCTCGAATTCCCTCATGTTGGTATGGTGTGGAAGTTTGGAGAGTGGGGTGCCTGCTCCGGTGTGAACTCGTCATCTGACCGTGGTTCAAACTGCGTGGCGTTGTCCTTGGATCTTTTTCATCTGGAGTTGATCCCGGACCTTCGCCAGTAACCCGCTGTGTTGCTCCAGTACAATGATGATTAAAAATACCACTTTATAATATGGGCTAATTGTTAATGAAGAAATCCCTTTTCAAAATGTAAAGGCAATCATTAAATCAATTTTTAAGAAGAACTTGGAAAAAGATCTTTCAGAAAAGAATTCCCAGAAATCCTGGTGGAAAAAAATCCCAAATCTTTCTGACTGGCCTAGAATGAAAGCCGTAGTAGAATTCCGTCTCGCTACTGGTCACGTCTGCCTTGGAAAACATTTATATCGCATAGGCATCCTTGACGATCCACGCTTCAAGCTCTGCAACCTACAGGAACTCATGGACTATACACACCTGCGACACTATCCTGCGCTCTCCGAACAGAAGAATATTATAGCAGAGCCGTTATATACCTTTTATGAATGATCTCTGCAATTCCCTGAAAGAGCATTTTGCATCATACCGTCAAACAATTGCGTTCTTAAATAACGTCGTTCATGAGTTCTGTATCGAAAAGGATTGGTCTTCAGTTGAAGCTGCCTTCCACTTTTATGAAGATGATTTATCGCATCAAGAGGTAGTTTAAAGCGAGTACCTTTTATGGCAACAAAAATGGAAGAAATGTGAAATTCTGCCTCGAAAAGCCATAAACTCCCTTAAAAAAATGCAAAAACACATTTTCACCAAAAACTTCCATTTTACTCAAAATATTGGCGGTTTTTCGAGTCTTTGTTGCGACCGCGGAAAGGAGTTTCTCAATACTTCGGAGACTGAAGACGTGAAGACTTATTTACGAAATACGACTTCAGAAACTAGACTAAATGGACTAGCACTGCTTTCAATTCGCAGAGACATTAAAATATCAAAGGAAGAAGTTCTTGATAAGTTTGCCAGTTCACCAAGAAATGTGGATGTTGCTTTGTAAAGTTCTCAGCAATTTTTGTCATTTTACAAGGGTTTTGTCCACTCTTAACCTTGACTGATAATGTCTTTACTAATTTCTTAACCATTCGTTATGTATGCAAGTTTTCAATACAAATGTTTGGAGAGGAAAAAACTGTATTTGAAACATTTTGAGTAAAAAAAGGTTTAAATAAAAAAATAAAAACACAAAATTTAAATTTTTATTCGGTGTTCTAGTTTTATCAAATTAATATCCAGATATATTCACATATTAAACAAAGAAATTTCTATTGAGATGGTAATTAAAAGTAAATTACTTATCCATCAACTTTAAGAATGGGCAACCTGTATATATATATATGTGTGTGTGTGTGTGTGTGTGTGTGTGTGTGTGTGTGTGTGTGTGTGTGTGTGTGTGTGTGTGTGTGTGTGTGTGTGTGTGTGTGTGTGTGTGTGTGTGTGTGTGTGTGTGTGTGTGTGTGTGTGTGTGTGTGTGTGTGTGTGTGTGTGTGTGGATCGGTGTCTAGGGGGTATGAATTTACTGCTTAAAATGACAACAAACTTCTTAAAAAACAACAAAACATTTATTCACAATTATATAGTTTAGGGGGGAAATTACTACAACAGATATTTACATAAAGCGTTATTATCTTACATTCGTTTCTCTCTCTCCTTTTGGCGCCCTATCACAACAAGCGACGCAGTCGAAAAACGCGTCTTCCTCACACGGACGTTAATGGCGATCTTCCCGATTCTAGAAGGAACATTCTTATCGCAAGAGCGCGCCAAAAGAGAAGTGTTAATACAGGACTAGTAGCGCCATCTATCGCTAGATATTGCAACTGGTTAACTAAATCCTACATACATATATATATATATATATATATATATATATATATATATGTACTAATTGAGTTCACACACCGTTCCGGTAAATTTAAGATTTAATTAATGATTAAGGTGCAGCTGATGAATAGTTACAGATGAATATATACAGAAAAATATACTTTATGCCCGTCTGGCACAAACCACAAACATCGGTGAGCACGTCTTGCTCATTAAAGTAAGTCCTTTCAGAACATCCGAGGAATAACCTTCCTCTTTAATGTTGGACTTCCTTCTCCTGTCGCTCGCTGCTCGCGCAGCCCATAGGAGGTAGAGGGCGCTGTTGGTGAGGACTGGGGAGGTTAGTAGTTTCACTCCTACAGATTCGGCCATCCTGCGTACAGACGTCCTTGGCTGGCAACTCCACAACACATCAAATGAAAGGTATACAGAAAGACGAACCTGAAAAATACAAAAGAAAAAAAAAAGGAAAGAAGGTATCTTGTTCTATGTACATTCACTAATGCAGGTTATTCGACCATAGTTTCATATGGTCTGCCTCGAAAAGCCATAAACTCCCTTAAAAAAATGCAAAAACACATTTTCACCAAAAACTTCCATTTTACTCAAAATATTGGCGGTTTTTCGAGTCTTTGTTGCGACCGCGGAAAGGAGTTTCTCAATACTTCGGAGACTGAAGACGTGAAGACTTATTTACGAAATACGACTTCAGAAACTAGACTAAATGGACTAGCACTGCTTTCAATTCGCAGAGACATTAAAATATCAAAGGAAGAAGTTCTTGATAAGTTTGCCAGTTCACCAAGAAATGTGGATGTTGCTTTGTAAAGTTCTCAGCAATTTTTGTCATTTTACAAGGGTTTTGTCCACTCTTAACCTTGACTGATAATGTCTTTACTAATTTCTTAACCATTCGTTATGTATGCAAGTTTTCAATACAAATGTTTGGAGAGGAAAAAACTGTATTTGAAACATTTTGAGTAAAAAAAGGTTTTAATAAAAAAAAAAAAACCACAAAATTTAAATTTTTATTCGGTGTTCTAGTTTTATCAAATTAATATCCAGATATATTCACATATTAAACAAAGAAATTTCTATTGAGATGGTAATTAAAATTAAATTACTTATCCATCAACTTTAAGAATGGGCAACCTGTATATATATATATATATATATATATATATATATATATGTGTGTGTGTGTGTGTGTGTGTGTGTGTGTGTGTGTGTGTGTGTGTGTGTGTGTGTGTGTGTGTGTGTGTGTGTGTGTGTGTGTGTGTGTGTGTGTGTGTGTGTGTGTGTGTGTGTGTGTGTGTGTGTGTGTGTGTGTGTGTGTGTGTGTGTGTGTGTGTGTGTGTGTGTGTGTGTGTGTGTGTGTGTGTGTGTGTGTGTATGTGGATCGTTGTCTAGGGGGTATGAATTTACTGCTTAAAATGACAACAAACTTCTTAAAAAACAACAAAACATTTATTCACAATTATATAGTTTAGGGGGGAAATTACTACAACAGATATTTACATAAAGCGTTATTATCTTACATTCGTTTCTCTCTCTCCTTTTGGCGCCCTATCACAACAAGCGCCGCAGTCGAAAAACGCGTCTTCCTCACACGGACGTTAATGGCGATCTTCCCTATTCTAGAAGGAACATTCTTATCGCAAGAGCGCGCCAAAAGAGAAGTGTTAATACAGGACTAGTAGCGCCATCTATCGCTAGATATTGCAACTGGTTAACTAAATCCTACATACATATATATATATATATGTAATAATTGAGTTCACACACCGTTCCTTTAAATTTAAGATTTAATTAATGATTAAGGTGCAGCTGATGAATAGTTACAGATGAATATATACAGAAAAATATACTTTATGCCCGTCTGGCACAAACCACAAACATCGGTGAGCACGTCTTGCTCATTAAAGTAAGTCCTTTCAGAACATCCGAGGAATAACCTTCCTCTTTAATGTTGGACTTCCTTCTCCTGTCGCTCGCTGCTCGCGCAGCCCATAGGAGGTAGAGGGCGCTGTTGGTGAGGACTGGGGAGGTTAGTAGTTACACTCCTACAGATTCGGCCATCCTGCGTACAGACGTCCTTGGCTGGCAACTCCACAACACATCAAATGAAAGGTATACAGAAATACGAACCTGAAAAATACAAAAGAAAAAAAAAAGGAAAGAAGGTATCTTGTTCTATGTACATTCACTAATGCAGGTTATTCGACCATAGTTTCATATGGTCTGCCTCGAAAAGCCATAAACTCCCTTAAAAAAATGCAAAAACACATTTTCACCAAAAACTTCCATTTTACTCAAAATATTGGCGGTTTTTCGAGTCTTTGTTGCGACCGCGGAAAGGAGTTTCTCAATACTTCGGAGACTGAAGACGTGAAGACTTATTTACGAAATACGACATCAGAAACTAGACTAAATGGACTAGCACTGCTTTCAATTCGCAGGGACATTAAAATATCAAAGGAAGAAGTTCTTGATAAGTTTGCCAGTTCACCAAGAAATGTGGATGTTGCTTTGTAAAGTTCTCAGCAATTTTTGTCATTTTACAAGGGTTTTGTCCACTCTTAACCTTGACTGATAATGTCTTTACTAATTTCTTAACCATTCGTTATGTATGCAAGTTTTCAATACAAATGTTTGGAGAGGAAAAAACTGTATTTGAAACATTTTGAGTAAAAAAAGGTTTTAATAAAAAAAAAAAAACCACAAAATTTAAATTTTTATTCGGTGTTCTAGTTTTATCAAATTAATATCCAGATATATTCACATATTAAACAAAGAAATTTCTATTGAGATGGTAATTAAAATTAAATTACTTATCCATCAACTTTAAGAATGGGCAACCTGTATATATATTTATATATATATATATATATATATATATATATATATATATATATATATATATATATATATATATATATATATATATGTGTGTGTGTGTGTGTGTGTGTATGTGGATCGTTGTCTAGGGGGTATGAATTTACTGCTTAAAATGACAACAAACTTCTTAAAAAACAACAAAACATTTATTCACAATTATATAGTTTAGGGGGGAAATTACTACAACAGATATTTACATAAAGCGTTATTATCTTACATTCGTTTCTCTCTCTCCTTTTGGCGCCCTATCACAACAAGCGCCGCAGTCGAAAAACGCGTCTTCCTCACACGGACGTTAATGGCGATCTTCCCTATTCTAGAAGGAACATTCTTATCGCAAGAGCGCGCCAAAAGAGAAGTGTTAATACAGGACTAGTAGCGCCATCTATCGCTAGATATTGCAACTGGTTAACTAAATCCTACATACATATATATATATATATATATGTGTAATAATTGAGTTCACACACCGTTCCTTTAAATTTAAGATTTAATTAATGATTAAGGTGCAGCTGATGAATAGTTACAGATGAATATATACAGAAAAATATACTTTATGCCCGTCTGGCACAAACCACAAACATCGGTGAGCACGTCTTGCTCATTAAAGTAAGTCCTTTCAGAACATCCGAGGAATAACCTTCCTCTTTAATGTTGGACTTCCTTCTCCTGTCGCTCGCTGCTCGCGCAGCCCATAGGAGGTAGAGGGCGCTGTTGGTGAGGACTGGGGAGGTTAGTAGTTACACTCCTACAGATTCGGCCATCCTGCGTACAGACGTCCTTGGCTGGCAACTCCACAACACATCAAATGAAAGGTATACAGAAATACGAACCTGAAAAATACAAAAGAAAAAAAAAAGGAAAGAAGGTATCTTGTTCTATGTACATTCACTAATGCAGGTTATTCGACCATAGTTTCATATGGTCTGCCTCGAAAAGCCATAAACTCCCTTAAAAAAATGCAAAAACACATTTTCACCAAAAACTTCCATTTTACTCAAAATATTGGCGGTTTTTCGAGTCTTTGTTGCGACCGCGGAAAGGAGTTTCTCAATACTTCGGAGACTGAAGACGTGAAGACTTATTTACGAAATACGACATCAGAAACTAGACTAAATGGACTAGCACTGCTTTCAATTCGCAGGGACATTAAAATATCAAAGGAAGAAGTTCTTGATAAGTTTGCCAGTTCACCAAGAAATGTGGATGTTGCTTTGTAAAGTTCTCAGCAATTTTTGTCATTTTACAAGGGTTTTGTCCACTCTTAACCTTGACTGATAATGTCTTTACTAATTTCTTAACCATTCGTTATGTATGCAAGTTTTCAATACAAATGTTTGGAGAGGAAAAAACTGTATTTGAAACATTTTGAGTAAAAAAAAGTTTAAATAAAAAAAATAAAAACACAAAATTTAAATTTTTATTCGGTGTTCTAGTTTTATCAAATTAATATCCAGATATATTCACATATTAAACAAAGAAATTTCTATTGAGATGATAATTAAAAGTAAATTACTTATCCATCAACTTTAAGAATGGGCAACCTGTATATATATATATATATATATATATATATATATATATGTGTGTGTGTGTGTGGATCGGTGTCTAGGGAGTATGAATTTACTGCTTAAAATGACAACAAACTTCTTAAAAAACAACAAAACATTTATTCACAATTATATAGTTTAGGGGGGAAATTACTACAACAGATATTTACATAAAGCGTTATTATCTTACATTCGTTTCTCTCTCTCCTTTTGGCGCCCTATCACAACAAGCGACGCAGTCGAAAAACGCGTCTTTCTCACACGGACGTTAATGGCGATCTTCCCTATTCTAGAAGGAACATTCTTATCGCAAGAGCGCGCCAAAAGAGAAGTGTTAATACAGGACTAGTCGCGCCATCTATCGCTAGATATTGCAACTGGTTAACTAAATCCTACATACATATATATATATATATATATATATATATATATATATATATATATATATATATATATATATATATATATATATATATATATATATATATATATATATATATATATATATATATATATATATATATATATATATATATATATATATATATATATATATATATATATATATATATATATATATATATATATATATATATATGTGTGTGTGTGTGTGTAATAATTGAGTTCACACACCGTTCCGGTAAATTTAAGATTTAATTAATGATTAAGGTGCAGCTGATGAATAGTTACAGATGAATATATACAGAAAAATATACTTTATGCCCGTCTGGCACAAACCACAAACATCGGTGAGCACGTCTTGCTCATTAAAGTAAGTCCTTTCAGAACATCCGAGGAATAACCTTCCTCTTTAATGTTGGACTTCCTTCTCCTGTCGCTCGCTGCTCGCGCAGCCCATAGGAGGTAGAGGGCGCTGTTGGTGAGGACTGGGGAGGTTAGTAGTTTCACTCCTACAGATTCGGCCATCCTGCGTACAGACGTCCTTGGCTGGCAACTCCACAACACATCAAATGAAAGGTATACAGAAATACGAACCTGAAAAATACAAAAGAAAAAAAAAAGGAAAGAAGGTATCTTGTTCTATGTACATTCACTAATGCAGGTTATTCGACCATAGTTTCATATGGTCTGCCTCGAAAAGCCATAAACTCCCTTAAAAAAATGCAAAAACACATTTTCACCAAAAACTTCCATTTTACTCAAAATATTGGCGGTTTTTCGAGTCTTTGTTGCGACCGCGGAAAGGAGTTTCTCAATACTTCGGAGACTGAAGACGTGAAGACTTATTTACGAAATACGACATCAGAAACTAGACTAAATGGACTAGCACTGCTTTCAATTCGCAGGGACATTAAAATATCAAAGGAAGAAGTTCTTGATAAGTTTGCCAGTTCACCAAGAAATGTGGATGTTGCTTTGTAAAGTTCTCAGCAATTTTTGTCATTTTACAAGGGTTTTGTCCACTCTTAACCTTGACTGATAATGTCTTTACTAATTTCTTAACCATTCGTTATGTATGCAAGTTTTCAATACAAATGTTTGGAGAGGAAAAAACTGTATTTGAAACATTTTGAGTAAAAAAAAGTTTAAATAAAAAAAATAAAAACACAAAATTTAAATTTTTATTCGGTGTTCTAGTTTTATCAAATTAATATCCAGATATATTCACATATTAAACAAAGAAATTTCTATTGAGATGATAATTAAAAGTAAATTACTTATCCATCAACTTTAAGAATGGGCAACCTGTATATATATATATATATATGTATATATATATATATATATATATATATATATATATATATATATATATATATATATATATATATATATATATATATATATATATATATGTGTGTGTGTGTGTGTGGATCGGTGTCTAGGGAGTATGAATTTACTGCTTAAAATGACAACAAACTTCTTAAAAAACAACAAAACATTTATTCACAATTATATAGTTTAGGGGGGAAATTACTACAACAGATATTTACATAAAGCGTTATTATCTTACATTCGTTTCTCTCTCTCCTTTTGGCGCCCTATCACAACAAGCGACGCAGTCGAAA
The DNA here is from genome assembly GCA_947359465.1 of Metellina segmentata. Taxonomy (NCBI): domain Eukaryota; kingdom Metazoa; phylum Arthropoda; class Arachnida; order Araneae; family Tetragnathidae; genus Metellina; species Metellina segmentata. The sequence continues at coordinate 8,027,561 of OX375882.1, forward strand.
AACGCGTCTTTCTCACACGGACGTTAATGGCGATCTTCCCTATTCTAGAAGGAACATTCTTATCGCAAGAGCGCGCCAAAAGAGAAGTGTTAATACAGGACTAGTCGCGCCATCTATCGCTAGATATTGCAACTGGTTAACTAAATCCTACATACATATATATATATATATATATATATATATATATATATATATATATATATATATATATGTGTGTGTGTGTGTAATAATTGAGTTCACACACCGTTCCGGTAAATTTAAGATTTAATTAATGATTAAGGTGCAGCTGATGAATAGTTACAGATGAATATATACAGAAAAATATACTTTATGCCCGTCTGGCACAAACCAGAAATATCGGTGAGCACGTCTTGCTCATTAAAGTAAGTCCTTTCAGAACATCCGAGGAATAACCTTCCTCTTTAATGTTGGACTTCCTTCTCCTGTCGCTCGCTGCTCGCGCAGCCCATAGGAGGTAGAGGGCGCTGTTGGTGAGGACTGGGGAGGTTAGTAGTTTCACTCCTACAGATTCGGCCATCCTGCGTACAGACGTCCTTGGCTGGCAACTCCACAACACATCAAATGAAAGGTATACAGAAAGACGAACCTGAAAAATACAAAAGAAAAAAAAAAGGAAAGAAGGTATCTTGTTCTATGTACATTCACTAATGCAGGTTATTCGACCATAGTTTCATATGGTCTGCCTCGAAAAGCCATAAACTCCCTTAAAAAATGCAAAAACACATTTTCACCAAAAACTTCCATTTTACTCAAAATATTGGCGGTTTTTCGAGTCTTTGTTGCGACCGCGGAAAGGAGTTTCTCAATACTTCGGAGACTGAAGACGTGAAGACTTATTTACGAAATACGACTTCAGAAACTAGACTAAATGGACTAGCACTGCTTTCAATTCGCAGAGACATTAAAATATCAAAGGAAGAAGTTCTTGATAAGTTTGCCAGTTCACCAAGAAATGTGGATGTTGCTTTGTAAAAATCTCAGCAATTTTTGTCATTTTACAAGGGTTTTGTCCACTCTTAACCTTGACTGATAATGTCTTTACTAATTTCTTAACCATTCGTTATGTATGCAAGTTTTCAATACAAATGTTTGGAGAGGAAAAAACTGTATTTGAAACATTTTGAGTAAAAAAAGGTTTAAATAAAAAAAAAAAAAAACACAAAATTTAAATTTTTTTATTCGGTGTTCTAGTTTTATCAAACTAATATCCAGATATATTCACATATTAAACAAAGAAATTTCTATTGAGATGGTAATTAAAAGTAAATTACTTATCCATCAACTTTAAGAATGGGCAACCTGTATATATATGTGTGTGTGTGTGTGTGTGTGTGTGTGTGTGTGTGTGTGTGTGTGTGTGTGTGTGTGTGTGTGTGTGGTGTGTGTGTGTGTGTGTGTGTGTGTGTGTGTGTGGATCGGTGTCTAGGGGGTATGAATTTACTGCTTAAAATGACAACAAACTTCTTAAAAAACAACAAAACATTTATTCACAATTATATAGTTTAGGGGGGAAATTACTACAACAGATATTTACATAAAGCGTTATTATCTTACATTCGTTTCTCTCTCTCCTTTTGGCGCCCTATCACAACAAGCGACGCAGTCGAAAAACGCGTCTTCCTCACACGGACGTTAATGGCGATCTTCCCTATTCTAGAAGGAACATTCTTATCGCAAGAGCGCGCCAAAAGAGAAGTGTTAATACAGGACTAGTCGCGCCATCTATCGCTAGATATTGCAACTGGTTAACTAAATCCTACATACATATATATATATATATATATATATATATATATATATATATATATATATATATATATATATGTAATAATTGAGTTCACACACCGTTCCGGTAAATTTAAGATTTAATTAATGATTAAGGTGCAGCTGATGAATAGTTACAGATGAATATATACAGAAAAATATACTTTATGCCCGTCTGGCACAAACCAGAAATATCGGTGAGCACGTCTTGCTCATTAAAGTAAGTCCTTTCAGAACATCCGAGGAATAACCTTCCTCTTTAATGTTGGACTGCCTTCTCCTGTCGCTCGCTGCTCGCGCAGCCCATAGGAGGTAGAGGGCGCTGTTGGTGAGGACTGGGGAGGTTAGTAGTTTCACTCCTACAGATTCGGCCATCCTGCGTACAGACGTCCTTGGCTGGCAACTCCACAACACATCAAATGAAAGGTATACAGAAAGACGAACCTGAAAAATACAAAAGAAAAAAAAAAGGAAAGAAGGTATCTTGTTCTATGTACATTCACTAATGCAGGTTATTCGACCATAGTTTCATATGGTCTGCCTCGAAAAGCCATAAACTCCCTTAAAAAAATGCAAAAACACATTTTCACCAAAAACTTCCATTTTACTCAAAATATTGGCGGTTTTTTCGAGTCTTTGTTGCGACCGCGGAAAGGAGTTTCTCAATACTTCGGAGACTGAAGACGTGAAGACTTATTTACGAAATACGACTTCAGAAACTAGACTAAATGGACTAGCACTGCTTTCAATTCGCAGAGACATTAAAATATCAAAGGAAGAAGTTCTTGATAAGTTTGCCAGTTCACCAAGAAATGTGGATGTTGCTTTGTAAAAATCTCAGCAATTTTTGTCATTTTACAAGGGTTTTGTCCACTCTTAACCTTGACTGATAATGTCTTTACTAATTTCTTAACCATTCGTTATGTATGCAAGTTTTCAATACAAATGTTTGGAGAGGAAAAAACTGTATTTGAAACATTTTGAGTAAAAAAAGGTTTAAATAAAAAAAAAAAAAACACAAAATTTAAATTTTTTTATTCGGTGTTCTAGTTTTATCAAACTAATATCCAGATATATTCACATATTAAACAAAGAAATTTCTATTGAGATGGTAATTAAAAGTAAATTACTCATCCATCAACTTTAAGAATGGGCAACCTGTATATATATATATGTGTGTGTGTGTGTGTGTGTGTGTGTGTGTGTGTGTGTGTGTGTGTGTGTGTGTGTGTGTGTGTGTGTGTGTGTGTGTGTGTGTGTGTGTGTGTGTGTGTGTGTGTGTGTGTGTGTGTGTGTGTGTGTGTGTGTGTGTGTGTGTGGATCGGTGTCTAGGGGGTATGAATTTACTGCTTAAAATGACAACAAACTTCTTAAAAAACAACAAAACATTTATTCACAATTATATAGTTTAGGGGGGAAATTACTACAACAGATATTTACATAAAGCGTTATTATCTTACATTCGTTTCTCTCTCTCCTTTTGGCGCCCTATCACAACAAGCGACGCAGTCGAAAAAACGCGTCTTTCTCACACGGACGTTAATGGCGATCTTCCCTATTCTAGAAGGAACATTCTTATCGCAAGAGCGCGCCAAAAGAGAAGTGTTAATACAGGACTAGTCGCGCCATCTATCGCTAGATATTGCAACTGGTTAACTAAATCCTACATACATATATATATATATATATATATATATATATATATATATATATATATATATATATATATATATATATATATATATATATATATATATATATGTGTGTGTGTGTAATAATTGAGTTCACACACCGTTCCGGTAAATTTAAGATTTAATTAATGATTAAGGTGCAGCTGATGAATAGTTACAGATGAATATATACAGAAAAATATACTTTATGCCCGTCTGGCACAAACCACAAACATCGGTGAGCACGTCTTGCTCATTAAAGTAAGTCCTTTCAGAACATCCGAGGAATAACCTTCCTCTTTAATGTTGGACTTCCTTCTCCTGTCGCTCGCTGCTCGCGCAGCCCATAGGAGGTAGAGGGCGCTGTTGGTGAGGACTGGGGAGGTTAGTAGTTTCACTCCTACAGATTCGGCCATCCTGCGTACAGACGTCCTTGGCTGGCAACTCCACAACACATCAAATGAAAGGTATACAGAAATACGAACCTGAAAAATACAAAAGAAAAAAAAAAGGAAAGAAGGTATCTTGTTCTATGTACATTCACTAATGCAGGTTATTCGACCATAGTTTCATATGGTCTGCCTCGAAAAGCCATAAACTCCCTTAAAAAAATGCAAAAACACATTTTCACCAAAAACTTCCATTTTACTCAAAATATTGGCGGTTTTTCGAGTCTTTGTTGCGACCGCGGAAAGGAGTTTCTCAATACTTCGGAGACTGAAGACGTGAAGACTTATTTACGAAATACGACATCAGAAACTAGACTAAATGGACTAGCACTGCTTTCAATTCGCAGGGACATTAAAATATCAAAGGAAGAAGTTCTTGATAAGTTTGCCAGTTCACCAAGAAATGTGGATGTTGCTTTGTAAAGTTCTCAGCAATTTTTGTCATTTTACAAGGGTTTTGTCCACTCTTAACCTTGACTGATAATGTCTTTACTAATTTCTTAACCATTCGTTATGTATGCAAGTTTTCAATACAAATGTTTGGAGAGGAAAAAACTGTATTTGAAACATTTTGAGTAAAAAAAAGTTTAAATAAAAAAAATAAAAACACAAAATTTAAATTTTTATTCGGTGTTCTAGTTTTATCAAATTAATATCCAGATATATTCACATATTAAACAAAGAAATTTCTATTGAGATGGTAATTAAAAGTAAATTACTTATCCATCAACTTTAAGAATGGGCAACCTGTATATATATATGTGTGTGTGTGTGTGTGTGTGTGTGTGTGGATCGGTGTCTAGGGGGTATGAATTTACTGCTTAAAATGACAACAAACTTCTTAAAAAACAACAAAACATTTATTCACAATTATATAGTTTAGGGGGGAAATTACTACAACAGATATTTACATAAAGCGTTATTATCTTACATTCGTTTCTCTCTCTGCTTTTGGCGCCCTATCACAACAAGCGACGCAGTCGAAAAACGCGTCTTCCTCACACGGACGTTAATGGCGATCTTCCCTATTCTAGAAGGAACATTCTTATCGCAAGAGCGCGCCAAAAGAGAAGTGTTAATACAGGACTAGTCGCGCCATCTATCGCTAGATATTGCAACTGGTTAACTAAATCCTACATACATATATATATATATATATATATATATATGTAATAATTGAGTTCACACACCGTTCCGGTAAATTTAAGATTTAATTAATGATTAAGGTGCAGCTGATGAATAGTTACAGATGAATATATACAGAAAAATATACTTTATGCCCGTCTGGCACAAACCAGAAATATCGGTGAGCACGTCTTGCTCATTAAAGTAAGTCCTTTCAGAACATCCGAGGAATAACCTTCCTCTTTAATGTTGGACTTCCTTCTCCTGTCGCTCGCTGCTCGCGCAGCCCATAGGAGGTAGAGGGCGCTGTTGGTGAGGACTGGGGAGGTTAGTAGTTTCACTCCTACAGATTCGGCCATCCTGCGTACAGACGTCCTTGGCTGGCAACTCCACAACACATCAAATGAAAGGTATACAGAAAGACGAACCTGAAAAATACAAAAGAAAAAAAAAAGGAAAGAAGGTATCTTGTTCTATGTACATTCACTAATGCAGGTTATTCGACCATAGTTTCATATGGTCTGCCTCGAAAAAGCCATAAACTCCCTTAAAAAATGCAAAAACACTTTTCACCAAAAACTTCCATTTTACTCAAAATATTGGCGGTTTTTCGAGTCTTTGTTGCGACCGCGGAAAGGAGTTTCTCAATACTTCGGAGACTGAAGACGTGAAGACTTATTTACGAAATACGACTTCAGAAACTAGACTAAATGGACTAGCACTGCTTTCAATTCGCAGAGACATTAAAATATCAAAGGAAGAAGTTCTTGATAAGTTTGCCAGTTCACCAAGAAATGTGGATGTTGCTTTGTAAAAATCTCAGCAATTTTTGTCATTTTTACAAGGGTTTTGTCCACTCTTAACCTTGACTGATAATGTCTTTACTAATTTCTTAACCATTCGTTATGTATGCAAGTTTTCAATACAAATGTTTGGAGAGGAAAAAACTGTATTTGAAACATTTTGAGTAAAAAAAGGGTTTAAATAAAAAAAAAAAAAAAACACAAAATTTAAATTTTTTTATTCGGTGTTCTAGTTTTATCAAACTAATATCCAGATATATTCACATATTAAACAAAGAAATTTCTATTGAGATGGTTATTAAAAGTAAATTACTTATCCATCAACTTTAAGAATGGGCAACCTGTTATATATATGTGTGTGTGTGTGTGTGTGTGTGTGTGTGTGTGTGTGTGTGTGTGTGTGTGTGTGTGTGTGTGTGTGTGTGTGTGTGTGTGTGTGTGTGTGTGGATCGGTGTCTAGGGGGTATGAATTTACTGCTTAAAATGACAACAAACTTCTTAAAAAACAACAAAACATTTTATTCACAATTATATAGTTTAGGGGGGAAATTACTACAACAGATATTTACATAAAGCGTTATTATCTTACATTCGTTTCTCTCTCTCCCTTTTGGCGCCCTATCACAACAAGCGACGCAGTCGAAAAAACGCGTCTTCCTCACACGGACGTTAATGGCGATCTTCCCTATTCTAGAAGGAACATTCTTATCGCAAGAGCGCGCCAAAAGAGAAGTGTTAATACAGGACTAGTCGCGCCATCTATCGCTAGATATTGCAACTGGTTAACTAAATCCTACATACATATATATATATATATATATATATATATATATATATATATATATATATATATATATATATATATATATATATATATATATATATATATGTAATAATTGAGTTCACACACCGTTCCGGTAAATTTAAGATTTAATTAATGATTAAGGTGCAGCTGATGAATAGTTACAGATGAATATATACAGAAAAATATACTTTATGCCCGTCTGGCACAAACCAGAAATATCGGTGAGCACGTCTTGCTCATTAAAGTAAGTCCTTTCAGAACATCCGAGGAATAACCTTCTCTTTAATGTTGGACTGCCTTCTCCTGTCGCTCGCTGCTCGCGCAGCCCATAGGAGGTAGAGGGCGCTGTTGGTGAGGACTGGGGAGGTTAGTAGTTTCACTCCTACAGATTCGGCCATCCTGCGTACAGACGTCCTTGGCTGGCAACTCCACAACACATCAAATGAAAGGTATACAGAAAGACGAACCTGAAAAATACAAAAGAAAAAAAAAAAGGAAAGAAGGTATCTTGTTCTATGTACATTCACTAATGCAGGTTATTCGACCATAGTTTCATATGGTCTGCCTCGAAAAGCCATAAACTCCCTTAAAAAAATGCAAAAACACATTTTCACCAAAAACTTCCATTTTACTCAAAATATTGGCGGTTTTTCGAGTCTTTGTTGCGACCGCGGAAAGGAGTTTCTCAATACTTCGGAGACTGAAGACGTGAAGACTTATTTACGAAATACGACTTCAGAAACTAGACTAAATGGACTAGCACTGCTTTCAATTCGCAGAGACATTAAAATATCAAAGGAAGAAGTTCTTGATAAGTTTGCCAGTTCACCAAGAAATGTGGATGTTGCTTTGTAAAAATCTCAGCAATTTTTGTCATTTTACAAGGGTTTTGTCCACTCTTAACCTTGACTGATAATGTCTTTACTAATTTCTTAACCATTCGTTATGTATGCAAGTTTTCAATACAAATGTTTGGAGAGGAAAAAACTGTATTTGAAACATTTTGAGTAAAAAAAGGTTTAAATAAAAAAAAAAAAAACACAAAATTTAAATTTTTTTATTCGGTGTTCTAGTTTTATCAAACTAATATCCAGATATATTCACATATTAAACAAAGAAATTTCTATTGAGATGGTAATTAAAAGTAAATTACTCATCCATCAACTTTAAGAATGGGCAACCTGTATATATATATATGTGTGTGTGTGTGTGTGTGTGTGTGTGTGTGTGTGTGTGTGTGTGTGTGTGTGTGTGTGTGTGTGTGTGTGTGTGTGTGTGTGTGTGTGTGTGTGTGTGTGTGTGTGTGTGTGTGTGTGTGTGTGTGTGTGGATCGGTGTCTAGGGGGTATGAATTTACTGCTTAAAATGACAACAAACTTCTTAAAAAACAACAAAACATTTATTCACAATTATATAGTTTAGGGGGGAAATTACTACAACAGATATTTACATAAAGCGTTATTATCTTACATTCGTTTCTCTCTCTCCTTTTGGCGCCCTATCACAACAAGCGACGCAGTCGAAAAACGCGTCTTCCTCACACGGACGTTAATGGCGATCTTCCCTATTCTAGAAGGAACATTCTTATCGCAAGAGCGCGCCAAAAGAGAAGTGTTAATACAGGACTAGTCGCGCCATCTATCGCTAGATATTGCAACTGGTTAACTAAATCCTACATACATATATATATATATATATATATATATATATATATATATATATATATATGTAATAATTGAGTTCACACACCGTTCCGGTAAATTTAAGATTTAATTAATGATTAAGGTGCAGCTGATGAATAGTTACAGATGAATATATACAGAAAAATATACTTTATGCCCGTCTGGCACAAACCACAAATATCGGTGAGCACGTCTTGCTCATTAAAGTAAGTCCTTTCAGAACATCCGAGGAATAACCTTCCTCTTTAATGTTGGACTTCCTTCTCCTGTCGCTCGCTGCTCGCGCAGCCCATAGGAGGTAGAGGGCGTTGTTGGTGAGGACTGGGGAGGTTAGTAGTTTCACTCCTACAGATTCGGCCATCCTGCGTACAGACGTCCTTGGCTGGCAACTCCACAACACATCAAATGAAAGGTATACAGAAAGACGAACCTGAAAAATACAAAAGAAAAAAAAAAGGAAAGAAGGTATCTTGTTCTATGTACATTCACTAATGCAGGTTATTCGACCATAGTTTCATATGGTCGGCAGCGGTAGATGTCTGGTTAGGTCCGTCATGGCACCCGACCTTTTCTACATCATACCGGTCGTTGAGTTTGACAGATGTGACTTTGTAAGGGCCGTAAAACTTGGCTCTCAGTTTTAAGCCTGTCCCATACTGAGTCCTTTGAATGGCAACTAAGTCATTCAGCTTGTAGAGGTAGGGTTTCTTTCTCTTCTTGTTAAACTGTCTTCTATTTTCTTCTTGTAGCTGTAGGATGTTTCTTTTAGCGTCGTTCCTCGTCTCATCACGTTCAAGCATCAGATGATTTAAATACTCTTCATTCAGTACTTCGTTGATTCTCACGTCTTCTTTATTTTTCATTCTCGTTCCCAACATCAGTTCAAATGGGGTGTACTTGGTACTTCTTGACGGTGTACTGTTGATCACGCGTTGTACGTTGGAAACATATCTGAACCATTTGGCCGCATCTTCACGAGAAAGCTTTGCCAAAACAGGTATTAGTATCCTGTGCATTCGTTCAATCTGTCCATTTCCTCTGGGGATTCCAGTCGTGATTTTCACATGTTCAATTCCTTCGTCGGTGCAGTAAGTTTCAAACTCATTTGCAGTAAAGGCAGAACCTCTGTCGGTAATTATCCTGGTAGGATTTCCAAATACCGTTTGCTGTAATTTTAATTTATCAACAGCTTCCTGTGAGGATGGAGATTTTACAGGGTAGAACCAGGTGAATTTTGTAAAGGCATCTACGACAGTAAAGATATGTTAGTATCGTTTATTTGTAGACGGAAGGGGTCCAATGATATCTATATGGTAAGTACTTAATGGAATGCTTTCTTTGGGTATAGGGTTCAGAAAGCCTTCACCCTTACCATGCTTTCTATTATACAGAATACAATCTACACAATTAGCTATTACACTTTCAATTTTGTTTCGTACTTTAGGGATATAAAATTCTTGCTCTAGTATTTTTTCTGTCTTTGTGGTAGCAAAATGACCATTTTTATGCACTTTCCGTATAATTTCGTTTTGTAACGCTTCTGGTACTACTATGAGGTCTCTTCCGTTTTCAAATTTATACAAAATGTCGTTTTTAACAAAGTAACCCTTTTCTTCACCCTTCTCAACTAAGGTTTTGATTAATTTTATCTGTTCGTCCTCATTTTGAGCAGATATTATTTTAGTCGTCAATTCGTCTTGTGCTCGTGTAACGACCATAACGGCGTTACGACTAAGAGCGTCTACATGTTTCATGGAAGTTCCTGACCTATGAACAATTTCGTAATCGAATTCTTCTAGGAACAAGGCCCAACGAGCTACTTTTGGCGAAATCTCTTTCTTTGATAGTGGTTTCTGGAAAGCAGCGCAGTCAGTTACAATTCTGAACTTTGAACCTAACAAATAGTTCCTAAATTTCTTTAGAGACTCAATTACTGCCAACGCTTCGAGCTCGCAACTGCAGTATTTTTCCTGTTGGGGTGTTGTTTTTTTATTTGATTTTAAATGATTCTAATTGTTCTGCTCCAATCGTGAATACTTTTTCTTTTCGTAATAAGTCGCTCAATGGCTTAGCGATTAACGAGTATTGTGGGATAAATTTACGGAAGTATCGCGTCAGTCCTAGAAATGATCGCACTTGTTTTACCGATTTAGGGATAGGCACATTTTTTACAGCCAAAGTTTTACTAGGTGATGGTTGAATTGTACCATTTTCAATTACATATCCGAGAAATTCTATTTTTCTTTTTAAGAATTGGCACTTTTTGAAATTAAGTTCTAGACCATTGTCCGCGGCGACTTTTAAAACGCGTTTCAGTTTTTCTAAGCCTTCTACTTCGTCCTGTGAAGGAATAACAATATCGTCTAAATAAACTACGACCGTGTTGTCATGAATTAGTTCTCTGAAGACATTATTAACGAATCGCATAAATACATTTGGAGATGTACACAGACCAAATGGAGCTTTTACAAATTCATACTGCCCGTTATGAGTAACAAATGTGGTGTATTTTCTGCTAGCCTTTTCGATTTCCACATGGAAGAATCCATTTTTGAGATCGAGTGAAGTATAAACATTCGATGTTTCCAATTTATCTAGAACTTCTTCTATTAAAGGGAGAGGGTATTTATCTTTAATGACTTTCTTATTTAGTATTCTGTAGTCAATACAGAGCCGATGCGAGCCGTCTTTCTTTTTACACAGTACAACAGGTGCCGTATAATTTGAGCAACTGTTTTGAATAATTCCTTCCGAAAGCCAAGATTGAACTTGATCGTTTATTATTTTTTGCTCCGCAAAACCAAAACGTCATGGTCTTTCCGTTACTGGAATTTCATCATTCAGAACTATACTCATTTTGAAATCCGTTTTATTTATTTTTCGCGGCTCGTAATTCTGAATTTGTGATACCACTTCCTGTCTGTGTTTACTACTCATAATGTTAGATAGATCTATTTCGTTCAAATGGATTGCATCGCTAACACAAAATAAAAAATCTTTCTCAAGGGCAGAGTTCGGATTAGTCATAACATGCTCGCAGCTGGCATCGTGCGGGGGGGGGGTCATGACATTAAACACAGAGGATATTCTTTTTTGAATGCAGGAAGGCTTGGGTTTTGATAAAACGAAAGTGTGATCGGATTTTATTGCTACATAGCTAACATGAAATGTATTTCTCATACTCCTAATTTCTACACCGTTCTCATTTAAGGAAATATTCAATTTGTTGAGCACATCAGTTCCAATAATAGCTTCAGAACACAGTTCTTTTAGCAAATAAATATCACTTTCAACAGAAAAATTATCAAAAGACATCTTAGTATGAAAAAATCCTAACGGAGAAATATTTTCGCTTCCAATTCCTGTAAAAGATACATTATTAAAAGATAAGTTTGGAGACCCAATTTTAATATAACATTCATAACTGATCATGGACAATTCTGATCCAGTATCTAATAGAGCATTTATTTTAAAATCTTGAATTATCACAGTTGTTTCGATTTTACTTGAACGATTATTAGAACTAGTAATTAGAGTTTTATTTACATCTGTTTGGTCACAAGAAGTAGAAATATGTCCGATCTTAAGACATTTTGAGCATTTCGGGCCATCTTTCTTATTTAAACATTCAGAGGCTTTGTGCCCGTATAAATTACAATTAAAACAACGTATTTTTGCTCTATTTTCGTGCTTAATACCATAATTGTACTTATATTTTGATTTGTAATCAATTGGTTGAGCACGAACGACTGATGCTGAGTTTTCATAAACCTTGATAAATGGCTTCTTATTGATATTTTCATACGTGCTTCGGTTAATTTCTTTTTTGAAATTACGACCCGCAGTCTCAAAATCATCTAATTTGTTTACTAGTTCCTCAATATTTTTAATTTTTGGCAGCTCATCTATAAAGTGTTCACGTACTTCAGAGGGTATTTTCTGTTTCAGTTGGTCCGAAACCAAAAGTTGTTTTAAATCTTCGAAAGTTTTGACGTTTAATCCGGATGTCCATTCATCAAAATAATTTTCCAGTTCAAAAGCAAAATCGCGCCAAGAGGCAGACGGTTCTTTTTTATGGGCAACAAATTTTTGTCGGAATTGTTCAGGGCTTAACTTGAAACGTTTTAGAAGCAATGTTTTAACATGACTGTATTCGTTAGCATCTGGATCGGGTTCTCTGGCAACAATATTGATAATTTCTAATGGAAGTAATAGGAGTAAATGCGTGACCCAATCTTCCTTGAGAATTTCAATACGATTTATCTGTTTCTCAAACAATGACAGATAGACACTAATATCACTACCCATATTATAATGAGGCATTAATTTTAACAAGTTTTGCGTTTTCGGGACTGTTGAAGAAACATGACTATGAGTCTTTATTTTCGCTTCAAGTTCTAATTTTCTCAATTCAAATTCTCGATTTTCTGTCTCTTGCCGTTCGGCAGAGATAACTTCTAAGCGAATTTTCGCAAATCTTTCCTCGTACTTATCATTTTTAGTAATAAGTTCCACTTTCTCAGGGATTTTAGCACCAGGTTGTACAATTAATCCTAATTCATCGGTGAGATTTAGGAGATCAATCTTTCGTGCTCTTTGTAAGAATGTCATTTTCAAAAATTGTACTTACAAGATTGCTGTCCGGAAGATCAGAGTTCCAGGTGATATTCACTGTATCCACGTACGTTTTTATGATGATTGCTGTCCAGGGGGTTAATCCACAGAAGAATCACACTGAATCACTCAGTTCCACAGAACAGTTCAGAGCACACGCACACAAAGTTCAGCATTTAATTCACCTGTTTTAAAACTATCATCAAAACACCTACTTCACACTGGAATGTCCGTGCATCCCTTCCGAGCTCCCATTTTGTAATAATTGAGTTCACACACAGTTCCGGTAAATTTAAGATTTAATTAATGATTAAGGTGCAGCTGATGAATAGTTACAGATGAATATATACAGAAAAATATACTTTATGCCCGTCTGGCACAAACCACAAACATCGGTGAGCACGTCTTGCTCATTAAAGTAAGTCCTTTCAGAACATCCGAGGAATAACCTTCCTCTTTAATGTTGGACTTCCTTCTCCTGTCGCTCGCTGCTCGCGCAGCCCATAGGAGGTAGAGGGCGCTGTTGGTGAGGACTGGGGAGGTTAGTAGTTTCACTCCTACATATATATGATAATAGAATGCTTTAAATGAGTAAACAAGTTACTTTTTTCCAATTAAAGAAATATATATTTCATTTTTAAAATTTCTAAAATTATAGTTCCCAATTTCTAAAAATACATTTAAATTGTCCTTTTTATTTTACATATGTCTGACTTTCTATTCCTTTTAATATCCATGCAGATTTTAAGTCAGCATTATATCCACTGATATTATTTAAAATAAACAACTACCTATTTTTAGTAATAAATTTAAAACATTTTGAGTATTTCAAATTGTCGTTGAAATTATATTGAGTTGTTATTATTTATTCAAATTGATATCCTGAAATCCTAGCTTACGAATGTTTGCATCACCCCAAAATTAACACATTTGTACGATGTATACTAAATTGCTTTAGAGAAAATCCCCCCCCCCCGCGCCCCCGAAATAAACTCCTATATACGCCACTGCATCAAACTAAACTTTCTCTAAATCATTTGACTTTCTCAAAGTTCTCCTTTCACCAAGCACCTTTCAATGATTTTTTCCGACTGCTTACGAAACCGATTTCTTTTCTTTTAACTTAGATACTTCTAACGATTTAAACAAAGTATACCTCAACACACAGTATGCAGAACACAGTTTATTCGTGAATGACAGAAAAAATAAGCACATATGCTCAGGATAACTTTAAATGCAGTGAAACACAATTCCAAAATGTCTATATTCTCTTTTTAAAAAACTATGATTGGTATCCAACAATGACATCACTCCAATCTTGGACCACTATCTGTTTTTAAAATAAATCAGTTTTTGAATGCGGCGATTAAATAAAAATTGGTTTTATTTCTCTTCAGTATAAAATATTACGCTTTTTTGAGCAAAACCCTTTTTATCTTTATACTCAAAAGTCAATTAAATTTGAATATCTTTTAGTTCTTTAGCAACAGATATCTTGTCAAAGCATGCCTTTTGAACTAGAGTGCCTATATAATAAGAGTGGCGACAAGGGACCAAATTTGGCCCAATGCACATGCGCGGCAGCCATTTTTCTACCAGAATCGGTTGCTGGGCGAATATGTTTCTTCCATCGGTTTCCCACATTTCCTCCTCTCTCTTTCTTTTGGCGATAGTGTTTATGTCCCGTAATTTTTATGCTCACGACTTATTGAACTTGTTTTCGTAAATATTAACAAGAAAATTAATAAAGTTAAGCTTATAACTTCAGTGTTAAATAAAATAAGATCTGATATGTTGTCTCTCTCAGGCACAAGTTTTTTCTTTAAATTCTTTCCATGCTGTGTGATAGAAGTTTACGCATTAATTTTATAACATTAAGTAACAAATAGCGTCGCTTGACCGAGTAAGACGTGTTTTTACATCGCTCTTGGGATTTTCGCCATTTGTCTGATCCTGTTGGATTACTTACGCGCAAATACGCGTACGTTATGTTAGTTCAGCAATCAGTTATCCACGTTAATTATCGATTAGTTGGATAAATTCGACGGGAATTTTCCTGGATTTTCCCACAAAGCCAGATAACCAGGGCTTTACACGTGAAAGTCGTGTTCCCCTGCTGCTCTGGTAAGACTGTGCCCGACAGCCTGGATTTGATTTACCTTGGATTACCACTACAAGTGTGTTAGTGTTGTGTCAACATGTCAACCCCTCCAAGTGATGATATGGAAGTAACCAGCCCTGGTGCTACTATCCTAGGAGTGTGCATCCCGCCGGAATACAAATACCTTCAAAACGACCTACCCTACGAATCACTTAAAAGTCATTGTGACCTGATTGAAAGTGAACTACAACAAACTTCCAATTACGTGGACATGCTCCAGGATATTGTCAAGTTGAGCAAATCGACTGACGAACTCACAATCAACCGCCTAAACTTGGACAATTTTAACAAGAAGTTGGAGCACTTACGGGGTGAGTCCAAATTGGTTACTCTACTGTTAGATGCTAAGATGACATTAGTTACTAAACGATTATCCAATAAAAGACAACACCCTGTGTCTCCTAGCAAGTTGACCAAGTCAACTAAAACTATAGCTAACCCTAACCCTAAAATTGACCATGATTATACTAGCAAAGTTAACCCTACTCAAACTGACAATAATGTATGTAATGTAAATATTGTTGCTAATGATGTAAATAGTGTAGATATTGATAATACTGTTGATGACGCAGCTGAGGTGCATCAGGTCTCTTCAAAAATTCCACCGATTATTGTTAACTTGACAGATAACTATAAAGTGTTCCTTAGTGAACTGAA
This sequence comes from Metellina segmentata, assembly GCA_947359465.1. Classification (NCBI taxonomy): domain Eukaryota; kingdom Metazoa; phylum Arthropoda; class Arachnida; order Araneae; family Tetragnathidae; genus Metellina; species Metellina segmentata. Next base: position 8,043,311 of record OX375882.1, read on the forward strand.
AGATGTTGTTGGTACGAAAGTACCAGGGAAATTAAGCGGGGATATGCTTAACATTTACCCTAGCTCCAGTGATGATCACAGAACCATAACAAATTACCTTGATAAGAAAAATACTTGTTGTAAATAATCAAAATAATCGTAATCTTTTCAGTTATTTAGTTATTGTGTTCTGGCAACACTTCTCACTCTGTGTTTACTCTAGAGCTGTGTGCTACTAGCTTCTTCGTTGCTATTATTTCTCCGTTGCATAATTCTCGTATTTAACTTACAATAAATCTAATTCTATTGCATATTGTCTTTGTGACTTAATAATCATAATTGGTTATGGGCCCAGATAGCGCAGTGATTTATTAAGTGACTTTGTGGAACGAAAAATAACGAGTCTTGCGCCACTACTAACGTTAGGCTTAACGTGAACCTACTTCGAGCTACTACTGTGTGAAGTGACTACTACCTGTGTGAAATGGAGTTCAAAGCTCAAATAGAAAAGCTTTTGGGAGTTTCCAACTGGAATAAATGGAAGAGGCAGATTGAACTTTTATTGCGCCACCACGATGTGCATGATCTCGTTACCGGAGATCGCGAATGCCCTTGCCCACCGGATGGAACTTCAGCTGAAGTGAATTCTGCCTACGAGAAGAGGAGGAAAGCTTTCATCAAAGAGGACTCCCTGGCCCAACTAATCCTTGTGGGAAACATGGACGACAGCAATGTTGAGCTGACGGCTATTTGTAATAGTGCTAAAAGCGTTTGGGATAAATTGCTGTCGGTCTATGAACAGAGTTCTGGCCAGCGTCTTGACCGCTTGATGGAGCAGTTTTTTCAAAGTGAAAAAGGAATGGAAGATGGCATAGTAAGTCATGTTGCCAAACTTCAAAGAAACTTTAGCGAGTTGAACGATGAACTAAAGCGTGTTGCCAAAACAACATTGCCAGATCTCCTATTAATGAGTAGGATCATGTCAACTCTATCTTCAGATTACTTTGAATTCAAAAGTGTCTGGGAATCTGTTCCTATAGAAGAGAGATCTGTAAACAAGTTGACAGAGAGACTTCGCTTGATAGAGATGCGCCTGCCTTCCAAACCGACAGATTCCTCCACAGCCCTGGTTGCTTCCAAGAGAAAAGTTGTGAAGCCAGAGAGAAAATGTTACATCTGCCGAAAACCTGGCCACATTGCTAAAGACTGCAGAAGAAAAGGTAAGCCTAAAACTGAAGGTGATGCTTTTGTATGCACTGTGGAAGGAGTTTCGGAGAGTGATATATGGATAGCAGACAGTGGAGCGTCTGCCCATATGACAAAATACAAGAAATATTTTGTGGACTTTACAACATTCGCCTCACCTAAACCAGTATATGTGGGGAATAGCGAAGCAATTATGGCTTATGGTCATGGAACTGTGAATGTTGAAATGAAGATTAACAACAAGTGGGATAAGAACCACTTAACAGAGGTGTGGTATGTTCCTGACATAAGCAGAAACCTTTTCTCAATTAGTCAAACTCTGAGTAAGGGTTTTAAGTTCCAGGCATCTAAAGACGAGTGTTCTTTTTTAAGAGATGGTTCTCTACGCATGAAAGGTTTACGAACTGTGCATGGACTATACGCCTTAGAAATGCGTGTTAGATGTCCTGCTGTGTCTGCAGAAGTATGTGTTGCTTTAGCAGACAATTCTATGCAACTGTGGCACGAAAGACTGTGTCACCAGAATAAAGCTCATGTAAAGTAAATACTGCAGAAACACCACATACAAGTATCATCAAAAGATGAGATGTGTGATGGGTGCTGCTTTGGTAAGCAGTGTAGACGTCCTTTCGGAACAAGGAAACAAAGGCCTACAATAGCAGGGGGATTAATACATACAGATGTATGTGGTCCCATGCAGCAGCAATCCTTGGCTGGTGCTAGGTACTTTGTATGTTTCAAGGATGATTTCACCAAGTACCGCAGAGTGTTTTTTATGCAGTCGAAGAGTGAAGTCCCCAAATGTCTCCAAACCTTTCTCAATGAAGCGAAAAATGCTGGTCACGTGATCAAAGAAATTCTGAGTGACGGTGGAACAGAGTTTCAGAATTCATCTGTGAAGAATATTCTTGAAAGAGAAGGAATCTCTGCACGCATGTCAATGCCCTACACGCCAGAGCAAAATGGTGCTGCTGAGCGTGAAAACAGAACCATTGTTGAAAGTGCAAGATGCATGATTCATGCTGGAGACATTCCCTTAAAACTCTGGGCAGAGGCAGTGAACACGACTGTTTATGTGTTAAACAGAACAGGACCAACATCCGTAAAAGGTAAGAGTCCCTATGAAATGTGGTTTTCCAAAGAAGTGGTCAACATTAACCATCTACATATCTTTGGTACTGAATGCTTTGTTCATGTACCCAAGCAAAACAGGAGGAAATGGGACAAGAAGAGTGTTAAAGGTGTCTTTGTTGGGTACAGTGGCGAAAAAGATGGTTATCGAATTTGGATAAAAGAGCAAAACAAGATTATCCTGAGTCGAGATGTAATATTTCAAGATGAGAAATCCAACTGTGCGATTGATGAAACTTCAGTTAACCATGAAGCAGAGATGGAAGTGATGACAAAATCTCCTATCACACCACATCTAGATGAGGATAAGGAAATAGGGGAAGCTTCATGTAGTACTGAAGATTCAGAAGAAACCCCAGATGAACAGGAGGGAAGAAACTTGCGGGACAGGTCCATATTAAAGATGCCAGTTAAGTATGACAATTTTGTTCTGTTGGCTGAACATGCAGAACCTGAGACCTACAAAGATGCTATGGCTTCTGAAAATGGTGATAAATGGCTTGCTGCTATGAAGGAAGAGATGGATTCTCTGTCAAATAACAACACATGGGAGCTTGTTAATTTACCTCCTGAAAGAAAAGCCATTGGAAGTCGGTGGGTCTACAAGGTGAAGAAAAATGCTGATGGAACTGTTCAGCGCTTCAAAGCTCGCCTTGTTGCCAAGGGATACAGCCAGAAATTCGGGGTCGATTTCTGTGAAACATTCAGTCCGGTTGTACGATGGGATACAATTAGAACTGTCCTGAGCATTGTTGCTAGTCGAAAACTGAAGCTCACTCAGTTTGATGTCAAAACAGCATTTCTCTATGGAGACCTCTCTGAAGACATATACATGGCTCAACCTGAAGGGTTTAGTGATGGAACTGAGCAAGTGTGTAAACTACTAAAGAGTCTATATGGATTAAAACAAGCTCCAAGATGTTGGAATGAACGTTTTAAAACCTTTGCTGAACACAGTGGTTTAAAACAATCTTGCTCAGATCCATGTTTGTTTTTAAATGATGAGAAATCATTATTTCTTATTGTATATGTTGATGATGGAATCATTGCAGCTCTTGAGGAACAAATAGTAAAACATTTCATCAAGAAACTTGAGAGTGAATTCTGTGTGGTGATAGGTGTGGCCAACTACTTTCTAGGAATGCAAATAGAGCATCTTGTGGATGGAAAGTTTTTTATACACCAGGAGGTATATTGTAGGAAGATCCTGAATCGATTCAATATGATTGAATCCAATCCTGTCAGCACACCTGTTGAAAAGGGTACAATATCAACAAATGATTCAGCATCTCTTCCTGCTAATGTACCTTACCGTGAAGCTGTGGGAAGTCTCATGTTCCTTGCTATCGTCACAAGACCTGACATATCTTATGCAGTGGGTGTCCTTTCGCAGGTCTTGGATAAGCCTCAACAAATGCATTGGAACATGGTTAAGAGGACCTTGAGATATCTCAAAGGAACAGAAAAGTGCGGTATTCTGTTTCAGTGTGAATCCAGTGTAACCCTTGAATCCTTTAGTGACTCAGACTATGCTGGTGATCCTCTAACCAGGAAGTCAACATCAGGAATGGTGTTTATTTATAACGGTGGTGCTATAACGTGGAAAAGTCAGCGTCAAAACTGCATTGCTCTCTCCACAACTGAAGCTGAATTTATTGCAGCAAGTCAAGCTGCAAAAGAGGCAATTTGGTTAAGTAATCTTTTAACAGAACTGTGCTGTGAGACTGAAGTACCAGTCCTTCAAATAGACAATCAAAGTGCCATCCGTTTAATCAAAAATCCTGAGTTCCATAATAGAACCAAACATATTGATATCCGTTACAAATTTATTCGGCAACAATATGAAAACGAGCAGCTTAATGTCATTTATTGTAGTAGTGAAATGCAAGCTGCTGATATATTCACAAAACCCCTTGCGAAAGACAGGTTTTTAAAACTCAGATTAATGATAGGGATGCATAATCTTAGTGATTAAACTTAGTGCATATATATTTATGTGGAACTATCATTGCTATTAATTCTTTTGTGTGCATTTAAAGTGTTTTAAGGTCAGATTTACTATGTGTTTAATGACTTTTTTTTGTGTGTGTGTATTTTGATTTAGGGGAAGTGTTGTAAATAATCAAAATAATCGTAATCTTTTCAGTTATTTAGTTATTGTGTTCTGGCAACACTTCTCACTCTGTGTTTACTCTAGAGCTGTGTGCTACTAGCTTCTTCGTTGCTATTATTTCTCCGTTGCATAATTCTCGTATTTAACTTACAATAAATCTAATTCTATTGCATATTGTCTTTGTGACTTAATAATCATAATTATACTCCTTACTACTTTCGCTCTAAAAAGAACGAAAGACCTCTTAAAGTGGTCATAAAGGGTCTACCTGCATTCACCCCTACTGAAGAAATTAGACTAGAACTTCTAAATCTAGGATTTCAAGTTGAGCAGGTAAACCAGCTCAAAAGTTTTAAAATTAAAAATAAAATGTTACCCATCTATCAAATCCACTTAATAAATAATGAAAATTCTACTAATATCTATGAACTAAATGAATTGTGTAGTATTATGATCAAAGTGGAAAAATTCATAAATCGACAGGGTATACCACAATGCTATAACTGTCAGATGTATAACCATTCTAGCGCCAACTGTCGAATGCCTACTAAATGTGTAGTGTGCAGTGGCCCTCACAGGTCAAATGAATGCACAAATAAAGAGAAAAAACCAATATGTGCTAATTGTCAGGAACAGCACACTGCTAATTATCGTGGCTGTTTTAAACGCCCTAAACAAAGATCATTCACCAGCCAACCCATTCGACCATCCTTTTCTTTTGCTGAGGCATTAAAGCCCAAACAAACATCTACTATGAACAACCCTCCCATGCATTCGACAGCTGACGCTAACATGAAGAGACCTGAGGCACCCTGGACACAGGCCGGTGCTTTTATCCCTCCTAATGGTGATCTGCCACAGCTACTTGAGCTACTTAAAGAAATCAAGACAGTGATCAGCTGTTTTAACAACTTACCGCAAATGCTTCATGAGCTGAAAAGCCAAAGCAATCCTTCCGACAAGCTATTCACGCTTGCTAAATATCTAAATATTGTCTAATGATGAAAACACCCAACACCGGCCTGAAACTGTGTTTTTGGAATGCATGGGGGCTTCGCAGTAAAATCCATGAACTACGAGCCTTTGTAAATGAGCATTCTCCTGACGCCCTGTTAGTACAGGAAACTTTCCTTAAATCAGGCGAAAACGCCTTACTGCCAAATTATACCTTTCATGGAACATCAAGAACCATTGGCCGTGGAGGCGGCACTGGAATCTACATCAAACACTCTATCTCACATTATAGAGAAACAACACCTAGATTACATGTAATTGAAGCCACTGCAATCACTATTAGAATTCACAACCTCCCCCCCTTAACACTTGTCTCCACCTATATTAAATGTAATGCCACAGCCAAATTCACCTGGGACATTGAAACCCTTCTAGGGTTAAACTCCTCAATTATCCTAGCTGGAGACATGAATGCACACCACACTCACTGGAACTGCAGTAATACCAATTTCCAAGGAAGACTACTCTACTCCTTTGCGCAAGACGCAGGACTAGAAATTACTGCACCCGACACACCCACTCGTTATGGAACCGCTAGTGCAACAACAATAGATCTGGCTTTGATCAGGAATGTACCATTCCAATGTAACATTGAATCGCTCCAAGAGCTATCAAGCGATCACAATCCAGTTATGTTGTTTGTTGACACACAAGCGCAATCCACCCAGGCGGAGGGATACTTTCGACCAAATTGGAAGAAGTTTTCCCAATCGCTAAATGACATTCCATACATTGTACCTATTATTAAAACGAAGGAAGAGCTTAACTCTTTCGCTTCGCAGCTCACTAATACTATCACTAGTGCTTATCAAGAGACTGGTCGAGTCGTGCACAAGGAACAAGGCAGTCCCCTACCCCCCCCCCAAATTAGGGAATTAATCAAAATAAAAAACCGAGCCAGAAAGACTTGGCAGAGAACGCGAGACCCTACGGACAAACAAAACATGAACCGAGCCCAACAGAAATTCAGGGATTCAATCCAACAATACACACAAATGTCTTGGACTGATTACATCACTTCACTGTCAACAGAGGATGGATCCCTCTGGAAGGCAGTGAGGAGATACAAAAAGACTTCAAACCGCATTCCGCCCCTTAGGGGCCAGGCTAACATTGCATACACAGACCCTGACAAAGCTGAATTACTTGCTTCCAGCTATGAACAACAGTTCAAGGAAAATGACAATAATGACCCAGAAACAATTAATTTGGTTAATGACTCACTTACTGAATTTCTTAGCACCACACCTACTGACTCTATTCAGCCTGCCAGCCCGTCTGAGGTTATTGAATACATTGGGAAGATCAAAACCAAGAAAAGCCCTGGAATAGATGGGCTTTCAAACACTATGCTCAAAAAACTCCCTCTAAAAACCGTTTTTCAAATCACCCACTTGATCAACTTCATTTTGTCATTACGACATTTCCCCCAGTCTTGGAAAACAGCTGTTATTGTCCCTATACTGAAACCAAACAAAAGCAATAGATCACCTGAGAGTTACAGGCCAATTAGCTTGCTCCCAGTCCTCAGTAAAGTTGCCGAATTTATTATTAATAAACGGCTAGAAGCTTACTGCAATGAAGCCAATACCCTTATACCTGACCAATTTGGTTTCAGAAAACAGCTTTCTACCACCCATCAACTCCTAAGAGTTTCTGAGCATATTTTGGAAGGTTTCCAAAACAAAGAAAGTACTGGTGCGATCTTCCTAGATATAGCCAAAGCCTTTGATAGGGTCTGGATTTACGGACTCATCCACAAATTAATTACATTTGGCATCCCTGCCTCACTCATCAGACTCCTTTTTTCCTACTTAACAGGTAGGCACTTCGTCGTTCGAGTAAACAAGACCCTTTCAAACACTCATGCCATTCAGGCTGGCACTCCACAGGTTCAATCCTAGGACCCAAACTATTCAATCTGTATGTGAACGACATACCACAAGATCAATCATCAATGCTTTGCATGTTTGCAGATGATACAGCTGTGTTAGCCAGACACCATGATCCTACAGATGTCATGAATACACTCAACAACTACTTACACTCACTTGAATCCTGGCTTACTGCTTGGAAAATAAAAATCAATGTTGACAAATGCCAAGCTGTTTACTTTACTAAGAAACGGAATACTACTGACCCCCCTATTTTTTACGGCAATGAATTACCTTGGTCCCCTAAATGTACTTATCTTGGAGCCACTTTAGACTCTCGCCTAACGTGGAAACCCCATATCAATTCTTTAAGGAACAAAGTCATCGCCGCTAGGTCCACCCTTTACCCCTTAATAGGTCGAAATTCTATTCTTTCAATCGACAACAAATTGCTCCTTTACAAAGCCATGATTAGACCAAAAATCAGCTACGCCAGTCTTGTCTGGGGATACGCAGCGAAAACTACCCTCCAAAAACTTGAATCTCTTCAAAATTCTACTCTACGTATTATCAGTGGTTACCCCTGGTACTACCGAAACGCTAAAATTCGCGAAGATCTTGAAATTACCGAACTTAAAATTTACTTCAGTAAACTTGCTACTAATTTTTATGCTAAACTTGAATTAATTGATAACCCTGCCATCCAGTGTATCCCCAGATATGACCCTCGTCAACCGGAATATAATAAAAGACCCAGAGTCATTCTTAATCCTTAATGTTTTACTTTTTAAATCTCCTGCTTTACTTTTTTCTTTATTTAATTTAATTAGTCTTAAGCCTTCCTTGTCATCTTGCATCTTTTGTACTGTACCAATTGGACTCGTCCTTGATCTGCCCAATTTCTAAGCCACCTGTTTTTCATTGGTCAACCAACTGCACTCACTCTACCTTACATATTTCAGTGAACTTGAAAACCTGCTCTGTTCCCAACTACTTTCCGAGGGAGATAGAAGGCCTTCGGCCTAAGTTCTCCGGCTCACCCATTATTTCATTTCATTCAGTAACAAATAGATTTGAAATATCCTACTATTAATGGATAGTTCCTTAAAATAAAACTTTCTTTCAACCAACTGTTCAACACATGTAGTTTTTTTTTAGTGTGATCAATCTTTTCCTTACATTAACCGAACCAGAAAAGATACTGAACATTTTTATTTGACCTTTTTAATGCATAACACACAATTTTAACCCATTTAAATTTCATTTTAAGTTTCATCCATTTATACAAGTCAAAAGACCTGTAATTTCAAAAATAATCAACACCATCAGTACACATTTGTTAAAAAAATCTACCACATTTTCATATGAAAAATAAAATTAACAGATTGAAACTAAATTATGAGCAAATATTGGCCTAAACATACAAGAATAATCTCAAGATAAAAAATAGTTAACAGCATTTGTAGGCATTTATATCCAAATTCACAGATAAATGTTGATGTGGTGGTTTTGTTCCGAGATCTAGCAGCAAAATAAAGATGAAAGTTTGCATCAAAAATAACACTTTTATATAAACATTTCTTTTATTCTTTTTATATAAAACATTGCTACAATTAACTCTCTGCTTTTCTGATGATTCAATTCGGCATAGGTTATTGTAAACCTTTAATAAGGAAACAGCTAAAAAAACAACGCATTATCAAAAGTTTAAAACTTGCTAACTGCCTTTGGCGCGATGTTTACATCGCCAAAGTAGCGGGAAACAGCAGGTTGTTCAAAAAGAGCTATTTACTTAAAAAGTCTTCACATTTACACTTACAAGACACTAAAATAATTATAAATAAACATTCTAGAACACGAAATGGAACACGAATAAGCTATATTTTCTTTTTCATTTAATATACACACGTTTTTCTCGAACACACAAAAAGTTCCCATGTTAAGTCTACGGGAGCTGGGAAAAGACCGCTTCGGGCGGTAGAAAAGGTCTCTAAGCCAATCAGAAAGTGTTTCCCGTATGTCGCCACTCTTATTATATAGGCACTCTATTTTGAACTGAGTGAGAAATACTGATTCAATTCATAATAATGAATTTTAAGCAATGTGTGATAAAAAGAAAAAAGCAAACCACGGCAAACATGTTCGATCGAGGAGATACCGAGATCTTTAGAAACACCTCAGCGATAAAAACATTAAATAACAGTCATCACTGTTACTACAAAGTCCATCGCTGTCCTTGTGCGTTTTTATCCCTTATACGTTTTCCTAGTATAAAACTTGTTCACGAAGAAAGGAGTATAGTTTTGTAAATCTAGAATGGCAACACTAGACTTGTTTCTTGTGTACATTCTGTGGCGTGCTTATGATTATCGACTTTCCTGTTGTCGTGTGTACAGTCAGTAAGTATTACTTTAAAAACTGAACATGTTTTCTCTCCATTCAGAATCTAAGGACAATATTAAACAGACTAAAGCGTAAAATTAAATTAAAAGAGTAATGGAATGTTTTACTCTTTTTGTATTCAGTGAATTGGGCAAAAAGTAATGGGCACATGTATGGGGTGCAGTAACCCAATCGATTAGATACAACTGTAAAACTACTCTTTCAAAAATTTTTATTTAAAAAAATAATTACTTATTTGGTACAGCTACAGGTGGAGTGGTCGCAAACGGGACTGTAGCGCCAAGGCGTTTGTTTTGGTCGCCAAACCAAGATTTCGGAGATCGCCATAACAAGATGGCGCGGTGTCCATGTAGCAAAATTCACACTGTGAACGTTTGCATAAATGGATTTGACAGTAATTTCTATGGATTTGATAGCAATTTCTATGGATTTGATAGTAATTTTTTGCGAAATGGTATAGAAAAATGAAACTTACCCTCATTTTGTCGCCACATTATAAATCGCTAGAAAATTCGATGCACGAAAGAATATTCGTCTTTTAACGGAGGAAGATGCCCGGATAATCTCTCTCAACGGTCTCAATGTCACAGTGTTTTAGCGGCAGCAAGTACATCTGCAAATTTGCTACTGCCTTCATTTGTTGCGGGAAGAGTACCAAACTCCTCGAATATACCATCCTTTCGGCAATATGCTGCACATTCCGCTGGTGATCCACGAACAGCCTCAAAATTCGAATCATTGTCAAGCTTCTTGATCTCGGATATTCTACGCCGTTGTTTAAAATAAATATAGCCCTGACAATGGACGCGTTTAGTCTTCGGACAGCAACCGAGTTCGCGAACGGCTCATTCTCAACTTGAAAAGAAGTAAACACCAACCATTACACAAAAAAAAAACCACGGTAATTAACTGGTAATTTTTAGTTAACGTCGTACTAGAGTAACACAACGGGCTTAAAAAAAAAAAAGACGGAGTTGTTAAACAAGAAAAAAATGCACGAGGAACGATAAAACACAGACCACGGTGAAACGATAAAAAACAAAGTGGCGGATTAAGCGTCGTTATCTCTTATCGTTAAACGAGAAAAAAAAATCTAAACCAATCAGAGCACGTTTAATTTCACTTCAAAACACGGTTTAATTCCAATCAGATAGCGTCTTTAATCCAAATCTTCTTAATAGGGTTGTCATAAAAACACCTAAAAGGGAAGGTTACTACTTTGGCGAGAAAAAAGGACTGTCCCGTTTGCTACCACTCCACCCAGCTACAGTCTACGTTTATAGCGGTGGCAACGGCCTTGGCGAATTTTTTTTATTGGGCACACTTCTGAAGTCTCCAAGGCAAAAATTACTTCAAAAATCTTTTTCGGTGTACTGGTAGCATACGAGACAGTGGTGATTTCTCGCCAAATGTGGCAACCTTCAATTTATGCTGTTTTAAGGCAACCCTGTGAAGAATTTTTTAGAATTGGATGATATTCTCTGATTGGAATCAAAACATGGGGGACCTGTAATGTATGGTCTCCTAAATTTCTTGCCAAATCTGGTAACCCGACTTCCCAAATTAGTTTTCTGGCAACCCTATATTTGATTTTTTTTTGTCACCTAGCATGCGATTATTGCCAAATGTATCGGATTTTGGCTACCTTTTATTAATGGTAACCCTAACCCAGTCCCTTCACCCTGGTTTTTTCAAATACCACCCACTACTTTTCAACTGTTTTTTTCCTAATACCATTTCTTTTTTATTGTTCCCTTCATTTGCACAAACGTTTTTTGAATCGCTTTTTGGGATTTCCATTACCATTGATTTAAACGCTCATGTTGCATTGCTTTTCGACGCTTCGTTCCTTTCGATTTTATTACTGAGGGAATTCCACCATTGTTAAATAAGTATCGACTGCTCATTTGGTTACTTCGTGTGTTTTTTGGATAGCTCGATGATTTCCGTTACCATCGCTTTTAAACGCTCCTGCAGTATCGCTTTTCGATGCTCCGTTCCTTTTGATTTTATTGCTGTGAGAATTACACCATCGTTAAATAAGTATGTCTGCTTTAACTGTAAATATATCTGATCGAATATGTGTGGTGAAAAAAAAAGTTATGGCTTTCGTGGATGCAAAAATCTGTGTTTGCCCGCCCTTAACATGTAATGAGACGAAGGGAGCAAATAATCATCATGACAACAGAAACAGTGGAGAAATCATATGGAGCTAGTGGGAGTGAAGGGCAAGTTTGTTGCATTCCTCATTTTCATTTCCATATATGCAAAGGTTTACAGTGTGGAATTTGCTTAAACAGAATCAGAAAATTGGATGGAAAATTTTTGTTTACTTGTTCCTCTCTGAATGTTGTTGATGACACGATCTTGGATATGGTCGTAATTGATGTGATCTTACATTTGATGAGTTTTTTGGAAAAGTCGCCATAGGGGATCGTACAGTAAACGATAACCAAAACATTCTCTGATTGGTTTAGATTTGTATTTCTTGATTAGCGATAACGACGCTTAATCCCAATGTTTATGGAAGGGGGCTTAATCCTCCACTTCTTTTTTATCGTTGTAACATGCAGTTGCGTGATATCTTTGCTCCATATTTTTTTTTTTTTGCGATTGCATTTCACATTTTTGGAAGTAAGGTGCACTTATTTTCCCTTTTGTTCAGCGTTCATTTACCCGGTATAAACTATGGCAATAGATGGTTTAACTGTTGTAACCATCAGTGACAGTAGATCTTTAACTTTTGTAAAAGATCAATCAGTTTGACAGCTACCTTGCCGAATACATTTGGGGACGGAGATACAGAGGAAGTTTCTGGCCTTCGTCCAGGAAATAAACCAGATTTACAACATAGGAAACAAAATGAGGGTAAGTTTCATTTTTCTATATCTATTTGCTGACTTGTCTACCAAAAAAATTACTATCAAATACATATATGCAAAGGTTCATAGTGTGGATTTTGCTACATGGGCACCGCCATCTTGTTTTGGAGACAAAAAAATAAACACCTTGGCAACACTGTCACGTATACTACCACTCCACCAAGTATATTTTTAAAAACCTTTCACAAAAAATAGTAAGCTTAAACACATTTGTGAACCAGCAGAAAAACTAAGCTGTGAATGTGGGGTAAGAATACCCTGAAACTTATCGATTGCACTAAATACCGGGCCTGTTTGAAAAGAAAAAAAGCAAGAATTAATACAACCTGATACGTCAGAACTGTTCCGGAGGAGAATCATAAAAAGAAAATTCCACAAATGGCTAAAAAACAAAACTTGGAAACATTTAGTGGAAAATATTATGATAAAATAAAATTCCACAACTGGAAATACAAATAAATGAACCAATGATATCACACACAAAAATTTAAAAAGACCAATGCAATCCAAGGATTCTTTAAAATTAAAATAACCATTGGAAACAAAGGAAAAATTTCAAACAAACCAATGAAATCAAACAACTTTTAATGGATTTTGGAAGAACTTTCTAGAATATTCAAAATGAAAATTGAAAGCTACTGTTTGCCGAAGTTGCCATAAAAACCACAATAACCGTAAAGACATATGGGTTGCCTTAATCTACCGTAACTTGGTACTAGAAGTGCGGCAAAAAAAATCGCCAATGCCATTGCAACCGCTATAAACGTAGAGTGTAGTTGTACCTCTGATTTATTCCTCATGTATTCATACTGATTTAATCCTCATATATTCATTCATATTGATTTATTTCTCATGTAGTCATACTGATTTATTCCCCATTCATCCCTCATGTTGGAGGGAAGTACGCACAATCCCCTCCAACATGAGTAAGCCCAACTTGGATGGGCCTACTCCTACAATATTAATTGGGTAATACACTCTATAACAAAAAAATCGACGCACCAAAAAGAAGTTGTCCGACGGAGACAAAAATTGGTGGACAGGAAAATTATGTACAGAATAGAAAATGATTAAAATTTCAGAACAATTGAATGATTTATTTCAGAGTTACAGTAACGAGCTCAATAAGGTGTTGACCCGCCTCTAGACTGGATGCAAGCTGCCACACGGCGTGGTATAGACCAATAAAGCTCCCGGATGGTCTCCTGCGGTATTTCTTGCCAAATTTGCTCCAATTGTCGGACTACGTCATCAACATTCCCTACCAGATGCACTCGCCTTCCCATCATATCCCAGACATGCTCGATGGGAGAGGGAGATCTGGTGATCTGGCTGGCCAAGGAAGTGTTTGACAAGCTTGAACATAGTTCATAGCAACACGTGCCGTATGTGGTCTGGCATTGTCTTGCTGAAAAATAAGCCCAGGGTACTGCGAAAGGAACGGTAGCAAAACAGGTCTCAGAATGTCGTCAATGTACCACTGTGCAGTAAGTGTACCTCTAATGACGACCAAAGGGGTCCGGCTATCAAGGGAAATGGCACCCCAGACCATAACTCCTTGTTGAGGGCCCGTGTGGCATGCAATAGTGAAAGCAGGATCGGCACGCTGCCCTGGGCGTCTCCAGACACATCTTCGATGATCGTCAGGACACAGTTGGAAGCGGGATTTGTCGCTAAAGACTATATGTCCCCAGTCAGCATCATTCAAGCCTGATCGAGCCAAGCACCACTGTAATCTGGCTCGACAGTGTGCAGGCGTGAGTGGCTTAATGGTCGATACGAGCGTAGATTTCACTCTATCAGCCGTCTGTGAATGGTCATGGTGGACACTCATGTGTGGGTCGCACGACTGATGGTTGATAGCGATGAATCAGGCGCTGTGACAGCTGATCTGACAATCACTCTGTCCTCGCGATCTTTTGTGGTCCTATGTCGACCGCTACCATCATGACGCTGAAATCTGCCATTGTCCACCCACTCTTACCAGCATCTTCTAATCGTCGCATCGCTTCGTCTCACATGACGAGCAATTCTCCGATTTGCCCAACCTGCCTCTTTCAATCCAATGATACGACCTCTTTCAAACTCTGAAAGTTGCTCATAATGAGCTCGAATCCTGCGGCGAGGCATTTTTTCAGTCGTTTAGAGGTATCCTAAATCGCAATGCAGCAGAAATTTTTAACAACAGTTCAAGAACAACTCCTTATATGCATCTGCTGGATGCGCAGTTCTGATGCACTGGAGATGGCACTATTCATTCATTGGACGCCAAATTTTAATCATTTGCATATTTGGTCAAAACATTTTTGCATAAGAAATTTCAAAGCAATTGGATGATTCCTTCTTGGTGCGTCGATTTTTTTGTTATAGAGTGTATTAATGCTTATTGTGGGTAATCGTTTACTTTTCACAGTCCCCTTGGTGACTTTTCTACAAATTCGCCAAATTTAACTTCGCGTTGATGACGTAATGAATGACCCTTTACGGCGTTGGTTCCCTTAAGGCAGTGGTCGGAAAACTCATTAGTGAAACCAGCCAAAGATCAGCAGTATAAAGATTAAGATTTCTTTTGAGAGCTAAATTTCTTTTCAAGAACCATGTTTTTAGGAGTAAGTATAAACTAGCTACTAATATTAAATAAATCCAGCTATAAGAATAACCTTATTATTGACAATAAAATATTTTTTACATTAAAATAAAAGCATGACAAAACACGTATTTAATTATCATTTTTTTGCCCCATCTGTTAAAATTGAAACAATTTTATCGAGTGGAATATGTTTTTCCGTGCAACAGCATTTGCAATACACTCGCCACATGTTTGACCTTTCAGTGGCAATAATGCTAAAGCTGAAACTAATTTAAGATCTTTGATTTGCTGATTGGTTATATTCTCAAACATTAAGACTGTTCTGTCTTTTACTGTTTTAGCCTGGGTTGGCAAGTTGGGCCCAGCCCACCAACAAAAACCCACTGGGTTTTTGTTATGAAGTGGGTTTTTGTAAATAATCTGACATATATATACCCAAATCCGCATGGTATTTATTTGTTCGGATTAGAAAGAGTGTACTGTATACAAAAAAAATTAAATCATAATATCATTAAACATGTAACAAAAACAGACTTACAAAATTTACATGAAAATATAATATACTATTACAAAAGACTATAATTAACATGAAATATAACATTCCTTCAGAATAACAACATTTTAGATTGAGCTTTTTATTCTAACAAAATGTAATATTTGATGATTAAAAAACCCCTTCCATCAAAGAAGCAAGAGCTGCACCAAATGCACTTAACAATGCACTTTATTAAAATGTTTAAGAATATTAAAGGGATTAGCATTATAGTGTTCAGTTTGTTTTTTATATGTACAGTTATTATCTGTAACATTAAAGAACTTTTTTTTTTCATTAGAAAAAAATTTGATATATATATATATATATATATATATATATATATGCTACAAATTAAACGTTTTTATACCACAAATTGGTACTTTTGCTGCTCCAACCAGTAGGGTAGTTGTTAAAAAAAAAAAGATGTGGGGGGGAGGGACTGCTCATTTTTGCAGAATTTCAACCACCTGACTGTGCGATCCTCCTCCCCAATCAACCAGTTTCCACTTGAATGATAACTGTTTTTCCTGTGACTTACACAGAGGTATTTAGAGAATTTTATAGTACATGATTAAAAAAAAGGACATCCACTTTGAAATTATAAAATGGGTCATACTTCAGATTGAATAAAAAAGTAGGTCTGCAACCCCCCCCCCTCAAGAATGTGGCCAAGGGGGGGGGGGTCCGGACTCCCCCTTCAGCTAAATTTTTACCCATAGATTCTGAAACATTTTACTTAGTTAAAATTTCATATTATGGACCCCCCCCCCTGACAATATCACTGGTTCCTACACCAAGCATAAAAAGATGGAGTTAGAATGATATTCTACAATTATTTATAAAACCCAGAAATCCCCACAAAAACCCACCCGGGCTGTGTTTTTCTAGAAAAACCCGGGTTTCTGTCAACCCTGGTTTTAGCAAACATAACTCTTTGGATGCATTTATAAAACAATTTTTTTATGTGTTCACTGTCTGCGTATGGTTTGCCTCTCTTGACTTGTTGGAAGATTGCACCCAATAATTAAATACAGAACTTCATTTTTCCTGACTCTTCTGGCATTCTCAACTGCTTTCTCCAACTCGCATCACCAGCTGGATATGTTCTGATAACATTTAATCGATATCAATTCATGACAGCAGGGTTCCCACGGTCCTTGAAAAGTCCTTAAAAGTCCTTGAATTTTTTTTCTCTAACTAGGGGTCCTTGAAAGTCCTTGAAAATTACAGAACTTAGTGAAAAGTCCTTGAAAGTACTTGATTTTTTTAAAAACTTGTACATAGTTGTGTAATTTCGTCTTGCATTAGAACTTGTCCAGACTAGTTTTCCTCCACAGTAGGTGCGTCATTCTGAATGAAACTGGTGTTTTGCGCTTTGACACTATGTGATATACTAATAATGCTACGTCTAGATCGTCCATTTTCCACAGTATTCTGTACGTCTAAGTTGGCACCTCTGGTCTCCGTTAAGACGGCCGCCTTGTTATGCCTGCCGCATCATGACGTATCTTTGGCCGCTAGGTAACTGCACCGCTTTCTTAGGAAACCTTAACTTTTGTAGTCAGGACGTCATTGGTAACCTGGCACGCATCCAAAGAAATGAAGCCAAATTCTCATTGCAAAAATATAAAAGTTACAATTAAAAAATAAATTTTTTAAGATATCCTTCTGTTGTAAAATTTTTTGCAGTTTTCATATCCTTTGAAATGTTTACTCTATCTTTAACAATCACAAAGATGGAAACTTAGACTGGAGAATGAAAAAGCCCTAATACTAGTCAAAACTTTTGTTTTGCTTCTCAAACAAAATAAACCATGACAGCCGTCTGTTGTAGGCAGTGGACGGCAGCAAAATAGAGATTGTGTTGTGTAGATTGAACCATGTGCAAGCTCCTCTACTCTTCTTAGTGCCAACAAAAGAATTTATTGTACGATATTTTATCGCATGACCTAAACCAGTATGTGTGCAAGTAACCTGGTAGTTAGCATTGAGACGAGAAGTCCACTTTGCAACAACAACAAAAAAACACTGGTTTTGTGAGGAAAGAAAATCCAAATTATAACAAAAATTGATTGTTTAATTGATTGAATCAATTGACCTTCCTTTTTTTAAGTGTCAGTAGTTTAAAAAAAATTATGTTTTTTTTATAATTTTCACATTTTTTTTTTATTTGACAATTGTTGTGTATGCCTTGTTTTAGGACGTTATAAAAAATTTTAGGTCCTTGAAAAATATTTTTTTGGTTTTGAAAAGTCCTTGAATTTTTTTTGGATAAAGGTGTGGGAACCATGGACAGAGCTGCACTCAAGTGACTAAATAGCAGCGGTTTGCCTTAAGGGATCGCTTGACGGCAATCCCCTCAATGACGTTGATATGGGCTTCTGTAGCCGGGTCTTTAAAATTCTCACTCTGTTTGACTGTCCGATGCCCGAATCGATAACCCTTGAATTCATTGTCCTTCGGGTCATCGATACCAGCCTGAGATTTCCAACAGTTAGACAGTATGGTAGTACCCGGCAAAATCCTTTCACGAATAATCGTAGCTAACTTTCTTACTCCTATAACTCACTACAATCATTAAACATTTATCCATACAACTTTTAAGTCCTCCAAATACCCATTGACCTTTCACTCTTCAACCCCTTTTTTTAATACCAGGACATGAAAATTTAAAATTATTTCTGTAAAGTTATCATAAAATGTAACACATCTCAGTTGATCTAAGTACAAGAATGGTTCAGTGCAAAATAAATTACATTAAATATTCAAACCTTGTTCCTGGAAATTCACTTTTATATTTGCAAACACTGTTTGGAGTACAAAGATCTGACAAGAGGTAGACTCAATGCAGAAAAAATGTTCAGAATGATTAAACTATTGTAATAAATATTTTGTGAGGTACTTAAAAAGAGAATTTTAGTTACTTGATATTTTAAAGAAAATCATTTTAAGCACTATAGTATCTTATTCGCAGAGAAAATGTCAGAAATAAAAAAGCTTGAACATTAGATTTTTACAAATTATAAAAGTAAGAAATAATTCAAATTAAAAATATAATTGAAATTGAAAAATAAACAGAACTTCCAACTTGATTTTCAAAAATAAGACAAACCATATCGCACCCCGACAAGAAAAGTGACACAACTCAAAATTACAGAATTTGAAAACAAGGAGGGTTTGGTGTTCTTGGTCGGTGTGTGTGTGTGGGGGGGGGTGACAAAGTGAGTTCTTGCCCCGGGCGGAAACTAGCCTAGTTACATCCCTAAACGTCCTAAAACTAATTGAAATTACATTGAATAATCAAAGTTTTTTCAAGCTATAAACTTTGTCTTTTGTCACTTAAGACATTTTTCATTGATGAGAAAGACCTTTCCGCGTTACATGAGACGATGAGGAGGAATCGGTAAGTTTAAGGTACGATTGCTATAGCGCGTCTTACGCAGAGTACTGCTACAATGGGATGTTACAGGTTCATTGGGGGTGAATTACATCATTCCTCAGCCGATTTTTACAGGTGATACATCACATTAAAAAACTGTTAATTAAAATTAGCTATAAAACATGAAAATCCTTTAAGTAATGAAGTGCTGTAATATGTTTAAGTCGGGATGGTTATGGAACTGTTTTCCACAATGCGTCAGCTGTGGAAGCGCCAACAATGCGCCAGCCATACTGTAATAGACGCACATGCGTCAGACGCGCTATAGGAATGAATCTATATTTCTAGGGGGTCTGTCAGCTCACATTCTGGCACAACCTCTTTAATCAAAATCTTTGATTTAATTTCCAAAAAGAGTGTATTAATTGAGACTTCACAGAACTGAATTCCGAGAGAAGGTAACAGGTGTACTTATTTGAAAAAGATGTGCGTGAGAGGGATGGGTAAATCACAACTGAGCGGTCACTGATCTGAACTGAGTTCCTAGCTAACGTTGCACAAAGTGGCTTTCACTTAAAATCGACTTCATTTTTCTTGTCACGAGTGAACAGTGAAAGGAGTTACATGACTGCCTATTTATTTATTTATATTATAGCTGAACTGGAAGCCACAATGAAAGCAATTTTTCTGTTCCTCTATCTTATATCTATACATTTTTGACTAAACAAGAAAAGGTCAGAAACATGTCACTACGCAATAATAATTATTAAATTAATGTTTGAAAATTTTTTGAATTGGAACCTTATTATATTTTTATGGGAATTGATTCAGAAGTTCTAGTATGGCCTGCAAAATTTCAGCTCTTTCCAATAATTAGTTTTGAGCTACATTTAATTTTCCTCATTATTGCGATTTTAGGGACAATCAAAAGTTTATAAAAGCCTGATAAACCTCGGATAATAGTTCTTGGATCGTTTGCACTTGCGTAGTAAATGTAATAATGGAATTTTAAAATCGTCTGCACTTGCATAATAAATATAATAAATCTCGGAATTGCTAAAAAATATGTTTGAAATAGTGTTTGAATTTGAAATTGTTATAGTCAAAACTATAATCAATCTCGATCTACAAACAGTGGAGATGATCCTTGAAATTGAAACTAACTTTCACAGTGTATATCTCGGGATATATTGGTAGTTAAGTCATGAAATTTTAAATTTAGACTAATTAAACAGTGCAGTATCTGATTATGGCATCAAAATATGGTGTTTCCAATAGAATTTTAAATTTAGACTAATTGAACAGTGACGTATCTGATTATGGCATCAAAATATGGTGTTTCCAATAGAAATTGTGTTATTTGTGCAAAATCTGATACAAAGGCGTCCAATTAGCAACATTTTTGGATTTGACTTTGTAGATGACAGTATTCCCTATTGAATGATACCTTTAAATAGCTCTAGTTTGCATAGTGTTTGAAATAAAGGAGGTGGTTCTGGTTTTCTTTTTCCCATCATACATTTAAAGGACTTTGATTTGAAATAATTGTTACATTTAATAAACAAAGAGTTAAGATTTGTTTCTTTCAAACGTTACTTTGCTAAGAAAGGTGCTCTACTGAAAGTTGCTGTTTTTAACCTAGCTGACGTTTTATCGTTTTTATTCCAGGTATCTTTACTGTATCTTAAGACATATAAATCGTCAGAAAACATTGCAAGTGAATAAAGTTCTAAAAATTCCTATTCTATATTATATAAATCACTATAACCCTTTGTGTGCTAAATCCACTTTAACGCCAACAGAAAACAGTCAATTCTTTAGAACGCACATAGAAGCATTGTTGCACAGTGAACCTAGCTCGTATTGATGCTGTAAGATATAAAATAAAGTTTCCTGCAGCTGGTGCTAGTTTTGCTGTGTATGGACACCCTGAAGTCTCGCATTCCAATGTGAAAACGCAGCATTCATCGCTAGGTCTATGAGATAACTGATAAAAATTTGAGAATCAAGGAATAGTCGATAAGTTCTACGATAAACTGTGGAACCTCCTGTAGACAGCCGGATGATATCAAGACTTCAGGAAGAAATAATTCTTACGCAGGATTCAGTCAGCAAAGACTGGTAGTTCCAGTAACGAATCAAATACGAGAATCCCAAACAATTATCAATGTCAATTGTGTGGTTCAATTCTTTTGTGTCCATACAAGACAACAAGTGCTTGAAAAGAAAAAAAACTATGAATACAGCGTCCAGGAATCCTGAGGGGGAAAAACTATTCAAATGCACAATTTGCCATGAAACGTTTTCTAGTAATTGCAAATTGTGTCCAGCACGAACGTTAACATACTCCTTTTTTTATCAAAAGTAAACACATCAACCCATGGAAAGCTACCCCAACCGACACAAATCTTCACGAAGTTCGATTTTTCCAATAAAGCATCAATGTCAGAAAAGCAAAGAAAAATCCCTGGGTGTCAAGTTATTAATGCGACCAATTAGGAGAACTGCCCACTAAAGAAATAGCTCTAAAACTGTATCAGGGACTCCACAGTAGAGGACAAACACTCCAATCTACTGTTTCAAATAAAGTGCATGGAAATAAACTGAGTTTTCTATGACACATACAATTTTACAACGATAGAAAACATTATCAGTGCGAAATATGTAATAAATCATTTTGGCAGAAGAGTCATTGGAAAGCACATAGTCGCATCCATTCAGGTGAGAAACTATGTATTTGTGAAATGTATAACAAAGGATTTTCGTAAAATTCGAACTTAAGACAACATATTCGTACCCACACCAATGATAAATCATATGAGTGTGAAATATGCAAGAAAAGCTTTTTGTGCAATTCAAAACTCAGAATACATTTGCGTATCCACACTAAAGAGAAGCCATACTAATGTGAAATGTGCAACAAACGCTATTCGCAAAATTCAACTTTGAGAATGCTTATGCGTATCCACACTAAAGAGAAGCCATACAAGTGTGAAATATGCAACAAACGCTTTTCGCAAATTCGAGACTTAAGAACTCATCCCAATTCACACTGGAGAGAAGCCATATGAGTGTGAAATATGCAACAAATGCTTTTCGCAGCATATCATCAAAAGAACACATGCGTACTCACACCAATGAGAAGCCATATGAATGCGAAACATGCAACAAACGTCTTTCGCAAAATTCGCACTTAATAACACACATGCGTACACACACCAAGGAGAAACCATACGAGTGTGAAATATGCAAGAAATGCTTTTCTCGAAGTTCGACTTTGAAAATCCATTTGCGTATCCAAACGAAAGAGAAACCATATGTATGTGAAATATGCAACAAACGCTATAGAGAAAATACGAACTTACGGAAACATTTGCTTATCCACACTAAACATGTTGATGAGTGATAAGTAAGTGTTGACACTGCAAAATAAAAGTTTTTAGTTAAAAGATTTGTTCTTTAAAGAAGCAAAATGAAGTTAGCATTTCTAGCTGCAGCATTTGATACAGATGATTCACTGGTGTTCAAGTACAAATCATCATTAATAAAGGTTACAACTGTTACTAGAAACATAACAACAAAGTGAACATAGTAAAGACATGGACAGCAACCAAAAAGATACATCAAGATCCGTCAAACAGCTTGAAGGTCTTGCATCTTCGTCAATGCGTGCCAATACCTCTCGTACACGAAATCAGAGTTCAGGGCAGTTCATTAGATGATCGACGTCCATAGACGTGCTAGCACCTCACAATACACAGTTCGGGCTTTGTAGTAGATTAAATCTATATAAGCATTTAGCTAAACAGTCGTGAACAGTTTCCAACCGAAACACTGCAACTGCACGGCATCTCGGAAAGCTGGGGATCTTATTAAGAGTGGACTTCCAAGTCTTATTTCCGATTAGCAACGACTGTTCAGATTTGGAATTATTTTTTATAGTATATTTACTGATACTTGTCATAGTTGAGTAAATGATTGAGCTTTTTGGAGGTTGAATAATTCTTGTTCCTTCCTTCGCTGTAAGTCAGCCTTCTCATTACCAATAATTCCGCAGTGAGAAGGTACCCACTGAACCACAATGCTCTTTAATTTGGTTTTAAAACCAATGAGAAACCATACGAGTTTTAAATATGCAACAAAAACCTTACGGTAAATGTGAACTTAAGAAAAGATTTGCGATCCACTCTTAAGAGATGTCAGAGTTCCCACGGTCCTCGAAAAGTCCTTGAATTTTCTTTTCTTCTTAACTAGGGGCCCTTGAAAGTCTGAAAATTACGCAACTTGGTGAAAAGTTCTTGATTTTTTTTAACTAGTACATAATTGTGTAATTTCGTCTTTCATTGGAACTTGTCCAGATTAGTTTCCTCCGGAGCAAGTGCGTCGTTCTGAATGAAACCGGTGTTTCGCTTTTTGACACCACATGATATACTAATAATTCTACGTCTAAGATCGTCCATTCTCCACCGTATTCTGTCCGTCTAAGTTGGCACCTCTGGTTTCCGTTAAGACAGCCGCCTTGTTATACCCGCAGCATCATGACATATCACGACCGCTAGATAACAGCACCGTTTTTTTTTTTTTAGGAAACCGTTGCTATAGCAGTCAGGAAACCTGGCACGCGTATAAAGAAATAGAGCCAAATTCTTACTGCAAAAATATAAAAGTTACAATTGGAAGAAAAAAAAACTTTGTTTTAAAGAAAATCACATTTAAGATATCCTTTAAATGTAAAATGTTCTATAGATTTCAAATCCGTTGAAATTTTTACTTTATCTTTAACAACGATCTCAAAGATAAAAACTTAAACTAGAGAATAAAAAAGCCATAACACCAGTCAAAAATTTTGATTTGTTTTGTTTTTCAAATAAAATAAACCACGACAGCCGTCTGTTGTAGTGGCAGTGGACGACAGAAAAATGAAAATTGTGTCGTGTAGATCAAACCATGTGTGCACACTCCCATACTTTTCTTCGTGCCACCAAAAGAATTTATCGTACGATATTTTCTCGCGTGACCGAAATCGATATGTGTGCAAGATATGCCTGATAGTTGCTATTGAGACGAGAAGTACACTTTGCAAAAAAAAAAAACACAGGTTCTGTGAGAAAAGAAAATCTAAATCATAACCAAAATTGATGAACTTTCTTTTTTTGACTCCGTAGTTGAAAAAAAAAAAAAGTCTGTTTTTTTTTTTTTTTAATTGACATTTTTTGCGTATGCCTTGTTGTAGGTCGTTATAAAAAGTTTTAGGTCCTTGTGAAAAATATTTTTTTTGTTTGGAAAAGTCCTTGAATTTTTTTGGGGGATAAAGGTGTGGGAACCATGGATGTTGATGAGTAATAAGTGAGTGTTGACACGGCAAAATAAAAGTAAACCATGATTTCCTTCATCACTATTCTCAGCTGCTGCATTAGGAATCTATCAAATATCGTGTTGTGTTGTGGGAATGTATGAAATTTATCATGACTTTATTTTAATGGTCAGGTAAAATAAAAGTTAAACTTTACCTAAACCTGTCATTTCCATTGCTGCATTTTCATCTGCAAACTAAATATCTTAATTTTTTTTTTCTTCTTTATTCTCATATCGTACTTTTTTACATGCTGCTTGCTGCTGAAGTATTTAGTATTTATTTAAATTTATACATTGATGTAGTCTATAACTACACTTTCTGTGCCAGTATATGAAACGAATTTTGCTATATAAAGAAGCTGTATTTTAAATGCGAAGTAATTTCGAAAGAAATTTGTACTTTTCTTATTGTGCTAGAAACTAACCATTAAAAAAAGTATTTTAGCATTTTATTTTTTCCGTATCAGTTTTGTAGTGTCTTAAATAGATGCTCAAGCGTTTGCAAAATTAGTTTAAAAAATTTTTTGGAGTATTTTGATACGTAAAAGCATTACAAGACTTGAATTTGCCTTTTTATAAACCGTGCAAGTTTCCGCTAATATACTAGATGTCACAAATACTCAAAATTAGAGTTCTTACGATGTTGGTTGGAAAAGTTTGATGAACAATACATATGCATTTGAAGAATTTAATTGTCCTTATATCGTCTATTTAGTCTTAATTTTAACCAGACAAATTATCTCTAACAGTAATCAAGAGCACGTTTATTAGTTTTTTTTTTTAGTACAGTATCTTTTTGAAATATAAATACTTATATTTCTACCGCGTCAGGTCAAAAGAATTTGAAACGAGTTTTATGTTCAAATGGTACTGATAATTTTAATTTGAATATTTTAAACATCATTCGAGGCATGGAGGCCTCGTTAGCCAGGTTGGCTGGTGTACTTTATGCCTGACGTGGCCTAAATGTCCTCATATTGGCGTGGTGTGGAAGTTTCGAGAGTGGTATGCTTGCTCAATTGTTCTTGCCTTCTGACTGGTTCGAAATGACGGCGTTGTCTTGGGATTGATCCCGAACCTTCGCAGATAGCCCATTGTGTTGCTCCAGTGTATAACAATTTTTTTAAATTTATATTTTATATAAGAAATATGACCCGTCCTCTAATAGGACACTGTTATAAAGGGAATGAAGTGTATATATGAATATAGTGTTCTTTTCACTAGTGAAAAGCAATTTCCGAGTGCAAAGTTTTACTTTATCCTAATGATGCTTTCTTATTTACATCATAGTTCGATTTTCAGTTGAATTTGACACTAATCTTCGTGGAAAGGCCCAAAGCAAGCCAGAAAATGTGTTTTCTCGCATTTCCCACAGTACGTTTTGGGTTTTCCTTTGCATCACTCTCTTTGACAACGACGCTGTTGTTCCCTCTTTCGTAGAAAATGGCCAACACCATCTTCTTTCACACTAGAAAGTACAGAAGAGATCCTGGGTCTACCTCTTGTTCTGATCACAGTCTTTTGAGATAAATTGTTTTTATAGCTCTGGGTCATTCCATGTGAAAACACCCATTTTGAGAAAAAGTTGTTGCACCATAGTCATAGATTTTTTTTTAAATTTTTACCACAGATAGACATGGCAGTGAAACCCTTAGATCTCAATTTTTTCAAATTTTGACCAATATTAGCCAAGTTACAAAAATTTAAAAATTGGTCAATTTTACAAAATGGCGGCCATTTTGGATTTGCCACACTGTCTTTACAGGGCCCTAACTATAGAACGAATTGTTCAAATTTAGTTATTTTGGTACAAAATGGAAGCCATTTAGTTCAGGATTGTACATAACATACAAAGCCAGTAGTAATTTTACATTTTAGTGGAGTTTTTTACTTGTAAAGTGAAGAATTCACTTTTAAAAACAGTCGACTTTAAAGGGCTATAAAAAAAAGGAACCCTCTTATTTTTCTCTTAAAATTTGTAGAAGTATTAACTAACATATATACTTTAATCTGAGAAAAATTCAGAGCGTGCAACACATTTTTCATTTTTGAATAAAAGTTATTCTAATGACAGCATGGATTTCAAAAGGTTGTCATCTTACAGTGCAAAAATGACCATAACTTAAATTACAATGGTTAAATTAGAATTTTTATGATGTACTAATTCAAAGCAAGCTTGTATTATTTCATGTTTATATATGAATACAGTATCAAATTATTTTAAATTTGTTTATAGCATGGCTTTTTTTCAAAATTACTTTTAAAAAGCACCGTAGAAAAATGTTTTTATTTATTTAAATTAAAAAAAAAAAATTCAAAATATTATGCATTTTACAATATTTAATTCCAGTACTTTTGCAAAAAATTACATTTATGCTTAGGGTATATTGTTTCAAAATAACCAGTGAAATTCTTTTACTTAATAGTTTCTTGTCTTGTACAACACACACTCATAAGATACGGATTGATATAGGCTCAATAAAAAACTAAATTTATCACAGTTGACATACTTAAATATTTTAAGCTGATCCAATATAAAGAATATCATTGTAGTAAATCTAATCATGTTCTTGAAATTGACAAAATAATGCTAATATTTCTGAGCACTGAATTTTTTTAAAAAACAAGTCTTTAATGATAAATATTGACCATAAATAAAAATGTTCGCCACATTAACACAAAGTAAAAAGCATAATTCCTTCATAATTCAAGTTGTCTTGTAGTTTTGGAACGATAGTTCAATTGATTCATTTTCATCAGGAACAATGTGGTATGTTCTATCTGTAAAAGTTACGGGATAAGATGTGACTTTTATTATGTGTTCATAAGCAATTCAACATGTATCTAAAGGCTCTAGCCATGTATAGAATGCACTAGATGCATGAACATAATTTTGTAATCATATTCCTCACAGCATTTCGAAATGTTTCCAATCCACCAATTATACACACATGACACAATACACCATTCCATACACACATGCAACATATTGTTAATTTTGGAATATTGGTCTGGTGCTATTTGATGTTTTTCTCCAATTCTAGTTTCCTTGTAATTAATGCTTTTAATTCTGCCCCATCAGTCTGCCCATTGTTCATAAGTAATTTCACTGCATATTTATAATTTGTCATTTTGCATTAAATATTCTTTAAGTATTTCTGGAAATGGACACTAATCACACCTGTGCACCATGCATGTTTCTGAATCAATGCTACAAACTAGTTTTTTTAATAATGATACAGACATTTACATGAATAGCATGAAGCGTGAGTTTAACATTTTGATGATATATCCAAACACACATTGAATAAATACCTTTACTTCCAACAGTCACATTCTCTTGGCCGTAGTGAGCAAAATTTAGAAACATTTTTCACACATTTGTTCAGTTCTTCTATCACTACTGTAGAATCCCTGTAATCAGTATCCATGTCAGGTATCATAATCACTGCAGCAGTATCTGATAAAGCCACCGAAGAAACACAATTTTGTATAACTTTTATTCCAGAAATAAGTATTTCAGGAT
Source organism: Metellina segmentata (assembly GCA_947359465.1). NCBI lineage: Eukaryota > Metazoa > Arthropoda > Arachnida > Araneae > Tetragnathidae > Metellina > Metellina segmentata. The sequence goes on from OX375882.1 coordinate 8,071,298, forward strand.
TTGCCAAAGATAAATCCAGGGAAATTATTTTCTGACATTTTGATCTTGAATGTTTGTATGCTGGTTAAATGGGTCACATATTTTATGTTTCAACTTGTACCACTTTAAAAATTTATCCTTGTGAAACCTGCAGGTACTTCTGCTTTCATAGATATCTTCATCTGGAATTAGGTGATAAATTCTCCTTTTTAATACTTCTGAATCATGAGGAGACAATTTAAAGACAGAAATAAACTCAGTACACAATGATACTTTGAGTTTTTTGCAAACAAAATATTCCATCTGCAACATAGAACTCAAAAATACTCAAAAAGAACTTTGCAACTCTTTGATGACCTAAATACCTTCTACATAGTTTAGCAAACAAAATTTAGTATTTAAAAGAGTAAAAATTATTTTATATTTCAAATGTTTTAGAATTGAATTTACAATTTGTGTTTGAACGTTTCGTTTGCTATGCGTATTGATATATAAACATGAAATAATATGAGCGTGCTTTGAATTAGTACATCATAAAAATTCAAATTTGACCATTGTTTTTAAGTTATGGTCATTTTTGCGCTGTAAGATGACCACCGTTTAGAAATCCATGTCGTCATTAGAATAGCTTTTATTAAAAAATGAAAAATGTGTTGCACGCTTTGAATTTTTCTCAGATTAAAGTACATATGTTAGTTAATACTTCTACAAAGTTTAAGAGGAAAATAAGAGGGTTCATTTTTTTATAGCCCTTTAAAGTCGACTGTTTTTAAAAGTGAATTTTTCACTGTACAAGTAAAAAACTCCACTAAAATGTAAAATTACCACTGGTTTTGTATGTTATGTACAATTCTGAACTAAATGGCTTCCATTTGGTACCAAAATAACTAAATTTGAACAATTAGTTCTATAGTTAGGGCCCTGTAAAGACAGTGTGGCAAATCCAAGATGGCCGCCATTTTGTAAAATTGACCAATTTTAAAATTTTTGTATCTCGGCTAATATTGGCAAAATTTGAAAAAAATTTAGATCTAAGGGTTTTACTGCCATGTCTATCTATGGTATAAATTTGAAAAAAATCCATGACTATGGTGCAACACCATTTAACACCCCATATGGAATGACCCCTCTTCGAAACTCCTTCGAGTTAAGAGCATCACTTTTGTTGATAGCTTTGCGGATTATCCATGCATTTACCACTGCCATGTCCAATGCACGAATGGAAAAGTGGCGAGTACCACTTTTCCCCATGAATTTTAATTGCATATAGTCCAGCCAACCAGTCAGTGGTGATCCACACCGCCCATGTTTGTTTTAATAATTTATCAAATTAGGCATCTTCACGTAAACTTTATCTTTGTGTCCTTTTACTCGCCTCTTCACATCAAAGAATGGTTCTAATGTGCTGAAATTTGTAGCAACAGTGACAGTACTATTGTCATTCCATCGCACCAGGAAAATCTCGGAATTCTTGTCAAATGCTAAATCAGACGTGCCTCTTTCTTTCCTCCGCATAGACTTAGATTGTTCTAAAGGACACTCATGATTTATCCTATTATCTCGCATGGTTCCTGTTCACCAAGACTATTCTAAAGATCAAATGCTGGTGAAAGAGTTATCAAAATATAAAGTGTAGTTTGAAGGATTCGCAATACTCTCAGTCAGTTTCATCACAACCTGGGTACCAAGAGAGCATCATTTCTTGCATCAGATTCTTTACTGCAGTGGAGAAAAAACTTGTAACAATATCCTTCGCTTCCACAGAGAGCCCAAAGTTGATATCCGAAACGTACTGGCTTGCCTAGGATAAGCTGGTTCAGACTATTCTTGAACTATATTTGAATTATTTAATAATTCCAATGCTTCCTCTAACTTCAGAAACATTTGCATTGACATGACTCAGCAGGGGTAAAGTGATAAGGAGGGAAAAGTTATTTTACTTTCAGTTATAAGATTAGAAAAAACGCGTCGATTGCATGCTTACTGTCCTATTTAGAGAACAGTTAAAAAATAATGCGCTACAACTTAGCTAATAACAATAAAGCTTTAATTAACCAGCAGGATGATAAAAAAGGGTACTCTCACATAAAAAATGCCCATCCAAGTGTCCTATCTAATGCCCATCCACCTATCTAATGTTCTGTTGTGGGAATCTAGAAATTTGTCTAGTTATATTTTTATTATCGTTGAAAAGTTCCACATTTTTCGTTTTTTTTTTCTACATTTGTTAAACAATGTTTATACTTTAGTAATTTTGTACAGTCGCAAAAAGTTACCCGAACCACACACCCTGTTCATTCGAGCAATTTTAACAGCAGAACAAATCCAAAGATGGCGTTTGACAGAAACTAACGTCTTCTATTAATTCAAATTCATAAAATTTAAATACGGGACCGTCTTCGTATTACATTGAGCACCAACTTCATAACTTCTAATAGAAACCCCTATTTTGACACACAATTTCAAATCTATCATTTAACTTCAAATACCAAATTTCATTTCGTTAGTTCTTGCTGTTAAAAGTAGTTTTTTGTATGCAATAACTAAATTCATGTTTGAAGAAATTATGAATTTGAATCTTATTTTAATTTAATGGGAATCGATTCAGAAATACTTCTAGTATGGCCTTGCAAAATTTCTACTCTTTCCGATTATTAGTTTTCTAGCTACATTAAATTGTACTCATTATTGCGATTTTAGGAACCAACCAAAAGTTTATAAAAAGCCTGATAAACCTTAGAAAATAGTTGTCCGATCGTTTGTACTTGCATAGTAAATGTAGTAATGAAATTCTGAAATCTATGTGGAGATGATCCTTGAAATTGAAACTAACTTTAACATTGAATAACTCGGGATATATTGATAGTTAAGTCATGAAATTTTTTATTTAAATTAATTTAACGATGCAAAATCTAATTATGGCATCAAAACTCGGTGTTTGCAATAGAAATTTTGTTATTTGTGCAAAATTTGATACGAAGATGTCCTTTTATGCAACGTTTTTGGGTTTTCATTTGTAGATGACGTTATACCCTATTGAATGATACCTTTGAAATTGTTCTAGTATGAATAGTGCTTGAAATAAAGGAGGTAGTTCTGGTTTTCTTTATCCGCGACTGTACATTTAAAAGACGTTAATTTGAAATAAGTGTTACATTTAATAAACGAAGAGTTATTATTTGTTTCCTTCACACATTACTGTGCTAAGGTGCTTGAGATTCAACTGAATGTTGCTGTTTCTAACCTCGTTGACATTTTATAATTTTTATTCCAGGCATCAGCTGTATCACAAGAGATATCAAATCGTCAGAAAACAGATAACACGTGAATAAAGTTCTAAAAAATATTATTCTAGATGACATACGTCAAAGCAGTGATCTCGTGATCCCTTTGCATTCCAAATCCACTTAACGCGAACAGAAAACAGTCAATTCTTTAGAATGCACATAAAAGCATTGTTGCGCAGTAAACCTAGTTCGTATTGAGGCTATATAGACACCCTGAAGTCCCGCATTCCAATGTGAAGACAACACATCACAAGGACTACCAGATACCTGATAAATATTTGAGAATCAACAAATCAAGGAGTTGCCGTTAAGTTTACGATAAACAGTGGAACCACCTGTAGACAGCCGGATGATATCAAGATTTCAAGAAGAAATAATTCATACGCTGGATTCAGTCAGAAAAGAGTGGTATTTCCATTAACGAATCAAATACTAGAATCCCAAAGAATTGCCAGTGTCAATTCTGGGGTTCAATTCTTATGTGTCCATGCAAGAGAACAAGTGCTTGCAAATAAAATAGCTGCCAATACAGCATCCAGGAATCCCGAGGGGGAAAAAAACTGTTCGAATACACGATTTGCAGTGAAACGTTTTCAAGTAAATCCAAATTGTATCGAGCACGAACGTTATCATACTTCTTTTGAATCGAAAGTAAAAACTTCAACTTTAGGAAAACTCCCTCAACTGACACAAATCTCTACAATATCGGATTGTTAAAGCATCAATGTCAGATCAGCCGAGAGAAAATTCCTTGGGTGCAAGTTACGAATGCGACCAATTAGGAGAATTGCTCACTAAGGAAATAGATCTAAAACTGCATCAGGGAACAGAAAATGGAGGACATAATGGAGGACAAACGCTACAATCTACTGTTTCAAATAAAGTGCTTGGAAATGAACTGAATTTCCGACGACACGTACAATTTTACCAAGATGAAAGACCTTATCAGTGCGATATATGTACTAAATCATTTTTGCAGAAGAGTCATTTGAAAGCACATAGTAGCGTTCATTCAGGCGATAAACCGTTTATTTGTGAAATGTGTAACAAAGGATTTTCCCAAAATTCGACCTTAAGACAACATATTCTTACACATACCAATGAGAAACCATACGAGTGTGAAATATGCAACAAACGCTTTTCGCATAATCCGTACTTAAAAAGACATTTGCGTATCCACTCTAAAGAGAAGCCATACGAGTGTGAAGTATGCAACAAACGCTTTTTGGGAAGTGCTTATTTAAAAACGCATATCCTAATTCACTCCGGAGAGAAGGCTTACGAGTGTGAAATATGCAACAAACGCTTTTCGCGCAATTCGGACTTCAGAGTCCATTTGCGTATCCACACGAAAGAGAAACCATATGAATGTGAAATATGCAACAAACGCTATTCGCAGAGTTCGGTCTTAAAAAGACACATGCGTACACACACCAATGAGAAACCATACGAGTGTGAAATATGCAACAAACGCTATACGGAAAATTCGAGCTTAAAGAAACATTTGCGTAGCCACACTAAACAGATGTTGAAGAGTGATAAGTAGGTGTTGACACTGCAAAATAAAAGTTTTCATTAAAAAAAAAAAGTAACATTTGTTTTTTAAACTTTGCAAAATAAAGTTAACATTTCTGGCAGCAGCACTTGATACAGATGATTAACTGGTGTACAATTACACAGCATTAGTAATAAAGGTTACAACTGTTACTAGGAACATAACAACAAAGCGAACATAGGAAAGACATGGACGGCAGCCGGAAAAGTTTCCAACCGAAACGCTGCAACTGCGCGGAACCTCGGAAAGCTGGGGATCTTATTAAAAGTGGACTTCCAAGTCTTATTTCCGATTACAAACGACTGTTCAGATTTGAAATTATTTTTTACAGTGTATTTAATGATACTTGTCATAGTTGAGTAATTGATTAAGCTCTTGGGTGGTTGAATAATTCTTGTTCCCTCCTTCGCTTGTAAGTCAGCTTTCTCATTACCAATAATTCCACAGCGAGAAGGGATCCACTGAACCACAATGATCTTTAATTTGGTTTTCATACCAATGAGAAACCATACGAGTGTGAAATGTGCAACAAACACTTTACGGTAAATGCGAACTTCAGAAAACATTTGCGTATCCACACTAAAGAGATGTTGACGAATCATAAATGAGTGTTGACACGGCAAAATAAAGTAAACCATGATTCCTTTCACTATTATTATTCGCTGCAGCATTATTCGTCTATCAAATATCGTGTTGTGGGAATGCATGAAATTTATCATGACTTTATTTTAATGGTCAGGTAAAATAAAAGTAAAACTTTACCTAAACCTGTCATTTCCATTGCTGCATTTTCATCTGCATACTAAAGATCTTAATTTCTTTTCTTTATTCTCATATCGTACTTTTTTACATCCTGCTGAGGTATTTAGTATTTATTTAAATTTTTACATTGATTTAGTTTATAACTACACTTTTTGTGCCATTATATGAAATGAATTTTTCTGTATAAAGAAGCTGTTTTTTAAATGCTAAGTAATTTGGAAACAAATTTGTACTTTTCTTATTGTGTTTGAAACTAACCATTAATAAAAGTATTTTAGCATTTTATTTTTTCCGTATCAGTTTTGTAATGTCTTAAATAGATGCTCCAGCGTTTGCAAAATGAGTTCACATTTTTTTTTGGAGGATTTTGAAACGTAAAAGCATTACAAGACTTGAATTTGCCTTTTCATAAATCGTGCGTTTCCGCTAATATAATAGATGTCACAAATACTCAAAATTAGAGTTCTTAGGATGTTGGTTAGAAAAGTTTGTTGAATAATATATACGCATTTGATTAATTTAATTGACCTTATGTCGTCTATTTAGTTTTAATTTTATCCAGACGAACTAGGTCTAACAGTATTCAAGAGCGTGTTGTCTTTTCTTTGTGTAGAATATCTTTTCGAAATAAGACTTATATTTTTACTGCGTCAGGGCAAAATAATTTAAAACGGAAAATTTTATGATGAAATGGAACATAATTATTCTATTTTGAATATTTTAAATATCATTCGAGTTATGGGGCCGCGTGATCCCGATTGGCTGGTTCACGTTATATCTGTCGTGGCCTAAATGTCCTCATGTTGGCGTGGTGTGGAAGTTTGGAGAGTGGGATGCTTGCTCAAGTGTTCTTGCCATCTGACTGGTTCGAAATGACGGCGTTGTCTTGGGATTGATCCCGAACCTTCGTAGCCCATTGTGTTGCTCAAGTGCGTCGTTAATGAACTACCGCACTATTCGAATTGTGCTGCTTAAACGTTATCGGATATTGATATGCAGCTGAACTCCCGACGTAGGATCACAAATCGTATTTTTAATGAATTAAGAATAAGGTTCGCAAAGATATTTTTCATCGCCTTGTTGAGTTCTAGGTTTTGTGATGTGTCTTGTTATTTCAAAAAAGCTAAATAGAAGTACATTTGTTAAGTAAATTCTCCTGCATCAAAAATCGTAATTGGAAGTGTGGCGTCTCGCCTCATCTATTTAATCCCAACCAGCGGTATCGATAAAGTTTCGCTCTTTTCTTTTCTGATCATTCGTATATTTATGAGCTCAATACTATGAGCTATAAATCGAACCGCTTTTATGACCCTTTTAGCATGAAATATTTTGACAAAAGGACAGGACACTGGAGGCCCCTTTTCTTCATGTCTTGAAACTTGTTTACCCTTCTGTCCACAAAATATTATGTGGATGTATGACTTGAATTGAGGCATTTGCTGTGGAACCTCAAATACCCCGATGCCCAAATACCCAACAGATGACGAGGACAGAGTGATTGTCAGATCAGCTGTCACAGCGCCTGATTCATCGCTATCAACCATCAGTCGTGCGACCCACACACGAGTGTCCACCATGACCAATCACAGACGGCTGAGAGAGCGAAATCTACGCTCGTACCGACCGTTACGTCTCCTGCCACTCGAGCCTCCACACTGTCGAGCCAGACTACAGTGGTGCTTGGCTCGATCAGGCTGGAATGATGCTCACTGGGGACGTATAGTCTTTAGCGACGAATCCCGTTTCCAACTGTGTCCTGACGATCATCGAAGATGTGTCTGGAGACGCCCAGCGTGCCGATCCTGCTTTCACTATTGCACGCCACACGGGCCCTCAAGAAGGAGTTATGGTCTGGGGTGCCATTTCCCTTGATAGCCGGACTCCTTTGGTCGTCATTAGAGGTACACTTACTGCACAGTGGTACGTTGACGACATTCTGAGACCTGTTTTGCTACCGTTCCTTTCGCAGTGCCCTGGGCTTATTTTTCAGCAAGACAATGCCAGACCACATACGGCACGTGTTGCTATGAACTGTCTTCAAGCTTGTCAAACACTTCCTTGGCCAGCCAGACTACCAGATCTCTCTCCCATCGAGCATGTCTGGGATATGATGGGAAGGCGACTGAATCCGGTAGAGAATATTGATGACGTAGTCCGACAATTGGAGCAAATTTGGCAAGAAATACCGCAGGAGACCATCCGGGAGCTTTATCGGTCTATGCCACGCCGTGTGGCAGCTTGCATCCAGGCTAGTGGCGGGTCAACACTTTATTGAGCTCGTTACTGTAACTCTGAAATAAATCATACAATTGTTCTGAAATTTTAATCATTTATCTGTTCTGTACATAATTTTCCTATCCACCAATTTTCGTCTCCTTCGGACAACTCCTTCTTGGTGCGTCGATTGTTTTGTTATAGAGTGTACTTTGCAGATGAAACCTCCTCTATGCGCTTGTCTATATTGGGAAGAGGATAAAATTCGGTTCATATCACTTCATTTAATCGACGATAGTGAATACAGGATCTTGTATCTTTCCCTGGCGCTTCAACCAATATCATTGGTGAAGTGTAATAAGATTCCCCTATCTCTATAATACGTAAATCTAACATTTTTTGAATTTCCATTTTTATTTAAACCTCGTTTATTCTAAGAGAGGCTCGAAAGGTTATGATCAAATCGGTTTATCGTTAGTTACTACAATATCGTGTACTACTAAATCGGTTATCTTTCGAAAAAATTTCAGATTTTTACTTAACAAATTTTGTAGTTGTTGTCTGGGTTCCAGATGATCTTTTAATTAACTTTGCTGCATTATATCCTCGAAATCATAAATATTCGGATTCGAGTCAATATGAGGAAAATCTAAGTCTTGACCTTCCAAACCTTTGTAATAACTTTCACAAGCTATGAAGTAATTCCAGGACAGTTGCCCCACTTAAGGAAAAGACGTTATAAAAAAAATTAAATTTTTGGACGAAAAATTGTGACTATACGTAATAGTTATTGCTTATCCATACTGAATATTTGTTTTGTACTCTATTGTAAATTCTCTACAGAAAAAAAAAACTTAGACAGCATTACATTTAGCCATCTCTCCCTAGTTCCAAGTGAGATGCCTCACTTATATGGGAGAGTTGGCCTACTTGTAAAATTCAGTTATTTTTAAAACATTAAAGGTTTTAATGTATATAACATATTAAAAGGAAGTAATTTTTAAGAATATACTACCTTAGCATTAATTTACAAAGTATTGAAATATTTAACAACCGTAGTCAAGATGTAAAAAGTTTTACTAAACATATTTAAAATAAAACAAACAACATGTAGTTAAACACATTTTAAAACTATTAAAAAATCAGTTTGCTAGAAAGTTACAAATTATTTAGTTTAAAAAATATTAAAATACTATTACGATATTAACATATTACAAAATAGGTCGAAAATATTCAATTAAGAGTTTCTTTTTGTCCTCTTTAATATTTGCTTTCCCGCAAATATTGCACAGATCCCCGTACATTGTACAGGATTCATGTAACCATTTAATACACTTAACACTTTTAATGCAATCTACCAATTAGGCAGTTGCATGTAGAATAACTTTTGTTGTCCATAAGCTTTTTTGATACTTTGTTACGTTTGATGGTGGATTTTAACTGTTTTTCTTGGATGTGTTCTTTGGGATGTAAGTATCTTAGCCGACTCTCTCTTTCTCTTTCTGAGTCTTTCTTCTAGCCTGGGTGCAGACGAAATCTTATGCAATAATTTTGTCGGGGTAATTGTCTGTTGAGCACAAAAACCTGATGATTGCGAACAATTTAAGGACTTTTCACCCGTCTTCTTCATTTCTCCATTGATGGCAAAGAAGTGGTTCAGAATTGCTGCTTGGTTTAGATTGAAAATTCCCGTCTCCCGAGAAACATTGATAGCAGTGTCGACAGAAGCTGCCTTTTTCCACGCTCTACCAATCAATTCTGAAGCTTAGATTCTTACAATTGTTCTTCCTGGTTGATGAATAATCTATTTTCGTGCTTCAACTTTAAAGAAATGTTTTAATGGCTTAAAAAAGACCTGTCAAGAGGCTGAAGAGTTTGTGTTACATGACTTGGCAGGCATACAATTATAATCTGATTCTTGTCATCAAAGTACCGTAAATAATAACAATTTACTTAGGATGCGTGGCATCCCTCCCTGAAAATGTATGTTGGGCATCTCTCCCAAATATATGTGGGGCGCATTTATCCTTTTGGTATGGGAAAGATGCCTCGGCAACTGTCCTAAGTGCAAGACAGCAAAGATGGTGGTGAACCGTCTTAAGTCGACTGATCAACTCCTGACTACAGGTTTTATGCTTACATAAAAAAATTCCATTCAAATTATCTAGTGCCAGCCTTACACTACAACATCAATCTTATAACGGAGTAGAAAAAACATGGTACTTACTTAAAATGTTGTGATAGCAGAAAAAAAAATTAGATGTAACTAAACTTCTACAGCACACCAAACAACATCTAACTGAAACATTCATGGAACTAGTAGAGCCACCTAGCGTAAAGTTTCAAATGGCATTTACAATAATGAAATTTGGCACACATGTAGTCCGAATTTTATAGTGCAGCCCTATTTTTAAAATTTAATCTAGAACATTTAAAAATTAATTTAATGCGATATTTAATTATTACTTGGTTTCCTCCGAATGGCAACAGTCTTGAATCGGTATTGAATAAATCCGTATTTACTGTGCATGTGTAGCCGCTCAATTACTGGATATCCTTTATAAAAATTTATTGCCTTTTTAAATGCATACTAACTTTTAGCTAACAATAACTTTAATTCTTTAATATAAGTATCTTTTTATTGTGCCTACTTCATTTTTAGAACTGGAAAACGGTTGTGAAATACTTTGTTTGTTATTGTTTTTTTTAGAGTACGATTGATTTGGTTTTGATTTTTTTTAAGCATATTAACTTTTAGTTTCTACAAGCCACTGCGTGGCTAGCCCAGCGTTGCCCGTGCCCTTCACAAACCAACACCACGGGCAACGCCATGATATAACTTATTATTCTGGTGTAAAATTTTCCCAGATTTCAAATCCGTTGAAATTATTAATCTATCTTTAACGAATCCGCTTTTACGAAAAAGAACTAAACAATGCCTGCCAAAATGTTTTATTTTTATTTTTTTGCTTTCCACTGAAATTGAAGAAGGCAGGAAATGTAATCTGTTTTTTTTTTTTTTAACGCGAAGGGCACGACATGCAATCTGTTTATTTTTGGAAAGGGAAAGTTATCGTGACGTCACAATCTCGTACGAAAATATAAAATATATATTCAATTTAAAAGTTATTTATATCAAGAAAATCCTAATTTTAGGAATGGATCTAAAGTAAAAATTTCCGCAGATTTTAAATCCGATAAAATTTTTATTCTGTCTTTAACGGTCTAAGAGATAGAAAAAGAACTAATTCACTCCAGTTAAAAGATTGTTTGTTTTTATCGTGTGCCTGGAAAATCCGCGTAAAATCAAAACGGAAACGAAAGCAATAAATTTGGAATCTGTGATCTCTTCTATGCTGTGGCATTCAATAATGATGAAATTTCAGTAAATTCGTTCAAAATGTTTTAGATTGAATTTTAAAATTCACCGCGACCCAAAAATTGCAAAAAATTTGAACAACCTCTGTACCAAATCTCATTGCTGTAAGTGCCATAGAATCGTCAGGATTTTGCGGCAAGAAACAGACAAACAAACACTTCCTTTTATAGTAATAGAGATTAACTTTTAGTTTGAATTATCATAATCTCTCTTTCTTTAAAAGGAAGTGTTTGTCTGCCGCAAAATCCTGGCGAAATTATGGCACTTACAGCAATGAGATTTGGCACACAGGTAGTCCGAATGTTTGGGGCCGCAGCGAATTTTAAAATTCAATCTAGAACACTTTTTAATGAATTTAATCAAATTTAATTATTATTGTTTTCTTTGGAATGGCAACCGCATAAAGATATGACCGATTCTAAATTTATTTTTTCCGTTTTCAGTTTGCACAGAAGAATGATTTTCCAGCAGAGGATAAAAAAAAAAGTTTTCACTTTAGTTATGTAGTTCTTTTTTCTATCTCCTATACCGTTAAAGATAGAGTAAAAATGTCAACATATTTGAAATCTGCGTAAAATTTCACTTTAGATCGATACCTAAAACTATAATTTTCTTTAAATAATTAATTTTTAAATTGAATATAACTTTTATATTTTCGCAAGAGATTGTGACTTCACGTGAACTTTCTCTTTCCAAAAAAAAAAAAAAAACACACACAAAAGAAACAGATTACATTTCCTATCCCATTCCATTTCCGGTAAGGAGAGCAACAAATAAAAAACATATTGACTGGATTGTTAAGTTTTTTTTCGTTTAATCGGAATCGCTAAAGATAGATTGAAAATTTCAACGGATTTGAAATCTGCGGAAAATTTGACTTTAAATTGATACCTAAAAATATGATTTTCTTTAAATAAATAATTTTTAAATTGAATATATCTTCAACGGATTTGAAATCTGCGGAAAATTTTACTCCAGATTAATACCTTACATCACGGGTAACGCTGCGCTAGTTCTTACATATGTATACACTGCAATTGTCACAACAACAGAATTGAGATATTTTAACCCTCCTCTGTCAAATTTAGAAATTAAAATAATGTTTGAATCAATGCTAAGAGACACATTACTTAAAAGAAGGATTTACATTCATAATACTTAAGTTTTTAAGTGAAGTATGGGGGCGGAATAGATATGTTACATATATAATTGGCATTACACTCTCACAATTATTGACGTCATCATGAGTTACAAATAGTTTTAACTTTAATTCATCTTCAAATTGAACATCCATATCATCATTGAAGAGACTTAAATCCAGATCACCGAATTTCTTTGATTTCATCTTCAAAGGAAGGATGCTTTCCAATCTCAATTTATTTTCATTTTCAAATAATTGTCTGATATTTATACAATACCGAGCCCCTGTTAACTGACGGTATCTTCCAAATCTGTCTTCTAGTACATCAGTTTGTACTTTACCAGGCAAGAAAAATATTTGAAATTTAAATCATTATTAGCTAAGTTAATCATGTCTTGTGTTGTATGCTTTAATGCTGAGTGTGTCTCGGGAGTTAAACGTCTTGTTGTACATTTCATGTCATTCCACATGTCTAACCATTTTGAGGAATTCTGTAAAAACACATATTTTTCATCTGATTGGAGATTTGTAAAAGGTTCTAGAAAAGTATCTGTTTACTGGATCCCTTTAAAAAGGGTTTTCACGTTAAATATTGCCCACCATTTGTTTACAATGCTAATAAAATCAGATGCTTCCTCATAATGGGGTATAGGATGTTTTTCTTCAACAATTGATAGATCTTCAGCAACCATTGTATTAAAGACTTGAAGAGTAGATTTAACATTCTGTCTCTCCATGACTGAAGGACATAAGGCTTTTAGTCAAAGTCCATAACTATATTTTAATAAATTAGCAGTCTCTAATGCATACAACTTTTTTAAAGCTGAAAACCATGCTGTTTTATGGGGAACAGACAATTTAAAATCAGGAAAATATAGACAATTTCCAAAGTTCATTTGGTTTAACCAGTAATTTCTAATCCATTTTAAAATATGTACTGAATCTATATATAAAAAAGGATGTTTATGTGTGTATTTTCTATACAAATCTACACCATTTGACCAATCCACACCAAATTTGATATACCTATACTCTAAAACACTGCGAAAAACATTGGCTGTTTTGTTTCTTGTCTTCAGACCAATCTGTAGCCATGAAAATTGGCACACAGGTAGTCCTAAAAGTGCCCCTCGAAGCCCCAATTTTAAAATCTAAAGTTAGTTTTCCTGCATTAAATAGAAATGGACAAGGACACATTCTACGGGTTTTGTGTATTTGAGTTAACGCAGTTAAAAGTCGCGGTCATATTTTAGCTGTCATGGTCATATTTGAAACACGAGCAGCAACAAAGTAAAAACGCCGGGTTATTCAACTAGTCTTTTATGACTCGGTCAAGGAAATCAACTCCACCCATAGTATGAATTGTAGTTCTTTACAATGGTAAGACAGAAACATAATATTTATCCTTTTTGGACGAACGTTTACATATATCTTCAGGATGTTTTCCATAAACTGTGGAGGCTAAAACAAATGGTTTGTTATCATACCACTTTATGATACAGACTTGCCCAGCATTCCGAACTTTTTCATCCACTGACCCTCGACTAAGTTTTTTCATTTCAGCATCAGATTTAAAATTAACATCGGCTGGTATGCTACTTTTTCTTAAAAGTTCTCATACAATGGCATCCAGCTCTATAATGAAGGATGTGTCCATTAATAGTGTTGATGTGAAGTATCTGTCCATATACAAAATACAGCCTAAGAGTAAATTCTCGGAATGTCTAAGAACAACTCTCTACCATCAATATCGAAATACTGAGCATCCTCATCTCTACTATAAAAAAGGAAGTGTTTGTGCGTTTGTCTTGTGTCTCTATCCAGTGCCCTGACGAATGTATGGCACTTGCAATAATGAGATTTAACACTCAGGTATTCCAAATTTTAAAATTTCATCTAGAACATTTCAAAATTAATTTAATGGAATTTAATTATTATTGGTTTTTTTAATGGCAGCAGCATAAATATATGACAGATTCTAAATTTATTTTTTCCGTGTTTCCGTTTGATTTTCCGAGCTACGCTTTCAGCCGAAGAATAAAACAAACAAAAAGTTTTTATTGGAGTTATGTAGTTCTTTTTCTATTTCCTAGATCGTTAAATGTAGACTAAAAACTTTAAGGGATTTGAAATCTGCGGAAAATTTCATATATAACAATACCTCAAATATGATTTTCTTTAAAAAATTTAATTTTTAAATTGAATATATCTTTTATATTTTCGCAAGAGATTGTAATGCCACGTAAACTTTCCCTTTCCAAAAAAAAAAAAACGATTGCATTTTATGCCGTTTGCGTTCAAAAAAAAAAGGAACAGGTTAAATTTCCTATCCCATTCCATTTCCGGGAAGGAGAGCAAGAAATAAAAAACATATTGACTGGGATTGTTAATTTTTTTCATGTAAAATCGGAATCGCTAAAGATAGATTGTAAATTTCAACGGATTTTAAATCTGCGGAAAATTTTACTTTAGATTGATACATAAAAATATGATTTTCTTTAAATAAATAATAAATACACCAGTTTTATTTTTCATTTATTCATTCATAAAATTTGAGAGCACGCACTAGAGAGTTTGCAATGTTTTCAGAGAACCGGCAAATTTGGTCGCCGTTTCCATAGCAACAGTCAAATATGAAAATATTAAGAAGTACTATTACAACAAACAACACGGATCAGCTAAAACATTTAAAATTATGATGAGATTTCCTCTGAATTTGAAATATATGTTGTGCTAAAATATTTCCTCTATTATGTGGAAATGAGATGTTTTGTTCTTGGCATATTTTAAAACATTTTGTTTTTATTTACACTATATTTCCATGAATGAGCCGAGAATTTTTGGAACGTTTTCTAAAGCTAAAGTATTGGGGTCGGCTTACATGCGGATCCGCTAATCTCGTAAAAAAGGTAGGCAATTTTCCGTTACTCGGGCAATAGAAAGGGAAGGGAACCTTCAATTAACGTCGTACTAGAGGTCTGGGATCAATCCAGCAGCGATCCATATGGGGATGGATTGTGAAACTACCCCCATCCCTCATCATTGAAAAGAATAGTTCGCAGAGCGAACTAAATATGATTTCGCAGCAATAATCGGGGATGAACGAGCGATAGAGAACAGAGGGGAAGTAGTTAAAAAGTTTCAGTTTTTCTTTCTATATTTGTTAAACAGTATTTATATCTGTAATTTTGTACCCTCGCAAAAAATAAACCCGAACTGCCCGTCTTCATTCGAGCAATTTTAACACTAGAACAAATTCAAAGATGGCGTTTGACAGAAACTAACGTCTTATATTAATTCAAATTAAAAAAAATTGAATAAGGGACCGTCTTCATATTACATTGGGCACCAACTTCATTATTTCCAATAGGAACCCCCTATTTTGACACAATTTCGAATCTGTAGCACAATTTAACTTCAGATACCAAATTTCATGTCATTAGGTCTTTCGAAGTGATGAGGACAGAAAGATTGGAGCTCCTAATGTAAAATCCTTTTCTTAGAATAGTTTAGATATATTCCTAAATAATATTTTTTATGGCGCTGTTATTTTGTAACATGTTACTGTTAAACAACCCAAAGAAAATCCACCTAATATTTTATTTTAAAAGTTGTTTTTAGTATGCAATAATAATTATTAAATTAATGTTTGAAAAAATTATGAATTTGAATCTTATATTTTTATAGGAATTGCGATTCAGAAGTACTTCTAGAAGGGCATATTAAGATTTCAGCTCTTTCCGATAATTAGTTATAGCCCGTTATTTTTTGCTTTGATACGAAGCTAATTTTTAAAAATTACCAAATTACTGATAGTTAGCGTTTGAACTACATTAAATTTTATTTATTACATTTTTGCGATTTTAGGAACAAACCAAAGTTTATAAAAGGCCTGATAAACCTCATATAATAGTTCTTGGATCGTTGCTTTTGCATAGTAAATGTAATAATGCAATTCTCAAATCGTTAGCACTTGCATAATAAATATAACAATTCGAGGATTGCTGAGAAATACGTTTGAAACAGATTTGAAATTTGAGAAGCGATAACTACAATGAATCTCGATCTACAAATAGCATCTTTCTATGTCATTCTTGAAATTGAAACTATCTTTAACATTGAATATCGGAATATATTGATAGTTAAGTCATGAAATTTTATATTTCGATTAATTTAACAATGCAGAATCTGAATATGGCATCCAACACGGTGTTTCCAATAGAAATTTTAATATTTGTGCAGAATCTGATACGAAGACGTCCCTATAAGCAACGTTTTTGGATTTAAATTTGTAGATGACGTTATTTCCTATTGAATGATACCTTTGAAATAGTTCTTGTATGAATATTGCTTGAAATAAAGAAGGAGGTTATGGTTTTATTTTTCCCAACTGGGGGTACTGTAGCGAGCTTAGCTACCACTCCAAAACTTAACTTTCAAATGGGTAGTATAAATAACAGTGTAACCCAACTCTACCATGAAGTACTTTTTGATAAACACTAAGTTACGCTGGTTCATTCGCGCTTGCTATATTGGTAACCAACGTTCATGATTTAAACACGCTTAAAAAATTTACAAAAAATTCGATGGATGGCATACAATGTACAGTAGAATTTGCCATGGTTGATACTAATTACCTTTCAACCACTAGGGGGCGCTGTGATAGCAGAAACTGCTACTGTTATATCACATCCTCCATCCGTGCAATTGCCGCATGGATAAAATAACATGTAAAAGGCAACACGGCAACTGTAATCTTAATACAGCTCTTACAGTCAAACGCAAAAAAAAAATGGCAATCATTCTTTAAGTGACGTTAATTATCGAAATTCGTCGACTGCTAAAATTGTGGAGGGGGAGTACTGTAGCGAGCTTAGCTACCACTCCAAAACTTAAATTTCAAATGGGTAGTATAAATACCAGTGTAACCCATACCATGAAGTACTTTTTGATAGACACTAAGTTACGCTGGTTCATTCGCTCTTGCTATATGTACATTTAAAGGGCTTTGATTTGAAATAAGTGTTATACTTAAGAAAAAAAACCGAAGAGTTAGTATTGGTTTCCATCAAACTTTACTTTGCTAAGGCGCTTGAGATTCTACTGAAAGTTGCTGGTTTTAACCTAGGTGACATTTTATCATTTTTATTTCAGGTAGCTGTATCACAAGAGTTATCAAAACGTCAGAAACAAGATCAACAAATGAATAAAGTTCAAATTATGTGATACTAGATGATATACCTTACTTTCCTGCAATGTGATGCTAGTTCTACTGTCCGTAGACACCCTGAAGACTTGCATTCCAATGTGAAGACACAACATTCATCGCAAGGGCTACGAGGTACTGGATAAAAATTTGAGAATCAGCAAATCAAGGAGTATCTATTAAGTTTACGATAAACAGTGGAACCACCTGTAGACAGCCGGATAATATCAAGACTTCGGGAAGAAATAATTCATCAACCGTTGGAAAACTCCCCCAACCGACACAAACCTCCAAAAAATTGTATTATTCCTATAAAGCATCAGTGTCAGAAAAGCAAACAGAAAATTCCCTGGATGCAAGTTACGAATGCAGCCAACTAGTAGAACTGCTCACTAAAGAAACAGCTCAAAAACTGTATCAGGGACCCCTCAATAGAGGACAAACACTACAGTCTACAGTTTCAAATAAAGTGCTTGTAAATTAACGGAATTTCCGACGACGCATGCCATTTTATAGCGGTAAAAAATCCTTCTTAGTGCGAAATATGTAAGAAATCATTTTTGCAGAATGATCATTTGAAAGCACATAGTCGCATCCATTCAGGTGGTGAGAAACCGTGTATTTGTGAAATGTGTAGCAAAGGATCTACAAGTGTTGGAGGCTTCGGATTACATTTACCTATCCACACCAAAGAGAAGCCTTACGAGTGTGAAATATGCAACAAACGCTTTTCGTGCAATTCGTACTTAAAAATACATATGCGTATCCACACTCAAGAGAAGGCATACGAATGTGAAATATGCAGTAAACGCTTTTCGCGAAATGGGGACTTAATAGCACATTTGCGTATCCACACTAAAGAGAAGCCATACCAGTGTGAAATATGCAAGAAACGCTTTTCACAAAATTCGGTATTGACAAAACATATCCGAATTCACACTGGAGAACAGCCACATGAGTGCGAAATATGCAACAAACGCTTTTCACGCAATGACAACTTAAAAAAACATATGCGTACACACACCAATGAGAAGCCATACGAGTGTGAAATATGCAACAAACGCTTTTCGCAGAATTCCAACTATAAAAGACATATACCTACACACACCAATGAGAAGCCATATGAGTGCAAAGTATGCAACATATCCTTTTTTCGAAATTCGCACTTCGTAAAACACATGCTTACACACTCCATTGAGAAGCCATACGAATGTGAAATATGCAGCAAACGCTTTTCGCGAAATGGGGACTTAAGAGCACATTTGCGTATCCACACTAAAGAGAAGCTTTACGAGTGTGAAGTATGCAACAAACGCTTTTCACAAAGTTCGGTATTGAAAAAGCATATCCGAATTCACTCTGGAGAAAAGCCACATGAGTGCGAAATATGCAACAAACGCTTTTCGCAGAATCACCGCTTAAGAAAACATATACGTACACACACCAATGAGAAACCATACGAGTGTGAAATATGCAACAAATCCTTTTTGTGCAATTCGTACTTAAAAATACATTTGCGTATCCACACTCAAGAGAAGCCATACGAATGTGAAATATGCAGCAAACGCTTTTCGCGAAATGGGGACTTAAGAGCACATTTACGTATCCACGCAAAATAGAAGCAATACCAGTGTGAAATATGCAACAAACGCTTTTCACAAAGTTCGGTATTGACAACACATATCCGAATTCACACTGGAGAAAAGCTACAGGAGTGCGAAATATGCAACAAACGCTTTTCGCAGAATGACAACTTAGAAAACATATGCTTACACACAAAAATGAGAAGCCATACGAGTGTGAAATGTGCAACACACGCTTTTCGCACAATTCGTCCTTAAAAAAACATTTGCTTATCCACAGTAAAGAGAAGCCTTACGAGTGTGAAATTTGCAACAAACACTTTTCGCAAAGTGAGAACTTAAGAACGCATATCCGAATTCACAGTGAAGAGAAACCATACGAGTGCTAAATATACAACAAACGCTTTGCTCAGAATTTCAGCTGTAGAAAACATGCGTACACACACCAAGGTGAAGCCATACGAGTGTGAAATATGCAACAAACGCTTTTCGCAGAATTTCAGCTGTAGAAAACATATGCGTACACACACCAAGGTGAAGCCATGCGAGTGTGAAATATGCAACAAACGCTTTTCGCAGAATTTCAGCTGTAGAAAACATGCGTACACACACCAAGGTGAAGTCATACGAGTGTGAAATATGCAACTAACGTTTTTCGCAAAATTCACATTTAAGAACACATATGCGAATTTACACGAAGAGAAGCCGTTCGAGTGTGAACTATGCAACAAACGCTTTACGGTAAATGCACACTTAAGGAAACATTTGCGAATCCACACGAAAGATATGTTGATGAGTGATAAGGAAGTGTTGACGCTTTAAAATAAAAGTAAACCAATGATCCCCTTCACTATTCTGAACTGATGCATTCGGAATCTATCAAATATCGTGTTGTTTTGTGCGAATCTTAAATTTATCAGGACTCAATTTTAATGCTCAGATGAAACAAAAGTGAAACTTCACCTGAACCTGTTATTTACTTTGCTGCATTTTCTTCTGCAAAATAAATATCTTTATTGATTTTCTTTATTCTTATATCGTTTATTTCAAGCGCTTGCAAAATGAGTTGCAATTTTTGTGGGGTATTTTAAAACGTAAAAGTATTACAAGACTTGGATTTGCCTTTTCTTAAACCGTCCAAGTTTCCGCTAATATACTAGATGTCACAAATGCTCAAAAATAAAGTTCTAAAGATGTTATTTGGGAAAAGTTTGATGAATAATATATATGCATTTGAAGAATTTAATTGACCTTATGTCATCTATTAAGTCTTAATTTTAACCAGACGAACTAGATCTAACAGTATTCAAGATCGTGTTTAATCTTTTCTTGGAGTACAGTGTCTTCGAAATAGAAATACTTACATTTCTATCGCGTCAGGGCAAAAAAAATTTATGATCAAATGCGAATGATAATTATTTTATTTTGAATATTTTAAACGTCATTTGAGTTATGGGGGTCGCGTTATCCCGATTGGCTGGTGCACGTTAAGTCTGTCGTCTATAAATTCTCCTGAATCGAAAATCGTAATTGGATGTGTGGCGTCTCGCCTCATCTATTTAATCCCCACCAGCGGTATCGATTTAGTTTCGCTCTTTTCTTTTCTGATTATTCGTATATTTATGAGTTCAATACTATGAGCTATAAATCGAACAGCTTTTAAGACCCTTCCCAATTTTAGTATAAAATATTTTGACAAAAGGACTAGACACTGGAGGTCCCTTTACGTCAGGTCTGGAAACTAGTTTACACTTCTGTCAAAAGTAGTATGTGGATCTATGACTTGAATTGAGGCATTTTCTGGGAAACTTCCAGTACCCCGATGAAACGAGAAAGACCGTTGGCAGCAATTCATTTTCCAGAAGGAGATGTTCAAAACGAATAACTGTTATGTCTTGTTGTAGTGAAGTAAGAGTAGCTCCAAGTGTCATGATATATTTAATAATTATAAAGAGACAATAGACAAACAGGTATCCAGAACGACGTACAGCGTAGTCTCCGGCAACTAAATCACTAGGGATGGAACGAAAATGAGTGATTCGTTCAATTGAATCGAATCTTTAAAGTGAACGAATCGGTTCAAACGACTCCCTTCAAAAGGAATGGAATCTTCGCCTCCCTGATTACTTTTTGTACGGGCGGTAGTGTGTAGTGTTACTAGTTTCTATTGAAAGGCTACTACATTTTCAGGTTTAACTATTGGGATTCGATTATTTGGTATACGGAACATAGAGAGTTTATTCGTTTGGTTTTGATTAAGATGAAAGACTTTCATTTAATTTTTTTGTGTGTGTTTCTATTTACAATTTCTTTACAAAATTAAAGAAAATTGATTTATTTATTTGAAGTAGCTTTGATGAAAATTAACGACCAAAATTGTATAAATGTTCCTTGAAAATTTTCGTTACTTTAAACATTTTTGTATTTTACATCGTTCTATTTCTATGAAAATTATTTTACCTTCGTATGAATCATAAAAAAATCTCATTCTTGTGAGCTTTATATAGGAATGGAATAACCTATTGGTATAAATCGGAATGAATTCCAATAGGCTTCGAATTTCCATTTGATTTGCCAAGCAAACCAACACCACATGCAACGACGTGATGGCTGTTATCCAATAGGCGACGAAGCCATACGATGCTGCCCGTGGTGAGCAAACCAAATCGGAATTCGTAGCAATCACCGGGGGTTAGTGAGCAGTGGTCACACGTGACCCCACGAAAAGAACTGTATCGAGCAACGTTGTGCTGGCCACGCAATGGCTAGTCTAATATAAATAAGGAATAAAAAGTACACGAAAAAGAGCTTTTATTGTAACTGTTAAATTGAAAGTTAATAACAGTATGCAACAGAATTGCATTTGTTTATTAAGGCAATACCTACAATTTTAAATTGAAATTTAAATATTATTTTAAATTTTATTTCTAATTGCGACTATTTAATTTTTCACTAGGATTAATAGTAAAGGTTTTTGTTTAACTCATTAGTTTACAGTTAATTATATTTGCTTTATGATGAGATTTGAGGAGACAACACACAGAGTAGTGTGAGTTTTTACAAAAGTTATAAAGGAAAAATGTTATTTTCATTATTTCCTTCTCCCTAAATTAGAATTAGTAACCGAGTTAAATCCTTTTGTTTTCATGAATTGATTGATGAAATTCATAATAATTTTTAAAAAACAAGCAATTTTTGTAACTTTTAATGGTCCAAAATAAAAATACTAATTCATGAATTTGTGGATATGTGCTTTTTTCATAGAGATCTTGCAATTCTAATTGCTCTGATTATCAATCCTACAGGCTCTGGGTTCGAATCATGCTCAAGGGATGGTTCATTCTGATTCAGAATCCAATTTATGAGCCGTAAGTCCACCATCTAGTAAAAAATATCCATAGGAAGACAAACCAACTATTGCAGACGCGAACATAATAGTCAGTCATAGCTTAATCATAATACAACTATAAAATAGTTATGAATATCTTAAAAAGTGAATTTTTAACTGACTATTATAGAGCGTATTAAATTTTGTTATTAAATATCCCCAAGGATGCGTTTGATAAGTCAGAAAGTATACATAGAGATGGGAAAAGATTGTGTTGACATCCCCACCCAGAGAAGCATAATATCATGTGCAGTTAGATAGTTAATGGTAGATACATGACAGCTATCATAGCCAATTCTGTAAGATATTAAGCATGATAGTTGCTGACAATTGATTCCTTCACCCACCCTTGTTTCATCCCTTCCATAGAAAAGTCAAGACAAATTTTTTTTTTTACTTTGGTCATTATTTTTAGTGACTGTCAATCATCTCAATGGCGGATTGGCTGAGATGATCGGCCTAGGAAATTTGATCGATGTAACAAGTCTTAGATAGGACTTTTAAGTGTTAAAAGTAAAATTTTCCTTCTTCACATAGACTTCTGTATGTAGAACTATTGTCGTTACCCGAAGGACTAGATAAAATTTAAACAGTAGGAAAAATTTAACGCAAATTGCGAATACAAGTACAACTTGCAATCGTGGTTTCTCAGAAAGAATTCAGCGAAACTAGTTGAACAAACCCTGAGTCCACCCCGATGAATGGGTGGAAATCAGTGTTGGGGGAAACAATCCCCATCTCACAAATGGATTCAAAGAAGCCGATGTCCTTCTCCCTTTCAACAAACCAAAAAATACGTCATAGTGCGACAATTTACCAGCAGATGGCGCTGCATGTGCTGCAACGTAGTGAGTCGAGTGGTGTGCCTTTCAACATAACGAAACAGCCTTATTCCCTAATCAACACCACAGCTCGTGCATTTCGCCACTTCTTTTCGGTACTGATTGCTTACCCCTCTTCGTTTCAATTTTGTTATTTCTATAGTTAGTTATTTCTATAAGTCAAAGGAATGACTATTATATCATAAAATCATTTCATATAGTACAATCAATTAGAAAATAGTCATAATTCACAATTAAAATCTTCTGATAAAACGTTATCATAATTCAGAATTAAACTCATCTCATAGCAATCATAATTCACAACTATTTGTACAGTATATCCGTAGCTAAAAAATAGTTTTAACTGGTTAGTCCGCAATACCTGACCTACTGAGGCCATCCGCATTTTTGTTATTTTTTCCGAACCTGTGAATGATTTGAAAATTGTATGGGTGTAACGCTAAAGCCCAACGCATTATTCTTGCGTTTAAGCTAGCATTTGATTTCAACCATATGAGTGGGTTGTGAGCCATCATGATAGCAAATATTTGTCCATCCAAATAATAATGCAACTTTTTTATAGCAAATATAATGCTGGTGCATTCTTTCTCAGTAGTACAGTAATTTTTTTCAACATGTGGGAATTTCTTACTTAAATATACAATAGATTGTTCTTCGCCCTTCTCATTTAATTGGTAGACCACAACCCCATCCCCAAATCCGTTGAGTCTGTTTGCACTATAAAACTTTGATTATAATTAAGTGAATGGAGTACGGGTTTATCTATCAATTTCCCTTTTAACTCTTTAAAGGCTTTCTCACATTCATCAGTCCATATAACTTCTCCCCTTCTTTCCTTACCCATCAGGGCATCTGTCAGGGGCGCAGCTATAACAGAGTACATATGTTTGTACTTATTGTAGTAGTCCGCAGGTCCCAAAAACGCCCGAATTTGTGTTTTGGTTCAGGGGGTTGGGAAGCCCTGGATGCATTCCACTTTAGCTCGTGCCGGCGAACGAAAACCCTGACCCACTAAATGTCCCAGATACTTAACATGATTTTGGGCGAAATGGCATTTGGTAGGTTTTAAGAAGGTCAGATTAGCTCATGCTATTCACCGTAGAATAGTATTGAGATGTGTCAGATGGTTCTCCCAGGTATCGGAAAATATAGCAATATCGTCTAAATAGGGAACAGCAAAACATACACATCTTTACCAAAACTGGAAACGAAAGATGCTAACCTTTGAACCTTAGATTTAGGGGAATTTGCTAATACCCTTTAGCTAAATCCAAAAGGGTTATATACTTTGCAGATGAAACCTACTCTATGCGCTTGTCTATATTGGGAAGAGGAAAAAATTCGGTTCATATCACTTCATTCAATCGACGATAGTGAATACAAGGTCTTGTATCTTTCCCTGGCGCTTCAACCAAGATCATTGTTGAAGTGTAATTAGATTCCCCTATCTTTATAATACGTAAATCTAACATTTTCTGAATTTTAATTTTTTTTTTAAATCTCGTTTTCTTTAACAGAGGCCCTATAAGGTTATGATCGAATCGGTTTATCGTTAGTTAATACTATGTCGTGTACTACTAAATCGGTTATCTTTCGAAAAAATTTCAGATATTTACTTAACAAATTTTGTAGTTGGTCAGTTTGTCTGGGTTCCAGATGATCTTTTAATTGACTTTGCTGCATTATATCCTCGAAATCATAAATATTCGGATTCGAGTCAATATGAGGAAAATCTAAATCTTGACCTTCCAAACCTTTGTAAACACTTTCACAAGCTCAGGGGTGAAAATCTTCCGCGTTTACGCGGATTTCCGCTTTTTTTTTTCTACCGAAAATTTCCGCTTTTTTTTTTTTTTTCGATAGTTTTTGCTTTTTCTACAATTTTTTCTTTAGAATTAAATTATATTATAGAATAACAGCCAAAGAATAAATGTAAAAACAAAATAATAAGGAAAGTGTGAATATGTCCCTACTTCAGGGATGAGATTCTTCCGACTTTAGTTGGTATTTCCGACTTTTCGTAAATGTTTGAGAAAACGACCGATTTTTATCATTTTTTTCGAAAAAATTCCGAGTTTTGTTTCTTTTCTGTCTTTTATAAACGAAAAATGCGCCAAATAAGACGTATATCGCCAAAAATGCACTCCTGAATTTTGCAAGCTGATATATAAGTTTTGCAAATTCCTTTTTTGAAAAGAATCCTTTGTGAGAAGAGTATTTGTTTTATGGCAAATCTGGAGAACTTGGATTTTGAACTAGTTTGGGTACGTTGTTGTATTTTTCGTAGGTATAACTACGGTTTCCTAAAAAAGCGGAGCTGTTATCTAGCGACCGTGAAACGTCATGATGCGGTGGAAAAGGTATAAATGAAATATTTTAAGTTGATCAGCTTTTAATGTGATTTTTTTTTCAACTAGAAAATTAGATACTCTGTTATTTCGTCTTTTATGGTAACCTCGGCAAGCAAATAGTTTAAATTTTCATTTTGAATATTCTAGAAAGTACTTTCAAAATCCGTTAAAACTTCCTTCTTTGGGGACTTTAGAAGTGCGCCAAGGCGGTGGCCACCGTTTTAAACATAGACTGACAGCTATTTTTTGCAACGGAATATTTCAAAATGATGCTTCTTTCAAGGGCAATATTTATGATTGTTTTAATAAGTTAAATTGTTTCTTGGGTAATACGAGTTATTAGTTTTAAGTTTTATTTGAATTAAAGTTGATTTAATTAGAAAATAAGAATATTTACGGAAAAATATAAAGATTTTGAAAAAAAAAAAGTTATTTTATATTCGAAAATAGGTTGTAAATTTAAACTGAATTAAGTTTTTTTTTTTTTTTTTTTTTTTTTTTTACCACAGGGGTTACAGCTTTTGTCTACGTTTATAGCGGTGGCGCTCTTAGGCCCTGTGCACACATTCGGTTTTTCAACGTGCGGTGCCGTTGCCGCAACGCAAGTGCGGTCTGAGATACATGATCGAATGATGCAGTGCACACATGCCTCCAGAGCCGCTGGGGCGACGCACGTCCAACTTGCGTGCAATTTGTACCGCAGTTCCCTTACGGCGCCGCACATGAGTCTCCGTTCAGGAGAACATTGTTTTCATAAACAAATGGAATAAAAATAATAAATGGATGTATCCAGTAACGTCTATTTTGTTTAAAAATATACCTTTTTTACACCGAGTAATCGAAATAAACGCGTTTTCTTCGATAGAATATTTATCGTAAATGGCGCGAAATGAGCTCTTGCGTCATTTCACGGTTATGTGTGCATAGTTGGGCTTCGGTGGCTCAGCGGCGCCGCACGTTGAAATATCGGATGTGTGCACCGGGCCTTAATTCGCCAAGGAAAGAATAATTTCAAATGAACCAATGAAATCAAACGACAGTTTAACGGAATTTAAAAGAACTTTCTGGAATATTCGAAATGAAATTTTTAAACTTTCCACTTGCCCAGGTTGTATTAAAATCCGCAATAACCGTTATGCAGATGGGTTACCTTAACCTGTCATTACTCGCTACTAGAAGTGAGCCAAAAAAAGCGCCAAGTCCGTTGCCACTGCTATAAACGTAGACTGAAGCTGTACCAATTTTGTTTTTGGTGTCTACTTATTTATTTTTCATATAAAATTTATGCTATTTAATAAAAATAGTATTTATTTGATTTATTCTTTTGTAACAGCATTTTTATTTCCTATTAATTTCATTTTTTTATCAAGGTTTTGGAAAAATTGAAACTCTTAAAAAACCATTGGTGGTGTACATAAATAACCATTGGTGGTCTCACCATTGGTGGTGTACATAAATAATTGGTGCTATTAGAAAATATAAATAAAAAAAAAACATTTTCAACTTCATGCAACTTATTTATACTGTTTAAAAAGTTGCCAAGATATTTTTTTCTCTTTTACAAAATTTGAGTTTACGCGTAAGGTGCCCCCTCCCCTCTTTCCAAAGACAAATTTGATTGTTTATAGTGGACTTTGTAGAGCCTTTAAGCTAAGTAATAGGCAAAAATACATGCTTATCATAAACACATATTCTGGACTAGTGGCGCAGCCATGGGAGGTTATGGGTTATCCTCCCTACTTCCAAAGACAAATGTTATTGTTTTTAGTGGACTTTATAGGGTTCAGAATAAAAATTTGCCACAATCACTACATTTTGCAGTTAATCAGACTAAACATTTGTCTACCCTTCTCAAAAAAAATTTCTGGCTGCACCACTGTACTGTATACAAATATAGTATTCTTATTCAGCTAATT
Organism: Metellina segmentata; assembly: GCA_947359465.1. Classification (NCBI taxonomy): domain Eukaryota; kingdom Metazoa; phylum Arthropoda; class Arachnida; order Araneae; family Tetragnathidae; genus Metellina; species Metellina segmentata. Next base: position 8,098,901 of record OX375882.1, read on the forward strand.
TTTGTAGTTCAAAATAACGCTGCGTATATTTTCCTCTTTTTTACATTTTGGCTGTTTTCACCCCTGCAAGCTATAAGGTAATTCCGGGACAGATGCCCCACTTAAGGTAATGGTAATGGTAATTTTTAGTTAACGTCGTACTAGATCAACACAACGGGCTATTGACGACGGTCCGGGATCAATCCCGTAAGACCCCACTTAAGGAAAAGACGTTATAAAATAAATTAAATTTTTGGAAACTAGATTTTTGGACGAAAAATTGTGGGAATACGTAATAGTTATTGCTTATCAATACTGAATAGTTGTTTTGTAGTCTATTGTAAATTCTCTACAGAAAAAAAAAACTTAGACAGCATTACATTTGGCCATCTCTCCCTAGTTCCGGGTGACATGCCTCACTTATATGGGAGAGTTGGCCTACCTGTAAAATTCAGTTATTTTTAAAACATAAAAGGTTTTAATGTATATAACATATTAAAAGAAAGTGATTTTTAAGAATATACTACCTTGGCATTAATTTACAAAGTATTGAAATATTTAACAACCGTAGTCAAGATGTAAAAAGTTTTACTAAACATATCTTCTCTACTATTATAAAGTAAAGTTTTTTTGTGTGTGTGTGTCATGAAATTGTGCCCTGACGAATTTATGGCATTCACACTAATGAAATTTGGCACACATGTAGTACGAATTTTTTTGCGATTATATAGACCAGCCCGATTTTAAAAATTTAATCTTGAAAATTTTAAAATTAATTTAATGCGATGTTCTATTATTATTATTATCTTTCTTCCGAATGGCAACAGTCATGAATCGGTATTGAATGAATCCGTATTTACTGCGCGTGTGTATCCGTTGCCGTGTAGCCGCCCGATTACTGCATATCCTTTCAAAAATGTATTGCTTTTTTTAAAGCATGTTAACTTTTAGTTAGCGTTGACTTTTAATCTTTTATATAAGTATCTTTTTATTGTGCTTACTTCATTTTTGAAACTGGATAACGGTTGTGCAATGTGTTTGTTATTGTTTCTTTTTTAGACTACAATACTTTGGATTTTGATTTTTAAAGCATATTAACTTTTAGTTCGGATATTTTTTTCAAAGTTTAGCGATATTTTATTTTGATCTTTTGTGTAATTTCTGGTTTGTTTCATTTGTGCAATCTTTTGTTTGTTTCTGTATAGTTCTTTGGTTTTCGTATAGTTAATTTTTATCATTTTTGTTGTTGTACATACGACTAAATCAGATGACTCAAGAGTGGAACAGTATGCACATTTGACGCATCTGATTCAGATGCGTTGATGAACGATGGAAATGTTGCTATACGAAAACTGAAGTACACAGAAATCGCTAAACTTCCAAAAAGATATAAAAACCAAAAGTAACAGGTGATGCTTTTGTAAATTTTTATATTGCATAAATTATCAAAATTAAAAATTGCTATTCTTTCCAAAAGACACTCAAACACAGAAACAAACAATAAAATTCATTAAATAATAACAAAATTATGGCATTTTGCTATAACGGCCTCTTTTTACGTACGCCCCACAATGTTTTGTTATACGACTAAAACAAATGCTGTTTTTATGCTTTTGTTTAGTATTGGCTTCTCCCTTTAGATTACACTGCTATATTTTGCATCACGAAAATATCAGTCATGTTTGCATAACATTGTCGTCATTTTACTGCGTTGTTGCTTTAATGTAGTTAGACCAACACCGACTTTATACAAAGATTTTTATTTTTAAAGCATATTAACTTTTAGTTTGCGTTGACTTTTAATCTTTTAAATAAGTATCTTTTTATTGTGCTTATTTCATTTTTTAAACTGAATAACGGTTGTGCAATGCGTTTGTTATTGTTTCTTTTTTAGACTATAATACTTTGGATTTTGATTTTTAAAGCATATTAACTTTTAGTTTGGATATTTTTTTCAAAGTTTAGCAATATTTAATTTTGATCTTTTGTGCAATTTCTGGTTTGTTTCATTAATGCAATCTTTTGTTTATTTCTGTATAGTACTTTGGTTTTTGGTATAGTTAATTTTTATCATTTTTGTTGTTGTACATACGACTAAAAATCAGATGACTCAAGAGTGGAACAGTATGCACATTTGACACATCTGATTCAGATGCGTTGATGAACGATGGAAATGTTGCTGTACGAAAACTGAAGTACACAAAAATCGCTAAACTTGCAAAAATATATAAAAAACCAAAAGTAACAGGTGATGCTTTTGTAAATTTTTATATTGCATAAATTATCAAAATTAAATATTCCTATTCTTTCCAAAAGACACTCAAACACAGAAACAAACAAAAAATTTCATTCAATAATAACAAAATTATGGCATTTTGCTATAACGGCCTCTTTTTACGTACGCCCCACAATGTTTTGTTATACGACTAAACAAATGCTGTTTTTATGCTTTTGTTTAGTATCGGCTTCTCCCTTTAGATTACACTGCTATATTTTGCCTCACGAAAATATCAGTCATGTTTGCATAACATTGTCGTCATTTTACTGCGTTGTCGCTTTAGTGTAGTTAGACCAACGTTATCCTTTAAAAAACTTTATCCCTTATAAAACTTTATACAAAGCCCACGTCGCAACTAAAAATCCTATCGCGAGGCTACTTTTATCCGCTATGATACGAAACAATGTGTTGCACTGTGATCCAGTTCCAAAGAGGTAGTCTTGGATTTAAACTTCATTTTGCCAATGCTGGCTTCTTATATCACTGCCTTTTTTGCATACTGGGGGCTGTAAATTAAAAAAAAAAAAACATGTTATTGCGAAATGCTGTTATTTTGTTGATCTTTAATGCTATTTTTTTTTTCTGTGTTTGGGTGTCTTTTGAAAAGCATACCAATACTTTTTAATAATTTATGCAACGCTTAAATTTACAAAAGCATAAACTTTTACTTTTGGTTTTTATCTCTTTTTGGAAGTTTAGTCATTTCTGTGTACTTCAGTTTTTTTTATCGCACCATTTCCACTGTTTATCAACGCATCTCTCAAATGTGCATACTGTTCCACTCTGAGTAATCTGATTCAGTGGTATGTACCACACCTTCTCCGATACAATCTCGGAATACATAGCGACAATAAATTGATGAAGCAGGTCTCTGCTTTTAAAAAGATATCAAAATAATCCAAACGAAAAGTTAATATGCTTTAAAAATTATAATACAAACTATCGTACTCTCAAACAGAAACAATAACAAACAACGTATTGCACAACTGTGATCCAGTTCCAAAAATGGAGGAAACACAAAAATATATATACTTATGTTATACATTATGATAATCCAAACTAATAGTTAATATGCTTTTAAAAATGCAATAAATTTTTATAAGGGATATCCTCTAATCGTGCAGCTACATACGCACAGTAAATACGTATTTAGTCAATGCCAATTGAAGACTTGCTATTCGAAGGAACACAATAATAATTAAATATCTCATTACATTACTTTTAAAATGTTCTGGATTAAATTTTAAAATTCGTGGTGGACTATAAAATTTTAAAATATTCACACTACTTATGTGCCAAATTTCATTATTGGAAGTACTATAGATTCGTCAGGACATGCCGAACATACAACACACGTAGTACTTTATTTTATAATTGTCTACACTCGCTGCCAAAAGTTAAGGACATTGTGGAATATGTTAATTTCTGTAAGCTAATCTAAACTTGCAATTTGCTGCAGAGTTAGATGGAACTATGCAAATGTGTTATGTAACAGCCAATCACAGTTTCGTGCCGACAAATATAAAAAGGCAGTCGTATAAGAAGCCAGCACTGTCAAGGATTAGAGGAGTTGCATGTAAGTGCTATAAAAAGTGTTTGCAACTTTTGTAGGATTAGTTTTCAAAACGGACGTGTTTCTGTCACTTCCACAACACAAATAGCAAATAGTGAGCGCTGCCATTCTGTGGGATGCCTTCAAGTTGGGCAATCAATCCCTCATATTGCTCTTTTCTTTGCCGTTCATTCCGTCATTTTATGATTATGCAAACAAGCCAAACAGTTGTGCAAACACCTGTGCCCCCCTGCCAAAAGGTTACAACCCCTGTGGTTCATCGATATATTGCTGTTGTAGCAAACCACTCATCATACAGGGCTGTGCCAAAGGGCAAATCTTTCCCAATCAAATAAACATGTCAATGCCATCAAAAAGCAACTCTTGCGAGAATTGCCCCTTAGTTTTTCAATTTACAAATCTATACACATTACGCGTCACACAAATGAGGCCTTAAAACACACGACACAGTTTTATAACATATTGGAACCATCTGGACTACTCTCGCACATATTGGAGCACCGGTTATGTTTCTCACTAATATCAATCCACCTTCACTGTGCAATGGCACAACACTCTGTCAAGAAACTCGTGCGAACTATTATTGAAGCCACCATCGTGACTTGACATGCTGCAAGTTTAAACGTATTCATTCGTTAAATACCAATCATCACTTCTGATATCCCATTCCAATTAAAAAAACTTCAGTTCCTAGTTCGTTTAAGATTCACTGTCAGCATCAACAAGGCACAATCACCTTAAAGTCGTACAACTCTGTCTCATTCAACCGTGTTTCTCCCACGCTCAAGTGTTTGAGATTATTTAATACCTTTTTACTTTTTATAAAGCGATATCACTTAAATTTCTTGCCACATATGGTTATTTTAATAAGTGTACATGTATACTCTCTCGGGGAAAAATAATCAAGTAAAAAATTCACATTTTTAAAATTTGTTTTCCTTTCGCACATGGCACAGACTTATTTCATTTCATTTAATTGTTTCTAAAGTTACATTTCACATCTACAAACGTTGCTAATTTTAAAAATTCAGGTAAGCAAAAAAATAATTATCTTTGTACTCAACAAAATTTAAAAAAAAAAACTTTTATTTTGGTCTATTAATCTATTTTATTCAAAATTACCTCAACTTACAAAAATATTTATAATTTTTATGTCTCCCTATTATTTAAGTTATTTGGGGTTAAAATATACTATGTTGCCCAAATCAACACATTTCATTGTTGTGTTCAAAATAAGATACACATTTCAGTTGTAAAATTTAAAAAATAATAGACTCATATTTTCGGTTTTCAGTAAAAAAAAGCATGTTTCTCACTCCTTTCACCATTCAATTTTCTCAACTGCCTTATTCAAAAACATAAATATCTTTAATTCTTAGAAAATACAATTTTTGCCATTGTAGTAATATATGCATGTGTATAAGATCGATTTTAAAAATAATACAACAATAAACACAATTTGTGCAAGTTTTTATTACAAATTTCAACCAATTTTAAATTTGGAGAAATTTGTAATTTTTAATTAACATCACACAAAAGCAACACAATTGCCTATTAACGAGGGTCTGGTATCAATTCCCTAATTGAGACATCCGAGGTAATTTTTTATTATCGTCGTACTATAGCAACTCAACGTGCTATTTACAACGGTCCGGTATCAATCCCTAAGTAAAAGATCCGAGGCAATTTTTAATTAACGTCGTACAATAGCAACTCAACGGGCTTTTGACTACGGTCCGGCATCAATCGCCTAAGGAAAGTATCCGAGAAAATTGGGTAATTTTTAATTAACGTTCTCAAGCACTACAACTACCTATTAACTGGGGTCGTAGTTAAATTCAATAAGGGAAATATACGTGGACAACCACGGTCATATCATAACATAACACCTCAGCTGGCACCCCACCCTCCAAGTAATTGTGACGTCACACCCATTCACTCTCTTCGCAATTCCAATTTCACAATAACGAGGCCATCACGCCGTTGTCCGTGGTGTTGGTTTGCGGAGCAAACCAAATGGGAATGTGTAGCAAACACCGGTGGTTTACAAACGTTCCCAATAGACACACCTAACCCCACAAAGTACAGCACGGGCAACGCCGTGCTAGCCACGCAGTGGCTAGTTTAAAATAAAACAAACAACATGTAGTTAAACACATTTTGAAACTATTCAAAAATCAGTTTGCTAGAAAGCTACAAATTTCTTAGTTTAAAAAATATTAAAATACTATTACGCTATTAACGTATTAAAAAATAGGTCGAAAATATTCAATTAAGAGTTTCTTTTTGTCCTCTTTAATATTTGCTTTCCCGCAAATATTGCACAGATCCCCGTACATTGTACAGGATTCATGTAACCATTTAATACACTTAACACTTTTAATGCAATCTACCAATTAGGCAGTTGCATGTAGAATAACTTTTGTCGTCCATAAGCTTTTTTGATACTTTGTTACGTTTGATGGTGGATTTTAACTGTTTTTCTTGGATGTGTTCTTTGGGATGTAAGTATCTTAGCCGACTCTCTCTTTCTCTTTCTGAGTCTTTCTTCTAGCCTGGGTGCAGACGAAATCTTATGCAATAATTTTGTCGGGGTAATTGTCTGTTGAGCACAAAAACCTGATGATTGCGAACAATTTAAGGACTTTTCACCCGTCTTCTTCATTTCTCCATTGATGGCAAAGAAGTGGTTCAGAATTGCTGCTTGGTTTAGAGGGAAAATTCCCGTCTCCCGAGAAACATTAATAGCAGTGTCGACAGAAGCTGCCTTTTTCCACGCTCTACCAATCAATTCTGAAGCTTAGATTCTTACAATTGTTCTTCCTGGATGACGAATAATCCATTTTCGTGCTTCAACTTTAAAGAAATGTTTTAATGACTTAAAAAAGACCTGTCAAGAGGCTGAAGAGTTTGTGTTACATGACTTGGCAGGCATACAATTATAATCTGATTCTTGTCACCAAATTACCGTAAATCATAACAATTTACTTAGGATGCGTGGCATCTCTCCCTGAAAATATATATGGCGCATTTATCCTTTTGGTATGGGAAAGATGCCTCGGCAACTGTCCTAAGTGCAAGACAGCAAAGATGGTGGTGAACCGTCTAAAGTCGACTGATCAACTCCTGACTACAGGTGTTTTGCTTACATAAAAAAATTCCATTCAAATTATCTAGTGCCAGCCTTACACTACAACATCAATCTTATAACGGAGTAGAAAAAACATGGTACTTACTTAAAATGTTGTTGTGATAGCAGAAAAAAAAATTAGATGTAACTAAACTTCTACAGCACACCAAACAACATCTAACTAAAACATTCATGGAACTAGTAGAGCCACCTAGCGTAAAGTTTCAAATGGCATTTACAATAATGAAATATAGCACACAAGTAGTCCGAATTTTATAGTCCAGCCCGATTTTTAAATTTAATGTAGAACATTTAAAAATTAATTTAATGCGATATTTAATTATTATTTGGTTTCCTCCGAATGGCAACAGTCTTGAATCGGTATTGAATAAATCCGTATTTACTGTGCATGTGTAGCCTGGTGTAGCTCAATTACTGGATATCCTATATAAAAATTTATTGCCTTTTTAAAAACATATTAAAACTTTTAGCTAACGATAACTTTTAATATAAGTATCGTTTTATTGTGCCTACTCCATTTTTGGAACTGGAAAACGGTTGTGCAGTACGTTGTTTGTAATAGGTTTTTTTTAGAGTACGATATAGTTTGGGTTTTGATTTTTTTGAAAGCATATTAACTTTTAGTTTCTATTAGCCACTACGTGGCTAGCCCAGCGTTGCCCGTGCCCTTCGCAAACCAACAACACGGGCAACACCATGATATAAGGTATTATTCTGGTGTAAAATTTTCCCAGATTTCAAATCGGTTGAAATTTTTAATCTATCTTTAACGAATCCGCTTTTACGAAAAAGAACTAAACAATGCCTGCCAAAATGTTTTATTTTTTATTTTTTTGCTCTCCACTGAAATCGAAGAAGGCAGAAAATGTAATCTGGTTATTTTTAACGCGAAGGGCACGAAATGCAATACGTTTATTTTTGGAAAGGGAAAGTTAACGTGACGTCACAATCTCGTACGAAAATATAAAATATGTATTCAATTTAAAAGTTATTTATATAAAGAAAATCATAATTTTAGGTATGGATCTGAAGTAAAAATTTTCGCAGATTTTAAATCCGATAAAATTTTTATTCTGTCTTTAACGGTCTAAGAGATAGAAAAAAACTAATTCACTCCAGTTAAAAGATTGTTTGTTTTTATCATGTGCCTGGAAAATCCGCGTAAAATCAAAACGGAAACGAAAACAATAAATTTAGAATCTGTAATCTCTGCTATGCTGTAGCATTCCATAATGATTAAATTTCAGTAAATTCATTTACAAATGTTTTAGATTGAATTTTAAAATTCACCGCGACCCAAAAATTGCAAAAAATTCGGACTACCTGTGTGCCAAATCTCATTGCTCTAAGTGCCATAGAATCGTCAGGATTTTGCGGCAAGAAACAGACAAACACTTCCTTTTATAATAGTAGATATTAACTTTTAGTTTGAATTATTTTATTATCTATTTTAAAAGGAAGTGTTTGTCTGTTTGCCGCAAAATCCTGACGAAACTATGGCACTTCAATGAGATTTGGCACACAGGTAGTCCGAATGTTTGGGGTCGCGAATGGTCGGCGAATTTTAAAATTCAATCTAGAACACTTTTTAATGAATTTAATAAAATTTAATTATTATTGTTTACTTTGGAATGGCAACCGCATAAACATATGACAAATTCTAAATTTATTTTTCCCGTTTCCATTTTCATTTTGCACAGAAGAATGATTTTCCAGCTGAGGATAAAAAAAAAGTTTTAACTTTAGTTATGTAGTTCTTTTTTCTATCTCCTATACCATTAAAGATAGAGTAAAAACGTCAACAGATTTGAAATCTGCGTGTAAAATTTCACTTTAGATCGATACCTAAAAATATAATTTTCTGTAAATAATGAATTTTTAGATTGAATATATCTTCAACGGATTTGAAATCTGCGGAAAATTTTACTCCAGATTAATACCTTACATCACGGGTAACGCTGGGCTAGCCGCGCAGTGGCTAGTTCTTACATATGTATACACTGCAATTGTCACAACAACAGAATTGAGATATTTTAACCCTCCTCTGTCAAATTTAGAAATTAAAATAATGTTTGAATCAGTGCTAAGAGACACATCACTTACAAGGGAGGATTTACATTCATAGTACTTAAGTTTTTTAAGGGAAGTAAGTGAAGTATAGGGGCGGAATAGATATGTTACATATATAATTGGCATTACACTCGCACAATTATTGACGTTATCATGAGTTACAAATAGTTTTAACTTTAATTCATCTTCAAATTGAACATCCATATCATTCCAATCCAGCTCATCATTGAAGAGACTTAAATCCAGATCACCGAATTTCTTTGATTTCAACATCAAAGGAAGGATGCTTTCCAATCTCAATTTATTTTCATTTGCAAATAATTGTCTGATAGATATACAATTCTGAGCCCCTGTTAACTGACGGTATCTTCCAAATCTGTCTTCTAGTACATCAGTTTGTACTTTACCAGACAAGAAAAATATTTGAAATTTAATTCATTCTTAGCTAAGTTAATCATGTCTTGTGTTGTATGCTTTAATGCTGAGTGTGTCTCGGGAGTTAAACGTCTTGTTGTACATTTCATGTCATTCCACATGTCTAACCATTTTGAGGAATTCTGTAAAAACACATATTTTTCATCTGATTGGAGATTTGTAAAAGGTTCTAGAAAAGTATCTGTTTATTGGATCCCTTTAAAAAGGGTTTTCACGTTAAATATTGCCCACCATTTGTTTACAATGCTAATAAAATCAGATGCTTCCTCATAATGGGGTATAGGATGTTTTTCTTCAACAATTGATATAGATCTTTAGCAACCATTGTATTAAAAACTTGAAGAGTAGATTTAACATTCTGTCTCTCCATGACTGAAGGACATAAGGCTTTTAGTCAAAGTCCATAACTATATTTTAATAAATTAGCAGTCTCTAATGCATACAACTTTTTTAAAGCTGAAAACCATGCTGTTTTATGGGGAACAGACAATTTAAAATCAGGAAAATATAGACAATTTCCAAAGTTCATTTGGTTTTACCAGTAATTTCTAATCCATTTTAAAATATGTACTGAATCTATATATAAAAAAGAATGTTTATGTGTGTATTTTCTATACAAATCTACACCATTTGACCAATCCACACCAAATTTGATATACCTATACTCTAAAACACTGCGAAAAACATTGGCTGTTTTGTTTCTTGTCTTCAGACCAATCTGTAGCCATGAAAATTGGCACACAGGTAGTCCTAAAAGTGCCAGTCGAAGCCCCAATTTTAAAATCTAAAGTTAGCTTTCCTGCATTAAATAGAAATGGACAAGGAAACACATTCTTCGGGTTTTGTGTATTTGAGTTAACGCAGTTAAAAGTCGCGGTCATATTTTAGCTGTCATGGTCATATTTGAAACTCGAGCAGCAACAAAATAAAAACGCCGGGCTAGTCTTTTATGACTCGGTCAAGGAAATCAACTCCACCCATAATATCAATTGTAGTTCTTTACAATGGTAAGACAGAAACATAATATTTATCCTTTTTGGACGAACGTTTACATATATCTTCAGGATGTTTTCCATGAACTGTGGAGGCTAAAACAAATGGTTTGTTATCATACCACTTTATGATACAGACTTGTCCAGCATTCCGAACTTTTTCATCCACTGACCCTCGACTAAGTTTTTTCATTTCAGCATCAGATTTAAAATTAACATCGGCTGGTATGCTACTTTTTCTTAAAAGTTCTCATACAATGGCATCCAGCTCTATAATGAAGGATGTGTCCATTAATAGTGTTGATGTGAAGTATCTGTCCATATACAAAATACAGCCTCAGAGTAAATTCTCGGAATGTCTAAGAACAACTCTCTACCATCAATATCGAAATACTGAGCATCCTCATCTCTACTATAAAAAAGGAAGTGTTTGTGCGTTTGTCTTGTGTCTCTATCCAGTGCCCTGACGAATGTATGGCACTTGCAATAATGAGATTTAACACTCAGGTATTCCAAATTTTAAAATTTCATCTAGAACATTTCAAAATTAATTTAATGGAATTTAATTATTATTGGTTTTTTTAATGGCAGCAGCATAAATATATGCCAGATTCTAAATTTATTTTTTCCGTGTTTCCTTTTGATTTTCCGAGCTACGCTTTCAGCCGAAGAATATAACAAATAAAAAGTTTTTATTGGAGTTATGTAGTTCTTTTTCTATTTCCTAGATCGTTAAAAATAGACTAAAAATTTTAAGGGATTTGAAATCTGCGGAAAATTTCATATTATAACAATACCTAAAATATGATTTTCTTTAAAAATTTTAATTTTTAAATTGAAAATATCTTTTCTATTTTCGCAAGAGATTGTAACGCCACGTAAACTTTCCCTTTCCAACAAAAAAAATAAAATAAATAAATAAACAGATTACATTTCCTATCCCATTCCATTTCCGGGAAGGAGAGCAAGAAATAAAAAACATATTGACTGGGATTGTTAATTTTTTTCATGTAAAATCGGAATCGCTAAAGATAGATTGAAAATTTCAACGGATTTTAAATCTGCGGAAAATTTTACTTTAGATTGATACCTAAAAATATGATTTTCTTTAAATAAATAATAAATACACCAGTTTTATTTTTCATTTATTCATTCATAAAATTTGAGAGCACGCACTAGAGAGTTTGCAATGTTTTCAGAGAACCGGCAAATTTGGTCGCCGTTTCCATAGCAACAGTCAAATATGAAAATATTAAGTACTATTACAACAAACAACACGGATCAGCTAAAACATTTAAAATTATAATGAGATTTCCTCTGAATTTGAAATATATGTTGTGCTAAAATATTTCCTCTATTATGTGGAAAAGAGATGTTTTGTTCTTGGCATATTTTAAAACATTTTGTTTTTATTTACACTATATTTCCATGAATGAGCCGAGAATTTTTGGAACGTTTTCTAAAGCTAAAGTATTGGGGTCGGCTTACATGCGGATCCGCTAATCTCGTAAAAAAGGTAGGCAATTTTCCGTTACTCGGGCAATAGAAAGGGAAGGGAACCTTCAATTAACGTCGTACTAGAGGTCTGGGATCAATCCAGCAGCGATCCATATGGGGATGGATTGTGAAGCTACCCCTATCCCTCATCATTGAAAAGTATAGTTCGCAGAGCGAACTAAATATGATTTCGCAGCAATAATCGGGGATGAACGAGCGATAGAGAACAGAGGGGAAGTAGTTAAAAAGTTTCAGTTTTTCTTTCTATATTTGTTAAACAGTATTTATATCTGTAATTTTGTACCCTCACAAAAAATAAACCTGAACCACCCATCTTCATTCGAGCAATTGTAACAGTGGAACAAATTCAAAGATGGCGTTTGACAGAAACTAACGTCTTATATTAATTCAAATTCAAAAAAATTGAATAAGGGACCGTCTTCATATTACATTGGGCACCAACTTCATTATTTCCAATAAGAACCCCCTATTTTGACACAATTTCGAATCTGTATCACAATTTAACTTCAGATACCAAATTTCATGTCATTAGGTCTTTCGAAGTGATGAGGACAGAAAGATTGGAGCTCCTAATGTAAAATCCTTTTCTTAGAATAGTATAGATATATTCCTAAAAAATATTTTTTATGGCGCTGTTATTTTGTAACACGTTACTGTTAAACAACCCAAAGAAAATCCACCTAATATTTTATTTTAAAAGTAGTTTTTAGTATGCAATAATAATTATTAAATTAATGTTTGAAAAAATTATGAATTTGAATCTTGTATTTTTATAGGAATTGCGATTCAGAAGTACTTCTAGAAGGGCATATTAAGATTTCAGCTCTTTCCGATAATTAGTTATAGCCCGTTATTTTTTGCTTTGATACGAAGCTAATTTTTAAAAATTACCAAATTACTGATAGTTAGCGTTTGAACTACATTAAATTTTATTTATTACATTTTTGCGATTTTAGGAACAAACCAAAGTTTATAAAAGGCCTGATAAACCTCATATAATAGTTCTCGGATCGTTGCTTTTGCATAGTAAATGTAATAATGCAAGTCTCAAATCGTTAGCACTTGCATAATAAATATAACAATTCGCGGATTGCTGAAAAATACGTTTGAAACAGTTTTGAAATTTGAGAAGCGATAACTACAATGAATCTCGATCTACAAATAGCATCTTTCTATGTCATTCTTGAAATTGAAACTATCTTTAACATTGAATATCGGAATATATTGATAGTTAAGTCATGAAATTTTATATTTCGATTAATTTAACAATGCAGAATCTGAATATGGCATCCAACACGGTGTTTCCAATAGAAATTTTAATATTTGTGCAGAATCTGATACGAAGACGTCCCTATAAGCAACGTTTTTGGATTTAAATTTGTAGATGACGTTATTTCCTATTGAATGATACCTTTGAAATAGTTCTTGTATGAATATTGCTTGAAATAAAGAAGGAGGTTATGGTTTTATTTTTCGCAACTGGGTGCAACTGGGGGTTTGTTAAACAGTATTTATATCTGTAATTTTGTACCCTCACAAAAAATAAACCTGAACCACCCATCTTCATTCGAGCAATTGTAACAGTGGAACAAATTCAAAGATGGCGTTTGACAGAAACTAACGTCTTATATTAATTCAAATTCAAAAAAATTGAATAAGGGACCGTCTTCATATTACATTGGGCACCAACTTCATTATTTCCAATAAGAACCCCCTATTTTGACACAATTTCGAATCTGTATCACAATTTAACTTCAGATACCAAATTTCATGTCATTAGGTCTTTCGAAGTGATGAGGACAGAAAGATTGGAGCTCCTAATGTAAAATCCTTTTCTTAGAATAGTATAGATATATTCCTAAAAAATATTTTTTATGGCGCTGTTATTTTGTAACACGTTACTGTTAAACAACCCAAAGAAAATCCACCTAATATTTTATTTTAAAAGTAGTTTTTAGTATGCAATAATAATTATTAAATTAATGTTTGAAAAAATTATGAATTTGAATCTTGTATTTTTATAGGAATTGCGATTCAGAAGTACTTCTAGAAGGGCATATTAAGATTTCAGCTCTTTCCGATAATTAGTTATAGCCCGTTATTTTTTGCTTTGATACGAAGCTAATTTTTAAAAATTACCAAATTACTGATAGTTAGCGTTTGAACTACATTAAATTTTATTTATTACATTTTTGCGATTTTAGGAACAAACCAAAGTTTATAAAAGGCCTGATAAACCTCATATAATAGTTCTCGGATCGTTGCTTTTGCATAGTAAATGTAATAATGCAAGTCTCAAATCGTTAGCACTTGCATAATAAATATAACAATTCGCGGATTGCTGAAAAATACGTTTGAAACAGTTTTGAAATTTGAGAAGCGATAACTACAATGAATCTCGATCTACAAATAGCATCTTTCTATGTCATTCTTGAAATTGAAACTATCTTTAACATTGAATATCGGAATATATTGATAGTTAAGTCATGAAATTTTATATTTCGATTAATTTAACAATGCAGAATCTGAATATGGCATCCAACACGGTGTTTCCAATAGAAATTTTAATATTTGTGCAGAATCTGATACGAAGACGTCCCTATAAGCAACGTTTTTGGATTTAAATTTGTAGATGACGTTATTTCCTATTGAATGATACCTTTGAAATAGTTCTTGTATGAATATTGCTTGAAATAAAGAAGGAGGTTATGGTTTTATTTTTCGCAACTGGGGGTACTGTAGCGAGCTTAGCTACCACTCCAAAACTTAACTTTCAAATGGGTAGTATAAATAACAGTGTAACCCAACTCTACCATGAAGTACTTTTTGATAGACACTAAGTTACGCTGGTTCATTCGCGCTTGCTATATTGGTGACCAACGTTCATGATTTAAACACGCTTAAAAAATTTACAAAAAATTCGATGGATGGCACACAATGTACACAATACACAATGTACACAATTTGCCATGGTTGATACTAATTACCTTTCAACCACTAGGGGGCGCTGTGATAGCAGAAACTGCTACTGTTATATCACATCCTCCATCCGTGCAATTGCCGCATGGATAAAATAACATGTAAAAGGCAACACGGCAACTGTAATCTTAATACAGCTCTTACAGTCAAACGCAAAAAAAAAATGGCAATCATTCTTTAAGTGACGTTAATTATCGAAATTCGTCGACTGCTAAAATTCTGGAGGGGGAGTACTGTAGCGAGCTTAGCTACCACTCCAAAACTTAAATTTCAAATCGGTAGTATAAATACCAGTGTAACCCATACCATGAAGTACTTTTTGATAGACACTAAGTTACGCTGGTTCATTCGCGCTTGCTATATGTACATTTAAAGGGCTTTGATTTGAAATAAGTGTTACAAATCCGAAAAGTTAGTATTAAAAATAGTTATTAGTGTTAAAAAAAAACCGAATAGTTAGTATTGGTTTCCATCAAACTTTACTTTGCTAAGGCGCTTGAGATTCTACTGAAAGTTGCTGGTTTTAACCTAGGTGACATTTTATCATTTTTATTTCAGGTAGCTGTATCACAAGAGTTATCAAAACGTCAGAAACAAGATCAACAAATGAATAAAGTTCAAATTATGTGATACTAGATGATATACCTTACTTTCCTGCAATGTGATGCTAGTTCTACTGTCCGTAGACACCCTGAAGACTTGCATTCCAATGTGAAGACACAACATTCATCGCAAGGGCTACGAGGTACTGGATAAAAATTTGAGAATCAGCAAATCAAGGAGTATCTATTAAGTTTACGATAAACAGTGGAACCACCTGTAGACAGCCGGATAATATCAAGACTTCGGGAAGAAATAATTCATCAACCGTTGGAAAACTCCCCCAACCGACACAAACCTCCAAAAAATTGTATTATTCCTATAAAGCATCAGTGTCAGAAAAGCAAACAGAAAATTCCCTGGATGCAAGTTACGAATGCAGCCAACTAGTAGAACTGCTCACTAAAGAAACAGCTCAAAAACTGTATCAGGGACCCCTCAATAGAGGACAAACACTACAGTCTACAGTTTCAAATAAAGTGCTTGTAAATTAACGGAATTTCCGACGACGCATGCCATTTTATAGCGGTAAAAAATCCTTCTTAGTGCGAAATATGTAAGAAATCATTTTTGCAGAATGATCATTTGAAAGCACATAGTCGCATCCATTCAGGTGGTGAGAAACCGTGTATTTGTGAAATGTGTAGCAAAGGATCTACAAGTGTTGGAGGCTTCGGATTACATTTACCTATCCACACCAAAGAGAAGCCTTACGAGTGTGAAATATGCAACAAACGCTTTTCACAAAGTTCGTTATTGAAAAAGCATATCCGAATTCACACTGGAGGAAAGCCACATGAGTGCGAAATATGCAACAAACGCTTTTCGCAGAATGGCGACTTAAGAAAACATATGCGTACACACACCAATGAGAAACCATACGAGTGTGAAATATGCAACAAATG
Source organism: Metellina segmentata (assembly GCA_947359465.1). Taxonomy (NCBI): domain Eukaryota; kingdom Metazoa; phylum Arthropoda; class Arachnida; order Araneae; family Tetragnathidae; genus Metellina; species Metellina segmentata. The sequence goes on from OX375882.1 coordinate 8,115,381, forward strand.
CTTTTTGTGCAATTCGTACTTAAAAATACATATGCGTATCCACACTCAAGAGAAGCCATACGAATGTGAAATATGCAGCAAACGCTTTTCGCAAAAGGGGCCCTTAAGAGCACATTTGCGTATCCACACTAAAGAGAAGCCATACCAGTGTGAAATATGCAACAAACGCTTTTCGCGCAATGACAACTTAAGAAAACATATGCTTACACACACCAATGAGAAGCCTTACGAGTGTGAAATATGCAACAAACGCTTTTCGCAGAATTCCAACTATAAAAGACATATACGTACACATACCAATGAGAAGCCATATGAGTGCAAAGTATGCAACATATCCTTTTTTCGAAATTCGCACTTCGTAAAACACATGCTTACACACTCCATTGAGAAGCCATACGAATGTGAAATATGCAGCAAACGCTTTTCGCGAAATGGGGACTTAAGATCACATTTGCGTATCCACACTAAAGAGAAGCCTTACGAGTGTGAAGTATGCAACAAACGCTTTTCACACAGTTCGGTATTGAAAAGGCATATCCGAATTCACTCTGGAGAAAAGCCACATGAGTGCGAAATATGCAACAAACGCTTTTCGCAGAATCACCGCTTAAGAAAACATATGCGTACACACACCAATGAGAAACCATACGAGTGTGAAATATGCAACAAATGCTTTTTGTGCAATTCGTACTTAAAAATACATATGCGTATCCACACTCAAGAGAAAACATACGAATGTGAAATATGCAGCAAACGCTTTTCGCAAAAGGGGCCCTTAAGAGCACATTTGCGTATCCACACTAAAGAGAAGCCATACCAGTGTGAAATATGCAACAAACGCTTTTCGCGCAATGACAACTTAAGAAAACATATGCTTACACACACCAATGAGAAGCCTTACGAGTGTGAAATATGCAACAAACGCTTTTCGCAGAATTCCAACTATAAAAGACATATACGTACACATACCAATGAGAAGCCATATGAGTGCAAAGTATGCAACATATCCTTTTTTCGAAATTCGCACTTCGTAAAACACATGCTTACACACTCCATTGAGAAGCCATACGAATGTGAAATATGCAGCAAACGCTTTTCGCGAAATGGGGACTTAAGATCACATTTGCGTATCCACACAAAATAGAAGCAATACCAGTGTGAAATATGCAACAAACGCTTTTCACAAAGTTCGGTATTGACAACACATATCCGAATTCACACTGGAGAAAAGCCACATTAGTGCGAAATATGCAACAAACGCTTTTCGCAGAATGACAACTTAAGAAATAATATGCTTACACACAAAAATGAGAAGCCATACGAGTGTGAAATATGCAACAAACGCTTTTCGCAAAGTAAGAACGCATATCCGAATTCATACTGAAGAAAACCCAAATGAGTGCGAAATATGCAAAAAACGCTTTTGTCGAAAATCTGACTTAATAAGACACATGCGTACACACAATGAGAAACCATACGAGTGTGAAATGTGCAACAAACGCTTTTCGCACAATTCGTCCTTAAAAAAACAATTGCGTATCCACACTAAAGAGAAGCCTTACGAGTGTTAAATATGCAACAAACACTTTTCGCAAAGTAAGAACGCATATCCGAATTCATACTGAAGAAAACCCAAATGAGTGCGAAATATGCAAAAAACGCTTTTTGCAAAAATCGGACCTAATAAGACACATGCGTACACACGCCAATGAGAAACCATACGAGTGCTAAATATGCAATAAAAGCTTTTCGCAGAATTTCAACTATAGAAAACATATGCGTACACACACCAAGGTGAAGCCATACGAGTGTGAAATATGCAACAAACACTTTACGGTAAATGCACACTTAAGGAAACATTTGCGAATCCACACGAAAGATATGTTGATGAGTGATAAGGGAGTGTTGACGCTTTAAAATAAAAGTAAACCAATGATCCCCTTCACTATTCTGAACTGATGCATTAGGAATCTATCAAATATCGTGTTGTTTTGTGCGAATCTTAAATTTATCAGGACTCAATTTTAATGCTCAGATGAAACAAAAGTGAAACTTCACCTGAATCTGTTATTTACTTTGCTGCATTTTCTTCTGCAAAATAAATATCTTTATTGACTTTCTTTATTCTTATATCGTTTATTTCAAGCGCTTGCAAAATGAGTTGGAATTTTTGTGGGGGATTTTGAAACGTAAAAGTATTACAAGACTTGGATTTGCCTTTTCTTAAACCGTCCAAGTTTCCGCTAATATACTAGATGTCACAAATGCTCAAAAATAAAGTTCTTATGATGTCACTTGGGAAAAGTTTGATGAATAATATGTATGCATTTGAAGAATTTAATTGACCTTATGTCATCTATTAAGTCTTAATTTTAACCAGACGAACTAGATCTAACAGTATTCAAGATCGTGTTTAATCTTTTCTTGGAGTACAGTGTCTTCGAAATAGAAATACTTACATTTCTATCGCGTCAGGGCAAAAAAAATTTATGATCAAATGCGAATGATAATTATTTTATTTTGAATATTTTAAACGTCATTTGAGTTATGGGGGCCGCGTTAGCCCGATTGGCTGGTGCACGTTAAGTCTGTCGTCTATAAATTCTCCTGAATCGAAAATCGTAATTGGATGTGTGGCGTCTCGCCTCATCTATTTAATCCTCTCCAGCGGTATCGATTTAGTTTCGCTCTTTTCTTTTCTGATTATTCGTATATTTATGAGTTCAATACTATGAGCTATAAATCGAACAGCTTTTAAGACCCTTCCCAATTTTAGTATAAAATATTTTGACAAAAGGACTAGACACTGGAGGTCCCTTTACGTCAGGTCTGGAAACTAGTTTACACTTCTGTCAAAAGTAGTATGTGGATCTATGACTTGAATTGAGGCATTTTCTGGGAAACTTCCAGTACCCCGATGAAACGAGAAAGACCGTTGGCAGCAATTCATTTTCCAGAAGGAGATGTTCAAAACGAATAACTGTTATGTCTTGTTGTAGTAAAGTAAGAGTAGCTCCAAGTGTCATGATATATTTAATAATTATAAAGAGACAATAGACAAACAGGCATCCAGAACGATACGTACAGCGTAGTCTCCGGCAACTAAATCACTAGGGATGGAACGAAAATGAGTGATTCGTTCAATTGAATCGAATCTTTAAAGTGAACGAATCGGTTCAAACGACTCCCTTCAAAAAGAATGGAATCTTCGACTCCCTGATTACTTTTTGTACGGGCGGTAGTGTGTAGTGTTACTAGTTTCTATTGAAAGGCTACTACATTTTCAGGTTTAACTATTGGGATTCGATTATTTGGTATACGGAACATAGAGAGTTTATTCGTTTGGTTTGGAATAAGATGAAAGACTTTCATTTAATTTTTTTGTGTGTGTTTCTATTTACAATTTCTTCACAAAATTAAAGAAAATTGATTTATTTATTTGAAGTAGCTTTAATGAAAATTAACGACCAAAATTTTATAAATGTTCCTTGAAAATTTTTTGTATTTTACATCGTTCTATTTCTATGAAAATTATTTTACCTTCGTATGAATCATAAAAAAATCCCATTCTTGTGAGCTTTATATAGGAATGGAATAACCTATTGGTATAAATCGGAATGAATTCCAATTTCCATTTGATTTGCCAAGCAAACCAACACCACAGGCAACGCCGTGATGGCTGTTATCCAATAGGCGACGAAGCCATACGATGCTGCCCGTGGTGAGCAAACCAAATCGGAATTCGTAGCAATCACCGGGGGTTAGTGAGCAGTGGTCACACGTGACCCCACGAAAATAACTGTATCGAGCAACGTCGTGCTGGCCACGTAATGGCTAGTCTAATATAAATAAGGAATAAAAAGTACACGAAAAAGAGCTTTTATTGTAACTGTTAAATTGAAAGTTAATAACAGTATGCAACAGAATTGCATTTGTTTATTAAAGCAATACCTACAATTTTAAATTGAAATTTAAATATTATTTTAAATTTTATTTCTAGTTGCGACTATTTAATTTTTTACTAGGATTAATTGTAAAGGTTTTTGTTTAACTCATTAGTTTACAGTTAATTATATTTACTTTATGATGAGATTTGAGGAGTCTACACACAGAGTATTGTGAGTTTTTACAAAAGTTATAAAGGAAAAATGTTATTTTCATTTTTTTTTTATTATCTCGTTTTTTTTAAGAGAGGCCCTATAAGGTTATGATCGAATCGGTTTATCGTTAGTTAATACTATGTCGTGTACTACTAAATCGGTTATCTTTCGAAAAAATTTCAGATATTTACTTAACAAATTTTGTAGTTGGTCAGTTTGTCTGGGTTCCAGATGATCTTTTAATTGACTTTGCTGCATTATATCCTCGAAATCATAAATATTCGGATTCGAGTCAATATGAGGAAAATCTAAATCTTGACCTTCCAAACATTTGTAAACACTTTCACAACCAAAAGGTAATTCCGGGACAGATGCCCCACGTAAGGAAAAGACGTTATAAAATAAATTAAAATTTGGAAACTAGATTTTTGGACGAAAAATTGTGGGAATACGTAATAGTTATTGCTTATCAATACTGAATAGTTGTTTTCTACTCTATTGTAAATTCTCTACAGAAAAAAAAAACTTAGACAGCATAACATTTGGCCATCTCTCCCTAGTTCCAGGTGAGAAGCCTCACTTATATGGGAGAGATGGCCTACCTGTAAAATTCAGTTATTTTTAAAACAGTAAAGGTTTTAATGTATATAACATATTATAAGGAAGTGATTTTTAAGAATATACTACCTTAGCATTAATTTACAAAGTATTGAAATATTTAACAACCATAGACAAGATGTAAAAAGTTTTATTAAACATATTTAAAATAAAACAAACAACATGTAGTTAAACACATTTTAAAACTATTAAAAAATCAGTTTGCTAGAAAGTTACAAATTTTGTATTTTAAAAAATATTAAAATACTATTACGCTATTAAAGTATTACAAAATAGGTCGAAAATATTCAATTAAGAGTTTTCTTTTTGTCCTCTTTAATATTTGCTTTCCCGCAAATATTGCACAGATCCCCGTACATTGTACAGGATTCATGTAACCATTTAATACACTTAACACTTTTAATGTAATCTACCAATTATTTTGTAGAATAATAATTTTCCACACATTCGAGGCAGTTGCATGTAGAATAACTTTTGTCGTCCATAAGCTTTTTTGATACTTTGTTACGTTTGATGGTGGATTTTAACTGTTTTTCTTGGATGTGTTCTTTGGGATGTAAGTATCTTAGCCGACTCTCTCTTTCTCTTTCTGAGTCTTTCTTCTAGCCTGGGTGCAGACGAAATCTTATGCAATAATTTTGTCGGGGTAATTGTCTGTTGAGCACAAAAACCTGATGATTGCGAACAATTTAAGGACTTTTAACCCGTCTTCTTCATTTCTCCATTGATGGCAAAGAAGTGGTTCAGAATCGCTGTTTGATTTAGAGGGAAAATTCCCGTCTCCCGAAAAACATTGATAGCAGTGTCGACAGAAGCTGCCCTTTTCCACGCTCTACCAAACAATTCTGAAGCTTAGATTCTTACAATTGTTCTTCCTGGATGACGAATAATCCATTTTCGTGCTTCAACTTTAAAGAAATGTTTTAATGACTTAAAAAAGACCTGTCAAGAGGCTGAAGAGTTTGTGTTACATGACTTGGCAGGCATACAATTATAATCTGATTCTTGTCACCAAAGTACCGTAAATCATAACAATTTACTTAGGATGCGTGGCATCTCTCCCTGAAAATATATATGGCGCATTTATCCTTTTGGTATGGGTAATTGGTAATTTTAGTTAACGTCGTACTAGAGCAACAGAACGGGCTATTGACGACGGTCCGGGATCAATCCCTTAAGGGAAAGATCCGAAGACAACACCTCGTAATTTTGAACTACGGTCAGATGACGAAGCAACACCTGAGCTGGCACCCCACTCTCCAAACTTCCACGCCAACCCAACGTGAAGACTTTCGGCCACGACAGATTTAAGGTGCACCAGCCGCCTCTACACCATACGTTTACAAACATCCGTGCCCGGACCCGAACCTTCCGATCGAGAGGCTAACACCTTAACCACTATACCGGTTGGTCGGCCCTTTTGGTATGGGAGAGATGTCTCGGCAACTGTCCTAAGTGCAAGACAGCAAAGATGGTGGTGAACCGTCTAAAGTCGACTGATCAACTCCTGACTACAGGTGTTTTGCTTATATAAAAAAATTCCATTCAAATTATCTAGTGCCAGCCTTACACTACAACATCAATCTTATAACGCAGTAGAAAAAACATGGTACTTAATTAAAATGTTGTTGTGATAGGAGAAAAAAAATTAAATGTAACAAAACTTCTACAGCACACCAAACAACATCTAACTGAAACATTCATGGAAATAGTAGAGTCACCTAGCGTAAAGTTTCAAATGGCATTTACAATAATGAAATTTAGCACACATGTAGTCCGAATTTTTTGCAATTTTATAGTCCAGCCCGATTTTTAAATTTAATCTAGAACATTTAAAAATTAATTTATATTTAATAATTTAATATTTAATTATTATTTGGTTTCCTCCGAATGGCAACAGTCTTGAATCGGTATTGAATAAATCCGTATTTACTGTGCATGTGTAGCCGCTCAATTACTGGATATCATTTATAAAAATTTATTGCCTTTTTAAAAGCATATTAACTTTTAGCTAACGATAACTTTTAATCTTTAATATAAGTATCTTTTTACTGTGCCTACTCCATTTTCGGAACTGGAAAACGGTTGTGCAGTACGTTGTTTGTAATTGTTTTTTTTTTTTAGAGTACGATAGTTTGAGTTTTGATTTTTTTTTAAAGCATACTAACTTTTAGTTTCTATTAGCCACTACGTGGCTAGCCCAGCGTTGCCCGTGCCCTTCGCAAACCAACACCACGTGCAACACCATGATATAAGATATTATTCTGGTGTAAAATTTTCGCAGATTTCAAATCGGTTGAAATTTTTAATCTATCTTTAACAAATCCGCTTTTACGAAAAAGAACTAAACAATGCCTGCCAGAATGTTTTTTTATTTTTTTTGCTCTCCACTGAAATCGAAGAAGGCAAGAAATGTAATCTGGTTATTTTTAACGCGAAGGGCACGAAATGCAATACGTTTATTTTTGGAAAGGGAAAGTTAACGTGACATCACAATCTCGTACGAAAATATAAAATATGTGTTCAATTTAAAAGTTATTTATATAAAGAAAATCATAATTTTAGGTATGGATCTGAAGTAAAAATTTCCGCAGATTTTAAATCCGATAAAATTTTTATTCTGTCTTTAACGGTCTAAGAGATAGAAAAAGAACTAATTCACTCCAGTTAAAAGATTGTTTGTTTTTATCGTGTGCCTGGAAAACCGCGTAAAATCAAAAAGGAAACGAAAACAATAAATTTAGAATCTGTGATCTCTGCTATCTATGCTGTAGCATTCAATAATGATTATATTTCAGTAAATTCATTTACAAATGTTTTAGATTGAATTTTAAAATTCACCGCGACCCAAAAATTGCAAAAAATTCGGACTACCTGTGTGCCAAATCTCATTGCTCTATGTGCCATAGAATCGTCAGGATTTTGCGGCAAGAAACAGACAAACACTTCCTTTTATAATAGTAGATATTAACTTTTAGTTTGAATTATAATAATCTCTACTATTTTAAAAGGAAGTGTTTGTCTGTTTGCCGCAAAATCCTGACGAAACTATGGCACTTCAATGAGATTTGGCACACAGGTAGTCCGAATGTTTGGGGTCGCGAATGGTCGGCGAATTTTAAAATTCAATCTAGAACACTTTTTAATGAATTTAATAAAATTTAATTATTATTGTTTACTTTGGAATGGCAACCGCATAAAGATATGACAAATTCTAAATTTATTTTTCCCGTTTCCGTTTTCATTTTGCTCAGAAGAATGATTTTACAGCAGAGGATAAAAAAAAAGTTTTAACTTTAGTTTTGTAGTTCTTTATTCTATCTCCTATACTGTTAAAGATAGAGTAAAAATGTCAACAGATTTGAAATCTGCGTAAAATTTCACTTTAGATCGATACCTAAAAATATAATTTTCTTTAAATAATGAATTTTTAGATTGAATATATCTTCAACGGATTTGAAATCTGCGGAAAATTTTACTCCAGATTAATACCTTACATCACGGGTAACGCTGGGCTAGCCGCGCAGTGGCTAGTTCTTACATATGTATACACTGCAATTGTCACAAGAACAGAATTGAGATATTTTAACCCTCCTCTGTCAAATTTAGAAATTCAAATAATGTTTGAATCAATGCTAAGAGACACATCACTTAACAAGGGAGGATTTACATTCATAGTACTTAAGTTTTTTAAGGGAAGTAAGTGAAGTATAGGGGCGGAATAGATATGTTACATATATAATTGGCATTACACTCTCACAATTATTGACGTTATCATGAGTTACAAATAGTTTTAACTTTAATTCATCTTCAAATTGAACATCCATATCATTCCAATCCAGCTCATCATTGAAGAGACTTAAATCCAGATCACCGAATTTCTTTGATTTCAACATCAAAGGAAGGATGCTTTCCAATCTCAATTTATTTTCATTTGCAAATAATTGTCTGATAGATATACAATTCTGAGCCCCTGTTAACTGACGGTATCTTCCAAATCTGTCTTCTAATACATCAGTTTGTACTTTACCAGACAAGAAAAATATTTGAAATTTAATTCATTCTTAGCTAAGTTAATCATGTCTTGTGTTGTATGCTTTAATGCTGAGTGTGTCTCGGGAGTTAAACGTCTTGTTGTACATTTCATGTCATTCCACATGTCTAACCATTTTGAGGAATTCTGTAAAAACACATATTTTTCATCTGATTGGAGATTTGTAAAAGGTTCTAGAAGAGTATCTGTTTATTGGATCCCTTTAAAAAGGGTTTTCACGTTAAATATTGCCCACCATTTGTTTACAATGCTAATAAAATCAGATGCTTCCTCATAATGGGGTATAGGATGTTTTTCTTCAACAATTGATAGATCTTTAGCAACCATTGTATTAAAGACTTGAAGAGTAGATTTCACATTCTGTCTCTCCATGACTGAAGGACATAAGGCTTTTAGTCAAAGTCCATAACTATATTTTAATAAATTAGCAGTCTCTAATGCATACAACTTTTTTAAATCTGAAAACCATGCTGTTTTATGGGGAACAGACAATTTAAAATCAGGAAAATATAGACAATTTCCAAAGTTCATTTGGTTTAACCAGTAATTTCTAATCCATTTTAAAATATGTACTGAATCTATATATAAAAAAGGATGTTTATGTGTGTATTTTCTATACAAATCTACACCATTTGACCAATCCACACCAAATTTGATATACCTATACTCTAAAACACTGCGAAAAACATTGGCTGTTTTGTTTCTTGTCTTCAGACCAATCTGTAGCCATGAAAATTGGCACACAGGTAGTCCTAAAAGTGCCCCTCGAAGCCCCAATTTTTAAATCTAAAGTTAGTTTTCCTGCATTAAATAGAAATGGACAAGGAAACACATTCTACGGGTTTTGTGTATTTGAGTTAACGCAGTTAAAAGTCGCGGTCATATTTTAGCTGTCATGGTCATATTTGAAACACGAGCAGCAACAAAATAAAAACGCCGGATTATTCAACTAGTCTTTTATGACTCGGTCAAGGAAAACAACTCCACCCATAATATGAATTGTAGTTCTTTACAGTACTTCTTACTTGGTAAGACAGAAACATAATATTTATCCTTTTTGGACGAACGTTTACATATATCTTCAGGATGTTTTCCATGAAATGTGGAGGCTAAAACAAATGGTTTGTTATCATACCACTTTATGATACAGACTTGCCCAGCATTCCGAACTTTTTCATCCATTGACCCTCGACTAAGTTTTTTCATTTCAGCATCAGATTTAAAATTAACATCGGCTGGTATGCTACTTTTTCTTAAAAGTTCTCATACCCTGGCAATCAGCTCTATAATGAAGGATGTGTCCATTAATAGTGTTGATGTGAAATATCTGTCCATATACAAAATACAGCCTAAGAGTAAATTCTCGGAATGTCTAAGAACAACTCTCTACCATCAATATCGAAATACTGAGCATCCTCATCTCTACTATAAAAAAGGAAGTGTTTGTGCGTTTGTCTTTTGTCTCTATCCAGTGCCCTGACGAATGTATGGCACTTGCAATAATGAGATTTAACACTCAGGTATTCCAAATTTTAAAATTTCATCTAGAACATTTCAAAATTAATTTAATGGAATTTAATTATTATTGGTTTTTTTAATGGCAGCAGCATAAATATATGCCAGATTCTAAATTTATTTTTTCCGTGTTTCCGTTTGATTTTCCGAGCTACGCTTTCAGCCGAAGAATAAAACAAATAAAAAGTTTTTATTGGAGTTATGTAGTTCTTTTTCTATTTCCTAGATCGTTAAAAATAGACTAAAAATTTTAAGGGATTTGAAATCTGCGGAAAATTTCATATTATAACAATACCTAAAATATGATTTTCTTTAAAAATTTTAATTTTTAAATTGAAAATATCTTTTATATTTTCGCAAGAGATTGTAACGCCACGTAAACTTTCCCTTTCCAACAAAAAAAATATAATAAATAAAAAATAAAAATAAACAGATTACATTTCCTATCCCATTCCATTTCCGGGAAGGAGAGCAAGAAATAAAAAACATATTGACTGGGATTGTTAATTTTTTTCATGTAAAATTGGAATCGCTAAAGATAGATTGAAAATTTCAACGGATTTTAAATCTGCGGAAAATTTTACTTTAGATTGATACCTAAAAATATGATTTTCTTTAAATAAATAATAAATACACCAGTTTTATTTTTCATTTATTCATTCATAAAATTTGAGAGCACGCACTAGAGAGTTTGCAATGTTTTCAGAGAACCGGCAAATTTGGTCGCCGTTTCCATAGCAACAGTCAAATATGAAAATATTAAGTACTATTACAACAAACAACACGGATCAGCTAAAACATTTAAAATTATGATGAGATTTCCTCTGAATTTGAAATATATGTTGTGCTAAAATATTTCCTCTATTATGTGGAAATGAGATGTTTTGTTCTTGGCATATTTTAAAACATTTTGTTTTTATTTACACTATATTTCCATGAATGAGCCGAGAATTTTTGGAACGTTTTCTAAAGCTAAAGTATTGGGGTCGGCTTACATGCGGATCCGCTAATCTCGTAAAAAAGGTAGGCAATTTTCCGTTACTCGGGCAATAGAAAGGGAAGGGAATCTTCAATTAACGTCGTACTAGAGGTCTGGGATCAATCCAGCAGCGATCCATATGGGGATGGATTGTGAAGCTACCCCCATCCCTCATCATTGAAAAGTATAGTTCGCCGAGCGAACTAAATATGATTTCGCAGCAATAATCGGGGATGAACGAGCGATAGAGAACAGAGGGGAAGTAGTTAAAAAGTTTCAGTTTTTCTTTCTATATTTGTTAAACAGTATTTATATCTGTAATTTTGTACCCTCACAAAAAATAAACCTGAACCACCCATCTTCATTCGAGCAATTTTAACAGTGGAACAAATTCAAAGATGGCGTTTGACAGAAACTAACGTCTCATATTAATTCAAATTCAAAAAAATTGAATAAGGGACCGTCTTCATATTACATTGGGCACCAACTTCATTATTTCCAATAGGAACCCCCTATTTTGACACAATTTCGAATCTGTATCACAATTTAACTTCAGATACCAAATTTCATGTCATTAGGTCTTTCGAAGTGATGAGGACAGAAAGATTGGAGCTCCTAATGTAAAATCCTTTTTTTTAGAATAGTATAGATATATTCCTAAAATATATTTTTTATGGCGCTGTTATTTTGTAACACGTTACTGTTAAACAACCCAAAGAAAATCCACCTAATATTTTATTTTAAAAGTAGTTTTTAGTATGCAATAATAATTATTAAATTAATGTTTGAAAAAATTATGAATTTGAATCTTGTATTTTTATAGGAATTGCGATTCAGAAGTACTTCTAGAAGGGCATATTAAGATTTCAGCTCTTTCCGATAATTAGTTATAGCCCGTTATTTTTTGCTTTGATACGAAGCTAATTTTTAAAAATTACCAAATTACTGATAGTTAGCGTTTGAACTACATTAAATTTTATTTATTACATTTTTGCGATTTTAGGAACAAACCAAAGTTTATAAAAGGCCTGATAAACCTCATATAATAGTTCTCGGATCGTTGCTTTTGCATAGTAAATGTAATAATGCAAGTCTCAAATCGTTAGCACTTGCATAATAAATATAACAATTCGCGGATTGCTGAAAAATACGTTTGAAAAAGTTTTGAAATTTGAGAAGCGATAACTACAATGAATCTCAATCTACAAATAGCATCTTTCTATGTCATTCTTGAAATTGAAACTATCTTTAACATTGAATATCGGAATATATTGATAGTTAAGTCATGAAATTTTATATTTCGATTAATTTAACAATGCAGAATCTGAATATGGCATCCAACACGGTGTTTCCAATAGAAATTTTAATATTTGTGCAGAATCTGATACGAAGACGTCCCTATAAGCAACGTTTTTGGATTTAAATTTGTAGATGACGTTATTTCCTATTGAATGATACCTTTGAAATAGTTCTTGTATGAATATTGCTTGAAATAAAGAAGGAGGTTATGGTTTTATTTTTCCCAACTGGGGGTACTGTAGCGAGCTTAGCTACCACTCCAAAACTTAACTTTCAAATGGGTAGTATAAATAACAGTGTAACCCAACTCTACCATGAAGTACTTTTTGATAAACACTAAGTTACGCTGGTTCATTCGCGCTTGCTATATTGGTAACCAACGTTCATGATTTAAACACGCTTAAAAAATTTACAAAAAATTCGATGGATGGCATACAATGTACAGTAGAATTTGCCATGGTTGATACTAATTACCTTTCAACCACTAGGGGGCGCTGTGATAGCAGAAACTGCTACTGTTATATCACATCCTCCATCCGTGCAATTGCCGCATGGATAAAATAACATGTAAAAGGCAACACGGCAACTGTAATCTTAATACAGCTCTTACAGTCAAACGCAAAAAAAAAATGGCAATCATTCTTTAAGTGACGTTAATTATCGAAATTCGTCGACTGCTAAAATTGTGGAGGGGGAGTACTGTAGCGAGCTTAGCTACCACTCCAAAACTTAAATTTCAAATCGGTAGTATAAATACCAGTGTAACCCATACCATGAAGTACTTTTTGATAGACACTAAGTTACGCTGGTTCATTCGCTCTTGCTATATGTACATTTAAAGGGCTTTGATTTGAAATAAGTGTTACACTTAAGAAAAAAAACCGAAGAGTTAGTATTGGTTTCCATCAAACTTTACTTTGCTAAGGCGCTTGAGATTCTACTGAAAGTTGCTGGTTTTAACCTAGGTGACATTTTATCATTTTTATTTCAGGTAGCTGTATCACAAGAGTTATCAAAACGTCAGAAACAAGATCAACAAATGAATAAAGTTCAAATTATGTGATACTAGATGATATACCTTACTTTCCTGCAATGTGATGCTAGTTCTACTGTCCGTAGACACCCTGAAGACTTGCATTCCAATGTGAAGACACAACATTCATCGCAAGGGCTACGAGGTACTGGATAAAAATTTGAGAATCAGCAAATCAAGGAGTATCTATTAAGTTTACGATAAACAGTGGAACCACCTGTAGACAGCCGGATAATATCAAGACTTCGGGAAGAAATAATTCATCAACCGTTGGAAAACTCCCCCAACCGACACAAACCTCCAAAAAATTGTATTATTCCTATAAAGCATCAGTGTCAGAAAAGCAAACAGAAAATTCCCTGGATGCAAGTTACGAATGCAGCCAACTAGTAGAACTGCTCACTAAAGAAACAGCTCAAAAACTGTATCAGGGACCCCTCAATAGAGGACAAACACTACAGTCTACAGTTTCAAATAAAGTGCTTGTAAATTAACGGAATTTCCGACGACGCATGCCATTTTATAGCGGTAAAAAATCCTTCTTAGTGCGAAATATGTAAGAAATCATTTTTGCAGAATGATCATTTGAAAGCACATAGTCGCATCCATTCAGGTGGTGAGAAACCGTGTATTTGTGAAATGTGTAGCAAAGGATCTACAAGTGTTGGAGGCTTCGGATTACATTTACCTATCCACACCAAAGAGAAGCCTTACGAGTGTGAAATATGCAACAAACACTTTTTGCGCAATTCACACCTCAGAAGGCATTTACTTATCCACGCCAAAGAGAAGCCTTACGAGTGTGAAATATGCAACAAAAGCTTTTCGCGGAATTTCAGCTATAGAAAACATATGCGTACACACACCAATGAGAAACCATACGAGTGTGAAATATGCAATAAAGGCTTTTTGTGCAATTCGTACTTAAAAATACATTTGCGTATCCACACTCAAGAGAAGCCATACGAATGTGAAATATGCAGCAAACGCTTTTCGCTAAATGGGGACTTAAGAGCACATTTGCGTATCCACACTAAAGAGAAGCCTTACGAGTGTGAAATATGCAACAAACGCTTTTCACAAAATTCTCAATTGACAACACATATCCGAACTCACACTGGAGAAAAGCCACATGAGTGTGAAATGTGCAACAAACGCTTTTCGCAGAATGGCGACTTAAGAAAACATATGCGTACACACACCAATGAGAAACCATACGAGTGTGAAATATGCAACAAATGCTTTTCGTGCAATTCGTACTTAAAAATACATATGCGTATCCACACTCAAGAGAAGCCATACGAATGTGAAATATGCAGCAAACGCTTTTCGCAAAAGGGGCCCTTAAGAGCACATTTGCGTATCCACACTAAAGAGAAGCCATACCAGTGTGAAATATGCAAAAAACTCTTTTCACAAAATTCGGCATTGACAACACATATCCGAATTCACACTGGAGAACAGCCACATGAGTGCGAAATTTGCAACAAACGCTTTTCGCGCAATGACATCTTAAGAAAACATATGCTTACACACACCAATGAGAAGCCTTACGAGTGTGAAATATGCAACAAACGCTTTTCGGGCAATAACAACGTAAGAAAACATATGCTTACACACACCAATGAGAAGCCTTACGAGTGTGAAATATGCCACAAACGCTTTTCGCAGAATTCCAACTATAAAGTACATATACGTACACATACCAATGAGAAGCCATATGAGTGCAAAGTATGCAACATATCCTTTTTTCGAAATTCGCACTTCGTAAAACACATGCTTACACACTCCATTGAGAAGCCATACGAATGTGAAATATGCAGCAAACGCTTTTCGCGAAATGGGGACTTAAGATCACATTTGCGTATCCACACTAAAGAGAAGCCTTACGAGTGTGAAGTATGCAACAAACGCTTTTCACACAGTTCGGTATTGAAAAGGCATATCCGAATTCACTCTGGAGAAAAGCCACATGAGTGCGAAATATGCAACAAACGCTTTTCGCAGAATTCCAACTATAAAAGACATATACGTACACATACCAATGAGAAACCATACGAGTGTGAAATATGCAACAAACGCTTTTTGCAAAAATCGGACCTAATAAGACACATGCGTACACACGCCAATGAGAAACCATACGAGTGCTAAATATGCAATAAAAGCTTTTCGCAGAATTTCAACTATAGAAAACATATGCGTACACACACCAAGGTAAAGCCATACGAGTGTGAAATATGCAACAAACACTTTACGGTAAATGCACACTTAAGGAAACATTTGCGAATCCACACGAAAGATATGTTGATGAGTGATAAGGGAGTGTTGACGCTTTAAAATAAAAGTAAACAAATGATCCCCTTCACTATTCTGAACTGATGCATGAGGAATCTATCAAATATCGTGTTGTTTTGTGCGAATCTTAAATTTATCAGGACTCAATTTTAATGCTCAGATGAAACAAAAGTGAAACTTCACCTGAATCTGTTATTTACTTTGCTGCATTTTCTTCTGCAAAATAAATATCTTTATTGACTTTCTTTATTCTTATATCGTTTATTTCAAGCGCTTGCAAAATGAGTTGGAATTTTTGTGGGGGATTTTGAAACGTAAAAGTATTACAAGACTTGGATTTGCCTTTTCTTAAACCGTCCAAGTTTCCGCTAATATACTAGATGTCACAAATGCTCAAAAATAAAGTTCTTATGATGTCACTTGGGAAAAGTTTGATGAATAATATGTATGCATTTGAAGAATTTAATTGACCTTATGTCATCTATTAAGTCTTAATTTTAACCAGACGAACTAGATCTAACAGTATTCAAGATCGTGTTTAATCTTTTCTTGGAGTACAGTGTCTTCGAAATAGAAATACTTACATTTCTATCGCGTCAGGGCAAAAAAAATTTATGATCAAATGCGAATGATAATTATTTTATTTTGAATATTTTAAACGTCATTTGAGTTATGGGGGCCGCGTTATCCCGATTGGCTGGTGCACGTTAAGTCTGTCGTCTATAAATTCTCCTGAATCGAAAATCGTAATTGGATGTGTGGCGTCTCGCCTCATCTATTTAATCCTCTCCAGCGGTATCGATTTAGTTTCGCTCTTTTCTTTTCTGATTATTCGTATATTTATGAGTTCAATACTATGAGCTATAAATCGAACAGCTTTTAAGACCCTTCCCAATTTTAGTATAAAATATTTTGACAAAAGGACTAGACACTGGAGGTCCCTTTACGTCAGGTCTGGAAACTAGTTTACACTTCTGTCAAAAGTAGTATGTGGATCTATGACTTGAATTGAGGCATTTTCTGGGAAACTTCCAGTACCCCGATGAAACGAGAAAGACCGTTGGCAGCAATTCATTTTCCAGAAGGAGATGTTCAAAACGAATAACTGTTATGTCTTGTTGTAGTAAAGTAAGAGTAGCTCCAAGTGTCATGATATATTTAATAATTATAAAGAGACAATAGACAAACAGGCATCCAGAACGATACGTACAGCGTAGTCTCCGGCAACTAAATCACTAGGGATGGAACGAAAATGAGTGATTCGTTCAATTGAATCGAATCTTTAAAGTGAACGAATCGGTTCAAACGACTCCCTTCAAAAAGAATGGAATCTTCGACTCCCTGATTACTTTTTGTACGGGCGGTAGTGTGTAGTGTTACTAGTTTCTATTGAAAGGCTACTACATTTTCAGGTTTAACTATTGGGATTCGATTATTTGGTATACGGAACATAGAGAGTTTATTCGTTTGGTTTGGAATAAGATGAAAGACTTTCATTTAATTTTTTTGTGTGTGTTTCTATTTACAATTTCTTCACAAAATTAAAGAAAATTGATTTATTTATTTGAAGTAGCTTTAATGAAAATTAACGACCAAAATTTTATAAATGTTCCTTGAAAATTTTTTGTATTTTACATCGTTCTATTTCTATGAAAATTATTTTACCTTCGTATGAATCATAAAAAAATCTCATTCTTGTGAGCTTTATATAGGAATGGAATAACCTATTGGTATAAATCGGAATGAATTCCAATAGGCTTCGAATTTCCATTTGATTTGCCAAGCAAATCAACACCACAGGCAACGCCGTGATGGCTGTTATCCAATAGGCGACGAAGCCATACGATGCTGCCCGTGGTGAGCAAACCAAATCGGAATTCGTAGCAATCACCGGGGGTTATTGAGCAGTGGTCACACGTGACCCCACGAAAATAACTGTATCGAGCAACGTCGTGCTGGCCACGCAATGGCTAGTCTAATATAAATAAGGAATAAAAAGTACACGAAAAAGAGCTTTTATTGTAACTGTTAAATTGAAAGTTAATAACAGTATGCAACAGAATTGCATTTGTTTATTAAAGCAATACCTACAATTTTAAATTGAAATTTAAATATTATTTTAAATTTTATTTCTAATTGCGATTATTTAATTTTTTACTAGGATTAATAGTAAAGGTTTTTGTTTAACTCATTAGTTTACAGTTAATTATATTTACTTTATGATGAGATTTGAGGAGTCTACACACAGAGTATTGTGAGTTTTTACAAAAGTTATAAAGGAAAAATGTTATTTTCATTTTTTTTTTATTATCTCGTTTTTTTTAAGAGAGGCCCTATAAGGTTATGATCGAATCGGTTTATCGTTAGTTAATACTATGTCGTGTACTACTAAATCGGTTATCTTTCGAAAAAATTTCAGATATTTACTTAACAAATTTTGTAGTTGGTCAGTTTGTCTGGGTTCCAGATGATCTTTTAATTGACTTTGCTGCATTATATCCTCGAAATCATAAATATTCGGATTCGAGTCAATATGAGGAAAATCTAAATCTTGACCTTCCAAACATTTGTAAACACTTTCACAACCAAAAGGTAATTCCGGGACAGATGCCCCACGTAAGGAAAAGACGTTATAAAATAAATTAAAATTTGGAAACTAGATTTTTGGACGAAAAATTGTGGGAATACGTAATAGTTATTGCTTATCAATACTGAATAGTTGTTTTCTACTCTATTGTAAATTCTCTACAGAAAAAAAAAACTTAGACAGCATAACATTTGGCCATCTCTCCCTAGTTCCAGGTGAGAAGCCTCACTTATATGGGAGAGATGGCCTACCTGTAAAATTCAGTTATTTTTAAAACAGTAAAGGTTTTAATGTATATAACATATTATAAGGAAGTGATTTTTAAGAATATACTACCTTAGCATTAATTTACAAAGTATTGAAATATTTAACAACCATAGACAAGATGTAAAAAGTTTTATTAAACATATTTAAAATAAAACAAACAACATGTAGTTAAACACATTTTAAAACTATTAAAAAATCAGTTTGCTAGAAAGTTACAAATTTTGTATTTTAAAAAATATTAAAATACTATTACGCTATTAAAGTATTACAAAATAGGTCGAAAATATTCAATTAAGAGTTTTCTTTTTGTCCTCTTTAATATTTGCTTTCCCGCAAATATTGCACAGATCCCCGTACATTGTACAGGATTCATGTAACCATTTAATACACTTAACACTTTTAATGTAATCTACCAATTATTTTGTAGAATAATAATTTTCCACACATTCGAGGCAGTTGCATGTAGAATAACTTTTGTCGTCCATAAGCTTTTTTGATACTTTGTTACGTTTGATGGTGGATTTTAACTGTTTTTCTTGGATGTGTTCTTTGGGATGTAAGTATCTTAGCCGACTCTCTCTTTCTCTTTCTGAGTCTTTCTTCTAGCCTGGGTGCAGACGAAATCTTATGCAATAATTTTGTCGGGGTAATTGTCTGTTGAGCACAAAAACCTGATGATTGCGAACAATTTAAGGACTTTTCATCCGTCTTCTTCATTTCTCCATTGATGGCAAAGAAGTGGTTCAGAATCGCTGTTTGGTTTAGAGGGAAAATTCCCGTCTCCCGAAAAACATTGATAGCAGTGTCGACAGAAGCTGCCCTTTTCCACGCTCTACCAAACAATTCTGAAGCTTAGATTCTTACAATTGTTCTTCCTGGATGACGAATAATCCATTTTCGTGCTTCAACTTTAAAGAAATGTTTTAATGACTTAAAAAAGACCTGTCAAGAGGCTGAAGAGTTTGTGTTACATGACTTGGCAGGCATACAATTATAATCTGATTCTTGTCACCAAAGTACCGTAAATCATAACAATTTACTTAGGATGCGTGGCATCTCTCCCTGAAAATATATAAGGCGCATTTATCCTTTTGGTATGGGTAATTGGTAATTTTAGTTAACGTCGTACTAGAGCAACAGAACGGGCTATTGACGACGGTCCGGGATCAATCCCTTAAGGGAAAGATCGTAAGACAACACCTCGTAATTTTGAACTACGGTCAGATGACGAAGCAACACCTGAGCTGGCACCCCACTCTCCAAACATCCAATCCAACCCAACGTGAAGACTTTCGGCCACGACAGATTTAAGGTGCACCAGCCGCCTCTACACCATACGTTTACAAACATCCGTGCCCGGACCCGAACCTTCCGATCGAGAGGCTAACACCTTAACCACTATACCGGTTGGTCGGCCCTTTTGGTATGGGAGAGATGTCTCGGCAACTGTCCTAAGTGCAAGACAGCAAAGATGGTGGTGAACCGTCTAAAGTCGACTGATCAACTCCTGACTACAGGTGTTTTGCTTATATAAAAAAATTCCATTCAAATTATCTAGTGCCAGCCTTACACTACAACATCAATCTTATAACGCAGTAGAAAAAACATGGTACTTAATTAAAATGTTGTTGTGATAGGAGAAAAAAAAATTAAATGTAACAAAACTTCTACAGCACACCAAACAACATCTAACTGAAACATTCATGGAACTAGTAGAGTCACCTAGCGTAAAGTTTCAAATGGCATTTACAATAATGAAATTTAGCACACATGTAGTCCGAATTTTTTGCAATTTTATAGTCCAGCCCGATTTTTAAATTTAATCTAGAACATTTAAAAATTAATTTATATTTAATAATTTAATATTTAATTATTATTTGGTTTCCTCCGAATGGCAACAGTCTTGAATCGGTATTGAATAAATCCGTATTTACTGTGCATGTGTAGCCGCTCAATTACTGGATATCATTTATAAAAATTTATTGCCTTTTTAAAAGCATATTAACTTTTAGCTAACGATAACTTTTAATCTTTAATATAAGTATCTTTTTACTTTGCCTACTCCATTTTCGGAACTGGAAAACGGTTGTGCAGTACGTTGTTTGTAATTGTTTTTTTTTTTTAGAGTACGATAGTTTGAGTTTTGATTTTTTTTTAAAGCATACTAACTTTTAGTTTCTATTAGCCACCACGTGGCTAGCCCAGCGTTGCCCGTACCCTTCGCAAACCAACACCACGTGCAACACCATGATATAAGATATTATTCTGGTGTAAAATTTTCGCAGATTTCAAATCGGTTGAAATTTTTAATCTATCTTTAACAAATCCGCTTTTACGAAAAAGAACTAAACAATGCCTGCCAGAATGTTTTTTTATTTTTTTTGCTCTCCACTGAAATCGAAGAAGGCAAGAAATGTAATCTGGTTATTTTTAACGCGAAGGGCACGAAATGCAATACGTTTATTTTTGGAAAGGGAAAGTTAACGTGACATCACAATCTCGTACGAAAATATAAAATATGTGTTCAATTTAAAAGTTATTTATATAAAGAAAATCATAATTTTAGGTATGGATCTGAAGTAAAAATTTCCGCAGATTTTAAATCCGATAAAATTTTTATTCTGTCTTTAACGGTCTAAGAGATAGAAAAAGAACTAATTCACTCCAGTTAAAAGATTGTTTGTTTTTATCGTGTGCCTGGAAAACCGCGTAAAATCAAAAAGGAAACGAAAACAATAAATTTAGAATCTGTGATCTCTGCTATCTATGCTGTAGCATTCAATAATGATTATATTTCAGTAAATTCATTTACAAATGTTTTAGATTGAATTTTAAAATTCACCGCGACCCAAAAATTGCAAAAAATTCGGACTACCTGTGTGCCAAATCTCATTGCTCTATGTGCCATAGAATCGTCAGGATTTTGCGGCAAGAAACAGACAAACACTTCCTTTTATAATAGTAGATATTAACTTTTAGTTTGAATTATAATAATCTCTACTATTTTAAAAGGAAGTGTTTGTCTGTTTGCCGCAAAATCCTGACGAAACTATGGCACTTCAATGAGATTTGGCACACAGGTAGTCCGAATGTTTGGGGTCGCGAATGGTCGGCGAATTTTAAAATTCAATCTAGAACACTTTTTAATGAATTTAATAAAATTTAATTATTATTGTTTACTTTGGAATGGCAACCGCATAAAGATATGACAAATTCTAAATTTATTTTTCCCGTTTCCGTTTTCATTTTGCTCAGAAGAATGATTTTACAGCAGAGGATAAAAAAAAAGTTTTAACTTTAGTTTTGTAGTTCTTTATTCTATCTCCTATACTGTTAAAGATAGAGTAAAAATGTCAACAGATTTGAAATCTGCGTAAAATTTCACTTTAGATCGATACCTAAAAATATAATTTTCTTTAAATAATGAATTTTTAGATTGAATATATCTTCAACGGATTTGAAATCTGCGGAAAATTTTACTCCAGATTAATACCTTACATCACGGGTAACGCTGGGCTAGCCGCGCAGTGGCTAGTTCTTACATATGTATACACTGCAATTGTCACAAGAACAGAATTGAGATATTTTAACCCTCCTCTGTCAAATTTAGAAATTCAAATAATGTTTGAATCAATGCTAAGAGACACATCACTTAACAAGGGAGGATTTACATTCATAGTACTTAAGTTTTTTAAGGGAAGTAAGTGAAGTATAGGGGCGGAATAGATATGTTACATATATAATTGGCATTACACTCTCACAATTATTGACGTTATCATGAGTTACAAATAGTTTTAACTTTAATTCATCTTCAAATTGAACATCCATATCATTCCAATCCAGCTCATCATTGAAGAGACTTAAATCCAGATCACCGAATTTCTTTGATTTCAACATCAAAGGAAGGATGCTTTCCAATCTCAATTTATTTTCATTTGCAAATAATTGTCTGATAGATATACAATTCTGAGCCCCTGTTAACTGACGGTATCTTCCAAATCTGTCTTCTAATACATCAGTTTGTACTTTACCAGACAAGAAAAATATTTGAAATTTAATTCATTCTTAGCTAAGTTAATCATGTCTTGTGTTGTATGCTTTAATGCTGAGTGTGTCTCGGGAGTTAAACGTCTTGTTGTACATTTCATGTCATTCCACATGTCTAACCATTTTGAGGAATTCTGTAAAAACACATATTTTTCATCTGATTGGAGATTTGTAAAAGGTTCTAGAAGAGTATCTGTTTATTGGATCCCTTTAAAAAGGGTTTTCACGTTAAATATTGCCCACCATTTGTTTACAATGCTAATAAAATCAGATGCTTCCTCATAATGGGGTATAGGATGTTTTTCTTCAACAATTGATAGATCTTTAGCAACCATTGTATTAAAGACTTGAAGAGTAGATTTCACATTCTGTCTCTCCATGACTGAAGGACATAAGGCTTTTAGTCAAAGTCCATAACTATATTTTAATAAATTAGCAGTCTCTAATGCATACAACTTTTTTAAATCTGAAAACCATGCTGTTTTATGGGGAACAGACAATTTAAAATCAGGAAAATATAGACAATTTCCAAAGTTCATTTGGTTTAACCAGTAATTTCTAATCCATTTTAAAATATGTACTGAATCTATATATAAAAAAGGATGTTTATGTGTGTATTTTCTATACAAATCTACACCATTTGACCAATCCACACCAAATTTGATATACCTATACTCTAAAACACTGCGAAAAACATTGGCTGTTTTGTTTCTTGTCTTCAGACCAATCTGTAGCCATGAAAATTGGCACACAGGTAGTCCTAAAAGTGCCCCTCGAAGCCCCAATTTTTAAATCTAAAGTTAGTTTTCCTGCATTAAATAGAAATGGACAAGGAAACACATTCTACGGGTTTTGTGTATTTGAGTTAACGCAGTTAAAAGTCGCGGTCATATTTTAGCTGTCATGGTCATATTTGAAACACGAGCAGCAACAAAATAAAAACGCCGGATTATTCAACTAGTCTTTTATGACTCGGTCAAGGAAAACAACTCCACCCATAATATGAATTGTAGTTCTTTACAGTACTTCTTACTTGGTAAGACAGAAACATAATATTTATCCTTTTTGGACGAACGTTTACATATATCTTCAGGATGTTTTCCATGAAATGTGGAGGCTAAAACAAATGGTTTGTTATCATACCACTTTATGATACAGACTTGCCCAGCATTCCGAACTTTTTCATCCATTGACCCTCGACTAAGTTTTTTCATTTCAGCATCAGATTTAAAATTAACATCGGCTGGTATGCTACTTTTTCTTAAAAGTTCTCATACCCTGGCAATCAGCTCTATAATGAAGGATGTGTCCATTAATAGTGTTGATGTGAAATATCTGTCCATATACAAAATACAGCCTAAGAGTAAATTCTCGGAATGTCTAAGAACAACTCTCTACCATCAATATCGAAATACTGAGCATCCTCATCTCTACTATAAAAAAGGAAGTGTTTGTGCGTTTGTCTTTTGTCTCTATCCAGTGCCCTGACGAATGTATGGCACTTGCAATAATGAGATTTAACACTCAGGTATTCCAAATTTTAAAATTTCATCTAGAACATTTCAAAATTAATTTAATGGAATTTAATTATTATTGGTTTTTTTAATGGCAGCAGCATAAATATATGCCAGATTCTAAATTTATTTTTTCCGTGTTTCCGTTTGATTTTCCGAGCTACGCTTTCAGCCGAAGAATAAAACAAATAAAAAGTTTTTATTGGAGTTATGTAGTTCTTTTTCTATTTCCTAGATCGTTAAAAATAGACTAAAAATTTTAAGGGATTTGAAATCTGCGGAAAATTGCATATTATAACAATACCTAAAATATGATTTTCTTTAAAAATTTTAATTTTTAAATTGAAAATATCTTTTATATTTTCGCAAGAGATTGTAACGCCACGTAAACTTTCCCTTTCCAACAAAAAAAATATAATAAATAAAAAATAAAAATAAACAGATTACATTTCCTATCCCATTCCATTTCCGGGAAGGAGAGCAAGAAATAAAAAACATATTGACTGGGATTGTTAATTTTTTTCATGTAAAATTGGAATCGCTAAAGATAGATTGAAAATTTCAACGGATTTTAAATCTGCGGAAAATTTTACTTTAGATTGATACCTAAAAATATGATTTTCTTTAAATAAATAATAAATACACCAGTTTTATTTTTCATTTATTCATTCATAAAATTTGAGAGCACGCACTAGAGAGTTTGCAATGTTTTCAGAGAACCGGCAAATTTGGTCGCCGTTTCCATAGCAACAGTCAAATATGAAAATATTAAGTACTATTACAACAAACAACACGGATCAGCTAAAACATTTAAAATTATGATGAGATTTCCTCTGAATTTGAAATATATGTTGTGCTAAAATATTTCCTCTATTATGTGGAAATGAGATGTTTTGTTCTTGGCATATTTTAAAACATTTTGTTTTTATTTACACTATATTTCCATGAATGAGCCGAGAATTTTTGGAACGTTTTCTAAAGCTAAAGTATTGGGGTCGGCTTACATGCGGATCCGCTAATCTCGTAAAAAAGGTAGGCAATTTTCCGTTACTCGGGCAATAGAAAGGGAAGGGAATCTTCAATTAACGTCGTACTAGAGGTCTGGGATCAATCCAGCAGCGATCCATATGGGGATGGATTGTGAAGCTACCCCCATCCCTCATCATTGAAAAGTATAGTTCGCCGAGCGAACTAAATATGATTTCGCAGCAATAATCGGGGATGAACGAGCGATAGAGAACAGAGGGGAAGTAGTTAAAAAGTTTCAGTTTTTCTTTCTATATTTGTTAAACAGTATTTATATCTGTAATTTTGTACCCTCACAAAAAATAAACCTGAACCACCCATCTTCATTCGAGCAATTTTAACAGTGGAACAAATTCAAAGATGGCGTTTGACAGAAACTAACGTCTCATATTAATTCAAATTCAAAAAAATTGAATAAGGGACCGTCTTCATATTACATTGGGCACCAACTTCATTATTTCCAATAGGAACCCCCTATTTTGACACAATTTCGAATCTGTATCACAATTTAACTTCAGATACCAAATTTCATGTCATTAGGTCTTTCGAAGTGATGAGGACAGAAAGATTGGAGCTCCTAATGTAAAATCCTTTTTTTTAGAATAGTATAGATATATTCCTAAAATATATTTTTTATGGCGCTGTTATTTTGTAACACGTTACTGTTAAACAACCCAAAGAAAATCCACCTAATATTTTATTTTAAAAGTAGTTTTTAGTATGCAATAATAATTATTAAATTAATGTTTGAAAAAATTATGAATTTGAATCTTGTATTTTTATAGGAATTGCGATTCAGAAGTACTTCTAGAAGGGCATATTAAGATTTCAGCTCTTTCCGATAATTAGTTATAGCCCGTTATTTTTTGCTTTGATACGAAGCTAATTTTTAAAAATTACCAAATTACTGATAGTTAGCGTTTGAACTACATTAAATTTTATTTATTACATTTTTGCGATTTTAGGAACAAACCAAAGTTTATAAAAGGCCTGATAAACCTCATATAATAGTTCTCGGATCGTTGCTTTTGCATAGTAAATGTAATAATGCAAGTCTCAAATCGTTAGCACTTGCATAATAAATATAACAATTCGCGGATTGCTGAAAAATACGTTTGAAAAAGTTTTGAAATTTGAGAAGCGATAACTACAATGAATCTCAATCTACAAATAGCATCTTTCTATGTCATTCTTGAAATTGAAACTATCTTTAACATTGAATATCGGAATATATTGATAGTTAAGTCATGAAATTTTATATTTCGATTAATTTAACAATGCAGAATCTGAATATGGCATCCAACACGGTGTTTCCAATAGAAATTTTAATATTTGTGCAGAATCTGATACGAAGACGTCCCTATAAGCAACGTTTTTGGATTTAAATTTGTAGATGACGTTATTTCCTATTGAATGATACCTTTGAAATAGTTCTTGTATGAATATTGCTTGAAATAAAGAAGGAGGTTATGGTTTTATTTTTCCCAACTGGGGGTACTGTAGCGAGCTTAGCTACCACTCCAAAACTTAACTTTCAAATGGGTAGTATAAATAACAGTGTAACCCAACTCTACCATGAAGTACTTTTTGATAAACACTAAGTTACGCTGGTTCATTCGCGCTTGCTATATTGGTAACCAACGTTCATGATTTAAACACGCTTAAAAAATTTACAAAAAATTCGATGGATGGCATACAATGTACAGTAGAATTTGCCATGGTTGATACTAATTACCTTTCAACCACTAGGGGGCGCTGTGATAGCAGAAACTGCTACTGTTATATCACATCCTCCATCCGTGCAATTGCCGCATGGATAAAATAACATGTAAAAGGCAACACGGCAACTGTAATCTTAATACAGCTCTTACAGTCAAACGCAAAAAAAAAATGGCAATCATTCTTTAAGTGACGTTAATTATCGAAATTCGTCGACTGCTAAAATTGTGGAGGGGGAGTACTGTAGCGAGCTTAGCTACCACTCCAAAACTTAAATTTCAAATCGGTAGTATAAATACCAGTGTAACCCATACCATGAAGTACTTTTTGATAGACACTAAGTTACGCTGGTTCATTCGCTCTTGCTATATGTACATTTAAAGGGCTTTGATTTGAAATAAGTGTTACACTTAAGAAAAAAAACCGAAGAGTTAGTATTGGTTTCCATCAAACTTTACTTTGCTAAGGCGCTTGAGATTCTACTGAAAGTTGCTGGTTTTAACCTAGGTGACATTTTATCATTTTTATTTCAGGTAGCTGTATCACAAGAGTTATCAAAACGTCAGAAACAAGATCAACAAATGAATAAAGTTCAAATTATGTGATACTAGATGATATACCTTACTTTCCTGCAATGTGATGCTAGTTCTACTGTCCGTAGACACCCTGAAGACTTGCATTCCAATGTGAAGACACAACATTCATCGCAAGGGCTACGAGGTACTGGATAAAAATTTGAGAATCAGCAAATCAAGGAGTATCTATTAAGTTTACGATAAACAGTGGAACCACCTGTAGACAGCCGGATAATATCAAGACTTCGGGAAGAAATAATTCATCAACCGTTGGAAAACTCCCCCAACCGACACAAACCTCCAAAAAATTGTATTATTCCTATAAAGCATCAGTGTCAGAAAAGCAAACAGAAAATTCCCTGGATGCAAGTTACGAATGCAGCCAACTAGTAGAACTGCTCACTAAAGAAACAGCTCAAAAACTGTATCAGGGACCCCTCAATAGAGGACAAACACTACAGTCTACAGTTTCAAATAAAGTGCTTGTAAATTAACGGAATTTCCGACGACGCATGCCATTTTATAGCGGTAAAAAATCCTTCTTAGTGCGAAATATGTAAGAAATCATTTTTGCAGAATGATCATTTGAAAGCACATAGTCGCATCCATTCAGGTGGTGAGAAACCGTGTATTTGTGAAATGTGTAGCAAAGGATCTACAAGTGTTGGAGGCTTCGGATTACATTTACCTATCCACACCAAAGAGAAGCCTTACGAGTGTGAAATATGCAACAAACGCTTTTCACAAAGTTCGTTATTGAAAAAGCATATCCGAATTCACACTGGAGGAAAGCCACATGAGTGCGAAATATGCAACAAACGCTTTTCGCAGAATGGCGACTTAAGAAAACATATGCGTACACACACCAATGAGAAACCATACGAGTGTGAAATATGCAACAAATGCTTTTTGTGCAATTCGTACTTAAAAATACATATGCGTATCCACACTCAAGAGAAGCCATACGAATGTGAAATATGCAGCAAACGCTTTTCGCAAAAGGGGCCCTTAAGAGCACATTTGCGTATCCACACTAAAGAGAAGCCATACCAGTGTGAAATATGCAACAAACGCTTTTCGCGCAATGACAACTTAAGAAAACATATGCTTACACACACCAATGAGAAGCCTTACGAGTGTGAAATATGCAACAAACGCTTTTCGCAGAATTCCAACTATAAAAGACATATACGTACACATACCAATGAGAAGCCATATGAGTGCAAAGTATGCAACATATCCTTTTTTCGAAATTCGCACTTCGTAAAACACATGCTTACACACTCCATTGAGAAGCCATACGAATGTGAAATATGCAGCAAACGCTTTTCGCGAAATGGGGACTTAAGATCACATTTGCGTATCCACACTAAAGAGAAGCCTTACGAGTGTGAAGTATGCAACAAACGCTTTTCACACAGTTCGGTATTGAAAAGGCATATCCGAATTCACTCTGGAGAAAAGCCACATGAGTGCGAAATATGCAACAAACGCTTTTCGCAGAATCACCGCTTAAGAAAACATATGCGTACACACACCAATGAGAAACCATACGAGTGTGAAATATGCAACAAATGCTTTTTGTGCAATTCGTACTTAAAAATACATATGCGTATCCACACTCAAGAGAAAACATACGAATGTGAAATATGCAGCAAACGCTTTTCGCAAAAGGGGCCCTTAAGAGCACATTTGCGTATCCACACTAAAGAGAAGCCATACCAGTGTGAAATATGCAACAAACGCTTTTCGCGCAATGACAACTTAAGAAAACATATGCTTACACACACCAATGAGAAGCCTTACGAGTGTGAAATATGCAACAAACGCTTTTCGCAGAATTCCAACTATAAAAGACATATACGTACACATACCAATGAGAAGCCATATGAGTGCAAAGTATGCAACATATCCTTTTTTCGAAATTCGCACTTCGTAAAACACATGCTTACACACTCCATTGAGAAGCCATACGAATGTGAAATATGCAGCAAACGCTTTTCGCGAAATGGGGACTTAAGATCACATTTGCGTATCCACACAAAATAGAAGCAATACCAGTGTGAAATATGCAACAAACGCTTTTCACAAAGTTCGGTATTGACAACACATATCCGAATTCACACTGGAGAAAAGCCACATTAGTGCGAAATATGCAACAAACGCTTTTCGCAGAATGACAACTTAAGAAATAATATGCTTACACACAAAAATGAGAAGCCATACGAGTGTGAAATATGCAACAAACGCTTTTCGCAAAGTAAGAACGCATATCCGAATTCATACTGAAGAAAACCCAAATGAGTGCGAAATATGCAAAAAACGCTTTTGTCGAAAATCTGACTTAATAAGACACATGCGTACACACAATGAGAAACCATACGAGTGTGAAATGTGCAACAAACGCTTTTCGCACAATTCGTCCTTAAAAAAACAATTGCGTATCCACACTAAAGAGAAGCCTTACGAGTGTTAAATATGCAACAAACACTTTTTGCAAAGTGAGAACTTAAGAACGCATATCCGAATTCACAGTGAAGAGAAGCCAAATGAGTGCGAAATATGCAAAAAACGCTTTTTGCAAAAATCGGACCTAATAAGACACATGCGTACACACGCCAATGAGAAACCATACGAGTGCTAAATATGCAATAAAAGCTTTTCGCAGAATTTCAGCTATGGAAAACATATGCGTACACACACCAAGGTGAAGCCATACCAGTGTGAAATATGCAACAAACACTTTACGGTAAATGCACACTTAAGGAAACATTTGCAAATCTACACGAAAGAGATGTTGATGAGTGATAAGGGAGTGTTGACGCTTTAAAATAAAAGTAAACCAATGATCCCCTTCACTATTCTGAACTGATGCATTAGGAATCTATCAAATATCGTGTTGTTTTGTGCGAATCTTAAATTTATCAGGACTCAATTTTAATGCTCAGATGAAACAAAAGTGAAACTTAACCTAAAGCTGTTATTTACTTTGCTGCATTTTCTTCTGCAAAATAAATATCTTTATTGACTTTCTATATTCTTATATCGTTTATTTCAAGCGCTTGCAAAATGAGTTGGAATTTTTGTGGGGGATTTTGAAACGTAAAAGTATTACAAGACTTGGATTTGCCTTTTCTTAAACCGTCCAAGTTTCCGCTAATATACTAGATGTCACAAATGCTCAAAAATAAAGTTCTTATGATGTCACTTGGGAAAAGTTTGATGAATAATATGTATGCATTTGAAGAATTTAATTGACCTTATGTCATCTATTAAGTCTTAATTTTAACCAGACGAACTAGATCTAACAGTATTCAAGATCGTGTTTAATCTTTTCTTGGAGTACAGTGTCTTCGAAATAGAAATACTTACATTTCTATCGCGTCAGGGCAAAAAAATTTATGATCAAATGCGAATGATAATTATTTTATTTTGAATATTTTAAACGTCATTTGAGTTATGGGGGCCGCGTTAGCCCGATTGGCTGGTGCACGTTAAGTCTGTCGTCTATAAATTCTCCTGAATCGAAAATCGTAATTGGATGTGTGGCGTCTCGCCTCATCTATTTAATCCTCTCCAGCGGTATCGATTTAGTTTCGCTCTTTTCTTTTCTGATTATTCGTATATTTATGAGTTCAATACTATGAGCTATAAATCGAACAGCTTTTAAGACCCTTCCCAATTTTAGTATAAAATATTTTGACAAAAGGACTAGACACTGGAGGTCCCTTTACGTCAGGTCTGGAAACTAGTTTACACTTCTGTCAAAAGTAGTATGTGGATCTATGACTTGAATTGAGGCATTTTCTGGGAAACTTCCAGTACCCCGATGAAACGAGAAAGACCGTTGGCAGCAATTCATTTTCCAGAAGGAGATGTTCAAAACGAATAACTGTTATGTCTTGTTGTAGTAAAGTAAGAGTAGCTCCAAGTGTCATGATATATTTAATAATTATAAAGAGACAATAGACAAACAGGCATCCAGAACGATACGTACAGCGTAGTCTCCGGCAACTAAATCACTAGGGATGGAACGAAAATGAGTGATTCGTTCAATTGAATCGAATCTTTAAAGTGAACGAATCGGTTCAAACGACTCCCTTCAAAAAGAATGGAATCTTCGACTCCCTGATTACTTTTTGTACGGGCGGTAGTGTGTAGTGTTACTAGTTTCTATTGAAAGGCTACTACATTTTCAGGTTTAACTATTGGGATTCGATTATTTGGTATACGGAACATAGAGAGTTTATTCGTTTGGTTTGGAATAAGATGAAAGACTTTCATTTAATTTTTTTGTGTGTGTTTCTATTTACAATTTCTTCACAAAATTAAAGAAAATTGATTTATTTATTTGAAGTAGCTTTAATGAAAATTAACGACCAAAATTTTATAAATGTTCCTTGAAAATTTTTTGTATTTTACATCGTTCTATTTCTATGAAAATTATTTTACCTTCGTATGAATCATAAAAAAATCCCATTCTTGTGAGCTTTATATAGGAATGGAATAACCTATTGGTATAAATCGGAATGAATTCCAATTTCCATTTGATTTGCCAAGCAAACCAACACCACAGGCAACGCCGTGATGGCTGTTATCCAATAGGCGACGAAGCCATACGATGCTGCCCGTGGTGAGCAAACCAAATCGGAATTCGTAGCAATCACCGGGGGTTAGTGAGCAGTGGTCACACGTGACCCCACGAAAATAACTGTATCGAGCAACGTCGTGCTGGCCACGTAATGGCTAGTCTAATATAAATAAGGAATAAAAAGTACACGAAAAAGAGCTTTTATTGTAACTGTTAAATTGAAAGTTAATAACAGTATGCAACAGAATTGCATTTGTTTATTAAAGCAATACCTACAATTTTAAATTGAAATTTAAATATTATTTTAAATTTTATTTCTAGTTGCGACTATTTAATTTTTTACTAGGATTAATTGTAAAGGTTTTTGTTTAACTCATTAGTTTACAGTTAATTATATTTACTTTATGATGAGATTTGAGGAGTCTACACACAGAGTATTGTGAGTTTTTACAAAAGTTATAAAGGAAAAATGTTATTTTCATTTTTTTTTTATTATCTCGTTTTTTTTAAGAGAGGCCCTATAAGGTTATGATCGAATCGGTTTATCGTTAGTTAATACTATGTCGTGTACTACTAAATCGGTTATCTTTCGAAAAAATTTCAGATATTTACTTAACAAATTTTGTAGTTGGTCAGTTTGTCTGGGTTCCAGATGATCTTTTAATTGACTTTGCTGCATTATATCCTCGAAATCATAAATATTCGGATTCGAGTCAATATGAGGAAAATCTAAATCTTGACCTTCCAAACATTTGTAAACACTTTCACAACCAAAAGGTAATTCCGGGACAGATGCCCCACGTAAGGAAAAGACGTTATAAAATAAATTAAAATTTGGAAACTAGATTTTTGGACGAAAAATTGTGGGAATACGTAATAGTTATTGCTTATCAATACTGAATAGTTGTTTTCTACTCTATTGTAAATTCTCTACAGAAAAAAAAAACTTAGACAGCATAACATTTGGCCATCTCTCCCTAGTTCCAGGTGAGAAGCCTCACTTATATGGGAGAGATGGCCTACCTGTAAAATTCAGTTATTTTTAAAACAGTAAAGGTTTTAATGTATATAACATATTATAAGGAAGTGATTTTTAAGAATATACTACCTTAGCATTAATTTACAAAGTATTGAAATATTTAACAACCATAGACAAGATGTAAAAAGTTTTATTAAACATATTTAAAATAAAACAAACAACATGTAGTTAAACACATTTTAAAACTATTAAAAAATCAGTTTGCTAGAAAGTTACAAATTTTGTATTTTAAAAAATATTAAAATACTATTACGCTATTAAAGTATTACAAAATAGGTCGAAAATATTCAATTAAGAGTTTTCTTTTTGTCCTCTTTAATATTTGCTTTCCCGCAAATATTGCACAGATCCCCGTACATTGTACAGGATTCATGTAACCATTTAATACACTTAACACTTTTAATGTAATCTACCAATTATTTTGTAGAATAATAATTTTCCACACATTCGAGGCAGTTGCATGTAGAATAACTTTTGTCGTCCATAAGCTTTTTTGATACTTTGTTACGTTTGATGGTGGATTTTAACTGTTTTTCT
Source organism: Metellina segmentata (assembly GCA_947359465.1). NCBI lineage: Eukaryota > Metazoa > Arthropoda > Arachnida > Araneae > Tetragnathidae > Metellina > Metellina segmentata. Next base: position 8,149,176 of record OX375882.1, read on the forward strand.
TGGATGTGTTCTTTGGGATGTAAGTATCTTAGCCGACTCTCTCTTTCTCTTTCTGAGTCTTTCTTCTAGCCTGGGTGCAGACGAAATCTTATGCAATAATTTTGTCGGGGTAATTGTCTGTTGAGCACAAAAACCTGATGATTGCGAACAATTTAAGGACTTTTAACCCGTCTTCTTCATTTCTCCATTGATGGCAAAGAAGTGGTTCAGAATCGCTGTTTGATTTAGAGGGAAAATTCCCGTCTCCCGAAAAACATTGATAGCAGTGTCGACAGAAGCTGCCCTTTTCCACGCTCTACCAAACAATTCTGAAGCTTAGATTCTTACAATTGTTCTTCCTGGATGACGAATAATCCATTTTCGTGCTTCAACTTTAAAGAAATGTTTTAATGACTTAAAAAAGACCTGTCAAGAGGCTGAAGAGTTTGTGTTACATGACTTGGCAGGCATACAATTATAATCTGATTCTTGTCACCAAAGTACCGTAAATCATAACAATTTACTTAGGATGCGTGGCATCTCTCCCTGAAAATATATATGGCGCATTTATCCTTTTGGTATGGGTAATTGGTAATTTTAGTTAACGTCGTACTAGAGCAACAGAACGGGCTATTGACGACGGTCCGGGATCAATCCCTTAAGGGAAAGATCCGAAGACAACACCTCGTAATTTTGAACTACGGTCAGATGACGAAGCAACACCTGAGCTGGCACCCCACTCTCCAAACTTCCACGCCAACCCAACGTGAAGACTTTCGGCCACGACAGATTTAAGGTGCACCAGCCGCCTCTACACCATACGTTTACAAACATCCGTGCCCGGACCCGAACCTTCCGATCGAGAGGCTAACACCTTAACCACTATACCGGTTGGTCGGCCCTTTTGGTATGGGAGAGATGTCTCGGCAACTGTCCTAAGTGCAAGACAGCAAAGATGGTGGTGAACCGTCTAAAGTCGACTGATCAACTCCTGACTACAGGTGTTTTGCTTATATAAAAAAATTCCATTCAAATTATCTAGTGCCAGCCTTACACTACAACATCAATCTTATAACGCAGTAGAAAAAACATGGTACTTAATTAAAATGTTGTTGTGATAGGAGAAAAAAAAATTAAATGTAACAAAACTTCTACAGCACACCAAACAACATCTAACTGAAACATTCATGGAACTAGTAGAGTCACCTAGCGTAAAGTTTCAAATGGCATTTACAATAATGAAATTTAGCACACATGTAGTCCGAATTTTTTGCAATTTTATAGTCCAGCCCGATTTTTAAATTTAATCTAGAACATTTAAAAATTAATTTATATTTAATAATTTAATATTTAATTATTATTTGGTTTCCTCCGAATGGCAACAGTCTTGAATCGGTATTGAATAAATCCGTATTTACTGTGCATGTGTAGCCGCTCAATTACTGGATATCATTTATAAAAATTTATTGCCTTTTTAAAAGCATATTAACTTTTAGCTAACGATAACTTTTAATCTTTAATATAAGTATCTTTTTACTGTGCCTACTCCATTTTCGGAACTGGAAAACGGTTGTGCAGTACGTTGTTTGTAATTGTTTTTTTTTTTTAGAGTACGATAGTTTGAGTTTTGATTTTTTTTTAAAGCATACTAACTTTTAGTTTCTATTAGCCACTACGTGGCTAGCCCAGCGTTGCCCGTGCCCTTCGCAAACCAACACCACGTGCAACACCATGATATAAGATATTATTCTGGTGTAAAATTTTCGCAGATTTCAAATCGGTTGAAATTTTTAATCTATCTTTAACAAATCCGCTTTTACGAAAAAGAACTAAACAATGCCTGCCAAAATGTTTTTTTATTTTTTTTGCTCTCCACTGAAATCGAAGAAGGCAAGAAATGTAATCTGGTTATTTTTAACGCGAAGGGCACGAAATGCAATACGTTTATTTTTGGAAAGGGAAAGTTAACGTGACGTCACAATCTCGTACGAAAATATAAAATATGTGTTCAATTTAAAAGTTATTTATATAAAGAAAATCATAATTTTAGGTATGGATCTGAAGTAAAAATTTCCGCAGATTTTAAATCCGATAAAATTTTTATTCTGTCTTTAACGGTCTAAGAGATAGAAAAAGAACTAATTCACTCCAGTTAAAAGATTGTTTGTTTTTATCGTGTGCCTGGAAAATCCGCGTAAAATCAAAAAGGAAACGAAAACAATAAATTTAGAATCTGTGATCTCTGCTATCTATGCTGTAGCATTCAATAATGATTATATTTCAGTAAATTCATTTACAAATGTTTTAGATTGAATTTTAAAATTCACCGCGACCCAAAAATTGCAAAAAATTCGGACTACCTGTGTGCCAAATCTCATTGCTCTATGTGCCATAGAATCGTCAGGATTTTGCGGCAAGAAACAGACAAACACTTCCTTTTATAATAGTAGATATTAACTTTTAGTTTGAATTATAATAATCTCTACTATTTTAAAAGGAAGTGTTTGTCTGTTTGCCGCAAAATCCTGACGAAACTATGGCACTTCAATGAGATTTGGCACACAGGTAGTCCGAATGTTTGGGGTCGCGAATGGTCGGCGAATTTTAAAATTCAATCTAGAACACTTTTTAATGAATTTAATAAAATTTAATTATTATTGTTTACTTTGGAATGGCAACCGCATAAAGATATGACAAATTCTAAATTTATTTTTCCCGTTTCCGTTTTCATTTTGCTCAGAAGAATGATTTTCCAGCAGAGGATAAAAAAAAAGTTTTAACTTTAGTTTTGTAGTTCTTTATTCAATCTCCTATACTGTTAAAGATAGAGTAAAAATGTCAACAGATTTGAAATCTGCGTAAAATTTCACTTTAGATCGATACCTAAAAATATAATTTTCTTTAAATAATGAATTTTTAGATTGAATATAACTTTTTTATTTTCGCAAGAGATTGTAACGTCCCGTGAACCTTCTCTTTCCATAAAAAAAAAAAAAAACAGATTGCATCTTCTGTCTTTCGCGTTAAGAAAAAAAAAAGAAACAGATTACTTTTCCTATCCCATTACATTTCCGTTAAGGAGAGCAATAAATAAAAAACATATTGACTGGATTGTTAAGTTTTTTTTCGTAAAATCGGAATCGCTAAAGATAGATTGAAAATTTCAAAGGATTTGAAATCTGCGGAAAATTTCACTTTAGATTGTTACCTAAAAATATGATATGACACAAAAATCGTCAAATTTTCGAAATGTTTTTCTATGTTTTTCTGCTTAAAATGGCGTCTAAATCATGTTTCTATCTTAATTAGATTTAAAGATATAATAATTTTTGTGGTGCGTTGTTTTGAAAATCTAACACTCTTGACAGTTGTTGTCACGGCAACAACACCTGTCTTAAAACTTTAAATGCGTTTTTCTCCATGATACATTTTTTCAAGATTTCCTGTATTCAAATTGCTATAAGTCGAAAACCGATAAAGTTTCAGGGTTGAAATTTGGAATATGTATTTTTCAGATATTATACTTTAATTTTGATTCAGCAAATTTGAAACAAATATTGACTTTTAAAATATGACTTAAAAAAAATAACTTAAAATTTTCATTTAAATATTTTTTATTAAATTAATATTTTTTCAATTGCTGAATCGAAATGAAAGTTTATAAATTTGTGAATAATTTACTGCAAGAATTTTGAAAATTGATCAAGAATATTTTTAATATTAGCAGTTTAAAATGACCCCTCTTTTTTTCAAAAAATTTTAATTTAAAAAATTTGGAAAAATTTTGTGTTGGGATTTCGCCCATTAGTTAGATGGGTAATCAGTACAAAAAAATTCCAAATTCTTAATTAATTAATTTAAAAAAAAATTTAATGTGTCCCGGACCCCCTTAAGGGAAGTAAGTGAAGTATGGGGGCGGAATAGATATGCTACATATATAATTGGCATTACACTCTCACAATTATTGACGTCATCATGAGTTACAAATAGTTTTAACTTTAATTCTTCTTCAAATTGAACATCAATATCATTCCAATCCAGCTCATCATTGAAGACACTTAAATCCAGATCACCGAATTTCTTTGATTTCAACATCAAAGGAAGGATGCTTTCCGATCTCAATTTATTTTCATTTTCAAATAATTGTCTGATATATATATACAATACCGAGCCCCTGTTAACTGACGGTATCTTCCAAATCTGTCTTCTAGTACATCAGTTTGTACTTTACCAGACTAGAAAAATATTTGAAATTTAATTCATTCTTAGCTAAGTTAATCATGTCTTGTGTTGTATGCTTTAATGCTGAGTGTGTCTCGCGAGTTAAACGTCTTGTTGTACATTTCTTGTCATTCCACTTTTTTAACCATTTTAAGAAATTCTGTAAAAACACATATTTTTCATCTGATTTGTAAAAGGTTCTAGAAGAGTATCTGTTTACTGGATCCCTTTAAAAAGGGTTTTCACGTTAAATATTGCCCACCATTTGTTTACAATGCTAATAAAATCAGATGCTTCCTCATAATGGGGTATAGGATGTTTTTCTTCAACAATTGATCGATCTTAAGCAACCATTGTATTTAAAGACTTGAAGAGTAGATTTAACATTCTGTCTCTCCATGACTGAAGGACATAAGGCTTTTAGTCAAAGTCCATAACTATATTTTAATAAATTGGCAGTCTCTAATTCATACAACTTTTTTAAAGCTGAAAAATATGCTGTTTTATGGGGAACAGACAATTTAAAATCAGGAAAATATAGACAATTTCCAAAGTTCATTTGGTTTAACCAGTAATTTTTAATCCATTTTAAAATATGTACTGAATCTATATATAAAAAAGGATGTTTATGTGTGTATTTTCTATACAAATCTAACCAATCCACACCAAATTTGGTATACCTAAACTCTAAAACACTGCGGAAAACATTGGCTATTTTGTTTCTTGTCTTCAGACCAATCTGTAGCCATGAAAATTGGCACACAGGTAGTCCTAAAAGTTCCTCTCGAAGCCCCAATTTTAAAATCTAAAGTTTGTTTTCCTGCATTATTAAGACATGGGCAATGAAACACATTCTACACATTCAAGGAAAACAACTCCACCCATAATATGAATTGTAGTTCTTTACAATGGTAAGACAGAAACATAATATTTATCCTTTTTGGACGAACGTTTACATATATCTTCAGGATGTTTTCCATGAGCTGTGGAGGCTAAAACAAATGGTTTGTTATCATACCACTTTATGATACAGACTTGCTCATCATTCCAAACTTTTTCATCCACTGACACTCGACTAAGTTTTTTCATTTCAGCATCAGATTTAAAGTTAACATCGGGTGGTATGCTACTTTTTCTTAAAAGTTCTCGTACCCTGGCATCCAGCTCTATAATAAAGGATGTGTCCAGTAATAGTGTTGATGTGAAGTATCTGTCCATATACAAGATACAGTCTAGCAGTAAATTCTCGGAATGTCTAAGAACAACTCTCTACCATCAATATCGAAATACTGAGCATCCTCATCTCTATTATTATAAAAGGAAGTGTTTGTGCGTCTGTCTTGTTTCTCTATCTAGTGCCCTGACGAATCTATGGCACTTACAATAATGAGATTTAGCACTCATGTATTCCAATTTTTTTGCGATTTTGGGGTCGCGCCGAATTTTAAAATTCCATCTGGAACATTTCAAAATTAATTTAATTATTATTGTTGTTGTTTTTTTAATGGCAACAGCATAAAGATATGACAGATTCTAAATTTGTTTTTTCCGTTTGGTTTTCCGAGCAACGCTTTCAGCCGAAGAACAAATAAAAAGTTTTTATAGGAGTTATGTAGTTATTTTTCTATCTCCTAAATCGTTAAATATATAGTAAAAATTTCAACGGATTTCAAATCTGCGGAAAATTTCACTTTAGATTGATACCTAAAAATAAGAATATCTTTAAATAAATAAAAAAAATACACCAGTTTTATTTTTAATTGATTCATTCATAAAATTTGAGAGCACGCGCTAGAGAGTGTGCAATGTTTTCAGAAGAACCGGCAAGCCGTTTCCATAGCAACAGTCAAATATGAAAATATTAAGAAGTGTTATTACAACAAACAACACGGATCAGCTAAAACATTTAAAATTATGATGAGATTTCCTTTGAATTTTAAATATATGTTATGCTGAAATATTTCCTCTTTTATGTGGAAATGAGATGTTTTGTTCTTGACATATTTTAAAACATTTTGTTTTTATGATTATATTTCCGTGAATGAGCCGAGAATTTTTGGAACGTGTTCTAAAGCTAAAGTATTGGGGTCGGCTTATATGCGGATCTGCTAATCTCGCAAAAAAGGTAGGCAATTTTCCATTACTCGGCCAATGGAAAGGGAAGGGAACCTTCAATTAACGTCGTACTAGAGGTACGGGATCAATCCAGCAGCGATCCATATGGGGATGGATTGTGAAGCTACCCCAATCCCTCATCATTGAAAAGTATAGTTCGCAAAGCGAACTAAATATGATTTCGCAGCAATAATCGGGGATGAACGAGCGATAGAGAACAGAGGGGAAGTAGTTAAAAAGTTTCAGTTTTTCTTTCTATATTTGTTAAACAGTATTTATATCTGTAATTTTGTACCCTCGCAAAAAATAAACCCGAACTGCCCGTCTTCATTCGAGCAATTTTAACAGTAGAACAAATTCAAAGATGGCGTTTGACAGAAACTAACGTCTTATATTAATTCAAATTCAAAAAATTTGAATAAGTTGACCGTCTTCATATTACATTGGGCACCAACTTCATTATTTCCAATAGGAACCCCCTATTTTGACACAATTTCGAATCTGTATCACAATTTAACTTCAGATACCAAATTTCATGTCATTAGGTCTTTCGAAGTGATGAGGACAGAAAGATTGGAGCTCCTAATGTAAAATCCTTTTCTTAGAATCGTATAGATATATAACTAAATAATATTTCTTTATGGCGCTGGTATTTTGTATCATGTTACTGTTGAACAACACAAAGAAAATCCATCTAATATTATATTTCAAAAGTAGTTTTAGTACGCAATAATAATTATTAAATTAATGTTTGAAAAAATTATGAATTTGAATCTTATATTTTTATGGGAATTGCGATTCAGAAGTACTTCTAGTAGGGCATATTAAGATTTCAGCTCTTTCCGATAATTAGTTGTGGCCCGTTATTTTTTGCTTTAATACGAAGCTAATTTTTAAAAATTACCAAATTACTGATAGTTAGCGTTTGAACTACATTAAATTTTATTTATTACATTTTTTTGCGATTTTAGGAACAAACCAAAGTTTATAAAAGGCCTGATAAACCTCATATAATAGTTCTCGGATCGTTGCTTTTACATAGTAAATGTAATAATGCAATTCTCAAATAGTTAGCACTTGAATAATAAATATAACAATTCGCGAATTGCTGAAAAATACGTTTGAAATAGTTTTCCAATTTGAAATTTGAGAAGCGATAACTACAATGAATCTCGATCTACGAATTGCGACTTTCTATGTGTAGATGATCCTGGAAATTCAAACAAACATTGAACATTTCGGGATTTATATATATTGGTAGTTAAGATATGAAATTTTATATTTAGACTAATTTATATATATATATAAGAATGCAGAATCTGATTATAGCATCAGACACGGTGTTTCCAATGGAAATTTTAATATTTGTGCAAAATCTGATACGAAGACGTCCCCTTAAGCAACGTTTTTGGATTTAAATTTGTAGATGACGTTATTTCCTATTGAATGATACCTTTGAAATAGTTCTAGTATGAATAGTGCTTGAAATAAAGAAGGTGGTTTGTTTGAATAATTATTTGAACGATGTTATTTAGCAAAGATAATCTAACGTTACTTTATTGAAAAAAGAAAGAACCGTAACAAAAAAAGATATCATAATTAAAGCTAGCGAAAAACAGCACGAGCCACTTAAAAGATAGAACTAATACAAAAAAGTTACAGTTATAACAAAACACGTTAACACTTAGAATAACTAGTTACAACACTTTCCCTTGTTAATTGGGTTTTTGATTGATTAGTTCATAAGTCCCATTTGTTGACACAAGATCAATAACCGAGGCTTGGTTAATGGCTTGGTCATAATATCAGCAAGTTGTCTTTCGGTTGATACTTTTTCAACATGCACCTTGCCTTCCATCACTTTTTCACGAATAAAGAAATGCTTGATTTCGATATGTTTGGTCCTTCGATGATATTCCGGATTGTGGGCAAGCTTTACAGCTGCTTGATTGTCTACTTGAAGTGAGGGCACTTCTTTTAGGTTCACTATTCCCTGATACAGTCTTGTAAGGCAAAGGACTTCTTTGACTGCCTCAGATGCTGCCACAACTTCAGCCTCTGTGGTTGAAGTGGCTACAATAGATTGTCTCTGACTGTGCCAAGAAATTGCACCTCCGGCGTATACCATTACTGAACCAGATGTTGATCTTCCTGTATTAGAACATCCACCGAAATCTGCATCACTGTAGCATTCCAGCACTCTACTTGTACCAGTTACATGGTAAGTGATTGCCAGATTAGTTGTACCTGCTATGTAGCGGAACACTCTCTTTACTCTCATAATATCCTCTGTAGATGGATTTTCTAGTGACCTGGATAGAAACCCAACACTGTAAGCTATATCTGGCCTTGTTCCCACCATCAGATACATTAAGGCACCAACCGCCTGACGATATGGGAAATCCGGTCTTTTGGTGTCCTCAGGTTTCAGGAACTTAGATTCCTTCAGCATGGGAGTTAGTGCAGGTTTGCACCCTTCAAATCCAAACCGCTGGAGGATTTTTCTGGCATATCCTTTCTGATTAATTTCAATAGAGCCATCTTTGTGACGTTCAATTTCAAGTCCCAGAAAGCAGGAAACTTTTCCAATGCACATCTTAAATCTAGCTTTTAATTCTTTAAGGAATGCATCCATGTCCTCTTGGTTAGTTGCAGCAACCAGTCCATCGTCAACATATAACACTATGAGTACTTTATTACCGTTTTCTTCTCTAATATATAGACACGGGTCAGCATCACTTGCTTTAAAACCAAGTGTCAGCAAAAACTGGCCAAAACACTTGTTCCAGCAACGTGGAGCCTGTTTCAGACCATACAAGCTGCGCTTGAGCCTGCAAACGCGTCCTGTTCCATCCTTATAGCCTTCTGGCTGTTGCATGTAGATGGTTTCATCAAGTTCTCCATACAGAAAGGCTGTTGATACGTCAAACTGCGACAAATACATTTTCTCCTCAGCAGCAATGCTCAATATTGCACGTATTGTTCCCAACTTAGCTACTGGACTGTAAGTTTCACTGTAATCAATGCCTTGGCGTTGACTGCAACCTTTCACGACAAGCCTAGCTTTGTATTTGTTGATGCTGCCATCTGGATTTGTCTTGATTTTGTAGACCCATCTGCATGGTATAACCTTGCTTCCTGCTGGTAGATCAGTCAGCTCCCATGTTTGGTTTTCTTTATGAGAAGTCAATTCATTGTCCATGGCTTTCTTCCAGTTTACACTTTCTTTGCCATTAACTGCCTCTTCAAATGTTCCAGGACTGTCAGTCTCATAAACAAATGATTCGGCTTCCATAATGTAGTCCTCAAAACGCGCAGGCTGGTGTAATAGAGAACGGTTTCGCAACTGTCTATCACCTGAATTTTTGAGCTCCTTACCATTGTCTTCTTCGACATCACTTGTCCTTACTGGCTCATTTTCTTCTGATTCATCTTCAGAATCGCTTTGAGATTTTTGTTTTCCAATCAATTTCTCCTCATCGGACTTTCCCTCATCAGGAAGTCCTTTTATCATCAGTTCAATGTGGTGATATTTGCTAGATTTCTCTTGAAAAATTACATCTCTTGAGAAAATCACTCGGTTCTCTCCTTTCAACCAAATCCTGTAACGCTCATCACCGTCATATCCAACAAGATAGCCCTTGACAGCTTTCTTGTCCATTTTCCTCCTCTTTTGAACAGGAACATGAACATAGCAAGTGGAACTCATCACTCGCAAATGTTTCAGGCGAGGTTTCTTTTTCATCCACAATTCATATGGGCTAGCACCTTCCACTGATGATTTGCCTGTTCTGTTCAAAATATATACAGCAGAGGTAACGAGTTCAGCCCACATTGCAGCAGGATAATTGGCATCAGGATTTGAATGTTCTTGCCATTTCTACAATGGTGCGCATCTCACGTTCACTGGCGCCATTTTGCTCTGGCGTGTAAGGTGCAGTTAGTCTTTGCGTGATTCCTTCTTGGCATAAAACGGCACAAACTTCTTTGTTGTCAAATTCACCCCCATTGTCACTGATAAATTCTTTAACAGAATGCCCTAAGTTTTTAGCATGAGCGAGCATTTGCTTAAGCACATTCTTTACTTCTGATTTTTCCTTAATTACAAAACTATAGCGAAATTTGGTATAACTATCTTTGAATACAACCAAGAATCGTTTCTTTTGAAATGAGTAATCAAAGGGTCCACACACATCAGCTGAAACCAGTTCACCAGGATGGGAAGCTTTCTTTCTGGTTCCGAATGGTAATCGATGTGCTTTGCCATAAACACATGATTCACAGGGTTCATTATCTAGGCGAACACTGATTCCCAGTTCTTTTTGCAATATATCTTTGATGTGGCGTTTATCTTGATGTCCCCATCTTTCATGATACAGCTGCAACAAGGAGCTGTCTTCCACGACTGCATTTACTTCTGCTCCTTTCTCAGGCACAATCGGTTCAATAGCAGCCTTGAAGAGAGTTCCATTTACACTTCGTGTTCCATATAGTACAGCTACTCCATTGACTATTAGCCAACACTCAGTAGGGGATGACCTGAATTCACTATTGACATTCCTATCTTGAGCAGCCAGCACTGAAAACAAGTTTCTGCTTATCTCGGGCACATACCAGACATCTTGTAGTTGAATTTCTTGGCATTTCTCATTAATAGTGGTCTTTACACAAATAGTGCCTTTTCCGAGTGCAGCCAAGGTTTCTTTTTCAGCAGCCTTAATGCAACAAGGACTATGGAAACTAGTAAACTCTACAAAATACTCTGGACAATTTGTGATATGACGAGTTGCTCCGTTATCAACCCAGAAGGACGTTAAATCCATTTCAGCAGCACAGACTTCACCACAGATGGACATCAGGGACACCATTGGCAGTCTCCATGTTTCCATTCACTGGTTTTTTCCTGCTCGGTCTTCCATCGGAAATCCACTTTCGGCAGTCCTTCACCCAGTGTCCCCTTTTGTTGCAATAGTTGCAGACGTCTCCTTTCCTCGATTGCTTCAAGAATCTACCCTTGCCATCTTGCTTATGCCTGTCTTGGTTAGTAGCTGGCAAAGCTTCCTGAATGGTTCTTTCACTCGTTTCAGATTTTGCAAAATTCCTCTCAAACATGCACAGTTGATTTGTAAGTTCATCGAAAGTCCGGTCCTCATTTTTGGCTAACAACATCCAACTGGACTTAAACGTCTCAAAGCTGCTTGGCAAAATATTTAAAACTTTGCACACTAGCATTAGATTTGGTAGCTTGTTTTCACCTCTATCTTTGAGACCGTTGTTCAGCTCGTTCCACAGACTCCTGAGTTTAGCAATGTGTGTGGAAACATCATCGCAAAGTAACCAGTTAAAAGCAAAAAATTCTGTACAAATTTTGAATAGCTGATCTTTTGAAGTGGCTTCAAACTGCTGTTTTAGAGCTTCCCAAGCCTCACATGCAGTCTCTTTGTCCATGATTTTCTGACACACTGTATCAGTAACCGTACTTGCGATCATAGACTTGGCATAACTATTTGCCTTGCGGTAGAAATCACTCTGTTGCTTGTGATCCTTGATTGCATCTGCATTTTCTGAGTTGAGCAAAGGTTCTGGCTTGACTAGCTTGCCATCAATCACTTCTAGAGCTCCTTCATGGTAATCTAGCAAGTCTCTAATTTTTCTTTTCCAAATTGGCCAGTCAGATCCTCCAGTTAATAATTTAACGTGTCTTGTTAAATCCATTCTTTCTGGAATCGTTTGCTTGAGGTGAAACGAGTTCTTAATTAGGTACAGCTACACTCTACGTTTATGACTGATGGCAACGGCTTGGCGATTTTTTTTTTGGCGCACTTCTAAAGTCGCCAAGGATAGAATTATTTCTTAACACTTTTCCTGTCACAATTTTTTTTTCTTTTTACAACACACTTTTTAAGCACATTTCAGAACGTGGTGGAGTGGTCGTTCACGATAAGAAGGCGATTAATCGCCAAATATGGTAACCTTCACCTTTTGCTGATTTTCTTCACATCTGCCGTTTTTGTTATGGCAACCCTATCTGCTGTTACGGAATTCGGCCGCCATCTTGATTTGGCGACAAACGTCTTACCGTGAACGACCACTCCACCCAGAACGTTTTAAAAAGTATATTTAAAAACAAATTTCACAAAAAGTAGTAAGCTTAATCACATATCAAAACACATTTGTGAACCAGCAGAGAAACTAAGCTACGAATGGTAAGAATACCCTGAAACTTATCAATTACACTAAATACAGTGAGCATGTTGAAAAAGAAAAAGATTTACAAAAGAAAAAAAGCAAGAAATAATACCCGATAACGTCAGAATTCTCTCGTAAAAAAATAATGAAAACGAAAATGGTCCCAAAACAAAACTCTTAATCCTATCGTGAAAACTATTATAATAAAATAAAAATTCCACAACTGTCAAAATACAAATCAATGGACCAATGGTATCACAGAAAACGATTTAAAAGGACCAATACAATTAAAGAATAATTTAAAAACGAAATAACCAATGGGAGGAAAGAAAAAATTTCAAACGAATCAATGAAATCAAACGACCTTAACGGATTTTGGAAGAACTTTCTAGAATATTCAAAATGAAAATTGAAAGTTTCCGTTTGCCGAGGTTGCCATGAAAGCAACAACAAATGTAACGAAAGATGGGTTGCCTTAATTTATCGTAACTCGCTACTAGAAGTGCGCGTTGCAATTGCTTCCAAATGTAGTGAATCTATTATTCTATGAAAAAACTCATCGATCTACTTACTAGCACATGTTCCAGCGAGTTGATGGACCATAACCTGTTTGAATAATTATTTGAACGATGTTATTTAGCAAAGATAATCTAACGTTACTTTATTGAAAAAAGAAAGAACCGTAACAAAAAAAGAGATCATAATTAAAGCTAGCGAAAAACAGCACGAGCCACTTAAAAGATAGAACTCATACAAAAAAGTTACAGTTATAACAAAACACGTTAACAATTAGAATAACTAGTTACAACAGGTTATGGTTTTATTTTTCCCAACTGTACATTTAAAGGACTTTGATTTGAAATAAGTGTTATATTTAAGAAAAAAAACCGAAGAGTTAGTATTGGTTTCCTTCAAACTTTACTTTGCTAAGGTGCTTGATATTCTACTGAAAGTTGCTGTTTTTAACCTAGCTTACATTTTATCATTTTTATTTCAGGTATCTTAGCTGTATCACTAGAGTTATCAAATCGTCAGGAAACAGATTAACAAGTGCATAAAGTTAAAATTATGTGATACTAGATGATATACCTCACTTTCCTGCAATCTGATGCTAGTTCTACTGTCCATAGACACCCTGAAGTCTTGCATTCCACTATGAAGACACAACGTTCATCGCAAGAGCTACGAGGTACCGGATAAAAATTTGAGAATTAACAAATCAAGGAGTAGCCATTCAGTTTACGATAAACAGTGGAATCACCTGTAGACAGCCGGTTGATATCAAGACTTCGGGAAGAAATAATTCATATACAGGATTCGCGGTAAAAAATCCAGGTACAGCGGTAAAAAATCCTTCTTAGTGCGAAATATGTAAGAAATCATTTTTGCAGAATGGTCGTTTGAAAGCACATAGTCGCATAAATTCAGGTGAGAAACCGTGTATTTGTGAAATGTGTAGCAAAGGATTTTCAAGTGTTGGAGGCTTCGGATTACATTTACCTATCCACACCAAAGAGAAGCCCTACGAGTGTGAAATATGCAACAAACACTTTTTGCGCAATTCACACCTCAGAAGGCATTTACTTATCCACGCCAAAGAGAAGCCTTACGAGTGTGAAATATGCAACAAAAGCTTTTCGCGGAATTTCAGCTATAGAAAACATATGCGTACACACACCAATGAGAAACCATACGAGTGTGAAATATGCAATAAAGGCTTTTTGTGCAATTCGTACTTAAAAATACATTTGCGTATCCACACTCAAGAGAAGCCATACGAATGTGAAATATGCAACAAACGCTTTTCGCTAAATGGAGACTTAAGAGCACATTTGCGTATCCACACTAAAGAGAAGCCTTACGAGTGTGAAATATGCAACAAACGCTTTTCACAAAATTCTCAATTGACAACACATATCCGAACTCACACTGGAGAAAAGCCACATGAGTGTGAAATGTGCAACAAACGCTTTTCGCACAATTCGTCCTTAAAAAAACATTTGCGTATCCACACTAAAGAGAAGCCTTACGAGTGTGAAATATGCAACAAACACTTTTCGCAAAGGGAGAACTTAAGAACGCATATCCGAATTCACAGTGAAGAGAAACCAAATGAGTGCGAAATATGCAAAAAACGCTTTTTGCGAAAATCGGACAAAATGAGACACATGCGGACACACACCAAGGAGAAACCATACGAGTGCTAAATATGCAATAAACGCTTTTTGCAGAATTTCAGCTATAGAAAACATATGCGTACACACACCAAGGTGAAGCCATACGAGTTTGAAATATGCAACAAACGCTTTTTGCAGAATTTCAGCTATAGAAAACATATGCGTACACACACCAATGAAAAGCCATACGAATGTGAAATATGCAACAAACGCTTTTCGCAAAGTGAGAACATAAGAACGCATATCCGAATTCATACTGAAGAGAAGCCAAATGAGTGCGAAATATGCAAAAAACGCTTTTGTCGAAAATCGGCCTTAATAAGACACATGCGTACACACACCAATGAGAAACCATACGAGTGTGAAATGTGCAACAAACGCTTTTCGCACAATTCGTCCTTAAAAAAACATTTGCGTATCCACAGTAAAGAGAAGCCTTACGAGTGTTAAATATGCAACAAACACTTTTTGCAAAGTGAGAACTTAAGAACGCATATCCGAATTCACAGTGAAGAGAAGCCAAATGAGTGCGAAATATGCAAAAAACGCTTTTTGCAAAAATCGGACCTAATAAGACACATGCGTACACACGCCAATGAGAAACCATACGAGTGCTAAATATGCAATAAAAGCTTTTCGCAGAATTTCAGCTATGGAAAACATATGCGTACACACACCAAGGTGAAGCCATACCAGTGTGAAATATGCAACAAACACTTTACGGTAAATGCACACTTAAGGAAACATTTGCAAATCTACACGAAAGAGATGTTGATGAGTGATAAGGGAGTGTTGACGCTTTAAAATAAAAGTAAACCAATGATCCCCTTCACTATTCTGAACTGATGCATTAGGAATCTATCAAATATCGTGTTGTTTTGTGCGAATCTTAAATTTATCAGGACTCAATTTTAATGCTCAGATGAAACAAAAGTGAAACTTAACCTAAAGCTGTTATTTACTTTGCTGCATTTTCTTCTGCAAAATAAATATCTTTATTGACTTTCTATATTCTTATATCGTTTATTTCAAGCGCTTGCAAAATGAGTTAAAATTTTTGTGGGGGATTTTGAAACGTAAAAACATTACAAGACTTGGATTTGCCTTTTCTTAAACCGTCCAAGTTTCCGCTAATATACTAGATGTCATAAATGCTCAAAAATAAAGTTCTAATGATGTTACTTGGGAAAAGTTTGATGAATAATATGTATGCATTTGAAGAATTTAATTGACCTTATGTCATCTATTAAGTCTTAATTTTAACCAGACGAACTAGATCTAACAGTATTCAAGATCGTGTATAATCTTTTCTTGGAGTACAGTGTCTTCGAAATAGAAATACTTACATTTCTATCGCGTCAGGGCAAAAAAAATTTATGATCAAATGCGAATGATAATTATTTTATTTTGAATATTTTAAACGTCATTTGAGTTATGGGGGTCGCGTTATCCCGATTGGCTGGTGCACGTTAAGTCTGTCGTCTATAAATTCTCCTGAATCGAAAATCGTAATTGGATGTGTGGCGTCTCGCCTCATCTATTTAATCCTCTCCAGCGGTATCGATTTAGTTTCGCTCTTTTCTTTTCTGATTATTCGTATATTTATGAGTTCAATACTATGAGCTATAAATCGAACAGCTTTTAAGACCCTTCCCAATTTTAGTATAAAATATTTTGACAAAAGGACTAGACACTGGAGGTCCCTTTACGTCAGGTCTGGAAACTAGTTTACACTTCTGTCAAAAGTAGTATGTGGATCTATGACTTGAATTGAGGCATTTTCTGGGAAACTTCCAGTACCCCGATGAAACGAGAAAGACCGTTGGCAGCAATTCAGTTTCCAGAAGGAGATGTTCAAAACGGATAACTGTTATGTCTTGTTGTAGTAAAGTAAGAGTAGCTCCAAGTGTCATGATATATTTAATAATTATAAAGAGACAATAGACAAACAGGCATCCAGAACGATACGTACAGCGTAGTCTCCGGCAACTAAATCACTAGGGATGGAACGAAAATGAGTGATTCGTTCAATTGAATCGAATCTTTAAAGTGAACGAATCGGTTCAAACGACTCCCTTCAAAAAGAATGGAATCTTCGACTCCCTGATTACTTTTTGTACAGGCGGTAGTGTGTAGTGTTACTAGTTTCTATTGAAAGGCTACTACATTTTCAGGTTTAACTATTGGGATTCGATTATTTGGTATACGGAACATAGAGAGTTTATTCGTTTGGTTTGGAATAAGATGAAAGACTTTCATTTAATTTTTTGTGTGTGTTTCTATTTACAATTTCTTCACAAAATTAAAGAAAATTGATTTATTTATTTGAAGTAGCTTTAATGAAAATTAACGACCAAAATTTTATAAATGTTCCTTGAAAATTTTTTGTATTTTACATTGTTCTATTTCTATGAAAATTATTTTACCTTCGTATGAATCATAAAAAAATCTCATTCTTGTGAGCTTTATATAGGAATGGAATAACCTATTGGTATAAATCGGAATGAATTCCAATTTCCATTTGATTTGCCAAGCAAACCAACACCACAGGCAACGCCGTGATGGCTGTTATCCAATAGGCGACGAAGCCATACGATGCTGCCCGTGGTGAGCAAACCAAATCGGAATTCGTAGCAATCACCGGGGGTTAGTGAGCAGTGGTCACACGTGACCCCACGAAAATAACTGTATCGAGCAACGTCGTGCTGGCCACGTAATGGCTAGTCTAATATAAATAAGGAATAAAAAGTACACGAAAAAGAGCTTTTATTGTAACTGTTAAATTGAAAGTTAATAACAGTATGCAACAGAATTGCATTTGTTTATTAAAGCAATACCTACAATTTTAAATTGAAATTTAAATATTATTTTAAATTTTATTTCTAGTTACGACTATTTAATTTTTTACTAGGATTAATTGTAAAGGTTTTTGTTTAACTCATTAGTTTACAGTTAATTATATTTACTTTATGATGAGATTTGAGGAGTCTACACACAGAGTATTGTGAGTTTTTACAAAAGTTATAAAGGAAAAATGTTATTTTCATTTTTTTTTTATTATCTCGTTTTTTTTAAGAGAGGCCCTATAAGGTTATGATCGAATCGGTTTATCGTTAGTTAATACTATGTCGTGTACTACTAAATCGGTTATCTTTCGAAAAAATTTCAGATATTTACTTAACAAATTTTGTAGTTGGTCAGTTTGTCTGGGTTCCAGATGATCTTTTAATTGACTTTGCTGCATTATATCCTCGAAATCATAAATATTCGGATTCGAGTCAATATGAGGAAAATCTAAATCTTGACCTTCCAAACATTTGTAAACACTTTCACAACCAAAAGGTAATTCCGGGACAGATGCCCCACGTAAGGAAAAGACGTTATAAAATAAATTAAAATTTGGAAACTAGATTTTTGGACGAAAAATTGTGGGAATACGTAATAGTTATTGCTTATCAATACTGAATAGTTGTTTTCTACTCTATTGTAAATTCTCTACAGAAAAAAAAAACTTAGACAGCATAACATTTGGCCATCTCTCCCTAGTTCCAGGTGAGAAGCCTCACTTATATGGGAGAGATGGCCTACCTGTAAAATTCAGTTATTTTTAAAACAGTAAAGGTTTTAATGTATATAACATATTATAAGGAAGTGATTTTTAAGAATATACTACCTTAGCATTAATTTACAAAGTATTGAAATATTTAACAACCATAGACAAGATGTAAAAAGTTTTATTAAACATATTTAAAATAAAACAAACAACATGTAGTTAAACACATTTTAAAACTATTAAAAAATCAGTTTGCTAGAAAGTTACAAATTTTGTATTTTAAAAAATATTAAAATACTATTACGCTATTAAAGTATTACAAAATAGGTCGAAAATATTCAATTAAGAGTTTTCTTTTTGTCCTCTTTAATATTTGCTTTCCCGCAAATATTGCACAGATCCCCGTACATTGTACAGGATTCATGTAACCATTTAATACACTTAACACTTTTAATGTAATCTACCAATTATTTTGTAGAATAATAATTTTCCACACATTCGAGGCAGTTGCATGTAGAATAACTTTTGTCGTCCATAAGCTTTTTTGATACTTTGTTACGTTTGATGGTGGATTTTAACTGTTTTTCTTGGATGTGTTCTTTGGGATGTAAGTATCTTAGCCGACTCTCTCTTTCTCTTTCTGAGTCTTTCTTCTAGCCTGGGTGCAGACGAAATCTTATGCAATAATTTTGTCGGGGTAATTGTCTGTTGAGCACAAAAACCTGATGATTGCGAACAATTTAAGGACTTTTAACCCGTCTTCTTCATTTCTCCATTGATGGCAAAGAAGTGGTTCAGAATCGCTGTTTGATTTAGAGGGAAAATTCCCGTCTCCCGAAAAACATTGATAGCAGTGTCGACAGAAGCTGCCCTTTTCCACGCTCTACCAAACAATTCTGAAGCTTAGATTCTTACAATTGTTCTTCCTGGATGACGAATAATCCATTTTCGTGCTTCAACTTTAAAGAAATGTTTTAATGACTTAAAAAAGACCTGTCAAGAGGCTGAAGAGTTTGTGTTACATGACTTGGCAGGCATACAATTATAATCTGATTCTTGTCACCAAAGTACCGTAAATCATAACAATTTACTTAGGATGCGTGGCATCTCTCCCTGAAAATATATATGGCGCATTTATCCTTTTGGTATGGGTAATTGGTAATTTTAGTTAACGTCGTACTAGAGCAACAGAACGGGCTATTGACGACGGTCCGGGATCAATCCCTTAAGGGAAAGATCCGAAGACAACACCTCGTAATTTTGAACTACGGTCAGATGACGAAGCAACACCTGAGCTGGCACCCCACTCTCCAAACTTCCACGCCAACCCAACGTGAAGACTTTCGGCCACGACAGATTTAAGGTGCACCAGCCGCCTCTACACCATACGTTTACAAACATCCGTGCCCGGACCCGAACCTTCCGATCGAGAGGCTAACACCTTAACCACTATACCGGTTGGTCGGCCCTTTTGGTATGGGAGAGATGTCTCGGCAACTGTCCTAAGTGCAAGACAGCAAAGATGGTGGTGAACCGTCTAAAGTCGACTGATCAACTCCTGACTACAGGTGTTTTGCTTATATAAAAAAATTCCATTCAAATTATCTAGTGCCAGCCTTACACTACAACATCAATCTTATAACGCAGTAGAAAAAACATGGTACTTAATTAAAATGTTGTTGTGATAGGAGAAAAAAAAATTAAATGTAACAAAACTTCTACAGCACACCAAACAACATCTAACTAAAACATTCATGGAACTAGTAGAGTCACCTAGCGTAAAGTTTCAAATGGCATTTACAATAATGAAATTTAGCACACATGTAGTCCGAATTTTTTGCAATTTTATAGTCCAGCCCGATTTTTAAATTTAATCTAGAACATTTAAAAATTAATTTATATTTAATAATTTAATATTTAATTATTATTTGGTTTCCTCCGAATGGCAACAGTCTTGAATCGGTATTGAATAAATCCGTATTTACTGTGCATGTGTAGCCGCTCAATTACTGGATATCATTTATAAAAATTTATTGCCTTTTTAAAAGCATATTAACTTTTAGCTAGCGATAACTTTTAATCTTTAACATAAGTATCTTTTTACTGTGCCTACTCGATTTTCGGAACTGGAAAACGGTTGTGCAGTACGTTGTTTGTAATTGTTTTTTTTTTTTAGAGTACGATAGTTTGAGTTTTGATTTTTTTTAAAGCATACTAACTTTTAGTTTCTATTAGCCACTACGTGGCTAGCCCAGCGTTGCCCGTGCCCTTCGCAAACCAACACCACGTGCAACACCATGATATAAGATATTATTCTGGTGTAAAATTTTCGCAGATTTCAAATCGGTTGAAATTTTTAATCTATCTTTAACAAATCCGCTTTTACGAAAAAGAACTAAACAATGCCTGCCAAAATGTTTTTTTATTATTTTTGCTCTCCACTGAAATCGAAGAGGGCAAGAAATGTAATCGAAGAGGGCAAGAAATGTAATCTGGTTATTTTTAACACGAAGGGCACGAAATGCAATCTGTTTATTTTTGGAAAGGGAAAGTTAACGTGACGTCACAATCTCGTACGAAAATATAAAATATGTATTCAATTTAAAAGTTATTTATATAAAGAAAATCATAATTTTAGGTATGGATCTGAAGTAAAAATTTCCGCAGATTTTAAATCTGATAAAATTTTTATTCTGTCTTTAACGGTGTAAGAGATAGAAAAAGAACTAATTCACTCCAGTTAAAAGATTGTTTGTTTTTATCGTATGCCTGGAAAATCCGCGTAAAATCAAAAAGGAAACGAAAACAATAAATTTAGAATCTGTGATCTCTGCTATGCTATAGCATTCAATAATGATTATATTTCAGTAAATTCATTTACAAATGTTTTAGATTGAATTTTAAAATTCACCGCGACCCAAAAATTGCAAAAAATTCGGACTACCTGTGTGCCAAATCTCATTGCTCTAAGTGCCATAGAATCGTCAGGATTTTGCGGCAAGAAACAGACAAACACTTCCTTTTATAATAGTAGATATTAACTTTTAGTTTGAATTATTTTATTATCTATTTTAAAAGGAAGTGTTTGTCTGTTTGCCGCAAAATCCTGACGAAACTATGCCACTTCAATGAGATTTGGCACACAGGTAGTCCGAATGTTTGGGGTCGCGAATGGTCGGCGAATTTTAAAATTCAATCTAGAACACTTTTTAATGAATTTAATAAAATTTAATTATTATTGTTTACTTTGCAATGGCAACCGCATAAAGATATGACAAATTCTAAATTTATTTTTCCCGTTTCCGTTATCATTTTGCACAGAAGAATGATTTTCCAGCAGAGCTTAAAAAAAAGTTTTAACTTTAGTTTTGTAGTTCTTTATTCTATCTCCTATACCGTTAAAGATAGAGTAAAAATGTCATCAGATTTGAAATCTGCGTAAAATTTCACTTTAGATCGATACCTAAAAATATAATTTTCTTTAAATAATGAATTTTTAGATTGAATATAACTTTTTTATTTTCGCAAGAGATTGTAACGTCCCGTGAACTTTCTCTTTCCAAAAAAAAAACAGATTGCATTTTCTGCCCTTTGCGTTAAGAAAAAAAAAAGAAACAGATTACATTTCCTATCCCATTACATTTCCGTTAAGGAGAGCAATAAATAAAAAACATATTGACTGGATTGTTAAGTTTTTTTTCTTAAAATCGGAATCGCTAAAGATAGATTGAAAATTTCAAAGGATTTGAAATCTGCGGAAAATTTCACTTTAGATTGTTACCTAAAAATATGATTTTCTTTAAATAAATTATTTTTAAATTGAATATATCTTCAACGTATTTGAAATCTACGGAAAAGTTTACTCCAGATTAATACCTTACATCACGGGCAACGCTGTGGTAGCCACGCAGTGGCTAGTTCTTACATATGTATACACTGCAATTGTCACAACAACAGAATTGAGATATTTTAACCCTCCTCTGTCAAATTTAGACATTCAAATAATGTTTGAATCAATGCTAAGAGACACATCACTTAAAAGTGAGGATTTACATTCATAATACTTAAGTTTTTTAAGGGGGTCCGGGACACAAAAATCGTCAAATTTTCGAAATTTTTTTTTATGATTTTAAGAAATTCTCTATGTTTTGCTGCTTAAAATGACGTCTAAATCATGTTTCTATCTTAATTAGAACTAAAGATATAATAATTTTTGTGGTGCGTTGTTTTGAAAATCTAACACTCTTGACAGTTGTTGTCATGGCACCTGTCTTAAAACTTTAAATGCTTTTTTCTCCATGATACATTTTTTCAAGATTTCCTGTATTCAAATTGCTATAAGTCGAAAACCGATAAAGTTTAAGGGTTGAAATTTGGAATATATATTTTTCAGATATTATACTTTAATTTTGATTCAGCAAATTTGAAACAAATATTGACTTTTAAAAATATGACTTAAAAAAAATAACTTAAAATTTTCATTTAAATATTTTTTATTAAATCACACTTTTTTTTACACTTAAATTACACTCAATTTTTTTAAATTGCTGAATTAAAATGAAAGTTTATAAATTTGTGAATAATTTAATGCAAGAATTTTGAAAATTGATCAAGAATATTTTTAATCTTAGCAATTTAAAAAATGACCCCTCTTTTTTTTTCAAAAAATTTTAATTTAAAAATTTTGGAAAAATTTTGTGTTGGCATTTCGCCCATTAGTTAGATGGGTAATCAGTACAAAAAAATTCCAAATTCTTAATTAATTAATTTAAAAAAAATTTCAATGTGTCCCGGACCCCCTTAAGGGAAGTAAGTGAAGTATGGGGGCGGAATAGATATTACATATATAATTGGCATTACACTCTCACAATTGAAGAGCTGAGTGGATGAACATGTTAAGTGACATTTTTAAAAAAATGGAGATTTCCGGGTAAAAGAACATGTTAAGGACTGCATTAAATAATGGACGGTCATTGGTTCTGCCAATTCTTATTATAAGACGGTTTTCAGTAGAAGAACATGTTATGTACACGGCTTTCTGTAATTTCATTTGTGGAAGAACATGTCAAGGGCACTTACCATCTTCTTCCACAATAAATGCGTTCACCTTGAGTAACATAACATCTTCTTCCACTACATCGGTTGTCCGATATGCTGGAGTTTGCTCGGCCATAAAGTTCCTTAAAAAGGCTTAAAAAGGGCGAGAATGTCTGTAACAAGAGTGTGTAGCGACTCGCCAAAAGGGTGCTCCGACAAAGGAGGGACGAATTGGCGCGCGGGAATTAGCTCCGCTAGGGTAATATTGTAACTTTGTTGGTCCACTTCCTCTTTTGGGAGCTGAATAAACGGTATAGTGGTTAGGTGTTAGCCTCTAGATCGGAAGGTTCTTGGTTCGAATCCGGATCCGGGCATAGATGTTTGTAAGCGCATGGTGTAGAGGAGGCTGGTGCACCTTAAATCTGTTGTGGCCGAAAGTCCTCACGTTGACGTAGTGTGGAAGTTTGGAGAGTGGGGTGCCAGCTCAGGTGTTGCCTCGTCATCTGATCGTGGTTCAAAATTACGAGGTGTTGTCCTCGGATCTTTCCCTTAAGGGAATGATCCCGGACCGTCGTCTATAGCCCGTTGTGTGTGTGTGATTCTCTAGTGCGACGTTAATTAAAAAATTACCAATTATTTCTCTTTTGGAAAGTTGTTCCCAACTTTCAGATATTTTATTTCTATTCAGAGGAGTGGCAACATCTGTAACTGTTAAAATCTCTATGGAACACCTTTTTTTATTTTACTTGCATAGTATAGTTTACATCACACTAAAATAATAGAGAGAGCTAAGCATAGCTCCTCAAGTGTAATAGTGCTTTTTACGTGTATTCGGAGTTAGTAAGTGCAAATGAAAAGCCTCAAAAGTTTAAAGTTGCTGAGTGTTCTTTTAGGGAAATATTTTCTTCGAAGTTTAATTTATCTTTTGGTTATCCTCGAAGTAATACATGTAGTACTTGTTATAGAGGTTAACACTAGTTATATCGAAAGCTAGGAACTAGTGTTCGAAATGCAGAACTAGACAAGCAGTAAGCGAAACAGACTTCAAGTGACGTCGCATATATCACACTTGACTTTCAGCAAACCTTGCCGCTCCCAAAACTTAGTGTGAGTAAGGCTTTCTATCTCATGCAAATGTGGTTTTACAATCTCGGAGTGCACATCGTTACTGAGTCAAAAGAAGCTCCTCATTTCTTGAACTGGGACTGTAGATGTTGCATGTCGGGGAAGTAATGAGGTGGCTAGTTCCCTTTTGACCCTCCTAGAATTCGACGATTCTTTGAAGAGTAAAGATCACCTTATAATTTGGACAGACTCTTGTTCGGGTTAAAACAAGAATTCCACCATGCTATTTATTCCTTTACCAATATCTGATTCTTAAAGGATATTTCAAAGTGATTGAACACGAATTTCCGGAAGTGGGTCATTCATATCTTGATAGCGATCGAGATTTTGGAAGAATCGAAAAGAATTTAAGGAAACATGAAACCTTATTTCTTCCTGACCACTACCGTAGTATCATACGGAAAAGTGGCAGAAACCATTGTGTCACCGATATGACATCTCACTGTAGAAATTTCCATGATATCCAAAATAAGATCAAGATGATAAATCGTAAAAAGAAAGTCATCAACGGAAAAGTGGCATTCAGAGACCAAGTGAAAGGGATTCGGGTAGAAGAGTTCGTTTCGTACCTGTACAAGAACTGCCATGATCCAAATACACCGTTCAAAAAAGTTGAATTGCTGAAAAAAATCGGAATGGTAGAACATATGTCGATGAAGATAATATAGAATTGGAAAGGACATCAGAAAATAGAGGAAAGCTAACACTAGAAAAGATTGACAAATTACAACGGCAGCTTCCTTACATTAGAAATGAGTTTCGATATTTCTATGAATATTTAATTCAAAAAGAAAATGATTTATTAACTTTTAATGATTTTGCAATTCAATGCATAGATTTTACAATGATTTTTGCGTTATGGTTGTTTATTGACTCGCATATTCACAAAATAAAATAAACTTCTTAAATAAAATTTTTTATTTTCATTTTCTTTCACAAACTGTGCTAACAAATATATCTTTAATATTACAAAACTTGGATTAATCATTAGTCTACCTTACATCCTTAATTGTGTGTATTTCATGAACAAAGTAATCATAATGATAGTATAGAGTCGGTTATGCACATAACATGTTCTTCCACAAAATTAGAACCATTTCCTTGATATGTGAATGGAAGAAGATGTTATGTGCGACAAAATGTGGAAAATTATTTCTAATCAGACAAACTACATGGCCTACGACTACGTGAATGAAACCACGATTTTTTGAACGTTATTTCTTCATAACATGGCCGGAAAAACAGGAAATAAATGAACTGATTAAAAAGGGCATCCTGTTAACTTTAAAGCTGATTATCTCAAATTTACTAAATTGTCACTTAACATGTTCATCCACTCAGATCTTCAATTATTGACGTCATCATGAGTTACAAATAGTTTTAACTTTAATTCTTCTTCAAATTGAACATCAATATCATTCCAATCCAGCTCATCATTGAAGACACTTAAATCCAGATCACCGAATTTCTTTGATTTCAACATCAAAGGAAGGATGCTTTCCAATCTCAATTTATTTTCATTTTCAAATAATTGTCTGATAGATATACAATACCGAGCCCCTGTTAACTGAAGGTATCTTCCAAATCTGTCTTCTAGTACATCAGTTTGTACTTTACCAGGCAAGAAAAATATTTGAAATTTAAATCATTATTAGCTAAGTTAATCATGTCTTGTGTTGTATGCTTTAATGATGAGTGTGTCTCGGGAGTTAAACGTCTTGTTGTACATTTCATGTCATTCCACATGTCTAACCATTTTGAGGAATTCTGTAAAAACACATATTTTTCATCTGATTGGAGATTTGTAAAAGGTTCTAGAAAAGTATCTGTTTATTGGATCCCTTTAAAAAGGGTTTTCACGTTAAATATTGCCCACCATTTGTTTACAATGCTAATAAAATCAGATGCTTCCTCATAATGGGGTATAGGATGTTTTTCTTCAACAATTGATCGATCTTAAGCAACCATTGTATTTAAAGACTTGAAGAGTAGATTTAACATTCTGTCTCTCCATGACTGAAGGACATAAGGCTTTTAGTCAAAGTCCATAACTATATTTTAATAAATTGGCAGTCTCTAATTCATACAACTTTTTTAAAGCTGAAAAATATGCTGTTTTATGGGGAACAGACAATTTAAAATCAGGAAAATATAGACAATTTCCAAAGTTCATTTGGTTTAACCAGTAATTTTTAATCCATTTTAAAATATGTACTGAATCTATATATAAAAAAGGATGTTTATGTGTGTATTTTCTATACAAATCTAACCAATCCACACCAAATTTGGTATACCTAAACTCTAAAACACTGCGGAAAACATTGGCTATTTTGTTTCTTGTCTTCAGACCAATCTGTAGCCATGAAAATTGGCACACAGGTAGTCCTAAAAGTTCCTCTCGAAGCCCCAATTTTAAAATCTAAAGTTTGTTTTCCTGCATTATTAAGACATGGGCAATGAAACACATTCTACACATTCAAGGAAAACAACTCCACCCATAATATGAATTGTAGTTCTTTACAATGGTAAGACAGAAACATAATATTTATCCTTTTTGGACGAACGTTTACATATATCTTCAGGATGTTTTCCATGAGCTGTGGAGGCTAAAACAAATGGTTTGTTATCATACCACTTTATGATACAGACTTGCTCATCATTCCAAACTTTTTCATCCACTGACACTCGACTAAGTTTTTTCATTTCAGCATCAGATTTAAAGTTAACATCGGGTGGTATGCTACTTTTTCTTAAAAGTTCTCGTACCCTGGCATCCAGCTCTATAATAAAGGATGTGTCCAGTAATAGTGTTGATGTGAAGTATCTGTCCATATACAAGATACAGTCTAGCAGTAAATTCTCGGAATGTCTAAGAACAACTCTCTACCATCAATATCGAAATACTGAGCATCCTCATCTCTATTATTATAAAAGGAAGTGTTTGTGCGTCTGTCTTGTTTCTCTATCTAGTGCCCTGACGAATCTATGGCACTTACAATAATGAGATTTAGCACTCATGTATTCCAATTTTTTTGCGATTTTGGGGTCGCGCCGAATTTTAAAATTCCATCTGGAACATTTCAAAATTAATTTAATTATTATTGTTGTTGTTTTTTTAATGGCAACAGCATAAAGATATGACAGATTCTAAATTTGTTTTTTCCGTTTGGTTTTCCGAGCAACGCTTTCAGCCGAAGAACAAATAAAAAGTTTTTATAGGAGTTATGTAGTTATTTTTCTATCTCCTAAATCGTTAAATATATAGTAAAAATTTCAACGGATTTCAAATCTGCGGAAAATTTCACTTTAGATTGATACCTAAAAATAAGAATATCTTTAAATAAATAAAAAAAATACACCAGTTTTATTTTTAATTGATTCATTCATAAAATTTGAGAGCACGCGCTAGAGAGTGTGCAATGTTTTCAGAAGAACCGGCAAGCCGTTTCCATAGCAACAGTCAAATATGAAAATATTAAGAAGTGTTATTACAACAAACAACACGGATCAGCTAAAACATTTAAAATTATGATGAGATTTCCTTTGAATTTTAAATACAGGGTGGTCCCGAATTCATGGTACAAACTTTAATGGTAGGTACAGGACATTGTAACAATGATTTATTGTATAGGAATGTATAGTCGCAAGTGACGCGGTGAGGCGAAAACAGGGGAAATAACGGCCGAAAGGAAAAACAAAGATTTTATTGAAAGCGTTGTTGACAAGTGTCATGTTTACAGTAATTGTTCAAAATTGCGTCCACCAGTATCGATACATGCTTGACAGCGTCGGTGGAGCGATTGGCGTACACGTTCAAAGATGCCTGGTATTTCACGCACACCTGCAGCAGCTACAGATAAGCGAGCGACGAGATCCTCATCTGAGTCAACTGGAGTCTCATAAACAAGATGCTTTAGATGTCCCCATAAAAAGTAATCGAGGCTCGATAAATCGGGAGATCGGGGTGGCCAAGGGACTGGTCCACCACGCCCAATCCATCGAGTACCAAACGTGGCATTCAGGTAATTCCGTACATCAATGCTGAAGTGTGCTGGCGCCCCATCGTGCTGAAACCACATGCGGTTACGAATGGCGATCGGAACATCATGCAGCAGTTGTGGTAACACTTCTTTCAGAAAAATAAGATAGCTTCCGCCAGTGAGCCGCGTGGGTAGTAAGTATGGGCCAATCAAAAAGTCGTTCACAATACCAGCCCACACATTAATACTGAAACGTTGTTGAAACGTATGTCGACGCGTTGCATGTGGATTATCGGTTGCCCACACATGGGAATTGTGCGCATTAAAGACACCCTCGCGTGAAAATGTCGCTTCATCTGTAAATAGCACATAATCTACGAAATCCGGCTGCAACGCACATTGCTGCATCACCCACAGGCAGAAGTTCACGCGGCGAGGATAATCTGCCGGATTCAATGCTTGTACTTTCTGAAAATGGAAGGGGTGTAAGCGATTTTCGTTTAACACTCTGCATACAGTCTGATGACTCACACCTACGTCACGCGCAACAATTCCTGTGCTTGACTCGGGTCTATCAGCCACAATGTTCAAGATGCTTTCTTCCAGCCTTGGAGTGCGTACAGCTCTTACTCGACCAGCGCCATGTCTGTTGACGTCGAACGCACCTGTTTCACAAAGTTGACGATGTAACCGTTGAAAAATTCTATGATCCGGCATTCGTCGATCAGGATACTCCGCGCGATACATTCGTAACGCAGCTCTGCCGTTACCATTTGCACGGCCGTACATGTAATGCATGTCTGCTTTTTCTGCATACGTAAAGTCACCCATCGTCTACGGCAGCACAATTGTGAATGGCGCTTTTCCCTACTGCGATGCATCATGTTCAACAGCGGCTAGACATCTACTGCCCTCTACCGGCAATGATACCAACCGATCACTCCATTTCTCTTTCCTTTTATTTCCCCTGTTTACGCCTCACCGCGTCACTTGCGACTATACATTCCTATACAATAAATCATTGTTACAATGTCCTGTACCTACCATTAAAGTTTGTACCATGAATTCGGGACCACCCTGTATATGTTATGCTAAAATATTTCCTCTTTTATGTGGAAATGAGATGTTTTGTTCTTGACATATTTTAAAACATTTTGTTTTTATGATTATATTTCCGTGAATGAGCCGAGAATTTTTGGAACGTGTTCTAAAGCTAAAGTTTTGGGGTCGGCTTATATGCGGATCTGCTAATCTCGCAAAAAAGGTAGGCAATTTTCCGTTACTCGGGCAATGGAAAGGGAAGGGAACCTTCAATTAACGTCGTACTAGAGGTACGGGATCAATCCAGCAGCGATCCATATGGGGATGGATTGTGAAGCTACCCCCATCCCTCATCATTGAAAAGTATAGTTCGCAAAGCGAACTAAATATGATTTCGCAGCAATAATCGGGGATGAACGAGCGATAGAGAACAGAGGGATAGTAGTTAAAAAGTTTCAGTTTTTCTTTCTATATTTGTTAAACAGTATTTATATCTGTAGTTTTGTACCCTCACAAAAAATAAACCTGAACCACCCATCTTCATTCGAGTAATTTTAACAGTAGAACAAATTCAAAGATGGCGTTTGACAGAAACTAACGTCTTATATTAATTCAAATTCAAAAAATTTGAATAAGTTGACCGTCTTTATATTACATTGGGCACCAACTTCATTATTTCCAATAGGAACCCCCTATTTTGACACAATTTCGAATCTGTATCACAATGTAACTTCAGATACCAAATTTCATGTCATTAGGTCTTTCGAAGTGATGAGGACAGAAAGATTGGAGCTCCTAATGTAAAATCCTTTTCTTAGAATCGTATAGATATATTCCTAAATAATATTTCTTTATGGCGCTGTTATTTTGTATCATGTTACTGTTGAACAACACAAAGAAAATCCTTCTAATATTATATTTCAAAAGTAGTTTTAGTACGCAATAATAATTATTAAATTAATGTTTGAAAAAATTATGAATTTGAATCTTATATTTTTATGGGAATTGCGATTCAAAAGTACTTCTAGTAGGGTATATTAAGATTTCAGCTCTTTCCGATAATTAGTTATAGCCCGTTATTTTTTGCTTTAATACGAAACTAATTTTTAAAAATTACCAAATTACTGATAGTTAGTGTTTGAACTACATTAAATTTTATTTATTACATTTTTTGCGATTTTAGGAACAAACCAAAGTTTATAAAAGGCCTGATAAACCTCATATAATAGTTCTCGGATCGTTGCTTTTACATAGTAAATGTAATAATGCAATTCTCAAATCGTTAGCACTTGCATAATAAATATAACAATTCGCGAATTGCTGAAAAATACGTTTGAAATAGTTTTCCAATTTGAAATTTGAGAAGCGATAACTACAATGAATCTCGATCTACGAATTGCGACTTTCTATGTGTAGATGATCCTGGAAATTCAAACAAACATTGAATATTTCGGGATTTATATATATTGGTAGTTAAGATATGAAATTTTATATTTAGACTAATTTTTTTTTTTAAGAATGCAGAATCTGATTATGGCATCAGACACGGTGTTTCCAATGGAAATTTTAATATTTGTGCAAAATCTGATACGAAAACGTCCCCTTAAGCAACGTTTTTGGATTTAAATTTGTAGATGACGTTATTTCCTATTGAATGATACCTTTGAAATAGTTCTAGTATGAATAGTGCTTGAAATAAAGAAGGTGGTTATGGTTTTATTTTTCCCAACTGTACATTTAAAGGACTTTGATTTGAAATAAGTGTTATATTTAAGAAAAAAAACCGAAGAGTTAGTATTGGTTTCCTTCAAACTTTACTTTGCTAAGGTGCTTGATATTCTACTGAAAGTTGCTGTTTTTAACCTAGCTTACATTTTATCATTTTTATTTCAGGTAGCTGTATCACTAGAGTTATCAAATCGTCAGGAAACAGATTAACAAGTGCATAAAGTTAAAATTATGTGATACTAGATGATATACCTCACTTTCCTGCAATCTGATGCTAGTTCTACTGTCCATAGACACCCTGAAGTCTTGCATTCCACTATGAAGACACAACGTTCATCGCAAGAGCTAGGAGGTACCGGATAAAAATTTGAGAATTAACAAATCAAGGAGTAGCCATTCAGTTTACGATAAACAGTGGAACCACCTGTAGACAGCCGGTTGATATCAAGACTTCGGGAAGAAATAATTCATATACAGGATTCGCGGTAAAAAATCCAGGTACAGCGGTAAAAAATCCTTCTTAGTGCGAAATATGTAAGAAATCATTTTTGCAGAATGGTCGTTTGAAAGCACATAGTCGCATAAATTCAGGTGAGAAACCGTGTATTTGTGAAATGTGTAGCAAAGGATTTTCAAGTGTTGGAGGCTTCGGATTACATTTACCTATCCACACCAAAGAGAAGCCCTACGAGTGTGAAATATGCAACAAACACTTTTTGCGCAATTCACACCTCAGAAGGCATTTACTTATCCACACCAAAGAGAAGCCTTACGAGTGTGAAATATGCAACAAAAGCTTTTTGTGCAATTCGTACTTAAAAATACATATGCGTATCCACACTCAAGAGAAGCCATACGAATGTGAAATATGCAGCAAACGCTTTTCGCGAAATGGGGACTTAATAGCACATTTGCGTACACACACCAATGAGAAACCATACGAGTGTGAAATATGCAATAAATGCTTTTTGTGCAATTCGTACTTAAAAATACATTTGCGTATCCACACTCAAGAGAAGCCATACGAATGTGAAATATGCAGCAAACGCTTTTCGCTAAATGGGGACTTAAGAGCACATTTGCGTATCCACACTAAAGAGAAGCCTTACGAGTGTGAAATATGCAACAAACGCTTTTCACAAAATTCTCAATTGACAACACATATCCGAACTCACACTGGAGAAAAGCCACATGAGTGTGAAATGTGCAAGAAACGCTTTTCGCACAATTCGTCCTTAAAAAATCATTTGCGTATCCACACTAAAGAGAAGCCTTAGGAGTGTGAAATATGCAACAAACACTTTTCGCAAAGTGAGAACTTAAGAACGCATATCCGAATTCACAGTGAAGAGAAGCCAAATGAGTGCGAAATATGCAAAAAACGCTTTTGTCGAAAATCTGACTTAATAAGACACATGCGTACACACAATGAGAAACCATACGAGTGTGAAATGTGCAACACAAACGCTCTTTTCGCACAATTCGTCCTTAAAAAAACAATTGCGTATCCACACTAAAGAGAAGCCTTACGAGTGTTAAATATGCAACAAACACTTTTCGCAAAGTAAGAACGCATATCCGAATTCATACTGAAGAAAACCCAAATGAGTGCGAAATATGCAAAAAACGCTTTTTGCAAAAATCGGACCTAATAAGACACATGCGTACACACGCCAATGAGAAACCATACGAGTGCTAAATATGCAATAAAAGCTTTTCGCAGAATTTCAACTATAGAAAACATATGCGTACACACACCAAGGTGAAGCCATACGAGTGTGAAATATGCAACAAACACTTTACGGTAAATGCACACTTATGGAAACATTTGCGAATCCACACGAAAGATATGTTGATGAGTGATAAGGGAGTGTTGACGCTTTAAAATAAAAGTAAACCAATGATCCCCTTCACTATTCTGAACTGATGCATTAGGAATCTATCAAATATCGTGTTGTTTTGTGCGAATCTTAAATTTATCAGGACTCAATTTTAATGCTCAGATGAAACAAAAGTGAAACTTCACCTGAATCTGTTATTTACTTTGCTGCATTTTCTTCTGCAAAATAAATATCTTTATTGACTTTCTTTATTCTTATATCGTTTATTTCAAGCGCTTGCAAAATGAGTTGGAATTTTTGTGGGGGATTTTGAAACGTAAAAGTATTACAAGACTTGGATTTGCCTTTTCTTAAACCGTCCAAGTTTCCGCTAATATACTAGATGTCACAAATGCTCAAAAATAAAGTTCTTATGATGTCACTTGGGAAAAGTTTGATGAATAATATGTATGCATTTGAAGAATTTAATTGACCTTATGTCATCTATTAAGTCTTAATTTTAACCAGACGAACTAGATCTAACAGTATTCAAGATCGTGTTTAATCTTTTCTTGGAGTACAGTGTCTTCGAAATAGAAATACTTACATTTCTATCGCGTCAGGGCAAAAAAAATTTATGATCAAATGCGAATGATAATTATTTTATTTTGAATATTTTAAACGTCATTTGAGTTATGGGGGCCGCGTTAGCCCGATTGGCTGGTGCACGTTAAGTCTGTCGTCTATAAATTCTCCTGAATCGAAAATCGTAATTGGATGTGTGGCGTCTCGCCTCATCTATTTAATCCTCTCCAGCGGTATCGATTTAGTTTCGCTCTTTTCTTTTCTGATTATTCGTATATTTATGAGTTCAATACTATGAGCTATAAATCGAACAGCTTTTAAGACCCTTCCCAATTTTAGTATAAAATATTTTGACAAAAGGACTAGACACTGGAGGTCCCTTTACGTCAGGTCTGGAAACTAGTTTACACTTCTGTCAAAAGTAGTATGTGGATCTATGACTTGAATTGAGGCATTTTCTGGGAAACTTCCAGTACCCCGATGAAACGAGAAAGACCGTTGGCAGCAATTCATTTTCCAGAAGGAGATGTTCAAAACGAATAACTGTTATGTCTTGTTGTAGTAAAGTAAGAGTAGCTCCAAGTGTCATGATATATTTAATAATTATAAAGAGACAATAGACAAACAGGCATCCAGAACGATACGTACAGCGTAGTCTCCGGCAACTAAATCACTAGGGATGGAACGAAAATGAGTGATTCGTTCAATTGAATCGAATCTTTAAAGTGAACGAATCGGTTCAAACGACTCCCTTCAAAAAGAATGGAATCTTCGACTCCCTGATTACTTTTTGTACGGGCGGTAGTGTGTAGTGTTACTAGTTTCTATTGAAAGGCTACTACATTTTCAGGTTTAACTATTGGGATTCGATTATTTGGTATACGGAACATAGAGAGTTTATTCGTTTGGTTTGGAATAAGATGAAAGACTTTCATTTAATTTTTTTGTGTGTGTTTCTATTTACAATTTCTTCACAAAATTAAAGAAAATTGATTTATTTATTTGAAGTAGCTTTAATGAAAATTAACGACCAAAATTTTATAAATGTTCCTTGAAAATTTTTTGTATTTACATCGTTCTATTTCTATGAAAATTATTTTACCTTCGTATGAATCATAAAAAAATCCCATTCTTGTGAGCTTTATATAGGAATGGAATAACCTATTGGTATAAATCGGAATGAATTCCAATTTCCATTTGATTTGCCAAGCAAACCAACACCACAGGCAACGCCGTGATGGCTGTTATCCAATAGGCGACGAAGCCATACGATGCTGCCCGTGGTGAGCAAACCAAATCGGAATTCGTAGCAATCACCGGGGGTTAGTGAGCAGTGGTCACACGTGACCCCACGAAAATAACTGTATCGAGCAACGTCGTGCTGGCCACGTAATGGCTAGTCTAATATAAATAAGGAATAAAAAGTACACGAAAAAGAGCTTTTATTGTAACTGTTAAATTGAAAGTTAATAACAGTATGCAACAGAATTGCATTTGTTTATTAAAGCAATACCTACAATTTTAAATTGAAATTTAAATATTATTTTAAATTTTATTTCTAGTTGCGACTATTTAATTTTTTACTAGGATTAATTGTAAAGGTTTTTGTTTAACTCATTAGTTTACAGTTAATTATATTTACTTTATGATGAGATTTGAGGAGTCTACACACAGAGTATTGTGAGTTTTTACAAAAGTTATAAAGGAAAAATGTTATTTTCATTTTTTTTTTATTATCTCGTTTTTTTTAAGAGAGGCCCTATAAGGTTATGATCGAATCGGTTTATCGTTAGTTAATACTATGTCGTGTACTACTAAATCGGTTATCTTTCGAAAAAATTTCAGATATTTACTTAACAAATTTTGTAGTTGGTCAGTTTGTCTGGGTTCCAGATGATCTTTTAATTGACTTTGCTGCATTATATCCTCGAAATCATAAATATTCGGATTCGAGTCAATATGAGGAAAATCTAAATCTTGACCTTCCAAACATTTGTAAACACTTTCACAACCAAAAGGTAATTCCGGGACAGATGCCCCACGTAAGGAAAAGACGTTATAAAATAAATTAAAATTTGGAAACTAGATTTTTGGACGAAAAATTGTGGGAATACGTAATAGTTATTGCTTATCAATACTGAATAGTTGTTTTCTACTCTATTGTAAATTCTCTACAGAAAAAAAAAAACTTAGACAGCATAACATTTGGCCATCTCTCCCTAGTTCCAGGTGAGAAGCCTCACTTATATGGGAGAGATGGCCTACCTGTAAAATTCAGTTATTTTTAAAACAGTAAAGGTTTTAATGTATATAACATATTATAAGGAAGTGATTTTTAAGAATATACTACCTTAGCATTAATTTACAAAGTATTGAAATATTTAACAACCATAGACAAGATGTAAAAAGTTTTATTAAACATATTTAAAATAAAACAAACAACATGTAGTTAAACACATTTTAAAACTATTAAAAAATCAGTTTGCTAGAAAGTTACAAATTTTGTATTTTAAAAAATATTAAAATACTATTACGCTATTAAAGTATTACAAAATAGGTCGAAAATATTCAATTAAGAGTTTTCTTTTTGTCCTCTTTAATATTTGCTTTCCCGCAAATATTGCACAGATCCCCGTACATTGTACAGGATTCATGTAACCATTTAATACACTTAACACTTTTAATGTAATCTACCAATTATTTTGTAGAATAATAATTTTCCACACATTCGAGGCAGTTGCATGTAGAATAACTTTTGTCGTCCATAAGCTTTTTTGATACTTTGTTACGTTTGATGGTGGATTTTAACTGTTTTTCTTGGATGTGTTCTTTGGGATGTAAGTATCTTAGCCGACTCTCTCTTTCTCTTTCTGAGTCTTTCTTCTAGCCTGGGTGCAGACGAAATCTTATGCAATAATTTTGTCGGGGTAATTGTCTGTTGAGCACAAAAACCTGATGATTGCGAACAATTTAAGGACTTTTAACCCGTCTTCTTCATTTCTCCATTGATGGCAAAGAAGTGGTTCAGAATCGCTGTTTGATTTAGAGGGAAAATTCCCGTCTCCCGAAAAACATTGATAGCAGTGTCGACAGAAGCTGCCCTTTTCCACGCTCTACCAAACAATTCTGAAGCTTAGATTCTTACAATTGTTCTTCCTGGATGACGAATAATCCATTTTCGTGCTTCAACTTTAAAGAAATGTTTTAATGACTTAAAAAAGACCTGTCAAGAGGCTGAAGAGTTTGTGTTACATGACTTGGCAGGCATACAATTATAATCTGATTCTTGTCACCAAAGTACCGTAAATCATAACAATTTACTTAGGATGCGTGGCATCTCTCCCTGAAAATATATATGGCGCATTTATCCTTTTGGTATGGGTAATTGGTAATTTTAGTTAACGTCGTACTAGAGCAACAGAACGGGCTATTGACGACGGTCCGGGATCAATCCCTTAAGGGAAAGATCCGAAGACAACACCTCGTAATTTTGAACTACGGTCAGATGACGAAGCAACACCTGAGCTGGCACCCCACTCTCCAAACTTCCACGCCAACCCAACGTGAAGACTTTCGGCCACGACAGATTTAAGGTGCACCAGCCGCCTCTACACCATACGTTTACAAACATCCGTGCCCGGACCCGAACCTTCCGATCGAGAGGCTAACACCTTAACCACTATACCGGTTGGTCGGCCCTTTTGGTATGGGAGAGATGTCTCGGCAACTGTCCTAAGTGCAAGACAGCAAAGATGGTGGTGAACCGTCTAAAGTCGACTGATCAACTCCTGACTACAGGTGTTTTGCTTATATAAAAAAATTCCATTCAAATTATCTAGTGCCAGCCTTACACTACAACATCAATCTTATAACGCAGTAGAAAAAACATGGTACTTAATTAAAATGTTGTTGTGATAGGAGAAAAAAAATTAAATGTAACAAAACTTCTACAGCACACCAAACAACATCTAACTGAAACATTCATGGAAATAGTAGAGTCACCTAGCGTAAAGTTTCAAATGGCATTTACAATAATGAAATTTAGCACACATGTAGTCCGAATTTTTTGCAATTTTATAGTCCAGCCCGATTTTTAAATTTAATCTAGAACATTTAAAAATTAATTTATATTTAATAATTTAATATTTAATTATTATTTGGTTTCCTCCGAATGGCAACAGTCTTGAATCGGTATTGAATAAATCCGTATTTACTGTGCATGTGTAGCCGCTCAATTACTGGATATCATTTATAAAAATTTATTGCCTTTTTAAAAGCATATTAACTTTTAGCTAACGATAACTTTTAATCTTTAATATAAGTATCTTTTTACTGTGCCTACTCCATTTTCGGAACTGGAAAACGGTTGTGCAGTACGTTGTTTGTAATTGTTTTTTTTTTTTAGAGTACGATAGTTTGAGTTTTGATTTTTTTTTAAAGCATACTAACTTTTAGTTTCTATTAGCCACTACGTGGCTAGCCCAGCGTTGCCCGTGCCCTTCGCAAACCAACACCACGTGCAACACCATGATATAAGATATTATTCTGGTGTAAAATTTTCGCAGATTTCAAATCGGTTGAAATTTTTAATCTATCTTTAACAAATCCGCTTTTACGAAAAAGAACTAAACAATGCCTGCCAAAATGTTTTTTTATTTTTTTTGCTCTCCACTGAAATCGAAGAAGGCAAGAAATGTAATCTGGTTATTTTTAACGCGAAGGGCACGAAATGCAATACGTTTATTTTTGGAAAGGGAAAGTTAACGTGACGTCACAATCTCGTACGAAAATATAAAATATGTGTTCAATTTAAAAGTTATTTATATAAAGAAAATCATAATTTTAGGTATGGATCTGAAGTAAAAATTTCCGCAGATTTTAAATCCGATAAAATTTTTATTCTGTCTTTAACGGTCTAAGAGATAGAAAAAGAACTAATTCACTCCAGTTAAAAGATTGTTTGTTTTTATCGTGTGCCTGGAAAATCCGCGTAAAATCAAAAAGGAAACGAAAACAATAAATTTAGAATCTGTGATCTCTGCTATCTATGCTGTAGCATTCAATAATGATTATATTTCAGTAAATTCATTTACAAATGTTTTAGATTGAATTTTAAAATTCACCGCGACCCAAAAATTGCAAAAAATTCGGACTACCTGTGTGCCAAATCTCATTGCTCTATGTGCCATAGAATCGTCAGGATTTTGCGGCAAGAAACAGACAAACACTTCCTTTTATAATAGTAGATATTAACTTTTAGTTTGAATTATAATAATCTCTACTATTTTAAAAGGAAGTGTTTGTCTGTTTGCCGCAAAATCCTGACGAAACTATGGCACTTCAATGAGATTTGGCACACAGGTAGTCCGAATGTTTGGGGTCGCGAATGGTCGGCGAATTTTAAAATTCAATCTAGAACACTTTTTAATGAATTTAATAAAATTTAATTATTATTGTTTACTTTGGAATGGCAACCGCATAAAGATATGACAAATTCTAAATTTATTTTTCCCGTTTCCGTTTTCATTTTGCTCAGAAGAATGATTTTCCAGCAGAGGATAAAAAAAAAGTTTTAACTTTAGTTTTGTAGTTCTTTATTCAATCTCCTATACTGTTAAAGATAGAGTAAAAATGTCAACAGATTTGAAATCTGCGTAAAATTTCACTTTAGATCGATACCTAAAAATATAATTTTCTTTAAATAATGAATTTTTAGATTGAATATAACTTTTTTATTTTCGCAAGAGATTGTAACGTCCCGTGAACTTTCTCTTTCCATAAAAAAAAAAAAAAAAAACAGATTGCATCTTCTGTCTTTCGCGTTAAGAAAAAAAAAAGAAACAGATTACTTTTCCTATCCCATTACATTTCCGTTAAGGAGAGCAATAAATAAAAAACATATTGACTGGATTGTTAAGTTTTTTTTCGTAAAATCGGAATCGCTAAAGATAGATTGAAAATTTCAAAGGATTTGAAATCTGCGGAAAATTTCACTTTAGATTGTTACCTAAAAATATGATATGACACAAAAATCGTCAAATTTTCGAAATGTTTTTCTATGTTTTTCTGCTTAAAATGGCGTCTAAATCATGTTTCTATCTTAATTAGATTTAAAGATATAATAATTTTTGTGGTGCGTTGTTTTGAAAATCTAACACTCTTGACAGTTGTTGTCACGGCAACAACACCTGTCTTAAAACTTTAAATGCGTTTTTCTCCATGATACATTTTTTCAAGATTTCCTGTATTCAAATTGCTATAAGTCGAAAACCGATAAAGTTTCAGGGTTGAAATTTGGAATATGTATTTTTCAGATATTATACTTTAATTTTGATTCAGCAAATTTGAAACAAATATTGACTTTTAAAATATGACTTAAAAAAAATAACTTAAAATTTTCATTTAAATATTTTTTATTAAATTAATATTTTTTCAATTGCTGAATCGAAATGAAAGTTTATAAATTTGTGAATAATTTACTGCAAGAATTTTGAAAATTGATCAAGAATATTTTTAATATTAGCAATTTAAAATGACCCCTCTTTTTTTCAAAAAATTTTAATTTAAAAAATTTGGAAAAATTTTGTGTTGGGATTTCGCCCATTAGTTAGATGGGTAATCAGTACAAAAAAATTCCAAATTCTTAATTAATTAATTTAAAAAAAAATTTAATGTGTCCCGGACCCCCTTAAGGGAAGTAAGTGAAGTATGGGGGCGGAATAGATATGCTACATATATAATTGGCATTACACTCTCACAATTATTGACGTCATCATGAGTTACAAATAGTTTTAACTTTAATTCTTCTTCAAATTGAACATCAATATCATTCCAATCCAGCTCATCATTGAAGACACTTAAATCCAGATCACCGAATTTCTTTGATTTCAACATCAAAGGAAGGATGCTTTCCGATCTCAATTTATTTTCATTTTCAAATAATTGTCTGATATATATATATACAATACCGAGCCCCTGTTAACTGACGGTATCTTCCAAATCTGTCTTCTAGTACATCAGTTTGTACTTTACCAGACTAGAAAAATATTTGAAATTTAATTCATTCTTAGCTAAGTTAATCATGTCTTGTGTTGTATGCTTTAATGCTGAGTGTGTCTCGCGAGTTAAACGTCTTGTTGTACATTTCTTGTCATTCCACTTTTTTAACCATTTTAAGAAATTCTGTAAAAACACATATTTTTCATCTGATTT
Source organism: Metellina segmentata (assembly GCA_947359465.1). Classification (NCBI taxonomy): domain Eukaryota; kingdom Metazoa; phylum Arthropoda; class Arachnida; order Araneae; family Tetragnathidae; genus Metellina; species Metellina segmentata. The sequence continues at coordinate 8,189,938 of OX375882.1, forward strand.
GTAAAAGGTTCTAGAAGAGTATCTGTTTACTGGATCCCTTTAAAAATGGTTTTCACATTAAATATTGCCCACCATTTGTTTACAATGCTAATAAAATCAGATGCTTCCTCATAATGGGGTATAGGATGTTTTTCTTCAACAATTGATCGATCTTAAGCAACCATTGTATTTAAAGACTTGAAGAGTAGATTTAACATTCTGTCTCTCCATGACTGAAGGACATAAGGCTTTTAGTCAAAGTCCATAACTATATTTTAATAAATTGGCAGTCTCTAATTCATACAACTTTTTTAAAGCTGAAAAATATGCTGTTTTAATGGGAACAGACAATTTAAAATCAGGAAAATATAGACAATTTCCAAAGTTCATTTGGTTTAACCAGTAATTTTTAATCCATTTTAAAATATGTACTGAATCTATATATAAAAAAGGATGTTTATGTGTGTATTTTCTATACAAATCTAACCAATCCACACCAAATTTGGTATACCTAAACTCTAAAACACTGCGGAAAACATTGGCTATTTTGTTTCTTGTCTTCAGACCAATCTGTAGCCATGAAAATTGGCACACAGGTAGTCCTAAAAGTTCCTCTCGAAGCCCCAATTTTAAAATCTAAAGTTTGTTTTCCTGCATTATTAAGACATGGGCAATGAAACACATTCTACACATTCAAGGAAAACAACTCCACCCATAATATGAATTGTAGTTCTTTACAATGGTAAGACAGAAACATAATATTTATCCTTTTTGGACGAACGTTTACATATATCTTCAGGATGTTTTCCATGAGCTGTGGAGGCTAAAACAAATGGTTTGTTATCATACCACTTTATGATACAGACTTGCTCATCATTCCAAACTTTTTCATCCACTGACACTCGACTAAGTTTTTTCATTTCAGCATCAGATTTAAAGTTAACATCGGGTGGTATGCTACTTTTTCTTAAAAGTTCTCGTACCCTGGCATCCAGCTCTATAATAAAGGATGTGTCCAGTAATAGTGTTGATGTGAAGTATCTGTCCATATACAAGATACAGTCTAGCAGTAAATTCTCGGAATGTCTAAGAACAACTCTCTACCATCAATATCGAAATACTGAGCATCCTCATCTCTATTATTATAAAAGGAAGTGTTTGTGCGTCTGTCTTGTTTCTCTATCTAGTGCCCTGACGAATCTATGGCACTTACAATAATGAGATTTAGCACTCATGTATTCCAATTTTTTTGCGATTTTGGGGTCGCGCCGAATTTTAAAATTCCATCTGGAACATTTCAAAATTAATTTAATTATTATTGTTGTTGTTTTTTTAATGGCAACAGCATAAAGATATGACAGATTCTAAATTTGTTTTTTCCGTTTGGTTTTCCGAGCAACGCTTTCAGCCGAAGAACAAATAAAAAGTTTTTATAGGAGTTATGTAGTTATTTTTCTATCTCCTAAATCGTTAAATATATAGTAAAAATTTCAACGGATTTCAAATCTGCGGAAAATTTCACTTTAGATTGATACCTAAAAATAAGAATATCTTTAAATAAATAAAAAAAATACACCAGTTTTATTTTTAATTGATTCATTCATAAAATTTGAGAGCACGCGCTAGAGAGTGTGCAATGTTTTCAGAAGAACCGGCAAGCCGTTTCCATAGCAACAGTCAAATATGAAAATATTAAGAAGTGTTATTACAACAAACAACACGGATCAGCTAAAACATTTAAAATTATGATGAGATTTCCTTTGAATTTTAAATACAGGGTGGTCCCGAATTCATGGTACAAACTTTAATGGTAGGTACAGGACATTGTAACAATGATTTATTGTATAGGAATGTATAGTCGCAAGTGACGCGGTGAGGCGAAAACAGGGGAAATAACGGCCGAAAGGAAAAACAAAGATTTTATTGAAAGCGTTGTTGACAAGTGTCATGTTTACAGTAATTGTTCAAAATTGCGTCCACCAGTATCGATACATGCTTGACAGCGTCGGTGGAGCGATTGGCGTACACGTTCAAAGATGCCTGGTATTTCACGCACACCTGCAGCAGCTACAGATAAGCGAGCGACGAGATCCTCATCTGAGTCAACTGGAGTCTCATAAACAAGATGCTTTAGATGTCCCCATAAAAAGTAATCGAGGCTCGATAAATCGGGAGATCGGGGTGGCCAAGGGACTGGTCCACCACGCCCAATCCATCGAGTACCAAACGTGGCATTCAGGTAATTCCGTACATCAATGCTGAAGTGTGCTGGCGCCCCATCGTGCTGAAACCACATGCGGTTACGAATGGCGATCGGAACATCATGCAGCAGTTGTGGTAACACTTCTTTCAGAAAAATAAGATAGCTTCCGCCAGTGAGCCGCGTGGGTAGTAAGTATGGGCCAATCAAAAAGTCGTTCACAATACCAGCCCACACATTAATACTGAAACGTTGTTGAAACGCATGTCGACGCGTTGCATGTGGATTATCGGTTGCCCACACATGGGAATTGTGCGCATTAAAGACACCCTCGCGTGAAAATGTCGCTTCATCTGTAAATAGCACATAATCTACGAAATCCGGCTGCAACGCACATTGCTGCATCACCCACAGGCAGAAGTTCACGCGGCGAGGATAATCTGCCGGATTCAATGCTTGTACTTTCTGAAAATGGAAGGGGTGTAAGCGATTTTCGTTTAACACTCTGCATACAGTCTGATGACTCACACCTACGTCACGCGCAACAATTCTTGTGCTTGACTCGGGTCTATCAGCCACAATGTTCAAGATGCTTTCTTCCAGCCTTGGAGTGCGTACAGCTCTTACTCGACCAGCGCCATGTCTGTTGACGTCGAACGCACCTGTTTCACAAAGTTGACGATGTAACCGTTGAAAAATTCTATGATCCGGCATTCGTCGATCAGGATACTCCGCGCGATACATTCGTAACGCAGCTCTGCCGTTACCATTTGCACGGCCGTACATGTAATGCATGTCTGCTTTTTCTGCATACGTAAAGTCACCCATCGTCTACGGCAGCACAATTGTGAATGGCGCTTTTCCCTACTGCGATGCATCATGTTCAACAGCGGCTAGACATCTACTGCCCTCTACCGGCAATGATACCAACCGATCACTCCATTTCTCTTTCCTTTTATTTCCCCTGTTTACGCCTCACCGCGTCACTTGCGACTATACATTCCTATACAATAAATCATTGTTACAATGTCCTGTACCTACCATTAAAGTTTGTACCATGAATTCGGGACCACCCTGTATATGTTATGCTAAAATATTTCCTCTTTTATGTGGAAATGAGATGTTTTGTTCTTGACATATTTTAAAACATTTTGTTTTTATGATTATATTTCCGTGAATGAGCCGAGAATTTTTGGAACGTGTTCTAAAGCTAAAGTTTTGGGGTCGGCTTATATGCGGATCTGCTAATCTCGCAAAAAAGGTAGGCAATTTTCCGTTACTCGGGCAATGGAAAGGGAAGGGAACCTTCAATTAACGTCGTACTAGAGGTACGGGATCAATCCAGCAGCGATCCATATGGGGATGGATTGTGAAGCTACCCCCATCCCTCATCATTGAAAAGTATAGTTCGCAAAGCGAACTAAATATGATTTCGCAGCAATAATCGGGGATGAACGAGCGATAGAGAACAGAGGGATAGTAGTTAAAAAGTTTCAGTTTTTCTTTCTATATTTGTTAAACAGTATTTATATCTGTAGTTTTGTACCCTCACAAAAAATAAACCTGAACCACCCATCTTCATTCGAGTAATTTTAACAGTAGAACAAATTCAAAGATGGCGTTTGACAGAAACTAACGTCTTATATTAATTCAAATTCAAAAAATTTGAATAAGTTGACCGTCTTTATATTACATTGGGCACCAACTTCATTATTTCCAATAGGAACCCCCTATTTTGACACAATTTCGAATCTGTATCACAATGTAACTTCAGATACCAAATTTCATGTCATTAGGTCTTTCGAAGTGATGAGGACAGAAAGATTGGAGCTCCTAATGTAAAATCCTTTTCTTAGAATCGTATAGATATATTCCTAAATAATATTTCTTTATGGCGCTGTTATTTTGTATCATGTTACTGTTGAACAACACAAAGAAAATCCTTCTAATATTATATTTCAAAAGTAGTTTTAGTACGCAATAATAATTATTAAATTAATGTTTGAAAAAATTATGAATTTGAATCTTATATTTTTATGGGAATTGCGATTCAAAAGTACTTCTAGTAGGGTATATTAAGATTTCAGCTCTTTCCGATAATTAGTTATAGCCCGTTATTTTTTGCTTTAATACGAAACTAATTTTTAAAAATTACCAAATTACTGATAGTTAGTGTTTGAACTACATTAAATTTTATTTATTACATTTTTTTGCGATTTTAGGAACAAACCAAAGTTTATAAAAGGCCTGATAAACCTCATATAATAGTTCTCGGATCGTTGCTTTTACATAGTAAATGTAATAATGCAATTCTCAAATCGTTAGCACTTGCATAATAAATATAACAATTCGCGAATTGCTGAAAAATACGTTTGAAATAGTTTTCCAATTTGAAATTTGAGAAGCGATAACTACAATGAATCTCGATCTACGAATTGCGACTTTCTATGTGTAGATGATCCTGGAAATTCAAACAAACATTGAATATTTCGGGATTTATATATATTGGTAGTTAAGATATGAAATTTTATATTTAGACTAATTTTTTTTTTTTTTAAGAATGCAGAATCTGATTATGGCATCAGACACGGTGTTTCCAATGGAAATTTTAATATTTGTGCAAAATCTGATACGAAAACGTCCCCTTAAGCAACGTTTTTGGATTTAAATTTGTAGATGACGTTATTTCCTATTGAATGATACCTTTGAAATAGTTCTAGTATGAATAGTGCTTGAAATAAAGAAGGTGGTTATGGTTTTATTTTTCCCAACTGTACATTTAAAGGACTTTGATTTGAAATAAGTGTTATATTTAAGAAAAAAAACCGAAGAGTTAGTATTGGTTTCCTTCAAACTTTACTTTGCTAAGGTGCTTGATATTCTACTGAAAGTTGCTGTTTTTAACCTAGCTTACATTTTATCATTTTTATTTCAGGTAGCTGTATCACTAGAGTTATCAAATCGTCAGGAAACAGATTAACAAGTGCATAAAGTTAAAATTATGTGATACTAGATGATATACCTCACTTTCCTGCAATCTGATGCTAGTTCTACTGTCCATAGACACCCTGAAGTCTTGCATTCCACTATGAAGACACAACGTTCATCGCAAGAGCTAGGAGGTACCGGATAAAAATTTGAGAATTAACAAATCAAGGAGTAGCCATTCAGTTTACGATAAACAGTGGAACCACCTTTAGACAGCCGGTTGATATCAAGACTTCGGGAAGAAATAATTCATATACAGGATTCGCGGTAAAAAATCCAGGTACAGCGGTAAAAAATCCTTCTTAGTGCGAAATATGTAAGAAATCATTTTTGCAGAATGGTCGTTGGAAAGCACATAGTCGCATAAATTCAGGTGAGAAACCGTGTATTTGTGAAATGTGTAGCAAAGGATTTTCAAGTGTTGGAGGCTTCGGATTACATTTACCTATCCACACCAAAGAGAAGCCCTACGAGTGTGAAATATGCAACAAACACTTTTTGCGCAATTCACACCTCAGAAGGCATTTACTTATCCACACCAAAGAGAAGCCTTACGAGTGTGAAATATGCAACAAAAGCTTTTTGTGCAATTCGTACTTAAAAATACATATGCGTATCCACACTCAAGAGAAGCCATACGAATGTGAAATATGCAGCAAACGCTTTTCGCGAAATGGGGACTTAATAGCACATTTGCGTACACACACCAATGAGAAACCATACGAGTGTGAAATATGCAATAAATGCTTTTTGTGCAATTCGTACTTAAAAATACATTTGCGTATCCACACTCAAGAGAAGCCATACGAATGTGAAATATGCAGCAAACGCTTTTCGCTAAATGGGGACTTAAGAGCACATTTGCGTATCCACACTAAAGAGAAGCCTTACGAGTGTGAAATATGCAACAAACGCTTTTCACAAAATTCTCAATTGACAACACATATCCGAACTCACACTGGAGAAAAGCCACATGAGTGTGAAATGTGCAAGAAACGCTTTTCGCACAATTCGTCCTTAAAAAATCATTTGCGTATCCACACTAAAGAGAAGCCTTAGGAGTGTGAAATATGCAACAAACACTTTTCGCAAAGTGAGAACTTAAGAACGCATATCCGAATTCACAGTGAAGAGAAGCCAAATGAGTGCGAAATATGCAAAAAATGCTTTTTGCAAAAATCGGACCTAATAAGACACATGCGTACACACGCCAATGAGAAACCATACGAGTGCTAAATATGCAATAAAAGCTTTTTGCAGAATTTCAGCTATAGAAAACATATGCGTACACACACCAAGGTGAAGCCATACCAGTGTGAAATATGCAACAAACGCTTTACGGTAAATGCACACTTATGGAAACATTTGCGAATCCACACGAAAGATATGTTGATGAGTGATAAGGGAGTGTTGACGCTTTAAAATAAAAGTAAACCAATGATCCCCTTCACTATTCTGAACTGATGCATTAGGAATCTATCAAATATCGTGTTGTTTTGTGCGAATCTTAAATTTATCAGGACTCAATTTTAATGCTCAGATGAAACAAAAGTGAAACTTCACCTGAACCTGTTATTTACTTTGCTGCATTTTCTTCTGCAAAATAAATATCTTTATTGACTTTCTTTATTCTTATATCGTTTATTTCAAGCGCTTGCAAAATGAGTTGGAATTTTTGTGGGGGATTTTGAAACGTAAAAGTATTACAAGACTTGGATTTGCCTTTTCTTAAACCGTCCAAGTTTCCGCTAATATACTAGATGTCACAAATGCTCAAAAATAAAGTTCTTATGATGTTACTTGGGAAAAGTTTGATGAATAATATGTATGCATTTGAAGAATTTAATTGACCTTATGTCATCTATTAAGTCTTAATTTTAACCAGACGAACTAGATCAAACAGTATTCAAGATCGTGTTTAATCTTTTCTTGGAGTACAGTGTCTTCGAAATAGAAATACTTACATTTCTATCGCGTCAGGGCAAAAAAAATTTATGATCAAATGCGAATGATAATTATTTTATTTTGAATATTTTAAACGTCATTTGAGTTATGGGGGCCGCGTTATCCCGATTGGCTGGTGCACGTTAAGTCTGTCGTCTATAAATTCTCCTGAATCGAAAATCGTAATTGGATGTGTGGCGTCTCGCCTCATCTATTTAATCCTCTCCAGCGGTATCGATTTAGTTTCGCTCTTTTCTTTTCTGATTATTCGTATATTTATGAGTTCAATACTATGAGTTATAAATCGAACAGCTTTTAAGACCCTTCCCAATTTTAGTATAAAATATTTTGACAAAAGGACTAGACACTGGGGGTTCCTTTACGTCAGGTCTGGAAACTAGTTTACACTTCTGTCAAAAGTAGTATGTGAATCTATGACTTGAATTGAGGCATTTTCTGGGAAACTTCCAGTACCCCGATGAAACGAGAAAGACCGTTGGCAGCAATTCATTTTCCAGAAGGAGATGTTCAAAACGAATAACTGTTATGTCTTGTTGTAGTGAAGTAAGAGTAGCTCCAAGTGTCATGATATATTTAATAATTACAAACAGGCATCCAGAACGATACGAACAGCGTAGTCTCCGGCAACTAAATCACTAGGGATGGAACGAAAATGAGTGATTCGTTCAATTGAATCGAATCTTTAAAGTGAACGAATCGGTTCAAACGACTCCCTTCAAAAGGAATGGAATCTTCGACTCCCTGATTACTTTTTGTACGGGCGGTAGTGTGTAGTGTTACTAGTTTCCTTTGAATGGCTACTATATTTTCAGGTTTAGCGATTGGGATTCGAATCTTTAAACTTTTCCGCAGATTTCAAATCCGTTGGAAATCTTTGCTCTATCTTTTACGATCGCGAAGATAAAAACTTGTACTAGATAATAAAAAAGCCCTTTTGTTTTGTTTCTCGGATAAAATAAGCCACGACGAAAAAAAGTCGCCGGCGACTGAACTTCTTGGTGACTATTTTTTCGTTTCCCATAACGGTCTTCTCGTGGGTTCATTCGTCAATATCCCGACAACAAAATTTCCGACAACAAAGTTTCCGACAGAAAGTTTTCCGACATAATATTTTCAAATGCACATTCTCCGAACAGAAATTTTAATACTTATAGACCATAAATTAGGATCATTTGGGGGATGGAGAGCACTAGAATCTTGTCAAAATAGGCGTTTGATAGAGGCCCGTGGTTGGCCACCACGAGGTGGGAGTCAACATGAGGGGGTCCGGGTTGCATATCACCAACCTTTACCTGGAATAGAAGACATGGGAAAATGTTAAGCCCGCTGATTCGTTGCTATCTCTCTCCGAGATCTATGACGTCACTCACCTATAGTGCGCACTCCGCATGTGTGAAAAGTATCACTATTTACTTTCAATGTTTGCGACAAAAAACGTTGAAACTACTTCGACCGAAAATAGAATACTAATAAAAAGAAAGCGATAGCTTTTACATGATTACCAAGCGACAGTTCAACGGCTTGTGCCATGTACTCGTAATTTGATCGTAAATGTTTTGTGTTTAGTTTTAATTCCAGTATAGATTCTACACGCATAATTAAAAAAGTAATCCATTTTCAACTTGGGACCTTGAACAGAATAGAAGGCGGAAACAGGAGAGTTTTTCGTTATTACTGGGGATCTGTTGTATAGATTCGTTTTTTATGTTGCAGAACTTTTGCCACCGGCTTTCAGTTCAAGTAGAAACTACGGAGTAATGAGTAATGACAGAATGCACGTGAAGCATCGCCATTAATGATGATGTCACGTAGTGACATCATAGTCGACAGTTTGAAACCAACGAATCTGCGGGCTTAAAATTTCCCCGTGTCTTCTATTCCAGGTAAAGGTTGTTAATATGCGTCCGGGATCAATATGGTCTTTTTTTTTTTTTTTTGTGTTTTAGCTTTTTTGTGTTTTTGGAGCGCAAAATTCTACATTTGAGAGGTTTAGGGTCTCCTCCCTAAAAAAGCCCCCAAAAGGGTGGGGTTCCAGCCCTTTGTTAGCGAACTTTCGTTCCAAACGCTAAGTGGCCTCAATCGGTTTTGGCTAACCCTTTGTTTCCCACCACCCTTTAAAGTTGAAATTCAGAGCTAGAAAGTTGTAGGCACTCTGTTTAGGCCTAAAGGAGTACGCAGTTAAAATTTCATAAAGATTGCACTTCCGGTTTTGATTTTGTGGGTGTTCTATACTGTGGTACACTAGGAGAATAGAGCTTTGAAGTGCGGCTAAGCGAGCATTGCGGTGAAGCGCAAAAATGAGTAAAAGCTTTTGCATATGAATGAGAAAACACTGTATTATACATGTGTAGCAGATTTAGCATGAACCACAATTGAATAAAATGAAAAAAAAAATTAACTATAATTACATTTACAATAAAAAATAAGCTATAAAATATATATATTCAAAAAAAATATCTACAATTACATAAAATAAGCGGTAGAAAATTTCAAAAGCGAGAGCAAAAAATTCGCGCAGCTCTAAGTAGAGAGAAATTGAGCTATACTGATAAAATCCTGAAAGAAACAAAGCACCCCACAAAATTCCAGAGCCCCCCCCCCCCCGTGTTCCCTTCAAAGACAACAAGCACACTATCGTTGGGGGTCTCTCTGACCACAGTTTTCATGGTGATCCTTGAATTTATGACCGGATGGGGTATCCCCTTCTCTTTGGACTATAGCGATTTCGGAAGAACGTGTGGGGTCTTCTTTCTAAAAAAAAAGGAGAATCGTGGAAAGCAGGAACGTGAGCGAACGCAGAACAACTCTGCTCCGATTGAAGCCGCGGGACTGAAACCCTATTTGTATACAATATCTATTAGCCTCGACTTTATCTAATAGCCTTAACTTATCTAATAGCCTTAACTTATATGTATATCTTCAATAATTAATTAAATGTGCTGTAATTTTAAATGTCGTTTCAATTGCCTTCAAGCCACTCGCCACGTAAATTATACTCACGACGTTACAACACCCACAAACCTTTCCTTAGCTTGAGGAGTTCATTCACCCAAAGGAGAAAACAACCTCGTAACCCGTGATCGCTGTTCTGAATCTTCAGTGTTCCATAGGATGGAACACCTTTTTTCATTCATTCATTCTGCGTATGGTTTTTGTATAAAACATTTAAAAAAATATAGAATAGATAGTTTAGAGTACAGCCAACAAAATAACATGGAATTTTTTTTTTTCAGGCAATTTTTTTTTGTATTAGAAAAAAAATTAGACAAAATGACTTTGAAAATCAGTGTTTTCAATAAAGCATAACAGCTAAAACTAATGAATCGGTTTGTGTCGTGCTGCCATGTAATATTGAAAAGGGAAGTTGAAAGTAAGAAATGAAAACAGGCCCGTGCGTAAACCCTGTGCGCTCTAAATAATCAGGAGTTTCATGTAGTTTCGCTTCACCTGTTTTGGGGAGAAAGAAAGAGGGGAACAATTGAAGGCTGGTTTTGCATATTATCGGGGTTCCCGTATTGCTTCTGTCAAATGAATGGCCACGTGCAGTGTCAGAGCCAACAATGCTTACCTGGGAGTTTGAACCTGCTGATGGATTTTTCGAAGCACACGACTTCCACCTGATGAATGGAACGAGTAGGGGCGGTCTTCTCACTGCAATACTTTGCCTATCTTACGATGACCCAATCTCGTGGGTGCCCACCTTTGTTTCTCAATTTAATCTAATTAAAAATAATTTCAACAACATGATGGCTGTTATAGAGTTCGGCCGCATTTGACAATTACGAGGCCTTCATGGCGTTGCCCGTGGTGTTGATTTGCGAAACAAACCATAGTTCATAGTATTCATAATTTGGTTTGCGAAGCAAACCAAATTGGAATTCGCAGAGAATTCATTCCAATAGACTACGAATTTCCATTTGGTTTGCGAAGCAAACGAACACCTCGGGCAACGCCATGATGGCTGTTATCCAATAGGCTACGAATTCCCATTTGGTTTGCGAATTGGTAGCAATCACCGGGGTTAGCGAGCAGTGGTCACACCTGACCCCGCGAAAACAACTGTTACGACGTGCTGGCCACGCAGTGGCTCGTATCTAATAGTAATAAATAATAAAAAGTATACCAACAGCTTTTATTGTAAATGTTAAATTGAAAGCTAATAACAGAATGCAACAGAAGTAGTATATGTATGTTAGCAACTGTAGCAAACCACAATATGGTTTGCAGGAATTGATTAATAAAGTTCAAACTCATTTTAAAAAAATCAATTTTAATAACTTTTAAAGGTATAAAATAAAAATACTAATTGATGAATTAATTGGTACGTGCTTTTCCATTTGTATGTGCTATGTGTGAGAACTCTTGTTATTCAATTCAAGGCGCTCCGATTATCGGTCCAACAGGCTCTGGCTTCGAATCCAGGCCATGGGACGGTTTATTCTGAGTCCGAATCCAATTTAAGAGTTGTAATTCCCCTATCTAGCAAAAAATGTCCATAGAAAGACAAACCATTACAAACGCGAACAGTTAGCTTAGTCGTAATACAGCTATGAAATTGTTATGAATATCTTAAGAAGGGATATTTTTTTTAATTGACAATAATGGCGTACTAGATTTCGCTACTATTAAGTATCCGCAAGTTATGATAATGATAGTTAAATAACAATAATTTATTTACAAGTCAGAATTTAAACATAGAGCTGGGAAAAGATTGTGTTGCCACCCCGAGAAACATAATAACGGAAAGCAGGTGCAACGAGCAGAGTAGAAAATAGCGAAGTCACCAGCTGCGAAGCTCTCATCGACGCTTTCGTTTTCGATGTCTTTTTTAGTTAGGCTTAAGAGCCTAAAGCTGTTTGCTCAATCATAGAATATATCGGTATTATTTACAAACTGACTTGTTCTTGTCTACATCCATCAACACTTTAGACAACCCGAACCAGAACATTTATTTATATTTATAAAAGAACTAGCCACGCAGCGGCTAGCACGGCGTTACCCGTGATAGTTGCTTTTGTGGGGTTAGGTAAAATAATTGGTAATTTTTAGTTAACGTCGTACTAGAGCAACACAACGGGCTATTGACGACGGTCCGGGATCAATCCCTTAAGGGAAAGATCCGAAGACAACACCTCGTAATTTTGAACTACGGTCAGATGACGAAGCAACACCTGAGCTGGCACCCCACTCTCCAAACTTCCACGCCAACCCAACGTGAGGACTTTCGGCCACGACAGATTTAAGGTGCACCAGCCGACTCTACACCATACGCTTACAACATTCATTCCGATCTAGAGGCTAACACCTTAACCACTATACCGGTGTGGCGTTAGGTGTAACCATTTTTAACACTCGCCAACCACCGGTGTTTACAACGCATTCTTATTTGGTTTGCTTTGCAAACCAACACCACGGGCAACACCGTGATGGCATCGTCATTGTGAAATGCGGCCAAATTCGAATTGCGAAGAGATCCAATCGGTGTGACGTCACGATCTCTTGAAGAGTGGGTTGCCAGCTCAGGTGTTATCTCGTCATCTGACCGTGGTTCAAAAGTACGTAGTGTTGTCCTCGAACTCGAATCGTTTCCTTAAGGGATTGATCCCGGACCATTGTCAAAAGGCCATTGTGTTGCTCCAGTACGTTAATTAAAAAATTTCCCAATTTCCTCGGATATTTTCCTTGGGGGATTGATCCCGGACAGTCGTCACGTTTAGTTGCTCTAGTACGACGTTAACTAAAAATTACACGGACCGTCGTGAATAGCTAGTTGTGGATTGATCCTGGACCGTATTCAATAGGCCGTTGTATTGCTCGTGAACGTTAATTAAATATTTCCTCGGATATTTTCCTTAGGGGATTGATCCCGGACTTCGTCAAAAGTCCATTGTGTTGCCCTAGTACGACGTTGAATAAAAAATTACCAATTACTTATTTGACAAAACATGCTAGAATCGATTCTCGGTGAAAATCTAAAAATCTACTTGCTTCTTTCCATGGTCAACCGATGCGAAGGTTACGACTGATGTACGGGTGAGTAACATTTCGCAGCGAAAGACAACGGCTGAATCAGGGTAAAAAAAAAAAAGAGAATAAAAAATTGTAGAATTTCTGTTGAGATTCTTGTATTATTTCTAAAATCCATCTTTTACACATTTTACTGCAATGCCAAACAATTCTCTATTTTCCAAAATTATAAAAATTGTAGTTTATGCTTTTGAAAAAGGCAGTTGAAAAAATTGAATGGTGAAAGAGGAGTACGAAAACATGCGTTTTTACTTAAAACGTAAAAAAATATGAGTCTCAAATTTTTTTAAATTTTACAACTTAAATGCGTATTTTTAACACAACAAACAATGAATGTGTTGGTTTGGGCAACGCAGTATCTTCTAACCCCAAATTACTCAGATAATAGCGAGATAGAAAAATTAGAAGTATTGTTTAATAGAAATATTTTTAAATGTTATTTAATTTATCAAACCATCCTGCCCTAAGGCATACGGTGTAGTGTCGTACCTAATGCATACGGTGTAGTGTGTTATAACATTTAAAACAGAGTCGATGTACTCTGTTTTAAATGTTATTATGTCATTTTCATCTTTTAATTTCAAATTAAACACATTAATAGACCAAAATTAATGGTAATTTGTTTTATTTTCTTGAGTACAAAGCAAATTATTTTACTGCTTACCTGAATTTTTAAAATTAGCAATGTTTGTAGTGGTCAAAAATAATACTTTAGACACAATTAATTAAATAAGTCTGTCCAATATGTGTAAGAGAAAAACAAATTTAAAAAATGAACATTTTGTACTTGATCACTTTTTTTCGAGAGTGTATACCTTTACACTACTCTCTCTCGAACACACCACATACAGTTGACCGTGGGAGAAACACGGTTTAATGAGATCGAATCCTACGACTTTCAGCGATTGTCTTTGTGCCTTGTTGGTGCTCATAGCAAAACTTAAATGAACCGGGAGCTGAAGTTTTTTAAATTGGAATGATATATCAGAAGGGATGATGGGTACTCTATTAATGAATACGTCATCGCCTGCGGCATGTCCAGTCATGATGGTGGTTTCAATAACATTTGGCATGAGTTTCTTAACAGAGAGTCTCGTGCCATTGCAGAGTGAAGGTGGATTCAGATTTACGAGAAGCATAATCGGTGCCCCAATCTTCAGCTCCAATATGTGCGAGAGTACTCCAGATGGCTCCAATGTGTTCAAAAACTCTTGTAGTTTTTTTACGGCCTCATGTGTGCCACGCGTAATGTTGATAGATTTGTAAATTTGAACACTACCGAGCAATTCCTGGAAGAGTTGCTTTTTGAATGAATTTGAAAAATTGCTCTTTGGCACAGCCATGCATGATCAGTAAACTGCTGTGCCACATTTGGGGGACACCGCCTCTTCTAGCTCATGGGGAATAACCGGAAGTGTGTGTCGAAAGTTGCCATTTGACACCATAGTGACGCCTGCTATTGTGTCATTGTTACGTCTGAGGTCTTTCAACGTGACATCAAGTGCTTCGAATGCAGCTTTATGGGTCATTGTACATTAATCCCACACAATGAGCTTGCAATCCTGTAGAACCTTTGCCTTTCCCGAATTTCTTAAAATGTTAAACGTAGGGCTGCAAGCTTGCCAAATTTAACGGTAACATGAAAGCCGAGTGAACCCTCCCCCGTAAATAGAGTTGCAGCAATGCCCGACGAAGCAACAGCCAGGGCGATCTCGTTTCTCCGTCGCACTTTAGACAGAAGACTGATGATAAAGATTTTACCCGCAACACCAAGAGTATCCAAAAAGATACCCAAACACAGAAACAAACAAAATATTGCATGAAAGCATATTCCAACCGGATTACGTCAATGTATTGCTTTCTTAAAAGGTGTTGTTGTTTGTGCTCATGCCATTCCAATCCGCCATATGTATACTACTACAGATAAAAAAAAACGTTTAAAAACTGTTTTAATCTGCTGAAGAACATTAACATGAAAAATCAGACAGCTAGATATGCTGCCATTATTACTATCCGCTGTTGTGGATTGACCCAAGTTAAAATATTGGTCCAACGCTGTCTGCGTAAAGTTTTTAATATTTACACTCACTGGCAAAAGTTAAGCACGAAGAGGAAAGTGTTAATTTCCAGAAGCCAATCTGAATTTGAGAAGCTCCAATTTACTGCAGAGGTAGCTGGGAGTATGCAAATGTGTTATGTAACAGCCAATCACGATTTCGTTTTGAGAAATATGCAAAAAAAGGTAGTTGCATAAGAAGCCAGTATTGTGAAGGGTTAGAGCATTTGAGTCATTTACAAAATGGTGTTTGTGTGAATCCAAAACATATAAACAAAACCGACAGTAATAGGGTATGTGACCACCCCTCATCTTCATACAAAGTTTACGAGCGTGTAACCATACTGACCATGTTTTCCATGAGGTGATCAACCACCCCAGAGTCAAGTTATCGTCATTCCTCCTGAATGTGGAAATAATTGCCTTTTGGCACAGGAATGCATGATCAGTGCTTTGCTACAACAGTATCGATTTTCCGCGGTGGTCGGAACCCTTGGGCGCCCGACCACTGGTCTTCAGGCAACTGTTGGGCTTGTTTGAAATTGTTTCCATAATCGTGAAATGACGGAATGATGAACTCCGAAGAAAAGAGCAACATCAGTAATTGATTACCCTGCTTCAAGGCGTCCCACAGAACGCCAGCGCTCACTATGTGCCATTCGTCTTCTGGAAGCCATATAAACACGTCTGTCTTGAAAACTAACCGTACGAAAGTTCTAAAACACGTCTTACAGCACTTAAATGCAACTCATATAACCCTTCACAATGCTTCTTATACGACTGCCTTTTTTGCATATTTCTCGACTCGAAACCGTGATTCCAACTACCTCTGCGGCAAATTGCAGCCTCTCAAATTCAGATTGGCTTCTGCAAATTAACATTTTCCTCTCCGTGCTTAACTGTTGGCAGTGAGTGTATATAATAAGACAAATATGAAAAAGTTACTTACGTTTAACTAAACCATTAGGCTGAACTTCCTGCAGTTCGTATCGTAGCGCGTAAAAGTAGCCCTTTGAGTTGTGTCGTGGGCTTTGTATAGAGTCGGTGTTGGTCTAACTACACTAAAGCGACAAAACAGTAAAGTTATAACAATGTTGTGCCAAACGTTCCTCATATTTTCGTGAGGCAAATTGTAGCAGTGCCGCCTAAAGGGAGAAGCTGAAACTAAACAGAAATATAAAAACAACATTTTTTTGGTCGTATAACGAAACATTGTGAGCCGTAAATTAAAAAAGGCCGTTATAGCGAAATGCCGTATAAGGAGCGGCCGTATAGCGAGGATTGGGTGAATAACGATATTTAATTTTGATAATTTATGCGACGTTAAAACTTACAAAAGCATAAACTTTAACTATGGATATCTTTTTTAAAATTTAGCGATTTCTGTGTACTTCAGTTTTCGTACAGCAATATTTCTATCGTTCATCACCGCATTCCCAAATGTGCATACTGGTCCACACTCGAGAGTCCTCTGATTCAGTCGTATGTACAACACTCTTTCAGATTAAATCTTGGAATACATGTCAACAATAAATTGATGGAACAGGTCTTTGCTTCTCAGTAAAACGTTGAAATTCGAAGAGCGCATCATCATCCTGTGAGCGTAGAACTACATAGAAGACATGTTCTTAGTTTGCATAAATGATTCAAAGCCAAGAAAGGCGGGGGCGCAGTTTAGACCATTTGAAGACTGTTGACATTTTTAGGAAACCAAATAATACAAATATATAGTAAATTTATTTTAAAATGTTCTACATTAAATTTAAAATTGAGATTACATATCACTATACTTTCGATAAGATATCCAATCCAATAGATAAAAATTAACTATACGAAAACCGAAGTACTAAACAGAAACAAACAAAAGATTGCATAAATGAAACAAACCAAAAATTGCATAAAAGATCTAAATTAAATATCGTTAAACTTTAAAAAATATATTCAAATAATCCAAACTAAAAGTTAATATGCTTTAAAAATGATAATCCAAACTATCGTACTCTAAAAAAGAAACAATAACAAACAAAGTATTGAAATATCGTGATCCAATTCCAAGATAATGGTAATGGTAATTTTTAGTTAACGTCGTACTAGAGTAACACAACGGGCTATTGACGACGGTCCGGGATCAGTCCCATAAGGGAAAGATCCGAGGACAACACCTCGTAATTTTGAACCACGGTCAGATGACGAAACAACACCTGAGCTGGCACCCCAATTCCAAGAATGGAGGGAGTACAGTAAATTATAAGATAACTTATATTATAGATTACTACCAAAATACCCGACCTTACTCGGTTTGAATTGGTTTTCTCTAGATTGAAGAGATAATCAAAATATATAATGACTTACGTTTTTTGTAGAATAAAAATTTATTTTAACATCTTTCGCCATCTTTATATTTTCTACAACTTACTTTGGACACAAATCCTACACATGCATATCCATTCATGTAATACATTTCACATACATCGCACAATTGCTGTATGACAAAGCTACAAAATGACGAAAGGAGATACTAAGGTTACTACTATAAAAGACGATTTATAGGAAGATTTTGAATTCCCTTTCTTAAGTTCTTTTCATGTTCAACTCAATTAATTAAAATTACGATTTACGGCGAGTGCTCTCGCACTCATAGTCAACAAAACAATATTTTTTTACTTGTGGCACTCTTGCCTCCGGTATGCGACATTGTGAAATTTTGCAATCTTCTCCTGTCATTATTATAACAAATTTTTTAATGTTGGAAAAAGTTCCATTTTGGATTAAAAAACATTATTATTCTTTCAATAACGGCATTATTCTTTAAATAACGGCATAACTACACTTAAAATTTACTGGAAATTTATACTGACTTACCTAACATTTTTAAGTCTAATACTTTGTGTGTGCTGTTGCGTGTGATGAGAAGGAAAACACATTTATTAAAATAATAAATATTTAAAACAGTAAACAGCGAAGTAAAACAAAATAAAAGATGTCGCAAAAAATTGTTCTTAAGATATTAATTTGTGATTCAATTTTATCCCTTGATCTCGCACAGTTGCCACAACTTACAACTAAAATTGTACAAATTTTAGAAATGTGAAATTAATTCAGAGCGAAAGAACCAGAAAAAATATCACTGCTCGCGCGATCTTGTTCATTCTCGTTTCAATGAAAAATATCGTCTGTCCCAAATATTCGGAAATCGTTTTCATTGCGCAAAGAATAAAAATAAGACTCGAAATAAATGAAGTATCAAAGATGAAATTCCATTAAAAAAAATTTGAAGAATAATTACTTTTTTAGCAATACTGGTAAAGCAATCGAAGTAATCGTCATATTCAATAGACATTCCAATTTTTCCAAAACTACCAAACTATGGTTAATTTAAGTATACTTACTCAGGTGTTTTAGCATGAAACTCAACTAAATATAACAATAAAGAACTGTTTAATATTGCATTCACTAAACTAATAGATAATCTATATAAATAAGAATGGAGTGTTTGTTTGTACATTCAATATTTTCGACGCATTTCAAGTTTTCTATCCGTTTTGGACCCTTCTGATGCCGAATCCGCCTTTTTCTCGTTTGGTGTCTGTCTGTCTGTCTGTATGTTGTGCCCTATACACGTCCACGCGGTTTAAGATATTTTCATGGAAATTTGCATACAGAGAGTACTTATCTTGATTTAGTGAGTGGAATTGGTTGCGAAAGTCTGTCTGTCCGTCTTTCTGTTCTATGCTCGATTTTGTGTTTGTGTGTTTGTGTAGGCATCACATGAATTGTATTCCAGATATTTGATTGCATTGTATTTTATTTTATACATTATCTAATAATTTAGTGAATGCAATATTAAACATTTCTTTATTGTTATATTTAGACGAGTTTCATGCTAAAACACCTGAGTAAGTATACTTAAATCAACCATAATTTGGTAGTTTTGGAAAAATTGGAATGTCTATTGAATATTACGATTAATTCGATTGCTTTACCAGTACTGCTGAAAAAGTAATTATTCTTCAAAAAATTATTTTTTTTTATGGGATTTCATTTCTGATACGTCATTTATTTCGAGTCTTATTTTTATTCTTTGCGCAATGAAAACGATTTCCGAAAATTTGGGACAGACGATATTTTTTAATGAAACGAGAATGAACACGATCGCGCGAGCAGTGATATTTTTTCTGGTTCTTTCGCTCTGAATTAATTTCACATTTCTAAATTTTGTACACTTTTAGTTGTAAGTTGTGGCAACTGTGCGAGATCAAGAGATAAAATTGAATCACAAATTAATATATTTGGAACAATTTTTTACGACATCTTTTATTTTGTTTTACTTTACTGTTTCCTGTTTTAAATATTTATTATTTTAATAAATGTGTTTTCCTTATCATCACACCCAACAGCACCACAAAGTATTAGACTTGAAAATGTTAGGTAAGTCAGTATAAATGTTCAGTAAATTTTAAGTGTAGTTATGCCGTTATTTAAAGAATAATGCCGTTATTTAAAGAATAATGCCGTTATTTAAAGAATAATGCCGTTATTTAAAGAATAATGCCGTTATTTAAAGAATAATGCCGTTATTTAAAGAATAATGCCGTTATTTAAAGAATAATGCCGTTATTTAAAGAATAATGCCGGTATTTAAAGAATAATGTCGTTATTTATAGAATAATGCCGTTATTTAAAGAATAATGCCGTTATTTAAAGACTAATGCCGTTATTTAAAGAATAATGCCGTTATTTAAAGAATAATGCCGTTATTTAAAGAATAATGCCGTTATTTAAAGAATAATGCCGTTATTTAAAGAATAATTCCGTTATTTAAAGAATAATGCCGTTATTTAAATAATAATGTCGTTATTGAAATAATAATAATGTTTAAAAATCCAAACTAGAACTTTTTCCAACATTAAAAAATTCGTTGTAGTAATGACAGGAGAAGATTGCAAAATTTCACAATGTCGCATACCGGAGGCAAGAGTGCCACAGGTAAAAAAATATTGTTTTGTTGACTATGAGTGCGAGAGCACTCGCCGTAAATCGTAATTTTAATTAATTGAGTTGCACATGAAAACAACTTAAGAAAGGGAATTCCAAATCTTCCTATAAATCGTCTTTTATAGTAGTAACCTTAGTATCACCTTTCGTCTTTTTGAGCTTTGTCATACAGAAATTGTGCGATGTATGTGAAATGTATTACATGAATGGATATGCATGTGTAGGATTTGTGTCCAAAGTAAGTTGTAGAAAATATAAAGATGGCGAAAGGTGTTAAAATAAATTTTTACTCTACAAAAAACGTAAGTCATTATATATTTTGATTATCTCTTCAATCTAGATTAAACAAATTCAAACCGAGTAAGGTCGGGTATTTTGCTAGTGTATAAAATAAAATACAACGCAATCAAATATCTGGAATACAATTCACGTGATGTCTACACAAACACAAAATCGAGCATAGAACAGAAAGACGGACAGACAGACTTTCGCAACCAATGCCACTCACTAAATGAAGATAAGTACTCACTGTATGCAAATTTTCATGAAAATATCTTAAACCGCGTGGACGTGTATAGGGCACAACATACAGACAGACGGACAGACAGACACCAAACGAGAAAAAGGCGGATTCGGCATCAGAAGGGTCCAAAACGGATAGAAAACTTGAAATGGGTCGAAAATATTGAATGTACAAACAAACACTCCATTCTTATTTATATAGATGATAATCCAAACTAAGAAGCTAATATGCTTTTAAAAAAGCACTAAATTTTTGCAAAGCATATCCAGTGGCAGGAAGCGCAGTAAATACCGATTTAGTAAATTCAACAGTCACAGTCGAGACCGATTGAATACTGTTGCCATTCTGAGAAAAACAATAATAATTAAATATCTCATCAAATTAATTTCAAAATGTCCTAGATTAAATTTTAAAATTCGGTCTGGACAAAGAAATTGCAAAAAATTTCAACTACTTGTGGGCCAAATTTCATTATTACAAATGCCATAGATTCGTCAGGACAAGCCGAACAGAGGAACACACACACTTCCTTTTATGATAGTAGAGATACAAGAATCAACAGAGATTCTACAATTTTTTGGTCGTTACCTTCGTATCGGTTAACCTCGGAAAGAAGCAAGATTTTTAGATCGAGAATCGATTCTAGAGTGTTTTGTCAAATAGGAATACGTAGTAAAAATTTCAACGGATTTAAAATCTGCGAAGAATTGCTAATTTTTACGTAACATCATACCAGAGCAACACAATAGGCTAATGACTACGGTCCGGGATCCATCCGCTAAGGGAAAGATTCGAGGACAACGCCGCGTAATTTTGAACCGCGGTCAGATGACGAGATAACACCTGAGCTGGCACCCCACTCTCCAAGACATTGTGATGTCACACCGATTGTATCTCTTCGCAATTCGAATTTGGCCGCATTTCACAATGAAGATGCCATCACGGCGTTGTCCGTGGTGTTGGTTTGCGAAGCAAACCAAATGGGAATGCGGAGCAAACACTGGAGGTTGGCGAGCGTTAACAATGGTCACACCTAACACTACAAAAGCAACTGTCATGGGCAACGCCGTGTTAGCCACGCAGTGTGTCTAGTTATGTATAAATTTGTTCAATAAAAAATTGGGGTTTGGATATGACATGTAAACTTTGTAAACAATCAGAATTTGTGACATGGTAAATCAATACTTATTTTACTAAAAATTATAGTGTGTTACACGGTAACACATTTAAAAAAAGAATTTTCACAATACAAGCAAAAGGTAAAATATTTGCATAACTTTAAAACACAAATTGACATGAAAGTTGCAAAATGAAAGATGTTTTCATAGTGTTTAAACTTTTATCCTTTCAAAAAAAAAAAAGAAGCTTAGTTGTATTTTTTTATTTAATAAATTATTAATCACATTAATTATGTTATTTTGTATTTATGTCTCAATTAAAAAAAAGCAGTTGAAAAATCACTATAGGGCATTTCCACGTTTATGTAAACCAGAAGACCAAAAAATTAAAATGTGTAAAATGATAAGTGTTATACATCAAAATAGAGGTAATTTGTCTGGCTATTAGAATCAATTAATGAATAGTAATTTTATGCATCTGTATAAATGCAGAAGTCATTTAAAGTTGGATACAAAATTATTTACTATAGCACTTTGTTTAGGCATATCATATACGTATATTACCATATTTCCGATTGAGGAATATATAATATCTGAATCTTTTAAATTTCCAGTATTAATATAATGGTATACTATAAAAAAATGAAAGCATTATTTATATTAAAATTTTGGGAAGGAGGAAACTTTCTATATCCTGCTTATGATACGTCCGTTACAAATTTTGGGGAAAAGTTTTCTGACAACATTAGTCACAAATATAGACGTTCAACATTATTGAAGTAAAGCAATCACAACAGCCATAATAATAATTAATAAAAATATTTTTTTAAATATGTAAATATTTTTTTAATGTGTAAATTTTTTTTAATGTGTAACAGACGTATTGTTGATATGTAACGGACGTATCATTTGTATAACAGGGACAGTGGTTCTACAAATTTGTTAGGAAAAAAGTTACCATATTGATTTAAGAATAAAAAATTATTGATGTATAAAAGTACAATATTGAGTACAAAAAATTTAAGTGGAAAATATTTTTTTAATCAGGAAAAAGATAATTTGTGCCTTACCTTTACATGTATTTGCTAATATTTGTGTTGACATGTTGTTTTTTGTTGCAATTTTTATTATTTTGCGACCAATACAGATCACCTCAGTCATTAGGAAAAACAATAAAAAATGTTAAAATGACTCTACCAAAAAGTCCTACAAAGAAAGCTCCCATTACTTCCTAACTTGCTAAGGAAATTGGCTGTGTTAAGAAAATACTTCTTCCTAAAAAAATTACTTTCTAGAGAATTAGAAGACGCAGTGATTTAATTTTTAGCAAGATGATATTTCCTGTCAGGCTCCAGGACGAAAAGATGTTAAAGCAGTTTAGAAAAATGGTAAAAAAACAAACAAAAGCGACATATGTATTTCACATTGAAAGAAACTCACGAGATTTTCAAAACAAAAAAATCCTGAACTAAAATTGAACTGTCCAAGTTTTCAAGTTTAAGACCAGAGCATGTATTGTTATCTTCTCACTCTACATAATGTTTGTTCCTGTGCATGCCATAGCAACATTCAATTCTTTTTGGATGCTTTAGTGCATCTCAATTTTACAAAACGTACTACGGAACTTATTCAAGAAATCGGTTGTACCTATTCAGAAAAATGCATGTTAAACATTTGCGTCAGATGAAAAAATATTCAAAATTCCCACAAACCAAATTTCAGAAGAAGAAAAACAGCAAAGAAGTGACATGGTTTCAATGGAATTCAGTGGAGAGTGGAGTTGTAAAAACTAAAGAAAATGGCACTGTAGGAAAAGTTTATGGAAACATTAAAGATATTTTTAAAGCATTGTTTTATCAAGGAAGAACAATTTGAATTCTTTACAAAAGCAAAAGAAATTGTATAAAAATCTACGCTACTGTTAGAACGGCGGCGACGGACAATTACCCGCCAAGAAAAAATCCGCCGTGTGTAACCAGCGTAACGATCCCCATTTTACAAAAAAGAACTAAACAATGGCAGTCAAAATGGGGTTTTTTCTTTCTTTCGCTGAATTTGTAAAAGGGCAGAAATTTAATTATTTTTTTGAACGCGAATGTTGACGTGACGTCACAATTTTTTTGCGAAAATATAAAAGATATTCGATAATTTTTTTTTTATTTAAAGAAAATCATATTTTTAGGTATCGATTTAATGTGAAATTTATCGCCGATTTCAAATCCGTTGAAATTTTTACTCCATCTTTAACGGTCTAAGAGATAAAAAAAGAACTAAATAACTCCAGTTAAAAGTTTATTTGTTTTTTATCGTCTGCTGGAAAATCATTCCTCCGCAAAATGAAAACGCAAACGAAAAATAATAAATCTACAATCTGTGATCTTCTATGCTATTGCATTCAATAATTAAATTTCATTAAATTCATTTTAAATTTTTCTAGATTGAATTTTAAAATTCGCCGCGACCCAAAATTGCAAAAAATCGGACTACCTGTGTGCCAAATCCCCTTGTTGTAACTCTTAGATTCGTCAAGACTTAGGGTGAAGAAAACAGACACACTTCCTTTTATAATAGAGATCATGACTAAGCTTTGGCTGACTATTATGTTCGCCTCTGTGATGGTTTGTCTATCTATGGATATTTTTTACTAGATCGGAGACTTACGGCTCATAAATTGGATTCCGAATCAGAATGAACCATCCCATAACCACAGGATTCTAACCCAAAGCCTGCGTGATCGATAAACAGAGCGCTTTGAATTGCAAGATCTCTCTCAAAAAAGTACATACCCATAAATTCATCAATTAGCATTTTTATTTTACAACTTTAAAAGTTGCAAAAATTACTTGCTTTTATTTTAAATGATTTTGAAATTCATCAATCAATTTCCTCAAAACTCATCATAAGGTAAATATAATTAACTGTAAACTAATGAGTTAAACTAAAACCTTCACTATAAAAGTTAGTAAAAAATTAGAAAATCGCCGTTAGAAATAAAATTTAAAATAATATTTTAATTTCAATTTAAAATTGTTGGTATGGCCTTAATAAACAAATGCAATTATGTGGCATACTGTCATTAACTTTCAATTTAACAGTTACTACAAAAGCTCTTCATTCGTGTACTTTTTATTCATTTATATTAGATAAAACTTTCGCGATTCCTAGTTCGGCTCCAGTGTGACGAAAATTCAACTACTTACTCCCATCTAAGTTCCTCTTCAATAAAATGATAATGATAAGAAAACAACATGAAACGCTATAAATGTGTGTTAAATCTGTAACTTTGAAAAATCTTCTGTTTATTTTCAAGATTTGTACCTCTCGCAAATTGAATTTAGCGCTCGTTAGAACTTTACTCTCTTGGTTTTCAGAGATACTTGTTTCATGCCTGATAAACCACAGGTTATACAGTAGCGTCGAAATATTTCTATCAAATAGCATTAAAAAATTTATATCCATCCGTAGTAATTTCAAATAAAAGTTTAACATGCTCAATTAATGACCTTCTTCTTTGTCACATACTCAATAGTATAGATATCAGTGAAGTAGTTTACTTAGTAGCATGATAATTTTTTTAAATTAAGTAAAATGTAACATACTACACAGTTCAGTCACATTA
This sequence comes from Metellina segmentata, assembly GCA_947359465.1. NCBI lineage: Eukaryota > Metazoa > Arthropoda > Arachnida > Araneae > Tetragnathidae > Metellina > Metellina segmentata. The sequence continues at coordinate 8,215,408 of OX375882.1, forward strand.
ATGTGACCACCACCTACTTTCGACGTCAACGTGAAATAACCAATCACAAAAGGCAGGTGGCAGCACATTGCAATAGAATGTATATAAAGGCGGAAAGCATTTCAATCGTTGGCGTAATGCAATAGCGATTTATCCGACGTCCAAAAGGGCATGATTATTGGCTTTCGGACCAAGGGTGGAAGCATTTCGGAAACAGCTAATTTTGTGAACTGTTCGTGTGCCGCCGTGGTAAAAGTATATCGCGCATGGCAAAATGGCACTATCCAAAATCAGCGGCGTGGCACATGTGGTGCACCACGGGCTATAGATGACAGAGGCGAACGAAGGCTACGGAGATGCGGTAGGATGAATAGACGTGCAACTGTTGAGCAACTGACCACCCAGATGAACCAAGGGGCTACCAAGAGTGTATCCTCAACAACGGTTCAGCGAACGTTGCTGCGCATGGGCCTCCGCAGCAGACGCCTGGTTAATGCACCTATGCTGACTGCTGTTCATCGGCGACGAAGGCTGGAATTTGCACGCCAGTACCGCAACTGGACGTCCACAGAGTGGCTTTTCCCGATGAATCACATTTTATGCTCCATCGGACAGATGGACGTTGGCGTATACGGCATGAAACGTCTGAAAGCAAACATCCTGCATCCTCAACCCATGGAACCTCAACCGCGTAATCTAGCTCAGCTGGCCACGGCACTGGAGTCGGCATGGCTCAATATCCCAGTGAACACGTTCAGAAATCCAATTGAACCTCTTCCTGCCTCTCTCGCAGGGGTCCGCTCTGCCAAAGGTGGTTATTCTGGCTTTTGACAGGTGGTCACATTAATGTGACTGGACGGTTTATATAAAGCTTACAAGAATGAGATTTTTTGACGATTCATGCGAAGGAAATAATTTTCATAGAAATAGAACGGTGTAAAATACAGAAATGTTTATAGTAACGAAGATTTCAAGGAAATGATTACAATTTTCGACGTAATTTTCATCAAAGTTACTAAAATAATCAATTTTCTTTTAAAAACTTAATTTAGAAGATATTTAACGAACTCAAGTTTATTTTTATGAAAAACAATTTGTTTTCGGAAGAAAAAAAATACATTTCTGGAAAGATAAATGTTTTTATAACTAGGGGGCTCCTCTTGTGCTCGCCAACCCACGCAACCAACTTTTTCCAACCAACATCGTAAGAACTCTAATTTTGAATATTTGTGACACCTAATATCTTAGTGGAAACATGCACGGTTTTTGAAAAGGCCAATTCAAGTCTTGTAATTATTTAAGTTTCAAAATTTTAGATTTATTTTGCAAACGCTTGAGCGTCTACTTAAGCTACAGCAAAACTGATACGGGGGAAAATGCTTTTATTAATGGTTAGTTTCAAACACAATAAAATTAGTACAAATTTGTTTGTAAATCACTTCGCATTTAATAAAAAGCAGCTTTACATAGCAAAATACTTAGGATATAATGGCACACAAAGTGTAATTTTAGACTAAATAATGTAAAATATTAAAACATTTTATATATCTCAGCAGCATGTAAAAAAGGACAAGAATTAAGAAAATAAAATATTAAGATATTTAGTTTGCAGACGAAAATGCAGCAATGGAATTGACAGGTTAAGGTAAAATTTCACTTTTTTTTTTTTTACCTGACAATAAAGTAATTATAAATTTCATACATTCCCACAACAGGATATTTGATAGATTCCTAATGCAGCAGCTCAGAATAGTGGTGAAAGGGATCATTGGTTTACTTTCATTTTGCCGTGTCAACACTCACATCACTTATCAACATCTCTTTAGTGTGGACACGCAAATGTTTTCTTAAGTTCGCATTTACCGTAAAGCGTTTGTTGCATATTTCGCATCCATGTGGCTTCTCTCCAGTGTGAATTCGGATATGCTTTCTTAAATACGGACTTTGCGAAAAGCGTTTGTTGCATATTTCACACTGGTATGGTTTCTCATTGGTGTGAGTTAGCAGGTGTGTTATTAAATGCGAATTTTGCGAAAAGCGTTTGTTGCATATTTCGCACTCATATCGCTTCTCATTGGTGTGGGTACGCATATGTGTCATATAGTTAATATTCTGCGAAAAGCATTTGTTGCATACTTCACACTCGTATGGCTTCTCTTTAGTGTGGATACGCAAATGTTTTTTTAAGTTCGAATTAAGCGAAAAGCGTTTGTTGCAAATTTCACACTCGTATGGTTTCTCTTTCGTGTGTGTACGCATGTGTGTTATTAAGAACGAATTTCGCAAAAAGCGTTTGTTGCATAATTCGCACTTGTGTGGCTTCTCTCCAGAGTGAATTCGGATATGTGTTCTGAAGACCTGACTTTGCGAAAATCGTTTGTTGCATATTTCACACTCGTATGGCTTCTCTTTAGTGTGGATACGCAAATGGATTATCAAGTTCGTTTTCACCGAAAAGCGTTTGTTGCATATTTCACACTCGTAAGGCTTCTCTTTGATGTGGCTATGTAAATGTAATTCCAAGTCTCCAACACTTAAATTTCCTTTGCTACACATTTCACAAATAAACGGTTTCTCAACTGGTTGGATGCAACAATTTGTTTTCAAATGACCCTTCTTTAAAATTATTTGTTATATATTTCTCACTCTTTTCACGCTGTAAACTGGAATGTGTCGTCAGAAATTTAGTTTATTTCCTAAAACTTTATTTGAAATAGATTAGAGTGTTAGTCCTTCATTGTGGAGACCCTGATAAAGTTCTAGTGAGCAGTTCTCCTAATCGGTCGCATTCGTAACTTGCACCTAGAAAATTTTCTCTCTGCTTTTCTGACATTAACGCTTTATTGGAACAATCGGATTTTGTAGAGATTTGTGTCGGTTGGAAGAGATTTACTATAGGTGATGTGTTTACTTTCGATTCGAGTGATATTGATTCTCGTATTTGATTCTTTTATGGAACTACCAGTCATTTTTGCGTATGAGTTATTTCTTCCTTAAGTCTTGATATTATCCAGCTGTAAAGGGGGTTCTAACCTTTATTGTAAACTTAAGAGCTACTCCTTGATTAGTTTATTCTCAAATTTCATCAGTTATCTCGTAGCCCTTGCGATGAATGATGTGTCTTCAAAATGGAATGGGAGACTTCAGAGTGTCTATGGACAGCAGAACTAGCATCATGGGCAGGAAACTTTCTTTTGTATCTTATAGCATCAATACGAACTTGGTTCACTGTACAACAATTCTTCTATGTGCCTTCCAAAAAAATTGACTGTTTTCTGTTGGCGTTAAGTAGATTTGGAACACAAAGGGATCACATGATCACCCCAGAGTGGTATATCATCCAGAATCACATCTTTTAGAAATGTATTCACTTGTAATCTGTTTTCTGACGATTTGATATCTCTTGTGATACAGCTAAGATACCTGGAATAAAAATGATAAAATGTCAGCTAGGTTAAAAACAGCAACTTTGAGTAGAATCTCAAGCACCTTAGCATAGAACGTTGGAAGGAAGCAAAATACTAACGCTTCCTTTATTAAATGTAACAGTTGTTTCAAATCAAAGTCGTTTAAACGTATAGTTGCGGAAAACGAACACCGAAACCCCACACACATACCTCCTTTATTTCAAGCACTATTCATACTAGAACTATTGCAAAGGTATCATTCAATAGGGAACAACGTCCTCTACAAATTCAAATCCAAACAACGTTGTATAAAGGGAATCTTTGTATCAGATTTTGCAAAAACAACAAAATTTCTATTGGAAACACTTTGCTTCGATGCCATAATCAGATTCTGCATTGTTAAATTAGTCGAAATATAAAATTCCATGACTTAAATATCCATATATCCCAAGATATTCTATGGAAAAGTATTTTCAATTTCCAGGATCATCTACACATAGAAAGTCGCTATTCGTAGATCGATATTAAATTGCAGTAATCGCTACACGAATTTCAAAACTATTTAAAACGTATTTTACATGAATCCGAGAGTTATTATATTTATAATGCAAGCGCAATCGATGTGAGAATTCTATTATTACATTTACTATGAAAGTGCAAACGATCCGAGAACTATTAACTTAGTGTCAGGTTTTTTATAAACTTTTGGTTTGTCCCTAAAATCGAAATGGTGAGGAAACTTTAAATGTAGCTCAAAAACTAATTAAATTATTGGAAAGAGCTTCAATTATACAAGGCCATACTAGAAGTACTTCTGAATCGATTCCCATAAAAATATAATAAGATTCCAATTCATAATTTTTTCGCTCTTGAATACTGTTAGAGCAAGTTTGCCTGGTTAAAATTAAGACTAAATAGATGACATCAATTAAATTCTACAAATTCATACATATTATTCAAACTTTTCCAAGCAACATAGTAAGAACTCTAATTTTGAGTAATTGTGACAAGTAGTATGTTAGCGGAAACTTGTACGGTTTATGAAAAGGCCAATTCAAGTCTGGTAATGCTTTTACGTTTCAAAATCCTCCACAAAAATTTTGCAAACGCTTGAGCATCTATTTAAAACACAACAACACTGATACGGGAAAAATAAAATGCTAAAATACTTTTATTAATGGTTAGTTTCAAACACAATAAGAATAGAACAAATTTGTTTCTAAACTACTTCGCATTTAATAAACAGCAGCTTTACAAAGCAAAATATGTTGCATATAATTGCAAACAAAGCGTAGTTATAGACTAAATCAATATAAAATATTAAATAAATATTAAATACTTCAGAAGCATGTAAAAAAGTACGAAATGAGAATAAAGAAAATAAATTATTAAGATATTTAGTTTGCAGATGAAAATGCAGGGATAAAATTGACAGGTTTAGGTAAAGTTTTACTTTTTTTTGACCTGACCATTAAAATTAAGTCTTGATAAATTTCATACATTCCCACAAAATAACACGATAGTTTAAAGATTCCTAATGCAACAGCTCGGAATAGTAGTGAAGTGGATCATTAGTTGCCTTTTATTTTGCACTGTTTTACACTCAATGTCTAACACTCAATGATCACTCAACATTTCTTTAGTGTGGATACGCAAATGTGTTTTTTCGGTTGGCGTGAAAAACGTTTGTTGCATGTTTCACACTCGTAAGGCTTCTCTTTAGAGTGGCTACGCAAATGGTTTCTGAAGGCCGAATTGTACGAAAAGCGTTGGTTGCATATTTCACACTCGTATGGCTTCTCTCCAGTGTGGATACGCAAATGTCTTCTCAAGACTGAATTGTCCGAAAAGCGTTTGTTGCATATTTCACACTCATATGCGTTCTCTTCAGTGTGTATACGCAAATGGCCTTTTAAGATCGAATTGTGCGAAAAGCGTTTGTTGCAAATTTCACACTCGTATGGTTTCTCATTGGTGTGTGTATGAATATGTCTTATTAAGTGCCAACTTCGCAAAAAGCGTTTGTTGCATATTCCGCACTCATGTGGCTTCTCTCCAGTGTGAATTCGGATATGCCTTCTGAATGCCCAACTTCGCGAAAAGCGTTTGTTACATATTTCACACTCATATGTCTTCTCTTTAGTGTGGATACGCAAATGGTTTCTGAACTCCAAATTGTACAAAAAGCGTTTGCTGCATATTTCACACTCGAATGGTTTCTCTTCAGTGTGGGTACGCAAATGACTTCTTAAGTTCGAATTGATCGAAAAGCGTTTGTTGCATATTTCGCACTCATATGGCTTCTCTTCAGTGTGGATGCGCAAATGTCTTCTTAAGTTCGGATTCCTCGAAAAGCGTTTGTTGCATATTACACACTCGTATGGCTTCTCTTCAGTGTGGACACGTAAATGTCTGCGAAAGACCGAATTGTACAAAAAGCGTTTGTTGCATATTTCACACTCATAATCTTTCTTTTTAGTGTGTATACGCAAATGGCTTCTTAAGAACGAATTGACCAAAAAGCGCTCTTTGCATATTTCACACTGGTATGGTTTCTCATTGGTGTGAGTATGAATGTGTCTTGTTAAGTCCGAATTGCGCGAAAAGCGTTTATTGCATATTTCACACTCGTAAGGCTTCTCTCCAGTGTGAATTTGGATATGCCTTCTTAAGTCCGAACTTCGCGAAAAGAGTTTGTTACATATTTCACACTCATAAGTCTTCTCCTCTTTAGTGTGGATACACAAATGGTTCCTGAAGTCCGATTTGTACAAAAAGCGTTTGTTGCATACTTCGCACTCATGTGGCTTCTCGCTCTCTCCAGTGTGAATTGGGATATGCCTTCTTAAGTCCCAACTTCGCGAAAAGCGTTTGTTGCATATTTCACACTCATGTGCCTTCTCTTTGGTGTGGTACATTTCAGAAATAAACGTTCTCTCTCCCCTGAATGGATACAACTATGCGCTTTCAAATGACCGTTCTGAAAAAATAATTTCTTACATATTTAGATTCATTAGGTCCTTTAACGCCGTAAAATTGTATCTGTTTTTGGAATTTCTGTTTATTTTCAAGCACTTTATTTGAAAGAGTATATTGGATAGTTTGTACTCCATTGTCCCTGATGCAGGTTTAGAGCTGTTTCTTTAATGAGCAGTTCTCCTAATTGGTCGCATTCGTTTCTTGCACCCACGGAATTTTATCTCTCCTTTTCTCACATTGGAGATTGTGGAGATATGTTTCGGTTTTTGGAAGCTTTCCAAAAGTTGATGTGTTAACATTCTATAAAAAAAAGAAGTATGCTATCGTTCTTGCTGTATACAATTTGAATTTACATGAAAACATTTCTTGACAAATTGTGCATTTGAACAGTTTTTTTCCCCTCAGAATTGCTGGATGCTGTATTGGTAGGTGGGTATTTTCTTTTCAAGTACTTTTTGTCTTGCATGAACACATAAGAATTGAACCCCAGAATTGACGCTGCCAATTGTTTGGGATATTCGTATTTGATTCATTACTGGAACTACCAGTCTTTGCTAACTGAATTCTGCGTATGAATTATTTGTTCCTGAAGTCTTGATATCATCCGGCTGTCTACAGGAGGTTCCACTGTCCTTGATTGGTTGCTTCTCAAATTTGTATCAGGAATCTCATAAGACTTAGCGATGAATGCAGCGTCTTCACATTGGAATGCGAGACTTTAGGGTGACCATAGACAGCAGAACTAGCATCAAATATAGGAAACTTTCTTTTATATCTTGTAGCCTCAATACGAACTAAGTTCACTGTACAGCAATGCTTTTACGAGCCTTCTACGGAATTGACTGTTTTCTGTTGGCAATAAGCGGATTTGGAACACAAAGGGTTCACGAGATCACCCCAGTGACAAATATAATATGGAATAACATTTTTTAGAACTTATTCACTTGTAATCTGTTTTCTGACGATTTGATATCTCTTGTGATACAGCAAAGATACCTGGAATAAAAATGATAAAATGTCAGCTATACGTTAAAATCAGCAACTTTCAGTAGAATCTCAAGCAACTTAGTAACGTTTGAAAGAAACAAATACTAACTTTTCGTTTATTAAATGTAACATTTATTTCAAATCAAAATCCTTTAAATGTGCAGTCGCGGAAAAAGAAAACCAGAATCACCTCCTTTATTTCAAGCACTATTCATACTAGAACAATTTCAAAGGTATAATTCAACAGGTAATAACGTCATCTACAAATTCAAAGCCAAAAACGATAAATAAGGGGACGTCTTCGTATCAGATGTAAGACAAATAACAAATTTTCTATCGGAAACACCTTGTTTTGATGCCATAATCAGACCATGCATAGTTGAATTAGTCTATAAAAACTGGGAGTGAATGTTTTACGTATTGGCAACACCGCGAAACTCAAAAATAAAAGTGCAGACGATTTTTTCGAACTGTTAACTATACAATTATAAATATTCTAAACGAAGCAGACGATTTTATTTTCCTAGTCGTGCTTGCTTAAAGAACTGTTTTTATTTGCCCTACAGAAATGAAGGTGAGTGGTTCTAAGTTAATAAACGAAATGCGTTCTGCCATAAAAATTTGCTATCGTTTGGGCAAAACTGCTCCAGAAACAGTTAAGGTAATGAAAGAAGCATACAAAGACAAATGTTTTTGTGAGTCTACGATTTTTAAATGGCATGGTGATTTAAAAAAAGGATGTATGTTCGCAGAACTGGCCGACCAGAAAGTGTTGTGGAATGATCGAAATTTTAACACTGTGTGGGCAATCTTGCAAGAAAATCGGCGAATGACATGTGAGAAGATAGCGGCATCAACTAACATTTCGAAAACGTCGATATTTTGCATCCTACGCAACAATTTACAGCTTCGCCATGTTTGTTCCAGATGGGACCCTCATCACCTTACTAAAGAACAAATGCAAACAAGAATTCACCAATGTTGTGAGTGGAAACAGATGCTTCAAAATTATCCGAATATCCTAAAGACTGTAATAACAGGTGATGAAACTTGGGTGCATCATTTTAATCCCCTTACCAAGTCCGAAACAACTGTATGTAAACAAACTGATTTTCCGCCTCCGAAAAATATCCGATAAACCAAATCTACTAGAAAGGTCATGATGATTATTTTCTAAAAGTGTAATCTATCAGCATGATGTGCTTCCCAAAAACTACTGTGAATGGTGAATATTATATTTCAGTTTTGAAAATTTTGCGACAACACATATCGAGAAAACGACGTGAACTGGTAGGGAATTGGACATTACATCACGATAATGCTCGCCCGCATGTCGCTACTTCTTTTAAGCAATAATTTTTTAGCAAATGTAATATTAAAATTATGCCACATCCACCTTACAGTCCAGATCTCACACCATGCGATTTCTGGCTGTTTCCGACGTTGAAAGAGAAGCTCTGTGGTAGAAAATTTAATACAGATTCTGAAGTTATTTCAGCAGCGCTGGGTTCTTTGAAGCAGCTTCCAGAAAAAGGCTTCTCTACTTCTTTTGAAAAGTGGGTTGAACGATGGGACTGTTGTATATCATCTGAGGGAAGGTATTTTGTAAAAGAATGATGTATTTTTTATGAGATATATATATATATATATATATATATATATATATATATATATATATATACAGGGGTTGGACAAAATAATGTGAACACCTGTGAAGTCACGTACAACATTCAGAGGGATACGTTTCCACTCAAATTGCAAAAAAGTCCCTAATTCAGAAAGTGTCCTTGGAGAGGGGAATCGACTGCGCAGCTTGTTTTCCAAAATACCCCACAAAGGTTCAATTATATTGAGATCAGGGGACTGAGGGGGCCAGATGAGGTGCTCTATTTCATCGCCGTGTTCATAAAACCAGTCTCGGGCAATTCCACAGGTGTGAATGGGAGCATTATCATCTTGGAAGACTGGTCGTTTATCAGAAAACACAGTTTGCACCATTGGGTGAAGATGGTCGGCCAGAAAGAAAACTGACATAATCCTCTCCTGTAACACGGCCATTCAGAACAACAAGTTGGCCAAGACCACGATGTGATATCGAACCCCAGATCATCACTGAACCGCCGCCATGCTTAACCGTAGGTCGAATACAGTCAACTTGATAGGCTTCTTGTGGCGTTCTCCAAACGTAAACACGTCCATTTGTCGGGAATAATGTGAACGACGATTTCGTCCGACCATATTACATTCTCCCATTGTTGTTGTGTCCAATTTTTATGCTCGCGACACCATATTCGTCGCTTCAAGGTATTGCATGGTGTAATTAATGGTTTTGAAATAGCCGCTCTTCCATGAATATTTGCCATATGCAGTTCACGCCGGATAGTTTTTGATGAAACTGCTTCCTGTAGATGTGTGTTCATTTCAGATGTTATCTGGGATGCTGTTGACTTGTGTTGTTTTGCCACAATCCACTTCAAAACCCTTCTGTCACTGTCATTCAGCTTCGATTTTCAACCACTGTTGTGCTTTTTAAATGATGTTTTTCCCTGTTTCAAATATGCTGACATTACAGTCGACACTGTACTTCTCCCAACACCTAGAAGGGTGGCCGTTATCGTTACTGTTATCGGACTTACTTTTTTACCTTTCGGTCGAACTGAGATCCAGGATTATTCAATAAGCTTGCGACCTACTTAAAATACCTGGAATAGAAATAACAAAATTCACTCGAGTGTTAAATCAGCAACTTCCAGAAGGATTTCAGGCACCACAGTCAAGTTAAAGGAGGGGGGGGGGGATTGAAGCCTTTATGCGAGGTTCTGTGGGCTCTCTTGCCAACCCAGGGAAGAACATCCTCTAGGGACTTTGGAGGGGGTGTCGTTCAAATGTCAACCGGACCAGGAGGAGAAAAGGGGAGAGAGGGAAGAAACAAGGAATTCGACCAGCGGAGATCGTGGAAGACTGAATAGACGAGGAGCTGTCTGCTGCTATTTTAGATTCTTCTGTAACATATTCATAGATATCCAAGAAGTATACAATAAATAGATGAAAATATATCTATGAAGTTTGGCCCTCACCAATTGACAACACTCACCACACACACACACTCATCAGAGAGCAAAAGGAGATGGTGTGACAACATGGCGCAGTGCTGTAGCATCTATGGTGGAGAGGGACGCTTGATGTCGACCCACTAGGAGCAGTGAAAGGAGCGATCTACATGATCGAGTGTCGTGGGGTAGCAAAACAGCGATCCTGAACCGAGGGTATCAACACCGGAAATGTGTTCCTGGAGGGAACCGAAACGTCTGGACGGTGCTGGTCGCAAGCGAGGAAAATTGGGAAGTGATGACTACTGCAATCAACTCATATACCTTAAAGGGTAATGGGGTAAGACCTTCTAAATTCCAAGAGAACGAGCCATTAAATACACAGAGGGGTAACACATATACGAGCCGTTTAAAGCCAAAGTGGTGTAAGTCCAATAAATATTGTTGCGAGATATAGACTTTTAGTTGAATAGTAGCCATAGAGGTTCATTGACTGCATAATCTTGTGCTGCCATTTGTGCGGTTATTTTGGGAATAAGGAGTTACACCACCTTTCCGATAAGTAGTTTTCCATATTCAGAATTTGTTACCAGCATTAACTCATTTTTCAGAAAGTGGACTTACACCACTTTGACTTTAATAGGCTCATATGTATAAGAAATTGTATTTGATTATTATGATTGTGCTATGATGGGTACTTATTTGATGGAGCTAAGGATTGTAAGATTTAAAACATAATGAATTGCAACTAACTAGTAGTTTTTAGGAATTACTTTGGGTAATGTAATGGTAATTTTAGTTAACGTCGTACTAGAGCAACACAACGGGCTATTGACGACGGTCCGGGATCAGTCCCTTAAGGGAAAGATCCGAGGACAACACCTCGTAATTTTGAACCACGGTCAGATGACGAAGCAACACCTGAGCTGGCACCCCACTCTCCAAACTTCCACGCCAACCCAAGGAATTACTTTGGGTAAATAAAAGTGTAACATTAAACAGATGTATATAATATAATTGGTTACTTATTGAAAGTGTTTGAATATTTAATAGCGTAACTAGGGGAATTACATGGAACATATGCAAGTTTGAAAAGTCACCCTTTGTGCATTTGCTTGAGTAATTATTGAAGCTGCCTGTTATTGTTAATGTTGATTGGGTTTACACTGGGCTCACCACGGCATTTCTTGAAAGAGTTAGAAAGAATCAGATGAAGCTTTTGGTAGAGGAATTACGGGAGGAGGTACTTCCGAATGTTGAAATCGCGGATTTAAGGAGAATAATCAAGGATCACAATCATATGAAGAAGAATTTGTAAAGGTTTCCGTAACATATATTATTGATGAAAGGATTGAACGGGAAAGGGAAAGAAATCAGGACCATGGAAGAAGAATGCAAGTTAGCAATGCAGAATAGGGGAAGAGAAGAAAATGGAGCAGGATCATCAGAGAGTGTACGGGGAACGTTGGCAACCTTTATGGGATACTTGAAGATCATGGAAGGGGTTCTCTTGGAATCTCCAGACAGAGCCGAGGAATAGCCATTCTTCTTCAACCACGTGGAGATGTTCAGATCCCACGATGTTCCGGAACAACATCAAGGGAAGATCATACTGCATCATCTAAAAGGGCTAAGTTCCAAGGAGTTATAGATAGCGGGGCGGAAATAACGGTTCTGACGACGTCGGTTGTGCCAGATAAATGTCTACAGAACGGGGAGCAAAATGTACTTGAAATCCGCGATTGGCCTAAAGGTGGAAGCTAGACTGATATCGGTATTGTTGAGTCAATGGTCAGGAAAAGAGAAGTTAAGACCACATGTGAACTTACATGTAGCGGTGATGGTAGGTCTGAACGAAGTTGCCTCGGTAACTCCGAAAATCTTTCGATTGCTCTCTCTCTAAAGGAACAAAGAAAAAAAATACTTGGAAGAACTCAAGGGGAAAAGAGAGGGTAACGCTTTGGCGGTGTAGGAGGACTAGCTCGTCTTTCTAGGAATGGCTCTTCGTTACGTACACGATTCTATTCAGGACCGTAGGTTGGTCGGTAGATATTAACTCGTGATAAGTGAATCGATTCTTCAGTTCGATTCTTTCGTAACTTGTTTTGATCCACAGTGAGCTATGATTGATTATTTAATTGTTAAAATATTACCAGGACCGGACTGAGGGAAACCTCAATAGTTTTTGTGCATCTTACCTCTGTTGGTTATTCTTGTACTGCTGTCACCACGCAACACTTTAATTTTTTTCTTCAAGTTTGTATTTCGACGATTTTTAACTGTATCTTCAAATATTTCCCACTTCAGATTCATTTTTCTCTTTTAGAAGTAAAAATCTCTCATCTTCAATTGATTGAGTCCATATATATCTGCATGTATTAGTTCACTAACTGTTAAGGCTCTACTTTCCACGAGTTTAATATCTACCGACCTACCTACGTCCCAAAATAGAATCGTCCACGCAAGGAAGAGCCATTCCTGGAAAGACGCGCTAGTGTGTAGGAGGAGGGGGTCAAAGGTCAGCACGAGAAGAGGAATGACTCACCGGACTGCGCGAGAGAGGAAGCAACTAAAGCCCTGGATCCATAGCTTAAGTAGCGACAAGCTCAATCGTCCGCCATTTTGGGGACAAACGTAACTTTCTCCCAATGTTCTTAATGGGGAAAAACGGAGTTTCGCTTCTTGAATGTGGACTTTACAAATGTTTAAAGACTATTAAATATATCCTTAAAAATTAAATGCATAAAAATTCATTTTTTTAAAGCACAAAGGACTTTCTGACTAATTTTTGAAAATTGATTTGTAAGGAAGTAAAAAATCTCAACCCTCGATTCTTAAATGGGTTCGCGTTTTGTAGCGTGTAGCAGTCAAAGTGGTAGCTTTGCATGTAAATTTAGCAATAATTGCATTTCTTTAATGCTGAGTAATACATTTTTAGCATGAATAATGCATTTCTTAAACCCCAAATAATATTTTTTACCATGAATAATTAATATTATATACTGTTTAGTCATGATTCTTTTTTAATTTACAATTATGTGCATCAAAATACACAAAATTATACCAACCTTTAAGTTTCTTTAAAATTAAATTCAAATTAAAGTCATACATTATAACACTAATTAAAAATTTCTAGTTAGACATTCTCTTGTAATAGATATTTATGATACCAATAATCAATGCAATAATAAATCATCTATGAATCTAAATAAAGCCACAGAAACTATAAGAAAAATTTCATATTTTATTTAATAATAATAATTGAAGATACAAGTACAAGTTTTACAAATAATAATAATCCACAATACCTAAAAGCTATTAGCAAGCAAAATACTTTGAAATTACTTAATCTCTGAAGTGGCAATTCTCATGCCAATGCTCTTGCTAGAACATTTAAAAAAATTTCTCTGTTGAAAACCTCTATTTTTATTTTTAATTAATAAATGCACTCAATGATTAAAAAAAAAATGTTTACAATTTTAAACATTAAGTTACAACATTGAGGGAAATTTTTTAAATGTTTGATTTTAAGGGAGGTCTATGGCTAAAAACTGAAGGAACTGCAGTTTGTTTCAGAAGGTGCCCGTTATCAGCTGTATGATTTTCGAATTGATCTTCTGTAAAATGTACCTTTCAAAAATTATAATTATGTTAGAGGAATAAAATAAAAACAAATCAGTATCCAATTCAGCACGAACTACGTTGTTTTCTATTTTGATATCTTATAAATCAACATAGCTTTTTCTAAATTTTTAAAAATTAAGTAATTTGATTTTAAAATAAAAATGTCTAAAAGTCTAAAGAAAAATAAATAAATAATGTTACTATAAATTATGAAACAATTTATTGATGATTCATAAAATACTTTAAAACATTTTAACAAAATTTAGAATTGTTTCAAAATTCAGATTTTTTTCATTTTAAATATGTAAAATTGCAAAGCTATTAATTAGTTTTACTATTTTCTTTACAAACACACAAACTTTACGATAATACATATAAACATACACATAATATACTTATTTGTCTCTTTTTAATACATAAGAATATTTATGTACTTAATTAATATGATTTTAGAACTACATATTAACAGCCTTATTGTATTACTAACCATTTCCTAAAAATATAGTAATTTTTTTGCTCCTATGAATGAAACAGCTTTTAAGCGACTTCAAATTATCTCAAAGCAATATCCTACATATTTGGATTTAAAAAAATTAATTTAGAATCTAAAGTTCATAACGAAATAAATTAAACATTAATCACTTCAGAAGACTTAAATGAAAACATTTTGGTTTTTATTTAATAAACCTATCATTATTTAAATTAAATTACATGTTTGAAACTGGTAAATATTTTGACAGGCATGCATATTAAAGGCAATAGGTTTGTACTTGCACAACATTACTCATAAAAGTACTGTTAAGAAATTCGATTAAAAGTAAAAAATAAAATTCAAACTTCCTTTACACAATTTGGTGTTTACATTTGGAATCCATTTATCCCTTCCTTAATATGCAACACTTCCTTAACATCCTCCTATGCAACACAGTTTCCTTCATTCTTTATTTTGTTTTCCTGCTGGTAAACGATACAATTTGAATCCGGTTTTTGAGCTATTCGTACAGCCAAAAGCAGAACAAGTGGGCATCTTCGTATCTCAAATCATCTATCAAACGATATATTAAATATTTCGAAAATTAATATGCTAATGAAATGAAAGACAGCAGACTACCATTACATGTACATTGCACTCATTCCGAGCTAATCCCCAAAATGGCGACTGTTTTCACACGTGACTCTTGACGTCCAATCAAAAGCAAAAGCGGCACGAAAGCACCGGGGAAAAGGCTGTCGCTACTTAAGTCACTATCCAGGGCTTTAGAAGCAACGACCTGCGCTATCCCAGTGGGGTCGGTGGACTACCCTCCCAAGAAGGAGAACAGAAAAGGGGATGAAAACAAGTGCTTTTTTCAAACCCAAAGGTTTCGAAAGGAACAAACTGAATGTGAGACTTTGACTAGGGCGTTCTTTGACGCCCGAAATAATAAAAATGGGTTCTGGTTAGAATTAGATATTCTTTATCACACATTGATAGCGAGTGGACAAAAAGTAGGTCAATTGGTGATTTTTTTGAGCCGAAGGCAAGAAATTTTTTAATTAGCCCATGAAACTTTAACGGGGGGTCATTTAGCAGCAAAGACACGAAAAAGAATAATGTCATTTTGGTGGGAAGGAATGACAAAGGATGTCACGCAAATGTGTGACGCCAGTCATGACAGTCAGTTAAGACGAAAGAGAAAGGTGAAAGATAGGAAAACAATAGAAATGGTGAGAAGACCTGAATTACCCTTCCAGGCAGTCAATGCTGATGTTTTTGTATCCATCGAACCTAAGTCGTCGAGAGGGCATCAATATGTTTTATAAGTCATGGATCAGCATAGCAGATGCCTCGCGGCAATCCCATTGAAATCCTTAACTGCGAAATCCACATGCGATGCTTTCATGGAAATCTTTATGAGAACGGGAATTCCAAATATTATCGCCATGGATTACGCTACTAATTTCTCAGCGAACTTAACCCAGGAATTTTTTTAAAGATTGGGGGTAGCACCAAAGTTTTCAACCTAGGGATACTCAGTCTAATGGACTGGTGGAAAGATTTGTAGAAACGATGAAAAATATGTTGCATCATGCGATCAGCTGTTAGGGAAGGTGGGACAAACTCTTGCCATTTATAATTTTGGCTCGTCGGGAAACGCCCAATTAAACTACAGGGGTGGCCCATTTCAAGCTAATATACGGATGCTTACCAGTGGGTCCACTGGGTATTCTAAAGCCTAGCTGGGAACATGAAGCCATAGTGCCGCAGGGAATTCGGGAGTCGACAGGCAGTTATTTGCATGCACTTCTGGAAAGACTAAAAGAAGCTGAAAACTTTGCTTGCAACAGATCGAAAAAACAGCAGCAACGATATGCTCATTAATCATAATTTAAGGTAGGGTGCATCAAACGCCCCTCTAGAAACAAATCAGTTTGTCCCCAGTCTCAAAATGTTTCATTACCTGTAAAAAGTTACCATACCAATTTTTTTTTTTCAAACAGTTTTAGGGGGTTTACGACAGTTAAAAAATTTTTTTTTTTTTTGCATCAGCATCAATTACAACCAAGATAAAGATGTTGCCAAAACCATGAGGTAACACTGACTAGACTGTGAATGCAACTTTAACTTTGTTTACAATATATTTCAACTTGTGGTTTTCATTTTGAACTGATTTTCAACATTTGTTTATTGCTAGTTTTGATTCTGATTTGGAAAGTGTTACACTGGCTTAACTATAACTGAACGTTTTGTTCTGATTGCACTATGGAAACCAGGCTGACTTCAAATATTTTCGGTCTTGGCAGCAAGTTAACTTGTGATGATTCAAAAATAAATGGCTCCAAACTTCCAACTAATTTGCAAGTTTTGAGGTGTATAATGTATCATATTGAAGAAGGTGTCCAAGAAAATAGGACTAAATGGGAGTCTGGAAAACTAGTCCTTTCCCAAGCAAAGTTGTTTTATGAAAAAGCAAATATCCCAATAATCAGTTAACGAAAAGCTTGTGAAAAAATTATAAAACTTCTTGATGACAATGCAAAATTACGAACAATACTTCTTAATCGAAGATCTGCACCAAATACTATAGACAAGGTAAAACAGAGGAAATATATACTAGCATCAACATTTTCTTTATGGCCTGTGAATGTAGAAAAGCAAATACAGAACAAAGAAGTCCTTGCCTTCCTTCAGTCAATGCAAAGTGACTATTTCGCAACATTTGGATCAAATGACAAATGTCTTGCGGAAAAACTCAAACGGAAAGAACAGCGTCTACAGCTACAGCAAATAAGGGAAAAGGTGAATAGAGAAATGATATCCTCAGTTTTACCGATGATGTGGAAAACTTCACTTATAAAGGAACCATCAACAAGTACTCGAAGTCATCATCGAAATAAATGAACAGGATCAACTTTATTTATCCCACATGATATTAGGAAGAAAGCTAATCTTGTTTCACTAGCAACGGTTGTTTAAACATGAGTCCAACACAACAGCATATACAAAAGCATTAATAACAGAACAATGAGACATCTACGATTGCAGAATCATACGCAACAGCAGATAGATCAAGAAAGCAAGTTGCAATGGAGATTTCAACTACCTGCAAGGAACAGTGGTGCTTTCCTAAATATATGCATTGGGATTCAAAACTTTCAACATCGTTGTCCAAAAAGTACAAAACAGAACAACGTCTCACCATTGTCATTGGAAACGTTCACCTGCAAAAGATTCTTGGTACGCCAGCATATCCCCAAGGAACTGATCATAAATGTGGCCCAATCATTGCTGACAATTTATGAGCAGCTCACCTCTTGGCAATGCACACAAAAAATTGTGAACATGACATTTGACGCAACTTCTTCCAACACAGGTCATGTTACTGCTACCTGTGTCAGTGTACAAAAGGAATTGGGACGTGTGCATCTTTGGTCAGCTTGCCGCCACCATGTTGGAGAAGTCATTTTATCCCACGTGTTTGATGACTTAAGGATCGAGATATAACCTAGTTTAAGCGATTTCATGACAATTTTGATCATCTTGAATAGTTTCATAGTAAATTGGAACCTTTTGACTCAAAGTCACTAAATGTACAAGTGAGAAGCATAGTTGATGGTCTTAGAGACAATGCAATCCAGACAGCAAAATCTGCCATTGATTCTGGAAATAACAGAGATGACTACATGGAGTTCATAAAGCTTTGCCTATTATACCTAGACTTTCCCAATAGTACACTAACAGAACAATTAAACATACCAGGACCCTTGCACAATGCACATTGGATGGCCAAATTGTTAAACACAGATAAAAGTTGCCTTCTTGAGAAGCAAATACTGCAACTACCGGCTGGTGCAATAACTTCAAAACAGGTTGACAAACTGGCACTTGGTGGATAACCTATGATTCTGCCATAAATGCCCCTTGGAACGAGCAACAAATGCCTCATTCTCTTACAGTGTACTAGGTTGTCTATCCCATTATATCTAAGAGTGCAATCAGAGCCTTTGAAAACCACTACTGGTATCTTACAGAAGAGATGGTGCCACTGGCCTTTGGATCAACAAAGTTCCACCACAAGAACGAAAAGCCATAGCTAATGCAATGCTAGCTACAAAACCAAATTCCACCGATACTGCTTTTAAATTGCAAGGTAGATATGGCATGGATTTTGGAAAACACAAATTTCCAAAAAAATCTTGCTCTATATACAACTTTTTCTGATTTAGTTGGAGCAGATTCGTGGTTTTATTTCATCTGCTTGAACTAGACTCAAATTTTTTAATAGAAGATGTTTCAGAATGGTCAAGTTCTGCATCCTATACCAAATCATTCACAAAATTACAAGTATTGAATGTTGTCAATGACTGTGCAGAAAGAGGGGTCAAGCTAAGTAACAATTTTATACAGTCAGCAAAACGTGAAGATCACTACCAAAATGTTCTGCAGGTCGTCGAACAAGATCGACAAAAACAGAGAAATCTGCAAAAATGACCAAAATTGACTGAATCTTAAATTGAGTGTACTTGTATGAATTCAATTGAAATTAGAAAAGTAGTAGTATAGGATAGTATATTATTTTATTATATCACAAAACAATCTTAATTGCATTATTTCATTAGAATATTTGTTTAAAAAATTTGTTTTACTCATGATGCTTTATCAGAGAATTTCCATTTTTACTGTACATTCCTGGGACCGGTGGACCACATTGATGTTACATTGTTTTACGTATAATATTTTTTTAGCATTTCGAACAAAAATAAAATAGGGACAGACTATTTCCGTGAAAATTTTTAAATGATGTGGCGTTTGATGCACTCTAGTCCACGGGTCAACAGTTAGCTATAGAGGATGAAGTAGTGGTGCTTATTCCCAATTCAACGAACAAAATTTTTTCAAAATGGAAAGGCAATGGTGAAATAATCGAGGTAAAAACACCACATTCCTCTTGTGCAACTACCTGACTGAAGAGTCCATCATCTTCATACAAAATAATCTACGTTGATATATACATCCCATGAATGGCAATCGGACTAATTTATGAGGGCGACGAGGAGTTTGGAGAAGTTCAGCATGCACCTATAGAAAAACACCCAGAGGTTCAGTTTGAGTTAGATTGAAGGGGAAAGAGGAACCAATGAGACAATTTAAACGAAGTACAAGTGGAACAGATTTTACAAACGATAAAGGAGTATTAGATGTTAATTGACGGGGAACTGAAATGTGCACATGTGGGATCAGATGTTTTTTGGATGAAAACAGGAGTAAAGAAAACAACCCCATTTATACAGGGTTCCCGAGGCTTTGAAACCTCAGGTTGAGAGACAGGTGGCTGAGTTATTGGGAAGGGGCTTGATTGAGCCATCTACTGCAGATATTGCTTACCCAATTGTGTATGTGGCAAAAAAGGATGCGATGGTACGGCTGTGCTGTGCTATGCTATTAGCCATAGCCATAATGCAAAATATAGATGACACACTAAATGAACTTCCAAATGTGACTACACAAAGAAATAAAAATATATCTATATCTTTGAATAGTTTGCATAGGAGTATGCACTACGTCACAATTTTTTGTATGGGTATACTCAAAAGTGTAATCACTAAAGCATCACAAAAAACACTATTTTTTGTGGTTTAAATCACTTTTAATAATCACAGTACATATACATCACACAATATAAAAAGTAGAAAATCTCAAAATCGACACATTTCAGTTTTTTTTTTTTTTAAACGATTGTTTAGACACACCCTTTAAGTGAGCAAGTTAACATTGTTTATGTAAGAATTAAATTAAGGCAATGACAACTCATGCATCCATGCTCATACACGCTACCACATACACCACAACCATACTTCTCTCCAGTGGGAGTTGGCCTTTGCAAGTGTGAAATGTTCAAAAACCCTTTGATTGCCTTTGTTGCATGTTTAACAAATAAATTATTCTCACCTGTATGGATGTGTCTATGTGTTGTTAAAATTTTGTTGCTGTTCAAGTTTTTGTTTTTCAAAACATTCTGCACTCGTTGCATTCCAGAACCAATTACTATTCTATTGTCTCTTGACATGATACAGTACTGAAAATCTAATTTTTTTACAGGCTTTGAGGCATTTTAACAAAAGGAATGTAATGCTTAAGAGATTGCGCTCAGGTTATCCACTAAATTTCAGAAGAGTGTTGAATCAAGCTAGATTCACTTGGAAATGTTTCACAGTAAATCACACTTCATCACTTACCTTCCAAAGAGGGTTTCCTGGTATTGTTGCTTCCCTTAAACAGAGGCCCCAAATAATGCTACCAGGAGACTGAAATTAGTAAACAAACCTATAAGTCTTTCTTTAATAGAAAAAAATTAAAAACAAAATACACTAGTTTCTATTTTTTGAAAAATAAAAATTTAATTTTTAAAAATATACGAACAAGATTGGATCTTGATTATGCCAAAAAGATGTCAAGCAAACATGTTGCTAATTTAAAACTTTAAAGCTTTTAAAATGTTATTAACATAATAACATCATTTTTATTAGCAGTGATACATTGCATGCATGTCCATAGTTCTAGTTAGTGTTGTTTGTAGTCTCGATATTGCTTTTTCCAATTTTACAAGTCTTAAAAATGTGCATGATGATGAAGTGTCAAAAAATTCTGTCAATTAAGAGATTAAATATGAAATTTTCTGTTAGCAATTTCCTGAACAGGCAGGCCTAATTAGCAGTAAATTGCACATATGGTTGGTCTTATTTTTGAAAATCAAGTGAAGTTTTCTTAATTTTTCAATTTTAACTACATTTTTTATTTGAATCATTTTTTATTTTTAAAATTTTTTAAATTTTAATTTTTAAGCTTTTTTATTTCTGACATTTAAAATATCTCTGAATTAGATACTATAATGATTGAAATGCTTTTAATTTTCTTGAGGAAAATAACGTTCTTTCATTGTTAAGAGGGCTGTTATTTTCTTTAAAATATCTGATAACTAAAACTATCTTTTAAATGTACCAAACAAAATCTTTATAATAGTAATGATTAATGAATATTTTTTCTGCATTGAGTCCACCTCTTGTTACATCTCCATGCAAGACCGAACTAAATTTAGCACTGGAAGACCTGGGAGAGTTTGCTGATCAACACAAACTAAACTTTAATGCCAATAAGTCATATGTCAGCTTTTTTACAACAAACAAAAAATTGTATAATTACGAACCTAGAGTTTTGATCGATGGACAAAATATCAATACCGTAAAACATGCTAAAAACTTGGGGTTTATATTAGACCCCGAATTCACCTGCAATAAACATACAGAGAGCTTAATCACTAAGAGCAGAAGAAGACCTATCTTGGAATACGGACTACCTGTATATTTTTGCACTTCAAAATCCAACTTACAGAAATTAGAAAGAGTGCAATTGACCGTGGCTCACATCATCACAGGTTTGAGAAAGAGTTGTCCTAATGAAATAGTGTTGTATGAGGCAGACTTACAGCCACTGAGATTCAGAGGAGAAGCTAGCTTAGAGAAATATTTTAATAAACTTATAAGCTATGGCTCTCACAATCATACCTCGGATTATCTAGGAGGGTGGAAGAGTAACCGAAGATTAAAGAAAAACAGTCCTATGAGCCAAGCTACGGAGCTGAATTTAATCAGCCGGAGGGTTGAAGGTCACTCCCTGAAAAATCGTATTGATCCATCGGAGGGACTAAAGAGAGTATTATTTCATACAGAACTACATCAATCCGTAAACAAAGCTTATACAGTCCCGGCTCAAAAGAGGCAGATGGCACTTCAGATAATCAACGAAATCCCTGGAGTCGATATTCAGATTTACACAGACAGGAGCAAAAATGAAGAAAACCAATCCGGGAGTGGGATTTATATTAAGACTCCCAGAGAAGTCAGAAAAATTAAAATGAGAAACCCGGATAATTGCTCGGTGTTAAGAAGTGAAATGTTGGCTATAGAGACCGGACTTGAGGCCATTTTGAATGAAGTCAATTTTGGAGCGGTTTGGATATTATCAGATAGTAGAAGTTCAATTCAGCACTTGAAAGACTGGAACAACGTGGGAGACCGTACTGGCATCTCTATACTGAAATTATTTAGACATATAGGCCTCGATCATGAAGTGCACCTCCGATGGATACCCTCCCACGTAGAAATTTATAGAAACAAGGTTGCTGACGATTTGGCGAAGCAGGGCTCGGCTGAACCTTTGAGTTCAGTTCCCTCCTTAACATTTGACAAGCTTTACTCCATCAAGAAAAACAAAGATTTAAAGAAGTGGAGGGTCCCTCCATCCCATGGTTGGTATAGGCAGAGCAGTCCTGGTGGCTCCATTCGCCTTGCCTGTGATAGGGCCGACCAGACGGCATTGTCAAGATTTGCTAGCAGTCCTCTGAGGAGTTGCTCCTATAGTCAAGGTTTTTCCGGTCTGTGCAAAGTGTGGAGTGGAGAGTGCGTCTCCAGAGCACATTCTCACTTGCCTACCCTTATCTAGGGAGACTTTTGAGATGGATCCTTTGCTAGCCCTGGATTTTTTAAGGGTGTATGGTCTCATGGACGATGTCTAGCTGCCGCTAGACAGAGAAGGATTAGTAACAACAACAACAACATCTTCGTACTCCAAACAGTGGTTGCAAATATAAGAGCGAATTTCCAGGAATAAGGTTTCTTTATTTAATGTAAGTTATTTTGCAATGAACCATTTTTGTACTTAGATCAAATGAAATGTGTTACATTTTATGATAAGTTTACAGAAATAATTTCCCAGTATTAAAAATAACAAAATATATTTAACATTCAGACAAACTTTTTTAGAGTTCAGTACAAAAACTTTCATTCGTATCTTCGGGCTTCATACCAAAATAAAATTCTGGCTCTACATTCCCTATTCAGGGATAAAATAATTTCTCAAAATATGGTAAAAAATTAAATATCCAATGCAAAAACAAAAATTCAAAAATCTTGAAAAATCAAGATAAAAATACTTGACACATATTCACCACTCTAGAAAGTATATATATGCATGACTAGAGATTTAAATTCTTGGTAATAATCTTTTGGAGAATATTCGTTTAAAGGTTTGAAGAAGTGATTGTCTCTGGTACAGATTATTGGTAATGAATTTTCATCTTTCCTTCACAAAATCTTCATTTGCTGAGGAAGTGAAAAGAATCCCCTTTATGTTTTTGGAGGCAAATTCAAACAAATCATGTCCTTACACAGTTTTTTGAAGACGCTCTTGTGGCAAGGAACTTCATTGTACCTTCTACTCCATTGCATGCATTTTTACAATGACTAGTGGCAAAGAAATGCCATTCAGTAGTCATGCTAGTCTTCTTCGTGATTACATACATTTAGAAAGTTTTTGTAGTTCTTATATTGAGCTGAACTGCTATCACAAAAAAAAATTATTACAACTTTTGAATGTGGAAGTTATTTTCCTCAGATACTGTAGTAGTGACTTCTGGAATGAAAATATGCTGTAGTGTTATGATTAAGGCAGTCACTAATGAAGCATATTAAATTAAGTCACTAATGAAGCTTAAATTTAAGTTCAGTTACATTTGTAATTGATAATAAAATTGAGTGTTGTGTAACCTGAATAGTATGCCAATCTTGAGCAACATCTTGCAGACTTTTCATCAAAATTAAATTAGTATTTAATTACAATTAATGCAAATCCATTTTTATTATTTTGTAACCAGTTTTAACTATTCTCACAAATTTGTGAGTTATTTAAGTTCAGATATCTCAAATTCATAAAAAAAGAATGTTCATTTCAAAGCAAAATTTTTGCAAAACAAAAAATTTTTTTATAACCACAAAAAAACACTTTTTTTAATTTCTAAAACACACAAGTACATGATTTCCAAATAATTGAAAAAAAATATGATACGTGTGTAAGTTGTGATTTATGAGGTGTGACCTATTGAACCTACCGACTGAAAAAATATAAACATCACTTAGCCTGATGAGTGGCAACAATCTATTCCACTTAGTATCACTTTTATAGCTTATTTTGAAAGAGAAAAGCATAAGCTTTAATTTGATACCAAGATCTGCCATATTGGTTGAAAAATAAGTAAAACAGGAAAGTTTTCTAAAATGATACCAAAAGTAAAATAGCCAAATCGAGTAAAAATCTAAGTTTTGAAATATCCCTCCAAATTCAATTCTTGATGAAAAAATCCTTTTGATATCTAAAGGTATCTACTCAAAAAAAATTTGCAAAATATCCGAGACATGATGGCACATAGCCCTGGGTGATTTGACATGAAAGGACACTTCGATGGGAATACTCCCTCCAACATGAGTAATAAATCAGTTTGACTATATGAGGAATAAATCAAAAATTATTTATTTTTACAAAATATAGAATTCTGAAAGAGTATTGGGATGGTATGTAGTATTCGATACGTTACAACTTTCGAGCGATGTATTGCCAATTGTGGTAACCTTCCCGTTTTCGCGCTTTTCTTAGTTTTAAGGCAACCCTAGATATTTTCTCCTGACGATAATAAACGGGTCTTATGATTGGTTAAGGAAGAAAATACGCTTTTCCACTTTTATTTTTAATGTAGAACGGAATTAAAATTTAGACAGTCTTTGAAATTGTTGGGTGCATATGAATTTTTTTCTTGATTTATAAAATCGACTTGTTTTATTAATTTTCAAAATTTTTAGGATAAGTTTGGAAAGCAGATTGTAAGTTACAATTTTTTAAATTTGTCACTTTATTTAAATTTCAATTAAAATTTCGAAAAAAAATTTGGATTAAATTTGATTTTTGAAATTGCAGATTGGAATTTAGAATTTTTTTCCCCTTTTGGTTGCTCATTTCCCCTTAGTTGATTTGATATAGCAGTGGATAGTGTTATTGAACGTTAAATATATATATATATATATATATATATATATATATATATTTTTTTTTTTTTTTTTTTTTTTGCAAACATGTAGTAGCTTGATTGGGAAGAGGGTGAAATGTCTTTCATGTGAGAATGATATGATTTTAACATTGAGAAAGGATGCTGGTGATAGGTAGGAGTGGAAATGTAGAAAGATAGGACAAAAGTTTGGCAAAAGAAAGTATAACAGGAGTAAGAAATTGGAGGGTAAATGGGTGTTTGGAGGACTTGAACGAGGGACGGATAAATGTTTTATGGTTGAGGTGAAAAATAGGAACCGGAAAGTTTTGGCTGAGGTAATTCAGAGCTGAATTTTGCAAGGAACTACAAAAATTTCTGACTATTGGAAGTCATATGCTGGTATCAATACCCGAAGGACAAAGAGTTCAAGGGTTATCGATTCGAGCATATGACTGTTAACCATAGTCAGAATTTCAAGGACCCGGCTATGAGGGTAAGTTTGATTTTTGTTTAGCTTTTGGTTATATTACAAACACTGGACTATGCTTGGGTGGGCACCCAATACGGTGACTTATACGCATGGAAGCCAACAGTGAAAGGTCCTCGCCGGCCCCGGAGGGCCGGCAGGCGGGGATCGCGCGTTATATGCTGTGACCTATCTACAAACAAATTTCTCCCGGTATACTGGTTTAAACGCATTGAAACCTTAAGCGCAATACGCTTTGACTTCTCTAAAAAACAATTTTCTCTTGTAAAGTCATTACAATAAAAATATTTGTCGTGCTTTTCCATATATGGCTCTATAACCTGGAATATCCCCATTAAGTTGCTCACATAATGCTAATTGCTAGAAAAATTGTGAAAAAATATTTTTTCACACTTATAGATAGCAGAAGAATTTTTAGATTTTTTTTTTTCTCATCAAAAACCTTTGTGGGGATTATGATCACAGAAAAGAACTACCATCTATGCATTGCAAAGTTTCTAATTCAAATTTGATAAAAATCCGGACGTTTTAAAAAAAATCGCGTTTTTTTTTTATTATTATTATTAAATTTTTTTTTTTAACAATTATAAATGATTTTTTTTTTTTATTATTTTTTTTTTATGACAAAACTAGGATGAAATTGACGCAAAATTGCGTACATGTTCGGAGAAAACCAGACTAAAATATTAGAAAATTTTCAAGTGAAATTTAATTGCTTTTTTCTTAATTTTTAAACAAATTATTATTATTATTTATGCACTGTATGCAAAGGTTCACGTTGTATATGGCGGCCATCTTGGAATTGCTTACATCGGCCGCCATCTTGATTTGGCGTAAACAATCGCTTTGGCGGCCTAACGTATCGGATGCTACCACTCCACCGAGTATTGGGTCATCAGGAAAGTTCTGTGCTTTTTTTAAAATAAATACCAACGAAGCAGTCAAAAACATAAACATCTTTCTGGCAGCTGGAAAATTACTTTTGAAAAAAAATCATTTGGCTTATTTGTAAATACATTTTCGAGGTGCTGTTTGACAGTCTTCAAAGAATTGAACTCCAGGCCATTCAGAGAATTTTGAAGTCACCTGAAGAGATGAAAATCTGAGAGGGCAAGGTCTGGTGAATATGGGGATGACACAAAACATCCTAGCCATACTCAACAAGTCTTTGTCTGATATTCAGCGAAATTTGGGGCCGAGCATTGTCATGCTCGAAGACAGCACCTCGACGAATGTTCAGTTCTGGCCTCTTTGCTTGATTTCTGCTTTTAAATACTGCCATTTGATAACAGAATTTTTTTGAATTTATTGTCTGATTTTGCGGCAAAAATTCATAATAAACAATTCCTTTCTAGTCCCACCAAACAGAAAGCATTACTTTTTTGGGATGGTCATCCAGAGCGGGCATCATCTTCGAGGCTGAAATTAACAAACCACCTTCGAACTGTGGCTTCAGAAACAGGTACTATGTCCATACACAGCACACATTTTAAGAGCAGTCTGACTACCATTTTTTTCTTTCTTAAAATAAAAGAGTATGTGACGAAAATGAACTTTCAGGTTCTCCATTCTCAGCACTGCAGTGAAAAAAAAATTTTGCCACAACCATGCTATAATTATGCAGTGTAAGCACAAAAGACCGAATTTAAACATCTGCTTCGCTCAATCAAGGTCACTCCTTATCAGCGGTAGCAAAATAATAATAAAAAACACAGAACGTTCGAGATGACCCTATAGTTTCATAATTGTATCCTAGCGATTGGCCTATTACATTTTCCACATACATGTTCCCAATTTCACGGAATACTAAAAGCAGGGTGTAAAAAAATTATGATTTTTTTTAAAATCAATTAATCGGATTTTTTTTAATCGGATTAATTTGATTAAAATCAGATTTTTTTTATTTAAATTTCTTTATCTAATAAATTTATTTCTACCTATACACTGTTTATGTAGTAAATATATATAAATCTGTTAAATAAAAAATTGAGTTCGTGACATGACATGTAAACCAATATTTATTTTAAGTAAACAATCAGAATTTGTGACATGGTAAATCAATATTTACTTAACATTTGTTTAACTTTAAAACACAAGTTGACATCCTTCATAGTTTTTCTTAAGAAAATTACATCATCATGTTAACAAATTTATCAGTAAGTGTAAGTAATTTTCAGTAAATACCTCAGCTATAGTCTGAGAAATAGAATAGAGGACAGAAATAACCAGACTATAGTAAATTCTGATAATAAAACTGCCGAGCAGCAATAATAAATGGATTTTCACTTAGTTTTAATTCATATTGGATCTTTCTTTTTGCTGCTGACATTTTAATGGTTGTGTGTGAAAATGTATATTTTTCTACTCTTTAATCTCTATTGCACACTACAAGAATAAGCTAACACAGAGGTTCCCAAACTTATCCAAGTGGTGCATAAATGTAGTAACCAAGTAGTGGATAATTTTCTCACGGCACCCTCATCGTCATGTAATATTTCTATGTGGTATATTATTACATCTATAAACATATTTGTACCAATTTGAAAAAGAAATTAGAGAAGTAAGAACAAAAACATAATTAATACAACTAAAGTATTTAAAATTCACACAAAAACACTTTAATTTTACTTAATAAGAAAACATATATAAAAAAATATAAATAAAATTACCTTCATCATGCTCTTGGTTGGGGAGTGAACCGATTTTTGACGAGTGACCTTAACCCTTTTTTTTGTGTTGTTTACAAATAGCTTAGATTGGAGGTTATGGGTGCTTTGCAGCACCCCTCATCTCTCTATGTGGCACCCCAGGGTGCTGCAGCAAACACCTTGGGAACCCCTGAGCTAACTGACAAATGCCTCAAAAAATTTTCTTCCCACTTGTGTTTTTTTAGCTAATAAAATCAGTCACCCTTTAGTTTATAATTTTGAATCAAACTGTTGTATACTTCTTTTAAGTGTTTATATTATGAGTGCTGTTAATCAGAAATGTTTATACATTACTATTCCTGGCATTTAGATTTATGTCATGTGTGTTTACATTAATGTTTCCAGTATATAGTATATTCTAATAAGTTACAACTGGCTGTTGCAATCTTTTATAATATGCAGTAATTGACCCAGTTCCCTCTGAGCTTGGTGTAGACATTAGTGCTGAAATCACCATGAGTGCAGAAAAATTAAAACATTTGACAGCTTCTATGATTTTTCTATGGTGTATTTACTAGTTATAAAAATGTAAGATTAGTTGATTTAAATCAGTGAATTAAAAAAAAAATCATTTGATTAAAATCATGATTTTAATTGTTGATTTAAATCAAGTGATTTAAATCTTGACACCCTGACTAAAAGCTTAAAATATTCCATTCGCCTTTTAATTTAATGCTTTAGCCTGTTTTATGCAGTGCTCAGATCCTGAAAGAAGACAAAACCATGTTTAGTTTTAAAGTTATACTTACTGATTTTAGTATTTTACACACAACAGGGAACTGGATAATCAATTCATTAATCATGCACACAGCACCGAATGTAAAACATAAACAAATCTAGTGTTGCCATTCTAGATTTACTGAACCTGAATAATTATATCGTAACACATTCCACTGACAGCCGTTTCAGGGCAGCTCGATCGAACATTTGAAAAGTTTCTTTTGGGTGCGAAATGCAGCGCCTAGGGGCACACTAGGTTGCTACAGAATTTTGGAGGTTGCTATAGATTTCGCCGGCTTGGCTCAAAAACTATTTGGCATGGGAGCCAACTCAGTTTAAGCCAAGTTTGGAATGCATTGTAGTGGAAAATCACGCCACTCGCTTAGGAAGGCACGGTGCCTGTCTGTGGATTTGATTGCGCTCCTTGATATCGCAAAGCTTGCCTGGAATAGTTTATCCTTTTTCTTACATAATATTTTGTTATTTTAAAAGTTATTTTGTTTGTGATATTCATTTTTGTATTTCTTGTGTATGTCAGTTCTCAAATATTTTTTACTGTTTGCTTTTCGCTCGTTGTGTTTCCATTGTTCGCTTTCGTGATTTTTACTCTTTGTTGAATTATTTTATGAGTTCATTTTGCATTTTAAAAATTGAGTGATTGCATTTGTGCTGCAGTCTTTTTTGATTGTTTCTTCTTTGACTAGTTTCTCTGCCCTTCTCTTAATTGCTCTTCCTGTCTGTAAATTGTCCAAAAATTGTAGTGCAACTATGAAGGATTTAATTATTGGTGTGGATTCGATGGTCAAATACGTAGATCAGTATTTACCATCACAATTACATGGTAATGTAATACATGTTCTAGCTTTTCCAGGAATCACCATTGAACGTGTAACGAATAAGGTTTCATCTTTAAAGAATCGTGACTTGATTCTGGTTCATGTAGGTACCAATAACATCTATGATTGCCTTTAGAAATGCTTCTCAAAATTTGAGGACCTGTTGCAAAACATAATAAACTGTAACCAAGAGACGTGCATTGGGATTTCAGCCATATTGTCTCGCGATAACTATCTCCCTTGAAAAACAAGCAGAGACTTTTTCTGCAGAAAGTGAACACAAAAATTATCTTCTAAACTACAGGCTGTTTTTCTACTGCCAAAAGAAGCAAAATAATTCTTTTTGTAGATATACTTGTATATACTTTTGTAGATGTCACTTGGAAAGGTAGTATGGCAAGGAAGGGCCTTCATTTTTAACAGGAAAGGAAACTTTCATCTAGCATTTAACTCTTTGTTGCAGTGCTAAAAGAAGCTGGCAAGCTTGATGACGAAAAGCAACAGGTTTTCCATGACTTACCTGCTGCTCAGTTTCCATCTCTCAATTCTTCATCTGAGAGTTTAATTCAACCTGTTGATCTACCTGAGCCCAAGGCTGTTGAACTGAATTCTACAATTGTTACAGAAGGTTCTGTTCAATGCAGGTATTAATCTCCATAATGTTGTACATAAAATATTATTAAATGTGTAACGTTGTTTCTATATTCATTCTCTAGATGAGGCTTGGATCACAAGTTCACTTTTTTTCACTAAACTTCCAAGTGCTCAATATAACAATATAGCCTTCCAACTTTCAGCAGTATGAACCCTGGAGGTAGGATCACTGTTTTGTCAAAGCATTCCAGGATTGAGGAATTTCTAATTTTCTCGAGTCTTATTGATGGATTTTTAATGATTCTTTGTGGTACAAATTCTTCAGCTGCCACGTGCTTAGAAACGGATTATATCTATAAGACTGATGAAATATTATCTCAATTGGCTGGAGAACAATTTGCCCATAGTGAATATTTATTTACACCTTATACCTTTAAATGAAAATAATCTGGGTTCTATTGGTTGAAAAAATTTGATTTCTATGAACCCTGCAGTACAACTTCTGCTCAAAATTACAAAAATTCCATTCAATTACAGAAAAATCAGATCTGTAAAGCTTTAAATCTTCTGGAAGATTGATTAATTTCATGCTATACTCACTTTAACCAGACAGATAGAATTAAACTCTGTAGCTACTGATTACCCATCTAGCAATAAATTAGTTTCATTAAATGTTGACAAGACAGCTTCTGGTTGTAAAAATTTACTTCAATAATTTACATTTGCAAGATCATGAGATGTATTTAAACTTCAAGACTTAATTGAATAAAAAAAATTGTTTTGTCAAGAAATATTTCAAATAAGCAGCAAATAAGTATGGATACAGTAGCCTTGCCTATTCTTAAGTCTAGCTACTGCTAAGAATTTAAGTGGTAAATTCGATATGTAGCTATTTTAAGCTATGAAAATAATTTGCATTGTGATGATTATTAGATGTAATGAGGTCAAGATTGTTGGATTAAATTGTCAAGAAATATTTCACAGAAGTAGCAAATGAATACAAATGATTTTAAAGTAACCTCAAACATTCATAAGACTAGTTACTGCTATGATTTTATGTGAGAAATTCGAGATGTAGCCATTCAAGATTCATGTAGGTGAAAAGCATGGCAACTACTTGAATGTAATTATTAAAAAAATCAGTGTATAGAAAAAAACAATTCTTGTTTTTAGGATTTTGTTGGAAAAGTTTGTATCGTTGTATTTTTATGTAAGAGGAAACATAATTAATTTTTCTCTTTCAGGATAAGGGTAAACAGAATGGAGTTGCATCCTGAAAAAGAAAAATTCAGAGCTTTGTATCATTGTATTTATGAATAATAAATTTCCTTTAGTTACGAGATGGCTTGTAAAAGATTATACAAATTCAGAAACAATTCACCTGAGCCTGTAAAGAATTTCCTTGCACAATGATTATAAATTCACATGGTTAACTTTTCATCAAAACAACTGTTATGTTTCTTGATAACTAAATGATGTTTGTTTTTGGTGATCATTTCATATGTCATCAATAATGAATTTCTTTTGGTTCAGGTAATCATAATGGAAGTGCAACATTAATGAACATCTGATCATTTTACCCATTACATACTACTTGGCAGAATATTATTTACTTATTTGGTTTAGGAACCAGACAGCTTACTGATTATTATTAGTAGGTGGTATATTCAGTAGGTTTTATATTTTACATGTAGCACCTTTTCAGAAATACAAAGGCAATAATGGTTTATCACACAGTAGTGTGAAGCTTCAAATTGAATAACTTATTTTAGAAAGTAAACTTGGTGCAGCTTTTAGTTATAGCCCCCTAAATCTGCAACTGTATATAGCATGTGTTAAGCACAGTTGTCAAATAAAGAGTGTACCAAATTTGTTGTGAATTGGTCGAATTGTGATGTTAAAGATATATATATATATATTATTCCAATCTGGATCACAGAATTGTTTTTTACCCCTCTCCAAACCTAAGAAAAATAGAATAGGGGTTAATATATAATAGCCAATGTTTTTTACAGGATAAGTGTACCTACCATATGGTTGGTCTAAATTCTTCAGTGATCGTAAAAATAATCTAAAATTGTTATTCCCATGAGGATTTCTAATTGTTTTTAAATCCCACTGAACATCTAGGTCAAATAGAACTGGGGTAATATGTTGCCTACGTTACCCCCAGAGTTGTGAAGAAAGTGTCGGAGTGGACTGGTCAAACTGTGTAGATCTGTATAGAGGACAGACAGACGTCAACTCTGCTATATATACATATATCCCTTTGATGCATTATGTGACATATTTATCTTGAAACATATTTTGTTTCTTATCTGAAATGTTTATAATTAAATGGTAGTATATCGCAGAAATAAAATAAAAAAAGCTATACACTTTGATTTGGGGGATTCAGATTTAAAAAATTTAGTCACCTGCTAGCAGCATAGTGTTAAAGAACCAGTTTTTGGTTTAGTCACTTCTTATAAGTAATTTGTATAAGTTTTTAGTACAAAACTGGTAAATTTTATTAATTTTTAAAATAAAAATAAATTTTATACAAGTACTCATCACCCTTTAAAAAAATTAATTTAGTTATATACAAATTACATTTATATACATCTTTATCCAGTTTCATTGTTTGCAAAAGCTATTTTATTTAGTATGATTTTCAAAGGGTTAATTATCCATTTATAATAAATTTTTGTGAGAAAGAACCAAATTCTTTATCGCATTTCTGGCCCATTGGTCATACGCTTCACCAAGTCATTCGAACTCCACCAATTACCGCACTTCATTAAGTTTTCAGTACGTATTGAAATATTAAACTAATCAGTTGTGCGTAGTTAAAAGCGTATGTGTCATGTGGTTTTGATAGAAACAAAAACCATACCTTTAAATTTTTTATTTCCGATCTTTTTCTTAGAATTTACGTCACACAATTTTATTAATTGCCTTTCTTTTTTTTTTTTTTTTGTGTTTCGTAAGATTTTAATCGTATTTCAGATTAAACAGTTTGAAAAGTTTTCATTTCAAAAAGTA
This sequence comes from Metellina segmentata, assembly GCA_947359465.1. NCBI lineage: Eukaryota > Metazoa > Arthropoda > Arachnida > Araneae > Tetragnathidae > Metellina > Metellina segmentata. Next base: position 8,249,157 of record OX375882.1, read on the forward strand.
AAGCAGAATAGGAATAATAATAATTTCGAAAATGGTTCTAAATTTTCAATTCAACTTCTTTTTCCCGAAGAGAAAGATTTTCCTGTAGACGATTCCAGTGGCAGAGTGCAGCTTACAGAGGAATCGCAGGAATGCCGTTTGGCGTTTACTTTATCTTTATTCTCAACGAACACGCCACAGGCATACACTAGCGCGTCTTTCTAGGAATGGCTCTTCATTACGCGGACGATTCTATTCAGGACCGTAGGTTGATCGGTAGATATTAACTCGTGATTAGTGAATCGATTCTTTCGTAATTTGTTTTGATCCACAGTGAGCTATGATTGATTATTTACTTGTTAAAATATTACCAGTACCGGACTGAGGGAAACCTCAATAGTTTTTGTGCATCTCCCGTCTTAGCTCTGTTGGCTATTCTTGTACTGCTGTCACCACGCAACACTTAAATTTTTTCTACAAGTTTGTATTTCGACGATTTTTAACTGTATCTTCAAATATTTCCCACTTCAGATTCATTTTCCTCTTTTAGAAGTAAAAATCTCTCATCTTCAATTGATTGAGTCCATATATATCTACATGTATTAGTTCACTAACTGTTAAGGCTCTACTTTCTACGAGTTTAATATCCACCGACCTACCTACATTCCAAAATAGAATCGTCCACGCAACGAAGAGCCATTCCTAGAAAGACGCGCTAGTACAGGCATACGCATACAGTAACTTGAATAGATGGGATCTTTATCTCTCCTAAGATCCGGACCCCTCACATAGTGGGGTCTCTAGTCATTCCACCTAATTACAGGACACCGAATATTGGAACTTCTGTGGAGAGAGAAGAGTGAGCTATTGCCTACGGGGATGGATGTCCGCAGCTGTCTTGACAAAAGGCCGGACCGCAGTCTCCCATAAGTAGACACTTTTCTGAGAAATCTTCTGTACCCCCATTGTGAAGATTCCAATGGTATATCCGATCTACTGAGGGGCAGAACATGAAAAGACAGAACATACTCTGAATCAATTTTGGAGTGGAAAAGGAATGAACAAACATCAATTTATTTAGAGTGGATCTAGGTTGTTTTTTGAACGACCTTTTTTCTACGGTAGTCGTTTCTGGGATTTGGAATAAATAGCTTCTTTATTATGGTTGGAGAGTTTTGCTTAGAAATTTAATAATTCACCTCCCCTCAGTCCCCTTTCCATAGAAATTTATGGATGGTATAAGCATGGCCAGGGCTGTAGTGGAGGGTATATGGCGGTATATGCCGTATACCCTCTGGTTTTTCCAGCAAATTCAGTATACACTCTGCTTCTTATTAAAAACTACGAACACCGTTTTGTTTTTCATAGAAAACATCGATTGAAACATCACGTGAAATGCATATAGCTGTAGAAGTAAAAGAAAAGTTTCTATTTCAAGATATCACCTTGGTACATAATTTCAAAATCTCATATCTATTAATCAAAAGCAATTCATTCAAAGTATTGTCGATAGAATGAAATTCAGACTTTGTTCTGATGTTAATGAAGAAAATTGTCAACTTTTGAAGGATATATCCATGCTTGATCCAGAAATATATAAATACAGGGGATATTCGCAGAGTGGAAAAGGAGGTAAAAAGGATCTGATGACGTTTTGGTATAGATGAAATGTGCACTATTCTGGGTTTGAGAATCAATGAAAAGGCCCAAGTTGTTCCAAACAATTAAAGCCTCTTTTAGGAATAATTGAAATATTACCATATTTCAGGGCCGTTTGCGAGCGCGGGTTTAGTTTAATGAATAGCTACCCGGTACTTAGAAAGGATTTCCTACATATATATATACATGTGTGTGCGTGTGTGTACATGTTTTTTGTACAAGAAGAAAAATAAGATAAAAATATGGATGTAGTGCATAAGCTGATTAATCCATTCAATACTGATACATCTGGGCAGTTCAAAGAAACAGAGTGGAACAAGTGTTTTATCTGTCAAGAAGACAAGTCTGAAGTTCTTCGGTTTTCCAGCAGACAGTAAGTAAAGCATTAAGCGTGAAGAAAAGGGAACTGTTATAAGACAATTTCTGATTTACTTGTGGGATTTAGTATTCCAGGGTGTTTATAAAGAATAATAAATCCGGAACGCCTCGATGATGCAGAAGTGGTCGATGCAACATTGGTACAACATAAAGCACAGTTTCACGAATCATGTAGATTGCAGTTCAATACGACAAAACTTCAAAGATCTCATAAATGGAAGATAGAACCTGCGGATAATGCAAATAGTTCTACGAAATTCACCACCAGAATATTTTGGCAAATAGTTCAGTGAATTCAAAAGCATTTTTTTTTGTGTGACCAGCCTTCTCAAGCTGGAAGTTTATTATGTACTGCATCTACATTCGGCCTGTATGTGTTCCTCACTGTACCCTTAAGCTGGAGGACAGGCCTTCGTTTGCGAAACTGAGAGTCTGTGATCTTATTGCATTAAATGCCTTGTATTATGTTCGATGCCTTGTATCATTATACAACAGAGCAAGAGACCAAAGAACAGACAAGAAACTGAAATAGAACAAACTAACCATGGTATTGCATTTGCCGAACTTGTATCATACATCGAAGATGCTCGTAGTGACAATGAAATCACACCCATATTTAAACTTGTTGATCTATGCAAACTGTACAGCATGAGGATGAAACAACAAGATATTGATCTTTGAGGGCTCATACATTCCACAAAACTAAAAAACAGAGTACTTGCATATTTTCCTGACATGGAAGCACATAAGCAAGGTCGAGATGTGATGTTATTATACAATAATGATGTTGGATTAGCTCTGAAGAAAGCTTGTGAATACGATGCAGGTACTATAGTGACGCTATTCATCTTGCAAAAGCAGCAAATATAGTTAGAAGAGACATTTTTAAAATGAAAAACCTCTTCAATGGATTTGGAGAAACCTGTCAGGAAGATTCCGTACCAGCATCTCTGTTAGTTGTAAAGCACAGTCAAGTTTTTTAACCCCAACCTATCCTTACTGTTACACAGTTACTAATGTGTAACAGTTTGGTGAGACGTCGGGAGTGTCATTCTGGAACAGTCTACAAGCACAATCGAGAACAATAAACACATTTGCCTATATGCTTAGGTATTTTAATTCATAAAAATAACTTGCAAGCTTGAACTAGTTTAAGATCTTCACGAGCTCGGATTAAGCATATTATAAGACCGAGTGCTAGACCTTTCATCAGAATTTGGAAATTAAATATGTCATCTATATCACATGGAAAATGCTGTCGTTCCTCTTCAGTTAAAAATATTGCTTTTCACAACTAATACGGCTGATAATATTGACCACAATCCAAGTTCTACTACAGCTCATGATTCTTTCCATGGTACAGGAATATCCCTATTTCAACATCCAGATGGTAGTTTTAGAGGAACCTATCGAAATAAAACTTCAAGTACTTTTGAAGAGAAAGCAACTAAACATCTTCCTGAAAGCTACACAAGTGTTACCCCTGTGCCTTCTATTAAAACTGACTGTCCTTTGCCAACAGTACAAGAAATCTTCGTTGACTACCAAGTTTAATGCAATAACATCACCGGCACTCAGTTTCGCAAGCAAAGGCCGGTCCTTCAGTTTAATGGCACAGTGAGGAACACATACAGACCGAATGTGGATGCAGTACATAATGAACTTCCAGCTTGAGCAGGCAGGTCATAAAAAAATTGCTTTTGAATTCACTGAACTATTTACCACAGCATTCTGGCGGGTGAATTTCGTAGAACTATTTGCATTATCCGCAGGTTCTATCTTCCATTTCTGAGCTCTTTGAAGTTTTGTCTTATTGAACTGCAATCTACATGATTCGTGAAACTGAGCTTTATGTTGTACCAATGTTGCATCGACCACTTCCTGCATCATCGAGACGTTCCAGATTTATTGTCCTTGGTAAATACCCTGGAATACTAAACCCCACAAGTAAATCAGAAATTGTTTTATAACCAGTTCCCTTTTCTTTACGCTTACTGCTATTACTTACTGTCTGCTGGACACCGAAGAACTTCAAAACTGTCTTCTTGACAGGTAAAACACTTGTTTCATTCTGTTTCTTTGAGTTGTCCAGATGTATCAGTATTGATTGGATTAATCAGCTTAATGCACTACATCCGTATTTTTATCTTATTTTTCTTCGTATCGTGTCACCTGTGAAAAAAGTTAATATGAAAATAATTAAAAATTAATATGAAAATATTAATTAATATAATTAATAATTAACATAAAAATCTAATTATGACATGCACGCATGTTTATAGCATCAATTCATGCAAAATCACATATAATACGCTATTAACATCACCAAATGACAGTAAAAAAGGAGCGCATAAAATATACTCAGAGGCCGCCATTTTGTTATAAATAGAATATATACATAAAATAAAGTATATCTCTCTATATTAAAAAAAAGTTACCGCCGCCGCAGGATTGAAAAATGTGTCGTTAAGCTCGATTCTTAGACGGTTTCCCGAGAAAGTACTGATCGGAAAAAAATGAAATTAACATGCTTTCTTCATCGTATTCCCTGGATAATTATTAAGATTTTTTTCCGATGCGGCTATTAGTTTAGGTTTTATTAAGTGTTAAAGTTGAAGAAGTGAAATTTCTTCCGCGAGTGAGCAAAACACATTTAAATTTTCAGTCTCCAGTCGTGAGTTTTTTTTTCAAGAGTACCTCTCAACGTAAATTTTTGCAGCTCGTCGAGTTTTTTTTTTTAATTTTTGTTTCTTGATAATATTTTTTTGAAATTCGGGAAAAATCGGGACATTTTTGTTACTTTTTTTTAAACTGTCGTATCTATATCTTATTACTATTAGTTTTTAATTTTTAAAATATCGCAGTATACCTCAGAATGTACTCTTTCTTATGGTACTATTATTTTTTAAATCGGTTAATAATTAAATTGGATGCGATCAAAAGTTCGTGATACAAAATTCGGAATCTTTGGATATTTTCGCTACTTTTTGTCACAACGGTTATATCTATAGAAAAAAACATTATTTTTTAAATTTGAGAACATCACTGAATACATTACATTAAACTCTTTCTTATGGTACAATTTTTTTAAAATTGGTTAATAAATAAAATCGATGCAATTAAAAGTGGGTCATACAATTTTCGGAACTTTCAGATCGTAATTTCCGATACAAAATTAAAACTGTCATATCTATATCGTATTACTATTAGTTTTTAATTTTGAAAATATCGCAGTATACCTCAGAATGTTCTCTTTCTTACAGTACAATTATTTTTAAAAATGGTTCATAAATAAATTGGATGCAATCAAAAGTTGGTGACACAAATTTCGTAATTTTTATTTCGCGGAGCAAATTTGCGGAGCATTGCATTCGCGGAGGGTTGTATTTTTTACTATCGGGTTTGCCAGATATCAAATTTATCGTAGCACCAATTGCCATGAAAACGATTTGTTTTTATTTGGCGAGGAAAAAGGCTCGCTTTTTTCCCTCTGTTTTCAGACGGTTTACCGAGAAAGTACAAAGTACAGATCGTAAAGTTTTTAGATTAACACGGTTTACTTAAAATTGTACAGGGAACAAGATGCAGAAGATTTTTTACTGATGCGGCTATTAGTTTAGGGTGCATTAAGTGTTAAAGTAAAAATAAGTCAAATCACTTGCGAAAGAGGTATTGGTTTGCGAAGCAAACCATACGGGATTGCGTAGCAATCCCCGGGGGTCGGCGAGCAAGTTGCGAAGCCCTCGCTGTGACGTCATGGACCGGAAAGTGTAATTAGGATAATGCAAATTATTCAGATAGTTTCACTGTGCGAAAGGAATGTTGGTTTGCGAAGCAAACCAAATGGCAAATGTAAAAGGAGTGTTGGTTTGTGAAGCAAACCAAATGGGATTGCGTAGCAATCCCCGGGGGTTGGCGAGCGTAAGCGAGCAGTTGGCGGAGCCCCCTAGTATTATTAAAAATAGCTAAGTACATGCAAAAAACATCAATTACTCGCCATTACTTTAATAGCTGTCATTTAACATCATCAAATAACATTTAAAAGGAGCACAAAAAATGTTCCGAAGCCGCCATTTTGAATTTCCTCCATCACTGCCATAGGCGAAATCTGAGATGGCCTCATATCCAAAATTAAATCTTCATATATGTAGTATATGTGCCCCAAGTTGTATGTTTCTATCATTAAAGGCACAATTCGAACAATTTTTTGCACATATCAGCCGTACTACCTGGACTGGCGCCTGGTTAAGCTCGCAAACGGAGACCTGTGCCCCCCTTAGAGGAGGAATAAAGGTAGAGAGCGCATAGGGGTTGCCAGTGGTTGCCCTCGTAAGACCACGTGACGAACGGACGCTTCTTCGCCTCTGAGAACGGTCTCTATGGGATTTAACATTGGGACGGCAAATTGACGCGCTGAAGAGAGAAAGTTTATTGAAAAAAATGGTTGGCCAACTGTTGTGCAAACAATTGCAAGGAGAGAGGAAGTGAAGGATCACCCTACTCATGTCACAGATGTTATTGTTTACTTATCTGCTTTTTTTTTAAGTATTTAAAGCATATTAAAACGAGTAACGTTGCATCACATTGTTGTATAATCAATGTTTATTCATCATTGTGAGAACTTTTTTACGTTAATTGACCTCGTGAGAACAATTTGAATATCAGTAAGCTGATAGAAATGTTTGAAAGCCACTAAAATAATGAATTTTGCGAAAAAATCGAATGTTTTACGGTTATGTGCAAAAATGCAGGTTGGCGAATCTTGGCGCCTTCCGCTGGAATAAACAAATGCCACGTATGTATAAAGTTGTAGGTAGGCTCTTGTATGCGGATGTGCAGTTCGCTTATTTAAGACTAGTCACAGCTTGGCTAGCCCGGCGTTGCCGTGCCAGTTGCTTTTGTGGAGTTATAGGTTTGCCTCGCAAACCAAATTATGAATATTATGAACAATGCTTTGGATATCAAACCAAAACCACGGGCAACGTCGTGATGGTCATGGCATTGTCGAATTCGGCAAAATTCGAATTGCGAAGAAATCCAATCGGCGTGATGTCACGATCTCTTGCGAAAATATAAATATTTAATTGAAAAATTATGAATTAAAAGAAAATCAATGTAGCTTTTTTTGTGTAAAATTTCGGCAGATTTCTCTCTAATCCGTTGAAATTTTCAATCCATCTTTAACGATTTCGATTTTACAAAAAAAGAACCTAACAATACCAGTCAAAATGTTCGTTGTGAAATCGTTTGAGCGGTGAAATCAGATAACACAAAGGTTTGTTGATAAAATCAGTATTTTTTTAATATTTTAGAATAAAGCTACATCATGTAGGTAAAGTTTATAACGAAGACATCCAAAAAAAATTGAGAAGTATATATAATAAATTAACTTTGTTTAAAGGTCACTGATTCATTTGTGTATTTCATGGAAACTAAATGTAAACATATTTTTCATCAATTTAAAATCCTTTTCTTTCCAATATGTCAATTGTTCATTTATTTAAATTTTTTAACAGTACAGATAGTGGCATTTTCATTGGCTTGTCTTCATTGGTATTGTATTGTATTAAGATGGGGCTTTTCTGTATTTTTTAGTCATAATTTAGTTTTTAAATTTTTATTTGTGCGTTCTTTGCTTCTCTATACTTTAAACAGTATGGAAAAAACTTAAAAAAAGCTGAGATAAAAATGTTTAAAATTATTTTCTCTTGACTGTCCTATTTTTCAAGGAATTGATCTGATGTAATCTATGTAACTTAAGTGCTTTTGTTAGAGTATGGAATATTTATTTATCTGAGTCATTAAAAAAATATCAATGATCTTCCTGCATATGTATTTTTAAATGCTTGTCCAAAAGCCATGAAATTTATTCACAGTTGAAAAACAAAATCTGTTTCAAAATCGAATAATTATTACTTACAAGTTTTAAAATCATAACACATATTTTCAAAATTAACAAAGTGATCTAAAATCATTAAGATCACATTGAATTTTCTACTTTGCATCACTTTTTTTTAAATATCTTTAGTTTGTAAACATTTTAAGTCAGCAAAGTAGCAAAAATTGGCATACTAAGAAACTTTGCTTTTATGAAATAATGGTTCAAAGTTCGCAAAATCATACAGTAAAAATACTTTATACGAAATTATCTGTTTGAATTCCGTATTTTTTACAAAATAAGCACGAACTCCGTAATTTTTACAAAATAAGCACATTTTGTTTATTTTGTGCTTATTCGGTTCTAAAAGGTGAAAGCCCGATAATGTTTACATTACGCAGGCGAAGGTATCGCCAAGATTGTTTACGTGGCATGGTGATATGAAGCCAAATCTGGTTTAAGGGTGGGCTAAAAACGCAAAGTTAATAGTACAACAGCTTTTTCGACCTCATGAATGGCGATGCGTTCTCTATTCTTATCTCTCCTCTATGGTGCCCCCCTCAGAAGGGGTACAGAGAAAGAGTGTCGAGGACGCGATATTCCACATTGACTATCTCCCGGGCACTCGCGTCACCAAGCTTGCCAAACCAGTCGAATTTTTAAGCTGTCTGTAGTTCAGCGGTAATCCCTCCCCCATAAATTGGCAACCCACGTCATCATGTTAACGCGCCCGTCTCGTACCGCGAACTATTGTTTGTTTGTTTATTATCCAGAGGCTTGATTATCAATTATCATGGAAGATAGAAACGTTTAAAGACAAATATTTAGGCGAGTTGAAGATGGAATTCTTTCTTGCATTAGACGGGGATAGTTGCACTGACGGAAAAAATCGTTTTTGATGTGCAATCCAAATTGAGGAGGAAATAGAATTTTGGAAATCTTCAGCTCACTAACCAACACGTGTTGGATAGAGTGGGTTCGTCGCAAGAATTTGAACAGGTGAGTTTTATTTTGAAATTGATTTCGCGAAGTGTGGTGTCGCACAAAAACGGGTGCAAACAAAATGTTATAGCAAAACATTAAATTCACCGTAAGCAAACAGCGCGCGATCACTGCGGTTCACGAATAATCTCATGAAACGCGAGAAAGCGCGAGGTTGGCATCAGGGATTGGCGTAGTTGTGAAATCCTTGGCGACACGAGTGCCCTCGAGGTCAATGTGGAATATCGCGTACGGTTCATGTTTATCGTCAAGCAATTTTTTTCTCTCCAAACAGGCCGTGTTGCTTCAGGTTAAAAATGTAGATGGCGTTGCCTTTAAACGCCGCCCTGTTATGTAATATTAGTGTATCGTTAGTAGGAATAAAATTCTCAAACGAGAAGATTGTGTCAAAAGTGCCTTCCTTGGTAGAGAAAGAAATGAGACACCAGGAGTAACGAGCCCCATACATAGTGGTGTCAGATTAGGGATGAGTAGATGGATGGAACTTCTGAGGGTTTCCAGATGTTTGAAGTAGGGAGTTGAAAAGTCTGTAGTTTTGAGGTGGGTGTAATTTCTTTCTCTTTGGAATGTGTTGTGTAGGACTTTGTTGATATGTGGTTGAAGATTTGATAGTTTGGGATTTATTGTTGCTGGGAAGAATTGGTATTGTTGTGTATAAGATTGTGCTGTATAGGAGATGTTGTATTAGATATGTTGTGCTGTTAGGTTATGTTGCATGGGATTTTAGTTTAATTAGAGTTGTGAGTTTTTGGAGAGTGTTGGTTTGAGTCAAGTTTTTTTGAGTTGATTTATTGGAGCTGTGTTTAGTTATTTGTATATTCTTTGTGTGGATTTGTTTTGAATAAGTATGGCAGATCTTGGTAAACTGAAAATGAAACGTACGGTGATTCGTACTGGAACATCAAAATTAGTAAATAAGATAGACGCTACGATTCAGGAATTAGCTAGTTTAGATGATAAAGAGAATGCAATTAATGCGTTAAAAGAATTTCGCGAGCAATTAGTAAATAAAGAAAATGTGCTCAAAAGTTTAAATTTAGAAATCGAAGCAAAAATCGATGCCGCGGAAATAGAATCGGAAGTTACATCTTCCGAAGAATATTCAGAAAAAATTATTCTATGGAAGCAGAGAATAAGTAATCAAATTGATAGATGGACGAAAGTTGTGACTAATATAGTCAATGTTGTACCTGAATCAGCTGGAGCAACAGCTCAAATGTTTAGTAACCATAATATAAGAGATGCGAAAACGGTTAGGTTACCAAAATTAAGTATTCGAACCTATTATGGAGATCCAACTTATTGGCTCGAATTCTTTAATCAATTTGAAAATGCTATTGATGCAAATACGAATCTAACTAAAGTTGATAAATTTAATTATTTAAAGTCTTATTTAGGGGGCACGGCAGCTAATTGTATAAGCGGATTTGCTTTAACTTCTGAAAATTACGATGTAGCTTTAGGATTATTAAAAAGTCGTTTCGGTAATAAAAATACATTAATTCAGGCCCATCGCAATGAGTTACTAAGACTTCCTCCAGTTAAAAGTATAAGTGACGATAGAAAAACCAACAACTTGTGATAGGTGGAAACTAGTTACTCAACTATCCCAATCGTTCTGGAAGAGGTGGTCAAAAGGAAAGGAAGTGGTGGTCATCACACAATTACAAACGCGTGGTAAATGGCACAAGTCTTTACCAAACTTACAGGAAAATGATTTAGTGCTCATTAAAGAGGATGATTTACCACCCTTAAAGTGGCGAATGGGAAGAGTGATGCAAGTTTACCCTGGAAATGACAATAAAGTAAGAGTAGTAAAACTAAAAACTGCTTGTGGAGAACACAAACGTCCAATTCATAAGATCGTTCTACTACCAATTGAAAATTGAACATTCTTTGACTTTTGAATTGATTCGCAATTTTATCGATAGTTATTTGATGATGTTATTTCTTTTTTTTTCTTCTGTATATAATAATTGTATATTCTTATTTAATCTAGGAAATTTTGATATTGATTGCTAAGAAGTAAGTATTAATACTGAAAGTAAATTTCAGGACTGTTTAAGATTTTGTAGATAATAAGTATTTTGTGTATAGTTGATGTTAATAATAATTGTTTCTATGATGTCCTTAAAGGTCATCGGGCCCCAGTATATTGCTTCAGGTTAAAAATGTAGATGGCGTTGCCTTTAAACGCCGCCCTGTTATGTAGTATTAGTGTATCGTTAGTATCAATAAAATTCTCGAACGAGAAGGTTGTGTCAAAAGTGCCTTCCTTGGTAGAGAAAGAAATGAGACACCAGGAGTAACGAGCCCCGAACAGGCCGTCGAAGTCATTATTTCAGCCATCTTGGCAATTCGATTAGTTTCATACTTTTATATAGGGTTGCCATAAATCTATATGTTGGTCGGGATCAATCCCCTAGGGCAGTGGTCCCCAACCCCCGGGCCGGTACCGGTCCGTGGATCAAATGGCACAGGGCAGCCCAAGGAATATTAAATTATTTCCATTTTATTTTCTGTGGTGTATTTCTCTGTGTCTGTGGTTCTTATCTATGAAATGTCCACTCAAATTAGGAGGCTGTAAATCAGAACTTGAAATTTGTTCTGTTGCTAGAGCTTCAATTATGATTTCTGAATTCTGTATATCTCTATTTTCCAATTTTGACAAATGTGACAACTGTTTTCAAGTTGGCAGAAAAAGTAGCTGCATTTAAAGCCAAACTGAAAATGTGGGGACGGCACGTGAACAGAGGCATTTTGTACGTGTTTCAGACATTAGCAGGGATTTTAGGCAAGACTGAGCCTAAACATTCATTCTCTCAGTTGGTGCACGATTACCTGTCTTCGCTTTTCAAAGAGTTCGAGCGCTACTTCCCAACCACAAAAGACCCACGAAGTGGTAAGGAATGGATCCGCGACCCATTTGTCAACAAATCAGGCGAATCTAGCATGTCTGTGCAAGAAGAAGATCAACAGCTGGAAATTGCAAATGAAGGCGGCCTTAAAACTACTTTCGAGACAACAACTCTGACGGTGTTCTGGATTAAAGTCATGGCAGAATACCCTGAGATTGCCACCACAGCACTTAAATCCCTATTGCCATTTCCGACAACCTAGCTGTGTGAAATGGGGTTTTCTGCAGTGACAGCAACCAAAACAAAACAACGGAATAAACTGGACATAAGCAACACACTTCGGATGTCATTGTCTCCTATTACCCCCAGATGAAACCGTGTAGTTGCAAAGAAACAAGCTCAGGGTTCTCATTGATTTAGCGTTCTAGTGAGTTAAAATGTTGAAACACTTTATATTAATTTTTTGATGTAACTGTATTTTATTTTGAAGGCATGTTTAAATACAATTAAATTAAAATTATTAAATCAAAACAATCAACGCCCCCCCCCCTCAGTGGGCCGCGTTAAAATGATCAAAGTTTGATCCGGTCCGCAGCGATACAAAGGTTGGGGAGCACTGCCCTAGGGGATAGATCCGAGGACAACACGTCACGCCTATTTGGGTCTCTTCGCAATTAAATGGGAATGCGTAGCAATCACCGGGGTTGGCGAGCGTCAGCTAGCAATGGTCACACCTCACCCCACGAAAAGAACTGTCACGGGCAAGAAAATTTTACATTAGATCGATACCTTACACGTTTGATATTTTAATAAATAATTTTTTAATTGAATATATTATCGCAAGTGATTGTGACGTCACGCCGATTGGATCTCTTCGTATTCGAATTTGGCCGCATTTGACAATGATGTGGCCGTTGGATTGCGAAGCAAACCCAATGGGGATTCGTAGCAATCACCGGGGGTCAGAGAACAGGGGTCACACCTGACCCCACGATACGAACTGTGACGGGCAACGCCGGGCTGGCCACGCAGTGGCTAGACTCTATTAATATTCAGTTTTGCCAGAGATTGAAAAGTGTCTTACCGTTCTCTGAAGCCTCACGGATCCGCCAGGAAGTACAGCCTTTTCATCGCCGTCTCCTCGTCCCTTTCTACAGACAGTTTCCACTCGTCGGAGCCGTACGTCTCGCTCATGTGTTTTTGTATGAAGTTTCTGGTCACTTTGATCAGATCCTCGGCATGGTACTCCTTCCCTACGGCCCACACCACCCACACGTTCCGCACGGACAGGAACTAATTGAGAAACTCGGCACTCGACTGTTTCATTTCGTGCAGATCGTAGGTAGCCGCTACGGTGTAGTTCCGCACGGCGCTGGCCAGCGGCTTCTCACCGACCGTCTCGGCCAGACTGATGAGCTGCAGTCGGTACCATTCCGCCTTGGTGGGGCTGGGATCCATTATCCTGGCTTTCTGCCGACCACTAAGCAAAACGTGACACACGATTACTGTGAACATTAATATCGCTTTCGACTTTCCGGCTTGGTATCAAAAGTTTCGACTTTCGAAAACTTTTGATACCAAGCCGGAAATGGCATTTTTCATATTTACAAATTCTCCGTTGTCCGGAGTCTTTTCAGCGGTCATGGTTGCACTCGGATCTGCTGGTGTGGAATCTTGTTGGGTCGAACTGTCATTTTGAATATTTACGAATCCTTCGTTGTCCGGAGTCTCTTCTGTGGTCATGGTTTCGATTGTATCTGCTGATGTGCCAGCTTGGGGGATTGCAGATTGTTCTTCGCAGAAGTCTTTCCTGCGGCGTTGTTGTCAACAACCATTTCGATTTGGTTATCTTGTGTAGCCATTTCCCTATTACAGTTTCAAGTTCCAGCGAGCGCTTCCCGTTGAGTATTCTCCTAGTTTGCGTCTATCCCTGTCTGCGTCTGAACTCCGATATGAATGGCGAGAACCCAATGTTTGCAGAAGGGGAAGGGAGTGAACCAGGCATTAAGGGGTCGACAGCCTTCCCTTCATTTTCAGAACGGGATGTTATGCTTTAGATATGCTACCTGGAGACAGAGGGCCTTTACAGCTCAGAAGCTCCTCCCACGTCCAACACTCGTCCCCCTAGACCATAGAGAGTTCCTCTCAGTTCAGGATGGGGGAACCCCCTCACCCCATGACCTTTGCCACGATGACCCCGAATTGATCCCAACAACATCCCTTGCTGCGCTCGCTGGCCAACATTTTCTTCCGTCTACTTCTGTCGCTTCTGGGTGTGTTGTTCTGTCTCCCATTTGAGGGTGGACGTTCATTACTTTATGCTCCAAGTCTGTCACCGACCAAAGCTCTAGTTAGGGCGGGTCAATTTGATTCCGCTTAAGGTATCCGCATACGTTAAAAATGCCAATTGTGATGAAAATGTGCAATTTTTAAAAAATTCTACTAACAAATTTCCTGTAATTTTGTGCTTTTAAAACAGTTTCAACTTTTTATGTGCGACTAATAGAAAAAAGTTAGGTCAATTTAAAATTTGAACGAAATTGTTAAGTTATACCGAAAGTATCATAACGAAACCGGAACAAATAATAAGAATATTTTATCACAATTTGTACCCTTTATTTGTAGAAGAATTTCGCAATATATTTACTCTCTTGCATTTTATTCACAACCTTTTTATCTCAGAATTACATTTTTGGCATAAACATTGAATTCCAGAAATGATAACTAAAAAAGTTATTGATATATATTTAAAAATTTTTTATTGACATTCAAAATAGCGTTTGCTAGTGTATTAGAATAATATTGATATCTTTGTTTTTTTTTTCTTTTTATGAGCTCGCATTTGAATATTAATGCTGCAAAATGGTTAAAAATCCTTTAACAATTTTTCAATGAGTCATAAAACCTTTATTTTTTTAAAATATATTTCTACTTCAAGTGGAAGCACTAGATAATATCATGAAATTTACTCCGATCATGTTTTTTGCTGCTAATTTAAAATTTATGCCCTGTATTATTTTTCAAAATTGTGAAGAAAAAAAACTTCCAATTTACACACAAAATTTCACTTTATGTCAATTCTTTATTTTTTTTTTAATTTTAATTATTGATAGTGTAAAATTAATTTTGAACACAAATAATTATAAAAATAATATAAATTGCTTCTGCATAACATTTATAAAAAAAAGTGTACCGATCGTATGCGAATACCTTAAGCTAACGAGTAAGTTCTTTTGAGAATCGACTAGGCATTCGAATACATTTCCAAAATCGATATTAGATCCACTATCGATTATTATTTCCAATATCGATTTACACTAGAGCTACACGATAGGCGGTTGGTGACAATCCGTGGTCAACCGCCGAAGGGAAAGATCCGAAGACAACACCGTGAAAATTTATTCATGGTCACATGATGAGATCACACCTGAGCTGGAATCCCATTCTCTAAACTTCCCCACAACGTCATCGAGAGGTCGTTTGAGACCACCCTTTGTATACGATTGGTTGATCTTTGGTTGGATTCAAACTCGCAACCCTCTGATCGCAGATCCTGTGCGCTTCCATCCGGGCTACCGCGGCCCATTGGTAATGGTAATAGTACGTAATTTTTAATTAACGTCGTACTAGATCAATCCCCTTAAGCAGGTATGGGTAACCTTTGGAAAGTTGCGGGCTAAACTTTAGGTAATGGTAATTTTAGTTAACGTCGTACTAGAGCAACACAACGGGCTATTGACGACGGTCCGGGATCAATCCCTTAAGGGAAAGATCCGAGGACAACACCTCGTAATTTTGAACCACGGTCAGATGACGAAGCAACACCTAAGCTGGCACCCAACTCTCCAAACTTCCACTCCAACCCAACGTGAGGACTTTCGCTCTCCACAGATTTAAGGTGCACCAGCCGCCTCTACACCATACGCTTACAAACATCCATGCACGAACCGTGATTTGAACCAGGAACCTTCCGATCTAGAGGCTAACACCTTAACCACTATACCGGTTGTTCGGCGCTAAACTTTAGGATATTAATGAAGTCGCGGGCCGTAGATAATAGGTTGTTGTAAAAAAGTATTAATGATAAAGTTTATTTTATTTTATATATTTATAAAGTAGAATGGTAAAGTTACAACAACAGAATAATATCGTATTGATGAAGTATTTACTCACAATCACAAGAAATTAATGAGAAGTTTGAACTTGAACTTGAGAAACAATATAATCAATTTTGGGATCAATCCCACTAATACACAGGTGCAGAGAGTTTTCCAAATTTTCATCTCTAAGCCTGGTTCGATACTTCGATTTCTTAGTTTTCATCATGGAAAAGAACTATCCGAGTATTGTTGATTTGTATCAGTGTTTTTATAACAATCACATCCGCAAGTAAGGAATGGAATCAAGAAGAGCAAGGCCGTTTCTCGGATACAATTAATAAGGAAATTTATAATTATTATTCCCGATTATACATGGAATTGAGTGGCGCGATGTGTCGCCGATAACTTGTCTGGCGACTTTAAAACCTCGTTTTGATTCAATTTGTTCAAGAAAACAAGCTCAGCCATCTCATATATCCAATACTAATTTTATTAGTAATAATAACTGTAGGTATAAGGTTAATACTTTTACATTTTTATATTCAGGTGTACCACAAATAATTCAAGATATTTTTAGTGCGCCGTAAACTAAAAAAGGTTGAGAAACACTGACCCACGTAGTTCAGGCTTTTGTTCCCCACCCCCCACTCTCTTGTTGGCGAGATCCAAGAATATTTACTTTTTTTTTCGAGCGCGATTTTAAAATGTTCCGCGGGCCGGATCAAAAGCCGGGGCGGGCCACATCCGGTCCTCGGGCTGGGGGTTGAATGGTGTACCGGATGAAATGGTGTGGTGACAGAAATGAAACGGTAGCGTAAAGGAATAAGATCTTTGGTTTCACCACTACAACATTTATTACAGCTTAGCAGATATGTACAGCAAGTTTACAGAAGTTTTTGGGACAAGAAGGGTACGGCAAGTAAGCGAGCTTGTTCTCGCTATCAGGTCTCAGTAGTCTCTGTGGAAAATTGTAATGTCTTGCAGGACGCCTTTGAACGGAAAAAACCAGATGTCTATGGAATTTCAAATGTTCTCAAGGGGCTTGAGATTTATGAGATCGGGATGTCAGTGTAACGTCAGATGAAGAGGGTTTGTTTCAAGTGCCCAGAAATTTATGACCGATGTAATGTCAAATGGAGTGGTGGAATAGTACTTCTAGGGTTAGTTATGGACAGTTGATCACTTGAAAGGAGTTTTATGATCTCCAGTTAGGGAATTCTGGAATATATCTGCTTTGTGTCTGCTTGATCAAAGAAGCCGCGTTAAGAGCGGTACAACTGGCAGTATAACTACTCCGCCCTTGGAAAACTTTTCTGTGAAGGAAAAGTTCATATGTTCTTAACTGTTGATTTCATACTCATTTGTACACTCTGACGACACTCATATTTTAGGAAATTTCAACAAAAGATATAAGTACCATAATATTTCCTGAGTTGTAATTTAAACAACAAAATCAAAATCTTATTATTATTACTTTAGATTATTATGCTGTTAGTGAGTGAATGTTCTTGTAAGGGAACTTACAAAGATTCTGACAATATAAATTAGGTACAAAATAATTTTGCAAACATACATAATTAGAACTACATAATACAATAGCAATTATACTCTATAATCAATCTTGAAAACAATTATATTCTGATTGATTTTAATACACACAGTACCAAAATAATAAAACTAACACACAAAAATACTAAAAAATATATATTTTTTGTATAAGGTACATGCTATTCATCTACAGCTGATCTGTAGAGACTATCTGCGTTCTTATGATTTTTTCCTGACCTATGTACAATTCTGAAATTGTATGGCTGCAGCGCCAACGCCCATCGCATTAGCCTAGGGTTAGAACTTGCATTTGTCCTCAACCAAACTAATGGATTATGATCGGTCATAACTAAAAACTCATTTTCATCTAAATAATAATGTAGTTTATTTATTGCGAAGATAATGCTGGCGCATTCCCTATCAGTGGTGCAATAGCGTTTTTCTACTTTTGAGAATTTTTTACTAAGGTAGAGAATAGGATGTTCTTCACCTTGTTCATTTAATTGGGTTAATACTACACCCATGCCTACATTGGGTGCGTCTGTTTGAACAATAAATTCCCGTTCAAAATTTGGAGCATATAAAACAGGTTTATGAGTTAATTTTCGTTTTAACTCCTGAAATGCTATTTCGCATTCCGCTGTCCAAACAATTTCTCCTTTCTTAGCTCTCCCTTTTAGCGCATCTGTCAGAGGTGCTGCTATCACTGAAAACATATTAATGTACCGGCTGTAGTATCCCGCTAAACCAAGAAATGCTCTTACTTGTGTTTTCGTGCGAGGGGTTGGAAATTCCAAAACACACTGAACTTTGGCCTCTGCCGGGGAACGTGAACCATGACCCACTACATGCTTCAAGTACTTGACATGGTTTTGAGCGAATTTACATTTGGACAGTTTTATGGTTAATTTAGCTTTCATAATTCGATTAAGAACTAAATCTATATGTTTTAAATGAGATTCCCATGTGTTTGAAAATATTGCGATATCATCCAAGTATGGGACGACGAAGTTTTCAAGACCTTTCAGCAATTCAGCCATAAGTTTGCTAAAAAAGTATGGCGCATTCTTTATCCCGAAACTCATTCTTAGGGGTCTGTAAGTTCCAAAAGAAGTGCAAAATGCAGCATAACGTTGAGCATTTTTACTTAACCGAATTTGCCAATATCCCTTTGAAAGGTCGAGAATTGTAATAAAGTTAGAGGATGACACCTTTTCTACACGTTCTTCTATGTTTGGAAGTGGAAAATATTCCGTTCTAATTATATCATTTAGCTTACGATAATCGACACAAGGTCTAGGATCTTTTCCATGTACTTCAACTAAAATCATAGGTGACGTATAGTCTGATTCACCTACTTCGATAATCCCAAATTTTAACATTCGTTTAATTTCTGTCTTCAAAATTTCATTTTGTCTATGTGACATACGATATGGTTTTGATCTAATAGGTTTATTACTAATAAGTTCGATTTCGTGTTCGACTAGATCAGTTAACCCAGGGTCATTTGAAAAACATTTAGAAAAACGGTTTAACAATTCGCGTAATTGACTTACTTGAGAATCCTTAAGGGTTTTGTTTAACTCGCTATTTTGAATTATCTCTTGGAAATCATAACTTGTGGAATTGTGTTCTAAATATGGAATTTCTACTTCATGGTCTACAAGGGATTCATGAATTTCCTCCATAATTAACAAATTAACATGTTCAGGTCTTTTAAAGTACGGTTGCATATTGATGTTGTAAATTTGCGATCTTTCTCTTTTACCGGGCATCTCTATCAGATAATTTGTTTCAGAAATTTTGCTAAGGATTGTTCCAGGACCTATCCACTGTACTGACAATTTATTCGATCTAGAGGTTGCCAAAACAAGAACTAGATCTCCCTCTTTAAATTCTCGCTTTACGGTATTCCTATCGTACCAGGTTTTTCGTTTAACCTGCATCTCTTCCATCTTAGTTATAGCCACTTCTCGACATCGTTTCAGTCTATTGATTAATTTAAACATGTACTCGGTTACAAGATTATTTTCTTCCTCTGGTTCCATCCAATGCTCCATTATTAACGTTTCTGGAGTTCGTAGATTTTTTCCATACACCAACTCGGAGGGTGTATAACCAGTGCTTTCGTGAGTAACTGTCCGCAGTGCTGAGAGTATAGCTGGGAGATGCTTGTCCCATTCTGTACCCGATTCTAAGCATAAAGCTCGGAGAAGACGTTTTAAAGTTCTGTGAAAACGTTCGACAGGGTTACTTTGGGGATGATAAACAGAACTGTGTCTGACATTAATTCCAAATCTCTCAAAAAACTCAGTAGTAAGAGCATTAGTGAAGGAGGTACCTTGATCACATTGTATTTCGCGTGGAAATCCCATGCGGCTAAAGATATTTAGAAGTGCGTCGGTGACACTCACAGAACCAATATCAGCCACAGGTAATGCTTCGGGAAACTTACTGGACATGCAAATTGCAGTAATAAGGTAACGATGTCCGCTTGGTGTAGTCGGGAGAGGTCCGCATGCATCAATATTCAATTTAGTAAAAACTTCTCGAATAACCGGAACTAACTTTAAAGGAGCTTTCTCTTTATCATTTAGCTTTCCAGCTCTCTGACACTGATCACATGTTCTCACAAACTCCTCCATATCTTTATAGCAGTTAGGCCAGTAAAAATATCGATTTAACTTATCTTTAGATTTTGTACTCCCCAAATGTGCGGATGTTTCTTCATGACATAAAGATTTAATTTGCTCATGTAAACCCTCCGGTACTACCAATAATTTTACAATGTTACCCAACTCATTTTCACGATTTTTAACGAGTAATTCATTTACGAGAGAATATGCCTTGTTTGAAGCAGTGAATGCTGGTGGTTTAAATGATTTCCGCAGACGGCCGCTTTTGTTTGAACCGTCCCGAAATCTCCAGACACTTCCACTACCGCTAAAGGTAAACAAACCAAATCTGGACTTAGCGGTTGCTTTACCCAGATATTTTCACCAGAAAAATTAGAGGGACTTATGCCTTTTACATACTAAATCAATTGTTGCACCCGTATCTCTTAAAATATGGATTTTTTGTCCATTTACTGAGCCCTTACTTGTATATGAATTAAGACAATTTTGTTCACTATTTCCCTCAACATTATTTAGCGATTCCGTTTCTTTCTTTCTATTTAACTTTGGGCAAGCGGGTCTTATGTGGCCTATCACATTACAATAGTAACACATTGGGGTCGCTCGTCGCTCGAATCCCTCTCCCTGGATTTAGAGCGCGGACGGGGAGGAATAATTTTTTTCGGGGGAGCGCCTCCTATCTTAATTTCCCTTCCTTTTAGGTCGGAAGTTGGCAGAGTCTTTTCGTTTCTATAAACCCTGTCATCGAATCTTGGTCTCAGCTTTCTTACGTCCTCATAATTATCGAAAAGTTCTGCTAGTTTTTGTAATGACTACTGGCCAATATAATAATAATAATGATACAACGATATGCACTTACGAACAAGCTATATTGTAATTGACTTAAGAGATGTTGTTTACATACTGTTAGTAGTGTTACAGTTACGGTTAATCACATTACGGGATAGTCACAGTTAATCATTACATCCCCCTTTTTTAGTAGAAGTTTCACAAATTAAGTTTGTGAGGTATTTTCACAGTTCTGCCTGAACGGGTTCTGTATTGAGATAATTGTTCAGGTGGAATCGGAATTTCAACACTGTTTGAATCATCAGGTGATGCTGCTTCGTTGGAATAGGCATGTTCCATGGTGGATTCCTGCGATTCAACTGGAGATGGCTCTACCTCTTTGGTGATGTAGGGTCGAAGATACCAAGAGTTCCTTCTATATGTTGCACCTTCAGTTGTCTTGATGATGAAGGATCTCGGTCCTTTAGCCTGGTTGATAACTTCAGCTGTGCACCAGTTTCGGTGTCCTTTTCGAAACCATACTTTTTGGCCAACAGAGATTGGTGGTTTGGATTTAGATCCTCTGTCTCTGTACTTCTTGTCGATCACTCTTCTTGCTTTTAGATTTTGCGAGACGTTTTGCATGATCTTGGGCTCTAGTAATTTTGTACTCATGGGCAGAATACCTTTAGTTCTCCCCATTAATCTTTGAACTGGAGAACCAAGAACTCCTCTTGGCGTATTACGGTTGTTCAATAGTGCTAAATAAATGTCAGAGCCATCTGAAGCACATTTGGCAATTAGTTTTTTTGCTTCCTGAACATATCTCTCAGCTAGGCCATTTATTTGAGCGCTTGTGTTCAGGACTAGACGTTTGGATTGCAAAGCTCCAATCTTCAGCAAACTGGCGAAATTCTTTTGAAGTAAGCTGTGTTCCTTCATCCGAGCATAAAGTTTCTGGAACGCCATGAGTTGCAAACCATAGTTTCAGAGCCTTGATAACGGTTTGCGACGACAAGCTTCCGAGAACACAGAAGTCAAAATACCCTGAATAGCTGTCAGCAATCACTAGGAAATCTTTTTTGTCCCAGTGATAAATATCAATGGCTACAATTTGCCACAGTTTGTCAGGTATTTTGTTAAGTAACACTGGTTCTTCTGGATTGTCCCTATGGCGTTACTGGCAAGCTTTGCATTGCTGAACATAACTTATCACATCCTTGTTCATTCCAAACCAATAAACATTCTCTCGTGCTCGGCTTAGTGAATGTTGTATCCCCAGATGTCCAAGATGAATAGTTTTCAAGATCTGTTCCTGAAGTACAACAGGTACAACCACCCGATCACCTCTGAATAGTATTCCATCATAATTGGCGAATTCTTCTCTGAAAGTCCAATATTTTTTTAGACCATCAGGAACCTGGTCAATTGTGTTGGGCCAACCCTCTAGTACAAGCTTTGTCAATCTTGACAGATCTTTGTCGGTTTTGATTGCTTCCTTCAATCCACTTGTTTTAGACTCTGTCATAGGAACAATTACATGAACTTCCATCTTCAACTCTGGCAAGTCCAAATCATGATATTCACAGTCACGACTTAATGTGTCTGCTATGAACATATCAGTTCCTTTTGTGTAGATTATTTCAGGACGATAAGGGATAATGTCAAACATAATTCTCTGCAGACGAGGTGGAGCGCAATGAAGAGGTTTTCTGGAAATTGAGGTTAAAGGCTTATGGTCAGTTTCAACTGTTAGGTGTTTGCATCCCCAAACATATTGGTGAAATCTGATACACCCAAATTTAATAGCAAATGCCTCTTTTTCAATTTGTGAATAATTTTGTTGGGTATTATCGAGTGATTTGGTGGCATAAGCCACTGGACGCCCTTCTTGTATTAGTACAGCACCTACTGCATGCTTGCTTGCATCCACGGATAATGTCACTGGTGAATTCACATCAAAGTACTTTAGCACTGGCAGCTCTTTCATGCTCTTCTTTAACTCCTCAAAGGCTGATTGGTGTTGATGGTCCCAGACCCATTCAATATCCTTTTTGCATAAATCTCTTAAAGGTTGTGTTACCTTTGAAAGGTTGGAAATGAATTTAGCCATGTACGTTATCATACCCAGAAACCTTTGAAGGGTTGTAACATCGTGAGGGGTTTTCAAGTCATTGATGGCTTGGATTTTTTCTGGATCTGCTTTGAGGCCTTTGTTGGTGACTATATGTCCCAAGAACTTGACTTCCTTTTTCGAGTAGATGCATTTGTCATTGTTTAATGTCAACCCAGCTTCTTTGAGTGTTTTTGTGACTTTGGAAGTTAATTCATCTACTTCTTTCTTTGATGAAGCATGTATGAGTATATCATCCATAGCACACTCTACATTTTTTATTTTGCCCAGCAGTTGTTCCATTATTTGTTGGAACACCTCTGGGGCTGATGACAAACCCATTGGCATCCTTAGGTAAGAGAATCTCCCCCAAGGAGTAGCCATTGTGAGGTATTCACTCGTGCGCTGTGTGACTTCCAGTTGCCAAAATCCCTTCTTGCAATCCAGAAGCGTGAACCACTTCGAATCATTTATTCGTGCAGCTATTTCTTCGAGCGTGTTCAATGGGTAATGCCGTCTTTTCAAGTTCTTGTTGATGCTAGATGGATCCATACACACTCTAATTTTCCCATTGCGGCTTACAACAACCATAGGTGATACTGCTGGTGTTGGGTCACTAACAGGTTTGATTATACCCATGTGTTGCATGCGTTCCAGTTCTACTTTCACCTTGTCTCTCATTGAGTGAGGAACTCTTCTTGCAGGGAAAATTTCCAGCTTTGGATTGTCCACCAGGTCAATTTCATATTTATAATTTTTCAAACAACCTATTTCCTTTTCAGTAGATTTACCCATCAAATTCTCCGTTAAGCCTATGGCATTGATTCTTTTCACAAGATCCATTTCTACACAAGAGTCTTTGCCTAATATTGGTTGCACATTTTCATCTATAATGATGAATTTCACACTATATGTCCTATTTTTCACCTTCAGTTTTGAAACCGCTTCTCCTAATACTTTCATTTTATGATTAGAAAATGGCAATAGTGTCTTCACGCTTGAAGCTTGTATGTTCAATTCTGCTTTTTGTGCCATTGTACATGCTAACACATTGCACTGTGCACCTGTGTCTAGTTTGAATTTTGCTTTGTATTTATTTGCAAATTCTACTGTTTCAAACCAATCTGTGGCTTTTTCACTCGCAATACTACTGACTAAAAAATCAGTTGAGTTAGTATGCTTCACATCCTCTTGAACTGGCATGTATCTTAGTGTTTTTGCCACTGTTGCTACACGCTTGGATTTACAAAATTTGGCAAAATGTCCTTCTCTATGACATGTATAGCATTCCTTTTTAAATGCTAAACACTCTGCTTTTTTGTGTATAGTTCCACATCGTGTGCATGGTTTAGTGTTTGTTACCTGCTTCTTGTACTTGTTTTTCTCTTGATATTTTCTATTGACAGCTTCAATTTTCAAAGGTTCATCTTTAATGGAACTCATTTGGCTTCTAGCTTGCTCACTTGCTTTGCATATCTTCACTGCTTTATTCAGGGTTAGATCATCTTCGGCCAGGAGTTTCTCCCTATCAGCATCACTTCGTATGCCAATCACTATTCGGTCAGTGACTAAGCTATCATGTAGGGATTCGAATTTGCATGACTTGCTTTTGCTAAGCAAAGCTGTTAAGAAATCATCAGATTTCTCTGTTTCCCCTTGCACCATTTTGTTGAACATAAATCTTTCGTAAGTAATGTTCACTTTTGGTGTGAAATAGCTTTGAAAGGCTTGAACCAACTTTTGGATACTGCTCTTCTGGTCATCCGAAAAAGTGTTGAAGACACTTACAGCTTCCGTTCCAATTGCAGACATGAATAGAGCGATCTTCACATTTTCCGGCTTGCTTTCCAGTCCGATAACTATGGCATACCACTCAAATTGCTGGTACCAGTCCTTCCAGGCTTTGGAAACATCAGCGGCAGCTAAGTCTAACGGCGGCGGCGGTCTTGCAGTCATATTTCCGTAATCTCCTCTATTCGTTGTTTCGTTTGGCATAATCTAGTGTTGATACTCTAAGTATTTTTAGCCGACCAACCGGTATAGGGGTTAAGGTGTTAGCCTCTAGATCGGAAGGTTCCTGGTTCGAATCCGGGTCCGGGCATGGATGTTTGTAAACGTATGGTGTAGAGGCGGCTGGTGCACCTTAAATCTGTCGTGGCCGAAAGTCCCCACGTTGGGTTGGCGTGGAAGTTTGGAGAGTGGGGTGCCAGCTCAGGTGTTGCTTCGTCATCTGACCGTGGTTCAAAATTACGAGGTGTTGTCCTCGGATCTTTCCCTTAAGGGACTGATCCCGGACCGTCGTCAATAGCCCGTTGTGTTGCTCTAGTACGACGTTAACTAAAATTACCAATTACCAATTACCTAACTAAGTATTTTTATTTGTTTCGGCACCATGTAATGACTACTGGCCAATATAATAATAATAATGATACAACGATATGCACTTACGAACAAGCTATATTGTAATTGACTTAAGAGATGTTGTTTACATACTGTTAGTAGTGTTACAGTTACGGTTAATCACATTACGGGATAGTCACAGTTAATCATTACAGTTTTGAAGGTGATTTTAGGGTAGCCTAATCGTCTAAAAAATGATCTTTCATGTCGAATTTTGCGCGTTTTTTCAATTGATCTGCTACCATTAGTTCCTAAAGGTTTTCAAAAGTTTCAACCTTTAAACATGTGAGCCACTCTTCTAAATAATTCTTAATTTCAAAAGTAAAATCCTTCCATGTGCCATCTGATTTCTTTTGATGTTGCACAAATTTTTGGCGGAAAATTTATGGACTTAATTTAAATCGTTGAAGTAATACGTTCTTAACATGATCGTAATTTCTGCTTGTTCTTCTGGCTCACGGGCAATTAATTGTACAATATCTAAAGGTAACAGACTCAACAAGTGCCCTACCCAATTTTCTTTTTCAATTAACGCTCTTTTAGCCTAGCGTTCAAATATTACAAGATATATACTAATATCGGATTGGTATGGATTGAATTCTGGAATTAATTTTTTTATATCTAACCGGGATGTTATTGCAGGAGATTTTATAGTTTCATTGCACTCGTAATTTGTATGATTTTCTAACTTTAATTTCTCTAGTTCAAATTTCATCTTTATTTCTTTCTCTTTTAATTCGTTCTCTGCTAGTCTTCATTCGTGCTCTGCTATTCTTACTTTCTCGGCCCTTTCTACCTCTTCTATTCTTAATTTTTCAACTCGCGCTAATCCCTCTTGTCTTAATTTTTCTTCCTTCTCTAAATCTTCTAGCCTTAATTGTTCAGTCCTCCTAAACTCTTCTTCCGTTTTTCTAGTCGCAAGAATAGTCTCAAACAGAGTTTTTACAAATTCTTCATCATAATTATCACTTCCAGTTATTACATCTTTTATTTCCAGAACTTTCATATCTGAAGAAGCCTTTATGCCTAATTCATTTGCCAAATTGAGCAAATCCTGCTTTTTCCCTTTACCCAGAAAAGCCATTTCTTAAACTATAGCAATAATATCTGATGTAATTCTTAAGTTATAACTACACACAAGTTTTACGATGCTCTAAAAAACTGACCAACAATGTTCCCATACAAGAAAAAACACTAGAGTATTTAAAAACTTGTTAAAAAGAATTTTAAGAAATTCTAACCAAACTGTAAGTAACACAACTCAAGAAATATAAAAGCACTCACCCCTATTTGTAGTACTCAAATTTCTGGCCTTTCTGTTTGCACACAACACTATCGGATAGCACTTTCTTCGGCTGAAAAGCCCACAATTGGTCAACTTGACCTTAACTTGGCTAGATAGCCCAGAATCAAGATGATTCTCTTCTCGACGCTTGGCGGGTCGGCTTCCGTGCACTCCGTTGAATCACGCACACCTGGTCAGTTTGACCACCGAATCTGGTCGATTCACCTCACGACTCCTGGCGGGGTCGTCTTCCGTGCGGTTTGTTCCACCACACAACAGTTGGTCAGTTTGACCTTCCCGAATCAGGTTGATTCGTCTCGACTCCTGGCGGGTCGTCTTCCGTGCGGCCGGTTCCACCACACAACAGTTGGTCAGCTTGACCTTCCCGAATCAGGTTGATTCGTCTCGACTCCTGGCGGGTCGTCTTCCGTGCGGCCGGTTCCACCACACAACCGTTGGTCAGCTTGACCTTCCCGAATCAGGTTGATTCGTCTCGACTCCTGGCGGGTCGTCTTCCGTGCGGCCGGTTCCACCACACAACAGTTGGTCAGCTTGACCTTCCCGAATCAGGTTGATTCGTCTCGACTCCTGGCGGGTCGTCTTCCGTGCGGCCGGTTCCACCACACAACAGTTGGTCAGCTTGACCTTCCCGAATCAGGTTGATTCGTCTCGACTCCTGGCGGGTCGTTTACCATGCGATCCTTCCGATCACATAAAACTAACGAGTTTCGTTAGCAACTAAAATTATCTCGAGGAGATAAAAGTTCCAACGAGCCAAAACACCGCTCGTTGCAGAAAGGGGGTCAGAGACAGTCCCTCTATCCGAAGTGAAGAAAGACGAATCGTGCTTTCTCCCCGTGCTATCAGCAAACTAAGCGCGAAACCGCTTCTGTCCCTGGGATAACTGTATCACAATCCCACCGCTCAGCCAACATTTCTCCTCTGCTGTACCGGATGAAATGGTGTGGTGACAGAAATGAAACGGTAGCGTAAAGGAATAAGATCTTTGGTTTCACCACCACAACATTTATTACAGCTTAGCAGATATGTACAGCAAGTTTACAGAAGTTTTTAGGACAAGAAGGGTACGGCAAGTAAGCGAGCTTGTTCTCGCTATCAGGTCTCAGTAGTCTCTGTGGGAAATTGTAACGTCTTGCAGGACGCCTTTGAACGGAAAAAACCAGATGTCTATGGAATTTCGAGTGTTCTCAAGGGGCTTGAGATTGATGAGATCGGGATGTCAGTGTAACGTCAGATGAAGAGGGTTTGTTTCAAGTGCCCAGAAATTTATGACCGATGTAATGTCAAATGGAGTGCTGGAATAGTACTTCTAAGGTTAGTTATGGACAGTTGATCACTTGAAAGGAGTTTTATGATCTCCAGTTAGGGAATTCTGGAATACATCTGCTTTGTGTCTGCTTGATCAAAGAAGCCGCGTTTAGAGCGGTACAACTGGCAGTATACCATATATGCCCTAAAGCTTCGGTTTCCTAAGAAAGCGAAGCCGTGATCTAGCAGTCCGTGATGTAGCTGTGGGTGACGTCACTAAAATGTTGGTTATCCCTCTGCATACGAACGCGCCCGAAAATCTTTTTCCTTTTCTTACGGGGGACAGGGAAAGAAAATGTTGTCGGATTCACAACAAGACGCCTGGATCCACTACGCGATTCTTCCCCCTTCGTCTTCAGGCCTTTAAAGAAGAGGGCGTGTTTTGTGGTCACTGTTGATCACTTCTAGCTGCGGGATACCGATACTGCTTTCTCAATGGTGACAATTTTTAGACTAGTCATTCAAATTGCAAATGGAAGATAGGGTTTAATAGTTTTAAAACAAACGAGATAAACGTTGACATGTCTATATATACACAATCTATTACATAATTCAAATTTAATGATCTACTTCGGCTATAGCTTTTAAATACTTATTTTAAAAGCAGGTGGTTTCGAGAATTTATTTTTCATATTCCTTTGATTATCCATATTTCCTTTGACTTTGTTTTATATGATAATGAGTTTTTTTTTTGTAATTTTATGGGTTAATTTCTGCGACTTTTATAGGTTCTCTTCATAACAGCTTTTGCAAAAGCATTTCTGACATATTTCGCACTCCCATGTGCTCTCTACAAATCTGTTAGAAAACGTTTTTATTTCGTTTTATTGCCCCCCCCCCCATAGAACACACTTTCTTTTTCGACCATCTATTTTTCTCCTCTTATGAATGTGTGGGGTGGAATAAATAAATGTGTTTTTTCTTTTTCCACTCCAATACTTTTTGTCTATATCGGAGATAAATTCCAATTTAAAATCGTACAGAGATTTGCACCCCTTAGGGGCAGGCATGATTGTAAGATATGCATTATTGACAGCTGTATCAAGAAGGAAGTAAAATTTAATACTTCCACCATTTTGAGGATTTTCTTGAAGTAGTGTGGTATTTCCTTTGATCAGCTAAATCCACCCATATGCTTATTGTACTTCATAAAAGCGATAGGGCAAACTTTATCTCTTTTAACAGAATTTTGCCTTCTTTGCACAAGACCTGTTTCATTCTCTGAGTTTGAGGACAGCATAAAAACATTTTTTTTGTCCATCCACGCCGTGCAAAACAAGTTGGAATTGGTTTTGCTTTGGAAATCCTTCCTCAGAAAGTTTTAAGGCCTTGATGTTATTGGGCAATATTTTCTGTTTCCGTTCAGCATCCCGGAACCACAATGTCCCATTTTTAATAAATCTAAAGGAAAACTGAAAAAAAAACGGTCAAAATATATATTGGGGCTTTTATTCTTCAGAGTACTTATCAAATACGTGACCACATCGTATCCAAGTCCTTTCAGGGACTTAGGTATATTACTCATCTTCAGGCACGTGCCAACAGGGGGGGGGCCTGGTGTTTTTTTCGCACCTCCTGTCACTGAGGAGGAGGGGCGAAAGCTATATTTCGCCCCTCCACATCCACAATATCAGGGAACATTATTAACATTTTAACTTCAAAAGTAACATTAAACAGAACCGTTGAAAAAATTTAGATTAATTTAATTTCCTGTCAATAGATGCAGGCCCAGATCAGGAGGAGGGCACACAGCAACGTGCCAACGGGGGGGGGGCAGGGGGTATTTGGTCCCTCCTGTCACTGAGGAGAAGGGGCGAAAGCCATATTTCGCCCCTCCACACACACACTATCGGGGAACTTTATTAACATTAATTTCCTGTCAATAGATGCAGGCCCAGATCAGGAGGAGGGCACACAGCAACGTGCCAACGTGGGGGGGGGGGGTATTTGGTCCCTCCTGTCACTGAGGAGAAGGGGCGAAAGCCATATTTCGCCCCTCCACACACACACTATCGGGGAACATTATTAACATTTTAACTTCAAATGTAACATTAAACAGTACCGTTGAAACAATTTAGATTAATTTAATTTCCTGTCAATAGATGCAGGCCCAGATCAGGAGGAGGGCACACAGCAACGTGCCAACGGGGGGGGGCAGGGGGTATTTGGTCCCTCCTGTCACTGAGGAGAAGGGGCGAAAGCCATATTTCGCCCCTACACACACACACTATCGGGGAACATTATTAACATTAATTTCCTGTCAATAGATGCAGGCCCAGATCAGGAGGAGGGCACACAGCAACGTGCCAACGGGGGGGGGCAGGGGGTATTTGGTCCCTCCTGTCACTGAGGAGAAGGGGCGGAAGCCATATTTCGCCCCTCCACACACACACTATCGGGGAACATTATTAACATTTTAACTTCAAAAGTAACATTAAACAGTACCGTTGAAAAAATTTAGATTAATTTAATTTCCTGTCAATAGATGCAGGCCCAGATCAGGAGGAAGGCACACAGCAACGTGCCAACGGGGGGGGGCAGGGGGTATTTGGTCCCTCCTGTCACTGAGGAGAAGGGGCGAAAGCCATATTTCGCCCCTCCACACACACACTATCGGGGAACATTATTAACATTTTAACTTCAAAAGTAACATTAAACAGTACCGTTGAAAAAATTTAGATTAATTTAATTTCCTGTCAATAGATGCAGGCCCAGATCAGGAGGAGGGCACACAGCAACGTGCCAACGGGGGGGGCAGGGGGTATTTGGTCCCTCCTGTCACTGAGGAGAAGGGGCGAAAGCCATATTTCGCCCCTCCACACACACACACACACACACACATACTATCGGGGAACATTATTAACATTTTAACTTCAAAAGTAACATTAAACAGTACCGTTAAAGCAAATTTTGACTAATTTCATTTCCTGTCAATAGATGCAGGCTCAGATCTAGAGGAGTGCAAACTTGGCATTTGCTCTTTGCAGCCAATTTCGTGGGTGGGGCTCAAAAATTAGTGTAAAGAAAAATATAAGGTATGAAAACAAATCAAAAATTATAGGACATGAAGGTTTTCGTACATTTTCAACCCTGTGCATGTACTCAAGAAAGTTGGGCGACCCTTCGACGACATTGACAAATTACTGCAGATCATTTAATTAAAATAAAACAATTACCGCAGTCATTTCCGTCGTACATCTCCACACACACATGCCTCAATATCCACAAACATAAAAAACTTCTTACAAAGGTTTTATCAGAAAGTTTTATGACTTTTCTCCAGCGCGTTGTTGAATGGATTTATTTAAAATTGTTTAAATGATAGTTTTGGACATTTTTTTTGTAAACGGGGTGGGCGCTTTTTTTATGAAGTACGCAGTTGGCAGCACGCCCTTAAATTTATATATATATATATAGAGAGAGAGAGAGAGAGAGAGAAAAGCACGGAGGGGGAGCATTCTGAGAGCTTCGATATATTCCTCGAAAAGGATATTAAATGAAGGCTCAAGGGGCAAAAAACACGAAATTAGATTCTGAAAATAACGAATTTGAAAGTTTTCTAACACGTAAATTTATGAAAAGTTTACCAAGAAACTTCGAACAGATTTTATTTGTGTAGTAAAAGTTTATATTTAACTAAAAGTGAAAAAAAAATTTTTACAAAGATCCAAAGTACCAAAAAATAAATTATTCCTCTGAATATGTGGAGAAAGGTGGCCCAGCATACCGATACTTTATCACTTTGTTTTACGGCTTTAAAGTGGTTCTACCCCCAAAATGAATGCACGTGGTGCTCGCACTTGAATGCTACGAGATGATTATCTCATTTTCGAAGAAATTGCTGTATAGTGGTTTCGCCTCCGTATTGGAGGGCTCGACCATGTCTTTGACGGCATGTCTTCAGAAAAGCGATTTATTTTTATGACCGACTGACGGATTGTATGTTAGGGTTTTATTGCGCTAGGTCCCAAATTTGACAAGAAGCGACTGACCAACTGACGCAAATGTCGTTTGAAGATAAGGGCATTCCGGAAATCGCAACAAATCTGCCATTGCTTATTTTGATGATTTACAATATAGGGTCTTTTAAATTTTCGGCTTTCTTATTTGAAGTAAATACGGGAAACTGCCTGCAAGTGAACTGTTCTGAATTTTTGCCCGATGGATTATTTAGTTTTACGGATTTACTTGACGAGTAAGGTTCCGAGCTTAATGTTTTGAAAGTGAACACTTGAATTTGTGAAGTAATTAAGTGACGGAAACGTGAGAACAGTGCATTGTTAAAACTTGTTGCTTCGCAAACCAACACTCCTATCGTAAGTGATTTCGTTTTTTTTTTTTTTACTTTAACACTTAATGCACCCTAAACTGATAGCCGCATCAGTAAAAAAAAACATCTCCATTTTGTTCCCTGTACAAATTTGAATAAACCATGTTAATCTCGTAATATTCTGATCTGTACTCAATCGACAAACCATCTTGAGAATCGAGTGAAAAAAAACCAGTTTTCAATCCTGTGACAGCGGCGGTGGTAACTCTTTAATTTAGAGAGATTCTTAAATATTTCTAACTTAAAACAACAGTAATACTCAATTATTGAAAAACGGGTTTCCAATAAAAATACCTATTCCAAATTGTAGTTAACAAAAACATTCTTATTTTCATATAAGTAGTATGAACAAAATTTAGGATCTCTAAGTAGTAAAAATTGCGACTAATTTTTGATAAATGTTAGGCAATTATAAATCTAACAAATTGGCTACCTGAACCATTATATTCCAAACTTTCGTCCGATATATGAGCCGCCGACCAACCCGTATAGTGGTTAAGGTGTTAGCCTCTAGATCTGAAGGTTCCTAGTTCGAATCCGGGTCGGGCATGGATGTTTGTAAGCGTATGGCGTAGAGGCGGCTGGTGCACCTTAAATCTGTCGTCCTCACGTTGGGTTGGTGTGGAAGTTTGGAGAGTGGGGTGCCAGGTCAGGTGTTGCTTCGTCATGCGACCGTGGTTCAAAATTACGAGGTGTTGTTCTCAGATCTTTTCCTTAAGGGATTAATTCCGGACCGTAGTCAATAGCCCATTGTGTTGCTCAAGTACAACATTAACTAATAATTTCCAACTACCGACATATGAGCCTTAAAATTTAATTAATAGAAAATTTACTTATTTCCACATTCTCGAAAAAACGGGGAATTTTCAATATAATATTCCGCAGGGGTTTATTATTATCTATCATATTTATATTAATATTGCACTTAGAATTTTAAAACTTTGCCTATGTAAGTTGCAAGTGATGAAAAAAGTTTTTCCAAATTAAAAATCCTCTAATATTATTTCAGATCCACATTAACTCTACATAGACTAAGTAGATTGACTATAACTATCGAAAATGAGTTTTGTGATAAATTGTGTTTTAAAGAGAACTCACGAGATTAGGCAGAGTAAAAGGCCAGAAGAAAATGTTTCGATTAAAAATGGAATTTTTTATTATTTTCAATTGTGCTTTTTTAAAACCAAATTTTCAAATACATTTTATATTTTAATTATTGTTATTAGTTTTTACCTTTTTAAAATTAATGTTGATCTTATTTCATTGTTTTTTTTTTTTTAATATTGCCTACTGTGCTTCATTGAAACCGAATTTTTAAATATAGATTCTGTTTAAAAAATTTTTGAGCACTCATAGGCGGCAGATTCAGAATCAAGATAATTTTTACCTATGTGATTCAAGCAAATCAAATATAAATCTAAAAAGTTCAGAAAAATCGAAATGTTTAGGAAAAAATCGACGTTTTAATTTCTAATTTAAATGTATTATAAGTTTTAAAAATCACCATAAAGTCATTTAGTAAATATTGTACAAAGAAAAAAAATGTGATTTTTTTTAAAAATCACAAGTTATAATTAATCATAATTAATATAGTTTATTTATTCCCACTTTTTACAGGGGTACTTTTCGAAAGAAACCCCCTCCCCATTCAACAACCCTAGTTATTGCCTATGCTCGCCCTCCCTCTATTCAAAACGTTGGCACGTCCCTGCTCATCTTTCCAGCATATAGTTCAAAATTTAAAACATAGCTGGATTTTGATGAACAAAGGAGCCACATTTTCAGACCTTGTTTGGCCCACTCGGCCCTTAAATTTTATTATGGTTTCGTCAATACAAACTTCTCTAGGAGCATTGAGATAGTGAGAACATTTGTTTTTCACTATAGAATACAGTTCTATATACCCGGTTCAACCTTCTGTACATAAGAAAACTCGACATTTTCTCTCTTTCTTCCAAATTCCTTCTCTCTATCTAAGGTGTGAAAATAATGCAAAATTAAAAAAAAATCTATCTCTGGTCATAAGTTTTTTTTACCATCATGTTACCTAATATCGGATTCTGCGACCAATAGTTAGAAGCCTAGGCAAATGAGCTACAATCATAACAAGGTAATTATATTTAACGTCGTACTAGAGCAACACAACGGGCTATTGACGACGGCCACGACAGGTTTAAGGTGCACCAGCCGCTTCTACACCATACGCTTACAAACATCCATGCCCGGACCCGGATTCGAACCAGGAACCTTCCGATCAAACACTCATAACAAGAACAATTCCAAAATGTCTTCATAGTTTATCAATCCTTTCGATAGGTGGCCAATGTTTGATCCTCTTGCATAAATTATTAAAATTGCATATTTATTCCTGTTTACTTGAGTAACTTCATTCATCCGAGTAATTCATCCGAAATTAGCAATTTAAAAAAACACAATGCTGGTGAGCCTGTTGGCAAATTATGCACAGGTACTGTGTGCTGTACAAATTTTGTTTCTTGTATGCATTCACTCTGAACGTCATTTGACAAGTCAACATTAAAATTAAGCGTCGACTCATCAAGGCTTTCACCAAAATTCATTTCAAATTCCCCCTTACCTTCTTTACATAAATTGCTATCTAAAACAAATTTTACTTTCCCAGTATATTTAGAGAATCATCATCATCCGATTAAAAAACATATGATTCGTGAGTATCTTGAAACAAAATTGCTTCAATTTCCGCGAACGCTTTTGCGAGCGTAGGCAACCAGGGGGCGAAGCCCTCGCTGCGTTGTCATGGACCCAGGCCCTGATTTACCATTAGGCCCGCGAGGCACGGGCCTAGGGCCCCCATAATTTAGAGGGCCCCTAAGTTTCAAAAGTATCTAAAAATTATAAAAAGTTTTTAAGTAGTTACATAAATTATTGGGTATTTACGTAAATGTCCGTTGACCGTTTCCCCCACTATCACATTCTTGTAATTACATTAATTATCTAACTACTATGTTTTTAATTTTCATCTGCTTTATTTTGTTTTGCCAAGAGTTATAAGTAATGTCACGATTTTCTCAAACTTTTTGGTGACATCTGTGAAACAGTCAAATACGTAAGTACCAATTATTGTTATAAAATTAGTTTTTGTGATTAACAAATAATATGAGGGAGGGGCCCCTTCCTGCGTGTTGTGCCTACTATACCAAATTTTCTAAATCGGGCCCTGCATGGACCGGAAAGTAAAATCAGGATTATACCAATTATTAAGATGGTTTCACCGTCACAGGAGATTGTCTTTGCGAAAGGAGTGTTTGTCAGCTAGAGGAGCCCCCTAGTCTTTTATATTTTCGCAAGAGAATGTGACGTCACGCTAACATTCGTGTTCCAAAAATAAACAGATTACATTTCCAGTTCTCTTACAATTCCAGCGATAGAAAGCAAAGAAAATGAAAAATATTTTGGCTGGCATTATTTAGTTACTTTTTGTAAAATCGGGACCCCGTTAACGATAGATTGAAAATTTCAACGGATTTTAAATCTGCGGAAAATTTGACACCAGTTATATACCTTATACGTTTGATTTTCTTTTAATAAGTAATTTTTCAATTAAATATTTATATTTTTTGGTTTGCGAAGCAAACCACCACACGGGCAATGTGACCTCCAAGAAAAGAACTGTCACGGACAGCGCACATTTGGTTTACGAATAAAACCAACACCATGGGCAACTCCGTTATAGCTGTTATCCAACAGGCTACGAACTCCTATTTGGTTTCGTGGTTCAAAATTACGAGGTGTTGTCCTCGATCTTTCCCTGAAGGGATTGATCCCGGACTGTCGTCAAAAACCCGTTGAGTTGCTCTAGTACGACGTTAATTCAAAATTACCAAATTACTTATTTGGTTTGCGTAGCAAACCAATAACTCTATAATGCAACTGGCACGGGCTAGTCACGCAGTGGGTAGTCTCTAATTTTATAAAAGGAAATGTTTGTTTGTTTCTTGCATGCAAAGTCCTGTCGAATCTATGGCACTTACAGTAATGAGATTTGGCACACAGGTAGTCGGAATGTTTTTATTTAGGGTCGAGGCGAATTTTAAAATCCAA
Organism: Metellina segmentata; assembly: GCA_947359465.1. Lineage (NCBI taxonomy): Eukaryota > Metazoa > Arthropoda > Arachnida > Araneae > Tetragnathidae > Metellina > Metellina segmentata. The sequence continues at coordinate 8,285,500 of OX375882.1, forward strand.
TCTAGAACATTTTAAAATGAATTTAATAGTTTTTCCCACCTGATATCTTCGTTTCGTTTCGTCTCGCACCGGCAATTGAAGAAGAACCGAATTTTTCCGACTTTTCCCTCTGATGTCAGCCTTTGCAACCATGCCAATTTTTTCACCCTCCGCTCATCGCAATTAAATGGGAATTCTTTGTCTCCCTCAAACGCTTCCACAGTGAACATTTTGACTTGCACTGTTTAGGTTTTTTTTTTTTTTTTTTTTTGTAAAATCGGGATCGTTAAAGATAGATTGAAAATTTCAACGGATTTGAAATCTACGGAAAATTTTACACTACTTATATCCCTTGAATTTCTTTTAAAAATAATTTTTGAGTTAAATATTTATATTTTCGCAAGAGATCGTGACGTCAAGCCGATTTGATCTTTTCGCAATTCGAATTTTGCCGAATTTGACAATGAATAAAATACCATTACGGCGTTGCCCGTAGTGTTGGTTTGCGATGCAAACCATAGTTCATAATATACATAATTTGGTTTGCTAAGCAAACCAATAACTCCACAAAAGCAACTGGCACGGGCAACGCCGGCCACTATATACAGTCATTGCCATAAAAATTTGCATAAAAAAACAAGTCAAATAGAACGACTTGCGCACCAAGAAAAAGTCGTCAAAATGAAACAAAATTTTACACATGTAAGTTCAACTTTGATATAAGTAAGTGATTAGAAAATCAAAGAAAAAGGATCATTTATTGCAGAAAAAAGTACAAATGAACGGAAGTTTTAGTACTCTGTTGGACCCCCTCTAGCGCGAATGCACGATGCGATACGAGCGGGCATTGAGCCATACAAGTTCCGTATGATGTCCTGAGACATCTCGTTCCATAGTTGCTGTAAACGCGCCTCTAGTTCGACCAAACTCGTAGGGTGTCCATTGTCCAACTTGCCGTCCCAAATGATCTCAGATATGCTCGATTGGTGACAAATCTGGGTATCGAGCAGGCCAGGGAAGGGTGGTAATGTGGCGGAAGCAGTCTTGTGATATCCTTGCTGTGTGTGGCCGAGCATTATCTTGTTGAATTTCTCTGCACCATGATTATAAATTCACATTGTTGACTTTTTCATGAAAACAACTGCTAGGTTTCTTGATAACTAAATGATGTTTGTTTTTGCTGATCATTTCATGTCATCAATAATGAATTTCATTTTGGTTCAGATAATCATAATAGAAGTGCAACATTGATAAACATCTGATCATTTAACCCATTACATACTACACGGCAGAATATTATTTCCTCATTTGGTTAAGGGAGCAGACAGCTTACTGATTATTATTAGTTGGTGGTATATTCAGTAGGTTTTATATTTTGGATGTAGCACCTTTACAGAAATACAAAGACAACAATGGTTTATCACACAATAGTGCGAAGCTTCAAATTGAAGAAGTTATTTTAGAAAGTAAACTTAGACCAGCCTTTGACTATAGCCCCCTAAATCTGCAACTGTATATAGCATGTGTTAAGCACAGTAGTCAAATAATGAGTGTACAAAATTTGTTGTGAATTGTGATATAAAACATATTGATATATATATATATATATATTATTCCAATTTGGATCACGGAATTGTTTTTTACCCCTCTCCAAACCTAAGAAAAATAGAACAGGGGTTAATATATAAGAGCCAATGTTTTTTACAGGATGAATGTACCTACCATATAGTTGGTGTGAATTCTTCAGTGATCGTAAAATTAATCTAAAAATGGTAAACCCTTGAGGATTTCGAATTGTTTTTAATTCCCACTGAACACCTAGGTCAAATAGAACTGGGGTTAATAAGTTGCCTACGTTACCCCCAGAATTATGAAGAATACGTGTTTTCTATTTTCAAATTTGGAGTGGACTGGTCAAACGGTGTAGATCTGTATAGAGGACAAACAGCCGTCAATTCTGCTATATCTCCTTGAGGCATTATGCGATATATTTATCTTGAAACATACTTTGCTTCTTATCTGAAATGTTTATAATTAAATGGTAGTATATGGCAGAGATAAAATAAAAAATGCTATACACTTTTGATTTGGGGAATTCATATTTAAAAAATTTAGTCACCTGCTAGCATGGTGTTAAAGAATTTTAACGACAGGTATGTAACGAACCAGCTTTTGGTTTAATCACTCCTTAAAAGTAATTTTTATAAGTTTTTAGTATAAGACTGGTAAAAATTTTAACAGTTTTAGGGTGGTGGAACGTCTTATTATCTTCAGTATTCTGAAGTGTAAGTGTGCCAAATTTGGTGTGAATTAGTCAAACGGTGTAGATTTGTTTGGAAAATATACACAACCACATACATCATTTTTTATATATATACTGCTGTTTGTAAAAAATGCAACACCATGAAGGAGTCATCAGAATTAAATTAAATTCAATACACAAACGGCTTGTACAAATAAATGAATACATTTTCAAAGAAAAAAAAACAATATTAGGTGTCCGAAATCAGTATTTGATGTACCACCACGCGCTGCAATAAGTGCTGTTATACGACGTGGCATGGAGTGAAACAGATGTTGAATGTCTGCTTGTGGAAGATAATTCCATATTGTTTGTAAGCGCACCCAAAGTTCGTATTTTGAGGCTGAGGACGCGGATCACGAGCGAGACGCCGACCAAACGTGCTCAATAGGCGACATATCCGGCGAATAAGCAGGCCAAGGAAGAAGTTGCATGTGTTGGGCTGAAAAGAAGTCTCGTCCATTCCTTTAACATGTGGGCGTGCATTATCCTGTTGAAAGATAGCTCCAGGGATGCCTTGAAGGAAGGGAACGACTTCGGGCACAAGCACTTCATGGACGTACATGTTGCTATTCAGATTACCTTCAATTCGTAGCAGCTGAGATCGTCCATGATACGAAATCGCACCACAGACCGTAACTCCGGGTTTTTGGCCACTATGACGTTCGATAACGCACTTTGGAAGGCAGCGTTCACCGGCATAGCGTCTAACACGAATGCGGCCATCATGGTTCCACAAATTAAAGCGGAATTCGTCAGAAAAGACAATTTGTTGCCAATCAGCCCGCCAGGCCCATTGCAGACGCAGCCGTCGATGGTTTGGTGTGAGGGGAGATCCTGTATAAAGGAATCCTTGCACGCAGTCCACGGTGCAGCAGACGTCTTGACGAAGCCGACATTAGTACACTTGTAGCAGTGGACCAAATTGCTGTCAACTGACTGGAGGAAGCTGTACGGTCATTCACCGCCATGTGGACCGGGTGTCTATCAGAAGAAGAGACATAAGAACTCCAATTTTGAGTAATTGTGACAACTAGTATGTTAGCGGAAACTTGTACGGTTTGTAAAAATGCCAATTCAAGTCTGGTAATGCTTTTACGTTTAAAAATCCTCCACCAAAAATTTTGCAAACGCTCGAGCAATTATTTAAGACACAACAACACTGATACGGGGGAAATAAAATGCTAAAATACTTTTATTAATGGTTAGTTTCAAACACAATAAGAATAGTACCAATTTGTTTCTAAACTAATTCGCGTTTAATAAACAGCAGCTTTACATAGCAAAATATGTTGCATATAATGGCAAACAAAGTGTAGTTATAGACTAAATCAAAGTAAAATATTAAACTCTTCAGCAGCTTGTAATAAAGTACGAAATGAGAATAAAGAAAATAAATTAGTAAGATATTTAGTTTGCAGATGAAAATGCAGGGATAAAATTGACAGGTTCAGGTAAAGTTTCACTTTTTTTTTTACCTGACTATTAAAATTAAGTCCTGATAAATTTCATACATTCCCACAAAATAACACGATAGTTGATAGATTTAAATAAAATGCAAAAGCTCGGAATAGTAGCGAAGGGGATCATTGGCTGCCTTTTATTTTGCAGCGTCAACACTCAATGATCACTCAACATTTGTTTAGAGTGGATACGCAAATGGTTTCTGAAGTCCGATATGTACAAAAAGCGTTTGCTGCATATTTCACACTCAAATGGCTTCTCTTCAGTGTGGGTACGCAAATGACTTCTTAAGTTCGAATTGATCGAAAAGCGCTTGTTGCATATTTCACATTCATATGGCTTCTCTTGCTTCAGTGTGGATATGCAAATGTCTTCTTAGGTTCCGATTCCTCGAAAAGCGTTTGTTGCATATTACACACTCGTATGGCTTCTCTTCAGTGTGGGTACGCAAATGTCTTCTGAAGTTTGAACTGATCGAAAAGCGTTTGTTGCATATTTCACACTCGAATGGCTTCTCTTCAGTGTGGGTACGCAAATGACTTCTTAAGCTCCAATCGATCGCAAAGCGTTTGTTGCATATTTCACACTCAAATGGCTTCTCTTCAGTGTGGGTACGCAAATGTCTTCTTAAGTTCGAATTCCTCGAAAAGCGTTTGTTGCATATTTCACACTCGTATGGCTTCTCTTCAGTGTGGGCACGTAAATGACTTCTTAAGAACGAACTGACAAAAAAGCGCTTTTCGCATATTTCACACTGGTATGGTTTTTCATTGGTGTGTGTATGAATGTGTCTTGTTAAGTCGCAATTGCGTGAAAAGCCTTTGTTGCATATTTCACACTCGTATGGCTTCTCTTTAGTGTGAATTCGCATATGTGTTCTTAAATGTGAAATTTGCGAAAAGCGTTTGTTGCATATTTCGCACTCATGTGGCTTCTTGCTCTCTCCAGTGTGAACTGGGATATGCCTTCTTAAGTCCCAACTTCGTGAAAAGCGTTTGCTGCATATTTCACACTCATGTGCCTTCTCTTTGGTGTGGTACATTTCAGAAATAAACGTTATCTCTCTCCCCTGAATGTATGCAACTGCGCTTTCAAATGACCATTCTGTTAAAATGATTTCTTACATATTTCGCATTCATAAGGTCCTTTACCGCAGTAAAATTGTATATGTTGTTGGAAATTCTGTTTATTTTCAAGCATTTTATTTGAAACACTTCATTGTCCCTGATGCAGTTTTAGAGCTGTTTTTTTAGTGAGCAGTTTTCCTAATTTGTCCCATAAGCTTGCATCCACGGAATTTTCTCTCTCCTTTTCTCACATTGGTGCTTTATTTTAACAATCGAATATTGTGGAGATTTGTTTTGTTGGGGAAGCTTTCCAAAGGTTGATGTGTTTACTTTCTATTAAAAAAGAAGTATGCTATCGTTCTTGTTGTATACAATTTGAATTTACTTGAAAACATTTCTTGACAAACTGTGCATTTGAACAGTTTTTTTCCCCCTCAGAATTCCTGGATGCTGTATTGGTAGGTGGGTATTTTCTTTTCAAGTACTTTTTGTCTTGCATGAACACATAACAATTGAACCCCAGAATTGACACTGCCAATTGTTTGGGATATTCGTATTTGATTCATTACTGGAACTACCAGTCTTTGCTAACTGAATTCTGCGTATGAATTATTTGTTCCTGAAGTCTTGATATCATTCGGCCGTCTACTGGAGGTTCGGCTGGCCTTGATATGTTGCTTCTCAAATTTTTATCAGTTATCTCATAGACCTAGCGATGAATACAGCGTCTTCACATTGGAATGCGAGACTTTAGGGTGACCATAGATAGCAGAACTAGCATCAAATTTAGGGAACTTTCTTTTACATCTTATAGCCTCAGTGCGAACTAAGTTCACTGTACAACAATGATTTTACCTGCCTAATAAATAATTTTTTTTGTGTGTTGGCGATAAGTGGATTTGGAAAACAAAGGGATCACGAGATCACCCCAGTGTCAAATATCATCTGGAATAACATTTTTTAGAACTTATTCACTTGTAATCTGTTTTCTGACGATTTGATAGATCTTGTGATACAGCAAAGATACCTGCAATAAAAATGATAAAATGTCAGCTAGGTTAAAGACAGCAACTTTCAGTAGAATTTCAAGCACCTTAGCAAAGTAACGTTTGAGGAAGCAAATACTAACTTTTTGTTTATTAAATGTACCATTTATTTCAAATCAAAATCATTCAAATGTACAATCGCGGAAAAAGGAAACTAGAATTATCTCCTTTATTTCAAGCACTATTTATATAAGAACAATTTCAAAGATATGATTCAACAGGGAATAACGTCATCTACAAATTCAAAGCCAAAAACGATAAATAAGGGGACGTCTTCGTATCAGATGCAAGACAAATAACAAATTTTCTATCGGAAACACCTTGATGTTGTTCCGGAACATCGTGGGTGAAGAAGAATGGCCATTCCTTGGCTCTGTCTGAAAATTCCAAGAGAACACCTTTCATGATATTCAAATATCTCATAAAGGTTGCCCCTGTTCCCCGTACACTCTCTCTTGATCCTGAAACCGATCTTGCTCCATTTTCTTCTCTTCCCCAATTCTGCATTGTTAACTCTTGCATTCTCCTTTCATGGTCCTGATTTCTTTCCCTTTCCCATTCAATCCTTTCATCAATAATATCTGTTACGAAAACCTTTACAAATTCTTCCTCATATGATTGTGATCCTGGTATTATTCTCCTTAAATCAGCGATTTTAACATTCGGCGGTACCTCCTCCCGTAATTCCTCTACCAAAAGCTTCATCTTCATTCTAACTCTTCCAAGAAATGTCATGGTGAGCCCAGTGTAAACCCAATTAACATTAACAATAACAGACAGCTTGAATAATTACTCAAGCAAATGCACAAAGGGTGACTTTTCAAACTTACATATGGTCCATATAATTCCCCTAGTTACTCTATTAAATATTCAAACACTTTCAATAAGTAATCAATTATATTATATACATCTGCTCAATGTTACACTTTTATCTACCCAAAGTAAGTCCTAAAAACTATTAGTTAGTTGCTATTCATTATGCATTAAATCTTACAATCCTTAGCTCCATCAAATAAGTACACATCATAGCATAATCATATAATAATCAAATACAATTTCTTATACATATGAGCTTATTAATGTCAAAGTGGTGCCTATTACTAAGTACTAAGCAAAGCCTATTAATGTCAAGTCCATTTTCTGAAAAATCTGAGTTAGTGCTGGTAACAAATTCTGAATATGGAAAACTACTTATCGGAAAGGTGGTGTAACTCCTAATTGCCAAAATAACCGCACAAATGGCAGCACAAGATTATGCAGTCAATGAACCTCTATGGCTACTATTCAACTAAAAGTCTCTATATCTCGCAACAATGTTTATTGTTCACACCATTTTGGCTTTAAACGGCTCATATATGTGTTACCCCTCTGTGTATTTAATGGCTCGTTCTCATGGAATTTAGAAGGGTCTTACCCCAGTACCCTTCAAGGTATACGAGTTGATTGCAGTAGTCATCATTTCCCAATTTTACTCGCCTGCGACCAGCATCGTCCAGACATTTTCCCGGTTCTCTCCAGGAACACACTTACGGTGTTGACACCCTCAGTTCAGGATCGCGGTTTTGCTACCCCACGACACTCGATCATGTAGATCGCTCCTATCACTGCTCCTAGTGGGTCGGCATCAAGCGTCCCTCTCCACCATAGATGCTACAGCACTGCGCCATGTTGTCACACCATCTCGTTTTGCTCTCTGGTGAGTGTTGTCAATTGGTGAGGGCCACACTTCATAGATATACTTTCATCTATTTATTGTATACTTCTTGGATATTTATGAATATATTACAGAAGAATCTAAAATAGCAGCAGACAGTCCCTCGTCCATCCGTCTTCCACGATGTCCGCTGGTCGAATTTCTCGTTTCTTCCCTCTCTCCCCTTATCTCCTCCTGGCTCGTTTGACATTTCAACGACACCCCCTCCAGAGTCCCTAGAGGATGTTCTTCCCTGGGTTGGCAAGAGAACCCCCATAACCTTGCATAAAAGCTTCAATTCCCCCCCCCCGTTTTTACTTGACTGTGGTGCCTGAAATCCTTCTGGAAGTTGCTAATTTAACACTCGAGTGAATTTTGTTATTTCTATTCCAGGTATTTTAAGTAGGTCGCAAGCTTATTGAATAATCCTGGATCTCAGTTCGACAGAAAGGAAAAAAAGCTTTGAACTGAAGCAGTTCTGGAAAATGTTGTTCTGAATCATATCAGTCAATTCTCTGGCTGAGTAACGAGATACCTTTGGGTTCAGTATCCATCTGCTGAAATAGTCCCTCAAGTTCCACATTCCGATATGAGGTCATAGTGTTCTACGTAAAGGTAACAAGAAATACATACAAATGAAGCAAATTGGAGGAAAGTCTGGAAATCTAATACGAGCAATTTAACCACCTGTAGATACCGGATAACATAGAGAGAGCTGTATACAGAATGCTTGATACCAAGGTATTAGTTGGTGTCTCAGAAGTCGACTGCAAAGTATGCTTCAGGATGAAACTGCATTCTCTGAGCGGAATCCATCTAATATTAAAACATTTCACAACCAGCAAAGATCTTTTCTAAATCTGGTGGTTCCAGTAATGAATCAAATACGAAAATCCCAAAAGTCAATTCAGACAACCGTGTGTGTCCGTGCAGGACAACAAGAATTTGAAAAGAAACTAATAATCAATACAGCATCGGGAAATTGTCAGGGGAAAGAAACTGTTCAAATGTACAATTTGCAGTGAAGGGTTTCAAGTAAATTCATATTGTATTAGCACAAACAATCGCATACTTACTTTTTTTTTCGAATCTCGACACGTCAAATTCTGGAAAGCACATTAAACCGACACAAATCTCCATAAAATCCTACTGTACAATTAAGCATCAATGTCAGAAAATCAGACAGAAAATTCCCTGGGAGCAGGATACAGATGTGAACAGTTAGGAGAAGTGCTCTCTGAAGAAACAGCACTAAAACTGCATCAGGGACTCCACCATGTAGAACAAACACTACAATGTGCTGTTTGCAGTAAAATGCTTTGGTATCAACGGAGTTTGAGAAGACATACAATTCCACACCTTTAAAAAATCTTACGAGTGTGATATGTGCAAGAAACTTTTTGCACAGTTTGCGCTTCAGAACACATACGAATCCGTAATAAAAAGAACCATTTTGAGTGTGAAATATACAACATCCACTTTTCGAAATATACAACATCCATTTAAGTGAAATATGCAAGAAGTCTTCGGTCACTTTGAACTAAGAACACTTATGCGAGTACACGCCAAAGAGAAGCCATATTAGTGTTAAATATGCAAGATAGTCTTTTCGGTCAGGTCGAACTTAAGAAAACATATACGAATCCGCACTGAAGAGAAGCCACATGAATGTGAATTATGCAACAAACGGTTTTCGCGGAATGTGCACTTAAAGAACACATCTGTTAATCCGCTCTAGCGAAGCCATGCGAGTGAAATATACAACAAAAACTTTTCACGAAGTTCAATCTTGAGGAAACACGCTAATTCACACTAAAAAGAAGCCCAATGAGAGTGGAATGTACAAAAACTTTGTGTGTTAACTTTTCCTTTTTTTCCACGTGAAATAAATCTCAGATATTCGTTTTATGATAAAAATAGGAAAATCTTGCCATGTTTTTCATTAAAAAATAAGCTATAACTAATTTCTACAACACAGCAACAAACCATTTTGCCTCCAGTTCAAATAGATTTAAAAACACCTATCAAAAAGTTTGTAGACTCAAAGTTTTTATACACACAAACTAAGTGGGTCCTACAATTTGTTTCCCTAGGGATCATTCCATGCGAAATCACCTGATTTTACTATTTGGACGTGCCTTGGATATTTTTCAGATTTTTTTATTAAATATTCGAATTAGGGAATTTTTTTAAGTGTAATTTTTTCACGATTTCATGTATTACACTTTTGGTATCATTTCAGAAAAACTGTCCTGTTTTACTTATTTTTCAACTAACTGATAGGGCTGATATTGGTATCAAATTAAAGCTAATGCTTTTCTTACAAAATAAGCTATAAAAAAGATATTAAGGGTATTAGAGAGTTGCCACTCATTAGGCTGTAAAATTTTTTAATATTTTTTTGAGTTGGCAAGTTCAATAAGTCATACCTCATAAACCACAAGTAACACATGTATCATACTTTTTTCTAGAAAGAGCAAATGATGTACTTTTTGTGTTTAAAAAATAAGAAGGGTGTTTCTTTGTGGTTATGAAATAAAAAAAAATTTAATTTGCAACAATTTGATTTAAAAATCAACTTTTTTAAATGTAAATTTAAAGTTTATTGGAGCTTAAAATAACTATTTTCTGCAGTTGTTTGTCAAGTTTTTCATCTATTTTGTTTGTTTTCCCCGATACAGATGATGTTAAAGGAACTGTTCTTGGACTACATTTTCATAGGGCACCCAACAGCAATCAGTCTTACTTGGCCAAAAATATGTCTGGGAAAGGCCTAGTGGATGCATGAATTGAACTTTTGCACCCTTTTCTTCTTCACATTTGTCTAGTACCATCCCATTCCACAATTTATTATCATAGATGACTGCTTAAAACTTTTTAGGAATAATATTTTCTACTTCTCTGGTTTTGCTATCAACAATGGCTGTAAAAGATTTTTCAGAAACCGATTCCTTCTTCCCCAATAGTTATTCTGTCTAAAAGTTTGAAGAAGTGATCGTCTCTGGTACCCACTAATGGTAATGACTTTTCATCTTTCCTTCACAAAATCTTCATTTGCTGAAGATGTGAAAATAATCCCCTTTGTGTTTTTGGAGGCAAATTCAAACAAATCATGTCCATTTGAAATCTGTCCCTTCGCAGTTTCTTGAAGACTTGCTCTTGTGGCAAGGAACTTCATTGTACCTCTTACTCCATTGCATGCAGTTTTGCAATGACTAGTGGCAAATAAATGCCATTCTGTAGTCATGCCAGTCTTTTCCATAAGTTTAACATTATCATTTGTGCGCCACACACTGAATGAATTCCTCGACTATTTACAGCTACACATTCCCGTGGATGCAATTCACAATACTTGGTAAAACCTATATTTTATATGGGATTTATCTCCTTAAATGACAAGTAAACATCTTTTAAGCTATGCAATATTAATTTATTTGTTATTACTTCTTTTACTATGCTTTGTTGGTAAAGAAATACAATCTTTTTTACTAGGTGATACTCTACTTATCTTGTCGTAATAAAAATCCCCTGCTTTCTGAATAACTTCATCACTTGCGAGCTTTTTTTACTAAATACTCAGAGGTTTCAAAAAAGTCGACTGTTTGTAACATATTCCATGACTTAGGAACTACAGTCAATATCTGAATTTGATCTATTTAAAAAATTTTCTTTTAATTCATGCATTAGATTATCGCAATCACTGTACTTCTGTTTGTTCTTTCTTTTTATTTAAAAAAGATTCAACATTCAGACCTTTTGTTTTTAGATACTTTGCAAACTATTTGCAATTTGATCAGCTTTATTTCTCAAATATAATAGTAGGTTTTTCATCAAGTTTTTGTTTCCTGACTTCAAGGGAGGGGAGCATTCTATCAATTCACAGCTTTTATTTAGCTACACAATGACTTCACTATTACTTAACTTATCTATAATAGCTTCGATTTGAAAGCGCGCAGAATTTTCCGGATGACCCAATAGTTTCTCAGTTGGACCTAGGAATTAGCCTATTGCATTTTCCACACACATGTGCTCCATTTCAATGAATACATGGTTCCCATGTTAATTCAGAAATAAAATTCCCTGACTTTTCCAGACAAATGTTTACAAAATTTCAGGTTGTATTTAAGCAATTCAAGTCATTTTTAAGGTGAAAAATAAGAAATAATTTAGCATTCATAGCCGATAATAAAAACCAATTGAAGAATTATACATCGCAAAAATTAATAAACAAAACACAAGTAATTTTGCAATAAAGTAACCAGGGTGTCAAGATTGAAATCATTTGATTTAAATCAACTATTAAAATTATGATTTTATCAAAAAAAAATTTTTTTTTAATCACTGATTTAAATCACAACTAAGCTTACATTTTTATAACTAAGTAAATACACCATAGAATAACCACAGAAGTGGTCAAATGCTTTAATTTTTCTGCCCTCATGGTGATTTTAGCACTAATAGCCAGCTCAGAGGGAACTGGGTCAATTACTGCATATTATAAAAGATTGCAATAGCCAGTCCTAACTTATCAGAATATACTATATACTATAAACACACATGACATCATAAATCTAAATGCCAGGAAGAGTAATGTATAAACATTCCTGATTAACAACACTCGTAATATAAACACTTAAAGGAAGTATGCAACAGTTTGATTCAAAATTATAAACTAAAGGGTGACTGATTTCATCAACTAAAAAACCCCACACAAGTAGGAAGTAAAATTTTTTTGAGGCATTTGTCAGTTAGCTTTTCTTTGTGGTGTGCAATATAGATAAAAGAGTAGGAACATAAATTTTCACACACATACACAGCCATTAAAATGTCAGCAGGAAGAAAGATCCAATGTGAATTAAAAGTAAGTAAAAATTCATTTAGTATTGCTGCTCGGCAGTTTTATTATTAGAATTTACTATAGTCCGATTATTTCTCTGTCCTCCATTATACTACTCACATAATAGTTTAGGTCTGTCACTTACACGTACTGATAAATTTGTCAACATGATGATGTAATTTACTCAAGAAAAACTATATAGGATGTCAACTTGTGTTTTAAAGTTAAACAAATGCTAAGTAAATATTGATTTACCATGTCACAAACTCAATTTTTATTTAACACATTATATATAATTATTGTAAAAACAGTAGGGGAGACTGAGGACACTTGATCCCTAGTGTTAAAAACAACAACACTAAAGAGTTAAGTCTTGTAAACTGGTAGTTACTCTTATCCAGCAACAGAATTTCTTTGAGCCATGTTTGATTTTACTATAAGAAAAGATTGTTTGATTTCCTGCATTTGAACTTTTTTATGGTATGTAATTTATGTTTTTTATTTTTAACTAATTATAATTAAAGTAGTAATAAATAATGATATTTCACAAATACTGCCTTTTCTTACCCTATAAATAATACTATTTATGTGTAATACAGTTTTTTTTTCCAATATTTTCATGGTGCATTGGGATAAATGATCCCCATCACATGAGGAGAGATGAATCTGGGATCAAGTATCCCCAATGTAACACACACATATTTTTTTTCTTTGTTTACCTTTTGTTGGTGAAGTCATGCCATGTTTTTATAAACATAAAGAGGGTGTTAAGCAATGTAAAAATATCAAGGTTTAAGACATGCAGGCAGCAGTAAAGGTTGTATTAAATGGTGGCAGTATAAAGGGACTGCAAGAACATTTGACATTAAAACATTGTGTGAGAAAACAAAAATTGCAGGTGGGTGACATTATTTATGAATCTAACTAGAAACACTCTCAAGTGTTTTCTGTTAAAGACGTTTTGTGTTTTTATAGGAATATTTGAAAACATCAAGTAAATTACATCATGGACTTACTCCTATGCATTTAAGTAAGTTAGCATTCCAGTATGCTGTAAAAAATGAAAAAAAGATTACTGAATCATGAAAAAAAGAAGGATGAGCGGGGTATGAATGGTACACAGGGATTATGAATCATAATAAGTCACTGTCTCTTTGAACACCAGAAGCAACCAGCCTTAATCATGCCATTAGTTTCAACAAACACAATATTAATGTTTTTTGAAAATCGGAAACTGATAAATACTAAAGAAAAGCTACACCCTGAAAATATATGGAACATTGATGAAAGGGGTTTTACCACTGTGCATAAGCCACCAAAAGTAGTTGCTACCAAGGGGGAGAATATGTTGACGATTCATCGGAAAGTGATAGCAATTACAATGTTCATGATTCAACAGAAGCAGAATCACTTTATGAATTTTTTGATGAAAATGAAGACACTCAAGATGTATCTTTCAATGAGAATAATTTTGTAACTATGATATTTTCAGGGGGAAAAAATTAAATCACTTGTTTGGAAAAATCGAGAAAAAAATTTATGTTTTCGAATTTGAAACGAATTTTTTGAAGAAAAAAAAAGGATCAAGTGTTAATCAGTTTCTTCATCCTGAAAAGCTGACAAAAGCATTGTTGATAAATTGTGTTAAAAAGCTGCCAAAACTTATTATGTTAGGTGAAACACTCCGAATGCCAACAGTTTTGACATCACATTTTGAAAATATTCAACAGTTTTTAAAATACAAATGACCTAGGCTTCTTTATTCGTAGTAAATGAAGTACTTTTTCAAATGAAAAACTGCATCAAATCTCCCCTATTTATAGCCTACAGAAATTTAAATAAAAAAAATATGATTTAAATTAAAATAATCGGATTTAAATTTTTAAAAAATCCAATTTTAATAAAAAAATTCCGATTAAATTTTTTTTAAATCCGGTAATTGATTTTTTGTTTTACACCCTGAAAATAATTTGTTCAAATATTCCACCATATTCGACTTCAATTACTAATCAAATTTGTAATTTAATGTACCATAAGCATGAAATTCTTCCATTTAAGCCAGTGGACGAAAAAAAAAATTTCTTTCTTTAAATATTAGCAGTTTCTTTTCAAATCAGTTGAAAAATTCAATTCATAAAATAAAGTGATTTTCCAGGACATAGAGGCGATTTTCCAGGTTTTAGACGAAAATTCCTAGTTTTCCCAGACCCCTGTACTAAAAGCATAAAATATTCCATTCGACTTCTAATTTCATGCTTTAGTCTGTTTAATGCAGTCCTTAGATCCTGAATGGAAGCACAACCATATTTTGTTTTAAAGTAATACTTACTGATTTTACACAGAACAGGCAACTGGATAATCATGCACACAGCCACAGAATGTTTGTAAACAAGTCAAGTGTTGCCACTCTAGATCTGAAACTGAATAATTATATCTTAACACGGATGGCTGCATGGAAGGATTGCAGTAGCCGCACAAAGCATGGATTGAACCATATATCTCCTCTATGGATTGAACTTGTTTGACTACGCCAGGCTAGTAATCACGATTTTCCTAACGAGTTGAAAGTACAGTAAACCTCAAGGATCGTTTAGGTCACATAATTTCTCATACGTCATGTGACAGTTCCTTCCGTGTAGCCGTCCGTGCTAAGACATAATTATTCAAGCTCAGATCTAGAATGGCAACACTTGACTTGTTTACAAACATTCTGTGGAGTGTGCATGATTATCCAGTTGCCTGTTGTGTGTAAAATCAGTAAGTATTATTTTAAAACTAAACGTGGTTTTGCCTCCATTCAGGATCTAAAGACTGCATTTAACAGACTAAAGAATAAAATTAAGAGGCGAATAGAATATTTTACGCTTTTAGTATTACAGGGTTCCCATGTGTCAGGAAAAACCTGGAATTGTCAAAGAATTTAATTTTGTCCAAAAAATCATGGAAAAATAGGAAATTTTCGTCCAAAACCTCGAAAATTGCCTCAATGTCATGGAAAATGATTTATCGTGGCTTCCCAGATGCTTTGGAGAAAGTAGCCGATAAGATTCGTAAAATTTCAAATCACTTTGGATTTAAAGCGAAACAGCTAATTTTTAACGCATGAAGAATGTTTTTCGTCCACTGGGCACTGGCTTAAATGCAAGAATTTCATGCTTGTGGGAGATTAAATTACAAATTGGTTAAAGTCAAATATGTTGGATTATTTGAACAAGTTATTTTCAGGGTGTAAAAAAATCATGATTTCAAAAACAAAACAAAAAATCAATTTATCGCATATTTTTATTTAAATCGGATTTTTTTTTATTTGAATCATATTTTTTTATTTCAATTTCTGTAGGCCCTAAATGAGGAAAATTGATCCCCTTTTGCAGTTTTTAATTTTTATCTCAATAAAATATTGTTATTTTTTTTAAATGTTTTGAATCACTATAAATTGCCCAAGTACTTCATTTACTACGAATAAAGAAGCCTAGGTCATTTGTATTTTAAAAACTGTTGAATATTTTCAAAATGTGATGTCAAAACTGTTGCCATTCGGAGTGTTTCACCTAACATAATAAGTTTTGGCAACTTTTTAACACAATTCTCTTTATCAACAATGCTTTTGTCAGCTTTTCAGGATGTATAAACTGATTAACACTTGATCCTTTTTTTTTTCTTTCAAAAAATTCGTTTCAAATTCGAAAACAGAAATTTTCTTCACGATTTTTCCAATTAAGTGATTTAATTTTTTCCCTTGAAAATTTCATAGTTACAAAATTATTCTCATTGAAAGATACATCTTGGTTGTCTTCATTTTCAACAGAAAATTCATAAAGTGATTCTGCTTCTGTTGAATCGTGAACATTGTAATTGCTATCACTTTCCGATGAATCGTCAACATATTCTCCCCCTTGGAAGCAACTACTTTTGGTGGCTTATGCACAGTGGTAAAACCCCTTCCATCAATGTTCCATATATTTTCTGGGTGTAGCTTTTCTTTAGTATTTATCAGTTACAGATTTTCATAAATCATTAATATTGTGTTTGTTGAAACTAACGGCACGATTCGATTAAGGCTGGTTGCCTCTGGTGTTCAGAGACAAAGACTTTTTCGATTCATAAACCCTCAGTACCATTCTTACCCCGCACATCCTTCTTTTTTCCATGATTCAGGGATCTTTTTTTTTCATTTTTTACAGCATACTGGAATGCTAACTTACTTAAATGCATAGGAGTAAGCCCATGATGTAATTTACTTGATGTTATCAAATATTCCCACAAAAACACTAAACATCTTTAACAGAAAACACTTGAGAGTGTTTCTAGTTAGATTCATAAATAATGTCTCTCCCCTGCAATTTTTGTTTTCTCGCACAATGTTTTAATGTCAAATGTTCTTGCAGTCCCTTTATACTGCCACCATCTAATACAACCTTTACTGCTGTCTGCATATCTTCCACATTGATATTTTTACTGGGCTTAACACCCTCTTCATGTTTATAAAAACATGGCATGACTTCACCAACAAAAAGTAAACAAAGAAAAAAATATGTGTGTGTTACATTGGGGATACTTGATCCCGGACTCATCTCTCCCCATGTGATGGGGATCATGTATCCCAATTAGGGATGTTAAGCAAATCACAGAACTGCTACTCAATCACAGATACTTGTGAATCACAGTTCATACCTGTTACTCAAATACAGTGATTGGGTAACAGTTACTAAACTGATATCGCTAAGCTGATACCTTGGCTGATATTGATACTGTTACTGCGATCGGTGATTGCTACCAGGATCAGGGATTCGGTAGCAGTGAAAGCTGTGACTGAGTTTTGGTTATTTGGTAGCGGTGCCAGTTGGTCTGTGACGGATTGGGATTTCTCTGGAGGATTTTTAACCGGATGTTTAAGAAGCTAATACGTTGCTTTATGACTCATCAGATTCCTGCGCCTTTTTCTAAAGAAAAAAGGAATCTCGACAGTTTTAAGGAGAGTTAATATAAAAACATTTCAAATTCTCTGTTTTAAATAATTTTTTGTTTTTTCTTAAACTATCACTGATTATTTATTTTGTTGTTTTTTTATATAGAGTAACATGATTAGAACTTATTATTATTATTTTTTTGGTTTGTTTATAGTTAAAATTGTTCTGTTTAACCTCTTGTAAATTGTTTTTAATTCTAAAAAATGAATTATGTGCTTCTGAAAGTATAACTTGAATGAGTCGAAATCACAGGAGGGGGGGGGATATTTATTTTATTTCGCTAGTGATTAGAATACGTTTTACGAGTTTCTGCCTTCTTTAAAGTTTGTCTCTTAAGATGAAACCGTTTCAGAGGGAGGATCAACACAACAATGTTTACAGCGGTAAAGAATGCATTCTTAAATATCGTAATGCAAGTACAAAAAATTTTGATGACTGAATGTTTAATTGATAATTTGTTGTTTTTAAACACTGATTCTCTAGATTTCCTTGTCAGACTGTTTTCAAAACAAATAAAAATGTTACTCGTTAGAATATTCCCTGTTTGTCTTAGAGATAAATTAGATACTTTCACTCAGCTTATCAATTTTAAAGTGCTACTAAAGAGAATATCTTCATCTTTTGTCTTCGGGGTGGATCCCGGACCGTTGACAATAGTACGTGGTTACTCCAGTGTTGTGTGGAAACTGAACTACTCCACATTTTAGTTCATATTTTGTATAAATTGTATGATTTATAAACTAAAGTATTGGACAGAAATTGTTGAAACAAGTCAAAAGCTACAGATTTTTCACAGTAAGGTTTGACTTTTCTGCTGTTGTTCGTTTTGTGTTTTCTTCATCTCAAATAAAATTATTGTGTCTTTGCACCACCACGAATACAATAATACAAATTAATTCGAATGTTACTAGAGATTTAGAAAAATTACTTAATGTTTTGAAATTGTCAGATTATCAAGGTCTTGCTACACATATTGCGATGAAAACATTTTTCTTCAACAAACAAATATTTTGGATAAAGGTTATTTAGTGAAACGGATTTAAAGATAAAAAATAGGTTTGTCAATTATATATATTTATTTAATGATTAAAAATCCATAATTTGAATTCAATTAGAAGTAAAATGATCAAGCATTCTAATGTATATCTCTTGATTTTAATGTTTAATTAATTATAAAGTTTAATTTATATGAAAATTTCGATATAGTTGAAACCATCTTAGTCACCAATATTAATTTATTGAGGAGAAAAAGTACCTTTAAAAAAATGAATTACAGGCTAAAAATAAAAAACGGCTCATAGTGGCGGAATAAAAATGAAAAATTCATTTTATAATTGAAGGTTTATTGAGTGGCAGTTGTGCGTTTTATTAAATATATTCCAGTTGATCTGGATGAAAAAAATACTGGGGTTCGAACTGTAAACTAGAGCACTGTAAGGCCACGACGTTTCCGACTTAGCTATGTATTCCTTCGACGAAGTCGTATTATTGAAAATATTCAACACATAAATAAAAGCATTCCGTTGCTACGAGTGACTAGAGATACTTTGCAGTCAACCAATCAGATTCAGTCACAGTTTGAATCACAATCACAGTTTTGAATCACAGATATTCGTCAGTAGCAGTCACAGTTAGAACTGTTACTGTCAAATCACTGTTAGTAACATCCCTAATCCCAATGCACATGCACCATGAAAATATTGGGGAAAAAACTGTATTACACATAAATAGGATCTCTACTATTATAAAGTAAAGTTTTTTTGTGTGTGTGTGTGTGTCACGAAGTTGTGCCCTGACGAATTTATGGCATTCACACTAATGAAATTTGGCACACATGTAGTACGAATTTTTTTGCGATTTTATAGACCAGCCCGATTTTTAAAATTTAGTCTTGAAAATTTTAAAATTAATTTAATGCGATGTTCTATTATTATTATCTTTCTTCCGAATGGCAACAGTCATGAATCGGTATTGAATGAATCCGTATTTACTGCGCGTGTGTATCCGTTGCCGTGTAGCCGCCCGATTACTGCATATCCTTTCAAAAATGTATTGCTTTTTTTAAAGCATGTTAACTTTTAGTTAGCGTTGACTTTTAATCTTTTATATAAGTATCTTTTTATTGTGCTTACTTCATTTTTGAAACTGGATAACGGTTGTGCAAAACGTTTGTTTTTGTTTCTTTTTTAGACTACAATACTTTGGATTTTGATTTTTAAAGCATATTAACTTTTAGTTCGGATATTTTTTTCAAAGTTTAGCGATATTTAATTTTGATCTTTTGTGCAATTTCTGGTTTGTTTCTTTTATGCAATCTTTTGTTTGTTTCTGTATAGTACTTTGGTTTTCGTATAGTTAATTTTTATCATTTTTGTTGTTGTACATACGACTAAATCAGATGACTCAAGAGTGGAACAGTATGCACATTTGACGCATCTGATTCAGATGCGTTGATGAACGATGGAAATGTTGCTGTACAATAACTAAAGTACACAGAAATCGCTAAACTTCCAAAAAGATATCAAAACCAAAAGTAACAGGTTGTGCTTTTGTACATTTTTATATTGCATAAATTATCAAAATTAAATATTGCTATTCTTTCCAAAAGACACTGAAACACAGAAACAAACACAAAATTGCATTAAATATTAACAAAATTATGGCATTTTGCTATAACGGCCTCTTTTCACGTACGCCCCATAATGTTTTGTTATACGACTAAAACAAATGCTGTTTTTATGCTTTTGTTTAGTATCGGCTTCTCCCTTTAGATTACACTGCTATATTTTGCCTCACGAAAATATCAGTCATGCTTGCATAACATTGTCGTCATTTTACTGCGTTGTTGCTTTAATGTAGTTAGACCAACACCGACTTTATACAAAGATTTTGATTTTTAAACCATATTATCTTTTAGTTTGCGTTGACTTTTAATCTTTTATATAAGTAACTTTTTGTTGTGCTTGCTTCATTTTTTAAACTGAATAACGGTTGTGCAATGTGTTTGTTATTGTTTCTTTTTTAGACTACAATACTTTGGATTTTGATTTTTAAAGCATATTAACTTTTCGCGAGGCTACTTTTATCCGCTATGATACGAAACAATGTATTGCACTGTGATCCAGTTCCAAAAAGGTAGTCTTGGTTTTAAACATCATTTTGCCAATGCTGGCTTCTTATATCACTGCCTTTTTTGCATACTGGGGGCTGTAAATTAAAAAAAAAAAAAACATGTTATTGCGAAATGCTGTTATTTTGTTGATCTTTAATGCAATTTTTTTTTCTGTGTTTGGGTGTCTTTTGAAAAGCATACCAATACTTTTTAATAATTTATGCAACGTTTAAATTTACAAAAGCATAAACTTTTACTTTTGGTTTTTGGGTCGTTCCACTCCAAATCAACCAATGGTCAAAACATGATGTCTTCAGATCTTTATGATTTCTTTACATGATATAGTATTAGCTTAGTAGATAAAAAAATACCAAGTTTTAATTTTTTTGGACCTTTCGTTTTTGAGTTATACATTTTTGAAAAATTCAAAAACACCAGTTTTTAGGAACGTTTTGATATATTTAAAATCACGTAACTAAAAATCCGTTTGTCCTAGAAAGCTCAAATTTGTACCATTCTCTTTAGATTTACAAGGGCTTTAATTTAACATATAACTTGGGTGGACCACATCAGTTTTTATATATTTTTCTAACTAAAAAAAAAAATTTGTAAAAAAACAAAAATCGGAATTTTTAATTTTGATGAAAGAAATATATTTTATACTAAACCTCAATAGTAAGGTGTGTACAAAGTTTCATGATGGTATTCCGATGGTATCATATTAAAATAATTTTTTATCTGAATCAAGACATGTGAAAATTCTGTTAATTCGCGACTTGTTACCCTAGATAAAAATTAATCTCTTAACCAACACTATTGTATTTAAATTTCATTTACCCTATTTTATTTAAACAACAAATTCAACTTACTTTACATTCAAGGAACAGATTTTTTCTTCTTTTAGCACTTGAAATTAGTAAATGTGAGTTCTCTTCTTTGCCAAAACTTGTGCTGCTTCGGCCTTCTCATCTGCTGGAACTCGGTAGGTTCTACCTGTTGCAGTTATTGGATGTCATGTGCATAAATTATTGCTCATCGGCAGTGCCAAGGTATCTGCTCTCCTAGGATTTGTGTATGATAGCAATGGCCGTTTTGGGTGAAGAAAGGACACAAGAATTTTCTTTTCAACATCGTCTTTTGAGTCAACATGCGCCAACCATCACTCTTTATTGTAAGCACAAGGGACAAAACCCACAATTTCTTCAAATGGAATGTCATCATTACCAGGGATAATTTGTACCCTATGTGCTTCTGAGTCATCAAAAAATGAGTAGATTTTGGTTTTGACACTATTTAGATCTAGAAGAATGAAGGCATGAAATTTATGGGTCCCTGAGACTGTCACGGCTTTTTCAAATCATGGTTTTAGAATCTTTTCTTCATTTATATACTCTTCATCGGTTACATAAAAAATTGTGATGGATAACAAACTTTTCACACTCTGCTCAAAAAGTGTTAGAATTTGGTTATCTAATGGATTTTGGAGGCTGGCTTTGTCAGCAAGCCTTTTTGCTGTACCCCTTACTTCATCACAAACTCCCTTCTCATTTTCAAATTTGGTGTCAACACACATACTGTCGTAGTTCATGCTTTTCAGAAAAGTCATAGTCCAGAAAGTTAATCCTGTCTGAGAAATTATATGCCAAATCATTAGTTAGATATTTGAAAAAGCTGTACTATTTTCCAGATGGTTCAGCTGCGCAGTGCATAATTCATAAGAATTTTCTGAACCTTTGCTATCACAAAGAGGACTTGAGGCTGTGGCACTTTTATGCCACGTCATATGGGAAGCGAATTTGTGATGGAGTAGGGGATATGGTAAAAAGGCTTGCTGCTAAAGCCAGCATCCACAATTTATTACAAAACCAAATTCTAACACCTTTTTAGCTTTTTCAGTGTGAATATTTGCCATCCATCACATTTTTTTATGTAACCGATGAAGAGTATATAAATAAAGACAAGATTCTAAAACCATTCTTTGAAAATGCTGTGGCAGTCTCAGGGACCCATACATTTCATGTCTTCCTGTAGGTCTAAATAGGGTCAAAACCAAAATCTACTCATTTTCTGATGACTCAGAAACACATAGGGCCTGGTGATAATGACATTCCATTTGAAGAAATTGTGGGTTTTGTCCCTTGTGCTTACGATAAAGAGTGATGGTTGGCGCATGTTGACTCAAAAGACGATGTTGAAAAGGAAATTCTTGTGTCCTTTCTTCACCCAAAACGGCCATTGCTATCATACACAAATCCTAGGAGAGCAGATACCTTAGCACTGCCGATGAGTAATATTTTGTGCACATGACATCCAACCACTGCAACAGGTAGAACCTACCAAGTTCCAGCAGATGAGATGGCCGAAGCAGCACACGTTTTGGCAAAGAAGAGAACTCACATTTGGGTCATTCCACGCAAAATGAGCAAATAGGCTGTGGCTGACACATCACCGATTTTAATGAAAATTAGTTTCTAAATAGATCGCATATAGTAAGAAGGAACTGCCAAATATTAAATGTCAGAAATGGATATTTTATTTTATATTGAATTTTAAAATTCAAGGTCACACAAATGTAGATTTTTGTAGCACTAATAGTAGCATGTTTGAGACCCAATATTTCAAAAAGTTATTGACACAAATTATAAATTTTTATATTGTTACATTCTTCAGTAAAAGTTCTTTCAGGAAATGTCAGAATTTTGTTTAATATTCGGCACTTCTCGTTCTGAAGGATCGGCGAAAATAGAGATTTGTCCAATATGATACCAATTTCAAATTGCTCTAGTACCTCTAAAAATGGAAAGACAATATCAAAAATAATTCTTAACAAAGCCCTTCTATATAAAAGGTTGGTATAATTTAGTGATTGTAATCCTATTCCTTATTAAAGGGAGAAAAAAATTAATAAAGGAAAATAATTGAAAACGGCGATTTTTCTGTATTTTTAAATACAATTTTTATTGTGAAGGACAGCTCCGAGAAACTCACAAATTTTCAGTATTATGTGTCCAGATGTATATTATCTGTCCTGAAATTTTCATAATTGTAATTTGCTTATTTTTGTCCCAGGAGCATTTTTAACTAGATGAAAACTATAGTTTTATTTTATCGCATGATGAAACAAAACAGGCGAAAACACGCCATTAAGCCATCCATTTCCTCATTGAAAGAGATGCTATTACATTCAATGACAGATAATAGAATAAATAAACAGTACTAAATTAATTATGGTTATAAATGTGCTTGGGTTGCTATAAACTGATAATTTTTTGCTGAACCGAAAGCTTTCGAACACATGCGAATGTTCAAGTGGCAATCCATAAGTGTTCCATCTATTGAAATGATCATTAGTCGGTTAGAGAAGTCTTTTGGATTTTCTTGTAGTTTTTAGGAAATATTATTACTATGTTTGATTTTGATAGTAAAAGAGATTTTAAAATTCCTGAACTTTCGAACTGTGACGTGGGAGAAATGGTGTAAGAAAACTGCCATAAAATCCATTATGTAAAAGAAACCGGATTAAAAGAACTTTCCGAACTTACAGATAAAGCCAGAGAATTGTTGTATTTGAAATTAGGTAGGAAGTTTGAAAACATTTGTCTTCACCATGAGAAAGTGTATTTACTGAAGTATACTTACTTATTCCGACGAACTTGTTATAATCCTTTTAAAAGTCACAAACGTGCCGTGAAAAAGTCCCTGCGAATAATAACACTAGATATTGCCAAGAAATCAGCTGGATTGCTCTCGCCAGGTAAAAAGATCTGTCTCACATGTGAAATTGGTGTTAAAAATTTTATTACAGAAGAGGATGCAACAGATTTTTATTTTGAAACGGAAGCTTTAGAGAAACAGTACGAGAAACTCAATAACAGGGAAACATGGGAAATTCGCCTGTTAAAAAGGTTCGTAAACTCAGCATGACTTAAAGAAAACATTATGGCAGAAGAAAATTACAGAAATTTGTTTCAACTGCTAAAATAAATTTGGGAACTGTTTTGAAAGTAAACCTTAATAAAATTAATAGTACACGTGCGACTGAAAGTACGGAAGATTTTTTATTGTTTAATAGAACAGCTGAAAGCAAAGTTTGCTGAAACAACATCCCCTGCAGAAAAAATTCAAATTCTAACTCTTGTTCCAAAGAGCTGGAGTCTGGAAAAAATAAGGACAGAATTTTCTACCACATTGTATTTAGCAAGGAAAACCTGCTAAGAGACAAGGCAAAAAAATTAATGACAATATTATTGCAATAGTTATAAACTTTTAATAGTCTGATGACATAAGTCGGCTATGTCCAGGAAAAAAAGACTATGTTAATGTAAACACAGATGAAGGTAAAGTCCCAAAACAAAAAAGGTTGATTCTCTGTAACTTAAAAGAAGGATACCAGAAGTTTAAGAAACAGCATGGGAGTGCAAAGATTGGTTTCAGTAAATTCGCTGAATTAAGAGCGAAACCTTATGTACTAGCTGGAAGTAATGGTACACATTCCGTGAGTGTGTGCACCATACATCAAAATATGAAACTGTTGTTACACGCTATTAAACCTCATTATTCTTTGCTAGAGCTAATGAAATTATATGTTTGTAACATTGAAAAGGAAAAATGTATGTTCGGAGAATGTGATAAGTGTCCAAAATATCAATTTCGTGCTCAAATAGAAAAATTTGAGGTTTTCCAAAATTTAGAAGAAATTATTTACAAGCGTTGGATTTCGAAAGTTTCTTTTGGGTGCGAAAATGCAGCGCCTAGGGGCACACTAGGTTGCTATAGAATTTCGGAGGTTGCTATAGATTCGCGGTCTTGGCTCAAAAACTTTTTTGGCATGGGAGCCAATTCGATTTTGGAATGCATTGTAGTGGTAAATCACGCCAGTCGCTCACGACGCTCGTCGCTCAGTGCCTGTCGGTGGATTTGATTACGCTCCTTGATATCGCGAAGCTTGCCTGGAATCGTTTATCCTTTTTTTACAAAATATTACGTTATTTTAAAAGTTATTTTGTTTATGATATTCATTTTTGTGTAATATGTATTCCTTGTGTTTGTCAGTTCTCAAATTTTTTTACTATTTGCTTTTCATTTTGTTATGTTTCCATTGTTCGTTTTCGTGAATTTTACTCTTGGTTGAATTATTTTATGAGTTCATATTGCATTTTAAAAATTGAGTGCAGTTTTCATTTCTGGTGCAGTCTTTTTTTTTTCTTTGACTAGTTTCTGCCCTTCTCTTAGTTGCTCTTCCTGTCTGTAAATTGTCCAAAAATTGTAGTGTAACTATGAAGGTTTTAATTACTGGTGTGGATTCGATGGTCAAATACAGAGTAAAATCGGAAATCAGTATGGAAAAATCAGTATTTGCCATCACAATGACATGGTAATGTAATATATATTCTAGCTTTTCCAGGAATCACCATTGAGCGTGTAACAGAAAAGGTTTCATCTTTAAAAGAATCGTGACTTGATTCTGGTTCATGTAAGTACCAATAACACCTATATTGCCTTGAGAAATGCTTCTCAAAATTTGAGGACCTGTTGCAAAACATAATAAACTGTAATCAAGAGACGGGCATTGTGATTTCAGCTATATTATCTCCCGATAACTACCTCTCCCTTGAAAAGCAAGCTATGAGACCTTTTCTTCAGAAAGTGAACACAAAAAATTATCTTCTAAACCACAAGCTGTTTTTCTACTGCCAAAAGAAGCAAAATATTTTTTTTGTAGATCCCAGTCATTTAGAAAGGTAGTATGGCACAAAAAATTATCTTCTAAACCACAGGCTATTTTTCTACTGCCAAAAGAAGCAAGATATTTCTTTTTGTAGATCCCAGTCATTTGGAAAGGTGGTACGACAAGGCCCGGTCACTTGGAAAGGTAGTATGGCAAGGCCCAGTCACTTGGAAAGGTAGTATGGCAAGGCTGCTCAGTTTACATCCCAATTCTTCATCTGAGAGTTTAATTCAACCTGTGATCCACCTGAGCCCAAGGCTGTTGAACTGAATTCTACAATTGTTACAGAAGGTTCTGTTCAATGCAGGTATTAATTTCTATAATATTGTACATCAAATATTATTAAATGTGTAACATTGTTTCCATATTCATTCTTTAGATGAGACTTGGATAACAAGTTCTTTTTTTTTCACTAAACTTCCTAGTTTTCAATGTAACAATATAGTCTTCCAACTTCCAGTAGTAAGAACCCTGGAGGTAGGATCACTGTTTTGTCAAAGCATTCCAGGATTGAGGAGTCTCAAATTTTCCTGACAGTGTTATTGATGGATTTTTATGATTCTTTCTGTCACGAATTCCTCAGCTGCCAGGTGCTTAGAAACATATTATATCTACAAGACTAATGAAATATTATCTCAATTGGCTGGAGAACAATTTCCCCATAATGAATATTTATTTATACCTTTAAATGAAAATAATCTGGGTTCTATTGGTTGGAAAAGTTTCATTTTTATGAACCCTGCTGTACAACTTCTGCTCAAAATTAGAAAGATTACAGATTTGATTTTTCCGTAATTGAATGTAAAGCTTTAAATCTTCTGGAAGATTGGTTGATTTCATGCCCTCCTCACTTTAACCAGACAGATAGAACTAAACTCTGTAGCTACTGATTACCCATCTAGCAATAAATTAATTTAATTAAATGTTGAGAATACAAGACAGCTTCTGGTTGTAAATATTTACTTCAATAATTTGCTTTGTCAAGATCATAAAATGTAATAAAACTTCAAGATTATTGAATTTTAAAAAAATTGTCGAGAAATATTTCAACTAAGCAGCAAATAAGTATGGATACAGTAATCTTGCATGTTCTTTAGTCTAGCTACTGCTAAGAATTAAAGTGGAAAATTCGATATGTAGCGATTTCAAAATATGCCAATCATTTGCATTGTGATGATTATAAGATGTAATGAGGTCAAGATTGTTGGATTAAATTGTCAAGAAATATTTCACATAAGTAGGAAGTGAATACGAATTATCTTAAAGTAATCTCAAACATTCATAATACTCACTACTGCTATGATTTTAAGTGGGAAATTTGAGATGTAGCCATTCAAGATATGCCCTTAAAATTCAGGTAGGTGAAAAACATGGCAACTACTTGAGTGTAATTATAAAAAAAAAATCTGTGTGTAAAAAGAAACGATTCTTGTTTTTAAAATTCTATTGGAAAAATTTGTATTTTTATGCAAGAGGAAACATAATTAATTTTTCTCTTTCAGGATAAGGGTAAACAGAATGAAATTTTCTTTTTCAGGATGCAACTCCAGAGCTTTATATCATTGAATTTATGAATAATAAATTTCCTTTACGTAAGATGGCTAGTAAAAGATTTTGCAAATTCAGGAACAATTCACCTGAGCCTGTAAAGAATTTCCCTGCACCATGATTATAAATTCACATTGTTGACTTTTTCATTAAAACAACTGTTATGTTTCCAACTAAATGATGTTTGTTTTTGGTGATCATTTCATATGTCATCAATAATGAATTTCTTTTGGTTTAGATAATCATAATAGAAGTGCAACATTGATAAACATCTGATCATTTCACTCATTACATACTACTCGGCAAAATATTATTTCCTCGTTTGGTTAAGGGAGCAGACAGCTTACTGATTATTATTAGTTGGTGGTATATTCGGTAGGTTTTATATTTTGCATTTAGCACCTTTTCAGAAATACAAAGGCAATAATGATTTATCACATAATAGTGCAAAGCTTCAAATTGAATAAGTTATTTTAGAAAGTAAACTTATAGCAGCTTTTGGCTACAGCCTCCCTAAATCTGCAACTGTATATAGCATGTGTTAAGCACAGTAATCAAATAATGAGTGTACCAAATTTTTTGTGAATTGGTCGAATTGTGATATATATATATATATATATATATATATATATCTTTAATATTTTATTCCAATTTGGATCACGGAATTGTTTTACCCCTCTCAAAACCTAAGAAAAATAGAACAGGGGTTAATATATAAGAGCCAATGTTTTCTACAGGATGAATGTACCTACCATATAGTTGGTGTGAATTATTCAGTGATCGTAAAAATAATCTAAAAATGTAATTCCCTTGAGGATTTCGAATTGTTTTTAAATCCCACTGAACACCTAGGTCAAATAGAACTGGGGTTAATATGTTGCCTACGTTACCCCCAGAGTTATGAAGAATAAGTGTTTTCCTAATTTGGAGTGGACTGGTCAAAACCGTGTAGATCTGTATAGAGGACAGAGACGTCAACTCTGCTGTATCCCCTTGAGGCATTATGCGACAAATTTATCTTGAAACATATTTTGCTTCTTATCTGAAACTGAAATGTTTATAATTAAATGGTAGTATATGGCAGAAATAAAATAAAAAAAGCTTACACTTTTGATTTGAGGAATTCAGATTTTTAAAAATTTAGTCACCTGCTAGCATGCTGTTAAAGAATTTTAAAGACAGGTATGTAACGAACCAGCTTTTGGTTTAATCACTCCTTAAAGGTCATTAGCATAAGTTTTTAGTATAAGACTGGTAAAAATGTTAATACTTTTAGGGTGGTGGAACGTCTCATTATCTTCAGTACTATAAAGTATAAATGTGCCAAATTTGGTGTGAATTAGTCAAACGGAGTAGATTTGTATGGAAAATATACACAAACACATCCTTTTTTTATATAAGTAGATTATAATCCCTTTTTTTTTTGCGTTTTGTGTTCAAACGGTGCTACGAGTTAAGAAACGATACAATTATTTAATCAGACCAAATTCTTCATTTTCAGAAATAACGAGAAATCGCGAGTTTTATAAGAACGCTTATGTAAGTCCTCCATTAACTTATGCCTCACTATCGGACAGGTAAGTGTTTAATATTGAAAAAACACCTTACATGCTTTCTTTGGGGTATGAATATGTTTTGCATCCACTAAATTTTTAAATGTTTTATTTCTATTTCTTGAAAAATTGCGAGAAAATAATCAGTTTTATTTTCTTTGATTTCAGGTCATTATTGAATAGCCAGAAAGGCAGCTAACATGAAATTAAATATAAAATTGATTCCAAAACACTTTCTGTTACTTCAGAAGGAACGCCGCAACATGGAAGTAAAGCACATTCCACAAGTCTCAAATAGTTTTATAAACAGCACTGGTGTGTTTTGTTTTTTAAACCAAAAACCAGAACATTTTTGCGAGAATGAAACAAGAATTCGTCAATGAAAAAATTACAAATGTTTATGTCTAGAGTTTCATGACGACAATTAATTTGACAATTCATACACCCGAGAGAGATTTCGACAATTTGTATATGACATATGAACCTAATATGAGGTTAATTAATGTCTCACTTCAGCAACGCACTATTGGCGATGTTCCAGGAAAAATCCTAGGACAACGCTTCGTCCTTTTGAACCACGGTCAGAAGACAAGAACAACACCTAAGCTGGTACCTCATTCTCCAAACTAAGACACCATACCAATGTGAGGACATCTGAGGCCACAGATTTAACATGTACCAGCCCCTACGTTCGCTAGTCTTTAGTTGGATAGAGATTTGAACTCGCAACCCTCGGGTTGTTAATCCGCTTAGATCAAATCTGACCTGATGTTATTACGTCAACAGCAAGGATGCCTACCCTAGGGACCCTACCCCTTTGCCTTACCAATATCTTTATGGATGGATAGGTGGGTAGTTAATTAACGTCCCTCTGAAACAACTCAACGACCTATTGGCGACGGTCCGGCCGTTATCCCGAAGGAAAAGTCCAAGGATAACGCCTTGCAATGATGACAACACTTCAGCTGGCACCCCACTCTCTAAACTTCCATACCAAGCCAGGACATTTCAGCCACGATAGATTTAACGTGTAGATGACGGTCTGAGACTGGAACAAGTTTCGAATTCGCAGCTCAAAGTTTGCTAATCCGTTGCTTATCCAACAGGGCTACCTTTTATTGATGGGATCGGCCTCATCAAATTAATTATGAAATAAATGAGTATTGCAAATATACGAGTAATATGAATAGCCAAACATAGAGAAGACTTTACTCAATAGGTCGTAAAGCCATTGTATCCGGCGACAGCGGTACAAATTTAAGAGGTCCAAACTCCTTGCCCAATCCCAATATTTTTATAGTTTATGCAGAAAGGCATGGATAACATGGGTAGGGAGATGTACACACTCAACCCTTCTGGCGATTGCTCAATGAGGTACCTCGTTAGTAGCAAAACCGACGGACGAAAAATTTCATCATTGTAAGAAAAGTCTTCAGATCTTGATCTCCTATCCAAAAATATCGGTAATACAATATCTTGATTACAAGATAACTCGTTATTGGCACAATTGGTCAGCTCTTAATGGACGAGATATCTCGTCATTAGCAAAATTGATCAGCTCTTGATGGACGAGGTATCTTGCCACTAGAAAAAGTGGTCAGCTGTTGAAGGCGTCATTTTCAAAAATTTTCAGTTCGTCAAATCTATCGTCATTGGCAAAATTAGTTAACTCTTGATGATGAACGAGATATCTCGTCGAAACCCCACCACACACACACTTGGAGGGTTAAACAAAAAATAACTACTATTGTCCCAGTAATTACTTAAAATGTTATATTGTACACACTCCCAGATCGTTTATTTGCACTGTTACTTGTTCAAATTTGTCATTGATAAAATTTGAATCCCATGCTTTTTCATGGGGTCGCCCTCAAGATGAGGCATCATAGGCTGTTTGCAATGAAATAGTATTGTGAGTAGAGCAAGAGCGTATCATTTCATATATGCTTTTCTTTGGTCTGTGTCTTTACCTTCAAATGTAAAATGTTAAATCTATAGGACCCCTTCAAACATTTTCAGCAGGTGTCAGGCCTTACTGCAATAATAGACATGTGTCATATTCAGTGGCCACACTTTCTACATAGCTTCACCTTACAAAATATATATATATATATATATATATATATATATATATATATATATATATTTGGGATTCCCTAATAATTTTCCCACGTTGGGACCATCTATCAACGTGTGCTACCCTTTAACTGTTACCTAAAGGTCAAGATATAGGTATCTTGACTAGAAATAAACTAACTGCATCACTACTTCAAAATAAAAATCGAATTGATACTTATTTTCGATAACTCTCGAAGTTAAATATTCTGATTTCGATTTAATTTCTATTTATTCCATTGCTAATCCGATGTTCTTTCAGCTGTTCAAATGGAGAAGTTTACTTTTAACACTACTATGACGGCATCGAACATTTAAGTATTGCCGTTAAGGATTTGTTTTGATTTTTCAATACTTTTTCTGTGGACACTCTAAACAATGGCCATGAAGAAATGAAATCCAAAATAAACATCTTAGCTTGTCTAAGAAGCACTCCCCCAAACACTATAATTTTATACAAAAACAAATACTGAAATCTGAGCGAGTGGGAAGGAAAATTTCCAATCACTGTCATTATATCTTCAAATATGCAACACTTTGATCCATTAATAGTATTTCTGTAGAAATTTCTTAAATTATCGAAATACTTTTTATTTTAAAATTGAATTCGAAGAACCTATTAGAATTGAATTTGAACAAATATAGTTTTGATATTTCATCAGTTCTGACACAGATTTATTGTGCCTCTTTTGTGTGTTCTGTGCCTATAGACTTCCTTTCCCTTCCATAGCCTTGAGTTCCACCGTGGCTTAGTAATTTACCCACTGTTCTTGTAAACTACGAGTTGTAGGCGATGCTGGTTTGATTACTGTAACTTACTCCGGGAGTATTTCTTTCATCTGCATTTGTAAAAATTCACATGTACTTTCATTTATTTGATGTTGTCTGGACAAATATGATCCTTGCGTCTTAAAGCCCTAACATCCAATCCAATCCTCGTCCATTCATAAGCCAAAATTAAATAAAAACGAAATTTAATGCCCCATCTGTTTATATGTAACTGGTTTTATAATACAAAATTTTGTTAATTGATCACTACTATTGAAAACAGTCATAAAAATTAACTGTACATTTTAGAAATTAAAAATTGACAGTATTATTTTTATTCAGTACAACCCAGTGTATAAACCATATGTATAAAATTGATGTATATATAACAATTTTATGTTTTTATCTAACCGTTAGTTACATACGCTTCAGTTCGCATCGTACGTAGTTGAAAACGAGCAAGCAACTATAATAACCAGTTAACCACCAACCTAAATTCTAATCTAGTCTAGACGATCCCGGTGCAAAGCAGCAAATGCAACTAGAGCTAACAAAGACAGGAATGCCGGGATTGGGATCTTTATCTCTCCTAAGATCCGGACCCCTCACATAAGGAGGGGGGGGGGTCTCATTAGAGGACACGAAATTTGGAACTTCTGTGCAGGAAGAATGAGCTATTGCCTACGGGGATGGATGTCCGCAGCTGTCTTGACAAAAGGCTGGACGGCTGACCTAAGTAGACACTTTTCTGAGAAATCTTCTGTACCCCCATTGGGAAAGATTCCAATTGTACATCCGGTCGGTGCTACTGAGCCCTGAGGGGCAGAACGTGAAAAATCAGGGCATACTCTGAATCAATTTTGGAGTGGAAAAGGAAAAGGAATGAACAAACATCAATTTAATTTATTTAGAGTGGATCTCGTTTGTTGAACAACTTTTTTTTCTGCGGTAGTCGTATCTGGGATTTGGAGTATAGCTTCGTTATTATGGTTGGAGAGTTTTGCGTAGAAATTGGTATTGAGTTTAATTATAAACTCTTTGATCTCGCGAACATATTTAGTTATTCCCTAATTTTTATATTGCGGTAGAATAATGGGCTGTCTGTAGCTATTCGAATGGTGATGTTTTGGAGTGATGCTGTTCTTTCACGTGAGTTTCAGCGCAGGAAATCCCCATACAGGACTAGCGTAAGTGACCATTGGTAGCAACACGGAACTGCGAAATCGCGGTCACAAGGTAGAAACGAATGTCTCTGAGAAACTAATGCAAAGCACGTGCTAACAATGGAATGGATTTTTTTGTGTTTGCCCCACAACCGTCTGAGAAAATGTGCAAGAGCTTGACCGATTCGATGATTGTTGTTAAAATAATTTGACGTTACGTTTAATTTGAAAAAAGTAAATGTCTCAACAACTATCCATACTATACTTTCGTTCAATCGGAATAATTTTTAAGTTTTGTTTCTCTCGCATTTATTATTTGGAGCTGCTTTAGTTAAGGGGTAGAGACATCGCAAATTAATGACGTTTTATAGTATTTTTAAAAAAACTAAACTTACCGGAAGTAAGATTTTAAACAAATGTACAGAATCTTTAAGCAAAACTCAATGTGGAATAAAATCTCAAAACTAAATTTATAACTCAACGTCTGGGAAAATTACACAATTCTTTGTGAGTTTGCGTAATCAAGAACTGATCTAGTGTTGTCGAGTTCACGGGATGCCAAAACAAATTATCTGTCTTCTCATTGGAAATGTGTAACACGGCTAACCATGCGACTACGAGAAGGTTTTTAAAAGTATTAGAAACACAGTTTCTTTATCATAGCCCGCCTTGTAGGGGCCGCGGTAACCTTGTTTGATAAGAGTCGCGGATTAGCAAACGGAGGGTTGGGAATTCCAACTAACTAAAAGACCGTCGTGCAGGTGGGGACTCGTGCACGTTAAAACTGTCGTGGCCTCAAATTTTCGAATTTTGGTTAGGTGTAAAACTTCGGAGAGTGGGTAAACTCAGGTGTTCACCTCGTCATCGGACCGTGGCTCAAAATTACCCAAGTATCGCCCTCGGATCTTTCCCTTTGCGATGGATCCCGGACTGTCGCCAATAACCCGTGTGTTTGTTGCTTCCAGTGCGAGGTAAATTCAACAACCAACCCCACACATTACAAAAAAATATTCCACGGCTTACAAAGCCTTGATTGTTTTAATTTAATAATATAAAAATAACAAACCAATACTAGAAGGAGACCCCCCGACTATACTGTAATATGCCGCCTTTCTGTATGATAAAAGAAACCTTGGCTCATAATTTAATAATTCACCTCCCCTCAGTCCCCTTTCCATAGAAATTTATGAATGGTTTAAACATGTCCATCCTAACCACAGGGTTAGTTTGTAAAGTTTCTCTCGCCTTTATTATTTGAAGTTGCTTTAGTTAATGGGTAGAGGCATCACAAACAACAATTAATGACGTTTTATAGTATTTTTTAAACAAACTAAACTTACCGGGTATGACATTTCAAACAAATGTTCAAAATCTCTAAGCACTACTCTAATGTGGAATAATATCTCAAAACTAAACTTATTAATCAACGTCTGAAAAATTACACAATTCTTTGTGTGTGTGCGTAAATGAGAACTGATCTAGTGTCGGCGAGTAATGAAGGAGCGTAACTGTATCGGAAATTGGAATAATCCCTTATCCACGCACGTCTTCTTTGTCCTTGGTTCGAATCCCGGTCTAGGAAGAGATGTTCATAATATTTCGGAAGAGTGTTGAAACACAAAGTGTAAACACATGAATTTTATTATTTCATAAACAAAATGGAGCTAGCTTTCTTATGAATTCTTCGTGGGAAAAAATGGTAGTCCCAATGCCATATTTCGTGTAGTGTTTTGTTTTTTTCACATCACACTTTCTCACGTTCTTCTCAAGAGAATGCACGATAACTATGACACACTTTACTGTTCTCTCATTTGAATGTCCCCAAACAGACACAAACCAAAAGGAAAGCCTCCGAAGAAGCCTTTGGTTGGTTCGAGTTTCGAACTCCAAACCTTTTGATTGCTAATCCGCTCCTCTAGCAAACAGGCTATCACGGCCCTTCGGTGATGATATAAATTCGGTTTTAAATTTTTTGCTCTATTTACAGAATGGGCACATTAATTAATCTTTCTTTTCCCATAGTATTAATTTTTTACAAGCTTTAAAACAAAAAACGATCTCTCTCCTAACGCCCATCAAATAAGGGAACTGTTAAAAAAAATTTCATAATATTTTAACATTCGCAACTGTGCAAAACATTTCTTTGAAGGCTCGATAGATGTCTGGTGTGCTTTTTATGGTCTCCTCGTGTTTTCCTTTTAGAAATATTAAAAACTTGTCAACTTCATCTTCAAAAGTACTACCATCAATGCATTTTTGTAAATTATATATTTTTATAGTTTTTTATCCAACTTCCAGTTAAAGCCTCTTTTACATCTATGGTTGAAACGAAGTTTTACAGCTAATACAGCATCTGCCCCTCTTGCTGATCATCTCGTATATTAGAAACTCTTTTCACTGAACTTATAGAAGCACATTGTAAAGACGCTGTCACATCTTTCCTCGAACACTAATGAATAGACATTTTAAGACCTCGTGGGCCACTTCGTAATCCGGGGCCCTACGCGGATTTCCTTCTCCACAAAGGAAATAAATATAGTTTTGATATTTATTGTTTTAAAATTTTATTTATGGATTATTGACGATTATATTTTCTATGAATCGCTAAACAAGACTCCAATAACTCACGAATTCAACACACACACACACTTCAATGGAAACCTCTCGAAACTCTAGTACTCCTCACAATATGTCTTGGCGATACTTTCGAAATAATAGATACAACCTGTGCTTCATTTCTATTCTTCTCTTCAAATTTGTTTTAATTAAAATACTTTCCACTACGCCACATTAGGTATTCTGTGGAAATTGTGATAAGCCCCTTTAAACTTAAAGTTAATTGTAGAATATTTCCATTCACGTCTAAGAACTCTTCCTGCGGTTTGGTTGCTCTAATTTGTAGTTTTTCATAAAAACTCTAGTTATGTTCCTTAGTACTCGTACTCATGCACTTTTCAAACAATACTGTAGTTAATTATTTCCAATTAGTATAGTTGTCCTTTTATATTTCACAAGGGATCTGCATATGGTGAGTAAAGGTTAACAACTACGATGACCCTGATTTTTTTAAAAGAATAAATCCTCTACGTAATCTGTAGTTACAAACTGGTTGTTTTAAAATAAAATAGTATGTCCTTAATAGAGTGTTAATCGCGTTCAATGAATTTTTAGTTCAATACATACTCAAACATGTGTAAACATAACTAAATAACATCTTTGTGCTACGCTAATTAAACACAAGAACTTAGCGCATAGGAATTATAATCTATTTATATGATGCACAAAAGATGCTCTATTTTTTTTATTAAATACAGCAATAAAATCAAATAAAAAAAGTCATACTATGTTTTCAACGATTCTTATTTTCAAATCATATTAAATTTTATCGTGAAAAAAACGAATACTACACTGTTGAATAGCGAACAATCGCCTTTCACAAAGCAAATCCCTTGAGGATAGACAGATGCCTGGTAAAACCGCGAAACAGGGTTTATGGCAAAACAGTAGTTATAGAAAACTACAATGTATAGCTACCAGCCAAAATCATAAAAGGGTATGAAAACTTTTTCTGGACCCGAGACCTTTTATAGCCCGTCGGTCAAAAAGGTAAGAAAAATTATTTGACAAATTTTTGTCTTATCTGATCTAATATCAGTCAAAAAAGGTTTTATTTTTTCCCGACGGAATATAAAAGGCCAAGCTTGACATGAATCTGGACCAGGCCCGCCTCTAACTGTTTGAACGCCTGTGTGCAATACCAATTACGCCGCCTCCTGTGTGATTGTGACGTCATGTCGATTGGATTTCTTCGCAATTCGAATTTGGCCGCATCTGGCAATGACGAGGCCATCACGGCGTTGCTCGTGGTGTTGGTTTACCAAATGGGAATTCGTAGCAATCAAAGGGGGTTAGCGAGCAGTGGTCTCACCTGACCCCACGAAAAGAACTGTCACGGGCAACGCAATGCTGGCCAAGCAGTGGCTAGTTACCATATAAATATTGATCTACAGAAATTGAACTCGTCTTGAATTTATGCTATCAGCTATAAGTAGGCTTTTCAAGTTTACGAGTAATAATCCACCCACTTAATCGCGTAATTGAGTCTGTAAAAAGTTTATAGAAATTCCGTATAAATGAACTGTAAAATTAAATTTGTATTTCTAAAATACATAGAGTTTTGGCTCAGATGTTTTGTAAGAATTTTGTATAGCCTGTACTGACTACGGAACCCTACACTGTGCGTGGTCAGACACGAACTTGGCCGGGTTTTTATTTCAAATTTCGTAAATATTTAATTGGGTATATGTGCTACAAACAGATGATTACTAGGAGCAGCAATTATTATGATAAGCCGATAAATAAACGTAGGTACCAAAATTTTGCACTGACATATGATACATTGAATTATAATCACACTAACCAAGTTAAAATATCCTTAATTACACCTAGACCAACGTCAGACGAAGATTAACAAAATAATTGCAACGTGTGCGATAGTACTGTTCGAATGCGTGTGTAAACTGAAACGAAACTCTGTGGGGATTCCTAGACTTTTCTAGACGGGGAGGTTTCAACCAGATTTCGCTTTAAGACGGGAGAAATGGAAGAATAGATTTCCCCCTTTGTTGCGCGCATCCGGTCCTTATCTTTACTATGGTCAGGTCCCCTGAGGTAATTGGAACCGCGGACGGTCCGTTCGTGTCTCCCTACGTGGAGAGTGGAAAGGGACACCTCTTCCAAATTCCCAGTTCTGAGAAATTTCCGTTTTCATACTGCCATTGTAATCTTTCTCAAGAGCGCTGCAACACGCGACAGGTTTTGTAAACCCCTCTCCAAGGACGATGGTTTTATTGTCCTACGGAGGGGCACATCCTGTCAATTGGAATTTGGAGAATGGATACTTTGAATTTTGGAAAGTGATTGCGAAACATAATGGATCAAGAAACTGCTTTACAGCTGAGGCTACTTAATAGTTTTAAAAATTAGTCCACAAATTATTCAGAAATAATTTGCTGCTGACCTCTAGCGGTGACCCCAGAGATCCACGAAAAAGATACACGCCAAACGAGAGGTTGGAAAGGAAATGAGTGACCGAAATATAGGAGAGTCTCGTCTGTTTGGGAAAAAGTAGAGTGGCCGAAATTTTTCGGATACCCGTACTCTAAAGATTTTGCCAGTTTTGTCATGGCGGAGCCCCTTAGTAATATAAAATAAAATAGTAATTGCGTGCCGGTCAGATTTTTTCCTCAATGCGATGACATTTCTTATGCTAAAGGTGGGTATTATGACAATGACTTTGAATATTACGTGATCGATCGCTAGATTTGCCCCCACCTGGACGTGCGGTCTACGCCCGCTTACGGCGGGCCTGATCTGGACACGGACCACCTGAGTCACCAATCGCTTGACATGGGTGAAAACAAAAGTAGAGTGCATTGGGGTTGGTGCACGTTAAATCTGTAGGTGTCAATTGAATGGGAAAGATACCGACCCATTTTGATGAAGCCAGTGGCCTCGAATTCAATTTCCGACCCAGCCAATTAATCCTACAGACGGTGTTCAGATTCTGCGATTGAAAAGGTTAACATAATGTTCTTCGCACCAAGATTGACTACGTTTCATCAGCATCCCTTTTAGAAAACTAGAGTTTCACTGCATCAGTAACCCTTTGCAGCCATTCCCATGTGTTCTTTTTAAACAATATTTGCTCAATGAGTGTATCATAATTTGTTCAAAGCGTTGATAGACAGGAATGAAAAAGATACCGGCCTCGAATTCGATCCACTAAATAATCCGATGAAGGGGTCTGCGATTGAAAATGAAATTTCAATTGGCTCATTCGATCGACATCCTGAAGTTTTTAACTAAACGTTTTTCTCACGCATCAAGCAAACTCAGGCACCGCATGGTACCAAGTCTCTGAAAAGGTAGGTATGCCCTTTCCAAGTCGGCCATTTGCGATTGGTCATCCGAAAACATTGGCATTGAAAACATTCAACACACAAAATTATGATGGTATTTTTTAATTAACGTCACATTGGAGCAACACAACGGGCTATTGGTGACGGTCCGGTATCAACTCCGAAAGAAAGAGGGGTCTGATGACACCACCTTGTTATTTAGAACCATGGTCGGATGACGAGGATATACCTCAGCTGGCACCAGACAATTTCCACATTGTCATCTGACCGTGGTTCAGATTTACGTGGGGTTGTACTCGAATCTTTCCCGTCCACATTGATCCTGGACCGTCGTCAATAGTCTGCTGTGTTGCTCCAGTGAGATGTTAATTAAAATACATACCTTCCAACTTTCCACGCCAAAGTGACGATATTTGAGACCACGACAGATTTAACCTGCACCCCCCCCCCCCCCTTTGTACAGTATGGGCCGACCAACCGGTATAGTGGTTAAGGTGTTAGCCTCTGGATCGGAAGTTCCTGGTTTAAATCCGGGTCCCGGCATGGATGTTTGTAAGCGTATGGTTTAGAAGCGGCTGGTGCACCTTACATCTGTCATGGCCGAAAGTCCTCCCGTTGGGTTGGTGTGGAAGTTCGAAGAGTGATGTGCCAGCTCAGGTGTTGCCTCGTCATCTGAACGTGGTTCAAAATTACGAGGTGTCCTCGGATCTTTCATTTAAAGTATTAATCCCAGACCGTCGTCAATAGCCCGTTGTGTTGCTCTAGTTCGACGTTATTTAAAATTACCTCACCTTACTTTGTACAAGATGGTTTTTGTTGGATTCGAACACGCAACCTTCAAAAGTGTACAAATTTATTGTGAATTGGTTAAATTGTGATAGAGATACTGAACATTATTTCTATTTAGATCTCGGATCTTCCCCTTCGGTATTGATCCTGGATCGTCGTCAATAGCCCGTTGTGTTGCTCTAGTTCGATGTTACTTTAAATATGTAACTACTTACCTATTTGGATTATGAATTGTTTTTACCTCCCTCTCGTCCCAAGACAAATAGAGGGTTCATACATAGCCTGTTTCTCGCAGGATTCTAAAGAATGAATGTATAAATTTGGTCTGGCATCGTTAAAATACTCAATATTATTAATATAGAGATTTCGTATTGTTTTTAACCTCTCTGCACGCACAAGAGAAATATAATGGGGGTTATTATGTAGCCTATATTACTCGCAGGGTTCTAAAGAGCAAGTATAGAAAATTTGGTGTGGATTGGTCAAACGGTGTAGATTTGTATAGAGAACAAAGAAACGAGAATTGGTTTATGTATTTAATAGTTTTGTAATATAGAGATTATAGAGACAACTAAGAAGTGGTTTTATATATAGAACTGGTTTTAGATTATTAAAAAGTTAATCGATATTTTACTATTTGTAATTTGATTCAAGTTAAATTTATGGGCTCAGGTTTAATACATTTTAATTTCCTGATTATGCATAACTTTTATTTTCGACTTCGAGGTTATGCATCGCATTTTTATTTAATGTTTCATTAATTATTTTGTTCAGAGATTAGATTTTAGAGAGTTGGTATCTGATCATGACCTTATTGCCTCTCCTTGTTCTAGAATAGGTGCTTTTTATGAAGACTAGATAACTTATTTTTATGATAAAGGCAAATATTTAAACTATCAAAAAATATTGTTCACATGAAAATAAAGATATTTATTAATTTATACTATGTAAATATACACTGGAAAATGAATTGAATTTTACATTGGACATTTAATCTCGGAATTTGTGAAAACAATTTGAATCAATTTAAAACGCCATAAAAAGTAAATTATTCGACCGCTTAGTACTTTTCAATCAATGGAGGTTTGACCATTTCAGTCTGAATAATGACTATCTCCGTAATTCGTTATATTTGTGGAAAATGTGTATGAAATATTAAAACTCCAACTTTTGATACATTAAATTTATCTATTTTATGCTAAAATTCCTGTGTCTAAACTCAAAACTTATAAATAATTATAATTAATAACGTTTGAAATATTTGTTATATGACCAGCTAACACTAATGTTATGCAAAATTTGAGACACGACATTTGAAATTGTCAGTACTAATTCATCAATTCTAAATGTAATTACAAAACGCGAATACACCAGTAAATGAATTTTCGACATATTTATTAATTTTATCTCAGTAAATAATGCATTCCCAAATATGTGAAGACAGTTTAAAATAGTTCAAATTCAATGCAATACAAAATAGTTTCGAAAACGATAAGCCCGCTATGTTAGAATTTTAAACGTTCAAACAGTTTTATTTGTCCGAAAAACACTTGATAAAATTTTTCTTTCTTATCAGTCAAAAATCTTGCGAGGGCTGGAAACATTCCTGTTTTCATACCCGTGACAAAATCTGATGTCACTGCTTCTTGCAAAAAATTGGTTTTAGTGTTTTTCCCTTCATGTAAATTTATCTTCGAAATTAAAAAAAAAAAGGAATTGCATGTTTTACAATCAAGAAAGTTTTTGGACAGCTAACAATCAAAATTAAGCCAATTTTGTCAGCATTTATTCTGAGCAAAGTGGATTTTGTATTTTGATCAATCAGGGGGGGTCGTAGCATTTTGTCCACTCCACAATTTAAAAAGATGGAGAGCTGTACAGTTTCTCCTTTTCAACACATGAACCCACACAATGCTACAAATAAATGATGCAACACTACCCCGATGGTGCGTCCCCACTCCCCTGAAATTCTTCCAATTTCGAAAGACGGGGAAAATATGACACACTAATGACTTCCATGAGAAAACGTCTCAAAGAAGCCAAAGCCATAAGATGCGCCAAAGTATTTGCCAAGGAAGCGATAACTAATGAAATATGATAGTTGCAAATAGCGATAACTCGCCAGAAAAAATTACCATGAACACACACTAATTACCCTCCTCGGGCGCTGCATTTCGCACCCGCTCGATAGATTATTGGATTTCGACCGACAGATCTACTCTAATCACACAAGTCCAGTCAACAGAAGAATTTCTTGACTCACATGTTGAGAGTATGTCTGGATTGACAAAACATCATTTCATTGCTAAATCGCAGTCCAAATTTTTGGAGGAAAAGAAATTGACTGTTTCCCAGGAGGAGTGTATTGTACTCCTCGATTTTCAGAAAATTATTCATTTATTGTTCAGGATGCAATTCAAGGATTCTATTGGGAAACTACTCAAGCTACACTGCACCCATTTGTACTTTATGGGAAGGATAACGAAACCAGGTTTCAAATCCTTTCAATGTGTGTTATTAGTGACCATACTAGACATGATACATTGCGTGTATTTGCATTTCAGACTGCCGTAATCCCTTTTATAAAAGAAAGGTTTCTTTCTGTGAAGAAACTTATCTATTTTAGCGATAGGTGTTCAGCACAGTATAAAAACCGGAAAAACTTTTCCAACATTTGCCATCATGAATCCGATTTTGAATTGAAGGCAGAATGACACTTTTTCGCTACAAGTCATGGCAAAA
This sequence comes from Metellina segmentata, assembly GCA_947359465.1. Taxonomy (NCBI): domain Eukaryota; kingdom Metazoa; phylum Arthropoda; class Arachnida; order Araneae; family Tetragnathidae; genus Metellina; species Metellina segmentata. The sequence continues at coordinate 8,328,297 of OX375882.1, forward strand.
GCCCATGCGATGGAATCAGTGGAACTATCAAACGGTTAGCCGCAAGAACAAGTTTACAGAGACCATACAACAATCAGATTTTAAATGCAAAACAACTATTTTCCTTCTGTACTTCAACCATTTCAAACATCAAATTCTTTTATGTGCATTCAACTGATGTTATTCAAATTGAGTCTTATCTTCAACAAAGGTTTAATGAAATGACCACAACCATTACGGGAACTCGTAACTGTCATTGCTACATTCCTATTCCAAATTGTACGACACTAATTCGAGTGTCATATTTATCGCAATCGCCAGGAAAAGAAGTAAAAAGTTTTAAAAGAATTCAGCAGCACAAAAAAAAATCACGTTTCAATAATAGAAGAAGCAAAGTTTAACTTGTGAGCTTTACCACATCGTGAATTTGAAAAGGTAATTAGTTAAAATTCATAATTTCTATGATATTACGTTGAAATTTTTAAGCTTGTTTTGACACTCATTTTTTCTGCTTTTATAATTCACCCTTAAAGTTAAACATGATTTGGTATTTCTTTGTTGAATTAGGGTTTCATTATCTATATTTTATTTCACTGTTATCATTGAAGTTCTCGTAACATGCATAGAGTGGGAAGCAAATGTTGTGATTTTGTTTTGATTATTGTTGCTTTAGGACTCAGATTACAATCCTGATTTTTTCTTTACAAGTAATATACATATGAAACTGTATTCCTGTGGAATGTCGGTTTTGTAAAAGCTGTCCTTCATTTGATTTCTTATGCCTATTTAGAGTAGAAAATTATAATTTTGTACTTTTCGTTAGCTATTTTGAAGATGAAAGAATTAAAATACGACTTCCAAACTCTATCAGTAATATTATCATATCTAGCATTGTAACTGGCATGAATTTAAAGTATGTCGGTAAAATTTCTTTAGCCCATAGAAATGTTTTTAATTCCGTCAAAAATGACAATTTTCCATTTTTTGCAACTAAATTTTGGATTAAATATGATGCTTAAAAAGGTTGTTGCCACAGTGAAAAAAAGAACATTTTGTACAGATTATAAAAATGTAAAACATGTTTGTCTACGTTAAGTAGTTTTTGAGAAACAGAACTTCAAACATGCAACATTAAGCGATCTCGCAACTGTTCTTCAAAGTTGGAAGTCCTAAAAATGCCTCCAATTTCGAAAATATTTAATTTTGAACCTAATTCTTTTGGATATCGTTATTTATGCATAAACTAAACCCCTGTACCAAATTTCATAAAAATCCATTACCATATGGCCACGGTTTTTTTCTGATTTTTGCTCATTTCACGTGGAATGACCCATTTACTAATTTCAAGTGCTAAAAGAAGAAAAATTCTGTTCCTTGAATGTAAAGTAAGTTGAATTTGTTGTTTAAATAAAATAGGGTAAATGAAATTTAAATACAATAGAGTGTTGGTTAAGAGATTAATTTTTATCTAGGGTAACAAGTCACGAATTAACAGAACTTTCCCACGTCTTGATTCAGATAAAAAATTATTTTAATATGATCGGAATACCAATAATACCATCGGAATACCATCATGAAACTTTGTACACACCTTACTATTGAGGTTTAGTATAAAATATATTTCTTTCATCAAAATTAAAAATTCCGATTTTTGTTTTTTTACAATTTTTTTTTTTAGTTAAAAAAAATATATAAAAACTGATGTGGTCCACCCAAGCTATATGTTAAATTAAAGACCTTGTAAATCTAAAGAGAATGGTACAAATTTGAGCTTTCTAGGACAAACGGTTTTTGAGTTACGTGATTTTAAATATATCAAAACGTTCCTAAAAACTGGTGTTTTTGAATTTTTCAAAAATGTATAACTCAAAAACGAAAGGTCCAAAAAAATTGAAACTTGGTATTTTTGGTCATATTGATTAGTAGAACACAATCACTAAATATGATACATTTTGAAAACCTCAAGGTTTAAAATAATTTTTTTATTGGTTGATTTGATGTGGAATGACACTTTTATATCTTTTTGGAAGTTTAGTCATTTTTGTGTACTTCAGTTTTTTTATTGCACCATTTCCACTGTTTATCAACGCATCTCTCAAATGTGCATACTGTTCCACTCTGAGTAATCTGATTCAGTGGTATGTACCACACCTTCTACGATACAATCTCGGAATACATAGCGACAATAAATTGATGAAGCAGGTCTCTGCTTTTGAAAAAGATCTCCAAATAATCCAAACGAAAAGTTAATATGCTTTAAAAATTATAATCCAAACTATCGTACTCTCAAACAGAAATAATAACAAACAACGTATTGCACAACTGTGATCCAGTTCCAAAAATGGAGGAAACACAAAAATATATATACTTATGTTATACATTACAGGCATGAGAATCTTCCGCGGATTTCCGCTTTTTTAGGATTTTTTCATGTTTTCCGCTTTTTAGTAATTTTTCGCGTTTTTCTAACGTGATTTTGGCCGTTTTTAAGAACATGACGTCATTAGTGTTTCTAGCCAATGAGAATATATTTCAAGCTTTGAAGAACCGGATGTCCTAGTGACGTTTTTATGTACTAGTTGCTAGGCCTAGCGATGTAACGATACATCGTGAAAGACGGTGTGAGGACGACAACCACATCGGTTTCACGATTGCGATGCATCGTGTCATCGCGATTTTTTCCGATCTCACACAGTCATCCCTTAGCTAGCGCAAGTCTCACTGGCATCGTGACATCGCGATTTTTCCCGATCGTATTCAGTCATCCCTTATCTAGCGCAGATCTCGCGGTCCTCGTGACATCGCAATTTTTCCCGATCTTACACAGGCACCCCTTAGCTAGCGCAAATCTCGCGGACATTGTGGCATCGCGATTTTTCCCGATCTCACGGTTTTCCGATGACGCGATGTTATCGCTCAGCGCCAAATTAATGAAGAATTTCTGAAAGTCATTTGTATTATTATTTTATTTTTAGCGAAAGTGAAATTCAGTATAATTTAAACAAAAATGATTTTACACATTTTAAGTTGAATTCCAAAAACCAATTCTTGTTTCTTGATGTTACAATCAATCCGTTTGCATCCTTTTTTGTTGTGAACTTCTGTGGCAATCTAGGTCATAAATGCTGTCATCATTACTTAGAGGAATCAAATGCTCCTTTATTTCTATTTATGCTGAAGTTTTTCTTAAAAGCTAATTTTGAATCTCTACTTGAGCATATATGGTGTGTGGGGGAAACACACGCACACATATATTAGGGTGCATGAAACGCCCCTCTAGAAACAAATCAGTTTGTCTCCAATCTCAAAATGTTCCATTACCCTTAAAAAGTTACCATACCAATTCTTTTTGTTTTTTTAAACACTTTTAGGGGGTCCACGACAACTTTGTCGTATCAGTTTGTCGTTTTTATGTATCAGCATCATCATCAATTACAACCAAGATAAAGTTGTTGCCAAAACCAGGTGGTAACACTGACTTGACTAGTGACTGCAGCTTTAACTTTGTTAACAATACATTTCCTGTTTATTTCAACTTGTGGTTTTCATTATGAACTGATTTTCAACTTTTGTTTATTGCTAGTTTGATTCTGATTTGGACAGTTTACACTGGCTTAACTTTAACTGAACTTTTTGCTCTGATTTCCCTATGGAAACCAGACTGACTTCAAATATTTTTGTCTTAAGTAAGATAGAGTTGTGATGATTCAAAAATAAATGGCTTCTAACTTCCAACTAATTTGCAAGTTTTGAGGTGTATGATGTATCATATTGAAGAAGGTGTCCAAGGAATAGAACTAAATGTAAGTCTGCAAAACTAGTCCTTTCCCAAGCAAAGCTGTTTCATGAAAAAGCAAATATCCCAATAATCAATGAACAAAAAGTTTGTAAAAAACTTATAAAACTTCTTGATGACAGCTCAAAATTAAGAGGGATACCCCTTAATCGAAGATCTGCACCAAATACTATAGACAAGTTGAAACAGATGGAATATAAACTAGCATTGACATTTTTTTAATGGTCTGTAAATGTAGAAAAGCAAATACAGAACAAAGAAGACCTTGCCTTCCTTCAGTCAATGCAAAGTGACCGTTTGGCAACATTTAGATCACATGACTAATGTCTTGCGGAAAACTCAAACGAAAAGAACAGCTACTACAAATAAGAAGGGAAAAAGTGAATAGAGAAATGAGTTCCAACTTAATATTACATGATATTCTCAGCTCTATCGATGATGATTGTGATGAACAAAGTGATACAAATTATGTGGAAAATTTCCCTTTTGAAGGACGATCAACAAGTACTCAAAGTCATCATCAAAATAAAAGAACAGGACCGACATTATTAATTCCATACGACATTATGATGAAAGCTAATCTTGTTTCACTAGCAACACATTTAAACATGAGTCCAGCACAACAAGCAGTATATACAAAAGCATTAATTACATAACTAGGAGGAGAGACATCTACTATTGCAGCATCTTATGCAACAGCAGATAGATCAAGAAGGCAAGTTGCAATGAAGATTTCAACTACCTGCAAAGAACAGTGGTGCTTTCCTAAATATAGAACTGCATTTGGATTCAAAACTTTCAACATCATTGTCCAATAAGTACAAAACTGAAGAACGTCTCACCATTATCGTTGGAAACGTTCACCAGCAAAATATTCTTGATACGCCAGTATAATCCCAAGGAACTGATCGTAAATGTGGCCCAATCATTGCTGATTTAATATATGAGCAGCTCACCTCTTGGCAATGCACACATACAATTGTGAACACGACATTTGACTCAACTTCTTCCAACACAGGCCATGTTACTGCTGCCTGTGTCAGCTTGCTAAAGAAATTGGGACGTGCGCTCAGTGCTGAAGTCGTAAATAAATCAGAGGGTATACCATGGGGGCCCCTGCACTAGTATAGGCAGGGGCCCCCATGTACAGGGCAAAAAACATGTACACACACGCACGCACACATACATGTATATATATGTAGGAAATCCTTTCTAAGGACAGGGTAGGTATTCATTAAACTAAACCCGCTCTCGTAAACGCCGTGAAACATGGTAATATTTCAATCGTTCTTAAAGGAGGCTTTAATTTTTCTGAAACACCTTGGGCGTTTTCATTGGTCCCTCAAACCATGAATAGTGCACATTTCATCTATACCAAAACGTCAACAGATCCTTTTTACCTCCTTTTCTACATGGCGAATATACTTGTACTACCTGTATTTATATTTTCTGGATCAAGCTTGGATAGATCCTTCAAAAGTTGACAATTTTCTTCATTAACATAAGAACAAAGTCTGAATTTCATTATTTGGACAATACTTTGAATGAATTGCTTTTGAGTAATAGGTATGATTTGGAATTATGTACTATAGGTGATATCTTGAAACAGAATTCTTTAATTATTTTGCTTCTACAGCTATTTGCGTTTCACAGGATGTTTTCTAGGAAAAACAAAACAGCTGGAAAAACCAGAGGGTATACCGCCGTATACCCTCCACTACAGCCCTGCGTGCGCTTTGGTCAGCTTGCCGCCATCATGTTGGAGAAGTCTTTTTATCCCACATGTTTGATGACTTAAAGATCGAGGCTTCCAAGTCACCAGATATAACCTTGTTTAAACGATTTCGTGACAATTTTGATCACCTTGAATATTTTGATAGTGAATTGGAACCTTTTGACTCAAAGTCAGTGAATGTACAAGCGAGATGCGAGAAGCATAGTTGATGGTCTTGGAGACAATGCAATCCAGACAGCAACATCTGCCATCGATTCAGAAAAAAACAGAGATGACTATGTGGAGTTCATAAAGCTTTGCTTATTGTACCTAGACTTTCCCAATAGTACAGGAGCCTTACCTAAAGCGTGTTGGATGGCCAAATTGTTACAACAATTAAAATTTGTCGCGAGTTGTTAATTTTAATTTTTACTGTTGCGAAATCCTGTGCATACAGACCTGATTCGCGTGTATTTCATTTCATATTTTGGTTTTCCTCTTTTTTTTGAAATTTTGCATTCTCATGCCTGACATTATGATAATCCAAACTAATAGTTAATATGCTTTTAAAAATGCAATACATTTTTATAAGGGATATCCAGTAACTATCGTATTCTCAAACAGAAACAATAACAAACAACGTATTGCACAACTGTGATCCAGTTCCAAAAATGGAGGAACACACAAAAATATATACTTATGTTATACATTATGATAATCCAAACTAATAGTTAATATGCTTTTTAAAATGCAATAAATTTTTATAAGGGATATCCAGTAATCGGGCAGCTACATACGCACAGTAAATACGTATTTAGTCAATGCCAATTGAAGACTTGCTATTCGGAGGAACACAATAATAATTAAATAGACGGACGTGTTTCTGTCACTTCCACAACGCAAATAGTGAGCGCTGCCGTTCTGTGGGATGCCTTCAAATTGGGCAATCAATCACTCATATTGCTCTTTTCTTTGCCGTTCATTTAAATTTACAAAAGCATAAACTTTTACTTTTGGTTTTTATAACTTTTTGGAAGTTTAGAGTCATTTCTGTGTACTTCAGTTTTTTTATCGCATCATTTCCACCGTTTATCAAAGCATCTCTCAAATGTGCATACTGTTCCACTCTGAGTAATCTGATTCAGTGGTATGTACCACACCTTCTCCGATTCAATCTCGGAATACATAGCAACAATAAATTGATGAAGCAGGTCTCTGCTTTTGAAAAAGATATCCAAATAATCCAAACAAAAAGTTAATATGCTTTAAAAATTATAATACAAACTATCGTACTCTCAAACAGAAACAATAACAAACAACGTATTGCACAACTGTGATCCAGTTCCTAAAATGGAGAAAACACAAAAATATATATACTTATGTTATACATTATGATAATCCAAACTAATAGTTAATATGCTTTTAAAAATGCAATAAATTTTTATAAGGGATATCCTGTAATCGGGCAGCTACATACGCACAGTAAATACGTATTTAGTCAATGCCAATTGAAGACTTGCTATTCGGAGGAACACAATAACAATTAAATATCTCATTACATTACTTTTAAAATGTTCTGGATTAAATTTTAAAATTCGTGGTGGACTATAAAATTTTAAAATATTCACACTACTTATGTGCCAAATTTAATTATTGGAAGTACTATAAATTCATCAGGACATGCCGAACATACAACACACGTAGTACTTTATTTTATAATTGTCTACACTCGCTGCCAAAAGTTAAGGATATTGTGGAATATGTTAATTCTGTAAGCTAATCTAAACTTGCAATTTGCTGCAGAGTTAGATGGAACTATGCAAATGTGTTATGTAACAGCCAATCACAGTTTCGTGCCGACAAATATAAAAAGGCAGTCGTATAAGAAGCCAGCACTGTCAAGGATTAGAGGAGTTGCATGTAAGTGCTATAAAAAGTGTTTGCAACTTTTGTAGGATTAGTTTTCAATACGGACGTGTTTCTGTCACTTCCACAACACAAATAGCACATAGTGAGCGCTGCCATTCTGTGGGATGCCTTCAAGTTGGGCAATCAATCACTCATATTGCTCTTTTCTTTGCCGTTCATTCCGTCATTTTATGATTATGCAAACAAGCCAAACACCTGTGCCCCCCTGCCAAAAGGTTACAACCCCTGTGGTTCATCGATATGTTGCTGTTGTAGCAAACCACTCATCATACAGGGCTGTGCCAAAGGGCAAATCTTTCCCAATTAAATAAACATGTCAATGCCATCAAAAAGCAACTCTTGCGAGAATTGCCCCGTAGTTTTTCAATTTACAAATCTATACACATTACGCGTCACACAAATGAGGCCTTAAAACACACGACACAGTTTTTTAACATATTGGAACCATCTGGACTACTCTCGCACATATTGGAGCACCGATTATGTTTCTCACAAATATCAATCCACCTTCACTGTGCAATGGCACAACACTCTGTCAAGAAACTCGTGCGAACTATTATTGAAGCCACCATCGTGATTTTATGATTATGCAAACAAGCCAAACAGTTGTGCAAACACCTGTGCACCCCTGCCAAAAGGTTACAACCCCTGTGGTTCATCGATAAATTGCTGTTGTAGCAAACCACTCATCATACAGGGATGTGCCAAAGGGCAAATCTTTCCCAATTAAATAAACATGTCAATGCCATCAAAAAGCAACTCTTGCGAGAATTGCCCCGTAGGTTTTCAATTTACAAATCTATACACATTACACGTCACACAAATGAGGCCTTAAAACACACGACACAGTTTTTTAATATATTGGAACCATCTGGACTACTCTCGCACATATTGGAGCACCGATTATACGTCTCACAAATATCAATCCACCTTCACTGTGCAATGGCACAACACTCTGTCAAGAAACTCATGCGAAATATTATTGAAGCCACCATCGTGACTCGACATGCTGCAAGTTTAAACGTATTCATTCGTTAATTACCAATCATCACTTCTGATATCCCCATTCCAATTTAAAAAACTTCAGTTCCCAGTTCGTTTAAGATTCACTGTCAGCATCAACAAGGCACAATCACCCCCCCCTTAAAGTCGTACAACTCTGTCTCATTCAACCGTGTTTCTCCCACGCTCAAGTGTTTGAGATTATTTAATACCTTTTTACTTTTTATAAAGAGATATCACTTAAATTTCTTGCCACATATGGTTATTTTAATAAGTGTACATGTATACTCTCTCGGGGAAAAATAATCAAGTAAAAATTTCACATTTTTAAAATTTGTTTTCCTTTTGCACATGGCCGACCAACCGGTATAGTGGTTAAGGTGTTAGCCTCTAGATCGGAAGGTTCCTGGTTCGAATCCGGGTCCGGCTGTTTGTAAACGTATGGTGTAGAGGCGGCTGGTGCACCTTAAATCTGTCGTGGCCGAAAGTCCTCACGTTGGGTTGGCGTGGAAGTTTTGAGAGTGGGGTGCCTGCTCAGGTGTTGGTTCGTCATCTGACCGTGGTTCAAAATTACGGGGTGTTGTCCTCGAATCTTTCCCTTAAGGGACTGATTCCGGACCGTCGTCAATAGCCCGTTGTGTTGCTCTAGTACGACGTTAACTAAAATTACCATTACCATTAAATCCTTTCGCACATGGCACAGACTTATTTCATTTCATTTAATTGTTTCTAAAGTTACAATTCACATCTACAAACGTTGCTAATTTTAAAAATTCAGGTAAGCACAAAAATAATTCTCTTTGTGTACTCAACAAAATAAAAAATAAATAAAAAAAACCTTTTATTTTCGTCTATTAATCTATTTTATTCAAAATTACCTCAACTTACAAAAATATTTATAATTTTTCTGTCTCCCTATTATTTAAGTAATTTGGGGTTAAAATATACTATGTTGCCCAAATCAACACATTTCATTGTTGTGTTCAAAATAAGATACACATTTCAGTTGTAAAATTTAAAAAATAATAAACTCATTTTTTCGGTTTTCAGTAAAAAAAAGCATGTTTCTCACTCCTTTCACCATTCAATTTTCTCAACTGCCTTATTCAAAAACTTAAATCTTTTTTATCTTAGAAAATACAATTTTTGCCATTGTAGTAATATATGCATGTGTAATAAGATCGATTTTAAAAATAATACAACAATAAACACAAATTGTGCAAGTTTTTATTACAAATTTCAACCAATTTTAAATTTGAAGAAATTTGTAATTTTTAATTAACATCACACAAAAGCAACACAATTGCCTATTAACGAGGGTCTGGTATTAATTCCCTAATTGAGACATCCGAGGTAATTTTTTATTATCGTCGTACTATAGCAACTCCACGTGCTATTTACAACGGTCCGGTATCAATCCCTAAGTAAAAGATCCGAGGCAATTTTTAATTAACGTCGTACAATAGCAACTCAACGGGCTTTTGACTACGGTCCGGGATCAATCGCCTAAGGAAAGTATCCGAGAAAATTGGGTAATTTTTAATTAACGTTCTCAAGCACTACAACTACCTATTAACTAGGGTCGTAGTTAAATCCAATAAGGGAAATATACGTGGACAACCACGGTCATATCATAACATAACACCTCAGCTGGCACCCCACCCTCCAAGTAATTGTGACGTCACACCCATTCACTCTCTTCGCAATTCCAATTTCACAATAACGAGGCCATCACGCCGTTGTCCGTGGTGTTGGTTTGCGGAGCAAACTAAATGGGAATGTGTAGCAAACACCGGTGGTTTACAAACGTTCCCAATAGACACACCTAACCCTACAAAGTACTGCACGGGCAACGGCGTGCTAGCCACGCAGTGGCTAGTATATTTATAAAGTAGAATGGTAAAGTTACAACAACAGAATAATATCGTATTGATGAAGTATTTACTCACAATCACAAGAAATTAATGAGAAGTTTGAACTTGAGAAACAATATAATCAATTTTGGGATCAATCCCACTAATGCACAGGTGCAGAGAGTTTTCCAAATTTTCATCTCTAAGCCTGGTTCGATACTTCGATTTATTAGTTTTCATCATGGAAAAGAACTATCCGAGTATTGTTGATTTGTATCAGCGTTTTTATAACAATCACATCCGCAAGTAAGGAATGGAATCAAGAAGAGCAAGGCCGTTTCTCGGATACAATTAATAAGTAAATTTATAATTATTATTCCCGATTATCCATGGAATTGAGTGGCGCGATGTGTCGCCGATAACTTGTCTGGCGACTTTAAAACCTCATTTTGATTCAATTTGTTCAAGAAAACAAGCTCAGCCATCTCATATATCCAATACTAATTTTATTAGTAATAATAACTGTAGGTATAAGGTTAATACTTTTACATTTTTATATTCAGGTGTACCACAAATAATTCAAGATATTTTTAGTAAACTAAAAAAGGTTGAGAAACACTGACCCACGTAGTTCAGGCTTTTGTTCCCCACCCCCCACTCTCTTGTTGGCGAGATCCAAGAATATTTACTTTTTTTTTCGAGCGCGATTTTAAAATGTTCCGCGGGCCGGATCAAAAGCCGGGGCGGTCCACATTCGGTCCTCGGGCCGGGGGTTGCCCATTGTACCGGATGAAATGGTGTGGTGACAGAAATGAAACGGTAGCGTAAAGGACTAAGATCTTTGGTTTCACCACTACAACATTTATTACAGCTTAGCAGATATGTACAGCAAGTTTACAGAAGTTTTTGGGACAAGAAGGGTACGGCAAGTAAGCGAGCTTGTTCTCGCTATCAGGTCTCAGTAGTCTCTGTGGAAAATTGTAACGTCTTGCAGGACGCCTTTGAACGGAAAAAACCAGATGTCTATGGAATTTCGAGTGTTCTCAAGGGGCTTGAGATTGATGAGATCGGGATGTCAGTGTAACGTCAGATGAAGAGGGTTTGTTTCAAGTGCCCAGAAATTTATGACCGATGTAATGTCAAATGGAGTGCTGGAATAGTACTTCTAAGGTTAGTTATGGACAGTTGATCACTTGAAAGGAGTTTTATGATCTCCAGTTAGGGAATTCTGGAATACATCTGCTTTGTGTCTGCTTGATCAAAGAAGCCGCGTTTAGAGCGGTACAACTGGCAGTATACCATATATGCCCTAAAGCTTCGGTTTCCTAAGAAAGCGAAGCCGTGATCTAGCAGTCCGTGATGTAGCTGTGGGTGACGTCACTAAAATGTTGGTTATCCCTCTGCATACGAACGCGACCGAAAATCTTTTTCCTTTTCTTACGGGGGACAGGGAAAGAAAATGTTGTCGGATTCACAACAAGACGCCTGGATCCACTACGCGATTCTTCCCCCTTCGTCTTCAGGCCTTTAAAGAAGAGGGCGTGTTTTGTGGTCACTGTTGATCACTTCTAGCTGCGGGATACCGATACTGCTTTCTCAATGGTGACAATTTTTAGACTAGTCATTCAAATTGCAAATGGAAGATAGGGTTTAATAGTTTTAAAACAAACGATAAACGTTGACATGTCTATATATACACAATCTATTACATAATTCAAATTTAATGATCTACTTCGGCTATAGCTTTTAAATACTTATTTTAAAAGCAGGTGGTTTCGAGAATTCATTTTTCATATTGCTTTGATTATCCATATTTTTTTTGACTTTGTTTAATATGATAATGAGGTTTTTTTTTGTAATTTTATGGGTTAATTTCTGCGATTTTTATAGGTTCTCTTCATAACAGCTTTTGCAAAAGCATTTCTGACATATTTCGCACTCCCATGTGCTCTCTACAAATCTGTTAGAAAACGTTTTTATTTCGTTTTATTGCCCCCCCCCCCTTATAGAACACACTTTCTTTTTCGATCATCTATTTTTCTCCTCTTATGAATGTGTGGGGTGGAATAAATAAATGTGTTTTTTCTTTTTCCACTCCAATACTTTTTGTCTATATCGGAGATTAATTCCAATTTAAAATCGTACAGAGATTTGCACCCCTTAGGGGCAGGCATAATTGTAAGATATGCATTATTGACAGCTGTATCAAGAAGGAAGTAAAATTTAATACTTCCACCATTTTGAGGATTTTCTTGAAGTAGTGTGGTATTTCCTCTGATCAGCTAAATCCACCCATATGCTTATTGTACTTCATAAAAGCGACAGGGCAAACTTTATCTCTTTTAACAGAATTTTGCCTTCTTTGCACAAGACCTGTTTCATTCCCTGAGTTTGAGAACAGCATAAAAACATTTTTTTTTGTCCATCCACGCCGTGCAAAACAAGTTGGAATTAGTTTTGCTTTGGAAATCCTTCCTCAGAAAGTTTAAAGGCCTTGATGTTATTGGGCAATATTTTCTGTTTCCGTTCAGCATCCCGCAACCATAATGTCCCATTTTTAATAAATCTAAAGGAAAACTGAAAAAAAAAACCGGTTAAAATATATATTGTGGCTTTTATTCTTCAGAGTACTTATCAAATACGTGACCCACATCGTATCCAAGTCCTTTCAGGGACTTAGGTATATTACTCATCTTCAGGCACGTGCCAACAGGGGGGGCTGTGTTTTTTTTCGCCCCTCCTGTCACTGAGGAGGAGGGGCGAAAGCTATATTTCGCCCCTCCACACACACATACTATCGGGGAACATTATTAACATTTTAACTTCAAAAGTAACATTAAACAGTACCGTTAAAGCAAATTTTGACTAATTTCATTTCCTGTCAATAGATGCAGGCTCAGATCTAGAGGAGTGCAAACTTGGCATTTGCTCTTTGCAGCCGATTTCGTGGGTGGGGCTAAAAAATTAATGTAAAGAAAAATATAAGGTATGAAAACAAATTAAAAAATTATAGGACATGAAGGTTTTAGTACATTTTCAACCCTCTGAATGTACTCAAGAAAGTTGGGCGACCCTTCGACGACATTGACAAATTACTGCAGATCATTTAATTAAAATAAAACAATTACCACATTCATTTCCGTCGTACATCTCCACACACTCATGCCTCAATATCCACAAACATAAAAAACCTCTCTCTCTCTCTTTTTCTCTCTTTTTCTCTTTCACTCTCGTTAAATGTGCATGAAAATTCTTTGATAATAAAATGATAATATTGATGCGGTTTCTTTGATAATATTGTAAATATGTCAAACAGTTTTGTAAAGGTAATTCGTATTTTAGCAGTTATTTTCAGGTTTTTGGAAAATTGTAGAAGTGTGACTAAACTAAAAGGTTCTTTGTCCACTGATGAGTTTAAAAAAAGCTAAGTATGTTCTAATATAGTACTTTCAAGGTAAGAATTTTCCTTGTGAAATTAATGCTTTGAAAAAATTATTACCTATTCCACCTAAAAGTGCACTACGTTTCCTAAAACCCAATTTTGGATAAAAAACGACCTATTGAGAGTGGAAGGTTATACAATTTTTCGCGCTATGCTGCGACCACTTAATGGCCAATAATTTTGTCTTACTATATTTAATAAACCTTGGGGACCAACATGTAAATTGGACAAGTGAAATTGTAAGAATATAATTTTAGTAAGTGTTTTATTCTTAGGTAGAATAAAAGGATGTTTTTGATCATAAGAAATACAGGAATTAGATAACCTTCCACTCTCAATAGGCCGTTTTTATCCAAAATTGGGTTCAGGAAACGTAGTGCACTTTTAGGTGGAATAGGTAATGATTTTTTCAAAGCATTAATTTCACAAGGAAAATTCTTACCTTGAAAGTGGTATATTAGAACATACTTAGCTTTTTTTAAACTCATCAGTGGACAAAGAACCTTTTAGTTTAGTCACACTTCTACAATTTTCCAAAAACCTGAAAATAACTGCTAAAATACGAATTACCTTTACAAAACTGTTTGACATATTTACAATATTATCAAAGAAACCGCATTCACTATTAGAAATTAAACAAGAGTTATTTTTAAATTCACAATTAAATGTCTCACTAGGGGTTTCAACAAAGTTGATTGGAGAATTTTCATGCACATTTAAAAGATAAGGACCTTTGAACCACAGTTCACGATTAATTAAAGAAACTGCATATAATCCCCGAGAAAGAACGTCAGCAAGATTAAGATTCGAGGGAATGTGTTTCCATGTGCAGTTAGAGGAAAGTTCCTGAATCTGGATCACTCTGTTTGAGACAAAGGTCTTTAGCAAGTGATGTGGAGTTCGAACCCAGCTGAGAGCAATGGTGGAGTCCGACCAAAGGTTAATTCGGTCGGTTTGAGTCTTAAGAGCACTGGTGACCTTTTGAACTAACTGTGCCAGGAGTAAGCAGGCGGACAACTCTAATCTAGGAATAGTCAAGGTCTTGATAGGTGCAACTCTTGACTTGCTGCAAAGAAGTCTGCTGCTGCTGTCACCAGCTTCAGAGTAGGTTTGGAGATATATAACAGCACCAAAACCCTTTTGAGATGCGTCACAAAATCCGTTTAAGATAATCCCTTTACAGCAGGAAGACAGCACGAATCTTGGGATCTGAATGGATTCGATGAGTGGAAGGGACTGGACGAATGATTGCCATTCTTCAGAAGCAGGTGTAGGAAGAGAATCCCTCCAATCCAGCTTTAAGAGCCAAAGTCCTTGCATGAAAAACTTTGCCTTGCTGACGAGAGGACCTAAAATGCCGAGAGGGTCGAACAGACGAGCTATTTATGAAAGCACGTCACGTTTTGTAGGTGTGGAAATTTCAGAAACTGTTACTTTGAAACAAAATGCATCAATTGTGCTGTTCCACAATACTCCAAGGGTTTTTACAGTAACCTCAGAGCCTTTATCAAAAAGAAAAGCAGACGAATTAGATTTCATGTTTGAAGTGCACCACTTGTGAAGCGTCATACCTCCACGCTGAAACAGCTGAGTAAGTTCATCCTGAATCTTTTTAAATTCTTGTGCATCGGAAGAACCACTCAAGCAGTCATCCATATAGAAATCGTGCAAAAGTACCTCCGAAGCAAGAGGAAAATTTTCATGTTCATCAATTGCTAGTTGCTTTAGCACTCTAGTTGCAAGGAAGCTTGCTGGTGCGGTACCGTAAGTGACCGTTTTCAGCTTAAAGACTGAAGCAGGTTCATTGATACCTCGTTTCCAAAGTATTTTTTGAAAGCGGGTGTGTGTAGGATCGATCTCAATACGTCGAAACATTTTACTGATGTCGCAAGTAAAAGCGAATTCGTGCTTGCGAAAGCGAAGCATAATAGAAAACAGATCATCCTGAATTACACCACCTTTATAAAGCACATTGTTGAGAGAGATGTTTAAATTGCTTTTTTGACTAGCATTAAAGACGACACGAAGTTTAGTGGAGACGCTTTCGGGGCATAGCACTCCATGGTGAGTAATAAAATATCCCGGGTCAGAAAATTCCTGAGAATTCGCAACTTCTTCCATGTGACCCAAAGACTCATATTCTTCAAGGAACTCAGTGTACAAGACCTTAAAACTGGGATCACGTTCCATACGTCGCCATAATTGGTTTAGTCTCTGTGCTGCAACTTGATTGGAATCGCCTAAATTTAGAGTGTCGATTTCCATTTTAAACGGCAAAGATACCACATAGCGGCCATCGGGCTTTCTATAGTGAGTTTTGACGAAATGATCTTCGCAATATTTAAGTTCGTCGCTAACGGGATCCGAAACATGTTCTATTTCCCAAAAAGCTTTTAAAGTTTCGTCCAGGGATCGTAAATTCTTCATTAGGAAACAGTGACTACCAAAATTTAATTCGGGGGAAGAATTCGGAAGTGAACCACTTACTATGTACCCGAAAACTGTTTCTTGCAAAATTCTGTTTAAAAAAAATTTTTGAGCACTCATAGGCGGCAGATTCAGAATCAAGATAATTTTTACCTATGTGATTCAAGCAAATCAAATATAAATCTAAAAAGTTCAGAAAAATCGAAACGTTTAGGAAAAAATCGACGTTTTAATTTCTAATTTAAATGTATTATAAGTTTTAAAAATCACCATAAAGTCATTTAGTAAATATTGTATAAAGAAAAAAAATGTGATTTTTTTTTAAAATCAAGTGTTAATTGATGAATATCTTTTTATATAAATTAATTGTTTATAATTTATTATTAATAATTAATCATTATTAATATAATTTATTTATTCTTCCCACTTTTTACTTTGCGAAAGCAATTGCGCAGTTTACCTCTAAAATCAACAAAAGGAGGGAGACGGGGCCCGAGAACGATAGGCATTGCAGCATAGGGCTGCTAAGCTGTAAAATTTAATTGCTAAGGCATAAGATGGCCCAAAACCATGTCAATTCATATAACTTTGAAATTGTCCATAAAGAATAAATTACTTTGAGGACACTTGTACTTTTGTAATTCCCGTCATGAACCCGTTGAGATTACGGAAGTAGCAATTAAAATATCCAAACACGTTAAAAATCTCATTTTTGACCAAGAATTCTAAAAAAGTTTTCGATTTTATTGGATAGAGTATTTATTTTACTTTCCAAAACATATTGAATTATTTCTCTGTTAATTACTTGAAGAAGTATTAAGATTTTAATCAAGGCGGGAAAACAAGAAGTAAGAATGGAAAACACTGGAAATGGCCATTAAAAGGCCAAAAACATGACAAAATCTAAATTTAAACCTTACTTTTTTTTGCAAATATAATTTTAGAAAGTTTTTTCATATATTTAAATGGTTTCTCTTTTGGAAATGGAGTGAACTTTTTTAAAGAGAAGGAAGAACAAAATTGTTTACACAAAGAGCAAACGCAGGGGAGCAAGCGATGCACTTGAAACTACCTTTAACTCTAAATTAATATTTTTGCATTATTTCCTCACTTCAAATGTTATAATACAAAAACTTATAACTGGATTCTAGTAAACTTTTGAGAGTTTGTTATTTATAATGTTGTCAAGTGAATGAACTAGAATAATTATGCTGAGTTCAATAGTTTCTAAATTATTACTATTTATTTAAGAAGTAGGACTGTAAAACTATAAAAAATCTTCTATTTATTTTTCAATCACTTGTAAAATTGTTGTTTATTTAAATATCCATTTATTCTAGTTCATTTCCTAGAAATATGCATGTAGTTTATTTTGGTAGCATCATTTTTCAAATTGGTTGAATAGATTTTCATGTAGCACATTTGAAGTTTTTGACACATTTCTTTAAAATTTCATACATAATTATCATATTTTTACAAAATTATTAATATATACTTTTAATATTTATAGCCCATTGCTATTGTTTAAAACACAAAACATAAAAATATCATTAAAATGTTTCTATACCACATTTAAAAAAAGTGTCTTGGACGTGTTTGGATACATTAAGATTTCTTTCTAAAACCACTTAGTTACCAAATGGGACTTCCTAATAATTTAAATGATATTTTAAAATCATATAATAAAAATATTAATAATTTATTTAAGTACTTAAGATTTTTAACTATTTATTTTAAGATATAGGTATATAATACCCTCAAATACTCGTTGTCCCAAAGATTTTCAAAATTCAAGTCCCCTCCCTGTCTTTTAATAAAATATTTTCAAAACGCCTTGTTTTGTGAAGGCAATGCAATAAAAACGAGTTACGTTTAATTTAATTTTGTGTAGCTTTATTAAAATGATATCACTCCCGAGAAATCAAGGTTTTATTATAATTATTATATTAATGTTAAGTGAATAACATAATAACTGTTAGAATATGTTTTAATAACAACCTTAAGACTAGTTTTAATTAGTGCTAAAAGGCGTGATGTGACTTAAGCCGTAAAAACACCCTTTCAATCTAAAATTGAATTAAATTTAAAAAAATAACATTTATGATAATACATAGATATTTAAAAATTTGAAACTTCAAAAAAGTAACAAAAAGCTAGGGAGCGCAAAAGAACGAATGCGGAATTGACTCTTCGAGAGCGATAGTTATCGAAAAGAGCCAAAGAGTTAACTCCTTAAAAGAATCAACTCCCAAAAGAATCAGTGAGCGCAAACGATCGAATGCGGAACTCGAAAAGAATCGACTCCCAAAAAGAATCACTGAGCTGTTGATCGCATGCGGAAATGACTCTTCGAGAGTGGAAGCGCTGATTGGTTAAAAAAGAGTCACCGCTCTTCAGCCCCGATTGGTTAAAAAAGAGCTATAGCTCTTTTTTGACGAATCAGCGCTCGCTCACTCCGTCAAGAGAGCTAACTCTTTGAGTCAGCTCCTGAGCGGATCGCCCATCTCTAGTCCACGGTGCAGCAGACGTCTTGACGAAGCCGACATTAGTACACTTGTAGCAGTGGACCAAATTGCTGTCAACTGACTGGAGGAAGCTGTACGGTCATTCACCGCCATGTGGACCGGGTGTCTATCAGAAGAAGAGACATAAGAACTCCAATTTTGAGTAATTGTGACAACTAGTATGTTAGCGGAAACTTGTACGGTTTGTAAAAATGCCAATTCAAGTCTGGTAATGCTTTTACGTTTAAAAATCCTCCACCAAAAATTTTGCAAACGCTCGAGCAATTATTTAAGACACAACAACACTGATACGGGGGAAATAAAATGCTAAAATACTTTTATTAATGGTTAGTTTCAAACACAATAAGAATAGTACCAATTTGTTTCTAAACTACTTCGCATTTAATAAACAGCAGCTTTACATAGCAAAATATGTTGCATATAATGGCAAACAAAGTGTAGTTATAGACTAAATCAAAGTAAAATATTAAACTCTTCAGCAGCTTGTAATAAAGTACGAAATGAGAATAAAGAAAATAAATTAGTAAGATATTTAATTTGCAGATGAAAATGCAGGGATGGAATTGACAGGTTCAGGTAAAGTTTCACTTTTTTTTTACCTGACTATTAAAATTAAGTCCTGATAAATTTCATACATTCCCACAAAATAACACGATAGTTGATAGATTTAAATAAAATGCAAAAGCTCGGAATAGTAGCGAAGGGGATCATTGGCTGCTTTTTATTTTGCAGTGTCAACACTCAATGATCACTCAACATTTGTTTAGAGTGGATACGCAAATGGTTTCTGAAGTCCGATGTGTACAAAAAGCGTTTGCTGCATATTTCACACTCAAATGGCTTCTCTTCAGTGTGGGTACGCAAATGACTTCTTAAGTTCGAAAAGCGTTTGTTGCATATTTCCCATTCATATGGCTTCTCTTGCTTCAGTGTGGATATGCAAATGTCTTCTTAGGTTCCGATTCCTCGAAAAGCGTTTGTTGCATATTACACACTCGTATGGCTTCTCTTCAGTGTGGGTACGCAAATGTCTTCTGAAGTTTGAACTGCTCGAAAAGCGTTTGTTGCATATTTCACACTCGAATGGCTTCTCTTCAGTGTGGGTTCGCAAATGACTTCTTAAGCTCCAATCGATCGCAAAGCTTTTGTTGCATATTTCACACTCAAATGGCTTCTCTTCAGTGTGGATACGCAAATGTCTTCTTAAGTTCGAATTCCTCGAAAAGCGTTTGTTGCATATTTCACACTCGTATGGCTTCTCTTCAGTGTGGGCACGCAAATGACTTCTTAAGAACGAACTGACAATAAAGCGCTTTTCGCATATTTCACACTGGTATGGTTTTTCATTGGTGTGTGTATGAATGTGTCTTGTTAATGAACAATTGCGTGAAAAGCCTTTGTTGCATATTTCACACTCGTATGGCTTCTCTTTAGTGTGAATTCGCATATGTATTCTTAAATGTGAAATTTGCGAAAAGCGTTTGTTGCATATTTCGCACTCATGTGGCTTCTTGCTCTCTCCAGTGTGAACTGGGATATGCCTTCTTAAGTCCCAACTTCGCGAAAAGCGTTTGCTGCATATTTCACACTCATGTGCCTTCTCTTTGGTGTGGTACATTTCAGAAATAAACGTTATCTCTCTCCCCTGAATGTATGCAACTATGCGCTTTCAAATGACCATTCTGTTAAAATGATTTCTTACATATTTCGCATTCATAAGGTCCTTTACCGCCGTAAAATTGTATATGTTGTTGGAAATTCTGTTTACTTTCAAGCATTTTATTTGAAACAGTATATTGGAGAAATTGTACTTCATTGTCCCTGATGCAGTTTTAGAGCTGTTTCTTTAGTGAGCAGTTTTCCTAATTTGTCCCATAAGCTTGCATCCACGGAATTTTCTCTCTCCTTTTCTCACATAGGTGCTTTATTTTAACAATCGAATATGGTGGAGATTTGTTTTGTTGGGGAAGCTTTCCAAAGGTTGATGTGTTTACTTTCTAATAAAAAAGAAGTATGCTATCGTTCTTGTTGTATACAATTTGAATTTACTTGAAAACATTTCATGACAAACTGTGCATTTGAACAGTTTTTTTCCCCCTCAGAATTCCTGGATGCTGTATTGGTAGGTGGGTATTTTCTTTTCAAGTACTTTTTGTCTTGCATGAACACATAACAATTGAACCCCAGAATTGACGCTGCCAATTGTTTGGGATATTCGTATTTGATTCATTACTGGAACTACCAGTCTTCGCTGACTGAATTCTGCGTATGAATTATTTGTTCCTGAAGTCTTGATATCATTCGGCCGTCTACTGGAGGTTCCGCTGGCCTTGATATGTTGCTTCTCAAATTTTTATCAGTTATCTCATAGACCTAGCGATGAATGCAGCGTCTTCACATTGGAATGCGAGACTTTAGGGTGACCATAGATAGCGGAACTAGCATCAAATGTAGGGAACTTTCTTTTACATCTTATAGCCTCAGTGCGAACTAAGTTCACTGTACAACAATGCTTTTACCTGCCTTATAAATAATTTTTTTTGTGTGTTGGCGATAAGTGGATTTCGAAAACAAAGGGATCACGAGATCACCCCAGTGTCAAATACCATCTGGAATAACATTTTTTAGAACTTATTCACTTGTAATCTGTTTTCTGACGATTTGATAGATCTTGTGATACAGCAAAGATACCTGCAATAAAAATGATAAAATGTCAGCTAGGTTAAAGACAGCAACTTTCAGTAGAATTTCAAGCACCTTAGCAAAGTAACGTTTGAGGAAGCAAATACTAACTTTTTGTTTATTAAATGTACCATTTATTTCAAATCAAAATCATTCAAATGTACAATCGCGGAAAAAGGAAACTAGAATTATCTCCTTTATTTCAAGCACTATTTATACAAGAACAATTTCAAAGATATGATTCAACAGGGAATAACGTCATCTACAAATTCAAAGCCAAAAACGATAAATAAGGGGACGTCTTCGTATCAGATGCAAGACAAATAACAAATTTTCTATCGGAAACACCTTGATGTTGTTCCGGAACATCGTGGGTGAAGAAGAATGGCCATTCCTTGGCTCTGTCTGAAAATTCCAAGAGAACCCCTTTCATGATATTCAAATATCTCATAAAGGTTGCCCCTGTTCCCCGTACACTCTCTCTTGATCCTGAAACCGATCTTGCTCCATTTTCTTCTCTTCCCCAATTCTGCATTGTTAACTCTTGCATTCTCCTTTCATGGTCCTGATTTCTTTCCCTTTCCCATTCAATCCTTTCATCAATAATATCTGTTACGAAAACCTTTACAAATTCTTCCTCATATGATTGTGATCCTGGTATTATTCTCCTTAAATCAGCGATTTTAACATTCGGCGGTACCTCCTCCCGTAATTCCTCTACCAAAAGCTTCATCTTCATTCTAACTCTTCCAAGAAATGTCATGGTGAGCCCAGTGTAAACCCAATTAACATTAACAATAACAGACAGCTTGAATAATTACTCAAGCAAATGCACAAAGGGTGACTTTTCAAACTTACATATGGTCCATATAATTCCCCTAGTTACTCTATTAAATATTCAAACACTTTCAATAAGTAATCAATTATATTATATACATCTGCTCAATGTTACACTTTTATCTACCCAAAGTAAGTCCTAAAAACTATTAGTTAGTTGCTATTCATTATGCATTAAATCTTACAATCCTTAGCTCCATCAAATAAGTACACATCATAGCATAATCATATAATAATCAAATACAATTTCTTATACATATGAGCTTATTAATGTCAAAGTGGTGCCTATTACTAAGTACTAAGCAAAGCCTATTAATGTCAAGTCCATTTTCTGAAAAATCTGAGTTAGTGCTGGTAACAAATTCTGAATATGGAAAACTACTTATCGGAAAGGTGGTGTAACTCCTAATTGCCAAAATAACCGCACAAATGGCAGCACAAGATTATGCAGTCAATGAACCTCTATGGCTACTATTCAACTAAAAGTCTCTATATCTCGCAACAATGTTTATTGTTCACACCATTTTGGCTTTAAACGGCTCATATATGTGTTACCCCTCTGTGTATTTAATGGCTCGTTCTCATGGAATTTAGAAGGGTCTTACCCCAGTACCCTTCAAGGTATACGAGTTGATTGCAGTAGTCATCATTTCCCAATTTTCCTCGCCTGCGACCAGCATTGTCCACACATTTTCCCGGTTCTCTCCAGGAACACACTTACGGTGTTGACACCCTCAGTTCAGGATCGCGGTTTTGCTACCCCACGACACTCGATCATGTAGATCGCTCCTATCACTGCTCCTAGTGGGTCGGCATCAAGCGTCCCTCTCCACCATAGATGCTACAGCACTGCGCCATGTTGTCACACCATCTCGTTTTGCTCTCTGGTGAGTGTTGTCAATTGGTGAGGGCCACACTTCATAGATATACTTTCATCTATTTATTGTATACTTCTTGGATATTTATGAATATATTACAGAAGAATCTAAAATAGCAGCAGACAGTCCCTCGTCCATCCGTCTTCCACGATGTCCGCTGGTCGAATTTCTCGTTTCTTCCCTCTCTCCCCTTATCTCCTCCTGGCTCGTTTGACATTTCAACGACACCCCCTCCAGAGTCCCTAGAGGATGTTCTTCCCTGGGTTGGCAAGAGAACCCCCATAATCTTGCATAAAAGCTTCAATTCCCCCCCCCCTTTTTACTTGACTGTGGTGCCTGAAATCCTTATGGAAGTTGCTAATTTAACACTCGAGTGAATTTTATTTCTATTCCAGGTATTTTAAGTAGGTCGCAAGCTTATTGAATAATCCTGGATCTCAGTTCGACAGAAAGGAAAAAAAGCTTTGAACTGAAGCAGTTCTGGAAAATGTTGTTCTGAATCATATCAGTCAATTCTCTGGCTGAGTAACGAGATACCTTTGGGTTCAGTATCCATCTGCTGCAATAGTCCCTCAAGTTCCACATTCCGATATGAGGTCATAGTGTTCTACGTAAAGGTAACAAGAAATACATACAAATGAAGCAAATTGGAGGAAAGTCTGGAAATCTAATACGAGCAATTTAACCACCTGTAGATACCGGATAACATAGAGAGAGCTGTATACAGAATGCTTGATACCAAGGTATTAGTTGGTGTCTCAGAAGTCGACTGCAAAGTATGCTTCAGGATGAAACTGCATTCTCTGAGCGGAATCCATCTAATATTAAAACATTTCACAACCAGCAAAGATCTTTTCTAAATCTGGTGGTTCCAGTAATGAATCAAATACGAAAATCCCAAAAGTCAATTCAGACAACCGTGTGTGTCCGTACAGGACAACAAGAATTTGAAAAGAAACTAATAATCAATACAGCATCGGGAAATTGTCAGTGGAAAGAAACTGTTCAAATGTACAATTTGCAGTGAAGGGTTTCAAGTAAATTCATATTGTATTAGCACAAACAATCGCATACTTACTTTTTTTTTCGAATCTCGACACGTCAAATTCTGGAAAGCACATTAAACCGACACAAATCTCCATAAAATCCTACTGTACAATTAAGCATCAATGTCAGAAAATCAGACAGAAAATTCCCTGGGAGCAGGATACAGATGTGAACAGTTAGGAGATGCTCTCTGAAGAAACAGCACTAAAACTGCATCAGGGACTCCACCATGTAGAACAAACACTATAATGTGCTGTTTGCAGTAAAATGCTTTGGTATCAACGGAGTTTGAGAAGACATACAATTCCACACCTTTAAAAAATCTTACGAGTGTGATATGTGCAAGAAACTTTTTGCACAGTTTGCGCTTCAGAACACATACGAATCCGTAATAAAAAGAACCATTTTGAGTGTGAAATATACAACATCCACTTTTCGAAATATACAACATCCATTTAAGTGAAATATGCAAGAAGTCTTCGGTCACTTTGAACTAAGAACACTTATGCGAGTACACGCCAAAGAGAAGCCATATTAGTGTTAAATATGCAAGATAGTCTTTTCGGTCAGGTCGAACTCAAGAAAACATATACGAATCCGCACTGAAGAGAAGCCACATGAATGTGAAATATGCAACAAACGGTTTTCGCGGAATGTGCACTTAAAGAACACATCTGTTAATCCGCTCTAGCGAAGCCATGTGAGTGAAATATACCACAAAAACTTTTCACGAAGTTCTCAATCTTGAGAAAACACGCTAATTCACACTAAAAAGAAGCCCAATGAGAGTGGAATGTACAAAAACTTTGTGTGTTAACTTTTCCTTTTTTTCCACGTGAAATAAATTTCAGATATTCATTTTATGATAAAAATAGGAAAATCTTGCCATGTTTTTCATTAAAAAATAAGCTATAACTAATTTCTACAACACCGCCACAAACCATTTTGCCTCCAGTTCAAATAGATTTAAAAACACTTATAAAAAAGTTTGTAGACTCAAAATTTTTAAACACACAAACTAAGTGGGTCCTACAATTTGTTTCCCTAGGGATCATTCCATGCGAAATCACCTGATTTTACTATTTGGACGTGCCTTGGATATTTTTCAGATTTTTTTATTAAATATTCGAATTAGGGAATTTTTTGAAGTGTAATTTTTTCACGATTTCATGTATTACACTTTTGGTATCATTTCAGAAAAACCGTCCTGTTATACTTATTTTTCAACTAACTGATAGGGCTGATATTGATATCAAATTAAAGCTAATGCTTTTCTTACAAAATAAGCTATAAAAAAAGATATTAAGGGTATTAGAGAGTTGCCACTCATTAGGCTGTGAATTTTTTAATATTTTTTTGAGTTGGCAAGTTCAATAAGTCATACCTCATAAACCACAAGTAACACATGTATCATACTTTTTTCTAGAAAGAGCAAATGATGTACTTTTTGTGTTTAAAAAATAAGAAGGGTGTTTCTTTGTGGTTATGAAATAAAAAACAAATTTGATTTGCAACAATTTGATTTAAAAATCAACTTTTTTAAATGTAAATTTAAAGTTTATTGGAGCTTAAAATAACTATTTTCTGCAGTTGTTTGTCAAGTTTTTCATCTATTTTGTTTGTTTTCCCCGATACAGATGATGTTAAAGGAACTGTTCTTGGACTACATTTTCATAGGGCACCCAACAACAATCAGTCTTACTTGGCCAAAAATATGTCTGGGAAAGGCCTAGTGAATGCATGAATTGAACTTTTGCACCCTTTTCTTCTTCACATTTGTCTAGTACCATCCCAATCCACAATTTATTATCATAGATGACTGCTTAAAACTTTTTAGGAATAATATTTACTACTTCTCTGGTTTTGCTATCAACAATGGCTGTAAAAGATTTTTCAGAAACCGATTCCTTCTTCCCCAATAGTTATTCTGTCTAAAAGTTTGAAGAAGTGATCGTCTCTGGTACCCACTAATGGTAATGACTTTTCATCTTTCCTTCACAAAATCTTCATTTGCTGAAGATGTGAAAATAATCCCCTTTGTGTTTTTGAAGGCAAATTCAAACAAATCATGTCCATTTGAAATCTGTCCCTTCGCAGTTTCTTGAAGACTTGCTCTTGTGGCAAGGAACTTCATTGTACCTCTTACTCCATTGCATGCAGTTTTGCAATGACTAGTGGCAAATAAATGCCATTCTGTAGTCATGCCAGTCTTTTCCATAAGTTTAACATTATCATTTGTGCGCCACACACTGAATGAATTCCTCGACTATTTACAGCTACACATTCCCGTGGATGCAATTCACAATACTTGGTAAAACCTATATTTTATATGGGATTTATCTCCTTAAATGACAAGTAAACATCTTTTAAGCTATGCAATATTAATTTATTTGTTATTACTTCTTTTACTATGCTTTGTTGGTAAAGAAATACAATCTTTTTTACTAGGTGATACTCTACTTATCTTGTCGTAATAAAAATCCCCTGCTTTCCGAATAACTTCATCACTTGCGAGCTTTTTTTACTAAATACTCAGAGGTTTCAAAAAAGTCGACTGTTTGTAACATATTCTATGACTTAGGAACTAGAGTCAATATCTGAATTTGATCTATTTAAAAAATTTTCTTTTAATTCATGCATTAGATTATCGCAATCACTGTACTTCTGTTTGTTCTTTCTTTTTATTTAAAAAAGATTCAACATTCAGACCTTTTGTTTTTAGATACTTTGCAAACTATTTGCAATTTGATCAGCTTTATTTCTCAAATATAATAGTAGGTTTTTCATCAAGTTTTTGTTTCCTGACTTCAAGGGAGGGGAGCATTCTATCAATTCACAGCTTTTATTTAGCTACACAATGACTTCACTATTACTTAACTTATCTATAATAGCTTCGATTTGAAAGCGCGCAGAATTTTCCGGATGACCCAATAGTTTCTCAGTTGGACCTAGGAATTAGCCTATTGCATTTTCCACACACATGTGCTCCATTTCAATGAATACATGGTTCCCATGTTAATTCAGAAATAAAATTCCCTGACTTTTCCAGACAAATGTTTACAAAATTTCAGGTTGTATTTAAGCAATTCAAGTCATTTTTAAGGTGAAAAATAAGAAATAATTTAGCATTCATAGCCGATAATAAAAACCAATTGAAGAATTATACATCGCAAAAATTAATACACAAAACACAAGTAATTTTGCATTAAAGTAACCAGGGTGTCAAGATTGAAATCATTTGATTTAAATCAACTATTAAAATTATGATTTTAATCAAATGATTTTTTTTTTTTAATCACTGATTTAAATCACAACTAAGCTTACATTTTTATAACTAAGTAAATACACCATAGAATAACCACAGAAGTGGTCAAATGCTTTAATTTTTCTGCCCTCATGGTGATTCTAGCACTAATGGCCAGCTCAGAGGGAACTGGGTCAATTACTGCATATTATAAAAGATTGCAACAGCCAGTCCTAACTTATCAGAATATACTATATACTGGAAACAGTACTGTAAACACACATGACATCATAAATCTAAATGCCAGGAAGAGTAATGTATAAACATTCCTGATTAACAACACTCATAATATAAACACTTAAAGGAAGTATGCAACAGTTTGATTCAAAATTATAAACTAAAGGGTGACTGATTTCATCAGCTAAAAAACCCCACACAAGTAGGAAGTAACGTTTTTTGAGGCATTTGTCAGTTAGCTTTTTTTTGTGGTGTGCAATATAGATAAAAGAGTAGGAACATAAATTTTCACACACATACACAGCCATTAAAATGTCAGCAGGAAGAAAGAAAGATCCAATGTCAATTAAAAGTAAGTAAAAATTCATTTAGTATAGCTGCTCGGCAGTTTTATTATTAGAATTTACTATAGTCCGATTATTTCTCTGTCCTCTATTATACTACTCACATAATAGTTTAGGTCTGTCACTTACACTTACTGATAAATTTGTCAACATGATGATGTAATTTACTCAAGAAAAACTATATAGGATGTCAACTTGTGTTTTAAAGTTAAACAAATGCTAAGTAAATATTGATTTACCATGTCACAAACTCAATCAGATCAACTGAGGACACTTGATCCCTAGTGTTAAAAACAACAACACTAAAGAGTTAAGTCTTGTAAACTGGTAGTTACTCTTATCCAGCAACAGAATTTCTTTGAGCCATGTTTGATTTTACTATAAGAAAAGATTGTTTGATTTCCTGAATTTGAACTTTTTTATGGTATGTAATTTAGGTTTTTTAACTAATTATAATTAAAGTAGTAATAAATAATGATATTTCACAAATACTGCCTTTTCTTACCCTATAAATAATACTATTTATGTGTAATACAGTTTTTTTTTCCAATATTTTCATGGTGCATTGGGATACATGATCCCCATCACTTGAGGAGAGATGAATCCAGGATCAAGTATCCCCAATGTAACACACACATATTTTTTTTCTTTGTTTACCTTTTGTTGGTGAAGTCATGCCATGTTTTTATAAACATAAAGAGGGTGTTAAGCAATGTAAAAATATCAAGGTTTAAGACATGCAGGCAGCAGTAAAGGTTGTATTAAATGGTGGCAGTATAAAGGGACTGCAAGAACATTTGACATTAAAACATTGTGTGAGAAAACAAAAATTGCAGGTGGGTGACATTATTTACGAATCTAACTAGAAACACTCTCAAGTGTTTTCTGTTAAAGACGTTTTGTGTTTTTGTAGGAATATTTAAAAACATCAAGTAAATTACATCATGGACTTACTCCTATGCATTTAAGTAAGTTAGCATTCCAGTATGCTGTAAAAAATGAAAAAAAGATTACTGAATCATGAAAAAAAGAAGGATGAGCAGGGTATGAATGGTACACAGGGATTATGAATCATAATTAGTCACTGTCTCTTTGAACACCAGAAGCAACCAGCCTTAATCATGCCATTAGTTTCAACAAACACAATATTAATGTTTTTTGAAAATCTGTAGTAATTCTGTAACCAAAAGTAGTTGCTACCAAGGGGGAGAATATGTTGACGATTCATCGGAAAGTGATAGCAATTACAATGTTCATGATTCAACAGAAGCAGAATCACTTTATGAATTTTTTGATGAAAATGAAGACACTCAAGATGTATCTTTCAATGAGAATAATTTTGTAACTATGATATTTTCAGGGGTAAAAAATTAAATCACTTGTTTGGAAAAATCGAGAAAAAAATTTCTGTTTTCGAATTTGAAACAAATTTTTTGAAAAAAAAAAAGGATCAAGTGTTAATTAGTTTATACATCCTGAAAAGCTGACAAAAGCATTGTTGATAAAGAGAATTGTGTTAAAAAGCTGCCAAAACTTATTATGTTAGGTGAAACACTCCGAATGCCAACAGTTTTGACATCACATTTTGAAAATATTCAAGTTTTTAAAATACAAATGACCTAGGCTTCTTTATTCGTAGTAAATGAAGTACTTTTTCAAATGAAAAACAGCATCAAATCTCCCCTATTTATAGCCTACAGAAATTTAAATAAAAAAAATATGATTTAAATTAAAATAATCGGATTTAAATTTAAAAAAATCCGATTTTAGTAAAAAAATTCCGATTAAATTTTTTTTTTAATCCGGTAATTGATTTTTTGTTTTAATCTTTTTTGTTTTACACCCTGAAAATAATTTGTTCAAATATTCCACCATATTTGACTTCAATTATTAATCAATTTGTAATTTAATGTACCATAAGCATAAAATTCTTCCATTTAAGCCAGTGGACGAAAAAAAAATTTCTTTCTTTAAATATTAGCAGTTTCTTTTCAAATCAGTTGAAAAATTCAATTCATAAAATGAAGTGATTTTCCAGGACATAGAGGCGATTTTCCAGGTTTTAGACGAAAATTCCTAGTTTTCCCAGACCCCTGTACTAAAAGCATAAAATATTCCATTCGACTTCTAATTTCATGCTTTAGTCTGTTTAATGCAGTCCTTAGATCCTGAATGGAAGCACAACCATATTTTGTTTTAAAGTAATACTTACTGATTTTACACAGAACAGGCAACTGGATAATCATGCACACAGCCACAGAATGTTTGTAAACAAGTCAAGTGTTGCCACTCTAGATCTGAAACTGAATAATTATATCTTAACACGGATGGCTGCATGGAAGGATTGCAGTAGCCGCACAAAGCATGGATTGAACCATATATCTCCTCTATGGATTGAACTTGTTTGACTACGCCAGGCTAGTAATCACGATTTTCCTAACGAGTTGAAAGTACAGTAAACCTCAAGGATCGTTTAGGTCACATAATTTCTCATACGTCATGTGACAGTTCCTTCCGTGTAGCCGTCCGTGCTAAGACATAATTATTCAAGCTCAGATCTAGAATGGCAACACTTGACTTGTTTACAAACATTCTGTGGAGTGTGCATGATTATCCAGTTGCCTGTTGTGTGTAAAATCAGTAAGTATTATTTTAAAACTAAACGTGGTTTTGCCTCCATTCAGGATCTAAAGACTGCATTTAACAGACTAAAGAATAAAATTAAGAGGCGAATAGAATATTTTACGCTTTTAGTATTACAGTATTCCCATGTGTCAGGGAAAACCTGGAATTGTCAAAGAATTTAATTTTGTCCAAAAAATCATGGAAAAATAGGAATTTTCGTCCAAAACCTCGAAAATTGCCTCAATGTCATGGAAAATGATTTATCGTGGCTTCCCAGATGCTTTGGAGAAAGTAGCCGATAAGATTCGTAAAATTTCAAATCACTTTGGATTTAAAGCGAAACAGCTAATTTTTAACGCATGAAGAATGTTTTTCGTCCTCTGGGCACTGGCTTAAAAGCAAGAATTTCATGCTTGTGGGAGATTAAATTACAAATTGGTTAAAGTCAAATATGTTGGATTATTTGAACAAGTTATTTTCAGGGTGTAAAAAAAATCATGATTTCAAAAAAAAAAAATCAATTTATCGCATATTTTTATTTAAATCGGATTTTTTTTATTTGAATCATATTTTTTTATTTCAATTTCTGTAGGCCCTAAATGAGGAAGATTGATCCCCTTTTACAGTTTTTAATTTTTATCTCAATAAAATATTGTTATTTTTTTAAATGTTTTGAATCACTATAAATTAATTGCCCAACTGCATTCTTTGATATAACATTTTTTTTTTCAAAATGAATTCTTAAATTTTATATAAATTTTTTTCAACAATGGGAGAAAAAAAATGCAGCTTCCCAAGTATGGGGACATTTGATCCTATATAAGGGGAGACTTGATTCTTGACACTAACACAATTAAACAATTCAAATCAAACAAAAATAGAATTTCCATTTTCATGTAAAATGAAACATTTTAAAAAGTATTACATTTACTACCAATAAAAAAGCCTAGGTAATTTGTATTTTAAAAACTGTTGAATATTTTCAAAATGTGAAGTCAAAACTGTTGCCATTCGGAGTGTTTCACCTAACATAATAAGTTTTGGCAACTTTTTAACACAATTCTCTTTATCAACAATGCTTTTGTCAGCTTTTCAAGATGTATAAACTAATAAACACTTGATCCTTTTTTTTTTTTTTTTTCAAAAAATTCGTTTCAAATTTTCTTCACGATTTTTCCAATTAAGTGATTTAATTTTTTCCCTTGAAAATTTCATAGTTACAAAATTATTCTCATTGAAAGATACATCTTGGTTGTCTTCATTTTCAACAGAAAATTCATAAAGTGATTCTGCTTCTGTTGAATCGTGAACATTGTAATTGCTATCACTTTCCGATGAATCGTCAACATATTCTCCCCCTTGGTAGCAACTACTTTTGGTGGCTTATGCACAGTGGTAAAACCCCTTTCATCAATGTTCCATATATTTTCTGGGTGTAGCTTTTCTTTAGTATTTATCAGTTACAGATTTTCATAAATCATTAATATTGTGTTTGTTGAAACTAATGGCACGATTCGATTAAGGCTGGTTGCCTCTGGTGTTCAGAGACAAAGACTTTTTCGATTCATAAACCCTCAGTACCATTCTTACCCCGCACATCCTTCTTTTTTCCATGATTCAGGGATCTTTTTTTCATTTTTTACTGCATACTGGAGTGCTAACTTACTTAAATGCATAGGAGTAAGTCCATGATGTAATTTACTTGATGTTATCAAATATTCACACAAAAACACTAAACATCTTTAACAGAAAACACTTGAGACTGTTTCTAGTTAGATTCATAAATAATGTCTCTCACCTGCAATTTTTGTTTTCTCGCACAATGTTTTAATGTCAAATGTTCTTGCAGTCCCTTTATACTGCCACCATCTAATACAACCTTTACTGCTGTCTGCATATCTTCCGCATTGATATTTTTACTGGGCTTAACACCCTCTTCATGTTTATAAAAACATGGCATGACTTCACCAACAAAAAGTAAACAAAGAAAAAAAATAAGTGTGTGTTACATTGGGGATACTTGATCCCGGACTCATCTCTCCCCATGTGATGGGGATCATGTATCCCAATTAGGGATGTTAAGCAAATCACAGAACTGCTACTCAATCACAGATACTTGTGAATCACAGTTCATACCTGTTACTCAAATATCAAAATATCAGTGATTGGGTAACAGTGATTCGGTATCAGTGATTCGGTAACAGTTACTAAACTGATATCGCTAAGCTGATACCTTGGCTGATACCTTTGCTGATATTGATACTGTTACTGCGATCGGTGATTGCTACCGGGATCGGGGATTCGGTAGCAGTGAAAGCTGTGACTGAGTTTTGGTTATTTGGTAGCGGTGCCAGTTGGTCTGTGACGGATTGGGATTTCTCTGGAGGATTTTTAACCGGATGTTTAAGAAGGTAATACGTTGCTTTATGACTCACCAGATTCCAGCGCCTTTTTCTAAAGAAAAAAGGAATCTCGACAGTTTTAAGGAGAGTTAATATAAAAACATTTCACATTCTCTGTTTTAAATAATTTTTTGTTCGTTCTTAAACTATCACTGATTATTTATTTTGTTGTTTTTTTATATAGAGTAACATGATTAGAATTTGTTTTTATTTATTTTTTGGTTTGTTTATAGTTAAAATTGTTCTGTTTAACATCTTGTAAATTGTTTTTAATTCTAAAAAATGAATTATGTGCTTCTGGAAGTATAACTTGAATGAGTCAAAATCACAGGAGGGGGGGGGGATATTTATTTTATTTCGCTAGTGATTAGAATACGTTTTACGAGTTTCTGCCTTCTTTAAAGTTTGTCTCTTAAGATGAAACCGTTTCAGAGGGAGGATCAACACAACAATGTTTACATCGGTAAAGAATGCATTCTTAAATATTGTAATGCAAGTACAAAAAATTTTGATGACTGAATGTTTAATTTATAATTTGTTGTTTTTAAACACTGATTCTCTGGATTTCCTTGTCAGACTGTTTTCAAAACAAATAAAAATGTTACTCGTTAGAATATTCCCTGTTTGTCTTAGAGATAAATTAGATACTTTCACTCAGCTTATCAATTTTAAAGTGCTACTAAAGAGAATATCTTCATCTTTTGTCTTCGGGGTGGATCCCGGACCGTTGACAATAGTACGTGGTTACTCCAGTGTTGTGTGGAAACTGAACTACTCCACATTTTAGTTAATATTTTGTATAAATTGTATTATTTATAAACTAAAGTATTGGACGACAGAAATTGTTGAAACAAGTCAAAAGCTACAGTTTTTTCACAGTAAGGTTTGACTTTTCTGCTGTTGTTCGTTTTGTGTTTTCTTCGTCTCAAATAAAATTATTGTGTCTTTGCACCACCACGAATACAATAATACAAATTAATTCTAATGTTACTAGAGATTTAGAAAAATTACTTAATGTTTTGAAATTGTCAGATTATCAAGGTCTTGCTACACATATTGCGATGAAAACATTTTTCTTCAACAAACAAATATTTTGGATAAAGGTTATTTAGTGAAACGGATTTAAAGATAAAAAATAGGTTTGTCAATTATATATATTTATTTAATGATTAAAAATCCATAATTTGAATTCAATTAGAAGTAAAATGATCAAGCATTCTAATGTATATCTCTTGATTTTAATGTTTAATTAATTATAAAGTTTAATTTATATGAAAATTTCGATATAGTTGAAACCATCTTAGTCACCAATATAATTTATTGAGGAGAAAAAGTACCTTTAAAAAAATGAATTACAGGCTAAAAATAAAAAACGGCTCATAGTGGTGGAATAAAAATGAAAAATTCATTTTATAATTGAAGGTTTATTGAGTGGCAGTTGTGCGTTTTATTAAATATATTCCAGTTGATCTGGATGAAAAAAATACTGGGGTTTGAACTGTAAACTAGAGCACTGTAAGGCCACGACGTTTCCGACTTAGCTATGTATTCCTTCGACGAAGTCGTATTATTGAAAATATTCAACACATAAATAAAAGCATTCCGTTGCTACGAGTGACTAGAGATACTTTGCAGTCAACCAATCAGATTCAGTCACAGTTTGAATCACAATCACAGTTTTGCATCACAGATATTCGTCAGTAGCAGTCACAGTTAGAACTGTTACTGTCAAATCACTGTTAGAAACATCCCTAATCCCAATGCACATGCACCATGAAAATATTGGGGAAAAAACTGTATTACACATAAATAGTATCTCTACTATTATAAAGTAAAGTTTTTTTTTTGTGTGTGTGTCATGAAATTGTGCCCTGACGAATTTATGGCATTCACACTAATGAAATTTGGCACACATATAGTAAGAATTTTTTTGCAATTTTATAGACCAGCCCGATTTTTAAAATTTAGTCTTTAAAATTTTAAAATTAATTTAATGCGATGTTCTGTTATTATTATCTTTCTTCTGAATGGCAACAGTCATGAATCGGTATTGAATGAATCCGTATTTACTGCGCGTGTGTATCCGTTGCCGTGTAGCTGCCCGATTACTGCATATCCTTTCAAAAATGTATTGCTTTTTTTAAAGCATGTTAACTTTTAGTTAGCGTTGACTTTTAATCTTTTATATAAGTATCTTTTTATTGTGCTTACTTCATTTTTGAAACTGGCTAACGGTTGTGCAAAACGTTTGTTTTTGTTTCTTTTTTTAGACTACAATACTTTGGATTTTGATTTTTAAAGCATATTAACTTTTAGTTCGGATATTTTTTTCAAAGTTTAGCGATATTTAATTTTGATCTTTTGTGCAATTTCTGGTTTGTTTCTTTTATGCAATCTTTTGTTTGTTTCTCTATAGTACTTTGGTTTTCGTATAGTTAATTTTTATCATTTTTGTTGTTGTACATACGACTAAATCAGATGACTCAAGAGTGGAACAGTATGCACATTTGACGCATCTGATTCAGATGCGTTGATGAACGATGGAAATGTTGCTGTACGAAAACTGAAGTACACAGAAATCGCTAAACTTCCAAAAAGATATAAAAACCAAAAGTAACAGGTGATGCTTTTGTAAATTTTTATATTGCATAAATTATCAAAATTAAATATTGCTATTCTTTCCAAAAGACACTCAAACACAGAAACAAACAAAAAAGTTCATTAAATAATAACAAAATTATGGCATTTTGCTATAACGGCCTCTTTTCACGTACGCCCTACAATGTTTTGATATACGACTAAAACAAATGCTGTTTTTATGCTTTTGTTTAGTATCGGCTTCTCCCTTTAGATTACACTGCTATATTTTGCCTCACGAAAATATCAGTCATGCTTGCATAACATTGTCGTCATTTTACTGCGTTGTTGCTTTAATGTAGTTAGACCAACACCGACTTTATACAACGATTTTGATTTTTAAACCATATTAACTTTTAGTTTGCGTTGACTTTTAATCTTTTATATAAGTAACTTTTTGTTGTGCTTACTTCATTTTTTAAACTGAATAATGGTTGTGCAATGTGTTTGTTATTGTTTCTTTTTTAGACTACAATACTTTGGATTTTGATTTTTAAAGCATATTAACTTTTCGCGAGGCTACTTTTATCCGCTATGATACGAAACAATGTATTGCACTGTGATCCAGTTCCAAAAAGGTAGTCTTGGTTTTAAACATCATTTTGCCAATGCTGGCTTCTTATATCACTGCCTTTTTTGCATACTGGGGGCTGTAAATTTAAAAAAAAAAAAAACATGTTATTGCGAAATGCTGTTATTTTGTTGATCTTTAATGCTATTTTTTTTTCTGTGTTTGGGTGTCTTTTGAAAAGCATACCAATACTTTTTAATAATTTATGCAACGTTTAAATTTACAGAAGCACAAACTTTTACTTTTGGTTTTTATATCTTTTTGGAAGTTTAGTCATTTCTGTGTACTTCAGTTTTTTTATCGCATCATTTCCACCGTTTATCAACGCATCTCTCAAATGTGCATACTGTTCCACTCTGAGTAATCTGATTCAGTGGTATGTACCACACCTTCTCCGATACAATCTCGGAATACATAGCGACAATAAATTGATGAAGCAGGTCACTGCTTTTGAAAAAGATATCCAAATAATCCAAACAAAAAGTTAATATGCTTTAAAAATTATAATCCAAACTATCGTACTCTCAAACAGAAAGAATAACAAACAACGTATTGCACAACTGTGATCCAGTTCCAAAAATGGAGGAAACACAAAAATAGATATACTTATGTTATACATTATGATAATCCAAACTAATAGTTTATATGCTTTTAAAAATGCAATAAATTTTTATAAGGGATATCCAGTAACTATCGTATTCTCAAACAGAAACAATAACAAACAACGTATTGCACAACTGTGATCGAGTTCCAAAAATGGAGGAAACACAAAAATATATACTTATGTTATACATTATGATAATCCAAACTAATAGTTAATATGCTTTTAAAAATGCAATAAATTTTTATAAGGGATATCCTGTAATCGGGCAGCTACATACGCACAGTAAATACGTATTTAGTCAATGCCAATTGAAGACTTGCTATTCGGAGGAACACAATAATAATTAAATATCTCATTACATTACTTTTTAAATGTTCTGGATTAAATTTTAAAATTCGTGGTGGACTATAAAATTTTAAAATATTCACACTACTTATGTGCCAAATTTAATTATTGGAAGTAGTACTATAAATTCATCAGGACATGCCGAACATACAACACACGTAGTACTTTATTTTATAATTGTCTACACTCGCTGCCAAAAGTTAAGGATATTGTGGAATATGTTAATTTCTGTAAGCTAATATAAACTTGCAATTTGCTGCAGAGTTAGATGGAACTATGCAAATGTGTTATGTAACAGCCAATCACAGTTTCGTGCCGACAAATATAAAAAGGCAGTCGTATAAGAAGCCAGCACTGTCAAGGATTAGAGGAGTTGCATGTAAGTGCTATAAAAAGTGTTTGCAACTTTTGTAGGATTAGTTTTCAATACGGACGTGTTTCTGTCACTTCCACAACACAAATAGCACATAGTGAGCGCTGCCATTCTGTGGGATGCCTTCAAGTTGGGCAATCAATCACTCATATTGCTCTTTTCTTTGCCGTTCATTCCGTCATTTTATGATTATGCAAACAAGCCAAACACCTGTGCCCCCCTGCCAAAAGGTTACAACCCCTGTGGTTCATCGATATGTTGCTGTTGTAGCAAACCACTCATCATACAGGGCTGTGCCAAAGGGCAAATCTTTCCCAATTAAATAAACATGTCAATGGCATCAAAAAGCAACTATTGCGAGAATTGCCCCGTAGTTTTTCAATTTACAAATCTATACACATTATGCGTCACACAAATGAGGCCTTAAAACACACGACACAGTTTTTTAACATATTGGAACCATCTGGACTACTCTCGCACATATTGGAGCACCGATTATGCGTCTCACAAATATCAATCCACCTTCACTGTGCAATGGCACAACACTCTGTCAAGAAACTCGTGCAAACTATTATTGAAGCCACCATCGTGATTTTATGATTATGCAAACAAGCCAAACAGTTGTGCAAACACCTGTGCCCCCCTGCCAAAAGGTTACAACCCCTGTGGTTCATCGATATATTGCTGTTGTAGCAAACCACTCATCATACAGGGATGTGCCAAAGGGCAAATCTTTCCCAATTAAATAAACATGTCAATGCCATCAAAAAGCAACTCTTGCGAGAATTGCCCCGTAAGTTTTCAATTTACAAATCTATACACATTACGCATCACACAAATGAGGCCTTAAAACACACGACACAGTTTTTTAATATATTGGAACCATCTGGACTACTCTCGCACATATTGGAGCACCGATTATGCGTCTCACAAATATCAATCCACCTTCACTGTGCAATGGCACAACACTGTCAAGAAACTCGTGCAAACTATTATTGAAGCCACCATCGTGATTTTATGATTATGCAAACAAGCCAAACAGTTGTGCAAACACCTGTGCCCCCCTGCCAAAAGGTTACAACCCCTGTGGTTCATCGATATATTGCTGTTGTAGCAAACCACTCATCATACAGGGATGTGCCAAAGGGCAAATCTTTCCCAATTAAATAAACATGTCAATGCCATCAAAAAGCAACTCTTGCGAGAATTGCCCCGTAAGTTTTCAATTTACAAATCTATACACATTACGCATCACACAAATGAGGCCTTAAAACACACGACACAGTTTTTTAATATATTGGAACCATCTGGACTACTCTCGCACATATTGGAGCACCGATTATGCGTCTCACAAATATCAATCCACCTTCACTGTGCAATGGCACAACACTCTGTCAAGAAACTCATGCGAAATATTATTGAAGCCACCATCGTGACTCGACATGCTGCAAGTTTAAACGTATTCATTCGTTAAATACCAATCATCACTTCTGATATCCCATTCCAATTTAAAAAACTTCAGTTCCCAGTTCGTTTAAGATTCACTGTCAGCATCAACAAGGCACAATCACTTAAAGTCGTACAACTCTATCTCATTCAACCGTGTTTCTCCCACGCTCAAGTGTTTGAGATTATTTAATACCTTTTTACTTTTTATAAAGAGATATCACTTAAATTTCTTGCCACATATGGTTATTTTAATAAGTGTACATGTATACTCTCTCGAGGGAAAATAATCAAGAAAAAATTTCACATTTTTAAAATTTGTTTTCCTTTCGCACATGGCACAGACTTATTTCATTTCATTTAATTGTTTCTAAAGTTACATTTCACATCTACAAACGTTGCTAATTTTAAAAATTCAGGTAAGCACAAAAATAATTCTCTTTGTACTCAACAAAATAAAAACTTTTATTTTGGTCTATTAATCTATTTTATTCAAAATTACCTCAACTTACAAAAATATTTCTAATTTTTCTGTCTCCCTATTATTTAAGTAATTTGGGGTTAAAATATACTATGTTGCCCAAATCAACACATTTCATTGTTGTGTTCAAAATAAGATACACATTTCAGTTGTAAAATTTAAAAAATAATAAACTCATTTTTTCGGTTTTCAGTAAAAAAAAGCATGTTTCTCACTCCTTTCACCATTCAATTTTCTCAACTGCCTTATTCAAAAACTTAAATCTTTTTAATCTTAGAAAATACAATTTTTGCTGTTGTAGTAATATATGCATGTGTATAAGATCGATTTTAAAAATAATACAACAATAAACACAAATTTTGCAAGTTTTTATTACAAATTTCAACCAATTTTAAATTTGTAATTTTTAATTAACATCACACAAAAGCAACACAATTGCCTATTAACGAGGGTCTGGTCTCAATTCCCTAATTGAGACATCCGAGGTAATTTTTTATTATCGTCGTACTATAGCAACTCAACGTGCTATTTACAACGGTCCGGTATCAATCCCTAAGTAAAAGATCCGAGGCAATTTTTAATTAACGTCGTACAATAGCAACTCAACGGGCTTTTGACTACGGTCCGGGATCAATCGCCTAAGGAAAGTATCCGAGAAAATTGGGTAATTTTTAATTAACGTTCTCAAGCACTACAACTACCTATTAACTAGGGTCGTAGTTAAATCCAATAAGGGAAATATACGTGGACAACCACGGTCATATCATAACATAACACCTCAGTTGGCACCCCACCCTCCAAGTAATTGTGACGTCACACCCATTCACTCTCTTCGCAATTCCAATTTCACAATAACGAGGCCGTTGTCCGTGGTGTTGGTTTGCGGAGCAAACCAAATGGGAATGTGTAGCAAACACCGGTGGTTTACAAACGTTCCCAATAGACACACCTAACCCTACTGCACGGGCAACGGCGTGCTAGCCACGCAGTGGCTAGTATATTTATAAAGTAGAATGGTAAAGTTACAACAACAGAATAATATCGTATTGATGAAGTATTTACTCACAATCACAAGAAATTAATGAGAAGTTTGAACTTGAGAAACAATATAATCAATTTTGGGATCAATCCCACTAATACACAGGTGCAGAGAGTTTTCCAAATTTTCATCTCTAAGCCTGGTTCGATTTCTTAGTTTTCAGCATGGG
Source organism: Metellina segmentata (assembly GCA_947359465.1). Lineage (NCBI taxonomy): Eukaryota > Metazoa > Arthropoda > Arachnida > Araneae > Tetragnathidae > Metellina > Metellina segmentata. The sequence goes on from OX375882.1 coordinate 8,368,925, forward strand.
AAAAGAACTATCCGAGTATTGTTGATTTGTATCAGTGTTTTTATAACAATCACATCCGCAAGTAAGGAATGGAATCAAGAAGAGCAAGGCCGTTTCTCGGATATAATTAATAAGGAAATTTATAATTATTATTCCCGATTATCCATGGAATTGAGTGGCGCGATGTGTCGCCGATAACTTGTCTGGCGACTTTAAAACCTCGTTTTGATTCAATTTGTTCAAGAAAACAAGCTCAGCCATCTCATATATCCAATACTAATTTTATTAGTAATAATAACTGTAGGTATAAGGTTAATACTTTTATATTCAGGTGTACCACAAATAATTCAAGATATTTTTAGTGCGCCGTAAACTAAAAAAGGTTGAGAAACACTGACCCACGTAGTTCAGGCATTTGTTCCCCACCCCCCACTCTCTTGTTGGCGAGATCCAAGAATATTTACTTTTTTTTTTCGAGCGCGATTTTAAAATGTTCCGCGGGCCGGATCAAAAGCCGGGGCGGGCCGGGGGTTGCCCATTGTACCGGATGAAATGGTGTGGTGACAGAAATGAAACGGTAGCGTAAAGGAATAAGATCTTTGGTTTCACCACTACAACATTTATTACAGCTTAGCAGATATGTACAGCAAGTTTACAGAAGTTTTTGGGACAAGAAGGGTACGGCAAGTAAGCGAGCTTGTTCTCGCTATCAGGTCTCAGTAGTCTCTGTGGAAAATTGTAACGTCTTGCAGGACGCCTTTGAACGGAAATGTCTATGGAATTTCGAGTGTTCTCAAGGGGCTTGAGATTGATGAGATCGGGATGTCAGTGTAACGTCAGATGAAGAGGGTTTGTTTCAAGTGCCCAGAAATTTATGACCGATGTAATGTCAAATGGAGTGCTGGAATAGTACTTCTAGGCTTAGTTATGGACAGTTGATCACTTGAAAGGAGTTTTATGATCTCCAGTTAGGGAATTCTGGAATACATCTGCTTTGTGTCTGCTTGATCAAAGAAGCCGCGTTTAGAGCGGTACAACTGGCAGTATACCATATATGCCCTAAAGCTTCGGTTTACTAGCGCCTCAGCGTACAGCGTAAGTGTCCGACTAGTTGACTCTGATTGGCTCCTCATATATATGTTGTATGGTTGTTGTTAGTAGTATTTCTCGCCAACTTATACTAAGGGTACTTATACTTTTAAAGAGCTATTTTCCGTGAAGCAACGATGGCCCGATGGCTAAAGTTACCTACCCTCACATTGGCGTCTGCAACGGAGGATGACTTTACGAGTTCAAATCCAGCTGGCGGTAAAAATTTTTAGATCCTCGAAATTATTTAAAAAAAATTCCAATTTAATTCCTTTTGAGTCAAAATTACTTTTCCTAATTTTTAATACCCTTTTTATATTTTTCCAAGCTTCCGTTGATTTTACATAAATAATCTAAGAACCACTCCTGAACTCACTACCAGCTGATATTTTCCCGCCCCTCTGCCGTCCCCTTTGCTTTAGGATGATGGTGTCGTATCCACCCTTGGCTTAGGACCATTCTGATGTAACAAAAAGCATACATAAAACACTAACTTATATAATTATTAACTTATAAAATAAAATGATACAATTTTCGGCTCCCACCTCTACCCACCCATAGCCATAGATCTGAAAAGAAAAGATGAAAGCAGAAAAATTATTCCTTTATTTAAGTTTTAAATTATGACTTATAAAGTAGTTTTCACTTAAAATACATAATTGATACCATTGTTCTAAGTAAAAACCAGGAAAGATGGGACTTGGTGTTGAAAAACACATTTTTTTAATACCATAATAGAAATTCAAGCACTAAAATTGGGTTACCATACCAGAATTACTATTTTAAATATGCATAAATAAATGCCTTATTAAATATGTTTTTTTTTTTTTTTTTGCGGTATGAAAAACGACCGCTCTCTACAGTAAAAATAAAGCAAAATGTTAAAACCTTTCGAAAACCGTTCCTATCAGTCAACGAGATCTGCGCCAAAACGTAGATAAATAGCCAAATGAAACACCTTTACGTCTCAGATGTCACATGATCATACCAGCCAATCAGAGTCAACTTGTCGGACACTTACGCTGTACGCTGAGGCGCCTGTTTCGGTTTCCTAAGAAAGCGAAGCCGTGATCTAGCAGTCCGTGATGTAGCTGCATCGACCTTAGAAATAACTAGACGGACCGTGTGCGCGCAGCTCCATGTTATTTCTCCTGACTGTTTGGTTCGAACTCCGGGCGAAGGTCACGTGTTTGTGGGAGTTAGTCGCCATTTCTCCCATAGCTTCGACATGGTGAACTACTGCTTTGCTTACAATTGTGAGGTGAAAGCCGGTGAAGGATACTCCTTTCATAAGTAAGTTTTATTTTAACTGTAAAATGACATTTCTATACAATTTTATGTTAACAATAAAGTGTGGTTTGACCAATTATAGTTCATTCTAATGCCTCTTTCAAAAGTTGCACTTGACAGTTCTAGTTATAGCTATGCATGTAATTTCTTCATTGATATGTTTTCCTTTTCAAATTGCGTTAATAATGGTTATAATATGGTTATAATGGTTAAAGATATTAGCATTAAAATCAACTATTCGGCAATTAATCAATTCGTGCACAGTACTCGCGAAAAAATGCTTCAAATTAATTCACAATTGTGCTTTAAATGTTTTGAAGAAACTGTCTTAAATCTCTTCCATTTTAATCAACTTCCTTAAGAAGTTGATTAAAATTAGCTGTAGTACAATTAATCATTTTGTATTAACCTCTGACTTTTTTTTGTTTTGTTTTGATCTATGAAAAGGTAGATTACTGAACATTAGTTTTAATTTCTAGTTGTTTCGCTGTTCTAAATTGATACGTTTTACTTTTGAAATTGCGTTTATTATGGTTATTAAAAGATATCAGTATTAGAGTCAACTATTCAGCATTTTTTTTAATCTATGAAAAGGTAGATTACTGAACTTTAGTTTTTATTTGTTCTAGTTGTTTTGCTGTTCGAATTCTAGTTTATGTTGTGTTTATATGTGGACTAGTTAGCTTTGAGAAATGATGAAATGACTGACTGGTTTACTCAATACTTTCATATTGCTATTTTAGTTCAACAAAATACTTTATTTTTTTGCACAGGTTTCCTATTGACAAACTTTTGTGTGAGGCATGGTGCCATACAATTCGAAGGATTTTATTCCTTCAAAGCATTCAAGACTTTGTTCGAAACATTTCAAGGAAGATGACTTTACAAAAGACAGATTCGATCCCAGCACATTAAAAGAAGGCATCATTCCAAATATTTTTCAGCTTCCTAAATATATTGTACCACCCAGACGTAAAGAACGAAAGCCCCCATTGCAAAGAACAAGTCATGATATTCCATCGTGCAGGTAATTTATTGAATATAGTATTGGCTTATGTAGAAGTTATATTTTGTGGGACTTAATAATTCTTGTGTTGGGAGTTAATTATTCTTGTGTTTTATTACATATCTGGGTACAGTTTAAAAAACCATAATTATTACTTTTGGTTCTATAGATTTAAATTTCAGAAATTTTCTAGATTCATGAAGCGACTGTGTGCAAATAGTGCTTTACAAACAGATTTTTTGATAGTGTTTTAAAACAATGATGTGGAGATATATTAACATTAAATGTTTAAACTTATATGTTACAAAAATCTTGTAAATCTGATAATTTATTTGAATAATTACTGTTAAAAGTTTTGTTTAAAGTATTTCGAGTTACTTTCCTACAATTTTCTCACTTCAGCTCTACATTACCAACCTTCCCTGATGTGAGCCCTTCAAAATATTTGTGGATAATTCTACTTTAACCCCTTCTAACCCTAAATATTTAAAAATAATGTGTGGATACTGTATATCGATACGAATCACGACACTTATTAAAGTAATTGTAAAATCAGGGAACTTTTTTTCGAGGATTTTGTTGCAACCCAGTTCATACTTCTCATTGTGGTAACCTGAAGATTACGAATATGCATAACGACAATTGTTTATAGGATAGGATAATAAAAACTTTTTAATTTGATTACGATCAATTTTATAACAGCTAAGCAAGTATGGTGCATGGTTCTCACTAATCTAATTGTTTCTTTTGGTTTTTTAAGCTTGTTCCATAGTAAAAATATGATCATTTTGAAAATTTCTCCAAAAAGAATGTTTTGATTCCATAAGACAATTTTTAAGCTAAATCATCATATATGCAAATATTTTATAAATTTTTGTTGAAATTATCAACTGAAAAAATGTTAATATCTTCTAAACCAGTTGAATTATAAACTTGATTAGTCACTTGTAAATAAAATTATTTTGTGTCTTGAAAAGAAAATTTTGTCAAAAATATGTGTTTCATGTAAATAAAAACGTGTCTTGTAAATAGAAATATATTTGTTTGATGTAAATAAAAATAGATGTCTCGTGAATAAAAATGTTTGTGTGATATGTTTTCAGGACTGTTCAATAATTGCAGTGATTTAATATAAGTAATTATAAGATTAAGGAAATTATCTTTTTAAGACTAGACTTTGACCCTTTTAAAAATATTATATGTTGCATTCGAAATTAATAGAGCTTCATGTTTTAACATGGCACCCCGGCAAGAAAAGTGACACAAGTCAAAAAATAAAAATTGTGATGTTATATCATTGAAAAATATGTATGAGGTGCCCCAACGTGTTAAATATTACTATCCTATAGAATATAATAGAAGTTACAGCCATAAATACTTACCTAAAATTTAAAAGAAGCTAATACTATTTCAAGTTGATGTTACTCAAATTCTGCAATTATGAGTTGTGTCACTTTCTTGCCGGGTTGCAATATATTTTTTCACGTTTGAACATAAAATAAGGAACATTATTTTTTTACAACAATAAAATCAAATTATTACAAATTATAAATTGAAAAATGTGATTTGGTAACGAAATATTTTAGATTTATCAAAGTGAAGTTTAATTTTTCATTTGGTGATGAAAACAAGAAAAAAAATATTGTTTATCAATTAAAATCTTCAAAAAATTATTTGCTAACAAAAAACACGAATGTATTAGTGTTTCCCTTTTTAAAAAGGGTACTTATTCCAAATTGTTAGACATGACCTAATCACACGCAATTGAAATAATTTTGATCAGTAGGTACCTTTACGAGAAACTATTTTTCCCTTTCTAAAGGAAATGTTTTTTTTTTTGGTCCATTGAGACACATTGACGCTTACAAAAATTATGTTTTCGAAAATGATTAAAACCACTAAAACCATAGCTTACATAGCTGATCTGTCCGAGTCAACTCCCTTAGCCACGTGACCTTCGCTTCTGAGATCTTACGACCGTGACTCCGCCCACATGGTCCGTCTAGTTACTTCTAAGGTCGATGTGTAGCTGTGGGTGACGTCACTAAAATGTTGGTTATCCCTCTGCATACGAACGCGCCCGAAAATGTTGTCGGATTCACAACAAGACGCCTGGATCCACTACGCGATTCTTCCCCCTTCGTCTTCAGGCCTTTAAAGAAGAGGGCGTGTTTTGTGGTCACTGTTGATCACTTCTAGCTGCGGGATACCGATACTGCTTTCTCAATGGTGACAATTTTTAGACTAGTCATTCAAATTGCAAGTATATTCTGATAAGTTAGGACTGGCTGTTGCAATCTTTTATAATATGCAGTAATTGACCCAGTTCCCTCTGAGCTGGCCATTAGTGCTAAAATCACCATGAGGGCAGAAAAATTAAAGCATTTGACCACTTCTGTGGTTATTCTATGGTGTATTTACTTAGTTATAAAAATGTAAGATTAGTTGTGATTTAAATCAGTGATTTAAAAAAAAATTGGATTAAAATCATGATTTAAATCTTGACACCCTGGATATTTTAATGCAAAATTACTTGTGTTTTGTGTATTAATTTTTACAATGTATAATTCTTAAATTGGTTTTTATTATTGGCTATGAATGCTAAATTATTTCTTGTTTTTCACCTTAAAAATGTCACGAAATGCTAAAATACAACCTGGAGATTTGTAAACATTTGTCTGGAAAAGTCAGGGAAGTTTATTTCTGAAATAGCATGGGAACCATGTATTCAGTGAAGTGGAGCACATATGTGTGCAAAATGCAATAGGTCCATTCCTAGGCCCAACTGAGAAACTACTGGGTCATCCGGAAAGTTAACTAAATATAACTATAACTAAATTTTTACACAAGCTTTAACTGTCTAATAGATAGAAAAAAGAACTAAATAACTCCTGTGAAAATTTTGTTGTTGTTTATCGTCGGTTGTAAAATCATTCCTTCGCGCAAAATGATAACGGAAATAAAAATAATAAATTATATAATCTGTGATCTTCTATGCTGTTACATTCAATAATAATTACATTTCATCAAATTCATTTTAAAATGTTCTAGATTGAATTTTAAAATTCGCCGCGACACAAAAATTGCAAAACATTTGGACTACCTGTGATGTAAGTGCCATAGATTCGTCAGTACTTTGCGTGCAGGAAACAAACAGAGAGACTGACAACCACTTCCGTTTATAATACTAGAGATTCAAACTGAAAATTTAACCTTCTGACTGCGAGTATCGATATAACTAGCGCGATTCTTATAACTTTCAATGCACACTGCTGTAACGGCCGTAGTCAAAATTATTTCTTGGCGCTATTCTTACAACTTTTAAGGTACAACTAATGTACTGGCCGTTGTCTAAATTCTTCCTTGACGCGATCATGGTACAACTGCTGTACCGGCCGTAGTCTAATGCCCGGTGCATACAAGTACTCATTTCGTGCCATTTGCGATAAATATTCTATCGAGGAAAACGTGTTTATTTCGCTACCCTAGTGTAAAAAAAGTATATTTTGAAACAAATAGACGTTACTGGATCAACCATTTATTAATTACTTCAGACCGGAGAAGCGTGTGCGGCGAGCAGCTGCGCCGTGGGGAACTGCGGTACAAATTGCACTCACGGTGGACGTACATCGCCGCAGCGGAGCCGGAGGCATGTGTACAATACTCCATTGGATCTAATGTATCTCATACCGCACTTGCTTTGCGGCAGCGGCGCCGTACGTTGAAAAACCGGTTGTGTGCACCGGGACCTATAGGTTTAACTTTTCGCTTGCCGAGGTTAAAATGGAAACCGCAATAATCGTAATGCAGGTGGGTTGCCGTAACCTGCCCTAACTCGCTATTAGAAGTGCGCAAAAAAAAACACCGCCAAGATCATTGCCACCGCTTTAAACGTAGACTGAAGCTGCACCAGTTTTTTATGTATATTTTCATTTGATTTGTATGTATTTTTGGATAAAGTAAGGACAGGTGTAAAAAGTTCATAATCAAAATATTTTTATCTTTTCCCCAGTTTTTTCAATTGCTATTGTTAAAGTTCCAATTAAGGGTTCCAACCCTTACGATAGCATTTAAAATATCTGATGAGAAAAAATACAAAATATTTGTGGAGAATGATTCTTTTACCTCTTCTGACCCTAAATATTTAAAAATATTGTCGTGTGGGTACTGTATGATGGGGTACTGTATGACACATATCGTGTGGGTACTTAAGTAATTTGTAAAATCAGGGAAATTTTTGTCACACTATCAGGGAACTTTTTTTCGAGGATTTTGTTGCCACTCTAAGAATCACTCTAAAAAAACACGACTGAAGACAGAAAATTTGTACGTCTTTTGTTCACACGCGTTTGAAATTTCGCTTTTTTACTTAGACACTTAATAAATCCTAAACTAATAGCCGCATCGGACAAAAATATTCTTTTTCGTGTTACCTGTACAATTTTGAACAAACCATGTTGATTTCGTAATTTTCTGATCCGTACTTTCTCGGAAAACTGTCTAAGAATCGAGCCTAAAAAGCTAGTTTTCAATCCTGCGACGGCGGCTGCGGCAACGTTTTTTTAATACAGAGCGTTAAAAAAAATTGTGATTTTTTAAAATCAAGTGTTAATTAATGAATATGTATTAATATAAGTAATAAATTTTTATTTATTAATATATATTAATCATATTAATATAAATAATTAATGTATGTTAAATATAATAATATAATTAATTTAATATTCCCCTTTTTACTGGGGTACAATTCAAACTTTTTGGGAGCAACCCCCCCCCCATTCAACAACCCTAGTTACGCCTATGCTGTGCGGTAACACTACCCTTATCAAAGACGTGCAGTCGTGTACAACTGCCCAACATGATGCCGCCCCAGACAATGACTTCTCTGCCGAATTGGTCTATTTCCCTTAGGTTGGAGGGATGATAGCGAGCTCCACTTTCTCTTTAGATGAAGACTCGCCGAGAATCACTGTGTGCTGAATCTCGACTCATCAGTAAAAAGAACACACCTCCATTCTTGGTGTGTCATAGAATGGTGTGATTCTACATGATTAAGATTGCTCCTGTGTATGCGCTCAAATGGAGACACACCACTGGACGCCGGGTGTAAAGAGCCCTCTCTGCTAGACGTCTGTATACTGTTTGCCTGGAAATTCTTTTTCCATGATCACAGCAGAAAGGTCACGAGAAAGCTCTGTAGCCGTTGTCTGCCTGTGCCGTCGTGCACTTAATGCCAAGTAGCGATCCTCTCCATGTGTCGGCGCTCTTGGATGTCCTTGTGATAGTACCACTTGTTTGGAATTGATTCCACAACTTGGATACCACTTTTGGTGCCACTTGTAAACATCGAGCCACCTCTGCTTGAGACTGCCCTGCTTCCAGCCTGCCAACGGCTCTCCGTCTCATTGAATAATCTAAACGATAATGAGAACATGTTGCTACATTAAATTTTCCTCGGTATTGCGATTTTAGGGACAAACCTAAAGTTTATCAAAAGCCTGACAAACCTAGGATAATAGTTCTCATATCGTTTGCACTTCCATAGTAAATGTCATAAGGGTGTGCTAAAATCGCTTGCACTTGCATTATAAATATAATAATTATCGGATTCCTGAAAAATACGTTTTAAATCGTATTAAAATTTGAAATTCCAGTAGTATTAACAGTAACTGCAATTAATCTCGATCTACGAATAACATCTTTCTATGCCGAGATGATCCTTGAAATTGAAACTAAATTAATTTAATATAGAATATCTCGTGATATATTTATAGTTAAGTAATGAAAATTTATATTTTGACTAATTTTACAATGCAAAATCTGATTAGGGCCTCAAAGCACGGTGTTTCCAATAGAAATTTTGTTATATTTTTTTCAAAATCTGATACGAAGGTGTCCCATTAAGCCACGTTTTAGGATTTGAATTTGTAGAGGACGTTGTTAATATCGAATGATAAATTTCAAATTGCTCTAGTATGAATAGTGCTTGAAATAAAGAAGGTGGTGTTGTGTGTTTCTTTTTCCGCCACTGTACTTTTAAAGGACTTTGATTTGAAATAAGTGTTACGTTTAATAAAAGAACAGTTAGTATTTTGTTTCCTTCAACCGTTACTGTGCTAAGGTACTTGAGATTCTACTGAAAGTTACTGTTTTTAACCTAGCTGACATTTTTTCATTTTAATTCCAGGTATCTTAGCTGTATAACAAGAGATATCAAATCAGCAGAAAACATATTACAAATGAATAAAATTCTAAGAGATGTGATTCTAGATGATATACCACACTGGGGTGATCTTGTGATCCTTTTGTGTGCCAAATACATTTAATGCCAATAGTAAAGAGTCAATTCTTTAGAAGGCACATAGAAGCATTATTTCAGAAGAAACCAAGTTAGTATTGATACTTTTGGATATAAAATAAAGTTTCCTGCTCATGATGCTAGTTCCACTGTCCATTGACACCCTGAAGTCTCGCATTACAATGTGAAGACACAGCATTCATCGCAAGCGAAACGAGATACCTGATAAAAATTTGAGATCAACAAATCAAGGAGTAGCCTTTAAGTTTACAATAAACAGTGCCTTGTAGACAGCTGGATAATATCAAGACTTAAGTTAGAAATATCTCATACGCACATATTTCAATCAGCTGAGACTGTTAGTTCCATAAACGAATCAAATACGAATATCCCAAGCAATTGGCAGTGTCAACTCTGGGGTTCAATTTTTATGTGTCTATACAAGACAACAAGTGCTTGAAAAAAAAAATACCTACCAATAAAGCATCCAGGAATCCCGAGGGGAAAGGAACTGTTAAATGCACAATTTGCCTTGAAACGTTTTCAACGTAAATTCAAATTGGATCCAACACGAACGATAGCATACTTCTTTTTTATCAAATTAAACACATCAACTGTTGGAAAGCTTCCCTAACCGACACAAATCTCCACAAAATCCGATTGTTCCAATAAAGCACCAATGCCAGAAAATAACAGAAAATTCCCTGCGTGGGAGTTACGAACGTGACCAATTCGGGGAACTGCTCACTAAAACTTTATCAGTGACTCAACGATGAAGGACAAACACTCCTAACTATTGTTTCAAAAAAAGATCTTAGAAATGAATGGAATTTCTGACGACACATACCAAAAGGTAAAACGTCTTATGAGTGTGAAATATGTAACAAATCATTTTTCAAGAAGGTTCATTTGAAAGTATATTGTCGCATCCATTCAGGTTAGAAACCGTATTTTTGTGAAATGTGTAGCGAAGGAAATTCAAGTGTCGGAGGCTTGGGATTACATTTACATAGCCATATCAAAGAGAAGCCTTACGAATGTGAAGTATGCAACAAACGCTTTTCACAAAGTCATGTCTTAAAAACGCATATCCGAATTCACACTGGAGAGAAGCCATACAAGTGTGAAGTATGCGACAAACGCTTTTCGCGAAATTCATCCATAATAACACACATGCGCACACACACCAAAGAGAAGCCTTTCGAGTGTGAAATCTGCAACAAACGCTTTTCATTTAATCCGAACTTGAGAAATCATTTGCGTATCCACACTAAAGAGAAGCCATACGAGTGTGAAATATGCAACAAATGCTTTTCGCAGAATATTAACTATATAGCACATATGCGTACCCACACCAATGAGAAACCATTTGAGTGTGAAATATGCAACAAACGCTTTTCTCAAAATTCGACCATGAGAATTCATTTGCGTACCCACACTAAAGAGAGGCCATACGAGTGTGAAATCTGCAACAAACGCTATTCGCACAGTTGGTCCTTGATATACCATTTGCGTATCCACAGTAAAGAGAAGCCATTCGAGTGTGAAATCTGCAACAAACGCTTTACACGAACTTCAGCCTTGAAAGATCATTTGCGTATACACACTGAAGAGAAGCCATACGAGTGTGAAGTATGCAACAAACGCTTTTCGTACGGTTCAAACTTAAAATTACATTTGCGTATTCACACTAAACTGAAGCCATACGAATGTGAAAGATGCAAAAAACGCTTTTCACAACTTTCGAATTTCAGAAGGCATTTGCGTATCCACAATAAAGAGAAGTCATACGAGTGTTTAATATGCAACAAACGCTTTTCGTGAAATTCGAACTTAAGAAAACATTTGCGTATCCAGACTATAGACATGTTGATGAGTGATAAGTGAGTGTTGACACTTCAAAATAGTGAGTAGTAGTTTGAATAGTAATAGTTACAAACTTAGTAATAGTTTGAGTGAGCAAAACACATACAAATTTTTTGTCTTCAGTTGTGAGGTTTTTTTAAAGAGTAATTCTCAACGTAAATTTTTGCAGCTCGTCATGTTTTTTTTTTTTTTTTTTTTTTTTTTTTTTTAATTTCTATTCGGTTTTTGATAATATTTTTTATTAAAATTGTATTGTAAGAAAGAGTACATTTTAAGGTTTAGTGCGATGTTTTTAAATTTAAAAACTAATAGTAATAAGCTATAGATATGACCAAAAAAGTAACGAAAATGTACTGGTTTTTCCCGAATTAAAAAAAATATTACCAGGAACCAAATTGAAATTTCTAAAATAGCTCGACGAGCTATAAAAATTCGCGTTTAGAAGGACTCTAAAAAATAACGACTGAAGACAGAAAATTTGTACGTCTTTTGCTCACACGCGTTTGAAATTTCGCTTTTTTACTTAGACACTTAATAAATCCTAAACTAATAGCCGCATCGGAAAAAAAATCTTGTTTTTCGTGTTCCCTGTACAATTTTGAACAAACCATGTTGATTTCGTAATTTTCTGATCCGTACTTTCTCGGAAAACTGTCTAAGAATCGAGCCTAAAAAGCTAGTTTTCAATCCTGCGACGGCGGCTGCGGCAACGTTTTTTTAATATAGAGCGATAAAAAAAATTGTGATTTTTTAAAATCAAGTATTAATTAATGAATATGTATTAATGTAATTAATTAATTTTTATTTATTAATATATATTAATATCATTATTATTAAATAATTAATATATGTTAAATATATCAATATAATTAATTTAATCTTCACCTTTTTACTGGGGTACTATTCAAACTTTTTGGGAGGAAACCCCCCCCCCCCCCCACCACTCCTCGTTCAACAACCCTGGTAACGCCTATGCTGTGCGGTAACACAACACTACTCTTATCAAAGACGTGCAGTCGTGTACAACTGTCCAACATGATGCCGCCCCAGACAATGACTTCTCTGCCGAATTGGTCCATTTCCCTTAGGTTGGAGGGATGATAGCGAGCTCCACTTTCTCCTTAGATGAAGACTCGCCTAGAATCACTCTGTGTGCTGAATCTCGACTCATCAGTGAAAAGAACACACCGCCATTCTTGGTGTGTCATAGAATGGTGTGCTTCTACATGATTGAGATTGCTCCTGTGTATGCGCTCAAATGGAGACACACCACTGGACGCCGGGTGTAAAGAGCCCTCTCTGCTAGACGTCTGTATACTGTTTGCCTGGAAATTCTTTTTCCAGGCGCAGCAGAAAGGTCACTAGAAAGCTCTGTAGCCGTTGTCTGCCTGTGCCGTCGTTCACTTAATGCCAAGTAGCGATCCTGTCCATGTGTCGGCGCTCTTGGACGTCCTTGTGATAGTACCACTTGTTTGGAATTGATTCCACAACTTGGATACCACTTTTGGTGCCACTTGTAACCATCGAGCCACCTCTGCTTGACACTGCCCAGCTTCCAGCCTGCCAACGTCTCTCCGTCTCATTGAATAATCTAAACGATAATGAGAACTCATTCTCACTGCAAACAGTCAAACGTGTGGGTTTTAACGCAATATTCACAACACTGCAAGAGAAATTCCCATATTCTTTAACTGTGAAATTCCACGTTGTTCTACAAAACTAATGCGAAACACCATTTATTCCAAATTGGAGGCTAACATTATGCTACCCGTTCTTCAAAATATATAAAATACAAATTTTATTAAATTTCCTGGTAACAATTTTGAATTACTTTGGAAAGCGTGTTTGTGACCTTAATTTTTGCACCAGTGTAGCTCAGAAAGAATTAAAGAGCGAAAACATTATGAATTGGAACCTTATTATATTTTTATGGGAATCGATTCAGAAGTACTTCTAGTATGGCCTTGCAAAATTTAAGCTGTTTCCGATGATGAGTTATTGAGCTACATTAAATTTTCCTCCGTATTGCGATTTTAAGTAAAAACCTAAAGTTTATCAAAAGCCTGACAAACCTAGGATAATAGTTCTCCTATCGTTTGTACTTCCATAGTAAATGTCATAATGGAATGCTCAAATCGTTTGCACTTGCATTATAAATATAATAATTATCGGATTCCTGAAAAATATGTTTTAAAGCGTATTCAAATTTGAAATTCCAGTAGTGGTAACAGTAACTGCAATTAATCTCGATCTACGAATAACATCTTTCTATGCCGAGATGATCCTTGAAATTGAAACTAAATTAATTTAATATAGAATATCTCGTGATATATTTATAGTTAAGTAATGAAAATTTATATTTTGACTAATTTTACAATGCAAAATCTGATTACGGCCTCAAAGCACGGTGTTTCCAATAGAAATTTTGTTATTTTTTTTTCAAAATCTGATACGAAGGTTCCCATTAAGCCACATTTTAGGATTTGAATTTGTAGAGGACGTTGTTAATATTGAATGATACATTTCAAATTGCTCTAGTATGAATAGTGCTTGAAATAAAGAAGGCGAGGTTCTGTGTTTCTTTTTCCGCCACTGTACTTTTATAGGACTTTGATTTGTTATAAGTGTTACATTCAATAAAGGGACAGTTAGTATTTTGTTTCTTTCAAACGTTACTGGTCTAAGGTGCTTGAGATTCTACTGAAAGTTACTGTTTTTATCCTAGCTAACATTTTATCATTTTTATTGCAGGTAGCTTAGCTGTAACACAAGAGATATCAAATCCATATTACAAGTGAATACAGTTCTATAAGATGCGACTATATGATATACCTCACTGGGGTGATCTTGTGATCCTTTTGTGTTCCAAATACATTTAATGCCAATAGTAAAGAGTCAATTCTTTAGAAGGCACATAGAAGCATTATTTCAGAAGAAACCAAGTTCGTATTGATGCTATTGGATATAAAATAAAGTTTCCTGTTCATAATGCTAGTTCCACTGTCCATTGACACCCTGAAGTCTCGCATTACAATGTGAAGACACAGGATTCATCGCAAGCGAAACGAGATACCTGATAAAAATTTGAGATCAACAAATCAAGGAGTAGCCTTTAAATTTACAATAAACAGTGCCCTGTAGACAGCTGGATAATATCAAGACTTAAGGAAGAAATAAGTCATACGCACATATTTCAGTCAGCTGAGACTGTTAGTTCCATAAACGAATCAAATACGAAAATCTCAAGCAATTGGCAGTGTCAATTCTGGGGTTCAATTTTAATGTGTCCATACAAGACAACAACTGCTTGAAAAGAAAATTGCTACCTATACAGCATCCAGGAATCCCGAGGGGAAAAGAACTGTTCAAATGCACAATTTTCCATAAAACGTTTTTACGAAAATTCAAAAAGGATCCAGCACGAACGATAGCATACTTCTTTTTTATCAAATTAAATACATCAACTGTTAGAAAGCTTCCCTAACCGACACAAATCTCCACAAAATCCGATTGTTCCAATAAAGCACCAATGTCAGAAAAGCAGAGAAAATTCCCTGCGTGCAAGTTATGAACGTGACCAATTCGGGGAACTGCTCACTAAAACTTTATCAGGGACTCCACAATGAAGGACAAACACTCCTAACTATTGTTTCAAATAAAGATCTTAGAAATGAATGGAATTTCTGACGACACATACCAAAAGGTAAAAGGCCTTATGAGTGTGAAATATGTAACAAATCATTTTTCAAGAAGGCTCATTTGAAAGCATATTGTCTCATCCATTTAGGTTAGAAACCGTATTTATGTGAAATGTGTAGCGAAGGAAATTCAAGTGTCGGAGGCTTGGGATTACATTTACATAGCCACATCAAAGAGAAGCCTTACGCGTGTGAAGTATGCAACAAACGCTTTTCACAAAGTCGTGTCTTAAAAACGCATATCCGAATTCACACTGGAGAGAAGCCACACAAGTGTGAAGTATGCGACAAACGCTTTTCGCGAAATTCGTACTTAACACACATGCGTACACACACCAAAGAGAAGCCTTTCGAGTGTGATATCTGCAACAAACGCTTTTCATTTAATCCGAACTTGAGAAATCATTTGCGTATCCACACTAAAGAGAAGCCATACGAATGTGAAATATGCAACAAATGTTTTTCGCAGAATATTAACTATATAGCGCATATGCGTACCCACACCAATGAGAAACCATTTGAGTGTGAAATATGCAACAAACGGTTTTATCAAAATTCGACCATGAGAATTCATTTGCGTACCCACACTAAAGAAAGACCATACGAGTGTGAAATATGCAACGAACGCTTTTCTCAAAATTCGACCTTGAGAATTCATTTGCGTACCCACACTAAAGAGAGGCCATACGAGTGTGAAATCTGCAACAAACGCTATTCGCACAGTAGGTCCTTGATATACCATTTGCGTATCCACAGTAAAGAGAAGCCATTCGAGTGTGAAATCTGCAACAAACGCTTTTCACGAACTTCAGTCTTGAAAGATCATTTGCGTATACACACTGAAGAGAAGCCATACGAGTGTGAAGTATGCAACAAACGCTTTTCGTACGGTTCAAACTTAAAATTACATTTTCGTATCCACACTAAACAGAAGCCATACGAATGTGAAATATGCAAAAAACGCTTTTCACAAATTTCGAATTTCAGAAGGCATTTGCGTATCCACAGTAAAGAGAAGTCATAGGAGTATGAAATATGCTGCAAACGCTTTTTGCAAAGTTCGACCTTGAGATACCATTTGAGTATCCACATCAAAGGGAAGTCATACGAGTGTTTAATACGCAACAAACGCTTTTCGTGAAATTCGAAATTAAGAAAACATTTGAGTATCCACACTATAGGCATGTTGATGAGTGTGATAAGTGAGTGTTGACACTTCAAAATAAAAGTAAACCAATGATCCTTAACCACTATTTTGAACTGCTACATTAGGAATCTATCAAATATAGTGTTGTGGGAATGTATGAAATTTATCAGGACCTTATTTTTATGGTCAGGTAAAACAAAATGAAACTTAACCTTAACCTAAACCTGTCAATTTCACTGCTGCATTTTCGTCTGCTAACTAAATTTATTTTCCTATTTCTTATCTTTTTTTTTTTTTTTTTTTACATGCTGCTGAGATATTTAAGATTTTACATTGATTTAGTCTTAAACTACACTTTGTGTGCCATTATATGCAACGAATTTTGCTATGTAAAGCCGCTGTTCATGAAATGCGAAGTGATTTAGAAACAAATTTGTACTATTGTCATTGTGTTTGAAGCTAACCATTAACCATAACTTAATTTAATTTTAATAAATTTTTACTTGCGTAATAAACATAGTCGTTGGGGGTTCAACCCCTCCCCCATTCAGTTAAGAAAAATTTTGCTAATATATATATAACAAGGGGGCTCCGCTCCCTGTTTGCTTACGTTCGCCAACCCCCGGAGATTGCTTCGCAAACCAACACTCCTTCTACATATGCCATTTAGTTTGCTTCGCAAACCAACATTCCTTTCACAGAGTGAAATCTGAATAATTTGTATTATCCTGATTTCACTTTACAGTCCATGACGTCACAGCGAGGGCCTCGACCCCCTGGGATTGCTACGCAATAAAGTTTGGTTTGCTTCGCAAACCAATACCTCTTTCGCCAGTCGTTTCACTTTTTTTTTACTTTAAAACTTAATGCACCCTAAACTAATAGCCGCATGAGTAAAAAATCTTCTGCATCTTGTTTCCTGTACAATTTTAAGTTAACCGTGTTAATCTCCAAACTTTACGATCTGTATTTAGTACTTTCTCGGTAAACCGTCTGAGAACAGAGGGAAAAAAGCGAGCCTTTTCCCTCGCCAAATAAAAACAAATCGTTTTTATGGCAATTGTTGCTACGATAAATTTGATATCTGGCAAACCCGATAGTCAAAAATGCAACCCTTCGCGAATACAATGCTCCTCAAATTTGCTCCGCGAAATAAAAAATACGAAATTTGTGTCAACAACTTTTGATTTCATCGAACTTATTTATGAACCAATTTTAAAAATAACTGTACCGTAAGAAAGAGTACATTCTGAGGTATACTGCGATATTTTCATAATTAAAAACTAATAGTAATACGATATAAATATGACAGTTTTAGTTTTGTATCGGAAGTTACGATCTGAAAGTTCCGAAAATTGTATGACCAACTTTTAATTGCATCGATTTTATTTATTAACCAATTTGATAAAAAATTGTACCATAAGAAAGAGTGTAATGTAATGTATTCAGTGATGTTCTCAAATTTAAAAAATAATGGTTTTTGCTGTAGATATATATCGGTTTTAACAAAAAGTAGCGAAAATATCCAAAGATTCTGAATTTTGTATGACCAACTTTTGATCGCATCGAATTTAATTATTAACCGATTTCAAAAATAATAGTACCGTAAGAAAGAGTATATTCTGAGATATACTGTAATATTTAAAAAATTAAAAACTAATAGTAATTAGATATAGATACGGCAAGAAAAGTAACAAAAATTTCCCGATTTTTCCTGAATTTCAAAAAAAAATATCACCAAGAAGCAAATTAAAATTTCCAAAAAAACTCGACGAGGTGCAAAAATTTACGTTGAATGGTACTCTTTAAAAAAAACTCACGGCTGAAGACTGAAAATTTGTATGTGTTTTGCTCACTCGCAGAAGAAATTTCACTTCTTCAATTTTGACACTTAATAAAACCTAAACTAATAGCCGCATCGAAAAAACAATTTTTCATAATTGTCCAGGGAATACGATGAAGCCATGTTACGACAAACCATGTTAATTTCATTTTTTTCCGATCAGTACTTTCTCGGGAAACCGTCTAAGAATCGAGCTAAACAACACAGTTTTCAATCCTGCGGCGGCGGTAACTTGTTTTTTAATATAGAGAGAAGAGTTTTTCACAAATAATTCTCTTGTTAAAACTACACAAACTATTCATTACTTAATTTTAATTATTGTTTTATTTGTGTAATAAACACAGCCGTAAACAGGGGGGTTGGGGGTTCAACCTTCCCCCATTCAGTTGAGAAAATTTTTGCTTATATATATACAGTGATCTCTCACTTATGCGCGGGCGTTGGGGACAGTGAAAAAAAACGCGCATAAGTGAAAAACCACAAAAGGGAGCTATAAAGTGAAAAATCAATACAGTGTACACAGTGTATTGTTGATTAATACTATGCATATAGTACTACAGAATAATGGAAATAAGGTTACGTAGTTTCAAAATGCCAAAACAAGTTACGTGTATAACTTCCATTGTTCTACGGTTCCTTCATTGACACTCGCACTTTCCCCAGAAAGGACACGAGTTGCCAAGCCAAGCCTATTTTTGAATTTTTCAATCCATCCATGTGATGCAGAAAAGTTTTCCATTTCAAAACTCTTTGACAATTGTACGGCCTTCTCCCTTAGAAGCTCAACGTCAACAGGAATGTTCGAGGCACGAGCTTCTTTAAACCATAGCAACAAAACCTTCTCAAATTCTTCGAACTTTCCACCTTGTATTCTGCTTATTTTCTTCGACTGAATTCCACATTCTCGATGAGCGACTATAATCACCTCCCGATTTTTTAAAATCCCTCTCAATGTCGATTCTGGAACATTAAAATGCTCCGCTAAAGCTTTTTTCGAGTTGCAAGGATTTTCTTCGAATTTTTTTATAATATCCATTGTGTGTGTGTGTGTGTGTTCTACGGTTCCTTCATTGACACTCGCACTCGAAAGCGACAATTTTGTTTGTTTTGCCATTTTAAAACGCAACCATCTAACCCAATCTCCAAAGAAGGTTCTTTCGTTAGCGATCAATTCCACGTGGTACGTACCGTACTAACCAAACCACTCGAATTGGCTGCTGTATAGCTACTTTTACTGGCGTCAGTCACAAGACCCCTCCGGTACACCCTTGTATATGGTAGATGAATATGTTCTGGGAATCCAAACGACAGGGGAAGGGCGAGGGAATGCTTTTCTAGAAGCAGAACAAAAAAGGAAAAGTTCTTGCGATAAGCAACACCTGACTTGAGGAACCTACTTTTTGAACTGAAATTTTTTTTTGCGACGCGCATAAGTGAGAGCTGCTTTTTTTTTTGTGGCGTATAAATGAATAAGAGTTATCATTGTTTTCCTATATTCATGGCCGGGACCGCGAAAAAAACGCGTATAACTGAAAAACGCGCATAAAAGAGAGCGTGTATAAGTGAGAGAACACTGTATATATATATATAATGAGAGAGTTTCTCACAAATTAATCCTATATTAATAACTACTCAAATTATTCATAACTTAAATTTAATTAATGTTTTACTTGTGTTAGAAATAAATGTTATCAATAAAACAATGTTCATAAGCGTAATCAGGGGGAGTTGGGGGTTTGAACCCCCAACTCCCAAACCATTCAGTTTGTCAGAAAAGATATTCAAATTTGTTAATGAAGAGCAGTCGGAGTTTTTGCTTTATGGCTATTTAAACTATCTCTATATTTAAAAAAAGTTACCGCCGACGCCGCAGGATTGAAAACTGTGTTGATTAGCTCGATTCTTAGACGATTTCACGAGAAAGTATTGATCTTAAAAAAACGAAATTAACATGGTTTGTTCTTTATCGTATTCCCTGGACAATTATTAAGATTTTTTTTTCCGATGCGGCTATTAGTTTAGGGTTTATTAAGTGTTAAAATTGAAGAAGCGAAATTTCTTCCGCGCGCAAAACACGTACAAATTTTCAGTCTTCAGCCGTGAGGTTTTTTTTTAAAGAGTACCTCTCAAAGTAAATTTTTGCAGCTCGTCAAGGTTTTTTTTTTTTTTTTTTTTTTTTTAATTTTATTTTGGTTCTTGATAGTATTTTTTTTAAAATTGTACTGTAAGAAAGAGTACATTTTAAGGTTCAGTGCGATGTTTTTAAATTTAAAAACTAATAGTAATAAGCTATAGTTATGACCAAAAAAATAACGAAAATGTACTGGTTTTTCCCTAATTAAAAAAAATATTACCAGGAACCAAATTGAAATTTCTAAAATAACTCGACGAGCTGCAAAAATTTACGTTTAGAAGGACTCTAAAAAATAACGACTGAAGACAGAAAATTTGTACGTCTTTTGCTCACACGCGTTTGAAATTTCGCTTTTTTACTTAGACACTTAATAAATCTTAAACTAATAGCCGCATCGGAAAAAAAATCTTCTTTTTCGTGTTACCTGTACAATTTTGAACAAACCATGTTGATTTCGTAATTTTCTGATCCGTACTTTCTCGGAAAACTGTCTAAGAATCGAGCCTAAAAAGCTAGTTTTCAATCCTGCGACGGCGGCTGCGGCAACGTTTTTTTAATACAGAGCGTTAAAAAAAATTGTGATTTTTTAAAATCAAGTGTTAATTAATGAATATGTATTAATATAAGTAATAAATTTTTATTTATTAATATATATTAATCATATTAATATAAATAATTAATGTATGTTAAATATAATAATATAATTAATTTAATATTCCCCTTTTTACTGGGGTACAATTCAAACTTTTTGGGAGAACCCCCCCCCCCTATTCAACAACCCTAGTTACGCCTATGCTGTGCGGTAACACTACCCTTATCAAAGACGTGCAGTCGTGTACAACTGCCCAACATGATGCCGCCCCAGACAATGACTTCTCTGCCGAATTGGTCTATTTCCCTTAGGTTGGAGGGATGATAGCGAGCTCCACTTTCTCTTTAGATGAAGACTCGCCGAGAATCACTGTGTGCTGAATCTCGACTCATCAGTAAAAAGAACACACCTCCATTCTTGGTGTGTCATAGAATGGTGTGATTCTACATGATTAAGATTGCTCCTGTGTATGCGCTCAAATGGAGACACACCACTGGACGCCGGGTGTAAAGAGCCCTCTCTGCTAGACGTCTGTATACTGTTTGCCTGGAAATTCTTTTTCCATGATCAGCAGAAAGGTCACGAGAAAGCTCTGTAGCCGTTGTCTGCCTGTGCCGTCGTGCACTTAATGCCAAGTAGCGATCCTGTCCATGTGTTTGCGCTCTTGGACGTCCTTGTGATAGTACCACTTGTTTGGAATTGACTCCACAACTTGGATACCCCTTTTGGTGCCACTTGTAACCATCGAGCCACCTCTGCTTGAGACTGCCCAGCTTCCAGCCTGTCAACGGCTCTCCGTCTCATTGAATAATCTAAACGATATTGAGAACTCATTATCACTGCAAACAGTCAAACGTGTGGGTTTTAACGCAATATTCACAACACTGCAAGAGAAATTCCCATATTCTTAAACCGTCAAATTCCACGTTGTTCTACAAAACTAATGCGAAACACCGTTTATTCCAAATTGGAGGCTACCATTGTTCTACCCGTTCTTCAAAATATATAAAATACCAATTTTATTAAATTTCATGGTAGCAATTTTGAATTATTTTGGAATGCGTGTTTGTGACCTTAATTTTTGACACCAGTGTAGCTCAGAAAGTATTAAAGCGCGAAAAAATAATTTTGAATTGGAACCTTATTATATTTTTATGGGAATCGATTCAGAAGTACTTCTAGTATGGCTTGCAAAATTTCAGCTGTTTCCGATAGTGAGTTATTGAGCTACATTAAATTTTCCTCCGTATTGCGATTTTAAGTAAAAACCTAAAGTTTATCAAAAGCCTGACAAACCTAGGATAATAGTTCTCCTATCGTTTGCACTTCCATAGTAAATGTCATAATGGAATGCTCAAATCGTTTGCACTTGCATTATAAATATAATAATTATCGGATTCCTGAAAAATATGTTTTAAATCGTATTCAAATTGGAAATTCCAGTAGTGGTAACAGTAACTGCAATTAATCTCGATCTACGAATAACATCTTTCTATGCCGAGATGATCCTTGATATTGAAACTAAATTAATTTAATATAGAATATCTCGTGATATATTTATAGTTAAGTAATGAAAATTTATATTTTGACTAATTTTACAATGCAAAATCTGATTACGGCCTCAAAGCACGGTGTTTCCAATAGAAATTTTGTTATTTTTTTTTCAAAATCTGATACGAAGGTTCCCATTAAGCCACGTTTTAGGATTTGAATTTGTAGAGGACGTTGTTAATATTGAATGATACATTTCAAATTGCTCTAGTATGAATAGTGCTTGAAATAAAGAAGGCGAGGTTCTGTGTTTCTTTTTCCGCCACTGTACTTTTATAGGACTTTGATTTGTTATAAATGTTACATTCAATAAAGGGACAGTTAGTATTTTGTTTCTTTCAAACGTTACTGCTCTAAGGTGCTTGAGATTCTACTGAAAGTTACTGTTTTTATCCTAGCTAACATTTTATCATTTTTATTGCAGGTAGCTTAGCTGTATCACAAGAAATATCAAATCGGCAAAAAACATATTACAAGTGAATACAGTTCTATAAGATGTGACTATATGATATACCTCACTGGGGTGATCTTGTGATCATTTTGTGTTCCAAATACATTTAATGCCAATAGTAAAGAGTCAATTCTTTAGAAGGCACATAGAAGCATTATTTCAGAAGAAACCAAGTTCGTATTGATGCTATTGGATATAAAAGAAAGTTTTCTGATGGTAGTTCTACTGTACATGGACATCCTGAAGTCTCGCATTCCAATTTGAAGACACAGAATTCATCGCAAGCGCTACGAGATACCTGATAAAAATTTGAGAATCAACAAATCAAGGAGTAGCCTTTAAGTTTTTAATAAACAGTGCTCTGTAGACATCTGGATAATATCAAGACTTAAGTAAGAAATAACTCATACGCACATATTTCAGTCAGCTGAGACTGTTAGTTCCATAAACGAATCAAATACAAAAGTCCCAAGCTAATAGCAGTGTCAATTCTGGGGTTCAATTTTTATGTGTCCATACAAGACAACAACTGCTTGAAAAGAAAATTGCTACCTATACAGCATCCAGGAATCCCGAGGGGAAAGAAAATGTTAAATGCACAATTTGCCTTGAAACGTTTTCAAGAAAATTCAAATTGGATCCAGCACGAACGATAGCATACTTCTTTTTTATCAAATTGAATACATCAACTGTTGGAAAGCTTCCCAAATGACCCAAATCTCCACAAAATCCGATTGTTCCAATAAAGCACCAATGTCAGAAAAGCAGAGAAAATTCCCTGCGTGCAAGTTATGAACGTGACCAATTCGGGGAACTGCTCACTAAAACTTTATCAGGGACTCCACAATGAAGGACAAACACTCCTAACTATTGTTTCAAATAAAGATCTTAGAAATGAATGGAATTTCTGACGACACATACCAAAAGGTAAAAGGCCTTATGAGTGTCAAATATGTAACAAATCATTTTTCAAGAAGGCTCATTTGAAAGCATACTGTCGCATCCATTCAGGTTAGAAACCGTATTTTTGTGAAATGTGTAGCGAAGGAAATTCAAGTGTCGGAGGCTTGGGATTACATTTACATAGCCACATCAAAGAGAAGCCTTACGTTTGTGAAATATGCAACAAATGCTTTTCGCTAAAAACGAACTTGATAATCCATTTGCGTATCCACACTAAAGAGAAGCCATACGAGTGTGAAATATGCAACAAAAGCTTCACACAAAGTCATGTCTTAAAAACGCATATCCGAATTCACACTGGAGAGAAGCCACACAAGTGTGAAGTATGCGACAAACGCTTTACACGAAATTCGTACTTAATAACACACATGCGTACACACACCAAAGAGAAGCCTTTCGAGTGTGAAATCTGCAACAAACGCTTTTCACTTAATCCGAATTTGAGAAAACATTTGCGTATCCACACTAAAGAGAAGCCATACGAGTGCGAAATATGCAACAAATGCTTTTCGCAGAATATTAACTATATAACACATATCCGTACCCACACCAGTGAGAAACCATTTGAGTGTGAAATATGCAACAAACGCTTTTCTCAAAATTCGACCTTGAGAATACATTTGCGTATCCACACTAAAGAGAGGCCATATGAGTGTGAAATCTGCAACAAACGCTATTCGCACAGTTGGTCCTTGAGATACCATTTGCGTATCCACAGTAAAGAGAAGCCATTCGAGTGTGAAATCTGCAACAAACGCTTTTCACAAACTTCAGCCTTGGGAGATCATTTGCGTACCCACACTGAAGAGAAGCCATACGAGTGTGAAATATGCAGCAAACGCTTTTCGTACGGTTCAAACTTAAAATTACATTTGCGTATCCACACTAAACAGAAGCCATACGAATGTGAAATATGCAGCAAACGTTTTTCACAAAATTCGAATCTCAGAAGGCATTTGCGTATCCACAGTAAAGAGAAGTCATAGGAGTATGAAATATGCTGCAAACGCTTTTTGCAAAGTGCGACCTTGAGATACCATTTGAGTATCCACACTAAAGATAAGTCATACGAGTGTTTAATATGCAACAAACGCTTTTCGTGAAATGCGAACTTAAGAAAACATTTGCGTATTTACACTATAGACATGTTGATGAGTGATAAGTGAGCGTTGATACTTCAAAATAAAAGTAAACCAATGATCCTTCACCACTATTTTGAACTGCTACAGTATTAATCTATCAATTAAAGTGCTGTGGGAATGTATGAAATTTATCAGGACCTTATTTTTATGGTTAAGTAAAAAAAAAATGAAACCTAACCTAAACTTGTCAATTCGACTGTTGCATTTTCGTCTGCAAACTAAATATCTTAATTTATTTTCTTTTTTCTTATCGTACTTTTTTACATGCTACTGAGATATTTAATATTTTACATTGATTTAGTCTTAAACTACACTTTGAGTGCCATTATATGCAACGAATTTTGCTATGTAAAGCCGCTGTTCATTAAATGCGAAGTGATTTAGAAACAAATTTGTACTGTTTTTATTGTGTTTGAAGCTAACCATTAATAAAAGTATTTTAGCATTTTTTTTTCCCGTATTAGTTTTGTAGTGTCTAAATAGATGCTCAAGCATTTGCAAAATCTGTCTTAATTTTTGTGGAGGATTTTGAAACGGAAAAGCATTACAAGACTTGAATTTGCCTTTTCGTAAACCTTGCAAGTTTCCGCTAATATACTAAATGTCGCAAACACTCAAAATTAGAGTTCTTACAATGTTGCCTAGAAAAGTTTAATGAATAATATATATGACGAAGGATCAGATATCGTGTTCTAAATGAATTAAAAATAAGAATGTTTGCAAATATTTTTTTGTTGCTAGTTGAGTTCTAGGTATTGTGATATGTCTGGTTATTTTAAAAAAGCTGAATTGAAGTAAATATGTGAAGTAAATTCTCCTGAAACAAAAATAGTATCAGGAGTTGTAGCGTCTCGCCTCGTCTTTTTAATTCCCAACAACGGTATCGATTTAGTTTCGCTCTTTTCTTTTCTGATTATTCATATATTTATGAGCTCTATATTTTGACAGGATGGTAACAGAACCGGGAATTCTCAGGAAACTTTTTAAGGTGGAGTGGTCGTTCGCGGTAAGAAGGCGAATTGTCGCCAATTATGGTAACCTTCACCTTTTGCGGATTTTCTTCACATCTGCCGTTTTTGTTACGGCAACCCTATCTGCTGTTACGGAATTCGGCCGCCATCTTCATTTGGCGACAAACGTCTTACCGTGAACGACCACTCCACCCTTTTTAATTCTGCAAACATCAGAGAAAATTTCACAAAACAAAATTGTACATGTTGATCTTAAAAGTCAACTATTATCGTTTTTCCTATTTAGAGATGCACAGTTAAATAGTTGTTTTGAGAATCAAATATACACTCATTGCCATAACGAAACGAAACTTGGTATGAAGGTACATGTCGGCCAGATATGCAAATGATTAGAAATGCAGCGCGATTGCGCATTGCCACTAGAGGGCGTTGAACTTCGTTCTCCTTGGAATATAAAACAGGTAAGCAGTCCAGTCCAGTCCAGTTGTTTGAGTGTACTTAATCTTTTGCAAAGGAAACGCTGAGGTAGCGTCGTCTGAAGCGTCGGACGGGTTTCGACTCGCTCTCTCGGACAGACGTTCTTTTCAAAGGCGTTCTACTGTACTTACACAATCGATTTCAGCCACGTTTCTACAAAGGTCTTTTTTAAGACCACGGGACTGAACCTAACTGCACTATGGATATCACCACCGACTCAACCACTCCCAACATGGATACATCGAACACCACAATCGATAACATGCCAGAATCTCAGTCTATTTTAACAGACTTAAAAAAACTTTCACCAAGCGAAATAAACAACACTTCCAAAAATCTGAGATCTAAAATTCAACACCAACAAGCACTAGTTGAATCTCTGAAACCAACTGTTGACATTTTCAAGCTTGAAAGCGACTCCTCCAAATACAACTTCTTCAACGCAATGATGGAGAAAGAAAACGCCCAACTGGCCGAACTTAAAGGTGAGTGGAGAATTATTGATGCTTTCTAGAACCCTCCCCCCCCCCCTCTCCCAAGAACAAAACACCAAACGTAGCAGAACAGAGGAGCACATGAGTCCCAATAAAATCAAAACTCCTAGAATGGATGTATCGGGATTCATTTCTCCAACCAAAAGGCACACGGCCACTAAAACTCTTATTAACCCGATGAACAAACCAATTGAAACAAATAACAAATTCGATTCTCTCACTGAAGAAACCATGCACAACACTCCCATTAAAATTGCACCAATAATGATCAAAGCCATAAAGGGACTCCCCAAGCTTTTCGCAACAATCAAAGAAAAATTTGGTAACGACATCAAAAACAAACTCTCCGGAGAATATGCCAAAATCTTCACTAATACCCCTGATCAACACAGGGGCGTCACCGCATTCCTTAGAGAACGAAAAATTGAGGGATATATAATCACTCCATCATTTCAAAATCCAATCAAAGTTGTAATTAAAGGTTTACCGGTCGAAACAATCAAAAGAGAGCTACTTGAATTTAACTTTCCAGTAAGAAAAGTGGCTCAATTAACCCGGACTCGAAACAAGAACCCACTCCCCATCTATATGGTCGAACTGGATAAGTCCCAAAACTATGAAGGCATTTATGACAACGAACTGCAACACATGACAATTTCAGTCGAAAATTACCAAAGAACATCTGGCCCTTCCCAATGTTACAAGTGCAACAATTTCGGTCACAGTTCTTTAAACTGCCTAATGTTAGCTAGATGCCTACGTTGTGGCGAAGAGCATATTACATCAGAATGCAAACAGCCAAAATCCAACAACCCTAGATGCATTAACTGTAATGAGCTCATGTTGCGTCATGGAGAGGATGCTCCAAATTCCCATCACGAAGACCCACAACCATCAATAATCAAAGACTAAACAATCCACATAATTTTAATACTCGAAGAACCACCGAAAACTTCTCCTACGCACAAGCTGCGAATCCCACCCCTGGGCCCCGCCCTGAGCAACCTAATGTCTCCCCAACTCGACTGGTTGGCGGAAACGACAATACAAACAGTATGAATACCAAAACCACTCCCTCAGCATTCACAGAACTACTAGATCTCTTCAGAGAGGTGTCAAAGATGCTCTCCGCCATAGGCGGAATCCAAGGGCTTCTACTCAGATTATGTGAAGCACCAACATTACTAGAAAAAGCATGTATCATAGCAGACTGCATAGCAAAAATCTAAACCCACAGTATCGCTATGTCTGACACCCCCCAAAAGTTTAGCATAATATTCTGGAACGCAAACGGCGTAAACAACAAAATTCACGAGCTGCGAGACTTCGTCAACACTTACAATCCCGATGTGCTTTGTCTTCAAGAGACGCATCTCCGGCCAAACAAAACCGCTAACATAGCCAATTACATTAACTATAGAAATGATAAAATCACTCCTCCACAAACTCAAGCACAAGAGGGGACGGCAGTGTATGTCAGGCGTTCAATATCACATCATCACATCCCCACCAACATCACCAATGATATTGAATCAACAGCTGTTTCTGTAAACATCCCCAACTTACCACCGCTTACCATTGTCTATATATATATTTCTCTTACGTGGCACGCAAAAAAGACGTTATTTGTTACCGCGTTTTGGCAACATTGTGCGATTGTTTGTTTACTAGGAGCCTCGCGCCTCATTTGAATCTATAGCGTTATCGGATGAAATTTTATTGAAAAAAAAATGAATTTTAGACGAGCTGTTGCGGTTTGTAATAGAAATCTAGGTGGAGTGGTCGTTCACGGTAAGATGTTTGTCGCCAACTAATTTTTGTCGCCAAATCAAGATGGCGGCCGAATTTTGTAACAGCAGATAGGGTTGCCATAACAAAAACGGCAGATGTGAAGAAAATCCGCAAAAGGTGAACGTTACCATATTTGGCGACAAATCGCCTTCTTACCGTGAACGACCACTCCACCGAAATCTAAGAAAACGGAGGATCTTTTCAGGGCTATTTAAAAAACGGTCCTTTTCAAGGCTAACAATTATAGTACAACAAGACGCATGCACAACTTTCGACAACAAACTCAGTCAAAAAGTGTATAGGTGGCTCGAGTACTGGGGAAATGTACACACAAACAACATGCTGGGTATTCAATTTCCAAAGCAGCGCTCACATTGCGAGTAAAAATTTGCTCAAAATTTTCATCTAAATTCTGATTCCAGAGGTACTGTATATATCTTTTATGTAATACAACAAATTTAGATTTGAAAAATATTTTTTTGGAATATCTTATTTTGTAATCAATCCCTTCTGCTAGGACACGTGTCTTCATTGATGCGAGCGAAGCGAGCACAGGTTCGCGAAGCGAACCAATAAGAATTGCGAAGCAATCCTCCGGGGGTTGGCGAGCAGGGGGCGGGCCCCCTAGTTTCTATATACTGCCCTTGCAATAATAAAAACCCTATCGATGATATCCAAAAACTTTTTAACCACCAATGACAACATCATACTTTGCGGAGACTTTAATGCTACGCACAGGCATTAGAACTGTAACAACAATAACTCTAGAGGCACCCAGATCCTTAATTTAAGCAACAAGGCGGGCATTTCTATTGCAACCCCTACAGACCCCACCCGTATCCAAGGAACTTCTGGCAATGTCCTAAATTTTGCACTGATTAAAAATTTTCATTACTCCATTCCCGAACTCTCGTCTGATCATCATAACCCAGTGTCTATTATTTTCGACACCATTTACTCCCCCATTGACATCAACAAACAGATGTACACAAATTGGAACAAATTCAAAGACGCGCTCAACAGAAACTTACATTACCAAACACACACTGACAAAGTCTCATACCCCTCACAACTAGACACCCTCATCGACAATTTCCAAGATAACATCCTTAATGCCCATCAACACTCATCCAAAAAAGTTGAACAAACCAACCACCTCACTCCCCCCCCCCGCATATTAGAAATAGTATCAAAAATCGTAACAAAAAAAAATGGAAACGCAACAAAGATCCTAGTACGAAAGGACTCCTAAACAAAATTAAAAAAACACTCACTAATGAAATTAAAACCCACACGCAACACACCTGGAGAAATCACATCACTTCTCTTAATACTGGCAACAAATCACTATGGAATAAAGCAAAAACTCTAAAGAAAAAAAGACCGCACATACCACCTTTTCAAACTACACAATCAACGGTTCTTACTGACAATGACAAAGCAAATGCTTTAGCTGACACCTTTGAAACTCAATTCCATAATAATGACATCAATGACCCATACACAAACAATCTTGTTAACAACACTATCAACGACTATTTTTCTAAACCCAAACAGGGCACATTCAAACAAATTCCCCCCTCTGAAATTATTATTCTATTCCACAAACTCAAAATTCATAAAGCTCCTGACATTGAAGGAATCACAAATAAAATGCTGATTAAACTCCCCTTTAAAGCCATTCTTATTCTTACCTACATTATCAACACTATACTTAAATTAAAACATTTCCCAACACCCTGGAAAACTGCTAACATTATCCCCATTCTCAAACCTCACAAAAACCCATCTGATCCCAACAGTTACAGACCTATTTCACTTCTTCCCATACTTAGTAAAATCAGTGAAGCCATTATCCTTGATCGATACAAATACCACATTAACCTAAACAATATAATGATTCCCCATCAATACGGCTTCACACCTAAACTCTCAACTACGCACCAGCTTCTCAGAGTCACGGAATACATAAACAAGGGCAAACACACAAACAAAAAAACTGGTGCAATATTCTTCGACATTGCTAAAGCCTTTGACAAAGTTTGGATAAAAGGGTTAATTTACAAGCTCATCAAACTTAACTTTCCCTACTGCATTATCATCCTTATAACCTCTTATCTTACAAACAGACACTTTGTTGTCAAAATTAAAAACTCCAAATCTACCAAAAGAAAAATACTCTCAGGAGTTCCTCAAGATTCAAAACCGGGACCATTCCTATTCAACTTTTATATGAATGATATCCCCCAGTTAAGTTCATCAATGATCAGCATGTTCGCAGATGACACTCACATCCTCGTTCAACGAAAAAACATAAACACAATAGTATTCCTACTCAACAAACACATCCAAAAAATAGAAACATGGCTAATTCAATGGAGAATTAAATTAAATGTTGAGAAGACAGCTACTATTATTTTTGGTAAACCCCCACCCACGCAAAAAGTTAAAGTCTACGGACAACCTATTAATTGGGTTACTCAAACCAAGTACCTTGGTATCATCCTTGATAATCGCCTAAATTGGTCCCACCCCATTACTTCTGTTCAAACTAAATTTAATAACGCCAGATCAGCTCTTTACCCACTTATTGCTCGTAGCTCTACACTTTCAATTCAAAACAAACTCCTAATTTACATGTATTACTTACGCCCAGTTCTGACCTATGCTGCTCCCGTTTGGGGTGCCGCAGCCAAGACAAATATCAATAAAATCGCGACACTCCAAAATACCACCCTCCGAACAATAGTCCGGGCCAGATGGTTCTACCGTAATACCGACATTCAAACCACTACTAAAATCCCTTCAATCAAAAAGTTCATCAGCAACTTAGCAAAAAAATTCTACCAAGACATTGCTGAAAATTCCAACCCAACCATCCAAGAAATCGACATTCACGATCCAACCCTTCCCCAGAATAAAAATAGACCAAGAGCCACTTTACTACTTGACAATTAATAACTATCCCAATGCATCCACTCTTCATTATTCATCCACCCCACCCCTTATTAATCTAACTTTTTTAAATCTGCAAAGAACGGACAAACCGATCTTTCATATCTCGCGTTCTTTCTAAAGCTACAGCAGTCACTCAACCTCTAGCCACTGTCCTGATTTCCCATTTAACCTGAAAGCATCATTTCTCCCAAGATCAGTACCGGAGATTAAGGCCCCTACGGTGCCATGCGCTCCATGAACATCAATTGTTGCTGCTGTTTGAGTGTACTTAATCTTTTGCAAAGGAAACGCTGAGGTAAACATTCAGTTACGCCGCCATCGAAGACAATATGAGCAACTGTCAAGAGTTCGAGAGGGGAAGAATCATCGGGATGACGGAAGCTGGGTGGTCAGCTCCATTTAGATTTTACTGTGAGGAGGTGTTGGGACCAGTGGACAGAAGAGACGGCATTTACACGGCGACCAGGCTCAGGACACTCCGCGTTGCGTGGAAGATTCTATTTTGTACCGTAGGTAGGTCGGTAGATATTAAACTCGTTAAAAGTGAATCGATTCTTCAATTCGATTCTTTCGTAATTTTTTTTATCTACAGTGAGCTATGATTATTTACTTGTTCTAATATCAATTGGACTAGACAAGAGGATGTATTTATTCCACACTAATGACATTTATTTTGGTTTTTGTATTGGATCAATCAGATTTACTTATGAAGGATACCTTACAGAGATCAGAACACTTCTCTGAGGGAAACCTCGAACACTTATTCGTGATGAAAATCGAATTACATTTCGAATTCATTCATACAGTAAATCTGCTTCAAAATCATTGAAGACACGAAAAGACTACCAGACAAGTAAATAATCATACCACAGTGTCGATCCAAACAAGTTACGAAAGAATCGAACTGAAGAATCTATTCACTTTTCACGAGTTTAATATCTACCGACCTACCTACGGTCCTAAATAGAATCGTCCACGCAACGCGGAGCCATTCCAACAAAGACGCGCTAGTGGCTCAGGACGCCCTCGACAGACCAGTCATCGAGAAGACCGTCACATCATACGAAACGCACGCGTAGAGCCAGCTGCCTCATTGGCCGTTATCCAGACACAGGCAGCACCTTCACTATCAGCCCCTGTGTCTTCCCGAACCATCGCAAGGCGCCTGGCTGAAGAACGTCTGGTATCGGGGCACCCATTACGTGTTCTGCCAATGACACCCACCCACTGACGTCTCCGTTTGGAGTGGTGCCGCGCACGCAACGGAATGGAACCAGGTCGTCTTCAGATTCCATTTGAGCAGTGATGATAAGCGTGTTCGTGTTTGGAGGCCCCGTGCTAAACACCTCAATCCCAGGGCTCCTGACAGGTTTCAAGGTCTAAAAAGGTGACAAAAGTGACAAACTGAACCAAAAAGTGACGAATCGAGTACAAAAAAGTGACTAATCAAGCAAAAAAAAAAGTAACAAATAACAATATAATGCTAAATATTTTCAAGTATAAGGATAGAAAATAAAAAGATCCTCCCCAGCTACCTATATCTTTTCTTTCTTTAGAAGGATATTTTTATTTCTTCATTTAAAAAGTATATAATTTTAAAATATTAACATAAAAATTTAAAAAAAAATCGGAATTATGATTTTTTAATTCGTTTATTTTTGACACAACTTACAGAATTTCTTTTTTTTTCTTTGAAAAATTATGTCTTATTTTTTTCTTTGAAAAATTATGTCTTATTTTTTTTGTTGAAAAAGTCTGAAATTAATTTTGTCTTTTTCTTCCGGAGCAACGCGAAAATAAGGACAAAAATAAAATGTCTACAGATTTTTCTTTAAAAACAGTCATAAAATTCCCTCTATTAGCACAAATAATTTCTTTTAAGTCCCAAATGCGGATGTCCAACATTCGGAATTGTCAAAAATTTCGAAGAAAAAAATATTGGACGTTTTGCTAACCCGAGTTTTTTTTTTGTGTTTGTTTTTCTCACTTTTTTCCATCTTTTTGACAATTTTCATAGTACAAGGAGGTAAACCTGGACCTAACAACGCAAAATAACGGACATGTTCAGAGTAAATACCACACAGAAAAATTAGAAGATTTGCAAGTAAAATTTCTTGTGCATTGTTTAAAAAAAAATTCCTATTTATAAATTCTTTCTACTTATTCCTATTTATATATCTGCTATTTTAGTATTGCAAACGCAAAATTTGCGCAGGGGAGGTTAGATTAAGGTTTTTTTGACGAAAAATGCAAATAATCCGAAATTCGGAATGGCCGAGGACCTGAGGATTCCGGATTTTGGACTTCATTGTTTTAAGGATAAAAAATTACATGTATACATGAAAGGTTTTATTCCTAAATTATTGAAACAAAATTCTTATACACAATTTCTCCGAAAATGGAAAAAAATTTTCCTTTTCATAGAGGAAATTTCCCTTTTCCCTGCATTGACGCGATTTCGGGAGTGAACCAAAGATTACGCGGAGTTGCGGATTTTCGATTCTTTAGCATAGAAATTCCGGAAGTTCTGGAGCACTTGGCAACTCTGCTAGTCTCGCAGTCTGAAGAACAGGTTCCAGTAAACATCAATAGGCTTCATTCTAAATCCTTCTTCCACAAATTCTCTTTTGAGTAATTTCCACTCATCCAGTAGTATGTCTGTCGGGACATCCCATAGCATTACTCTTGCAAATTCTAATACTTGTCGAACACTCTCGCCACTGAGTCTCTCAAGAGGACAAGACAGGATAAACTTTTAAGGAGAGATGAACTGAAGAAGGATTTCTTCAAAAGATATTTATCACTGGCAATGCAATGCTTCTGAGCCCTTAGAAAAAAGAAATTTCTTTCCTTCTTTTTCACATTCTGTAGCGCTCTAGAAATTTTATATCCAATCACAATATCAGCTAGAGGCAACAGTTTCTGAGGACATATATCTTCCGATTTATCCATTTTCAAATCTCAAAAAAGTTCCCCTTCGTAGATCCTACCCAAAATTGTTCTTGTCAACAATTCAAGTTTGGAATAAAGGTTATGTATTAGAGGTTCCCTTTTCTGAAGAAATTCGATCTCACGATTAAATATACTTGCACTTGATACGACAAATATCACCTCAGCCTTCATAGTTTCTCTTCTAAGTAAATGAACAATTTTTTTGTAGCCTGGTATTTGTATCATGTTTGGCTTCTTTATTGGAATTTTGTCAAGGAAATACTTTCGCACTGCAATCCACTGTTCAAGCAACCTTTCAGCAGCTGGCTTTAGGCTTAGCCAACTGCGTGAACAATGCTTGATGAAATGGTGAGTGGGAAGTTTCAAGTCTTCTTGAATTTGTTTGTATGTTGACCAACGCTTAGGCCACTGATTAGAAAATCTGTGAATAGTAAAAACTAGTTCAGACACATCTTCCCCAAACTCTTTTAGACCTTTAAGAAAAGCATTATGCATTGTGTGAATATTACATGTCCCAATGTTAATTAGTTATTTTTTCGGGTAGAAAGTAATGAGTCATTAACCTTTTTAAAAACTGACTTTCACTTAAAAAAAACTCAAGAATTTTTAATAATCAACTTTGATGATAACAGATAATGATTTTCAATACGTTCGCAACGCTCCTGCAAAATTTAACCCTCTGGATACAGAGACGGCCGAAATTTTTGCGTTCTCTGGTTACGGAGGGGTTTGGAATCTTTTAGATCTCAAACTCCTGAAGAAACAGCTGAAGTCCATTAAGATTTCCATGCCCTCATTTCTGTGTCACAAACAGCGTGAAGAGCCTCGGTTCCGTAGACAGTAATTTCGGGGTTCTCGATGGGGAGCTTCGAGCGCTTAGAATGTGTGAGAGGTTGATGATCTATCCCCTTTAAAACTTTGCCGAAGACACCTACGAGTGTAAATTACCATGCATAGTGAAGATTCCACCGTCCTTTCAGAGTTTATCCCGACGTATCTATACCTTCTAGATGTAATCAGACCCACAATAGAAACTGCAACATGTGATGACAAAGGTACTAAACCCATTACCTCTCCTCCTGGGTTAACGTTGAGTTAATATCAGCTTGATTCGTCCGGTCTCATAACCTCTTCATTCTCGTCTTATTCCAGAATCCGAAAATAAAATGGGTCTGTTGAGACCACCCTCAGATCTGTGTATGGAGGATGTTATCCCCCCCCCCCTTTTAAGTAACCACTGGCATCGATCACCATTTACGAGCTTTCAGCGTCTGACCTACTAGAGGGTTCCTCCTTTTGTTCGACCCTGTAGAGGGGGTCGGATATGCAGATGGCCCTGCTTCCTTTAAACTTCGCCGCTTCGTTTTACTGATAGCCTTTTCCTGCGGGAAAATTTCCAGAACTTGCTGCTAATACACCCCGGGCAACATGAAGTATCCTATTACAGTTGAAACAGTACGCTTTTGAATCCATTCTTGCGGTGGAATGTAGCACGCATTTCGAAATTGAATGCGTGCGAACCCTGTTTTTTTTTTAGAGGAAATGAATTTTTTTAATTTTTTCTTCAAACACATAATTTAAGAACTTAAAACCCCTGAAAAGGTGACAAAATGAAGGTGACAAAAAATAAAAAGGTGACAAAAATTGACGTGTTAGGAGCCCTGCAATCCTGCCTTCGCTTTACAGCGACACACCGCTCCCACAGCTGGTGTGATGGTATGGGGTGCCATTGCTTACGATACACGGTCACCCCTAATATTGATCCATGGAACAATGACAGCCCGGCGGTACGTCCATGGCATCCTTCAGCCACATGTTATGCCACTCATGGCAGGGCTCCCAGGAGCCATTTTTCAACAAGACAATGCTCGGCCACACACAACTAGGATGTCACAAGACTGCCTCCGCCACATTACCTCCCTTCCCAGACCTGCTCGATCCCCAGATTTGTCACCAATCGAGCATATCTGGGATCATTTGGGACGGTAAGTTGGACTCCCTACGAGTTTGGTCAAACTAGAGGCGCGTTTACAGCAACTGTGGAACGAGATGTCTCAGGACATCATACGGAACTTGTATGCCTCAGTGCCCGCTCGTATCGCACCGTGCATTCGCGCTAGAGGGGGTCCAACAGAGTACGAAAACTTCCATTCATTTGTTCTTTTTTCTGCAATAAATGACCCTTTTGCTTTGATTTTCTAATCACTTACATGTGTAAAATTTCGTTTCATTTTGACGACTTTTTCTTGGTAAAAATACAAAATGTGTGTATCCTTTCACCCTATCTGGCCCCAAATATTTAATAATGTGTGGATACTGTATATCGATACCAATCACGGATCACAACATTTATTAAGGGAAATTGTAAAATCAGGGAATTTTTTTTTCGATAAGTAGTATAGTATAAAATATTTAGAAAACGGGACTGGACATTGCAGGCCCTTTACATCAGGTCTGGAAACTTGTTTACACTTCTGTTAAAAAGAGGTATGCGGATCTATGACTTAAAGTGAGGCATTTTATGGGATCTTCAAGAACCCCGAGCGAGTAAACAAAGAAGACCGTTGGCAGCAATTTATTTTCCTGAAGGATTCTTTATGAAATAAGTGAATGAATCGGTCAAACGACTCCTTTGTAAATAATTGGAATCATCGACTCCATTACTTTTTCTTACGGGCGGTAATGTTACTAGTTTCCATTGTAAGACAACTGCGTTTTCAGATTTAGCAATTGGGATTCGAATCCCGAATTCTGAATCCTGAATTGGGATTCGCTAAACATGTATACACTGGAAAGAAGAAGAAGGAGGGGGGATTTGATTCAGCTTTTCAAGTTTGTAAAACAAGGGGACACAGAGGGCTTAAATTTCAATAGGGATAACAGAACAAGGGGCCATGGGTATAAATTGAATAAGACACATTTTAATCGGGATTTAAGGAAAAACTACTACTTTAATAGGGTAATAGACAGTTGGAACGCGTTGCCAGAAAATATAGTTAATTCAAAGGGAGTGTACGAATTTAAGACACAATTGGATAGTCAGTGGGAATTGGAGAATTCATAAACAAAGGACCAGCCTTGTTGGGCTTGAGCCTGTAGCTGGTCGTCAATATTTGTATTTGAATCTTTGATGTACGGAAATTGTGAGTTTATTCGTTTGCTTTGGAAAAGATGAATGACTTTCATTTTATTTATTTTTTTCTTTTGTGTTTCTTTTTACAATTTCTTCAAAAAATGTGGAATTTAAAATTAAGTATTACTTCAGGATGGGGGTATCAAATGAACTGTAATTTTCAAAACTTTTCTACCATTTCCAAATGTGTATTTTTTTTTCGAAAACAAAAATTGTTTTTCATAAAAATAAACATGAGTTCGTTAAATATCTTCTAATTTAATTTTTTTTAATTTATTTGAAGTAACTTTGATGAAAATTGACGACGAAAATTGCATTCATTTTCCTTAAAAAATTTCCTCACTTAAAACATTTCTGCATTTTACATTGTTCTACTTTTTAAAGCAATCAAATTACATTTTTGCAATTATATCTTGAAGATATTTATTTA
Organism: Metellina segmentata; assembly: GCA_947359465.1. Classification (NCBI taxonomy): domain Eukaryota; kingdom Metazoa; phylum Arthropoda; class Arachnida; order Araneae; family Tetragnathidae; genus Metellina; species Metellina segmentata. Next base: position 8,407,180 of record OX375882.1, read on the forward strand.
CTACTATGAAGTATTTTTCCTTCGTATGAAACATCAAAAACTCATTCTTGTGAACTTTATATAGGATGTTACATTTTACTTAATTAAAAAATTATCATGCAACTAAGTAAACTACTTCACTGATATCTACACTATTGAATATGTGACAAGAAATTCGTTAAATTAGCATGTTTCCCTTTAATTTGAAATGACTACGGATGGATATAAATTTTTTAATCCTATTTGATAGAAATATTTTGAAGGTATAACCTTTAGTCTCTATGAAGCATGAAACAAATATATCTAGGAAAACCTACAGAATAAAGTTCTAACGGGCTCTAAATTTAAGTTGCGTGAGGTACAAATGTCCAATCTTGAAAAAAAAAACAAGATTTTTCAGTTACAGATTTAACACACATTTATAGCCGTTTAATGCTATTTTTTAATCATTATTTTATTGAAGACGAATTAAGTTGTTGAATTTGAATTTGCATTAGTTTTGAATTAGTAGTTGAATTTGCGTCACACTGTAGCAACACTGGGTAGGTGACGACCGAACTAAGACTCACAAAAGTGTATCTAATATAAAAAAAAAGTATAAGAAGTTCACGAACAAAGAACTTTTATTGTAACTGTTAAATTGAAAGTTAATAGCAGTATGCAACAGAATCGCATTTGTTTATTAAGGTAATACCAACAATTTTAAATTGAAATTAAAATATTATTTTACATTTTATTTCCAACAACGATTTTCTAATTTTTCACTAACATTAATAGTGAATGTTTTGTTTAACTCATTAGTTTACAGTTAATTATCTTTACTTTATGATGAATTTTGAGGAGACTACACTCAGAGTATTATGGGTTTTGACATAAGTTTATATATATATATATATATATATATATATATATATATATATATATATATATATATATATATATATATCAGGCATGAGAATGCAAAATTTCAAAAAAGAGGAAAACTAAAATGTGAAATTAAATACACGCTAATCAGGTCTGTGCACAGAATTTCGCAATAGTAAAAATTAACATTAGGCTGGAGTTATAATTGATTTATTGAACTTAATATTCAATGGTAGACCATAAATTGGGAAAAGCGGTGAATATTATTTTGCTAAATATCGGCCATCCGAAATAACATTATCAAGGCAGATGGCTCTCAAAATTTAAAAAAAATTTTACTGCCATTGCAGGATTGAAAACTCGAATTTTTCGCTCGATTCTTAGATGGTTTCCCGAGAACGTATAAATAAAAAAAAATTATGAAACTAACATGGTTTGTTCAAAATTGTACAGGGAACAAGATAAAAAAGATTTTATTCCGATGCGACTATTAGTTTAGGGTGTATTAAGTGTCAAAGTCGAAAAAAGCGAAATTTCTAACGCGAGTGAACAAAAGACATACAAATTTTCAGTCCTTAGCTGATATTTTTTGGAGAAGGTACCTCTCAATGTGAATTTTTGCACAACGGAGAGTTAGTTGTTTTAGAAATTTCAATTTGTGTGGTTCCTATATATATATATATATATATATATATATATATATATATATATATATATATATATAATAATATATATTTTTTAAATCTGGAAAAATCAGGACATTTTTATTACTTTTTTTTAAACACTGTCATATCTACCATATCTTATTACTATTAGTTTTTAAATTTGAAAACATTGCAGGAAACCTTAGAATGTACTCTTTCTGATGATATCATTATTATTTTTGGAATTGGTTCATAAATAAATTTGATGTGATGAAAAGTATAATTTTGCGATAGTCTACAAATTGTTCCTCTCCAGATGCGCGGAGATCCAACGTGAAACGGTCTTTATGAAACCGAGGCTCACGGGAATGAAATCCGCGACTAAATTCGCTGTGATGTCAATGAACAGGCGGAGGTTTTGCCGTCGCAGGAGATTGACTCTGCGAAAAGAGTGTTGGTTTGTGAAGCAAACTAAATGGGATCTGTGAAAGAGTGTCGGTATGCAAGCAGGAGTAGGAACCCCTGGGCGATGTTCAAATTTTTACATTGCGATACATCTGCATTCTAACATTATGATATATCGTGATCCTAACCATGTATTTTATACATAGTAAATGCAAAACCATGTTCTTATGTTTTTTTTTCTTCTTTGATATAAAAAAATCGTGGTAGGAAAAAAAATAACAAATAAAGTCTGTGTTGTACATTTAAGAAACACGCATGATTTAAAACAAGATTCCACACACTGTGGCGTTTTTGGTACACCACACTACTACCAATGGAGTGAGACTCAATGGTTTTCGTTTGATACAATTTAATTATGTCAAGAGAAATTTTACATCAACTACTATGTACAATGAATTTTACAATCGATGACAAACAGCCCGATTGTTCCTGTTCAAACAGTAAGTTTCAAACTATCACAGTTTGTCTCGTTTCAACGGGGTTTGATGTCCCCGTGTAATTTTGCAGCGAGCTACCTCCTTCACCACCTTCCTCCGTGGCTTCCCTAGCTCGAGTCCCCTTTCCTTCTTCTCGGGGCAACAACCTTTTTTTCTCCGCGTCGCCTCTGTTTCCAATTCACCTCCCACTCAAGGGGTCTCAGATCCCCCACATGTGCGAAAAAACCGACAACCGGCGGTTCTTCAAAAAGCCCCGCTGTCTGGTGGAAATCGGGGTGAACAAGAAACAGAGGCCGACAATGAGTTGTTTCCACACATGTGGCTGTCGGCTCCCTTGTAGACTACGATCTCACAACACCTCCCCCCATAAAAATCAAATTTCGGGGTCAAGGAAAAATTTGATTCTAGGGGCGAAATGAGCCATCCTAAAGTGAGATCTGAGAGGCACAATCTTCCCTCTTAATCTCACCACAACCAGAATTAACCAATATCATTAAAACAAAACAAAACATCAGTTTAAAGACAATCCGAAACCATAGGCTCAGTTTTGCAAACCATTCAAGTAAAGAAAAATAACATAAGTTTACAAAAAAACACACAAAACAAAAATAACTAATCTTACTCTAATTTGCTAATATTAAAAATAAAAAAAATCTTACACTGAAATAACAAAGACAAATATAGCAAAACTAAGGTTGCTCATTACATCAAAATTTAGCCTTGGATTACTCATCCTGTCTACTTAACCCATACGCATTTCCGTTTCGCTTACAAGCACGATGTACAATTGTAAATTCAAATTGCTGAAGACATAACGCCCATCTAGCAAGACGTGCGTTTGTACCGATCATTTTCTTCAGGAAAGGCAGGTGGTTATGATCTGTCTCAATCAAGAATTTTTGCCCTTCTAAGTAGTGTCTCAATTTCTTCAAACCAAATGCAATAGCCACCCGCAGGTTAAACTCCCAGACTCTTCCCGTTTTTACACACAGAACCCTCAAAACCCGTTTTACTGAAGAAAAGAACCTTTCCACAGGGTTTTTCTCAAGATGGCACACAGAGCTATGCGCAACTTCTATGCCAAACTGGAGAAAAAACACCGTGGTCAAAACTCTCGTGACAGAACTTAGTATAACTTTGGGTATCTTTCTCGGGAAACCAGTTCGCAAAAGAACCGCGAGCAGAGCAGCTATCCAAAGGTAATAACGCAACACCCTCTCTTTGGTTTTTGCTGTGTCTAGCTGTCCCGAAATTTCGTAACAAAACCCCACAATCCCTTCTCTTAACTTAACGGGAACACACGATTGAACTTTTTCCTCTCCCCGCTTGAAAACTGATCTCGTAACTACTTCGCCCTTTTTTTCTGCGAATTCGCTCTCCTCCGGGTGCGTGCTTCGCCCCCCGTATTGTCGCAACAATTCGCCTCCCCGCTTAGCGCTTTTAAGCAACGGTGAGCTTTCTGTCAGCTTCGTTTCGCCGATTTCCCTCTGTGGTAACAGTATACTTTCTTCCACCATGGGGAAAACAATTTTACCGCCCTTCTCGCTAACTTCTCCCTTATCTCTTACCGTCGATGAACCTTTCCCCTCTCGTGTTTTTCTACCGGTTCCTTCCGCTGGGTCAAAAACTTTTTCTGCCGAATTTGTTTTGGCTTTACTCCGCGTCATAAGTGCATTTACATGAACTCGTTTTTTTCTAGCCTCCTCAATTAACTGGGCCGTTTTGTTTCCCAGCAAATAAAACCCTCGGTCCAGTTTGTCCGCTTTAATTGCAACTTTAGTAGTTACAGCGCCGAAATCTCCCTGCAACACAACTCTAGCTAAAGGTAAACATTTATATTCGGTGTCTAGAGGTTGTCTCACCCACGTGACTTCACCCGTAAAATCTCCAACGTTTATCCAGCTCCTGACACACATATCTATGCAACTGCCCGTGTCTCGTAAACAGTTTTTTTCCTCTCCGTTTACCCTTAATTTGCTCATAAATGGATTAAAACTCTCATTTTGGCCACTCCCCGTTTCTAAATTATTTACACTCTCTCTAAAATTCTTTTTAAAAGTTGGACAATCGGGTCTAATGTGCCCTGGTTGATTGCACTGGAAACAAATTATTTGTTTCTTTCTTTCAAAACTCCAATTTACATCCTTCCTAGACATTTCTCTCTTTTCTGGTTTTTCCTCTCTAGTTTGGATTTCTCCCCTGTCTTTATTATTTGCCGAAAAATGTCTTCCCCCTCCAAATGCTCTCTTTTCCCCTGGTTTGGCCTCAATTTTCTTGAAGGTACGTCTTACACTTTCGTAATTATCCAATTTTTCGGCTAACTCCGTAGCTTGCCTAAAATCTTCCCAGTTGTCTAAATAATGTTCTTTAACCTCAACCGGTACCCTCTTCTTAATTTGTTCTGTGAGCATTAATTCTTTAAGCGCATCGAAATCTCCAACCTCCACTGATTCTAACCAACTTTCCAAATAACCCCTGAGCTCATAAACCAGATCAGACCATAACGATCCTGATTTCCTAGAGTGCTCTTCAAATTTTAAACGTAGAGCAACCGAACTCAGTCTAAATCTCTTCATCAACATTTTTTTTATGTAACCATAATCATCATTTTTTTCGATGGGTTCTTTCACTATTAATTCCGCTACATCGGCTGGCAACAACGGAATTAGCTGCGATACCCACCTATCTTCTTCAACCCTTTCTTTTTGGGCTTGTCGCTCAAATATCATAAAGAACAGTGCTATGTCTAAACTTTTAGGATCAAATTTAGGAACCAAGTCTTTCAAATTAATTTTTTTTGTGATTGTTTCTCTAGGCAGCGTACTGTTTGACTCAACACTAGCTACTTCGATTGCATGTCCTAGTCTTAACTTTTCTAATTCAAACTCTCGTTCCTCCCTAGCTATCCTATCAGCCCGTTCTTTATCCGCTATCCTATCAGCCCGTTCTTTATCCGCTATCCTATCAGCCTGTTCTTCTAAAATTCGTTCCAAGAACGCTTTTGCTGTCTCCTCATCATATTCTGGCGCTCTCTCGATTGCCTTAATAATATCTTTTACTAATACCGCGTCCTCTACAACTACTTCGAATTCGGCTGCTAAAAGCCTTAGAATATTTTTCCTTTGTTTTTTAAGGAAATTAGCCATAACACTACTAAATTACTCTACAAGGTAAAAATTCAAAATACAAAAATCACTTAAAGGATTCCAAAACTGAGTACTCCTAATCAAAACACGATAAAACTCTTTACACATGAATTACATTACTTAAAACCATGTAATCAAACTAACTACACTCATACAATCCAAAAAAAAATTTCTTCAAAGCAAAACTCTGTCAACAAAACATAAAAATTTTCCTCAAAATCCCATTTACTATTGCCTCTCAGAAATTACTATAAGGTAGGACTCACCCCTTTTTCTGACTCTTTCTTCTTCTGGAACTCCACACACTTGAAAGCGCAGGCACCGGGTTTCTCTGGCGTCCTTCTGGTCACAGGCGCAGGGTTTTCTAGAGAATTCTCCACTGGTCCGTTAAGCTTCCACGGTCACGAGCGCAGGGCCTTCCGGAGAACTTTCCACTGGTCCCGGGCTTTTCTACTTCCCAGCAAGGCACCGACGTTGGGCTTTCCAGAGTCTGGCGTCCTCCTGCTCCTCAGAGCTAGTTCCTCTTGGCACGTCCACTCCTTCTGTCGAGCAGTATGTCCCTTTTGGACAATCACTGGATTCCGAGCACAAGTCCACTCCTTCTGTCGAGCAGTATGTCCCTTTTGGACAATCACTGGATTCCGAGTTTATTTGACTTAAACTCTGTATCCGACCACTTGCCACCAGTTAGTAGCTGTGGCGTTTTTGGTACACCACACTACTACCAATGGAGTGAGACTCAATGGTTTTCGTTTGATACAATTTAATTATGTCAAGAGAAATTTTACATCAACTACTATGTACAATGAATTTTACAATCGATGACAAACAGCCCGATTGTTCCTGTTCAAACAGTAAGTTTCAAACTATCACAGTTTGTCTCGTTTCAACGGGGTTTGATGTCCCCGTGTAATTTTGCAGCGAGCTACCTCCTTCACCACCTTCCTCCGTGGCTTCCCTAGCTCGAGTCCCCTTTCCTTCTTCTCGGGGCAACAACCTTTTTTTCTCCGCGTCGCCTCTGTTTCCAATTCACCTCCCACTCAAGGGGTCTCAGATCCCCCACATGTGCGAAAAAACCGACAACCGGCGGTTCTTCAAAAAGCCCCGCTGTCTGGTGGAAATCGGGGTGAACAAGAAACAGAGGCCGACAATGAGTTGTTTCCACACATGTGGCTGTCGGCTCCCTTGTAGACTACGATCTCACAACACCATATATGCTCAAGTAGAGATTCAAAAAGTAGCTTATTTAGAATGAGAAAAACTTCAGCATAGATAGAAATAAAGAGGCATTTGATTCCTCCAAGTAATGATGATAGCATATATGACCTAGATTGCCACAGAAGTTCTCAACAAAAAAGGATGCAAACGGATTGATTGTAACATCAAGAAACAAGAATGGGTTTTTGGAATTCAACTTAAAATGGACAAAATCATTTTTGTTTAAAATTTTTTTAACTATACTGAATTTCATTTTTGCTAGAAAAAAAAAAATTTGGAAACGAAAGTCATTTTCAGGACACAAATGTTTTTTGACAAATTCCTCATTAAATTTTAAGAAATGAAAACAGACCGTTAAATTCCCAAATTTTGCAAAATTATTTTGCTCTTATGCACTCTTTAAAAAAAACATTGACTAATTAAAAAATGTAATAAAGACCTTGATAAATTCAGCAAGAAGAGAAGAATTATTCGTTCCATTGCAGTTTGAAACTTTAATTTTCAATCTTTATACCCTTATTCCCGTAAAAAAAAATCAGCGCAGAAATTCGTGGTGGAAAATTGCACATGCGCATAAGTAATCGTCGTGTCGGTCTAAACCAAAACCCAAAATTTTCCCCAATGATGCTAAAAAAACACAAAATTTCCGCTGGAAACTGATTGTAACTAGGCAACTCATATATCCCACATGCGCTAAGCATCGAAATCGTTGGCGCTAAGCGACAACATCGTGACACCGAAAAACCGTGAGATCGGGGAAAATCGCGATGTCACGATGACCGCGAGATCTGCGCTAGATAAAACTACGGTTTCCTAAGAAAGCGGAGCCGTATCTATCAGCCGTAAAGCAGTTATAGATGATGTCACTAAAACGTTGTTTGTACAAACAGATGGCGCTGGTTTCCTAGAGAGCGTTGTTTGCGAGCGCAACGAATATTAGCGGAGCCGCCATTCGCATGACGATCATCATAGCGGTCTCAAGTTGAGGTACGTTTTTCTCTTTTCGCCGCAACATTTCATTTCCTGCGCCAAACGATTCGAGGGAAGCAAAACAAACAAATATTTCTGACTTGCAGCTCGTTTTTGTAAAATCGGGATCGTTAAAGATAGTTTGAAAATCTCAACGGATTTTAAATCTGCGGAAAATTTGACACCAGAACGATACCTTAAATGTGATTTTCTTTAAATAAATAATTAATCATTTAATAAAAAATAATTAAATGGTAAATAATTGAAATATAAATGTGTTTTTGGTATCGATATGGCATACAATTTTACGCTGATTTGAAATTCGTTGAAATTTTCACTCTATCTTCTACAATCCCGAAGTTAAAACTGGAACAGAGAATAAAAAAGAAACCTGTGTTTTGTTTCTCAAATAAAATAAACCACGAAAGCCGTCTGTATTTCCCATTCTCCACAGAATTTTGTCCGTCCAAGTTGACACCTCTGATCTCTGTTAAGACGGCCGCATAGTTATACCCGCGGCATCATGACGTATCACGGCTGCTATATAACGGCTCCGCTTTCTTGGGAAACAGTGGCTTGGGATGTCTGTGTAAGATCAGAAATAATCGCGCGACCTGCGCTAGCTAAGGGATGGCTGTGTGAGATCGGGAAAAATCTCGATTTCACGATGCAATCGTGAAAATCGATGTGGCGATGTCGACCTTACACCGGTTTTTCACGATGTATCGATACATCGTACAGGCCAACCCCCTAGTATATAAAACGTCACTAGGACATTCGGTTCTTCAAAGCTTGAAATATACTCTCATTGGCTGGAAACACTGATGACATCATATTCCTAAAAGCGGCCAAAATCACGTTAGAAAAACGCGGAAAATTACTGAAAAACGGAAAAAACATAAAAAAACACACACAAAAAAGCGGAAACGTGGTAGATTCTCATGCCCGATATATATATACTGCTGTTTGTAAAAAATGCAACACCATGAAGGAGTCATCAGAATTAAATGAAAGTTAATACACTATCGGCTTGTATTAGTACAAATAAATGAATAAATTTTCAAAGCAAAGCAAAAAAATATATATATATTAAGTGAATTCAGACGTAAAGACGAAATCGAAAGGAAATTCAAATCAGTATTTGGTGTAGCCACCACGCGCTGCAATAAGTGCTGCTATACGACATGGCATGGAGTGAAACAGATGTTGAATGTCTGCTTGTGGAAGATAATTCCATATTGTTTGTATGCGCACCCAAAGTTCGTCTTTTGAAGCTGTAGGATCACGAGCGAGACGCCGACCAACCAAATATCACACCTGCTCAATAGGCGACATATCCGGCGAATAAGCAGGCCAAGGAAGAAGTTGCATGTGTTGGGCTGAAAAGAAGTCTCGAACATTCCTTGCAACATGTGGGGTGCATTATCCTGTTGAAAGGTAGCTCCAGTGATGCCTTGGAGGAAGGGAACGACTTCGGGCTCCAGCACTTCACGGAAGTACCTGTTGCTATTCAGATTACCCTCAATTCGTAGCAGCTGAGATCGTCCATGATACGAAATCGTACCCCAGACCATAACTCCAGGTGTTCGGCCACTATGACGTTCGATAACGCACTCTAGAAGGCAGTGTTCATCGGCATAACGTCTAACACGAATGCGGCCATCATGGTTCCACAAATTAAAGCGGAATTCGTCAGAAAAGACAACTTGTTTCCAATCAGCCCGCCAGGCTCTGTGCTCATGAGCCCATTGCAGACGCAGCCGTCGATGGTTTGGCGTGAAGGGGATCCTGTATGAAGGAATTCTTGCACGCAGTCCACAATGCAGCAGACGTCGGTGAATTGACAAAGCCGACATTAGTACACCTGTAGCAGTAGACCAAAGTGCTGCCAACTGCCTGAAAGAAGCTATACGGTCATTCACCGCCATGTGGACCAGGTGTCTATCACCGCGCACTGACGTCACCTTTCGTCGAAATGTGGTTTAACCATTGAAATGTCACCTCCATGGCTAAGTTCCAACATGGAGGTGAACAAATACGTCTTATGAGAAATTTTAGTGACATATGGTTAAAAATTGATTCTAAATGCTTATTTATTAAAGTAAGAACAATCTTGGGTAAACAAATAAGGAGTCCAATTGTTTTTTCCCTAACCTGTACTGATTTAACCTGCCAATTGATTCTGATTTGAACCTGTAGTGTTAGCTACCAATTTTATTTGATTTACAATGTTTGAACACTTGTAACTTTGAGTCTGATTATGTATGTTAATAGAATCTTTAATTTTTCTTTAAAAATATGGCATTGAGAGTCGGGAGATAATTTTAAGTTTCCTCGTGACTGAAATTCTCTTTGAAGTTTCTGACATGATACGAGGTCAATCTGCCTATTTGGTACCATGTATAAGAAATCTGATGTAATAAAATTTAGTAAAATCAGGAAAGAGTCTGAGCAATAAATAAATAGAATTTAAAATGATTCAGAACTGTATGTAGAATTTAAAAGGAAGGAGTTGGGGAGATTTATAGAAGAAAAGAAGAAGGAAAAATAAAAGATATTTCAGTACTTTCCAACAGAAAAGAGAGCTCAGTAAAAAAAAAAAATGGGTTCAAAAAACAAGAAAATCTTGATTTGAAGAAAAAAAGGAAATTAATATTCCACCAAACAGTGAACTAGTTGACCTAGTAGAAGCTGTTGGCGTAGGCCTTCAAAGTGTAGCTGTTATTGGGAGAGTAGTAAGCAACAGGGAACGAGGCAGAAAAAGGCTAGGTAAAAGAAACAAATCAAAGTCCTACTGAACGATTAAGATTAAGCAACTTGAAAAAGAAAATAAAGAAAAAATAAAGCTCAATACAAATAAGGAGAACTATTGTTTGAAAGAGAAGTTTAAAAATATGAACAGTCCACAGTAGGTCAAAAATCTTTTACGTTGAGTAAAAGTTTCTCTTAGAGAAAAAAATCTTGAATTTTGAGCTGCGTTAACTAGCCAGATAGAGAAAAATTACAATACAAAATAAAGGAAAGGTCAAAAAGCATTTAGTTTGGTACGGTCTTGGAAAATAATTATAAAGTATCAAAGTTTGCAGAAGATCCCACTTTAGTCCATAATGGGAAAAATTGAATAAAATATAGTGAGAAAAACATTGTTGAAGTAACTAAAGAGACAAGCACATACCAAACAAAAAATAAAATGAGAATAAGATCTGACATCGCGAAGGTTTTTTTGAGTAAGATGTCAGCCGTATGGAACCAGGCATTAAGGACTAATACTAAAAACAAAAGAGAACCCTAATGGGAAATCTTAAAATCTCCATAAAAAATTGAAGTAGAATCTGGCTATAATATTCCATACTCAACGTTCTGTTTTTTTACCATTTTAGGTATTGCAACCTGATGTAAAAAACATGTGCATGTGAAAAGCATGAAAATGTTTTTAATTTTTGAAAAATTAAAAAGCCTCAAAGTTTTTAATTACAATGATTTAGACCAGAAGGTTAAATCTCTGCTGTCAGGATGTAGTAAAAAGTTAAGAAGAATGTCTGGAAAGGAGATGTAAGAAGTGAATTAACACACACGTTGAGACAAATGATTTTGAAAATGTAATTACATGTGTTGAGCAATGGAAGAGGAAAGAAGTAAAGTTTAGTTAAAGGAATAAAAAAGTCAGCTAAGAAAGTGGTTAAATCAAAAGTAGAAATAAAAGTCAAAGAACTAGTTAATAAATTCAATCATATGCTTCCTCATTTCATGAAGCATGTTTGCAAATAGTCCAATACAGGTCAATTTTCAACCTAAAAAATAACCCCGGAACAGATAAGATACATGTTGATTTCAACAAAAATTATTAATGTAAGTACACCAAGAGATACTAAGTGTGCATTTCAGAGGTTCAGATGACCAAATCACATTACATAGGTAGGGAAATTGAAAACAGTGAAAAACTTAATGTTCTGCTCATTGTTTGAATCTTTATGACCTGACTTAAGTGCCATTTAATGAATATATAATTGTCAAAGCATTTGGTAGAAAGTGTTTGCTATTATGTAGCAAATGTCTCGGAATGTTTTGAAGCTTCTTACAAGATCCGCTTCATGTCAAGATGACATGACACCAAAAACAAATTGTGAAGCAACATGACACCAAAAGAATGTGAAGCAACAGTGAAAGATGAGGTTGTGGCCATTTTAAAACAACTGACAATGAACACTCATGAACAGTTCATTTTTTATGAAATACCTGAAGACATTACACTGTGTTAAATGAAACCGAAACATTTTGTCACCTCCATGCAAACACTTGTAGCTCCATTCCCATGAATGTCACCTCCATGGGACTATGTCACCTCAATGTTTTAAGGAAATAAAAAATTGGCTTTAATTTGCTTAAAATGCTTCCTTGACCTCTATTTGATGGTTGTACAACTTCATTTGCCCTAACAGAACACCAAATACATAAAATAAACAATAAAACTTTAATTTTATTTTTCAAAAGTTTTGACTGTCAAATTTCCACTTAATTTCAGAATGACCCTTATATGTATTAAGGAACATGTATTGTCCAGGAGTAGTACCAGTAAGCTCCAAGGCGTGAAAACATAACACAATGAAAATTAAAAACCCAAATTTCTAAATTAATAAAATGCTTTATTTTGAGTATGATAACAACGTGGATGCCTGATTTAATTACATCTCAAGAGTCTTACGCTTCTTTTTCTTCTTTGAAGAGAGGTTGGATTCTTCACTTTCAATTCCGTTCTCGAAACCATCCTCCAAGTTCTCTATAGCAGATAAACTTTTCTTTTTCTTCTTTTTTTTCTTGGGAGTCTCATCAGTCTCAGCTTCCATTTCTTGGGATTCATCTAATTGAGCTTCCATCTCTTGGGATTCATCTAATTGAGCTTCATTCATACTAAAATATAATCAGAAAATTACCATCAACACAATGCTTTATATGCGTATTAGAGTAAATTACTTGTAATGTGGCATAATGCTCAATTGTAATATGCACTTCTGCCATAGTAGAATCAAGCAATTTTTAGAGCCACCAAAATTCCCTAGCCTATGCACTCAAAATGGAAATGTAGATAGCTTCTTTATGAAAAAATGGCATTTGTGTGAATCGAACTTTATGAAATCTTGTATTCAAATTGCATTTTTAGACTTAATTCTAAATGGCATTTACTTTTAAATAAAAAAAAAATACATTTTAACCAACTCAAAAGTAATTTTGGAACATTTTAAAAGCAGTTAAACTTGCTTTTCATCAGTTTATGTCACCTATCATTTTTTAAAGCTGACTAATCAGCCTTTATCATACATAGATTTACCCTGATCTCAAACATTACGATTGTATAACCAGGGGTCCAAAATAAACAGCCGTCTGTTGTACTTTGAACCTATATCAAGTTGAGCATAAAAAATTATCTAGTCATCTTTTTTTGACATGAATGTCATTTCAAAACTAGAAGAAACACACAAAAGATAAAAATAGCATCTTGTAGACAAAGGATGTTTGTGCATCACACAACCTTCTGTGCAGGAGCATTCAGTGAGGGGAGGAGATCCACGATAAATCGGGATGAGCTTGGGATCAGTCAAATTTTGGATTGCGTTAAGTGGCGTCATAAAAAAGCTTACAAACCACCATGCTACAACATCACAAGCCTTTCATCAGTCAAATTATCCTTCAAAATAAATTTAAAACAGCTCTATAATCGAAACTAAATTAATTTGAAGGAATCCCATCAAAGCTGGAAAAAGGCAATAAGTAATTCACACACACGACCAGTGATAGTGGACTGTATGAATTTTATTGACGATTAATGATTACTATCACCAGGGGTGTTTTGGTAGAGCCTGAATACCGTTCCGCTGCTTATTTTTTTAACGAGATATAAATAACAAAAATAAAAGTAAAATACCACTCCATTATGTCTCTCTACCCCCCCCCAACAATACCACCTAGGTCAGAGAGTCCGGGCACTGCTTTTTTTATGACCACACCACACTGTTTGGAAACAACAAAAAAAGGGTTTTGAAACACAAGGCAAAAGTCCTTTACGGATTGGGTAGAAAGACGCTTTCTCCTTGCATACACAGATATGACCACAAATATGAATTGCAGTTAGAGCCAAAACTAATCTATCACCTGATTTACTGCACAAGCACTGTAAAAGTCTGAAACCAAAACTAAAAATTACACATGAGATGCCATACAGTTTAACATAATTGTTGAATATTCATACTAAACCAGGCCTCGAAATAGATTTTTTAATACAGGTGCACTGCGTTCACCTGAGTTTTTAAATTAGGTGCACTGCATGCACTTAGTGGTAAAAATTAGGTGCACAATTATATTTTCATGTGCACAGTGCACCCGGGTATTTCGAGCCCTGTTCTAAACAATAGTCAAAACGTCCTATGTATGTTTCATTCATTCCACAATCCAACATAAGACCTGAGTATTCATGTCAAAACTGAGGTTTGTGTCCTCAACACAACATATACCTTTTCTGATCTTTTGCTTGCTTGGCACAAATGCGATCAATTAATCTTGCAAATATACAATCTGCATTCTTACTTTTAAATTGGTGCACCAATGTTCAGGACAACCTAATTACTAAACTGTGATTACACAAAAACAAAATACAGTAGTATTCCAATTACCCAAACTCCAGTTATCCAGATCGCTTTAAAAAATGAAATAAGTAAAATCCACATTTTAAAAGTTTCTTATTGGTGTATGATAAAAACGAAAAGGACAAAGTCTCAGTGCAGGATATACAAAACATCATACTGAAAATTCCTGGATGCTTCTATGGCAGTGCAGAGGATGTGCTGGTGTGTGATCCTTCGGTCCCTGGATTCCAAATTCTCAGTGTGGCGATGAACTCATGATGACGACATTGCTACTCAACCAGGCATGGGATCGTCAGCTAGTAAGGCGTTAGAGTGCCTTAACACAGTGCTAACATGGATGGAGCAGCAGCCTGAGTACAACCATCCACAACTACTCGCAATCGAGCGCATGCGAGACTCGGTTGCACGGAAACAAGTGAAGACAGCGAAACAACTGACTTTGACAGATATGTTCATGCAATGTTACATTTTAATACAGTATGTAAGTACAAAATGTAAAAAAAATTGTTTTAATTTTGTAACAAAAGTTTTTGTAGTCATTAAATTATGTTACATACTGAAGTAAAATTCGTTTTTTTACACTAAGAAATAACCTTTTCATCGGAAATTATCCAATTATAAGGATAATTGGAGTTCTACTGTAAATAAAATTATACTAAAAATATAGTCAGTCTCTCACAAGAAGGCAGTCGAGTATCGCATGGATATGAATGAGTATTCATTAAATTAGGGCGTAGGTTGAAGCATAAATAAAGGACTTCCACAATAGATATCTTTGGAGCGGATTCTCGTTCCAAGTTCAATACTGAAAGCAATAGCAGTAATAAGTTTGCACTGAGAAAACCAGCTAGTCATTGCCATGCATGGTGCTTGTAAGGTAGTCAGAGTCTTACCATAGCAGATTTATGGAACATATATTGAATAGGTTTTATGGTGCAAAGGCAATATTTGGTCATGTTGTGCCAGACACTAACAAGTAATGGATATACATAAACACAAGGAAAGTTTTACTAATTAAGAGAGGAAATGCACACAGGGAAGAATTAAGCCTAATGGTGGCTCCACACCAATGGCGACATTCTGTCGCTGTTAAAAAAGCCTTCACACCGCTAGCAACAGCAATTTATTCGTGCATGCGCACACTCTACTTTTTCGAAAGCAAGACATTATTTCCGCTTCTGATTCTGCAAGATGGCTGACAGATTGCGTCAGCGTTAAATAGAACTCCTTTTACAGCAATGATGATTGCTTTTAAAGCTTCTGGCTAATGATGAAAGAAAGCAGTGGGTGGAAAACATGAACCGAAATCGGATTAGGCTTCATTCGGATTAGCTGTTGGCATGGCGACAGAGACAAAATTTGTTGGTATAAGTATATTTAAATAAGTTATATTATCAGAACTTACTAGAATTCCCACGTCCTTCTCCGTTTAGAAAATGTCCGACCAAGAGGCGTTTTTTCTGTTGGTAAACAGTCTTGCCAAGATGGCGAGGTGTGGCCACACCAGTTAAAACAAACTTCGCGGGAAACCGTAACCCCACCCCTTTTTCAGTGACGTCATCAGTTGTGACCAATGGTAGCGGAGTATCTTATTTTTGCATATAATTAAATCATATTAACTGTGATCATAACTGTATTTTATATATATAAGGTTGGTATTTTGTTTCTGAAGTACTCTTCTCCAGTTATGCTGACCTAACGTTGTAACTGCTCTCCTGATTTGTTTTTGAATAAAAACTTTGTTTTTATTTTGCCCGTTGATGATTTTATCAGAAAGTTCAAACCAGAACTTAACAGTAATACGTATGCGCAATAACGAAGAGGCATACTTTTTTGTCTTTGTTGCCGTTGGTGAGAAGCCACTATAACAGGAATCAAATCTCTGCCCCCCAGAACTTGTAGTGAGCCAGAATGGCACCTTTTGCAACATAGGCAAAATGTTTAGCTGTCATTTATGCACGACTTTCTGCCTCTTATTTCCGACTCTAATTTAACCCCTTAACGCATTTGCCCGTGTCTGACACGGGCAAACATTACTGGCAAATTTGCACATGCCAGTGTCTCACACAAGCGATCTTGTATCTCGCGTTATTTTATTTCTAATGCCCGTCTGAGATCCGTTCTAGTAAAAATAGATAGGCTAGATTATAATTACATTTATTTTCCATAGATGGCACTATTATGCAGCATTTTTCTTGTGTAAACCACGCGGTGCATTTTGATTTTTAGCTATTTTTTAGGAATTCTTTGTTGTAAAGCAGTTGTTTGGTGTGGAAAAGGTAATATATCCATTTTTACTGCGTTAAATATCATAAAAGTAAACAGTTAACCACAAATTAATTTGTACAAATTGTTTTTATAACTTGTTTAACAAAAGTTATCTGATAATGAGCGACTGTGACGATTTTGAATATGACAATTTATCAGAAAGTTTCAGCAATGGTATATCATACCGAACTGAATTTTTAGCCATTGTTATGCTTGTAAATATGACAATTTGATTTTAATATTTTGAAATTCAAAATAAACATGTAATCAAATCGTTTACACTTTGTATAAATAAAAAAATCATAACTTTACCCCCCCCCAAACGGAAATTGCAAAAATAACTTACACTATACCTATATATTCATTTTCTGTCGCAAAAAAAAAACGCAAGGATTTTTTACCAGTTTTTTTTTTGGGGGGGGGGGGGGCTGTGCTTTGGTCAATTACAAGCAAACATTTTTTTTTCAACAAACAAATTCCTCAGGGAGCCAACAGTTTGAAAACTTCTGCCATAGAAAAATTCAGAAAATACTTACGCTTCTATGCTCTTTCTCTTCTTCTTTTTTTTCTTTTCAGACTCTCCCACTTCTGGAGTCATGGCCAACACAGCAAAAGAGTCATTAGAAGATATGGCGCTCAAGTTAAGCCCAAGGGAGACATATGAGGTATCAGCGTACATGGATTCCTCCAGCTTTCTCTTGGCCTTCTTTTTGTCCTTCTTCATCTGTTTCAAGATGGCAACCTGGGCCACTTCCGCCTATAAGCAAAATAATGGATTTTAACACATCATGTATAATTAAAATTATCCTTACAATACGCATCTTATACTTTTAACAAGAGATAAGTTGCAAGGAATATATCATTTGTATTCCCCACTCTACAAAACAAAACAACTTGGGGTCTTTTTGTTTATTTTTCAACTTAAAGCTACATTTTTTAGACTGAAATAAATAAATTTATGAGTGCACAGGTGAAACTTTAACAAGTGCAAGTCTTGGTTCTCAATTTTTTAATTTACAGCTAATTTACTTATATTGAGCCCCTGGTTTATGATGACACTCAACTTTAGTCAGGTAACAGTCATCTTGTTTTTTGATTGAGTGTTAAATAAAATATGCAGCATTCTTGTACAAATGGGTTTTTATAAATTTGGAAGGACTTTCAGCAAATACACCGTTTGAATAGGGTAGATGAATTAACCTTGCACTAAAGCAACACAACAAGGCATTGGAGACTGTTCGGGATCAATCTAAAAGGGAATGGCCTGAGGACAACATGTTATTCTGAACCACAGTCAGACAATGAGGTCACACCTGAGCTGCCCAACCCCCCAACTTCCACACTATACCAACATGAGGATGACAGATTTCACATGCACCATCTCCCATGTACACAATGGTCTCAGATCTCTAGTTTAGAACTTGAAACCCTCTGGTTGCTAATCTACTGCTCTTTCAATCAGGGGTTCAAGAGTACTTTCTTAGAGTAAGAGTAAGAACGTGCAAAATTAGAAACTTCAAAAACAATTAATAAATCTAATCATTTAAATGTTTTTTACTTAACACTTGGGGACTCTGCCCCCCTGCTTACTTCCACTCGCAAACCAACACTCCTTTCGCAAGCGTCTTTCCAAGCCATGACGTCACAATTTCACTAGGCCAGCTAGAACGATCTAACATTTCATCTCCAAGATGAACAATTTGGACACAATGGCGAAATTATACTTTTCATTGCATCGAATTTATTTATAAACTAATTTTACAAGAAAGAGTGCATTCTAAGCTTTGATGTGGTATTTTCAAATTTTAAAACTAATATTATTAAGCTATAGATATGACAGTTTTAGTTTTGTATCGGAAATAACAATCTATAAAAATTCCGAAATTTGTATGACCAACTTTTATTGGCACCAATTTTATTTACGAACTAATATTAAAAATAATTGTACCATAAGAAAGAGTATATTCTAAGATTTTTTGTGATGTTTTCAAATTTAAAAACTAATAGTAATAAGCTATAGATATCACAGTTTTAACAAAACAGTAGCGAAAAGTTCCAGATTTTGACCAAATTAAAAAAATTATTACCAGGAACCAATTTGAAATTTCTACAAAACTCTGAGAGGTGCAAAAATTACCATTTAGAGGTACTCTAAATAAAACTGCACGGCTGAAGACTGAAATTTTGTAAGTGTTTTGCTCACTTGAGTTAGAAATTTCTTTTTTATCAGACTTTGACACTTAAGGCACCCTAAACTAATAGATACATCAGAAAAAAAATCTATGTCTTGTTCCCTGTACAATTTTGAACAAACCATGATAATTTCGTAATTTTTTTATTTGTACTTTCTCAGGAAACCATCTACGAATCACTCGAAAAAAGCGAGTTTTGAATCCTATGGCCACGACGACCGTAACTTCTTTTCATTAAAGAGAAAAATTAACAGTCATCCTGTGAGAATTACATTACGAGGATAGGAGTATCAGCCACTTAATGAAAGACTGATGCTAGTGAGTGATAGATCCAGAACATTTATTGAAAATACCTCTTCCAAAGCTTCGTCCATGACATCCAGATTTTTCGGAGGGAGTTCACCAGTCTCGTAAAATTTAAGGCGGGACTCGACTTGTTGTCGAAGTTTATGTCCAAACACATCGGTTGGAATGTCTAAAAAAGAAAACCACTCTTCAGTTATAGTATTAGAACCTCAATCATTTATTCAATTTCTGTCTGGATGGTACAGTGCACTTCAAGAATACATCAATCAGTAAATAATTTATAAATCACTAACTAATAACTCATTAATCAAACAAAATAATCAAAAACATTAATAGTTTTATTTACGTACTGTGACATGAAACAATATTATTAAGGATGACTTTTACGAATTGTGACTTGGAATACAGCTCTTCCCATAAAAACACCAACAAAATTTGTATACAAAAATGCTCATTTTTGGATAAGCATGTCAGTTATAAGATGATTGATTTCCAGTAACGATAGACAGAATTTCAGTAATGATTACATTTAAAGCAAACTTTTGAACATAATTAATAGTTAAATGGGCTTTAACTGTGCAACAGATACATGTA
Source organism: Metellina segmentata (assembly GCA_947359465.1). Taxonomy (NCBI): domain Eukaryota; kingdom Metazoa; phylum Arthropoda; class Arachnida; order Araneae; family Tetragnathidae; genus Metellina; species Metellina segmentata. Next base: position 8,426,900 of record OX375882.1, read on the forward strand.
TGAAAAAAAATATTGTAAAAATGCCAACCTATGTTTGATTACATCAGGAATGAGATGATTGACTTTCAGTGAGATGAAAAGAATTTTAATGTTCATGTAATAATTATGTCTAAACATTAATACATAATTGAGTCCACACATCATTGTGATAGACAAACACGTGACAAAAATATTGCACTCATTCAAGAAAATCAGCTATCAGTCTTTGTGACTAAAATTTACATTACAAAACAATCAGCAAACACATGATTTATCCTTGAAACACACAATAGTTTCAACCATCCAAGCTTATGTAAGCTTCCTCACTCATGATCTTAATAAATTAGGAAAATATGCAATAACATACCTCTAAAGCAATCAATTCTAGAAGCAACAGAGCATTTGTTGGCCAAATATCTTGAAATGCGGCCTTTATTGCCCTTTGCAGCCTTGCCAATGAATTTGCTGTGAAATATGATGCCATATTTAGGCGTGTTTCCCTTAGTTTTTAAGGCCCTGAAGAGTGCTTTCTCTGCTCCTAGGATCTGTACAGTGGATGCAGGATACTTGGCCAAATTAATTAGACTCCCAGCATGGGCTATCAGTCGAGCACCCACCTATAATAGAAAACATGGAATAGAATTAAGAGAAAAATGAAAAAAAAATATATATATATATATATATATATGAAAAAAAAAACTTGCAGGTTATTTTACAAGGTTACCCAAAAATTCAGCTTGCGTTTTCCCCCAGTGCCAACAATATTCCATCAAACACGCAACATCACCTATCTCTACTGTTATAAAATGAAGTGTTTGTGAGTAACTATGTGTGTGCAGTGTCTTGACGAATCAATAGCACTTACAATAATAAAATTTGGCTGTCATAAAATTTTGAGAATTTTATGTCCAATCTGAATTTTTATTTAATATAGAACATTTTAAAATTAATTTATTAGTTTCTTTCCCTCCGCTCATTCTTTTCACGGAGCTGACATCACAGATCCTCAATTGAAGAAAGCAAAGGATTTAGGGGTTTCGTAATTTGGACAACTTGCAAGTCCCGATGTCACGTTTTGAGAGAGCGTCTCCGATACTAGCATGTTTTTGATTTACTTAGTTGATTAGCACAACTTTCTTGTTGTCGATTTTAACCTTGTAATGGGCAAGGACTAATTGAGGCTTTCTATCTTCACGATCGTTAAAAATAGTGTAAAAACTTCAACAGATTTAAGTATACCGAAATTTCACACCAGATCGATACCTTAAATGTGATTTTCTTTAAATAAATAATTTTTCAATTGTAACCTGTGTCATGTTGGGTGGTACTCATTCTTAAAAATAATTATAGTTTTTTCTTTTTAATGTTTTTAGTATCAGTAAGGACAAAAAAAAAGAACTGTTATGAGCAACACTGTGCTGGCCGGCTAGCAGTTTATATAGAAGTGAAAAACTGAATACCTTTATTATGATTGCATTAAAAAAAATTACAATATTTAAACTATTATAATATAAGTTATATTTTAATTTAAATTACAATAATTATTAAAAAATTAACTACATTTTATTATCATTTTAAGTATTAAAATATTTTATTGTACTGTTTCCGGTGATTTGGTTGCTCTTTTCCCCCGACTTCAAACACCCCCATAAACTACAAAAGAGAATGATTGCTCTCAGGCCCTTGACTATCTTCAAAGCACAAGCATTCTCAACTGGCAAGGAACTTTCAACATACATGCATAGGGTCAATAACATTTAAGAGCACGATACAAAAGCATAGAGTATATATATCCAGCCTTAGCACTTAATGCTCTGGGTTACAGAACTGTAAATATGCCATTGGCACCAAAGGAATTAAGTAACAGCAGGGGTAAAAACAGTCAAAATGTAAAAAAGAGGAAAATATATGCAGCGTTATTTTGAACTACAAAAATAGCTGAATAAGAATAGTATATTTGCGTACTAATATGTGTACAGAACAGTGGTGCAGCCTGAAATGTTTTCTGGAGGTATCCAAATTTAGTCTGATAAAACCCTATAAAGCCCACTAAAAACAATAAAATTTGTCTTTGGAAGTAGGGAGGTTAACCCATAACCTCCCATGGCTGTGCCACTAGTACAGATTATGTGTTTATGATAAGCATGTATTTTTATAATTCAAAAGCACTTTATTTAATTTTTTTTTTGCATCTTTTCATACTCTTTATAGTTCCAGGCATAAGAATGGGAAAATGACAAAAAGACTGAAAATGTGCGTCAACTCAAATTTTGCAAAAAAGAAAAATATCTTGGCAACTCTGTAAATAGTATAAAATAAGTTGCACGAAGTTGAAAATGTTATTTTAATGAATATTTCCTAAGATCTCACCAATGGTGTGATTCTTTTTTTAACAGTTACAATTTCGCCAAAACTTTGACACACAAATGAAATTAACAGGAAATAAAAAAGCAGTTACAAAAGAATAAATCAAACAAATATTAATTTTATTAAATAGCATAAATGTTATATGAAAAGAATAAGTAGACACAAAAAATAAAAATCATAAAACTTCAGTCTACATTTATAGCAATGGCAATGGTTTTGGCACACTTCTAATAGCCAGTAATGACAGGTTAAGGTAACCCATCTGTGTTACGATTATTGCGGATTTGAATACAAACTTGGCAAACGAATGCTTTTAAACTTGTAGCCCTGTGGTAAATAAAATATAACTTTATTCAGTTTAAATTTACAGCCTATTTTTGAATATAAATTAAATTTTTTCAAAATCTATAATCAATTTCCGCTTGCTCATATTCTCCCGTAAATATTCTTATTTTCTAATTATATCAACTTTAAATCAAATAAAACTTAAAAAGTTAATAGCTCATACTATCCAATATATAATTTAACTTATTAAAACAATCATAAATATTGCCCGAAGCATCATTTTGAAAATTCCCATTGCAAAATATAGCTGCAATGCATGTTTAAAGCAGTGGCACCTTGGTGCACTTCTAAAGTCACCAAAGAAAAAAGTTAACGGATTTTAATAGTATACTTTTTAGAATATTCAGAATAAAAATTTTAACTTTCTGCATGCCGAGGTTGCCATAAAAGACATAATAACCTTATCGGTGAAATAAACGAGCATCTTATTTTCTAGTTGAAGGAAAAATCACATTAAAAGCTGATCAACTTAAAATATTTCATATATAGACCTTGTTCTGCACATCATATGATGTAGCGTGCACGCTAGATAAGAGTTCCGCTTTCTTAGGAAACCGTAGCTTTACCTACAAAATTTACAGCAACATACGCTAACTAATTAAAAATCTGAGTTCTCCAGGTTTGCCATGAAGCTAATAAGCTTCTTACAAAGGATACTTTTCAAAGAGGAATTTCCAAAACGTATCAGCTTGTCAAAATTTAGAAGTGCAATGTTGGCGATATACGTCTAATTTGGAGCATTTTACGTTTATAAAAGAAAGAAAAGGGGCAAAAGTCGGAATTTTTCTCAAAAATTTAAGAAAAGTCGGAAACACCTACAAAACTTGGAGGAAGCTCATCCCTGTAAGATAGGATATTACCACTTTAATTATTATTATTTTTTAAACATTTATTCTTTGGTTGTAATTCCATCATAGTATTTAATTGCAAAGAAAAAATTGTAGAAAAAGTGGAACTTCTCGGAAGAAAATTTAAAAAAAAAAAAAAAAAAACGTAAATTCGTGTAAACATGGAAGATTTTTACCCCTGGTAACAGAGTATGAATTATTAACTGGTTGTTTTGGGGTTTTATTGCACAATGGGCAAGCTGTGCCAAATACAATATCAAGTAATTGTGAAAAGAAAGGTGGGGTGGCAATCCTCATGTTTACCCATGGGAAAAGAATAATTCACTAAGGTACCTTGGGTTGGTGAAGCACGTACACACACACACAAAACACGTGCTTCTGAGAGAACAAATTATTAGACAGAAGAATAAATGTTCCAACTAGCAGGAGCTCGAAAGAATTTCTGAAACATTAAGTGACAAAAATGACAACTGAATGTCCATGGGAAAAGTTATTACCACTTCTCCTATGAGTGCTGCAAGGTTTGGCGCAACACTGTGCATTTTGGATCTCAAGTATTCCATCAGATCCTTTCTTCTCTGGGTCAGGGAGATGATTCTTTCGGCAAATGAATACACATTGGTCAAGTCCATATCAGAAATGTCCATACCTACATGGAGATACCATGACAATGTTAAAAAAGTCTTCAAATAAACAGGGTTCAAAAACAGCATTCAGCAGAAGAAAAATTAGGGTCTTTAAACAGCTTAAGTTTTTAAGACAAATGCGTAAAAGTAGTGCCATAAAAGTTTTAATATCAAAGCTATGCTAACAAATACTAACCCATTGAGTTATTGGCAACTTCAATGATCTTTTCGACTTTGACAGGATCTTTCAAAATCTCTTCTAGTTGCTCAGCACAATCTTCAGGCATTGCCTTGCGATCTTTAATTACCTTAAGGCAATGCAAAAACACAGCATTTTCAGGAACCATTTTGATCAACTCTGGGAAATGATGCGAGTACCACTCGCGCACTCGCATGGTGAAGGTGTTAATGTCCTTGTCGAGTTGATCCAGCAAGCTGATGCTCTGAATGATCATGTTGTCGATCCTGTTGACGTTGAACTTCACGCGGGCACGGGAGTAATGATGTCCAAGTCCTAGTTGGGATTTGTTGGCGTCGCTCAGACTGCTGAAGCCAGAAACTAGGTTGTGGAAATGAAATCTAATTCCTATTTTGGGAAACAAAAGAAAAATTATTTATGTTGTTGTTGTATATATGTGTATTGATGAAAGTATATAAAACTATTGGATTTCACATCAGGCTATATTGCTCTTATCGGTATGTTTATATTTTGGAGAATTCCAAAAGTTGACATACAGAACAGGGTTCTCAATCTTTTAACAAATGAAAAATAAGGACATTTTCAAATAAGGTGATTTTACACATTTTTAAGACCACATTTTACATGGATTTAAATAGATTAACTTGTGAATGAACATGTGACGAAATTTTTACAGGTACCATAGTTGGTGGGTACCTGTCAACTGTCATTGGTATTGCACATGTAAAGACTTGTATTGGATGATATTACTTAAAATTACCAGACTTGGTTAAGGTCACATATCATTGATTATTGCTTTGGAATGCAGATAAAAAGAAATATGCAATGTTTTTGTGAAAAAATAGGGCTTTTTAAATTATCTAAGGACACTTCAAGCAAATATTGTGGTTATATAAAAACTAGAATAAAGGCAGGTCTTTATAAGGCCTTCTTGACCCTAGAAAGCTGGCCGTTTTAAGGATTTCATAATGCAATGGCCCTATTTGGCAAAGCTGTGCCAAACACAAGACAATGTCAAGTAAAAAAATGTGAAAGGAAAATGAGGAACAGAGTAGTGGGCTGAAAGCATTAAAAGATCACTTGGGTGTATCTAGGGAGCCCAACATCCATGTTTGGTAAAGGCAGCCCATACACACCTAAAGGAGATATGCCTCTAAGGCCAACCCAGAACAGGGCACAACAAATCCTGGGTGCCAGGTCACCAAAAAAATTTGGCAAGTTGTCTAAATTTTCTGTTTCTATAAAAAAAAGTTATTTTTCAAGAAAAAATTTCATTTTTTAGGCCATAAAATGTCAATTGTGGAGCAAAATGTCTTACGAAGATAGAAAAAAAAAAAAAAAATTTTATTGCCTCAGTAACATTATAAATACAATATTATTTACTGTGATATATTCAGTGTACAAAAAAATATTAGTATATGCATTGCAATGTCCTGGCTTCTAAATATTTTATTTTTGTCATCCCCTCCCCTAGACAGAAAACTTATTGTGGAGAGGAATATTAAAATGTCCTACACAAGATGGCATAGCATTTACAAATGATTTGCTAGAGGTTAATCCGGAAAAAGGGAATTTCTAAATCTCGACTTTTACTGCTTTTATGGTACACGGACCATATTTGGCAATGCTGTACCAAACAAAAGACACAACATCATGAATGAAACATACATACAAAGGAAGTATTAGAGACACTGAAGGGAGGAATCGAACCTGTGCCGTCCATATCTCACAGGTACATACAGGTAATACAAACATACCCGTCACAGAAGAGAGATATACACCCAGGACCCAGGGAGTGTTTTTTAATGAAAAATATTTATTAATACAGTTGAACATTAATAAACTCTCCAATATTGGTAACCCAGTCATAAGTAACATTTCTTACTGCCATATTACATACGACATAGTATCAATAAATTATTGATCAATTATTAAAATTAATAAAAAGTTACGAACTAAAATAATTAAAACTTAATAAATAAAATTAAAAAATTATTGAATACTTAATTAAAACAAATATTTAAAAAAAATATTCAAAATTATTTAAGAAAATTATTAACTAAGTATATGGGTCATTCTTGTGAAATAGGAAAAAATTGTTTCGTAAAATTTTTTCAATCGAAGGTTTTTAAAACTTTAATTTTTGGCCTAATAATTTTCTACCATGTTCATTAAGTAAATAAAAAATATCAGCAATCTAAATTATTAACATTTTGTTAAGGAAAAAAATATTTCAAAATATTGGAAGGCAGGACCTGCCAGGACAATGATGAAAATAGAAAAAATATAAAAATTTCTTGTTGAACATTTCATATGACCATGTATTTTTAATTCAACTGATTAAGTACATAAATAAAATTACTAGGAACATGACACTTCAGGAAATTATGGATTCCCGAATATTTAAGTATTATTAGAAAGTAGGAACATTGTGGATAGCTATTACTGCAACTTTTATGCTTTTTTAAAAGATTACGTGTTTTGCTGTATGGTGTTAAATTACTGCAATCAATTATCAGATATTTTTGATCTGTAGTATTTCTTTTTGTATTTTTCCATTTGCCTTGTATATATTTTTTAAATTTTTCTTCCAGTTTCTTTATATGAATGTAGGTCTCTGCTCTTATCTCTTCTAACTTTTTTTCTTAACATTATCATCTCTTGTTGTGTCTGGGTTTGAAAAACCTGAAAGTTGAATATCTATACCACTTTCACTTGGTTTGGGTAGCCAATTCTATCAGATGACAATTTCTTGTTCAAGCGATAGAGTTTTGAATTTTCTTTCCTATTTTTATAATTCCCCTTTTCTGCCTCGAACTCATTTTAGCTATAGGCTTTACCACTCCTTTCTTCTTTTGGTTAACATATATTTCACATGCCTCTTTAATTTATCTTGTATCAAACGTTATGGAATTTTTTTTAACATGCTCCTGACGTTTCTCAGCTAACTTTTTCTTTAACCTTTCCTCATATGTTTGTTTCTTTTTACCACTCATATCTGTCCATATATTGTTTACAACTTATAAAAAAGAGCATGTGATAAAGGATATTTAGTAATATCTAGACATCTTTAGGTGCAATGACAAAAACATTATGTTTTAAATAAAAGAAACAAATAAGTTTCAAAATTTCAAGCCCATTATAAGGTATTTTACTATTAAAAAAATTACAATGGATAATAAATAATCAAAAGTTAAAAGTAAAGAATATATTTGTTATTAGTTAATAATTTAAATATTTATAAAATACTGAACATAAAACATCATTTTCCTGTCTTGTCATCATTGACTTGGTATGTTAAAGTCAGGACAATGATGGCCAGGATAATGATGAAATAGGCTTGTTCAGGGCTTAATGGATGAACCCTTAAAAATTTCAGTTTGAATTTCACACACATTAAAGAAATATATTTTATACACTTGATAATAAAAAAAATTAAAAATTTACTACAAACATTTAATTTTTATCAAAGCCAGGAAAATGATCTTCAATATACATAAACCTTGAACTCTGAACCCCAGATTACTTGAAAAAGTATTCTTTTAACTCAGTGCTGTCATCTATTAATTGCACACATAATGATATCTGAGATGCCAGGAAAATGATGATATTATTGGGACAATAGTTATTGAAGTTACTTTTGGAAATTTTTGCAATATTATTTCCATTATTGTAACTAATAACCTTTCAAATGTATAAAGAAGCAGAATAAATTATTTACAAGAATATATAAATAAATATTAAAACCGTAATGAATGATGAAATTGTAAAATTTCACTCAGGGACATGCCAGGATATTTGATATTTTTAAAATGTATAAAATAAAAAAATATGTCATTAATTTTCTAATTCTGTAGATTATAAAAGTGATCCTAAACTATTCTTGAAAGTTGACAAAATCTTCAGAGTGATAGAATTCTATAAATTTTGAAGGGACATGAATTTGCCTATTTTGCATGAACGACCCATATAAGTGAATGGATCTTATTTTAAAAGTCACACAACACAATTTTCTTGATCAAACTAATTACCTATTTATTAACATCTCATCTACAATTTCTTTTTGCATTGAATAGCATATACTTTTTGCTTTTTTAAATATTCATTGCTTAGTTTGGCATCAAACTTTCTTATTCATTTTTATATTAGTTCAGAGGATTTTCAGTACAAGATCAGTAGTTTTTCGCAATACATCCGTAACTCCGTAATTTTCACCTAATTTCTGTAGCAACTACGGAAATTCTGTAACAGTTGGAGAGTCTGTTACTACAAGAGTCCAGGAAATAAGCTCCAGTCATAACTAACAATATCTTAGGATATATGTATGTCGCATAACATCTTAAATCAAATGAGAAAATGCACACTTACCTCTTATCATTTCGGGAACGACCCCTGACGTGGTACAAGAGATTCCCAGTTTTTCGGATATGGCTGCAGCCAGTTTCGGCTCGGACACTCCGAGAAGAACTGGGTGCTTCTTTTTTGTCTTGGGAACATTGTTCTCCAAGAACTCTTCAAGAGTAGCGTGAAGAAGACCTTCAAAAACAAAGATAAATTCATGAGCTTAAAAAATAAAAGATTCAGCACAGTGAAGCTTGTTAAGAGTAGTTCAGATGCAGTTGACAACCATTACCAGCCTTTAGTGGTTAATTACAGGGTTGCCGGCCTTTTCTGAACAGCTTCAGGAGCATTTGCATAAATTTCAGAAGTTTTGAGTTGCTTCAGGAGCAATGCAAAAATAAGGACAAAAATAAAATACCCATATTTTTCTTTAAAAACAGACATAAAATTCCCAATTAGTACAAATTATTTCTTTTAGCACACACACATATAAAGGATAGAAATTACATGTATACATAAAAGGTTTTATCCTTAAATTGTAAACAATTGCCCCGTAAGTGAAAAATTTTCCCTTTTCATAAGAAAGAATATCACAATCCTGATTGAAGAATCTGCAAAAATTTCTCCTGTAAGTGGAAAAGTTTTCTTTTTTTCATAGAAGAAATTTCCCTCTTCCCTGTATCAATGTGATTTCTGGAGTGAATCGTACATTACGCGGAATTGCGGATTTTCAATGCTTTGACGGGGAAGTTCCGGAGCACTTAGCAACCCTGTAATTATACATATTTGTTTCCGATTGACGCTGAATAGGCAGAACATGGTTTGGGACAGTATGAGCCCAGACCAAATATGAATTTGCATTTTTCGCAATGGTGTCACAACCAAAGCACTTGTGAACTAGTATAAAATTTTTAAAGTAGAAACAAAAAGTCTCCTCTTAAATTTTATTTTAGTTGTTCAGATACAAAAGGAATCAATCACCTAAAACACAAAATGCTCTTAAACAGTGTAAACAGGCATACGGATGCAAAATTTCAAAGAAGAGGAAAATTTATCGCAGGCCACTGGATTGAAAACTCCCTTTTTTGCTTGATGCTTATACGTACTTATTTTTTGTTGTTGGGGGCAGACCCCCTAGTAGATTTGACGATGTTAAAATTTTTACAGTGTGATACATCGGCATTCTAACATCACAATATATTGTGATGTTAACTATGCATTTTATACATAGTAAAAGCAAAACCTTGTTCCACACATCACCTTATATATAATTTTTTTAAGTTCTTTTTTTTCTCTTTGCTATAAAAAATCATGGAAAAAAATAACAAGTAAAGATCTGCATTGTGCATTTAAGAAATAATCTGGTGTAAAATTTTCCGCAGATTTCAAATCAGTTGAAGATATATTTAATTAAAAAATTATTTATTTAAAGAAAATCATATTTTAGGTATCAATCTAAAATGAAATTTTCCGCAGATTTCAAATCCGTTGAAAATTTTACGATACCTTTAACGGTCTAAGAGATAGAAAATGAACTAACTCCAGTTTAAAAAAATATTTATCGTCTGGCTGAAAAATCATTCCTCTGCGCAAAATCAAAGCGAAAATGAAAAAAATTTTCTGAGCGTTCTCCACAATGAAAAAATTTGGCATGGTTCCAAGGCTGACTGCAATTTTTTTCGTGGGTAGAAAAATTAAGATTGAGGTGTTTCTTCTTTCGCGGAAGATAGGCGTTGAAAAATCAACAGAGAATAAAACTATTAAATCAATTTTAAAATCTTCTAGATTGAATTTTAAAATTCACTGTGACGCAAAAATTGCAAAAAATTCGGACTACCTGTGTGCCAAATCTCATTGCTATAAGTGCCATAGAATTGTCAGGATTTTGCGGCAAGAAATATACAAACACTTCCTTTTATAATAGTAGAGATTCATAGTTGATATTGCCTGCAAACTTTTATTATTTTTACGACTTATTGTAATAGGTTATGGGCACAGAATACGTTTCTCAACTTTAACGCCATTTTTTCCTGAGAGAAAAGATAAAAGAAAATGGAACCTCTTCAAGGAAGGGAAAACTGGGAAGATTGGAAATATTTTATTCAAATCAAATTAAAAGGAATTCCAAATGAAATGGAATTAATTTCAGTAAAAATAAAAATTCCTTAAGAACCCAGTAGCAGTGCAACATTAGAAGAAAGAAATGTCTACAAGAAAGACTTAGAAAATAAAGCCTTTGAAATTTGTCTGAAGTATTTCAGACATTTTCTGTTGGTTTCAAATGAAATTATTTTGGTTGTAAATGAAAAGAGAATCTAGATATGGCTGGAAACTTGTCTTCAGCTAGCAACTTTGAAACAATCTTCAAGAAATAGGAAAATGTCAAAACAGCAATAGTAGAAAATTGCCACCTATTTTTCTTATATGTAAGATATTTGAAATTCTACCCAGAGATTATTCAAATGTTCAAACTAGGCTTATGATTCATAAAGATAAAGAAAGGAATGTGGACAGTCTCATCAATTGGCTCTGCACAGAAGCAAGCAAGTTAACCTCTAAATCAGAAAGTGTTGATCAGGAAGCCGTAACAGTCAAGAAAATTGTTAAAGATAGAGTAAATGAGAAAGGCAACAACAAAGACAAGAGGTACACATATCCATACAAGTATTGTAAGAAAAAAGGCCATTGGATTAAAAAGTGTTATAAATGGATGTCTGACGGAAGACCAAAAATGCAGACACCAAAACAAAGAATCATAAAAATAATACAAAATCAGAAATCTCAAGAGAAGTAAATGCCTTCATTTTATCAATAGATGATAATGCATTTGTTTCAGCAAATGATGACAAAGAAAACTGGTACTTTGATAATGAAATGGTGCAACAAGACATAATAAGAACCAAATTTAATTTTTGAAAACCTTAAATGAATTGGCACATTCTGTCAAAGTTCAGCAAATGGACAAGAAGCTTAAGTTTTGGGTCAAGGAACAGTTGAAGTTGAATCATTTGTGGATGCTGGACGGAACTATTCTTCATTTAGTTCTTGAAAATGTATGGTATGTTCCTGATCTTAAGAAAATTTTTTTTTTTTTTTCAATTCTACAAAGGATATTTAGTAATATCTAGACATCTTTAGGTGCAATGACAAAAACATTATGTTTTAAATAAAAGAAACAAATAAGTTTCAAAATTTCAAGCCCATTATAAGGTATTTTACTATTAAAAAAATTACAATGGATAATAAATAATCAAAAGTTAATAGTTAAAAGTAAAGAATATATTTGTCTTCAGTTAATAATTTAAATATTTATAAAATACTGAACATAAAACATCATTTTCCTGTCTTGACATCATTGACTTCGTATGTTAAAGGCAGGACAATGATGGCCAGGATAATGATGAAATAGGCTTGTTCAGGGCTTAATGGATGAACCCTTAAAAATTTCAGTTTGAATTTCACACATTTAAGAAATAACTTTTATCCACTTGATAATAAAAAAAATTAAAAATTTACTACAAACATTTAATTTTTATCAAAGCCAGGAAAATGATCTTCAATATACATAAACCTTGAACTTGTATGTGCTGACCAAAAAAAAAGTTGATAACTTTTCAAAATGGCAGTTATTTATTTAAATAACCTCAACCCCAGATTACTTGAAAAGTACTCTTTTAACTCAGTGCTGTCATCTATTAATTGCCCACATAATGATATCTGAGATGCCAGGAAAATGATATTACTTGGGACAATAGTTATTGAAGTTACTTTTGGAAATTTTTGCAATATTATTTCCATTATTGTAACTAATAACCTTTCAAATGTATAAAGAAGCAGAATAAATTATTTACAAGAATATATAAATAAATATTAAAACCCTAATGAATGAAGAAATTGTAAAATTTCACTCAGGGACATGCCAGGACAATGATATTTGATATTTTAAAATGTATAAAATAAAAAAATTTCATTAATTTTCTTATTCTGTAGATTATAAAAGTGATCCTAAACTATTCTTGAAAGTTGACAAAATCTTCAGTGATAGAATTCTATAAATTTTGAAGGGACATGAATTTTGCCTATTTTGCAAGAATGACCCATATATTAAAGATCTTATTGAGAGAGAATTGAACATAAAGGTAAACATTAAAGATGAACATTGCACAGGATGTATAAAAGGAAAAATGCATCATCAGAAATTTGGAACCCAACCACGAGCAACTAAGCAGCGAGACACAGTGCATGGAGATATTTGTAGGCCATTTCAAGTTCCATCAAATTCAGGCTTTCGTTACTTTCAGATTACTTTTTCAGGCACATGGGTGGCTACCGAGTGTCTGGATGCTTAGCCAGTGGCAAGGGCTTCAGTAATTTAATTCACTACTTCTGTGAAAAAAGATTAATTGTTTAAAATTACTTTCTAACATTTATCGACTTGGATTTTTTTCGATAACAAATTCCTAACACTTCAATTTTTAACTTATATTACAACTCCATTAGAATAATACACCATCTAGTGGTTGGCATTGCAAATACACCAACTTGAAGAGCTTTGGCGACCATCACTGTTCTTGGATTCAATCCAATAATACCCAACTATGCTTTTCTTTAAAGTAGAGATTTGATAAAACTTACAAGATTACTCCACATCAATTTAAAATAAGAATCTCAATCAAATCTTTCTCTGTGCCTTACCTTCACTAACACAGTTCATGTTTTCAAGAGCATCCCGTCCAGTCTTGAAGGGCTGAAACACGACCACATCAGCAATTGTTTTAAAGGACTCAACGTCATAAACACATTTTTGAATTTCTGATGATTCATCGGAAACAGTCGATTTGATAAGTGAATACCCAGCAGCATGCTCAAACAAAACATAGAGCTGAGACTGAAAGAAAAGATTAATATTGTCACAATCCATAGATAAAAATTTAAAAAAATTGACTTTACTAGTAAAACACAGAAGGGTTTTAACTTAGTGACGCTGATGATGCTCTTTTCTATTACGTCTTGAGGCCCGTAGATTTACCGCATGAATATGTGTTCTTTCTTGGTGTAACCATCCCATTTCAGTATTTAAATGCAAAATTAGCCATACTCCAAATGGTTTTTAACATTTTTTTTACCTCATGAAAATTTTAAAACGGCATCAAAAGTAAAGGGATATGATGGGCACATCAGCTGTAATGCCAGAAGACTGATTTGCCTTTTCAGAAAGTCAAAAGACAGCATGGAAACAATATAAATGCAGTTGTAGCAACAAACTCCATAAGATATACGAGATAAAAATATTCTACATCGAACATTCTCACAAGATATTAAGTTTGAATCTTATTTGCTTTACACAACATTTGATAAATTCATATTATAAACAAAATGCAAAAATACATTAATATGTTAACTAAGAAAACAGACAATGCAGAATAAACTGATGATATTTAAAGTTTCTACAACAGATTCAAACTTAGCACATTGAAAGTTTCGTAAATATGTAGTATCTGAGGCTGGAAAAGCAATCTTATGAAAACTTATGCTTTTTTAAATTTTTTCAAAGTACTTTCGGCATTTAAGATTTTTTAGGGTCCTAACAGATATGAAAACTTTTACATTTTTAAGGCATATGGAAGCCTTGCGTAAACATAATACAAGCGAAGTTCTAGTACCCTACCAAATCAGGCCCCCAGATAGCTAAATCTCAATTAAACATGGGTACCGGTAACCTCACCTACCCCTAGAATCCTGAATTCATTTCTAGCCATTTTCATCTTCAGACGTAAAATGCTACGATTGTTCCATGATCGCCCCAAAAACAAACAAATTTCTTCATTCACTAAGTAAAATTCCGCAATCAACATGATCCATAGTTCACAAATTTGTTAAACCATTTTGAAATGTTACACATAGACATGCATAATAAACAAACATCGCATAACTTAAAATGTAAAAACCTTTCCATCAAAATGGAAAGAACAATATATTTTTACAACATAAACAAGAAAACAAACCATTTCGCAATTTTGAGGTAAAAATAACTATTTCATAGAAAAATTATTCACGTCTTTCTTGCAGTTTAAAATACAGCCATGCTGTTTCCTTGCGAAATCCGCTAATTTGGGTAAAATTTAATGTTTAGTTGGTGCACTCCTGTATAAGGTAAGTAAAAAATAATCTTCATGATAGAAAATAGCTATACATAAATTCCTAGCTAGAATTAAAAATAAAAATAATTATATTGCTCATGTTTATCATAAAGCTTTAAACGTTAAGTGTATAGAATGTAGTGTTAATTCAGGTATTGACCTCATAATCTGACCGTGGAAAAAAAACTCGTTCCCTTTTCGTTTTCGTATTTCCCTTGAGATTGAGTTGTTTGAACCGTGGTTTAAAGTTACGTGGTGCTGTCTTTGGTTCTTTCCCTTGAAGATTCATCTCGAACGGTCACAAATAGTCGCTGTGCGTTCCAATGTCACATTAATTAAATACCTACCTACCTTTTGGAATGATAGCTCCTGCGTAACATTTTGGTGCTGATCGATAGAGATCGTGATTGGCTGAAACATTTTCTCATCGCAACGACTGAGGTAGCACCGCAAGAGGCGTATTTCCATTCTGCGGTACTTTTTTGGCGCGTACGGGAATTTGGCGACACTTTGACTGAAGAGATAAATGTTGCAACCCAGATGAGTACAATGTTTGAAGTAACCCATCAGAAAAGTACAGCAGGTCGTTCTGAACCCTGAACGTCGTGCTTCGGTGCGGAAATTCGTGGTGAGTATAGCATTAGAGTTTAATTTATTGTGATAAATTTGTAGATATTGTTTTAATGTAGTGCTCGTTGACGAATTTAACACTCGCCTCATAGTTTTATTGAATCATTTGAAATATTTCGTTTATTGCTTTTACATGAACTTATTTTTGATACAGCTACTTTTTATGTGTGAAGTTAAATCATTTGCAATATTTCGTTTATTACTTTTACAAGAACTTATTTATGTAATGCTGTGAACTTTATACTCGTGTATGATGTTCCTAATACTATATCTTTATAAGCCATGAAATCCTCTAGATAGTTTGTTTCAATACCACTTTGCATGTTGTATGTGTTTAATTTTCATTCTTTACGGCACTGGTTGTGGTTTTGACTCCAAAGATTAGCCAGCTTTGGTGTAATAATTTAATCTATACCTGTTTAATTTAAATATCAAAAACTCATCCTTTTCCATTTAGTTAATTTGTGCATTTAACTTTGTAGAACCTCTTGGGTCTTCTATTAATTAGACTTGGACACAATATTCACGTGTTTCGTAGTGTTTTCGGAAAGTAGCAATGTTGAAATAAGACTGATTTCCATATTAAGACTGGTAAATTTATGTTCCTTAAACTATTGTATCAAACTTAAAAACAATGATAACATTTTCTTAATTTGCTTCACTTAAATAATATTCATTAAATAATATTTCAGTATTCAAAACCATTAAGAAAGATAGTGGGTGTTGAGTCGATCCCCACACACTGCCGAACCTAGAGTTTAGTGACTTCCCATTTTTCCCTGAACTATATTCACAAAATTCTACAACTCTGCATAACACCTGTCTAAATGCTGCCCTGGTTTTATGCTTCAATTATTGAATACTTTTAACATATGGTGAATTTATTCATCAACATACATAAATGATAGAAATGCAATAAAAAATAGAAAAGCATGTTATTTTTATTATGCAGTTTTTCACCTTAAAATTAAATTTTTATAAGAAAATGCTTCAATTTTTACAACAGATTATTATTAAAAAATGTCGAGTAACGTTTATTTTGAAAAAAAATATTTGTATATTCTTAAGGGCACCGGGAAGTCATCAAAGGCCAGAAATCATGAAAATGTGACCAATATTCGAATGCATATAAAATTTAAGCTATTATAAGTATCAATAGAAATTTTTGCACACATGTTTGTTATGCATTTTAATAGTAATTCAAGCTAAAAATAAAAATTTTAAAAGACAAGATATTTTGTAGAGAGCATTTATACAGAACTCGGTGGAAAAAAAATTCAATACAGTGAGTTCACTTTGGGTGCGCTCTATAAAAAAACTTTAATATATATTGAGTAGCAACATTTTCCCCTGTCATTAGAAATGTTTCTTGAAATCATTAAAGTTTTATTTGTTAAAAATAACCAGAACAAAAATTTTTAGACACAATTTAAGTCAATTTATGAAAAAGTTTTGATTTTATACCTACTAATTACCCATTAAAATTTTTTTTGTTCATATTTCCTCAATAGTTTATATTTTAACATAATTACCAAATAGAAATACATGTGTATGCAAAATTTCAGACTGATAGCTTTAATAGTTTTTTCACAGAGCGCACCTGAAGACAAATATTTATCATTTTGAGAAAACGACAAAAAAGCATCTCCTTACCTTTTCGATAAGAACTTTTCAAAGCACAAGTAAACAAAATTATCGGTTAAATATAATAACATTCACAGTTAAACCTGTTTCCAATCGATTAAAATGTATATTTATACAAAAATATACTAAAAATAAAAAATATTATAAAAAATATTATCCATCGTCGGCAATACCGAAACTTCAAGCCTAAAGCCGAAACCAAAAAGGATAATTTCAAAATTTAATTTTAGTAACTTAAAATGCATTTTACATAATAAGTGATACATCAATCAATTCGTATTTGTGCCCTCTATTAAATGCAGTTGAAATCAGAAATTCGATTTTTTGAAGAATTGTGACTTCCCAGTGCCCTTAATGCAATTATATTAAATGTTTATTTTAATATTTAGATCAAACTACAGTTTTTTGACTACTTTAATTATGGGTTGACTCCAATGGCAGGCAAGTGGTTTCATGTAGATTTACTTTTAGCCAGTGACAACTTTGTAAAAGATTTCAAATTCAGCAAAAAATCCCACTCGACAGCAAGTTTTATGACTCATGGCGAGTAATCAATTTGGGTCCTTCAACAGACTCTTGAAAAAATTAAAACTGTATGAAGAAAAAGTATTTACTAACTTTAAGAAAATATTCAAAAGGATTCATTTTAAAATTGCTTACTTGAACTAATACACTGAAAACATTCTAGGGCTACTGTGGTTCGGACTCTTGATGGGACATTGGCTGTGCTTATAGTTATGGCTGTAATGAAAAGAGCACGCAAGCTTCAGTGTTCCTCAGAAATCATTTTTGTGGATTCTACTGCCGGCTGTGAAAGTACAGGTTCCTCACTCAATACTTTTGACAGCAACAAAAGTAGGAGCTGTTCCAATTGCTGTAGTTACCCATGAAAATCAAACAACCAAAGTTACTTAACTGCATTTTCTCTACTAAAAATATAATTTACATTCTCCCTTTTTAAAAATAGAGAAGTAAGTATGATTTCCTTTTTTTTTTTCAATTAGAAACTTGTGTAAAAAATTACTTAAGCAGATAGGTTAAGGCTTAACACCCAAAGTTGATACATATTCAAGGCCAGCAGCATTGAATTAATGGGAGCATCTATTTAAAGAAATTATACATTACATTACTTGGAGTATTTAATTAAGGTAATGATTAATGATAGTCTTAAAAAATCTCAATATTCTCCTTTTCACAATGTTGGACTGCCTGCAAAGGCTTTGATAAAAACAAAATAAAGAACTGCATACAATCTTACCTTAGCATGGTGAGTTTCCAATGGCTGGTTTGCGAACCCTTAGGAGTGCAAGGAATTATTTATATTTCTCAATTTTACACAACCTCACCCAAACATTGAAGTTATTACTCGAGTCCCCACCAGATGGCGAATAGCCACATAGCTAACTATAGAATATTAACTGAATCTTTTGTGAACATGGCAAAATCATTTAAAGTAATCTATGCAATAGACATTTTTTAAATTCCTTTGTAAAATAATTTATTACGGGTTAGCAGTTACACGATCATTTAACATTACAAGACCTTGTATAAACTATTATAAATGTAAACAAAACCTGTAAAGGGAGACATTCTCAAATCTAATTGTTAACATTCATTTGTACAGCTTTCTCAAGAAATGATCATTGTTGTATCATAAATATCAATGAATCCATCTGAAGTTTAGAAAAGATACCTCAATCTAAATGTAAACAAAGACTAGAAACATTTTCTGGTGTGGACATTTAAATGTAGTTTTGATATCAAGATATAACATTACTAACGTAATTTCATTTATTGTATTGAAAAAGTACTGCAGAGGACTAAAAATTCACTGTCTAAATGTAAACAAAGCCTGAATGTAAACATTCTAAATTTTGAATGAAATCAGTTAAGTGTACAGTTAAGAACTTACACAACATTTTATCAACAAGGAAATGTAATATTAATTTTTTTTGTATACGACTATATTTCACGACTAAAAAAATTAAGAATTAGTTAAACAAGTGATTTCTAAGATTCAACCCAGTTTGAAATTTTGTACAAATCTGAAACAGGAAATCTGAATTAATGAAGGGCAAATGGATGACTGGAAATGTATCTTTAAACAATAAAACACACTTGTTATTAAGAAAATGGACACTTATAGTCTTGGAGATTTTATTTTTCCAATTTATGTGTTCAGTCATTTATTTTTACTCAATACACTACATTCTTAATTGAAGGGGCAAGTGGATAAAGGTGATACTATGCCCCTTCAATTGTGCAATTAAATGCAGCATATTTTAGCTTAGGATAGAATAAATGTGTATTAATATGAAATGGATGTCTAAATATGTATATTATTTTTCCATAAATCAGAAAACAAGCTGATAAAGATGTAGAGATTGTTTGACCACGAAATGTATTGTTTGATTTTTACACTGATAATTGGATATTATTTATATCTGGTAAAATTGAAATTCATCAATTGTCCTCTTTTAATTTTCAGACGCCCATCTCTTTATGACTGGTGATTCAAAAACTGGAATAAAAGCCTCAGTAGAAATTTATCCCTCATCTGTGCTGCTTCTTTGCCATTTCCGTGTGGCACAAACAGATTGGAGATGGTTGCATAGCTGCAAGGCTATTAAAGCCTGTTTTTATGAAAATGTTGAATTATGTTAATATGGAAGAAAAACAATTCATTATAAAATGTATGCTGTGTGTTTGACTACTGGATATGAGATCATTTATTACTTGATAATAAAAAGTATTTTTTGCTTTACTACCTTATTTTATTAGTCGTGTATTTCTTTTTAACAGCATGTTAAAATTGTCCCCCCTTGGGATTGATGCATGTACTGTTAGTCACTAAATGCAACATTAAATTTTTTGCTTGTATATATTTGACCAAAATGTAGTCATGTTTATACCAAGTATCAGAGCATTATTCAGTGTGCAAATAAATCAGTTAAAATGATTTAATTGTATGGCTAGTTAGGGTTATCTGACCAGCATAATGCATAAACAGAATGCCCCAACTATATAATCTTCTGTAGAGTAAATAGTTAATGCAGAGCCGGGCTTTACTCATGGTAGCTAAAGTTAGATTTGGTACAGAATCTGAAAGTTCATATTCAAAAGCAAACTCCAAAAATCTTAAAGACCATTCCAGAGAATCTTTTGTTGAAACTTTGGCAGCTTGTAGATGTTTTCTTACTCGTGGAAGCTCTCTCAGGTTATCATCTTTAGAAAGTTTATCATAATTTACGACTAAGATTTGTATTAACTGTGGCAGTTTGTTTTCTGAAGTTGTATCGTAGAAAAAGAATGCACTCTACAGATTAAGAGTGATTTGTACAAGGAACAAATGCTTTAGGATTAAGTTAACAAATCCTCGCCTGGACACTTTCCCTTTAAAAGAGATGTTGTGGCAACCTTAGTTTTACAAATTTTTGTCACCTTGGGCAGCCCACACACCCTTCCTATGCCATTGGGCCTATGGTTGTATTTTTCAGTATATTAAATATTGCAACCATAAGTGCCTGAGTACTATTGTTGCTTACAAAATCACAAGTGATTTAATATAGAATTTACAGTCAATGTTTCCACGTGAAATGCGAGAACGACTAAACTGTAGCCACACACATAAAATTGTACAGCACCCCAGCAAAAAATGAGTTCTTCAATTTAACCACGCCCCCTCTATGCTGTCAAATTTTGACACTGACAACACTCAGAAAACTTCAAATATCTTTAAAACTAATTGGTTATCAGATCTAGAATTTTGAGGCAAGCTTCCCAACTGTATGGGCCATCAAAAAATGCAAAAACATTTTTTCTATATTTTTAGGGTACTGTGTAGCCTTAAAGATTATTTCTACAAATATATTCTTTATTTTTAAAAATAACTAAATGCACTTTTTTAAATTCAGAATTATAAGCTAATAAATTTTGCATAGCTACTTAATAAGTTAAATTTTTTTAAATTAGGTTTGCCACATAATTTAGACTTTTTCTAAAACTTCAATTGTTGGAAGCATGCCTGAAATCATTTTATTGTTTATAAAATATTGTTACATTTGCATAGTAAAATTAAATTAATAAATTCATATTTTAATTATTTGTGCTGCCCTCCTTCATAATACATATGTTGGTGTTCCAACTAACAGCCAATCAAATTGAAATCATCTAGTCTAACTTATAATAAGAAATAAATCAGAAGTTACTTAATGTTCACGATAAATGCTAGCAAATATAGGACTGAACTAAGTTATTAAACTGATTTATAATCAATTTTGTAGGCAAAATAAAATAAAAAGTTTTTCATGCCTTTTAGTTCATTGAAAATTTTAAGTTTAATATAAAATTTTCTCTTGTAATAATTTGATAGGACCATTGTCACTAAAGCCTATGCTACGGGCAAAAGAGATTTACTCAAATCTATAAATCCACACAAATAATAGCAATTTTTTCAATGCAGAAGTTACAATGGAATTGTACAGTTAAAGCTTTCTGATTTGTTTAAAATTTATTTTTTAAGTGGAAAGATATTTGATAAAGGCAATCACATCATCAATATTTTATATTTAAAAAAAGGTTCTGACCATTTTATTGTTTTAAATTTATCAAATTTGGCAATACTAATGGCTAGGGAGGGGGCTTGACAAGGATTTGATGAAAAAAAGCATCTGCAAATAAATTCAATACTTTTAAGAAGCATAATTAAATTATTAAACCCTAAGTTTAAAAAAATTGTAATTATAACTTACTGCATTTCACGTTTTTTAAAATCTCGATTCAATGTATCAAATCATCCATGCATCAATTAGTAAATTAATTTAAATGTCTTGTATTTACTAGAGGTGCTTTAGCATAATCAGATAGGAATCTTTTTTCCTGATTGAATTCCAAAGAAATCAACCATGGCAATGCACAGTTGAATCGTTTAAAAATGTAAAATGTGTTGGATATCTGCATGCTACAAAAAGCAAAGGACATTTTCATAAACCAAAATAAAGTGTTCCTGAATTCCATGGTATTACATACAAATACAAATATTGACGACCAGCTACAGGCTCAAGCCCAACAAGGCTGGTCCTTTGTTTATGAATTCTCCAATTCCCACTGACTATCCAATTGTGTCTTAAATTCGTACACTCCCTTTGAATTAGAATCATTCATCTTATTACAACACAAGTCATTGAGATTTAAAATTAATCAGATAAAAATTTTATTTAAAAAAAATACACATTAAAATAAACTCAAGTTAAAGTTCAGGTAAAAATTGAGCTAGAACAAGCGGCGAAAATTAACTCAAACTCAGTTTCAAATAAAAGTTCAGGGGAAAAAGTTGAGAACAATCAATACAAGTAAAGCAAAACGAAAAATGTTCTCAATTTAAACATATAAAACCCTGTATTTCTATATGCTTAGATATTAAAAGATGTGAGAATCATCACAGTAAAAACAAATTGGTGTTTCAAATACATCGGTATTTTTAAGAAGTTCCGAGATAATCTATAATGCTTGTAACCAAATGGAAAGGAAAATAAGACAGTACGATCATGAAGCTAATGTATTGTTTACATGTGAATAAAGATGTTATTTTATTTTGCACAGAGAAAGCCATTACCATTTTAACATTGCTGATCGTTCTCTCTCCATCCGCTTGTGGTCAGTGGTCACGGTTGAATACATTCGTTCGCATGACGTCAAGTTACAAGTTGGCATTGTACGCTAGCTGATTTTTTCGCCAAATTCCCGCACGCGCCAAAAAAGTACCGCAGAATGGAAATACGCCCACAAGAGTCTTAACGCAACTCTATCCCGTGGAACCATTTTTAAACTACACATGCGCAAACTGTTTAAGTATATGGAAGGTGTTGTTGTTGTTGCACATCCCCCTGGTGTAGGAAAGCCTACACCAGGTCCAGAAGGCCCCGTCGTGCCAGATCCCCATATACCTGCAAAAAGTCCTGATCAACCAACAGCTGCTTATACGAAGCGCCAAGACAGAGAAGAAGGTGATCAGGACTGGCAGGTAGGGAACAGGAACAAGGAGGGAAAATTCTCTCCCCGTTCTGAAATTTGATACTTTTAAGATGGCCACTTCGAAATCTGGCCATGGCCGATTGAAAAGGCCGAGGGCCACAGCATGTGATTGAGAGTCCAGGGTGATTGCCAGCATACCAATGGTGGGATGGCGTACGGCGCCACAAGGAAAGCAAACGTTGTTTTCCCAGGGAGTGGACCTCAGTGGGAGTGAGGCGATTCAAACAGTCCATAGGGAGATCACAGCCATTCTTGGCGAGTACATCGGCTGTCTCGTTGCCATACACCCCGATATGCGATGGAATCCATTGGAGGCTTATTGGTGTTTTCAGGCCAATCTCGCAGAGAAGCTTCAGAATATCCTGGTCTGGGATGTCAAAAATTTGTGGCCAATTTTTGAAATACTGTATAGCACTCCTACTATCAGTCAAAATCCAAATACAATTTTTATCAGTGGACTGTGCATAATTAAGGGCTGCACCAATTGCTATGATCTCCGATCTAAAGACTGAACAATGGTCAGGGTTTCGGATGCTGCATTTGACCTTGTCCTCAGCGCTGTTGATGAAAACACCACTCCCAGTTCTACCGTCTTCAAGTTTGCTACCGTCCGTATAGATGACCAATGCATCAGAAGGGATGCTATTGACAACCTCCAGGGCCAACTGTTTCAAAAGGTCTGGGTGATCCGTCTGTTTATTGGCATGAGTCTTCAGTTCATCATTAAAACTGACATTCTCAAGGGACACCGTCGGAGGCAAGCAGTTAAAAGTGGTCGAAGGAATAACCTCAAAATCAATAAAACCCTCCTTCCTCACAAATTCCATCGGGGTGTCTCTCTTTAAACGCTGATTACTCCTCCACTTCAAAGTGAATTCAGCAGTCCTGTTAAAATCACCAAGACTTGACAATTTATTAAAATATTTAAAAGAACCAATCCTATATCTCGTAGTCAGAGGTAAAATGTCAGCTTCATATAGGACCACTTCACTAGGGCAGCTATTCCTTAACCCAGTGATTATTCTTGCTGCACTCAATTGTACTCTGTCCAAGATCTTTAAGTTAGAAGCAGAAGCCGTTTGAAATACCTGGTAACCATACTCAAGAATGGGACGCACGAGGGAACAAAAAGTAAGTCTGAGAGTGGAAGCATCAGCTCCCCAGTCTCTACCTGAAATATACTTCAAAATCTGTAGACGCTTTCTAGCTTTATCTGCTATTTTCTCTATATGTTTCCTACAGTTTATCTCAGGATCCAATGTAAAACCCAAGTAAATTGGATATTTGTCACAGTCCAGTAACTGATTAGAAAAGTACACTGCAGGAGAATAATTGTAGAGGTGTCTATTAGTGGTGAAGAAGCTACTAACTGATTTTGAGGGATTGAAGTTTAACCTGTGAGAGTTTGAGAAATCACGGACAGCTTCTAAGGATCCGTTTAGATTAGATTCCAGTTTTCCTATGTCTGAACCACTAGACCACAACACAATGTCATCTGCAAAGATGCCAATCTGGCATGGTGAGACAATTTTTTCAATTCCTGCAATAAACATGGAAAACAGGGTAGGACTGAGTACGGAACCCTGAGGGATTCCCTGATACAACCTGTAAAATCCTGATTGCTTATTTTGAAAGTTTACGCAAAAATTTCTGTGATTTAGAAAGTTTGAGATCCATGGGAGAGCTCTACCTTTGATGTTAAAGTCATTGTAACACTTGTTAAGTAATTTATACTTCCAAACCCTGTCAAATGCCTTAGATAGATCTAGAAAAACCGCCAAAGTATGTTTTGTGTGTTTGCAATTTTGGGCATCTCTAACACTTTGACTGAAGAACAGAATCTGGTCCATTGTACCATGGCCTCTTCTAAACGCATATTGCTCTGGTGGAATCAAGTTATTTGACAAAAGGTGGTGTGTCAATCTTCTCAAAATTATCCTTTCTATAAGTTTACATATAATACAGGTGAGAGAGATTGGACGGTAACTGTCAACAGAACTGGCTTTCTTGTTGGGTTTACGAATGGGGATGACTATGGCCGATTTCCATTGCCTTGGAAGTTTCCCAGTTGACCAAGACAAATTGAAGAGATGAAGCAGCCTACTTTTGCCTAGAAAACCCAGATGGCTTAGGAATTGACCATGAATTCCATCCGGACCTGGTGACTTGGTCAGATTTTGGTGTTGAAGAGCGTAAGATAGTTCATCTGCTGTGAAATCATCATCAAATAAAGGGTTCTCTGTCCTCAAATCTCGGCAGGATTTCACTAGGTTTCTTGTAATTCTGGACAGCCTTTTGTCCTATCTACTGAATGTCACTCTGCTCGCCTTAGCATAATGCTTGGCCAAAGTCTCGGCTGCCTCTTGGTCGTTTACAGCAGTTGAACCGTCATCCCCAACGATAGTGTTGGTATCTTCATTATTGACCGGCATTTTATCAAGACATTTTGTCCCCTCAAGTCCTGCAGTCGGCCTCATAGTGGCGAGGGGGTGCCCCTGGGCGGAACGGGCGAAGTACGTCGGGAGAATTTTCTCCTGGTAGGGTCACCCAAGGCGTGAAGGCCGTTCCATTATGCTCAGCTAACGGCTGCAGGCGTACTCAGAGGTCAAGTCAGTCTTCTGCCCTAGTGGTTCCTCTAAACAAAAAGAAGCTGCAAATCACCCTTAGCCAGATGGACAGATATGGAAGGTGTGGCTTATCTGACGGGAGGGACTAGAACTAGATTTCAATTACTCTGATTTCGAGAGTATGTGAGTATAAAAGCATGAGCGGGAAAAAAAAATTCCTAGCGGTTTTTGTTTATACTTTTTTAGGTTAAGTTCTGAAGTGGGTAAGTACAGACAATACAGCAGTATTTTCTTTTCCGAGAACTTTTTAGGGTTAGATCAGCTAAAACTGAAGTAAATATTTTAAACTGAAGAACAGCGAGCGGATTTGTTTCTTATAATTGCGTATCAGCGAAAGTTATCTACAAGAGCAGTGTTGCAGTTGGCTTGTAATGTTACTTAAGTATTACGTTTCTGAATTACTTCTACTACTCTTATAAATGATAGAATTAGTCTTCTCTTACAAAGTTTCTTTTTGATTATTATAACGGTTGTTTCTTTCATTTCTTGTTTATTTCATGTTAAAAAGTATTTCAAAAATTTAAATGATTCTAAAATCTAGGAAATTCTCTAAAACTTATTCAAGTGCTTTATCATTTGTATGGTGCGTATTTTCTTGCGTTTCAGTTGTTGTCATTATGAACTTTTGTGTTTCTCTAATTTCTTGTTTATTATCATTTATTTTAAAAATTAACTCTTCTAAAATTAAATGGATTCTAATATTTAGTATAGTTCTGTAAAACTTTTGAAATAGTTGCAAGTGGCCTATCCTGTGTATATTGTTTTCAAAATATTTCCCTCATAACCTCATAAAAATCTCAAGAGACCTCTCATTGCATACTTGCCAACTTTAAAAATTGCATCAGTGAAACTTTTGCACCTCTGAATGCCCCTTGCCATAAACACAACATTAATACATGAATTAATGTGTATTAGAAATATCCGTATGTCACAATAACTAGTATTATTTGTGTTTAAAAATGCATAGGCAAAAATTCACATTTTTATCAACTGCAGAAACTTTGCAAAGCAGTACTGTTTTAATACCAAACTGGATACATCCACTATAATCCGTAAAAGTTGGTAAGTATGTGCCAGAGAAGTGACATGTCGTATATCTCAAAAGACATTCTGTGTTAATTTCTACAGATGTTGGAACCTGCATCTTGATCCTAAGATCTTTCTGAGTGGTATTACAAGGTAGGGCAGAGTAAGATTTCTAGGTATCATTTTTGACCAGAAATTTGCTTCCTCTCGCATGTTGTTCAGCTATGGATGTATTGTGTAAATTCTCTAAAAGTATCCTCAAAAACATCTCGGGGAGCAGATCCTCCATGGTCAAGATCTATAATTCGTTTCAGACTTCACTCTGTGTATACTACCTATAGTTCCATCTGTCAGACTTGCGAAAGCTCGATACAGTGCATCACCCCACATTTAGAATCTGTTATTGTGCCTTCAGGACCTCACCAGTGAAAAATTTATACGTTGTTTGTCAAGAACCGTCTTTAGCTTCTATGTGTCTTTTGTTGTCGCTTCGACTTAATTACTGCATATTGAGTAGTCCAACTCATCATTTCTAAACAACTTTTTAATTAGTTTATTGTCAGTCTTAATTTTGTCTAGTGTAGCTTGGCCATTTGTGGCTCTTGTACCATAACACACCATCGTTATCATTTTATCATCACTCGGCCGTTTACATTGATGACTCGGACAAATTATGCTAGCTGTGCCTTTGTGATCCTGTTTCGTTATTTATTCACTTCCATCCATCTGTAGTTTCAGTTTTCACTGTATTACAGGGCATTCAAATATATTTTAAGTCTACTTTTGGCAATTTTATATACAGGTTTTAGAAGTTTATTGGAATCCTTAAAATCAGATTGTCGTAAACATTTCCTGAAACTTGTTATTGGGATCCTCAGTGAACTTATTTGGCGGGGTTTCAGAATCGACTTTTTCATTCATCCAATATCTAGTAATCCTTTGACAAATCAAACAAGTTTACAAGGTAAAGAAAGATGAAAACTGCTGCTTAAGAGGATTAGGGTTCTTGGCGATACCTCTATAAAAAAAGCGCATCATGATTCCTACCCCATGGGTGATGTGGAAATGGAATTGTTCATTTTAGGACATGTTATAAGTTACAGAATACAATTGTGACGCTTGTGTGAACCATAATTTTTGTCATAAGTTAAAACAGACTAGAGATAGTTCTAACTCAAATGACCATTTTCCTAATTAATAAAATGGCACATTAAGTGTTGAGGTACAAAATATGCTTTGTTTTATTGTCAAAAGAGAGTAACATTCAGATATTTCCCTCTAGCTTCTGCAGAAACAATCATTAACATTTAGACTACTACAAGTATGGCTAATTCTGTTTTTGCACAAACCTTCTTTACTCTAATTTGATTTAACACAAGCGGGCCAAGCCAATTTCTAGTTTGCCTAGATTCTAAGAATTTTTTTAAATTTGTGGTATATGCATGAATAGATTGCATAACAGCTAATGTGCATTTGGAAACGCATGCTTTGGTTTGCTAATGTGTATCTCTAGGTATCTATGAATAATTTTTATTGGATTTGGTGCACATCTTTATCATTGTTTCAGCCCATTAATTTTTATTTTAGACCTCGAAGAAAAATGTCAGATTGTTTAAATAAAGAGGTTTACATGATCCTATGTTGAAACTAAAATACTGAGACCAGAATGCGTTGCATGCTCTTTGACTTGCGATTTAAGAACAAACATTGCCAATCCATGCGAAATAGAAGTTGTTTCATCCTGTCTAAACAAAATCTTCGAGTGATATTCTAGATGTATACAAACATATGCACCATTTATTGTCAGAAAATGAACAACATCTTGTAAAACAGATTTTGTTCATGAAGAGTTTTTTCCATTTTGAATGCAATTTATTTTTATTACATGTATTTTGTTGAAATAAAATAAGCTTAAAACTAATATTCTCAAGAATGTTTTAAAAATTATTTTTAGATCCGTATAAATTTTTCCTTCCATAGATACAATGTCCTTTTTTACATGTATTCTTCAGGACTGTTACTCCTTACTTCTAGAACAGTTTGGTATAAGTGCTGTATCTGAGCTTCACCTCAAAGCATTTATAATAATGGCTCAGAAATTGAATTACGATCCTGAAATGATAGTTTTATTACTTATTTAGTGACAGTTTATGTGGGACTTATTTCTAGCTACTCACTAAAAACACTAAGGTTTGTATACTTTGAAGTTCAAATGTAACAGCAATATTTTACTGTGTATTGCTCTTGGGATGGGAGGCATAAAGCATGCGAGAAAACTTGCTAATTCTACTTGGTAAGAAATGCATTCGAAGGTAAAAAAATTGACATTAAATTGTGAATGGCAATTGTTTACATGTATAAACATGCTGCAATTTGCTTGTAACAAAAATGTTATTAAATTAACTTTTACAAGTTACAATTTTCATTTAATAAATGTAACTTGAACTAACCATTTCAATTTTAGTATAAAAATTAAAAAAAAAAAAACAGCTAAATATTATTCAAAACTTTGGCTTTTTTTGTAAACAAGAAAATAAAGAAAAGATAAAAAACTCTTTTAAAATATTACTTACAAAACAGTATGCCAGAGATACTCTTGTTTCTTTATAAATAACAAAAACAAGCTAAAATGTTAAAGTTACAGTTTGTTTCGTGCTTTAGGGAAAAGCAGATGAGATTTATAATAGGTTACATGTTTCAAGTAAACAAAACTAAAAATAGTAGATAGTCAATATTTACTTTAAATTTCATGGTTAAAGAAAATTTATTTAAAATTATATGGACAAAATTGAAATACAGCAGATAATTGTAATGAGTTTCTTAGATATAAAAAATCCTGGTGAATACAAGATATTCTGTAAAAATACAAGCAAGTGGTGCAAAGAAAACTTTTATTTTCGACAGAATTCAAAAAAGGTCATTCTTATTACAACTAAAATTCTCTATACAATTTCAATTCTAAAGCTACCATTCCAGAAATACTGTTGCACAACACAATGTAGCATCCATTTTAGTTGAAAGAACTGAAAATTAATGCATTTATATCAACAAAGCAGAAATTACATCTCAGTGCACTTACACTATGGACTGATAAAAAAGAAATAAACACTTAATTGAAGTAAAAAACAGAACATTATATTTAGAAATCTTAAAATGGCAACAATAAGCTATACAAAATATGTCACAAATTTATTTGTTATGGAATGACCAAAAATCCAAATTAGTAACATGTTTTGTTCACATGCTCATTGATTAATCTCTATGATATCAATGTGATTCCATTACATCACCAGATATTCAATTGAAGATGTGTTTTATGCCAGCTAATTGGTAATGTGACCAACTGATAAATACAAATAGTAGCAGTTTTTAAATTATTGGGTATAAAATAACTTCATGAAATATTAAAATAAATAGGATAATAGAAGAAATGTCATCTACATAACATTAATGACAATTAGAGCCACTTCCTGAAACGGATGCTTTACTCTTTTTGAACAAAAATGCAGTCATCTGCAATTTAACTACTTGGATCTTTGAAGTAGTTTAGGTATGTGTATAGTATTCTTCAACTAATATAATGAACCCATAAAATGACAGAATTTACTTAAGCAACCTTCTGCAACATTGAACCAAGCAAATGTGGCCTGAATTTTGTAAACATATTTAAGTAACTTTGTGGCCCAAAACACATGCAACAAATCCAAAAATCAATACCTAATCTAAACAATACAACTGATCAACTACATACACATAATTTAATTTATAAATGTATTGTTATCTACTTAGCATTTATAAGTACCAAATTTAATAAATGTCACCAAAAAGTATGTGTGCATGTTTCTGCCCTGATGCTAAACTTGCATGATTAATATAAATGAAATATTGAATTGCTTATAACAGACCAGGTCTATTTTCAGAAACAAGCTAAACAAGAAAAGTGCAGCCACATACAAAATAATGTAGCAATTGCCTTAGATGGTTATTTGTTTCGCCAGCTGATGCTCATTGCAATCACTTTCAATAAAAAAATTCGAAATCAGTACCACCAATTATGGTCTGGCATTATAATATCTCTAACCAGCCCTTAAGCATCTCCACTCATTCTTACAATGAAAAAAAAAAGCGTACAAAATCGACTCAAATGAACACATTTCCATAGCCAGACTACTAGATTCTGAATTTTAAAAACAAGCATTTGGGTAACTTCTGAAATAAGCAGAAATATAAAATAAAAATGCCATGTCCAATACTTTACAGCATTTCTTGATCCACAGCTTATTTTGTACTTATTGCAAGCCTTACTGGAAAACTCATCCACAGATTAATGAATTCAAAATTGGAGTATAGTCTAACTCCTGCCGGTTGTCAGTTGAGTCACATGGTCTTGAACAAGTCATTAATTAAATTAGGACACTGGCAGTAGTGTAAACAAACCATGTCTTTTGTTGTTGTCTATAGCAAGGATCCTGGTGTTAAGTTTATGGTTCAGTGACAAAAGCGACAGCAATAACATGTCGGCAAAGGAAAACCATTCTTGCTTTACATATAGCAGCCTTTTCCTATCAATCTTAAAAAAATTTTTCACAAATCAACTGAATTAAGGTTTATTGATCTACAATATATTGATGTTTCACTATAGTGTACATCAGTGAACCTTGTACAGCTGTAAACCTTGTATATAGGACAATGTGCACATTGTCCTATATAAAATTACTAAATTCAGACACACATGATGCTCTATGTAGTGCACTTTGTGCACACCTAGATTTTACAATATCATAAATATTTTTGTTGGATTTTATAATCTATTACTTAGATGCTAGACTATATACAAATACAAATATTGACGACCAGCTACAGGCTCGAGCCCAACAAGGCTGGTACTTTGTTTATGAATTCCCCAATTCCCACTGACTATCCAATTGTATCTTAAATTCGTACACTCCCTTTGAATTAACTATATTTTCTGGCAACATGTTCCAACTGTCTATTACCCTATTAAAATAGTAGTTTTTCCTTAAATCCCGATTAAAATGTGTCTTATTCAATTTATACCCATGACCCCTTGTTCTGTTATCCCTATTGAAATTTAAGCCCT
The DNA here is from genome assembly GCA_947359465.1 of Metellina segmentata. Taxonomy (NCBI): domain Eukaryota; kingdom Metazoa; phylum Arthropoda; class Arachnida; order Araneae; family Tetragnathidae; genus Metellina; species Metellina segmentata. Next base: position 8,458,806 of record OX375882.1, read on the forward strand.
CTGTGTCCCCTTGTTTTACAAACTTGAAAAGCTGAATCAAACCCCCCCCCCCTCCTTCTTCTTCTTTCCAGTGTATACATGTTTAGCTTACTTAAACGTTCATTATAGTCGAAATTTGCTAGCCCCTTTATTATTTTTGTAGCTCTGTGCTGAACCCTTTCAATTGATTCTATGTCCTTTCTCATATATGGAGCCCAGAATTGTACAGCATATTCTAGATGTGGTCTTACTAAATCCTTATATAACTGCAAGATTATATTCTTATCCCTTGAAGTTACAGTCTTTTTAATATACCCCAATAACCTATTAGCCTTTTTACCCGCAGCTGAACATTGGTGACCCATTTTAAAATCCCTGTGAATTATCACCCCAAGATCCTGGACTGTTTCTCCCTCCTTTACCTTTACTCCCTGCAGACAGTACTCAGCTCCACTGTTCCTGTAACCCATATGCAGAACTTGAAATTTCCTTACATTACATGACATACCCCGTTTTACAGCCCATTCGGATATCTTATCAAAATCCCCTTGTAAATTTTCTTAACTTGGTATCCACTGTCCCCCATATTTTTAAGTCATCTGCAAATATACTAATTCTATTCTTGATCTCCTGACCTATATCATCTATGAAAATTATAAATAAAATTGGTCCCAAAACTGATCCCTGAGGCACCCCACTTATAACTTCTGTCCACTGTGAATAATTTCCTTTTACCTGCACTCTCTGCTTTCTACCCAATAACCAATTCTTTATCGATATTAATGTTTTTCCCTGAATCCCCAGCCTTTCCAATTTAAACTGTAATGCCTCATGAGGTACTTTATCAAAAGCCTTTTGAAAATCTATGTACATGAGTTAGTAATAGCTGCTACTGGAACAATTATCCAATTTAATTTTGAGGACTTTCTTTTTGTAGAAAAAGGATAATCAAGGCTAAAAAACAACATTCCCACTTTACAAATTTTTTAATTTTGATCCTTAATTTTTTTTTAATTAAAAATAAAACAATAAGTATGTTGATTTGTACCACTATCTGTGTAGTTGAAATGAATGATGCAAAACTACACCACCATAAATAACCAATAACGATGAGTACTTTAATTCAATCTAAGTTATATTAATGATGTGGTATGCATTTATTCCAACTTGTGTTTTTGATCGATAGAAATTGTGAACTAAGACATTACGCACAAGGAAAATTTTACTCATACAAAAGGGAAGTACATCCAGGATTAAATAACAGGAATTTAACCTGTACTGTATGCCTACAGTTAAGTCAGTCAACACTACACTTAAGTCTTTGACAGTGAAAAAATTTCCCAATTTCTTGCATTAACAAAAAAGTACAGTTGTATAACAATTCTGCTATCACTATGCAAACTGTGATGCTGTTTATAAATCAATACACTCTTAACAACAATGATGTTATCACATTAAAATAAAATAGATATTGGGTAGCCACAATTTAACAATTACATGCAGCAGATACCAAATGCCTGGAGGTCATATTAAATAGTAACTCACTCAGAAGTGAATAATTTCACATTATAGAGCAACTGAAATCCTCTGAAAATCACCCTTTAAATATCATTGTTTTCTCCGCGTAGGCTGATTAGATATGCGTGTACATAAAGTGCTAGTTACCATTATGATTTGTAGAAAACGTTCTACCATAAGAGCTGAGATTCCACATAATACAAAAAATTTATAACTGCATTTGCGGACAACACATTTAATTCAAATAAAATTTCTAATTAATTAAGATAGGTCCCAACTGTTCACTTCAAATTATCTTTTTAACAAGTATCTAATTGTCATAGTTTCCTTCTCACCACATCAAAAAATCTATCTGTATCTGCTTCTCTTCTATTCCAGGATCTGGTATTTTTCCGTTCTTCTAAATCGGAAATAAATTTTAGCCCCAAGTCCTAACAAAACAAAACACAGAAATCCCCCCCCCCACTCCCAATGTTTTTACACTCATACTCTCGAAACCAGGGTGAACCTCTACTCACTCATGTCAGATAAGCCACGCCTTGCATATACTTAACAGTTCGCGGAGGTTGCTATAGATTCGCGGTCTTGGCACAAAAACTTTTTTGGCATGGGAGCCAATTCGATTTAAGCCAATTTCGATTTTGAATAGCATTGTAGTGGTAAATCACGCCAGTCGCTCACGACGCTCGTCGCTCAGTGCCTGTAGGTGGATTTGATTACGCTCCTTGATATCGCGAAGCTTGCCTGGAATCATTTATCCTTTTTTTTTTACAAAATATTTCGTAATTTTAAAAGTTATTTTGTTCATGACAATCATTTTTGTGTAATCTGTATTCCTTGTGTTTGTCAGTTCTCAAATTTTTTTACTGTTTGCTTTTCATTTTGTTATGTTTCCATTGTTCGTTTTCGTGATTTTTACTCTTAGTTGAATTATTTTATGAATTCATTTTGCATTTTAAAAATTGAGTGCAGTCTTCAGTTGTGGTGCAGTCTTTTTTTTTTTTATTGTTTTCTTTGACTAGTTTCTGCCTTTCTCTTAATTGCTCTTCCTGTCTGTAAATTGTCCAAAAATTGTAGTGTAAATATGAAGGTTTTAATTACTGGTGTGGATTCGATGGTCAAATACAGAGTAATCGGAAATCAGTATGGAAAAATCAGTATTTACCATCACAATGACATGGTAATGTAATATATATTCTAGCTTTTCCAGGAATCACCATTGAGCGTGTAACAGAAAAGGTTTCATCTTTAAAAGAATCATGACTTGATTCTGGTTCATGTAAGTACCAATAACACCTATATTGCCTTGAGAAATGCTTCTCAAAATTTGAGGACCTGTTGCTAAACATAATAAACTGTAATCAAGAGACGTGCATTGTGATTTCAGCTATATTATCTCCCGATAACTACCTCACCCTTGAAAAGCAAGCTATGAGACCTTTTCTTCAGAAAGTTAACACAAAATATTATCTTCTAAACCACAGGCTGTTTTTCTACTGCAAAAAGAAGCAAAATATTTTTTTGCAGATCCCAGTCATTTAGAAAGGTAGTATGGCACAAAAAATTATCTTCTAAACCACAGGCTATTTTTCTACTGCCAAAAGAAGCAATATATTTCTTTTTGTAGATCCCAGTCATTTGGAAAGGTAGTACGACAAGGCCCGGTCGCTTGGAAAGGTAGTATGGCAAAGCCCAGTCGCTTGGAAAGGTAGTATGGCAAAGCCCAGTCACTTGGAGAGGTAGTATGGCAAGGCTGCTCAGTTTACATCTCAATTCTTCATCTGAGAGTTTAATTCAACCTGTGATCCACCTGAGCCCAAGGCTGTCGAACTGAGTTCTACAATTGTTACAGAAGGTTCTGTTCAATGCAGGTATTAATTTCTATAATATTGTACATCAAATATTATTAAATGTGTAACATTGTTTCCATATTCATTCTTTAGATGAGGCTTAGATAACAAGTTTTTTTTTCCACTAAACTTCCTAGTTTTCAATGTAACAATATAGCCTTCCAACTTCCAGTAGTAAGAACCCTGGAGGTAGGATCACTGTTTTGTCAAAGCATTCCAGGATTGAGGAGTCTCAAATTTTCCTGACAGTGTTATTGATGGATTTTTATGATTCTTGTGGCACGAATTTCTCAGCTGCCATGTGCTTAGAAACATATTATATCTACAAGACTAATGAAATACTATCTCAATTGGCTGGAGAACAATTTGACCATAATGAATACTTATTTATACCTTTAAATGAAAATAATCTGGGTTCTATTGGTTGGAAAAGTTTCATTTTTACGAACCCTGCTGTACAACTTCTGCTTAAAATTACAAAGATTCCATTCAATTACAGAAAAATCAAATCTGTAAAGCTTTAAATCTTCTGGAAGATTGGTTAATTTCATGCCCTCCTCACTTTAACCAGACAGATAGAACTAAACTCTGTAGCTACTGATTACCCATCTAGCAATAAATTAATTTAATTAAATGTTGAGAATACAAGACAGCTTCTGGTTGTAAAAATTTACTTCAATAATTTGCTTTGTCAAGATCATAAAATGTAATAAAACTTCAAGATTATTGAATTTTAAAAAAAATGTCGAAAAATATTTCAACTAAGCAGCAAATAAGTATGGATACAGTAATCTTGCATATTATTTAGTCTAGCTACTGCTAAGAATTAAAGAGGAAAATTCGATATGTAGCGATTTCAAGATATGCCAATCATTTGCATTGTGATGATTATAAGATGTAATGAGGTCAAGATTGCTGGATTAAATTGTCAAGAAATATTTCACATAAGTAGGAAGTGAATACGAATTATCTTAAAATAATCTCAAACATTCATAATACTTACTACTGCTATGATTTTAAGTGGGAAATTTGAGATGTAGCCATTCAAGATATGCCCTTAAAATTCAGGTAGGTGAAAAGCATGGCAACTACTTGAGTGTAATTATAAAAAAAAATCCGTGTGTAAAAAGAAACGATTCTTGTTTTTAGGATTCTATTGGAAAAGTTTGTATTTTTATGCAAGAGGAAACATAATTAAATTTTCTCTTTCACGATAAGGGTAAACAGAATGAATTTTTCTTTTTCAGGATGCAACTCCAGAGCTTTGTATCATTGTATTTATGAATAATAAATTTCCTTTAGTTACGAGATGGCTTGTAAAAGATTATACAAATTCAGAAACAATTCACCTGAGCCTGTAAAGAATTTCCCTGCACCATGATTATAAATTCACATTGTTGATTTTTTCATTAAAACAACTGTTATGTTTCCAACTAAATGATGTTTGTTTTTGGTGATCATTTCATATGTCATCTACAATGAATTTCTTTTGGTTCAGATAGTCATAATAGAAGTGCAACATTGATAAACATCTGATCATTTCACTCATTACATACTACTCGGCTAAATATTATTTCCTCATTTGGTTAAGGGAGCAGACAGCTTATTGATTATTATTAGTTGGTGGAATATTCAGTAGGTTTTATATTTTGCATGTAGCACCTTTTCAGAAATACAAAGGCAATAATGATTTATCACATAATAGTGCAAAGCTTCAAACTGAATAAGTTATTTTAGAAAGTAAAGTAGAAAATTTTGGCTATAGCCTCCCTAAATCTGCAACTGTATATAGCATGTGTTAAGCACAGTAATCAAATAACGAGTGTACCAAATTTGTTGTGAATTGGTCGAATTGTGATATATATATATATATACAGACCTGCCAACTCTCAGGCTTTTTGGTCAAATCTCAGGTCTCAGGCTTTTAGAGTCTTTTCTCGCTTTTTCGTCAAATCTCCGGCTTTCTGAGTTTGTTTTCGGATTTTTCGCAAAATGTTTGCATTTTGAAGAAAATCCTCTCATAATTAATGCTGAAGTTAGTAATTTAGATAATATTGCCCATGCTTCTTTTTCTAGTATTAAGTTTCTTGCTGAAAGGTACCCTGTTTTGGTAAAAGTTTTGGGTGATAATGATAAGGACTTGTATCTTGATACTCTACAGTCTCAGTTCTGTGGTCTACAGTGTGAGGATATTTCTGAATTACTGGTATCAAAAGAAAGAATTGATTCCAAATGGTTTGAAATTGGAAAAATTAATAATTCTGCTTACAAAAAATTAGCAGATTTTATGCTAGCAATTTTGACTTTACCTCATAGCAATGCAAGTTGTGAAAGGGTATTTAGTTTTTGTACAAAAACCCAAACCCAATTCAGAGCATGTCTTAACATACAGAATTTGGAGAATTTAGTTATTGTTAAGGCCAATCAAAAACATGTTTGTTATGAAAGAAATTTTGATTCCACTTTTTTGAAAAATGCTAAGTCAGCAACTGTTGCAACTCTTAATAAATAAAATATTTAATACAAAATTTGAGTATTTGTTTTTAGTATGTGTATTTCTTAGTAAATTGTAAATCCCTTACCCTTTTTATAGTGTGATCATACATAAGTTATCATAGGTAAAATAGGCCGTGATGTCGATAAAAGTCTCAGGCTTTCTAAAATTGCCAGGTCAGGTCTGTATATATATATATATATATATATATATATATCTTTAATATTTTATTCCAATTTGGATCACGGAATTGTTTTACCCCTCTCAAAACCTAAGAAAAATAGAACAGGGGTTAATATATAAGAGCCAATTTTTTCTACAGGATGAATGTACCTACCATATGGTTGGTGTGAATTCTTCAGTGATTGTAAAAATAATCTAAAAATGTAATTCCCTTGAGGATTTCGAATTGTTTTTAAATCCCACTGAACACCTAGGTCAAATCGAACTGGGGTTAATATGTTGCCTACGTTACCCCCAGAGTTATGAAGAATAAGTGTTTTCCAAATTTGGAGTGGACTGATCAAACCGTGTAGATCTGTATAGAGGACAGAGAGACGTCAACTCTGCTGTATCCCCTTGAGGCATTATGCGACAAATTTATCTTGAAACATATTTTGCTTCTTATCTGAAACTGAAATGTTTATATTTAAATGGTAGTATATGGCAGAGATAAAATAAAAAAAACTTACACTTTTGATTTGAGGAATTCAGATTTTAAAAAATTTAGTCACCTGCTAGCAAGCTGTTAAAGAATTTTAAAGACAGGTATGTAACGAACCAGCTTTTGGTTTAATCACTCCTTAAAGGTCATTAGTATAAGTTTTTAGTATAAGACTGGTAAAAATGTTAATACTTTTAGGGTGGTGGAACGTCTCATTATCTTCAGTACTATAAAGTATAAATGTGCCAAATTTGGTGTGAATTAGTCAAACGAAGTAGATTTGTATGGAAAATATACACAAACACATTATTTTTTTTTATATAAGTAGATTACAATCCCTTTTTTTTGCGTTTTTTGTTCAAACGGTGCTACGAGTTAAGAAACGATACAATTATTTAATCAGACCAAATTCTTCATTTTCAGTAATAACGAGAAATCGCGAGTTTTATAAGAACGCTGATGTAAGTCCTCCATTAACTTAAGCCTCACTATCAGACAGGTAAGTGTTTAATATTGAAAAAACACCTTACATGCTTTCTTTAGGGTATGAATATGTTTTGAATCCATTAAATTATTAAATGTTTTATTTCTATTTCTTGAAAAATTGCGAGAAAATAATCAGTTTTATTTTCTTTGATTTCAGGCCATTATTGAATAGCCAGAAAGGGAGCTAACATGAAATTAAATATAAAATTGATTCCAAAACACGTTCTGTTACTTCAGAAGGAACGCCGCAACATGGAAGTAAAGCACATTCCACAAGTCTCAAATAGTTTTATAAACAGCACTGGTGTTTTGTTTTTTAAACCAAAAACCAGAACATTTTTGCGAGAATGAAACAAGAATTCGTCAATGAAAATATTACAAATGTTTATGTCTAGAGTTTCATGACGACAATTAATTTGACAATTCATACACCCGAGAGAGATTTCGACAATTTGTATATGATATATGAACCTAATATGAGCTTAATTAATGTCTCACTTCAGCAACGCACTATTGACGATGTTCCAGGATCAATCCCGAAGGGAAAAATCCTAGGACAACGCTTCGTCCTTTTGAACCACGGTCAGAAGACAAGAACAACACCTAAGCTGGTACCTCACTTTCCAAACTTCGACACCATACCAATGTGATGACATCTGAGGCCACAGATTTAACATGCACCAGCCCCTACGTTCGCTAGTCTTTAGTTGATTGACCCTTTTTATGATTTTGGCTGGTGGCTATACATTATAGTTTTCTATAACTACTGTTTTGCCATAAACCCTGTTTCGCGGTTTTACCAGACATCTGTCTATCCTCATGGGATTTGCTTCGTGAAAGGTGATTGTTCGCTATTCAACAGTGTAGTATTCGTTTTTTCACGATAAAATTTAATATGATTTGAAAATAAGAATCGTTGAAAACATAGCATGCCTTTTTTATTTGATTTTATTGCTGTATTTAATAAAAAATATAGCATCTTTTGTGCATTATATAAATAGATTATAATTTCTATGCGGTAAGTTCTTGTGTTTAATTAACGTAGCACAAAGATGTTATTTAGTTATGTTTACACATATTTGAGTATTGAGTGAGTATTGATTACATATTGAGTGAGTTATGAAAAACTACAAATTAGAGCAACCAAACCGCAGGAAGAGTTCTTAGATGTGAATGGAAATGTTCTACAATTAACTTTAAGTTTAAAAGGGTTTATCACAATTTCCACAGAATACCTAATGTGGCGTAGAGGATAGTATTTTAGTTAAAACAAATTTGATAACAATTTCAAGAAACGAATAGAAATAAAGCACAGGTTGTATCTATTATTTCGAAAGTATCGCCAAGACATATTGCGAGGAGTACTAGAGTTTCGAGAGGTTTCCATTGAAGTGTGTGTGTGTGTGTGTTGAATTCTTCAGTTTTTGGAGTTTTGTTTAGCGATTCATAGAAAATCCACGCGCCAATAATCCATAAATAAAATTTTAAAACAATAAATATCAAAACTATATTTATTTCCTTTGTGAGAAGGAAATCCGCGTAGGACTCCGGATTACGAAGTGGCCCCCGAGGTCTTAAAATGTCTATTCATTAGTGTTCAAGGAAAGATGTGACAGCGTCTTTACAATGTGCTTCTTTAAGTGCAGTGGAAAAAAGAGTTTCTAAACTACAAGATGATCAGCAAGAGGGGCAGATGCTGTATTAGCTATAAAATTTCGTTTCTCCCATAGAAAAGAGGCTTTAACTGGAAGTTGGATAAAAAACTATAAAAATATATAATTTACAAAAATGCATTAATGTTTGTACTTTTGAAGATGAATTTGACAATAATTTTTTAATATTTCTACAAGAAAGCGAATATATATATATATATATATATATATACTAGCTGACCCGGCAAACGTTGTTTTGCCTTATAAATTATTTCTAGTTTCTAGATAAATTCTAGTGTAGACAAAAAGTAACTTACTTATTATAAGCGTGTAAGTATGTGGTATATGCGTGAAATGGGCATGGAGCGCTATGAACGATAAGGGAATATAAAAATAACAAACGCCAAACAATATTATTTTCAAGTTATTATAGTTTATTTCTTAAAATTACACATCACATATTAATTACGACAGTAACACTAACAAACAACATCAATCTTTTAATGCTATAGCGTGGACAATATTTTTTGTTAGCCCATCTTTAGCGAGCACAAACAAACTGGATGGTTTACCTACTCGAGAGCATGCTACGTACAATTGCCCGTGTGAAAAACATGGTGTACTCAAATCTAAGCCACAAACAGACATCGTTTGGCCTTGGGATTTGTTGATTGTCATTGCAAATGCCAATCTAATCGGAAACTGAATTCGTTTGAATTGAATTGGCACATCTGTAGGTATGATAGGAATCCGTGGTATTAAGATATTTTCACCTTTGAACTTGCCATTTAAATGCTGGCTTCGATAACGTTTTTCATCAATTTTCGAATGACTAATCGCGTACCGTTGCACAACCGTGGCGGGTTTAAATTACGAAGCAAGATAATTGGAGATCCAACCTTCAATTGTAAATTATGCGGTGGCATGCCTGGCAAATCCAGTGAGTTCAAAAATTCTGTGGGAAAATTGACAGCTTCGCTGGCATCGCAAACTGTATCAATAGATTTGTACGATACCAAGTTCCCTGGCAACAACTGTTGTATCTTCAAATTTAAATTGTCAACGTCTGCATTTTTTGCTGCTAAAATAGCTCTTTCTGCAAGCCACTCATGATTTATGTACTGTGTGTGTACATCGGGAAATATTTGTTCAATGAGAGTATCTTGCGAATCAGCGATTGTGCAGAAATCGGTCGGTAATTTTACGTATCCAGTTTCATCTGTAGCAACTTTTCCATCACCGATATCTAAGAGTTGTTTTGAGAATGTTTCAGCGGATGGATCTTGAAGCATTTGAACGCGCATATTTACTTTCAGCTGTACTTTTTCAACGTTACGCCACAATGGAGATGATTTTAAGCAAGCGTTGATCACATCAACGTATGTTGAACGTGGAATGACGGGAAGTGTTTGTCTGAAACCACCTGAAAGCACCAACAGAGTGCCGCCAAATAGTTTGTCGTTGTTTTTAATATCTTTCAATGTACTGTTCAACGCCTCAATTGAATGTTTGTGTGCCATATTACATTCATCCCATATAATAATTTTACACTGTTTCAGCACGGTGGCCATGGACGATTGTTTTTTAATGTTACACACTGCGTCAGGGTTATTTTGAATATTTAGTGGCAGCTTAAATACTGAATGAGCTGTTCTGCCTCCATCCAATAAAGTTGCCGCAATGCCCGATGATGCAACGGCCAATGCGATGCCATTATTTGATCGTATTTCAGCAAGAATTAGTGAAATAAGGAATGTTTTGCCAGTTCCAACCGGTGCATCCAAAAAGAAGAACCCACCTTGTCCTGCTGAAACTGCGAGCAAAATGCGGTCATAAATGGTTCTTTGTTCGTCATTCATTAGTGGGACATTGCGAGTAACAATCGCTGCCATTTCTACAGTGTTGTACTGCAGTTCACGATTCATTTCAGTGTTAATTAAATCAGATGCTGTTCGATTTGGCGAATTCATACCGAAATGAGTGAGTGATAAGTTGGTAATGACAATGCAAAGATCATCAATAGCAATCAATGCTTCATTGTACATAGCGTCGCTGAATGTTATCGTTAGATCGTTGCACCGTGTACGATGTTGATGCAATATATCATCAGTCATTGAATCTTTGTGATTATCCCACAATATCTGTGCTCGAGCTGGGAAACATGTAGTCAACACTATAGCGAATAGTAGACGAATTTGTATTGCTGTACAGTTCAATGCAGCTTCAGCAAGCATACACTCCCACTGGTTGTCGTCTTCCAGCAAGCCGAGTGCAAGGCATGCGTCTTTATATGTCGGATACTGTTGCCCATTCACTTTACGTATATATTGAAATGATAATGGGCCAGTAACATTAACCAACAACAGTCGAAGATAAAAGCACTCAGTGTGTCTTGGATTGACTGTAAATAATCGCCCCAAAGCGTTCGATTTAAATAAATTGAGACATGCATCAACTGGTGAGCCTTGCTTGCGGGGCATCCATTTTTTTTGTTTGAGCCCATGTGAAATAGTGTGGTACTTGTGAATAGAGTAATGTTCTTGCAAAGGCACCAAAATCATCCGTACTATTACACAAATCAAAAAATGCAGTGAGTGTAGTTTTAGGTGGATTTGTAGCACGATCAATCACTGTCTCGTTCGTGAAAAATACACGCTGACCGTTTTCAAGATGGACGGCTAACTGAACAACTGCTGGATCCCGTTCATGAATTGGAAAACCGAAGATACGCCAAGCAGCTTCATTGGAGCTGATGTACCGACCAATTTGGTAGAGCGTAATTTCATCGTTTTTATCCATTGGAGGAGCATTTACATTAGTATTTTCTACTCTAAACACAGTCATATCACTGCCTTTATGGACATACTTGCAAATATATTTGATGCTCTTCACAGAACTGCAAAACTCAACATTAATATGAGCATTGTATGTCTTGCTTAGCAGAGGCGAATACGGCACCACCCAACGATTGTCAATGTCAATGTCTATGTTGCTGATATTTTTAATAAATGATTGTCCGCCATTATCGGGACTTCTTCGACGATATATTGGATATCCGTCGGTATTTGTGATCGTATCATTAGTGAAGTGCGCTTCCGGAATCTTCGCCGCCCATGAAGTAGAATTGTAAAAATTTATGTGGTTCGTTTGGCATTGGCAGCAATAAGCCCATTTTATGATAAACTTGGCCTCTGATTTTGAATGTAGAATTGTATTGTTGACCATTAGCATTAGTATTTCGAACTATTTCTGTTGCTCCAAACGATGTCATTTGAAAGCATGAATTGAATGTTCGAATTGACTTCAGGAATACGTTAGAATCTGGATCCGTGCCGATAAGTAAACCGTTCAATGGTTCAGGTGGTGTTTCAATTTCAGGTAGTTGCACTTTTCCTGACGCGCAACACATCCCAGGTGGCTCATTTTTGAATTTGAGAGCATGACAATGCGGAGATTCCTTATCCATAGCACCAATTACCACTTTTGAATGAGCATAATATTCAATATCGGGCTCATACTGGAATGCTAGACGCAAAAATGAATCAGATGTAAATGCACGATGTACCTGTTGGCGTTGTTGGTCATTTGTTCTGCGTCTATTAACCGTAAAACGGCGTGATTGTCGTTGTTCTAAACGTATAACTTCATTGCGCTCAGCTCGTGTATCTTCTGATTGTTCTTGACGCAATTGCTGCATGCTCACACGTGCATCAGCATCGGCCAGGATTATAGCGAAAATGTTAGTTTTGTGAAAAAAAATTTGAAACAATAGTTGTAAAAAATTCAAATAATTATATAAAAAAAGTATACTTACAACACAAAAGCCGTTGTTGGTTGGAGCTCGTGACACGTGTTGAGCACTTTTAAGGTTATGTAAATCACTTGTTTAACTAAAACTTGATTAACTGAACTAATCGTGCCAAATACACGCGCGGCAAATTTTAAGAATCTAAGATTGGTAACACTAAGCATATATCAGGATTAAACTTTAATAATAAAACTAAATGTTTATTTTCTTTAAAAAAATTTTAGATTTTTAATCGAAGTACAGTTAAAAACACTATAATTGATCAGTTATCGAGCGGGATGAAAAATGATTAAATTCCTAAAATGGCCATAAAAAAATAGGGGTTGGTGATAAAGTAAAAATTAAGGGTTGTATGTATTTTTTAATGCCACATTATAAAAAAATAAAAACAAAAAATTTCGTCAAAAAATTAAAAAAATAAATTTTAAGGGTGAACAACCCTTATCACTTAGGGGTATGGAAAATAGATAGTAGCCGATTCTCAGACCTACTGAATACGCAGATAAAATTTGGTAAAAATCGGTAAAGCCGTTTCGGAGGAGTACGGTAACTAACATTGTGACATGGAAATTTTATATAATGAACAAACCTTATCACTTAGGGGTATGGAAAATAGATAGTAGCCGATTCTCAGACCTACTGAATACGCATATAAAATTTGGTAAAAATCGGTAAAGCCGTTTCGGAGGAGTACGGTAACTAACATTGTGACATGGAAATTTTATATATTATATATATATATATATATATATATATATATATATATATATATATATATATATATATATATATATATATATATGTGTGTGTGTGCAACCTAAATCTTATTTGGGATTCCCTAATAATTTTCCCACGTTGGGACCATCCATCAACGTGTGCTACCCTTTAACTGTTACCTAAAGGTCAAGATAAAGGTATCTTGACTAGAAATAAACTAACTGCATCACTACTTCAAAATAAAAATCGAATTGACACTTATTTTCGATAACTCTCGGAGTTAAATATTCTGATTTCGATTTAATTTCTATTTATTCCATTGCTAATCCGATGTTCTTTCAACTGTTCAAATGGAGAAGTTTACTTTTAACACTACTATGACGGCATCGAACATTTAAATATTGCTGTTAAGGATTTGTTTTGATTTTTCAATACTTTTTCTGTAGACACTCTAAACAATGGCCATGAAGAAATGAAATCCAAAATAAACATTTTAGCCTGTCTAAGAAGCACTCCCCCAAACAATATAATTTTATACAAAAACAAATAGTGAAATCTGAGCAAGTGGGAGGGAAAATTTCCAATCACTGTCATTATATCTTCAAATATATGCAACACTTTGATCCATTAATAATATTTCTGTAGAAATTTCTTAAATTCTCGAAATACTTTTTATTTTAAAATTGAATTCGAATAACCTATTAGAATTGAATTTGAACAAATATAGTTTTGATATATCATCAGTTCTGACACAGATTTATTGTGCCTCTTTTGTGTGATCTGTGCCTATAGACTTCCTTTCATTTCCATAGCCTTGAGTTTTACCGTGGCTTAGTAATTTACCCACTGTTCTTGTAAACTACGAGTTTTAGGCGATGCTGGTTTGATTACTGTAACTTACTCCGGTAGTATTTCTTTCTTCTGCATTTGTAAAAATTCACATGTACTTTCATTTATTTGATGTTGTTTGGACAAATATGATCCTTGCGTCTTAAAACCCTAACATCCAATCCAATCCTCGTCCATTCATAAGCCAAAATTAAATAAAACGAAATTTCATGCCCCATCTGTTTATATGTAACTGGTTTTATAATACAAAATTTTGTTAATTGATCACTACTATTGAAAACAGTCATAAAAATTAACTGTCCATTTTAGAAATTAAAAATTGACAGTATTATTTTTATTCAGTACAACCCAGTGTATAAATTAGAGGACACGAAATTTTGGAACTTCTGTGGGAGAGGGAAGAATGAGCTATTGCCTACGGGGATGGATGTCCGCAGCTGTCTTGACAAAAGGCTGGACGGCTGACCTAAAGACACTTTTCTGAGAAATCTTCTGTACCCCCATTGGGAAAGATTCCAATTGTACATCCGGTCGGTGCTACTGAGCCCTGAGGGGCATAACGTGAAAAGGCAGGGCATACTCTGAATCAATTTTGGAGTGGAAAAGGAATGAACAAACATCAATTTAATTTATTTAGAGTGGATCTCGTTTATTGAACAACTTTTTTTTCTACGGTAGTCGTATCTGGGATTTGGAGTATAGCTTCGTTATTATGGTTGGAGAGTTTTGCGTAGAAATTGGTATTGAGTTTAATTATAAACTCTTTGATCTCGCGTACATATTTAGTTATTCCCTAATTTTTATATTGCGGTAGAATAGTGGGCTGTCTGTAGCTATTCGAAGGGTGATGTTTTGGAGTGATGCTGTTTTTTCACGTGAGTTTCAGCGCAGGAAATCCCCATACAGGACTAGCGTAAGTGACCATTGGTAGCAACATGGAACTGCGAAATCGCGGTCACAAGGTAGAAACGAATGTATCTGAGAAACTAATGCAAAGCACGTGCTAACAATGGAATGGATTTTTTTGTGTGTGTCCCACAACCGTCTGAGAAAATGTGCAAGAGCTTGACCGATTCGATGATTGTTGTTAAAATAATTTGACGTTAAGTTTAATTTGAAAAAGTAAATGTCTCAACAACTATCCATACTTTCGTTCAATCGGAATAATTTTTAAGTTTTGTTTCTCTCACATTTATTATTTGGAGCTGCTTTAGTTAAGGGGTAGAGACATCGCAAATTAATGACGTTTTATAGTATTTTTTAAAAAACTATAAACTTACCGGAAGTAAGATTTTAAACAAATGTACAGAATCTTTAAGCAACACTCAAATGTGGAATAAAATCTCAAAACTAAATTCATAACTCAACGTCTGGGAAAATTACACAATTCTTTGTGAGTTTGCGTAATCAAGAACTGATCTAGTGTTGTCGAGTTCACGCGATGCCAAAACAAATTATTTGTCTTCTCATTGGAAATGCGTAACACGGCTAACCATGCGACTACGAGAAGGTTTTTAAAAGTATTAGAAACACACACAGTTTCTTTATCATAGCCCGCCTTGTAGGGGCCGCGGTAACCTTGTTTGATAAGAGTCGCGGATTAGCAAACGGAGGGTTGGGAATTCCAACTAACTAAAAGACCGTCGTGCAGGTGGGGACTCGTGCACGTTAAAACTGTCGTGGCCTCAAATTTTCGAATTTTGGTTAGGCGTAAAAGAGGAGAGTGGGTACCAACTCAGGTGTTCATCTCGTCATCGGACCGTGGCTCAAAATTACCCAAGTATTGCCCTCGGATCTTTCCCTTTGCGATGGATCCCGGACCGTCGCCAATAACCCGTGTGTTTGTTGCTTCCAGTGCGAGGTAAATTCAACAGCCAACTCCACACATTACAAAAAAATATTCCACGGCTTACAAAGCCTTGATTGTTTTAATTTAATAATATAAAAATAACAAACCAATACTAGAAGGAGACCCCCCGACTATACTGTAATATGCCGCCTTTCTGTATGATAAAAGAAACCTTGGCTCATAACTTAATAATTCACCTCCCCTCAGTCCCCTTTCCATAGAAATTTATGGATGGTTTAAACATGTCCATCCTAACCACAGGGTTAGTTTGTAAAGTTTCTCTCGCCTTTATTATTTGAAGTTGCTTTAGTTAACGGGTAGAGGCATCACAAACAACAATTAATGACCGTTTATAGAATTTTTTAAACAAACTAAACTTATCGGGTGTGAGATTTCAAACAAATGCACAGAATCTCTAAGCACTACTCCCCAATATGGAATAATATCTCAAAACTAAACTTATTACTCAACGTCTGGAAAAATTACACAATTCTTTGTGGGTGTGCGTAAACGAGAACTGATCTAGTGTCGGCGAGTAATGAAGGAGCGTAACTGTATCGGAAATTGGGATAATCCCTTATCCACGCACGTCTTCTTGGTCCTTGGTTCGAATCCCGGTCTGGGAAGAGATGTTCGTAATATTTCGGAAGAGGTGTTGAAACACAGAGTGTGAACACAGGAATTTTATTATTTCATAAACAAAATGGAGCTAGCTTTCTTATAAATTCTTCGTTGGAAAAAAAGATAGTCCCAATGCCATATTTCGTGTAGTGTTTTTTTTTCACACTCTCTCACGTTCTTTTCAAGAGAATGCACGATAACTATGACACACCTTACTGTTCACTCATTTGAATGTCCCCAAACCGACACAAACCACAAAGGGAAAGCCTCTGAAGAAGCCTTTGGTTGGTTCGAGTTTCGAACTCCAAACCTTTTGATTGTTAATCCGCTTCTCTAGCAAACAGGTTACCACGGCCCTTGGTGGGAAAACAATATGTTTATACATCGTTAAAATTAATTTGCGGTCATACTGATCACTTCCCTACTTCTGGTGTTAATAGTAAAAAGTACTAACTCTTGCTCCATGATAACATTTCCTTTTGATTTGAAAAATAAAACATATATGTAATGTTCGAATTCACCTAAAAATAGTTTGCAAATGCCTTTAGCTTATTTCTATTAGTACATTCTTTTAGGAATATTTTGGAGTTATTGTTGTATGCTGTTTAAAATAAAGCTCTTTTTCAAAATTTAATTTGCCTATTACATATACTTTTTACAAATGGTTTAACATGAATCTAATGATTAAAGAATATATTTTGAACATTATATATGTTCATCATGTTCTTAGTGATACTAATTCAAATGAGAGAAATCAGAAAAATTTTACTTTCCATGCAATCCATTGCTTAGTCACAATTTTTCTTGCATGGAGCTTACTTCTCCCAGTGGCGGACCAAGTCAAGTGGGGGCCCCAAGCGGTAAAATTTTCGGGGGCTTCAAACACAAGGAAGAAAAAAGTTTCAAGAAAGCTCTCATTGAGTTATTATCAAAAAGAAAATAAAAAATTCCTTACCATAACACATTAAATAAATTTATTTAAAAAAATGTTACATGAATTTCGAATTTTTTTTTGCGGATTCGTCAATTATTTTGGCATTATAAATTCGGTTTTAAATTTTTTGCTCTATCTACAGAATGGCCATATTAATTAATCTTTCTTTTCCCATAGTACTCCTTTATTAATTTTTGACAATCTTTAAAACAAAAAACGATCTTTCTTCTGACGCCCATAACAAAATGAACTGTTAAAAAAATTTCAATAATGTTTCAACATTCGCAAATGTGCAAAACATTTCTTTGAAGGCTCGATAGATGTCTGATGTGGGTTTTATGGTGTCCTCGCTTTCTTTTAGAAACATTAAAAAATTATTGTCAAATTCATCTTCAAAAGTACAAACATTAATGCATTTTTGTAAATTATATATTTTTATAGTTTTTTATCCAACTTCAAGTTAAAGCCTCTTTTCTATGGGTGAAACGAAATTTTATAGCTAATACAGCATCTGCCCCTCTTGCTGATCATCTTGTAGCTTAGAAACTCTTTTCACTACACTTAAAGAAGCACATTGTAAAGACGCTGTCACATCTTTCCTCGAACACTAATGAATAGACATTTTAAGACCTCGGGGGCCACTTCGTAATCCGGAGCCCTACGCGGATTTCCTTCTCCACAAAGGAAATAAATATAGTTTTGATATTTATTGTTTTAAAATTTTATTTATTGATTATTGGCACGTATATTTTCTATGAATCGCTAAACAAGACTCCAAAAACTGAAGAATTCAACACACACACACACACACACTTCAATGGAAACCTCTCGAAACTCTAGTACTCCTCGCAATATGTCTTGGCGATACTTTCGAAATAATAGATACAACCTGTGCTTTATTTCTATTGATCTCTTGAAATTGTTATCAAATTTGTTTTAACTAAAATACTTTCCACTACGCCACATTAGGTATTCTGTGGAAATTGTGATAAACCCTTTTAAACTTAAAGTTAATTGTAGAACATTTCCATTCACATCTAAGAACTCTTCCTGCGGTTTGGTTGCTCTAATATGTAGTTTTTCATAAAAACTCTAGTTATGTTCCTTAGTACACGTACTCATGCACTTTTCAAATAATACTGTAGTTAATTATTTCCAATTTTGTATAGTTGTCCTTTTATATTTCACAATGGATCTGCATATAGTGAGTAAAGGTTAACAACTACGATGACCCTGATTTTTTTAAAGAATAAATCCTCTACGTAATCTGTAGTTGCAAACCGGTTATTTTAAAATAAAATAGGATGTTCTTAATAGAGTGTTAATCGCGTTCAATGAATTGAATACATACTCAAATATGTGTAAACATAACTAAATAACATCTTTGTGCTACGCTAATTAAACACAAGAACTTAGCGCATAAGAATTATAATCTATTTATATGATGCACTAAAGATGCTATATTTTTTATTAAATACAGCAATAAAATGAAATAAAAAAGACATGCTATGTTTTCAACGATGCTTATTTTCAAATCATATTAAATTTTATCGTGAAAAAACGAATACTACACTGTTGAATAGCGAACAATCGCCTTTCACGAAGCAAATCCCTTGAGGATAGACAGATGCCTGGTAAAACCTCGAAACAGGCTTCGTGGCAAAACAGTAGTTATAGAAAACTATAATGTATAACCACCAGCCAAAATCATAAAAAGGGTATAAAAACTTTTTCTGGACCCGAGACCTTTTATAGCCCATCGGTCAAAAAGGTAAGAAAAATTCTTTGACAAATTTTTGTCTTATCTGATCGGATATCAAAGGTCAAAAAAGGTTTTATTATTTTCCCGACGGGATATAAAAGGCCAAGCTTGACATGAATCTGGACACGGACCATCTGAGTCACCAATCGCTTGACATGGGGTAAAACAAAAGTTGAAAGTGCATCGGGGTTGGTGCACGTTAAATCTGTAGGTGTCAATTGAATGAGAAAGATACCGACCCATTCTGATGAAGCCAGTGGCCTCTAAATCAATTTCCGACCCAACCAATTAATCCTACAGACGGTGTTCAGATTCTGCGTTTGAAAAGGTTAACATCTTGTTCTTCACATCAAGATTGCCTACGTTTTCATCAGCATCCCTTTTAGAAAACTAGAGTTTCACTGCATCAGTAACCCTTTGCAGCCATTCCCATGTGTTCTTTTTTAAACAATATTTGCTCAATGAGTGTATCAGAATTCGTTCAAAGCGTTGATAGACAGGAATGAAAAAGATACCGGCCTCGAATTCGACCCACTAAATAATCCGATGAAGGGGGTCTGCGATTGAAAATGAAATTTCAATTGGCTCATTCGATCGACATCCTGAAATTTTTAACAAAACGTTTTTTCTCACGCCTCAAGCAAACTGAGGCACAACATGATACCAAGTCTCTGAAAAGGAAGGCTTTCCCTTTCCAAGTCGGCCATTTGCGATTGGTAGTCCGAAAACATTCAACACACAAAATTATGATGATATTTTTTAATTAACGTCACATTGGAGCAACACAACTGGCTATTGGTGACGGTCCGGTATCAACTCCGAAGGAAAGATAGGTCTGATGACAGCACCTTGTTATTTAGAACCATGGTCAGATGACGAGGATATACCTCAGCTGGCACTATAGACTTTCTAAATTTCCACATTGTCATCTGACCGTGGTTCAGATTTACGTGGTGTTGTACTCGAATCTTTCCTATCCGCATTGATCCTGGACCGTCGTCAATAGCCTGCTGTGTTGCTCCAGTGAAATGTTAATTAAAATACATACCTTCCAAACTTCCATGCCAAAGTGAGGATATTTGAGACCACGACTGATTTAACCTGCACCCCCCCTTCTGGTACAGGTTGGGCCGACTAACAGGTATAGTAGTTAAGATGTCAGCCTCTGGATCGGAAGTTCCTGGTTTGAATCCGGGTCCGGGCATGGATGTTTGTAAGCGTATGGTTTAGAGGCGGCTGGTGCACCTTAAATCTGCCATGGCCGAAAGTCCTCACGTTGGGTTGATGTTGAAGTTTGGACAGTGGGGTGCCATCTCAGGTGTTGCCTCGTCATTGAACGTGATTCAAAATTACGAGGTGTTGTCCTCGAATCTTTTATTTAAAGGATTAATCCCGGACCGTCGTCAATAGCCCGTTGTGTTGCTCTAGTACGACGTTAATTAAAATTACCTCACCTTACTTTGTACAAGATAGTTTTTGTTGGATTCGAACTCGCAACCTTAAAAAATTAAGTGTACCAAATTTATTGTGAATTGGTTAAATTGTGATAGAGATACTGAACGTTATTTCTATTTAGATCTCGGATATTCCCCTTCGGTATTGATCCTGGATCGTCGTCAATAGCCTGTTGTGTTGCTCTAGTTCGACGTTACTTTAAATATGTAACTACTTACCTATTTGGATTACGAATTGTTTTTACCTCCCTCTCGTCCCAAGACAAACAGAACGAGGGTTTCATACATAGCCTGTTTCTCGCAGGATTCTAAAGAATGAATGTATCAAATTTGGTCTGACATCGTAAAAATACTCAATATTATTAATATAGGGATTTCGTATTGTTTTTAGCGTCTCTGCACGCCCAAGAGAAATATAATGGGGGTTATTATGTAGCCTATATTACTCGCAGGGTTCTAAAGAGCAATTATAGCAAATTTGGTGTGGATTGGTCAAACGGTATAGATTTGTATAGAGAACAGCGAAACGAGAATTGGTTTATGTATTTAATAGTTTTGTAATATAGATTATAGAGACAATTAAGAAGTAATTGGTAATTTTCTAGTTAACGTCGTACTAGAGCAACACAACGCAATTAAAAAGTGGTTTTATATATAGAACTAATTTTAGATTATTAAAAAGTTAATCGATATTTTACTATTTGTAATTTGATTCAAGTTAAATTTATGGGTTCAGGTTTAATACATTTTAATTTCCTGATTATGCATAACTTTTATTTTCGACTTCGAGGTTATGCATCGCATTTTTATTTAATTTTTCATTAATTATTTTGTTCAGTCTCATTTTAGAGAGTTGGTATCTGATCAGGACTCCATCGCCAAGAATCTCCTTGGTCAAGAATAGGTGTTTTTTTATGAAGATAAGGACTAGATAACTTATTTTTATGATAAAGGCAAATATTTTAATTATCAAAAAATATTGTTCGCTCAAGGTCACCTGAACATAAAGATATTTATTAATTTATACTATGTAAATATACACTGGAAACTGAATTGAATAATTTTACACTGGACATTCAATCTCGGAATTTGTGAAAACAATTTGAATAAATTTAATGCGTCATAAAAAGTTAATTATCCGATCGCTTAGTCTATTTTTCAATCAATGGAGGTTTGACCATTTCAGTCTGAAAAATGTGTATGAAATATTAAAACCACAACTTTGGATACATTAAATTTACCTATTTTATGCTAAAATTCCTGTGTCTAAACTCATAACTTATAAATAATTATAATTAATAACGTTTGAAATACTTGTTATACGACCTGCTAACACTAATGTTGTGCAAAATTTGAGAAACACGACACTTGAAATTGTCAGTACTAATTCATCAATTCTAATTGTAATTACAAAACGCGAATACACCAGTAAATGAATTTTCGACATATTTATTAATTTTATCTCAGTAAGTAATGCATTTCCAAACATGTGAAGACAGTTTAAAATAGTTCAAATTCAATGCAATACAAAATTGTTTCGTATGTTCCCACTATGTTAGAATTTTAAACGATCAAACAGTTTTATTTGTCCGAAAAACACTTGATAAAATTTTTCTTTCTTATCAGTCAAAAATCTTGCGAGTGCTGGAAATATTCCTGTTTTCATACCCGTAACGAAATCTGCTGTCACTGCTTCTTGCAAAAAAATTGGTTTTAGTGTTTTTCCCTTCATGTAAATTTATCTTTGAAATTAAAAAAAAAAAAAAGAAGAAGAAATTGCAAGTTTCACAATCAAGAAAGTTTTTGGACAGCTAACAATCAATATTAGGCCAGTTTTGTCAGCATTTATTCTGAGCAAAGTGGGTTTTGTATTCTGATCAATCAGGGGGATCGTAGCATTTTGTCCACTCCACAATTTAAAAAGATGGAGAGCTGCACAGTTTCTCCTTTTCAACACATGAACCCACATAATACTACAAAAAAATGATGCAACACCATCCCGATGGCGTCCTCACTCCCCAGCAATTCTTCGTATTTCGAAAGACGGGGAAAATATGACTCACTAATGACTTCCATGAGAAAACGTCTCAAAGAAGCCAAAGCCAAAAGATGCGCCAAAGTATTTGCCAAGGAAGCGATAACTAATGAAATGTGATAGTTGCAAATAGCGATAACTCGCCAAAAAAAATTACCATGAACACACACTAATTACCCGCCTCGGGCGCTGCATTTCGCACCCGTTCGATAGATTAAGCCATTCTTGTCGCCAATCTAATGTAAGATTCTAGCAATCCTGAAGAGCCATCAGCATTTGCCATTTGTATTTGGATCGATGGAAGGAATTATGGCTACGATCTGCACCGAAATTTTACGCTCTATTAGCTCTCTTAAATACTTTAGACAGAGTTTGGTCATGTTCATATTCATTACTACCAATCACAATTACATCATCAAAATACACTTCGACTTTTCTTATGTCCTCAAATAAATTTAGATATCGCTTTTTAAATTCCTTGGGAGCTGATGCTATGCCAAAAGGCATTCTCAAAAACTGGTATCTACCTAGTATCTACCAAAAGGAGTATTAGAGGAACAAAAATCTACACTAGGTTCATCTAAAGGCACTTGCCAAAATCCATCTTCAAATCCAAGACAGAAAATACTTTTTTACCTTCTAACCTGCTTATCAAGTACTAGGCAGTAGGTATTATGCGATGCTCTCTTTTTATTGCTTTGTTCAGATCTCTAGGAACCAAACAAATTGTTAAGCTTCCATTAGGCTTTTCCACAATTACCGTACTATTAACCCAATCAGTTGGCTCGTTAACTTTTCTCACTATTCCATTAGTTTATAAATTATTCAATGTAATTTTTAAATTTTCCTCAAGCGAGAAAGCCACTCGTCTTGGGAGAATTTATCACAGGCTTAACTTTAGTATTTAGCTCAATATGATATGGATCCCCAGGAAACATTCCTAAACCTTTGAAAATCTCACTGTTCTTACTAATATCATTTTTACTGACTATGTCTTCAATTTGGTTAATTGTTCCTATCAAATCTAACTTTTGACAAGCTTCTAAACCTAACAGGGGTTTGGAAGACACATCAACAACAATACAAAGGGGTATATTAAAAAGACTGTAACTTCAAGGGATAAGAATATAATCTTGCCGTTATATAAGGGTTTAGTAAGACCACATCTAGAATATGCTGTACAATTCTGGGCTCCATATATGAGAAAGGACATAGAATCAATTGAAAGGGTTCAGCACAGAGCTACAAAAATAATAAAGGGGCTAGCAAATTTCGACTATAATGAACGTTTAAGTAAGCTAAACATGTATACACTGGTAAGAAGAAGAAGGAGGGGGGATTTGATTCAGCTTTTCAAGTTTGTAAAACAAGGGGACACAGAGGGCTTAAATTTCAATAGGGATAACAGAACAAGGGGTCATGGGTATAAATTGAATAAGACACATTTTAATCGGGATTTAAGGAAAAACTACTACTTTAATAGGGTAATAGACAGTTGGAACGCGTTGCCAGAAAATATAGTTAATTCAAAGGGAGTGTACGAATTTAAGACACAATTGGATAGACAGTGGGAATTGGAGAATTCATAAACAAAGGACCAGCCTTGTTGGGCTTGAGCCTGTAGCTGGTCGTCAATATTTGTATTTGTATAATACATTTCAATAACACATTTACATGAACATTAACACTACAATTCAATAACGATTCTTCTTCTGGTTTTAGATTTAAAAGATTCAAATATGTAGGTCGGTAGTTGAATTTCTTTCACAGGCAGGGCCCCCCATAAATTTCCCGGGACCCCTAAGTTTTTCCTTTTGTAGGAAGTTTTCATTTTCCCAAGTCTCCATATATTTACAATTACCCAACTTCAGAAATGTACAAGCAAACGCACAGTAAATGAATAATGAACTGGTAATTAAGGAATTAAATATGTATATGTTACGCCTAAAGCCCGAGGTGAGACCACTTTGCGATCTAGCAGGACTTCGATAAGGATAATCAAGTATAATCAGAAAACTATCTAATAAATATCTCTATAGAAATATATCGTGCGAAACCCATGTAAAAAACATACCTTGGACGCTGAAGACTATTCAAATATCCGAAATCTTTTGCAGTACTGAGGAGGGAGCAGTAAATCTTCTGTTCTTCGAATTAATGAATGTATCGATGACGTCACTGAAGCTAATTTTGGACGCCAGTTCATGCTCAATTGAAAACATTTTAAGAAGATTAAATTTTTCTTGACCCAAAGTAGATCGTAAATTATTTTTGATTATGGATAGTTTACTGAATCTTTCACCAGAAGTCACAGTGATGGGAAGATAAATAAAAATTCTTAAAGCTATGCAAAGTTCTGGGAAAATAGATTGCAATTTTTATCTACATATATCATTGTTGTTGTTGTTTCTCAAGCTTGCACTGGCAGACCAAAGGAGTGCCAGGCCAGTCGAAGACGCCAAGAGGCGAGGGGGGTGCGCCTTCCATGTTATTGAGCCCCATTGGGAGGAAGTCCGACTTTGCTTGACATACATGACGCATCCGTTTTACAGGAAGGTCCCTTTCATACATCCATTCACTCACACATATCGTAATTTAGATCCCAATCAGAGGCCGATAACCCCCTGATAAGGTACCCTTAGAGGTATTGATTTGGTATGGGAACATGGGGGACTTTGTGACCACGACCTATTTAACGTGCCCCAGTCACCATTAGTGAACACGACGGTCTTTAGCCAGGTTGAAGCGCCGATCTCGCAATCATCAGAATTGCAGGCTCCGCCGAAAAGATATCATTTAGAAGGGAAAGTAGAATACCTTTATTTTCTAACTTAGTTGAATGGGGAAAAATAAATAGCTTTGCGAACGGTCTTGTACATCTGAATTTCATTGATGAGATTGTGGCTTAAATCATCTGGATAACTTTCAATTTTATTTTTTAAGTACGTTGTTGTCATTAGAATTCGAATTTTTTTTAACATGGCTTCGAATGTATTGCATATGTTTTTCATTTGCTCATACCTTGATTCTAACTGAGAAACTATTTTATTGATTACTACTACAGTAAGTTCCCGTAACAACGAACTTCACGGGACCGTAAAAGGTTTTCGTTGTCACGGAAATTTCGCTGTAACGAAATTTTGCTAATTCGAATAAAAAAGAAAATTTTAAATACGTAAATTCGGCTTTTGTTTGTAAAGAAGACTACATCTAATACTATGATTAGCTACTGCAATTAAAAAGTTTATTGCAATTCATTGAAATCAGCCAGAGAAAAATAATTTTTTCAAATAAATACATTATTGTAGCATATTCTAAAACCTGAAAAAAATTGACTTACCTCTTTTGGGAAACATTAATCTTAACTGAACTAAATGGGAGGAAACAGAACCTTATTTCAGAACATCTACGATTTTATTCTGAACAAGGTTTGCTGTTGTATTTGAGAGGAAATAATTTTGCAGCTGGTGAAAGTTAGTAAAGATAAAGTCCGGCACATTGCTTTGTGACGAAATAAATGTCCGCATTGTCTCCAAACTTGCCAAGGCTTCTGAGGAAGTGACATTGCGCACATCATCTCCAACCACAGCCTCTTGATCTTCACTACTTTCATTGGCCTCATCTTAGCTGTCTTTAATGGATTGGATGATGTTTGCTTCGGTCAGTTCATAACATGTTGAAACGTTGTTCCCCCATCTATACTGAGATAATTTTTCACGTCAGGAACCAAAGTTTTATTTTTTTGTAGCGTTCCAAATTTTCTCCAACTCAGATTGCTGAATGTCGTGCGTATTTGATTCATCTTTCAAGTCGTCTTCTGAAACTGAATTGGCGTCTTTGGCTATGGTTGCATATGTTTCTAACAGTTTGTTATTGTTGATTGATTGATGTCATCCCAAGATTCACATATCCCTTCGATAGCCTTCCTTCACGTTGTATTTTCTTTGGATATTTTATCCAAATTGCACAGAATTTAACGTAACAAAAAGGTTCTGTAGCGTAATTTTACAGCTCTGATGATGCCTTGGTCAAGAGGCTGCAGTTTTGTCGTGCAGTTAGGCGGGAGATATGGTTACGAGAATGACAAATTTCTGCTTGTTTCTTAGAAAATCAATCTTTATTTTGGCAGCTGGTTTCAGCCCTACTTAAACGAAATTCATTGAATCTAAAGAAACTGCATGCTTGTTATCAGTTGAGTGAACCATGAAAAGAAAACATATTTTTACCTGTACAAATAGTTCGTTGTATCGCGATTTTCAAAAATCGATCATTTAACATTATTTTAATTGCTTTTCGGATGGGGACTTAAATGCCTTTCGTAATAACGGGATTTTTCGTTCTATCGGTATTCGTTGTAACGGGATCTTACTGTATATCAAAAACTGAACTTTTAAATTTTGTTTCTTCGGTTTCTAATACTTCATGCATTTCTCTTTTCGTGGCTTAGTAAAAAAAAAAACCTTCCTTTTCGTACTCTTTTTTTTGAAAATTCTGCATCTATACCCATAATAGAAGCTGTCTCTTTAGCTCTATTTAAGTATATAGGCCATTGTTTTCTTAAATCTTCATCTATTGGTTCAGTTAACGCTTTGATGTTATTCATTTCGATATCAAGGGAGATATCTTTTGATTGCAGGAAAAAATTTCTTACATTAATTTGCTTCTAGTATGCCCTTCCTTAACTGAATAAAATTTTGAAATAAATTGAGGAATCCATTTATTTTTGCCGTTTCCTCTTGCGATAAACTACATCGCTTTTTTACATCTTGAAGGGTCTTTAAAATGTCAGGTAGGTTTTCAGATATCGGTTTCACTGCCTCAATTCTTGCACTCACTCCGTCTTGTCTCACAAAGACCATGTAGAGACCTCCCATTAGTGTGTCTTAGAAGCAGTTCCCATCGCCGTGGGCTTGCACTAAAGAAATTGTAAAGCTGGTTTATTAAGGGGCTTACGACCTTTAAACCTTCCAAAAATTCGATTTTTCAAATATATATATATATATATATATATACAGGGTGGTCCCGAATTCATGGTACAAACTTTAATGGTAGGTACAGGACATTGTAACAATGATTTATTGTATAGGAATGTATAGTCGCAAGTGACGCGGTGAGGCGTAAACAGGGGAAATAAAAGGAAAGAGAAATGGAGTGATCGGTTGGTATCATTGCCGGTAGAGGGCAGTAGATGTCTAGCCGCTGTTGAACATGATGCATCGCAGTAGGGAAAAGCGCCATTCACAATTGTGCTGCCGTAGACGATGGGTGACTTTACGTATGCAGAAAAAGCAGACATGCATTACATGTACGGCCGTGCAAATGGTAACGGCAGAGC
Organism: Metellina segmentata; assembly: GCA_947359465.1. NCBI lineage: Eukaryota > Metazoa > Arthropoda > Arachnida > Araneae > Tetragnathidae > Metellina > Metellina segmentata. Next base: position 8,486,813 of record OX375882.1, read on the forward strand.
TGCGTTACGAATGTATCGTGCGGAGTATCCTGATCGACGAATGCCGGATCATAGAATTTTTCAACGGTTACATCGTCAACTTTGTGAAACAGGTGCGTTCGACGTCAACAGACATGGCGCTGGTCGAGTAAGAGCTGTACGCACTCCAAGGCTGGAAGAAAGCATCTTGAACATTGTGGCTGATAGACCCGAGTCAAGCACAAGAACTGTTGCGCGTGACGTAGGTGTGAGTCATCAGACTGTATGCAGAGTGTTAAACGAAAATCGCTTACACCCCTTCCATTTTCAGAAAGTACAAGCATTGAATCCGGCAGATTATCCTCGCCGCGTGAACTTCTGCCTGTGGGTGATGCAGCAATGTGCGTTGCAGCCGGATTTCGTAGATTATGTGCTATTTACAGATGAAGCGACATTTTCACGCGAGGGTGTCTTTAATGCGCACAATTCCCATGTGTGGGCAATCGATAATCCACATGCAACGCGTCGACATGCGTTTCAACAACGTTTCAGTATTAATGTGTGGGCTGGTATTGTGAACGACTTTTTGATTGGCCCATACTTACTACCCACGCGGCTCACTGGCGGAAGCTATCTTATTTTTCTGAAAGAAGTGTTACCACAACTGCTGCATGATGTTCCGATCGCCATTCGTAACCGCATGTGGTTTCAGCACGATGGGGCGCCAGCACACTTCAGCATTGATGTACGGAATTACCTGAATGCCACGTTTGGTACTCGATGGATTGGGCGTGGTGGACCAGTCCCTTGGCCACCCCGATCTCCCGATTTATCGAGCCTCGATTACTTTTTATGGGGACATCTAAAGCATCTTGTTTATGAGACTCCAGTTGACTCAGATGAGGATCTCGTCGCTCGCTTATCTGTAGCTGCTGCAGGTGTGCGTGAAATACCAGGCATCTTTGAACGTGTACGCCAATCGCTCCACCGACGCTGTCAAGCATGTATCGATACTGGTGGACGCAATTTTGAACAATTACTGTAAACATGACACTTGTCAACAACGCTTTCAATAAAATCTTTGTTTTTCCTTTCGGCCGTTATTTCCCCTGTTTTCGCCTCACCGCGTCACTTGCGACTATACATTCCTATACAATAAATCATTGTTACAATGTCCTGTACCTACCATTAAAGTTTGTACCATGAATTCGGGACCAACCTGTATATATATATATATTAAAGTACATACATTTCTGATAATTTTGACACCAACCGCATGACAAAATTCAAATAAATACCAGAGATATGAAAGAAAATCGAAAGGTACACTGAGCAAAACATCGGCTTCTGTAACCAAAATTTTATCTTTACGGCGGTTTTTCTCAGCTTTGTTTTTTCATAAAAATCTCAGATTGAGCGCATGATATCTGAAGTACTATTTGAGCAACTTGTTCAAAAATTGGTATACATATTCGTTAAACTTACATGCTTGTTTTAAAACCACAATATTGAAAAAAATTTATTATTTTGGAATTTGGGGGAAGACATTGTTGTTGACGTATCAGAATATTTACTGCTTCCATGAAACATAATTGATAAAAAATATTAAATTTTATTTATTTTTTGCTTTTATTTTAATCTGTTATATATATAGAATTACATACACTAAAATTTATTTGTATACATCTATTTGTTTATATGCAATCTTGCGCGTAGCACTGTTCCTCAAATCTTCACTCACAATGAAGTTATACCTTAACGGAGCCCGACACAAAAACTCCTGCTAATATTTAAATCATGTTTGTACAATGTATTTTATACCTTAAAAATGCAGGAGCATAATGGAAAAAAAAAGTATTCCTTTTTATGCAATACTTAAAAAATGACAGAGCTTCGAAACTGACCTTATTTTTACTCCATCAAGAGTGGTTTAAAGGTCGTAAGCCCCCTTAAGTAAAAGAATGTACTTACTATTTCATTATTCCTTTTGGCATGTAAACCAACTAAGTTCAAACTATGAGCCGCACATGGGGAAAAAACTGCTTGTGTATTGATTTGCTTGATTTTGGCCTGGACACCATTTATTTGCCTAGACATGTTGTATCCATTATCATAACACTGCCCGCGGCAGTTTTGTGATGCTTTTCAAAAACATCTATTATTTCTTGACTAATAGCATCTGTTTTTTTCGATAACTTATCTGCCTACGTTCGGAGCACTTTTTTTTTTAAATGCATATTTAAATTTTAAAAATTAGATTTTTTAATCAAGTTAAACTTAAGATCAACATATCTAATAATATTTTAACAACATTTCAATAATATATGAAATTACTGGCAAATTTGTGAAGATTTTAAGCTAAATTTTGCACTTACGTTAACATGTCCTCACTTAATTCAACTGAAAATATTTCAATTTTACATGGCATAGAATGTGATACAAACTCTTAGCTACTAAATGAACTATAATATTGAAGATACTTTTGAAAATTGATTACTTTATGACAATTTTCGTAAAATAATGTAGTTTCTTTTTAAAAATCGCACACTTTATTGGATTTAAACACTTCATAAATTGTTAATTTTAATCCTAGAGCTTAGTTAATAGTTCATTTAGTAGATAATAATGTATGTATTGCTTTGACAAAATTTCATTAAGATACAACAAAAACTTCAGGAGTAGCAAGTGTTAACGTAAACATAAATAACCAAAAAACAAGTTTTGTAGAAAATGAATTTAAAGATTTCGTTTAAAGAAAAGTAACACTTAGCATTTGAAGAAAAACTCAAAACTCCCCAGATTTATATGTCAGTCCTTCCTTAAGTTCATAGTTTGATAATTTAGATTTTCTTAAGCCCCTTTTTCTCTTTCGGCCTATTTTTACAGAGACCAATGACTGTCGCTTCGATGCCTTTACTCTCTCGTTATCGAGGGAGAAATAGTTTTTATGCATTTCTGGGTCTATCTGAATATTTAGCTTTTCAAATACAGGTAATAGACCTAACAACCCAGAATTGAATAACAGCACAGCAATGTTTGCCCCCAAAGTCAGTGTTTGCAGTTCTACAAAGGTTTCCTTTGGAAGGATGCTCCATATAACATTGTTCAAACTCTCGTTATTATTTTGTGTCTTTCCATGAAGGCATTTCGAAAGGAGAGATTGATCACACAAACTCATATATGTAGGTTTTACAAGGTTCATCACTGACTCAGGAAGACCAGGAGATTTATCATTAACAGTTTTTCCACAATGCATTGCCCTTTGAAATTTACACCAGCTGTCTGGTCCGTGTGGGCACTGGCCATGGTAGGATTTCTTAGCATTAGAGCAACAGTGGAAAAAAGCAGCTATCACAGCTGATTGCATGCCCTGCAGGTTGCCACTGTTGCTTCGTATAGCTATACCATAGTAATTTTGCAATTTATTAATAAAATTGTCTGTCAGTTTACCTTTCCCCCCTAAACCTTTCTTCGTCTTTTTCAGTTTGCGAAGCCGAGATCCTACCCGCTTCTGGACATGCCCTATGCATTCCAGTTTCAAAACCGTATTTTTGCCATAAATATCCCTGACTACCTCATGTCCCTTTGAATCACCATCTCCATAATATTCGGTATATTGTAGATTTCGGTTGGGGACAGATCTTTCAAACATCCTAAATGATCCAACCGACTCCATGCTAGAGGAGGATCCCTGGTGATTTGAGCAGGAGTGGATGGGAGCATTCTTATCTGTAGCACATATTCTACAGTATTGTGATAGCACTTCGATATCCAACACTTTGCCGGTATCAATGGATATGGCAGATACACATCCATTTAGCGATGAATATCCCCGCCTCTGCCATGTTCCATCGACTGATACACCACAGGTGCTTCCTTTCTTGGTTTTGACTTCTGCTGCAGCTTTAGTCATGTTTTCTACAGAGACTAATTTGATAACGTTCAAAAGTTGAAGCTCGTGTCTTCTAAAAGCAGCTTTAGAAAGAAATGGCAAATTTAAGGTATAAAGCAATTTTCTTCCAGCTGAACAACCTTTGCCAATAAGCCTCAATCCAAAAACAAGAAGGGAATTTATGATATTGTGCTTGTCATGTTTTGAAGTGGTGCAAAATGCTCTGACATACCCGCAAGTGCAAGTTATGCACATGTTTGAAGACAGTCCAAACTTTGAGTCTTCCATAAGTTGAAGGCCAGGATTCAAACACACTGGGCAGCAGAGATCAGCAATTATAGATATTAATATTGATATATCAAATATCCTGTTGCCATTCATTTTCACATCCTCTTGAATTTTAGAATTTGCAGCAGGAATAGCCAATTTTGAAGAGCTGGCAGTCTTCAGATTTTCGTCAGCACTCACAGTCGCTTTGGTGAAGCGATTGCCATAAAAATTTCGTTTTTTTTCTCCTCACAGTACTTTGTTTAGGCATTATTAATGTCAAGATGAAATTTATTTAGTAAAATCTCAAAATTAGCTGAACAGAATATTACAGAAACAAGAGCAATACCACACGGAGCGTAATCTAAAGTTTGAAAACAAACAACAATCTAAAAGCTATTAATATTGCCAATCCAAGAAAAGAAATATTGCAAAAAAGTGTTGCCAGATGTAGTTGAAATATTTAAAAATAATTATTTTGAGGTTTACTCATCGTTTAAAACCTTAAAAGCAAATAAAAACGTAAAACCCCCATTGAAAACAAAACCATATGACTGTGTTTACCAAAATTTCGAACACTTCCGGTATGAAAATTTTCACTTTTGTTTTACTAAATTCACTATAACTTCCGTTCTAATAATCATAGAAACAAAAGTAATACATTTCTAGAAAGGTAAAAGTTCAATCTTTCAAAAATTGCAAAAAAAGACAAATTGATTTTTTGGCAGAAAATGACCATTTCAACGTAGGCAGATACCTTAAAGTATTCTAAAAATCTATCATGAATTTCCCATTTCTCATCTTCTTTGTTGAAAAGTACGTATCTCAAAATTATAATGTTTTTTTTTTTCTGTTTTAGTGTTGCATCGTAAATAAAAGAAAAATATACCGCTTCTTCTCTTTCTTTTAAAATTATTTTTAACATTTTTTGTCCACACAAAGACAAAAGTTCAAATTGAGCTCGCCGAGATAAATACTGAGCTGTCTTTCGTGCTTTTCTTGACAGCTTTGACCAAATATTGTATATTCCCTCAAAAAAGGATCATATTTGGCTAACAACTCTATTAACCCCAAAAAGTTTCCGTTGTCAGGCTCACCTAACATACAACTGCTTCCTCTAAAAGGTAAATGTGATGCTCTTCCCTTCCAATAACCAAGCACGAGATTGTAAAAACAAAAATTTAATTAAACTATTAAAAGACAGATACAAACGAACATAATTTCATCCGGTGCAGTATCGCACCTCAAAAACAAAACACCCTCTTTCAACCGAGGCAAGTATCCGACTGTCAATTTTCTCTATGGAAACCCTTCCACGCAGGGAGAGTAGTCGCCAAGAACTCTCCTAAATTGATCGCCAACAGCGGCCAGATATCACACCTTCCCGCCAAGATGGAGTTTTATCTACAAATCAAAATTTCATCTGATAACAAAATTAGCCTCTGTTGCGATCGGTTTACCTCTCTATTTTCGCAAAATATGAAATAACTACAGTGTGTATCGAAATGATAGGTCCACCCGCATTTTTCAAAGTTTCGACTCTTAATTTAGAATAAGAATCACTTTTTTGGTGGAGATAATTATACAATAATCGTTATAACTATTTAGGAAGCAATTTGTTAAAAATAAATAATTCATTTTTATTTTACGCAAATTTTCATTTTGAGATCGTTTCGAAAAGATAGGTCCACCTTTATAAAACTTTGCACCAAAACGTTTATTTCCACAAAATTTGCATAAATATCACAGTTTAGTCTTAATGATTGATTACGCTGGCTGCTGTGGAGGTATTTAAACAGATTTGAACATCACATTGCAATCAAATGAAATGGTTCGTCATTGCAGTCTTCCGCTGATTGAGCAGGGGGAAATTGATGTATTTAAGAAGTGTGGAAAATCGAAAAGAGACATAACTAAACTTTTAAACAGATCGCATAATGCTGTAAACAATTTTGTGCGACTTGGAAATGCTTATGGCACTAAAAAACCATCTGGGCGGCCATCAAAAGTGACACCTCGACAAAGAAGGAGTATCGTAAAGGATTTAAAATCTGAAAATACGAGCTTATCCACGTTGGTCAGGCAACAAAACCCTCCAATATCAAAATCTACGGCCCATAGAGTGGTAAAGAAGTTCGACAATTTAGTTTGCTGGAAGAGGAAAGCGGCCCCGAAATTAACTAAAGAGCACAAAAAAAATTGATTGAAATTTGCACAGGAAGTGATGTCCTGGAAAGAAGACTGACATCGAGTGACATTCAGTGATGAAAAAAAATTCAACCTGGATGGTTCAGATGGCGGGCAGTATTACTGGCACGATCTGCGTTCCGATAGAGAGATATTCTCGAAGAGGCAAGCTGGAGGTGGTTCCATTATGGAATGGGCCGGATTTGGACGTGCAGGAAAAACTGATATAGCATTTGTAGACAATCGTTTGAATGCTGCAGCCTACCAACAGCTGCTTGAACAATATTTTCTTCCACAATCAGAGCACATTGGAGGCCCGTTCTTTATGTTCCAACAGGGCAATGCTCCTGTGCATACTGCAAAGTCCACTTTTGAATGGTTTCTGTATAATGATGTACATATTATCGATTGGTCACCTTGCAGCCTCGACCTGAATCCGGTAGAAAACACATGGGCCATACTCACAAGATAAATGTATGCAGGCGTAAGGCTGTACAACTGTACTACAGACTTAAAAAACGCTATTTCCTCCGATTGGGCAAAAATCGAGACAAACTCTTTACAAAAACTTGTAGAAACTATGCCGAATAGAATTTATGAGCTTATTCTGAAAAACGGTGGGAAAATTTCGTATTAGTTGAAGACTAATTCGATGTTTGGTTCAGTGGACCTATCTTTTTGAAACAGCTGTTTCACATAATTTTTATCTTCCGTATAATTCCTATGATTTGTATATTATTTATGCATAATTTTTTCATTTTATGAACTAACGTAGTTTATAAAATAGTACTTTGTACACAGTAAAACTTTTTTTACCAACATAACTTTCGATTTTACTAGTGGACCTATCATTTCGATACGCACTGTATATCTTAAAATATTATTTTAGTAAAAAAATATTAAACAGATCAATACATAAAAATACAGTTTCGATATCCGTAGCACATCACAAGCACAACTAAGTTGACAGCAGACGACAAAATAATGTGTATATAAATAAAACCTTTCTACTCAGACAAATAAAATTTGAAATCAAACATTTCTGTCTCTCTTAAATCAAAATAGACTCTCAGCCAACTCTTTTTCTAGCTACACTTACTAAACAAAACTGACACTTATACATTATGATAAACTGGAATAAAATTACATCATTATAGTAGCATGAAATCATTATTTTCCTACCAAATTTATGAACCAATTTTATATCTAGAAACTATAAGCAGGGCCCGATTTAGAAAATTTGGTATAGTAGGCAAAACACGCAGGAAGGGCCCCCCATGTTATTTGTTCATCACAAGAACTAATTTTATAACAATAATTGGTACTTACGTATTTGACTGTTGACCGTTTCACAGATGTCAACAAAAAGTTTGATAAAATCGTGACACCACTTATATAACTCTTGGCAAAACAAAATAAAGCAGATGAAAATTAAAAATATAATAGTTAGATAATTAATGTATAATTAATGTATACAAGAATGTGATAGTGGGGCAAACGGTCGACGGACATTTACGTAAATACCCAATAATTTATGTATCTACTTAAAAACTTTAAAATTTTTTTAGATACTTTTGAAACTTAGGGGCCCTCTAAATTATGGGGCCCTAGGCCCGTGCCTCACGGGCCTAATGGTAAATCAGGGCCTGACTATAAGTACAAAATAACAAATATCTCAATGAAAGAGAATATCTCTTAGCTAACCACATATATTGAAATGAAATCATTATACGCAAAAAAAAAACAAGATAAATGTAAATAAACACTGAAAGGATACTGAATAAATGTAATCGAAGGTTATGATATAGTTAAAAAGTTTCACATATTAAAGTTAATGCTAACTGTCACATTTACGCATCAGAAAATAATCTTGATAATGCATCCGCGTGAGGCATTTTAGCTCCTGGGCAATGTTTTATCGTGATGTCATATTTTTGAAGAGCAAAAACCCAACGTTGTAAACGCGAAGATTGAGGAGCGCACTTCGTGAGATACTACAAGGGATTGTGATCGGTAAAAAGTTCTATTTTGGAACCAAAAACTAAAATTTCAAACTTCTTTAATTACCATACAATGGCATATGCTTCCCTCTCTATAGTAGACCACGCTTGTTGGGTTTTGTTTAACTTTTGGCTGCCATACGCTATAGGTTGGGGCTTTCCTTGAATATTTTGTGATACACAAGCAGCAACACCATACTGTGACGCATCTGTGTGAATTATGAATGATACACTCAAAACGGGAGTAGTGTGTTAAGCAGGAGCTTTCATGAACGCAGACTTCAGTTTGTTGAACTTTTTGCCATGCACTGTATACTTTTATCACGTCGGCACCCGAACAGTTCACAAAATTAGCCGTTTCCGAAATGCTTCCACCCTTGGCCGAAAGCCAATAATCATGCCCTTTTGGAAGTCGGATAAATAGCTACGTTTCTGCATTAGGCCAACGATTGAAATGCTTTCCTATGCCCTAGGACATCCTTTATATACACTCCACTGCAATATGCTGCCACCTGCCTTTTGTGATTGGCTATTTCACGTTGACGTCGTAAGTAGGTGGTGGTCACATTAATGTGACCTAGATATCCGAATAACCAGATACCAATATAACCTAAAATATCCAAATAAATGTTGGAAATACACCTATGAAGTCGTAGCCCTCTCCAGTAGACAAACGAACCACTTACACTCACCAGACATTGAGAAAAGAGGTGGATGTGACAACACTGATGAACTCAAAAACTGGGTTGATTCTGAAATTGTACCGTGTTTAACTTTACTGTGAATTATTTTAACGATTTAGTGAATTGTAATAATAAGTATTTGAAAATAATCCGTATTATAAGTTTTCTTCTTAGGTTTTGTAGAAATTGTAGGAATAAGCCAAGGAAGGTAGGACCATTAGATACGGAAGAGATCAAAATAGCAGACGTAACACTAGTAAGAGTACTTCAACGTGAGTATTTTAAAGCTGAATTGAAAAGTCTTCAAAAATCAGGTATGCTTCTAATGGATAGTTTGATCAATAAAGAATCTTAATCCCTTTATTGATGACTTGGGACTTCTTAGAGTAGAAACTTAACCTATCAGAAAAAGTTTCCACTTATTCTGCCTTCTAAACATAAGTTAACAGAATTAATAGTTAATTATTATCATCTCAATGGTAATGGTAATTTGAGTTAACGTCGTACTAAATCAACACAACGGGCTATTGACGACGGTCTGGGATCAGTTCCTTAAGTATTATCATCTCAAATATCTACACGCAGGTCCACAAGCATTATTATACCATACGAGACAAATTTTGGATCGTAAATGGTAGATATCTTTGTAGGAAAATTGTACATCATTGTGTTTGTTTCAAGGTAAAACCGGTAACAGTAAATCAAATTATGGACGACTTGCCCAGAATTTTCCCTTTAATGTTACAGGAATAGATTTATGTGGTCCTTTTTCTATTAAATATAGAAATCAACGTAAAGGTATTTTTCATAAAATATATGTATGTATATTCGTTTGTTTCATAACTAAGGCAATACATCTAGAGAGTGTTACTGATTTAACTTCGGCTTCTTTCATTGAAACTTTGAAAAGATATATCTCGAGAAGAGGTCAACCTGCTAAGCTATTCACAGATAACGCAACAAATTTTGTGTGTGCCAACAGGGAGATTAAAAAAAATTACACAATTTATTATGTAAGCCAGATGAGAATCTTGCAGGTTATTTAGGATCAGAAGAAATAGAATGGAGCTTTCTGCCTCTAAGAGCTCCCAACTTCGGAGGTCTTTGGGAGGAGGGTGTGAAGTCTTTTAAGAATTATCATTTTAACTTCTGATGTTGCTGAGATAGAAGTTTTGACGCCTGCTCATTTTTTAATGGGCAGACCTCTTCATTCATTAATTGAGACTGATCTTACTAATTTAAGCGAAAATAGGTTAATTAATTGGCAACGATTCAATTGAACAAACCACTCATTTTCGTCATATCCCTAGTGAGTTAGTTGCCCGAGTCTACGCTGTTCGTATCGTTCTGGGTGCCTGTGTGTCATGTTTCTTTATAGTTATTAAATGTCCTATGAGACTTGGAGTTACTCTTACTTCACTATTACAAGACAACAGCTATCCTTTTTGGACATACCATTTTCGATTTCAAAAAGAGCCCTTCAGGAAAATGAATTGATGACAACGGTCTTGTACCCTCGTTGTTCTTGAAGACCCCCAGAAAATGCCTCCCTTCAAGTCATAGATCTACATACTTCTGACAGAAGTGTAAAGGGGCCTTCAGTGTCGCGTCCTTTTTAAAACAAATTTTATACTAAAATTGGGAAGGGTCACAAAAGCGGTTCGATTTGATTTATAGCATAGAAATGAGCGCATAAATATATGAATAATCAGAAAAGAAAAGAGCGAAACTAAATCAATACCGCTGTTGTGGATTAAATAGATGAGGCAAGACGCCACAACTCCGGATACGATTTTTGTTTCAGGAGAATTTACTTAACAAATTAACTTCTATTTAGCTTTTTAAAATAACAAGACACATCACAATACCTAGAACTCAAATAGACGACGAAAAATATGTTTGAGAACAATCTTATTTTTAATTCATTCAAAACACGATACCTGCTCCCCGTCGGGAGTTGAGCTGCATATCCGATAACATTTAAGCAACATAATCCGAATGGTGGGGTAGTTCATTAACGATGCACTGGAGCAACACAATGGGATATTTGCGAAGGTCAGAGATCAATCCCAAGACAACGCCGTTATTTTGAACCTGTCAGATGACAAGAACACTTAAGCAAGCTTCCCACTATCCAAACTTCCACACCACAACTTGAGGAGATTTGAGGCCACGACAGACTTGACGTTCACCAGCCGACCGGGCTAACGTGGCTGCCATAAGTCGAGTGATGTTTAAAATATTAAAAATAAAATAATTATCAGTTCCATTTGATCATAAAACTTTCGTTTTAAATTCTTTTGTCCTGACGCGGTAGAAAGTATAAGTATTCATATTTCGAAGAGATACTGAACTCAAAGAAAACATTAAACACGCTCTTGAATACTGTTAGACACAGTTCGTCTGGTTAAAATGGAAGCTAAATAGACGACATAAGGTCAATTAAATTCTTCAAATGCGTATTCAACTAGTTACCACACTCCCAGCCACAGCCATTCTATGTTCTTCAATCATTAAACTTTTCCAGGCAACATTATAAGAACTCTAATTTTGAGTATTTGCGACATCTAGTATATTAGCGGAAACTTGCAAGGTTTGTGAAAAGGCAAATTCAAGTCTTGTAATGCTTTTTCGTTCCAAAATCCTCCACAAAAAAATTAAGACCCATTTTGCAAATAATTGAGCATCTATTTAAGACACTACAAAACTAATACGAGAAAAAATAAAATGCTAAAATACTTTTATTAATGGTTAGTTTCAAACACCAATAAGAATAGTACAAATCTATTTCTAAATTACTTTGCATTTAATAAAAATTTTAAATAAATATTTAAATATCTCAGCAGCATGTAAAAAGTACGATATAAGAATAAAGAAAACACATTAAGATATTTCGTTTCAGACGAAAATGCAGCAATGGAATTGATAGGTTTAAGTAGCTTCACCTGACCATTAAAATTAAGTCCTGATAAATTTCATACATTTCCACAACACACTAGATAGGTTTACTTTTATTTTACAGTGCCAACACTCCCCTATCACTCATAACATCTCTTTAGTGTGGATACGCAAATGTTTCCTTAAGTTCGAATATCACAAAAAGCGTTTTTTGCATATTTAACACTCCTATAGATTCTCTTTAGTGTGGACACTCAAATGGTATCTCAAGGTCGAACTTTTCAAAAAGCGTTTGTAGCATATTTCACATTCGTATGGCTTCTCTTTACTGTGGATATGCAAATGCCTTCTTAAGCCAATATTTTGCGAAAAGCACTTGTTGCATATTTCACATTTGTATGGCTTCTGTTTAGTGTGGATACGCAAATGTAATTTTAAGCTTGAAGTGAACGAAAAGCGTTTGCTGCATATTTCACACTCGTAGGGCTTCTCTTTAGTGTGGGTACGCAAATGATCTCCCACGTCTGAAGATCGTGAAAAGCGTTTGTTGCAGATTTCACACTCGAATGGCTTCTCTTTAGTGTGGGTACGCAAATGGTATCTCAAGGTCGAAATTTGCAAAAAGCGTTTGTTACAAATTTCACACTCGTATGGCTTCTCTTTAGTGTGGATACGCAAATGGTTTGTTAACATCGAACATCCCAAAAAGCGTTTGTTGCATATTTCACACTCGTATGGTTTTTCATTGGTATGTGTACGCATATGTGCTCTATAACCAGTATTCTGTGCAAAGCGTTTGTTGCATATTTCACACTCGTACGGCTTCTCTTTTGTGTGGATACGCAAATGGTTTTTCAAGGTCGTACTTTGGGTAAAGCATTTGTTGCATATTTCACATTCGTATGGTTTATCTTTAGTGTGGATACGCAAATGTATTTTTAAGGTCCAAGAGTCCGAAAAGCGTTTGTTGCATGTTTCACACACGTATGGTTTTTCATTCGTGTGTGTATGCATATGTGTTCTATAGCCTCGATTCTGTGAAAAGCGTTTGTTGCATATTTCGCACTCGTATGGCTTCTCTTTAGTGTGGATAAGCAAATGTCTTCTAAAGTTACCATTTCGCGAAAAGCGTTTGTCGCATATTTCACACACATATGGTTTCTCTTTGGTGTGGATAAGTAAATGCAATCCCAAACTACTAACAGTTGTAAATCCTTTGTTACACATTTCACAAATAAATGGTTTCTCACCTGAATGAATGCGACTATGTACTTTCAAATGACTTTTCTGCAAAAATGTTTTCTTACATATTTCGCACCCATAAGGTCTTTTACTACTGCAAAATTGTGTGTCGTTAGAAATTACATTCATTTCCAAGGACTTTATTTCAATCAATAAATTGGAGTGTTTGTCCTCCATTGTGGAATCCTTGATGCAGTTTTAGAGCTTAGTGTTAGCTAGAGCTGTAGTCTTTAGTGAGCAATTCTCCTTATTGGTCGTATTTGTAACTTGAACCCAGGATATGTTCTCTCTGCGTTTCTGACATTGATGCTTTATTGGAACAATTGGATTTTGTGGCAGTTAGGGAAGCTTTCCAGAAGTTGATGGGTTTATTTAAGATAAAAACGAAATGCGCGATTGTTTGTGCTGGATATAATTTGAGTTTATTTGAAAACATTTCATGTCATACTGTGCATTTGAACAGTTTCTTCCTCTCGAGATTCTTCAATGCTGTATTGGTAGGTATTTTCTTTTTAAGCACTTGTTATCTTACACTGACAGATACGGTCGTGCCCTAGAATTGACTTTTGGGATTCCCATATTTGATGCGTTACTGGAACTACCAGTCTTTGCTGACTGAGAGTCCTGGGTATGAATTATTTTTTCGTTAAATCTTGATGTCATCCAGCCTTCTACAGGTGGTTCCACTGTTTATTGCTGAACTCAATTGCTTCTACTTGATTTGTTGATTTTCAAATTTTCATAAAAGAACTTGTAGTTCTTGTGATAAATGATGTCTTCACATTGGAATGCAGGATTTCAGAATGTTTAAAAAAAAGCAGAATTAGCGTTAGTGCAGGAAACATTCTTTTAAATCTTATAGCCTCAATACACTCACTTCACTGTGAAACAATGCTTTTCCGTGCCATCGTGAGAATTCACTGTTTTCTGTTGCTGTTAAGTGGATTTAAAACACATAGCGAACACGAGATCACCCCAGTGACGTATATCATCTAGAATGACATTTCTAGGACTTTATTCACATGTAATCTGTTTTCTGACAATTTGATATATCTTGTGATACAGCTAATATACCTGGAATAAAAATGATAAAATGTCAGCTGAGTTAAAAACAATCAAACTTTCAGTAGTATTTCAAGCACCTTAGGAAAGTAAAGCTTAAGGAAATATAGACTACTAACCACTATGTGACTAGCACGGCGTTGCCCGTGCTGTACTTTGTGGGGTTAGGTGTGTTCATTGTGAACGTTTGCCAACCACCAGTGTTTGCTACGCATTTTCATTTGGTTTGCTTCGCAAACCAACACCACGGACAACGCCGTGATGGCCTCGTCATTGTGAAATGCGGCGAAATTGGAATTGCAAAGAGATCCAATCGTTGTGACGTCACAATCTCTTGGAGGGTGAGGTGCCACCTCAGATCGTATCATCGGACCGTGGTTCAAAATTACACGATGTTGTCCACGTATCTTTCCCTTATTGGATTTAACTCCGACCCTAGTAAAAAGATAATTGTGTTGCTTGAGAATGTTAATTAAAAATTACCCAATTTTCTCTGATACTTTCCTTAGTGGATTGATCCCGGACCGTGGTCAATAGCCTGTTGAGTTGCTGCAGTACGACGTTAATTAAAAATTACCTCGGATCTTTTTCTAAGGGGATTGATCCCTGACTGTTGTCAATAGCACGTTAAGTTACTATAGTGTCGCAACCTTTGGAGCCTTCTCAGTGTTGATCCTTTGCCGTCACTAGTGATCTGATGTTTTGTCTTCGGCAAGATTGTCAGTGACGTCATAAGTACTCAGAGCGCGTGGAGATATTCATGAACTGAAACTTTAAGCAGACGCTCGTATGATCTCTTCAAGTGCGGAACTCTAAAATATTTAGAATTTTACACATCCATTTTATCTAACTTGTCGGGAGCCCTATGTAAGTTCATTTCATTAAATTATATTTGTTAAATTAATTGTTCTTCATTCTCTCCTGAAATTAACTTTAAGAAACAATTCCAAGTAGAAGCAGAAAGAAAAACTGGTAGTTTTTAACATGAATGATCTGCTATAATAGTATGACGATAATTAAAAATTACCTTGGATCTCTCAATTAGGGAATTGATCCCAGACTCTCGTTAATAGCCCATTGTGTTGCTCTTGTGTGATGTTAATTAAAAATTACAAATTTCCTTAGATTTCAAATTTGGTGAAATTTTTAGTAAAAACTTGTAGAATTTCTGTTGATTGTTGTATTATTTTTAAAATCCATCTTATACACATGCATATTTTACTGCAATGCCAAAAATTGTATTTTCTAAAAATTAAGAGATTTAAGTTTTTGAAAATGGCAGTTGGGAAAATTGAATGGTGGAAGGAGTGAGAAAACATGCATTTTTACTCAAAGCCGAAAAAATGACTCTTTTTTTTTAATTTTACAACTTAAATGTGTATTTTATTTTTAACACAAATATGAAATGTGTTGATTTGGGCAACACAGTATATTTTAACACCAAGTTACTTAGATAATAGGGAGACAGAAAAATTATTCTGAGCTTATCTGAATTTTTAAAATTAGCAACGTTTGTAGACGTGAAATGTAATTATAGAAACAGTTAAATTCAATGAAATAAGTGTCCCCCATGTGTGAGAGGAAAACAAATTTTAAAAATGAGCATTTTATAATTGATTATTTTTTCCCAAGAGAGTATACCTGTACACTTATTAAAATAACCATATCTGGCAAGAAATTTAAGGATATCTATTTATAAAAAGTAGAAAGGTATCCAATTATCTCGAACACTTGACCGAGGGAGAAACACGGTTTAATGAGACCGAATCCTACGACTTTCAGCGATTGTGCCTTGTTGATGCTCACAGTGAAACTTAAACGAACTGGGAACTGAAGTTTTTTTAAAATTGGAATGGGATATCAGAAGTGATGATTGGTATTCTAGGAATGAATACGTTTTCACTTGCGGCATGTCTAGTCATGATGGTGGCTTTAATAATATTTGGCACGAGTTTCTTGACAGAGTGTTGTGCCATTGCACAGTGAAGGTGGATTCAGAAATGTGAGAAGCATAATCAGTGCTCCAATATGTGCGAGAGTACTCCAGATGGTTCTAATGTGTTAAAAAACTGTGTCAAGTGTTTTAAGGCCTCATCTGTGTCACGCGTAATGTCTATAGATTTGTAAATTTGAAAACTATGGGGCAATTCTCACAAGAGTTGCTTTTTGATGACATTGACATGTTTATTTATTTGGGAAAGATTTGCTCTTTGGCACAGCCATGCGTGATCAGTGCTTTGCTACAACAGCAATATATTGATGAACCGCAGGGGTCGTAACCTTTGGGCAGCGGGCCACAGGTCTTTGGACGACTGTTTGGAATTGTTTATATTTGCTTGTTGTTACATATATTGTTTATACTCACTATTTGCAATTCATGTTGTGGAAGTCACAGAAACATGTCCATCTTGAAAACTAATGCTACGAAAGTTCTAAACATTTTTTACAACACTTACATGCAACTCCTCTAATCCTTCACAATGCTGGCTTCTTATACGACTGTCTTTTTTTATATTTCTCGACACGAAACCGTGATTGGCTGTTACATAACACATTTGCATAGTTCCATCTAACTCTGCAGCAAATTGTAGCCTCTCAAATTTAGATTAACTTCCAGAAATTAACATTTTCCACAATGTGCTTAACTTTTGGCAGCGAGTCTAGACAATTATAAAATGAAGTACTACGTGTGTAGTACTTCATTACCTAACACATTTGAATGCTTCCATCTTCATGTGCAGCTAATTGCAGCCTGTCAAATTCAGATTGGCTTCTGGAAATAAACATTTTCCTCTCTGTGCTCAACTTTTGGTAGTGAGTGTATTATAAGACGAATATGAAAAAGTTACTTATGTTTAACTGCACCTATTAGTCTGAACAGCCTGCAGTTCGTATCGTAGCCTCGCGATAGGATTTTGAGTTGTGAAATGGGCTTTATATTAAGTCGTTGTTGGTCTAACTACACTAAAGCGACGACGCAGTAAAATGATGACAATCTTGTGCAAACATTACTGATATTTTCGTGAGGCAAAATGTAGCAGTGTCGCCTAAAGGGAGAAGCTGATACTAAACAAAAGCATAAAAACAGCATTTGTTTTGGTCGTATAACAAAACATTGTGGGGCATAAATTAAAAGAGGCCGTAGCGAAATGTCATAATTTTGTTATTCTTTTATGCAATTTTTTGTTTGTTTTTGTGTTTGAGTGTCTTTTGGAAAGAATAGCAATATTTAATTTTGACAATTTATGCAATATAAAAATTTACAAAAGCAACACCTTTAAGTTTTGGTTTTGATATCTTTTTGGAAGTTTAGCGATTTCTGTGTACTTCAGTTTCGTATAGCAACATTTCCATCGTTCATCAACTTATCTCTCAAATGTCCATACTGTTCCACTCGAATCATCTGATTCAGTCGTATGTACAACATCTTCTGCGATTCAATAAATAATATAAACACCAATATATCAATGTTTTAAAAACATCAATACTTCTATGGTATGCATCGATGTTTAAAATGTACAATAATGAAAAGAGATGCAGACTTCATTACACAGATAGCTGCCATAATAACAGAAGAATTAATTTGTGAATTAAAAAATGACAATTATGTTAGCTTAATTCTAGATGGATCGACAGATAAAGAAGGTACTGAAGAGCTAATTTTGATTTTGTGCAATATGACTGAACCATCAGAGAAAGATTTTGATCCCACAAAGGCTGTGGACATGTGGTATCTCAGTTCTTAAAGCAACAAAACATGTTCATGGTCATAAAAGGTCAAAAATAGAGTTGCATAATGTAGATAGTAAAAATGTTATTTTTTTATTGCTTCAATTATACTATAAATAGCATATTATTTACTACTTGTGTGTGAAATGAGTTCTGCAATATACTCAGTGGTAGAAAAAATATTAGTATTCATAGGTCATGGCTCCCAAAAAATTGGGCTGGCTCCTAATTTTGTCATACCCTGGTTTATGACCTTTACCCATGCCTTCAATTGTGGTTGGTCTGATATATATCACAAGGTGTAAAAGTGCGAAACCCCGGCTTCATTCAGAATGACGCTCAAGTTGCACATCTGCTGTGGAGGAAAGTAGTCTGGACAAGTTCCAACGCAAGTCGAAATTACACAATTATGCACTCATTAAAAAAGTCAAGTACTTTCAAAGACTTTTTAACAAGTTCTGACATTTTCAGACTTTCAAGGGTCCCTAGTTCAGAAAAACGTTTAAGGAATTTTTCAAGGAATGTGGGAACCCTGTATAGGGGCAAATTAATTTATCGGGCACATGGGTGGATACCAAGTGTCTGAATGCAAACCTGTAATTTTTTAACATTTATCGACAACTTGTTTTATTTTTCGATAACAAATGCTCTAACACTTAATTTGCAACTTATTTTACAATTCCATCAGAATAATAGCCCATCTAGTAGTTGGCATTGCAAATACATCAACTTGACAAACTTTGGCGACCATCACCGTTCTTGGATTCAATCCAATAATGCAATGCTACCTAACTATGCTTTTCCTTAAAGTACAGATTTGATAAAAACTTACAAGATTACTCCACATCAATTTAAAATAAGAATATCAATCAAATCTCTCTCAATACCTTACCTTCACCAACACAGTTCATGTTTTCAAGAGCATTGAATTTCTGATTATATTTCGGAAACAGTTGGTTTGATAAGTGAATACCCAGCAGCATGCTCAAACAAAACATAGAGTTGAGACTGAAAGAGAAGATTAATATAATCACAATCCATAAAAAAATAATTTCTTAAGACTTTATTAGTCTAACACAGCATGGGTTTTAACTTAGCGACGCTGATGATGCTCTCTTCTTCTATTACGTCCTCAGACCCATAGATTTATCACATGAATATGTGTTCTTTCTGGGTGTAACTATCCCATTTCAGTATTTATATGCAATAAAAGCCATACTCCAAATGCTTTTTGACAGAAGACTGATTTGCAATTTCACAAAGTCATAAGACAGCATGGAAACAATATAAATGCAGCTGAAGTAGCCAACACACTCCATGAGAAAAAATATGTGTTAAAAATACCCGATGTCGAACATTCTCACAATATATTAACTTTGAATCTTATTTGCTTTACACAATATTTGATAAATTCTATTATAAACAAAATTAAATATATATATAAATCTACTAACTAAGAAAACAGACATTGCAGAATAAACTGATCAGATTTCTCAGCTACCCTTCATATCTCAGTTTTCCTGTCACTGTTCAAGCAAAAGAGAGGGGTTTTTAGAGATCTCATGGCTAATTATCATTTTTGAAGGCTAGATTTAACATAAATTGTAACATTATACATTACCACTTGAATGAACAGCTGAAGAAACTTTCACATGTGCCGAGTTTGGATGTTTTAAAAACTTTAATTATTAATTAACATACAGATTCATCTTTCATCTTTGATTTCGTACGTAGGCGAAATACAAAAGGCAGGGTTGTTATGAAAACTTGTGCTTTTTGAATTTTTTCTAAGGTCTTTCAGAATTTATTAAGGGTCCTAACAAATATGAAAAATTTGACATTTTAAAGACATATGCAAGCCCTGCAGTAATATGGTACCAGCCTTAAGTTGCAGAACCCCGCCAAATCAGGCCCGTAGATAGCAAAATCTCAATTAAACATGGGCCTACCGGTAATCCCTCCTACTCTAGAAAACTGATTGGTGGAGTGGTCGTTCACGGTAAGACGTTTGTAGCCAACTAATTTTTGTCGCCAAATCAAGATGGCGGCTGAATTCCGTAACTGTAGATAGGGTTGCCATAACAAAAACGGCAGATGTGAAGGAAATCCGCAAAAGGTGAAGGTTGCCATATTTGGCGACAAATCGCCTTCTTACCGTGAACGACCACTCCACCAACTGATTTAATTTCCAGCCATTTTCATCGTTAAAGGTAAAATGTTATGATTGTTCCGTGATCACCCAAAAAACAAAGACATTTCTTAGTTCAAAAAGAAGAATTCCTCAATCAACATGATCAATAGTTCACAAATTCGGAAATTTTTTTTGAAATGTTACACATGGACAAGGATAATAAACAAACCTAGCAATACTTAAAAATTTAAAAAGCTTACGGTTTAGCTGTTGAGAACTATTTTTACTACAATAAACAAGAAAATACAAACCATTCCGGAATTGTGAGGTAAAAACTATTCCATATAAATTATTATCGTCTTGTTGCGGTTTAAAATTAAATCAAGTTTCGATTTTAAGATTGTTGGGTGCTTTGAGGTTTATGGTTATGACAGTTGTCGACCTTCGCCTCTATTATTCAGATTTTTTTGGTTGTCAGAAGAGTGGAATTAGTACGAGTAGAGTGGCGACAAGTAGAGTGCCTATATAATAAGAGTGGCGACAAGGGACCAAATTTGGCCCACTGCACATGCGCGGCAGCCATTTTTCTACCAGAATCGGTTGCTGGGCGAATATGTTTCTTCCATCGGTTTCCCACATTTCCTCCTCTCTCTTTCTTTTGGCGACAGTGTTTATGTCCCGTTTTATGCTCACGACTTATTGAACTTGTTTTCGTGAATATTAACAAGAAAATGAATAAAGTTAAGCTTATAACTTCAGTGTTAAATAAAATAAGATCTGATGTGTTGTTTCTCTCAGGCACAAGTTTTTCTTTAAATTCTTTCCATGCTGTGTGATAGAAGTTTACGCATTAATTTTACAACATTAAATAAAAAATAGATTTGAAATGTCCTACTATTAATGGATAGTTCCTTAAAATAAAACCTTCTTTCAACCAACTGTTCAACACATGTAGCTTTTTTTAGTGTGATTAATCCTTTCCTTACATTAACCGAACCAGAAAAGATACTGAACATTTTTATTTGACCTTTTTAATGCATAACACAAAATTTTAACCCACTTAAATTTAATTTTAAGTTTCATCCATTTATACAAGTCAAAAGACATGTAATTTCAAAAATAATCAACACCATCAGTACACAGTTGTTAAAAAATCTACCACATTTTCATATGAAAAATAGAATTAACAGATTGAAACTAAATAATGAGCAAATATTGGCCTAAACATACAAGAATAATCTCAAGATAGAAAATATATAACAGCATTTGTACGCATTTATATCCAAATTCACAGATAAATGTTGATGTGGTGGTTTTGTTCCGAGATCTAGCAGCAAAATAAAGATGAAAGTTTGCATCAAAAATAACACTTTTATATAAACATTTCTTTTATTCTTTTTATATAAAGCATTGCTACAATTTACTCTCTGCTTTTCTGATGATTCAATTCGGCTTAGGTTATTGAAAACCTATAATAAGGAAACAGCTAAAAAAACAACGCATTATCAAAAGTTTAAAACTTGCTAACTGCCTTTGGCGCGATGTTTACATCGCCAAAGTAGCTGGAAACAGCATGTTGTTCAAAAAAAGCTATTTACTTAAAAAGTCTTCAAATTTACACTGACAAAACACTAAAATAATTATAAATAAACATTCTAGAACACGAAATGGAACACGAATAAGCTATATTTTCTTTTTAATTTAATATACACACGTTTTTCTCGAGCACACAAAAAGTTGGACCGGTGGCATTTCAGTACAATGTTACCTACTCCCTCCCCCGTCCTCACAAAATTTTTGGGTGCACGATTTGGCGAGAAAGGGCTTGGCGTTGTAATTGGAGAAAAGCGATAAATAAGTAAAACATTAGTACCATAGACGCCAAATTCTCGGTGCACCGAATAACGAGTGTAAAAATCGAATCTTTAAGATTTCGAATCTTTTGAAAGAGTGTTCCTGATATTAGCCGGTGTGTCCATCTTCCGGAATGAACGGAAAGGAGAAATAAAGTCGAAGATAATTAATTTCAAATAAGACTGATGTATTATGGATGAATTACGTGTTGGAAGGCCGGCTTTTGTTTCTGGAAATCAAAAACATTTTTGAAGAAACATTTGTATTTAAATATGTTTTGGTTTTTTTTTGCATCTGATAGATTTTTTTCTGATTTTGTGAACTTATTTAATTTATTAGAAGCCTATTGAGTTGTTCTAATGTGACATTTAATCAACTACCTACCTACCTTGTTCATAAATACATTTTTTGTATTTGATAAATCACATTGATTAAATTCAAAATTTTAAATTTCTTTTTCTTATTGTAATGTTTAATGATATTGAAAATGAAATAACTGAACAAGAGGCATGTTATTTTACTCAAATAAGTTAAGAACTATGCTTGTACTTAGTTCACCCCAAAATTATATTGAAAACAGGGTATGCCAATTTAAATCATGACTTAAATTTAAAAGAATACTGATTGAAATCAAACTTCTAATCCTGTTTTTTTAATTGAATATTAATAGTACTAAAATGGAATATTCTGGAACAGAATGCATGTTATTTTATTGAAAAAGGTTAAAAATTTGCTCCTACTCAGGAACACCTGAAGAATGACCTTTTTTATCTGAAAATAATTGGATTCCCTAGTAGAGATGGTAGTATAAATTGGGATGTAGTGGTGCCAACTTTTAAAAATTATTGAGAGATATAAAACGAACATCACTTTATATACAAGGGTATTTCAGAACTATTCATTTTTTGAAAAGCAATTATGAATATTGTCAGTGTATTTGTCGAATATTTAAACCTCATATTAGAGAGAGACCAGGACTCAAACAAACCTATCGCACCCCGGCAAGAAAAGTGACGCAGCTCAAAATTGCAGAATTTGAGAAACATCAACTTAAAGGATACTATAAAATTTATATTGAAATAATATAGACTTCTTTAAAGCTTTAGGTAAGTATTTATGGTGGTAACTTCTATTATATTCTATAGAATCGTAATATAACACGCTGGGGCACCTCATGCATATTTTTGAATGACATAACATCAAGATTTTTATTTTTTGACTTGTATCACTTTTCTTGCCGGGGTGCGACAGGTAGAACGCAAGGTGTTCTGTTCCCTAGAACTGTACATCTCTTCTGGTAAAGTAGTCTATTAAGAGAGATCGAATCATTTTGCATATTTGGTTATTTCTATTGTTCGTCATATTTACCCCTTATATTTGAGGTTCCTGGGTCTACCATAAAAACTTTCAAGGATATCAGACTCCTATGGCACGCTTGGTGTAAATGCTCTTTTAACAATTTACCTAATTTCTCATTGGAAATATTTACCTCTCACGTTTGTGGGAATACAAGGAGCTCAGGACGCTAGGAGTTCGCATCTATAGTAGAATAACACTTGACTATAACAAATATTTCTTTCTACTCACTAAAAACAGGCAGAGGTTGAATTTCAAAGCATTTTTTTTGGCTAATTTTGACACTGATTCTTCACAGTTGGAAGGTTACGGAGGTTTGAACTGATGCCTTTCAAGAGGGTAATCAACACTTTAAAATTTGTTTTCAGCGTGTTAAAAACTAGCATGGATGCCCTCACTTCATAGTTTAAATAGTAAACATTTTGGAATAAAATAAACTAAGGTTAAATAGAAAGCTAAACTTAAATAGAAAAAAAGAACCTCTTAATATTCACAAAAGAAAAGTACTCTTCTAATAAGCCTGTAATTAAGAAGATCCAAAGGCATATACGTGTTTTGATTTCCTTTGTGACAACATTGTATTCCAGATATTTCCTTTTGATTCTAGAACAATTTGGTTCCGACAAATTGAAAAAGTTTAAATGTATGCTTTCGTGTCTGGCAGACAAAAATGTATTTAAAGGAATAAGTAGAGATTAACAAAAAGGCAAGAAAACCTCTCTGTCCATCTTAATGTGGACTTTTTCTATAATTATTGTGCTGTTATTATTAGGAACGACATACAGATGTGAACTAGTATTTTCATTAATGAAATTTACATTCATGAACATTCATGAAAAGCAAAACAAAGGTCACGATTGACTGATTCAATTTAAAAAATTCTCTGCTGTTCTCAGTGCCAAATTTTTAACACCAAACATTCAGACTAGCGAAACCCAGTCTCAAAAGTGTCATTAATGGAAAGTAATGTTTATGTGATGTAATAGATATTGTTTTACATGCAATAATTAATTCATTTTAATATGTTAATTATGTGTATAAGCATACCTTTATTAAAAAGGTTATTAAGAATATGCCTGGACCATGAAAACTTAAGACAGTACAAAAGGTGCTCGAGTTGTAAGACGCATATGAATTCGTATGTGAAAAAAATTGGCGTGTGGTATGTAAAAGGTTAGCCACCCCTGGGCTACTGGAAACTTGCCGCCCCTTTTCTGCCCTCAGTAGTGATATTTACAGTAAAGTTAGATATTATAAATTTAAAACCAAGTTCAGTAAAAGAAAGGTGATAAAACAATAATAAATAATAATTTTTTCTGATAAAAAGCTTTTGCAGGAGTTTCAACTTTTCTTGTTCATGTAACCCCTGACTGAGCTTTAATACACTTTTATTCTTCTTCCTTTTTAAAATAAAGTTATTATATTATCAAATTATTGGAAGGTTCCTGATTCGAAATCCGGTCAGGGCATGGATATTTGTAAGCGTATGGTGTAGAGGCGGCTGGTGCACCTTAAATCTGTAATGGCCAAAAAGACCTCAGTTTGGGTTGGTGTAGAAGTTTGGAGAGTGGGGTGCCAGCTCAGATGCTGCCTCGTCATCTGACCGTGGTTCAAAATTACGTGGCGATACAGCGAATGGCTTAGGCTGGGACGGTGGTAACTAGTTGAATACCATTATCAAATTATTGAAATGTCTTAGTTCAGCAAAATTGTAGCAGTGCACTAATTAGATTTTTTTCAATTATGCAAAAAAAAATACATTCAAAGCAAAATCATACCATAATCTGGTTAACCTCATGGAATTTTTCAACGTTTTCAAACTTTTAGGGGCAAAATAATAGATTTCATGAACTCGTGACTTTTTCTCTTTTGCACATCCGTCGTCGCCCTTCTCCCTGTTGTGAAGATGGGGTGAGCTAGGGTCACTTCTTGGGTCCTCACCCCAGCTGGTTTCACTGGACGCACCGCGTCTTCAGTTTCCCACCGTCTATCTTTAACGCCGAACTAAAATTCCGCTCTTCTTATTCTTTGTGGAGGAAGACCCCTCCGCGGCACCCTTGACTTTGGGCATATCAGATTGCCAAGTGAAACTAAAATTCCGCTCAGTCCTATTAAACATTCAGAAGGAGATAGAGAGAAGGCCTTCGGCCTAAGTCCTCCGGAAACCCGTTATTTTCTTATGGGGAGCTAAGAGTTATGGGACAGTTGAAAGGGAAACCACACCGCAGCGAGAGAGGGGTTGTTTTTGGAAAAAGTAAGGGATTACGCGATTTCCGTGAGTGATACAGAACGTTCTAACAGTTGCTGATTTGAAGCCTTCGAGAAACAAAAAAAATCTGCTGTTTTGTACCTCATGTCAATGAATCTTAAGCAGAGAGGGCCCCGGAATACCACGGGGCCCATAAAATGTATTTTCATTAGGGTTCGAGGAAACTTGTGACAGCGTCTTTACAAGTGTGCATCTTTAAATGCAGTGAAAAGAGTTTCTAATACAAGATGGTAAGCAAGAACAGATGCTGTATTAGCAATAAAACTTGGTTTCACCCATGTTAAACAGGCTTTAACTGAAATTTGTATTTCAGAAGAAGAAAAGAAAGTTACCATAGTGGAGGCAACTTCTTACGAAATAGACAAATATGAAACTCCTCTAATGACAATTATTAGGAATACTATTTTGCAAAGAATAAGTGTAATTCGTTTGAAATGCTTGTTAAAATATTTATGAGCTACATCAGTGTTTCCAATTTTTCAGTTCGGTGAAATTGATTGCATCGAAATTTATGTGTTTAGAATTTTAAAAATTATGTTTTTGCTTTAGTTATATAATCCCTCTTAGCACTCAGAATTATCCTTAGTCTCAATATGTGAATATTGTGACCGTCGTCACTGATCATTGTAAGGAGAATACTCTCGGGGCGATGGAAGATATAAACCGATTTTATTTAATTTTTAACCCCTTTTTAGTCTCCCGAATTCCCAACTTTTCCGCGATATTACGACTTGAATTTTTTTTTCGGCCCACCTAATACGCATTCAACCTTCCGCCTCCCACATATGCATCCACATATTAACTTTATTTATTTAAAACCAAGGCATACTTTCAGAATTTGAAATTCTGTCGATAACTTTCGAAGTTAAATATTTTTTCATTGACATAGAAGATGTGTTATTTAAAAAGTGTTTTTGGGAACTTTGCACTGCAGAGCATCGTAACTTATCATTAAAAAACAAATTGGCCAAAGTTTTGATAAAATTAGGGGAAAATTGTTATGCTACGTTGCCAATAACCTGCCGTGTTGCCTCCATTGCGATGTTAATTAACAACCTACTTACCTAGTTAACTATCTAAAAACAACGCATTTTACAACACCATCTGACCCCAATATGATCTGCTTCTTTTCCTTGAACCTTGCTCAAGAAATAAAGATTTTTTTTCACTACGATCGAAATTTGTACAAAAAATTAACATACTATATATATTTCCCGTATCTCTCTCTATATATACAAATACAAATATTGACGACCAGCGACAGGCTCAAGCCCAACAAGGCTGGTACATAAGAATACACACTGATTGTAGTGCGTTCTAACTAACAGCTAATATAAATGACCGGTAAATATATGCGAAGTGAGGCCTTAAAAACAAAGTTTCACTATAACAACGGTCCCTTTCAGTGAAGTCCTTCCATCTTAATTAAAAGGAACTACTAATTTTTAAGGTTTAAAACCTTTTATATTTTGGGATCAAAAATGAGTATTTACAAGTTAAGTACATGCTTTAAGTGAAAAAGACAACGTATTGCTTTTAAGTAACGGCAGCGAACCCCCACTTCTACTCATATCCATCCCCGCGCATCCTGGGAAGCAAATGCTGCGATTTTGATTTTATTATTGTTGCTTTAGGTAGTTGGTAATTATTAGTTAACATCGTACTAGAGCAACGCAACGGGCTATTGACGACGGTCCGGGATCAATCCCTTAAGGGAAAGATTCGAGGACAACACCTCGTAATTTTGAATCACGGTCAGATGACGAAGCAATACCTGAGCTGGCACTCCACTCTCCAAACTTCCACACTAACTCAACGTGAGGACTTTTGGCCACGACAGATTTAAGGTGCACCAAGCGCCTCTACACCATACGATTACAAACACCGGACCCGGATTCGATCCAGAAACCTTCCGATCTAGAGGCTAACTCCTTAACCACTATACCGGTTGGTCGGTTTGTTGCTTTAGGACTTGACTACAATCCCGATTTTTTTTTTCAAGTAATAAACATATTAAACTGTATTCTTGTCAAGTGTCGATTTTATCAGAGCTGTCCTTCATTTGATTTTTCATATATATTTATAGTAGGTAATTGTCATTTTGTTACTTTCGTTAGCTATTTTGAAGATGAACGAATTAAAATGCGACTTCCAAACTTTATCAGTGATATTATCATACCTAGCACTGTAACTGGCATGAATTTTAAAAATGTCGTAACATTTATTTAGCCCAAAGAAATGCTTAAAATTCTGTCAAAAATAACACTTTTCCATTTTTTGAAACAAAATTTTGGATTAAATATGATGTTTAAAATTGTTGTTGACAAAGTGAAAAAAAGACAATTTTGTACAGATTATAGAGATGTAAAACAAGTTTGTCTACGTTAAGTAGTTTTTGAGAAACAGAACTTCAAACATGCAACATTAAGCGATCTCACACAGCTCATCAAAGTTGCAAGTCCTTAAAATGCTTCAAACTTTGAAAATATTTAATTTTGAACCTAAATTTTTTGGATATCGTTATTTATGCATAAACTAAACCCCTGTACCGAATTTTATGAAAATCCATTACCATACGGCCACAGGTTTTTCCCGCTTTTTGCTCATTTCACGTGGAATGACTTGAAGTTTTTTTATACGTAGACAGATGATCGATGTTTGAAAGAACTATCAGCGAAGGAACAATTTAAGTGCCAAATTTCAAACGTTCAAAAATTAGTGAAAACAGCAATCAGAACAAAGGAAATGGCTCTTAAAAAAAGGAAGGGCACTTATGATCCACGGAAGTTCAAAACTTCACTTAGATGTAGAAAGTAGCTCATTTTTTTAAATTTATAATTTCAATAATTTGAACTGCTTTCTCTCCTACTTCATTTTTTGTATATATATTTAAATTCCAAATACCAAGGCTTTGTTAATTTCCTATCAAATTTTTTTACATGATATATAGAAATACAGGTATGCATTTTTAGTTATTATGAGTATAATTTTTTTTACTAATAAATGTGCGCTTAATTAAATAATAAAGAGACGGTTTTTTTTAATATTTTACGTAGTGTTTCAGTTTTATTTTTTACCTCAAGATCTATTCAATGTATCTTTAATTCCATACCTGTAATATTAGATTATAGTTAAAGGAATACTATTAAAAAAAATTCAAGCTTATATATATCATAAAAATTAAAAAAGAAGATACACTTTTAAATTTCTTGAATTTTTCAACCCTTTTTTTAATTTAAAATGTTTTAACACATTTTGAAGAAAATTGATAGTTTAAACTTTTATGTACAATTCTCTGGTATACGAAACTGCAAAAAGTTTGTCCAAAGTGTCGTCATTAAAAAAATAATTTTTAAGGTGTCAGGTCCTCTCAAAAAACTTAAAATTTGTAGAATTATTTTTCAACTTTTTTTTTAACATTTTCATATTTTTTAACAATTAAAATGAACTTTTCTCAGCAGATAGGAAATGCTTGCGTTAAAATAGGTTATAATGTATGTTAAACTTGTAAACTAATATTTTTATGTTTCTTGAAGACTGAAAAAATTTTCCTTTCATGGAAAAAAATACACATTTCAAGATATTGAAGTTTAAAGACATAAAATTAACCTTACTTCAAAACATACAAACATTTTCAAAAATCTATAAAAGTTGATTTTAGCAAACATTAAAATTGCAAAAACGTTATTAATAAGCATTTAAGTCCTCAGAATTCACAAATAAAACACAAGTCACATAAACAAAATCAATTTTTTTTTATTAATTAAAGAAACATTTTCAATATTCTTAGATTTGTTATGGCTCTCAGTGAAGCATCATCAGTAAAGCATCGAATGAAGAGGGGAGGGGTCGTTTTTCTTTCTCTTGAGACTTTCATTGGTTGGTAGGCTGCTAAGCTGAGCTCCTGCTTGATCTGTTCACTGCCCCTGGAATGTTGAAGACACAGTAAGGTTCTTTTAAAAACAAATTGAACCTAATATATATATATATATATATATATATTAGGTAGCCACGCCAGGGTGGAGAGTAGAGCACAAAAACAAATGCAAAAAACTTTCAAAATATTTTTTTTTGAGAATAGATATGAAGTAACTCTGTAAAACACCACACACCAAAAATAAGTAATAGTAGTAAGTTTTTACAAATATGTTTCTACAAAAGGTGTTCATGTTCTCAACACTGAATATTTATACAGTGGTACATGCATATGGAAATTTTTATAGACAACCAACTCTTCTAATCACTTATCAACTATTGTACATATCTTAAAATTTTTATAATTGAGATACTTTGTATTACCCCATGATGCAATTATACATAAACTTTCTGAAAGTTTTTACATCAAATTCATCTAACAAGGATACATTGTTCAATTTTTTATATGCATAGTAACAAATAAAAACTCCACAGTTTATATCATCATTTTGATTTATGTGAGGGGGGATAGAAAATGTCCATGTTATAGATGAATTAAAGAATGAATTGAATATTTCCCTCCATTTACTAATTAAGTCTGAACAATTTTTACTGGGAGCTTTGTTAAAAGGATCGTAAAACTCAAATACATGTTTTTCAGTATCAACAAATAACATCACCCAGTGACTATCGAGATTAATAGGGAAAAAAATGTTTCCTTTGACTACAGTACCAATTTGAAAGAATTTAAATGTTTCTTTGTTTTGTGAAAGTGCAGCTGAAGATACGGACTCAATAAACATAAAACGGTTTGAATTTTCTGTAAGTTTAAAAATAAAAGAATCTACAATTGTGTCGTATAGCCATCCCCTTTTAAAGCACCGAGAGGCTTGAAATAAAATGCTTTCTTCTTGTAATGTTACATCTAGATCTAATGACTTTAGCATAAAATTTGTAAGTTCTGTACCATTCACTTTAACTACCATATTTGAAACATTGGTTTTATCAATATGATTATATTTTAAAAAATTACAGACACAAGACTCTGAAAATTGATTATATTTTAGTTTCTTCAGCTTCTTGAATGTAACTGTTCCACTTAAAATATCAGAAATATATTTTCTGAATTCCGAAGTGTCAAAAGGTTTGTTGATATTCGAGTAGCTAAGTAATTGATGAACATAATAACACAAAAATACACCACAATTGACCCCATCTTCCTGTATTACACGAATTGGATCCACAATCTTCCAAGCATTTGTGGCATCGAATTTATTTAAAATATTCTTGCAAGTTATTTGATGAATCAGAACAGTTTTATTACTACAGTAACCTTTCGAATCCAAAAAATAAATTAATTTTTCCCTTTTACTAATAAATATTAATACCCAATGACTGTTATCAACACAAACTGGAATAAATAAGAACTGCACTGTTGTATATAATTTATCACACAAAATTGGCTCAAAATTTACTTCAGACACAATTAACTGTGCCACTGAAGAATCAATGAATGAAAAATTGAGATTGCCTTCACATAGTTTGTAGATAAATGCATCTATTATAACATCATACAACCAGTCTGCAACAAAGTCAGTGGACTGGGTTGCGTCATTTTCTTCTGTACTGTTGTATGGATCCAGAGATTTTAAGGCCAAACTATTTATAATAAATGGACCTACATTATATGCTGATACTTTACTGTGACTAATTAAATTTAAACTGAAAGATTTATCATCCGTCAATTTAAATTTTTTTGATACAGGCTCATGTAAAAAAGGTTTATCATCATAATCTTCAATACTAATAACTTTTTCTGCAATACTTGAATTTGTTTTCTTGTTCTTGCGTTTTTTACTTGTTCTATACAAACTAATTTGTTTGCAAAGCTTCTGATTAGGCGATACTGGAGCTTTTGGCATAACTGTCAAGGATGTTTCCTCAGAATTTAAAACTCCCTCACATGCAGCAACTAACGTATTTAAAGTTGTAAAAACATTGTTTAGCATAATTTCCTGAACAGATTTAATTTTTATTTTTTCCATTAATTTTGAACACAATTCCTCACAAGCTAAAACTTTTTGTTCGAATGAGCGTTGATTAGATACTTTCTCAAATTGTATTTCTTTTGATTTTGAGTAATCACATTCAGAAGCTTCTTTAGTCGGAATTTGATTTAGACTATTAGCAATAAAATTTTCTTCACTTCCTATAATTGAATGCACTTTATGAATATGCTTACATAAATGATTATCATCTAAACAATTACAGCTATATAGATGACTGCATAAAGGCATACAACACATCTCTAAGCATTTAAAATAGCAAAAATCGGGCAAATTGCAACGTTTTTCAACACGTTTTACAACATACTGTTGATTTTTTACACTTTGAGAAAGAACAGACCAAGAATTATTATTTAAAAGAATGACATCTGCATCTGATATTTTGCTACCCTTATCATGCCTAGATTTAACAGCTAAAGTAAAATTAGATTTTGGAGGAATTAAAGTTAGCTTCTTGTACTCATGATTTAAATGAAAATTTCTTTCAATTTCAAATAATTTTCTAACTAATTCATCTAAACGCCTGTTGAATTTCCTAGCAAAATAAGTAGTTTTTAACTGATTGTGAAAAGATTCACAGTAATTATTTGTATCTGTTGAACCATGGGGGAAATTACGGTAAGATGCTGCCCACAGTGGAATTCTAGAACAATACTCAACTTCGAAATATTTGACGAAATTAAAAGCTTTATTACGAAACATTAAAAAATCTTCCAGATAACTTTCAAAACGATTTTTGTCCTTTTCAATTAACATCTGATACAATTTTGTGCGAACGTGGTTTCGAATTTCTTTATCAGGAATTTTAGCATTTAGTTGTCTGTTCCATGATTGCAAGATATGCCATTTGCAAAGTAAGTGTTTTATATCAGGACCAAATATTTTACTAAACGCTGGAAACAGAACGTTATCATCATCAGTCATAATAGTATGTACATTTAATTGGGGCAATCGTAACTTTAGGCTTTTAAACAAACAACTAACAATTTCTAAATTTAAGCTATTGGTTATAAAATGAGCTACTGGGTATCCATTTCCAAATTCATCAGGCAAAATTAAATTGAGAAGATGGAAATCATACTGATTAGTTCCATGTGTTGCATCTATACACAAGATTTTATGGCAAAACTTAATCATCATATTTTTTTGTTCTTTCGTTTGGAAGCCTAATGCAAATATGCCATGACTGTTAGCTAAATTATCAAGATCATTAGGGCCATACATAGTTTTCGAATTTTGGGGCTTAAAGATCAACACAGGGTTATAGCTTTCTCTCCTCAAGTTCTCAACAATTGAAAGAATAGATATAGCATCATTTTTGGGATATAATGCATTACGCATGGGTCGAGCATAGTCTCGAATAACTCTACGAGAAACATAAGCTTCTTTAACTGGAAAAAAATTTCTATTTTCGCGACTACCCAAGCCATTTCTTAAAGTATCCTGAATATTTTGAACTGGGATTGATAAAAGCAATTGAGCTTTTATGAGATTACGCGAACTTTGTTTTAAGGGATGAAATTTGCAGTTTTCAAAATTTAATTCATGATTATGACTTGGACAGTACATAACTGAAATTAAATTTTCTCGCTCACAAACACTAATTCTTGCAGGGCAATTTATGTGAACCGGAATAGTACCCTTTTTAATTGAACAAACACTGGTCTTCGTGGGACTTCTATGTGTAGATAGCATGCTGAACTGACATGTATAATAATAAAAAGTTCCAGACTTTCTTACTTTGTTCCCTGTGCTTTTCCTGAAAGAACTAAATGTTGCTCTAGATTCAGATTCTAACCAAATTTGAAAATTACTCATGCTGTCAAATGATAAAATTTGAATGTTTTCTAACTTATGCACTTTACTAATATGTTTATTTACGTTTCCAATATAGTTAAATGTTTCAACACATCCTTCAAAGAAACAGTGATGGATCTCTTTATTTTCTCCAGAAAATTTACAAAGCTTATTATGGTAGTAAAATTTCTGCTTAGATGAAAAAAATCTGCCACATTTTTCACATTTCCTAGGATAAATAGAACATTTACTCGAAGTTTGACTAATATTTGAAATGGACTGGCACATGTTACTATTAGAATTAATCTCTGTATCCAAAACTCTGGCTTCAAGGGTGGGAAACAAAACTGATTCATTTAGGAAAGAATTATCTGTGTTACTATTTAACTGAAAACACAAATTTGACTGCAATGTACTATTGTTTCTAGAGTTAAGATTCTTGGTTAATTTTATTTCAGTTTGTTTTTGTACTTTGGATGGATTACATATGTTTTTATGCTTCGAAAATAAGCACGCACTTGCATACATTACTAAACAATCAGTGCATTGCCTAGGATATGATATTCTTCCAGTACATCTCCCTAAGTGTCTTTTATATGTATAATCATAGGTAAAAACAACATTACATTGTAAACACTGGATTGACGAAGCAAGAGGTTTTCTACCCCCTCCAGTCCTACAATAAACAAATGAATTTTCAGATTGATATTCTTCACTAGTTTTTTTTAGTATAAAAGTGTTGACTAACCAATTTCTCACTGTATCAATCTTATTAGAAATACTCACCTTATACTCACCACTCACCAAATTCAATTGAACAGAAAGCAACTTGGAAACAGGAAGAAAAATAGGCGAACCTGAGAAATCACTGAAAGAGAAAGTTGAATCAGTTGAAACATTACTTTGAAATTTACCATGAGTAGTAAACCTGTTATAAAGGGCGAGATAATGCAAGAAAGGTAAGATTATCAATAGAAATGGATATTGATAACTGAAAATAAAATAAATAAACAGTGCTGAGAACAAAACCAAAGCTGTGTTTAGTGAGGCAGGCATTAGTGGAGCCAGATGTTGAAGGGGCTCGACAGCAGGCACCAGCTGATGTTTCATTGGCAGAGCAGCAGGCACAGGTTGATGTTTCTTAGGCACAGCAGCAGACTTCAGTTGACGAAAAGGCATAGCAGCGGGTTTCCGAGGAGGCAACTGTTTAGGCCTTTTACTGAGTCGTAAACGATAAGCAGGCAGCCAAAATGAAGCGTGCTGAGGTGGTGCAGAAGTTGGTGCTGACATAGCATGGGCAGATTTTTTACGCTCTGCTGGCAACCAAACTGATGATGATTGAGCAGAGACAGCATATTTCTAAGAGTAATTAAGGTATATAAAATAAATTAATATAAATAGAATATAATTTAAACAAAAAGGCAAAGCAGACAATGACAACAAGGCAAGCTGATTGTTGAGGCAAATTCTTGCTTTTCAAGCAAACCCAGGCCCTTTATAGGAAATTTAATATGGCTACACATTTTCTCTACATAGGAAACTTTCACAAGTGTTATGTTTGGGTCTCATGGTCCCAGTTAATAAACTAATCAATTTTAGATAACCTTTAAATCAGGGTGTCAAGATTTAAATCACTTGATTTAAATCTTGATCAAGT
Source organism: Metellina segmentata (assembly GCA_947359465.1). Lineage (NCBI taxonomy): Eukaryota > Metazoa > Arthropoda > Arachnida > Araneae > Tetragnathidae > Metellina > Metellina segmentata. The sequence goes on from OX375882.1 coordinate 8,521,776, forward strand.
TTTAATCACTTGATTTAAATCAACGATTAAAATCATGATTTTAATCAAATGATTTTTTTTAAATCACCGATTTAATTCACAACTAATCACACACTTTTATAACTAAGTAAATGCACCACAGAATAATCACAGAAGTGGTCAAATGCTTTAATTTTTCTGTACACATGGTGATTTCAACACTAATGGCTACACCCAGCTCAGAGGGAACTGGGTCAATTACTGCATATTATAAAAGATTGTAACAGTCAGTTGTAACTTATTAGAATATATTATATACTGGAAACAGTAATGTAAACACACATGACATCATAAATCTAAGTGCCAGGAAGAGTAATGTATAAACATTCCTGATTAACAGCACTCATAATATTCACACTTCAAGGAAGTATGCAACAGTTTGATTCAAAATTATAAACTAAAGGGGTGACTGATTTTATTAGCTAAAAAAACACACAAGTAGGAAGTAAATTTTTTTTTCATTTGTCAGTTAGCTTATTTTTGAGGTGTGGAACAGAGATTAAAGAGTATAAATATACATTTCCACACACTCACACAGCCATTAAAATGTCAGCAGGAAAAAAGATCCAATATGAATTAAAAATAAGTGAAAATTCATTTATTATTGCTTTCTCGGCAGTTTTATTAATAGAATTTACTATAGTCTGATTATTTCTCTGTCCTCTATTCTATTTCTCACGCCATAGTTATATCTCACACATATATAATTATTGTAAAAACTGTACTGAAATTTAAATTTAAAAAATTTGATTTAAATTTAAAAAATTCAATTTAAATAAAAAAATCCGATTAATTTTTTTTTTAATTAAGATGTTTTACACCTTGCTTTAAATGTTATATTGGATTCATTAACTTGGTTGTGAAAAAGGTGCAACAAATTTGTAAATGTTTTGTAAAAAAATAATTCCATAGAAATTGGAGCTTTCAGGCTTTCTTTAGCACTATGGGAGCCCTGTATGATTAAAAATGCATATAAACTATCAGCCTAATAGCATTATAGATCAAAAACAAGAAATGTAAAACATACCAGTTTTGAAATATTTCTGGTTGGAACTGTTTTTAGAGGTGGCAAATATTTGAAGGGTGGTCTTAGATGTCTAGAAGCCTTATGCGAGTGTTGCACAGGTGAAGAAAATCCATGCTCAATTCCTTTCATAAGGACCGTTGAATACAGAAGTGAATTGTTGCATTCCTAAGGAAAATAAGAAGGTCATTGCAAACTGTAACAATAAGAATGTGAATTATACCCTTATTTAAATATAGAATAGGTGTTGCCTCTTTAGCATAATTTCGAACAGGTATTACCTCTTTAGCATCATTTTGAACAGGAACTGCCTCTTTAGCATCGTTTACGACAGGTATTAACTTTTTGGAATCATTGGTCAAAGTGGGCTGAATAACAATAGATTCCTACAGCAAATACAATATATTTCAGAACTGCATTTACAAATAAACGAATCAGATTATGATAGACCACAAACAGTACTACAAACTTTTATCATGCATTGTCGGTTGGTTGGTTTTAGAAGTTTTATGGCTCAAGGGCCATATTTGGACAAGCTGTGCCTGACACAAGATCTGTGACAGCCCTAGAACACATTTTAACCATAAATTTCAGAGCACTTTCTATGAAGTCGGTTAATCGATCATATTGCACTGCCCTAGGGCTGCCACTGCACAAGACATACAATATGAAGTAATACACACAATGAAAGTTTTGCTTACACAGAAGAGAGAAATATACCCAGGGAGGAATGAATGCACCCGACAGAAATCGAACCTGCACCGCCTACAACTCGAAGGTTGTAATACATGCAAAGGAGTTAGTAGTCAAAACATCACTTAAATGAAGTTTACTCAAATGAACTTTCATATTGTTCAAAATTTAAGTATACAGGGTAATATCGTTAAACAATCGATAGTAAAAATTTATAATTTTCCCTTCTTTATTTATAAAAAACTAAACAACAATAATCATTTACACAAACTAGTAAAATGTGTTTTAAATTTGTAATATATCACCTATTGCAATGCCATTGATAATTAAATTTGTTAAAGCAGAATATATATATTGATAGAATGAACAGGTTTCGTAGAAATTTTATTAGAAACAACAGCAGAATACAACGGTTTAAAAACTGCAGATGGAGAGTAACCAGGATAATTGATAGAACGGACAGGTTTCACAGAAAGGGTTATCAGAAACAGCAGAAAACAACAGATGTTTAAGAGAGAGAGAGATAGAGTAGGTGAAGAGTTACACTGAACAAGCAAGTTAGCAACTGAAAAACAACTTACCTTCTTACAGATTGCAGCATTCATGGCAACCAGCCCTTTTAATGTTCTGACAAACATTCTTGCCAGGCAGTTATTTCCTTTCCTATTGAGATGCAATCCATCTCTACCCCAAAGACCTACCCATGAACTGAGAGACTGACAGTAATAAAATGCCTCTCGGCTCAGGCAAGCCTTTTCCAGTTCTGCATTGATGACTTTGGTTTTAGAATTCAATGACATCAGATGAGAAGACAAAGAACAACGGGATTTATAATCCAAAAAGAAATCCTGACCACGAGGCACGATCCCTGAAATGACCACCTTTACACCAGGATGTAAACGCAAAACTTCCTGAAAAAGAAAGGTGTATTTATTAAGAATATCAGAAACATCACAGTTTAGGTTGTTAGTTCCAATATGGAACAACATCCAGTCGTAGTGACCTAATCCACCAAGTTTACCAGTCACACTTTCTATCTTGGCACCTGGAAAGGAAAGGAGATCCACTTCATGAACAGACAATTCGTTAGTTAAGTATTCTTTCAAATACTTAACCATAGAATCACCAATTATGAGAAGTCTCATGATTAAGATATCAAAGGAATACAAAGTTGGAAAAACATAAAAATGTACTAATTTTTTTTTAAACTACAAATTAATAAGTATTATACAAGAAAAATAATGAACAGCAAGAAGTTTAATAACTCAATGCGATCGTATGACAAACAGTTGTCCAAAGATGTCGATTGTAAATAATAATTTGGAACTAATTTTTTCACACGCTCAGCTCAAGAATTCCAGATTTACGTCCTCTGCTCTCGCGTTTAGCCGTGATAAAACGAAACTAAACAAATGAGTCGCGGGTAAAGCAGATGGAGAGGAACGAAGGGCATGATGGGAAAAATTGAAGCGGACCAATGTCGCACAGTCACCAAGGATCATATTTCTGATTTTGTGAACTAAGTTCATTCATCTGTAGCCTATTGAGTTGTTCTAGTGTGACGTTTAATCAACTACCTATCTACCTTGTTCATAAATAAATTTTTTGTATTTGATATGAAAAAATGATGATTTGATAAATCAAATTGATTAAAATCAAAATTTTAAATTTCTTTTTTTTCTTATTGTAATGTTTAATGATATGGAAAATGAAATAACTGAACAAAATGCATGTTATTTTATTCAAATAAGTTAAGAACTATGCGTGTACTTAGTTCACCCCAAAATTATATTGAAAACAGGGTATGCCAATTTAAATCATGACTTAAATTTAAAAGAACACTGATTGAAATCAAACTTCTAATCCTGTTTTTTTTAATTGAATATTAATAGTATTAAAATGAAATATTCTGGAACAGAATGCATGTTATTTTATTCAAAAAGGTTAAAAATTTGCACCTACTCAGGAACACCTGAAGAATGACCTTTTTTATCTGAAAATAATTGGATTCCCTAGTAGAGATGGTAGCATAAATTGGGATGTAGTGGTGCCAAATTATAAAAATTATTGAGATGTATAAAACAAACATCACTTTATATATAAGGGTATTTTATAACTATTCCTTTTTTGAAAAGCAATTATGAATATTGTCAGTGTATTTGTCGAATAGGGTTCGAGGGAAGTTGTGACAGCTTCTTTACTATGTGCATCTTTAAGTGCAGTGAAAAGAGTTTCTAATACAAGATGGTCAAACAAGAACAGATGCTGTATTAGCTATAAAACTTGGTTTCACCCATGTTAAAGAGGCTTTTACTGAAATTTGTAATTCAGAAGAAGAAAAGAAAGTTACCATTGTGCAGGCAACTTCTTAAGAAATAGACAAATATGAAACTCCTCTAATGAGAATTATTAGGAATACTATTTTACAAAGAGTAAATGCTACTCGTAAATCACTGAAATCAGTGGAATGCAAACTATTAAATGGATCTATCCTATTAAAGGCATTAGAAAATTTTATCAATAATTTCAGAGACGAATTTGAAAAGAGGCAAGTTATATAAATATAATAAGATAAAGAGGCAACTGTTTTATCAGATCTATCATTCAATGTAGAAGATGGACAAACTCGCAGACAACAAAAGATAAAAATGTTTCTTGATAAAAACAAAGAAGTCAGACATGAATTTACAATAAGAGAAATTTCATAGTCAATGCATTTTATGTCATCTAATAACACCAAGGCAGAATTAAAAGTAGAACACCATAAAAAAGTTTAAGGATATTTACAAAAATGACATTAATGTTTGTACTTTTGAAGATGAATTTGACCATTTTTTAATATTTCTCTAAGAAAACGAAAACACACCATAAAAGCCACACCACACATCTATCGAGCCACCAAAGAAATATCTTGCACATTTCCGAATGTTGAAGTTATTGAATTTTTTTTAACTTTTCCCTTATCTATATCGTCAGGAGAAAGACCGTTTTCAGTTTCAAAGCGTGTAAAAAAAATTTTAAGGAGTACTATGGCAGAAGAAAGATTAATTAATCTGGCAATTCTATAAAAAAGAGCAAAAATTTTTTAACCCAATTGACATTACTAAAATAATTGACGAATTTGCAAAAAATAAAGCAAATCGGAAATTTATGCAAAACATTTATTTTTTTAATTTGTTATGGCATGTAAATGTTGACTACTTTTCTTTTTGTGAATAACTTGATGAGTTTTTGCTTGAAACTTTTTTTTCTAATTTGAGTTTAAGAGCCCTGAAAAATTTTACCTCCCCCACTTGACTTGATCCACCACTGCCCTCATGTACTCGAGGATTTAAGGAATGGGAACATTAAAATTACCTATACCCTTCGTGAAAACAATGAAATCGAGTTGTTGATTGGCGCTGATGTTATCGTTAAACTCTGGTTTGAGTATAATAGGATAAAAAACTTGGTTGGATGGTAATCGGAATAAAGAATGATGCATATGAGAGAGGAATAGAATTATTTAAAGATAATGTTTTAACAGTGCTCTCTTTGCATGTAAGTAATAATCTGTTAAGAGAACTGTAGGAACTTGATGTTTTAGGAATTAACGATACCATTGAAAATATTTCTAAAAAGGAAGAGTTTGTTGATTATTTAACAAACTTAAGCAGATATTTCGAGACTGACTTTTTCGGATTGCTGAAAAGGATGTTATATTAAGTGTGAAGGTTACTTTCTTTGTGCGTCTATTCTGTTCTATCATATCTAATTTTGCAAGTGCATTTCAAAGTAAATTAATCACTTGAAGATACACATCCCCATTTAAGAGTCTCTCCCTCCCATTTTTCATTCAATTTTTAACTAACTATTAGGGTAACTTTTTGCAACAAATGCAACTTTTTTTTGCATGTGAAGTACTAAAATCAAAATTCCTCCTACATGGGGTGTATTGTAAGTGAGTTATAATCGCAACATAAATGCAACTTTCTGCATAAATGCAACTTTCTGCATAAATACAACTTTTTGCATAAATGCAACCACCTGCAACTTTTAAAAATTTAGCTTAAATTTAGCAATTTTTGAAAATATGATGGCGGTCGGCAACCCAAACAACGAACACGTGACCAAGCATAGCTTCAGCTCAAAATTAAATATCGGCCAACATCATCTTAACATCATTTTTTGGATATTGTTTTCACAATGTCGCCAAATATCGGTACAATATCGGGAAAAATTGCGTAATGTTTAAATTATAAAAAATATGGGTAAGACAACATGGTGTCATTATTTACACTATTACTACATGATTATAATGTTATTAAAAGCGTTATTTACAGTCTTCCTCGTTTTATAAAACTAAACGATATCTGCCAATGTCGACAGATATCGTAATTCCGACATTCACAGACATTCAAAACATTGGCCAATATTGGTAGAATGTTGGCCAATGTTGTTGTGCTACCTGGGCATGCGGTGCCTGAGTTTGCTTGATGCGTGAGAAAAACGTTTAGTTAAAAACTTCAGGGTGTCGATCGAATGAGCCAATTGAAATTTCATTTTCAATCGCAGACCCCTTCATGGGATTATTTAGTGGATCGAATTCGAGGCCGGTATCTTTTTCATTCCTGTCTATCAACGCTTTGAACAAATTATGATACACTCATTGAGCAAATATTGTTTAAAAAGAACACATGGGAATGGCTGCAAAGGGTTACTGATGCAGTGAAACTCTAGTTTTCTAAAAGGGATGCTGATGAAACGTAGTCAATCTTGGTGCGAAGAACATTATGTTAACCTTTTCAATCGCAGAATCTGAACACCGTCTGTAGGATTAATTGGTTGGGTCGGAAATTGAATTCGAGGCCACTGGCTTCATCAAAATGGGTCGGTATCTTTCCCATTCAATTGACACCTACAGATTTAACGTGCACCAACCCCGATGCACTCTCTACTTTTGTTTTCACCCATGTCAAGCGATTGGTGACTCAGATGGTCCGTGTCCAGATCAGGCCCGCCGTAAGCGGGCGTAGACCGCACGTCCAGGTGGGGGCAAATCTAGCGATCGATCACGTAATATTCAAAGTCATTGGGTCAGCAGCAAATTATTTCTGAATAATTTGTGGACTAATTTTTAAAACTATTAAGTAGCCTCAGCTGTAAAGCAGTTTCTTGATCCATTATGTTTCGCAATCACTTTCCAAAATTCAAAGTATCCATTCTCCAAATTCAAATTGACAGGATGTGCCCCTCCGTAGGACAATAAAACCATCGTCCTTGGAGAGGGGTTTACAAAACCTGTCACGTGTTGCAGCGCTCTTGAGAAAGATTACATTGGCAGTATGAAAACGGAAATTTCTCAGAACTGGGAATTTGGAAGAGGTGTCCCTTTCCACTCTCCACGTAGGGACACACGAACGGACCGTCCGCGGTTCCAATTACCGCAGGGGACCTGACCATAGTAAAGATAAGGACCGGATGCGCGCAACAAAGGGGGAAATCTATTCTTCCATTTCTCCCGTCTTCAAGCGAAATCTGGTTGAAACCTCCCCGTCTGGAAAAGGCTAGGAAATGAATCCCCACAGAGCTTCGTTCTCAGTTTGTACACGCATTCGAACAGTACTATCGCACATCAAGTTGCAATTATTTTGTTTATACTTCGTCTGACGTTGGTCTAGGTATAATTAAGGATAATTTAACTTGGTTAGTGTGATTATAATTCAATGTATCATATGTCAGTGAAAATATAAGATTTGGTACCTACGTTTATTTATCGGCTTATCATAATAATTGCTGCGCCTAGTAATCATCTGTTTGTAGCACATATACAATTAAATATTTACGAAATTTGAAATAAAAAACCGGCCAAGTTCGTGTTTGACCACGTAGTCAGTACTGGCTATACAAAATTCTTACAAAACATCTGAGCCAAAACTCTATGTATTTTTTAGAAATACAAATTTAATTTTACAGTTCCTTTATACGGAATTTCTATAAACTTTTTATAAACTCAATTAAGTGATTAAGTGGGTCGATTATTACTCGTAAACTTGGAAAGCCTACTTATCGCTGATAGCATAAATTCAAGACGAGTTCAATTTCTGTAGATCAATATTTATATGGTAACTAGCCACTGCTTGGCCAGCATTGCGTTGCCCGTAACAGTTCTTTTCGTGGGGTCAGGTGAGACCACTGCTCGCTAACCCCCTTTGATTGATACGAAATCCCATTTGGTAAACCAACACTACGAGCAACGCCGTGATGGCCTCGTCATTCCCAAATGCGGCCAAATTCGAATTGCGAAGAGATCCAATCGACATGATGTCACAATCACACAGGGGGCGGCATAATCGATATTGCACACAGGCGTTCAAACAAACAGCTAGCGGCGGGCCTGGCCACAAGGAGTAATGAAGTAGTAAGCACGTTCTTCAACTTTATAAACCAGCTTTACAATTTATTTTAGTGCGAGCCAACGGCCATGGGAACTGCTTCTAAAACACACTGATGGGAGGTCTCTACACGGTCTTTGTGAGACAAGATGCAGTGCAACAATTGAGGCAGTGAAACCTATAACTGAAAAACTACCTGACGTTTTAAAGGCCCTTCAATGTGTAAAAAATCAGTAGTTTATCGTAAGAGGAAACGGCGAAAGAGTAAATGGATTCCTCAATTATTTTCAAAATTTGAAACTTGAATTCAGCTAAATATTTGGAAGGACATACTAGAGCAAATTAGTACAAGAAATTTAACCCTTCAATCATAATATATCTCCCTTGATATCGAAATGAATAACATTAAAGCGTTAACTGAAACAATAGATAAAGATTTAAGTAAACAATGGTCTGTATAAATAGAGCTAAAGAGACAGCTTCTATTATGGGTATAGATGCAGAATTTTCCAAAAAAAGAGGACGGAAAAGGAAGCTTTTGAAGTGGAAAGAGAAATGCCTAAAGTATTAGAAACCGAAGAAACAAAATTCAAAAGTTCAGTTTTTTATATAGTAATCAATAAAATAGTTTCTCAGTTATAATCAAGGTATGAGCAAATAAAAAAACATATGCAATGCATTCGAAGCAATATTAAAAATAAATTCTAATTCTAATGACAACAACGCACCTAAAAAATTAATTGAAAGCTATCCAGATGATTTAAGCCACAATTTCATCAATGAAATTCAGATGTACAAGACCGTTCGCGAAGCTACTTTTTCACATTAACCCAAATTAGAAAATAAAGGTCTTCCACTCCCTTTAAATGATATCTATAGATTAAAATTGCAATCTATTCCCCCAGAACTTTGCATAACTTTAAGAATTTTGTTTTCTCTTCCCATCACTGTGGCTTCTGGTGAAAGGATTCAGTAAACTACCTATAATCAAAAATAATTTACGATCTGCTTTGGGCAAGGAAAAATTTGAATCATCTAAGAATATTTTCAATTGAGGCGTTCAATTGAGGCGATCAACTGGCGTGCAAAATTAGCTTCCTTTTTTGACGGCATCGATAAATTCATTAATTCGAATAGAAGATGTACTGCTCCCTCCTCAGTACTCCAAAAGTTTTCGGAGTTTTGACTAGTCTTCAGCGTCAAAGGTATGTTTTAGCATGGGTTTCTTACAATCTTTCTACAGATATATTTATTATAGTTTTCTGATTATACTTCGATATCCTTATCGAAGTCCTGCTCGATCGGAAGTTAAAAACACAAGCTTAAGTTAAAGTAAACACAAACTAGTTTATACTGTTTCTAATTATCACAATTTTCGCATAATTCGTCGTGAATTTATCTTAGCTCTGATGAAGCAATCATGTGCTCCTAGACCAATGTTATTTATTCCTCTGATTCCAATTGTACGCATCTTTCAACCTCAAGTATTACAAGGGTAGCAAAGAAACTGAAAATATCTGTACAGCTTAGGTAACACAGTGAGCACATGTAGTTACATGAGTGAGCACATGTAGTCTTCTCTCACGAGTCTTCGTTTGAAATGCTTGTTAAAATATGGGTGAGCTACATCAGTCTTGGCCAATTTTTCAGTTCGTTGAAATTCATTGCATCGAAATTTAAGTTTAGAATTTTAAAAATTATGTTTTTGTTTTAGTCGATCCCCCCTCTTAGCACTCAGAAAATTCTCCTTAGTCTCAATTTGGGAATATGGTGACCGTCGTCACTGATCATTCTAAGGAGCATACTCTCGGGGTGATGGAAGTATACATTTTGCTGAATGATTGGTTGAATAACATCTTTTAGTTTGTCACTTGAGGAACAAGAATGCACGTATCGCTTTAAAAACATTCAAACCTCTTTGCAGGAACGATAACACTTTACCACATACCACATGGGTGCATAAGCTTCTAAAATAAATTCTGAAACAATTTTTAAGTTCATTTAAGGATTCACGCACGTAGGCACTCGCCAACAGAAGAGGGGGGGGAGGCAATTCAGCTTACGTCTGAAATGGATGAATCCCATCACATATAGTCTTCTCTCACTTCAGATGAATCCCATCACATCTGAAGTGAGAGAAGACTTCATGGGCAATTCAATAAAAGATACTAAGGCTAATACTTTATTTCATGTCACTGAGGATGTGATGGTTTACTTGGTTTACGGTTTCAAAAAGTTAGAGGACACTGATTTAATTGAGCTCGGAATATGTGTGGTCATTTAAATGGTGTCAAAAAGCTCATTAAAGATGTTCAACCAAAATTATTATTTGTTCATTGTAACAACTATTCCTTGGACTTGTGTCACCAATAAGCATCTAGGACTTTTCACTACTTTTTGAAGGCTTGGGTGCAGGAACAAAAGAATCTGCTGAACTCTTAGGTTTGAAGCTGCCACAGTCATCTCGAAAAAGAAAGCTTCTATGTCGGTATGAATACTCCAGCAATTCTGAAAGTTTCACCCCCGCCAACATCAATAAAACTGTTGGCCTTCGAAAATGCTTGTTTGAAGTGGTTGACACAGTAACCACCAAAATTGAAAAACGATTCCATCAACCAGGAATGGTGAATCTTGTCAAATTAGAAGTGCTTACAGATGCAGCAAAAGAAGAAATTTAAAAAGGTACTTCCTTTCAAGAAAAATTGTGTGTTCATGCAAGTGAATTCGATCTGGAAAAATTGGAACCCCAGTTGGTTCTGTTATCTAGTGTAATAAAAGAAAAGTTTGTGTCAACATTTGATATCTGCCAGAAGTTGGCGGCAGAGTCGAGTGTAATTAGGGAGCTTATGGATGAAGTGTCTAAACTTGTTGAATTAATCTCCATTGCTCCTGCTCAGGCACGTGCCAACAGGGGGGGCAGGGGGGTTTTAAGCCCCCCCCCTGTCACTGAGGAGAAGGGGCGAAAGGTATATTTCGCCCCCCCACACAATCAAGGAACATTTTTAAAATTTTAACTTTAAAAGTAACATTAAAACAGTGCTGTTAAAACAACTTTGGTTTCTAATTTCATTTCCTGTCACGATAGTTAAAGCTAACCCCCTTAACACAATTCTCTACAGAGACCAGTCCCCTTACATCCCTCTTTCCTTTCAGTCTTTTCTCCAATAGGTCAATATATCTTCCCATCCCCTTTCACCTTTGAACTCAAGCGCCCTCAGTATTTTGACGTCCCACGAACACTTTTCCTTTCAAATCGCCTGTCTAAGAAAAAATTACTTCTTCGTTTCACTACCTTCTTACCATTGCAAGTACCAAAAAATTAAATTCTTCCTTTGAATGCGTGGAGTAAAGTGGCCCAGTATCGCTTTCTATTGCTTGCTTATCGCTTTTTTTTTTTACGACTTCAAAGTGGTTCTGTTCTACTCCCAAAATGAATGCACGTGGTGCTCGAACTTGAATGCCACGAGATGACTATCTATTTTCGAAGAAATTGCTGTATAGTGGCTTCACCCCCTAGACCCTTCAGGGCTCGAACATGTCTTTGACGGGCAAACGATTCCGCGATCACCTTTCTTTTGGGTGCCCACTTGGACAGTTTCGAAAAAAACGATTGATTTTTATGACCGACTGACGGATTGGATGTTAGGGTTTTATGGCACTAGGTCCCAAAGTGGACAAGAAGCGCCATACCAACTGACGGAAATGTCGTTTGAAGTTAAGGGCATTCAACAAATCGCAACAAATCTGTCATTGCTTTTATTTTGATTATTTACAATATAGGGTCTTTTAAATTGTCGGCTTTCTTATTTGAAGTAAATACGGGTAACTGCCTGAGAGTGAACTGTCCTGAATTTTTTCCTGATGGATTGTTCAGCCTTTTTACTGGGGGTACAGTTCATACATTTCGGGAGAACTCCCCCCCCCCCCACAGACACACATTCAACAAACCTTGTTCCGTCTATGCTCCCCCCCCCCTCCCTTCTCCAAAACGTTGGCACGTCCCTGTCCTGCTTCTGCAGCTTCAGCCGAACCGAATGAAAACGTATTTGCGCACAAACATGACTCAAAAACGGTTAACACATATCCTACTCCTTAATATTTATGACTCCCACACTGCAAAAATCAATCACTCTTTTGTTAAAGAATTTGTGAGTAGAACTGCTTTGAGAAAAGGTGTATTTGGCATTTAAATAATGTTGCAATAAATTTTTGGCACAAAACTGGTTGTAGGGACGACGACAGCTTGTTACCACCTTACACGAAGAAATAAATTAAAATAAAATCTAAAATCACTTTTATTGTACAAACGTGATGCACAATGAACGAACATAAAAATGAAAGAAAGAAGTGATTGAACAAGTAAATCAACATATATCTATCAAGTTTGTTGAGCTCGGTTACAGTGCAAGATTGGATTTGCATATTAGACAGTTCTAACTTTCAGTTGGGTACCGCCAACATCAATAAAACTGTTGGCCTTCGAAAATGCTTGTTTGAAGTGGTTGACACAGTAACCACCAAAATTGAAAAACGATTCCATCAACCAGGAATTGTGTGATTCCAATTCCATACCCAACTGAAAGTTGGGTACCGCCACACTGGTAAATAAGGAAAAATTAATGCTTGATTAGTTTTTGTGGCCTCGAGCCTATGATAATTTTGAGTTTCACACTTACCTTAATTTGAAGAATAACATACAGACGATATTATCTTCGTTGTTGTATAAATATCATTAATTTAAACTTCTGTTGGTTAAACTCTTATAAATTGCAAGAAATTGGTAAAATTGAAGGTAGAAGTTTACGTTGAGTGCCAATAACAGAGCATTCTGCTTGATGCCTTGTAGTCGCCGCTTTGGAGTAACTCGTTTTTATTGCATTAGCTCGTAAAACAAGTCCCTGCAGGTAACTCATATTCAATTGTATTACTCTCAGAATTAACTTGTAAATGATACCGGAGCTGTATTAGTTACTCAAGTGTCTGTAGCTGCAACAGTGATTCCAAGTGGATAAGTTAAACTCAATGCCGTGAACGGAAATATTCGAAGGTCAAATAATATACACTGGTGAAATAAATTAAGAGAATTTGCATATTTTATCGAATTACATGAAAAGAACTGAACTGAATGTAAAACCACTGCTTCTAGACAAAAATGTAAATTTTGTACGTCAAATACGTAAGCGTACACGTGTCTGTAGACAGAGCCAGTAGAGAAACAGGCTTTATAAGCGCGTGTAAGTTAAGACGCATTTCGTTCGCTAGCACACCTCGGCGAATTTCTTGGTGTTATTTTGCAACAATCGGTTAATTTCAAATTGTAACAGTAAAAATGAGTAACCACCAACGTTTAGATGATGGAATGAGGTGGCGAATTGTGCTAATATAACTGCTAATTAAAATGACTGGTAAATATATCCGAAGTAGGGCTTTTAAAACAAAGTTTCACTACAACGACGGTCCCTTTCAGTGAAGTCCTTCCATATTAATTAAACGGAACTACTAATTTTTAAGGATTAAAACCTTTTATATTTTGGGATCAAAAATAAGCATTTACAAGTTAAGTACAAGCTTTAAGTAAAAAGACAACGTATTGCTTTAGAGTAACGGCAGCGAACCCCCGTATCCTGCCGCGCATTCCTTTCCACCCAGGGAGAAAACGTCCCCCTCCAACTTGAAGGTCGATGGCCTAACGGCATCTTGTTAGATCGCCCCCATCTGAATCTAACACTTTCTTTTCCGACATCTCCCTCGGAAAAAAAGGCGAGAACGTGTTACGAACACGCCCTGAATAGGGGCTCCTAGCCGCTCGCGAAACGTAACCATTACACTTGTAAACCATTTATTTTTTATATTTCTTGAAGACTGAAAAAAAAATCCTTTTATGGTATTCTCAGAATCTTTTATGTGTAGGGTCATTCCACGCAAAATGAGCAAATCGGCTGTGGCTGACACATCACCGCTTTTAATGAAAAATAATTTTTAAATAGATCACTAGAGCTCAGATTTTGCATATCCTTTTTTCAACCCCTAATGTTGATAGAAATCCGTATGGAGTGTTTTTTTAGCAATTTGCAACCACGAAACCCGAATTTATTTTGCATATTTCGGACCATTTTGCCTATTTGGAGTTTCTTGCATGTTCTTTAAAAAAAAATTGAAAAAATTTATATATATTAGGTAGCCACACCAGGAAGGAGAGTGGGGCACAAAAAAAATGCAAAAAACTTCCAAAATATTTTTTTTTGAGAATAGATATGACGTATCTCTGTAAAACACCACACACCAAAAATGAGTTATAGTAGTTGCAAGTTTTTACAAATATTTTCCCACAAAAGGTGTTCATGAGCAATAGTTATCTCAACACTGAATATTTATATAACGGTACATGCATATGGAACAGTTTTTATAGACAACCAACTCTTCAAAATCACTTATCAACTATTGTACATATCTTATAATTTTTATAATTGTGATATTTTGTACTACCCTATGATGCAATCATACATAAATTTTCTGAAAGTTATTACATCAAATTCAACTAGCAAGGATACATTGTTACATTTTTTACATGCATAATTACAAATAAAAACTCCACAGTTCATGTCATCATTTTGATTTATGTGAGGGGGAGATAAAATGTCAATGTTATAGATGAATTAAAGAATGAATTGAATATTTCCCTCCATACACTAATTATGTCTGAACAATTTTTACTAGGAGCTTTGTTAAAAGGCTCATAAAACTCAAATACATATTTTTCAGTATCAACAAATAACAACACCCAGTGACTATCAAGGTTAGTAGGGGAAAAAATGTTTGCTTTAAGTACAGTACCAATTTGAAAGAATTAAAATTTTTTTTGCTTTGTGAAAGTGCAGCTGAAGATACGGACTCAATAAACATAAAACGGATTGAATTTTCTATAAGTTTATAAAGAAAAGAATCTACTATTGTATTATCTAGCCATCCCCTTTTAAAGTACTTAGATGCTTGAAATAAAATGCTTTCTTCTAATGTTACATCTACATCTAATGACTTAGGCATAAAATTTGTAGGTTCTATACCATTCACTTTGACTACCATATTTGAAGAATTAGTTTCATCAGTATGATTACATTAAAAAAAATTAGACACAAGACTCTGCAAATTGATTATATTTTAGTTTTATCAGTTCTAGAAACGTATAAAATCCAAAAATTGTTTTACAATTTTTTATAAAAGACAAACTGCAATCTACGAAAACCTTTTTAGTACATTTTGGTCTGGGTCAGTATCCTAGATTTTACTGCTACAAATGTCGACATCATAACTTAGCTCCACCGAAATGGAAAAATTTTGTTTTTTAATCATAGTTACCCAACCAGAAAATCATAAAATGACGGATTGGAATGCGCAGAACTGCTTTTACAAAAGAGATTTTTTCATATATCTTAAGAAAGTATCGATATTTTTTTGCATTGTTCTTGATTAAAATGTGACTGAAGCTGGTGTTTAAGATAGATAAATTATATTTGAATATTTTTCGTACAAAACGGATTATAATCTTCTGCACTTTACTAATTAGAAACGTTTCCTAAATTAAATTAATACATTTCGAAGGTAAGTTGCTATATAATGATTATACATGTTTATTGATGTGTAATAAAAATTAATTACAGTCAGTTATTGATTTTGTGATAATAAACCAGTATCTATTCAGCCAAAAATCTTTGAAATGGCATTTAAAAGTAGGTTAAAAATTTTATAAAAGATGAGAGGCAAATTCTTTATTCTCCAGAATAATAACATGTTACTGACGTTTAGATACGGATTCTATTATATTACTACATTTCCATTAGTCAAATTTTGTAGAACTATAATTAAATCCGTAATTCACATCACAATCTGAATGTTGCCGTGGAAGTGTGGGTTTTATGGCGCAAGATCCAGAAAAGGATTGTGGAAGTTTGGAGAGTGGGGTGTCATCTCAGGTGTTGCCTCGCGATCTGACCATGGTTCAAAATTACATTTTGTCCTCGTTTCTTTCCCGTTGGGATTGATCCCGGACCGTCGTTAACAGTACGACGCCAATTGAAATACCTACAATCTGAATGCTTAGTCTTTTCAAAAGTGCTGTCAAGCAGTCTAAATCAGGTCTTGATTGTTGCGGTTCTTGCTAAGATCGGATGGAAAAATTGTACAATTAAAATCGATGCATACACCATTCCTTGATATTTTAAATGCAAAACTAGTTGAATGTAGCACTGGGATAAGGATAAGAGTTTTTTGATTAGTGAAAGCCATGTTGAAAACATTCTGAACATTTTTCTATTTGAAATGTTTAATGTAATTCAAAGTAAACACTATTCACTGTACTTTACTCGAGCACTAATTAGTTATTCAGGAGCTTGACAAATTCTTTTATATACCAATTTTTCAAATCAATGATCGTCTTTTTTAGTATTACTCAAAAAATGTTTTTATATTTAATAAATTATCTATTCATGTATGAATCCTATTTAATTTTGTTAATTAAATAATTTTTTTTCTATACTGTTGGTAATCTTTCAACCAAAAAAGGTGTCCCAATTATGCGCCTCTGTGATAGTTATTTTCTTAAAGATACATCCAATATCTGGGTGACATGAGGTGAATATGCATTACCTACAATATAGATTACCATTAACTATTTTATAAAATATAATGGAAACTTCATTAAAAGGTTAAATTTTAGATTGTGTGTATATTTTTTTCCAGATCTTTGAAGACTATTTACCTGTTAGGCTAAAATAGTTCTTGTACTCAAATTTGTAAGTTTTTCAAACCATGCTGTTTGAATTTTACATATAAACCTAGCAAAGGGATGTGTACAGGGAATGCTTTAATTTTATAAATTAAAATTATTTTTCATAAAAATTTTAAAATATGACACTAGAAAATATTCTTTACTATAATAAATGAATAGGCCATATGTCACCATCTATTGATTTTCACTGAAAATGTGAAGATACCTGTTTTTCTTTCCTTGTAAGAACTGCGTTTCGTGTAATACTGTGTGTTGATCCTTTAAATGACAAAAATCCTATTCAAGGGAATTTAAATCGATTTAAAAAAAAAAGGTGTTCTTCTGAATACTTAAGTGGTTACTTAATACAGCAAAAAAAATAAACAATCATTTTAAAGTACACATTGTGTTTAAAAATGTAAGGTTTTTTTTAGTTTCTGCTTAGAACCACATTATGTATATTGTAAATCTACTAACCATTCCTTTATACATTTTACACTTCTATGCCAAAAAATATAAAAATGAAAGTAATGAATCAATAATATTAAGAGCAGCTGTTAAAATGAAAATTGTTGAGAAAAAAAATTCCTTAACATTAATGTTGGTATTAAATTTCTTTTGGGTTGGTTTTTTATTCTGCAAGGGCATGCAGTTTTGGGAGTTTTGCAAAGTTCATCATCACTTTTAAGGATGTACAAGATTAAATTCACTTGACTAAATAATAAAGCACATATTAACATTTTATTGCTACTTTTTTAGCCATAACATCTTTTAATACCCAAATTACTTTCACTGAAGAGCCTCGATCCTGGAATCCAGATTTGTGTATTCTATTTTACCATGTTAAGTATCCAAGCTATTTGAATATAATTTAAAAAATTAAGAACTTTATTGTATCTGCTCTTTAGCTCTGTTTCAAAAATCTGTGAACAAAAATACCAGAAATGTGCTTTAATGATTAATTACTTAAACAATAGATCTTGCTTGGAATTTAAAATTTTATTTTAGTGTTGTGGGTTGTGTTTGTATGGTGCAAGGACCAAATTTAATCATACATCACCAGGCATACAATATCAAGTAATGGATATAGATACACAACCAGTTTTACGTACACGAGAGAAATACATCCAGGAAGGCATTGAACTTGTGCCGCCTACAACTTGGAGGTTTATATGACAGTGGACATACCCACAACCTTAGTGAATTATTGAACCTTATAAATTATTGAAAAAAAAATACTAGCCCAAAGAATAAAAGTTGACAAATATATCCGAAATATTCTCCAAAAATAAAAAGCGCATATAGTATAATATACATTTGAGATCCACAATGCAAATTAACAGAAAGAAAATTCAGTGACAAACAGATAGTTGGGAGTAGAGGCTAAAATGGGAAATACAGGTCTTTTCAAGCAAAATAAATTCTTGATAATTCATAACATGTATCAAGGCATTTGGGCTCATATTTAGTCAAAGCATTCTTGTTTTCACCTAAAAAGAACCCATAATTAAGGAATTTATTGAGATATTTTAAACATATTTAACTAATCAGCAAAAGCATTTACAACAGCAAGAAAATTTTCATTTTTGTGGTGTTTGCAAAGGCTGCAAAAAAAATTAAAGAAACATACATCACATCTGTTAGAAAAAGGAATGATTTTTAAACAAATAGTCTCAATTAATTTTGCTAGTTAGCATTAAAAAGAATCCAGCTCAATGGAACTTTCATAGTTATTCAAGATTAAAATATGTGATTGAACGGATATCTTCACTGCCCACTAAAAAGTGAATTTGGTTGAGTAGCATTTAAAAACAAGCAAACTCAACACGATTCACCATTTAGCATAGCAGACAAACACTCCATAAAAAACAATCAAATATGCGAGAAGTTGAATATTTCACATCTGTGAAACATAACAGACTACAACCTAGGACCAATACAGAAGGGAAAGATGTCAGACGTTTGATTTTTTTGGGTGCGGGCCATATTTGGCCTATTTGCAATAGACACAAGATATACATCAAGTAATAAACATGCATACAATGAAATTTTTACTGACACAGATGAGAGAAATCACACATGCACTGCCTACAACTCACAGGCTTCTAGTGCAGTGGGCAACACCAGAAACATAACTCATGTTTTCTTTTACTATGCAAGTAAAATAAGCAATCGGAACAGGAATTTTATCTGACCACCCAAAAGTAAATTCCATTGGGTAGCATTTAAAAACAAGCTAACTCAACGCAATTCACCATTTAGCATAGCAAATGAGCAATACAACACACAAAGGGAAATAAAGGAATGAAATAGGTAAAATAGGCACCTGACCGAGAAATTTCATCTGCCCGCCAAAAAGTAAATTCCGTTTTGTAGCACTTAAAATCAAGCTAACTCAACGTTATTTACCATTTGACACAGCAAGTGAGCAAAACATTTTAAAACGGGATATAAAATGAAGGGAAAATAAACAAAAATGATGAGCCTTCATCTCACAGTCAACAAATATATTCTTGTTGGATAGCATTAAAATACAAGCTAACTTAACGGAACAAAACAATTTGCGAAGCAAATGTAAGTGAAACAAAATGTCTAATTAGCAAGTGAACAGTACATTTCAAAACGGGATATAAAATTAAGGGAAAATAAGCAAATAAAGAGCTTTCATATGCCCGCCAAAAAGTACATTCCGTTGGATAACATTTAAATACAAGCTAACCCAACGGAATAACATAATTTGCGAAACAAATGTATGGGAAAGAAAATCTTCAATTTCAAATGAATATATTATTGCTTATGCTTACACAAATTTGGCTTCTAAATGAAAGAACGTTAGGTCGGCAGAAAAACACCACAGCCAACTCTCCTTCCTTCGATCAATGCAAATGGCAAATGCTTCGACAATTTCATATAATCATTCGTTTAAAAACATCGATCCAACAAATGAGGCCGCCAAAATTAAAAGCGCCAAAAGGACAAAAAGGAAAAAAAAAAAAACCACTAAAGTAGAGTAACCCGGTGCAACGAGAAAGAAGTTGCCAAATGCAAATATAGAAACTTTGGTCGGTGCACCGGGTAACATTGTACTGAAATGCTTAAGTTTCCAAAAAGTTCCCATGTTAAGTCTACGGGAGCTGGGAAAATACCGCTTCGGGCGGTAGAAAAGGTCTCTAAGCCAATCAGAAAGTGTTTCCCGTATGTCGCCACTCTTAGTATATAGGCACTCTAGCGACAAGGGACCAATTTTGGCCCAATGCGCATGCGCGGCAGCCATTTTTCTACCAGAATCGTCTCAATGAAGGTTGCTGCGCGAATTAATATATCATTTCACGGAGAACAAAAAGCATATTATTGTTATAATATGGATACATTCGGTATAAATGAATCATATAAACGCTCCATTAGATGCTTAATTGATGAGATGGATTGCACAACGCGCTAACTTAGATTGTGGGAAACACCATGCTGTTAAAAAAAAGCTATTTATTTAAAAAGTCTTCAAATTTATACGAACAAAACACTAAAACAATAATAAATAAACATTCTAGAACATGAAATGGAACATGAATAAGCTATATTTTCTTTTTAATTGAATATCCACACGTTTTTCTCGAACACACAAAAAGTTCCCATGTTAAGTCTACGGGAGCTAGAAAAAGACCGCCTCGGGCGGTAGAAAAGGTCTCTAAACCAATCAGAAAGTGTTTCTCGTATACAAATACAAATACAAATACAAATATTGACGACCAGCTACAGGCTCAAGCCCAACAAGGCTGGTCCTTTGTTTAGGAATTCTCCAATTCCCACTGACTATCCAATTGTGTCTTAAATTCGTACACTCCCTTTGAATTAACTATATTTTCTGGCAACTCGTTCCAACTGTCTATTACCCTATTAACCCTCTACATACGGAAGGTCGAAATATCGTTTTCGCACTTCGTTACGGGAAGACGGCCGAACCGGCCGACGTAGTGCCTTCCCCCAGGAGGCGTGGAGAGCGAGCCAATTCTTATCACCTAGCGTTGGGGATCTCTTTTGTTGGGTCGGGGTATGCCTGTAAGGCGCAATTATTTCCCGGAGTCACTGAAAAGGCGGCAACAACTAAGACATGGTCACTTGAACTCAAAGGATTCTGGAGTTGTCCTCGGCGTCGTTTATACCGTGGGAAATCTTTATAAGAGTCGCAGAAAGTGATAATTTTTCTTTGGTCATTCCTCTCTTGTACCTTCAAGCACTGATCCTTTGTATGAAAAAGCGACTCAAAAATAAAGATTGCTCATCAATAGCTGCATTCAGAACTTGACTGCTCCCTGACTTCAGGTGGTGCTGCTTCAATACAGATATCGAGAGAAAATATTCGAATAACAAGAGGGAGAGTATTTTTGAGCCCATCCACCTCTCCACATAGACATAAAAGAAGAAAATTAGATGGTAGGAAAAGATCTTGTGTCAAATGCCGTGAATGAATCGGATAGTAGAGTTCGTGGTAGTATGGAATGTGTAATATGCTTTTGCAAGACCTGCTTCCAAGAATCATAAATATATCCCACCCTCCTTCTCTGTCCAATGCAGAATTGAATTAAAGGAAATAAAAAATGCCTCTTGGGGAAACCGCCTGGCTAATTGCAAAAGGTGAAATTCATCAATAAACCATCCCCTTGGTTGATGAGGAAATCGGTTTGATACACTTTTTTCCAATATAAATATAGCATAATGATTAAACAAAATTTGTCAAAAAAAATCATAGATGATGAAATAAATTTTTAAATGTAATATTAATTGTTTTATCTTTGAAATGTGTACATTGACACAGCGCTATATTATTGGTACATACTACTACTACAAGTTCAAAATATACGCAAGTATTTCTAGACATGCATTTTTCGTAATCATTAATTAAATATCCTCAAATAAAATAGCGCTGAGCGAATATTATTTTATAATGTGCATTATTAAGATGATAATCCATTGAAATTAAGATGTTAGCCTATAGATCGGAAGGTTCCCGGTTCGGGCATGGATGTTTGTAAGGGTATAGTGGAGAGGCGGCTGGTGCACCTAAAATCTGTCATGACCGAAAGTCCTGACGTTGGGTTGGTGTGGAAGTTTGGAGAGTGGGGTGCCAGCTCAGGTGTTGCCTCGTCATCTGACCGTGGTTCATAATTACGTGGTGTTGTCCTCGGATCTTTCTCCTGGGTGATTGATCTTGGACCATCGTCAATAGCCCGTTGTGTTGCTCTAGTACGACGTTAATTAAAAATTACCAATTACCATTGAAATTATTGACTAAATATTCTGGCTGTATTGAATTTATCTAATTCTATGAAAAACTCAAGCTTTATATCAGGTTGCATAAATCATGCTACCTCTGTGACCCTTACCTCTTCCATCAACTCTCTGAGCAACGGCAATTCTATTTCCCCAAGTTGTTAACGGAAATAAAATTCTAATTACTTTATTCTTAAGAACAAAGAATATTTATGATGCATTGGAAATTCCGCCATTTTATCAGTAATTTTTTTTTAATGATCACAAAAATTATGAAAATGATAGGAAATGAAAATTTTTTTTGAGATTTGTTCGTACCAAATGAGCTCAATGAGAAAATTATTAGAAAAATAGAATTTAATTGAAAATACCGCACTAATTTTATGGAGTTTTTCTAGTTGAAAACTTATGATGCGTAAAATACTTATGGATTTTAAGAGTACAAACATAATTTTAACAAACTTAGAAAGCTTCCAATTTTATTTGCACTTTAAAAAAAATAATAATAAAAGCACATGCAAATTTTTTAAGATTTACCACTCTTAAGAGCGGGTAAAGTTAATGATAATTATTTTAATTACATTTCTATATGTTTACGACCTTTAAAAAATTCCACTTGTTCATTGTAAATTATATATTTCAAATTATGTTCATTATTTGAGATACTTGCATTGTTAACTATTTTTGGTTATTGACAATTTTTCTGGAGGTTGTGTGTTGATGCCATACATAAAATAAGTTTTTTTTTTTATGATTTTCGTTTATTTATTTAACGTTTACGGTGCAGTACTACACGACATTCACTATTTCATTGCTGGGCTAAAACCATTGCTTTCTAAACTTGTAAGAATACCCTGATTTAAAAAAAGTTTGCATGAACATATTTTGATAGTTAATAAGACAAATTACAGAGTATATTTCTTTCGTAGATTCTTTATTATTCTTTCGTAAATGCGCGCGGGAAGTTGCCTTTCACGAATCGTAATAGCTCGAGGTAAAGCGGTCCCCCGGTATCCCCCTGTCATCGGTGAAGTGGTTATTTACGAGGAGGTCTCTTTGTTGCTTAGAAAAAGGGGGAAGGAAACTGTAATGGATTTCGGCCGTCTGCTCCGTAACGAAAGGACATGGAAATCTCGGCCGTTTGGGCCGGCTGCCGTAACCAGAGGGTTAAAGTAGTAGTTTTTCCTTAAATCCCGATTAAAATGTGTCTTATTCAATTTATACCCATGGCCCCTTGTTCTGTTATCTATATTGAAATTTAAGCCCTCTGTGTCCCCTTGTTTTACAAACTTGAAAAGCTGAATCAAATCCCCCCTCCTTCTTCTTTCCAGTGTATACATGTTTAGCTTACTTAAACGTTCATTATAGTCGAAATTTGCTAGCCCCTTTATTATTTTTGTAGCTCTGTGCTGAACCCTTTCAATTGATTCTATGTCCTTTCTCATATATGGAGCCCAGAATTGTACAGCATATTCTAGATGCGGTCTTACTAAACCCTTATATAATGGCAAGATTATATTCTTATCCCTTGAAGTTACAGTCTTTTTAATATACCCCAATAACCTATTAGCCTTTTTACCCGCAGCTGAACATTGGTGACCCATTTTAAAATCCCTGTGAATTATCACCCCAAGATCCTTGACTGTTTCTCCCTCCTTTACCTTTACTCCCTGCAGACAGTACTCGGCTCCACTGTTCCTGTAACCCATATGTAGAACTTGACATTTCCCTACATTAAATGACATACCCCATTTTACAGCCCATTCGGATATCTTATCAAAATCTCCTTGTAAATTTCCTATCTGTAACTTGGTATCCACTGTCCCCCATATTTTTAAGTCATCTGCAAATAAACTGATTCTATTCTTGATCCCCTGACCTATATCATCTATGAAAATTATAAATAAAATTGGTCCCAAAACTGATCCCTGAGGCACCCCACTTATAACTTCTGTCCACTGTGAATAATTTCATTTTACCTGCACTCTCTGCTTTCTACCCAATAACCAATTTTTTATCCATATTAATGTTTTTCCCTGAATCCCCAGCCTTTCCCATTTAAACCGTAATGCCTCATGAGGTACTTTATCAAAAGCCTTTTGAAAATCTATGTACATGATAACCACACTGCTCTTATTATCCAGCTCCTCAGTAATTTTTTCGTAGAACTTCAAAAGGTTTGTAGAGCACGATCTGCCCTTCCTAAACCCATACTGATTCTCTGATAACAGTCCCCCCTCCTCCAAGTATAACATTATATGCTTTTTTAACAGAGATTCAAATATTTTGCAAATTACTGATGTTAGACTTACTGGTCTATAGTTGCCCGGATCACTTTGTATTCCCTTTTTGAAAATTGGAGTTATGTTGGCCAACTTCCAATCCATTGGCACCCAACCTGTGATATATGTTGAATTAAATATCGTGTGAATTACTTCCCCCAGTTCTTCCGCACATTCCACTAGTACTCTCGGATAAATATCGTCTGGCCCTGGTGCTTTAGATGGCTTAATTCTTTTCAACTGATGTACTATTTATTCCTTGTTGAATTTGCATTCTTTAATTATACCCCCTGCAAATGCTCCATTCTTGGGATCCTTTTTTAAACTATAGTTACCATTGAAAACCCCCAGAAAAAGTCATTTAACACGTTTGCCATTCCCACCTCGTCTTGAATTAATTCACCTCCCTTCCCCTCTAACGGGCCCAGTGTAGTGCTAAATTTATTTTTACCATTTGCATATGCAAAAAATTCTTTTGGGTTTATATTTATTTCCCTTGCTAATTTTTCCTCCAAGGACACCTTTTGCTTCCGACTAATAGTTTTAAACTCCTTTCTGGCTTTCTGATATGCCTCCTTGTCCCTGTCGTTACCAGTGCTTTTATATACCCTGTATGTTCTTTGTCTTAATTTTAAAGCTTTGTGTGTTTCCCCTGAAAACCACATAAGGAGCAATTTTCTAGATTTTCCTTTTTTCCTGAGCGTTACATGTTTTTTTAACACCCTGTCTAACTTATTCTGGAATTCCTCCCATTGTTCAGAATGATGCAGTGCTAATAATCCCCCTTTGAATGTTTCCTTTAACTCTTCCCTTATCTTATGAAAATTTACCTTTCTGAAATTTGGAATTATTCTACTATTGATTGTGTATGCTGACTGAAAACTTATACTTAATCTGATACTTCTATGATCACTTTCTCCCAGTGGCTCACCTATAACCAAATCCTGCACCCTATCCTCATCATTGCTAAAAATCAAATCCAATATTGCATTGTCCCTAGTATCCTCATACACCATTTTGTACAAAAAAGAATCCTGTATCACTTCCAAAAATTCTGCCTCTTTCCCATTTGTAGCTAGATTGTTTGTCCAGTCAATATTTGGATAATTATAGTCCCCCATTAAAATTAATTCTCCTTTTTGACATGCTTCGTTTATCAGATTGCACATGCCCTTTTCCTGCTCTTCACTACAAACAGGAGGTCTATATATATTACCCAGAATTAGTCCTTTGCCTTTGTCTGTATTCAGTTTCACCCAGACTGATTCTATACCCTCAGTTTTACTATTTAACTTTATTTCCGTACAGTTTAAGAATTCTCTCACATAAATCAAAACCCCACCCCCTTTCCTATTCTCTCTGTCCTCCCTAAACATTGTGGATCCACTTAATTCTAAAATTTGTGCATCTTCACTGCTTGCCCAACTTTCAGTAATCCCAATGATATCTATATCCTCTGCTTGTGCAATTCCCTTGAGCTCATCCATTTTATTTCTCACACTGCGAGCATTACAATAAAATACTTTTAGCTTATTTTTCACCCTTATATTGCACTTTCCCCTTGTATTATTTGTCTTGGTATTGTTTTTCTCCCTTACATTGCACTTTCCTTTTGTATTGTTTGTCTCCTGCAATTAGACCCTGTTAGTTTTCCTAAGCAATTACTGTGTACTGTCAACCCTATATGTCCTTCCCATCCCTGCTTGTATACTAGTTTTTTGACTCCAGAATATTCAAAACCCGCTTGCCAACCTCCCTATTACCTATCAAGCTTAAATGCAAATTGTCCCTGCTTATCCAATCCCTCCTCCACTCCTTCCAAACATTTAAAAATCTAACCTCCTCCCTCTCACACAAATCCCTTAACAACCCGTTCATCTTATTGGCCCTTTGATTTAACCACCCATTGCCTAACCCATACCTAGGTAGTAATCCTAATACTGTTACTTCTGCCCCATGAGACTTAATGCCTCTTAAAAGTGTTTCTGCTTCCCTCTTAAACTCAACATTAGTAGTCCTCTTTACGTCATTTGTTCCCACCCACACTACTGCCTTTTCCTCCCCTTTAACCACACCTGCCTTAACTGCCTCAACTACATGTTTTACCCTGGCACCTGGCAAGCAACACCTTGCAAAATTGCGCTTTTTACGCCATACCATTTCTCCCAAAACCCTAACCATTGAATCACCAACCACTACCCCTCTAGTTACCTTATCCCCCTGATCAACATGCCCCGTTTACACATTGGACACCCTTTTCCACTCCCTCTGCAGCCCTCATCTTCAAAGCCTCCAGCTCCTTCCTCAAATCACCCACCTCTAAACAACTCTTGCATGTAAATTCAACCTTCGCTGACATTTTAACCCCGCTCACACACCCCTTTCCTGCCTCAACCATATTCCCACACAAGTCACATTCCATATAGAACTCCCCACTGGCTCCCTCTGTCCTCATCTCCTTGAACATTCTAACTATACCCATGCTTATGCAAAGTAACACTCAATGCACAAAAAAAGCACTAAGTCAAATACACAGAAAAAGCACTGCACTTGAATGAAATGAATGAAGACAAACAAGACACAAAATATTTAGGCCCAACGAGACATACGTGAATTAGGCCTAACGAGACTTGACTTAGGCCTATTTGACAAGTCAAAAACTAAGTACAAGGACTATAAAAACAATTATAAATGTTTGAACTGATAGAAAAAGAAGTAATAAAGTGTCGCCACTCTTATTATATCTGCACTCTAAGTGCGACTAGAATTTGTTAGTAGAGATTAGAAATCGGATTAATTGTTCCGTTGTGGATTTACTAGAGTGCCTATATAATAAGAGTGGCGACAAGGGACCAAATTTGGCCCAATGCACATGCGCGGCAGCCATTTTTCTACCAGAATCGGTTGCTGGGCGAATATGTTTCTTCCATCGGTTTCCCACATTTCCTCCTCTCTCTTTCTTTTGGCGATAGTGTTTATGTCCCGTAATTTTTATGCTCACGACTTATTAAACTTGTTTTCGTGAATATTAAATAGAAAATGAATAAAGTTAAGCTTATAACTTCAGTGTTAAATAAAATAAGATCTGAAGTATTGTCTCTTTCAGGCACAAGTTTTTTCTTTAAATTCTTTCCATGCTGTGTGATAGAAGTTTACGCATTAATTTTATAACATTAAATAAAAAATAGATTTGAAATGTCCTACTGTTAATGGATAGTTCCTTAAAATAAAACTTTCTTTCAACCAACTGTTCAACACATGTAGTTTTTTTTAGTGTGATTAATCCTTTCCTTACATTAACCGAACCAGAAAAGATACTGAACATTTTTATTTGACCTTTTTAATACATAACACAAAATTTTAACCCACTTAAATTTAATTTTAAGTTTCATCCATTTATACAAGTCAAAAGACATGTAATTTCAAAAATAATCAACACCATCAGTACACATTTGTTAAAAAAATCTACCACATTTTCATATGAAAAATAGAATATTAACAGATTGAAACTAAATTATGAGCAAATATTGGCCTAAACATACAAGAATAATCTCAAGATAAAAAAATAGTTAACAGCATTTGTACGCATTTATATCCAAATTCACAGATAAATGTTGATGTGGTGGTTTTGTTCCGAGATCTAGCAGCAAAATAAAGATGAAAGTTTGCATCAAAAATAACACTTTTATATAAACATTTCTTTTATTCTTTTTAGATAAAGCATTGCTACAATTTACTCTCTGCTTTTCTGATGATTCAATTCGGTATAGGTTATTGTAAACCTTTAATAAGGAAACAGCTAAAAAACAACGCATTATCAAAAGTTTAAAACTTGCTAACTGCCTTTGGCGCGATGTTTACATCGCCAAAGTAGCGGGAAACAGCATGTTGTTCAAAAAAAGCTATTTACTTAAAAAGTCTTCAAATTTACACTGACAAAACACTAAAATAATTATAAATAGACATTCTAGAACACGAAATGGAACACGAATAAGCTATATTTTCTTTTTAATTTAATATACACACGTTTTTCTCGAACACACAAAAAGTTCCCATGTTAAGTCAACGGGAGCTGAGAAAAGACCGCTTCGGGCGGTAGAAAAGGTCTCTAAGCCAATCAGAAAGTGTTTCCCGTATGTCGCCACTCTTATTATATAGGCACTCTAGGATTTACAAGTGTCTACAGCCAGGGTAATCACAAGATTCTGCGGACAGTGTGCCCGAATGAGCAAGGTCTGCTCTGATTGGCTGGAATTAAAAATGTGCGTTTCTGTTATTTTTGAAAGCGCTAATAACTGTTACATTATGTCTTAAAAAACTGTTATAAAATATCTGTTCCAAATAACAGTTTGTCTGATTGAATTTATTGGCGCCATCTATGAGAAAAACAATGAGTAGCTTGTGTTTGAAGAGTTTCTTTTATTAAGTCTGAACATATTTCGAAAAAATTTAACTGTCGACCCATTTATCAGTTTAAGAAAAAACTAGATATTACTCTTAATTTTTTTAGATTCCAGGCATGAGAGAAAATGCTGAACTCTCAAGATGTATGCCAGGGATATAGAAACTTTTTTGTATAAAGAGCCACATCGATCTTTCGAACCACTACTTACTAAGCAAAATGAATTAATTTACATTATTTTAATGATAATATTGTCATCTACTTTTGATAGCACAAATGAACATAAAAAATAACTTTCTGAGTTACTGAAATTAAAATTTATTATACATACTCTCTGTATATTATTCATTAATTAAAAAAAAATCTAATATTAGTTAACTTATGAGATTTCGAGGTTTTTTTTTGTTTGACAATAACTGGATATTAGGCACCAGTTTTTATTTAATATTCAATATCTTTCCAATGCACCTGAGACGAAGTCAGAATTCGCTTCGACAGAAGACATCACTAGTTTATTTTAATAAAATAATAAAGTAACAATCGGAAATCGCAAATGTTGCTTTTTTTAGAAGTATTATTTTCTGTCACTGATAGTAGTCACAACAAAGTTACTGCCTACATAAAATTAAATAAGTTGTTTTTTCATCATTATAGGGAATTTTTTTTAATTACATATTTACAAATTAGGTTTTACACATCGAAAAGGAGGACACTTTTCGAGGGAGGAACTTCTAAAAAGGACTGTCCTCCCTAGAGGAGGATGGTTGATCACCTTATAGTAAATATATTCAAAATACAAAGCCCTCTCAGATAAAGCAATTGTGTTTCGTTAAAAGTATATTGGGAAATTAAAGAATAATTTGAATTGCATGTTTGTAAAGTTGCTCTTTCATATAACTGGTGTGGTGTCAATGTTTTTTTTTTTTTTAAAGAACAATTACAAGAAAACTAAGAAAGATTGGTGACAATGAATTAATTTTGTTAAAAAAAACTATTTGCATATATTAATGGAAATTATTTCATTTTTCTATAAAAAATACAATACAGATTGAAAAAATCACAATATTTTTCTTTTGTGGAAATAAATGAAACAGCTTCCAACCTAGAAGCATTTTCAAACTTCGACATATCAAAACTGAATTTCACATCTTCCTATTGACCCAACAAAGCAAAAAAAGATATGAAAACAGTACTTAGATAAACTCTGTTTCCACTCACCCCATTCCTCAAGATGAATGAAAATGACAAATTCTTAGATTTTATGTATAAAATGATTAGCTAGGGTCCAAAACTAATTACAAGTTTAAAAAGTAAGGCCCAAGACCCAGAGCATTTATATATTTTTTAAAACTGTTGTAGTTTTTCATCTCAAGTTTCTATTTATTCCTTTATATAGTACTTCAATGTAATCAAAACCAATGCAACAGCACTGAACACTCAGTTTGGCTTTCCCTTTTATCATCATGGTAGTTTCTGCTTAGCTTCATTCTATCTTAATACTGATGATATTAATCTAATAACTTATTTTATTTAAATTTATCATGGCTGTTGAATTTTGTTGGTACTTCTAGTTAAAACACAACTAAATATCTGTTTGGGATTTAGTGCGCTCTTAATGATGTCACTCTTACGCCCATAATTAAAATATCAAATTCTTCTACTGCTTATTACTGAAAAACAAATAATGTACTGTGATGCTTTTATTGAGTTTTCATTCAATTTTTTATTCATGTTTACACATTTATAATAATTTTGACATAATACTTCATACAATGCTATTTTTTTTTTACTGAAAATACGTATTTATCAAGATTATTTTCCTTTTTATTAAAACAAGCAGCAATAATGCAACTTGTATTTATTCATTTCAGCTTCATATATTTTCCCCTTCAGAATGGATATCTGTACCAAAAAATACTCATAATTGATACCCTTTCAAAAGAGGTCATCAAATACAAATATCATTTAGTAGTTCAGCAATACAGCAACAACCTAAAAAGAAAAACATTTTCAAAATTCAGGAATATATTCATAAATTCAAATAAGAAAATTTTTTTTTTCATGCAAACATCTCCATGCCATAAGACTTCGGCTTTGTTTCATTAGTTAGCCAATTACCATCTCCCATTTACACGATTCGACCAACGCAGAAACCTTTAAGAAAAGAAAAAAATATTTCATGCAAACATCTCCATGCCACAAGGTTTTTCCTTTGATTGTAGATTAGTTAAGCTAACTACTACCTCTCATTTACATGATTTGACCAAAGCAGAAACCTTATAGGCAAGAAAAAAAAATATTTCAGGCAAACATCTCCATGCCATAAGACTTCGGCTTTGTTTCATTAGTTAGCCAATTACCATCTACCATTTACACGATTCAACCAAAATCTCCATGCAACAAGGCTTTTGCTTTGATTCGAGATCAGTTAAGCTAACTACTACCTCTCATTTACATGATTTGATCAAAGCAGAAACCTTATAGGCAAGAAAAAAAATATTTCAGGCAAACATCTCCATGTCACAAGGCTTCAGCTTTGATTCATTAGTTAGCCAATTACCATCTCCCATTTACAAAATTCGACCAAAGCAGAAACCTTATAGGCAAGGTGTGTTATTTTCATGGAATATTTCAAAAACTCAAAGAAACAATTATTACAATCATTAGTTAAGATTTAATCACTGAGCTTACATACAATAGTGTTAAATTTTACTATTTACCATGTACATCAATCAAACATATATTCTCAGAAATAGTTATATGTATGTAACACATATGCAATACACTAGGTGGATTTTTTTTTAGTTCAACACAACTTAAAATCAACAAACAATGCAATCTTCAAAATATTGAACATTTAAACAAGGAAATTCTTATAGCACAACATGCTCAATGAGTGTATATTTTAAGACAATCTGGTCTCAGCATTTTCCTTCATCTTTAGCATTAACATCCAAATAAGTGAGACAAAAATCT
Organism: Metellina segmentata; assembly: GCA_947359465.1. Classification (NCBI taxonomy): domain Eukaryota; kingdom Metazoa; phylum Arthropoda; class Arachnida; order Araneae; family Tetragnathidae; genus Metellina; species Metellina segmentata. The sequence goes on from OX375882.1 coordinate 8,553,577, forward strand.
CTTCAATCAAGTAGATGACTGTTTACATTGGCATTTTGAATTCAAACCAATTTAGAGCAGTTTATCTTTATCTTGCTATGAACATGCAAGTAAGCCTACTTACCTAATACTCTTTTCATACTTATGTTTTCAAAACAAAACTTTAATTAATACTGTCAACTAGAGAAGCAGATGTACTTCATAGCATAGCAAATAGAACACTTTAGGACTTAAGAATGTAAGTAATTATAAAGCTTCTCTTTTAATTAATTATAAATTTCTTGTGGTAATTGTAGTACTGAAAAGATATTCACATTTCTTTACCATAATATGGGCTAATTTGATCAAGAGACCAATGTAATACATTCTTCATTTCAGATAAATGGCTCAAATAACACTACTTTAATATTTTTATGCAAAAGCCTTGCCAGATAAAATGCACCAATCTAGAGATGCATGTAGATTTCTCTCTTATCCTTCTGTGTGGGTTTTTCCCAAAGAAGACTTGTATATCCTTTACTTCTTGGTAGAAGAAAGCCTTTGTTTAGATATGTTTTTGTTTAAACTACAAATTTCTTTTTCTACAAACTTTGGCAGTAATCCACTTAGCCTGAATGCCTTTATTGTAGGTCTTACAGGTTTAATTAAGTTTTGAACAACTTCGATCTCTGACACATTTTTAATACTGCTTGCAATGCTGTCTAGATCTTTTTTCAAGTTCTGAAAGTTGGTTGCAAAAGAGTAACATGTGGTATGCCGTAAAGTTGTTGACGTATCCTCATGTGATACTGCAGTACCTTCTGTCAAAATCATCTTGTGATGCTGCAGTAACTTCAGCCAAGGTTTCAAATCCTCCTGTGATGGTGCATTAACTTCTGCCAAAGTTTCCAAATCCACCACTTCAAAGTTACTTCGGCACACCAAATGTATATGCTTGCACATATTTGCCCTTATCATAGAATCATGACAAGTACAAATAAATTTGTGCAAACAAGCATTGCAATCTTCACATACCAAACACAATTGCACTGAGAATCATTTACTTTAATTATATACATATCATCTTCCGTATTAGAAGGTACAATCCAACTGTCCTGGTACTGTATGACTGAATTTAGTGGAAGAGAAAGACTAGCATTGTGCCGAGTTCTTAATTCCATCACCTTCTTAGTAACTTTACCCTTGAAATTCATAACAAGCCTATCAAATTTCTTGTATACAATGAAGTTCGCTAAGGCACTAATTGCCTTATCCAGCCTTTTATTATGCTTTTTATCTAAATATTCATACTTCACACAGAGTTCTATGCATCCTTTCAAGATGCATGATTGTATTAATAACGCTATGTCCCCTGAAGCAATAGGCCCAGTTCTTAACATTACTTGAATAATTCTTCTCAAAATAGTGTCCAAATTCAACTAAGTCATCATCATTTTGAAAATATGCTAGTGCTTTCGGAAATAGCGACCTGAAAATTTCTTCATTTTTCTCCTCCAGAAGAGTCCTCAATACCTTGTAAACAGCAGATTTCTTCTCTGAAGATTTTATTTTCTTTAAATTATTCCTCCATGCCTTGTCAACATGCCAGGTGCAATACAACTGCATTTCAGGTGGAGAAAAGACTTTGTTCCAAGCATTATAAAAGTTTTCTGCCATGTCAGACAAAAAACTTTAGGCTTTAAATCCCCACATCGGTTCTTAATGACTGACAGAAAACATGCAATTGTCCCATAATCTGTACAAATATTAATACAAAATGCACCTGGATATCCCTGGGTTGTCAACTCAAAGTGGTAAGCATTTGTTCCGTGGGTGCTGTCCATACAAACAATATCATGCCCACATTTTTTTATCATCTCCTCCTGTGACTTTTCCATTATAACTAGCAAAAAGTCTTCGGCTAGAAGCATGGGAAATTCTGAATCAATTAGACCTTGAGGTTTATAACTGATAAAAATGTCCTTCCTTTCCTTCATCTCTCTAACCCATGCTTCTACACTCATAGCATCATTAGGGTGTCTTATGATGTTTGAATCCAGCCTGTAACTTGCTTTAATGTTGAACAATTCCTTTTTTGTGAGCAAATGGAATCTACTTTCTGAACTTGATGGAGCAGATCGAACCTCCTTAAGGATTTCCGAGAAGGGTGTCTTTTGAGTAATTTTAGCTGCTAAATAATCTCTTTCTGCATCAGAGAGTCTAATATGGCCCAAGTCAATTTCATGACCAAAATGGGTTTTAGCATACTCAAATTGCATTTGCCTTCATTGCTAACAGTTAGTTTCATGTGAGCGGGGCAATATGCATTCAGTTTTGAACTTCCTTGAGATTTCAAGTGACGTCCACCAACACCTCTACTTTGAAAATATCCAGATCGATTGCAGTGAGAATATGAAATAGACTCTTCTTTCAAATTTTTTCTTTCAGAAATGAAAAGGGCATGGGCAAGTGCAGGTGGAAAAACAAGATATACTGAGGAAATTAACAAAAGCTCTTTACTTACATAATATTTTTAGAGCCAGACGATAGAAACGTTTAGTGACGTAGCTTAAAAAAATGAATTTTTGGGAAGAAAAATATTGAATAGTAGAAGTTTATTTAGTTTGCACTATCACAAATCGTCTGCAAAACAATTTTATTGAGTTTGAATGGCATTACGCGATCTGCAAACGATTCTTTGCTGTTAGAGAATTAGCTTTCTGTTAGAATCTTTGCTGTTAGAAACGATTCGTTGCTAATTTCCAACCCCATGTTGCTATACAAAAAATGCTTCGGGTGACCATTACTGTACGGTCCATATAGATTTCTCGCCAAATCTGGTAACCTGGCTCTACAAATTAGTTTTTTGGTAACCCTATATTTGAAAACCGTGATATCGTGCCAATTTTGATTTTTGTCGCCAAACATGTGAATATCACCAAATGTATTGAATTTTGGCTATATTTTATGTATGACAACCCTATCTCAGTCCCTTCACCCCGGGGTTTTCAAATACCACCCACTCCTTTTCGACCGTTTTTTTCAAATACCATTCCTTTTCGACCGTTCCCTTCGTTGGCAAGTGTGTTTTTTGGATCGCTCTATGTGATTTCCGTTACCATAGCTTTTAAACGTTCCTGCAGCATCGCTTTTCTACGCTCCATTTCTTTCGATTTTATTGCTCTGGGAATTACACCATCGTTAAATAAGTATCGACTGCTCCCTTCGTTAGCACGTGCGTTTTTTGGATCGCTCTTTGATTTCCGTTACCATCGCTTTTCGACGCTCCGTTCCTTTCGATTTTATTACTGTGGGAATTACACCATCGTTAAATAAGTATGTCTGCATCTGCACTAATTGTAAATATATCTCGTCGTATATGAGTGGCGAAAAAAAAACTTATGGCTTTTGTGGATGCAAAAATGCGTGTTTACCCGCCCTTAACATGCGATGAGGCGAAGGGAGTAAATAATCATGACTACCGAAACAGCGGAGAAATTGTATGGAGCTAGCGGAAGTGATGGGCAAGTTAGTTTTCTTTACATTTTATTGTATATTTATGCATTCCTCATTTTCATTTCCATATTTGCAAAGGTTCACAGTGTGGATTTTGCTTATACAAAATCAGAAAATTGGATGCAAAAGTTTTGTTTACTTGTTCCTATGTATGTTGTGTTGATGACGCCATCTTGGATATGGACGTCATTGACGCAATCTTACATTTGGCGATGTTTTGGAAAAAGTCGCTAATGTGGACCGTACAGTAAACGATAACCAATGCTTCTTTATATGTATTTTACTTACCCTTAAAGTTTGGCCCGTGAGTTCAGAAACACCCTGTATTGGCACAAAATAGCAAGAAATCGAGATGTCATTTTTAAATTACTTGACATAAACCAGCCACATTAACAAATCTCATAATCAGTGCATTTAATATTGAATAGATTCCGAAAAGAAATTTAAATTACCTTGGTTCCATTCTCTTCTCGTACTGTTGAGACAACCGTTTTCCATAGAACTCTAGTTCTAGTCCTACTCCTAACCTAATGCTTTGATTAATTTGATGTTTGTTGTTATTTGAACAGGAACTGCTCTTTTCTGTGCCTAAATCTTTCGAAAGAGTGATTTTATAGGCCAGCCAATCAGAAGAGACTCGGCTCATTCGGGCACTCTGTCCGCAGAATCTTCTAGGGTACTCCATCGAGCCGAGTCTCCTCTGATTGGTTGAAAAATCACGCTTTCATGGGCCTCATTTTCAAAGATCACTGCGTTCGAGAGTACACTAGCAGAAATGTAAACAAAGTTGTTTACCTTTTACCTTCCCATTTCAACGATAGACATGCAACAAACCGACACCCACTTCCACGCTAAAGGAATTAAAACAAGATTTCACTAAAAAATGACTGAGTAATATTTCCTTTACGTATGAAAATGGCGTGTATTTTTTTAAATCTTTTTGGTTTACTTTCACAGGGTTCATTTTTTGATCCATTTATCAGATCGGTAGGAAATAAAGATTGGATTGTGGTGGAACGTTTTTCTTAGTTTTATAACAATTTATTCAAGGTAAGTGTTTAAGATCACTTTATAGCCTTTGTTTTAGGATATTCCTTTCAAGAGGTTTGCCAATAATAGTGATAAATCTCTTAATCTGGTTTATATATTTTTTTTGCCTGTTTATTGTAACTGCACTGCAGATGGAATTGGCGAACCCATCCTTGAATAGAATCCTAACCCATGATTTAATTCTTCAACTCCAATAATAATTTCCTAGTATTTTGTTTATTGTATTAGGTCATTCCTCGGTACGTTGAAGTAAAACCAATTTTTTCCAGCAGCTGTGTATTGCTTTTTGAATTTCTTCGTAAGCTTGAAAAATGGCAGATTGTGCGTCTCTAAAAAGTAGAAATCCGAGATGAGAGTCTTCAAGTGGTTCGTTAAGGATTGTGTTTTCAATGAGGCGTTGAAGTAGCATGTTTTCGAAGATTTTTGCTGGAACGGAGGTTAGACCAATTGGTCGATATGATTTAATTTCTTCTTTGGGTTTGTTTGTCTTGTGAATTGGAATGATAATGGTGGTTTTCCAACTGTCTGGGATTTCGTTGGTTTGCCAGATATGATTAAAACAATTTAGTAATTTGGAGAGAGATATTTCATTCAAACTTTTTAAAAGAATTGCAGAAATTTTGTCTTTTTCAGGGGTTGAAGTTTTTTGTTTTTTGATTTGATTTTCAGCAATGATGAGGATAGGGTGCAGGATTTGGTTATAGGCGAGTTACTGGGAGAAAATGATCATAGGAGTATTAGATTAAGTATAAATTTTCAGTCAGCATACACAATCAATAGTAGGATAATTCCATATTTCAGAAAGGTAAATTTTCATAGGATAAGGGAAGAGTTAAAGAAGACATTCAAAGGGGGATTAATAGCACCGCATCATTCTGAACAATGGGAGGAATTCAAGAATAAGAGACAGGGTGATAAAAAAACATGTAACGTTCAGGAAAAAAGGAAAATCTATAAACTTGCTCCCTATGTGGTTTTCAGGGGAAACACACAAAGCTTTAAAATTAAACAAAGAACATACAGGGTATATAAAAGAACTGGTGACGACAGGGACAAGGAGGCATATCGGAAAGCCAGAAAGGAGTTTAAAAATAATAGTCGGAAGCAAAAGGTGTCATAGGGGGAAAAAACTAGCACGGGAAATAAATATAAACCCAAAAGAATTTTTGCATATGCAAGTGGTAAAAATAAATTTAGTACTACACTGGGCCCGTTGAAGGGGAGGGGAGGTGAATTAATTCAAGACGAGGTGGGATTGGCAAACGTGTTAAATGACTTTTTTCTGGGGGTTTTCAATGGTAACTATAATTTAAAAAAAGATCTCAAGGATGGAGTTTTTGCAGGTGGTATAATTAAAGAATGTAAATTTAACAGGGAAGAAATAGTACATCTTACTAAAAATTAAAAAGAATTTAGCCACATAAAGCACCAGGGCCAGACGATATATATCCGAGAGTACTAGTGGAATGCGTGGAAGAATTGGGGGACGTAATTCACGTGATATTTAATTCAACATAGAGCACGAGTTGGGTACCAATGGATTGGAAGTTGGCCAACATAACTCCAATTTTCAAAAAGGGAATACAAAGTGATCCGGGCAACTATAGACCAGTAAATCTAACATCAGTAATTTGCAAAATATTTGAATCTCTGTTAAAAAAGCATATAATGCTATACTTGGAGGAGGGGGGGACTGTTATCAGATAATCAGTATGGGTTTAGAAGGGGCAGATCCTGCTCTATAAACCTTTTGAAGTTCTACGAAAAAAATTACTGAAGAACTGGATAATAAGAGCAGTGTAGATATCATGTACATAGATTTTCAAAAGGCTTTTGATAAAGTACCTCATGAGTCATTACTGTTTAAATTGGAAAGGCTGGGGATTCAAAGGAAAACCTTGATATGGATAAAGAATTGGTTATTGGGTAGAAAGCAGAGAGTGCAGGTAAAAGAAAATTATTCACAGTGGACAGAAGTTATAAGTGGGGTGCCTCAGGGATCAGTTTTGGGACCAATTTTATTTATAATTTTCATAGATGATATAGGTCTTGGGATTAAGAATAGAATCAGTATATTTGCAGATGACAAAAATATGGGGACAGTGGATACCAAGTTACAGATAGAGAATTTACAAGGGGATTTTGATAAGATATCCGAATGGGCTGTAAAATGGGGTATGTCATTTTATATAGGGAACTGTCAAGTTATGCATATGGGTTACAGGAACAGTGGAGCCGAGTATTGTCTGCAGAGAGTAAAGGTAAGGGAAGGAGAAATTGTCAAGGATCTTGGGGTGATAATTCACAGGATTTTAAAATGGGTCACCAATGTTCAGCTGCGGGTAAAAAGGCTAATAGGTTATTGGGGAATATTATAAAGACTGTAACTTCAAGGGATAAGAATATAATCTTGCCGTTATAAAAGGGTTTAGTAAGACCACATCTAGAATATGCTGTACAATTGTACTGGGCTCCATATATGAGAACTGACATAAAATCAATTGAAAGGGTTCAGCACAGAGCTACAAAAATAATAAAGGGGCTAGCAAATTTCGACTATAATGAACGTTTAAGTAAGCTAAACATGTATACACTGGAAAGAAGAAGGAGGGGGGATTTGATTCAGCTTTTCAAGTTTGTAAAACAAGGGGACACAGAGGGCTTAAATTTCAATAGGGATAACAGAACAAGGGGCCATGGGTATAAATTTAATAAGACACATTTTAATAGGAATTTAAGGAAAAACTACTACTTTAATAGGGTAATAGACAAATGGAACGCGTTGCCAGAAAATATAGTTAATTCAAAGGAAGTGTACGATTTTAAGATACAATTGGATAGTCAGTGGGAATTGGGGAATTCATAAACAAAGGACCAGCCTTGTTGGGCTTGAGCCTGTAGCTGGTCGTCAATAATTGTATTTGTAAATGTTTCACTTTGTTCTATGTTATTATTTTGTTGTTAAGATTAAGTAAATTTTGTGATAATTAACTGTTGAGTATCTAATTGAAATATTTTAAAATTTTTGAATTGCAATTTTGTATCTATTGAGTTCGAACAAGTTTTATCCCAATATTCTCTTGATGCAATTTTCATTTCCTTCCTTAAGTTTTGCTGATGTTCTTTTAAATTGAATCCTGTGTTCTTTTGAGTAGTATTTTTTTGTTTGTTTGTGATTATATTTTTTTTTGCAAAGAAGAGCGCTGCATTAAGAAGTCTACCAAATCGGAAAAGCTTTGAGTGGGAAATGTTGGATTTTTTTATTCTGGAATATTGCTTGCTCGCAAATATTTAGAAAGGTTTGGTAATTTAGATTTTTGATATTCTGGATTTTGTTATTGACTTCTTTGGATATTAAGTCTCATCTGTATCTTATTCTGGTTTAGTAGTTAGTTTTGGTTTTTCCTATTGTGATGATGATCGGATAGTGATCACTGTCGAAGGTTTCTTCTGCTATTTCGTATTTAATTTGAGGAAAGATGTCAGATGAATATATCGAAAGATCGATTAGAGAAGTGGATCCATTGGATGATATGTGAGTGGGGCTATGATTATTGATGAGGCAAAAATCATTTATAAGTATCCAGTTTGCTAGTTTTTCTCCATCTTTTGTGTTGGTTTGACTGTTCCAGAAGTTGTGATAGGCGTTTAAATCACCGAGTATAAAGGTGGGATTTGATGCGCTAGTGCATGAGTCTAGCTAATTAGTGGATAGTTTCCATTTGGGACAATAATTGTTGATAATATTTAAGCTTAGGTTTGAGTCGTGGATGACAATTAATAAAATTTCTTCGTTAGTTGACGAGGTCGGAAAATTTATAATATTTATAGATAAATTTTTACTAATTGAAATACGCAAATATCTGTTGAGTTGAAAAGTGAATTCTGTAGCCATTGATTCTTGTTGCGAACGCTTCTTGCGTTCCACTGTACGATTTTTAGATTGAAAATAATATAAAGGTAAATAATTGAGAGGGCCTACCTGGGAAGAAGACAAGTCCATGACTACAGTTTTCTTTAATTATTTTTTTTTTTAATTTGATTGAGAATTATTCTGTTTTTTCTTTCTATTGAATCGTATAAGTCAGAGGCGCTTTCCATTTCCAAATCAGCTTTGATTTTGTCTTTATGTTGATCGATTTGGTTTTGGGATGGGATGTTTTGCGATTGGTTTTTCTTTCCCTTTCTGGGGCGCCAGCTCAGGTGTTGCTTCGTCATCTGAACGTGGTTCAAAATTACGAGGTGTTGTCCTCGGATCTTTCCCTTAAGGGACTGATCCCGGACCGTCGTCAATAGCCTGTTGTGTTGCTCTAGTACGACGTTAACTAAAATTACCATTACCATTACCTTCACTTTCTGGACTTGTGATGTTTTTACAAGTTTGAGAGATCTTTAGCTGATTGAGTATTTTCTTGAATGGTTTGTATTAGTGTTTTTCCAAATTCGTTCAAGGTTTCGATGAATTGTTGAGCTTGTTCTTTCAATGCTTCAGTTAGGATTGTCTTGAAGTTTGTTACAGCTTCTTGGATTATTTTTTTTATATTCTGTGTTAGTTTGGTTGTTTTCTTGATTTTGTATAATTTGCAACATAGTTGATTTGGGAGTTGTTGATCTGTAAGTTCTTGCTTCGGTGAACGATAAATGATTAAGCGCTTTGAATTCGAGAAATTTACGTTCTTCGTGACGTTTCGGACATTTTGGGTAGTTTGCCGGATGGTCTGTTGGCATTGCAGCATTGAATTGGGTTATCACAGTTTGGGTTCTTATGCTTTTGATTGCATTTTATGCATTTTGCTTCGTTTTTACAATTTTTTTTGTTACATAATCAAATTTAAAACAAGTTTAACAGTGCCTTGGTTTATCGAAGAAAATGGATATTTTTGGAATGGTGTACCATATTTGGATTTCAGGAGGTATTTTCGTTCCTATTATTGTTACAAGGTCTGTGGGAAATCCATCGTTTCCTTTTATTTTTTGAAATCTTTTAATATCTAATATTTTTATGTCGTTTTCTGCTTCGAGTTCTTCTATTATTTCTTTGGTCGGAGCGTCAATCGGAATATCAAAAAGGACAAGTCGTGTTGTTACATTTTCTACTTTTACTTCTGTTGTAACAGGAATGGTTAGAATTTCTTGTAGGCTGGCTATTTCAGAGGCACATTTCCCGTTTTTAGTTGTAATTATAATTTTGTTGTTTCGTGTAAATCGAACTGTTTTCAATTTGCTTGTGGGAGTTATATTTTTGCATTATTTCTTCTTTAAGTTTTCTTGTGTATTATTAAGGAATTCCATTTTTATGATCTTTTGAGCTGAGGAACAAGCAATATTTTTCGGATCCGTATTCAGTAGCTAAGTCGATGAGTTCTGTCGTCAAATTTTTTTTTCCGCCATGGAGTTATCTGTTTCCATATCGTGGTTTGAGTTAATTCCTATTCCATTTCTTGATTCTGTTAGTTCCGTCATCCTCGGAGGTTGTGGTATGGCCAGCTTGGCCAATTTGATAAGATGTTGTAAAATAATAAAAATGTATATTTACTTACTTTAGTAAATAGAAAAAGAGGTTGAAATTATAGAAAATAGTAGTTAATGAAATAGATAAGCTTTCAAATAAGAAATAAAATATGTTTAATACACAAAATAATGTATAAAGGGGATAGACCATATATGTTACATAAATATAACATTCAGTGGCCCAACGTACTTTATCTGTCTTATTTTAAGAATACACGAGTTCCTTATTAGTGTTATTTTAAGATACAACGGGTCAATTTGTTAACAGAAAAGAAGAATCATTCTTTTATTAGTCAGCCTTTTCGCTGACGTTTCGTAAATACAACAGTTAGGCCCCGTTCACAAGAGGCGCGTTTGACGAGGCTATCAGGGTCCCGCTCTTCACGGTCCCATAGATAGTTACTTGAATTAGAGGAATAAATAAACATAATTTAATAGTGGGACTTTGCTAGCCTCGCCATACACACGTTGAAAAGCCTCATGTGAACGTGACCTTAGACATACGATCCAAAATATTTTCCCTTAGGCCCCGTCATTGTCTCATATGTTTCATACTGATACGAAACATGTAACTATTAATTTTGATATAAAATGGTTTTCAATAAATCCGTTTCAATGAAAATCGAATTGGACAAATATACTCCTTTTAGATTTTCTTACTGCATAGAAGATGTACACAAGTAACTTGAAAAGTAATTGAATAATAAAAAAAACTGCTAATCTTTTGGTTCTTATCAATATTTTTTATGGCAACTGGAAGGACATACTAGTTAACTCCTGTTTTCGTTTGCAAACATTGAATTTCGCAATCAATGAACTGCTTTTAACTTTGCAATGAAAGGGTGTTGGTTCGTTTGAGAAAGCTTTGCTTGACATTATTCATGACAAGTATTGTCTTTTATTCACGTAGACTACTTGTAAATTTTTTCCGACCTTTATTTAAGTTTTAAATATGCCAATGAAGATATAGTATTTTCTAAATACAAAGCTGTGTGTATTAGTGTAAAAATAAATCCTATTATTGGTTATGTATGGATACGAGTAAAGGTATTCAACTAGTTACCACCGTCCCAGCCTAAGCCATTCGATGTATCGACACGTAATTTTGAACCACGGTCAGATGACGAGTCCACATCTGAGCTGCCACCCCACTCTCCAAACTTCCACACCAACCCAACGTGAGGACTTTCGGCCACGACAGATTTAAGGTGCACCAGCCGCCTCTACACCCTACGTTTACAAACATACATGCCCTGACCCGGATTCGAACCAGGAGCCTTCCGATCTTGAGGCTAAGAATCGAATGAAGATATATCGCAAGCAGTGCTGTAGTCGTAAATAAATCAGAGGATATACCATGGGGCCCCTGCATTAGCATAGGCAGGGCCCAATAGTATACCCTCTGATAGAAACTTTTCTTTTGCTTCTACAGCTATCTGCGTTTGACGTGATGTTTTCTAGGAAAAACAAAGCGATGTTCGTAGTTTTTAATAAAAAGCAGAGGGTATAAGGAATTTGCTGGAAAAAAACCAGAGGGTATACGGCGCGTATACCGCCGTATACCCTTCACTACAGCCCTGATCGCAAGCTCTTATATGCTTGGAAAGACTCAAAATAAAATAATCTTCGTATCAGTTTTGTGAAACAGATACAACAAAAAGTGCAATCTGATAGAAAGGGTGTATCCTGATAAATGTTATAGTATCAAAGTGTGCATGCACTCTAGACAATCGATTCACACACTAACCGTCTCGACTGGACTGGACATACACTTACGGAGGCTCCGCTGGAAATAAGCTCATCTCCTCATAGATATATCCCTAGGTTTTTCGCTTTTTTTCCACTTGTTGCTTTGATAGATTCAAATGGCATTACCCGCGTCTCAGAAGGGCTGATTTTCCCTACAGAAATTGGGCGTGAGGTTCATAAATGACATTTACGACTGACCACCTACCGAGCCTAAACCTAAACCACACCGTCCAGAGTAGTATTTTGAAAATAACAAAGAAAAATTCTGCTTTTATACACAGCGTGAGAACCATCCATGCCCTCTCTACGGCCTTTCTTCCAATATAAAAGAAGATATAACATGTTCCCATCTGCATACTCAGATGTTGTCAGTTAATAAAAAGAAATGCAATGGTCATTATGCTAGTTAAAGAAAGAGACATGTGTGTGACACTTGCAGCATACTTTTGTGTAAAGTTTTCAAGAGCTTCCCGCTTTCAAAAATAGGAAGTTATAACTATTTTTGACATAACGAAAGAAAATCTATATATATAATTCTCTTACGTGGCACGCAAAAAAGACGTTATTTGTTTTCGCGTTTTGGCAACATTGTACGATTCTTTGTTTATCCCAAAGCCTCGCGCTTCAATTGAATTTATAGCGTTATCGGATGAAATTTTATTGAAAAAAAATGTATTTTAGTTGAGCTGTTGCAGTAAATAATAGAAATCAAAGAAAACGGAGGATCTTTTCATAGTCATTTTAAAAAAATGGTCCGTTTCGGGGCAAACTATTATAGTTCAACAAGACGCTTGCATTACAACTTTCGACAACAAACTCAATGAAAAAGCGTGGGTGGCTCGAGTACTGGGTAAATGTACACACAACCAACATGCTGGGTTTTCAATTTCCAAATCAACGCTCACATTTGAGTCAAAATTTGCTCAAAGTTTCCATTTGAATTTGATTCCAGAGGTACTGTAAATATCTTTTCTGAAAAACAGCATAAAATTTAGGTTTGAAAAATATTTTTTTGGAATATCATATTTTGTAAACAATTTCTTCTGCTAGGACACATGTCTTCATTGATGCGAGCGAAGCGAGCATAGGTTCGCGCAGCGAACCAATGAGGACTGCGAAGCAATCCTCTGGGGATTGGCGAGCGTCAGCGAGCAGGGGGCGGGCCCCCTAGTAGTTTAAATTCCTCCTCCTTTTTCTCAGAAAGCCATAAGGGCTAATTTCAAGCGATCGATGTTGTTTTAGGTTTAAAACATTCAAATACCGGCTCAATAAACGTGTTTCTGATAAACACAGATAAAAAGCGCCATTTTCTGTCATTTCATATTTTTATGTTTCAAAGAACTGAGAACGACTACAACCTTCGAAATTAGGAAATAGGAAAAACTTTTACGGACATTATTCAGTCCCGTGAAAATTTTAAAATGAATTGAAAAACATTCTTAGTTATTGTAATCTCATATTGTAGTTCAGTGATTCTCAACTTTTGTGAGACCACGTAAATTGTGTTTTATACCATGAGGAACCGGTTCCAACAAATTTACTCGTTTATATACTTGCAATTTTTTTAAGTGCATGTATTAAAGTTAAAATAAATAATTAATTAGGGCATGGTCATAAGGAATGTTGATACATTTATGTATGCGATGTGGAATTTTACATTTAAATTAGTTGTCAATCATTGGACTAATGAAATATCGTAATGTATTGGAGTTTTCACGCACCAACATCGTTAAAATAATTTCTGCTGACTTCCATACTCATTCTGATCACCAAATATTTATATTTGTTCGGTCATAAACATCTTTCATGCGAGATTTCTTAACACCAAATTCAAACAAAATCCCTGCTCTCTTATTCATATTAAAATTATAATCTTTAGGCTTATTACTTTAAAAATATCAAATCTCTCGAATTTTCAAACAAGAACTTGCACTACAGTGAGAATTTACGAAAAAACTGTATTCAGTATTATCAGATTTGAGAACAGAATAGACTATTTTGACCTTCATTTTCAGTAGAAAAAATTTCGCTTTGCTTTCTTGGTCACTGATGTTTGTTATACAGATGTTATATAGACGTTCCGCGTCTGAGCATTTCGGCACATTCACGAATATTCTCAGAATATTACCAATATAAATATTTAAAAATTTTAAAAACCTTAGGTATAAAAAATGACAAATAATTGGTTTATGACTCAGTTGACAATGGTAGGTTCAGTACCCGACTACGACCGCTTCATTTTCAGAAGAGAAACAGTCAAAATAAATGACACTGAAAACTTCGAAAAATCTGGTCCAAAATTTAGGTTTTATTATGAAAAACTATTTGAGAATACGTCAAACCATTATTACTGCCAATGTTAAAAAAATTATTTCAGAGGGGTTTGTCATTAAATTTACATTAAAAATAATTGTTCGAAATGGTGATCAAGATTCCACAAACATCTAACACTTCGTTCTTTAAAAATTTATTGGTATAAGTAGCTCAAACGCAGTATACCGTATGTGAACGGTTTTATGTATACTCAATTTATCACAGAAAGGTGAACACTCAAAACCTGACATCTTTGGGGAAATATTCTCGATTCAATATTTATTCGACTTGTTTAAGATCACGGTGATTATTCGTTTTTGATCACGGTGAACAATCACTTTAACTAATCAATAATTTAGGTTTCATGCTTTTACCCACAAACGCGTGACACATCTTCAAACCGAGGAACTGAAAGAAGTGATATGAAGATGCGGGCACATGTTTTGTCTGTTTCATTTTAAGGTTGCAGGAGTTGGCATTTTGACGTCAGTTCATGAGCTAATTGATACTTTAATTTAGGTCGCACTGGAGCAACATAAAGGCCTATTGGCGACGACAATCCAGGATCAATCACGGAAGGAAAGATCAAGGACTACACAACGGCCAGAGCTGGCGACCCACTTTCTAAACTTCCCACACCACGTCAACTTGAGGACATTTGATGCCACTACAGATTTTAACACGCACAAGCCTCAAAATACATGACGGTCTTCGGTTCGATCGAGTTTTGAACTCGTTATATATATCCTCTTGTTACTAATCCTTGATTAACTACAGGGTTGCCGCCGTCCCCTTGACTAAATAATGAGCTGCCGATATCTCCTTGTCTAAGTACTGGGCTACCACCATCCCCTTGAATAACTACTGGGCCACCTCCGTTCCCTTGACAAACTACTGGGCTACCGACGTCCCCTAGACTAACTACTGGGCTACTGCCGTATCTTTGATTAACTACTAGGCTACCGCCGTCCTCTTGACTAACTACTGATCTACCGACCTACCCTTGACTACCTACTGTGCTATGAGAGACGTTCATACCAATTGACTGCAAAGAGGTGTGTTAGATTCCACTAGCTTGGTACATGCAACCTTCGGTGCTTGTACTTACTGTTATCGGGTTGATTATAGTTTAATGAATGGAATTAATTGTAATGGATTTGTTTGTTAAATCTTTAGGAGAAACCTAAATAAACGCAGATTATTTTAGATACAAGGAGCCTTTGACACTCTATGGTGGCCATCTCTTATAAGAAGTCTAAAATATAAGGGATTCTCCCCAAATCTAGTAGCCCTAATTGAGAGCTACCTGAAGGACAGAGTGATAGAACTACACCATGGCACCATAGTCGCTACACGCACAATTGAAAGGGGCTGCCCACAGGGATCTTGCCTAGGACCATTTCTGTGGCTCATCATAGTCAACTCTTTACTAGAAATGGACTGGGGACCGCAATGCCAGTGCCAGGCATTTGCAGATGACATTACCCTAACAGTGGTGGGACCTCAAGAACAGAACTTGAAAGTGCAGCAAACACAGCACTGGACAGAGTAGTGGACTGGTGTAACAAGGAAAAATTACAACTGTCAAAACATAAAACCAAAGCCCTTGTTATCAGTAAGGTAGGCAGACTCTCCAGGAAACCACAAATTAAGAGTGGCAATTGGAGAATAAAAGTAGTTAGACATCTAAAACTACTAGGAATTACCATAGATGAAACAATGTCCTTTATTCCCCATCTTACTCAACTCCAAACAAAGGCTATCTTGCTTAGTAATCGCATGTCAACCATGATAGGCAAAAATTGGGGAATAAAACCAAGGTTTCTAAAGATCTAGTATAAGACGGTAGCTGAGAGGCAATTCTGCTATGGCTCAAGCATATGGGCGGAAAATGTTTCAAACAGATTAATAAGAAAATGCTCAATGCTGCAAAGATACTTCGCTCTCCGAATCTGCAGAGCATATCGCACTGCACCAACCAATGCCTTACAAGTGCTCAGTGGACTAGAGCCACTTCACCTAGTTGCCCATAGAGAAGGAACAATCACAAGACTGCTCAGATTTAGGACAAATGCTAATTTTCTGGGGGAAACCTTCAGAGAAGCAGATTACGAGAGCGAGGTGCCCATCTGGGAGGAAAACACATGGGAGACGGACTACACACAAATAAATGGACACCCAACTACCTCTTCGAACCTTGACTTTTACACCGATGGGTCGAAGACAGAACATGGAGTGGGGGCAGCATTTACCGTGCTTCAAAACAACAGGGTCATACATGACTGGACCGCCACACTCCACACAGAAAACACAGTATACCAGGCAGAGAAAACCGCGCTCCTATATGCCACCAACTGGGCTGCGCAGCAACAACAAAAAGACATAAGAATCTACACTGACAGCCTATCAACAGTTAAAGCAATCCAGCGCTTGCAAAACAAGGACATCATCATCCACAAAATAAGAAGAAGGCTTCAACCCCACATCGAAAACATCCATATTAACTGGATAAAGGCGCATGCGGGATACTACGGTAACGAAAGAGCGGACCAACTGGCTAAAGCAGCAACAAGGGGAAATTCAAGTATGATAATACATCTGAAGCACTCTAAAAGCCATCTAAAATCTCAGTTAAGAATCTCACTTTAAGAGCCTGGCAGGAAGACTGGGATAATGGGGAAACAGGTCGTCGAGTCCACACGTTTTTACGTAAAAACAACAAAGAAAGACAGCCCTGTGGAGGAAACCTAACAGCATTCTACACTGGGCACGGCCCATTCCCCAGCTATCTATACAGGTTCAAAATAAAGAACAGCGACCTATGCATCTGTGGGGAGGTTGGCACTCCAGATCATTACATTTTTGAGTGTCCACTCACAGGTTGCCATCACCTCAAGAAACCTGCCATAACGCAATACCAAGCTTGGGCCACCAACACAATCAGCAACAATCAGGCTCATATAAAAAATTACGAATGTTATGAAATTCTTAGTGGAAAACATTAACATTATCACCAACTAACAATCAGAAGACTGTGTACATTTGTATTTTATTGTTAATTTTTAGTTTCTGTCTTTTTGCTGTACAAATGTAATGCTTTTAATCTTTACTATTTACTATTTAAATATTAGTGTAATTTAGATAATGTTTTAAAATGATTCTTACTTGTTTCAAATATGTTTATATGTTTCAAATGTATTTACAGAAATTTCGTCACGGGGTTGACCGGATTAGTCCGGTTTCCTTTGACGGGTTCACTCGATTTTTCTGTGGGTGACTAGTAAACCCTTTAACCTGACTAAAGTCGGGAGGTGAGGGGGTCACCTGCGGTGACCAACCAACCCAGGAAGAACCGAACGTGTGCCGTCAGCAACTCGCAGGTTGATATCCCAGTGGGCATAACCACTGAGTTACTATGGGCCCTTAATGTATTTTTGATTTAGAGCAGTGTTCGCAATGTCGAAATATGAAGAACTTCACTCGACCATGATTCTTATTTAATAGGCTTTATTGACGCATAAACATTTAGATAAAATAATCTATAATAATTATACATTTCTTCGTCACTTTAAAATGCATCGACGTTTGTACATTTTAAACATAACAATGGAAATGAAAAGAAAACTTTTTAATTTGTTAGCAATGAATTGTTTCAATTCTCTTAATTTAATTAAATAAATTTGAACAGTCGCATAACTTTTCGATTGTTTACCACTCATTGTTGTAGGAAATCAGCTTTTTAAACATCTTGTAAACAGTTATTTGCTTGCACACTGTTGTAGTTAGGAGTTGTATAATCGTTTTTATTACACACATCTAGACTATCTGTAAAATACATACATCGACACATTTCATAGCATGAGTGTTGGGTTGGTAGTCACCAGATGGCAGCAGAGCGGTCATCGGGGGATCAGTCGCCCAATCCCTATCGTTCTCCCTTGGGGGTCAGGGGGGCTTGTTTTTGTAGCAGATCCACGCGCGTCGGCGATGTTAGAGGTTGTGTCCCCTTTCGCGGCGTCTAGATAATGTACTTGTATAAAAATATATAATCAAGAAAATAAACGTACATATACCAAACATCTGCCTGCTAATCTTTGCCGTACAAGCATTTAGAGGAGCTACGGGAGGCGGTGAGGCCCGAGGTAAGTGACTCATGCATACTTCTCTTAAACGGTGTTGCCTCTACGATCACTTGAGATTTTAATGAAAAGTATTTGGAGGGTATAATTAATTGTACTTGGCCCCGGATGGTATCCGGCTAAACCAAGATCCTTGTGTCCTACGCGACACAATGAACGTCTCCTAGCTTGAAGCCAGATTTCCAACTCTAAGTAAGTTGCCAGATCCTATTTACAACTATATACAAATATATCACATCTTCCACTCTTAGTGTGGATGTTTTACACCGTATAAACAACAAGTTTTTTAAATGTTGTACACATATAAGAATACACAATAATCACTATACATTACAACACATCATCATCAAATCTCGAGGGTCTGTTTACATTTCTATATAATCATCAAATCTCGAGGGTCTGTATACAATTCTTCCTCTCCGAGTTGTATACACAGGGTTTGAATCTGTTTGTATAATGTTTGGAACCTCATAATTTGTAGTGTCATTAGAAATCCCAGGATTTTCATTACAATGATACATACTGTTTTGAACATTGCTTAGCCACTGTTTCATCGTGCTCTATTATTGAATTAAATGCTATTAATAAGTCATCAAAGTAAACCAATACACCTGGTATATCACCAAAATTATCCTGGTTTCTTTTCTGAAATATTTCAGGAACACATGAAATTCCCATAGGAAGTCTAATTTTGGTAGGAACTCTTCAATAGTGGGTATCAGCACATGCTCTCTCTCTCTTAATTACTTTGTTCAAGTCTTGAGGATCCAAACAAACTCTTATAGTGCCATTTGCCTTTTCAATTATTACTATGCTGCTTACCCATCCCTTAGGTTGACTTACTTTAGCAATTATACCCTGACTATCCAATTCCTTTAACTTTGGTTCTAATTTTGGTTTTACCGATTTGTTCTTAAAGAGTTGCGTTTTGTACAAAACGAAGGAGTGAAAATATTCCAGATACTATTTGCTATTTTCGATCTTGAAAATTATAAGTTGCATTGTATTGTTTTTGATAATAATTTAAAAGTAGTAGAGTCATCCAGACTAAACTGTGTCAAAAGAAATCAACCTGATTTCAATAATTTGTTCAATTGATTTTCGTTAATTTTTAATTGATATCAATATTTGGTATAGGAATTATCTTGATTTTAGTATTGTGTTAATGGAGTGAAATTGTTCTGCTTTCAGTTTTTCCAATGCATAACTTGAACTAACATTACTATTTTGTGTTTTAAATGCATATCCGTATATGTTTGCTGATTAAAAAAAAAATCTTGCTATTTCAATAATTAATGGCTTTTTCTGCTATTGAAGTGTATAGTACCGTTTTTGTGAACACATGAACTTCTTTGTATAAGCGCGCAGTAAGAAGTGACCTTGAGAATTTCCCTGATATATTCGTTTCTTCCCCTCTCTCAGCTATTTCAGTGAATGTTGTTTTGACTAACTCGTAGTCTGTATTTCGTTTTCACAATTTGTTTTCTCTTTTGATATAAGAGTGAAACTTTTTCTTTTACATGCGTCACTTTCACAGGAAGATTTATTGCTCGGATATTTTTAATAATACTATGGTTGTTGAATCTGTTTCTAATCGTATTACTTACGTTGGCATATTTATTATCCAGAACACATTATAAATAATTATGAAAAGAAATATTTTGCATTGATTTCCTTAAGCAATTATAAATTACATTTTGTGTGTTCTGATAAGGTTTCATTATCATTTTAAGAGTAATTCTTATTCAGTGTAAATTTTATTATGTGTTTTCAGAGGAGGTTTTCCATAATTAATTTTGAATATTGTGTTAATCAAAACTTAATTTAAGTATTGGGTGTTGATGTCAAGTAAAATAATTATCGCTTTATATTGGAGCTTGTTTGAAACAAAAAACTTTACGAACAATAACATTGATCCCAGAACTTTTTTAGACAATAAAATTCTTCCGGAATTCCAGAACTTTTTGCAAACTAGACTGCAATCTTGTCTTACCTTGCAAAAGGCCGCAAGGACGACTTGAGATTGTTGGCACAGGAATTGGGCTTGGACGTAGGTGGCAATATGAAAGTTATCCAATTAAAGGATTTAATTGTCAATTCTGACAACTACGATGAAAAACTCACCAAGAATTTATTCGTCAGTGTAATAGATGAACGAATTGCTAAAGAAAAAGACGTTGAGCGAGAACGAATTGCTAAAGAAAAAGACGTTGAGCGGGAACGAATTGATAAGGAAAAAGAAATTGGGCGGGAACGAATTGCTAAAGAAAAAGAAGTTGAGCGGGAACGAATTGCTAAAGAAAAAGTAGTTGAGAAGGAACGACTTGCTCAAGAAAAAGTAATTGAACAGGAACGAATTGCAAAGGAAAACGCAATTGAACAAGAAAGAATACAAAAGGCAAGAGCTCATGACCTTGAGCTACTTCGATTGAAACTTAAAATCTAAAAGTTGTCCTCGCTCCCATCAGAGTTACCCGTTCCGGCCGTCGACCAACCAAAATTTGAATTGAAAAAATTTATCCCGAATTTCAATCCAAAAGAAGACGACATGTCTGTTTCTCAATCTCTTAAAAGACAATTAAAATTTCTGAAGGTTCCGGAAAAACAATGGGTAGCATATTTGGTGGGAGTCCTTCCCAGTGATATAGCGAAAATCATTGCTAGGGAACCTGATGAAAAAGCAGAAGATTACCAATTCATTAAGGATATCTTAAAAGATTCAAGTTGAGTGCTGAACGTTTTCGCCAGCTATTTGCAACTCATAAAAAGAATCCTGAATGTACATGGAATGATTTTTATTTTGAACTGCGTAGTTATTTTTAGAATTGGATTAGAGAAGTGAAGGTAAATACTTTTGAAAAGCTGAAGGACCTGATGATAACTGATCAAATCAAGAAAAAGCGTCCATCGGAATTCAAAGAATCGGAATTAACACTATTTGGATGAATGGGGAGACATTATCTCTCCAACTGATCTTGTGGAAAAACTAGACGCATACGAAAGTCTCAGGCATAAGACCAGGAAAGATGGACCAACAGTTAATCATAAGAGACCGTTTACGAAAATGAAAGAAGAATATCCACGATTCAACTCTACGAGGAAGGAGTTCCATGACAGAAAATACGAGAAGCCGAAGCAGGAAGAACACCCCACTGTTTATTGCTATGCTTGTGGCACTCCAGGGTACATTAAGTCAAAATGTCCGAATTATTCCAGGCCTGACAAAAAGAATACCAGTCGTTTCAGCAGTATACAGCTAAGTAGTCTTTCAACATCGAGTCAGATGGCGATTCTTACTGTGAATATCAACGGACTCTGTGGTACGGCATGTGCAGATACAGCAGCAACTCATTCTATTGCTGGTGCAATTCTTTACCAACTGCTGAAAGAACAAGGAACCCATTTCCAAAGGACACATCTTACCATGACTCTCGCTGATGGCTGCCAGTCAACAAAGGTGGTACACAAAGCAAATGTTAGTATCTGTCTGGAAGGGAGAATGTTTTCATTACCAATTTTAGCTATTCCTGAAGCACGGATAAACCATACTCTGCTTGGAATTGATTTTATAGAAAAGACTGGAATTGTCTTGAATCTAAAAGACCATTCCTGGTTCTTCAGTGATAGACCCAATAAAAGTTTCACATTTGCGAGTCCTTATGTACTTCGACCAGAAGTTCAAGACCATTCTTTCGACATCGTGATAAGCGCTACCCCAGCGAATCCCTGTCAAACTCAGCTAGAAGTTCAAGACCATTTCTCGAACATTGTAGAAAACATGCCAGCAAATTCTGGTCCATTTCAATTAGAAGTTATAGATCAATCTTGTAACTCTGTGGACACCAGTACTTCTATGGATTCAATACTATTTCGACCAAGCGAAGGTGAAAATCTAAACCCACACCAGAGAAAGCAAATAAATGCATTATTGACGAAATACGAAAGAGTCTTCGGTCCAGGGGGAGAACCGACACCTTATTGTGAACACCGAATTGACACAGGAGATACTTTACCAATTTCATCGTCACCTTACCGACTCTCTCCTGCCAGGAAGGAAGTTTTAAAAAAGGAAATTGATAAACTCCTTACAGCAGGAGTAATCGGGGAGTGTGACTCTCCATATGCCTCACCTGCAATTCTCATTCCCAAACCAAATGGAGATTTCAGACTTTGCATCGACTACCAAAAACTTAATGCTGCCACCAAATCAGATCCATACCCACTGCCGCGTATGGACGACCTTTTACACAATGCAAAGCAAACGGCATTTATGTCAACAATTGACTTGAGATCAGGATACTATCAGATACAAATGCATCCGCATGAAAAAGACAAAACCGCCTTTGTATGCCAGTTTGGAGTTTTCAGGTTCAATAGAATGCCTTTTGGATTGAAAACGGCCCCTGCAACGTTTCAACGTTTGATGGACATTTTTCGAAATGGTTTAAAGATCAACACCCTCGCCTACCTGGATGATATCATCGTGATGTCTCCCAGTTTTGAAGAACATCTGCAAGATTTGCGATTAGTCTTTGAACGACTTCAACAGTTCAAGTTGAATGCTAACCATGCCAAGTGCAATTTTTCTTGTCCCAAAGTCAAGCACCTTGATCATTACATTACCAGTTCCGGTATCGAAGTAGACCCTGCCAAAGTGGAGGCCATTACGTGTATTCCCCCATCAAAGAATGTGAAACAAATGCAATCCTTTTTGCAAACTTGCAGCTGGTATCGACGATTCATTCCGAAGTTTGCTGACATTTCTCATACGTTGAGCAATCTCACCAAAAAGCGGACCACTTGGAAGTGGAGTGAAGAGGAGCAATCTGCATTTGAATTTTTAAAGAAATGTTTGATTTCGACACCAGTGCTGAAGCAGATTGATGAATCAAAACCTTTTGTTATACGTTCAGATGCTTCGAATTATGATTTAGGAGCTGTTCTTATCCAAGGACACGGTCCAGAAGAGCATCCCATAGAGTATGCAAGCCGTTTGCTGACCCCTGCAGAAAGAAATTATTCCACCACGGAGAAAGAAGCACTTGCAGTGGTTTGGGCACTTTGAAAATTTCGAGGCTATGTCGAAGGAGCTGAAATAACAGTATTTTCAGATCATCAGCCCTTGAAATGGTTGTTGAGCCTGAAATAATCAACCAGTCGACTCGCAAGATAGGCCCTTCAGATACAGTCTTACAACATCAAAGTTGAATATCTTTCAGGAAAAGCAAACGTCATTGCAGACATGCTATCCCGCCCTTCATGTACACATAAAAGGCCCACTTGTGACATTTGTTCTGTTACCATTATTGATCTACCATCCAGGAAGGCAAATGACATAGATGAAAGACAATTGAAAGACGATGACTTGAAGAAAATCATTGACTGTTTTGAAAGCGTCTCCAAGGACGAAAACTACGTTAATTGGACCAATCGTGGCTGCATAATGTCTCAAGGCATTTTATATCGATACGGCCCGGATTCCGATTCAGAGGAAGCCCAGTTGGTAGTTCCGACACAGGAACGTGAAAGAGTTCTGCAACAATATCACGATGCCCCAACCGGTGCACATTATGGTGCTGAGGTCACTTTCCATAAGATTGCAACGCGTTATTTCTTTCCTGGAATGAGAAAATACATCGCAGATTATGTAAGGAATTGTGCTGAGTGCAGCCGTTATAAGCCAAGTAGGACTTTTGAGAACACCAGTGTATTCCCAGCGTTTTGAGACGTTAGCGATTGATCTTTTCGGTCCTTTGCCAGAAACCCCTGATGGAAAGAAATGGATTTTCATTGTTGAGGACACTTCTACAAAATGGGTGGAGTTTTTCTCTCTCCAAAACGCCACTGCAAAGGAGTGTGCAGTAACCTTATTAAAGGAAGTGTTTCTGAGATACGGTCTGCCACGTCGTCTCATAAGTGATAACGGATCCCAATTCGTCAGTGCTGTCCTTCAACAAGTATGCTATCTTCTCGGAGTTACACAAATTCTTACTCCAGTTTACTGTCCTCAAGCGAACCCAGTAGAAAGGAAAAACAGAGATTTAAAACCAAGACTTGCCATTCTTGTCGGTGATGACCACACCACATGATCAGAAAAACTCCCAACTATACGTTTTGCTCTGAACACTGCAAAATGCGACACCACTGCTCATACTGCAGCCTTTTTAGAGAACTTAGAATACTAGACGATGTTCAACATGACATAAGGTCAGTGATCAACAATGACAACTTCATTGCTGAGATCACACCATATTTACGGAAATTTGCAAAGATATCCTCTGAGATAAAAGATATTGTCGAACAAAAGCAGGATCAGAGAAAGAAATATGCTGATCGAGAAAGAAGAAGCGTTCCCCAATACGCACCTGGATCAAGTATGGGTCACCTCACATACTGTGAGCAACAAAGCTAAGAAGAGTTCAGCGAAATTTGCACCTCGCCGAGACGGACCTTATTGGATTTTAACTTAGGCCCCGTTCACATGAGTCGCATAAAACGCGCGTTTGGCGAGGCTATCAGGGTCCCGTTCTTCAAGGTCGCAAAGATAGATACTTGAATTAGAGGAATAAATAAACATAATTTCATGTCGGGACCTTGCTAGCCTCGCCATACGCGCGTTGAAACGCCTCATGTGAACGTGGCCTTAGCGTTCTCCAACAAGTTATGTTGTTGCGAATCCTGAATCTCCTGATATTCCTGTCGGAACATATCATTCATCTGCTCTACGTCCATGCCTTAACACAGAGCTATCAACCTCCGTACTAAAAGTGAGAACCAAAACTAAATCTAACCCCTGCTCCCATCAAGGACACCCTCAGGAGGTCAGGGAGCTATCGGCGGCGTAGAATGAAGACGCGTCGTAGCGTCCGTTATGTCGGGTAGTTATGAAAGGTTATGTAAATTTCTACTATTATAAAAACTGTGTATCCAGCCGCTTGTCTTGTTTATTTACATCCGTAGTTACTTATTTTACCTATATACATAGGAACTAATGTTGTTGAATGTGGGGGTTGGTCCTCCCAAAAAGTTTGGATTGTACCCCAGTAAAAAAAAGATTAAATTAATTATATTAATATAATTAACATCTATTAATTATTTGTAATTAATTTTATTAATATTGTCGTGTAGATTTGCAAAAGGCAAGCGAGGACAAAGATTGCTGATCTCAACTCGAGACTTTATTATCTTTGAACTGAGTGATACATCTCCTTTTATACCTTTTCCGAAAAATGAATCGAACATTCGAGAATTCGAAAGTTCTAGAAATTAACATAAGTATATTAACATAAGTATATTACTGAAGAAGTGAGAAACAAACAGAAAGGGAACTTTAAAATGAAATCTACTTTTAGGCCACTTGCCTCTAGTGGGATTGGAACTCCGTACCTTCCAATTTGCAGTAAGGTGCAATACCCGACTGAGCCACGATTTTCAGACGAAGTGAATAAGTTTCGCTACATTTCCCCCTCCTTAAGACCAAGCAGCGTCCCGCTGCAGCCTGATCTGGCTCCTTGTAACAGGTCCCCTGGAAATGCTGTGCTCTCTTCCGTCATCCAGTTGTTTCTTTGGATCAAGATAGGGTTTTAACCTAAGGACGTGGACTACATCTTTTGAGATCCGCCGTCTGCTATTCTCCTCCATACTTTCTACTTCGTATGTTACGTCAGATAGTCGCCGTGTTATTCGATAGGGTCCGAAATAACGTCTTAGGAGCTTTTCGGACAGTCCAACCTTTCGTACTGGAGTAAAGATCCAGACTAAGTCTCCGATGTTGTAGTTGACTGGTCGATGTCTCTCGTCATATCGTCGTTTATCAGTTTGTTGAGCGTCAAGGATGTGGATTTTTGCAAGCTGTCTAGCTTCCTCTGCCCTGGTGATCAGATGTTGCACGTAATTATCGTCGTGATTTTCTGTATTGAGCGGAAGAATTACGTCTAGAGGTGTCTGGATATCTCTGCCATGAACGAGAAAAAATGGACTGAACCCTGTGGTGTCTTGTTTTGCCGAATTGTAGGCGAAAGTCACAAAGGGTAGGATGGTATCCCAATTTCTTTGCTCGACGTCTACGTACATGGACAGCATGTCTGCCAATGTCTTGTTAAATCTTTCTGTCAAGCCATTGGTTTGTGGATGGTAGGATGTTGTCAGAAGATGAGACGTCTGGCACAATTGATTGACGTCTTTCACAATATTGGATAAGAAGGAACGTCCTCGATCACTTATCATTTCTCTGGGAGCACCGTGCTTCAGTATGATATCTTCGACTATAAATTTAGCGATTTCCGTGGCCTCAGCAGTTGGTAATGCTTTTGTGATAGTGAACCTCGTAAGGTAATCTGTACAAACAATGATCCAGCGGTTTCCGTTTCGGGTAACTGGAAAGCGTCCAAGTAGATCAATCCCAATTTTGGCAAATGGTATGTCAGGGGGTCTGATCGGGTGAAGTTGCCCCGGTGGCAATTGCGAAGGAGATTTTCGTCTTTGACATTCTCGGCAATGTGACACATATCGGCGTGTGCTCCCATATAGTCCTGGCCAATAGTATTTCCTCCTTATTCGGTCGTAGGTTTTGGCGAATCCGAGGTGACCGGCGGTTGGGGCATCATGAAGACTCTTTAAGACATCGCTGCGGAGTTGTTTCGGTACGACCAAGAGCCACTGCTGTCCCATAGGATCATAGTTTCTTTTGTAAACCACACCGTTTCTAAGTTGATAACTTCGGTATCCGTCACCTCTTTTAAGAATTTTAATTATGGGCTTCAGCTGCTTATCTTTTAGCTGCTCTTTTCTGTAATCTGTGATGGCTGAAAGGAAGGGGATTTCATCACCGTTTTCGTTTACTGTTTCGAGAAGGGGCTTTCTCGACAGCGAATCGGCATCGGAATGTTTGTGACCGCTCTTGTAGACTATGGTGATGTCGTACTCCTGCAACCTTAAAGCCCATCGTGCAAGTCTTCCAGATGGGTCCTTAACATTGGCTAGCCAGCACAAAGAGTGGTGATCCGTTACTACGGTAAAGGGTTTTCCAAATAGATACGGTCTGAATTTACTGATCGACCAGATGACAGCAAGGCACTCCTTTTCGGTTGTAGAATAGTTCTTTTCAGCGGCTGTCAGGGACCTGGATGCGTAGGCTATCGGTCTTTCCTTATCATCTTGGATCTGTATTAGTACTGCGCCGATGCCATAACCACTAGCGTCTGAATGTATCTTCGTTTCTGCATTTGGCAGGAAATGTCCCAAAACAGGTTCACTTGTTAGTAATTTTTTGAGAGTTGAAAAAGATTCCTTCTGTGAAGTACTCCAAGAAAACTTCACATCTTTCTTCAATAAATCATGCAGGGGTTTTGCAACATCAGCGAATTTTTTGACAAATCGTCGGTAATAAGAGCACAGGCCTAGAAAACTTCGAACATCTGCGATATTTTCTGGAACAGGAAAATTCTTTACAGCGGCTATCTTTTGTGGATCGGGATAGATTCCATGTTGATCAACAAGGTGTCCAAGTATCGTTAGTTTCTTTTTGCCAAATGAGCATTTGGTGGAATTTAGCGTCAGTCCGGCTTCTTGGATACATTTCAAAACTTTTCTCAAGCGTATTTGATGTTCTCGGAAATTCGGTGCATACACAATGATGTCATCTAGGTAGCAAAGACAGATATTCCACTTCAGGCCTCGTAGTACAGTGTCCATCATCCGTTCAAATGTAGCGGGAGCGTTACATAATCCGAATGGCATGACTTTAAATTCATAAAGACCATCTGACGTTACAAAGGCTGTCTTTTCTCTATCTTTATCATCAACCTCTATTTGCCAGTAACCGGATTTTAAATCCATCATAGAGAAAATTTGTGCACCAGCTAGGCAATCCAAAGCGTCGTCGATGCGTGGTAGTGGATAGACGTCTTTTTTAGTGACCTTGTTCAATCTTCTGTAATCGACACAAAAGCGCCATTCACCATTTTTCTTTTTCACAAGTACGACTGGAGACGACCATGGACTGGTTGATGGCTGTATCACGTCTTCTTTTAGCATCCGTTGTACTTCGTCTCCAATCACACGTCTTTCAGTGGCTGATATACGGTAAGGTCTCTGCTTGATTGGGACGCTGTCACCTGTGTCGATCTTGTGTTTCACAGAATTACCACTGGATTTCTTCAATTGCCTGTTAAAGTCGAAAATGTCACTAAATTCTTCCAGCAGATTCAATAACTCGTCTTCTTCAATAGTAGTCAGCTTAGTATCTAAAAGTTCTTTAAATGTTTCTCGTTTTAATCGCCTTCTGGAATTGTGTCTCTTAGAACCTTCTCGATCTTCATCACTTAAAGAACAAATTGCATCGTTTGTTACTGTCGTTAAGCAAGCTATGTTCATTCCCTTCGGTATCAGTTGGGTTCGTCGAGAGAAATTTGTAACCCATACTTTACAACAGCCATTTTCAACGTTAACGATTGAGGCTGGTATAGACAGCTCTCTTTCACACGTGAGAATTGTATTACCAATAATCATAGCTTTATCTGCTTCTGGAATTTCTGGATTAAGAGTACATATTTGCTTTGTCGAATTGGCTTCAATTACGTAATCTGTTGCGGCAAACAAGGTGCAAGAGCAATCTGATTTACCTGACACCTGGTTGTCTGGAAGGATTTCTGCAAGTTGAAGTTCTTCATTTCCGCAATCTATGACAGCATCAGTGGCACGGAAAAAGTCCCATCCAAGTATCATTTGGTGGCTACACTGTGGAAATACCAGAAATTCAAACGGTTTCACAGTCCCATTCAAGTCGACTTTTAATACACAGCGTCCTGAGGCGGCTACAGATTTTCCACAGGCAGTTTTCAGTACAGGTCCATCCTCAGTAAACATAGGTGTATTCAATTGTACTCTTAATTCTTCAGATATGACCGAGTAATCGGCACCAGAATCAACAAGGGCTTTTACACATTGTCCATTCACTGGGATATAGGTGGAATTTTTCTTTAACTTGGTTGTAGTATACGTCGGAGGATTTTCTTCAACTGCGGCCTTACCTCCTGGACAGGTCGCCCGAGTTAGTTTTCCTCATTTGGTCGGCGTGGAGAACGGCTGGAGCGGCGAACAGGCGATTGTGACTGTCGGCGGTTGAAGGAGCGGCGAGGGTATGGTGAACTACTTCTGAAACTGGAAGAAGTAGGCTGTATATGTCGTGCATAGTTGTCGTCAAAGCTGTGTAGGGTCTCAGTGTCAATTTCTCGTCGAGGATTAGATGTTCTGAGGGCTCTTGTATCTGCAAATATTTGTCGTCTCTCCCTACAGTACCTCAGCACGTGTCCTGGGCGTCCGCAATGGTAGCAGAGAGGTACATTATTGGCAGCTCTCCACAAATCTGTCTTACGCTGTGGAACGGCGCTGTTTCTGGCCTCACGTCTTGGCTGTGACCCAACTGGAACTGAAACTCGAGGAGGGCCGTTGCGACTTCTTGGACCTGTGAGTGGTGCTAGAGCTTCCATAACTTCTTCCCGGACCAGAGATGCGACGTCCGTTGGTGAAGCAGGGTCGTCGTTCGTGTAGTTTTGTACTTCCGGCAAGAGCTTTTGAAGCTCTTCCCTGACAATTGTTCGTACCAGCGATCCTAAATCACCAATGTCTGTTTCGGCCGAAACTGCAGAAACATTTGGCAGCCTCTGGAATCTTGGTCGGGTGATACGTCTTCGTCGGAGGCTTTCTATTTGACGGCAGCGTTTCACAAAAGCATCGACGGTCTCATAGTCCTGAACCAAAAGGATCTGGTGCAAGTCCTCTGCAATCCCCTTCATGAGATGGGCTACTTTCTCGACATCTGGCATGGAAGGATCAACTTTTCGGCATAGAGCGAGTACGTCTTGGATGTATGATTCAGACGTCTCGCCAATTTGTTGAGCACGTGCAACCAACAGTCTCTCAGCTTGACGCTTTATGTCATCTGTTTGGCAAAACGTGTTGTTCAGGGAATTCCTGAACGAAGTCCAATCAGTAAAAGTGTCCTCATTGTTATCAAACCATTGTCGGGCTGTTCCGGCGAGGTAGAATATGACGTTTGCCAGACACATCTGTTCGTCCCAACGGTTATAGCTGGCGATTCGTTGAAAGTCCTTGAGCCACCGGCGAACATCTGGTTGGTCGTCTCCAGAGAATATGCATGGACTTCTGGGTGGCTGGTAGGTCAGGAACGGCACTGGTGCAATGGTGACTGGAGCGGAACTGGCAACTGGGAGCTTTTGCTCGGTGTCTTCATGGTCAGACATTTTCCTCGGGCCTCTACTAGGATTCGGTAAAGAGCCAAACTCAGGAGGGAGTCCTTGAAGACGTAGACTTCTGCGAAGTTCTTCCGCCGTATTTATTTTACCCGGCGCCTCCACCAAAATGTCGTGTAGATTTTCAAAAGGCAAGCGAGGACAAAGATTGCTGATCTCAACTCGAGACTTTATTATCTTTGAACTGAGTGATACATCTCCTTTTATACCTTTTCCGAAAAATGAATCGAACATTCGAGAATTCGAAAGTTCTAGAAATTAACATAAGTATATTACTGAAGAAGTGAGAAACAAACAGAAAGGGAACTTTGAAATGAAATCTACTTTTAGGCCACTTGCCTCTAGTGGGATTGGAACTCCGTACCTTCCAATTTGCAGTAAGGTGCAATACCCGACTGAGCCACGATTTTCAGACGAAGTGAATAAGTTTCGCTACAATATGGTTAATGTATAGCAATTATTAAAAATTGATTAATTATATTAATTCATATTCATTAATTAACACTTGATTTAAAAAAATCACAATTTTTTTATCGCTTTATATTAAAAAAACGTTGCCGCAACTGCCGTCGCAGGATTGAAAACTCGCTTTTTTTTTTGCTCGATTCTTAAGACAGTTTTCCGAGAAAGTACGGATCAGAAAATTACGAAATTAACATGGTTTGTTCAAAATAGTACAGGGAACAGAAAAATAAGTTTTTTTTTTCCGATGCGGCTATTAATTTAGTATTTATTAAGTGTCTAAGTGAATTTTAAACGCAAGTGAGCAAAAGACGGTACAAATTGTCAGTCTTCAGTCGTAATTTTTTAGAGTGCTTCTAAACATGAATTTTTGTTGCTCGTCAAGCTATTTCAGAAATTTCAATTTGGTTCCTGGTAATATTTTTTTGAAATTCGGGAAAAACCGGTACATTTTCGTTATTTTTTTGGTAAACTGTCATATTTATAGCTTATTACTATTAGTTTTTAAATTTAAAAACATCGCACGAAACCTTAGAATATACTCTTTCTTACGGTACAATTATTTTGAAATTGGTTAATAAATAAATTCGATGCAATCAAAAGTTGCTCATACAAATTTTGGAATATTGGGAAATTTTCGTAAATTTTTGTTAAAACAGTCATATCTATAGCTTGTACTATTATTTTTTAAATTTGAAAGCATCACTGAAAACCTTAGAATGTACTCTTTCGTATGGTACAATTATTTTGGAAATTGGTTAATAAATAAATTTTCGATGCGATTATGAGTTGGTCATATAAAAATTTCGGGACTTTTAAGATCGTAAGTTCCGATTCTCAAAACTAAAACTGTCATATGTGTAGCTTAATATAATTAGTTTTAAAATTTGTAAATACCACCTGACAGCTTAGAATACACCCTTTCTTACCGTAAAATTACTTTTAAAATTGGTTCATAAATAAATACGATACAATCAAAAGTTGGTCATACTAATTTCGAATTTTTTAGATCGCGGAGCGATAGCATTCATTCTCCTTCACGGAAATGAAGGTTACATTTTCTGACTAACTTATTTGCCAGATGTCAAATTTATCATAGAAACGATTTTTTTTTAATTTGGCGTGGAAAAAGGCTCGTTTTTTTCACTATATTCTCAGATGGCTTCCCGAGAAAGTAGAGATCAGAAAATTGAGAGATTAACATAGTCTATTTAAAATCGTAGAGGGAACAAGATGGTGAAGGTTTTTTACTGATGCGTTACTAATACATTAAGTGTTAAAATAAAGAAAACAGAAATCACTTGGGAAAAGAATGAAGAAAGGTGAAGCATCTGTAGACCTTCTCAGGAAAATTTTCGTATTTTTATGTTAAAAATCACACGATATATTGGTACTTTTTTCGTAGAACATTGATAAAATTATTACAAATTTTGCGTCGAGCAAATGTTAGTCACTTTAATTTGAAATAAAATCGTTTTAAACAATGTTGTTTTATAGTATCATACATGAGAAACACATTGTTTGGTTTAACAACAAATTATTTAAGGATACTTTTGAAATACACTAAAACCCTGCTAATTCAAACCCCGTTCATCCGATTTGGTTAATCCGAACCATCTGTTTTTAAAATTTGTGAAACAAAAATACAGTACATCGTGACTTACACAATTATTGAAATAAAAAACTTCATTGGTAAGAATGCACATACATTCAGATTTTTAGAAATTAAAAAGAATAGAAAAATAGTCACTAGAACTGCATGCACTATAACAGTTGGAAATAATTAAGCAGTTTTTACTGATATATAAACGTATAAACATTTTCCTAGTTTGTTCTTCAAAAAAACATACATTGTATTCTAAACATATTCTAAGTTAAACACAAAAATCAAGTGAATAAAAATTTCACTTTTGTCGTGGATTTACCATTAACAAATTTGACTATCTTTTATGACGAACTGAATGGGGGGTTGAACCCCCAACTCCCCCTGGTTACGCCTATGAACTAATGTACCATTGATTACATTTATTTATTACACAAGAAAAACATTATTTAAAATTAAGTTATGAATAGTTTGTGTAGTTATTAACAAGGGATTAATTTGTAAAAAACTCATTACATATATGTATCAGCAAAATTTTTCTCAACTGAATGGGGGAGGGGTTGAACCCCCGCCCCCTGACGGCTATGTTTATTACACAAGTAAAACATTAATCAAAATTAAATTAATTAAAATTAAGTTATGAACAGTTTGTGTAGTTATTAACAAGGGATTAATTTGTGAAAAACTCATTATATATATGTGTTAGCAAATTGTTTCTCAACTGAATGGGGGGGGGGATTATTTATGGAGATGAGTGTAAATATGAGTGTCGTCAATGAACCATCACTTCTCCAGCTCTCAGTCTTCGTCATCTGACCGTGGTTCAAAATTACGAGGTGTTGTCCTCGGATCTTTCCCTTAAGGGACTGATCCCGGACTGTCGTTGGTGGGGTGCCAGTTCAGGTGTTGCTTCGTCATCTGATCGTGGTTCAAAATTACGAGGTGTTGTCTTCGGATCTTTCCCTTAAGGGACTGATCCCGGACCGTCGTCAATAGCCCGTTGTGTTGCTCTAGTACGACGTTAACTAAAAAAAAAAAATTACCATTACCCGGACCGTCGTCAATAGCCCGTTGTGTTGCTCTAGTACGACGTTAACTAAAAATTACCTACTACCAATTACTCAGCCAGGTTGTGTGTGTGACTTCTTATTCATGCTTTAGTGTGCTCTCTGTATAATGTGTTGTAACGTTTGACAGCACTGAACAACTTTACTGTAGTCCAATATCTGGCTTACGTCCGATCCAATTTTAGCAATTTGCCTGATTTAATTACCACTCTGGAAAGTAGAGGAATGGATCTGTATAAATCTGTGGCTCTGATCAATGACTTGATTGCAAAAAGTAAAGATTGGAACGGGTTCACCGAGGAAAGAAGCTGGATGTGGTACTGAAAAGAAATCCGGGATGCAAGACTGCTCAGGCTGAGTCAAAGGTTTTGACTATAGAGGTTGTGCCAGAATGTGAGCTGAAAGAAATCTTAGCTTAACGATTTTCCCCCATTGTCTCATGTGAGGTAGAAAGTTCCTTCTTCTCATTGGAGAATGTTTTAAGTGACAAAAGACGAAGTTTCAAGATTGAAAACACTTCGATAAAATTCAATGTAATTTCAATAAATTGGAGGACGTTCAGGGATGTAACTAGGATACTATCCGGCGAGCGTAAGCGAGCAGGGGGCGGAGCCCCCTAGTATTGTAAAAAATACTCGGCTTGTTTAGAGCCCCTTCCCAATCCGGCCTCTAGTTACGTCCTTGAAGACGTTTGAAGAGCTTTTATTTTTTTCAATCAAGTAATATTTCTTATTTGTATTTTTGTTGCTCTGTGTATTTTTTACTTATATTTATTTGCACTATCAAAATAAAATTGTGAATTAATTGAGAGAAAGTGTTGCTCATTTTCAATGTTACCTACTCACTACTCTTTTTGTAAGAAATAATTATTTTCTTGCAATTTCGCCATTTTGCATGTTTTGGGATTTTGTAATGCATATTCCAGGTCACATTTTTGTACATCGATCCGAGCTCCAATAATTACAGTTCATTTGATGCAACTTTTAGTGATACCTAATTTAAAATTCCACATGTTGTGAAGAAATTGTGAAAATAAACACAAACGAAAATGAAAGTATCATCTTATTCCAAACCAGTAAGCTCCCAATGTTCCGTATATCAAAGATTTGAATCCTAATCGCTAAACTTGAAAATGTAGTAGCCTTACAATGGAAACTAGAAACACAAATACTACCGCCCGTACGAAAAAGTACTCAGGGAGTCAATGATTCGATTCACTTAAAAGGGAGTCGTTTGACAACTCATTTTCGTCCCATCCCTAGTGAGTTAGTTGCCCAGAATCTACGTTGTTCGTATCGTTCTGGATGCCTGTTTGTCTATTGTCACGTCTCTTTACAATTATTAAATATCTTATGAGACTTGGAGTTACTCTAGTATTACTTCACTGTTACAAGACATAACAGTAGTCAGTTTTGGACATCCCACTTTCGATTTTCTTTCGCCAAGGAGTGCTGAAAGCGTGAGGGATTCCGCGAATGCAACCGGGATAACGCGGCCCCCATAACTCGAGTGATGTTTAAAATATTCAAAATAAAATAATTATTAGTTCCATTTCTCATAAAATTCCGTTTTAAATTCTTTTGCCCTTACGCAGTAGAAATACATATTTCGAAGAGATACTGAACTCAAAGAATAGATTAAACGCGCTCTTGAATACTGTTAGACACAGTTCGTCTGGTTAAAATTAAGACTAAAGAGACAACATAAGGTCAATTAAATTCTTAAAATGCATATATATTATTCATTAAACTTTTCCAAACAACAATGTAAGAATAATTTTGAGTATTTGTGACATCTAGTATATTAGTGGAAACTTGCACGGTTTATGAAAAAGCAAATTTAAGTCTTGTAATGTTTTAACGTTTCAAAATTCTCCACAAAAATTTAAGACAAATTTTGCAAACACTTGAGCATCTATTTAAGGCAATACAAAGTGATACGGAAAAAATTAAATGCTAAAATACTTTTATTAATGGTTAGTTTCAAACACAAAAAGAATAGCACAAATTTGTTTCCAAATTACTTCGCATTTAATAAACAGCGGCTTTTTATAGCAAAATTCGTTGCATATTTTACAAGACAAAGTGTAGTTACAGACAAAATCAATGTAAAATTTTAAATAAATATAAATACCACAGCAGATTGTAAAAAAGTACGATATGAGAATAAAGAAAATAAATGATTAAGATACTTAGTATGCAGACGAAAATGCAGCAATGGAATTGATAGGTTTAGGTAGTTTCACTTTTGTTTTACCTGATCATTAAAATTAAGTCCTGATAAATTTCATACATTTACACAACACGGTATTTGGTAGATTCGTAATGCAGCAGTTCAGAATAGTGGTGAAGGAATCATTGGTTTACTTTTATTTTGCAGTGTCACAACACTCACTTATTACTCATCAACATATCTTTAGTGTGGATATGTAAATGTTTTCTTAAGTTCGAATTTCGCAAAAAGCATTTGTTGCATATTTTGCACTTACGTGACAACTTCTCTCCAGTGTGAATTCAGATATGCGTTCTTAAGACAGGACTAAGTGAAAAGCATGTGTGGCATATTTCACTCGTATGGCTTCTCTTTAGTATGGATAGTCAAATTTTTTCTCAAGGTCGAACTTTGGGAAAAACGTTTGTAACATACTTCACACTCCTATGGTACCTCATTGGTGTGTGAATGTATATCATGGTTTTCACACCTTTGTCCAAAAAAAATTCAAAGACTTTCAAAACCAAAAATTTTTTTACAAGCACCTGAAATTTTTTACGACCTTTAACAAGTCATATGTTCATGGCATATGAAAAAGTTGTCAATTAAAAAGAAAAATGTGAAAAATAATAAAATAAACGCCAATTTTTTATTTTTTTTTAAAATCACAGAACCTGTGATTTTGTTTGAAAAGTGCGTATCTCAACTCAATGCTAACTATTATGCTACTTGCACACATATCAATATCGTTTGTGCGCTAAAATATCGCAGGATAAATTCTTTGGTGGCACGAAGAAGAGTGTAGGAACTTGAACATTGTTCGATCTACACACGACACCATCTTCATTTTGCTCTCATCCATTGCCACTACAACAAACGGCTGTCGTGGTTTATTTTGTTCAAGAAACAAAATAAAAATCCAAAGTCTTGACTGCAGTTACGACTTTTTTATTCTCTAGTCCAAGTTTCTATCTTTGCGATCGTTAAAGAGTGTGAAAATATCAACATATTTGAAATCTACAGACATTTTTAAACCAGGATACCATAAAATGTGCTTTTTTTTAAATAAATAATTCTTCAATTGTAACTTTTATATTTTCACAATATGAATTTAGCCGCATTTGATGAAGATATTCATTACAAACAAAAAAAAAATATTAGAGGTTTTCTTTCTTTGTGATCATTAAAGATAGAGTGAAAATTCTAACGGATTTGAAATCTGCAGAAAATTTTACACCAGACTAAAACCTCAGACAATCCAAATTTTATTCAAAGCCCGAATTCTGTCGCAGGCAACGGCGTGATAGTATATAATATATCCTTCCCATTTCTAGTCTAAAAATAGAATTTCACCGCGCTGAGTACGTGCTTGAAGAAACTTCCTCGTTCTACGAAAACGGATAATTCAGTTATATGAAACTGTAAGTTTTCATTCTTGTATGTATGCCTTATTATACAATTTTTTTTATAATTCAAAAGTGAAAAAGTAAAGTGACCCCCTTCAAAAACCTAAATACTTTTTTTGTATTTCTGCATCAATCCCTAGACAACTTTAAAAAATGTTCAAAGAGGCAGAACTTTTTCATGTCTGTAGTTTATGCAAAAAAGTGATGGAACGACATGACAATGAAACGTGGATTATGACATTTAACTATGGTTGGTCTGATATATATCACGTGGTGTCAAATCGCATAACACTGCTTTATTTAGAATGATCTCAAATGGCGCACCGGCCGTGAAGGAAACTAGTTTGGAAAAGTTCCAACGCAAGACATAATTACACAATTATTTACTAGTCAAAAATAAAACAAGTACTTTCAAGAACTTTTTTAAAAGTTCCGTAATTTTCAAAAAATTCCCAGGGCCCCTAGTTTGGAAAAAAAATTCAAGGAATTTTCAAGGATTGTGGGAATTTTGTATATGAGTTCTATAGCTTGTATTCTGCGAAAAGCGTTTGTTGCATATTTCACACTCATATGGCTTCTCTTCAGTGTGAGTACGTAAATGTCTTCTTAAGTGTGATTGGCACAAAAAGCGTTTGTTGCATATTTCACACTCATATGGCTTCTCATTGGTGTGTATACGCATATGTGTTCTTAAGTACGAATTTCGTAAAAAGCATTTGTTGCATATTTCACATTTAAATAGTTTCTCATTGGTGTGTGTACGCATATGTGCACTTAAGTTCGCATTTCGAAGAAAGCGTTTGTTGCATATTTCACATTCGTACAGCTTCTCTTTAACATGGATACGCGAATGTGATTTTAAGTTTGAAATGAACGAAAAGCGCTTGTTGCATATTTCACACTCGTATGGCATCTCTTTAGTGTGGATACGCAAATGTCTTCTTAAGTTCGGTTGGCACAAAAAGCTTTTGTTGCATATTTCACACTCGTATGGCTTCTCATTGGTGTGTATACGCATGTGTGTTCTTAAGTACGAATTTCGCAAAAAGCTTTTGTTGCATATTTCGCACACATGTGGCTTCTCATTGGTGTGTGTATACATGTGTGTAATTAAGTATGAATTTCGCAAAAAGCGTTTGTTACATATTTCACACTGATGCGGCTTCTCTTCAGTGTGAATTCGGATATGTATTCTTAAATACGGACCTCGCGAAAAGCGTTTGTGGCATATTTCACACTCGTATGGTTTCTCATTGGTGTGTGTACGCATATGTGTTCTATAGTTATTATTCTGCGAAAAGCGTTTGTTGCATATTTCACACTCGTATGGTTTCTCATTGGTGTGTGTACGCATATGTATTTTTAAGTTCGAATTTCGCGAAAAATGTTTATTGCATACTTTGCACTCATGTGGCTTCTCTCCAGTGTGAATTCGAACATGCAATTTGAAGTCAAAACTTTGCAAAAAGCGTTTGTTGCATATTTCACACTCAAATGGCTTCTCTTTAGTGTGGATAAGCAAATGTCTGCTTAGGTGCGAATTGCGCAAAAAGCGTTTGTTGCATATTTCACACTCGTATGACTTCTCTTTAGTGTGAATACGCAAATGATTTTTCAAGGTCGAATTGACTGAAAAACGTCTGTTGCATATTTCACATTCGTAAGGCTTCTCTTTGGTGTGGATAAGTAAATGTAATCCCAAGTCTCCAACATTTGAAAATCCTTTGTTACACATTTCATCTGTGAACGGTTTCTCACCTGAATGTATGCAGCTATGAGCTTTCAAATGATCCTTCAGCACAAATGATTTCTTACATATTTCGCACTCGTACTGTTTTTTACCACTGTAAAATTGTGAGTCGTTAGAAATTTCGTTTATTTCCAAGGATTTTATTTCAATCAATAAATTGGAGTGTTTGTCCTCCATTGTGGAATTTTTGATGCAGTTTTAGAGCTGTTTCTTTTGTGAGCAGTTCTCCTTATTGGTCGTATTTCTAACTTGAACCCAGGACATGTTCTCAATGGGTTTCTGACATTGATGCTTTATTGGAACAATCGGATTGTGTGTCAGTTGGGGAAGCTTTCCAGAAGTTGATGTGTTTAGTTTCAATAAAAAAGAAGTATGTGATTTTTGTGCTGGATACAATTTGAATTTACTTGAAATTGAAAATATTTCACTGCATATTGGGCATTAGAACAGTTTCTTTTCCCTCAGGATTCCTGGATGCTGTATTGGTAGCTATTTTAATTTCAAGCGCTCGTTGTCTTTCATGGACACATACAGTTGTGCCCCAGAATTGACTTTTGAGATTCTCTTATTTGACTCGTTACTGGAACTACCACTCTTTGTAGACTGAATCCTGCGTAGGAATTATTTTTTCCTTACGTCTTGATGTTATCCAGCTGTCTACAGGTGGTTCCACTGTTTATTTTAGAACTCAATGGCTACTCCTTGATTTGTTGATTCTCAAACTTTTATCAGGTATCTCGCAGCCCTTGCAATGAATGCTGCATCTTCACATTGGAATGCAAGACTTTAGGGTGTCCATGGTCAGAACTAGCATCAGGTGCAGGAAACTTTCTTTCATATCTAATAGCTTCAATACGAACTAGGTTCACTTAGTAACTATGCTTTTACGTGCCTTCTAAAGAATTGACTGTTTTCTGTTGCCTTTATGTGGATTTGGAACATAAAGGGATCACCAGATCACCGCAGTGAGGTATATCATCTAGAATAGCATTTTTAGAACATTTTTCACTTGTAATCTGTTTTCTGACGATTTGATATCTCTTGTGATTCAGCTAAGATACCTGGAATAAAAATTATAAAATGTCAGCTAGGTTAAAAGTAGCAACTTTCAGTAGAATCTTAAGTACCTTAACAAAGTAACATTTGAAAGAAACAAATACTAACTGTTAGTTTATTAAATGTAACACTTATTTCAAATCTAAGTCCTTTAAATGTACAGTCGTAGAAAAAGAAAACTAGAACCACCTTCTTTATTTCAAGCACTATTCATACTAGAACAATTTCAAAGGTATCATTCAATAGGGAATAACGCCCTCTACAAATTCAAATCCAAAAGCGTTGCATAAGAGAACGTCTTTGTATCAGATTTTGCACAAATGACAACATTTCTATTGGAAACATGTTTTGATGCCATAATCAGATTCTGCATTGTTAAATTAGTCTAAATATAAAATTTCATGACTTAACTATCAATATATCCCAAGATATTTAATGTTAAAGTTAGTTTCAATGTCAAGGATTATCTCCACATAGAAAAACGCTATTCGTATATCGAGATTAATTGTAGTTATCGCTACTACAATTTCAAATATGAACCCTATTTCAAACATATTTTTCAGCAATCTAAGAATTATTATATTTATTATGCAAGTGCAAAAGATTTGAGAATCCCACTATTACATTTACTATGGATAACCTTTGCTCGGATAGACCTGTTGGTGGAGGGGTTGGCTTGGCCCTACTCATTAGGAACGTCAATTATCAGAGGTTGCTTACTCCCCCTCTTATGACCACTGACCTTGAGATGCAGGAAATTACAATAAATTGGAAGGGTAAACATCTTAACATCTTTAATGCATACCATCCCCATAATCAAGCTGGTCTACCCGACAGTTTTTTAGGCAATCACAATGATAATTCTATTCTACTGGGCGATCTCAATGCCAAACATATGAATTGGGGCAGCACTATTAATAACCAAAGAGGCATAGAACTGCTCAAACAATTGGATGATAATGCTCTCTTGGGTTTTAACAATGGAACGACTATCCATTCCTCCTTTAGCTACAACACTAAAGAGGTTCTAGACATTTCTGTCGTCAGCCCGGACCTTTACCCTCACTGTACATGGACAGTGTTACAGAATATTGGCAGTGACCATTTGAAATCTCGATTGAAATTAAGAGAAGTCAGAAACCCGCTCTTGTGCGAAAACTACTGGAACTTCAAAAAAGCGAAATCTTTAAAGAGATCACCGCTCATGAATTTGAATCTGAGTCTGTCAAGGAGGACCTTGATGCAAACTGGACTTAGTTCAAGAACATCATAATTAAGGCAGCTAAACAGGCCATTCTTAGGGGTAATTACAAGCGCTTCACTCCCTTTTTTCTGCACAAGTCACCTTTATTAAAGCCTCTATTTGATAAGAAAAATTCCCTGCACAGAGTTAAGCATCACCCACAATGTGGCTCTCAGATCCAAACTGAATAAAGTCAACGCAGATATCAAACGGACCTATGTCATATTAAAGAGTAAAAGCTGAATTGAACTTTGCAACAAACTCGACGCTCGAACTCCAAACTCTAAAATATGGAAACTTGCGAAAAATATTAGCACGAACAACCTCAATTCGAGGAGAGCAATTCCATTCTCGAGGAGAACGGACAAGTAACCGCAGATGACAAGGTCTCGGCAAATTTATTGGGGAAATATTACAAAAAGATGAGTACTCTGAACTTCACTGAAGACGATAAGCCTACGGATAGGAGAACAAGGAGACTTGTACATGGCTGTTGCAGCACAAACCATGGCAGCCCTATTTTCCAGACCTTTCACACTACAGGATTTGGAACATGCTCTTAAGGCTCTTGATCCTACTAAATCTCCGGGGCCTGATAACATCCATGGACACATGATAGTAAGACTTGGCTTGGGTGGTAAACTGAGACTGCTGGGAGTCCAATTTGTCTTGGAAGCTTGGTAGAATTCCTAGATTAGAAAAAGGCAACAATTATCCCTATTAGGAAACCAAACAAGAAGGCAGGTACTCCTGAGAGTTAGACTCATAGCTCTTACCAGTTTTTCGTGTAAGGTCATGGAGAAGATGATTTTGGAAAGACTCACCTTTTAACTGGAGTCCAAAAATTTACTACCAAAAGAACAATACAGTTTTAGAAAAGGACACAGTACTGTGGATCAGATACTTTATTTCGGACAACGTGTTAAGAGACTCTCAGAACCTAAGGCCTACAAACCACACCGTGGCAGCATTCCTGGACTTGACAAAGGCATTTGATAGAGTCTGGAGAAATAAACTGATCATAAAACTTTTCAACTTCTTTGGCATTAAGGGGAAAGCTCTCCCCTGGATCAGCGACTGTCTGAAGGATAGACTGATCAAAGTAAAATTAAACGCCTCTTTCTCGACAGAATTTAAATTAAGTCAGGGTGTGCCCAAGGAATCTGTGCTTAGCCCAATTCTCTTCTTATATTTGGCAGGAATTGAAAAAATCATATCCCAGAAATGTGAGGTGGTCATATTTGCCGACGATATTGTCCTCTAGAATTCCAATTCAAATATTAAGTTGATTGAGTACGAGATTAATGATGTCCTATCTGAAGTGAATATCTTCGTGGAGCTTCACAAACTGCACTTTAACACCTCCAAATCTATAGTCAGCTTCTTCACTACCAAATGGCACCTCTATAACTATCAGCCAGAGATCTATATGGGAGGACAAGCTGTTCTCTATGAAAAACATCCCAAATATCTGGGATAGATCCTACATCCTGAAATCATCAGCAATAGGCACATCGAAAACCTGGAGAATAGGGGTAGAAAGAGACTAAACATCCTAAAATTTATCTCCGGCTGAGATTGGGGTGCTGATGCTGCCACACTTAGGACCACATACTACTCATTGATCAGACCCATTCTTGAATATGGATCACAGATCTATTTTTGTGCTTTGGAGTCCAATCTTTCGAAGTTAGAAAGAACACACTTAAGCGCCGCTCGCATTATTTCGGGCTTGCGTAATTCATGTCCTGCAGAAGTAGCTTATGAAAGTGATCTACAGCCTCTGAAAACTTGTTAAGACTTGTCCTGGGACTTGTTAAATATTTTAACAAAATTTTTAGTTGTGGAGAACTTTAGTTAGGAGGAATTGACCTTCCTCTTACCTTTATGGTTAAACCTCAAATCAAAGATTGAAAAGAAATAGCCCTTTAACTCAGTCTGAATTAATGGGACAAATAGATAAGCAAGTTGAACAGCATTCATTGAAACCGTGTGTAGACCCCCCCAGTGGGACTGCCTAGGGTACACTTCCAGACAGAACTTGGGTCCTATACATATAAAAAATCACATTTACCTGAACTACTATTTCAGGTTGCTCTTGAGACCATAAATAACATTCCCCCAGGGCCCTGCTGATATACACCGACGGAAGTAAAAATGAAATTAATAACAGCGGAAGTGGAGTCTACATCAGAACCTACACATCTCCTATCGAATTGAAGATTAAAAATCCAGATTTTCCAGGTCAGAGCTGATTGCAATTAATTGCAGGTTGAGAGCCATTGAGAGGAATTGCACTCTCAGCGACATATGGATTCTGACTGACAGTCACAGTACCATTCAACATCTGAGCAACTGGCCTAGTGTTGGAGACAAAATCACAATTTCTATCCTGGACAACATGAGACGGCTATCCAAACAAAATGAGATCCAAACACCATGACCAATGGATCCTCTCTCACGTGGGAGTCATGGGAAATGAGACTCCTGACAGACTGGCAAAGGAAGGTACTGACATTCCCACACCCAACAACTCCTCTGCTTTGACCTTTCTGGAAGTCTACTCAAGAAAAAACTCCTTCCTAGCATGACTGGTATAATTGGAAAAAACCTGGTGGCGCAAACAAGAAGGCAAAAAAGTGCATCGCAAGTACTGGCTAGTATATACTAACTGGAGTTGCCAGTGACAGTTCTTTTCGCGGGGTCAGGTGTGACCACTGCTCGCTAACCCCCAGGTGATTGTTATTGCAGCCTATTGGAATACAGCCATCATGATGTTGCCGTAACTCAAACTAACACCACGGGCAATGCCGTGACGGCCTCGTCATTGTCAAATTCAAATTGCAAAGAAAACAATCGGCGTGGACGTCACAATCTCTTGTGTGAAAATATAAATATTTAATTGAAAAATTATTTATTTAGACAGTCAAATTTTTAGGTATCGATCAAATGTAAAATTTTCCGCAGATTTCAAATCCGTTGAAATTTGTACGCTATTTTTTAGCGATCCAACAAATTAATTTTTTTA
The DNA here is from genome assembly GCA_947359465.1 of Metellina segmentata. NCBI lineage: Eukaryota > Metazoa > Arthropoda > Arachnida > Araneae > Tetragnathidae > Metellina > Metellina segmentata. Next base: position 8,597,911 of record OX375882.1, read on the forward strand.
TTTTATAACCACAAAAAACGCCTTTCTTATTTTTAAAACACATGATTTGCTCATTCGAGAAAGAAAATCTGATACATGTGTAAGTTGTTATTTATGAGATATGACCTATTGAACCTACTGACTGAAAAAATCACTTTATCCAATCAGCGAGTAGACCAAGATATGATGGCACATATGCACCCAGTCTTTTCTCATTCATTTTTGTGCTCGGCTTCCTGTTTGTTGGTTTTTCAATATATTTCCTGCTGATCTTTTCATATAAGATGCACATTTCTATTGATATTTCTTTGGGTTTCATTTAAATTACAAATTCAATTAATTAATTTTCTGGTTCTGTATAAGCAAAATCCACACACAGAACCTTAGAACACCTGTAGAATTTCTGCCCTTTTGCACTGATTGATTTCGTTAATGTCCATCCATTCGTACCTATCGGCCGCATCCTTTTCTAATGTTTAAATAATTTCACTATCACACTTCCTAATGAAGCCAATTTTCTTGTACCATTCAACTCTCCTGATCATACATACTCATCGTACATTAAAAAAATCATTTATACGTTCAGTCAAACCATTCAGTGCAATACCTGATCAATGGTAGGGGAGACTGGGAAGATTTGATCCCTTTATGCAGTTTTTAATTTTTATCTTAATAAAATATTGTTATTTTTTAAATGTTTTGAATCACTATAAATTGCACAACTGAATTCTTTGATAGAAAATTTATTTCATTTTCATAAATGAATTTTTAAATTTTATATAAATTTTTTTCAACAATGGGAGAAAAAAAAATGCAGCATCCCAATTATGGGAACACTTGATCCTCCACAAGGGGAGACTTGATCCTTCACACAAACACACTTACACAATTCAAAGCAAACAAAAATAGAATTTGCATTTTCATGTCAAATGAAACATTTGAAAAAGTACTACATTTACTACAAATACAAAAGCCTAGGTTATTTGTATTTTTAAAAAAATTAGTGAATATTTTCAAACCGCCATTCAGAATGTTTCACCTAACTTAGGTTTTGGTAACTTTTTAACACAATCCTCTTTATCAACAATACTTAATGTCGACTTTTTCAGGATATATAAACTGATTGACACTTAATCCTTTTTTCTCAAAAAGTTGATTTCAAATTCGAAAACAGAAATTTTTTTCTCGATTTTTCCAACAAAGTGATTTAATTTCCTTTCCCCTGGAAATTTCATTACTACAAAATCGTTCACATTAAAAGATACATGTTGGGTGTCTTCATTTTCATCAGAAAAGTCATAAAGTTATTCTGCTTCTGTTGAATCATGAATATTGTAATTGCTATCACTTTCCGATAAATCGTCAACATATCGCACCCCAGCAAGAAAAGTGACACAAATCAAAAAATAAAATTTTGATGCTATGTCATTGAAAAATATGTATGAGTTGTCCCAGCATGTTATATTGCTATTCTATAGAATATAATAGAAGTTACCACTATAAATACTTACCTAAAATTTAAAAGAAGCTTTTACTATTAGAATATAAGTTTTATAGTATCCTTTAAGTTGATAGTTCTCAAATTCTGCAATTTTGAGTTGTGTCACTTTTCTTGCCGGGGTGCGATATTCTCCACTTGGTAGCAACTACTTTTGGTGGCTTATGCACAGTAGTAAAATCACTTTGATGAATGTTCCATATTTTTTGTGGGTGTAGCTTTTCTTTAGTATATATCAGTTCCAGATTTTCAAAAACAAATTAATGTTGTGTTTGTTGAAACTAATGACACAATTAAAGCTGGTTGCCTCTGGTGTTCAAAGGGAGAATGACTTATAACGATTCATAACGCTCTGCACCATTCATACCCCGCACATCCTTCTTTTTTCCATGATTCAGGGATCTTTTTTTTTTTTTCCTATTTTACAGCATACTGGAATGCTAACTTCCTTAAATGCAAAGGAGTAAGTCCATGATGTAATTTACTTGATGTTTTCAAATATATGCATAAAACATTTTCTTTAACAGAACATTTTAATGTCATTACATTAAAGCCAAATGTTCTTGCCCCTTTATACTGCCACCATCTAATACAACCTTTACTACTGCCAGCATATCTTCCACATTGATATTTTACTGGGCTTAATACCATCTTTAAATTTATAAAATCATGGCATGACTTCACCAACAAAATGAAAACAAAGAAAAAAAATATATGTCTGTGTGATTGTGACATTGGGGATACTTGATCCCGGAATCATCTCTCCCCATGTGATGGGGATCATGTGTCCCTAATGCACATGCACCATGAAAATATTGTTGAAAAAAAAAGAAAAAAAAAACTGTATTACACATAAATAGTATTATTTATAAGGCAAGAAACGGCAGTATGAAATATCATTATATAGAACTACTTTAACTATAATTAGTTAGAAAAAAACAACTTAAACCCACTTGCAATAAAAAAAGTTCAAATTCAGGAAATCAAACAATCTTTTCTTATAATAAATACAAACATGGCTGAAAGAAATTTTGTTGCTGGATTTGTTGACTAATAATAACTGTACCTGTGTTACAAGTTTACAAGACTTAACTCTTTATTATTGTTGTTTTTAAAAACTAGGGATCAAGTCTCCTTAGGGATCAAGTGTCCCCAGTCTCCCCTAAGTGAGAAGCTAATTAAAGGTTACCATGTTGGCGATAAATCCTAAATTTTCATAAAAACATTTTTCATATAAAACTTATACTTTTTAAAAAATTTTCAAAAGACTTCAGCATTTGTTATGATTTTTAAGAGCCCCAACAAATATGAAAAATCTGATATTTTTAAGGCAAATGAAAGCTTTGCTATAACATGGTACCAGCCTTAAGTTGTAGTACCCCTGCCAAATCAGGCTCCTAGATAGAAAATCTAAATTAAACATTGGTGTACCTGTAATCATTCCTATCTATAGAATCCTGATTTGATTTTCTAGCCATTTTCATCATTGAACATAAAAATTCTACGATTCTTTCATAACCCCAAAAAACAAAGAAATTTCTTAGTGCAAGCAGAAGAATTCCCCAATCAACATGATCCATATTTCACAAGTTTGTTAAACCATTTAAAAATGTTACCCATGGACAAGGTTTTAATAAACAAACATAGCATTACTTACAATGTAAAAAACTTTCGATCAAAATGTTAAAAACAAAATATTGCACAACTTCAATAAACAAGAAAATACAAACCATTTCCGAAACTTGAGGGGGAAATAACTATTTAGTATTTAATAAAAATTACTCGTCTTTGTTGCGGTTTCAAATTCTACATTGATGTTATATTTTGTTATTACTTCATTTGCGAAATTCGGGTCTATTTTATTGTTTGGTTGGAGCACTTCTGTGTAAAAGGTAAATAAAAAAAAATCTTCATGATAGAAAATAGCTAAACATAAAATCCAAACGAGACTTAAAAACAAAAATAATTTATATTTCTCATGTTTATAATGAAGATTTAAAAGTTAAGTATTGAGAATGAGGAGCTAGCTCAGGTATTAACCTCATAGTCTGACCGTGGTGGGAAAAAAAACGTAATCTATCGAGCGGGTGCGAAATGCAGCGCCCGAGGAGGGTAATTAGTGTGTGTTCATGGTAATTTTTTCTGGCGAGTTATCGCTATTTGCAACTATCATATTTCATTAGTTATCGCTTCCTTGGCAAATACTTTGGCGCATCTTATGGCTTTGGCTTCTTTGAGACGTTTTCTCATGGAAGTCATTAATGTGTCATATTTTCCCCGTCTTTCGAAATAGGAAGAATTTCAGGGGAGTGGGGACGCACCATCGGGGTAGTGTTGCATCATTTATTTGTAGCATTGTGTGGGTTCATGTGTTGAAAAGGAGAAACTGTACAGCTCTCCATCTTTTTAAATTGTGGAGTGGACAAAATGCTACGACCCCCCCTGATTGATCAAAATACAAAATCCACTTTGCTCAGAATAAATGCTGACAAAATTGGCTTAATTTTGATTGTTAGCTGTCCAAAAACTTTCTTGATTGTAAAACATGCAATTCCTTTTTTTTTTTTTAATTTCGAAGATAAATTTACATGAAGGGAAAAACACTAAAACCAATTTTTTGCAAGAAGCAGTGACATCAGATTTTGTCACGGGTATGAAAACAGGAATATTTCCAGCCCTCGCAAGATTTTTGACTGATAAGAAAGAAAAATTTTATCAAGTGTTTTTCGGACAAATAAAACTGTTTGAACGTTTAAAATTCTAACATAGCGGGCTTATCGTTTTCGAAACTATTTTGTATTGCATTGAATTTGAACTATTTTAAACTGTCTTCACATATTTGGGAATGCATTATTTACTGAGATAAAATTAATAAATATGTCGAAAATTCATTTACTGGTGTATTCGCGTTTTGTAATTACATTTAGAATTGATGAATTAGTACTGACAATTTCAAATGTCGTGTCTCAAATTTTGCATAACATTAGTGTTAGCTGGTCATATAACAAATATTTCAAACGTTATTAATTATAATTATTTATAAGTTTTGAGTTTAGACACAGGAATTTTAGCATAAAATAGATAAATTTAATGTATCAAAAGTTGGAGTTTTAATATTTCATACACATTTTCCACAAATATAACGAATTACGGAGATAGTCATTATTCAGACTGAAATGGTCAAACCTCCATTGATTGAAAAGTACTAAGCGGTCGAATAATTAACTTTTTATGGCGTTTTAAATTGATTCAAATTGTTTTCACAAATTCCGAGATTAAATGTCCAATGTAAAATTCAATTCATTTTCCAGTGTATATTTACATAGTATAAATTAATAAATATCTTTATTTTCATGTGAACAATATTTTTTGATAGTTTAAATATTTGCCTTTATCATAAAAATAAGTTATCTAGTCTTCATAAAAAGCAACTTTTCTAGAACAAGGAGAGGCAATAAGGTCATGATCAGATACCAACTCTCTAAAATCTAATCTCTGAACAAAATAATTAATGAAACATTAAATAAAAATGCGATGCATAACCTCGAAGTCGAAAATAAAAGTTATGCATAATCAGGAAATTAAAATGTATTAAACCTGAGCCCATAAAATTAACATGAATCAAATTACAAATAGTAAAATATCGATTAACTTTTTAATAATCTAAAACCAGTTCTATATATAAAACCACTTCTTAGTTGTCTCTATAATCTATATTACAAAACTATTAAATACATAAACCAATTCTCGTTTCTCTGTTCTCTATACAAATCTACACCGTTTGACCAATCCACACCAAATTTGCTATACTTGCTCTTTAGAACCCTGCGAGTAATATAGGCTACATAATAACCCCCATTATATTTCTCTTGTGCGTGCAGAGAGGTTAAAAACAATACGAAATCTCTATATTAATAATATTGAGTATTTTAACGATGCCAGACCAAATTTATACATTCATTCTTTAGAATCCTGCGAGAAACAGGCTATGTATGAATCCTCTATTTGTCTTGGGACGAGAGGGAGGTAAAAACAATTCATAATCCAAATAGGTAAGTAGTTACATATTTAAAGTAACATCGAACTAGAGCAACACAACGGGCTATTGACGACGATCCAGGATCAATACCGAAGGGGAAGATTCGAGATCTAAATAGAAATAATGTTCAGTATCTCTATCACAATTTAACCAATTCACAATAAATTTGTACACTTAATTTTTGAAGGTTGCGTGTTCGAATCCAACAAAAACCATCTTGTACAAAGTAAGGTGAGGTAATTTTAAATAACGTCGAACTAGAGCAACACAACGGGCTATTAACGACGGTCTGGGATTAATACTTTAAATGAAAGATCCGAGGACAACACCTCGTAATTTTGAACCACGTTCAGATGACGAGGCAACACCTGAGCTGGCACATCACTCTCCGAACTTCCACACCAACCCAACGGGAGGACTTTCGGCCATGACAGATGTAAGGTGCACCAGCCGCCTCTAAACCATACGCTTACAAACATCCATGCCCGGACCCGGATATAAACCAGGAACTTCCGATCCAGAGGCTAACACCTTAACCACTATACCGGTTGGTCGGCCCATACTGTACAAAGGGGGGGTGGGTGCAGGTTAAATCTGTCGTGGTCTCAAATATCGTCACTTTGGCGTGGAAAGTTGGAAGGTATGTATTTTAATTAACATCTCACTGGAGCAACACAGCAGACTATTGACGACGGTCCAGGATCAATGTGGACGGGAAAGATTCGAGTACAACACCACGTAAATCTGAACCACGGTCAGATGACAATGTGGAAATTGTCTGGTGCCAGCTGAGGTATATCCTTGTCATCCGACCATGGTTCTAAATAACAAGGTGGTGTCATCAGACCCCTCTTTCTTTCGGAGTTGATACCGGACCGTCACCAATAGCCCGTTGTGTTGCTCCAATGTGACGTTAATTAAAAAATACCATCATAATTTTGTGTGTTGAATGTTTTCAATGCCAATGTTTTCGGATGGCCAATCGCAAATGGCCGACTTGGAAAGGGCATACCTACCTTTTCAGAGACTTGGTACCATGCGGTGCCTGAGTTTGCTTGATGCGTGAGAAAAACGTTTAGTTAAAAACTTCAGGATGTCGATCGAATGAGCCAATTGAAATTTCATTTTCAATCGCAGACCCCTTCATCGGATTATTTAGTGGATCGAATTCGAGGCCGGTATCTTTTTCATTCCTGTCTATCAACGCTTTGAACAAATTATGATACACTCATTGAGCAAATATTGTTTAAAAAGAACACATGGGGATGGCTGCAAAGGGTTACTGATGCAGTGAAACTCTAGTTTTCTAAAAGAGATGCTGATGAAACGTAGTCAATCTTGGTGCGAAGAACATTATGTTAACCTTTTCAATCGCAGAATCTGAACACCGTCTGTAGGATTAATTGGCTGGGTCGGAAATTGAATTCGAGGCCACTGGCTTCATCAAAATGGGTCGGTATCTTTCCCATTCAATTGACACCTACAGATTTAACGTGCACCAACCCCAATGCACTCTCTACTTTTGTTTTCACCCATGTCAAGCGATTGGTGACTCAGGTGGTCCGTGTCCAGATCAGGCCCGCCGTAAGCGGGCGTAGACCGCACGTCCAGGTGGGGGCAAATCTAGCGATCGATCACGTAATATTCAAAGTCATTGTCATAATACCCACCTTTAGCATAAGAAATGTCATCGCATTGAGGAAAAAATCTGACCGGCACGCAATTACTATTTTATTTTATATTACTAAGGGGCTCCGCCATGACAAAACTGGCAAAATCTTTAGAGTACGGGTATCCGAAAAATTTCGGCCACTCTACTTTTTCCCAAACAGACGAGACTTTCCTATATTTCGGTCACTCATTTCCTTTCCAACCTCTCGTTTGGCGTGTATCTTTTTCGTGGATCTCTGGGGTCACCGCTAGAGGTCAGCAGCAAATTATTTCTGAATAATTTGTGGACTAATTTTTAAAACTATTAAGTAGCCTCAGCTGTAAAGCAGTTTCTTGATCCATTATGTTTCGCAATCACTTTCCAAAATTCAAAGTATCCATTCTCCAAATTCCAATTGACAGGATGTGCCCCTCCGTAGGACAATAAAACCATCGTCCTTGGAGAGGGGTTTACAAAACCTGTCGCGTGTTGCAGCGCTCTTGAGAAAGATTACAATGGCAGTATGAAAACGGAAATTTCTCAGAACTGGGAATTTGGAAGAGGTGTCCCTTTCCACTCTCCACGTAGGGAGACACGAACGGACCGTCCGCTGTTCCAATTACCTCAGGGGACCTGACCATAGTAAAGATAAGGACCGGATGCGCGCTACAAAGGGGGAAATCTATTCTTCCATTTCTCCCGTCTTAAAGCGAAATCTGGTTGAAACCTCCCCGTCTAGGAATCCCCACAGAGCTTCGTTTCAGTTTACACACGCATTCGAACATTACTATCGCACACGTTGCAATTATTTTGTTAATCTTCGTCTGACGTTGGTCTAGGTGTAATTAAGGATATTTTAACTTGGTTAGTGTGATTATAATTCAATGTATCATATGTCAGTGCAAAATTTTGGTACCTACGTTTATTTATCGGCTTATCATAATAATTGCTGCGCCTAGTAATCATCTGTTTGTAGCACATATACAATTAAATATTTACGAAATTTGAAATAAAAACCCGGCCAAGTTCGTGTCTGACCACGCACAGTGTAGGGTTCCGTAGTCAGTACAGGCTATACAAAATTCTTACAAAACATCTGAGCCAAAACTCTATGTATTTTAGAAATACAAATTTAATTTTACAGTTCATTTATACGGAATTTCTATAAACTTTTTACAGACTCAATTACGCGATTAAGTGGGTGGATTATTACTCGTAAACTTGAAAAGCCTACTTATCGCTGATAGCATAAATTCAAGACGAGTTCAATTTCTGTAGATCAATATTTATATGGTAACTAGCCACTGCTTGGCCAGCATTGCGTTGCCCGTGACAGTTCTTTTCGTGGGGTCAGGTGAGACCACTGCTCGCTAACCCCCTTTGATTGCTACGAATTCCCATTTGGTAAACCAACACCACGAGCAACGCCGTGATGGCCTCGTCATTGCCAGATGCGGCCAAATTCGAATTGCGAAGAAATCCAATCGACATGACGTCACAATCACACAGGAGGCGGCGTAATTGGTATTGCACACAGGCGTTCAAACAGTTAGCGGCGGGCCTGGTCCAGATTCATGTCAAGCTTGGCCTTTTATATTCCGTCGGGAAAAAATAAAACCTTTTTTGACCTTTGATATTAGATCAGATAAGACAAAAATGTGTCAAATAATTTTTCTTACCTTTTTGACCGACGGGCTATAAAAGGTCTCGGGTCCAGAAAAAGTTTTCATACCCTTTTATGATTTTGGCTGGTAGCTATACATTGTAGTTTTCTATAACTACTGTTTTGCCATAAACCCTGTTTCGCGGTTTTACCAGGCATCTGTCTATCCTCAAGGGATTTGCTTTGTGAAAGGCGATTGTTCGCTATTCAACAGTGTAGTATTCGTTTTTTTCACGATAAAATTTAATATGATTTGAAAATAAGAATCGTTGAAAACATAGCATGACTTTTTTTATTTGATTTTATTGCTGTATTTAATAAAAAAATAGAGCATCTTTTGTGCATCATATAAATAGATTATAATTCCTATGCGCTAAGTTCTTGTGTTTAATTAGCGTAGCACAAAGATGTTATTTAGTTATGTTTACACATATTTGAGTATGTATTGAACTAACAATTCATTGAACGCGATTAACACTCTATTAAGGACATACTATTTTATTTTAAAACAACCAGTTTGTAACTACAGATTACGTAGAGGATTTATTCTTTTAAAAAAATCAGGGTCATCGTAGTTGTTAACCTTTACTCACCATATGCAGATCCCTTGTGAAATATAAAAGGACAACTATACTAATTGGAAATAATTAACTACAGTATTGTTTGAAAAGTGCATGAGTACGAGTACTAAGGAACATAACTAGAGTTTTTATGAAAAACTACAAATTAGAGCAACCAAACCGCAGGAAGAGTTCTTAGACGTGAATGGAAATATTCTACAATTAACTTTAAGTTTAAAGGGGCTTATCACAATTTCCACAGAATACCTAATGTGGCGTAGTGGAAAGTATTTTAATTAAAACAAATTTGAAGAGAAGAATAGAAATGAAGCACAGGTTGTATCTATTATTTCGAAAGTATCGCCAAGACATATTGTGAGGAGTACTAGAGTTTCGAGAGGTTTCCATTGAAGTGTGTGTGTGTGTTGAATTCTTGAGTTATTGGAGTCTTGTTTAGCGATTCATAGAAAATATAATCGTCAATAATCCATAAATAAAATTTTAAAACAATAAATATCAAAACTATATTTATTTCCTTTGTGGAGAAGTCAGAGGCGGATTAAGCGGTACGCGGACTAAGCGGCCGCGTAGGGCCCCGGATTACGAAGTGGCCCACGAGGTCTTAAAATGTCTATTCATTAGTGTTCGAGGAAAGATGTGACAGCGTCTTTACAATGTGCTTCTATAAGTTCAGTGAAAAGAGTTTCTAATATACGAGATGATCAGCAAGAGGGGCAGATGCTGTATTAGCTGTAAAACTTCGTTTCAACCATAGATGTAAAAGAGGCTTTAACTGGAAGTTGGATAAAAAACTATAAAAATATATAATTTACAAAAATGCATTGATGGTAGTACTTTTGAAGATGAAGTTTTTAATATTTCTAAAAGGAAAACACGAGGAGACCATAAAATGCACACCAGACATCTATCGAGCCTTCAAAGAAATGTTTTGCACAGTTGCGAATGTTGAAATATTATTAAAATTTTTTTAACAGTTCCCTTATTTGATGGGCGTTAGGAGAGAGATCGTTTTTTGTTTTAAAGCTTGTAAAAAATTAATACTATGGGAAAAGAAAGATTAATTAATGTGCCCATTCTGTAAATAGAGCAAAAAATTTAAAACCGAATTTATATCATCACCGAAGGGCCGTGATAGCCTGTTTGCTAGAGGAGTTGATTAGCAATCAAAAGGTTTGGAGTTCGAAACTCGAACCAACCAAAGGCTTCTTCGGAGGCTTTCCTTTTGGTTTGTGTCTGTTTGGGGACATTCAAATGAGAGAACAGTAAAGTGTGTCATAGTTATCGTGCATTCTCTTGAGAAGAACGTGAGAAAGTGTGATGTGAAAAAAACAAAACACTACACGAAATATGGCATTGGGACTATCATTTTTTCCCACGAAGAATTCATAAGAAAGCTAGCTCCATTTTGTTTATGAAATAATAAAATTCATGTGTTTACACTTTGTGTTTCAACACTCTTCCGAAATATTATGAACATCTCTTCCTAGACCGGGATTCGAACCAAGGACAAAGAAGACGTGCGTGGATAAGGGATTATTCCAATTTCCGATACAGTTACGCTCCTTCATTACTCGCCGACACTAGATCAGTTCTCATTTACGCACACACACAAAGAATTGTGTAATTTTTCAGACGTTGATTAATAAGTTTAGTTTTGAGATATTATTCCACATTAGAGTAGTGCTTAGAGATTTTGAACATTTGTTTGAAATCTCATACCCGGTAAGTTTAGTTTGTTTAAAAAATACTATAAAACGTCATTAATTGTTGTTTGTGATGCCTCTACCCATTAACTAAAGCAACTTCAAATAATAAAGGCGAGAGAAACTTTACAAACTAACCCTGTGGTTAGGATGGACATGTTTAAACCATTCATAAATTTCTATGGAAAGGGGACTGAGGGGAGGTGAATTATTAAATTATGAGCCAAGGTTTCTTTTATCATACAGAAAGGCGGCATATTACAGTATAGTCGGGGGGTCTCCTTCTAGTATTGGTTTGTTATTTTTATATTATTAAATTAAAACAATCAAGGCTTTGTAAGCCGTGGAATATTTTTTTGTAATGTGTGGGGTTGGTTGTTGAATTTACCTCGCACTGGAAGCAACAAACAAACGGGTTATTGGCGACAGTCCGGGATCCATCGCAAAGGGAAAGATCCGAGGGCGATACTTGGGTAATTTTGAGCCACGGTCCGATGACGAGGTGAACACCTGAGTTTACCCACTCTCCGAAGTTTTACACCTAACCAAAATTCGAAAATTTGAGGCCACGACAGTTTTAACGTGCACGAGTCCCCACCTGCACGACGGTCTTTTAGTTAGTTGGAATTCCCAACCCTCCGTTTGCTAATCCGCGACTCTTATCAAACAAGGTTACCGCGGCCCCTACAAGGCGGGCTATGATAAAGAAACTGTGTGTTTCTAATACTTTTAAAAACCTTCTCGTAGTCGCATGGTTAGCCGTGTTACACATTTCCAATGAGAAGACAGATAATTTGTTTTGGCATCCCGTGAACTCGACAACACTAGATCAGTTCTTGATTACGCAAACTCACAAAGAATTGTGTAATTTTCCCAGACGTTGAGTTATAAATTTAGTTTTGAGATTTTATTCCACATTGAGTTTTGCTTAAAGATTCTGTACATTTGTTTAAAATCTTACTTCCGGTAAGTTTAGTTTTTAAAAAAATACTATAAAACGTCATTAATTTGCGATGTCTCTACCCCTTAACTAAAGCAGCTCCAAATAATAAATGCGAGAGAAACAAAACTTAAAAATTATTCCGATTGAACGAAAGTATAGTATGGATAGTTGTTGAGACATTTACTTTTTTCAAATTAAACGTAACGTCAAATTATTTTAACAACAATCATCGAATCGGTCAAGCTCTTGCACATTTTCTCAGACGGTTGTGGGGCAAACACAAAAAAATCCATTCCATTGTTAGCACGTGCTTTGCATTAGTTTCTCAGAGACATTCGTTTCTACCTTGTGACCGCGATTTCGCAGTTCCATGTTGCTACCAATGGTCACTTACGCTAGTCCTGTATGGGGATTTCCTGCGCTGAAACTCACGTGAAAGAACAGCATCACTCCAAAACATCACCCTTCGAATAGCTACAGACAGCCCATTATTCTACCGCAATATAAAAATTAGGGAATAACTAAATATGTACGCGAGATCAAAAAGTTTATAATTAAACTCAATACCAATTTCTACGCAAAACTCTCCAACCATAATAACGAAGCTATACTCCAAATCCCAGATACGACTACCGCAGAAAAAAAAGTTGTTCAACAAACGAGATCCACTCTAAATAAATTAAATTGATGTTTGTTCATTCCTTTTCCACTCCAAAATTGATTCAGAGTATGCCCTGATTTTTCACGTTCTGCCCCTCAGGGCTCAGTAGCACCGACCGGATGTACAATTGGAATCTTTCCCAATGGGGGTACAGAAGATTTCTCAGAAAAGTGTCTACTTAGGTCAGCCGTCCAGCCTTTTGTCAAGACAGCTGCGGACATCCATCCCCGTAGGCAATAGCTCATTCTTCCTGCACAGAAGTTCCAAATTTCGTGTCCTCTAATGAGACCCCCCCCCTTATGTGAGGGGTCCGGATCTTAGGAGAGATAAAGATCCCAATCCCGGCATTCCTGTCTTTGTTAGCTCTAGTTGCATTTGCTGCTTTGCACCGGGATCGTCTAGACTAGATTAGAATTTAGGTTGGTGGTTAACTGGTTATTATAGTTGCTTGCTCGTTTTCAACTACGTACGATGCGAACTGAAGCGTATGTAACTAACGGTTAGATAAAAACATAAAATTGTTATATATACATCAATTTTATACATAATTATACATATGGTTTATACACTGGGTTGTACTGAATAAAAATAATACTGTCAATTTTTAATTTCTAAAATGGACAGTTAATTTTTATGACTGTTTTCAATAGTAGTGATCAATTAACAAAATTTTGTATTATAAAACCAGTTACATATAAACAGATGGGGCATTAAATTTCGTTTTTATTTAATTTTGGCTTATGAATGGACGAGGATTGGATTGGATGTTAGGGCTTTAAGACGCAAGGATCATATTTGTCCAGACAACATCAAATAAATGAAAGTACATGTGAATTTTTACAAATGCAGATGAAAGAAATACTCCCGGAGTAAGTTACAGTATTCAAACCAGCATCGCCTACAACTCGTAGTTTACAAGAACAGTGGGTAAATTACTAAGCCACGGTGGAACTCAAGGCTATGGAAGGGAAAGGAAGTCTATAGGCACAGAACACACAAAAGAGGCACAATAAATCTGTGTCAGAACTGATGAAATATCAAAACTATATTTGTTCAAATTCAATTCTAATAGGTTCTTCGAATTCAATTTTAAAATAAAAAGTATTTCGATAATTTAAGAAATTTCTACAGAAATACTATTAATGGATCAAAGTGTTGCATATTTGAAGATATAATGACAGTGATTGGAAATTTTCCTTCCCACTCGCTCAGATTTCACTATTTGTTTTTGTATAAAATTATAGTGTTTGGGGGAGTGCTTCTTAGACAAGCTAAGATGTTTATTTTGGATTTCATTTCTTCATGGCCATTGTTTAGAGTGTCCACAGAAAAAGTATTGAAAAATCAAAACAAATCCTTAACGGCAATACTTAAATGTTCGATGCCGTCATAGTAGTGTTAAAAGTAAACTTCTCCATTTGAACAGCTGAAAGAACATCGGATTAGCAATGGAATAAATATAAATTAAATCGAAATCAGAATATTTAACTTCGAGAGTTATCGAAAATAAGTATCAATTCGATTTTTATTTTGAAGTAGTGATGCAGTTAGTTTATTTCTAGTCAAGATACCTATATCTTGACCTTTAGGTAACAGTTAAAGGGTAGCACACGTTGATGGATGGTCCCAACGTGGGAAAATTATTAGGGAATCCCAAATATATATATATATATATATGTATTTTGTAAGGTGAAGCTATGTAGAAAGTGTGGCCACTGAATATGACACATGTCTATTATTGCAGTAAGGCCTGACACCTGCTGAAAATGTTTGAAGGGGTCCTATAGATTTAACATTTTACATTTGAAGGTAAAGACACAGACCAAAGAAAAGCATATATGAAATGATACGCTCTTGCTCTACTCATAATACTATTTCATTGCAAACAGCCTATGATGCCTCATCTTGAGGGCGACCCCATGAAAAAGCATGGGATTCAAATTTTATCAATGACAAATTTGAACAAGTAACAGTGCAAATAAACGATCTGGGAGTGTGTACAATATAACATTTTAAGTAATTACTGGGACAATAGTAGTTATTTTTTGTTTAACCCTCCAAGTGTGTGTGTGGTGGGGTTTCGACGAGATATCTCGTTCATCATCAAGAGTTAACTAATTTTGCCAATGACGATAGATTTGACGAACTGACAAATTTTGAAAATGACGCCTTCAACAGCTGACCACTTTTTCTAATGGCAAGATACCTCGTCCATCAAGAGCTGATCAATTTTGCTAATGACGAGATATCTCGTCCATTAAGAGCTGACCAATTGTGCCAATAACGAGTTATCTTGTAATCAAGATATTGTATTACCGATATTTTTGGATAGGAGATCAAGATCTGAAGACTTTTCTTACAATGATGAAATTTTTCGTCCGTCGGTTTTGCTACTAACGAGGTACCTCATTGAGCAATCGCCAGAAGGGTTGAGTGTGTACATCTCCCTACCCATGTTATCCATGCCTTTCTGCATAAACTATAAAAATATTAGGATTGGGCAAGGAGTTTGGACCTCTTAAATTTGTACCGCTGTCGCCGGATACAATGGCTTTACGACCTATTGAGTAAAGTCTTCTCTATGTTTGGCTATTCATATTACCCGTATATTTGCAATACTCATTTATTTCATAATTAATTTGATGAGGCCGATCCCATCAATAAAAGGTAGCCCTGTTGGATAAGCAACGGATTAGCAAACTTTGAGCTGCGAATTCGAAACTTGTTCCAGTCTCAGACCGTCATCTACACGTTAAATCTATCGTGGCTGAAATGTCCTGGCTTGGTATGGAAGTTTAGAGAGTGGGGTGCCAGCTGAAGTGTTGTCATCATTGCAAGGCGTTATCCTTGGACTTTTCCTTCGGGATAACGGCCGGACCGTCGCCAATAGGTCGTTGAGTTGTTTCAGAAGGACGTTAATTAACTACCCACCTATCCATCCATAAAGATATTGGTGAGGCAAAGGGGTAGGGTCCCTAGGGTAGGCATCCTTGCTGTTGACGTAATAACATCAGGTCAGATTTGATCTAAGCGGATTAACAACCCGAGGGTTGCGAGTTCAAATCTCTATCCAACTAAAGACTAGCGAACGTAGGGGCTGGTACATGTTAAATCTGTGGCCTCAGATGTCCTCACATTGGTATGGTGTCTTAGTTTGGAGAATGAGGTACCAGCTTAGGTGTTGTTCTTGTCTTCTGACCGTGGTTCAAAAGGACGAAGCGTTGTCCTAGGATTTTTCCTGGAACATCGCCAATAGTGCGTTGCTGAAGTGAGACATTAATTAACCTCATATTAGGTTCATATGTCATATACAAATTGTCGAAATCTCTCTCGGGTGTATGAATTGTCAAATTAATTGTCGTCATGAAACTCTAGACATAAACATTTGTAATTTTTTCATTGACGAATTCTTGTTTCATTCTCGCAAAAATGTTCTGGTTTTTGGTTTAAAAAACAAAACACACACCAGTGCTGTTTATAAAACTATTTGAGACTTGTGGAATGTGCTTTACTTCCATGTTGCGGCGTTCCTTCTGAAGTAACAGAAAGTGTTTTGGAATCAATTTTATATTTAATTTCATGTTAGCTGCCTTTCTGGCTATTCAATAATGACCTGAAATCAAAGAAAATAAAACTGATTATTTTCTCGCAATTTTTCAAGAAATAGAAATAAAACATTTAATAATTTAGTGGATGCAAAACATATTCATATCCCAAAGAAAGCATGTAAGGTGTTTTTTCAATATTAAACACTTACCTGTCCGATAGTGAGGCATAAGTTAATGGAGGACTTACATGAGCGTTCTTATAAAACTCGCGATTTCTCGTTATTTCTGAAAATGAAGAATTTGGTCTGATTAAATAATTGTATCGTTTCTTAACTCGTAGCACCGTTTGAACACAAAACGCAAAAAAAAAAAAAGGGGATTATAATCTACTTATATAAAAAAAGGATGTGTTTGTGTATATTTTCCATACAAATCTACTCCGTTTGACTAATTCACACCAAATTTGGCACATTTATACTTTATAGTACTGAAGATAATGAGACGTTCCACCACCCTAAAAGTATTAACATTTTTACCAGTCTTATACTAAAAACTTATGCTAATGACCTTTAAGGAGTGATTAAACCAAAAGCTGGTTCGTTACATACCTGTCTTTAAAATTCTTTAACAGCATGCTAGCAGGTGACTAAATTTTTAAAAATCTGAATTCCTCAAATCAAAAGTGTAAGCTTTTTTTATTTTATTTCTGCCATATACTACCATTTAATTATAAACATTTCAGTTTCAGATAAGAAGCAAAATATGTTTCAAGATAAATTTGTCGCATAATGCCTCAAGGGGATACAGCAGAGTTGACGTCTCTCTGTCCTCTATACAGATCTACACGGTTTTGACCAGTCCACTCCAAATTTGGAAAACACTTATTCTTCATAACTCTGGGGGTAACGTAGGCAACATATTAACCCCAGTTCTATTTGACCTAGGTGTTCAGTGGGATTTAAAAACAATTCGAAATCCTCAAGGGAATTACATTTTTAGATTATTTTTACGATCACTGAATAATTCACACCAACTATATGGTAGGTACATTCATCCTGTAGAAAACATTGGCTCTTATATATTAACCCCTGTTCTATTTTTCTTAGGTTTTGAGAGGGGTAAAACAATTCCGTGATCCAAATTGGAATAAAATATTAAAGATATATATATATATATCACAATTCGACCAATTCACAACAAATTTGGTACACTCATTATTTGATTACTGTGCTTAACACATGCTATATACAGTTGCAGATTTAGGGAGGCTGTAGCCAAAAGCTGCTATAAGTTTACTTTCTAAAATAACTTATTCAATTTGAAGCTTTGCACTATTATGTGATAAATCATTATTGCCTTTGTATTTCTGAAAAGGTGCTACATGCAAAATATAAAACCTACCGAATATACCACCAACTAATAATAATCAGTAAGCTGTCTGCTCCCTTAACCAAATGAGGAAATAATATTTTGCCGAGTAGTATGTAATGAGTGAAATGATCAGATGTTTATCAATGTTGCACTTCTATTATGATTATCTAAACCAAAAGAAATTCATTATTGATGACATATGAAATGATCACCAAAAACAAACATCATTTAGTTGGAAACATAACAGTTGTTTTAATGAAAAAGTCAACAATGTGAATTTATAATCATGGTGCAGGGAAATTCTTTACAGGCTCAGGTGAATTGTTCCTGAATTTGCAAAATCTTTTACTAGCCATCTTACGTAAAGGAAATTTATTATTCATAAATTCAATGATACAAAGCTCTGGAGTTGCATCCTGAAAAAGAAAATTTCATTCTGTTTACCCTTATCCTGAAAGAGAAAAATTAATTATGTTTCCTCTTGCATAAAAATACAAATTTTTCCAATAGAATTTTAAAAACAAGAATCGTTTCTTTTTACACACGGATTTTTTTTAATAATTACACTCAAGTAGCCATGTTTTTCACCTACCTGAATTTTAAGGGCATATCTTGAATGGCTACATCTCAAATTTCCCACTTAAAATCATAGCAGTAGTGAGTATTATGAATGTTTGAGATTACTTTAAGATAATTCGTATTCACTTCCTACTTATGTGAAATATTTCTTGACAATTTAATCCAACAATCTTGACCTCATTACATCTTATAATCATCACAATGCAAATGATTGGCATATTTTGAAATCGCTACATATCGAATTTTCCACTTTAATTCTTAGCAGTAGCTAGTCTAAAGAACATGCAAGATTACTGTATCCATACTTATTTGCTGCTTAGTTGAAATATTTCTCGACAATTTTTTTAAAATTCAATAATCTTGAAGTTTTATTACATTTTATGATCTTGACAAAGCAAATTATTGAAGTAAATATTTACAACCAGAAGCTGTCTTGTATTCTCAACATTTAATTAAATTAATTTATTGCTAGATGGGTAATCAGTAGCTACAGAGTTTAGTTCTATCTGTCTGGTTAAAGTGAGTATGGCATGAAATTAATCAATCTTCCAGAAGATTTAAAGCTTTACATTCAATTACGGAAAAATCAAATCTGTAATCGTTCTAATTTTGAGCAGAAGTTGTACAGCAGGGTTCATAAAAATGAAACTTTTCCAACCAATAGAACCCAGATTATTTTCATTTAAAGGTATAAATAAATATTCATTATGGGGAAATTGTTCTCCAGCCAATTGAGATAATATTTCATTAGTCTTGTAGATATAATATGTTTCTAAGCACCTGGCAGCTGAGGAATTCGTGCCAGAAAGAATCATAAAAATCCATCAATAACACTGTCAGGAAAATTTGAGACTCCTCAATCCTGGAATGCTTTGACAAAACAGTGATCCTACCTCCAGGGTTCTTACTACTGGAAGTTGGAAGGCTATATTGTTACATTGAAAACTAGGAAGTTTAGTGAAAAAAAAAGAAGAACTTGTGTGTGTGTGTGTGTGTTATCCAAGTCTCATCTAAAGAATGAATATGGAAACAATGTTACACATTTAATAATATTTGATGTACAATATTATAGAAATTAATACCTGCATTGAACAGAACCTTCTGTAACAATTGTAGAATTCAGTTCAACAGCCTTGGGCTCAGGTGGATCACAGGTTGAATTAAACTCTCATATGAAGAATTGAGATGTAAACTGAGCAGCCTTGCCATACTACCTTTCCAAGTGACTGGGCCTTGCCATACTACCTTTCCAAGTGACCGGGCCTTGTCGTACCACCTTTCCAAATGACTGGGATCTACAAAAAGAAATATCTTGCTTCTTTTGGCAGTAGAAAAATAGCCTGTGGTTTAGAAGATAATTTTTTGTGCCATACTACCTTTCTAAATGACTGGGATCTTCAAAAAAAAAATATTTTGCTTCTTTTGGCAGTAGAAAAACAGCTTGTGGTTTAGAAGATAATTTTTTGTGTTCACTTTCTGAAGAAAAGGTCTCATAGCTTGCTTTTCAAGGGAGAGGTAGTTATCGGGAGATAATATAGCTGAAATCACAATGCCCGTCTCTTGATTACAGTTTATTATGTTTTGCAACAGGTCCTCAAATTTTGAGAAGCATTTCTCAAGGCAATATAGGTGTTATTGGTACTTACATGAACCAGAATCAAGTCACGATTCTTTTAAAGATGAAACCTTTTCTGTTACACGCTCAATGGTGATTCCTGGAAAAGCTAGAATATATATTACATTACCATGTCATTGTGATGGCAAATACTGATTTTTCCATACTGATTTCCGATTTTACTCTGTATTTGACCATCGAATCCACACCAGTAATTAAAACCTTCATAGTTACACTACAATTTTTGGACAATTTACAGACAGGAAGAGCAACTAAGAGAAGGGCAGAAACTAGTCAAAGAAAAAAAAAAAAAAAGACTGCACCAGAAATGAAGACTGCACTCAATTTTTAAAATGCAATATGAACTCATAAAATAATTCAACCAAGAGTAAAATTCACGAAAACGAACAATGGAAACATAACAAAATGAAAAGCAAATAGTAAAAAAATTTGAGAACTGACAAACACAAGGAATACATATTACACAAAAATGAATATCATAAACAAAATAACTTTTAAAATAACGAAATATTTTGTAAAAAAAAAAGGATAAACGATTCCAGGCAAGCTTCGCGATATCAAGGAGCGTAATCAAATCCACCGACAGGCACTGAGCGACGAGCGTCGTGAGCGACTGGCGTGATTTACCACTACAATGCATTCCAAAATCGAAATTGGCTTAAATCGAATTGGCTCCCATGCCAAAAAAGTTTTTGAGCCAAGACCGCGAATCTATAGCAACCTCCGAAATTCTATAGCAACCTAGTGTGCCCCTAGGCGCTGCATTTTCGCACCCAAAAGAAACTTTCAAAAAAACGAGGTTTACTCGTTCTTTCCCTTGAGATTATTAGACCAAAAATCAGCTACGCCAGTCTTGTCTGGGGATACGCAGCGAAAACTACCCTCCAAAAACTTGAATCTCTTCAAAATTCTAGACCGTGGTTCAAAATTACGAAGTGTTGTCCTCGAATCTTTCCCTTGAGGGACTGATCCCGGACCGTCGTCAATAGCCCGTTGTGTTGCTCTAGTACGACGTTAACTAAAAATTACCAATTACCAATCTACACTACGTATTATCAGTGGTTATCTCTAGAGACTAGCGCGTCTTTTTAGTAATGGCTCTTCGTTACGTGGACGATTCTATTTAGAACCGTAGGGAGGTCGGTAGATATTAAACTCGTGATAAGTGAATCGATTCTTCAGTTTGATTCTTTCGTAACTTGTTTTGATCATTTGATCTACAGTGAGCTATGATTATTTACTTGTCTGGTAGTCTTTTTTTGTGTGTCTTCTATGATTTTTTGAAGCAGATTGATGGAATGTATGATTGATGGAAGGGTACTTATACTTTAAAGAGCTTCTTTTCGTGAAGCAACGATGGCCTAATGGCTAAAGTCACCCACCTTCAGATTAGCGTCGGCAGCGGAGGATGACTTCCCGAGTTCGAACCCAGCTGGCGGAAAAATTTTTAGATCCTCCAAATTATTTTTAAAAAATTCCAATTTAATTCCTTTTCATTCAAATTTACTTTTCCTAATTTTTAATACCCTTTTCATATTTTTCCAAGCTTCCGTTGATTTTACATAAATAATCTAAGAACCACTCCTGAACTCACTACCAGCTGATATTTTTCCGCCAATCTGCCGTCCCCTTTGCTTTAGGATGATGGTGTCGTATCCACCGGTGGCTTAGGACCATTCTGATGTAACAAAAAGCATACATAAAACACTAACTTATATAATTATTAACTTATATAATAAAAGGATACAATTTTCGGCTCCCACCTCTACCCACCCATAGCCATGGATCTGAAAAGAAGAAAGCAGAAAGGAAGAGATAAATCGCCAACAACTATAAACCTTGATGACATACGTATCTAGGTCATGTGATCCGATTAGCCGATCAAGTTGGACTTGCGTAAAGTACTATCATGGGATTGAGGCGCCTGTCCTCCCCACGGTCCTAAATAGAATCGTCCACGTAACGAAGAGCCATTACTAGAAAGACGCGCTAGTATCCCTAGAGTGCCTATATAATAAGAGTGGCGACAAGGGACCAAATTTGGCCCAATGCACATGCGCGGCAGCCATTTTTCTACCAGAATCGGTTACTGGGCGAATATGTTTCTTCCATCGGTTTCCCACATTTCCTCCTCTCTCTTTCTTTTGGCGATAGTGTTTATGTCCGTAATTTTTATGCTCGCGACTTATTGAACTTGTTTTCGGGAATATTAACAAGAAAATGAATAAAGTTAAGCTTATAACTTCAGTGTTAAATAAAATAAGATCTGATGTGTTGTTTCTCTCAGGCACAAGTTTTTTTTTAAATTCTTTCCATGCTGTGTGATAGAAGTTTACGCATTAATTTTATAACATTAAATAAAAAATAGATTTGAAATGTCCTACTATTAATGGATAGTTCCTTAAAATAAAACTTTCTTTCAACCAACTGTTCAACACATGTAGTTTTTTTTAGTGTGATTAATCCTTTCCTTACATTAACCGAACCAGAAAAGATACTGAACATTTTTCTTTGACCTTTTTAATGCATAACACAAAATTTTAACCCACTTAAATTTAATTTTAAGTTTCATCCATTTATACAAGTCAAAAGACATAATTTCAAAAATAATCAACACCATCAGTACACATTTGTTAAAAAATCTACCACATTTTCATATGAAAAATAGAATTAACAGATTGAAACTAAATTATGAGCAAATATTGGCCAAAACATACAAGTATAATCTCAAGATAAAAAATAGTTAACAGCATTTGTACGCATTTATATCCAAATTCACAGATAAATGTTGATGTGGTGGTTTTGTTCCGAGATATAGCAGGAAAATAACGATGAAAGTTTGCATCAAAAAGAACACTTTTATATAAACATTTCTTTTATTCTTTTTATATAAAGCATTGCTACAATTTACTCTCTGCTTTTCTGATGATTCCATTCGGCTTAGGTTATTGAAAACCTGTAATAAGGAAACAGCTAAAAAAACAACGCATTATCAAAAGTTTAAAACTTGCTAACTGCCTTTGGCGCGATGTTTATATCGCCAAAGTAGCGGGAAACAGCATGTTGTTCAAAAAAAGCTATTTACTTAATAAGTGTTCAAATTTACACTGACAAAACACTAAAATAATTATTCAGAACACGAAATGGAACACGAATAAGCTATATTTTCTTTTTAATTTAATATACACACGTTTTTCTCGAACACACAAAAAGTTCCCATGTTAAGTCTACGGGAGCTGGGAAAATACCGCTTCGGGCGGCGGTAGAAAAGGTCTCTAAGCCAATCAGAAAGTGTTTCCCGTATGTCGCCACTCTTATTATATAGGCACTCTAGTTATCCCTGGTACTACCGAAACGTTAAAATTCGCGAAGATCTTGAAATTACCGAACTTAAAACTTACTTCAGTAAACTTGCTACTAAATTTTATGCTAATCTTGAATTAATTGATAACCCTGCTATCCAGTGTATCCCCAGATATGACCCTCGTCAACCCGAGTATAACAAAAGACCCAGAGTCATACTTAATCCTTAATGTGTTTACTATTTAAATCTCCTGCTTTTAATTTTTCTTTTAATTTAATCTTTTAATTTGTACCAATTGGACTCGTCTTTGACCTGCACACTTTCTAAGCCACCTGTTTTCATTGGACAACCAACTGCACTCACTATACCTTACATATTTCAGTGAACTTCAAAACCTGCTCAGTTTCCCGATATACATAATTAAAATTATCCACTCTTATGTACTGAATAGAGTATACTGCGTGAGAGTACGCAGTGACTACTCCACTCATAAACCCACTCAGGCTTGAGTCCCACAGGGATCAGTGCTCGGACCAACTCTATTCAATATTTACGTTAATGACATCCCACAAACTAACAAAACAATTATTTCAATGTACGCAGATGACACTGCTATCCTTGCCAAGGGAAGAACACACTTCCAGGTACACAACGCCTTTACTAAACATACCACTCTTCTGGAATCCTGGCTTAACTGCTGGAAAATAAAAATTAATATTGAAAAATCTGCTGCAATTCTGTTTGGTTACAAAAGGAAAAATACAGATGCATCAAACTTTTTAACCAAGAGATCAATTGGGACCTGGAAACTATGTACTTAGGTGTTAAACTGGATCACAACATGACTTGGCAAAAACACATACATTACACTGCTCAAAAATTCCGTAAAGCCAAATACCAACTATACCCTTTAATTGACAGAAACTCCCAACTTAACATGAAAAATAGATTACTCATTTTCAAAACATGTCTCCTTCTTATTCTCAGCTATGCATGTCAAGCATGGGGAGGTGCTGCCATCTCTAACATCAATATACTGGAGAGGCAACAGAACTATGTAATTAAATTGATTACAAGAGCACCAAGGTTTTAAAGACTCTGATATTTATAAAGAAATCAAACTACGTACTTTTAAACAAGAGATCTTTCACTTGACGCAGAAATTCCACAACAATCTATGCGATATCAACAACCCCACACTTCATGATAACGAAGATTTTGACGATAATCTTTCGAAGACCAAAAGACCCATCCAAATAATCTACCGTACTAATTAATCTCTGTAGATGGATTTTATTCCACTTCTCTCTTTTCATCTCTCCCCCCCCCCACTACACTATTTTATACTTAATAATTATTTAGCCTACCAGGGCAACTATCAAAATGATTGATTGTACCCATTTATGTTCACCCGCCATGTCGACATCACAGATAAGGGATTAAGGCCTCTACGGGGCCAGACTCCCTGAATAAACTATAATTATGGAATTATGGAACCTGCTGAGTTCCCAACTACATTCAGAGGGAGATAGAAGGCCTCCGGCCTAAGTTCTCCGGCTCACCCATTATTTCTTCTTCCCTTGAGAACGACTTTCATTAATCCTATATGTTGCCCTTAAAAGAAGCACAATTTTGAAAATTTCCGTTGCAAAAAAATAGCTGCAGTGCATGTTTAAAGCTGTGGCCACCGCTTTGACGCACTTCTAAAGTCGCCAAAGAAAGAAGTCTTAGCGGTTTTTAAATGATACTTACTAGAGCTTTCAAAATGAAAATTTAAACTTCCCGCTCTTGCCGAGGTGCCGACCAACCGGTATAGTGGTTAAGGTGTTAGCCTCTAGATCGGAAGGTTCCTAGTTCGAATCCGGGTCCGGGCATGAATGTTTGTAAGCGTATGGTGTAGAGGCGGTTGGTGCACCTTAAATCTGTCGTGGCCGAAAGTCCTCACGTTAGGTTGGTGTTGAAGTTTGGAGAGTGGGGTGCCAGCTCAGGTGTTAATTCGTCATCTGACCGTGGTTCAAAATTACGAGGTGTTGTCCTCGGATCTTTCCCTTAAAGGATTGATCCCGGACCGTCGTCAATAGCCCATTGTGTTGCTCTGGTACGACGTTAACTAAAATTACCGCTTGCCGAGGTTGCCATAAAAGACAAATTAACCGAGAATCTTACTTTCTGGTTGAAAGAAAAATCACACTAAAAGCTGATCAACTTAAAATATTTCATTTATACCTTTTCCGCCGCATCATTCCGGTTTTTCAACGTGCGGCTCAACTGCGGCACCAATGCCCAACCATGCACACATAACCGTGAAATGACGCACGAACTCATTTCGCGCCATTTGCGATAAATATTCTATCGAAGAAAGCGTGTTTATTTCGCTTACTTGGTGTAAAAAAAGTATATATTGAAACACAAAATAGATGTTACTGGATACAAACATTTATTAATTATTATTATTTATATTCCATTTGTTTATGATGGTAATGGTAATGGTAATTTTTAGTTAAGGAGTTAACGTCGTACTAGAGCAACACAACGGGCTGTTGACGACGGTCCGTCCCTTAAGGGAAGATCCGAGGACAACACCCCGTAATTTTGAACCACGGTCAGATGACGAAGCAATACCTGAGCTTGCACCCCACTCTCCATACTTTCACACCAACCCAACGTGACCATTTGTTTATGAAAACAAGGTACTTCAGAACGGAGACTCATTTGCGGCGGCGTGGGGAACTGCGGTTCAAATGGCACGCAAGATAAACGTGCGTCGCCCCAGCGACGCAGGAAGCATGTGTGCACTGCTCCATTGGATCTATTGGATCTCAGACCGCACTTGCGTTGCGGCAGCGGCGCCGCACGTTGAAAACTAGATGTGTGCACGGAGATTTAGATCCAATGGAGTAGTGCACACATGTCTCCGGCGCCGCTGCGTCGACGCACGTCCAACTTGCGTGCAATTTGTACCGCAACTCGCCGCACACGCGTCTCCGTTTTGAATTACCTTGTTTTCATAAATAAATGAAATATAAATAATAATTAGTTGTATCCAGTAACGTTCATTTTGTTTCAAAATATACTTTTTTGTACACCAAGTAAGCGAAATAAACACGTTTTCTTCGATAGAATATTTATCGCAATGGCGCGAAATTAGTTCGTGCGTCATTCACGGTTATGTGTGCATAGTTGGGCTTCGGTGCCGCAGTGGCGCCGCACGTTGAAAAACCGGATGTGTGCATCGGGCCTTAGGAAACCGTAGCTTTACCTACGAAATTTACAGCAACAACGCACGCTAACTACTTCAAAATCCAAGTTCTCCAGGTTTGACATTAAACTTTTGAGTTTCTCACAAAGAATTCTTTTCAAAGAGGAATTTGCAAGACTTATCAGCTTGGCAAAATTTAGGAGTGCAATGTTTTGGGATATATGTCCCATTTTACTTTTATAAAAGACAAAAAAGGACAAAAATCGGAATTTTTTCTTAAAAAATGATAAAAATCGGTCATTTTCTGAAAATTTTAAGAAAGGTCGGAAGAATCTCATCCCTGTAAGTTCGGATATTCACATTTTCCTTGTTTTTTTTTTCACATTTATTCTTTGACTGTAATTTCATATTATTTAATTCTAAAGAAAAAAAATGGAGATAAAGCAAAACTTCTCAAAAGAAAAAAAAGCGGAAATCCGATAAAACGCGGAAGATTTTCACCCCTGCTAAAAGATTTAGTTCAGAAATTTTACCGTAAATCTCTACTATTATGAAATAAATTGTTTTAATTGAAAAAAAAAACTTTATGCTAACTTAAATTATAAATGTGCTTCTTCATACTTATTAGATTTTCCTATTATTTGCTTTTCAGGAACATGAATACGACTGAAAGTTGTTTTAAAAAAATGCATTCAAAACACTCCTTTTTAAGATTAAAAAGAAAAATGTTACATTATTTTTATTCATTCTGATACTGAAACTCATTTAAGGTATCCGACTATGTTTAAAACGTAATTTTGACCAAAATTCTGAAATTTTTTTATTATCTCATCTCATATTGAATCCCAGTTTCTTAAGTTTCAGAATCTGTAACTGTTTTGAGTCTACGATAAATAGAAATAAAATTATAGCAATTTTAGTATTACTGAAAGACAGAAATCAAAACCGGAAATACGTTTGAAATGACCAAAAATTGGGAGGTTTTCCGCTGATTTTTCAAAAATAAAAATAATTTTAAACATAAATTTGTTGAAATTATTTTCTACAGTCAAGCCTCAACATTTTACATCAAGTTTCGATGAATTCGTGCGAAGAATTTGGCAACGGCAAAAAACACAAAGGTAAAATTAAACATTATTACTTATTAACATGTTGTAATGACAATATGCTATAGGTTTAGTTGTACTATGCATACTTTTTAATTTATAGCTGTTTAATTTAAACGACAAGTAGACATTTTGTAAAATTAAAATTTTAGCTACATATAACGAGCGTTACTTTTTAACATTTCAATATAACTCTTTGATTGTAGTATATTGTCTTCACTAAAATCATGTTGTTGTTGCACATCCCCCTGGTGTAGGAAAGCCTACACCAGGTCCAGAAGGCCCCGTCGTGCCAGATCCCCATATACCTGCAAAAAGTCCTGATCAACCAACAGCTGCTTATACGAAGACTAAAATCATAGATATATAGTGCTACAAGGAAATTAAAATTAATTTAATAGAAATTTAAACAGAGCGTTAGCCATATTGGTAGTCATTTTGATTCAATTTTACCTTAATTTGCCCAATTGACAAAAAAATAATGAGTCGGTGCATTATTTTTTACTTTATTTCATGATTTCGAAACATTATCTATTATGAAAAATGTTTAAATTGTGATTTAAGAGTCGTTTTCAAAACAATTGTTGTGAACCTAGTCGGATACCTTAAAAGAACTAACACACAAAGTGTTAAGGGTATTCAATGTGTAGACTTGGGACATGTAGATCAGGGGATGAGGTTGATAAGGTAACTAAAGGAGTTGTGGTTGGAGATTCAATGGTTAGGGTTTTGGGAGACATGGTAGGGCGTAAAAAGCGCAATTTTGCAAGGTATTGCTTGCCAAGCGCCAGGGTCAAACACGTAGTTGAGGCAGTCAAGGCAGGTGTAGTTAAAGGGGAAGAAAAGGCAGTAGTGTGGGTGGTAACTAATGATGTAGAGAGGACCACTAATGTTGAGTTTAAGAGGGAAGCGGAAACACTTTTAAGAGGCATTAAGTCTCATGGGGTAGAGGTAACAGTATTAGGATTACTACCTAGGTATGGGTTAGGTAATGGGTGGTTATATCAAAGGGCCAATAAGGTGAACGGGTTGTTAAGGGATTTGTGTGAGAGGGAGGAGGTTAGATTTTTAGCTGTTTGGAAGGAGTGTAGGAGGGATTGGATAAGCAGGGACAATTTGCATTTAAGCCTGATATGTAATAGGGAGGTTGGCAAGCGGGTTTTGAACATTCTGGAGTCAAAAATATAGAATACAAGCAGGGATGGGTAGGACACAGAGGGTTGACAGTACACGGTAATTGCTTAGGAAAACTAACAGGGTCTAAATTACAGGAGACAAACAATACAAAGGGAAAGTGCAATGCAAGGGAGAAAAACAATACCAAGACAAATAATACAAGGGGAAAGTGCAATATGAGGGTGAAAACAATACAAAGACTAATACTACAAAGGGAAAGTGCAATATAAGGGGGAAAAATAAGCTAAAAGTATTTTATTGTAATGCTCGCAGTGTGAGAAATTTAATGGATGAGCTCAGGGTTATTGCACAAGCAGAAGATATAGATTTCATTGGGATAACTGAAAGTTGGGCAAGCAGTGAAGATGCACAAATTTTAGAATTGAGTGGATTCACAATGTTTAGGGAGGACAGAGTGAATAGGAAAGGGGGTGGGGGTTTGTTTTATGTGAGAGAATTCTTAAACTGTACAGAAATAAAGTTAAATAGTAAAAATGAGGGTATAGAATCAGTCTGGGTGAAACTGAATACAGACAAAGGCAAAGGACTAATTCTGGGTAATATATATAGACCTCCTGTTTGTAATGAAGAGCAGGAAAAGGGTATGTGCAAAAAAATAAAGAAGCATGTCAAAAAGGAGAATTAATTTTAATGAGGGACTAATTATCCAAATATTGTCTGGACAAACAATCTAGATACAAATGGGAAAGGGGCAGAATTTTTGGAAGTGATACAGGATTGTTTTTTGAACCAGATGGTGTATAAGGATACTAGGGACAATGCAATATTGGATTTGATTTTCAGCAATGATGAGGATAGGGTGCAGAATTTGGTTATAGGTGAGCCACTTTGAGAAAGTGATCATAGAAGTATCAGATTAAGTATAAATTTTCAGTCAGCTTACACAATCAATAGTAGGATAATTCCAAATTTCAGAAAAGGTAAATTTTCATAGGATAAGGGAAGAGTTAAAAGAGACATTCAAAGGGGGATTAATAGCACCGCATCATTCTGAACAATGGGAGGAATTCAAGAATAAGTTAGACAGGGACATAAAAAAACTTAACGTTCAGGAAAAAAGGAAAATCTAGAAACTTGCTCCCTATTTGGTTTTCAGGGGAAACATACAAAGCTTTAAAATTAAAACAAAGAACATACAGGATATATAAAAGCAATGGTAACGACAGGGACAAGGAGGCATATCTGAAAGCCAGAAAGGAGTTTTAAAATATTAGTCGGAAGCAAAAGGGGATAAATATAAACCAAAAAAAATTTTTTGCATATGCAAGTGGTAAAAATAAATTTAGTACTACACTGGGCCCGTTGGATTGGGAGGGGAATTAATTCAAGACGAGGTGGGAATGGCAAACGTGTTAAATGACTTTTTTCTGGGGGTTTTCAATGGTAACTATAATTTAAAAAAGGATCCCAAGGATGGAGCCTTTGCAGGCGGTATAGTTAAAGAATGCAAATTTAACAGGGAAGAAATAGTACATCTGTTGAAAAGAATTAAGCCATATAAAGCACCAGGGCCTGACGATATTTATCCGAGAGTACTAGTGGAATGCGCGGAATGGATTGGAAGTTGGCCAACATAACTCCAATTTTCAAAAAGGGAATACAAAGTGATCATGGCAACTATAGACCAGTAAGTCTAACATCAGTAATTTGCAAAATATTTGAATCTCTGTTAAAAAAGCATATAATGTTATACTTGGAGGAGGGGGGACTGTTATCAGAGAATCAGTATGGGTTTAGGAATGGCAGATCCTGCTCTACAAACCTTTTGAAGTTCTACGAAAAAATTACTGAGGAGCTGGATAATAAGAGCAGCGTGTATATCGTGTACATAGATTTTCAAAAGGCTTTTGATAAAGTACCTCATCAGGCATTACTTTTTAAATTGGAAAGGCTGGGGATTCAGGGAAAAGCATTGATATGGATAAAGAATTGGTTATTAGTTAAAAAGCAGAGAGTGCAGGTAAAAGGAAATTATTCACAGTGGACAGAAGTTATAAGTGGGGTGCCTCAGGGATCAGTTTTGGGACCAATTTTATTTATAATTTTCATAGATGATATAGGTCAGGGGATTAAGAATAGAATCAGTATATTTGCAGATGACTTAAAAATATGGGGGAAAGTGGATACTAAGTTACAGATAGAGAATTTACAAGGGAATTTTGATAAGATATCAGTAGTATGGGGGTCACTTGAGCATCCAAGATGGCCGCCGTTTGATAAGAGGATTTGTTGATAAGGAATTTAGGCTCATTACTGATAAGGAGTTGAGGCAGACTACTGATAAGAACTTGACGTTTGTTTTTATATTGGTAGGTGAGATGACATCATTTTGTTGATATGCTATGGTGATGAATGACTGGTAGTGCCATCTGGTGGGTGGGATGAGTAATGCTATTTTTGGAATTAAAAAAAGGATTTTAGTGGATACGAACCGGGGACCACATGGGATCCGAAAGCATATATGCTAACCATTGAGCTATAGAGCACTTGTGAGAAAGAGGTGTTGTACTAATGTAGTGCGTTAGAAAATGGACTTGTGTATGTTTTTTTGGTTTTAAGATATATGTATACAATCTAAAAAAATATTATGTTCAGTGCAAGTTATGTATTACAACTTAGATCTAATATCTATTTTATAAATATAACTTTAAAACTTCAATCTGAAATATAAGTAATAATTTATAAATTTGAAAAGTATAAAAGAAAAAAAAGTATGTGTGCAAAGCAGAATGCCTAGTTGTGTTGATATAGATACTTTGCTATTTAAACTTTAATTGCATTTGTTATCAGGATACCAAACGATGAACATACATGTTAGGTTGAGTAATTTTAATTTGGATTGTTGCAATGACAGATCAGAAAATCAGTCAAACGTATCGAGATCCATCACACCCAGGAAGCTTCGGTGGTATAGATGCTGTTTACCGTGCATTACAAAAAGAGCAGGGGAAAGTTCCCAGGAAACTAGTAAAAGAATGGCTCAGCAAGCAAGACACTTACACACTTCACAAAGCGGCCAGACGGAATTTTCTAAGAAACCGAGTTATTGTGGGAGGTATAGACGAGCAGTTTCAATCTGATTTAGTTGATTTACAATCTTTAGCTAAGTTTAATAATGGATATAAGTATTTACTGACATGTATTGATATATTTTCAAAGTATGCTTGGGCAATACCCATGAAAGACAAAACAGGCCATAGTATTTTAAATGCTTTTAAAAAGATTTTTAATGAACGCAAACCTGATGTATTACAAACGGATAAGGGAACGGAATTTAAGAATAGAGTGGTACAAGGGTACTTAAAGAAAATGAATGTGCACTTCTTTACGACAAGTAATGAAACCAAAGCGAGTGTTGTTGAAAGATTTAACCGCACCTTGAAAGCTAAAATGTGGAAGTATTTCACTGAATTCAATACACATAAATATATAGATGTCATTGATAAATTGATTTACAGTTACAATAGAACCTTTCACCGTAGTATTAAAATGGAACCAATATCTGTAAACCTTGACAATCAACAAAAAGTATGGCAAAACTTATATGGAGATCTAGCACAAGCTGAAACAAAACCTAAGTTTAATGTAGGAGACACAGTACGTATTAGTAAAACAAAACGGCTCTTTGAGAAAAGTTATAAAAATAATTGGACAAGAGAGATTTTTACTATACATCAAATTATTCCTAGAAAACCAGTCGTTTATAAGTTAAAAGATTTGGTTAATGAAATAATTGAGGGCAATTTTTATGAAAAGGAAATTCAGAAGGTGTCTGATTCCGGATACTATCCTGTGGAAAAGGTGTTAAAAAAACGTAAAGTTGGCAAAAAAATAGAATATTTTGTAAAATTTTAGACTACCCTGAAAAGTTTAATGCATGGGTTTCTGATGTGAGACACCTATAAATACTGAATAAGATATTATTATTAGCTTAGTGTTAAAAATGTCTTTTTACGTGACGTTGCCTTCGGATAGCTCCCTACAATATTTCCCCGAGAACAAGATTTCTAGTTATACGACACAGTTACCCACTCCTATAAGTTTAAACGGTGAATGGGAAGTAGGATTAGCTGAAATAATATACCCACACACATGGTATAATATAAATGAAAACAACAATATATACGGTTTTGATTTAGGAGATGGAAAATTAATTACTAGAAAAGTACCTGCTGGATGTTATGAATCGGTACCAGATATCTTAAAGGCTATGTACTTACCGGCACATGAAAATAAGATAAAATTTCAGTTTAACAACAATACCAAGCGGGTTAAAATAAAAGATGAAAACGATGCCAAAGTTATTTTACAAGAGGGACTCAGTACCCTCATTGGATTTATCCCTCAAGTAGTACAAGGTGTATTGGAAAGTTCTTTTGTTGCTGATCCAAACATTTCATTCCCCCTATTGTACGTATATAGTGATATTGTAGAACCCCAAACAGTTGGTAATATACAAGCTCCTCTTCTGCGAGTTGTTAAGGTAACCGGTAATGATGGTGAAATAGTTAGTGCTTTATACGATTGACCTCATTACGTACCAGTCATACGGCAGCATTTTCAAACTATTGAGATTCAAATTCGTTTAAATTCCGGAGACTTAGTACCCTTTGAAAGGGTTAAGTTACTTGTTGTTTTGCATTTTAGGATACGGCAATTACTATAAATACCAAAGAACGTAAGAGAACATATTCATTTTAGTGATACACGTTGATTGTGTGACACCAATATGACGAGTGTACCATATGTGTGTTGTTCTAAAAAGTTTGAAGAGCATTATGCAGGTCAGACAGGATATGGAATGGCTTTCTATAGGGGTAACAATTCACAGAAAGGGTACGGAATTGGTGGCATGTTTCGTCGTTTATTTCGTAAAGCTCTGCCGTTTCTCTTCAGTGGTGCGAAAACAGTTGGAAAGTCAGTTTTAAGAACAGGGACTCAGATAGCAAATGATATTTTGGAGGGGAAAGACTTAAAACAATCAGCAGAGAATCGCTTCAAAGAAGAGAGTAAAAGTTTAGCAAAAAGAGCTATCAATAAGGCGCATTTTATGTTGGGTAAAGGAAAGTATAAAAGAAAGCGTACAACTGCAAAACGGGTCATTACAGTCAAAAAGCGAAAGGTGCAAACACGCGATATATTTGATCCATAATGGCGTTTGTTTTAAAGGACTCTCCAGAATGTGCCAAGTCAGAATTAGAATTATTTCACTTACCTCCGACACAGACAGTTATACAAGGCGGGCAATGGGTGCAACTTCACCCGTTATCGAACGTAGCTGACGGTGGACCTGTAGAATTTCACGTTTCTGGTAGTGGAGAGGATTATATGGATTTATCTCAAACACATTTGTATGTAAGAGCCAAAATTTTAAAAAGTGATGGAACGACCTTGACGCCAGATGACACTATAGGCCCTGTTAACATGTTTCTTCATTCCTTGTTTTCCCAAGTTGACGTTAATTTGAACGAGCGTTTAGTTTACAGTTCAAATAACATGTATCCTTATAGTTCCTATATAGAAACTTTACTAAATCACGGATCTGACAGCAAAAACTCGCAACTAACCTGCGAACTTTTTTACAAAGATACAGGCGAACACTTGGCCAACGAAACAAATAAGGGATTTACTAAAAGATGCAACTTCTGCAAGCTAAGTTCAACTATAGATATGATAGGTGCTAT
The DNA here is from genome assembly GCA_947359465.1 of Metellina segmentata. NCBI lineage: Eukaryota > Metazoa > Arthropoda > Arachnida > Araneae > Tetragnathidae > Metellina > Metellina segmentata. The sequence goes on from OX375882.1 coordinate 8,632,253, forward strand.
ACACAGTGATTTATTTAATCAAGATAGACTTTTACTAAATCTAGTGGATTTAAAAATTAAACTCATACGTAGCAAACCGGAGTTTTGTCTGATGGGGACAGGAGATTATAAAGTAGTGCTTGAACATGTCTCTTTTATTTGTGCGTAAAGTACGTGTTAGTGTAGGTGTTACTTTAGGTCATAGTAAGGCTCTGGAGAAAGAAACAGCTAAATACCCTATTAATAGAGTTTTAAGTAAAAGTTATTCGATTCCTAAGGGGATTATGTCCATTACCCAAGATAATATTTTTGTGGGTCAAATGCCAAAGAGAGTCGTTATTGGATGCGTAGATAACGATGCATTTCACGGAACATATCAAAAATCTCCCTTTCAATTTAAGCACTACAATTTGAATTTCATAGCACTTTATGTGGATGGCCAACCTACACCCTATAACGCACTTCAACCTAATTTTGCGCAGAACAATTATATTCGAGCTTATCAGAGCTTGTTTTTAGGAACAGATAAAATAGGTGACAATTACGGAAACAACATTTCGAGAGAAGAATACCCCAAAGGTTACACATTACTTGCTTTTGACTTGTCTCCTGATCTTTGCGATGGCGAACACCTCAATCTCATAAAACATAGTAATATGAGATTGGAAATGAAATTTCAAGAGCCTTTAGAACACACCATAAACGTTATAGTGTATGCAGAATTTGAAAACGTGATTGAGATCAACAAATCTAGAAACATCATTTACGACTTCAGCAATTAAAAAAGAAAATGTTTGCACAACATATTATGCGTATATTATCACAAGACCCTCAAGCTGCTCCATTCTTTAGAGATGTATATCCAGCAGACAAGATACCTCGCGTACGTGGAAAATGTGCTATGGTTATTAACGTGGAACCGCACTCTAAACTCGGATCGCATTGGATTGCCATGTTCATTGAAGGCAAATCTCTAGAACTATTTGACTCATATGGTCGCTCCCCAGAACATTTTGAAGGACCCATTTTACGATTTATTTCTAAATTTCCTAATGTGAACTGGAACCCCTTCCCTTTTCAAAGTATCACTTCCAATGTATGTGGACCTTATTGTATTTATTATTTACTGAAACGATGTCAAGGAAAATCTATGTATTCTATTTTAAAATATTTGCAACATAGCAAAAGAAATGATTTTAGAATGTATCAGTTTGTGAAAAAAAGATATGGTGTAAGATTTATCTATAAAAAATAAAAAAGTTTATATTATTTAATTTTGTGTTTGTGTAATTTTTTTAATTATAAATAATCTCAGGACACATAAGTATACAAACTAAACATATTTTTATTTATAACGAATCCATTCATTCTTTTTAGCATACATTTGTTTCTTAACAAGCACTTTGGGTACAAGTTTCTTTAGCATATATTCATTTGCAATATATTTAACAGGTAAATTCATTTCTTTTACAGCATTCTGAAACACGTTAGTTCCAAAGGGAGCTCTCTTTTTATTTCTTAAGATGTAGTCAATTAAGAGAACTATATTTGAACGGGGTATAATTTTATTATTATAAATAATTTCCCCCTGTTCTGACCACTTTAAAGTATTTTGCGCATTCTTTAAAAAATCGTACATTTCTACAGCAACCTGTTTCTGTCTAATTGGTACAGTTTTCAGAACACTTTCCAAAATAGTGTCTTTTTCCTCAATCTTTAATGGTAAAACGTTATCTGAAAAGTCTGTTGACGGCTCTAGTACTTCTTCGTTCTTCTTAACCTTTTCTAGTGTTTCAGCTGACTGATTGGGTGATTGAAACTTTACATAATTTTGCAAAATTTGTACATATAGGAGGGCTTTTTCGCTGTCGCTTAGATTTTTTGTCTCAGTATATCGTGCATTTTTTTGTCCATTTCGGACAAATGTTCACTAATAAAAGCGGGAAGCCTGTCTTCCGGGACAATAATTAACTTCTTACTGTGCTCCATGAATAAGGGATCCTATCACCGAAATGGCTGCTGGTAATAAAATACTTAAAATACCTTCACCTTTCTGTGAAATGAGAATTTTACGCTTTTTGTACAAAGGCACTGATTTATCAGCTAACTTTCTAATACTTCTTTTATAAGGAGCAAGCTTGTGTTTTCTGTGTTTGGTTACTGGAACGTTACCTTTTAATAAATTTAATGCACATTCACATAAATATTTAATAGTACTGTTAGAACACTTTCGCAACAGAGAAGATTTTGTTTTGCTTTTTAACACAAGTCTAAGCTGCTCCAACTGACGTTGTGTACACCTGGTCATATTGATAACAAATGATAATCACATATACAAAGCAAAAGTATTTATATGATAGTTAAATTGTAAAATTTTCCCTGACTGAATCACTTCTGTTTGGAAGGTATGAAATGTATCTTTTTTGTAAGCAGACCTGTTCGTAGAGCCAGACTATAAGTTAGTCATTGAAGTAATTATCTGACTGACTACTTTTATGATTCATTGCTGGTTTGCCTGTTCATGAATTTGCGACTAGCGGGGTTGGTAGAGATAAAAGGTATCTTCAGAAAACATGCCTGTGCGTAAGCGCCAACCGTCGTCTTTATCCGGTTTTAAATCAACTAACAGATACCCATAAGGTTTTCTTGTCGCGTCCTGAAACACTTCTTGGAAGAATTTGTTGTTTGAGGGGTACAGCTGTCGGCCTAAATGGGTTATCTGAGATCTGTCCCTTGGGTTTTTAAATAGCACTAAATAATGACTGTTTAAAGAAATATCCCTCATCTGAGAAGATTTATGGAACACATTTTGCACAATAAATACAATGCTTAGATTCCTATGGTGACTGCCCTTTGTGAACAATTTTGTAAGTTTGGTATCATTTCCTAATTCCATCATTAAATCGTCAATCACAATTAAAGCATCCGAAACAGTATTTAAAACAGCTGGCAATCCTTCTTGAAACTGCACCATGGGCATTTGGGTGTACAAATTTTGATAAGCACCATAGCACCAGAGTACCTTATTAGGGAAATTGTCAACAGTTTTCTGCTCTATGATATTCTTCACAAAATAAGTTTTGCCGCAACCTGTTGGTCCCGCAACTAGCATGGTAAAAGGATGTTTGAACTTTAACGGTTCCATCTTAACTAATGACCACTTTTCTAAATTAGTTATCTCTTTTATAGGTCAGGTTAAGTACTTTAAAACTTTATCTAATTTTTTCTTAAACTGAACATAGAACAATAAAATACTAAACTATATTTACAAATTATAAATATATACAAAATCAATATATAAACAAAATGAAATATCTATACAAAGTGAATATATATACAAAATCAAAATATATATATACAAAAAAATTACTGTACAAAAATATCATTCTCATTTAGTATCCATATGGAAGAGTACCGTAATTTTGTTTAATTACTCGCTTATCGTAGACTAGTCTATACTTTTTTCTTCGTATTTATTGACAACTTTACGCTTTTTTACCTCTGTGGTAATTTTAGCCGTATTAGTTACGGCTAAAATTACCACAGAGGTAACTGTGGTAATTTTACTTTTATAAACTTTAAGCATGTTTTTCAGCAGCTGAACAACAATGTTCAGCTGCGGGTAATAGGTTATTGGGGTATATTAAAAAGACTGTAACTTCAAGGGATAAGAATATAATCTTGCCGTTATATAAGGGTTTAGCAAGACCACATCTAGAATATGCTGTACAATTGTACTGGGCTCCATATATGAGAAAGGACATAAAATCAATTGAAAGGGTTCAGCACAGAGCTACAAAAATAATAAAGGGGCTAGCAAATTTCGACTATAATGAACGTTTAAGTAAGCTAAACATGTATACACTGGAAAGAAGAAGAAGGAGGGGGGATTTGATTCAGCTTTTGAAGTAGGTAAAACAAGGGGACACAGAGGGCTTAAATTTCAATAGGGATAACAGAACAAGGGGCCATGAGTATAAATTGAATAAGACACATTTTAATCGGGATTTAAGGAAAAACTACTACTTTAATAGGGTAATAGACAGTTGGAACGCGTTGCCAGAAAATACAGTTAATTCAAAGCATATTTTTTTTACATGGAAGCCAATATATTTAGGTTATCAACTGAATTTGGGAACCCTTTTAAAAGTATCAAAGTTTAAACAACGATGCAATTGGCAATTTCGTTTTAAGCTCGCACGATAGAATTTTTTAATGACCATGGCACTTTTAAAGATAATGAAATATTACTGTTTCATAGTTGTTGGGTTTTGGGTTGGTGGTCACTAGATGGCAGCAGAGCCGTCATCGAGGGATCAGTCGCCCAATCCCTATCGTTCTCACTTGGGGGTCAGGGGGACTGGTTTTAGTAAGAGATCCACGCGCGTCGGCGATGTAAGAGGTTGTGTCCCCTTTCGCAGCGTAAAAATAATACTTGTATAGAATTATTTAGTCAAGAATAAATATATATACCAAACATCTACCTTTGATAATCTTTGCCGTACAAGCATTTAGAGGAGCAACCAGCTACCCTGTATCCCGAGGTAAGTGACTCATGCATACTTCTCTTAAACGGTGTTGCCTCTGCGATCACTGGAGATTTTAATAAAAAGCAATTTAAGGTATAATTAATTGTAGTTGGCCCCGGATGGGATCCGGCTAAACCATGATCCTTGTGTCCTACGCGACACAATGGTTATTCAGTAAACAATTTATGTTGAATTGCTTAAATCTTACAATATACAGGATGTTAATTGCATAATGTGACTAATAAAATATTTAAAAATTTTATAAATCATTGCATAAGGGTAAGGGGTGGAGGATAAATGCAAGGAATGGGATTTAATTAAAAATAAAATTTTAAAATAAAAGAAAGTTTTGTTTATTCTGTTTTATTCATTCTTACCTCTTGCTCTTACGAAATTCCGCTTGCATTTTGAAATTCCTACAAAAGCATATATATATATATATATATATATATATATATATATATATATATATATATATATATATATATATATCATTCAAATACGTAATTTTATGAAAGATCAAAATCAAAATCAAAAGCATGGGTATTCAACCAGAAAACGAAAGTTAAAACTAAGTGCTGGGGGGGGGGGCTCTTTATCTGGTGCTCTTTATTTTGGAGATAGTGGTTAGTACAAATGTGGTTAGCGTCATGATAAAACAAAAGGCCAAAAGTTCATTAACTATTAAAATCTGAATTAACTGCAATAAACCAGGACTTGGGGACTATTTGAGTACAAGACACATTGAAAAGGCGAAGTCATTAACAATAAAAACATTAATTTATTAAAACATTAATTAATTATAACGGATACATATAGGTATGAGCACAGTTAACCACTAATTTTAAACTAAAGCACGCGAACACTGTTAAATATATACTCTTTAAACTAAAGCACGCGAACACTGTTAATTACAAGTTTTAAAGAGAGCGAGATATATATATATATATATATATATATATATGTGAGGGTGTATTCACACGCTCTAAGATCGACTTACTTGTTACGGCGAGCATGGTCAAACCTTCTCCACCTGCACTGCTCCGAATATTGTTCAATTCTCCCTCTATTGCCAAAAATCTTGCAAAATCTATATCAGAACAAGTCTCCAATCCTGGGAGATGACCGCCTACCTGAAAACCCTAGGCCAATCCGTTCTTATTTTTTGACTTAACTTTGATTATTTTATTTTTTCTGGCTTCTCTCAGTGGCTAGTCAGTACCCTCTTAAAATACTCTTATTGGTTCTGAATTCCCTTTCAAGATTTCCCTTTTTAGATTCCGCTCAACGCCCCCTCATAATTTTGGTTAGAAGCCATATTATTATTTAACGTCAAGTTCCACTAAGCTTCATTATCGGCATCCTGTGCATCTCGCTTTCCCAAGCACCTAAATTCTTCAAACTTGACAACCCCTTTTTATATTCACCTTTGTATTTCTAAAGCTTTCTGAAAGTTTCCTTTTGGGTTGGAATCTTACGTATTTCTATTCCTTTTCGGCGCTTCATGAAAGGGTAGCCACTCCTTATTCGGTATAATCGGCGGATCTGTTTACTACATTCCTGCTTCGACGCACGGTTCTTTTCCCCCTCTCTTGCGAGAAAGGTGAACGTCTCTGTAGTTACTTTGTGATTTCTTAAAATTGCTGTTTAGGAATATGATGAGATTACATTCCCTCATCATATTCCTAAACAGCATATTCCCAAATCATAAGCATGCAAGTGCGCTGAAAGCTGCAGACATAGCATGGCAAGGAATGTAATTTCTAAACCAAGTGGAAATTCAAAAAATAAAAACCAAAAGCAATTTATTGAAAGCAAAAGTGTTGGTGGACCAGGATTCAATTTTTTCACGTTTTCTGGTTGAATACCCATGCTTTTTCTTTTGATCTTTCATTAAATTACGTGTTTGAATGATTTAAATATCTACCAGTCAGAGATAGTTGCAGCTTTAGCGCACTCCTCTTGACAGTGTGTTATATCTTTATATTTTTAAATAATTTTTGTTTGCAATAAATATTTACCTTTCAGAGGTAGTTGCAGCTTTTGCGCACTCCTCTGTCAGTGTGTTATTATTATATTGAAATATGTTATTTCCATAAAACTCACTTCTCACGAATAAATCCTTCAAGAAAAGTAATAAAGTAAGATGAAGGGGATTTATTATTATCAACAACTACGCCACCGATGGCTATTTCTATTTCGTCATTTCCTCTGAGTCATTGGCGTTTTGTTGAACTAAGTGAGTAGCGGCATTTGATGCTATCTTATGGCTTGATGTAGCCGGTCTCCCGACTGCTGCTGCAGGTTTGATTTAAATGTAATCTGTTTCTTTTTTTTATTAACGCGAAGGGCAAAAGGATGCAATCTGTTTAACGTGACGTCACTATCTCTTGCAAAAATATCTTCTCTACTATTATAAAATGAAGTTTCTGTGTGTGCGTGTACGTCGTGTACTGACGAATTTATGGCATTTACAATAGTGAAATTTGGCACACATGTAGTCCCAAATTTTTTGCAATTTTATAAACCAGCCCGATTTTTTAAATTTAATCTTGAAAATTTTAAAATTAATTTAATGCGATGTTCAATTATTATTATTTTTCCTCCGAATGGCAACAGTCATGAATCGGTATTGAATGAATCCGTACACTGCTGGCCACCGTTAATGCAACACCCTGAAGAAAGCATGCAAATAATATGAAATTTACAACATGCATTAGCGGAGGTGTGATATGCAAATGATTATAATTTCAGCGCAGACGCACATCACGCGCGCTTGTGGCGCCACTTCAAAGCGCTTTTTAAGGCTTGGAGATTTCGACGATTTCAAGTACGGCAATTGTGTTTTTCTTGTGGTTAAAAAAAAAAACGATGAATTATGCCTCGTAGAAAACAGCGATCATCTTTTGATCAAGTATCCGAGTTCGACAGAGGAAGGATAGTCAAGAGGATAGATAGAAGATTTATGCAATCTTTTTTTTTTGTTTCTGTATAGTACTACGGTTTTCGTATAGTTAATTTATATCATTTTTGTTCCGATGTTTTATGGAAAGAAAAGCTATATTTAATCCCAATTTTAAATTTAATGTATAACATTTAAAAATTAATTTATTATTATATTTTTGTTTTATTTGGTTTCCTAAAAATGTCCACAGAATTGAAAAGATCTTTACTGCACTCAGGCCAATCTTGGATTTGAATAATTTATGCAAACTAAGAATATTTATTCTATGTAGTTCTACGCTCACAGGATGATGACGTGCTCTTCGAATTTCAACGTTTTATTGAGAAGCAAAGACATGTTCCATCAATTTATTTTCGCCATATATTCCGAGATTGAATCGGAGAAGGTGTTGTAAATACGACTAAATCAGATGACTCAAGAGTGGAACAGTATGCAAATTTGACGCATCTGATTCAGATGCGTTGATGAACGATGGAAACGTTGCTGAACGAAAACTGAAGTACACAGAAATCGCTAAACTTTCAAAAAGATATCAAAACCAAAAGTTACAGGTGAAGCTTTTATAAATTTGTATGTTGCATAAATTATCAAGATTAAATATTGCTATTCTTTCCAAAAGATACTCAAACACAGAAACAAACAAAAAATTGCACTAAAGAGTAACAAAATTATGGCATTTCGCTATAACGGCCTCTTACCATGTACGCCCAACAATGTTTTGTTATACGACCAAAACACATACTGTTTTTATGCTTTTGTTTAGTAACAGCTTCTCCCTTTAGGCGACACTGCTAAATTTTGCCTCACGAAAATATTAGTACTGTTTGCATAACATTGTCATCATTTTACTGCGTTGTCGCTTTAGTGTAGTAAAACCAACACCGACCTTATACAAAGCCCACGTCACAACTTAAAATCCTATAGCGAGGCTACTTTTATGCGCTACGATACGAACTGAAGTCAGTTCAGACTAATAGGTGTAGTTAAACATACACTCTATTACAAAAAAATCAACGCACCAAAAAGAAGTTGTCCGACGGAGACAAAAATTGGTGGATAGAAAAATTATGTACAGAATAGAAAATGATTAAAACTTCTGAACAATTGAATGATTTATTTCAGAGTACCAGTAACGAGCTCAGTAATGTGTTGACCCGCCTCTAGCCTAGATGCAAGCTGCCACACGGCGTGGCATAGACCGATAAAGCTCCCGGATGGTCTCCTGCGGTATTTCTTGTCAAATTTGCTCCAATTGTCGGACTATGTCATCAACATTCCCTACCAGATGCAATCGCCTTCCCATCATATCCCAAACATGCTCGATGGGAGAGAGATCTGGTGATCTGGCTGGCCAAGGAAGTGTTTGGCAAGCTTGAAGACAGTTCACAGCAACAAGTGCCGTATGTGGTCTGGCATTGTCTTGCTGAAAAATAAGCCCAAGGTACTGCGAAAGGAACGGTAGCAAAACAGGTCTCAGAATGTCATCAACGTACCGCTGTGCAGTAAGTGTACCTCTAATGACGACCAAAGGGGTCCGGCTATCAAGGGAAATGGCACCCCAGACCATAACTCCTTGTTGAAGGCCGTGTGGCGTGCAATACTGAAAGCAAGATCGGCACGCTGGCCTGGGCGTCTCCAGACACGTCTTCGATGATCGACAGGACACAGTTGGAAGCGGGATTCGTCGCTAAAGACTATACGTCCCCAGTCAGCATCATTCCAGCCTGATCGAGCCAAGCACCACTGTAATCTGGCTCGACAGTGTGCAGGTGCGAGTGGCAGGTGGCGTAACGGTCGGTACGAGCGTAGATTTCGCTCTCTCAGCCGTCTGTGAATGGTCATAGTGGATACTCGTGTGTGGGTCGCACGACTGATGGTTGATCGCGATGAATCAGGCGCTGTGACAGCTGATCTGACAATCACTCTGTCCTCGCGATCTGTTGTGGCCCTACGTCGACCGCTGCCATCATGACGCTGAAATCTGCCATTGTCCACCCACTGTTGCCAGCATCTTCTAATCGGCGCATCGCTTCGACTCACATGACGAACGATTCTCCGATTTGCCCAACCTGCCTCTTTCAATCCAATGATACGACCTCTTTCAAACTCTGAAAGTTGCTCGTAATGAGCTCGAATCCTGCGGCGAGGCATTTTTTCAGTCGTTGAAAGGTATCCTAAATCGCAATGCAGCAGAAATTTTTAACAACAGTTCAAGAACAACTCCTTATATACATCTGCTGGATGCGTAGTTCCAATGTGCTGGAGATCGCACTATTCATTCATTGGACACCAAATTTTAATCATTTGCATATTTGGTCAAAACATTTTTGCATACGAAATTTCAAAGCAATCGGTTGATTCCTTCTTGGTGCGTCGATTTTTTTTATACAGTGTATATACTAACTACATTTATATACTATTATATTACTATTATTATATACTAACTATATTTTATTTAAAACTGTGTTTTTTTTTAAACTAGCTGAATAACCCGGTGTTGCTCAGGTTCCAAATATGATCGCCACAGCTAAAATATGTGACCGCGACATTTCCCTGTGTTAACTCAAACACAAACCCTGTAGAACGTGTTTCCTTATCCACGTTCATTTATTGCAGAAAAAAAAACTTTTGCAAAAACAAAACGCAAAAATGTTTTGGTCAAAACATTTTTGCATACGAAATTTCAAAGCAATCGGTTGATTCCTTCTTGGTGCGTCGATTTTTTTTATACAGTGTATATACTAACTATATTTATATACTATTATATTACTATTATTATATACTAACTATATTTTATTTAAAACTGTGTTTTTATTTTAAACTAGCTGAATAACCCGGTGTTGCTCAGGTTCCAAATATGATCGCCACAGCTAAAATATGTGACCGCGACATTTCCCTGTGTTAACTCAAACACAAACCCTGTAGAACGTGTTTCCTTATCCACGTTCATTTATTGCAGAAAAAAAAACTTTTGCAAAAACAAAACGCAAAAATGTTTTGATGCATACGAAATTTCAAAGCAATCGGTTGATTCCTTCTTGGTGCGTCGATTTTTTTTATACAGTGTATATACTAACTATATTTATATACTATTATATTACTATTATTATATACTAACTATATTTTATTTAAAACTGTGTTTTTATTTTAAACTAGCTGAATAACCCGGTGTTGCTCAGGTTCCAAATATGATCGCCACAGCTAAAATATGTGACCGCGACATTTCCCTGTGTTAACTCAAACACAAACCCTGTAGAACGTGTTTCCTTATCCACGTTCATTTATTGCAGAAAAAAAAACTTTTGCAAAAACAAAACGCAAAAATGTTTTGGTCAAAACATTTTTGCATACGAAATTTCAAAGCAATCGGATGATTCCTTCTTGGTGCGTCGATTTTTTTGTTATAGAGTGTAAGTAACTTTTTCATATTCGTCTTATAATACACTGAAGAGTAAGAAGCACAGAGAGTAAAATGTTAATTTCCAGAAGCCAATCTGAATTTGAGAGGCTGCACATAAAGAAGGAAGTATTCAAATACGTTAGGTAACGGCCAATCACGGTTTTGTTTCGAGAAATATGCTAAAAATGCAGTCTTGGATTTAAACATTATTTTGTTACTGACACCAATGCTCTGACCCTTCACTATGCTGGCTTCTTATACGACTGCCTTTTTTACATATTGGGGGCTGTAAATTTTAAAAAATACTGTTATTACGAAATGATGTTATTTTGTTGATCTTTTATGCTATTTTTTGTTTGTTTCTGTGTATGGGTGTCTTTTGGAAAGCATACCAATATTTAATTTTGATAATTTATGCAACGTATAAATTTACAAAAGCATATACTTTAACTTTTGGTTTTTATATCCTTTTGGAAGTTTAGCGATTTTTGTGTACTTGAGTTTACGTATGGCAACATTTCCTTCGTTCATCAAAGCATCTCTTAAATGTACATAATGTTCCACTTCAGAGTCCTCTGATTCAATAATATCCAAACCAAAAGTTTATGCTTTTCTAAATTTATGTTGCAGAAATTATCAAAATTAAATATTGCTATGTTTTCCAAAAGTCACCCAAACACAGAAACAAACAAAAAATTGCATAAAAGAATAACAAAATTATGGCATTACTTTTTTTTTAAATTTACGGCCCACAATGTTTCGTTGTATGGTAAAAAAAAATACTGTTTTTATGTTTCTGTTTAGTTTTAGTTTCTCTCTTTATGCGGCACTGCTACATTTTGCCTCACGAAAATATGAGGAATGTTTGCACAACATTGTCATCATTTTACTGCGTTGTCGCTTTACTGTAGTTAGACCAACACCGACTTTATACAAAGCCCACGTCGCAACTCAAAATCCTATCGCGAGGCTACTTTTATGCGCTATGATACGAACTGCAGGCAGTTCAGACTAATTGGTGTAGTTAAACATAAGTAACTTTTTCATTTTCGTTTTATAATATACTCACTGCCAAAAGTTAAGCACGGAGAGGAAAATGTTAATTTCCAGAAGCCAATATGAATTTGAGAACTGCAATTTGCTGCACAGGAAGATGGAAGTATTCAAATGTGTTAGGTAGCAGCCAATCACGGTTTCGTTTTGAGAAATATGCAAAAAAGGCAGTCTTGGATTTAAACATCATTTTGTTAATAACACCAATGCTCTAACCCTTCACAATGATGGCTTCTTATACGACTGCCTTTTTTGCATATTGGGGGCTGTAAATTAAAAAAAAAACTGTTATTGCGAAATGCTAGTATTTTGTTGATCTTTTATACTATTTTTGTTTGTTTCTGTGTTTGGGTGTCTTTTGGAGAGTATAGCAATACTTAATTTTGATAATTTATGCAACGTATAAATTTACAAAAGCACAGACTTTAACTTTTGGTTTTGATATCTTTTTGGAAGTTTAGTGATTTCTGTTTACCTCTGTTTTTGTATCGCAGCATTTCCACCGTTCATAAACGCATCTCCCGAGTGTGCATACTGTTCCAATGTTAGAGTCCTCTGATTCAGTCTTATGAACAACACCCTTTCCGATTCAATCTTGGAATGCATTTTGACAGTAAATTGATGAAACAGGTCTTTGCTTTTGAAAAAGATATCCAAATAATCCAAACTAAAGTTAATATGTTTTAAAAATGGTATTCCAAACTATGGTACTCTAAAACAGAAACAATAACAAACAACATATTGCACAACTGTGATCCAGTTCCAAAAATGGTGGAAGCACAATAAAAAGATACTTATCCTATAGATTATGGTAATCCAAACTAAAAGGTAACGCTAACTAAAAGTTAATATGCTTTTAAAAAAGCAATAAATTTTTATAAAGGATATCCAGTAATCGGCCGGCTACATACGCACAGTAAATACGGATTTAGTCAACACCGATTGAAGACTTGCCATCCAGAGGAAAACTATAATAATTAAATATCTCATTTCATTACTTTTAAAATATTCTAGATTAAATTTTAAAATTCGGGATCTACTATTAAATTGTAAAATAGTCAGACTACCTATGTGCCGAATTTCATTATTGTAAGTACCATAGATTCGTCAGAACACGCCGAACAGACAACACACGTACTTCATTTTATAATAGTCTACACTCGCTGGCAAAAGTTTAGCACGGTGTGTATTTGAACATGTGGATCTGTTCTGGAGCCCAGTATAATTCAGCCCCCAAAAGAGCAATCCTGCACCACCGTAACGGTGTCGTTCAATGATGTTGTCTTGGTGGTAGCGGGTACCTGGCGTTCTCCATATGAACGTCCGCCGTGAATCAGACTGCAAGCTAAACCTGGACTTGTCGGAAAACATCACACAAGCCCACTGTGATAATGTCCAGGCCGACCGCTGGCTACAGTGAGCGGAACACTTTTGACAGGCCTGCGAGCATATAGACCAACAAGTCACAAACGTTTGTAAACGATTTGCCTTGAAACTGCCGTACTCGTGGCTGAAGATAGCTGACGAGAAAGGTCGGATGCTGTGCTCCGTCTGCTTCTTTTTGAAGTTACTGCCAAATACCGGTCGTCATTCGGCGTTGTAACTCGGGGGAGACCTGTACTGTAAAGTCTATTGACATTTCCATCATTTTTGAATCGTTGCCAAAGACTAGAGATGACACTTTGGGCGATTCCAAGTTCCACTGAAACTTCCGTCTGAGTATGCCCACATTCCAGGCGGCTGATAATTCTACCACGTAAAAAATCATCGACATGCGTCCTCTGTGCCATAACTATTCGGTTGTGCCACTGAGCGGCTTACAGAACGCCAGTGAACAATTTTACTTCTTTGCTACCATTCCTTATATACACCTCTCGTCATTGTGACGTTCTATCGGCGTCATCTGATGGCTTCCTGTAATGTAGATATTATTCTTGAAGATGAGTGAGATAATTCTACAGGTGAAATTTTTACTTTAGAGTTCGATTTCCGTGATTCTGAATTGTCCTTAATTTATGGACACGAGTGTATTAAATTCATTTAAAATATTCTAGATTGAATTTTAAAATTCGCCGCGACTCCAAAATTGCAAAAAATTTGGACTACCTGTGTGCAAAATCTCATTGCTGTAAGTGCCATAGAATCGTCACTTAAAAGTAATGGGATTTGGCACACAGTAGTCTGATTTTTTTTGCAATTTTTGGGTCGCGCCGAATTTTAAAATTTAAACTAGAACATTTTAAAATGAATTTAATGGAAATTTAATTATTGTTTTCTTTGGAATGGCAACAGCATAAAAGATCGCAGTTCCTAAATTTATTTTTTTCCGTTTACGTTTGATTTCGCAAAGGAACAATTTGTCAGTAGACTAATAAAAGTAAATAAAGTTTTAACTGAGTTGTTTTTTACTATCTCCTAGATTGTTAAATATAGAGTAAAAATTTCAAAGGATTTGAAATGAGCGGAAAATTTTACACCAGAACGATACCTTGCACTTAATTTTCTTTTAATAAATAATTTTTCAATTAAATATTTATATTTTCGCAAGATTGTTTTTAAATGAATCTTGTCTGGAAAGAAATTTTGAATAATGTATTCACCAAACAAATATGATGTAACATATTTAAAACATTGCATTAACATATGAGCCTTTGAAGCCAAAGTGGTGTAACTCCACTTTCTGAAAAATCTGAGTTAATGCTGGTAACAAATTCTGAATATGGTAAACTACTTATAGGAAAGGTGGTGTAGCTCCTAATTCCCCAAATAACCACACAGATGGCAGCACAAGATTAAGCAGTGCACTGGCTAACTAATATTATTCTAAAAGTGTCTTTATCTCGTAACAATAGTTAATGGACTTGCACCACTTTGGCTTTAAACGGCTCATATGTCGAATTTATTTTATGTGATACCTAGGGCAACTTTTTGCAACAAATGCAACTTTTTTTCACACGTTCTACGCTGCATGTAAAGTGCTAAAACCAAAATTCCTCCTACATGGGGTGTATTGTAAGTGAGTTATAACTTTAACATAAATGCAACTTTTTGCATAAATGCAACCACCTGCAACTTTTAAAATTTAGCTTAAAATTAAATCGGCAACTATTTAATTTTGCAAATTTAGCTCAAAATTAAATAGGCAACTATTTAATAATTATTTTGTAAAGTAATATTTCCGAATGTATATATATACAGACAATGCAGATTATTGGAATGCAAAACTTCGTTCACCCAGAGGTGACAAAACGTTTGCTGAAAATCAAAAGCAGCTACGAATGTTTGATTCGTCTCATCGACGGCGAATGAAGATATCAAATCGATGGACTTCAAAGAAAATCTTTGCAACCTTAAAGCGTACAAAGTCGGTATTTGCTGCTGCAACAACGTTAGGCAACATCTGTCTCTGATGAGCTCGGTTTTTCAATGTTAAAGCGATTACTGGTCAAGGATCAGCCATTCAACAACGTCAAAGTTCTTCTGAATAAAATTATGAATAATAATACTTTCAAATACCACTAAAATTGTCAATAAATTCTGATTTTTTCATTTTTTACGAATAATTTATTTTAGATTTTAGTGTATCAAAAATAAATGCAACTTTATTCTCATAAATGCAACTTTAGGGAATGATAAATGCAACTTTTCCCATTTTTACTGCAGGGTCATTCCACGTCAGTTCAACCAGGGTCCGATACCCATGATCTCAGATTTTGATGAAATTTGGCATGTTTGTTCCTTTTATGGATATAAGTACACACATGAATTTTTTTTGCTCTATCTCAAGCGGTTTTTGTTTCACAGCCTGTTAAAGTTTCGGGAATTTTGCGATTTTTATCCATCAGAGAGAGGAAACACAATTTTTTTTTTACAGAAAATAAATTATATCTCCCTTGTTTATCAACCAATGTTGATGAAATTTTTTAAGAGTATACATCAATATATAAGGAGACCAGAAAAAAATAAATTATACCTGCAAGTATCTTATACATGGTCAGAAAAAATTCCAAAAGTTCTATTTATAGATTTAAAAAATAAAATGGCGAGTTCTACGCTAAGTGGAATATCTTCAAAAGGGTTAAGGACAATCAAAATTTTTTTCTTATATTCTTGTTCTAAAAGATCTGCTCTACCACATGAAAAAATAAAATGAGTGTTTTTTTTCACTCCTTTTATTATTATTTTTTTCACTTTAAAGATAGAAATCACTTGACTCGCTCTATTTCTTGAAATCGTTAAATTAAAATTATAATTTTAGTAAAATTTGAACTAAAAATGTCACAAAAATCAACTACTTTCAAAGAAAATTAGACAAGGCAAACCAAATTTTAAAAAATCAGTGCCTTTTGGCATATAATTAAAATAATAGCATAATTAATATTGTTAATCAGGCCTGTGTATAAAAATTTTTTTTAATAGGTTATTCATAATTATATCTTGAGATTATTTAGAAATAAGATAATTAATTTCCTTATTTTCAACAAGTAGGCCTAATTAAAGAAAAGATAATTACATTACAATTTAAATTTAGTTTTAAAAACTAGTTCTTAACTAGTCAACTCACTAACAGTAACTTATTTCAAGAAATCTTATAAGCAATCAAAACACTCAAGCTGTGACAAAGCCATTTAATCTCTATCTACTGAGCAAGTATGCTTGTTTAGTCTGGAACTTTCAAGTCTAAACAATTGAGCCTGCTCAGCAGACAGAACCTGGCATCAGTCAGACACAGAATGTTCCAAGTGTAACATGCAGAATTGGTGGTTATGTTTTGCAGGTTTTTTTTTTTTTAAATATGATTCAGTTTTTTTATGAACAGTGTTGGATTTTTTTTTCTGCAACTGTTCTGTTAACAACTATTTGTGTCTTCAGTTTTGATGAGTACCTGATATTGTTATTTTAAAAAGAGTGTTAAGTATTTTTTAAATATTGGAAAAATGGAGAAGTGCAGTGTGGGGGAAGTAACTCATAGTGCTTGTCATTTGTTATACACTATGTCAAGAAAAAAGCCATACAAACTATTGAAAAACTGTCTGAAACCGATTTAACTCTTTTAAAATTGAGAACGGAATCAAGTTACGAGTTAAAAACTATTTGTCTTCATCATCAAAGTATGTTTTTGAACAAGTATGAATTTTTACAAAAGGTATGTTGTGTGACCCTTTTAAAAAACATAAAACTTCAATTAAGAAAAGACTTCGTGTTGTAACTATAGATCAGAGTAGGATAATTTTATCAAAGGGCAACAAAGTGAAACCAGGACAAAAACTTTGTGCATCTTGCAGGAACAATCTACTTAAAGACAAACAAATTAATGAGAATAATGTTGAAAGCAAAAGTAACTTAAATGTTCAAGATGATGAAGTTGCTGATGTGGAATTAGCTCCTAATGAACTACTCCAATTACAAAAGAAAAGTATGGTTGATGAACTAAATTCTTCATTCCATGAAATCGGATGTTCACCAATGAAATTACATGCACTTGGTGAACATAGCAGATCATCTTACGGTAAAAAAAACTACAAAGAGTACATGAAAACGAAAAGAAAAATTGAAAATGTTCTTGAAGTTGAATTTCCAGAGGAAAAAAATGACTTGGAAAAAAGTGTGATACAAAAATCTGAAGATCTGGACAAGCTTGTAGATACAATTAAAAATGAATGAAGTGGTGCATCAAGAAACAAACAGATTCAAATGCTGACAATTCCAGCTTCACTAATGTGGTCTAGAAAAAAAATGACAAAGACTTTTAACGTATCTAATTATTCTGTTCATAAGGCTCAAAAACTGTTTAAATACAAGTTTTTTTTTTATCTGAACCAGATTCTAGATGTGGGAAAAAGTTGAGTCCTGAAACTATTGAATTGGTGAAAAGGTTTTATCAGAGTGATGAACATTCCAGAATTTTGAAAGGTATGAAGGATGTGGTAAGTATAGGAAAAAATGTATATGAGAGAAAACGTTTGATTTTATGTAATCTTAGTGAGCTATACTCAAATTTTAAGTTAAAATATATCCAACCGTTTTATTCATTAAAATATATCCAACCATTTGGCTGTAGCATGGACACATAGTACATACAGATGGACTACCACCAAACGCGCAAGAGACAAATTTTGTATCAGGACTCAAAACAGATTCAACTAGTTACCACCGTCCCAGCCTAAGCCATTTGGTGTATCGCCTGAAATGGGTAGAAAATATTCGATGTACAAACACTCCATTCTCATTTATATAGATAAGGCTTTCATGACAATTTAAGCACCACAGATTCCGATATTTTATTGCCAGGCTTGGTATAAAAACCTTCGAAATTGGCGCCCTTGAAAAATCTTCTCCCAAAATAAAAACATCCCACCCCCTTTTGTCTGTTATTAGTTGAAAAGATGTCTAAATTATCGTTGATATTCAGTAAATTTTTTAAAAAGTCGCCAAAAATATTTAAAAAAAAAAAAAAAAATCGGCACAAATTTGATTGCCAAAAAATTAGTACAAACAAAATTTTCCCGTCTCCAATTTGTTGAAACTTTTATTAACCTTTAAAGAATTTGTTTTAAAAGTCGCCAAAACTTTAAAATTAGCTTTTGAGACAATTTTGTATAAAAGTATCCTTAGTCGCCAAGATTGAAAAATAGTAGTTAATAATCGTCACTAAGTGTTAATATTACTACATAACTTGCAAAATTGAAAAACATTCATAATCTGCATAATAAAAGCAGTCATTGCTTAACATACAAATATCTTTCAAATGAAAAAAATTCATTACTTGATTAAAAGATGTAAATAAAATGATAAAAATACAAAGGAGAAGAATATCATATAAATTTATTTACTCACAACATACAGAAAAACGATTTAACAGGAAGTATCAATAAATATTTATGATTCATTTTAAAGTGATTTAACATCCTATGTAAACAAATGGTATAGCTGATAAACAAAACCAGCAAATGGAATGATAGAAAAGCAATAGTTACAAACATAATGTGTGTATAATCTTTAAATAAAAACTTAACACACATTTATTTTAGAAAATGCAACAAAACAATGAGGAATGATGAAGTCCAATGGAAAAATATTACCCAATTTAGAATGCTTTTTCGTTGTTACAATGTTTCTTCAAAAATATTTGGTTTTAAGCATTTTATAACTAAGACATGGAAATAGGAAGTTATATGCCTGATTCATGCAAAAAGAAATGAAGCATTAAGTTAGTTATTCACTTGATTAAAATTTGCAAGAAATGGGCTTGAACACAGCTAGTTGCAGTGTGCCAAAAGTGATACAAAGCAGTAATTTTTTTTAAACATGCCCCAAAGTGGGACATAGAAGAAACTGTTCATTGTGCGTATTTCATGCACTACAGCATCACTTGCTGCAACATTAAAATAATTCAGGACAAAGTTGGGTGTGCAACAAGTCCAGTCAAACATTTTTTTGGTAATAAGTCAGATTTAAAGAACATTAATATTATCCAAACATTGATGGCAGGCACTAAACTGAGAGACCAAAAAAAGCTCAGCATAGTGTCAAGCGGTCTCAACAGTCATTTTCAGAATTACACCCACACACTTAGTTTGAAATGATGCATGCTTTCATAATTGTCAATGATTTATGTTCATTCCTTCCTGATGTAAATACCAAATTAGGCATTGGGTTCTGGATGAATCACGCTATACATTATTAAAACTATTAAGTATAAACATTTCATAAAGGCATTTGGAGATGAATGAAGGCACAGGTGCATTAAGGCATAAAAAATGACAAACTGGAGCCAGGTTTACAAGAATGGTCCACCTTTATAAGGTTAGCTATGCCCAGTTAACAAACCATTCAAATAGTTCTTAAAGTGTAGATAGATTTCAGTTTTATCAGAAATAAGGTTTTTTATGAAAGGGTCATATTTGGTCAAGCTGTGCCAAACAGAAGACAGACAATGTCGACATACATACACACACAATTTAAGTTTTACTGACCAGAATAGAGAAATACTAGGAAGTTAATAAACTTGAGCAGCCTACAACTGCTAGTGTACTTGTAGCTGAGCCATGGCAACCCCATTCATAATGAGGATACTGTAAACATTAATAGCACTAATTATTGCCTTTTGTTTATTTTCACACCGTTAATAGTATTTATAACTCAAGAATATATTACATAACCTATTTATAATAGAAACTATTAATAGTAAGTATGTTACTCGCCAAGTGAGGATTGACAAGTCATTTTTCCACACATCATATGTGTATCAAATGTAGGAGAAGTTAAGTCATGGGAATCATCAAAATCAAATTGGACATTAGTGTAAAATTTAAATCGTACCTACTGCAAAGAATGGTTTTAAATAAAAAAATTTTGTCATATGCAGTTTTTTTAAATGAGTAAAAATGTAACTTTCATTTTGAAAAATTGGAAACAATGTATTTGCAAAATGATAATGATTAAACATTCACAATGAAAATACTATAATTCCACTTCTGTGTTAGAACTCAATGGTAATCTTTTTGCTGCTAGTGGGCTAGTTAAACTTAGATCTTTCGCTTCAAGTGGATTAAAAACTGTTACAAACATCTGTCTGTAATGGGATTTGAACACAGAGCCTGTTGAATCGAGAACTAGAGTACTAATCGCTCGTTTACCAGGCTGTCAGAGACTGACTTTTGAGTAGCACATTTTTGCATTACCTGAAACAGATCAAATTCAAATATTACAGTTAAAACATTTTGAGGTACATTTGTTTAACTTTGTTAACTCTCATTTTTTTCCTCACTTGTTTCCAAGACTCAACGACAGTTTAATAAAAACAGATACGATAAAATCACAATGGCAATTTGTGAAATGCGTGATATGTTTGAAGATATGTCACAGGACTATAAAGTCACCAGGAAATTGAAGTGATTACGCACAGGGGAATGTCAGTAAAATAAAAGATACATCACAATGAAGACAAATATAAAACAATTTAAATGTCATTAAAAACTCAACATAAATATTTGAAGGCAAATAAAGATGAGGAAATTGAACAGTTTTAATTTCAAAATATAGATGCAAGATATAATAGGGGTCAATGGATAAAAGGATTCACTTTATAATGTGTTTTCCAATGGTAAATCAAAAAGAGTAGGTCTAAAGTGTGCGTGTTTTGCACATTTGTAAGAAAAGGGTTTTGTTACAGTTCATTGATATGCATTATACATTGATATTGTATTATGTGTAATAAGTATTATTACACATAATACTTAAAATTCAGAAAATTTTACAGCAATAACTCCACACGCACTGGCTAATCAAGAATATAAGTAATCACGAATATTCAAATTCAGAACTGTTTTGTGATATAGGTACGGATGCTGAAAATGCAGTAGCTTTGTTTAAATTGAAATTAAGATACAAGAAAGTGTTTTTTTCACATAAAAAATTACAGAGTACCAGTTTGCAAAGAACCATGTATTGGAAAATTCTATTGGAAATAGTACTCATAGCCACTGCAATGTGACAGTCAGTTATTGCCTAGCTATATACGATTCAAACAAAAATACTGGAAAGAAAGTTTTGATTCTAATTCTTAGATCAATGAAATAGAATTTTTAATGGCTGATGTCAAGCGCCATACACAAGCATGCAAAAGATAAGAATCACTATTATTTTTACAGTTTAAAACCTCAAAATTAATCAAAACTGCATGTGGCAGTTTGCATAGGGTAGGTGATCCAAATATCGCCCCTGTGCTTATTATCACCTAATCGTGTTTGCAAGCTACTATGCGCGACATCTATAAGTTTATGTAGTTACCTTGACGATCTAGGGTTTTGTCACATTTAGCGGCACCGGCAAGTTTCTTATCAGTTATATCAACAACACTATTGCATCTGAAGTGTTTGAGGTTGTGATCAACATATTTTTTCTCTCCAATCCATTCAGGGAATATGCAAGTAAGTATTTCCAAATCATAATTTTGTTTATATGACTCGAAAGTACATTCAATACTAAAGGTAGGTATGTATGCTCTACTAGCAAACTAATAGTACCTTCAAATTTTGCCCGGGAATAGAATAGAAACAGGTAATAATTTGTAATAGGAATAGAAACAGGGGTAGGCAATATTAGGAACCCACTCTTGAAAATTATCTTGGGAAACTTTTTGAAGTATAGAAGGTATATGATCTCTGGAAACCAAAGGAGAACACTTCCTAGTGATATTATCTAGTTTCCAGCTTGATTTCCCTACCCAGGAGGCTGCGATACAGAGAAATAGTTAAGGTAGGCGATATTTGGAACACCTACCCTATTGATGGATATTGAAGTAGAAAGATAGTGGATATTTGAATTTGGTAAGCGTAATGTCAGAGGTTCTAACAAAGGAATGGATTCTGTTAGGACAGGAACTGATCCATAACCTCAGAATAGAGGATCTCCCCAGCCGTTCAATTGAACGTGCAATCTGATATACCCAAGTCAGGGTGAGAAGGAGGAGTCTACCTCCTCATAAGAAGGTCTATAACCTCATACTAATGTGAAAGCCTTCATCAATGTTGGGATTACGCAGTCTACTAAGGACCTGCCTGAGCTTTTTATTTAAATGTTTTCACTTATCCTTTTGTCACATGACTCCCAGTGCAGTGTCACCACTTTAATTCAAAACATATTTTGCAGGGTTGCCATCATAACTATACATGTAAAATAGTTGCTTTAGTAGCCTGAAAATAGTAGTCAAAATAGTCTCCTCCTAGAGATAATTTAGTAGTCTTTTCCGTTATCCTGATAAGTTAAAGAAAATAGGACATACATATGCCGCACACAAAGTTTGAAACATAGCTAGACAATGCTAAGTATAAGTTTATAATTTATAAGCACTGAACTTTGATTTCTTAAGCCAAACTTTGTTACCTTCAATAAAATTGAACTTATTTCTGTAGTTCATTAAACTTGAGAAAAATCAACAACTTTATAATAATAATAAAAAAATTAATATATTTTGTCCTACCTTTTAAAATAAATGTTGTGAAAAAAAAGTACAGTTAAAACAGACTTGAATGCTATTAACTTATATATATATAAAAATATTTTGCAGAGAAGATGTGTGACGAAATCTTTTCTTGATAGCCGATTGAACGCAATTTCGCGTTAGTGACTTTCGAAATTGCTGTTTGAATTTCTGTTACAAAAGTTATTTAAAAATGGATTCAATCCAAAAAAATTAAATAGTCATCTCTAAAATTTTAAAAAGTCGTCACTTTTTTTTACAAACAGTCATTTTTGGACTTATTTTTGACGAAAAAATCTGCCAGTCGCACACGGTTAAAAATAGTCGCCAATGGCAACCCTGATTTTGCAAATCACTTTTGCTCCTGTTATCAGTTTGTTTGTACTTGTTGGTTGAGTAATTCTCGATGCACCTCTTGTGTTATTTCCCATTATACAGGTCCCTTCACAGCTGAGTAAATACCTACAAAACCTTACCGTTCCTTAAGTATTGCATGCCAGTGTAGTTTCTTACAATCCATAGCATTTGACATTTTTTTTTTTGTGCAGTATTTGTATCAATACAAATATTGATCTTAGCATTTCGATGAACATAATCACTTCAGATTTAACCCAACAACAAGAAAATTAAATAAGTGAATCAGATAATTGAGCTTTAGCATAACATGAACTCAATTTGTAGAGTTGCTCTGTAGTTCAGAACATTTAAAAAAGAATGAAAATGAGATTTGGTTAATTTGGACGAGACTGTAGGTTTTTTTTTTAGGGAAAGTGAAAAACTCAATACATTATTATAGTTATTGTTCAAGGGTATTAAATAAAACCCTGGTGGATGTTTAAATTATTTTGTATGGAATGATACTAATTAATTCATCACATAATATATTTACAGTAAGCAACACACACTGCATTTGAGCAGTGGGCTCCTGTAACAGTCTATAATGGCAACAACATAATTATGGGTAAAAATGCACTAAAATTATATGTAATAAAACATTACCTGGTTTGATACTAAAATGCACTGAAAATAGTTATTTTTTACATAACAGAAAGAACATAAATAACTAATACTTTCATGCCCTACATGAATACTGATTCAATTCAGGCTTGGAGTATAAACCAAAAAGATTCACCTGAAATAATCTTTATGTAAGACAATACATGAATAAAAACAGTGAGTACACATCAGAATGGATACTGTCATTAACATACATTAATTTGTAACAACTGTGCATTAAAATTATAAATAATTAAAGTAATAACTAATATACCACTTTCGACTGAATTGATTAAGATTGACTTATTAGTTTCTCTACTCAGAGAAAGACAAGTCCTTTTATGAAAGAATGAGTTTAGTTTGAATTTTTGAAGTATTTCCTCGTCTCCAGTAATAATCTTAGAATTTTTCAATAAATATAGATACATGAACTATAGTTAGGTGCTAAAATAATAAGAGGATAAAAAATAGCTTAAAATTAAAAAAATCATTACAAGTACTAAAATACATTATGCAAGGTTTTTCTAAAACGAATACACAAAATATCGTTCCCTAAAATGATATCGACATTAATCTGAAAATGTTCAGAGCTATAAAGAACATTTAGCACAGTAAAAATTTATCATCCTCAAACAAACTTTTAAAATTATATATGCATGAAGATGCTATTTCTTTCAAGTTAATTCAAATAATTTCTTGCAAATTAAGATTTAAATTAAGCAAAGAAGATATTTTACATTTACATATTTATGATCATAAAATCAAAAGGAATATCTATTTCCCTTATAAAAGTGGATAAAATTGAAATGCAAAAGGTAAAAAAGTTTATTTTAAAATCTTAAGTAGCTGCTTTTATGTCGCAGGAACAAGTTGTTCAGTCTCAAACAATGCAGAAGGCTTTTACGCAAAAATACTTTCAGCAAATAAAATATCCACTGTATTTAAAAAAACAAAACAGCTCTGACATTCTAAACACTTCAGGCAAAAAATATTCTACTTTCTTTCGAATAACAGACACCTCACATTCCTGAAATTTAAGCCAAAGTGCTTTAATTCATAAAAAAGTGACAACTATTTACAAACCACAAGTATAAAATAAATGCTAGATGGCCTTGATCAGTAGTTTGAAAAAAAAAAAAAAACTGCAGCAAAGCTTTGTACACTGTAAAAGTCACAAATGAAAACACGATGTGCTAGGACTTTTTACAGGACGACAAGTTGAGTTGTCTTTTGGCCTTTGGTGTGGATGTCTTTTGCACCCCGGATCGTCTGAGTTTGGACGGAGTGCTCAGAGAGATGCCTTGAGAAAGGCTGAGTTCCGTTTCAGTAGTGAGATCGAGCCGTTCTGCCTCGGGAAGTAGCTTCTGTGGATCGTCCGAGACGTTCTGCAGGGACTTGCTGAGGACGGACTGCAGGTAGCTGATGTTTGTGTTGGAACTCAAGGAACGTTGGTGGTACTGTTGCCACCGTCGCTGCTCTTGTTCCAGGTGATTTTTCAACACAGCAATCTGTAACGAATTTTGTGATTAGAGAGCATGAGATTAGAGAGTGTCGGGATAACTTTCCTATAACATGATTGCCACAACAAAAGCACTAGTGAAATTGTAACTTGAGTAGCAGAAATATACGAGTTTTTGAGACAACTCTGTTTAAAAAAATACCTCTAGTTGCCATGGTGGAAGCCCTTAAGCCCGGTGCACACATACGGTTTTTCAACGTGCAGTGCCAAAACCCAACTACGCACACATAACTGTGAATGGAAGTACAAATTCATTTTGCGCCATTTGCAATAAATATTCTAACGAAGAAAAAGTGTTTATTTTGCTTACTTGGTGTAAAAAAAGTACATTTTGAAACAAAATAGACGTTACTGGATACAACCATTTATTAATTATTATTTATATTCCATTTGTTTATGAAAACAAGGTTCTTCAGAACGGAGACTCGTGTGCGGCACCGTGGGGAACTGTGGTACAAATTGCACGCAACTTGGACGTGTGGCTACTCAGCGGCACTGGAGGCATGTGTGCACTGCTCCATTGGATCTAAAGAATCTCAGACCACACTTGAGTTGCGGCAGCAACGTTGCATGCTGAAAAACCGGATGTGTGCACCAGGCCTTAGGAACACATCTTCTATAGGTTTGTAAGGGCATCACAACCCCAAGATACCCATGTGATATTTTCTCAATCACCTCTCTTTCTGCTTCTTTTTTATCCCTCAATGTGTTGCAATCATTGCAGCTTTGCCAAATTCGGTCCTCGCGCCTTAAAACCCCAAAACAACCAAGGTTGAAAACAGTATAAAAGGTAAAATTTTGCAGCCTTGCTTTTATTAGGGAGTTAATCATGACTGCAAAGATCAATAAAACCAAAAATAGAAAAATTAGTCTTCTCATAAAGTTTAAATTAGTAGCTCATTAAGTTTCCCCCAGCAGCACAGGGCATTGAAAAGACGGCATGGAACAGAAGTAGTAATCTAAAATCCCAGTCCTAATCCACAATCTCCTAAAAAGTGCACAACAAAAGTTCATAATGTTAAACAGATTACTCGTTACATGGCAAAAAAGAGGGCAAAAGTACAGGATATGAAAAAAAAAAGGCAAAATTGTATAACCACACGTACTACACCATATAAACACAAAATAAGAAATACAAAGAACAAAACTGACATGTAAAAGAAAAAGTAATGATCAAAACATAACCAGAGAAATGTCAAAAACTCAGATTTCAAACAATAAATAATAAGTTGTAAAATTGTTTTTAATGTTTTAACCCACTGGCTGATTATCCCGCGATTTCCACAAGCAACTCAAATGTAGCAAAATTTGCTCATCCCGCGATTTTCGTGGGCAGGTGTTTTTCTATCTTTACTGAGGAGCGCATCCCGCTTTTTCACCGTTTAACCAATGAAATAAATTACATACAGTGTTAGATGTTAAATTTAGATTTTGGTCAACAGTTGTCGCTAGTCGTCCACCAAAATTGCGGCATTTGAAGGTACTTTGTATTTACCGCTCTAACTTCGCTCCTTTGTTTGGCGCCTTTTTCTAATCAGAAATGGCTGCTAGAAAACATTCAGCGATTGGCAGAGTATATATTCCTGATGATTTATCAGATTCTGAAAGTGATTTTAGTTTTGATAGTGATAGTGATATAGATTTTTCGGACTGCTCCTCAGATAGCGATGAATCTTCTCATGATTCAATAAACTTGCAAAGCGTTAGGCAGTGGTGCAAAATTGATATGAAGAATATTCCTCCTCCTCCAGTTCCTTTTCGTGGAAATCTGGGAATTACTGTGCATATAGCTAACAATAGCTTCTGACAGTTTAGTTTCTCATGATAAAAATCTATATAAAAAGTCTTTTCTAGAAAGAAAAAAATGCATATTTCAATTCTCCAATATATATAGATTTTTATATTGCAAAAAAAAAAAAAAAAAAAAAAAAAAAAACCCACACACACACACACGATTTTTGAAGCGATTTTGGTCCACAAATTGAGCAGTCAGAGGGTTAAATCGTTAAAAAAAACCATGAGTTGGGGATAAACGAATCTGGTGTAGTGGGGAATCAGTTGTTTTGTACATAGTTTCTGCTGGAAAGTAATTTTACAGCGAGCATTATAGAAGAACATAAATATTTATCTCCTGATAAGACGTACAATTTATTTTATTACATAACAAATTTAAACTCAAACACATTTCTTCACTCTGGAAGAGTAAAAAATTTAAAAAATTCTATATTATATTTGAATTACAATAAAGAATAAAACTGTTAATTTCTAAAAACTCGTAGATTTTTAAAAGTATGGTTTGTAAATTAATTTTCAATATTATTACTGAGATATTTATAAGATGGAAAGAAGCCAGTACTAAAGGGAAATGAAAGTGAATTTACTACTTGCATCTTTAGGAGACACTAGTATCATTAGTTAATGTACAATACCTGTTCTTCCAAGCCAAGGACTTTTTGTCTGTGTGTTTTCTCACGAGCTTCCATGAGCTCTTCGGCTTGCTTCAAAGCAGTACGCAATCGATTGTCCTCCAATTTTGACTCGATGCTCTGGGTTTTCAAAAAGTCTTTCACTCTCTGAGAATGACGTTCTTCTAATTCAGCCAACTGAGCCTACACAACATATAAGAGTACTTACTAAAGAAACAAAACCAAGTTCTAACTGTGACTGTTACCGAAGAATATCTGTGATTCTAACAGG
The DNA here is from genome assembly GCA_947359465.1 of Metellina segmentata. NCBI lineage: Eukaryota > Metazoa > Arthropoda > Arachnida > Araneae > Tetragnathidae > Metellina > Metellina segmentata. The sequence continues at coordinate 8,660,375 of OX375882.1, forward strand.
ATCTCTATTTCAGAACACCCTATTTCAAAATTAAAATTCCCTGACTTTCCAGGTTTTACAGATAAATTTTTACAAAATTCCAGGTTATACTTAAGCAATTCATGACATTTTAAAGGTGAAAAACCAAGAATTAATTTAGCCATTCAATAGGCAATATTAAAAACCAAATTAAGAAATTAAAACAGAAAGCACAAGTAATTTTGCATGGAAATAACTTTTTCAAATAATCCAACATATTTGACTAAAATCAATTTGTGATTTAATGTATCATGAGCATGAAATTCTTTAATTGTTGAATTTTTCTTTTAAAATCGGTTGAAAAATTCTATTTATAAAATAGAGTGAGATGAAACTGTGCACGAATCTTACTGGCTACTTTTCTTCAGAGCATTTGAGAAATCATGATAAATTATTTTTCAGGTCATTGAGGCGATTTCCCAGGTTTTAGAAGAAAATGCATAAGTTTATGACTTCTTTGGACAAATTCCCAGACAATTCTAGGTTTTCTCTGACCCGTGGGAACCTTGTTCTAAACTGTGACTGAATCTGATTGGAAGGACATGCTGACTTTGTCATTTAAGTACTTTGTGCCTCACAACAAAAATACCAAACAGCTGAATCACTAACATTGCGGCTTACAAAGCCAAAGAACTCAATTTGAACCCCACATTATCTTTTTAGCACAGCAGTACACTGTCTTAAAAAAATTTTTACTCATCAAACATACCGCTTAAACAAAATTTCAAACTTTTTTTTATCCAAGCCGATGAGCTTAAAAACATTTTTCTTTTTCCTAAAAAGATTAATCTTTACTATTTACTTACTTTCCCAATAAACTAATGTGCATATAATTTTTACTTTCTGACTTCAGATGTGACATTTGTATACTCCATACCACTGTAGATCTCGAAAATGGATTTAGCTTTTAAATCACATCAAATATCCAATCTTTCTTTCTGCCAATTTTATCTCATTTCTAAATTGTTGACTGCTTTTTTTCCTTTCTTCCACTAAATTTTGACTTTTTAGCAATTTCTGTCATATTGTTTAATTCATAATTGATACAATTTTTCTGAAACACTATTTAAGGAGATTTCCCATAGAACACCTAAATTCATAAGATGTGAGAAAGTACATTTTCTATTTAAAAAAATACATTGACTGACAAGAAATTCCAAAAATTAACTAATGAAATTTTATGATTAAAGAAATAAAAAAGTTCCGCTTTAAATAATAAAATCACAAAAAATGCACATAACCATTAAATTTCAGAATATATTCATTACGGCTATTTAAATCTGTGTTGGTTTTAACTCTTACAATTGCATCTTTTCTTAAGTGTCAACTTTAAGACAATGCAGAAACTCGTAAAACGAAAAAACATGCGAAACATTACATATATAGGAAATAACGCTTATAAACAATATTCGCTGATATCATTTGGACCTATATCACTGCCATTCTCAATTAAAATTCCAGTAATTACTGCTAACAAATAATTGTTACTTTGATATTTCAGTAACAGGTAAGAACTGTGATTCAAATGTATCAATGATTGAGTAGCATTTCTGCGATTCACTTAACATCCCTCGATGGAAATTGCATTGCTCTATCACATTTGTCTACATTGGTGACTGGTAGACATGATTATAACTATGTAGTATTAAAAAAAAACCAGATGGCACTAGCCACAAATGACAACCACTTCAATAGATGATTAACTGTGATAAGTTGAGTTACTGATACAATACAAATGTCTATTCTGTGATAACAGACATTTGTTCTCATACTATTACAGCAAAACTCTTCATTGCCAATCAGCCTTCTCTTCATACATCACCAACAAAATAAACAGGCTGCTAAGGGCACATCAACTGCATGACCATCCATGCATATGAAAGTACACCCTGATCTTACACATCTCACAACAAGCAGTCAACTAATGTAGCCATCTATCAAATTCAGCCAGGTACAGCTACAGTCTATGTTTCTGAGCGGTGGCAATGGCATTGCCGAACTTCTAAAGTCGCCAAAGTAAGAATTATTACAAAACTCTTTTCCTTTCAAAATAATTTGTCTTTTTACAACGGAAAATGAAAGCTTGAAAACACATTTGAGAACCTTTCAAAAAGTATATTATTTTAAAACTTTCGCAAAAAGTAGTAAGCTTTGAACACATTTGTGAAGCAGCAGAAAAACTAAGCTGCGAATGTTGGGTAAGCATACCCTAAATCTTATCAATTACACTAAATACAGTAGGCTGTTTGAAAAGAAAAATCAGCCGTGAAAAAATAATTACAATGAAATAAAAATAAATAAACCAATGGTATCAAATAAAAAAAATTTTAAAAGGACCAATGCAATCAAAGGATATTTTAAAATCAAAACAACCAATGGAAGCAAAGAAAACATTTCAAACGAACCAATGAAATCAAACGACTTAAACAGATTTTGGAAGAACTTTCTAGAATATTCAAAATGAAAACTGAAGGCTATCGTTTGCCGAGGTTGCCATGAAAACCACAATAACCATGAACCATAAAGGGTTGCCTTAATCTACCGTAACTCGCTGCTAGAAGTGCGCCAAAAAAAAAATCACCAAGACCGTTGCCACCGCTCATAAACATAGAGTGTAGCTGTACCTTCAGCCACTACTAAATTGTATAAGGGAGTAACTATGGTGTGAACTTATTAATCACTGTTGGTACACAGATGGTTCAAAAACATCTCATGGCACTGGGTCAGGTGCCTTCTGTCCTAATCGAAAAATAAGGCTATCTTTCTCTTTGGGTAAGCTGGCCACTGTATATCAGGCTGAGGTTCTGGCAATCTCTGCTTGTACTTACAACTGCCTCAATAGAGGTGTAGTTAAGAGGGTTATTAAAATCTTCTCTGACAGCCAGGCAGCCCTAAAGGCTTTGCAAAGTCACTGCTTTTCCTCAAAAGCAGTGTGGGAATGTCACAATGTGCTTGAGGACCTGGCTGAGAGAAACAAGGTCTCTCTTGTTTGGGTCCCTGGTCACTGTGGCATTGAAGGTAATGAACGGCAGACCTATTAGCAAAACATGGGTCTGAAACACCATTTATTGGACCAGAGCCTGTTTTGGGTCTCCCTCACAATGTGGTTAGAGGGACTATAAGGGATTTGCTCCTTGCCGAGTCCTACCTAACATGGCTTCAGTCTAATAATCAAAGACAAGCCAAAGAGCTCAATCAGCAGTCTCCGTGGGATAGATCAAGAGAGCTGCTGAATTTCAATAGGAAAGAAATCAGGATAGCTATTGGCCTCCTAACTGGCCACTGTACCCTGAATAGACACCTCAACATTATGGGTGTTTTAGATGACCCACTATGTAGAGGTTGTCGGATGGTAGAGGAGAGTTCTGTACACGTTCTATGTAAATGTGACCATTACTCTGCACAACGATTTGAATATCTGGGATACCACTGTATCGAACCCTGGGAACTGTCAAACATTCCAATCAGGTACATGCTGAAATTTATTTCGGCCATCGGTCTTTAGTGGATTAGTAAGGGTCTCAGTACAATAGACTATTAGTCGCAGTGCTGGCACTCTTCGGAGTTATCCCTTTACAAGTCATAAGTCATATTAATCACTAAAAAACTTAACTTTCTATAAATAGTATCTGCATCAGTTCATCTTAACTAAGTACTTTCTGGTAGACTGAAATTTCAACATCAGCTAAACGTGAAGATGTTGCTCCCACTGAAGATAAAATCCCCATTAGGGTTACATCTTGCTAAAAGTGCTTCACAAGGTTTTATAAACACTGCCTTACCTGCAGGTTTTGGACCCTCTGCTGCAGTGTCTGATTTTCAACCTCCATCTGTCTGAGAGACTTGCCAAGAGAGCTTCTCTCCATCATGGACTTTGCTGTCATCTCACTTGACCTCGCCTTTTCCTTTTCAACCTACATAAAGTGTTATGGATCTTTAGTTTAAAACGAAGCTTTTTACATACTACAGAAAAGTAACACAAATTCTAAACAGGGTTCCCGCTCTTATTTCACAAATAAAATTCCCTGACTATTCTAGACAACATTTTAAAAAATTCACTAATATATAATTGACTAAAATTAATTTGTTATTTCCTGTATCATAAAGCATTAGATTCTTCAATTTAAGTCTGTGGATGAAACACAATTCTTTACCTGTTAAATATTAGGCATCTCTTTTAAAATGGTTGAAAAATTCTATTCATAAAATAAAGTGATACAAAACTGTACGAATCTTATTGGATTTTTTTTCTCCAAAGCGTCTGTGAAGCCATGATCAATCATTTTCCAGGTCATGGAGGCGATTTTCCAGGTTTCAGATGAAAATGTGTAATTTTCCGATTTTTTGGGCAAAATTAAATTTCCTGACAATTCTAGGTTTTTCCTGACTTGTGGGAACCTTGTGTTAAATTTATAACTCAACAAGTTTTCAAACTCTATCACTGCTCTCATGGGAGTCGCAGACATTTGAATGCAGTCCGATAACAGTTTTATGAAATAATAAAAGTATTGGACCCGAACACAAGACGTCAAATAAAACATGTCGTGTATGTGACAGAAAGAGGGATTTGGGAACATAGTGGGATGAAAGCTGAAAAAGATCACTTGGGTATCCCTGGAGCAAGACTCGTGTGTTTACTAAAGACATTAAATCCCACGGATAAGAAAATATTCTTAGAGCACATCGGGGCTGTGAAGTCCATACACACCTAAAGATGTATGTGCCCATGGGTACAATTTTACAAAGTAGACTCCAAGATTTATTTTCTTTTGCAAAAGGAACCAAAAACGTTGGATAAAGGCTGAGTTAATGACTTCTATAACTGTTTAACGCATTGTAACCAAGTTTGGTAAAATATTAAAATGTATTCTTACTTTATCAAAAGACTTTTTAAAGTTGGCATTTTCTTTTTCCAATTTACGACAAAGTTCATTCTTTTCTTCCATCTCCTCCTTGGTAGTTCTTAGAGAAGCACTCAGATTTCTAGCTTTTTCTTCAAGAGATTGCTTTTGCCCTTCCAGCTTTTCCACTTCCAATGCAGCTTCCTTTTCCGAGTTTTGAGATGTGAACAACAGCTGAAAGAAAGAAATAAAACCATCGTTTGAGGTCTAGTATTAAATGATAAATGCTATAAATGGTGCTAGTCTACTACACCACGTCAGTTTTCCATCATACAATGTGTTTGAAAACTTGCTGCATGTACCACCTGGATTCGCTCGAAGCCGCTGTTGAGCTGCATGTCAGCTTGGGCCATCATCTCTTCAGAGGCCAACTTCATACTGGTAAATTGCATAATTTCACAAATGATGAAAGGTCTGACATGCATCTAGCATATGGGCCAGCTAAGATAAATGGGCCTTGAACAGAACCCCCAGACAAGTAGGCAGAATGACCAAATGTTTGTGCTTTTGCTAAGAATTTTGTGTGAAACTGTATAGAAACAGGTATGGTACTGGTCAGAGACGGTGGACATGCACTCATCCCGAGCACAGACGTTCTTAGCTGTGCATTGCTGCTAGTGGTCACAACTTGAGCATCAACTGTAAAACTTAAGTGTACAACATCTTTCAAACTGAAACGGTAATTTTCCAAGATATCTTATCCAACCAAATTTGCCAATGACGAGCTACCTTTTCATAAAGATAACGATGATTCCTCTTAATGATGACGAGCTATCTCTCGTCCAGCAAGATTTCATCAGTTTTGCTAATGCCGATATACCGATTTGAGACCACAGGGAGGATTAGTTAAGACAGATAAAAATGTTAACGTGCTTGCTCTTTCACTTCTGCACCTTGGCTTCCAGCACAACAGGGTAATATGAATATACAGGGTGTTTGTGAACTATTTAGAAAAAATTGAAGGGGTGATAGTACTCATCAAGAAGACCAATAATTACAAAGGAACCAATGGTCGCAATTCACTCAGAGTGTCAGATTGGTAATTTTAGTTGACGTCGTACTACAACGGGCTATTGACGACGGTCTGGGATCAGTTCCTTAAGGGAAAGATCCGATGACAACACCCCGTAATTTTGAACCAGGGTTAGATGACGAGGCAACACCTGAGCTGGCACCCCACTCTCCAAACTTCCACACCAACCCAACGTGAGGACTTTCGGCCACGACAGATTTAAGGGGAGTTAGTACCTTTAAGACCTTGCGTTGCTCGCAAAAACATACTTTTTTTCGATTCATCATAAATAATTGAATTTTTTATATTTTAGTATAAAATTGATACAGTTTAAAGATAATTGTATGGCTTTTAAGAAACAGCAGTCATATTTGTAATTAAATTTTTTTTTATAAAACCTAGCAAAACTTATACACATAATTTCTTTGTTTTGAAATTTACCCACTTGACTTTCCCTCAAGTTAAAAAAAACAACTAATAAACGTAGATTTAAGAAATTTTGTATGGTTATTCTAAAAGAAGATCTTAGTTCTCTGAACTATGGATTTGTGTATTGAGAGCTATATATTTTTATTTATGGATCCATATATAACTAAAAAAATTTCAAAGTTGACTTATTTTAATACTTTTAATTTTTATAAGTATTTGTACTTCAAAGATCACAAATTCCTTAGTTCACAGAATTAAGACATTCATGTGCTTCAATTTGGTGCAAATATTTGGGTTTTACAGTGCATCTTTCAAAAGTTATCTTGTGGGAAAGTTAAGTGGGTAAATTTCAAAAGGAAGAAATTGTGTATAATTTTTGCTAGGTTTTATAAAAATAGATGTTTTTAATTACAAATATGACTGCAGTTTTTTGAAAGCCATACAATTATCTTTAAACTGTATCAATTTTATACTACAATATACAAAACTCAATTATTTATGATGAATCGAAAAAAGTATGTTTTCGCGAGCAACGCAAGGTCTTAAAGGTACTAACTCCCCTTAAGGTGCACCAGCCGCCTCTACAACATCCATGCCCATACCCGGATTCGAACCAGGAACCTTCCGATCTAGAGCAGAGTGTCAGAAAAGTGAAACTTTAAAACACGTCCAAGTCCTCACTTATGACCACAATTCTGCTCTGCCAGAGAAGCAGCACTTCTCCAGAATATCACCATGAGGCATTCACCGTAAGCAAATGTCTAGTGCAAAGAGGCAGCATTGACACTTGCAGCTGATTGGCTGATCAATGTTGAAGTCAGCTGAAGCAAACATTAGTCTCTAAAAGCATTACATCCTGAATGCTTCAGATTATTGCTGCGATAAAAACGTCCGAAATGACTATGTAATGAACATGGCGTATTACAGTAATGAGGCCTCAATGCTCACCTGACCAAAATCCACAGGACTTCTTGTGGGGCCACATGAAATCATTAGTGTACAAGACACCTCTACACTCTGCAGAAGAACTCAACGCAAGAATCCTTGTTGCAGCAGACACGATCCACATGAGATTGTGCAACTTATGATTTCGTTATGTCTCCTTTTTTCCACTGTTGAAACTTCAACTTTGCGCTTTTCTGACACATTGAGTGGATTGCGACCATAGGTTCCATTGTAAAAATTGGTCATCAAGATAGGTTCTATCACCCCTCCAATTTTTTAAAAACATTCACCAACACCCTCTTTATATGTGAATATAGCCAACCAACCAGCATGGTGGTTAAGGTGTTAGCCTCCACATTGGAAGGTTCTGGTTTGAATCTGGGTCAGGGCATGGATATTTGTAAGTGTATGGAGCACCTTAAATCTGTCACGGCTGAAAGTCCTCACGTTGGGTTTGTGTGGAAGTTTGGAGAGTGGGGTGCCAGCTCAGATGCTGTCACGTCAGTTGACCTTGGTTCAAATTACGCGGCGATACATCAAATGGCTTAAGCTGGGATGGTGGTAACTAGTGGAATATAGTTAAAATTTTTTGTTCCCTGCCTCCTCTTGAAGTGAGAACAGAAAGTTTTGAACAAACCAGTAGAAAGGCTAATGAGGCAGAGGTATGACTTAAAATAAATTGAGGACCATTACAATTCCACTATTACACCATTTATTTATTTCATAGTTATCATGTTTTGATAAATGTGAAAACAAGCAATAAACCCCACTTATTTTCAATGCCATTTTTGAATTGTGAACTTCTATGAAAAATTATCACAATTGTCCTTTTATCAGATGCTCTCAAGAAAGAGCAAAGTAATAAGATCTCGGAGTATTCTTAGTACAGCCTAACAATTTCCTCACATTTGTTCTAAAATTGCTACAGTTAGAATACACTCCATCTCTACTATTACAAAAGGAAGTGTCTGCGTACTCTATTCAGTGTCTTAATGAATTTATGGCAATTACAATAATGAATTTTAGCACACAGGTAGTACTAATTTTTGCAATTTTTGTATCACGCCTAAATTTTAAAATTTTATCAAGAACATTTTTTAATGAATTTCTTATTTTTTCACTATTTTCCCCTCCAGAATGCGAATGCAGAAAGCAAAATTAGACGATTTAGCAATTTTCGCCCGCTGACGTAGCAAGCGTTTTTCATACAAATTGCCTTTGGAACCATGCCAGGTTTTAGATTCTAGCGTGTTTGGATTTACATTGTTAATAGCCACCTCAGGGCCATCATGGAGTCCGTGGAGTTTGTTTGTGAAGCAAACCAAATGTGAATATGTAGCAATCACAGGGTGTTGGCGAGCAGTGGTCACACCTGACCCCTCAAAAAGAACTGTCATGGGCAACGCCGTGCTGGCCACGCAGTGGCTAGTAATTAATAATTACTCTCCATTACACACAGAAATTATAATTACACTCTACAGATACTCAGGGATCCAAATTAGAGGTAGTTAATTGTATTTACCACCTATAGATTTCATGACCAATTTCTTGTTTACAATTATTATTTGTGATATATACACCTAGTGAAAGTTTCTATTAGGTGTATAAATACTGATTAATTGTTTATTCATCTTTTCCAATCAATCTAAGCTCTTTTAAAAATAGGTGCATTGAAATCTAGTTATTATCTAATTTTTGCATGGTAAACACACACACCCATAAAAACAAATTTTAATCTATACCCAAGTAGAATATTTTGTCAACTGTGGAAAAATCTTCATTTCTCTTAAATGCCTGACTTTCTGTTCATGAATTCTACCAATACTGCAATTTTCTGGAGCAGTGTATCATTAAGGCGATGTCCGTTCAATAATGTACAAATAACTATCTAGGCTTAAATTGCTTCAGACGTCAGAATTTATTTTTATATAAAGTTTGCTATGTTTTGATTGAAGTTTGAACTTCCATATTTACTCAAATTAACTTACTTCCAAAACTCTGAAGTATGCAATTGCACTTTTAATTAATTACTATGTCTCACTAATAGCAAAATGACGTATCACTGAAAAGCGAATGGTAGCGCAGAATAAAAACTAGTCTGAAGCAGGAAGAACAATTGCTGTTAAGTGAGTCAATGTGACAAATTTGAATCCCAAATAGAAAATGGGCTTATGTCTTCTTTCATTAAGCAAAAGACAGGCAGAATTTGTGTGTAGATGGCAGACAGACATACTACTGAGCAAGAGTTGCAGTACATTAAAGACAAAAGATATAAGAAAATTGAAGAAAAAAAAAGCCTTCTCACATTTCTGTATTTTCGAAGCTGTTCCTGTAGCTCTTCCCTCATTTCATCACTCTGTGCTAGGCTCCTCTTTAAATCTTCCACTTCATCTAAGAGGATTCTGCTTTTCGACTGATATTCTTCAACAGAGGTCCTAAACATTTTAAAATACCTCTTAGCATTTCTCTACTCATTCGAATAACTCAGCAAACAAATTTAACAGGTCTGCCCGAAATTATGTAGATGCACAATAGAAAAATATTACGTGATATGGGGTACGTTAATCTTAATAACACATATCGAACCAAACAAACAATTGATGATTCTGGTAGAAAAACCAGATTGCTGTTTCTGGAGATGCCAAAAAATTCTTGACATTGTAAAACAGTGCTTTAATGTTAAAATTAAGAAATTGAAATAGCCTGAGTTTGTTTACAATACTGGGGTATAGTACAGTTCCAGCAAGATGGCAGTAGAGTCGAGAGGTTTTGAATGTGTCTATTCTTTGAATTAGGTGATAGGTTGGACAATATACAGAGTGCTTCCACAATTGCCCCTCCTTAGAGTGGATTCCGGTTTTAAGTTTAGTGTTCAGTTCCAAAAGTCATAGGCAGAGGATCATATATGGCAACTGCATTCATGTATGGCAGCTCTTCTCTTAACGAGCATTAATGCCTATCCAAAAATCGACTGCCCCAAGACCAACTGGCTTCTTGTTGGAGTTGAACTATAAGTGAAATCACTCCAGTACTGTAAACAAAAACGCTGAAGATTACATATAAAGAGGAAGGAGAATGAAGAAATGTGATTCTTTTTACCTCAACTTTTCATTACTTTGCTGAATTTCAAACAATTCTGTCTGATGTTTGAGGCTTTCTTTCTGCTTTTTCTCTATCTCTTCGTACAAATTCTGGTGGGATGAAGAATTTTGTGACAACGAATTGTTTAAATTGGAAACCTGTAAGAAAGCACAGCATAATAGAATTGTTGAACATCGCAAGAACAGTAAACTCTTGATTATCCATGGAATTGAGTGGAGCGGCAACCTCAGATAACTAAAAAATTCAACAACAAAAAATGTTTTTTTTTTTTTTTTTTTTTTTTAAATTTAATTTTACAGTGTAGCATGCCTATACATACAATTATGAATTAATAAGCAGTAGATTTCTGTACATAAAGGTTTGTTTATTTACTTATTCACAAAAAAATCAATTTTGTGTGTGTGTGTGTCAAAACACCTCTTTTTTTATTTGAGATTAAAGTTATTTTAACACATTTTGTGACAAAGTGATGAATTGTTGCATTCCTCCAGATATCGAATGAATCTGTCAATGTATGACAGAGCTGCGTCATTGCTCACTTGCTTCTGCAATATACTCTGCTTCCTCACTTTCCTCCGAAAAACCATACCTAATGCTAAAGCTACGATTTGATCATCAGTAAGATGTTCAAAGCCTGGATAATTGGCATCACAATTAATCCACTCACCGATGTTATCGAAATAAAGTTGATCAATAAAGTTTATCTTGACCTCTATCTTCTGAATTTTTCACTGTCTTCTCTCATCAGACTGTTGAGGAATTTCACTAAAGCAACAAGCAAGGCTGCTGCAGCTAAAGCACTTGTGAAACAGTAGCATCAATTATTAAAAATAGTAGAAAGAGCACCTACTATAGAATGTTATTTTAGAAGCAATTTCAGTTCCTTGGATACAAAATGAATCTACCAAAACACAAAGTGTGCTAATTCAGCAAGACACAAATATCGTAGAGCTCGTCAAGAAATTTAAATTTAAGGATCAAACACTAAATATTTTCTTAAGGTTTTCATGGCAATCTGGCAACCACAGATGTAGATGGGTTTTTCATTGTTGCCATGTTTTTTTGCCAAAAATTTCGCAAAAAAATTGGAGTCCCCTGTAAAATTTTTTCCTTAAAAAGATACTCCTAAATCGCCAAGTTTGGAAAATAGCAACACATTGCCATTTTGTCAACTGTGGCAGTCATGGACTAGCTGTTCTGCATATTTTTGCAATATTATGCAGCTCCATAGCTCAAATCAAGCATATTTAAACTAAGCAGCAAAATTGACAATGAACAATGGTTTCATTTAATATTTCTTAAATCCATTTATTACAGTTCACCACAAAACAAATATTGACGATTTCTGGTAGCGAAATATATATACATAGATTTTCAATACTTGAAATTTTAATGATAGAAGGAAAATTATAAATGTCCTACCTTTTGTTTCAAAAGCTTCTCATTCTGAATATGTCTCTCAAGTTCACTGCTCATGTGATCAACAGTCGACTGCAAGGACTTATTTTGAGAATCAGATAATTTCAGTTTCTTACTTATAGCGTCTGCTTTCTGCTCCATTGACTAGAAAAAAAAAAATATATTGAAATGTGAAAACTAATTATTTCATTTACATTACTACGTTGATTTAGCAAAGCCAATGATTGATTTCAGAATAATCAAAGGGCGCAAGAAACCAGTTTGAGTACTCTGCACTAACAGATTTAAATTTTTAAAATTGAAATACAACAGTACAATTAACATGGTGACAAGTACAATTAACGGCCAGTGACCTCACACACTGCTGGGGTACATAAAAATGGCTCTCCTTACTTTTAGTTCTTGGTCCTTGTTGGCCAAGGTATCTTTCATGAAAGTAAGGTCAGCATCGAGAGACTGATATGCTTTGATGTATTTCAGTGCTCTAGACTCTGCACTTTCCTTAGCAGAAGTTAAAACATCAATTTTCTCTTGAAGTTTTATTTGATTCTGCTTCAATTCAGACAATTTATCCTGGGAAGGAGAAGAATCAAGACACTTATTTAAACTGAACGAACATTAACTAAATGCCTTTAAAATAAACAATCACACAGCATAGATAAAAGGTAAATAAAAATGAAACAATCTTATCTAAATTATTTGTTGGTCCTTAAATTTGAGTACCATATGAGAAATCAAAGATTGTCAATCCCACAAATTTAGCTAAGATGAGAATTCAGTACACATTTTCAAACGCATTATTGCGGTAATTTAAAAAATTGAATAGTTTAAAATATGATACAATACTTTACTTCAAACTGAGACAGTTCCAAGTATTCAGAAATTCCCTTATTACAGGACACATATATCGTAAGTTATTATTAATCAAATTGAAAAAACATGTAACACTACTTGTAATTAAAATGGTACAATTCATATACAAATTTATATAAAATAGAATAACATTAACTGAATCCACAAGTATTTAGCAACAAACTAAAAAGTAAGAGTGCTGAAGAAAGATTTAAGTCTTCTCAGCTGCTGAAAAGATTTGGTACCTCAAATATGAAAAACTAGCCATTGTGTGGCCAGCACGGCATTGCCAGTGACAGTTACTTTAGTTTAGTTTTAAATTTATGGTGTGGTTAAGTGTTACCACTGTTAATGCTCACAGTGCTTATAACAGGTTTTAAGGTGTAAAAAAGTGACTAAACGAAGAAACTGACGAATAACAATAATTCCAAATATGGATGACATCACATTTCAAAGCAAAACACAAAAAATGAAGGGGGGGGGAAGGAAAATTTTACATAAGATTGATACCTAAAAATATGATTTTCTTCAAATAAATAATTTTTTAATTGAATATATCTTATATTTTCGCAAGAGATTGTGACATCAACTTTCGCTTTCCAAAAATAAAAAAATTGCATTTCCTGTCCTTCCCGCTAACCCCCCTCCTCCCCAGATTACATTTCCTGCCCTCTTTAATTTCAGTGAAGGAGAGCAAAAACAATAATAATAAATTAAAAAAAAAAAATGTGAATGGCATTGTTTAGTTCTTTTCCCTAAAATCGGAATCGTAAAAGACAGATTGAAAATTTCAACGGATTTGAAATTGGGAAAATTTTACACTAGATTAATACCTTACACCATGGGCACAGGCGACGCTAGGCTAGCCACGCAATATAGTATATAGATTACAGGTTTGAAGTATCCATTAAAAACATAATTGTTGTGTATAATTGAAAAGACAAGACTAGAACAAGTATTCAAATGTTTTTGAAATTCGAAATCTATTTCTTTTCATGACCCACCACAGATAAAATAATTTAATAATTAATGATTACAGTGAGCGAGCTTTCAGTTCAAAAGTTAGATAGCTTTAAGAGTATTTTCCCTGATGGAAACAGAACTTTTCACTCATGGGAAAAAATATGAAACACAATTTGGGTAGGAACTATTCAATAACTCACATGGAGACCGTCTTTCTCTCTGGATGCAGACGTTGAAAGGAACTCTGCACTGCCTATCCTTTCGGTCAGCCTCCTCTTCTCTCTCTCCAGAGTCCGAATCACCTCCTCGCAGTGATGGACACTGGCGATCTTTGTGGCAAGCTCCTTCTCCACATTCTTCTTGTCTACCAAACACACACAAGGTACACAGCATAAGAAAAGGAGGAATATTTCTCAGCATCAAAACAACTGCTGATTTCTTTAATGATGACTCTGTGGGTTGATTAGTCACCCTTAAGTATCAGAGAAAGCTACTTGGCAAATCATCTGTTTTTTAAACTTTGTCTTTCACAAAGTGGATTTCGCATGTGATAGAGCATTATACCAATTTTGTGATGGATGACATGTATCTAACATATGGTTATCTGATTGGATGTTAAAGCAGCTTTGCTTTCAAGCCAAATATAACATTATCTTTTCAACTAGAGAAGAATGGAGATTTGTCTCCAGTCTGATCAGGGGAGGTGATGAGGTTTGGTACACAGATGATTCAAAAACATCTCATGGCACTGGTTCAGGTGCCTTTTGTCCTAACCGGAAAAATAGAGCTATCTTACTCTCTGGGCAAGTTGGCCGCTGTATATCAAACGGAGGTTCTATCGATTTCTGCTTGCACTTACAACTACCTCGGGGGGGGGGGGGTAAGAGGGTTGTAAAAATCTTCTCTGACAGCCAAGCAGCTCTAAAGGCCTTACAGAGTCACTGCTTTACTTCAAAACGGAGTGGGAATGTCACAATGCACTAGGGTCGTTCCACACCAAATCAACCAATGGTCAAAACATGATGTCTTCAGATCTTTATGATTTTTTTACATGATATAGTATTAGCTTAGTAGATAAAACATACCAAGTTTTAATTTTTTTGGACCTTTCGTTTTTGAGATATAAATTTTTGAAAAATTCAAAAACACCAGTTTTTAGGAACGTTTTGATATATTTAAAAGCATTTAACTCAAAAACCGTTTGTCCTAGAAAGCTCAAATTTGTACCATTCTCTTTAGATTTACAAGGGCTTTAATTTAACATATAGCTTGGATGTACCACATCAGTTTATATATATATATATATATATATATATATTTTTAAACTAAAAAAAAAAAAATTTAAAAAAAAAATGGAATTTTTAATTTTGATGAAAGAAATATATTTTATACTAAACCTCAATAGTAAGGTGTGTACAAAGTTTCATGATGGTATTTCGATGGTGTCATATTAAAATAATTTTTTATCTGAATCAAGACGTGTGAAAATTCTGTTAATTTGTGACTTGTTACGCTAGATAAAAATTAATCTCTTAACCAACACTCTATTGTATTTAAATTTCATTTACCCTACTTTAATTAAACAACAAATTCAACTTACTTTACATTCAAGGAACAGATTTTTTCTTCTTTTAGCAATTGAAATTAGTTAAGATGAGTTCTCTTCTTTGCCAAAACTTGTGCTGCTTCGGCTATTTCATCTGCTGGAACTTGGTAGGTTCTATCTGTTCCAGTGGTTGGATGTCATGTGCACAAAATATTGCTCACTGGCAGTGCTAAGGTATTTGCTCTCCTAGGATTTGTGAATGATAGCAATGGTCTTTTTGGGTTAAGAAATTACACAATAATTTCCTTTTCAACATCGTCTTTTGAGTCAACATGTGCCAACCATTACTCTTTATCGTAAGCACAAGTGACAAAACCCACAATTTCTTCAAATGGAATGTTATCATTACAAGGGATAATTTGTACCCTACGTGTTTCTGAGTCATCAGGAGATGAGTAGATTTTGGTTTTGACCTTATTTAGATCTAGAGGAATGAAGGCATCAAATTTATGGGTCCCTAAGACTGCCACAGCATTTTCAAAGAATGGTTTTAGAATCTTGTCTTCATTTATATACTCTTCATCGGTTACATAAAAAAATATGATGGATAACAAATTTTTTACTAATTTCAAGTGCTAGCTAAAAGAAAAAAATCTGTTCCTTGAATGTAAAGTAAGTTGAATTTGTTGTTTAATTAAAATAGGGTAAATGAAATTTAAATACAATAGAGTGTTGGTTAAGAGATAAATTTTTATCTAGAGTAACAAGTCACGAATTAACAGAATTTTCACACGTCTTGATTCAGATAAAAAATTATTTTAATATGACACCATCGAAATACCATCATGAAACTTTGTACACACCTTACTATTAAGGTTTAGTATAAAATATATTTCTTTCATCAAAATTAAAAATTCCAATTTTTGTTTTTTGTTTACAAAAAAAAAAATTTTAGTTAAAAAAAAATATATATATATATTATATATATATATATAACTGATGATAACATCCAAGCTATATGTTAAATTAAAGTCCTTGTAAATCTAAAGAGAATGGTACAAATTTGAGCTTTCTAGGACAAACGGTTTTTGAGGTACGCGATTTTAAATATATCAAAATGTTCCTAAAGATTGGTGTTTTTGAATATTTCAAAAATTTATAACTCAAAAACGAAAGGTCCGAAAAAATTAAAACTTTGTATTTTTGGTCATATTGATGAGTAGAACACAATCACTAAATATGATACATTTTGGAAAAATCAAGGTTTAAAATAACTTTTTTATTGGTTGATTTGATGTGGAATGACCCACTAGTGGATCTGGCTGAAAGAAACCAAGTGTCTCTTATCTGGGTCCGTGGTCATGAAATGGCAGACCAATCAACAAAACATGGATCTGAAACACCATTTATTGAACCAGAGCCTGTTTTGGGTTTACCTTACAACGTGGTTAGAGGGACTATCAAAGGTTTACTCATGGTTCCCACACCTTTATCCAAAAAAAATTCAAGGACTTTTCAAAACAAAAAAAATATTTTTCAAGGACCTAAAATTTTTTATAACGACCTAAAACAAGGTATACACAAAAGTTGTCAATAAAAAATAAAAATGTGAAAAATAAAAAAATTCAATTTTTTAATTCCATTTTTTAAACTACTGAATCAAAAAAAGAAAGGTTATCATCAATTTTGGTTATAATTTGGAATTTCTTTCCTCACGGAACCTTGATTTTTTTTATAAAGTGGGCCATTTTGCTGTCGTCCACTGCCACTACAACAGACGACTGTCGTGGTTTACTTTGTTTGAGAAACAAAACAAATCAAAAGTTTTGACTGGTGTTAGGGTTTTTTACTCTCTTGTCTAAGTTTCTATCTTTGCGATCGTTAAAGATAAAGTGAAAATTTCAATTGATTTGAAATCTGGAAAACATTTTACACTTAAAGGATATCTTAAATGTGATTTTCTTAAAAAAAGTGTTTTTTTTTTTTTCAATATCAACTTTTATATTTTTACAATAAGAATTGGGCTTTATTTCTTTATACGCGTGCCAGGTTTCCAATGACGACGTACTGACTGGTAAAGCTACGGTTTCCTAAGAAAGCATGCTGTTATCTAGTGGCCGTAATATGTCATGTTGCGGCGGGCATAACAAGGCGACTGTCTTAACGGAGACCAGAGGTGTCAACTTAGACGGACAGAATACAGTGGAGAATGGACGATCTAGAGGTAGCATTATTAGTATATCACGTGGTGTCAAAGCACAAAACACTGGTTTCATTCAGAATGACGCACCTACTGTGGAGAAAACTAGTCTGGAAAGTCGCAACGCGAGACGAAATTATACAATTATGTACTGGTTAAAAAAAATCAAGTACTTTCAAGGACTTTTCACCAAGTTCCGTAATTTTCAAGGACTTTCAAGGGCCCCTAGTTCGGGAAAAAAAATTCAAGGACTTTTAAGGACCGTGGGAACCTTGTTACTCCTCGCCGAGTCCTACCATACATGGCTTCAATCTAATGATCAAAGACAAGCCAAAGAAATCAGGGTAGCTATTGTCCTTCTGAATAGACACCTCAACCTTATGGGTGTTATAGATCACCCATTATGAAGGGGTTGTCAGATGGTAGAAGAGTCCTAAACATGTATTGTGTGACTGTGATTTTTACTCTGCACAACGATTTGAATAGCTGGGAGACTAATGTATCGAACCCTGGGAACTGGGCAACATTCCAATCAGGTACATGCTGAAATTTATTTTGGCAATCAGTCTTTAGTGTATCAACAGGGGTCTCAGTACAATAGACTATTAGTCACGGTGCTGGCAATCTTCAGAGTCACCCCTGTACCGTCATGTAAGAATTTGACGGACAGCTGGTTTAAAATTAAACTATTTATTTACATAAATTAAATAATTACAAGAAAATTTAAAAAGATAATTAAGGGCACAGCCATCGACAACCGAATCCTGCCTGAAGCCAAAGTAACAAAATGGCAAAACAGAGACGTCTGTCTCTCGTCGAATTCCTCCTAAAAAACCATGTTCGCTTCGCTCAACAGAACCGAAGCTGCCAACGAGAGGGGGGGGGGGGTGAATTCCGAGTCCTCTAGAGATGTTTATGTCCTCTCCAGAACAGAAACACCCCCACACAGATGCGAAAACCGTCTGTCATGCCGACTTGAGTCCCCCACAGCAAAACTTGATCCCAGACATGGGATTAGGGAACCGACGGAAACTCCAGCTGTGTATGGATCAAATGGAACGCCGGGCTGCCGACGAGCCGCACATGCAAAGTCTGAAGTTGTTTTTGCATTTCGAAACATTCCAGCGTCCACGTGTTAGGGAAAAGGGTCGGCTAGTACCATATGGTACACCCCCAAAATAAATCATAAGTCATAACATATGGGAACAGTTTGTTTTGAACAGTGAGCATACCCACAACTTCCCTCCAATGGAAATGGAAGAGCTGCTCAAAGATAGTACCACAATACAGATTTCTCTAAGCCCCGAAAGAACAATTTCAAAACAGCACCCTTTAGCAGCTATGCGTACCAGTTGCAAATAGGAATTCTTTGACAAAAACTGTTTACTTTGGTACAGCCCACCACCCTTTAAAAGGGATCTAAAATCACACAGCATAGCAGAGTACAGAGTATTCCCATTGATTTAGCACTCGGGCTAATTTCAAACAGGACCTGATGTAGAATCGAAGGTAGAAGTTTTACTGTCCATAAAAATAAGTTACAAGTAAAGCTAAGCTCTACATACTTACCATCCAAATCTCTTTTCAGCTGATAAGTTTTTGAAATGCATCGGCTGTGTTCGGCTCTCAATTCGTCGTCCTCTTTTTGTAGCTTTCCAATGACATCTTTCAATTCGTCCTAAAAAGTAAAGCACAAAACCCTTCAAATAACTAATTTTGTCTTCTTTTCGTCACATCATAGAAAGGTTTTAGTGTTTCTAATCTAACAATTCAACATTATAAATTATTATTAGTTTTACATCTAATATTTTTATTTCATTCCCCCAACCATCTTGCATATGAATTTCAGTAACCCCTCCTTATTTCATGACTGGTTACATTGCTCATTTTCACACATCTCCATTGAATTTTTAATTGGTTAACAACACAGGAAATCTCAGTCTGTTTCTTTAGAATCGGGAGTTCAGGTCACTGGTTTCAACCAGTTAGCTTAGCCTTTTCACGTGGGCCCTTTGCTGCATGGAACAAGTCCTCAGACTGCTCCAACAAAAATAACAAACTAGTCTGAGAGAGCCCAGTAAACCTCTAAACCCAACTTTAAAAAATCTTAAAACCAATTAAAAGGAATTAGCGTATTAAACTTCTTAAAACCAAAACATATACTGTATCCTTCCTATCCAAGGCTTTCCATGGAATTGATGAGCAGTCCCTCTGGCTGCTAAGCCCCGTCTTTTGACCGACTCGGACCAGTTCTCTGCGTCAGCTTGCACCTGCTCAACTTCCATGTCCCAACTAAGACCAGGGAAAACTAATGCAAACTCACAAAGCTATGTTTGAACAGAAGAACATTCTACTTGAAGGAGGGGCTTTTGTCCATGTGCTTTGCACACTCAAATTGATGTCTGGTGGTATCCGATACTTACTTAAGTAGTATGTAATAACCATCAGCCCATAAAATGACTATACATGCAGACACAGCTACATTGTCTGGTATGACAGTTCATAGACTTCAAACGAATTTTTAGAATAAGACATTTTTTTGAATCTGTTAACCTTTCTTGGTGAATGTCTTGAAGAGGTTAGCAAAACTGACACGATCTTGATGGATAAGATATCTCATCACTAGAAGAAAACTGACAAGACCTTGATTTCATCGTCGTCAAAAAAAACCGCAGTACCTTGATGACAAGATAACTTGTTGTCACTAGCAAAACTGGTCAGATCCTGATGTATGAGATATCTCATTAGCACAATAGGTCAAATCTAGATGGCAGAGATGTCTCATCGAAACCACTCAGAGAGTTAAAAGATAAAAACCAATCCATGTTCAAAATTTTACAGCAACGTCCGATTACATAGGAAATGTGCGTATTTCTGCATTTACTCACACGTTCCTTTTCGGCAGCATTGAATTTCTGCATCAAGTCCATCAAAGACGATTTCAGCAGTTCCACGTCGAGATCCGAGGCACTGAACTGAGCCGGGGAGTGGCACTTTGACCGGCTGCGATGAGGACTCTCCCTCACAGATGTCCTGCTGCCCTCTAAGAGTTTCTCAGAGGATGCAGTGCGTGAGGGTATAGAGCTTGAATGCAGATTGGTGCTCACGCTCAAGAAGCCGCTGTCCGATCCTAAGCCGAGGATGGATCTCAGAAACAGGCACATCGAATAGAATTTGTTTTCAACCTCTCTTTTGGCACCTGTGGGGAAAGACAGAGTAGAGTACAAATTGGTAGAAACCAATGTCGATAATAACATACCGGTTAACTTGCCAAATTTGGAAATCGTTTTTTTTTTTTTTTTTTTTTTAAGGACTAGTATCATGCAGACATATAAAATGTATAACATACAGCTTTAAAGCACCCATATTGTTGGATTAGAATAGAACCTCATTAACTGACAAATAGAAAATTTTACTGTACAGCTGTTTAAAAACTAATAGTAAGTTTCTAGACTGTAAGCATTTGATAGTGCTATACATCTTTTAAATGTATCACAATAGTATGATGTATTTTTAATCATGAAAATAAGCATTTAATGAAAGTCTTCGGGAAAAAAATGCCAGTTAAATAATTTTCTGCTCTAAGCAAACAATATATAAAATTTTAACAATACAGATTACTTACCATATATTTTTTATATTTTAAGTATTTATAATCAAAGATAGCTTTTTTCCTCAAAAAATGACATTTTCAGCTAATTGTTTGAGAAAGGAATGAGAAATGAGACATTGACCTTGATTTTTTAGGACACTGGCATGAAAAAATTGACTTTTCTTGATTTCTTGTATGTTGGTGAGTTTGTGACTGTCTATGCAGAGATGAAAAGCAGTGGGAGGAAAAGAACTCTTGAGAATGGAATTTTTATTTTGATAGTAGAATGTTTGAAATTAAAATTTTTGATGAACCCATATAGTTGGCAACTCTAAATATGAAATTCAATGCAAAATTTGAGATTCATTGGTAACATTTGAGAGAAATCATCGGTCTCACGAATAAGTTTACAATGCCAAAATCGAGATAATATCCTACTATACGTTTTCCCACATGGTAACAATTAACACAGAAATAACGGTGATTTCAAACTTACCATCCATCTTTACTACTTTGGATTCCAAAGCAAGAACCTTCCCTTCCTCAAAGTTCAGACTGAGCCTAAGATTTTGAACCTCACGATTAGCATCAGCCATTGACCTCTCCAGGTTCAGGCGATGCTCTGACAGGTTCTGCTCGCTTGACAGGCACTCTTGGAGCAGGGACTGATGCTGCTCTTGCTGCATCTTCAACTTGTGCTCAAAGTCAGACGACTTCTGCTTTGAATTGACCAGTTCCTTGGAGAGTGCCTCACTTGATGCTGTCCACTCCATGATCTAAAAGACAATCCATGATATTTTTGTCAAAAAAATGTACTTTGTTTTTTGTTGAGTAATGAATGAGTGCATTGCAAATGTTTAATTGTGAGAAGATATTTCTAACCAGTGTGCCATAGTGATTGGTGGTAAGTGTCTAGGTGCCATTGATACCCAACTTTTAGTTAATAATTCCTAACCCTGTGATTGAATACAGCAGGTTTTCCACTTTATTTCAAAAGTAAAATCCCCTGACTTTTACAAACAAATTTTTACAAAATATCAGATTTATTTAAGCAATTCACGACACTTTTTAGGTAAAAAACCAAGAAATAATTTAGCATTCAACAGCCAATAATAAAAACCAATTTAATAATTATACAATGTAAAAATTAATATACAAAGCACAAGTACTTTTGCATTAAAATAACTTATTCAAATAATACAACATATTTGACTTAAATGAATTTGTGATTTAATGTATCATAAGCACAAAATTCTTCAATTTAAGCCTGTGGACGAAACAACTTGTTGAATATCAGCTTTTTCTTTTAAAATTAGTTGAAAAATTAAATTCATAAAATAAAGTTATACGAAACTGTGTAGCAATCTTATTGGCTACTTTTCTCTAAAGCATCTGAGAAGCCACAATTAATCAGTTTTCAGGTCTTTGAGGCATTTCCCCAGGTTTTAGATGAAAATTTATAATTTTCCTTGACTTTCGGGACAAAATTAAATTTTCTGACAATTCTAGGCTTTTCCTAACCTGTGGGAACCCTAATACAATATTGTAATCTTTCCTATGTCATCAACACACTACAAGAATTAAAAAAAAAAAATAGGAAAACCTTTTGTTTCAAGAGTACTATTTCTTTTTTGAGCCCCTCTTGGATTTCTTCTTCTCTGCTGTGCAAGGAATTCAAATCGCTTATCTCTTGATCTTTGGATTTTACAGACTTCTCCAGGCTTGAAACACTCCTCTTCAAGCTGTGGACCTCTCGCTTGACCTCTTGCCTCGATTTCTCCACTTCTCTTAAAGTGATCCTGAGTTCGGCATTCTGAGCGTGGAACTTACCACTTGATGCCACTTTATCTGAAAAATGTAACACAAAATAAAGCTACTCAGTGATTGAAGTAAATGCACAACAATTTGCCTATGCTACAGAACACAGGTAAATACACTATGGGGACTCTTGGCCCATGTGCAACCACAGGGTTCAAAAGATTGCACAGGGTGACTTCACATTTTCATTGCACAAGTATTTACCCAAAGTCTTAACATTTGTGAAGACTGAATGCTTTGGGCTTTTCCCTCTTCTGATCATCTCAACAACGATACTAGCATTACAATTCAGTCGACAAAAACAAATTGCTACACACTATTCAAGTGAATTAGTGAAAGAAAATGGTGATTCTGATGAAAACAGAAATGAAACTGATAAAGATGAAAAAGTACCTAGTTTACTAGTTATCTTGTTCACAAATATTGAGTGCTAAATTTTTGGAAATGTTAAGAAGTTTGTAAACTGACCTAATGACAAGTTACATACAAAAAGTCCAATGAGGGTTAAACAAATATTTCGTTAAACACTTATCGGACATAGGCATTTTGTACATAACTTGCTATTAGTTCCGAGATGTAACAACAGGACCTATTTTCACTCTAACATGTGAATGCAATTCATTCCTAAATCCATCAAAATAAATTCAAGAAATGCAAAAATAACTAAAATTGTAACAAACCATTCATTTCCTGATGAGCATCTTCTACTTGCTTTTTCAATTCACTGTTTTCTTTCATTATTATTTTGAGTCGATTCTTGCATTCTTCCAGTGATTTACTGATCACTTCACTTCTGCACTGTTCATCACTCAACTGATTCTGGATCAGCGATAATCTGTCTTCCAGATGATCTTTGGAGCCTTTTTCTACAAATAGCGCAATTGGAACATTTATTATAGTAGAAAACAATTATGATTATGTAATTAAACATAAAAAAAAGAGAAGAAATTTTTTTTTTTAGGGTACAAAAAAAAATCAAGAGTTGAAAAATTATGGTCTCTTTATTGTCTGTCTACCATAAGAACTGCTCCTGCCACTAGTTCTAGGTGGTGGTCACTACAAGAACAAAGCTTGCAGTTTGAGTAGGGATACTATAGAGATGTCTTAATTTTATTTTAACAAACGTCAGCAGCAGAATTAATGTATTATACTTGAACTAATCCCTTATTTTCTAGAAATATAAGAAAAACATGCATTTAGAGAAACATTTTAAAAACGTAATAAGAATCCAAATCTTCACTTGATAGTGAGAGCAGTGCATTTTTAAATTTGATCCCCTCAAAAATGAATTCAAGGCTACATGGCTAACAAGTTGCCTTCTCTTACAGAAAATCCAACACACCCACAGTACATGTTAAAGCAATCCTCAATTAATTGCAGAAGCAATTTATTTTGAACAAAAAGAATAAAACCTCCAGTATGCATATAAAATTCTGCAGAATCAGGATGGACATGTTTTAGTTTGATTTTATCACCACATCATTTTTACTACATCAGAACAAAAAAAAAACAGGGCCCTAGAATTAAAGTGGATTACAAACTACAATAAACATTCATGCAAATATTAGAATTCAAACCTAGATTTTGCTGTGAGGGAATCAATGCTAACCCTTCAATCACTAGGCCAGCATGAAAAAGAAAAGCTTGCTAATGAACAAAACAAACCTACACATTGTTTTTACTGCAAATGTATCCAATAGCTAAATTTGTCACTTTATGGTCACTTTCTGCCACACTACTCTTTTTGTCACATTCTTACTTGGATATATCATTTATGCTTTTCTGAGTTTAAAACACATATGAGACTTGTCTAGTAAGAAACAGAGTTCAGTAGTAATGAACGGCACTGAAAACTGGCAATATTTTATGTACTTTCCATTACAATAATTTAAAACATGTTTTATTTATCATAAAATGTAAACACTTTTCTAAATTTTAATATCTTAGTTTTACATAGTATAAAAATGTGATGACAATTCTGCAGAAGTAAAATCATAACATGACCATCAGCTATAAGTATAATACTACTTAAGTCTCAGAAAGTCTGCAGAACTTAATAGTTAAGTAGTGCAGATAGTCTGCACTACTTAAGTCTGCAGAAAATTATCCATAACTTACAGCAGTATTATTTGGTGAGCTAAATACTTTGACCAGGAGAAAATCTTTTGAGCTCTGTGTTTTAGAAGAGCTTGACAATCCTTATAACCACATGCAATACAACACTCATACTGACATACAGCGCAAAATATATTGCAGTTTATCGAATGTAGACGAGATGACTTTTTGATGCAATCCTAATATGAACTTACTATTTTTCTTTTATTACAGGCTGACACAGCCAAAGCATTGGTCAAATAGTAGCAGAAAATTCTCCTCTGGAACCCTACTTTAGTAGCAATTTAGTTGCGCAAATATAAAACAAATGGGCTAAAACACAAAATGTGCCAATGAATGTGCATGAAACAAATGTTGAAAATCTCATCCAGATATTAAAAAAATGTTCAACCAGATTCTAATGGTTTTATTTCATATGTTGGCGCCAAAACTTCAAAATTGTCCCCCCCCCCAAAAAAAAAAACTTGAAAAATATTTTTCTTCCTTTTTATAAGTGTAAAATTTTCAATGACCCTTTAGTGAATTTTTAAAAAAATCGTCAACCTTTTCGAAAAGTCACCAAAATATTGCAGTTACTAGATTTTAAAACGATTTTGCTAAAAAACCTACCTAGTCACCAAGGTTGAAATATAGTAGCAAAAGGCATCTTTTTATCGCCTGTGGTAGCCCTGTTAGTAGTTTGCTGCCAGGCTTGAAAATATAAGCCTCCTGTGCATATTACACATACATTATAGGGCTGACGTAGCCAAATAGTAGCTTGCATTTTTTAGAATAACACACAATATGTACACACCATATTAACATGCATACCAAACATGACACACATTTGATAAAAAGATTTCGTAAAAGAATCTAGATTTTGTAGATTTAAATACAAATTACCTATAAATGTTGAGAAACACATAAAAGAACAAATTTAAATAGCACTTACCATTTTGATAGTACAAATTCCGCTCATCCAATTCTTCAGCTATTTTATTTCTGTCTGATTCTGCTTCCTTTAATCGGAGCTCCAGTCGTTTGACATCACTCAGTGCAAATTCTTTCTCTTGAATCAGGGTGTTCATTTTCTTTTGCATGTTGCTGATCTCATTGGAATGTTTCATGCTAAAAAAATTAAGTATTAGCTCAGTTAACCAGTAAAAGCTTCTTTGAAAGAAAACTTTAACCTTAACTCTCCTGGTGGTTGTCTTGGTCAGGTATCTCATCTCACTAGCCAAACTGACCAGATCTTGATTGACGAGACATCTCGTGATTAGAAGAAAATTGACCAAGTCATGATCTCATTATCTGACAAATCGGCGATAGCTTGTCATTACCAAAGTTGGTCAGATTTTGTTGGACGAGATATCTCATTACCACTTGTTGGGTAAAAGTAACTATCTCATATTTAAAAAAAATTTCAAGAAATTTTTGACATTCATTGCAAGCTACAATCAGATTGACACACTAAAGGGCAGGAAATTGAAATTTAAAGCTAAAGTCCCTATTATATACATAGTTATTTTATGAAGTAACTAGTTATACTATAAATTAACTAATGATAGACAGTTAAAGTGTAAAATAAACAATTTGACTGAATTATGCAGCATACACAATGTTACTTATACAAAGACACAATGAAATCGTTTGTTACAACAGGTATTACTAAAATGGCAGTTGGAATTGCATAGAACATTATTTCTAAAACAAATACATTTTTTTTGACACATGCGTCTTGTAAGAACATTTTTAAATCCCTGACCAGTACCTAAACTTTGAACTGTAGCAACACAGACCTGAGCAATTTCTCAATATCCAGCACTTCTTTTTAGATCTTAATTAGTTTTTGTTCACAGATGCTGAACTGGGATCTGGAATACAGCTGTTTTATACGACAGTTTCTTGTTCCCAATTGAAAAAGTCTTTTGGTTATTTTCATGATAACAGCTAAAATATATCTGGCATGTGGCATCACCTCTTCCATTGTCAACTTCAGGTACTGGATGTGGACTGTAAGCCCCAGAGCGGCTTCAGAATGAGATTTATCTGACATTAATTTCATCTTATTACCTTGAATTTCCAAACATTCTTTAAAGTTTTCTCTTTCCCTCTGAACATTCAGTTCATTAAAACACAATTCGCAGATCTTCTGTACAACTTAAGTCTTCCAAAAATAGTCTTCTGAACAAACTATAAATACTTCACTAATGGCATTCTGTAACCATGTTTTTCAGGTTAGATAACGGTTATTAGGTTGGGACGAAGTACTCATTGCAGACAAAGCACCTTGTAATTGATCTTCATCCTCTGGTGAATCAAATACTCCTCATAAGGGGAGTGAAAATCTATGAGGTCTATCTGACATTTTGAGTTTATATGTGAAAAAAACCATAGGCCACACCTTTCTTGCCTGTTTTCCATTTTAGTTGACAAGGCAAAAAAATTTAGGAAAATCTTAATATTAGTTTGCATAATATTTCTATAAAGACGATAAAGTTCTTTTATCATTCGATCTTCAGCACAATGCCCAATAGATAAATGAGTTTCGTATAAAATGTCAAAGAATTACTTGAACAATAACGCTGGGACTATTAATTTTTCTAAAATATTCGGCTACAGTAATCTCTACACATAAATAACAGCAAATTATCATTAATTACAAAAATATATGACTAGTGGTTCCCACTTTACAGCCTCTTGAATTCTGAACTAGATTTACTTGGTTATTTTACACTCTAACGGGGTATAGATCATTATGAAATACCTAGTTAAACCCTAAAATACAAGTGAGTTTTATGCTCTTTAAGGGTAATCTATGAAATAACGGATTTCATACTTTAACGATAACCTATATATTTTATGCAATTCTCTTTTACTATTTACAAAATTTTTTTAAAAAGCAAAGTTTATTGCTCACTTAAAGGATAATATTCTATATCCTTTGATATTCTATAAATTTAGATTCGAAATTAACATTTACTTTAAAGTGTTCAGCTCATCCTTCAGCATTAGCACACTTTCTGAATGCTCTTGCATGAAGGTCGTCCTGTCTCTATCCACATCTGCAATTTTCTCCTCCAGACGACTGATCACCTCTTCCTTCTTTTCAAGCTCATATTTGAGTGCTTTTATGGTTTCTTCAAAAGAAGAAATTTGTAATTTGTAGTCGTTATGGATCTAGAAACAGAAAGCAATGATGCAGTTAGTCAATGAAATTTTGAATCAGTAAACTAAGCAAAGTATTTATAGCTGTACAATTCTGATTTCTCAAGATATATATTTAAATTTCTTGAAGGTGAAACGAAATTGGTTTATTCACTTTCCTTATACATTATTTAAAACAAAAAATGGTTGTCATAAAGATCATTTACCTGTTTAGCCAACAGCAAAACAGCATAAACTAAATAATTCATGAATACTGTAACAATTTAATTCACCATCCTCTCAGATTGATGATGAAATTCGAAAACATCCCATACAAGGTACAAGAGAGCCATAAGTAAAAGATATGTGCCGAAAATTTGCCATTTTTTCTGTAAATGAACATACGGGGAAATTCATAAAACCACTCCAAAACTCAAAATCTAATTTATAGTAGCCACCTTAGGAAAAAAATTGTGTAGTTTGTCTTACAGCTGAAGGTGCGATGAATATGAAATGGATTATATGGATGGATATATTATGTATACATATTTACATCCTAAATTGTAGAAGCAATTAAAAAGTAAAAATTATGTTAAAAATTATTTTTAGTACACTTAAAATGATACTAGCAGTCTTTCATGAAAGAGAATTGATTAGTCTGATCACTTTTCAATCAACATTTAATTAATTAAACCCAAACAACGCAGGGCAATTCTGCTAGTTATTCATAATTACTAGTCTACCTGAGTATGATGGGAAAATATCACCACATGAACAATACACAATTGCATAAATTGTAGGAATTACTGTATTGTCAATAATTGTACCTGAAAAGACTTTACTTGTAATAGATACCTCAAGGTCATGTGCTCCTTCACCCTACCTTACACTCTAATCATGGTAATGTTTGCAGTGGTAAAAAATAGAAACTTCTTTGTCCATTTCAGATAAGGCTAGTACTTCATTTTATTACTGTGGTAACAGGTGTGGAAAAGGAAGGAGAGGATGTGAACTTAAGACACCTATTTAAAAGTACTGGATATCTCGACAGGCCAAATTGAGGCATGTGTGCAGCAGCATGGCCCCAGCATATCGTGGCCTGGCTAAGCCACATAAAAAGAAACGAAAACTATATAAATAAAAAGTGAAAAAGAGAAATGCAATATGCGCCATTGTACCAAGGCACATACATACCTACCAACATACAAAAACTCAAGATTTTAACAGCATAAAAACTGTCAGAAATGAAAAATTACTACATATTAATTTTGAAATAAAAATAGCTAAATCAGAAAACTGTGTCACATTGAGTTTTAAGGAAGTAGTTCAAATCAGAAAAAGCAACCCCTTGCCCTCTATTATATACTTGAAGCTATTTGAACTCAACAAAACCGACTTGGCTATAATTTACACAAAATGGCACCAAATGTATGCAAAACTAACAATTTTTTCTATAGTGTTTTAAAGGAATATTCGAATTTTCTTTCTAAATTGGTGCCAAAGAAGGCCTTTATGGCTACCCAGCAACCAAGGATTTTTGTTCATGATTAACAAAACTTTGAAATTGCATCGCTTTAAAACTTTTCCCTGAAGAAAACTGGATACTATCTCAGTCTGTAGACCAATGAACCAAGTGTTTGACATCTGAAAAAATTGTCAGAAATGCAATACCGTTCCTTCATGAACCGGACATTAAATGAAAAATTTAGCATCATTGGAAAATTTCTCACATTCTAAAGAAAAAACTGAAGTTATTTTTCCTATCTGAAGACCCAACAGAAGTAGTTTTCTGGAAGACTTCCAGAAGAGTTTGCAGGTATGCATATACCATGACACCTTAAAACGTACAAAACCTGAATACATTGATTTCAAGTAGCCAGGTTTATAGATTACACAGTACCTAACCCACAGATATTCACTACGTTCAGAATGTGCGAGATGTCTGACGCGTGATACAATATTATCCATCAGATACACTTTAAATGAATGCCCTGATATGAATACTATTATAATCTGCCACTTTGGTGTTCATGAACAATTTTGTCTCATTGTTAAATTTAATTATGTCTTTTAAATTTATGAGATTATCATGATACTAGTTAATAACTGATCGTTTGGCACAGCTTGTCAGAACCAAGCTCTTGCCCCATGAAAAATCAATCATAAGACTAAAAATCGAATTCCACGGATCCTTTTACAAAGGAAGTTAAAGAGATCTATAGAATGACTAAGCTGAATTTCATCCTGTGTCGCACAAGTGTAAATTTAATTTATGTGCAACCAAAGAATGCAACTACCTTTTTACTTTCTGCTTTTAAAAGAAGTATTTTATCATCATATTCTCTTTCATGTGAAGATATCTGCTTCTTGAGCAGAGCGACTTCTTCTTGGTGATTGCTCAATAGCTCATCTTGTTGCTTCTGATGACGTTCAAAAAGTTCATCAATAGCTGTAACCATTCTGCTACGTAAAGCTGCCTGTAACAAAAATTAAGGTATAAGCAATCATTGAGAGATACTACTTATATACAAGTATTTATTATATGCAAGTGTTTCACACCATAAAGAGAGAAACAGGACAGCTGTAATCCTGAATTCACCACTTCAAATAAACAGGATTTGACAAGTTAATTTTATCTTATCTCTTAAGTCCTGTGCATGATTTTTATTTTAGGATATGCAACAATAAAACAGTGTTCAAGGTGCTTTCGTGGAAAAATACGGTTTTTATTATTCTGTTATCCCTTGAAACTGTATGATGCAGTAAGGGTATATGCAAAAATAAATATACTAGGTATTTTACATCACTGATCACACCTCTGATCAATTTTAAATCTAACATTAATACTTAAATAATACATATTTCCTTTAGCATATTTGATAAAAATATTTAGCAAAAAAAAAAAAAAATCCTATTTACAGACTTTAATATTTTTGCTCATGTTACAGGAAACAAAACTTTTTTTTTGGCTTTGGGCTAAAACTTTATAATTGGTAACTCTTACGCAAAGGAGTTAGATAAAGTGCCTGGTGAATATTGCATATGGTACACCTTACAGTTACCTCATTAAATGCTGATAATGTCATGTAAGCATCACAGTTAAAAGCTACCATAGAAGCTTAAATGTCACACTGTTATGATGTTTCAAGTTTTACTATCAAAACCTTATCAGTCTTGAAATCCAAATTTGTCAAGAGCGATAAAAAACTAGATACCAAATTGTAGACTCGTCATGAGATACATAGTTTGAAAATTTACCAATAGAAGACTTTATAACTGGAATAGAAGCTTTTGAAAAAAGTTTAGAAAGCATATTTGTAACCAGATAACGTTAAAACCTCATGAATAAAAAAAACTGAACTTAACGAGGTTTTGATAGCAAAGTGATGACAATTTGTTCGACATTGTCGAATAATGCTGAATAATACTGCTCAGGTTTCTTCAGAGCAATGGAATGTCTTGGATATTATTATCTGAATAAACAAGACATTGTTGCATACCTTCAGAATCTGACACATAGGAAACTTCTCAAATTGCAGACTGCACATTCAGTAGTGACGAAGCAAACTATTCTATTTAACCATAATATTTAAGAAAATGAATTTCAATAAAAACTTCTTGAGATAGATTCTTTGGATTACATGATACTCTGACTCTGAGTTTTGAAGCAAGTTAAATTAAATTAATGGCAAACATGCTCACTTAAATGCAACACTTAGAAAGTTTTAAAAATGTATAGCACAGAATTAGCATTCAGGAAAATTGCTAAACAAATTAAACAATAACATGCCTTTTCTTCTGTTAAGTTTTCTATGTCAACGTTGTGTTGCTGTCGTTCATTCTTTAAGGATATTTGAAATTCCTGTTCAATTTCCTGCATCTTTAGCAGAAAGGCATTCTTTTCTCTTGCAACATCATCCACAAACTTCTCATGAAGTTCTTGTAGATCTTTGATTTGACCTGAAAACAGGATTTAAATTAGCATACAACCACTTTTTTAAATATTTTCTCGGGAAAACGAAGGTGGTAATTAAAAATCTGAAATCCAAATGAGTGAATACCAGAATAACCAACTAATTCACAATATAAAAAACCCAGAAGAATAGACTGAAATGAACAGATAACAATTAAAGTCTAAAAGACCAAATACGTAAAATTTTAAGGAAATCAGCAGTGTGGAAAGCCTATTACAGTATACTACATCCAACGAAAAATAATTGAGTTAATTCATACACAAAAATAAAATATCTTTGGCCTTATTAAGAAATAATTTATAATAGCATCTAATGTACTTATTCTGTTTTCAATAAAGTGGTCTTAACTTAAGAGGATGCTTAAAACGTATTTTTAACGGAGAATAATAAACTAAAACGTAATTCTGTCAAAATAAGGAACTGCTTTAATATATGTTAATAAATAGAAATGCTGTATGTTGATAAATAGAACCTTTCAGAAATTATCCACTTTGATAATAGAATGACAAAACAAATGCAAAAAGTTCTACATGAAATAAAGTTCGATTGTTTGTAAAAATTTGTAAATTAATTTTTCTGTGGTAGAGGGGGACATTTTTACGTTTGTTTTATAGAATAAATACTGGTTGATAAGCAAATGGTCTTTAAACTACTACATTTGTGATTATAAAATGTAAATAAATAGTTGAAAAGTTAATGAAATTATTATAAAACTTTTAAAAAATGCGAATTGGTAACAGTAAAATATTTTAAAGAATTATAGTGCTGATACAATTTTAAGGTGTCGACCAACCGATCTAGTGGTTAAGGTGTTGGCCTCTGGATCGGAAGGCTCCTGGTTCGAATCCGGGGTCAGGGCATGGATGTAATTGTGCTGTCCTTAGTTAGGGGTAGTGATGGTCGCCCATTGGGTGCCCCTTCACAAATGACCATCGCTTCCCTGCCTTGCAGTGGCTTATGTTAGCAATCAAGTGCCGCCGTAAATTTAAAAAAAAAAAAAATTGAAGGTCTAAAAATATAAAAATATCCAAAATTCATACAAAATGATACTACAGTACAAAGTCCCAAATCCGGAATTGTCCAAAGTTTTTGCTAACCGGCATTTTTTTTTTTTTTTTTTGTATTTCTCACTTTTTTTACATCTTTTTGACAATTTTTAAAGACCTGGGGTTAAGGGGCTAAAACCTGGACCTAGCTGTTAAAGGAGTTAAACCTGGACCTAATTGATGAAACAACGCAAAATAACGGACATGTTCAGAGTAAATACCACACAGAAAAATTGGAAGATTTGCAAGTAAAATTTGTTGCATTGCATTAAAAAGTTTTTGTCCTTTTAAAAAAATTATTCCTATTTATATATATGCTATTTTACTATTGCAAATACAAAATTCGCGCGTGTGTGAGGGGTAGATTAGTTTTTTTGACAAAAAATGCAAGTAATCCAAAATCCGAGGTTCGAAGGATTCCAGAATTGAGACTTAGTATTATACCATCAAAAACATTAAACTCTAAGTTCTCAATATAAGTATCTCTTATGGGTGTCCTTATTTTTTTTTTAATTGCGAAAATAACAAATAATTTGATGGTTAAGTAATTCCTTTATCCAAATGATATATGCTTAAAATAAATCGGATAGAAATTGGTGAAAACAAGACTAACATAATTTTATTCATTGAGTTTATAACATATTTTTACTCAATTAAGAATAGCAAAATACAACAAGTACGTTTTTAAAAGCTTAAAACGAAATAAATTATCTTATTCGGACAAAAAATTACGAAACAAATTCATCAATAACTAGAAATGAAGCAACTGTAAGCAAAAGTCCACATCAGAACAGTAACCAGGAGCGATATGCCGCCAAATGTAGTCCTTCTAAAAATTTGCATTAAAAACTCCGGAAAACGTGGATTTGGTTAGATACACGAATAAAACCGTTGTTTTCAACTGAGAACAATGTATAGTGTGTAGTCATCTAACGTTGTTCAGTCTTTCTATTTGTACAGCCATTGTTTTTAAAGATAGTAACCCTTCGCAATATCGCGCTTCGATATACTGCATATTCGGTTATATCGCGTTCTTTATGCATTCTTCGGTTAATTTAAGGACAGGTGAGGAATTTTTTTCCCCCTCTTGCCCGATCACTGACCTCTGGCGAATTGCATCACAAGGGGCGAATTGATGGTTACTTGTGAAGGTATTGGTATTTTTAATTAACGGCACACTGGAGTAACACAACGGGCTGTTGGTGACGGTCTGGGATCGTCCCCCGAAGGGAAAGATCCGAGGACAACAACACGTAATTTTAATTCACGGTTAGATGACAATACTCGTAAAGGACAAAATTATTCTAAAAACAAGATTCCAATTTTTTTTTTTTAAATTAAATTTATGAATGAGTATCCTCTAGGGAATATATGGTATTCGTATTTGATCTGCACGCAGGGAAAACCTTTTAGGAGGGTCTTATCTGGGAGGTAGTTGAGCTAATGTACTTCTGAAGCAACACAGCGGGCTAATGGCGACGGACCGGAATTAATCTTCAAAGGAGAGAACCGAGGACAACACCGTGTACTTTTGAACGATGGTCAGATGATGAAATCAACACGCTCTCCAAACTACCGCGCAACGTCAACGTGAAGACATATTGGAGCCACAACGGAATTAACCTGCACCAGTCCCTACGTACACGACCGTGTTTAGGGTAAAAAAAACTGGTGAACACGAACACGTTGCTCTAATCTTTTGCTGAGCTTTCGACAGAATGCAAGATATTTCTTCAATTAAAATGTTTAAAAACAGCAACAACAAAAAAAAATGCAACAAGAAAGTTTTCTAAAATTATCTTGCATCGAGCAATTGTATTATTTTTTTTTCAGCTTCTATATTTTGTCTACAACTTCAAAATTAATACAAGGCAGAAGATTTAGAAAAGTACAACTCAGACTTTACTTACTAAGTTATCTAAGAGAAAACCAAGTTTTGTGAAAGTATTTAGACCTTTATGATGATCCGATTAAAAAATCAATTTGTTTTGAGTGAGGAAATGGTAAAGAAAAGGCATTCTGAAAGTGATTTTCGAAAAGTGGAATGTCTATTTCTAAATATAAAGCATCAAAAAATGTTTATTTGTTGGATATTAGCATGTTAGTTTGTCTTTTAGTGATGTGGCTTTTCTCACCAGACTTGTTCCGTTTTAAATAAATAAATAAAAAAAAATAATAATAATAAAGAAAAAAAAACATGGTCAGTGGGAGATTTTAAGTGCAAACAAATTAGACAGTGCAAGAAGATTTTAGTTGTCCAAATGCTTTCGCACGATAAACATCGGGTTTCCTTTAAATGAAGCTTATCGCTATAGTATGGCGTTTAATCTAATTGGTATTGTCCATTTAACCATAAGCCGATCAACCTCTCAGGTGGTTAAGGTGTTAGCCGCTAGATCGGAATGTTCCTGGTTCGAATCCGGGTCAGTGCATGGATGATTGTAAGCGTATGGTGTAGAGGCGGCTGGTGCACCATAAGGGGTACAGTGCAGTCCTATCTCCGTAGTGCTATATAAAATGGTCAAATTTTAAGGAATATTTTCTCAGAATTTTTTATACAGGTTATGAAGACACTTTTAAACACTTTAACACATAGATTTTTAAAAAACTTAAAATTTGAAGTCGTGAATTTTTTTTCTTTAACTCCTATATATTTGTTTTTGAAAAATGACCAATTTTTATCATTTTTAATAATTAAAATATGTTACAGGGTGTTTTACACTTGTAAACCAATTCTTTTCACATTTGATTGAATAGAATTTAATAAAATGTTCTTTTTATAAAAAAAAATACACATTTTGAGAAATTGAAGTTTAAAGAATAAATTGACCTTACTTCAGATACGTAAAGATATTTTTCAAAAAAATTATTTAAAATACTTCTACTCAACGTATCTCCATAAATAACACAATTTTAAACAGAATTGAACAGCATTTATTTAAATTTATAAAAAAAATATCTAAATTTTGGAGGATTTTTTTGCACTGGTCGAATTAAATCTGTCGTGGCCGAAAAGTCCTCACGTTAGGTTGGTGTAGACGTTTGGAGAGTGGTCATCTGAACCTCGTCATCTGACCGTGGTTCAAAATGACGTGGTATTGTCTTCGGTAATTTTTAGTTAACGTCGTACTAGAGCAACACAACGGGCTATTGACGACGGTCCGGGATCAGTCCCTTAAGGGAAAGATCCGAGGACAACACCTCGTAATTTTGAACCACGGTCAGATGACGAAGCAACACCTGAGCTGGCACCCCACTCTCCAAACTTCCACGCCAACTCAACGTGAGGACTTTCGGCCACGACAGATTTAAGGTGCACCAGCCGCCTCTACACCATACGTTTACAAACATCCATGCCCGGACCCGGATTCGAACCAGGAACCTTCCGATCTAGAGGCTAACACCTTAACCACTATACCGGTTGGTCGGCGGTGTTGTCTTCGGATCTTTCCCTTAGGGAATTGATACAACCGTCGTCAATAGACCGTTTTGTTGCTCTAGTACGACGTTAATTAAAAATTACCATTCAACCATAATATGAGGCGTTTAGAACTAGAATGGATCAAGTTCACTTCCTGGTCAAACTGTGATAATCACACACCCGAACTCCTTTAAGTTGAATCTTTTTAGTGCATCCTAGAAAAACTACCGTACAACGGTAGTCTTTCTATGGACGTTCGTTGTTCGCTAGGACTTCTGTTGTAAGGCCCTAAGAAACACTACCACATAAAAAGCTCGACAGAAATTGCCTTTCATATACGGCTTAGTAGTAATTCAGCTATTTGAAATACACAAACTACTTTAACCTTTAGATTACGGCCGGTACAACAGTTGTACCGTAATCGCGTCAACAAAGAATTTATTCAACGGCCAGTACATCAGTTCACCTTGAAAGTTATAAGAATCGGAATTGTTAAATTTGGTTAAAATTGGGGCTAGATTCAAGACCACGGTACAATCACCATTTGGCGATAATTTTGGAACATGGTGATCCGTCGGCGCCGAAAAACAACCTAAATAGTCGTTTGGCGACGAAAATTTTAGCCGTCAATTCAGTGATAACAGGAATTGTGTTCTTGAATTTCACCGAAATTGGTAATTTTTAGTTAACGTCGTACTAGAGAAACACAACGGGCTATTGACGACGGTCTGGGACCAATCCCTTAAGGGAAAGATCCGAGGACAACACCTCGTAATTTTGAACCACGGTCAGATGACGAGGCAACACCTGAGCTGGCACCCCACTCTCCAAACTTCCACACCAAACCAACGTGAGGACTTTCGGCCACGACAGATTAAGTAATTTGATATCTGTACTATAATTTTACAAGTTTAAAAAAAATAGTCTTAGTTCAAATACATTTTATTTTATATACATACGAGGGTTGCTATTTATATTTCTGGCCTAATAATGAAAAAATAAATATTTATGATCGAAATTGGTTTTATTGTTTTTCTTAAATATTCTCCATGAAGATCAATACACTTTTGTATGCGTTTGAAACAATTTTCGAAGCACTTTTCCACTCCGATCGAGGTACCTCCAAAACATGCGTTTTGAGTGCATCAACCGCTTCTTCGGGTGTCGAAAATCGTTGACCACGTAATTTATTTTTGATGTACGGGAATAAAAAAAAAAGTCATTGGGTGCCAAATCAGGGCTGTACTGCGGATGACCCATCAATTCGATGTTTTGGCCGGTCAATAAATCCTTTTTTTGAGTCGATATGTCGTGCATTATCGTGGTGAAGAATAATTCGCCTCTTCTTCTGCTTTCTTCGATGACTTCTGGCAAACAAATGGTCGCGTACCATTCAGAATTGACCGTCCTGCGTTGCTCTAACGCCACTGTCGCCACGAGACCGGTAATGCCGAAGAAACAGGCAACCATTTGCTTCGATGTGCTTCTTCCGCGAACAACTTTTGTTGGATTTGGCTCGTCTTGGAAGACCCATACAGTAGATTGCTGTTTTGTTTCGGGCTCATATGCATAAGTCCATGATTCGTCACCTGTGTTGATGTTATACACAGCCTTCTATGTACCTTGAACGTATTTTTTTTAATATTTCCTTGTACCAATCGACACGAGTCTTCTTTTGAGCGTTTGTCAGATTATGCTGGATCCAACGCGAACAAATCTTTTTTAACGGCCAAATGTTCATGTACTACCTTATTGATGATTGTCATACTAATGCTCAAAGATTCCTCAATCTCACGGTATGTCACATGACGATCTTGCTTTATCAGTTC
Organism: Metellina segmentata; assembly: GCA_947359465.1. Classification (NCBI taxonomy): domain Eukaryota; kingdom Metazoa; phylum Arthropoda; class Arachnida; order Araneae; family Tetragnathidae; genus Metellina; species Metellina segmentata. The sequence continues at coordinate 8,698,683 of OX375882.1, forward strand.
ATGAGCAGCATCGATCTTTCCTGGCACAACAACTGATTTTGGACGACCTTCACGGAATTCATCCTGGAGCGAACGTCGACCACGATTGAATTCGTTATACCAGTTTTTTACAGTGCTGTAGGATGGTGTTTTATCGCTGCATAAAGAATTAAATTCATCGAAGCACTCATGTCTCGATAATCCAAGTCGAAAGTTATCAAAAATAATCGCATGAAAATGTTCACGAGTCAATTTCATTTTTTGCTCGAGATGAATTTTTTAATTTACTGTAAACAACACAAATCTCGCTAAAATGACAAAAAGTTCTTAAGAAATTATGGTTAAAAATATTAAATTATCGTTAAAAAACGTCAGCGGTTGACTAGCAACACTCCCTGTTGCCAAGGCCAGAAATATAAATAGCAACCCTTGTATAAGAGTTTGCATGATATTAAGAACTGCTTTTATGTTTCAGAACTTTATACTATTATCACTAACTTTTAATGTATTATCTTTAAATATAATGTAATCTTTAAGTGTTATATTTTTACTATTATCACTAATCTTAATTGGACAAAAATATGGAAACATCTACAAAAACGTGTAACTTTGCCTAACATGATGTAGGAAAACCGTTGGCACTCAAAACAGCTTGCAGTCTTCTCAGAATTAATAAATACAGTTCCTGTATGCTTGCCAAGGAAATCTTGTACCATTCTTTTTGCAAAACGGTGGCAAGTTCAGATAAGCGCTGGATAGCGATCACGCACTTTCCTCTCCAGTGTAGACCACAAATATTCAATAATATTGAGGTTTGGTGACTGTGGTGGCCAGGAGAGATGTGGCAAATCCCCGCGTGCTCAGAAAACCAGTCCTGGACGATGTGAGCTCTGCGAACAGGGGCTTTGTCGTCTTGGAAGACACCATCACCATTGGGGAACAAAGTTTGTACCATGGGGATGGTATAGACGTGATCGGCCAAAATGTTCACATAATCCTTGGCCTTAATGTGCCCTTTCAGAGTAATCATGGGGCCTACAGAAAACCACGATATGGCTGCCCAAACCATCACAGAACCCCTGCCATGTTTCACTCTTGGTAACAAGAAGTCTGTATTATAGGCTTGAGATGGTGTTCGTCAGACATAAACTCGGCCAGAAGGGGGAAACAGTGTGAAACAAGACTCATCCGACCAAATTATTGTCTTCCATTGCTCCATAATCCAGGCTTTATGACTTAAACGCCGCTTTTTCCTGTTACAGGCATTAGCATCACTGAAGAATGGTTTTTGAATTGCAGCTCGGCCAGAAATACCCTGATTATGGAGCTCCCTTCTTATTGTTTTGGTACTCATAGGGTTTGTGAGCACGACATTCATTTCAGCAGTAACTTTTGCAGTTGTGGTCTTCTTATTTTTCGTCACAATCCTCCTTAATGATCGTCTGTCACGATCACCCAACACACTTTCGTCAGCGCTGTGATTTAGCGGATGATGTTTTTCCACTTTCAAATATGCGGAATAAATCTTGGATACAGTACCTCTTGAAACACTAAACACTTCGGCTACCTTTTTTACGGAAGCACCCACCAGACGAGTTCCAACATTTTGCCCACGTTCGAAGTCAATAAGCTCTGACATGATGCAAAAACAACTTCACAGAACAGTGCCCCGACAACGACTGACCTGCGCAACGTATTTACGACGTTGTATAGGTGGTTAGCAGGAGACAACATTCACTGGAATAAACATTTTTTTTCAAGCATGCATTTCACGAGGTGTTAGGTCCATATTTTTGTCCAACCCCTGTAGATCTAAACATTTTCTTCCAGTATTAAGGACACACAGGGGCTTACCTCCTTTACGTGTTCGGGTTTCACTGACCCGAGGTACTCACTCTAGTGATCTTTTCTATTCACATGAGGTTTACTATATTTCGTAAACATGGGGATCGAAATCCCGTGCTACCCAAGCGATCCTCTCCTGCTTTCCTCCCACCACAGTTCTCCAATCCCCCTTCCATTTTCTGATTGACGTTGGCTAGCATTTGGCGCAAATATGTTCCGTGAGCCATAAAACGGCAAACCAATCCAGCATTAAGGTGAAAATAAAGATCACTATGGTCTGACGCAAGTCTCATATGGACGGGTTAAAGTTACAGTGGTGTAAGTCACTTTTTCGAAATAAAAAAGACAGAACTTCCACTGCCATCAATTGGCTGTTGAAAAAACATCCATGTCCAATTACGTTCAGTTAAATTTGGTTATATTATACCAGGTTTCTGTGTCTAAGTCTATTTTTTGAAAAAGTGACTTGCATCAATGTAACTTTAAGCCATCTATATGACCTATTTAATTTCATTATCTCAATTTGTATACGAAAATTTTCACTTTTCAAGGGGGTCGTCTTCGAACTGAAAAATTTAGGAACCACTCATCTATCGTTTACACATGAGCATTCTACTTATTTTAGTTTCACATAATTTTAAATAAAAGAAACGTAAAATAGAGTGTATAGCATGCGTTTCATTTTAATCTTCTAAAACAAATAATTTTAACCTTCGCTATATCACATTAGTTTTTTTTCTTGTCCCCTCTTCTAGAAGCGTGATATATATCAGGGCTTGCTGTACTCTTTTCACCTTTTTCTATCCCACTTTTTTGGACACTGCAAAAAAAACATGTTGAATACACTTTTTCTTTGCACACTTGTGGGGCTCTATTATAGACGATGAAGACTTAGCTTTACAGATAGCCCCTTTACAATACCAAGGACATTTTCAACCTGGATCTTCATAGCTCTTAGTTTACAGAACTATTTGGGAGGAGAGGGTTATTTACTAATACAATTCCATTTTCACTGGCAGAACAAGATGTGAAACCAGGAAGTGCAAATATCATATTTTTCACTATAAGCAAAAATGAATATTTTTATTTAAATCAGATTTTACAATATTTAATTGGAGATTTTTATTTTAATTAATTTGTTACCTTAATTAACTTGTGTATTAGGGTATAAGGGGCAAAAAAATCACGTTTTTTAAAATTCTAATTGGATTTTATCATTTTAATTAATTTGTTGCCTTATATGTTTAAACTAAAAAAAGACATGGTGTATGAAAATCATAGGGTTGTTTCTAGGTAGTATTGATTTGTGTTAAAATGTTAAAATCTGTGAGGATTGAGTAAATATAGCAGGGCAAACTTTTGAAAGATTAAAACAATCTAAATTGTTATTGGGCCTTGAAGTTGCTTTTATTCTGTCATTTGAATTCGATTTCATGATACAAAATGGATTCAAGTATGAGCTTGAGCATTGCATTTGTATGAGAACCACAGAGGATAGATCTAACCTCTCATTATGGCCTCCAAGAGTTTGGTTGGAGACAACAGAAGGCTTAAACTATTTTTGCTTTTATTTTTCACATAAGATTTTATTTAAATACCCGTTTTAAGTCGGTAAAAATAAACGTTTAAATGATTTTAAGAATAAGGCAGCAAAATTTCTAAAACGTAAACTTTGATATTGGATAATTTGATTACTACGTATTCATCAATTTTTAATTTCCAATCCCATGCAGTTTGGCATTTTTCTTTATCAGTTGGTTATGAGGGTTTATGTCGCAAGGTACCATATTAGGACATACTGCACTAGACACAAGACAGACCACATTAAGTAATGAAAACGCATACACAAGGTAAGTTTGACTGACACAGAAGACAAAAACACTGAGGGAGGAATCCAATCTGACAGAAATTGAACCTGTGCCACCTACAACTCGCATCCACTGAGTCATGATGAGCCCTGTCTCATTACCAGAATACACAATAGAAGCTTAAACATTACAAAAAAAACAACCTTGAATGCATACTGTGACATCATGAGAAACTTCTTTGTGACTGACCTTTTAGAAGGGTCACTTGCAGGGCAGCTGCCAACTCCATTGTGTCATTGGAATGCCGAAAGTATTTTGATTGGTTATATTTTGGTGCCAGCTGCTGTTTTTCACCACACACTTTACAACGACTTAAGATGGGCAGGTGAAATAGAGCGTTCCTCTGCAGGTGGTGTTCGCCCAGATGATCTTATTGGTTTTTGACTTGTACCGTTGGGGGTTATTTTTAGACTGCGGAGAGATGTTTAGAGGGAGAGGGAGACAGAAGCACAGCAGGTGAGGCTGGTTCCCAGCGCTGGACTGTGAGATACATACTTTTATGTATTTGTGTAATGAGGTTAATGTGATGATGCAAATACTGTATATATTCTTAATGCTCTTTGAATAATAATAAAGTAAATATCTTAGCTGTTGGCTGTCTTCTCCTTGTGTACAATTTGTGGTGTTTTCACCCAACCGTTTTGGAGCAACGACACCACAATACATTCTGTGAAATAACATGCTTTATTCGGTAGGTTGGTTTTCTCAAAACAGCTAACTTTGATTAAACCAGCTCTTTTTATAGGACATAACATTTAATGTATTAATGCCAAAAATGACTAAACTGAAAAGTATTGTATGGATAACACTGGCTAAATTTTGCAGCAGGAAACACAAGTCAGATTGAAAGGCAATGTAAAATAGTACAGGCCCTTCAATTCCAAGTGATGTCATTCTGTAGGGCATCCTACAAACATTGTAAAGTTAGGGAGGTTGAGATTCTTCATTAATTAAATCCCTGAAAGGAGTTGGTTTCGGGTTTTATACTGCAAGGGCCATATATGGTCAAGATGAAACACAAAAGATACACAATACCAAGTAATAGACACACACGCAATGAAAGCTAGACTGACACAGAAGAGAGAAACACACCCAGGGAGGAAGCAGACCTGACTAGATACCCTGAAGTGAAAGAAAATCGAAATACCATTTTCGGAAGAATGGCACATACAACTTTATATTCTACAGAATTGGAATTTCTATATTATTGTATAAAAAATGTATAATTTGTGCTTTTTTTTCTCTCAAATTAGTAAGTTTTCTTAAAACTTTGTTATGCTTCAATTGATATATTGAGCTTTTTTTCATTGCTCTCAAAATAAATCATACTACCTTACCAGATGTGCTCATATAATTTTACAATTAAATCTGAATTCATACAAGTTGTCAGATAAAACATATATAGTTATATTTTTAATTTTGTTATATCTAACAGGCTTTACAGAAATTTTCTCATAAATAATTTTTAATAATATTCTTTAATAATAAATAATATTCTGCAACTACTGTTTGCATTTTACAGAGCAAGTAGTTTTACTGAGTTTTACTAGTTACCAAATTGAGAAATAACTCAAACATTTCTTTTTTTTTTTTTATACACAGACACAGCTAACTATTAATACATAGAAAGTTTACAATAAAAATTTTGTTAAGTCTAATTCGTTTGGTTCATGAAGTTTTCACATTTTATTTAGTTACAAACATGCTTAACCTGTTTCAAAAGCTTCGACTCATCAATTATAAAACCCCTCTATTGGCTTAATTTTTAAACTGTTTCTCCATAACTGGTCTACAATTTGGTATCCTTTTTATCTATCATTCCTCGAAAATTACGATTTCAAGATTTACAAGGTTATGATGGTAAAAAGACTATACAGTTTCATTAGTTTGCTAAAGAGGTTTTTTCTGTAAAGCTAAATGCAGACAGTACTAGTGTTTTTGTGATGCAATGTACTTGTATGTATTCTGCATTGGAAAACAAAACAAGACTGCCATTGTCAAAGCACTTGTGAAATATAGTATCATATATTTTTTTAATGAAATATTATAAAAGGAAGTATTTATCTGTATATGTTCTGTCTGTGTGTACTGTCATGACGATACTATGGTACTTACAATAATGAAATGTGGAACACAGGTAGTCTGAATTTCGTGCAATTTTTCTATTGTGACGGAATTTTAATATTTTATCTAAAACATTTAAAATGAATTTATTAGTTTTTTTTGCCCTTCATTCTTCTCTTCCGTAGTGACATCAGAAAGATGAAGCCAGTCGATTTTGCTATTTTCGACCTCTGAGGTCACAAGCGTTTTTTATTTTCCGAGCAACGATTTCAGCGGACGAACAAAACAAATAAACAGCTTTAACTGGAGTTCTGTAATTCTTTCTCTATATCCTGGATCGTTAACCAGGACCTTTTGTTTCAACCTTTTTGGAATTGTCACAGACAACACCGTGCTGGCCATGCAGTGGCTAGTAATACATAAACAGCTATTTGAGTTGCTCGGATGCAAAATGAATCAGCTAAAACTCAAAACGTGTTATTGAATATCAAGCAGACATCTGCTAGAAATTTAAATTTTAAAACTTTCTTAGGGTTTTTATGACAATCTAGTGATTGTATTTTTCTTTTATGGTTGCCACGGCTAACCAACTTTGAAATTGGGATCCCTTGAAAAAATTTCTCCCTAAAAAATGCATTTTTCCCGTCTATTATTAGATAAAATAAGGTATTGAATTATTGTTTATCTTTGGTGAAGTTTCGAAATAGTCATCGGAGTTTGGAAAACAAGAGTTTTTTAGAGTATTTTGTTAAAAAAGATACCCTTAGTCACAAAGGTTGAAAAATAGAAGCCAAAAGTTACCTGGGACAGTACCTCGGACAAGCCTCTTGGTTTCTGAAAGGTTTGGATAAAATATGCAATGTTTTTGTAAAATTAAGTCTTAAAAAAATGTAATGAATTTTGGGAAATATTAAGATATTTTAAGGGCCTATAAGAAACTAAAATGGAAAATCCAGTATTTTTAAGGCAAGTGGGAACCCTGGAAAAAAGAAACTCCAGAATGAGTCTTTTTTTAATTGGAAAACAAAATCATACCTTGGAGTGCATTTGTAGATGATTGCTGAATATCCAGATTCCTAACTAAATCTGTATTATCTTCCAAAAGTTTTATACTATGCTGTTGAGCTGCATAGAGGGATTTTTCCAGATTGACTTTTTCGTCCTTTAAGGCCAATATAACTTCATTCAATTGGTCAATTTCACTTTCCATAGATTCCAGTTTAACAGACAGCTCGGCCTTGGCACGAGTCAAAGAGTTGCTCTCTTGGTTTGCTTTATCAACGAGCTTCATGTTGAGTTCCAGTTCTTCCCTGACCTGTTCAAGCTCTACTTCAATGTTTTTCTTCTGGGAGGTGTACTGTAAAGCAAATACAAAATAAATAATTATAGCTTAGCTTTGAGAATCTATTAAAAGGCAATAAAGTGAATATAAAGGGTGGTCAGAATCCTATGTCAAATTCAATGAGAATCAAATAAAAAAAGGGCAATTTTGCTGAATTCTCGATATATTTGAGATGAGATACAATGAGGGTGTAGTGTCATGGCTTCCATTCTTTGGGGACCTGAAATTCCTCCCTAACATGAATCGATCGTCAACGACAAATCCTCCCAAGCTGAAGTATCTGGAGCTTTTATGACTGGATGGAAATAAGTCAACCCCCTTTTTGGTTAGTTCCCCTTCGTTAACGAGGAACTGGAGGAGCGGTGACCTTCATTCCTGACCCATTATCAGGGAGATAAAGTTTTTTATAGTGGATGTAGGCTGGTCTGGTCTGATGGAACCACAGGACTGAAACCATTTTTGTCTCAATTTTGTTTCATTAAACCTCGAAATCTGCATTGAATTGTTTAAGCTACGTAAATACAGAAAATATAATTTAATTAAATGTGTCGTTTGTTTCAAAGTTGCATCAATGCCTAAATCCACTATCCTCAACTTAAATCCATTTCAGATTGTTACAAGGGCTTACTGCAATTTTGTAAAAGGCTCACTTGTCAAAACATTTCAAAGTCAAGATTTTTAAGACATTTTACATTTAAGAAATAAAGACAGATAAGTATCAGAATGTATGGAGCTTACCTTTGTCACCTGGTTAGTCAAATCATTATTACGAATAGTAATTTGGCTTTTTTCATCTTCAGCATCCCGCTTGGACTCCTCTATTGACTGTAACCTGTTCTGAATCATGTCTCTCTCCGACTCCAATTCCAAGCACTTGTCTTGCAATTTCTCAATCTGTAACTTCAACTCAAGTTTCTCTCTTTCAAAATCAATTTTTGCATTGGACTGAGAGCTTTTCAGAGCTTCCAATTCTGTCGTAGCCTGGAAGACATGTTATTTTTCAGACTATCTAAAATTTTAACTATTTTTTCTATTTTATAGAGAGAAAAATATAAGGTGCAATCAACAGAATACAAAATTTTCCAAGTATGAAATTCAACTTTTTATCAACTATATGCTATTTTTTTAAAACTAACTAAAAATTATCTACTCATTTTTAAAACCTTATTGATAAAAAAAATGTATGCAATTAACAGAACAAAATTGTTATCAAGTACAAATATCAACTATCAGTCTTACCTTCTCAAGTGATTTTGAAAGATCAGAATTTTCCAGAGACAGGTTCTCACTCGCGTTCTGCAAGGCGACCAGGGAATCCTTGACGAAACTCTCTTCGTCTCTTAGGTCCTTTAAGCAGAGCTTCAACTCAGAACATTGATGCTCTAAATTAGAAAGATCTGTAGCTGAAAAACATAATATAAATATGCTCAAATAAGCCCTTCACATTCTCATCTTTCAAAGAATTCTGAATATAACTTGAGGTCAGAGTGTTGATGATAAAAAGTATGACTCATGCTGGCAACTATTAGTAACTAGTCTGGCTTATACCTATGATTACGAGGTTGATCATTCAACTTCCTCTTCTTCCTAATACACCAGCAAGACATGTCCTATCATTTCTTCTTAAAATGGCACTGCTTTTATTCATAACTCTACAGACTAAGTGAATTGTTGATTTTGAGTTTTATAGTGCAGGGGGCCATATTTTGCCTAGCTGTACCATATTTGGAAAAGCTGTACAATATTTGGCCAAGCTGTACCATATTTGGCCAAGCAGTACCATATTTGGGAAAGCTTTACAATGTTTGGAAAAGCTGTACCAGATACAAGACAACATCAAGTATAATAGATACAACCACAGGAAAGTTTTACTGACATATAAGAGAAACACAGCCATGGGGGGAACTAATCTACACTGGCTACAACTCGTAGGCAAATTGAGTGAAAGAAAAGGTTTTATTTAGTAACATGGTTCCCACACTTTTGTCTGCAAAAAATTCAAGGACTTTTAAGAATTTTAATTTTTTGAACTCCAAAAAAAATTTTAAAGACCTGAAATTTTTTATAACAACCTAAAACAAGGTATATGCAAAAGTTGGTAATTAAAAAGAAAAATGTAAAAAATATATTTAAACAAACAAAAAAAAAAAAAGACAATTTATTTTACTTCATTTCCTTTATTAATGCCTTCAACTGTGGTTAGTCTGATATATATCACATGGTGTCAAAGCGTGTAACCCCAGCTTACTCAGAATGATGCTAAAATGGCACACCTGCCATGAAGGAAACTAGTCTGGACAAGTTCTAACACAAGACGGAATTACACAATTTTGTACTAGTCAAAAAAATCTAGTACTTTCAAGGATTTTTTCCCAAGTTCCATAATTTTCAAGGACCGTGGGAATCCTGAGTAGCTTAATACAGTTCAGTTATACGACTCAAGTTAAGGGTACTGGATTGAGACGTTCTTGGTTCAAATCCAAAGTAGGGCACAGATGTTTGTCCATGTGTAATGAATGTATGGCCTCTATAAACGGGTTATGCCTAAATTGTGTGTGTACTACTGTGATGAAAAAGTATCCAGAATGCTTCCTTTAAAAGAAGTATATAGTAGATATCGTCTGCAAACTTTTATCAAATATTTTTACGGCTTATATAAACATATGGCAACAATCAGAGGGATTTATTTTATTATATCGTCTGAAAATAAATTCATTTTTAATAAGAGAAGAATTTTCACTTCGCTGATTTTCCAAAATGTCAAACGTAATTGAGCAAATTACATGCATTCAATTTTGTTTCCACAAAGGAATTTCTGCTACAAACACATTTGAAATGTTGCAAAAAGCTCTTACAGACGACTGTTTATCAAAAACAACAGTATTTGAGTGGTATAAAAAGTTTAAAGAAGGTAGAGAATCCGTTGTAGATGATTCACGATCTGGTAGACCAACCACTTGGACCAATGATCAACGTCAATCAGGTCAGAGAATTGGTGCTTTGTGATCGTTGTTTAACAATAAGAGATGCTATTGAACAAGTTCTTTTATCATAAGTCGAAAATTACCTGAATTGTGGAAAGATAACTCACAGGTTTTGCATCACGATAATGCACCTTCGCATAATGTCATTATTATTCTGGATGTTTTGACAAAGCAGTGAACATATATGGCTCCACAAGCTCTGTATTCACCTGATACGACACTGACTGTTTCTTATTTCCACGGGTGAAACTCCCTCTTCTTGGTCACTGTTTTGAGGATTGGAAAAAGTGCATTGAAGTCAGAAGAGATTACTTTGAAGGAGATGTAATAAATATAGATCCATAAAGTGATACCTTTTGTTTTATGACAACATTACAGGTAATTTTTGATCACAGTAGTATGCTAGGTGTAACATGAACCCCTTTTCTGTGGTACACCAGGGTAAAGAAAAGTTGTGCACAAATTCGCCCTTGTAGTAACATTATCAGTAATGCTTACTATTTCTTTAATTCATCTGCCACCATCAGTTCTATAATGCATTGCCACTGTACCCTTTGAGTTCCCAAGGGGTCACTAAAACTCATCTGTAGGGCATCATGTGCAGATATCGATAACATAACATGCCCATGTCTGTGTTTGAACCACTTTCAATAGAGGTTTAAATTTTTATGAGATGCTGCACATATCGTTCATTTTGCAAGAGGTTGTATAACTATGAAACCATAAAATATTTCTATACAGGAACTCCTAACAAGAAACTTTTAATTTGTGTAGCAAAAGATGATTGTAGAGCAACAAATTGAACATATTTTACAAACTGAATACATATCTCAAACAAAACAAAAAAATCAAGGAAAAACTTACTGAATTTTGTTTTTTCTTGCTCCAAAAGCTCTTTTGATAAACTAATTTCAAGTAATGTTTCTTGAGAAGATTGGTAATCTTTTCTCAGGGCTTCTACATTCTTCTCAAGCGCAGTAATTTTTCGTGCACTAACAAAATAATGATGCTAACATAAGTAAAACATATACACATAAAAGAAATTGCAAAAATATGTAAAATCTTTACTTTGGCCCTCGAAAGAATCGGCATTAATGGTGCGAGAAAGTTAAGAAACAATGGCTTGAATGGCGAGTCGCGTTGCAAATGAATTAATTTAAGCTGCATGTCAGGTCTCAATTAGACACCAAAAAAATTCAATATCAGGAAACTAGAAGTGCAATATTGTTAGATTCACAAAACAAAAATCAACCCTAACATGGCTTCAACAGGAAAGTTAGAACTATTTTCAAAATGAACATTTAATAGCTGTATTTATTTTTTCACTATTATAAATTATTCACTATTATATAGAAGAATAAATTATTTTAGTTTGTCAGACAAAAGTCAAAGGTGCCAAGTTTGCCACAACACATGTCTTGAAAAAGGAATATCAAACTTATATTACCCAAAGTAAAAAGTATGACAAATTCCTTTTTAATTTTCTGATATTTATGTCATGTTTTAGATATAATTTTCAAAGTCATCAATAATTTTCCTCAACTATAAACATTTTAACATTTTTAAGTCGTTAAAAAATTTAGTATAAAACTATCACAATATCGCACGTATTGTTTTCACACCAATGCTTGTATCATAGAGCGTTTCCAATGCTATTATATGAATTGGATTGATTTCATGAGAGAAATGGGTCATCTTTCCCATTCTTGTTTTGAAGGATATATCATTTAAAAACTTTAAAATATGGAATTGGAACAAGAAAAATTGTAATTAAGAATATACTACCTTCTCTCTACTTCCAGAGTCAATGACTGCTCTGATTGCTTGAGGGTTCTTTTCTCTTCATTTGCAGTTTGTAATTTTGAATGAAGCTCTTCGCGCACTCCTGTCAGACGATCCCTCTCGACGCGTAAATTCTCCAGTTGCTCATTCAGAGATTTTACAGTTGTCTCCAAAGCATTTGTGTGCTTGCTGGACACCGTGTCGTCACTTCTCATCTCTTGCAAGAAGTCCTGCATTTTCATATTTCTGTAAATGATTTTTTTTGTAAAAAAAAAGTAGATCATAGATATAATTCATGCTTTACGAACTATGCTAAATGCAATGCTCAAAACAACTCTCTGCTAAAGTTGAGGGTGTACGAGTATATGTACTAATTTAAGATAAAAATCAAATAAAAAGCATATAAAAGTATTGTACGCATACGAAACATTGCACACAAGGGGATTACGGTAACGCTTCAAAATTTATACCACCAAACTTTTCTCTTACACTTTACTGGCCATTTAAATGTGATGAAAAGCTGGTTGAGATATGTAGTGTCTAGTGTATTGGAATTATTAGCTATTTGAGAAATAAGTATTGTTTTCGACTAGGTTCATCCCATCTACAAAAAAGATAAATAAACTGTAGGGAATAGATTTATCTCAACCCAGAGACCAGATATCTGTCTCCAGATATATTTAACTGGTCTACAGTTCATATATGGCTCTCTGGACTGTTTCACCAGGTCCATAATATAGATCCAAGTATTTTTCATCACGAACGGCTGCTCCCAAAACATTTTTATCAGACAAACTGACCAGATATGCTCATTCGAATAGCTATACGTGGCCTCCAGGCTAGATACGACCCTCTGAACGACAGAATAGGACAGAATTAATCGCCTTGCAGGTCAGATAGTCCTTTTAAAAGATTTTGCCCATCCACTGACTGGATACAGATCTCTGAATAGTTTTATCAGTCGTGCAAACCAAATTCGGATACCAGGTGTCAATAATGGATATTCATTCATAAAATAAAAAGTAAAAAAGTAGGGAATCAGGGTCTAGCATTACTTCACAAATAATTGCATTGAAATTTGTGCAAGCAGTTATTACAATTATTCTTGTTCAATGTTTGGCAGCAACTCAAAATGGCACCTAAGCAACAGGAAAAGGAAAACAGATAGGTTACAATAACTGTAGGGTGGGTTGGCCATTTAGGTATTTTATGGTACAAGGACTATATTTGGTCAAGCTGGGCCAAAAATAAGTCAGAAAAAATTATTTTGAAAGAAGGAAAAAAGAGGGATTAAGAAACAGGTTAGTGGTTATTTGGTATTTTTTAATTAACACAATTTAGCAACACAATTACAGGTTAGTGGGACAAAAGCAGAAAGATTGCTTGGGTATCCCAGGAGCGTGAATCCCTTGTTTACTAAAGACAGCAAACCACATGCCAAAAGAAAAGACCACTAGAGTACCTTGAGTCTGTGAAGCCTGTACACACCTAAAAGAGATGTGACTGCAAACCAAATGCAGGGGTCCCGAACTTTTAAGTATAAAACCGAGGGCTATTTTCAGGCCTTAACGAGGCTATTTTACCAATTATTATGGCTACATTTTTAACACAGATTGTGAAGTACCGACACAGAAGAGAGAAATGCAGGGGGGAATCGAACTTGCACCACCTACAACTTGTACCTACGCCTACAAGGCGCAGTGAGCCTACCCTTAGTATGGCCCTACCGAGAGAACCATGAACTGGTGGCAAACTGTCACATACAGGATTCTGTATCTTTACCGAAAGCATACATTTTGACAGGCGTTACCTAGCGGACATGCAAGTAGACTTCTTATTCCGTGGGACAATAGATCAAGAAACTCCGAGATCCAAGTCATGCCATGGTCACTGAGACACCCTTGATACTTTGTAGGAAGAGTGAATTTAGAAGCCTTTAAACTGGTATATGTAGAGGTAGAGGAAAAAATCGAATTTGCAGCACAGTCCCCTGTGAAAACCTTGATCCCAATTTGATATGGACTCTATAGACCTAAAGCAGTAGGCTCTCTAAGATGCTTAGAGGGAAGTACATAATCTGCTACTCTGGCCACTTTATGAGGATAAAACTCTTACGAAGCATGAGTTGGTGATCAATGTCAATGATATTGTATATGGATTGATTTGCTACACAAGAACTAAATATACTGGACATAAGGGGTCAACTATTTTAAGCAATAAAATCATACAATATTTATTACATTAAGTTCAGTAGAATTTCTTTTTCATTTACCGTTTTCTAAAATATATCTCCTTTGATTCAGGTCTGAATTAATTTTATGTTACAAATTTATTAAAATGTATCTATCACAAGAAATAGTTTTGCTACGTTAAAATTCAATTTAGCTATAATTTTGTCATTGCTAAAAAGACATAACTTTTCATTTTTGTAATCACAATTTATTTGACTTAATTTGTAAAGTTACATTTCTATTGTTTTATTACTTAGAATTAATTATATTTAAATCATTGAAAGATTGCTTTAATCATTGAAAATTGTTTTCAAATGTACCTTCATGCAATGGTATGTATTACACATTTACAGGTAACCATCACTTCATAAAGCTCATGCACATGCAAGCATTAGTCACCTGGAGCAGAATAAAGATAGAAGCACATAAAAATTAAACAAAGAAAATATAGCTAAGGTTCAAATATTTATATAAATAATATCTTCCATGCAATCTGTTTCCAAAGAAGCTGAGTAATGCATATCAAATTTATAAAACATGTTTCACATCACAAATTCATAAAAAAAAAAAAAAAAGATGGGATTATTCTGATAACTCCAGTGAGAATTAAAAAAAATTTAGTAACAATTTTAGATATAGATACAAAATGAATTAAATAAAACACATAATGTGTCAATTAAGTATGAAACAGTTCACAAACAAACCTAGTTACCAAGATTGCAAAAAATCCTCTCAGTCCTGATTATTCTTGTGTGGGTTCAAAACACATGTTTAGGAAACTACAGCTTCAAGACTCAAAGGAACACCAACACTTGGTACCAGTTCTTAAAGCCTATGGTTCACAGTACTAGATGATATTGGACTACTCAGAGCTGCAGTCACAAGTGCTCAGAGAGCGTGTGCTGATTTTCAGCAATTGGGTTTGCCAGTACTGCATACTATAGTGTCGTCGACCCAAACGGTAGTGTGAAAACAGTACGAATCATACACAAGGAGAGTACAACCAATGGCAAAGATTTTAAGTTCTTATTATTCCAAGAACCTAAGAAAATGTACAATATTTGCCATCACCACATTATTAGCAATACACCAATACAAATTAGTGTTTATCCTCAAAATCCAGAGAGGTCAACAGCGTCAACCTTTGCCTCCATTTCTCTCTATCGTCTCTCTCGTGTTCTATAACTGTCCTTCGTTTGCAATTCAAAAAGAATCCAACGGTAAAAGTCGAGATCTAATGAGAGATCTTCTGGACAAACACCACACATTCTACTCAAGTCGTTGTAAAGCGTCTGACGAAAAAACAGCAGCTAATGTGAAATAATAACCAGTCAGAATATATTTGGCATTCTGACAGGTGTGAAAAGATGTAAAAAATCTTCACAATACTGATAACCAGACGATGGTTTTGACCTAGGACATCCTCAATCCTGGTCTCAAGGTGATTTTTCCATTTCTTTGGAATTGTTTCCACTAATGAGAAATTACGAGAAAAGAAATTTGGTAAAACGTTAAAGAACTGTCATACTTGAAGCTTCCAATGACCCTACCAGCATCGGAAATCTTCCAAATGTTTTCTCAGAACCATAATAAAGCAAATATAATTCAAATCAATCCAAAGGTTGAACAAAAAACTTTTTTTCAAGTTTCGCAATTCTTGGATAAAAAAACACATCATTCAAATCGTATACCTAATTTGCAAGATTGGTGTGTAGCCATTAACTAATTGACAGGTATTTTAGTATTCATTTATCCCACTCAAAGAAGGTACTAAAATGCCAGTGTAAAATGTATCCATGTATTTGCTATTTGAGAATTTGCATTCTGTGCCTGACTTTTGGAGGGATTACTATTGTATACATATTTTTTTAATTAATTATGCTGAGAATAAATTTCACGCTAATGAGAAACTGGAGCAGAAATAAGAATAAAATAAAAATGATCTTACAATGATTCAAACTGTAAGGAAAGTTGAGAATTCATTTGCTGTATTTTTTGTCGTTCATCTTCCAAGAATTCAACAGTCCTTTGTTGGATGACATTTTGTTCCTTACTTGAAGCCAGTTTCACTTTATATTCCTGTAAAGATAAAATGAAATGATATTTGAAGCAAAAGAACACTAATAAAGAAACTATAAAATTTCATACATATATACCTTTTTTTTTTTTTTACTTTTAGAAGCATTTTTACAAACTACAATCCAGAAAAGTTGGCTTCTCTCTAAAAATTCTTCCTGGTTAGGCCTGCATTTGGGGCCTTTTTTCTCCTAAGAACATTTGTTGTTAGGAGTCAGTAAAGCATTTTCTGTCATACTTTTAAAATAAAGTTAAATATTCTTTCAGAAAACCATGATCAACCGATGATCAAAAACACCACAAAGAAACATTCCTGGAATATTGTTTACCACTGTTTAGTTTTTTTGGGGAGGAGTAATACTTTAATTTCACTTGGAAGTCATTTTCCAGAGAATTTTCTTCTGAGAATTAATAGACAATTTTACAAAGCCTCATGCAAGCAATTCAGAAGTTAAGCCTCATACAAGCAATTCAGAAGTTAAGCATCAAATATAACTGGGTCTAAAAATATGATAGCAAAAATTATTGTTTCAGAGGTGCAAAATATGAATACAGACCCCTAAGTTTGAACTCTGCAAAGAGAAATTTCCTGCATGATTGTAACAGATTTAACTTATTCTCAACCACTTACCAAATCCCAGATAAAGTGAGCAATTGGATAGACTTGCTAAAGTTTAAAACGCCATTCTTATAATGACCAGTCTGAAAATAAGTGAGAAATGTTTCATCATACAAGGTTCTGGATAAACTGCTTGCAGAATTTTGGATTACCCCCTCAGGCACAAATTCAAATTATTTTTAGAGGGGGTCCTATCCTCTTCTCAGTTTTATATTCCAATCACCCTCAAGGGCACACAAGAGTACTGTAGGCGAGTACAAAGTTCACGAACCTGAAGTACTCTAGCGTTTTTTTCTTTTCCCACAGGGTTTACTGTCTCTAGTATACACTGAGGTTATGCTCATAGGATACCCAAGTGATCTTTACCCTCTTTCATCCCACTACATCCCTCTATTTACCTTTGTACAACATTTTTCACTTGACATTGTCTTGTTTTTGGTGCAGCATGGCAAATATAGCCCTTAGGCCACAAAACCCCAAAACAACCAACATTGAACATTGCAATAAATTTTTTTCCCACTTTCCTGACAGATCAATCAGGATTTCCACCCTATTTCAAAAATAAAATTCCCTGACTTTTCCAGACAAATTTGTACAAAATTCCAGGTTATACCTAAGCAATTCACGACATTTTTAAGATGAAAAATGAAGAAATAATTTAGCATTCAATAACCAATACTGAAAACCAATTTAAGAACTGTACACTGTAAAAATTAATACACAAAGCACAAGTAATTTTGCATTAAAATGACTTATTAGCTGTTTCTTTAAAATAGGTTAAAAAATTCAATTCATAAAATAAAGTGATACAAAACTATGTACGAATCTTATTGGCTATTTTTCTCCAAAGCGTCTGAGAAGCCATGATAAATCATTTTCCAGGTCTTGGAGGCGATTTTAGACGAAAATTCATTAATTTCCCCGACTTTTCCGAGTTTTTGTGGACAAAATTAAATTCCCTGACAATTTCCACATTTTCCCAGACATGTGGGAATCTTGCCTAAAACAACCAACTTAATCCAATCATAAATGCCATAATGCTAAATGAACATTGCAAAAAAAAATTTTTTTCTTCAGTTTCTTGACAGATCTATGTGCATTTTTGAATGTGTTTTTAAAGTAATATATATTTGAAGACGGCTTGAGCCTTTTGGGCCCCTTTACCTCCATGGCCAGTTGTTTCTAGGCAAAAAGACAAGCAATTTTCCTTGTCTTATCAAATCCCCTTTCCCATTCAGACAGTCATTTAACACATAAATGGATTTTACTGGATAAAATAACGTAATACACGTAAATGGATATTACACGTAAATACATTTTACTATTTTCATACTTATTTACCCATTTTCTACTTACTACAAGACATGTGCAAAGCATCTGAGGTAAACTTTCTTAATTGCTTATATATATTGATGGCAAGTCAGTTACTTCATTTCATATTTTGTTTAAATCCATTTATAACAAATAAAGCATCCAAATTTACATTCCATGCCTCTAAGTGAAATAACATTTAAAAAAAATATACGACAGCATTACTTTTCCTGGTATAAATTCTTATTTGCAATACAACGCATGGCAAAAGGCACACCTTAGTCATGTTACAATTAGATTCTGAATGTCTTGATTTTTATCCCCCTCCCATGTT
Organism: Metellina segmentata; assembly: GCA_947359465.1. NCBI lineage: Eukaryota > Metazoa > Arthropoda > Arachnida > Araneae > Tetragnathidae > Metellina > Metellina segmentata. Next base: position 8,717,118 of record OX375882.1, read on the forward strand.
CAGAGATGATTCGGTATTTCTTTTATGTCAAATTTACTTTCGCTCATATTTCCTTTTCTGTGCTGATTTCAATCTTCTCGATTTCTAATTGCTTTCTGTCATCAGACTGCTGAAAAATCCCATTAGAGTGGCAAGCTCTTCCATGCAGTTTTCGCAACATCTTGCAGCTCCAGAGCTCAAGTCAAGCACATTTAAACTAAGTGGCAAAATATGTGAATGAATTACATAATGGTCGATTTTATAATGTTCGTATCCCATTTGTTCACTTTTGACATTAAAGAAATTTCGTCCATTTATGTGCCATGTATGTAAGTGAATCATATAGATTTGTTTAAATATTAAATGTTAGTGAATCATACAAATTTGTTTAAAGTTAGTGAATTACATAGATTTATGTAAATATCTATGTTAAATGTTGAAAAACTTTGATTTACATCAATTAAGGTAACTTTAGTATTTGTTTTTGTAACATCAATAGCATTTCAGGCTGTGCTTGAATTCCCTTCTAAATATACCTTGAGTCACAAGTATTCCATGTACCTGGAAGTTCTGCGACTTACTTCAGTTTGTTTGCTGTATTTGTGCAAGGTCTTTTTGACTGCACTAACAATAGACTGGAGATGCAATGGATTGGCACTGGAAATAGTCTCAGACCCTCCGTGCAATGATGAATCTTCCAGCCTATAAGAGCACATCAACAATTAGAAATTGCACACATTACATGAATCACAAATTTGGAAACCTCAAAGGTGCTCTGACCATAATCAACATGAAGAAACACAATGCAGAGATCAACTTCCAGGAATGCCTCTAGTAATGTTGCCTTATAAAACTTCTTTTGTTAACAAAACATTTTAATCATGATTAAGTGTAATTTTGTAAACAATAAATGGTTCTATATTTTTATTTTATTGCTTTCTAAGCTCCATTAATTTTACTCAAAAGAATTATTCTTATTACAACAATCATCTGTAATCTAATATAATATCAGTATTTTCCCACTCTTATAAGCTTCCTCCAGCATACATTTTCTTTGAATACATTTAGTTATACAACACATTGACATCATTTCTATCCAAATACACTTTTAAAATGACAAGTTTCAAAATAGCCTTGTATTATTATAACAGAAAAGTAAGAAGCTGCTTTGGCTACAAAAAGTCATCAAAATGTAGGGGAAAAAATTTTTGAATCATAAAATTTTAAACTTCAGAAATTAAAAAAATAAGATGATATTTTATTTGTTGATACATTAGCTCATGGAATGAAATACATGAATTAAAAAATACTTATTTGAATAGATTGCAATTGAAAAATGTTCTATGCTAAAATTCCAGCAACCTTAATGTGCATTTTCCATATAAACACCAAGGTCAGTTTCTGCCCTTTAAATTTTTTTACTCAATCTCTGCTTGTGGAAAGTTTGATACTTTTTTAAAGCTTGAATATTCGTAAAATTTGAGCTAAAGTTAAGATTTTTTTTTGCTGCAATTTCAATTTTTTCTCATGAAACCATTGCTAAATGTAACTGACCAAAAGGAATGTCATATTGTAATGCTGATACAGATTAGAAGTTTTGGATTATTATAAGGCACCAATTTAGTGATTTTTGTGAAAAAAGAATGGAAGGCTGTCAACTTGGAAGACTTTTGGTGATTGTCCCGTTGGATCATTAAGTGAGAATTCCTGCAATAATCTCATTATTCACCATAATAAAAGCAGAGAATTCATAGTAATTGTGAAAAATCTATGACAGTAGGCATTTGATGAGAAATAATAAATTAATTTACACTCATACAAAAATACATACTTAAATTAATATTAATAACATGTACACAATGAAATAATTCAATATAACATTTCACATAACAATATAAATTGTTAGATGAAAAATACAGAATTTATTAAAAAAACACCAAATTCTCCAAAACAAGAAACGATGAAAAGGTCACTCACAGAAGCAGTGAAGAAGTCTCGCAATTCCCATCCTCCAATAAAATATGGAAAATATCTTCCATAGCTTTGGAATACTGATTGCATAGCTTTTCCTGTTGGCTGTTCTTCACTGCAAGATGTGTTTGGTTTACAGTCTGGTTTAAAGTCTCATTCTGAGAAAAAATAGAAAGAAAAAAAAGTGAATAAAAGGAACAAATGAGTTCAAAATGTATAATCCTCACTATTAAATAAAGCTGATGGCAGTTTTTACAAATCCCATGGAACCAGAAAAAAACTATAAAATAAAATGTTCAGTAAAGAGAGTTAATGAAATTTATTTTGAAAATATGGTTTGCTCCAGAAAGTTCTGTAAAATATTTTAAAGTACAGAAAATTACAAATACAATAGTTTAAAAAAATTATGTTAGCTAAATAAAAATATATTTTCTTGTTTGTATATCTTTTTGGGTTATCTCTACTATTATAAAAGGAAGTGTTTGTTTGTCTGTTTCTTGCCACAAAATGCTGACGATTCTATGGCACTTACAGCAATAAGATTTGGCACAGAGGTAGTCCAAATTTTTAGCAATTTTTGGTAGCGACAAATTTAAAAATTCAATCTAGAAGATTTTTAAATGAATTTAAAAGTTTTATTCTCCATCGGTTTTTTAATGCCTTTGTTCCGAAGAAGAACCACCCCAATCTTGACCTTTTCTACCCTTCGTGACCTTGTTGTCACCATGCCAAGTTTTTTTCATCACAGAGAACGCAGACAAGATTCTAAATTTATTTTTTCCGTTTCCGCTTCATTTTGCGCCAAGGAATGATTTTCCAGCAGAGGATAACAAAAAGTTTTAACTTTAGTTATGTAGTTCTTTTTTCTATCTCCTAGACCGTTAAAGATAGAGTAAAAATTTCAACAGATTTGAAATCTGCGGAAAAATTTTACACCAGATTAATACCTTACATCACGGGCAACTCCGGCTAACCATGTAGTGGCTAGTTTAGATATAAAGCCCAACCACTGACCTCTTGCAGGGTTCCAACTCTTTTTTCCTAATTAAAAATATGGACTTTCTTGGGGTAAAATAAGGATTTACTTGAACAAAGTAAGAACTTTTATAAAACACTGAAAAAAAACGTATTCTACAATGTAATACCTGATTTTCAATTAAATGGAGATGCTCTTACAGATTAGTTAATCTTATAAAAACAGTAGTATATAAAAAAATTTAAAATTCAAGTCTATTTTCTTTAAACTATACACAAATGCCACAAAAAAAATGAGACTTTTCAAAGCAGTCTGATTTTTACAAAATTCAGCAGTTAATGTATGAGCATTTATTTGTACACATATTAGTAATATGCAAAAACATAAACAAATTATAGAATGAAGACCGCAAGAAAAAAAATATGGATGTTTACCTTTTATCTCTTTGCCAGTGCATTTGCTGTTATAAAAGGGAAATAAAGAGCTAAGTTTGATCAGGACCGGGTTTGGTATTGCCGGTCTCACAGCTGCTGCTGACAATTTGATTTCGTTTTCTTACTCTTTTCATACTAGGAGGTTCCGCCTCAGCACGCAAATAGAGCTAAACAACCCAGTTTTCAATCCTGCGACAGCAATATTTTTTTTAATACATTGTTTTGTATGTGCTTTTTAATGGTCTTTGGAGGGGTGAATGAGCAATTTTTTAACATACTACTGCTCATACAAAGGAAGCACAATTTTGTGTTGTCTGGGTCAGGCTCCTCTCTGATCCACCAACACTTTCATTTTCAAAAATATCCTAATTTGTATAATTTTAAACTTTTTTATGTTTTTGAAATTATATTGCTCACATTGTTATGTCTGCAGCTTCATCCTGTTTATGGAATGGAAATTACCCCAGCAATTATTTTATAATACACTTTTCTAATTCATAATGAAAATAAAAAGTAAATTTATTTATTGGCACATCGGAGGTTTCATAAAATAAAATTAGTGGCAAACAATTCCTTTATTAAAAGGACAGAAAAGGATTGCAAGTTGCATACGTCAAATTTGACTGGATCAGAGACCGAATGAGATTCAAAGAAAATATTTTCCCGTGAACCGAAACAGATCATAAGAGCTATGCAAAGACTATGATAAATTTATAAAATTTATGATATGGTTAAAAAAATATAATGGAATTTTATCGAATAGATATAAAGTGCATTTTAATAAAACAAAAATTAATTTGAAAATAATCAACTATGCGGAAAATGGAAACAGATTGCGCATGGCATAACAAAAGCAAAGTGAAATTTCAGCATAATCGGCCATTGAGTATTTCTCAAACCCTGAAGAATTCTACCTTCGTGGTTCAATTGTATGTGCCATTCTGGGAATATCGTAGAATGGCACATACAATTGAAAAATTGACACTTTCTGCACTGGTTTCCAACAAAGAATCTCAGTATGATTATTGTCAGGGGTGACATAATCAGGGTTTCCACCCTAATTCAGAAATAAAATTCACTGACTTTTCCAGAGAAATTTTCACAAAATTCCAGTTAATACTTCAGCAATTCACAACATTTTTAAAATGAAAAACCAAGAACTAATTTAGCATTCAATAGCCAATATTAAAAACCAATTTAAGAATTATACACTGTAAAAATTAATACACAAAGCACAAGTAATTTTGCATTCAAATAACTTATTCAAATAATCCAACATATTTGAATTAAATCAATGTGTGATTTAATGTATCATAAGCATGATATTCCTCAATTGAAGACAGTGAACGAAACAAAATTTTTTACATATTAAATATTAGACGTTTCTTTTAAAATCAGCTGAAAAATTCAAGTCATAAAATAAAGTGATATGAAACTGTGTAAGAATCTTATTGGCTACTTTTCTCCAAAGCATGAGAAGTCATGATCAAACATTTTGAAGGTTTTAGACGAAAATTTTTAATTTTCCCCGACTTTTCGGATTAAACTAAATTTCCTGACAATTTCAGGTTGTCCCTGACCCGTGGAAACCCTGCACAATTAAAGCACTTGTGAAATAGCATTAATATTTTTAAATAGTAGCAAAAAAATTTCCTCTTTAACCCTATTTTTTGTGGGAAAAGTTTTGCTGCTCAGATATAAAATGAATCGGCTAAACTGCAAAATCTGCTGATTAAGTACGAAACTGATATTGAAGATATCACCAAGAAATTCAAATTCCAAAAATAAATATTTTTCTATTACAGTTTTTTGTGACAATCTAGCAACCAGATATTGATGTTTTTCTTTCTTGGTTGCCACGGCATGGCACCAAAACTTCAAAATTGGCCTACCTTGGAAAATTTCTCCTCAAAATTAATTCTAAAATGTATTATTCTTCTGCCATTAATTTAACAAAAGTGGACCAAATTTTCATTAATCTTTGTGGAATTTTCAAAAAATTTCAACAAAAAATAAAAATAATTAGTAGCCAAAAGTTGTTTGTGGCACTCAATAAGGAATCATGCTACATAATTATTGCAGTCGGTTTTGACCACACAGTACACAGTACAAAGTCCAAAATCCTCCGGACCTTGGCCATACCGAATTGTCTGTATTTTTTGTCAAAAAAAAACAACTTAATCTAACCTCTTTCTGTACGAATTTTGCGTCTCCAATAGTAAAATAGCAGATATATAAATAGGGGGGGGGGGAATTAAAAAAAACCCCTTTTTAATACAATGCAACAAATTTTACTTGAAAATCTTCTAATTTTTCTGTGTGGTATTTAAACTGAACATGTACCTTATTTTGCATTGTTTCATCCATTAGGTCCAGGTTTAACTCTTTGTTCTATAAAAATTGTCGGAAAGATGTAAAAAAGTGAGGGAAAAAAAAACGCTGGTTAGCTAAAAGTCTGGATTTTGAAAAATTCCAGATTTTGGACGTCCAAGATTTAGGACTTTGCACTGTATTAATTAGAAATTGTCAGTCATTCAATATTGATGTCCACTGTAACGTCACCGAACTCAAATAGATGTAACCAGCTTACATTGAAAAAATATTTATTTGAAGGGTAATATGAAAATTATTTACAGATTTAAAATTTTATGTTAATTTGAAGGTCTTAGAGGTACAGAATTTAATCAAACTGCCTAGGAACCAGGAGGCTCGTTAAAAATCAGAGTCTGGAGGATATGTCTGATCCTCTCGAATTTTAAATTTCATCTCCCGAAAGTCTTGTCAGAGCAAGTTCAAATGCAATGATTTGACCCCAGCGACCTGAACACCTGCAAGAAAAGTTGACAACTTGATTTCAAGGATGATATGAATTCCAGATATGGGGTTGCGAGACCGACCGGTACACCACCAACATTTCAAATAACTTATACTTCCCTTTTAAAAATCACCATTTGCTCATAATTTTAATGATTTTTTAAAAATACATATTAATTTATAGATTTTATTATAATACAATTCATGGGAAATTGGAAATTTTTTGAAAAGTTACTTTATTCTCAAATACATCAGAATAATTCAATTTATTTATAGAGCATAAAATATACTTGGATCATAAAGATATGTATTTTTCTAGTAAAATAAATGTTTTTAAGAAATGCATTTATTCTACTCACATTTGAAAGGAAAGTCAAAACATACTTACAATTTTCTCCACGGTGGAGCAGAGGACAGTATTTGATTTCTCCTTATCATCTAGAAGTTTCTGGATTCTGTCATTACGGTCAATGAGATCAGATATCCTACAGAACAAGAAATATTTTAAAAATATCCAGATACTATATTTAACCTAGAGGTATTCTATCAATATCAAAACAGAAGAGACAGTCTACTTGAATGCAAATTCAATACATGCATAGTCATCCTTATAATACATTTCATCTATTGCATACCTGTTATGACAAAATTATGAAAGATGACTACTACAACCAACTACTTAAACCAAGAATCTTTTCATAAGCCAGAGCAACATTAACTTACCGCTCCTGAAGCCGTGTAACTTCAAAAGCATTTTCACTTTTCCCATATCCACTTTCTGTATTCAGAATTTTGGTGTGTAACGTTGAGTCAGAATCAACCTATTTAAAATAAAAGGGGAAGTATGTTACTACTAAATAACAACAATCAATAAATTAATATTTTCTACTAAAGAACATAAAAAATAAGTACAAGCTATCATTTAGAAAACTTTAAGAGGATGTAGTATTATAGAAACATGAATCACAAATATGGTGTGTGAGCTCACAATTGGTGTGCAATTATATGTACATAGGGTGCATAGCAATCAAATACTCTAAAATAAAACTACTGACCGAAATTGACAACCTGTCTTATATCTTTGAATCACATACATGCTTCTGAGTGTAATTTAATGGCTTTGAATTAATGAGCATGTCTGGGAACTTGATAGAAAAATGAAGGTATAAATAGAATACATAAAATAAAAGTGTGCTTGGGATTATGCAATATATGCAACCAGGGAAGGTGTTGTGTTAGCCTTTCCATTGATGACCCTAGCAACAGAGTATATTCTGCCAGCAGGCCAGCCATTGGATGACACCAACCAATCTGGAGCCAGCCAACACTCGCAGTGAAACATCTGTGCAGGAGATGAGAGTTCAAGGAAGAAAGACAATTAGGATGGCGAATGGAGTTTGCAGGAACGGAAAAAAATATCTGTGATTGTATTTCTTTCTTTGTCTGTAAAATAGTCCTTCATCTGCAAATTGGCCACCGTCTAAACAACAAAATTGTTTAAAATTATGAGAACTCTCACCTCCAATTCTTTAAAACCAAAGAGTGGGCATTTCATTCATAATATTTGTTACCAGAACATCATGTAACATATAGCATTATGGTATGTTGAGAACACACTATCTGCAGATTCAGGGGCATTATTTTGTTTATCAGTTAATTTCTAATTCAAAATTGGGAATGAAACAAACCTGCACATTTTGAAGTCGGCTGGCAAGTGCATTCTGCACATCATTCACATTCTGTATACTGTGGCAGATGCACACTTTGAAGGAAGACAGCTCCCTTTCAGTGAAGTTGCGGAGAGTTGAGAAATCGTGCTTGAAGTTCAGAACTTGTCGCCAGAGGGATAAAAGGATGTTGCTCTCTTTGGTGAAATAAAAACTGAACGACTGCAAGAAAACGCAGAATTTTAAAGTACTGCAATATTCAAAGATTTTCATACCTCGGGAAATCTTACATTTCAGCAAATCTGAGAATTAGACATTTGGCCTCAAAGTTACTTACACCAGGACCATAAAATTACTTATACTAGGGCCACAGAGTTACATACACGAGTGAGACTTTTGTTAACATTGTTATTTACCTCAAAGTAGCTTACACTTGGGGGATGAGTCAACTTTGCACTGAAGCAACACAACTGGCTATTGGCAATCAAGCTGGCTCTGGCAGAATCAATTCTGATGGAAAAGGTTTAAGGACAATGCATCATAATTTCGAACCATGGTCTGATTACGAGAACACCTGAGCACCCTCCACTCCAAACTTCCACACCATGCCAACAATTGACACTAGGGTCTCAAAATGATTTGATCTGCTAATGTCTATTCTAATTTAAGGATGAGCTTCATTTACAGTGCTATTTAAACAAGGTTACCAATTAGTTGTATGGAGATACAATACACTGCTACTATAGAGAGAAAAATTATTTTGATAATTTCAGAGTTGTCACCCTCTAGCTGATTGTCAGTATAAATTATGTAAAATTTCTGTAATATAAATTCATCAGGACACTGAAGCACTGTGAAACCTGTACATATCTAAATGAGAAGAGCCTATGGGGCCTAGCATACCTTTGGAAAAATCTACTAATATGCAACAAAATAGAATATAGGTTATATTTTTAGCTTTGTGAAACCGAAAAGGAAATGTTTATCAGCACAAAAAATTAGATGTCATCAAATTAGAAATTAGCTCCAGTTAAAATTATAACAAAAGTTTTTCACACCACCTTTCTAGAAAAATTGTTTCTTAAGAAAGATCATATCAATCTTTTCTTAATAATAGAATCATTTAGAAATCTTCTATTGGTCTTTTTCTCAGAATAGAATCCTTTGAAAAGATTTTATTGGTCCTTTCTTCAGAATGTAATACTTTCGAAAGATTCTATTGGATCTTTCCTTGAAATAGAATTGTTCAAAAAGATTACATTGATCCTTTCCTTGGATAGAATCTTTGGGAAAGATTTTGTTGACACGTTCCTCAGAATCGAATCCTTTTGTTCTATTGGTCAAGAATCTGAAAACTGGTTAGAAGTCATGCATGAAAGACTGCAAGTTGATAGGTGGAATTATGCATATGAACCCTTCAGAGGAGAATAAAACCAAATAACAACAATTACACAAACAATTCTATTTACCGAATTTTTTCAAAAAATCTTGATTCTTCATGATCAGACAGGACTCCAATTGCAATCTCATGTAGTTGAGAAGCTGCTACATTTAAATAACTGGTTGGTTTGGAGGGTTTTTTTGAACGAGGATTTGGCAAAGATGCACCAAATAATGTCCAATAAATACAAGGGAGGAGAAAAAGACAAAAGTAAATTAAGTAGGGATGCGACATCGACAGCAAAACATCAATGCTTTTAAACATCACTGTATTTAAAGTTTTTTCCCCCATTTCTTAAAACTATTTTAATAACCTCAAACGTTAAAGTTCGCCAGGGGGGGGGATCTAATTTGTCATTAGCAGTGTTTGTTAAGATTTTTAACTGTCAAAACAAAATGAAAATAATTAATAAGAACAATTAACAAATCTTATATTTTCCAATTGCGTAACATAAAAGAAAATAATAACTACAATAATTTGACATGGTTACTACTAACTATAAGTATGATTAGACAGGTACATAACAATAATTATTGTTAGTTATTATTAATTACTTATTACCTTTTTAATGGGGGGGGGGACACAACAAACTTTCACTGACAAATACTTAGTTGTATGGTTATTTTTCTTAATTTTTACTATGGTGCTTTTTCATGGTTCCCACTCTTTGGTCGAAAAAAAATTCAAGTACTTTTCCAGGACATTTCAAGGCTCATTTGAAGTTTTTCAAGGACTATTGTAAAAAGGCAGAAATTCCCTCTGAAACCCCCATTTTAGTAGACAACTTTTCTGAAGAACCTCTCCGATAATTTAACCTCTTCATTACCATTCACATACTTAGCAATTCCAAACATATTTCTAGTCAATATTCAAGCATGTTATGGGAAAGAAAAATTTCTTAAGAAAAAGTAAAGTAGCTAAGTTATTATACTTATGTTCTATATGTTCGAACTAACACAGAATTCCACTGACCTTGAGCAAAGAAAATAAACACATGCCTTGTGATAAACAAGCGTATTCTTCGGAACTAGAATAAAACAACGCCTTCTAAGCGTGTTGTGAGGAACCTGCATTTTCAAACCGATTCATACTCAAGAAAATTCCAGATTAAAATTTTTCAAAATAAATTCAAGTACTTTCCGGGGGCCTTGAAAACAAAAATGAAATTCAAGTATTTTTCAAGGCCAGTGGGAACCCTGTTTTTCATTCAAAAATAAAACATCCACAATGTTAAAACATCGATGTTAAATTTGACGGCTCCAATAAATCGATGATGGATAAAATCCATGCATCCCTACTTTTCAGACCCTTCATCCTTGGCCACTTTGGTCTAAAAGTATGTTCAATTTGCTTATGAAAATTATGTTACTTGGTCTTTTTTTTTTTAATTTTAAAAATGGTACTTTTTTTAATTTAAAAATAAAACATCAGCAACACGTAAACATCGATGTTAAAAAAACATTGGCTCCAGTACATCGATGGTAAATACATCAAAGTTTTTATAAAACATTGATGTTTCGAAAACATCGACATCGCATCCTTAATATGAAGTGGTGAGGGTAAAACAAAAGGGAGAACAGATCTATGGGTTACTTTGGGATTGTGAAGTCCATGTTTATGCAAAGAAAGTAACCCTTAAGGGATTAAGTAACTGGAAAAACAAACCTGTTCCTCTTCTTTCCATTCTGTTTCTTTGGAGATGAGCTCGGCACGGGCACGCTGCCATTCTTTGGTAAGGCATTGGACGTCAGACGTGAGCTTCTGGTTCACGTCAGTGGCTGTCTCGAGCTGCTCACGCAGGAGGCCATTGATTTGTGTCAAACTTTGACATCTGAAAATCAATATTATTCCATTTATCAGAGAATTGAGTAACAATAGTAAAACTTTTGAACTACCATTTTCCTCTGGTTTTAGCCAATCAGAAAATATTTTATATAGCATCTGCTATTGATACCATTACAATATCAATTCTAAGTTTGATGCATTTTTCAATACTTATATTAAATGCCAGTTTGAAAATAGCACTGAGGGTATACATGTGTACATCTATACAGAGTTTCAAAACTCATGGGGGAAAATGTAAAGGGTGATAGAAAACATCTAAACAAGCAATTTTCCACACAATGAAAGGGTGAAGAGCAAGCAGTGAACCGCTAGACGGCACTGTAATGAAAAGCATTAAGTGTGAGTTTTCTTACACATCGTCATTTCTACCATGGATTTCAGAAGGCGTGGCAACGTACAGTAATCAGGAAAAAGCAGACATGCATTTTATGTATGATCTTGCGAATGGGAATGCTCTGGAAGCCGAAAGACTGTACAGGCAGCGTTTCCCGAGAAGACACGTGCCAGACCAGAAAATGTTTGAGCGATCGCATCAGTGCCTGTGCGAAACAGAATCCTGTTGTAGAGGACATTCCTGTACCATAAATGTGCCTCACTCGATTGTTTGGCGAGTACTATTGGGACAAAGGATTACACCTCTACCTTGCACAGAAAGTGCAAGCCTTGGTACTTGCAGATCCGATACAATCGCTCGAACATTTTTCGGTCTGGCACATGTCTTCTCGGGAAACGCTGCCTGTAGTCTTTTGGCTTCCAGAGCATTCCCATTCGCAAGACCATTCATAAAATGTATGTTCACATTTTCAAGATTACTGTACATCGCCCTGCCTTCTGAAATCCACGGTAGAAATGACGATGTGTAAGAAAACTAGCGCATTATGCTTTCCAATACAGCGTCGTCTAGCGGTTCAACGCTTGCTCTCCGCCCATGCATTGTAAGGTGAAAATTGCTTGTTTAGATGTTTCCTAATACCCCTTACATTTTTGCCCATGAGTTTCAAAATACCCTGTATATACCTGTGCTTACCTATCAACCTCCAAGAACAAAAATGAAGGATTTTTGACATTAAAATCAACATGCAATTCTCAGAAAAGAAAAATGCTTTAAAATAACAATAAAAATTAATTAAAAGTGTCATATTAGAGACAATTGAGTTAAATTGGGTTTTAAGAAAGCAATTCAAATCATTCCAAGTGATCCTGCTCTTTACTGCCATTATATGCTTGCAGGCAATACAAAGTTGGTAAAATTAATTTGGTAATGATTTACTCAAAATTATGCCACATAAGCAATTAAACTTATCCTTGACTGTTTTTCTTGAAAATTAGTGTCAAAGATGATAACACCAAGAAGCTACTAATTTCGATGTTTTTCTTTCATGGTTGCCACGGCTCGGCGCCAAAACTTCAAAATTGGCATTGCACGAAAATTTGCTCCCAATGAAAAATCTGTTATCATCAATGTAAGAAAGACTTCCAGAAAAGTTGGCAAGAATGCAACATCGTTCCTTCGATGTCGCCCCAACATGGCACTAAATGAAAAAATTGGGCAAAATTAGAAAATTTCTTACATTGAATAGAAAATTCCAGTTATTTTGTCTAGATGTCTAGAAAAAGTGAAGTTCCAGAAAATTATGAAGTTTTCAGGTATGGTATATCCCAGGGATTAACAAACTAATTCAAGTCGTGGCACCCTTAACAGAGTTCGAATTTTCTCACGACACCCTCGTCATGTAATATCTACTTTTGATGTATATATATATTGGTAAGAACATAAACATATATAATTAATACAACTTGTATTTAAAATTCTCACAAATACTTTAATTGTACTTAATAGGAAACCATAGGTAAGTGAAAATATAAATAAAACAAATAAAATTACCTTTATTATGCTCTTGGTTTGGGAGTGAACCAAATTTTGATGAGTGACCATAACAGGTTTTTTGTTGCTTAGCAACAGCTTAGATTAGAAATCATGGGGGCTTTGTGGCACCTCTTATCTATTTATGTGGCACCTCAGGGTGCCACAGGCACACACTTTGGGAACCCCTGGTATATCCTATATGCAACCGTCTTTTCTAGATAACTTCCATTCACATTTTTGACCATTCATTGAATAGAAATCTGTCCCTGGCCCCTAGTTCAACAAGATCCTGATTTGAATCTTCGTCTCGGCATGAATGTTCATAGTGGTTCTGAATCCACTTTAAGCCATAGGTGCTGGTCTAATACAGCCTTAAGTAACAAAAAATGACCATACAACGAAAACCAAGATCTGGGAATCTGTCAATCAATATAGAAGTGGATATTCAGTCATTAAATTCTCAGAGGATTGACACTGATTCAAAGTTGTTTCATATTGAATTTCTTGGAACAGTGAAGTGTAAAAATAAAAATTTATCGTGTCATAATTTTTGAAATGTTTTTGAGGAACCTAGTATTTAACCATCCTGATGGTTTTCTTGACGAGGTATTTCATCATTTGAAAAACTGACCAGATCTTTAAAAACATGATATATTTCATCAACGGGGAAAAAAATGACCGGATCTTATCCTCATAATTTAAAAAATCGGAATTATCTGGGTTGATATCTCTTCATTGGCAAAATTGGTCAAACCTTGATGGATGAGATATCTCATCGAAACCATTTGGACGGTAAATTTTGTGTGTTCAAATCACGTCACCAGTAAAGTTGATGTAATCAGAAAGTTTTTTTTATTTTACGAACATCACGGCACATACACGTTACAACAACAGAGACAAAAAGCACAGTAACTAGCATACAAAGAAGTAAGCGTTATGTACAAAGACAAACTGAAGCAATAAGTAACCAATAGGAATGCTGTGAGAAGTGAAACTAAGGGGAGGGAGAACTTAAACTGTAGTTCACGATTCTCACCAGCAAGGCCGTTGAAAATGGTGTCTGTGTTCAAGGCACCGCAAGTAAATTATCGAACAAAATTTAAATCATTATGCAAACCTGTTTTTTTCTTGTTCTAGTCGAATTAAAGCAGTTTCAAGGTCCATAGAGAGAACATTATGAGAATGAGATTCAGTGACCTAAAAGAAATGTTATTAAATGTAGAAAAGTAATCTATTGAGAATGATTAAACATATTATCTCAAGAGAATTAGAGCGTGAGGTGAAGCAAGCGATTCCCTGAATAAGTGCATTACCTGAATATAAAATGTCTGTGATTAAAGTAGAGGCAGACCCTTGCTGAAAATGCTTGGAGTCCTGTAGATCAGTTTTAGAGAAATTTGAATTTCGACAGGGGAAATGCTCATATCAAAGGGAGAAATAAAACAATATGCTATGGTCCCCTCACAATACTATCCCATTACAAACAAGAAAATGGTCCATGGTATGCATCAAACAAATAGTGCTGGAAGCAATCTCTTTAATTAAATCACTGGTAAATTCCAACAGGTAGGTATGTAGCTGAATTAACATTGCACTGGAGCAACACTAGGGGCTATTGGTAGTAGTGCGAGATCACGAATGAGGGGAAAGATCCAAGGCAACATCTTCTCATTTTGTACCACGGTCAGATGACGAGGACAACACCTGAGCTGCACCCCACTCCTAATTTCCGCAACACACCAACATGGGGCCAGATTAATATATTTAACTTGAACCAGCCCCCACATATACAATGGTCCTTGGTTGGATTGAGTTTTGAACTTGTAACCCTTCCATTTCAAATCTGTTACTCTTCCAAATGGATTACCATAGCCCAGGTAAGTTCAAATAAAAAGAGTGAACATATCAGTAAAGAATCTGGGAGAGTGTGGTAAAATGAAAATTTTAAAAATTACTGCCACAGAATATTAAAGATTCAATATGAACTTTCAAGATTTGAGTTAGCACTTGCCTCACCTCACACTTACAAATGCATTTCTAGGGGAAATTTTATAAGAAAACATCATTTCTAATTTTAATTTATTTTCACTGAAATAACACTCCTTAAAAGCTCAGCTCTTGTAGTTACTCAAAGTTAAAAGAAAAGAGGTATTTAAAAAGTTTATAGTTTTATCAAAACTTTTAGCTGCTTATCAAATGCTATATAAAGTTTAAAAAAATTAGAGCACATTCATATCTGATAGAATATTTTTATTGTTACTTTAAAGTAGTTTATCTTACAGCTATGCTTGCCTCATGGGCAGATTGTTCAGCAATCGCTGCCTCTAACTTGGCACAGCGAATACGATATTCTTCAACCTATTAAAAAAAAAGAGAAATAATCAAACACATGAATATATAATTTATTATTCTTAAACATTTAGCTACTGCTGTCATACATAAAAATACTTTTAGTAAGTAAAGCTACTATTTTAAAACACTTATTTCGATTTTGATACAAGAGAAATTTTCTGAAATCAAAAGAACCAAAAATAAAGAACTCATTATTCAAAGCACCTTTAAATCAATTTTTTCAAAAACTTGTTTATCTTTAAAACTGATAAACATTAACCTCAGTTAATTAAGAGAAACCTATACATTAATACATTACATACATTTTAAGTTAGGTTTATTTAGTTCCAAAAAATTCTCAACTGTTCAAATAGACATTCAAGAAACAATATTCAAATCAGAAACCCCTTTGTTTATTAAGAATCAAAATCTTTATAAACTAAGTGGTTCAATGGCTGTACAGATTCTTTTGCCATGTCACACAGCATTATGGCAAAATAAATCACATAGAAAAACAAACACAAACAATTTTAAAACTAAATTAAAAAGCATAAAAAATTACATAGAATAATTCCTATTCAAAATTTCTCCAGCTATGAGCTGACATTGATTTGTTTCAAATAACCCACTAATGATTAAATAATTAAACACACACAGTAGAGTGGAAACTGTTTTTCAAAAGCAGTCATGAATAAAAATTATTCCATGTCAATCACAACCCTACCATTATGCTATGTGAAGAGAATGAAAGGCGTTCAGTGTTTGGAAACTATCTGAAATACCTTTATCACTACAATGCTACAATTATGTTTGCCCCTCACGTTTTAAAACAACGGAGAACAGATTAAACTTTATCACATTGCAAACAAACCTGAAACAAAACAGAGTAGAAGATAAACATTTCTTCGAAAATGCCGCTAAAACACTCAATCGACCCCACCCCCCTCCCCTCCTTCCGCTCTGCCAAACCAAAATGTTTTATAAAAAAAAAAGCAAAAAATTTGTCACAAACGTTTCAACACTATAAAATTAAAAAATTCGAAAGTGAGAGATGCACCTGCTGTTGCCTGCGCAAAAACTCCCATTCCCAGAGTTTGACGCGGTCCCTCACACACAGTCCACAGAACTCCATGCAGTTACGAAACCCGCATGTGCTCTGAGAAGAAAAACTCTAGATAAAAATTTACCGAACGCCCAAACGTTCTGACCCTTCCCCTCCCCCTGCCTAGTCGACGCACTTCAGGTTCCTATGGCAACACATCCACACCCGGAACAAACGATCGCACTTCGCCTATTATTTTAAGCATTAAAATCGAAGAGCAAGTACATACGCTATTTTCATGAGGGCGACGTAAACAGAAAGGTCACAGAAAGTGGATCATCAGGTAAAATATGGTATATTCACAACGAGTAAAATATTCCGATAAATTCCCTAGAATAAATATTACATGCAAAATGAGTCCGGGTTAAGCTTTTCACTGCACTGCGGTTTCAATATAACTTACTAACGTATTCAGAGTACGAAATAGAAATCAGGAGCGTACCCTGTCTCAAAATGTTCTTGATGTTTCAAAAATAAACAATGAAGTTAGCCTAATTGGGACAAATCGAATTTTTTTTGGCCATAAGTAAAAAAACCGCGGACAAGTCTGAAAATGGTCAAATATAATTTCAACGAAATCTTTACGAAAAATTTCTATAGAATTCTATAAAAGAAATTCTGCAGAATGTGGTTGGTTCCAGAATCCAAAAGAATTATGGCCCGGTTTTTCTACAAGCTCTGTAAAGTTACCTCTATAGAACGTCTAGAGAAATCTATAGCTTACCAACTGGGTGTACCTTCACAACTAGCTGCTTAAGCTAGCAAGGAATCAATTTGTGATAGGTGGCTTTTTGAATGACAAAGGATTGGACAAGACGAAAACAATTTGCGTCTATTCGCCTTGATAAGTGTCAAAACACGCATTCAGTGGAAGGACCCGTGTCCTTGTCGAACTCGAAATATTTAAAATTTTAAAAAACAACCAAAATACGCATTGAGACTAACTAAGCAAAATGCTCAAAAACAGGGTTGCCGCAGCAAAAGCGCTTGTGGAATAGAAGTATAATTTTTTTTAAATAGTAGTAACAGAAAGCTTCCTCTTAAACCCTATTTTAGTAGCAATTTTTGTTGCTGAGATAGAAAATGTGCTTGTTATGTTTGAAACTGATCTCGTCGCGAAATTATAATTGAAAATTTTTAAACCAAATACTTAATAAGGTTTTCATTACAATCTAGCAACCCCACATTTCAATGGGGGTTTTTTCAGGGATCCCACGACGTGGTGTCAAAACTTCCAAAATTGGCGTCCCACAAAAAAGTTTCTCCAACGAAAGATCTGAAAAATATTTGTTCCGACCGCAATCAATTTAAAAAATGAACTTAATTTTCGTTGATCTTTAGTGGATTTTTTAACATCGCCAAAATTTTGAATTCAGTAGCTTCTGGGATTATTTTGCTTAAAAGTGATACCCCTAGTCGCCAAGATTGAAAAAGGGTAGCAAAAAGTCGCCTTTGGCAGCCCTGCTTAATCTTTAGCCTACGGCTGGTTGTTGTTGTTGCACATCCCCCTGGTGTAGGAAAGCCTACACCAGGTCCAGAAGGCCCCGTCGTGCCAGATCCCCATATACTTGCAAAAAGTCCTGATCAACCAACAGCTGCTTATACGAAGCGCCAAGACAGAGAAGAAGGTGATCAGGACTGGCAGGTAGGGAACAGGAACAAGGAGGGAAAATTCTCTCCCCGTTCTGAAATTTGATACTTTTAAGATGGCCACTTCGAAATCTGGCCATGGCCGATTGAAAAGGCCGAGGGCCACAGCATGTGATTGATAGTCCAGGGTGATTGCCAGCTAGTGGTGCTCTAAACAAAAAGAAGCTGCAAATCACCCTTAGCCAGATGGACCAGTCGTATTATGATTCTCATACTGCATCGTCCGTCTCGCAGGATAATCCGGGATCCTACGGCTGGTACAACAGTTGTACCGTGATCGCGCCAAGAAAGAATTTAGACTACGGCCAGTACAGCAGTTGTGTCTAGAAAGTTATTTGAATCGAGCCAGGAAAGAGTTTAGACTACGGCCGGAACAGCAGTTGTGCCTTGAAAGTTATAAGAATTGCGTAAAATATCTATAGCCGTAGTCAAAAGATTAAGGCATGTCTAAAAAACAATCAAAACATCATAAAGCGCCCTCTACGAAATTATTTTAGAATACGTGCTAAATAAAATATATTCTATGGAATCCCCTCGTGCTTGTGTCGGAAAACGTTTACTCCCGTCTCTTTTCCCTTAAACAAAACCATGGATTTTTTTTCCAAAAAAAAAGGCACAAAATTAGCCGAAAACGATTTACTAATAGTGAAAAGTAAACAGCGATAAATTGAATATTCGTCGAACAAACTTCTTGAGTATGAATCTGAATCAAAAGTGAAAAAATATAAACAGAATTACAAACAAGGAAAAATGAGACAGTCACCGTTGAAAGAAATGAAACTTGACTTCCTTATATTCAGTTGAAAGTAAAGGGGTCCCTAGACGGTCAATGTGATTGATGGGTATTTCGATATAGCTTTAATCAACCCGTCAAACTCATTCGATCAGTGTTTTTCGAAGGGGCGCGACGTGTTTCATTTTTGAGTTTCAAAATGGTTTCAAATTCAGATATGGGCTTTCTTGCCTTGACTTTGGCTGTCTGCAATGTTTTAACACATTAACCATTTTTGCAAAGCAATACTTCTTTGTTTTTGTTTAAATATTCATTTGGCTTAACTTTCCGCAACTCAAGATAATATCAAAACAAAGTAATTGAAAGTGTCATGTTTGCTGTCTTCAGTGAAACTTACGAACGATTGACAATTGCGTATTTTACACGATCAATCGGTTCCATCAATAGCGCCCTTCAATGTCTTTCAATCAAAATTTCTTTCGATGGACAATCGCGTCAATCACCTCCTACGCATACTCCTACACGATCAATTGATTGCTTCAATGAAAATTATTGACAATATTATTGACCGTCTAGGGACCCCTTAAGACACTGTTATCAACTTGTGATGCGACATCGACAGCGAAACATCGATGTTCAAAATTAAAACATCGATTTTGATAATACATCGCCCCCAAACCATCAATGTTTTTTAAATTTAGTATATTTAAACTCTTTTCCCCATTTCTTAAAACTGGATTAGCAACTAGTGATGCGACATCAGCTCCAAAACATCAATGTTTTGAAAACATCGACATCGATGTCGCATCCCTACTTTTCAGACACTTCACCCTTGGCTACTTTGGCCTAAAAGTATGTTCAATTTGCTAATTATAAAAATTATGCTACTCCGTTATGTTTTAAATTTTTATAACGGTACTTTTTTCATTTAAAAATAAAACATCGACAATTATAAACATCGATGTTACAAAAACATCGACTCCAATACATCGATGTTTTGAAAACATCGACATCGATGTCGCATCCCTATTATCAACAGTACATTGTACATTCCCGGTCCCCTTAAACATATATAGTGTTAGCTGTTACTGAAATCACCGGCTAATAAAAATCACCCGCTTAGTGTTGCCATAACGAATTCAAACAAAGACAATACATAGCAATGTTAAGTCGCCGGTTATAAAATCAACGCCACTTAAAGATAAACAAATTTTCAATCTGACAACGCCTGGCTGATATCAGCCTCTAATGAGGTACTATTTAAGGAACTTGAAATGTGATTTTCAGGAATGTTTATCATGAATTGTCTAGAATGATGTCAATGTTACTTAACCATTTTTTAATAAATTACATTTTGATCACGATTAAAGACAAATTAATTATGTATGTTGTTTCTTGACTTCATTAACTCTACTTTAGAGAACTATTCTCATAACAAAACCTTTATTTCAATATTCTACTACTACTGTTTCAAAGCAGTTAAAATTTTTTATTAGCAGTAGGTGGGTTTTCCCAAACAGAAACAGACATGATCATTTTTAGCGCTAAGTCTTACATAGAGTTTATCGTTTGGTGCTGAAAGTGATCGTTGAATATGAGCTGTCGAAACAAATAAGCATCCACGGCGATCGCCGTGCATAACTTTGCGTGTGATAATCCTTCCCCATACAGCCTTTCAAGAAATGGACAACTCTAAGGTGATCTACCTCCTCATTTAGTTCAGCAATTGAATTCTACCGGAGTTAGAGAACGTCCGCTCAGGACCCCCAGCAACTGTGAAACCTGGCTGTTTTTTTTTTCCTCACCAGAGCTGTACTGTATTGGCATATTGCACTCCACAACTCATGTTTGAGTTACGCCTCCAGGGAAATAGTCCATAGAAATTTGCCAATTATAAATTGCAATAAATGCTTCACAATTCACAGCTATATAAGAATCAGATTTCCTCATACTTAAAATTTTGCATCTTGGAGTTGAGTGTTCTAAGAGTGCGATATGGCTTCTTTTGTGTTGTGAACACGGAGGGAAAAAACAAAAATAGGAACAAAATTAGAACGCTGTCGCTTGAAATGTAGAAATTAAGTTTAAACATGTTGTTCCAAGTACCGATCATGCTCAAGAAATTGCGATCATCCGTTAGGCATCATTCTTAAAGTTATTTCCTCAAAATGAAACTCAAAACTTACTTTACCTTGTGGTTATTGATATACGAATACTACTGTGTAAAAAAAGGATGCTCATTAAAACATTTGTTTTTCCTGAAGATGAGATTTCTTGTTGATGATTGATAAGTACTTTTCTTATACATAGTGCAGTGTGTTCATTATTCCAAATTGTGAATAGTTCAAAATATTTTTTACTTCTTAATGCGATTCATTTTTGTCTGTGTGTGTTTTATCCATGTTTTTCATCTTTTTTTTTTTTAAGTAAAGTAATAAAAGTCGTTTCAAATGTGTCAAAAATCCTGTTTTGGGCTATTTTTAACGCGCATTGTTAAGATAATTCCAGATTTAAATACCTTTTATGAAGGTGGAAACGGAAATAGCAAACACAAAGCTATTTAAAAATTCGGGAGACACTATTGATTTCCAAAAATGACTGATTTTGAAAATTCAGAGCATCGACCCATTTATAAAAAATAAATGCTTAAGTGTACGATTCCTTAACAACTCTCTAAAGACTGTAAATATATCATTGAAAGACACTTGGGCTATTTACATATACCAAAAGGAACTTTCAAAAATTCATACTATCCTTCGTGTGTGTCAAAGAGTTTTTTTTTTCATTCACATTAGCATCCACATTAATAAGCCGTTCCTTAAGTCAAGGGAATTAAATACTTTTGCATGTTCAAGGTGTTCCAAACGTATGAGGAAATAATGAAAAACGATCTCTTTCATCTTTTAATTTAATCTAAAGTCTACACTAAGTCTAGAGGTTTCACCTGTTTTCTTGCATAAAACTACAGGTGCTGCATAATCAGCACTTGATAACAAAAAATACCATTCTCCGACCATTCTTGTATCTGCTTCTCATTCATCTTTAGCTCAACGAAAAGCATTCCGCTTGAGCGCTGACTAATCAGTATTTCGTCCTTTAAAATTATGTTCATTTTTAATTCTGTAGCTTTTATTTTATGTGGCGTACATTCTACAATAAAGTATTTTAATATGATGGTTTCTAACCAACAGCAAAAGTATGCCAGAGATAAGAACCCTTCAAACAAATAATACTTTCATCGTACCAAATAACCCATTTTCACTAATTGACATGAATCAATTCTTGATCAATTTTTAGCACAAAAGAAACTACGATATTGGCCAAAAAGAAGACCGTCAAAAAGATATAATAAAGAACTTTTCTCCCAAGGGAAAAATAAATCACGATTCGTCTTTCATTTCGCAGAAAACAGTCGTAGAACACAGGTAATTACACGAATTTTCCCTCATATAGTTCGAAAAGGACACGAATCCATCTCAGAACGAATGGCATTCGTTTGCCAAGGGAGAATAAGTTCGAAGTCCTATAATAAAGTACCACGAATATGAACTCGACTTTCATCACGCAACCGATCGACGACCGCTCGGCAGCTGCAAAATCGAATTTCCGACCCCCATCGCAACGAATGTTCTTGTAACTGATTGTTCCCTTGTTCCAGATTTTATCTATTAATCGTTTCTGGAATTCCTCTGGACTCATATTTAGGATTCTTAGAATTTTTTTTAAATTGGAATCCCCGCAGGAAGATTTGTTTTCAAATCCTTCCAAAACTCTCTCTTTATTATCATAGAACACGATTTTCCTTGAGGCAAATGTCTATAGGAATCTCCAGACTGAAGCTCTGTGTGCCTAAGCCACACGGGAAAGTGTTGGTTTCTTATTTTGATACCTTTTTGCAAATAAAATGCTATCAACATTTTCATATTAAAATAGGTTTTGTGAATATTAACTAACACAGCGTCTTCACTCAGCACGCAAAAGAAAAATCAGGGCTCTTTGAGACCCTTTTCATTTTTGAGGCTTCAATTAACAAAGATCGTAAGATTCCGTGAGTGCACAGAAGCTTTCACGAATGCAAGCTTTGGGTCTCACCCTCTTTCTTCCAACTAGTTATAAAAACAATTTTCAGCTAACCTACAAACATGTTCTCAATTTTTTTTTCTTAACGCTTGACCTTGGACTAATATCATTGATATTGGTTTTTGAATGCAAGTGAAATAAAGTGAACAGTTAATAAAGTACATACTTAATTTTAATTTCTGCTTCTTAACAATTAGATTTTTGGTTTGAATTTTCGCTCTACGCTCTTTTTGCTGCTAAGGGCTAATTAGATAGAAATCTTCTGTCGTGGTTTCTTACCAAACAAATGCAAACTTTTGTGGATAAACTACAGTTCTGGATGATCAACTGGAAGATCAAAATTAATCCCTCCAAATGCGCCCTCCTTATTCAAGTTCCCTCCTCATATATTCCAACAAATCTCCCTCTCAACTTCAAAACATTAAATTCTATAACGAACCCATCCCTTTTGTTAAAACTTATACATTGGTCTTACACTGACCCTAAAGTCACTTTTATACCGCACATTAAAACCATTGGTAAGAAAACTCTTGCGTTTAAATCCAGCCTCCTCTCTCATTGGACGCCACAGCAATCTCTCTCTCTCTCTCAAAAATAAAACTCTCATTTATAAAACTATCATCAGACCCACCATTCTTTACGCATCCCCCGTTTGGGGCTCTACTTGCAAAACCAACATCAAGTACCTCCAATCTCTCCAAATGGTCAACGTCCCTTATTACGTTCGCCGTGAAATCATCCACAAAGACCCTAATATAGAACCCAGTTTCGAATATACACTACCCTACAATAATGGACGACGCCAGCGGATTTGCATAAAATCCGACTACTTGTTTGGGGGTGTTTTTCGTGGTATGGCCTGGGACCTTAGCATGTTGTTCATGGTCAATTGAACGCCGACGCCTACATGGACATTTTGGACAATCAGGTTCTTCCTACGTTCTGGCAATTTTATGGAATGGACGAATATTACTTCCAGAACGACAACGCTCCGTGTCATGTTGCAGCCTCTGTCAAGCAGTGGTATCAAGATATGGATGTAAAACGTCTTCCCTGGCCTGCTCAGAGTCCTGACCTAAACACCATAGAACATTTGTGGGACGAGTTAGAGCGACGCTTACGGACCAGGGAACCACGTCCGAAATCTACAGATGAGCTGTCGACATTCTTGCA
Organism: Metellina segmentata; assembly: GCA_947359465.1. Classification (NCBI taxonomy): domain Eukaryota; kingdom Metazoa; phylum Arthropoda; class Arachnida; order Araneae; family Tetragnathidae; genus Metellina; species Metellina segmentata. The sequence goes on from OX375882.1 coordinate 8,741,181, forward strand.
GCAGGAAGGGACACAAATACCCATAACCGCGTATCAAAACCTTGTTGAAAGTATGCCCGGAAGGGTGGGTAGTGTAATTTCAGCACTTTGGAGACCATTTCCCTGTTAGAGCATCTTACTGTCCAGTCCATTATTGTAGGGTAGTCAGTAGTTTCAACACTCACCCCAAAATTTTTCATCGAAATTCCTCAAGTCCCTAATGCACTCCTTTAAAGTATCCCTCCTTATGACACCTTTCTTAAGAAGTCTCGTAAGAGACATAAAATCTCAACTCGATAGCGATTTTCCTATCCTTCCCCAGGTCCAAAATGTCGATGTGGTGAATTCGAATTCAGGGACTCTTCAGGGAATCTCCTGGATCCACCACCTCGACTTTGTTCATCCTTTATTTTCTTAGTTTGTTTATTTTTTACCTTAATCAACACCACAGCTCATGCTTTTTTCCCCGTTCTCTTTAGAACGTGAATTGGACTCCTAATTGTATTAATTACTAAATTCCATCTTCTATCTCAATTGAGGATGCGACATCGATATTGATGTTTTGTAAAAACATCGATGCTTTTACCATCTATTTAATGGAGCCTATGTTTGATAACATCGATGTTTTAACGTTGCCGATGATTTTTGAATGAAAAAAAGTACCATAGTAAAAATTAAGAAAAATAACCGTGCAACTATTTTTTTTATAATCAGTGATGGCGACATCCGTCCCATCAAAAAGAGTTTTTTCCCTAACTGGTGGGAAAGTGAGTGAAAAAAGAAGTCGGCTTAAGGTGGAGAAAGTTAACAAACTTCTTTTTTTTTTTACAAACTGTAAATCACAAATTTTGGGGCGTATAATAATTATAGGCTCAATATATTTTTATTTACAGTAAATAAAAAATAATTTTGTTATGTTTCCCCTCATTAAGTTGATAAATAATTAATAATAACTAACAATAATTATAGTTAGGTACCTACCTAATTATACTTATAGTTAGTACCTATGTCAAATTGTTGTAAATATTTCCTTTTATATCATTCAATTTGAAAAAAAAATTTTGTTAATTGTTCTCGTCAATTTTTGTTTACTTCGTTTTGACAGTTAAAAAAAATTTTTAGTTATAAATTAATAAACACAGAAAATGACAAGTTAAATCTCCCTGGGCGAATATTAATGTTAGAGGTTACTAGACCAGTTTTTAGAAATGGGAGGGGGAGTTGAAATACACTGAGGTTTAAAAACATCGATGGTTTTTGGACGATGTATTATCAACATCGATGTTTTAATTTTGAACATCGATATCGCATCCCTAATCTCAATATAACAGAGCTCACACACTTTTACACGGGCCACGGCCCGTTCCTATAGTATCTATTGAGGATGAATATCCATTGTAGTGACCTCTGCATCTGTGGTATGGAAGCAGACCCGGACCACTACGTTACCACCTGCCCCATCACATCTCACCTACACACCAAGGAACCAGCACCTCAGTACTACGACGCCTGGCTGTTCATCCCTTGCTTCAAAGGAAGATAATACAAATCGTGCGATGTGTGGCCTCCAGGGAGTTTGAACTTAAGCAAGCCGTTTAGGTTCACTTTTTGATTACAAGTCTTTAATTGCCTCTAACTTCATTGCAAACTTTTATTAGAGCAGCACCTGCGTGTGCATTTCTTAAACTGTAATTTCTGCTTTGCATCCCACCAAATTATTTTTTTTCCTTTTCTCATTTGGTCACCTTTACGTCAAGGGAAATTTTGTTTTCCGTAAACCCAATCTAAGGATCGGTATCCCATGACGGAGTTAAGTAAGTCACTTCCTTGAACTTTCTCCCCTTATAGCTCTCAATCAATAAATTCTCTATTAATTCTGATGTGGAGTTATCACAGTTATATTCCAGGTACTGCGTAACTGATACGTCCGTTCCATTCCACTACTGCTACCATCATTTAGCTTGACCTCTCTTTACAACTTGAAAACATCGAGACAACTATTGCAGTCTAATATGACTTCTGAACAAACAGCTTAATTACTGAAATCTGTCTCTCCCCTGCATTCATCATTTGACTTTTTCTTCATTGGAAAATTGGGAATCAACACAGCAAATCGATGGAATTACTATCTTAAGTGATTCCAAAGATCCTGCCTTATCAAAGCAACTGCAAACGGAAACTTAAAACAGAATTCCCACTCTATTTCAGAAATAAAAATCAGTCAATATTTCAAAATAGCGGCCTTCTTGGATTTGACTATAAATGACCCTAACTTGATAACTAATTTAGTAATTTGGCACCAAATGGTCGCCATTTATTTCAGGAGTGCATATGAGCAACAAAAACAATGGCAATTTGAAATTCTAGCGGGTTTTTTCATGTAAAAGGAAAAAATCAATTTTAAAGAGCTTTATAAAAATTGACCCTTTTATTTTTTTGTGAAAAGTTCTGGAAGTATTAAGTAACGTATGTACTTGAATCTAACAAAAAATTCTTCGTTTCTGAATAGAAGCTATTCTAATGATATTTATTTCAAAACGGTGGTCATCTACAGTGCAAAAATGACCATAGCTTAAAAATACAGTCAATTTTCAGTTTTTATAAAATACTAATTCAAAGCAAGCTCACACACACACATTGAATACAAAAATATCAATGAAACATGAAATTAGTCCTATGTATTTTTAAATTTATTTTACCTTGTTATTGGTGTCTTTGGAAAAGTATATTACCATTGAAGAAAAATTGTTTTTTATTTATTTAAATTATTTTTTAAGTACTTTTAAAATTTTGTTTTAAAATATTTAATTACAATATTTCTGTTAAAACATTTACATTTATGCTTAAGAACCACTTTTGTAAAATTATCATACTTTAAAATATTGGACTTTATCATTGCTAATCTGCTTGAAAAACTCCAAAAAAAATTGAGTCTGGATACCACAGTGTCAGATTGTTTTGAAAATTATACCTACATTAGACGAGATTCTATTCAAAACATTCATTCAATTAACAGCAAGGTTTAAGGATCTAGTTCATGTGAAATCTGTTTCTATGTGTTGCAAGTGACAATTTAGTACGTAATCAAAATGCCGCTTCAACATTTTGGACTTTTCGAAACCTAATTGTCAAACATTTAATCGCACAAGTTCCACAAATAAAAATGCAAAGTATTCCAAATGTGGGAGCTCAGACCAAAACAAACATACATTTTAAAACTAGTATTTTTGCCATAAAAATCATGGTGTCAAAGCTGAGTGATACTTTTTTGCCTCTTGTCATGGAATAGGAGTTTGTGACGATATTGGTGAAACCATAAAGCATATGATCACTTAAGTGCCTTAAGTGTTTGAGCAAGGATGTGATATTAAATGTATTATTATTTAATGTAATATTATTTATTTATGAGATTGTCAGAGCTAGAGTGGATCAAGTCCATTTTATCACACTGAGATACATCGAGGTAAAGTTTCTCCTTGTGGGTACTTTTCCTACTTGCCGGGCTTATCCTCTACCATCTCTCAGGAACAAAAGCAACAGGGGTCTTTATTCAAAGATGCACTGAAAAGATTCAGCTTAACAGAGTTAGGGCAAGTGACTAGCAGAGTTTGACCAGGAACTAGACTTGATCCACTCTAGTTCTAAATGCCTCATATATAATAATGAGTATTAGTATTATATATTTGGGGTTATTATAATTGGATTGAAAGGTATCTGTTGATCCAGGGTATATTTTTTGTCAGTCCTCAATGAATGAGTGGCATGTCTATAAATAAATGGGTTGTGCCTAGACTGTATGGTACGATTGTGAGGTGTAAGGTGACCCCTGTGGTGCACTGGGATAATCACGGACTTTCTAATGAAATAGCCAGAACATGTGGGAGGAGTCACAGGCTTACGATCTCTAAATATTATTAAAAGGGTTTATAGGACAATACATTAACTAAAATAATATAAATCTTATTTAAATCAAATGCAGTAAAATCCGGGTTAACCGAAACCTTGGTTATCCGAATGCCTCCAAAATCAACAACAGAATGACAGCCAACGATGGTTTTGGAGCACTAGAGGTAAGCCTGTGACAGTCCTGGTATGATGTGATGTCACTGTACACTGTAGATCTACTCGCTGCATGTCATTGTGGGCATATGTGGCAAGAGTGTTTTGATATAAAAGCCGGATGTTGGAGTTTTGTTTCTGAAACTCGTGGCTCTTAGGGGTACATGTGAATGTTCGAGATCTTTCCCTTTCTGCCAGAAGCGACCGAGTCAGATACTGGTTGTGTGTATCTTTCATGGGCGCTGGGGGCCTTTTATATGGTCTCGGAGATTTTTATCAGCTGTGGTGTCTTCCGGGTTTTCACATCGCCTCTTGCTCATATGGGTTTACCTGAAAAATATCTACACGAGGTGGCTGTTTTCAGAGGAGAAACTGGGTGAACTCGTTCTATTCTTCAAAAGAATGGATTGATACTTTTTAGATGTTTATGCTGAGATTACTCTCTAATATTAATTTCAAATGTATTAGGTCGACCACCGTATATGTGTGTATATCTATTATATTGGTCTAATAAATTGCTAATGTGACCCTCTCGTTTGTCAATATCTTCGGGGGGGGGGGGCACAAGCCTGACATCCTTCTAATGAAAAGATGGCAGAACATTCTTGCTCGAAAACATTGGAAGGGATGCAAGAAACAAACACAAATCTATTTTTGTTTAATTTGTAAATTAGAGTTTTTTCAAGCATAATTCATATTTTATAAACTATTACTAAGTATGTATATATTGATGGACTGTAATCCTAAAAATGTACTTTTAACTTTAATAAAGAACGCGTGGTTTTTATGGTGCAATGGCTGTATCTGACCATGCTGCGCCAAATACAAGACAGGTAACATCAAGTAATGGACCATACACATACACACAGAAGGGAGGAATCAAATCTGTGCCACCTACAATTTGAAGGTAGCTAGTACATTAGGCATACCCACTGAGACATGATGGCCCTTGTAGTAAAAGAAATCATACTAACCCAACGTTACAAAAAAAAAAACACCTTTATTTATTTATTCTAACCCACCCGTTCTTTATTAAAGTTAAAATTACATTTTTACACAATACATTTAAAATTACATTTAACTAACAGGATCTAAATTACAGGAGACAAACAATACAAAGGGAAAGTGCAATGTAAGGGAGAAAAACAATACCAAGACAAATAATACAAGGGGAAAGTGCAATATAAGGGTGAAAAACTGTACAAAGACTAATACTACCAAGGGAAAATGCAATATAAGGGTGCAAAATAAGCTAAAAGTATTTTATTGTAATGCTCGCAGTGTGAGAAATAAAATGGATGAGCTCAGGGGAATTGCACAAGCAGAGGATATAGATATCATTGGGATAACTGAAAGTTGGGCAAGCAGTGAAGATGCACAAATTTTAGAATTCAGTGGATTCACAATGTTTAGGGAGGACAGAGTGAATAGGAAAGGGGGTGGGGTTTTGATTTATGTGAGAAAATTATTAAACTGTACGGAAATGAAGTTAAATAGTAAAACTGAGGGTATAGAATCAGTCTGGGTGAAACTGAATACAGACAAAGGCAAAGGACTAATTCGGGGCAATATATATAGACCTCCTGTTGTAGTGAATAGCAGGAAAAGGGCATGTGCAATCTGATAAACGAAGCATGTCAAAAAGGTGAATTAATTTTAATGGGGGGACTATAATTTCCAAATATTGACTGGACAAACAATCTAGCTACAAATGGGAAAGAGGCAGAAATTTTGGAAGTGATACAGGATTCTTTTTTGTACAAAATGGTGTATGAGGATACTAGGGACAATGCACTATTGGATTTGATTTTCAGCAATGATGAGGATAGGGTGCAGGATTTGATTATAGGTGAGCCTCTGGGAGAAAGTGATCATAGAAGTATCAGATTAAGTATAAATTTTCAGTCAGCATACACAATCAATAGTAGGATAATTACAAATTTCAGAAAGGTAAATTTTCATAGGATAAGGGAAGAGTTAAAGGAGACATTCAAAGGGGGGTTATTAGCACTGCATCATTCTGAACAATGAGAGGAATTCAAGAATAAGTTAGACAGGGTGTTAAAAAACATGTAACGTTCAGGAAAAAAGGAAAATCTAGAAAATTGCTCCCTGTGTGGTTTTCAGGGGAAACACACAAAGCTTTAAAATTAGAACAAAGAACATACAGGGTATATAAAAGCACTGGTAACGACAGGGACAAGGAGGCATATCAGAAAGCCAGAAAGGAGTTTAAAACTATTAGTCGGAAGCAAAAGGTGTCCTTGGAGGAAAACCTAGCAAGGGAAATAAATATAAACCCAAAAAAACTTTTTGCATATACAAGTGGTAAAAATAAATTTTGTACTACACTGGGCCCGTTGGAGGGGAGGTAAATTAATTCAAGACGAGGTGGGAATGGCAAATGTGTTAAATGACTTTTTTCTGGGGGTTTTCAATGGTAACAATAAATTAAAAAAGGATCCCATGGTTGGAGCCTTTGCAGGGGGTACAATTAAAGAATGCAAATTTAACAGGGAAGAAATAGTACATCATTTGAAAAGAATTAAGCCATCTAAAGCACCAGGGCCAGATGATATATATACGAGAGTACTAGTGGAATGTGCGGGAGAATTGGGGGAAGTAATTCACATGATATTTAATTCAACATATAGCACAGGTTGGGTACCAATGGATTGGAAGTTGGCCAACATAACTCCAATTTTCAAAAAGGGAATACAAAGTGATCCGGACAACTATAGACCAGTAAGTCTACCATCAGTAATTTGAATCTCTGTTAAAAAAGCATATAATGCTATACTTGAAGAAGGGGTGACTGTTATCAGATAATCAGTTTGGGTTTAGGAAAGGCAGATCCTGCTCTACAAACCTTTTGAAGTTCTACGAAAAAATTACTGAGGAGCTGGATAATAAGAGCAGTGTAGATATCATGTTCATAGATTTTCAGAAGACTTTTGATGAAGTACCTCATGAGGCATTACTGTTTAAATTGGAAAGGCTGGGGATTCAGGGGAAAACATTGATATGGATAAAGAATTGGTTATTGGGTAGAAAGCAGAAAGTGCAGGTAAAAGGAAATTATTCACAGTGGACAGAAGTATAAGTGGGATGCCTCAAGGATCAGTTTTGGGACCAATTTTATTTATAATTTTCATAGATGATATAGGTCAGGGGATTAAGAATAGAATCAGTATATTTGCAGATGACTTAAAAATATGGAGGACAGTGGATACCAAGTTACAGATAGAGAATTTACAAGGGGATTTTGATAAGATATCCAAAGGGCTGTAAAATGGGGTATGTCATTTAATATAGGGAAATGTCAAGTTCTGCATATGGGTTACAAGAACAGTGGAGTCGAGTACTGTATGCAGGGAGTAAAGGTAAAGGAGGGAGAAACAGTCAAGGATCTTGAGGTGATAATTCACAGGGATTTTAAAATGGGTCACCAATGTTCAGCTGTGGGTAAAAAGGCTAATAGGTTATTGGGGTATATTAAAAAGACTGTAACTTCAAGGGATAAGAATATAATCTTGCCGTTATAAAAGGGTTTAGTAAGACCACATCTAGAATATGCTGTACAATTGTACTGGGCTCCATATATGAGAACTGACATAAAATAAATTGAAAGGGCTCAGCACAGAGCTACAAAAATAATAAAGGGGCTAGCAAATTTCGACTATAATGAACGTTTAAGTAAGCTAAACATGTATACACTGCAAAGAAGAAGGAGGGGGGATTTGATTCAGCTTTTCAAGTTTGTAAAACAAGGGGACACAGAGGGCTTAAATTTCAATAGGGATAACAGAACAAGGGGCCATGGGTATAAATTGAATAAGACACATTTTAATCGGGATTTAAGGAAAAACACTACAAATTTAATAGGGTAATAGACAAATGGAATGCATTGCCAGAAAATATAGTTAATTCAAAGGGAGTGTATGAATTTAAGATACAATTGGATAGTCAGTGGGAATTGGGGAATTCATAAACAAAGGACCAGCCTTGTTGGGCTTGAGCCTGTAGCTGGTCGTCAATATTTGTATTTTGTATTTGTTTCCCTAAAACACTTTTAATGTAGATGTTTTGAACTCGTACAAAAGTAATCCTTCGAAGTGGTGGTTGCTAATGGAGCATAACATACAGAAATTTGGGAAGTTGCCCGAAGGATTCTGCAGGTTTTTCGCTCAACTCCTCAGCTGCCCACCAAGTTTGTCATCCATTGAACATGTGTTCTCTACATATGGACAAACTTGATATATAAACTACGGGCAGATAAGGCAGGGAAACTGGTCAAAGTTCAGCGTTTCCTGAAGAGACAATGACACTCAAGAATGGTAGCTTGTTATAGATAATATGTGTACAAAACTTGTGTATAAAAAATAAATCTTCTATAAAAGTTATCAATTCTGTTTTAAAAAAATTTATAACTACAATTTTGTGTGTATTTCTTTAATCACTGAAACTTTTGTTATATTTTTAAAATATGGGCAAAATTGAGATTTTTTTTAAATCTAAAATGTATACAAAATGGTGGGTTTTTTCAAATGTTCTCCCATTGGGTCCAACCCAATTGGGTCTAACCCAGCCAACCCTGTACCAACCCCACCTTGTAGGCTCAGTGGAAAAACCCAGTCCGAAACGAGAGCTGGAGTGAAGATTATATACTGCTAAAACTATTTCTTGAATGTGTTTGATAAGAATAAATATTTTAACAAAAACATTGAGAGAAGTACACAAAAAAATCATATTGTGAAAGGTGAAAACATTCAAATTGCATACTTGTGCTGAAGAAAAACTTACTCGTGACTGTAGATCCATAACAATCCTCGCTTGGTGTTCCTGATTCTGTTGATAGGCGGATTTTCGAGTTTCATACTCATGAACGAGTTCTTCTAATTGATATTTAGCCTCTTTCTCATCTTCCACATGCTCACTTTCACCAGAATCATTGGAAGAAGTAGATTCTTGTAGGTTTATGATATTTTCTACCTATAAATATATTTAAATTATAACAGAATAAATAACTATGCATGGTTCTTACACCTTTATACAAAAAAAAATTAAAGACTTTTAAGGACTTTCAAAACCAAAAAAATATTTTTCAAGGACCTAAAATTTTTTATAAAGACCTAAAACAAGGCATACAAAAAAGTTGTCAATTAAAAAGAAAACATGTGAAAAATATAAAAAAAAAAGACAACAGTTTTAAAAACTACTGATATTAAAAAAAAGTAAGGTTATCATCAATTTTGGTGAAATTTGAATTTTCTCTCTTTAGACCGAACCTGTGATCTTTTTTTTTTTGGAAAGTGGGCTTCTTGTCTCAATGGCTACTTGCACCCATATTGATTTCGGTCAGACGATAAATTCTTTTGGTGGCACAAAGAAGAGTATGGAAGCTTGCACAAGGTTCGATCTACAAGACACAATCTCCATTTTGCTGTCTTCCACTGCCTACAACAGACAGCTGTCATGGTTTATTTTGTTTGAGAAACAAAACAAATAAAAAGTTTTGACTAGTGTTAGGGATTTTTTATTCTCTAGTCTAGGTTTCTATCTTTGCGATAGTTACAGATAGAGTAAAAATTTCAACGGATTTGAAATCTGCAGAAAATTTTACTACAAAAGGATATCTTAAATGTGATTTTCTTGAAATTTTTTTTTTCAATTGTAACTTTTATATTTTTGCAATAAGAATTTGGCTTAATTTCTTTGGATGTGCGCCAGGTTTCCAATGATGTACTGATTGCAAAAGCTACAGTTTCCTAATAAAGCGGTGCTGTTATCTAATGGCCGTGATACGTCATGATGTGGCAGGCATAACAAGGCATCTGTCTTTGCAGAGACTATAGGTGTCAAATTAGACCGACAGAATACTGTGGAAAATGGACGACCTAGATGTAGCATTATTAATATATCAAGTAGTGTTAAGGCGCGAAATAATGGTTTCATTCAGAATAACGCTCAAATGGTGCACCTGCTGTGGAGGAAACTAGTCTGGACAAGTTCCAATGCAAGACGAAATTACACAGCTGTGTACTAGATAAAAAAAACAAGTACTTTCAAGGACTTTTCTGCAAGTTCTGTAATTTTCAAGGACTTTCAAGGGCCCCTACTAAGGAAAAATAAATTCAAGGACTTTTCAAGGACCGTGGGAACCCTGCTATGGTATGTAAATACTTTGGTATTCAAATACCTATGATGAATACTTTGGTATCTGTGTGTTTTGAATAAATATTATTGTACTCAAATACAACAAGAATTGAGTACAACGAATACTCCTATCTAGTTATTAGAGGTGATAAGAGTTAAGCTGCGTTTACACCGGGGAGTTGCAAATATTTTTCTCCCCCTTTTTGTGGCGAGGACGTTTCACGTTCCCATATGCTAACCCCTTTTCGACCCACTCCAGTGTAAAAGCTTTGTCGACATTATCGGCAACACCAAGTGGTGAGCACTCTTCTCACCCCTTTGCAGAGAAGAGTGATCACCATTCATCCCGCCATTTTAATCGAATAGGTCACTCACTGACAGTTTGGCAGTAGATGTGGGCAAGGCAAGCAATGAGGGGAGTTGTGACTGTCAAGCAATACTGAAAGGGGACGAAATAGGGGAGCATTTTCATCCAAAATTTCGCCTTGGAGAAATGTCCCTCAAAAGTTGTACTCCTTTGAAATTTACTGACTCCTGGTGGAAAACAAAATTGGAGTTGCAAACTCGCAAAATTGCCATCCGACAAGAGATCTTGACGATAACATTAGTGCCATTTCTTGGAATAGCTTCAACGTTTGGAGGGGGAGATGTTTGCAATTCCTGTGTGAACACGGCTTCAGGTAAATAATTTAATTAGCATCACACTAGGGCAACACAACGGGTATTGGTGAATGGTCTGGTATCAATCCCAGAGGGAAAGATCTGAGGACACCTCGTCATTTTGAACCAGATAGACAATTCAACAATTGAGCTGCCCCTACACACACACTTTCCAAACTTCCACATACACACACTTTCCAAGTGTCCAGTGCCAAACATTTTTCAAAAGCTGATCAGTACTGGGTGAAGCTATTAGTGCTCAAATCACCATGAATGCAGAAAGTTTAAAACATCAGACGGAGTTCTGTGATTTTCCTGGGGTGTATTTACTTAGTTATAAAAATGTAAGATTGGTTGTGATTTAAATCAATGATTTTATTTAAAAAATCATTGATTGACACCCTGGTTAATAGAGTACTCTAGGAAGGCCAAAAAGTGCATGATTTTGATACAACAGTTTACAAGACATGGGTAGATTGTTGGAAGGAAGAATAAACTCTTCAGTGAGCATAAAATTCTGCTACTCAAATGAAAATATGCTGGAAAGTTAGGCGTCGAAATGATGACTGGGTCAAAACACTAATTTGTAAAAATGAAATTTATGTAGGATCATAAGTTAATATCGTCTAGAGGATTGAGTGATTTGAAGACAAGAAACGAAGACATCAAGAGCACAGGACAAAGTAGGCATATTTTTGTATTAGCTCTAAACAACGTATATACCTCATAATCCAGCATCTGTTTACAGATCCTTTCCCTTACTTCTTGTCTACTAGGAGCAAATGGAGAAGCAAAGTTCAGTGGCAATATCCCGGTATTTATTGTTTGTCTGACTGTACAAGATGAAAAGAGCCAAAATCCCATACTTACATATAAAAATACGACTAACAATTGTTAACTTCCAGCCCTGGGTGTTGTTTAGGGGGTTTTATGGCAGCAGGGTCATATTTGGTCCAGCTGCGCCAGACTCAAGATATACAATATAAGTAAATAGACAAACACACACAATGAAAGTTTTATTGACACAGAAGAGAGAATACACCTAGGGAGGAATGCACCTGCCAGGAATCAAATCTGTGCCACTTACAACTCAAAGTCTAACCCTGGATAACCTAATATGTTTAATACAAAGGTTGTAAATAAAGCAATGGCAACTTGCAAAATGTGAGTGACAAAAAGCTGTAGTTTACTAGCATACATTTTGTCAGCATATCGTGAACAAAAAATAAATAACATCAATCATGACAAATATATTTTATACGTCATTGTGTTTAATTTTAGTAAATTTTTTCAAATGTCCTCATTAAAAATGGGATAAGGTCTGTTTCTAAGGCAAACACAGATTTTGTAATGGGAGCAGTTGTGCTATTGGAACAGACTATAATATGTATGAACAAGGTATTTAAATAGATAACAAACACAACTTTTCTCATATAATAGCTGTTTCCGATATCTTATTCAAGTGTGTAGGAACTATTGTATGCTGTCAAAGGAGCAGGTTACGTTGAAAGCAGTGATGGAGTGCCCTACAGAAAGATGTTGGTACTTCAGAAATCTGTATTCATTCATTTAAGGGTCATAGTTACAAGAACTTTAACTGATGGATAAATTTTTTGAATTATGCCCACCATTGTCTTTTCAGACTTGCAGTCCAATATAGCAGAGAGGTGGCGCCCCGAATGTTAAGATCTCCAAAGTCATCATAAGAGCGAACATCAAGCAGGGAGGGGCAACTGAAAAGGTGCTCCCCTGTCATGTGCGTAGTATTGCAGAGTGGAGAATCAGCAAGTCCAATCCTAAATAGATGGGCTAGCAAGTAATCGTATGCATGTGTGCGGGGATGGCTCTAAAACACACTACCCCCATGACTCTAGGGAAGAGGGAAAGCTGTGTGCTTTTCTGGTGATCAAATAGATAAATCCGAGACTTTCTATTCGCCAACTCTCTAAAAGTAGAAATTCTTTTGTGTCGGATATTGCTTCTGAGAAGTCGTTTGACATTTCGAAGATGAGTCAGGAGACAAGGTGGATGTAAAGTACTGATGGATACTAGCAGACTCGAGCATAACGTCTACACTAAAGTTTTTTAATTGCTATTATCTATTAACGGCAGTGTCTTCACTCATATATATATTTCATACCTTATTTAAATCAATTCATAATGAACATAAGCATTGATAAAGACATCTCTCCTACGTCTAAATGAAATAAAAAATTGAGCTACAAATATAAAATAACATTTTTCAAAAGTGTTCTTGTAGATCTTATTCATGTTTATTCTTATTTCCAATTAAGTATAGGTTAAAATGTTCATACCTTACTCATGTTACAACAATTAGCTTCTGAGCACCCTCTTCAATTGCATCTCATTCACTAGTTCCCCAAAGGCAATTCTATATATTTTTTTTACCTCAAAATCTGTTTTCAGGTTGGCTCAGATTTTCTTTCCTGTGCTAATTTCTCGTTATCTTTTGTAATCAGATTGCTGAAGAACTTCACTAGTGTCGAGTGCTTTTCTAGCAGTAACATAATAATATTTAAATCCTGTAGCAAAATTGCTCAATCAATCTCATAGTGGTCGAATTTATATTGTTTGTCAGTTGTTTCCAATTGGCCAATATGCAAACAATGCTGATTTCTGTGCCATGTATGCTAGTGAAAAATATGTCATCATAACTATCATTTATAACACTATAACAGAGATCATAGGTGCCTCCAGTTATGACAAGAGTGATGTAAGGCAATTGGAGAATAATCCATTGTTGGTTCCACAGATCGAGAGGCAGAAAATTCCGTAAAAACAGTTTATTTAATACAATAGACAAATGGTGATATCACTATAGGGAGTGTTTGTTGTTGGGAGTAGGATGCATCTTGATTTTACCTGTGGATGAGTTGTAGATATTGGAAGAACGTTCAACATGAGATGTAGCAAATGAGTTCAGTGGACTAAAGCGTAGTCGCAAAGCTGTGGAAACCAGGGTGTAAAAAAAATCATGATTTTTTTTTAAATCAAATTAATCGGATTTATTTGATTTAAATTGGATTTATTTGATTTAAATCGGATTATTTTTATTTAAATAGGATTTTTCTATTTAAATTTCTGCCGGCCCTAAACACTGTTTATATAATAAATATATATAAATTTGTTAAATAAAAAATTGAGTTTGTGACGTGACATGACATGTAAACCAATATTTATATTAAGTAAACAATCAGAATTTGTGACATGGTAAATCAATATTTACTTAACATTTCTTTAACTTTAAAACACAAGTTGACATCCTACATAGTTTTTCTTGGGAAAAATACATCATCATGTTAACAAATTTATCAGCAAGTGTAAGTGACAGACCTAAACTATAGTCTGAGAAGTAGAATAGAACTCAGAAATAATCAGACTATAGTAAATTTCTGATAATAAAACTGCCGAGCAGGATTGGATTTTCACTTAGTTTTAATTCATATTGGATCTTTCTTTTTTCCTGCTGACATTTTAATGGCTGTGTGTAAAAAGGTATATTTCTACTCTTTTAATCTCTATTGCTAACTACAAGAATAAGCAAACACAGAGGTTCCCAAACTTATCAAAGTCGCAGCACCCTTAAGAGAATTATAATTTTCTCACAGCACCCTCGTCGTCATGTAATTTTTATCTGTGGTATATTATTACATATATTTCATATTTGTAGCACTTTGAAAAAGAAATAAGGGAATTAAGAACATAAACATAATTAATACAACTAGTATTTAAAATTCACACACAAACACTTTAATTTTACTTAATAAGAAAACATAGGTTGGTGAAAATATAAATAAAACAAATAAAATTACCTTCATCATGCTCTTGGTTAGGGAGTGAACCGATTTTTGATAAGTGAACTTACCCTTTTTTCTGTTGCTTAGAAATAGCTTAGATTGGAGGTTACGGGCGCTTCGAAGCACCTACACACTTTGGGAGCTAACTAACAAATGCCTCAAAAATTTCACTTCCCACTTGTGTTTTTTTTTTAGCTAATAAAATCAGTCATCCCTTTGGTTTATAATTTTGAATCAAACTGTTGTATACTTCCTTTAAGTGTTTATATTATGAGTGCTGTTAACCAGAAATGTTTATACATTACTCTTCCTGGCATTTAGATTTATGCCATGCGTGTTTACATTACTGTTTCCAGTATATAATATATTCTAATAAGTTACAACTGGCTGTTGCAATCTTTTATTATATGCAGTTATAGACCCAGTTCCCTCTGAGCTAGGTGTAACCATTAGTGCTGAAATCCCCATGAGTGCAGAAAAATTAAAGCATTTGACCACTTCTGTCATTTTTCTATGGTGTATTTACTTAGTTTTAAAATGTGAGATTAATTGTGATTTAAAAAAAAAATCATTTGATTAAAATCATGATTTAAATCAAGTGATTTAAATCTTGACACCCTGGTGGAAACCATTTTCAGAAAGTGAAACTGCTGCCACAGAATGGTTAACTACCTGAAACAACCCCAGCTGATCATTATACCACAGCAACACTGAAAAGAAGTAGCATGGAAGGTTAGCATGAGAGCTTCAGGCAAGCACAAAGACCATCTTGCACCAGACAGCGTCCAGGCGATTGAATCCTGCTGGTTTGCATGCCTACAAACCAGTATACTAAATTCTTTTCACTACACCACACAAAGCACATAGGTTTAGATGCTGTGATGACCTGATGAGCAATGGGTCAGTGTACTGTTCATGGACAAAAGATTTTGTTTGTCGTCTGATTTGAGGCACCAATACACACACACGCACATCTGCTGTAAACCCTGCACTGCCTATTCTTCTACCACCATCCTGGAAGTAGATCATTACAGAGGTGGTGGAGTGGATCGTTATCAGTTTAGTTATGAATGGATGTACCGAGCTTTAAGTGCTGGAAAGAGTGGAACCATGAATGCTAAGTGTTAATGTCAGAATGTTATTATTCCACATGTACAGTTCTTGTGGAGATGTTGGAAATTCCTTCATCTTTATGGATGATAATGCCCGCTGTTATAGTTTGGTATGTGTTGATGACATGCTGGAACATGGAGATGACATGATGCCAAAGGAACAGACCAAATTGAATGGCCTGATTACTACTCTGATCATAATCACATGAAAAATGTGCGGGATGCTTTTAGGAGCCTGGCAGAACAAAATCCACCATCAATTATAAAAAAAATCCTGGTTTTGCACTGAAACAAGAATGGCAAAAACCAACCTCAAGATTTTTAATGGACAATCTTGTGAAGAGCATGAGCAACCAATGCTATTATTGCATTGCAGTGATGGTGGACATATAGCTTATAAAACTGTGACAGGACTGGAAAAGTTAGGAAGATTTTGCTCCTGCTTTGTCAAAGACCAAAAATGGTATATTTTGTTAGTTTAGCATGCATTACCAGCACATTTACATAAGTTTCTTTATGCACATAAATTTCTATGAAGTCTGCCTGTATTTCTAATTATTGTATTTATCATCTTTCTCCTTTCAGAATTTAGTTTTTATCTAAAAGTCTGCCGACCCTTAATTTATGGACAATGGTGAATTCACCATTCCACTCGAATGAAAAATAATCCAGTAAATAGTATATTACTGCAATTTTAATATGTTTCATTTCCAAATGCTTTGAGTGCTACCTTCGCATATTATTGATACAATTTGGATGGCAGGCAGACTGATTTTCTGCAGTATGAATTGAACAATGTAACCTCCTGGTTGGTTGTATTGCATTTTTATTGCACAAAGACCATATTTGGCCTAGCTGCGCCAACACAAGATAACTTCAAGTAAAAATTAATGTGAAAAGTAAAAGATGGATAGGGAAATATATATAGATAGGATAAAAGCAAAAAAAAAATTGCATGGTATCCAGGGTACGCGATACACATGTGTACTAAGCACATTATATAAACCCCATGGGAAAAGAAAAGATCACTAGAGTACCTTGATTCAGTGAAGCCTGTACACTCCAAAAGGAGATGTGCCCCTGAGCACTTGATTGTTGGCATGTGATTAAGAGCAGCAAGTTCTGCACTTAAGATAAAGATCCTCAACAGTATTCATGTTCAAAATGCCCAACTTCAATTTTAAGAAATATAGCCTTCTTCTCTAATATCACACTTGTTTGCTCCACAAATTAAAGCATGTGTAGTTAGTAACAAACGAAAGAAAGTAAAATAATAACAAATCCTAAGTAAAATAGAATTTGGCTGAGATTATTTTTCTTGTGCTCTCCTGCTCATTAATTAAAAGAAAAAATTGTGATACATGAATAAACACGTAAAACCTGGAAAAGGAATCAATTTCACAAAAACAAAACAAATGCAGACATGGATTTTAAAATAGTACAAAAACAGAGTGTATATATGATTTGAAATTTGTGTTTACCTTTAAGCTTAAATCTTGATATTTTGACCCAATTTCGATACATTCTTCTCGGCTGCTAATGAGAAGTTCTTCAACGTGCGCGAACTGTTCTTTGAACAGACCAGCATCGTCCTAAAGTAAAAATAAATAAAGTGAGAAATATTTTAAAACCTTAATTTAGATAACTTTTTAAATAAAACACTTAACTTGTGTGAGGCAAATTTGAAAGCTTTCCAATTAATTGAGGACAAGATAAACAAAATTTACTTCTCAAATTGAACGGATCATAGTGTCACAAAAAATTATCGTTCTCATTTGGTATACATCAATTTCAACAGAATAAAAAATCTTGTATGAAACATTCTGTTTAGTTGCCATATTAATATAGGGAACAGACTTAAAAGAATAGAGACAATCAGTAGTATAACATTTAACTAGGGATTTCAAGACTGAATTTGCTCTATTATGGACCAATGCTTAAATGAAACAAGGTAATTTGTTTTTTTCCCATACAGCTGTTTATCTAGTCATTTAAGGCAATGTGTGTTCTCCTGCTCCTAAGCTCCTGTGTTTTTTCCCCTAAATTCCAAATACTACTTTACATGTTAATGCTCTCGTGCTTTTTTTTTTTTAATTTTACGGTTCTCAGAAAAAAAATGCAAAATCGGATGTTTCACTTTATAAACTAATGTTTTTAGAAAGTGTGGCGACTGTAGCAAAATTTTTCAGTCCCCACTTTCAAACATTCAGTCGCCATGTGGCTACCATTAATTTACACCTTTAATAACAGCATGTTGATTTCTTTATTGGAAAAATTAAATCCTCCTCTCCTCGTGAGCAAAGGGGTCAGTTCAATTACCTCGAATCATCACACAAAAGGGGCTAAAAACATGTTGTATGATATTTGGATCCTCGTGTGCTCAAAATAAAGCTGGTGATGGACATGTTTGTGAGTGACACCTACTGGTCAGTAAGTATAAAGAGAACTGTTTTTAGTAATCATAGTTACCTCAAGCAATGTGAATTGTGAATACTGCTTTTTTTTTTTTGGTGAGTGTTAGGTACTTTTCAGTAAATGTGGTGCAGTTATAATTGTGCGCCACATGTGGCAACTTGTTTATTTCAGGCAACCAATTTTCAGTTAACAGGGAGGCAATCGTAATTGTGCGCAAAAGTGCCAAAGTTTGTAGCTTTATTTAATGTGACAATTAGCTATTCAATGATATCATTGCGAATAAGAAGGAAAAATGAACTCCTCAGAAGGAAGTATAAAAAAAACTTCGACTGTTGGAAAGCGTATAAATTAGGACATACTGGAGAATAACACCTACGAGTTAATAATAAATACGATTTTATTGATTCTGAAACCAGATGTCATACACAAACAATTAAAAGACTGTGGAGCAGTGCAAAATGGCATTGCCCAGCACGACCTAGATTCCTACGTAATTGAATGTATGTGTTTAAATTTTATGAGAAGACGCAAATGTTTTTGGCAATGTTAAAGGATATCAGCAGCTTTGTGCCTCCAGTGTAATCTGAAATTTTGATAAAAATCCATTTTGTAGTTTTGTTATTTGTGAATTTTGGTATTTATTTTTATTTTAATAAAATAGTCATTTATTTTATGAAGCTGTATATGTTATAAAGGTTGCCATTCCTATAATTTTTATCGCTACAGGGCTCCTAACAGGTTTCAACGTCTAAAAAGGTGACAAAAGTGACTAATTTAACCAAAAAGGTGACAAAAAGTGACTAATCGAGTTGAAAAAGGTGACAAAAAGTGACTAATCGAGCAAAAAAAAAAAGTGACAAATAACAATCATGTTAAATATATTCAAGTATAAAGATAGAAAATAAAAAGATCCTTCCCAGTCACCGCTATATTTTCTTTCCTTGGAAGGATATTTTTATTTTCTTCATTTAAAAAATATATCCATTTTAAAATTTAAAAAAAAAAAAATTTTAATCGTAACTATGATTTTTTTATTTGTTTATTTTTGACACAGCTTGAAGAATTTCTTCCTTTTCTTTGAAAGATTATGTTTAATTTTTTACGTTGAAAAAGTCTGAAATTAATTTTGTATTTTTCTTCTTAATAGAATAATGTGCATTTTTTAAAGTCTGTCTTTGCTGACCAGCATCATCCGTGAGACTATTGCCGCTCCTTCAATCATTGCCTGTACAAGTGCTGCTTCCTTAAAATCTTTATTTTTTTATGGCCTTCTTGAGCCTATCATTGGCTTCCTTTAATAATTTTGAAGCACTGTCCAATGCCTCATGTTCTTACTTAAGCATAATTTTAAGTTTTTGTTCTTCTTCTATCACCTTTCTGTTCTTTGCCAGCTGCTTTAATTTTTTTTACTCTGATTCCATACTATCTTTTTCTTTCCTGTCCTCTAATTTTTCTTGTGCTTTATGTTTTATATCTTCCAAATAGGCATTGTAGGCTTTATATGCAACCCTTCCCATATGCATTAACTTTAATGTGATCGGCACCAAATAAAGTTGATTGTCAAAATTTGCCAAGCTACTTTTAACCGTCATCAATGCATTGAGTGTGCATTCTGACATTGATGCTCCGTCTCCTGTCAAAGCTCTTACTGAGGCTGAGAAGCCATGTTCAATATCAGCACTACCATGAGAAAGTGACAGAGCAGCCTTCACTAGCTTTGACACAACTGGGTACTTAGGATCAACACCACTAATGTCTCGCAGACTGAAGAACTGGTTCCAGTACACATCAATGGGCTTCATTCTAGATCCTTCTTCCTCAAATTATCTTTGAAGTAATTTCCACTCATACAGTAGTATGTCTGTCGGAACATCCCATGGCATTGCTTTTGCAACTTCTAATGCTTGTCGAACACTCTCAACAGGACCAAGACAGGATAAACTTTTAAGGCGAGATAAACTGAAGGACTTCTTCAAAAGACATTTAACACTGGCAATGTAATGCTTCTGAGACCTTAGAAAAAATAAATTCCTTTCCTTCTATTTGATATTCTGTAGCGCTCAAGAAATTTGATCTCCAATCATAATATCAGCCAGAGGCAACAGTTTGTGAGGACATATCTTCCAATTTAACCATTTTCAAATCTCAAATAAATTCCTCTTTGTAGAAGATCTTAAACAAAATTGTTCTTGTCAACAATTCAAGTTCAGAATGAAGGTTTTGTATTAGAGGTTCCTTTTTCTGAAGATATTCGGTCACACAATTAAATATACTTGCACTTGATACGACAAATATCACCTCAGCATTCATAGTTTCTCTTCTAAGTAAATGAACAATTTTTTTGTGGCCAGGTTTTTGTATCATTTTTGGCTTCTTTATTAGAATGTAGTCAAGGAAATACTTTCTAACTGCAATTCACTGTTCAAGCAACCTTTCAGCAGCTGGCTTTAGGCTTAACCACCTGCTTGAACAAATTTGATGAAATGGTGAGTGGGAAGTTTCAAGTCTTCTTGAATTTGTTTGTATGTTGACCAATGCTTAGGCCACTGATTAAAAAAATCTGTGAATAGTAAAAACTAGTTCAGACACATCTTTCCCAAACTCTTTTAGACGTTTAAGAAAAGCATTATGTATTGTGTGAATATTACATGTCCCAATGTTAATTAGTTCCTTTTTTCGGGTAAAAAGTAATGAGTCATTAATCTTTTTAAAAACTGACTTTCACTAAAAAACTCAAGAATTTATAACAATCAACTTTGATGATAACAGATTGCGATTTTCAATACGTTCGCAATGCTCTTTCAATATTTAACCCTCTGGATACTGAGACGGTCGAAATTTTTGCATTGTCTGGTTACGGAGGGGGTTGGAATCTTTCAGATTTCAAACTCTTGACGGCTGAAGTCCATTAAGATTTCCATACCCTCATTTCTGTGCCACAAGGAGAGCAGTGCGTGAATAACCTCCGTTCCGTAGACAGGAATGTTAGGGTTCTCGATGGGGAGCTTCGAGTGCTTGGAATGTGTGAGAGGTTGATGATCTATCCCCTTAAAAACTTTGCCGAAGAAATCTTCAAGTGTAAATTATCATACATATTGAAGATTCCGCCGTTCTTTCAGAGTTTACCTGCGACGTATCTATACCTTCTAGACATAATCAGACCCCCAATAGAAACGGCAACATGTGATGACAAAGGAACTAAACGCATTACCTCTCCTCCTGGGGGAAAGCCACCCCCAGAAGGAGAGGCCGGTTCAGCCGTGTTTCAGTTTGCTGCTTTTTTTGGCTGTTTCCGTAACACGAAGGTAGTAGCCACTCCGTATGCTGAGGGTTAATGTTGAGTTAATATCAACTTGATCTGTCCGGTCTCTTGACCTCTCCATTCTTGTCTTATTCCAGAATCCGAAAATAAAACGGGTCTGTTGAGACTGCCCTCAGATCTGTGTATGGAGGATGTTATCCCCCTTTCCCGTCTGACCTTCTAGAGGGTTCCTCCTTTTGTTTGATCCTGTCGACCGGTGATATCTCTCTCACGCCAAATGATATGCCACACAATACTATGAAAGAAAAGCGTCAGTCATAAATACCACTCAAGGTTCTATTGCTCAAGTTAGGTAATTACGTAAGAGGGGTTGAATATGCAGATGTCCCTGCTTCCCTTAAACTTCGACGCTTCGCCTTACTGATAGCCTTTTCTCGTGGGAAAATTTCCAGAACTTGCTGCTAATACACAGCGGGCAACATGAAGTATACTTTTACAGCTCAAACGGTACCTTTTTTTAATCCATTCTTGCTGTGGAACGTAGCGTGCATTTCAAAATTTAATATGTGCGAACCCTGTTTTTTTTTGAAAAAAAATGAATTTTTAAATTGCACACCAAAAATTTTTCTTCTCTAAATAGAATTTAAGAACTTAAAACCCCTGAAAAGGTGACAAAATGTCAAAAAGGTGACAAAAAATAAAAAGGTGACAAAAAGTGACGTGTTAGGAGCCCTTTCGCTAGTTAAATTTCACACCAACTTTTCATGAAGCTGTAAACAGTAGAACCTTATTTTAATGGACTAAGAGAGGCTGAAGGTTATCCGTTTTAATGAAGGTTCCATTTACAACAAATTCTTATAGAGGTGTAATGCAACAGGGTGTACATCAATGAAAGTACGATAGATAGCTATAAAAAGTGTTTATTACAGATCAAATAAAAAACAGCCTTCAACACAGAATGAATTGAAAAAAATGTGTACTTATACATTTCATTAATCATTAGAACAAGAAGACTGTTGATTGATGTTGTTTGCTTTTTCATTGGTTTAAAAAACTAATTTATTTTCTTCTGGGTTTGTCTGCTGCTTATTTCTTCAGTTAATAACTGGCAGAGGAACTGAAAGGGGAACGTTCATAACAAGCAAACACATTTTTCTTTTCCAATTGTTCAACATATTGAATAACAAAATTTAAATGGTCTTTAACTTTGCTCACTGTCTGTTATAAGCAACGTCTGTTATAATGAGGTTCTACTATGCATCGTTAAGATTGCCATTCTTTTTATTCTTATCTATAGTTAAATTTCACGCCAACGTTTAGTACATAATTACGAAGGTGAAAATTAAGAAATTTTGTAAGTGGCCACGGAACTTGTTTCATTCAGTGGCCACTTACGAGCGTTAGATATTTTGTAAAATGCACACATACACTTGTTATACATACATTGTGTGTGTCCACACCTTTTCACTTTAAAAAACATTTGACGGTGGAAAATAAAACGTAAAATTGGAGGTTCCACCATCCATAGACTAATATCAGCACATATATAAACTAATGTTTTTATGAAAGTGTGGCAACTGTAGCAAAAATTTTCAATCTCCACTTTCAAACATTCAGTCGCCACGTGGCGGCCGTTAATTTTCACCTTTTTTAAACGGAAAGTAGATTATTATCAGTAAAAGGAAACATTATTTTTTGGTTAGTAGGTTGGTTTTATAGTACAAGGGCTTATTTGGCCAAGATATGCCAAACACTAGACAAAGTCAAAATCTTTTTGGGAATGGTAATGGTAATTTTAGTTAATGTTGTATGAGAACAACACAACGGGCTAATGACGATGGTCCGGGATCAGTCCCTTAAGGGAAAGACCCGAGGACAACACCTCGTAATTTTGAACCACGGTCAGATGACGAAGCAACACCTGAGATGGCACCCCACATTCCAAACTTCCACACCAACCCAACGTGAGGACTTTCGACCATGACAGATTTAAGGTGCACCAGCCACCTCTACACCATACGCATAAGAACATTCTTGCCCGGACCCGGAACCTTTCGATCTAGAGGCTAACACCTTAACCACTATACCGGTTGGTCGGCTTATTTTGGGAATGTACAATAAAATAGTCATTATTTTCTGCAGTCTTAAACTAATATGTAATATATATCTTTTTGCAAGTTATTCCAATATTTTTTAACTTTAATAGACAAAAGGGGAAAATTAAAATTATGGATTTCAGTAAAGTTCTTTTAATTAAATTATTTTAATCAGCACATCTTGCTTTAAAGTTTGGGCTTATTTTTAGTGTTCTTCAAAAGTACATAAAAGTTACAATTTTAAGAAAAAGTCTATTAAAGTTTTACAGTACATTTCAATTGACAGCACAATACAGTTGGTGTCGTTCTAGATTTGTTGCTCCATGGTCAGTTTTTGCTACATTATGGCTAATTGAAACATAAATAGGCCAGAGACTAGGAATAGAAAAGTCAATATTTTTAGATTTCTTTCCTGTTGCAAAGAATAATATGTAGGAATCTGAGTACTGTCTATCTATCAAAGAAACAGCTCATGCCAAAAAGTCTGGGTGATGGCTGATATAGAAGCAGGGCTAGTTCCTTTTGAGTTGGGGTGCTATGGAGGATATCTTATTTTAATTTTTACAAATGTTTATGGAATAAAAAGGTATTTAACAAGTTTTGATCTTTTTGGAAAGTAAAATCCATTTGTATATTCCCATTTTGTAATTTAGTGAGCAAGTGTGATAAACACAAGTATATTTCTTTGAGCATTCCGTATGAAAAATGAGATAAGGTTCATTTCTATAGCAATAGATATATTGTTGAGAGTACCTATCCTTATAGTACATATAGATTTTTTTTTTAATCTTTTTAACGAAAATTCTTTTTGAAGATCCTTAAAAAACAGCACTCCTGCTTTTGATATTGCAAGAACAGACTAAAAGTTTTTTAAAAAAAGGCAAAAACTTTAAAAAATTATTTAACCTGACAGCATTGAATAACTAAGTTATTAGTAAACTAACGCAAAACAGTACACATGCAACATCTGAGTGGCAAACAAAAACGTTTTGGCTAAAATGATAGGTTGAGAGTAATTTATGACTGCCCAATATTAAAAAAAAAATAGTTTTCATTCAGGGTGGCAACAAAATCCTCGAAAAAAAGTTCCCTGATAGTGTGACGAAAATTTCCCTGATTTTACAAACCCCTTAAGAAATGTCGGGATCCGTAATTTGTATCGATATACAGTACCCACACAACAACGTTTTTAAATATTTAGGGTCAGATGGGGTAAAAGGATCATTCTCCACAAATATTTTGTATTTTTTCTCATCAGATATTTTAATTGTTATTGTAAGAGTTGGAACCCTTAATGAAACTCTAACAATAGCAATTGATAAAACTGGAAAAAAAATATATATATATTTTGATCATGAACTTTTTATACCTGTCTCTACATTGTCCAAATATACATCCAAATGAAATGCAAAAAACATAAAATAATTGGTACAGCTTCAGTCTACATCCAAAGTGGTGGTAACGATCTTGGCGCACTTCTAGTAGCGAGTTAGTACAGGTTAAGGCAACCCATCTGCATTACGATTATTATGGTTTCCATGGCAACATCGGCAAGCGAAAAGTTAAATGTTTTGGCTCGGTGCACACATCCGGTATTTCAACATACGGCGACGCTGCCGCAAAGCAAGAGCAGTCTGAGATACATTAGATTAGTTTACACATGCCTCCTGCGCCGCTGCGGTGATGTACGTCCACCGTACGTGCAATTTGTATCGAAGTTCCCCCACCACACAGCAGCTCGCCGCACACGCTTCTCCGGTCTGAAGTAATTACTAAATGGTTGATCCAGTAACGTCTATTTTGTTTCAAAATATACTTTTTGACACTAAGTTAGCGAAATAAACATGTTTTCTTCGATAGAATATTTATCGCAAATGGGACGAAATGAGTACTTGCGTAAATTCACGGTTATGTGTGCATAGTTGGGCTTCCGTGCCGCACGTTGAAAAATGGGATGTGTGCACCATGTCTTAGACTACGGCCGGTACAGCAGTTGTACCATGATCGCGCCAAGAAAGAATTTAGGCAACGGCCAGTACATCAGTTGTACCTTAAAATTTATAAGAATCGCGCAAGAAATAATTTAGACTACGGCAGTCACAGAAGTTGTGCATTGAAAGTTATAAGAATCGCGCTTGTTATATCGATAGTCATAGTCAAAAAGTTAAATTTTCATTTTGAATCTCTAATATTATAAACGGAAGTGTTTGTCAGTCTGTTTGTTTGTTTCCTGCACGCAAAGTACTGACGAATCTATGGCACTTACATCACAGGTAGTCCAAACGTTTTGCAATTTTTGGGACACGGCGAATTTTAAAAATTCAATCTAAAACATTTTAAAATGAATTTGATGAAATGTAATTATTATTGAATGCAACAGCATAGAAGATCACAGATTCTAAATTTATTTTTTTCGTTTCCCTTATCATTTTGCATGAAGGAATGATTTTCTAGCAGACGATAAAAAACAAATAAACTTTTAACTGGAGTTATTTAGTTCTTTTTTCTATCTATTAGACCGTAAAAGACAGAGTAAAAATTTCAACGGATTTGAAATCTGCGGAAAATTTCACGTTAGATCAATACCTAAAAATATTTTTTTTAAATAAATAAACATTTTTAATTGAATGAATTTTCAAAAGAGATTGTGATGCTTAGAGATTTTTAGCAAGAAGAAAAAATAAAAAAAACATTTTGGTGGCATTGTTTAGTTCCTTTCTGTAAAATCGGGATTGTTAAAGACAGATTGAAAATTTCAACGGATTTGAAATTTGACTCCAGATATATAGATACCTTATACGTTTGATTTTCTTTAAACAAATCATTTTTTAACTAAATATTTATACTTTCATAAGAGATGGTGACGTCACGTCGAAATCCCATTTGGTTTGCGAAGGAAACCAACAAACGCCACGGGCAAATTCGTTAATCTGTTATCCAATTTGCTAAGCAAATCATAGTTCACAATATTCATATTTTGGTTTACTTCCCAAACCAAATGGAAATTCGCAGGGAATTAATTCCAATAGGCTACGAATTTCCATTCCATTCGCAAATTAACAGCACGGGCAACGTCATGATGCCTGTTATCCAATAGGTAACGAATTCTCATTTCGTTTGTTTCTCAAACTGCATTTGTAGCAATCACCGAGGGTTAGCGAGTAACACCTAATTAGTTAGCACCTGACCCCATGAAAAGAACTGTCACGGGCAACGCCATGCTGACCACGCACAGTGTGGCTAGTATTCTTTGAAGTTCTTTCAAAATTCGTTGAACTGTCGGTTGAAATCAGTGGTTCATATGAAATAACTCCTTCTTTGGCGAATTTAGAAGTGCGCCAAAAAAAGCGCCAAGGCCGTTACATTGCTATAAACGTAGACTGAAGATTTATCAAAAAATTCTACAAAAATATAGTTGCAAGCAAAAAATATTAATTTAATGCACAAAAAACACATCATTAGTTACTCAAATTTAAAATTGTATACCACAAGTTGTATCCCTGGCCTCAAGGCGACGAGACGCTCCGGCAGCGAAAACCAGAGTGGCGGTTTTCACTGTGTTCGAAAATTACGTAGCCAGTGTTCTTTATTCTAATTACAATTTTGGCGAAAACGATTTATTCGATTCTCAAAAGTACTTGTAATCGCACATCTCTAAATTGGCCACAAACGACAGTAGTTACAGTTTTCATAAAAAATTTTAAAATTCCCTGATTTTTGCGAAATTTGGAAATTTTTCCTGATATTTCCAGAATTAAAAAGTTTCCTGATTTCCCGGTTCTGTTACCACCTTGTCATTATAAACAGACAAAAATCAGTATTTTTTTTCAGAATGATAGGTTGGTTGGGATTTTATGGAACAAGGATCATATTTGTTCAAATTGTGTCAAACACAAGGTCATGTCAAGTTACTGCGAATAGAAAGGATAGGGAAAAGGGATTGGATAATAGAGTAATGGGCAATTGGTAATTTTAATTATCGTCGTACTAGAGCAACACAACAGGCTATCAACAACGATCCAGGATCAATCCCCTAAGGGAAAGATTCAATGACACCACGTAATTTTGAACTACGGTGAGATGACGAGGCAACACTTGAGCTGGTACCCCACTCTCCAAACTTCCACAACAAAACAACATGAGGACTTTCGGCCACGACAGATTTAAGGTGCACCAGCAGCCTCTACATCATATTTTTACAAAAATCCATGCACTGACCTGGATTTGATTAGGAACTTTCCGATCTAGAAGCTAACACCTTAACCACCAGACCAGTTGGTCGGCAATAGAGTAATGGGTAGAAAGCAGGAAAAGATAATTTAGTTACATTGGGAGCGCGACCCCCCGTGTTTACCAGACAATAAAGCCCATGGGAGAAAAGATCACAAGCCGATCTAGGGGTTGTGACGCCCTTAACCTAATAAAGATATACCCCTGAAATCTAAGAATTATGGCACAGGCAAGAAATGAAGTGCAGTACAAAGTCCAAAAACCTCCGGACCCCTGCCAATCCTGATTTTTTGTCAAAAAAACCTTAATATACCCCCCCCCCTCTACCGCACGAATTTAGCATTAATAATAGTAAAATAGCAGAAAAAAAAAATAGGAATAATTTTTTTAAAAGAAAAAAACCTTTTCAATTCAATGCAACAAATTTTACTTGCAAATCTAATTTTTCTGTGTGGTATTTACACTGAACATGTTCGTTACTTTTCATTGTTTCATCAATTAGGTCCAAATAAAACTCCTGGTTATTTAAAAATAGTGTAAAAAAGTGAGAAAAACAAAAACGCTGGTTAGCAAAGCGTCCAGATTTTAGACTTTGTATTGTAGTTCTGTCATATGGTCAGCCTAATTAAAAATAAATGCCCAAGATTGCCAAACACTAATCAAATTAGCTCTTAACCGGAAGTATTTATGCTTCTGGTAGTGTATTTGATCACATTGAACTGTTTTGCATCCATCCAAGAGAAACAGATCACACTGACTTTGCACCAAGTGGAATATTTTGGTAACAGGAAAAACACAGTAGGCACTGATATGCCCGACTTTCAGGTCCTAATTTCCAACACTGCTGTGGGAATATGTGTGAGCTCAATGTTTCTGAGTTTGACACAGAGGGATGGAATTCACATTGCTTAGTTAAAGCAAAATCAAAAGTGACACATGTCTAATCACATTTCATGAGATAGTGGTTCAAATGGATAAGATAAGATGTTTTTTTGTGTACATATAAAGTATCTTCTACTGTTTCTATTCCTTGTAGTACTAGTTTGTAAAATGAGGTAAGAAGTTGAAAGACAAAGAACTAATCAAGATAGGTGAACTTGGATTTTAATCTAAAGATTAAACTTTAATAAATCCCAGTAGAAAGCTCTTATAGTTTGATGTTTCAAAACAGTACGCATATTCTTCATTATTGATAACAATTTGCTTAAAAGCAAATGTACTCGTCAATAAATAGGAAAACACTTTTAAGTTGCTGGAAGCAGAATTGAAGAAACATTAAAAATTAATTGGCCAGATCATATACAGAGTATCATTGCAATTAATTGCTTCGAATTGCATTAGAAATTCAAATAATTGCGGTTATAACGTACCACAACTGATGTGTTGCACGAGCTTTCTGCCATTATTCAAAACTCATTTTCAAATTGGTCAACAAACAAATCAAAATCTTACTTCAACTTTAACTTTTAAGAACATACGATACGATGATTGGTACGATGAAGTTTTCCATAGCGATCTCACCAAGTCATAAATTTTCTTTTTGTTCTCCTTACTTTGTTTTAAAATTGCTTTTTCAGTTGAATACAAAACGCTTTTCCAAAAATATTCGTATGACATTTTTCAGAAAATAAAATATTAGAAATTAAGAGGATAGTCTGTGGCAACCACTTAATTCCCATTCATTTTCGGCTCATGCCTCATTGCTTGCTCCACCATTTTGTAAAGTAATTTTCACGTCTGCGTGTGTTGGAGCCTACGGAAGAGTAATCACCGAAAAATTTTGTAATTTATTAACGGTTTCAAACGAAATCACAATGGGTAAGTGCTGGAAACATAATTTGTTGTTTTGATTTTGTAATATTTCCTAAATAACAGCTTCATTTCATGTTAGTACGAATTGATGTTAGAGGTTCGAAAAGGAAGATACGTATCAAAATCCTTGAATCTATGAATGCTTTTTCTGCCTTTGTGACATTTTTTTGTAAGAATGTCTTGTTCTAAAAGAGCATTTCTTTTCAACCTACGATTAATTCTTCTAAGTGCGATATTAGGTGGGTTTTTTCTGGCCACGTGGTTCGACTAAGCCTGTTTCATCTTAACTTTCAACTAGGCGTTTCAAATCAAATGCCGAAATTTCGATTTCTCTTTTTGCTAATTTGCGAAACCAAGCTATGCAGTAGTGCTGAGCTGATTTTTGTAAATTTTCCGTCGCCCATGGCTAATATTCCGCACGTCAATTGGGCATACTGCAGATAAACTGTTGATGCTTGATTTTTCACTTAAGTTTTTACAAGAACACTTGTGCGTTATTTCACCTTCGTTCAGAAACTGAGATCAAACATTCAAGGCCCTGATGTTTAAAATGTATGCTATAAATTGATCTAAACTGGGGCTGTGTGACCGTACTTGGTGAAAGTTTTTAAACTGTGTTCGCTCAAGTCATTCAATAGTGATATAGAAAATGAACACCCTACAAAGACTCCACTTTCTCTATTGATTGGTGTTTGGGTTACCAGATTTAAGTCTTTGTAATTAAACTATGAACACAGTTGCAGGACTTGCACTTCTGTCTGTTTTTAGGGTTGTGTTTAAATATTTTTGTTGTTGGACTAGTCCAAAATGATGCTCTTTTGAGAGGTTGAACTTCATTGTCGTCCGCCTTGTCTTCACTGGTGAGTCAAGACTTAACCACTTCTACATTCCAAGTGAAATATAGTTTGTTTATTGTGAGTCTAGTGTCAATTGAACCTTAGCTTGATGGGCTGGAACATATCTTTAGCCATCACTGTAGTGTCATGTCTGGTTTCGAATAAAGTGAATATTGACACTAACTCAAATAATATTGGATGCTAAAGGTGGCAGCTTACTTTCATTTGGGAACCCAGTCCTTGGGGCCTAATCTAGTTGATTAGGCAATGCCTTAAGTAATTAATTGGTGAACTGTTAATTTGAACTTATGATATGAATTCAAAAGCTGAATAATTTTATTTGGTCTCCAGGTAAACCAAGAGGTCTTCGCACTGCTCGCAAACACAGAGATCACCGAAGGGAGCAGCGCTGGCATGACAAGGATTACAAAAAGGCTCATTTGGGAACGCGCTGGATGGCTAATCCATTCGGTGGTGCCTCTCATGCTAAAGGAATCGTCCTAGAAAAAATGTAAGTGGTACTGAATATGCTTGGTAATGTAATATGTACATAATGGATGTTATGATCTAGTTCCTACATTGCAGCATTAGTGAGAGGACATATATACGCAAAGAGGTAATAATTAGTGTCTTCAAAGAAGGGATGATTTTGAATATAATTATTGGGGTGAACTTAGTAAAAGTAGTCCTTAACTTATTTTAATAAATAACATGAATCATGTGCAAGTTTTTTCATTATTATTAAACACTATGCCCTGAGAGTTTAAGAAAGGCGTACACAAATTGGAAGTTTCTAACAAAGTTGGGCAGTTTTTATTTATGGTAGTATACATACTGTAAATGATAAATTTATAAACACATGTTAAATTAACTCAAAAGTTTATTTACTTATTCTCTAAAAATCAGTTAATTGTTTTTATCTTTTGTGTTTGTTGAAGAGTGACCGCTGATAATCGGGAGTTTACTGTACTAGTCGGACGCTGACCTGTGATCTATCGAGCACAAAGCAAATCTTTAATTGCACGGAGCAAATATGTGAATCACGACTAAAAATTTGTGCATCTTTTGCTCACTCGTGGTAGTAATTTTGCTTTTTTCTGCTTTGACACTTAATTAAAATCTAAGCTAATAGCCGCTTCGTTAAAAAATCTTCGTTACCCCTGTATAATTTTGAATGAACAGTGTTAATTTTGTAATTTTCTGATCTGTACTTTCTCTGAAAACCAGTAAGGTTTTATCACATGGTTTGCCATTGTTTCCTTTCCTCACATAACAAAGTACAAATTGTTTTTAGAATTTGTGATTTCTCTCTTCCAGTGGTGTTGAAGCCAAACAGCCCAACTCTGCCATCAGGAAGTGTGTTCGAGTTCAGCTGATCAAGAACGGCAAAAAGATTACAGCCTTCGTACCAAGAGATGGTTGTTTGAACTTTATTGAGGTAATTCAATGTCATTTTTTTCCCCCGATCTGACAAGAAAGGGAACCTACCACTAAATTCATAAAAATTCCAAAATTCATTACATTTTTCTGCAACCTTCTCCTCTGGATAAAACATCTATGTAAATAGAACTTTTTTTCTTCCATCTATTTGCAAATAAGCTTTATGGACACCAGTTATCTAATCCCGACACAGGTTTAAATGGTATGTAATAGTTTCATATGCAGTGTGTGGGCACTCGTAAAGTGACTGCTTTTTTTTACAGTGGATGTGTTCAGTTTGGTATTAAAACACTATTGCTGTACAAAGTTTCTCAGGTGTGAAAATCTTCCGCGTTTACGCGGATTTCCGCTTTTTTTTTTCCTT
This sequence comes from Metellina segmentata, assembly GCA_947359465.1. Lineage (NCBI taxonomy): Eukaryota > Metazoa > Arthropoda > Arachnida > Araneae > Tetragnathidae > Metellina > Metellina segmentata. Next base: position 8,773,420 of record OX375882.1, read on the forward strand.
CCGTGAATTTTTGCTTCCCCCCCCCCCCTAGAAAATTTCTGCTTTTTCTTCTATTTTTTTCTTCACAGTTAAATTATATCACGGAATGACCGTCAAAGAACAAGTGAACAAAAAATAATAAGGAATGTGTGACTATGTCCTTACTTCAGAGGTGAGATTCTTCCAACTTTTCGTAAATTTTTGAAAAATGACCGCTTTGTATCATTTTTTACGAAAAAATTTCCGACTTTTGCCCTTTCTTGTCTTCTATGAACGTAAAATGCGCCAAATGAAACATATTGCCAACGTTGCACTCCTAAATTTTGCAAGCAGATAAATCTTGCAAATTCCTTTTTGAAAAGAATCCTTTGTGAGAAGCTTATTAGTTTAGTGGCAAACCTGGAGAACTTGGATTTTGAACTAGTTAGCGTACGTAATTTTATATTTCGTAGGTAAAGCTACGGTTTCCTAAAACAGCTGAGCTGTTATCTAGTGGCCGTGAAACATCATGATGCGGCGGCAAAGGTATAAATGAAATATTTTAAGTTGGTCAGATTTTTAAATAAATTTCATAGTTTTATTCTCCATCGGTTTTTCAAACGCTGAGAACTTTTTCTACTCATGCGACCTTGCAGTCAGGGTTTGGAATCATGCGAAGTTTTCTTCACCCGCTAACCGTTAAAGAGAGTAAAAATTTTAACGAATTTGAAATCTGCGGAAAATTTCAGATTAGATTGATACCTAAAAATATGATTTTCTTTAACAAATAATTTTTTAATTAAATATATCTTCAACGGATTTAAAATCTGCGGAAAATTTTACACCACGGGCAACGCCGGGCTAGCCACGCAGTGGCTAGTTTTGAATATTTTAAAAAGTACTTTCAAAATCCGTGCTTCTTTCTTTGGTGACTTCAGAAGTGCGCCAAGGCGGTGTCCACCGTTTTAAACATAGACTGCAGCTGTTCTTTGAAACGTACGTTTTCAAGATGATGCTTTTTTTAAGGGTAATATTTATGATTGTTTTAATAAGTTAAATTTTGTGTTTCTTGGATAATACGAGCTATTAATTTAAAGTTTGTTTTTTTATTTATTTAAAGTTGATTTAATTAGAAAATAAGAATATTTAAGGAAAAGTATAGATTTTGAAGAAAAAGGGTTTTGTTTTCGAAAATAGGATGTAAATTTAAACTGAATTAAGCTATTTTTTTTTTTTTACCTCATGGGTACAGCTTCAGTCTACGTTTACAGCGGTGGCAACGGCCTGCTCTTGGCGCACTTAAGTCGCCAAGGAAAGATTTATTTCAAATGAACTAAAGAAATCAAACGACAATTTAACAGAATTTGTAAGAACTTTCTGGAATATTCTAAATGAAACTTTTAAACTTTCCACTTGCCTAGGTTGTATTAAAATTCGCAATAACAGTTATGCAGATGGGTTACCTTAACCTGTCATTACTCGCTACTAGAAGTGCACCAAAAAAGCGCCAAGTCCGTAGACTGAAGCTGTACCATTGTTATTTTTGGTGTCTACATATAAAATTTATGCTTTTTGATAAAAAATAGTATTTATTTTATTTATTCTTTAGTAACATAGCATTTCATTTTTGTATCAAGGTTTTGGAAAAATTGGAACTCTTAAAAAATCTCACCATTGGTGAAATGTTCAAAAATATTCATAAAAATAACATTTTCAACTTCATGCAACTTATTTTCTGTTTACAAAGTTGCCAATATATGTTTTCTCTTTTACAAAATTTGAGTTTACGCATGAGGTGCCAACCTTTTCCAAAGAAAAATTTCATTGTTTATAGTAAACTTTGTAGATCTTTTAAGCTAAATAATAGGCAAGAATACGTGCTGCTTATCATAAACACATTCTGTACTAGTGGCGAAGCCGTGAGGGGTTATGGGTTAACTTCCAAAGACAAATTTTATTGTTTTTAGTGGACTTTATAAGGTTTTATCAAACTAAAAAAAATTTCTACCCCTCAGAAAAAATTTCTGGCTGCACCACTATTCTGTATACAAATAAAGTATTCTTATTCCACTATTTTTGTAGTTCAAAATAACGCTGAGTATATTTTCCTCTTTTTTACATTTTGACTGTTTTCACCCCTGGTTTCTGCAGTTGATAAAAATGTGTATTTTTACTTATACATTAGGTTATTAGGACTTACAAATATTTCAAATAAACATTAATTCGTATATTTATGTTGTGTTTTGTGGCAAGGGGCTTTCGACTCAAAAGTTCTACTGGTGCACAGTTTCAAAGTTTGCAAGTTATGTCATTGCTAAGAATGCTTTTATTTTAAAGAAAAAATTTGTATTTTTCATTACTTTGTGGAGTGGTTGCAAGCGGGACAGTAGTGCCAAAGCATTTGTTTTGGTGTAATGATATTGAAAACTGAAACATACCCTCATTTTGTCGCCACATTGTAAATTCTGGTAATTTCTTGCACGAAGGCTAGAAAATTCTATGCATGAAAGAATATTCGTCTTATAATGGAGGAAGATGCCCGGATAGTCTCTCAATGTCGCTGTGTTTTAGCGGCAGCAAGTGCAATCTGCAAATTTGCTACTGCCGACATTAGTTGCGTGAAGAGTACCAAACTCCTTGAATATACCATCCTTACGGCAATATGCTGCACATTCCGCTGGTGAACCATGAGCAGCCTCAAAATGCGAATCATTGTCAAGCTTCTTATTCTCGGATATTCTACGCCGTTGTTTAAAATAAATATAGCCTTGCCAATGGACGCGTTTAGTCTTTGAGCAGATCTCCGTACCGAATCAAATATATTCCATGGCAATTCGGGTTCGCGAACGGCTCATTCTCAACTTGAAAAGAAATAAACACCAACCTTTACACCAAAAAAACACTGTAGTTAACTGGTAATTTGTTACCGTCGTTCTAGATTAACACAGCAGGCTTCAAAAAAAGACATCCGTTAAACAAGAAAAAAATGCACGAGGAACGATAAAACACAGTGAAACGGTAAAAAACAAAGTGCCTGATTAAGCGTCGTTATCTCTTATCGTTAAACAAGAAAAAAATCTAAACCAATCAGATAACGTCTTTAATCCTAATCTTAATAAGGTTGCCATAAAAACAGCCAAAAGGAAAGGTTACCACTTTTGCGAGAAAAAAAGACTGTCCCGTTTGCTACCACTCCACCCATTTCTTTTGCATACTTTTGAATGGAGTTCCTTTTTAATTACTTAGTTTTGCATATATCTGGAACCATTTTGTGTACAATGTTACGAAATCTGTTATGTTGAGTTTGAACTGCTGTTGAGCATTACCACAGGAAGCAAGATTACTTTTCTCTTTGAATTGTTGTCTTAAAGCCTGATTTGGTGCTTTTAATTATTTTACTCTTGAACTTAGTTAGTTTGCTGCAAGATCCTTTAACATTTTAAAAGGTTTCTTATATACATATTTTTTAATTTGCTTCTGTATATTGCTGATGAAATGTGCATTTGACTGTTTTCTCAGTGTTTGCCTCCGTCTTTCAGGAAAATGATGAAGTGTTGGTGGCTGGATTCGGTAGGAAGGGACATGCCGTAGGTGATATTCCTGGAGTTCGTTTCAAGGTGGTGAAAGTAGCTAATGTGTCGTTGCTAGCATTGTACAAAGAAAAGAAAGAAAGGCCAAGGTCATAAATGTAAAGGACGCTAATAAATTTCTTTACTAAAAAAATTCTTATGTGTTAACATTAAAGTATAAGTTTCCTTGACACGTTGAGTGCAGTTAAACATAATGCATGTTTTGATAGGCTAGTTTTACTGGACGTTTTAAAGTTCTGACCAGATAATAAAAAACTAGACATAGAGGGAGTTGTACCTTAGACCTACAATGATTGTGGGTTTATTTATTGGGTAGGTTTAAAACCAGTCGTAGTAGTTTATTTATTAGCCCTATAGAGGCTTCTAGCAAGTTCCAGTTGTTGAGTTTTACTGAGATAAATTTTACTACTTTTTTTGCCTATTGAATGTAGTACAGGTTTGCTTTTGCTACTTTTTCTTTAAACATTGCATTTTGTTTTCATGATTTAATGATAGTAATCTTTTAAAGCATTCTCTTAGCTACAAACACGAGTTTTAAAACACTGTTTAGACTAACCCATAATGGCTGGTAGCCTGGTTTTGAAATGACCCAAGTGTTGTACCTTCAAAGTACAGCACCTCTGATAACATTAATGTAACCAAATACGTTTTCGTTAAATCCAATTAATAGATGACATTATTAAGTTCCATAAAAATGTAATATCCTCTAAATTTAGGGTTGTTAAACTATCTGCTACAGTATGGGCGTAACTTAATTGCTGTTACTGTTGGTTGATGTTAGCCTGAGCTGAGTTAAGGTCCTTAAACAAGGTTCCCATGGGTGCATAGAAAGTGCTTATTTTCCTTTAAAAACAAAATTCAGTTAGATTTAAAATTCAATATTTCCGACCTTTTTATAGCGGCTGATCGGCCATAAAACTGCTTACAAGTACGGTTTTAATGATGATTCGGGAAATGGCCTGCTTGAATGGCAACCCTTGATACGTATACAAATCGTTGATAGACTCTTGATGAGCACGTATCTTATGATCTCATAATACACTTTAAAAACTTGAAAATCGGTCTGTTTTCGTCTTGTGAGTGGCTCTCACAATGCACAAAATAGTTGCAATAATAGAGAAAACTAGGATACAATCATAAAATGTTAATTAATTTTGTTTTGTTCAGTTACCCGCAAGTGCAAATGTTTTAAAAATTTATTATAATTATGGGGAAGTGTATTTTTAAGTTTGTATGTGAATCTAAAACAATATAAAATTAATTTATTTTAATTGATATCTAAGTGGTCCTTTTTTTTATCTAGCTTTTTTTTATGCTTCTAATCTTTTGCTACAATTATCCCAGAAAAGAAAAAAATTTAAGATTTTCGAGGGCGATTCTGCTCCGAAAATTTGAAGCAATCGGTTATCAGTTCCGAGAAAGAAAGAAAACCCGCTTGATTAAAAAAAGAAGAGGAAAAGATCGCAGAAACGTAAACCAGACTACTGGAAAACCGAGAATAGTTAGACAATTTCATGAATTGGGAAAGGTCATTTGAAAACTGGAAATTTGGGACTCCTATCGTGTTTGGCCGCTGACCTAAAATGAAAGTAATTTTTCTATGCTTTAGAATTTTTACTCTTTGTATCCGGGTGACAAATACTCAATGGTCGACTGCTTGAATTTCACTTTCTTTTGTTTTGCCATGCGCAATCTGTTTCCATTGTCAGCTAAGATGATTATTTTCAAATTAATTTTGTTTCATTAAAATGATGTTTGTATGCATATCGTGTAGAAGCGGCTGGTGCACCTTAAATCTGTCGTGGCCGAAAGTCCTCATGTTGGGTTGGTGTGAAAGTTTGGAGAGTAGGGCAGAAGCTCAGATGTCTCGTCATCTGACCGTGGTTCAAAATTATGTGGCAATACACCGAATGGCTTAGGCTGAGACTGGCAACTAGTTGAATAACTCTTATGATCTGTTTTGGTTCACGGGAAAATATTTTCTTAGAAACTCGTTCGGTCTCCGATCCAGTCAAATTTGACTCTAGCGTATGCAACTTGCAATCCTTTTATATACTTTTAGTAAATTAATAGTTTGCCACTAATTAAATTTTATTGAAACCTTCGATGTGCCAATAAATGAAATTACTTCTTATTTTCATTATGATTTTATGAAAGTGTATTATAAAATAATTACTGGGATGGGTAATTTCCATTTCGTAAGCAGGCTGAAGCTGCAGATACAGCAAGGTAAGCACTGTAATTTCAAAAATGAAAGTGTTGGTGGATCAGGGAGGAGCCTGACCCAGGCAACACAAAATGGCGTCTCCTACCCATGAGCAGCAATATGTTTTTAAACAAACTCATACACTCCCCTAAAGACCATTAAAAAACAAAATATTAAGAAAACTAAATCAAACTTGCAACAGCAACTTTGAGATCGACAACACCAAGTCCGGTCCTCATAAAACTCTTTCTTTCCCTTTTTATAAAAGCAAATGCACTGCAAAGAGATAAAAGAAAAACATCCAAAGTTTTTTTCTTGCAGTCTCCATTCTATAATTTGTACATGTACTTACACATATACTAGCCACTGCGTATCTAGACTGGCATTGCCCATGTAACACCACAGGCAACGCCGTGATGTTTGATTAATATCTGGTGTTGAATTTTCCGCAAATTAAATCCGTTAAAATTTTTATTCTACCTTTAACGATTGCTGAGATAGAAAAAAAGCACTGAAGAACGCCAGTGATAACTTTAGTAATCTTTTGCTTTACTGGAATACATTTCGCAGGAAATCCAAATGAATGAATCTTGAAACAAACGAAGGTCATTCGAATGTGTTCTCTCCTCGGAGATGAAAAATAAAATGGGATGGTTCCAAAGGCTGACGTCAAGGTGACACGTGAGGGCGAAAAGTCTAAATTTTGATGTTTTTCTGATTTACCGCAGTAGAATGAAAAATGGTGGAAAAAAAAACTATTCAATTCATTTCAAAATGTTCTAAATTGAATTTTAAATATCGCCTCGACCAAAAAATTCGGACTACTTGTGTGCCAAATCTCGTTACTGAAAGTGTCATAGATTCGTCAGGACTTCGTGGGCAAGAAACAGACAGATAAACACTTCCTTTTATAATAGTAGAGATACGTGTACATGTAAATGCCCACATATTAACTGCTGAATTTTGAAAAATCTCATTTTTGCGTGGCATTATTTATGTATAATTTTTAGAAAATAAGACTTGAATATTAAATTTTTTACATCCTACTGTTTTTATAAGATTAACTAATCTGTAAGAGCATCCCCATTTGGTTGAAAGTCAGATATTACATTGTGTAATAGGGTTTCTATAATGTTTTATGCAAGTCCTTATTTTGTCCAAGAAAGTCCTTATTTTTAGTTGGAAAAAAAAGAGTGGGAACCCTGTTATACATCAGACTTTACTAATGCTCTTAGCCCAGCCATGGAGGGAAAGACCAAAAGGAAAAGGCTGTTAAAATGAAAGTTTTGATTCAGAAATTGAAATGGACAGACTTGTGTGAACAGTCGGGGAAACTCCAAAGAAGATTTCATTGATTTAGAAGATCCAGATTTTGAATGTTAGTGATTTCATTTTAGTAAAAATGTCCAATAAAAGCAAGATATTTTGTAGCAAAAATAGTTGCAGTTAATGAAGATTCCTTTGATGCATTAGCTCTTAGCTACAAACTCGTGAGTTTTAAAACAAGGTTTAGACTTTTGGTATTCAGTACCTGAAAAAAAAGCTTCCCAAACCAACTGTTAATGGTGTTTCGACTCACCAGCTTGAAAAATTTAACATTTGTTGTTGACCTTTCGCAATTTTATTGAATGAATGATATTCAAGTTTTAAATTATGATTCACTTTTATAGGCATTAATTTTTTTACTTATAAGGCTAATCAGTCGAGTTTTGCCTGTTGAATTCCTTAAATAGGTTTTTAACCTCAGAGTGGAGAAAGTTATCTCTGGTGTTGATGTTGAGACTGGCAATATTGATCAAATTTGACGGAGTTTACTAATGTTTGGGGAAAAGGTCTTATTGTACTTAAAATAACCTTCAACAGCAGAGTTTGGTTTTTCATTTACCTTTTTCAACTTAGACTGCCAAATGCATAATTCAACATTAAAATTAGTTGATGTAGGATTTTATTTTTGCATAAAATGTGACGCATTCTTCCAAATCTTATGGACTAGTTGCTAGAAATCAGTTTTTGTAACGTTGAAATTAAATTGTTTGTTTTATAAATCTGTCACAAAGCTGGAACCTCATATAGTCTAAAAACTGTATATACACAGGGTTCCCACCTGTGCTTATTTTGACCTTCCATTTCTAAGAGCCCTTAGAAATGCTTATTTTTCATCAATAGTCCTTAGAAAGTGCTTAATTTTCCTTTAAAAACAGAATTGTTTTCAAATGACGGTATTTTTTCACAATATTTCTGACCTTTTTTTAGCGGACGATCGCCTATAAAACTGCTTTCGAGTACGGCATTTGCGATGATTCAGGTACTGGCCTGCTTGAATGGCAACCCTTCATACGCGATATACAAATCGTCGATCGACTCTTGATGAGCATGTAAATACACTTTAAAGACTTGAAAACTCATGAAAATTGGTCTGTTTTCGACTTGCAATGCGTGCGGCTCTAGCAACACACAAAATAGTTGCACTGTTAGACTAGAATACGATCATCAAATGTTGATTAATTTTGTTTTATTCAGATACCTGTGAGTGCAATGTTTTAAAAAGTTATAATTATTGGGAAGAGAATTTTTAAGTTGGTTGGTGATTCAAAAACAATATAAAGACAATTTATTTTAATTAATCTGCTACAAGTGGCAACCCGATGTGTTGTAATTTTTTTTTTAATCTAGCCTTTTTATACTTCTAATTCTTTGTAAAAACTATCTCGTTGAAGTTGAACAAAGAAAAATTGTGAAGATTTTCGAGGGTGATTCTGCCACAAAATTGTGTTTCCTTCGTATGAGCAACAGTATGCTAAAAAATTGCTCATTCACTCCCCCAAAGAACATTAAAAAGTAAATTCAAAACAATCTCTATATTTAAAAAAAAAATTACTGTCGCAGGATTGAAAACTGGTTTGTTTAGCTCAATTCTTTGACGGTTTCCCAAGAAAATTGCGAAATTAACATGCTTTGTTTTTCATCGTGTTCCCTGGACAACTTTGAAGATTTTTTTCCATTGCGGCTATTGGTTTAGGGTTTTTGAGTGTCAAAATTTCTAACGCAAGTGAGCAAAAGATATACAAATTTTCAAACTTCAATCGCGATTTTTTTTTAGAGTACCTCTAGACATAAATTTTTGCAAATCGTTTTTATTTTTCTCTTTCTTTAGAAATTTCAATTTGGTCTCATAATAATTTTTTGAAATTCGGGAGAAATCGTGACTGTTTTGTTAAAACTGTCATGTCTTATAACTATTAGTTTTTAAATTGGAAAACATCATAGTACCTTAGAATGTTCTATTTCTTACTGTACAATTATTTTTGAAATTGTTTAATAAATAAATTCTGTCATCGCTATCTGTTGTGGCCCTACGTCGACCGCTACCATCATGACGCTGAAATCTGCCATTGTCCACCCACTCTTGCCATCATCTTCTAATCGCCGCATCGCTTCGACTCACATGACGAGCGATTCTCCGATTTGCCCAATCTGCCTCTTTCAATCCAATGATACGACCTCTTTCAAACTCTGAAAGTTGCTCGAATCCTGCGGCGAGGCATTTTTTTCAGTCGTTAAAAGGTATCCTAAATCGCAATGCAGCAGAAATTTTTAACAGTTCAAGAACAACTCCTCATATACATCTACTGGATGCGCTGGAGATCGCACTATTCATTCATTGCACACCAAATTTTAATCATTTGCATATTTGGTCAAAACATTTTTGCATACGAAATTTCAAAGCAATCGTATGATTCCTTCTAGGTGTGGGGGCATCACAGCCCAGGACCGTGCTGGGTACCTTGGGAGGGTGGTGGACATGGAATTGATAGGGGCGTCTTCTAATTTCGTACTTACCGTAACATTTTGCTTCATTTTTCAGCTAATACTAAATTCTTATAAAAACCACTGTAAAACTGCTTATTTTAAAAATGTAATTGAAAAAAAAAAAACTAATCAAGCACAATTTTTTCATGAAACACTTATTAATTTCCAGCATTATAAAATATATTTAAAAATAAAAAATAATTCTTTACAACTATTTTTTGCTGATTTGTAAATTAGCGTCATTTTTATGGTACATCGAAATTTGTTTATACAAATAAGTTGTCATATTATGCAGGGCTCCTAACACGAAAAATTTCATTTCCTTTAAAAAAAACAGGGTTTGCACGAATTCAATTTCGAAATGCGTGCTACGTTCCACCGCAAGAATGGATTCAAAAATGTACCGTTTCAATTGTAAAAGGATACTTAACGTTGCCCGCGATGTATTAGCAGCAAGTTCTGGAAATTTTCCCACAGGAAAAGGCTATCAGTAAAACGAAGCGGCGAAATTTAAGGGAAGTAGGGCCATCTGCATGTCCGACTCCTCTTACCCAATTACCTAACTTGAGTGGCATTTACGACTAACGTTTTCCTTTCATAGTATTGTGTAGCGTATAATTTAGCGCAAGATAAATATCACCGGTCGATAGTGTCGAACAAAAGGAGGAACCCTCTTGGAGGTCAGACGCTGACAACTCGTAAATGGTGATCGTTGGCAAGTGGTCACTTAAAAGGGTGGATAACATCCTCCATACACAGATCTGAGGGTGGTCTCAACAGACCCATTTTATTTTCGGATTCTGGAATAAGACGAGAATGGAGAGGTCAAGAGACCGGACGGATCAAGCTGATATTAAATCAACGTTAACCCAGGAGGAGAGGTAATGCGTTTAGTACCTTTGTCGTCACATATTGCAGTTTCTATTGTAGGTCTGATTATGTCTAGAAGGTATAGATAGGTCAGGGTAAAGTCTGAAAGGATGGTGGAATCTTCAATAGGTATGATAATTTACACTCGAATGTTTCTTCGGCAAAGTTTTTAAGGGGATAGATCATCAACCTCTCACACATTCTAAGCGCTCGAAGCTCCCCATCGAGAACCCCGACATTCCTTTCTACGGAACGGAGGCTATTCACGCGCTGCTCTCTTTGTGGCACAGAAATGTGGGCTTGGAAATCTTAACCCTTCAAGCGGCAAGCCCGAGATATCTCGGAAAACTTTTTGTACTGATAACGGCAAGCCCGAGTTAACTCGGGAACCAAAATGCAATCGTAAGTGTCAACCACGAGTATTCTTGCACAGTAGCTTTTCCTTCCCCTAGACCACCCGTGTCCTGTAATGGGAGGGCGTGACTGGAGCCCTTTGTGTGATGCGTCCTGATGGGAACTTACGATAAGGAACGTACAATGTGTGTATTTGCCTTCGGCGTGTTAGAAAGAGTAGCACAACATGTTTTTCTCTTTTAAGCTTCAGTTTCTAACTTCTTTAGGAAAAAAAAAGGTTGAATTGAAAATTTGGAACCACAATCTTGCGCTTCAAAACGATGTTTAAAAAGCTACGATTAAAATTTACGAAGAAAACAAGAAAACATAAAGTAACGAAGTAACAAGAATTCAGAGATATAGGTGGTATTTTTGCTGCATTCAAAACCACGTGAAATTCTTTTTAAACTACGCACAATTGTTCAATTTAATATATCAGTACGTATTGAACACTTGATGAAGTGCGATATTTGGTAGAGTTCGAATAGGTTTGGTGAAGTGGGCGACCTGTGAGCATCGATACGATAAATAATTTGAAAACGGTACTTTGGTATTTTCTCTCAAATATTAATTATCATTACATAACCAACCCTTTCCAAATCATGATAAATCAAATTTGTTTTGCAAACAAAAAGAAATTATGGGTTAAGACCTCTCCCCGTATGAATGCAACTAGCACAAATCAAAGTTCTGTTTTTTAAAGGGTAATGTTTGTACTTGTATTTTTCTCCTGTAGAGCACCGCGTAGATATTCCACTATCAAATGGGATAATTTATTTAGTCGTAATATACATAGAACATCAATATACGGATCTTTTACCTTTTGAAGGCAATGAGACATCCCACCGACCTAAAATTGCTACCATTTACCAGTCTTGCACTAAATACCATGTAGTAACTACTCTTAATTTATTTTTAAGAAGCAAAATGATCTATTAACTTACATTCTTGAATATCTTTAAAAGAAATTTAATCAAGTATTTAATCAGTGTCATACTGGAACTGGCGTCAGTGAGGGATCAAACCCAAATGAGAAAGATCCTAGGACAATACCACGTGATTTTGAATCATGGTCAGATGACAGGTTCTCTCTTGTGTTGACACATCACGCTAATGCGAGGACATATGAGGCCAAGACAGATTTAACGTGCACCGGACCCTTTATACACGACAGTGTTTGGTTAGATTCGAACTCGTAACCCTCCGGTTGCGAATCTGTAACTCTTCTAACCGGGATACCGAGGTCCTTAGTTAATAAAGGAACACCATGTAAGTGTAGTTAATAATAAATTCGGTTGATGGGTTATTGTTATATTGGTGAATGTTATATTTATAATCCAATAAATGAATCGGAGTGATTGAACCAAAAAGTTGGCTCTTTAGTTCTTTAAAATTCTTTAACTCTACCATATTGGTAGCATATCAGGCAAAATTTGTTTTTATCTGAATTTCCAAATCAGCATAATTGTATAGCTTTTCTTATTTCATCTGTTAAACATTTAATTTAATTTTAAGAAAGAAATAAAATATATTTAATACACAACATAATATATAAAGGGGATACATAAATATAACATTAACTGACCCAACGTATTTGTCTTATTTTAAGAATAAAACGGGTCAATTTGATAACAAATAGAAGAATCAATCGTGTAGAAGTCAACCTTTTCGCTGATGTTTTGTAAATACAACATTTAGACATAGATCTAAAATATTTCCCCTTAATATCCAATCCTCAGTTGAATTAAAAAATGCCGAATATCCTAGTCACTGTTTACTGTACTATGCTAAGTTTCATAAAAATATGTTTGCACATTTGGTCTCACAAACATTTACGAACCGTGTAACTATTAATTTTGGTATAAAATCATTTTCTATCAGTCCATTTCAATGAAAATCGAATTGGACATATATACTCCTTTTCAATATTCTTACTACATAGAAGATGTACCCTACAATTTAGATTACTGAAATATGTAACTTGCAAAATAATAAACTGTTAATCTTTTGGATCTGATCAATATTTGTTTATGGTAACTGGAAGGATATACTAGTTAATTTCGTTATTATGGCGAATCTTCTCTCAGACATTATTTGTCCCAAGTATGGCGTACACAATATTGGTTTTTGTGTCCAATACCATTTTTGCAGTGGCTTATGAATGATACCATGCAAAATGATTATTTCAAAAAGGACACAGATTTCGCTCGTACTTCCACTTCTGAACCCTTGAGCTGGGTGTCAAATCGTTTTTTTCAATAAAATCTCTTGCAAAACGATTTGTTTCGCTAGCTATATAACTGACGATGTCGTCGTCGAAAAATGTTCCAAATAATTCTAATGGTGAATAATTATTCAGGGGTTCTTTTATTCCTAGATCTCCAGTGAATGGAAACCTCGGAGGAGAAGGTCCAAGATTCTCAGGGAGGGTCCAATCTACACCAGTCTCTTGCATCATCTAATGACCCATCAAAATCACTTTCAGAAGTGTCTGAATACGAGGAATCTGAATCTGAATACTCTTCAGAATTCATTTGGAAGTAGTTAGCAGACGAAATTAAAATTTAAAAACTTTGGTCTTGTCCTAGAATTATCAAATATGAGTACAAAGATTCAGCCTATAAAAGTTGAATTTTTAAAGAAAATTTAGTCTTGAAAAATACTTTTTTTTGCTATTCTATCGACCTAGCTTCCTAACTAGCAATCTAGGTACTCCACAGGGTTGCTCGATAGATTTATAACAGCTTTTTTTTTTTTTTCAAAAAATATGTGAACAACAGTTCGGATGCATGCACTCTAGACAATCGATTCACAAACTAACGTCTCAAATAGCAACTCCATGGTATATAGCGCCTCGATATGTCCCTAGGCTTTTCGCTCTTTTCAGCTTGTTCCCGCTTCTCAGAAGGGCAGATTTCTCCTACAGAAATTGGACGTAGGGGTCATGAATGACATTTTTGACTGACCACCTACCGAGCCTAAAACATACCGTCCAGAGTAGTATTTTGAAAATAAAAAAGAAAAATGCTGTTTCTATAGTCAGAGAGAGACCATCAATTCCTTCTATAGTAAGATTACTGTCGGCCTTTTTCCAATGATAAAAGAAGGTACAACACGTTCCCTTCTGCATACTCAGATGTTATCAGTTAACAAAAAGGAATACATTGGGGGTCATTATGATCGTTCAAGAAAAGGACATGTGTGACACTATCAGAGTACTTTTGTGTGAAGTTTTCAAGAGCTTCCCGCTTTGAATAGGGAGTAAGAAATATTTCCCACAAAGCGAGAGAAAATAGTTTAAATTCCTCTTCTTTTATTTTATCAAACAGTCATAATGACTTAGTTTAAACGATCGATGTTGCTTTAGGTTTAAGAAATTCAAATACCGGCGCAGTAAAAGTGTTTCTGATAAACGCAGATAAAAGGCAGCCTTTTCGTTACTTCATATTGTATCACTCTTAAACCGGCTATCTTTTTGCACCAAAAGAACTGAGAACGACTAAAATCTTCGAAATGAAACTATGCGAGGGTTTTCTTATTCATTAACTTTTAGGTAGAAAATAGTACTATGCTAGTATTTTACTACAGATCTGTTATTCTGTCAATCGTACAACATATAAGAATTTTGAATTTTGCTGGCAGTAATAATTGAACCTTATAATTCGTAGCTAATACTAGTACAGGGTGGATGAAAAGTTCATGACACATTTCGACAGTTAATATAAAATCCACCATTCAAATTGCCATAGAGTTTTCGGTTTTCACTAAATTGCTTTACATTGCATCACGTTATTTTTTGCATAAGAAATACTTCAATTGTTTGAAAAATTAAAGACACAAAACACGCAAGTAAACAACACTGTTCCACAATACAAGTTAGCAAATACGTGGATTGAAATTGAGTATCGGTTTAATATCGCTCGGGCCACAAAGGGTGCTCACATTAAAATATGGTAGTATATAGGAACCAAAATGCTCTAATAAATTATAATATGTATTATAATTTTTTGTGCACAATTTTTATAATGTTTTCCGGTAAATTTCTTTTCTGATAAATTTGCGTTTGTTCATAGATGTTAGTGTGAGTTGTTTTATAGTTCATACAGCCATCCAAACGGTTTAGTGGTTAAGGTGTTAGCCTCTAAATCGGAAGGTTCCTGGTTCGAATCTGGGTCCGTGCATGGATGTTTGTAAGCGTATGTTGTAGAGGCGGTTGGTGCACCTTAAATCTGTCGTGGCCGAAAGTCCTCACGTTGGGTTGGTGTGGAAGTTTGGAGAGTGGAGTGCCAGCTCAGGTGTTGCTTCGTCATCTGACCGTGGTTCAAAAGTACGAGGTGTCCTCGGATCTTTGCCTTAAGCGATTGATCCCGGTCCGTCATCAAGAGCCCATTGTGTTGCTCTAGTTCGACGTTAATTAAAAAAATTACTGTTACCCAAGTTTAGGTTTTATTATAAAAAAACTATTTTAGGCTACATCAAACTATTATTGCTATCAATTTTATAAAATTATTTCAGAGGTTTGTCATTAAATTTGTATTAAAAATAATCATTCGAAATACTGATCAAGATTCCAAACGTCCCATACTTCCGTTCTTTAAAAAGTTATTGGTATCAGTAACTCAGACACAGTTTACCATATGTGAACTGTTTTATGTATACTCAATTCTTCACTGAAAGGTGAATACTCAAAACGTGAAATCTTTGAATAATATTCCCTATTGAATGTTTTAACCTACGTTACATTATTGAAGCTAGTTTTGAACATTTTTGTTTTTATTTCTGCATTGTGTTAAGTTTTACACGTCTAACTCAACTGTGATAAATAATGTAATTGCTTTATTTATACAAATCAATGCTGTAAATCTGTGGTAAACTTGTGCGAAAGAAAATTAATGCTGGAATTTAACTTTTTTACAATTTGAAGAAAAACTACTTATTAGAAAAAATATATATAAAATAAATATTTCAAAGTTCCCCATTTTATGCAGTAAATATTTGGTTTCTTAAACGCGTGTAAGAAGTATCTTGTATCTTGACGCAATGTTTGAAACTCTCTCCAGTAATACCATTCAAAAGAATCGTCTCACCCTTCGGAACCTTAGAGTAGGAATAGTAGCTACTCAATGTTCGGAACCGGGTCGAAGCCCGTGGCGTTCCGATCTATCACTGTCATCGGTCTTTTTTGAAGATCCAGTTTAAATGGGCTACTGATCAGACCCATTGACAAAACGAGGGGAAAGCATTCCCTTTGTCCAAACCCTGACGCTTTTAAAGGGAACTCGTTTTCTAGGGGTGACGCTTTCGTCAACTCAACAGAGATTTGCCATGCCGCCAAGAGGGTTAATGGACTTCAGCCGTTTCTTCAGGACCACCATGAGATCTGAAAGATTCTAAACCCCTCCGTAACCAGAGAATGCAAAAATTTCGGCTGTCTCTGTATCCAGAGGGTTAAATATTAAAGGAGCGTTGCGGACGTACTGAAAATCATTCTCCGTTATCAATAAAGTTGATTATTACAAATTCTTAAGGGTTTTTTTAGTGAAAGTCTGTTTTTAAAAAGATTAATGACTCATTACTTTCTACCCGAAAAAAAAAGAGCTACTTAACATTGGGACATATTCACACAATACATAATGCTTTTTTTAAAGGTCTTAGGTCTAAAAGAGTTAGGGGAAGATGTGTCTGAACTAGTTTTTACTATTCACAGATTTTTTTAATCAGTGGCCTAAGCATTGGTCAACATACAAACATATTCAAGAAGACTTGAAACTTCTCACTCGCCATTTCATCAATCATTGTTCAAACAGAGGGCTAAACCTAAAGCTAGCTGCTGAAAGGTTGCTTGAACATTGGATTGCAGTGCGAAAGTATTTCCTTGACTACATTCCAATAAAGAAGCCAAACGTGATACAAAAACCAGGCTACAAAAAAATTGTTCATTTACTTAGAAATGAAACTATGAATGCTGAGTTGATATTTGTCGTATCAAGTGCAAGTATATTTAATCCTGTGACCGAATTTCTTCAGAAAAAGGAACCTCTGATACAAAACCTTCATTCTCAACTTGAATTGTTGACAAGAACAATTTTGGGAAGGATCTGCAAAGAGGAATTTATTTGAAAATTGATAAATTGGAAGATATATGTCCTCAGAAACTGTTGCCTCTGGCTGATATTGTGATTGGAGATAAAATTTCTAGAGCGCTTCAGAATGTGAAACAGAAAGAAATGAATTTCTTTTTTCTAAAGGCTCAGAAGTATTACTTTGTATGTGTTAAATATCTTTTGAAGAAGTCCTCCCTCAGTTCATCTCTCCTTAAAAGTTTATCCTGTCTTGATCCTCTTGAGAGACTCAGTGGTGAGAGTATGCGACAAGTATTAAAAGTTGCAAGAGCAATTCCATGGGATGTCCAGACAGACATAGTGGAAATTACTCCCAAAAGAATTTGAGTAAGAAGGATCTAGAATGAAACCTATTGATGTTTACTAGAACCAGTTCTTCAGACTGCGAGACATTAGTGGTGTGGATCCTAAATACCCAGTTGTGTCAAAGCTAGTGAAGGCTGCTCTGTCACTTTCTCATTTTAGTGCTAACATTGAACGTGGCTTCTCAGCCTCAGGAAGAGCTTTGACAGGAGACAGAGCATCAATGTCAGAACGCACACTCAATGCATTGATGACGGTTAAAAGTAGCTTGCCAAATTTTGACAATCAACCTTATTTGGTGCCAATCACATCAAGGCTAATGGATATGGGAAGGGTTGCATATTAAGCCTACAATGCCTATTTAGAAGATATAAAACGTAAGGCATAAGAAAAATTAGAGAAGGACAGGAAAGAAAAAGATAGACTGGAAGCAGAGAAAAAATTTTTTAAAGCAGCTGGCAAAGAAAAGAAAGGTGATAGAATAACAAAAACTTAAAATTATGCGTAAGGAAGAGGATGAGATATTGGGCAGTTCTTCAAAATTATTAAAGGAAGCCACAATGATAGGCTCAAGAAGGCGATAAAAAATAAGAATTTTAAGGAAGCAGCACTTGCTTAGGCAATGATTGAAGGAGCGGCGAAAGTATCATGATGCTGGTCGGCAAAGACAGGCTTTAAAAAATGCATATTCTTCCATTGAGAAGAAAGAGACAAAATTAATTTCAGACTTTTTTAACAAAAAAAATGGACATAATCTTTTAAAGAAAAGGAAGAAATTCTTCAATCTTGTGTCAAAAATGAACGAATTAAAAAATCCCAATTACGATTTTTTTATTTTTATGTTAATGTTTTTGTGTTAAGATTACAGTGAAAACAGAAGAAAAAATTACATAAATAAGACATAGTATTTTGGCTACAAAGGATCCTAGTAAACTTTTCCAAATATCTAGCGCGTGCTCTGAAAAAAAATTTAAACCTACCCCTATTTTTCTCCCTTCAGAAATTCTGAATAAAATTAAACTTAGAAACTAATTTCATCACCGCTGGCAGCAAACTAAAAACCCCTTATTCAAAAACATTTACTACTCCCTCTGCAACTCTATTAAAAATCTCATCCGCTCTCACTCTAATGAAAAATTTCAGCAACACATGAAACCCTCTCCACTGAAGATGGTTCTATTTGAAAAAAAACAAAAGTACTTAAGAATAACAACTATAACCTCCAGCTTCTAAATACTACCAACGGTCCTGATCTCTCTCAAATCCAAAAGACCGAAGCAATTGCTGACAGCCTCGAGGATCAATTCAATCTCAATTCCAATATTGACAATCCGAATTTTACTGAACAAGTTCTCACTGATATTCAACTTTTCAATTCTACCCTTATTCAAAATTCTTTTAAACCTGCAAAAGCTTCAGAAATTGCTGAATTCATTAAAAATCTTAAACTCAAAATAGCTCCTGGCAAAGACCAAATTTCTAACAAAATGTTAAAAAATATCCCTCTTAAAATTATCGTCCTTATTACTAATATTCTTAATCAAAGACACTTCCCATCTATTTGGAAAAAGGCTATTGCTGTTCCCATACACAAACCAAATTCTTCTCCCTCTGAACCTTAAAATTACCGACCCATTTCTCTCCCCAGTGCTCTTAGTAAAATTTATTATTTTAAAAAGACTTAATACATCGTTTCAAATAATATTCTCATCCCTGTACAATTAGGATTCAGACATAAGCACGTTACTGTCCACGACTCCTCTGAGTTACTGAGTTCATCCATTATGGACTCAGTAACTCTGCTCACATTGACATCCTTTTTCTCGACATCGCCAAAGCCTTTGATCATGTTTGGCACGACGGCCTCCTTCACAAACTCATCCACCTTAAAATCCCCCCTCAACTCATGAATATTATTCAAAATTTTCTGTCTCATCGTACGTTCCAAGTGAAAGTTAACCCCACTTTATCTCAACGCTGTATTCAAGCAGGTGTTCCTCAAGGCTCTCTCCTCTTTTTTTAACATCTATATCAATGATATACCCACTGGTCCCAGAACTTCCCTCGCCATTTATGCTGATGGTACTGCTATCATGTACCAAAACCACAACAGGAGATTTCTCATTAAACAAATTCAAAATTACGTCGAAAAACTCCAGCTCTGGTTAACTAACTGGAAAATCAATATTAACGCCTCTAAATGCGCTCTCCTTATGTTTTCTTATAAATCTCCTTCCCAACTCCAGAACATTAAATTTTACAATGAACCCTTTGTTAAAAATTACAAATACCTCGGTCTGACCCTTGATCCTATACGTACTTTCACCCCTCATATTAAAACTATTGGTAAAAAGACACTCTTGCTCTTAAATCTACCCTTTCTTCTATGTTGGACGCCACAGCCACCTTTCTCTGAAAAATCAATAAAAATATCATCAATAAATCTATTATCAGACCTACTATTCTTTACGCTTCTCCCATTTGGGGCTCCACCTGCAAAACCAATATCGAAAATCCAATCTCTCCAAAATACAATTCTCTTCCAAATGGTCAACGCCCCTTATTATAACCGACGTGAAATTATTCACAGAAATCTAAACATCCAACCAATTTTCGAATTTATCAAAACCTTTTCAACTAAATTTTTCAACAGACTTCCTCTTGTCCCGAATACGCTTTTACAAAATATCCCACCCCCTATGACACTTCCATAATTAAATCGCGCAAGAGACCCAAAACCCATCTCGATCGTGACTTCCACACTTTTCCACCACGTCCAAAAAGGCGATGTGTTGATTTCAGGGATTCCTCCGGGAATCTCCTGGACCCACCACATTGACCTTTTTTTTTAAATTATTGTTTTTCCATTTTATTACCTTTTTCTCTAATCAACACCACAGCTCATGTATTTCGCCACATTATTTCGGTACTGATTTCTTTCCCCTCCTCGTTTGGCCCACCCCCTTTGGAACGTGAATTGGACTCCTAATTGTATCAATTACTAAATTCTATCTCAATTATTTACCTTTTACAAAGTGCATAACCACTTCCTTTAACTTTCTTCCCTCATTTACACTGGACTGGATTGGACAAATCACGGACGGAGTACCTACTGCAATGCAGCTTACCTCCCCGTAATAAGGTGTGGATACATAAAATAAAAGCATAAATGGTGAAAATTTAAAGAAAAAAATGAAAGCAGTTGGCGGGAGAAGCTTTAAAAATACATCAGCTATTCAGTAGTTTAGATGGCGCCACCTCCGTCCGGTCACCCTTCCGAGTTGTAATCAAAGAACATTCTATTTATTCTGTTGTGGTGTGGAGGTTCGCAGTTTTCTGCAAGGTACTCCGTAATTGATACGTCCGTTCCGTTCCGGTGCAAAACACGCCTGGCTATCCCCGCCTTCGTCTCCAGCATAGAGGTGGCTCCAGAGTGTCTTGAAACACCCTTTACAATCCTTCTTTCAGTCTCCGCTATTCTTCACCCCTGTTTCGGGTCATGGTCCCCTGTCATCCAGACTTCCTTAGTAAAATGGCATCATGTCCGTGGACATGATGTATGCTTGATAAATTATTTGTAGCTCATTAAATATTAGGCTTATGTTAAAAGATGCTGCGTGATACTTTGTGCAACTAATATATTACATGTTATTCTATTTAATATTACTATTTCATAATATTTATCTGACTCTATCTCGACTACATAACTGATGGTATGATCTTTACATTGAAGAATCTTCACAATGATCTATAAAAAAATAACTACTTTGATGCAAATTATATTTGTAACTCATTGCAACATCCAAGATGGCTAACTGGCTTCTTCACAGAAAAGTACAGAGGCTGTTCGCACATTTTTTTAGACGATTTTGGTTAGCGGTAATAAAAAATCGTTTGCTGCAAAAGAAATAATTGCAGTTGTACTATGTTTTTAAAAGCCAAAATTATCGTCTGCGGCTTGAGAGGTTTGTTTTTATTCAAAATGGCGTTTTTAACGAAGCAGTCGTTCGAAGGCTATATTTATGCTCTTTCCGAAAAGAAATATTCATATTCCGTTCCCCTAAAAGGATGTGAGAGTCATGGTTTTGTGATATCTAAAGCGTCGATAGGTAATATCGTCAACAAGAAAGGAAAAAAACGTCAAATTGGAGCCTCAAGTGGGACAAAAATTCTAAACAAGTATCCAAGGAAGATACGGAGATTTTCGACTATTGCAAAGTTACGTTGCTTAATGTTAAAAGAAAATCCCCCTATGCAAAGGACAGTTGCAAAATCATTAAAATGATCGGTGTCCACTGTAAACAAAATGATAAACGTTGATTTAAATCTTAAGAAAGCGAAAAAACGCAATGTGCATCGTCTTTCTCCAAAGCATATCGCTGAACGCAGGACACACTGCCGAATTCTATATGAAAAACACTTATCCAAAGAAAAATGGAAAAAAAATGTCAAAATAGATGAATCATGGGTGTATTTAAATGATTGCAGCAAAAAACGAGCCATTTATTATCATAAAAGGGGAGAAAAAAATTTAAGTACATGGTTCACAGAATCGAAAGAACGTTTTTCTAAGGGATTCATGATTGTTGCTGGTTTTTCATATAATGTCAAGTTAAAAAATAAAAAGAGTGGAAAAAAATGTCAAGATTAACTCCAAATACTATCAGAAACATATTTTATCGCCAATTTTTCTGAATGAAATACCATCGCTTTACCTACAGTGCCATCAATCTGTGGAACTCCGTCAAGACAAAGCTAGCAGTCACACGTCAAAATCCACTGTAAATTTCCTAAAAGAAATGGAACAAAAAACCGGTATCAAGGCCATACCCTTCACTGATATCCCTACTAAATCTCCCGATGTATCACCTATGGATATTTGTGCTTTCGGACTTTTAAAATCTGCATTATCCAAACGTCGTCCCACAACCCTTACAGGACTCTGGAAAGCTGTTCAGGAGGAATGGGATAGAATACCTCTTCTGACACTTCAAAAGGCATTATTATCCTGGAAATTACGGTGTCGAAAGATAGTTAATAATAAAGGCTATCAAATAGAACATTTAAAACACAAGAATTTTATGTAATTTAGTTTTGTGAATACAATATACATTGTCTAAAAAATGTGTGAACAGCCTCTGTATTTATCTGCAGCTATCTGTTGAGCTATTTAGCAACTATAAACTATCTGTGCATGGACATGACTCAGTGTGTGGTTCTTATGACACAAATTATTATTTATTAAATAAAAGCATCACTACTTGATATTTCTTTTCAAAATTCAACCTGGGATTAGTTTAACCAAGTATTGAATTAAAGATAAATGAATTATCATGAAAAATAATTTTATATCAACTTTATAGACTCACTAAGTGGTAAAAACTAGATTGACTGACTTGACTGGGCGAAAAACTAACTGACATGACTTGTCATACTCAGTAAACATTTTTTTTCTTAAAAATTTTATTTTTTAAATATTTAATTAATCACACATATTTTGTGAGTATACTATATACTGTTCCCATTCTACATGTTTTTAATTGTAACATTACTTTCATAAACCTTTCATGACATTGTTTTGTACGTTTTTAAGAGAATGACCCATGGGTACTAGATTATTCCCCTTAGATTAGTCATTTTTATGAATAGTTACTGCCATTTTAAAGGAAATTAACATATGGTCCATTCATAATCCTCGAAATCGACTTTTGTAGTAGTATGGCAATTGGGTATGGTCCGGGATCAAAGATCCGAAGATAACACCTCATGATTTTGAACCACGGTCAGATGAAGAAGTCAACACTTGAGCTGACAACCTACTCTGAACTTCCTCACCCCACCAACTTGAGGACATTTAAGGCAACGACAAATTGAACGTTTACCAACCCTGACGGTCTTAGGTTAAATACAGTTTCCAACTTGCCACCCTCTGCGACTCTACCTAGTGAGCTACCACGCTTTCATTCTGAGTAGCTGTTTCGAATTTCATGCGCATCCGTACTGTATGAAACCACATCCACCTCAAACCTAGAAGATCTGGATAGTACGGATCGTTAGATACAGGTTGGAAATATTATAGACTAGACACTGCGTGGCTAGCTATAATATATAGCGGCCGGCGTTGCCCGTGACAGTTGCTTTTGAGGAGTTATTGGTTTGCTTAGCAAACCAAACTATGTATATTATGAACTGTGGTTTGCATCGCAAACCAACACCACGGGCAACGCCGTAATGCTATCGTCATTATCAAATTCGGCAAAATTCGAATTGCGAAAAGATCAAATCGGCTTGACGTCACGATCTCTTGCGAAAAAATATATATTTAATTCAAAATTATTTAAAAAAAAGAAATTTAGGGATATAAATAGTGTAAAATTTTCCGTAGATTTCAAATCCGTTGAAATTTTTAACCTATTTTTAACGATCCCGATTTTACAAAAAAAGAACTAAACAATGCAAGTCAAAATGTTCGCTGTGGAATCGTTTCAGGGAGACAACGAATTTCCATTTAATTGCGAAGAGCGGAGGGGAAAAAAATTTGGCATGGTTCCAAAGGCTGACATCAATAGTGACGTCAGAGGGGAAAGTCGACAAATTAGGTTCTTCTTCAATTGCCGGTGCGAGACAAAACAAAGATATAAAGCGGGAAAAAAACTCTTAAATTCATTTTAAAATGTTCTAGATTGGATTTTAAAATTCTCCTCGACTCTAAATAAAAACATTCCGACTACCTGTGTGCCAAATCCCATTACTGTAAGTGCCATAGATTCGACAGGACTTTGCATGCAAGAAACAAACAAACATTTCCTTTTATAATATTAGAGACTGCCTACTGCGTGACTAGCCCGTGCCAGTTGCTTTTGAAGAGTTATTGGTTTGCTTCGCAAACCAAATAATTAATTTGGTAATTTTGAATTAACGTCGTACTAGAGCAACTCAAAGGATTTTTGACGACTGTCTGGGATCAATCCCTTCAGGGAAAGATCCGAGGACAACACCTCGTAATTTTGAACCACGAAACCAAATAGGAGTTCGTAGCCTATTGGGTAACAGCTATAACGGAGTTGCCCGTGGTGTTGGTTTGCTTCATAAACCAAATGGGCGTTGTCCGTGACAGTTCTTTTCTTGGAGGTCACATTGCCCGTGTGGTGGTTTGCTTCGCAAACCAAAAAAATATAAATATTTAATTGAAAAATTACTTATTAAAAGAAAATCAAATGTTTAAGGTATATAACTGGTGTCAAATTTTCCGCAGATTTAAAATCCGTAAATTTTCAATCTATCTTTAAAGATCCCGATTTTACAAAAAGAAACTAAATAATGCCAGCCAAAATATTTTTTATTTTCTTTGCTTTCTTTCGCTAGAATTGTAAAAGTTCTAGAAATGTAATCTGTTTATTTTTGGAACACGAATGTTAGCGTGACGTCACATTCTCTTGCGAAAATATAAAATACTAGGGGCTCCGCCTCCTCTAGCTAACAAACACTCCTTTCGCAAAGACAATCTCCTGTGACGCCGAAACAATCTTAATAATTCGTATAATCCTGATTTTACTTTCCGGTCCATGACAACACAGCGAGGGCTTCGCCCCCTGGTTGCTAACGCTCGCAAAAACGTTCGCGAAAATTGAAGTAATTTTGTTTCAAGATACTCACGAATCATACCCTATCACGAATCATACCCCATACGAATCACGAATACCCTAAAAGTACTGAGAAAGTAAACTTGTTTTAGATAGCAGTTTATGTCAAGAAGGTAATCGGAAATTTGAAATGAATTTTGGTGAAAGCCTTGATGAGTCGACGCTTAATTTTAATGTTGACGGGCCAAATGACGTTCAGAGTGAATGCATAAAGGAAATAAAATTTGTGCATCACACAGTACCTGTGCATAATTTTCCAACAGGCTCACCAGCATTGGATTTTTTTTAATTGCTAATTTCGGATGAATGAAGTTACTCAAGTAAACAGGAATAAATATGCAATTCTCTGTGCAAAGAAAAGAGGATTAGAGGACAAACATTGGCCACCTATCGAAAGGATTGATAAACTATAGAGATATTTTGGAATTGTTCTTGTTATGAGTGTTTGATCGGAAGGTTCCTGGTTCGAATACGGGTCCGGGCATGGATGTTTGTAAGCGTATGGTGTAGAGGCGGCTGGTGCACCTTAAATCTGTGATGGCCGAAAGTCCTCACGTTGGGTTGGTGAGGAAGTTTAGAGAGTGGGATGCCAGCTCAGGTGTTGCTTCGTCATCTGACCGTGGTTCAAAATTACGATGTGTTGTCCACGGATCTTTCCCTTAAGGGATTGATCCCGGACCGTCGTCAATAGCCCGTTGCGTTGCTCTAGTACGACGTTCATTAAAAATTACCATTACCTGATTCGTACTTTTTCGGGAAACCGTCTAAGAATCGAGCTAAACAACACAGGTTTCAATCCTGCGACAGCGGTGTCGGCGGTGACTTTTTTTAAATATAGAGATATTCAATTAAATTTTTTTATCTATTTAAAGAAAATCATATTTTTAGGTATCGATCTAATGTGAAATTTTCTGCAGATTACAAATCCATTGAAATTTATACTCTATCTTTAACGGTCTAGGAAATAGAAAAAGAACTAGATAAGTAAAGTTAAAACTATGTTTTTATCGTCTGCTAGAAAATCATTCCTCGGCGCAAAATGAAAACGGAAAAAATAATTTTAGAATCTGTTATATCTTTATGATGTTGGCATTCCAAAGATAACAATAATAATTAAAGTACATTAAATTCATTTAAAAACGTTCTAGATTGAATTTTAAAATTCGCCTCTACCCTAAAATTGCAAACAATTCGGACTACCTGTGTGCCAGATCCCATTACTGTAAGTGCCATAGATTCGACAGGACTGTGCGTGCAAAAACAAACTGACAAACACTTCCTTTTATAATATTAGAGACTTGCCACTGCGTGACTAGCCCGGCATTGCCCGTGCCCATGGTGTTGGTTTGCTTGATAAACGAACACCACGGGCAACGCCGAGGTGTAAGGTATTAATATGTTGTAAAATTTTCCTCAGATTTCAAATCCGTTGAAATTTTAAATCTATCTTTAACGATTCCGATTTTACGAAAACGAACTTTATAATCCCAGTCAAAATGTTTTATATTTTTTTGCTCTCATTCCCTCATATGGAATAGGGCAGGAATTGTAATCTGTTTCTTTTTTTTTTAACGCGAAGGGCAGAAGATGCAATCTGTTTATTTTTGGAAAGAGAAAGTTCACGGTGGCATCACAATCTCTCTTGCGAAAATATAAAAGATATATTCAATTTAAAAATTCTTTATTTAAAGAAAATCATATTTTTAGGTATCGATCTAAGGTGAAATTTTCCGCAGTTGAAATTTTTACTCTATCTTTAACGATCTATGAGATAGAAAAAGAGAACTACATAACTAAAGTTAAAATTTTTTTTTATCCTCTGGTGTAAAATTATTCCTTTGCTCAAAATGAAAACGGAAACGGGAAAAATAGATTTAGAATATGTCATATCTTTATGCGGTTGCCATTCCAAAGAAAACAATAATAATTCAATTTCATTAAATTAATTTTAAAATGTTCTAGATTGAATTTTAAAATTCGCGGGGGCCAAAAATTGCAAAAAATTTGGACTACCTGTGTGCCAAATCTCATTGCTGTACGTCCCATAGAATCGTCAGGATTTTGCTGCCTCGAAAAAAGCAGACAGACAAACACTTCCTTTTATAATATTAGAGAAGAGATGAACCAGTTATTTTTCTCAATTGTGAAGGTTTGCTATTTTTAAAAATTTCTCCATCCAGTTATCCATATTTCTAATCAATAGTGAGGTTCGCGGTGTCATGGCAGTTAAAGTGGTGGAATGAGTGCGAAACTCGATCAAACCAAAGACTTGGTTTAGCGCACGTTAAATCTGTCGTTGCCTCAAAATGTCAGTAGTATACGGGTTCCTTACCGCCTTTTCAAGATGGCCGCCGTTTGTTTATATTTAGGAGGAGGAATAAGATAACGTTGTTGGGGGAGGTAAGGAATTGTGGTGGTTACTGATAAGAGTGGAAGCTGGCTGCTGATAAGAAGGGGTGACGTTTGTTTTCATTTTGGTGTAACACGATGACGTCATGTTGTTGATGGTGAGTTTCATGGTGATGAAGGACTGGTAGTGCCATCTGGTGGTGGGATGAGTAACCCTATTTTTGGAATTTAAAAAGGGTTTTCTCGTATTCGAACCAGGGACCATAGGATCGTGCGCTATCCGTTGAGCTATCGAGCAGTTGCAAGAATGGTGTGTTTAAATGTAGTGTTTGCTTTTTCTCTGTTTGGGACTTGTGAATATTTTGGAGTGGTGGGATTTTTATTTTGAATAATTAATTTTCTTTTGGGTTGAAGCCTTGAAGGACTGGTAGCGCCATATAGCGAGGGGATGGACAATTAAATGTACTTTAGTGAATATACTATAATATAAAATTAAGGGAATTACGGTACTTTCTTAAATTAAAGACTAAACGACTGGTACCGCCATCTAGGGGTGGAGAAAGTTACAACTAGTTAAAAATATTTGTTTTCTTGCTGTATTTTTAGTGTAATACTTTAGAATTAAATGGTAAATTATTTGAAAGAAAATTATAATACGTGGATTCGAACCCAGCAAAAGGTAATCGCGGCCAACCATTTTTACACAAGTACTTAAGCCGTTCGGCCACGACCACCTAAATGATTGTGTTATATTTAAAATAGTCTATCATTTTGCTGATGCGTGTTGTACATATTATCAAAGATTGAAAAGTCTAGAAGCTTCTGGAACTTGTGACTCAGTTTTGTTTAGCATGTATAAGGTGGGTTGATTAAGGTATCTGACTACGTTCGGAGTGCTTTTTTTCAAAAAAGTGTCCAAATAGGGTTTTTTTTTTCTTTTTATGATAAAATACCTTATAAAAAGATAATACAAAACAAAAATTTTCTTAAAAGTATGTATATAATTTTTTTAACTGGCAAAAATTGACAAATTTAGGTCAAAAAGGACGAAAACGTCAAAGCCCATAACCTAAAATCATATCACTATAACTACACAAGATTTTTTGTCAAGTCTCGTAACAATATGTTCTAGCGCCTGAGCTAGGATATTTGCAATATTCCTCTCCAGTCATGATATATAGTGCATAACATAGAAAGAACATGAAAATTTGAAATTTTTCCTAACGACACTACAGTGAAATGAGTCTAAAAAATTTTCCTTTCAACATACAACTTATATCCTAGCTCGGGATCTTCAAAACAAATATAAAAAGCCATGGAAAAAAAATTCATTCAAAAATTTTGAATACACTTTGAGTTATTATCTTTGTCGTGCAAAGATTTTATTGAAAATCACATTCTGAGAAAAACGCATTTAAAGATTTGTTAAATAATTTACTAATATATATTTCAAATTAATTACTTCAAAATTCGCCTGTTTTATACATTAAACCTTCCTCTATCTCGTTACATGCCCATTTTTTATTTTTGGAAGCTTTTAATTTTTTTCTTTGCAGTTTCGTCGAAGGCTGTGACTGCCTTTCAGAAGAGGAAATTCTCTTTTTATCAATGGAGGCATATCCTTTTGATATGTAAACTCCAGGACTGAGTCCAATATTATTTAAAACTTGGAGCAAGCCCCTAAAACCATCATTGAACTGCACTACTGCAATATAAACTGCAAGTCTGAGAGTTTTTAGACTCACAAGAGTTTCTTTCGGGGTAATGTTCCATAAAACTCCATTGAAGGCTTCGTTCTGATTTTGTGTCATTCCGTGCATACACACGTTGGGTTGGCGTGGAAGTTCGGAGAGTGGGGTGCCAGCTCAGGTGTTGCTTCGTCATCTGACCGTGGTTCAAAATTACGAGGTGTTGTCCTCGGATCTTTCCCTTAAGGGTCTGATCCCGGACCGTCGTCAATAGCCCGTTGTGTTGCTCTAGTACGACGTTAACTAAAATTACCAATTACCAATTACCGTGCATACACTTTTCTAGCAGACTTCTATCACACAAACTCATGTATATTGGTTTCACAATGTTTATAACTGAATAGGGAAGACCAAGTGATTTCCCTTTAAGTGTTTTCCCCATGGCTTTAGCCCTTTGGAAACGACACCAGCTGTTCTCACCCTGCGGACATTGTCCATGCATAGGTTTGTCTTTGGATGAACAGCACGAACAACAAAAGAAAAAGAACTTGTGGCTGATATATAGCACAGCATATAAACATGAGTTAGCGATTCTGCTGTTAAATATTTAAGACACACGTGCTGTTTAATTCATTTATCAGCGAAACCAAAACCAAAACTGCGCAATTACTCAACTTCCGGTTTGAAAATCAGCTTTCACGATTAATTCAAATGAATAGATCTCCACTTCTATTGATCGTAGAAACAAAATAAAAACTGTTTTGGAAAGAAAAAAGTCTAAATTTTTATAATATTAAATAAAACGAAATACAAAATTTTGGTCAAAAATGGACTTTTCAACGTAGTCCTTAGAAAGGAATTTAGTCACTGATACGATACAATCTTAAGTAACTAAGAAGCTCTGTTATTTATGGGTACGTTGATTTATGATTGTGAGAGAGGAAATGCTACAAGTACATCACCCAATGATTCACATATGACATGCCCGAACTGGAACTTTCTAGGGTAGATAGGGACTTTTTAGAAAAAATTGTACCAATGAAAAGTTAACACGTAATTTGAGCATATCGCATGTCTTGATACACATAGTTGTAAAATTACAAGGATTTCAATCTGCTTCTGAAATTCGTTGCCTTGAAGTTTTCACTGCTGCTGCTGCTGTTGTCTGAATTTTGTGTGGCTTACTCGCTTACATCTTCAATTAAACATGGAAAGACCTGCGTGCTCAGAACCCCTTGCCAAACGTTTGCGGGGCTCTACACCTGTGAATGCTCAGCGAGTCAATACATTTCCATCGAGTGTTGTACCTGAAAATTATTTTCATTTGGGCCAACAGAAGTACGCTTAAGTTTCTGACTTTGCGAACGTGGTGCGCGTACACATACGGCAGTTCCAAATTGATGATGCTGGACTATTAGCCCCCTCAAAAAAAGGGGTAACCTTGACGCCATGCCTTTGGAAACATTTCAGCAATGAAATGAACGAAATTGCTGTACATTTTCGTCCTGGAACCATAAATGTAGTGAGGGATACCCTGATGGCAGCAAAGGACTACATAGATGACGAAATCTACGTTACCCTGCAAAGATATTTCCAACGGGCGGACTGTTCGCGGTCATTCACCCCCAACTTGATGATATTGTACGGGGAAGAGTGGACAGAGCTGCTAGGAATACGAGAAGCTATTGACTCCAATATATTGTGCATGCTTGGAACAGTATTTCTAACTCTTGCGAAACAGAAAGCAGGCGAGTGTTCGTACAGTAAGCCAGCTATGAGTTGTATGGATGCAGAAATGATGATGACCACGTCGTTGGCCGAACTATTAAAAGAACACTTAGGTAAAAACATTCAAAGTGTGTTTGAATGTTACGGGTGTGAACAGCAGTACGCGAACCAACTAGATCACAACTGTATCACCTACACCAATGAACAGAAACTGCTGACATATGGTAAACTAGCAATATTTAATTTAGACATCAAAGCATTTGTGTCAGATTTTATAACTAATAATAGTTCTATGTGTTATTATTTAACTGCTGCATTTCTATACAAATTGAATTTTAATTATTTAGTAAATTGTGGAAAAGAACTGTATATTGCTGAAGATGCCAATGCTTTTTAGTATTAATAAACAGTTTTATTTTGAGAACTTATGTAGTGTATTTTTTTGTACATATTCTCTTTTAACTTTCATGAATTTCTTTTTGATAGATGGTTTACATATATGTTGTTTTTCCTTACAGCAATGATACAACTGAGATCCTATAGTAATTTTATAAATATATAACTTAAAAAAAATTTCAATCTGAATAATTGGTAGTAATTTATATAATTAAAGAAAAAGTTTAAAAGAAAAGTGTGTGTGTGTGTGTGTGTGTGTGTGTGTGTGTGTGTGTGTGTAAAGCAGAATCTCTAGTTGTGTTGATATAGATACTTTGACATTTAAGCTTCAATTGCATCTGTTCTCAGGAGACCAAACGATGAACATACATGTTAGGTTGAGTAATTTTAATTTTGATTGTTGCAATGAGAGAGAGAGAGAGAGACCGATCAGAAAATCAGTCAAACTTATCGAGATGTAGCTCGCCCAGAAGCTTCGGTGGTATAGATGCTGTTTACCGTGCGTTACAAAAAGAGCAACTGGGAAAAGTTCCCAGGAAACTAGTAAAAGAATGGCTCAACAAACAAGATACTTACACGCTTCACAAATCTGCCAGACGCAATTTTCTAAGAAACAGAGTCATTGTGGGAGGTATAGACGAGCAGTTTCAATCTGATTTAGTTGATTTACAATCTTTAGCTAAGTTTAATAATGGATATAAGTATTTGTTGACGTGTATTGATATATTTTCAAAGTATGCGTTGGCTATACCCTTGAAAGATAAGACAAGTCATAGTATTTTAATGGCTTTTAAAAATATTTTTAATGAACGTAAACCCGATGTATTACAAACGGACAAGGGAACAGAATTTAAGAATAGAGTGGTACAAAAGTACTTAAAGAAAATGAACGTTCACTTTTTTACTACAAGCAATGAAACGAAAGCAAGTGTTGTTGAAAGATTTAATCGAACCTTGAAATCTAAAATGTGGAAATACTTTACTGAATTTAATACGCATAAATATG
Organism: Metellina segmentata; assembly: GCA_947359465.1. NCBI lineage: Eukaryota > Metazoa > Arthropoda > Arachnida > Araneae > Tetragnathidae > Metellina > Metellina segmentata. Next base: position 8,805,482 of record OX375882.1, read on the forward strand.
TAGATGTAATTGATAAATTAATTTACAGTTACAATAGAACATTTCGACGTAGTATTAAAATGGAACCAATATCTGTAAACATTAACAATCAACTAAAAGTATGGCAAAACCTATATGGAGATCTAGCACAAGCTGAAATAAAACCTAAGTTTAATGTAGGAGACACAGTTCGTATTAGTAAAACAAAAAGACCCTTTGAGAAAAGTTATGAAAATAATTGGACAAGAGAGATTTTTACAATTTATCAAATTATTCCTAGAAAACCAGTAGTTTATAAGTTGAAAGATTTGTTTAATGAAATAATTGAGGGTACTTTTTATGAAAAGGAACTTCAGAAGGTGTCTGATTCTGGATACTATCCTGTGGAGAAGGTGTTAAAGAAACGCACAATTGCCAATAAAGTAGAATATTTTGTAAAATTTCTAGGCTACCCAGAAAAGTTTAATGCATGGGTTTCTGATGTTAGACAACTATAAATACTAAAGAAGATATTATTATTAGATTGGTCTTTAAAATGTCTTTTTACGTGACGTTGCCTTCGGATAGCTCCCTACAATATTTCCCCGAGAACAAGATTTCTAGTTATACGACACAGTTACCCACCGCTATAAGTCTAAACGGCGAATGAGAGGTGGGATTAGCTGAAATAATATACCCACACACATGGTATAATATAAATGAAAAAAATAATCTGTATGGATTCGATTTAGGAGATGGAAAATTAATTACTTAAAAGTTACCCCCTGGATGGTATGAATCGGTACCAGATATCCTAAAGGCTATGTACTTACCATCACATGGAAATAAGATAAAATTTCAGTTTAACAACACAACCAAGCGAGTTAAGATAAGAACTGAAAACGATGCCAGTTATTTTACAAAAGGGACTCAGTACTCTCATTGGATTTATTCCTCAAGTAGTACAAGGTGTATTGGAAAGTTCTTTTGTTGCTAATCCAAACATTTCATTCCCCCTATTATACGTATACTAGGGGGCCAGGCCCCCTGCTCGCTACCGCTCGCCAACCCCCGGAGGATTGCTTTGCAATCCTCATTGGTTCGCTGCGTGAACCTATGCTCGCTTCGCTCACATCAATGAAGGCATGTATCCTAGCAGAAGGGATTGTTGACAAAATATAATATTCCAAAAAAAATATTTTTCAAATATAAATTTGTTCTATAACAGAAAATATATATTATACAGTACCTCTGGAATCAGAATTCAAATGAAAACTTTGAGCAAATTTTGACTCGAAATGTGAGCGCTGTTTTAGATATTGAATATCCAGCATGTTGTTTGTTTGTACATTTCTCAAGCACTCGATCCATACACAATTTTTCAATGAGTTCGTTGTCGAAAGTTGTATTGCAAGCGGCTTGTTGTGAACTATAATTGTTTTCCCTGAAAAGGGCTGCATTTCAAATGGCTCTGAAAAGATCCTCTGCTTTCTTTGATCTCTATTATAAACTGCAACAGCTCGACTAAAGTTAATTTTTTTAAATAAAATTTCATCCGACAATGCTATAAATTCAATTGAGGCGCGAGGCTTCGTCATGAACAAACAATCGTGCAATGTTGCCAAAACGCGATAACAAATAACGTCTTTTTTGCGTGCCACGTAAGAGAATTATATATATAGATAGTGATATTGTAGAACCCTTAACAGTTGGTAATATACAAGCTCCTCTTCTCAGAGTTGTTAAGGTTACCGGTAATGATGGTGAAATAGTTAGTGCTTTGTATGATCGACCTCATTACGTACCAGTCATAAGGCAGCATTTTCAAACTATTGAGATACAAATTCGTTTAAATTCCGGAGACTTAGTGCCTTTTGAGAGAGGTAAAGTACTTGTTGTTTTGCATTTTAGGATGCGACAATTACTATAAATACCAAAGAACGTAAGAGAACTCATTCATTTTAGTTATACACGTTGATAGTGTGACACCAATATGACGAGTGTACCGTATGTGTGTTGTTCTAAAAAGTTTGAAGAATATTATGCAGGTCAGACAGGCTCTGGAATGGCCTTCTATAGGGGTAACAATTCACAAAAAGGGTATGGAATTGGTGGTATGTTTCGTCGCTTATTTCGTAAAGCTCTGCCGTTTCTCTTCAGAGGTGCGAAAACGGTTGGAAAGTCAGTTTTGAGAACAGGGACGCAGATAGCAAATGATATTTTAGAGGGGAAAGACTTAAAACAATCAGCAGAGAATCGATTCAAAGAAGAGAGTAAAAGTTTAGCAAAAAGAGCTATCAATAAGGCGCAGTTTAAGCTGGGCAAAGGAAAGTATAAAAGAAAGCGTACTACTGCAAAACAGGTCATTACAGTCAAAAAGCGAAAGGTGCAAACACGCGATATATTTTATCCATAATGGCGTTTGTTTTAAAGGACTCTCCAGAATGTGCCAAGTCAGAATTGGAATTATTTCACTTACCTCCGACACAGACCGTTATACAAGGCGGGAAATGGGTGCAATTTCACCCGTTATCGAACGTAGCTGACGGTGGACCTGTAGAATTTCACGTTTCTGGTAGTGGAGAGGATTATATGGATTTATCTCAAACACATTTGTATGTAAGAGCCAAAATTTTAAAAAGTGATGGAAAGACCTTGAGGCCAGATGACACTATAGGCACTGTTAACATGTTTCTTCATTCTTTGTTTTCCCAAGTTGACGTTAATTTGAACGAGCGTTTAGTTTCCAGTTCAAATAACATGTATCCTTATAGTTCCTATATAGAAACTTTATTAAATCACGGATCTGACAGCAAAAACTCGCAACTAACCTGCGAACTTTTTTACAAAGATACAGGCGAACACTTGGCCAACGAAACAAATAAGGGATTTACTAAAATATGTAACTTCTGCAAGCTAAGTTCAACTATAGATATGATAGGTGCTATACACAGTGATTTATTTAATCAAGATAGACTTTTACTAAATCTAGTGGATTTAAAAAATTAAACTCATACGTAGCAAACCGGAGTTTTGTCTGATGGGCACAGGAGATTATAAAGTAGTGCTTGAACATGTCTCTTTATTTGTGCGTAAAGTACGTGCTAGTGTAGGTGTTACTTTAGGTCATAGTAAGGCTCTGGAGAAAGAAACAGACAAATACCCTATTAATAGAATTTTAAGTAAAAGTTATTCACTTCCCAAGGGGAATATGTCCATTAACCAAGATAATATTTTTGTGGGTGAAATGCCAAAGAGAGTCGTTATTGGATGCGTAGATAACGATGCGTTTCATGGAACATATGAAAAATCTCCCTTACAATTTAAACACTACAATTTGAATTTCATAGCACTTTATGTGGATGGCCAACCTACACCCTATAATGCACTTCAACCTAATTTTGCGCAGAACAATTATATTCGAGCTTATCAGAGCTTGTTTTTAGGAACAGATAAAATAGGTGACAATTACGGAAACAACATTACAAGAGAAGAATACCCCAAAGGTTACACGTTGCTTGCTTTTCACTTGTCTCCTGATCTTTGCTATGGCGAACACCTCAATCTTATAAAACATAGCAACATGAGATTAGAAATGAAATTTCAAGAGCCTTTAGAACAGTGTATGCAGAATTTGAAAACGTGATTGAAATCAACAAATCTAGAAACATCATTTACGACTTCAGCAATTAAAAAAGAAAATGTATGCACAACTTATTATGCGTATATTATCCAAAGACCCTCAAGCTGCTCCATTCTTTAGAGGTGTATATCCAGCAGACAAGATACCTCGTGTACGTCAAAAATGTGCTATGGTTATTAACGTGGAACCGCACTCTAAGCCCGGCTCGCATTGGATCGCCATGTTCATTGAAGGCGAATCTCTAGAGTTATTTGACTCATATGGTCGCTCCCCAGAACATTTTGAAGGACCCATTTTACAATTTATTTCTAAATTTCCTAATGTGAACTGGAACCCCTTCCCTTTTCAAAGTATCACTTCCAATATATGTGAACCTTATTGTATTTATTATTTACTGAAACGATGTCAAGGAAAATCTATGTATTCTATTTTAAAATACTTGCAATATAGCAAAAGAAATGATTTTAGAATGTATCAGTTTGTGAAAAAATATATGGTGTAAGATTTATCTATAAAAAAATAAAAAATAAATTTAAATAATATTTTGAGTCTTTTTTTTTTTCATGCGAGTTTTTGTAACTTTTGTTTAGACATTTAAAAATATTTCACACTTTAAAACAAATGATTTATTATATAAAATTTTTTTTATACATTTTTAACACTGTTTAACTTTTTAAAACTTATTTGTAATTATTATTTTTAACTATTTAACTTTTTTAAATTTATTTATTATTATTTTTAACTGTTTAACTTTTTAAAATTTATTTATTATTTTTTTTAACTGATTAACTTTTTAAAAATTATTTATTATTATTAGTTTTAATTGTTTAACTTTTTTCTAAAAGAAAACAAACTATACTTTACCCAAGTTTTCAAGTCATGAGAACTAGAGGTAAATAATGATAGACACAAAGATATAAAATAATATATTTTATTTAAAATCACTATATTGAAATCCATAAATTCCTATTAGCATACATTTTTGTAACCTTTTTTTCGCAGGCTTTTTAGGAGCATGATCCTTACTAGATAACAAAACTTGGTTCAACATATATTTACTAGGTAATTTCATTTCTTTTACAGCACTCATAAATACATTAGTTCCAAAAGGAACTTTCTTTTTAGTTCTTAAAATATGATCCATTAAAAGAACTATATTCGAACGTGGAATAATTTGATCATTGTAAATTATTTCCCCCTGTTCTGACCACTTCAGAACACTTTGCCTATTCTTTAAAAAAATCATACATTTCTTTTGCAACTTGTTTCTGTCGTATTGGTACTGTTTTCAGAACACTTTCCAAATAGTGTCTTTTTCCTCACTTTTAAATGGGTAAAACGTTATTTGAAAAGTCGGTTGACGGCTCTAGTGCTTCTTCATTCTGCCTAACCTTTTCTAGTGTTTCATCTGACTGATTGGGTGATGGAAACTTTACATAATTTTGCAAAATTTGTACGTATAGGAGGGCTTTTTCGCTGTCGCTTAGATTTTTTTGTCTCAATATATCGTGCATTTTTTTGTCCATTTCGGATAAATGTTCACTAATAAAAGCGGGAAGCCTGTCTTCCGGGACAGTAATTAATTTCTTACTGTACTCCATGGATAAGGGATCCTATCACCGAAATGGCTGCTGGCAATACTATACTTAAAATGCCTTCTCCTTTTTGGAAAATGAGAATTTTGCGGTTTTTGTACAAAGGGACTGATTTATCAGCTAGTTTTCTGATACTTTGCTTATACAGAGTAAGCTTGTGTTTTCTATACTTTGAAACAGGAACGTTACCTTTTAATAAGTTTAATGCGCATTCGCACACAGATTTTATCTTACTATTTGAACACTTTCGCAAAAGAGCGGATTTTGCTTTACTCTTTGCCACTTGTTTCAGCTGTTCTAATTGCTGTCGTGTGCACTTAGTCATATTGATAACAAATGAAAGCTATTCAAACTAAACAAGGGTATTTATATCCTATGGGTAATAGCGCTAAAACTTCAAATCATGAAATCTGCGAGTTCTCTGATTGACTTCTATTTGGAAGAGATAAAATGTATCCTTTTTGTAAGCAGACCTGTTCGTAACGCCAGGCTTTGTTTATCATTAAAGTGATTATCTACATGACTACTTCTATGATTCATTGCTGGTTTGCCTGTTCATGAATTTGCGACTAGCGGGGTTGGTAGAGATAAAAGATATCTTCAGAAAACATCCCAGTGCGTAAGCGATAACCGTCGTCTGTATCCGGTTTTAAGTCAACAAACAGATACCCATAAGGTTTACTTGTCGCGTCCTGAAACACTTCTTGGAAGAATTTACTGTTTGAGGGGTACAACTGTCTTCCTAAATGGGCAATTTGGGATCTGTCCCTAGGGTTTTTGAATAGCACCAAATAATGACTGTTTAAAGAAATATCCCTCATCTGAGAAGATTTATGGAACACATTTTGCACAATAAATACAATGCTTAAATTCCTATGGTGACTAACCTTTGTGAACAATTTTGTAAGTTTGGTATCGTTTCCTAATTCCGTCATTAAATCGTCAATCACAATTAAAGCATCCGAAACAGTATTTAAAACAGCTGGCAATCCTTCGTGAAACTGCACCGTGGGCATTTGGCTGTACAAATTTTGATATGCCCCGTAACACCAGAGTATCTTATTAGGGAAATTATCAACAGTTTTCTGCTCTATGATATTCTTCACAAAATAAGTTTTGCCGCAACCTGTTGTTATTCCAGTAAAATGTTCATTAAGCAAACACATGCTCCTTTTAAATACCTGTTCAAACAAAGTTTAGCTACTTGACGTCTACAAGGGTTAATTTCGATTTTTTCGGCCTCCAATTCAATACCTTCATGATCTTTATAATTTTTGAGGTACATACATTTAGCAGCGTTTGAATTGCAGTCTGCTGGCCATCCTGAAGATTCTTGTTTTAACTTCAAGAACGTGTCGATGTATTTTGAAAATAGGCCTGAAACAGTTTCCTTGAAATGGTATACCTAAAAGTATTAATATGTTTTAGTTTCATGCTTGCTTTTTGTATAGAAAACTAACCCATCAATAACATTAAGTACCTCAAAATTTTGATGATTTGATATCCCTTTTAAACAGCTTTCTTAACCTCTTCTGTAACCCATGAAACTTCTATCGTTTACTCCGTGCCCACATTCCGTTTGCTGATACATTTCCACACAAAGCCTACACAGCGGAAAAGTTAGTTTGTTGTTTGATCTACATTTGAGTGAAATTTGATTAGAATAGATTATAGTTTTTCCAATTTAAAAAAGCATGATTAAAACGAGAATAAAACTTTACCTGTAGGGCAAAACAGGAAAATACAATTTTCTTGGAGGTAAAATTTTGCATTTTATAATGCCAAAATAATCATGGAGATAGCCAAAGTTTGATGTTATGACCTCTGCATGTTTAATTGGATATCTAGAAATAAGCAACATATAAAACATTTTGTCTAAAGTGAATCTAAATTATTATATATTTTTTGTTTCTAAAAATGTATTGCGCAAAATATCTCACCGACAGTACTTGTTAACATAGGGATACAAACTTGTAAAATCTATGTATTTCGCTTGGCCTTCGAAGAAAAGACGTACAGCGTTTGTTCTGCCTCCATAGAACGAGTCTCTACGAATTCAGACGCTCCACCACGTCGTGTGTTCTGCCTCATAATTAAGTAAAATGGTGATGTGATTTCTAAAAGGTTACACAGTTAATTTCAAACAGTGAAAAATTGAATTGTAATTTTCATAATAGTATATTATTTTTATAATCATGAAATTAATAGTTCCAAATGTGATCAATGAATCAAAAACACAAAAGGTTTGGACACACAAGGACATTATATATCTTTTTATTGTCTTTAAAATTAATACTAAGTGTTTTCTACAATCGGAAATAGCCAGTGTGTTTTTAAATAGTTTTTCTTGATTCAATGAAATATTTTATTTCTCTTTGGTATGTGCCACGTTCCGTTTTCGGATGGAGACTTTTAAAATTATTAAAGTTAAACTTATTGTTTTAATATTGAAAAAATCTAAGCATTTTTCTATTTCAACAGATTTTTCTTGATTCTTTGTAACAGTTTGTTTATTTTCGGTATGGCGACAATTTAGTTTTTCACTGGCGATGTCAACTCCTCAGATATGTGGAGTGGATCATGTTGTCATCGAAACTTGCATCGCTGCTAACGGATTCTTCGCTGGTAGAAAGGTTTTCTTCATCTTCCTCTCCTTCTTCAATACACCTCAAAGGTATGTATTGAAATCTTTTCTTCGAATTGCGCCAATTTGAGCAATGTCGAAAGCAAGATAAGAAATCCAGACAATGTTTGGGCTCATCGCTCTCAGCGTTCCACAGATGTCTTGGTCCTGTGATTCTAGGCCTTGCTAGGCCTTTTGATTCAAGCACAGGTTGGAACTTTTCTTCCTTTCCTTTAATATCTGCTTCTTCAACCAAATCCATATCAATACTTTCTTTCCTTCTTTTAATATCTGCTTCATCAACCAAATCCATATCAATGCTTTCTTTCCTTCTTTTAATACCTATTTCTACCAAATCCATCTTCTTTTCCTCTCCTTTAAAATCCACTTCGACCAAATCCATATTCATCTTTTCTTCCTTTTCCTTTGATATCTCCTTCTTCAACCAAATCCATATTCATCTTTTCTTCCCTTCCTTTAATATCTCTTTCAAAATCCATATCCGTCTTTTCTACCTTTCCTTTAATATATCCTTCTTCAAATTACATATCCATATCCGTCTTATCTTCATTTCATTTAACAAATCCTTCTTCGAAATCCATAGCCTTCTTTTCTTCCTTTCCTTTGATATCTCCTTCTTCAACCAAATCCATATTCATCTTTTCTTCCCTTCCTTTAATATCTCTTTCAAAATCCATATCCGTCTTTTCTACCTTTCCTTTAATATATCCTTCTTCAAATTACATATCCATATCCGTCTTATCTTCATTTCATTTAACAAATCCTTCTTCGAAATCCATAGCCTTCTTTTCTTCCTTTCCTTTAATACCTCCTTCTTTAACCATATCCATACCAATATTTTCTTCCTTTCCTTTATAATCTCCTTCTTGAAAACCCATATCCTTCTTTTCTTCAAGAGCAACACGACGGGCTATTGACGACGGTCCGGGAACAATCCCTTAAGGGAAAGATCCGTGTACAACGCATCGTAATTTTGAACCACGGTTATATGATGAAGCAACACCTTAGCTGGCACCCCACTCTCCAAACTTCCACTCCAACCCAACGTGAGGACTTTCGGTCATGACAGATTTAATGTGCACCAGCCGCCTCTACACCATACGCTTGTAAACATCCATGCACGGACCCGTATTCGAAACAGGAACCTTCCGATCTAGAGGCTAAACCTTAACCACTATACTCCGACCAACGGGCAAAATTGCTAATTTCGGATGAATTACTCGGATGACTGAAGTTACTCAAGTAAACACGAATAAATATGCAATTCTCTGTGCAAAGAAAAGAGGATTGGAGGACAAACATTGGCAACCCATCGAAAGGATTGATGAACTATGGAGATATTTTGGTATTGTTCTTGTTACGAGTGTTAGATCGGAAGGTTCCTGGTTCGAATCCGGGTCCGGGCATGGATGTTTGTAAGCGTATGGTGCAGAGGCGGCTGGTGCACCTTAAATATCATGGCCGAAAGTCCTCACGTTGGGTTGGCGTGGAAGTTTGGAGAGTGGGGTGCCAGGGCCGGCCCTAGACATTTTGGCGCTCCGGGCAAAACCTTAATTTTGCGTCGCCCCCGTTTTTTTAAAGTAAATCTCATGCGACCATATCAGAAAGTCAAGAAACATTGAAGAAAAATGAAAATAAAACGTTTTATTAAAAACTCAATCATCAGATAACAAGATGAGCAATTTAGCACTTAAGGCAAAATAACAAAAATTAAAATGTAGTAATGCTAACTGAACTAATATCCCATATTATAAATAAATTCTAACTAACCAAAGTAATTAAAATGCCCCTTTTCTAACTTTTCTTTCGGCAAACTCACGAACCAGTGATTTCAAGTCTAATTTGTCACTAATTTGGTGTTCTATAGATATCATTGCCAATCCATTGAGACGATTTTGCGTCTATATCGTTCTGAGATAATTTTTTATTATTTTTAGTTTTAAAAAGCTTCTTTCCCCTGAAGCCACAGTGACTGGCAATGTAAGTAGGATTCTTAATGCTATGCTGAGGTTTGGTGCGAATTTAAGTGTAGCGATAAACTTGAGAACTTCAACTGGGGTTTCCTTTTTTGTTAATAATGACGAAACAATGCTTATTTCATCGGCTAGTTCCAGGGCGTTAAGATCGCTTGAATTTCCATCAGTTAAAACTACTTCCAAATCTTTGCAATGAGCCAGCAGCTCATTTCTGGGCATGTCTTTTAGACCAAAAATATTATACAAAAAGCTGAAATAATTACTATGAGTATTTAGCAAATTATATCTGGTTTCCAAGGCATTTATTGCTTGATCTATAGTGTGAAAAAAAAATCTATTTTATATTTTTGTTCGAGGTCTTGAACGGGTTCATCCGGGCCCTCATACAAAAACGTTCTTGTTTTGCTTCTGACGCGATGACGTGGTGTGGTGGTTTCGAAATTAGCTTCCACGTCAATCTCTGAAGCAAGCTCGGTTGCTTCTAAAATGATGCTTTCAAAAGCTTCATCTGATCTCAGGTTTTCAAAGAAGAGTTTGCAGTTGCTAAGCATATCAATAGCTTGTGACATATTAAAATTTACAGTTTGCAAAAGTTTGCTGATGGGGTTAATATGACTCAAAATTTTGTACCAGATCACAACAGAGCATATAAATTTGAACTGCTTCAAATTATTTAATAATCCGCTAGCCTCGTCATATTATCGATTTCTGAATCTTCATATATGCTGTACAAAGCATCGTGAATTGGACCAATTTGAAACCGCAGAGCTTTTAATGAGTCGACTCGACTTTCCCATCGCGTATTACTCAATGGTTTTAGGGTGTAAGTATCAATATATTTCAGTAATATTGCCCAACGAAAAGAAGAGGTGTTGCTTCGTTATCTGACCGTGGTACAAAATTACGAGGTGTTGTTCTCGGATCTTTCCCTCAAGCGACTGATCCCGGACCGTCGTCAATAGCCCGTTGTGTTGCTCTAGTACGACGTTAACTAAAATTACCATTACCATTACCTAAAGTTTAGCCCGCAACTTTCCAAAGGTTGCCGATACCTGCGTTAGGGGATTGATCTAGTGCGACGTAAATTAAAAATTACGTACTATTACCATTACCAATGGGCCGCGGTAGTCCGGATGGAAGCGCTGCGGATGAGCGATCAGAGGGTTGCGAGAAAGAATCCAACCAAAGACCATCGTATACAAAGGGCGGTCTCAAACGACCTCTCGTTGACGTGGTGGGGAAGTTTAGAGAGTGGGATTCTAGCTCAGGTGTGATCTCATCATGTGACCATGAATAAATTTTCACGGTGTTGTCTTCGGATCTTTCCCTTCGCTGGTTGATGCCGGATTGTCACCAACCGCCTATCGTGTAGCTCTAGAGTAAAACACCATTCCTAATATCGATTTTGGAAATGTATTCGAATGTCTACTCGATTCTCAAAAGAACTTACTCGTTAGCTTAAGGTATTCGCATACGATCGGTAATGGTAATTTTTAGTTAACGTCGTACTAGAACAACACAACGGGCTATTGACGACGGTCCGGGATCAGTCCCTTAAGTAAAAGATCCGAGGACAACACCTCGTAATTTTGAACCACGGTCAGATGACGAAGCAACACCTGAGCTGGCACCCCACTTTCCAAACTTCCACGCCAACCCAACGTGAGGACTTTCGGCCACGACAGATTTAAGGTGCACCAGCCGCCTCTACACCATACGTTTACAAACATCCATGCTCGAACCCGGATTCGAACCAGGAACCTTCCGATCTAGAGGCTCGCATACGATCGGAGTACTCTTTTTAAAAGTTATTTAAATGCAATTTATAATATTTTTATAATTATTTGTGTTCAAAATTAATTTGACACTGTCAATAATTAAAATTAAAAAAAAAATAAAGTAATTTAACATAAAGTTTTTTATTTTTTTTATTTTGAAAAATGATACAGGGCATACAATTTAAATTAGCAGCAAAATACATGATCGGAGTAAATTTCATGATGTTATCTAGTGCTTCCACTAGAAGTAAAAAGATATTTAAAAAAATTAAGGTTTTATGACCCATCGCGAAACATTGTTAAAGGATTTTTGACCATTTTGCAACATTAATATTCAAATGCAAGCTCAAATAACGAATAAAAAACCAAAGATATCAGAATGATTCTAGTACACTAGCAAACACTATTTTGAATGTCCATAAAAAATTTTATAAATATATATCAATAACCTTTTTAGTTATCATTTCTGGAATTTAATGTTTATGCCTAAAATGTAATTCTGAGAAAAAAGCTTGAGAATAAAATCCAAGAGAGTAAAGATATTGCGAAATTCTTCTAACAAATAAAGGGTAGAAATTGTGGTAAAATATTCTTATTATTTGTTCCGGTTTCGTTATGCTACTTTTGGTATAACTTAACGATTTCGTTCAAATTTTAAATTGACCCAACTTTTTTTCTATTAGTCGCACATAAAAAGTTGAAACTGTTTTAGAAGCACAGAAGTACAGGAAATTTGGTAGTAGAATAAAAAAAAGAATTGCACATTTTCATCAGAATTGGCATTTTTAACGTGTGCGGATACCTTAAGCGGAATCAATTTGACCCGCCCTAACTAGAGCTATGGTCGGTGACAGACTTGGAGCATAAAGTAATGAACGTCCATCCTCAAATGGGAGACAGAACAACAACACCCAGAAGCGACAGAAGTAGACGGAAGGAAATGTTGGCCAGGGAGCGCAGCAAGGGATGTTGTTGGGATCAATTCGGGGTCATCGTGGCAAAGGTCATGGGGTGCGCGGGTTCCCCCATCCTGAACTGAGAGGAACTCTCTATGGTCTAGGAGGGAAGAGGGTTGGACGTGGGAGGAGCTTATGATCCGTAAAGGCCCTCTGTCTCCAGGTAGCATATCTAAAGCATAACATCCCGTTCTGAAAATGAAGGGACGGTTGTCGACCGCTTAATGCCTTCCCCTTCTACAAACATTGGGTTCTCGCCATTCGTATCGGAGTTCAGACGCAGACAGGGATAGACGCAAACTAGGTGAATACTCAAAAGGAAACGCTCGCTGGAACTTGCAACTGTAATAGGGAAATGGCTTCACAAGATAACCAAAACGAAATGGTTGGTGACAACAACGCCGCAGGAAAGACTTCCGGCGAAGAACAATCTGCGATCCCCCAAGCTGACACATCAGCAGATCCAAGCCAAACCATGACCATAGAAGATACTTCAGACAACGAAGGATTCGTAAATATTCCAAATGACAGTTCGATCCAACAAGATTCCGCACCTGCAGATCCGAGTGCAACCATGACCGCAGAGGAGACTCCGGACAACGAAGGATTCGTAAATATTCCAAATGACAGTTCGATCCAACAAGATTCCGCACCAGCAGATCCGATTGCAACCATGACTGCAGAAAAGACTCCGGACAAGGAAGAATTCGTAAATATGAAAAATTCCATCGTAAATATGAAAAATTCCATTTCCGGTTTGGTATCAAAAGTTTTCGAAAGTCGAAACTGGAAGTCGAAAGCGATATTAATGTTCACATTAATCGTATGTCACGTTTTGTTTAGTGGTCAGCAGAAAGCCAGAAGAATGGATCCCAGCCCCACCAAGGCGGAATGGTACCGACTCCAGCTCATCAGTCTGGCCGAGACGGTCGGTGAGAAGCCGCTGGCCAGTGCCGTGCGGAACTACACCGTAGCGGCTACCTACGATCTGCACGAAATGAAGCAGTCGAGTGCCGAGTATCTCAAGTCCGTCCTGTCCGTGCGGAACGTGTGGGTGGTGCGGGCCGTAGGGAAGGAGTACCATGACGAGGATCTGATCAGAGTGACCAGAAACTTCATGCAGAAACACATGAGCGAGACATACGGTTCCGACGAGTGGAAACTGTCTGTGGAAAGGGACGAGGAGACGGCGATGAAAAGGCTGTACTTCCTGGCGGATCTGTGAGGCTTCAGAGAACGGTAAGACGCTTTTCAATCTTTGACAAAACTGAATATTAATAGATACTAGCCACTGCGTGGCCAGCCCGTCGTTGCCCGTCACAGTTCGTATCGTGGGGTCAGTTGTGAACCCTGCTCGCTGACCCCCAGTGATTGCTACGAATTCCCATTGGATTTGCTTCGCAATCCAACGGCCTCGTCATTGTCAAATGCGGCCAAATTCGAATTGCGAAGAGATCCAATCGGCGTGACGCCACAATCACTTGCGATAATACATTCAATTAAAAAATTATTTATTAAAATATCAAACATATAAGGTATTGATCTAATATAAAATTTTTCTTGCCCGTGACAGTTCTTTTCGTGGGGTCAGGTGTGACCATTGCTAGCTGACGCTCGCCAACCCCGGTGATTGCTACGCATTCCCATTTAATTGCGGAGAGACCCAATAGGCGTGACGTGTTGTCCTCGAATCTATCCCCTAGGGGATTGATCCCGACCAACGTATAGATTTATGGCAACCCTATGTAAAAGTATGAGACTAATCGAATTGCCAAGTTGGCTGAAATGCTGACTTCGGCGGCCTGTTTGGGGAGAAAAAAATTGCTTGAGGATAAACATGAACCGTACACTACACATTTACCATATTTTGTTGGGTTGAAAATTTTCAAGAACTGCACTCAATCTGTAGATTTTATAAGAAAAGGGATGAAGTATGTTTATTTTAAACTAAATTTTTGGCCACATTTTACTTAAAATAATAAATTGAACTTGCATTCTGTGTTTGAAATTTAATCTCATTCTATTTAACAGTTCTTTAATGACAATTTGAAATGAGACACGTTTTTGAACTGAAAATTAATTAAAATAACCGCACGAAACAATCTTTAAAATCAGTAAAGAACTTTTTAAAAAAATGTTGAGATTTACATAAAAATTGGTTATTTTAGCCACGACAGATTTAACGTGCAACAGCCCCCTGTGCATACGACGGTCTTTCGTTGGATTGGAATTCGCAACCCTCCGGTTGTGCTAGTCCTTTACTCTTCCAACCGGGCTACCGAGCCCTAACAGTAAAACAATTCAAATTATGTAGATTTTTAAATAAAAAATTAAATATTTTAGAGCCAGAAAATAGAAAAACTGATCTATTATGAATGTTTGATTCAAAGCAAGTGTGCGTTTAATTAATTTTTTAAATCTACTTTTTTTTCGATCATTACCCAATATACACTCCAGTTTAATTAACTGCGTAAAAATGATTCACCAAATTTTATCTTATCTCACCCATGCATTAAATCAAATTTTATGTGTTCTTTAACAATATATTTACTTATCAAAAACTTTTGAACTAATAAGACAATTTAACGCATACATGAAATACAAATCTTTATTACATTTTTATCATGAAATTGTTAATGTCAGTAATATGTAAAGCATTTAGTTCAAAGTACATTTGCTATACAGTAGGGTCTCCAACCACAGGGGATTTCTACGCAATCACATTTTGTTTGCTTCGCAAATCAACATTCCTTTCGCAGAGTCAATCCCCTGCGACGGCGAAACTATCTTAATAATTCGTATAGGGGAATCTGGGGAACTATGACCACGTTTTCAGAAAATTAATTTTCTAAATTTTATTTTTACAATTTGAAATTATAATGATGGTAAATGTAACGTAGAATTTCACAAGGAACTTAAAGATATTTATAATGTAAATAGTAAATTTTTTAACTATTGAATTTATAACATACGCAAGTGAGTCAAAGAGAGGCTTGACCCAGGTAAGAATGCATAATTTTAGAACGGAATATTAAATATATTTGACAAGTTATGTAAACTCTAAGGTATACAACTTTTATTATGATAATTTAACTTTCTGAAATTGTTTTAAGAACATGTATTGTAAAACTATTAACAATACAATATAGCATTATGTTAAAAACAATAATGAAAATTGTCGTTGCAATAAAGTACTAAAAATTCCTTCTTAATGATGTTAAATGTTTTATTCCGTTTGAAAACATTAAAAAATTTACAGCATGTAAGATAACACCGTAATTTCAATTTATATCTCAGTGGTATGAATTGTGTGAAATCAAAATCGAACTGTATTTTTATTACAACTAGTGCCACCAGAAGACATAGGACATGGCTGTTTTGTCATATCTGTTAGATAAACAGATGAGTCTTCATTTTCAGGATAACTATCTGGACGACCATAAAAGGTGGCATAGAATTACTTATGACACACACAATGGCACATAATGTATTCAAGCTACCCCTTTCACTTGACGATACTTTCGAAACTTGTTTTTCACCTTTGCCAGCTATTACTTTTTTTGGTTTGTGTACCATGGTAATATCAGTTTCATCCACATTGTAAATGGCTTTTGGCCCAAATTTATATTCTTCAAGAACGTTTTTCAAATTATTAGGAACTCGCCTTCTATCAATTTATTGAATGCAGTTGATATACTCAAACTTGTACTTTCAGACTTATGCAGGGATAACTCCTTATGCTGAATCCACATAACCAATCATAAGAAGCTATTTTATCTTGAACCCATTTGTTGGGAATTTTTGTATTGTTAGCAATTCAAAACTGATATACCAACTGGCCCGTAGTTTTTGGAGTTAATCATTCATAGGAGCTAAAAATTGATCATGTACCGTATATAGATTTTAATGGGTATTTCTGGGATTGAAAGAAGTTTAATTAAATCAAATTTAAATTAAAAAGTTTAAATAATGTCATAGATTTTCAAAAATATTTAACTTAGGGAGCCTTGACCCACTGTTCAACCCTCTCTTATATGGAATGTGTCATGCCTTCCCACATAGCCATTTTGTAAAGAATAACACATAGTGATTTTAGGTCTACTTCATTGTACAAACTCTAAGTCTATAATCAAAGCTTGATATATAAGTATCTGTGAAATCTTCTTAGTTTATTTTTACTTCAATTGGTTTATTTGAGAAAAGCTTACAAAATATACCTAAAATACTTACTTTTTAGGCTGAAAAACACTTAATTTTAGTCTTTCCACACTTCCTTAAGCTAGCAACATGAAACTAAGATGATTGGCTGAGCATATTAGTAGACTTGACTGCCCTATAGTGAAAAAAAGCTGAAACACTTTTAAATTAAAAAAAAAAAATCTTCGCCTTCGCAAACCAAATGGGATTTGTAAAAGGAGTGTTGGTAAGTGTAAGCAAGCAAGGAGCGGGGCCCCCTAGTAAAAAAAAAATAGAGGGCGGACCAAGCCTCCCTTGTGGCTATGGCTCCCCAGGTTCCCTTAATCATGATTTAACTTTCCGGTCCATGACTTCCCAGCGAGGGTTCCGACACCTGCTCGCTGACGCTCGCCAACCCCGAGCTGCAAAAATTCACGTTTAGAGAGAGATATTTGTAGACACATATAGTGACAATTTGCAAATGTAATCACTATCATGTCTATATCATCACTATTTGTACGGTCATTATCTACACAGCTTTTCCCGGTCCTTCAGTATATTCAATGTGAAGCTTATAAATAACTGCCTTTGATTGTTTACTTTTGTTAAATCTCGAAATTCAGAATATAATCTGTTTACAGTAATATAGTTAAATGTAATAATTGTTACCACAAACTGAATAGGACATTTTAGTCCCCCATTGTCTAAATTTTTATGAGATCATAGTTTTCATCTAAATTTGTGTTTGAATCCAAGACCAGGAATTTTTTTCACCAGTTACATTTCAGTTTTTTAATTGCAACGAAAAAGTTAGTACTGATAAATAATTTCTTGCCCTTTCAATTTTATTATCAATATAGATATAGGGCAAGTTGTTAAAACTCTTGCTATTCCTTTCTGCATGTGAAAATTTATCAGAGATTGGAACCACACTAGAATTCAAAAGTAATTCTAATTTAACGCAGGATTGTAATCGTAAATTAGTTTTTACACTCTAACTGTCTCAAAAACAAAATTAAATTTTTCAGCTTGAAAATTATAACTCTTGCAACCAAAACAATTTAAGCTTAACCTAGCCATATACATAGATAATCATGAATTAAAACTGAAATTTGAAAAAAATGAACGTTGAACTACTTATTATAGTAAGACTAAATAACAACATTCACTGTTAAAAAATTGACCTGAATAAAAGGGAAAACAAATTCCACATGCAAATAATTGCATGTGCTAATTTTGAAGTTGCAACGATACAAGTTAAATCATATTTTAAAAAGCAAAAACGTAAAAGGAAGTGTTTCTCTGTGCGCAGTGTCCTGTCGAATCCATAAACTTACAATAATGAATTTTGAAACACAAGTAGTCCTAATTTTTTACGAGTTTTGTGTAGCGCCGGAATTTTAAAACTTAACCTAGTACATTTTAAAATTAATTTATTAGTTTATTTCACCATTCGTTCATGTTTCCGGAATGTGACGTCACCCCTACCTGAAAAGAAGAAGAAAACAGATTTTGCGATTTTCGACAGCTGACGTCACAAGAGTTTTTCGTCCAAAAGCCTTGGGGGCCATGCCAAGTAATCCGATACCTGACCCCATAAAAAGAACTGTTACGGGCAACGCCGTGCTGGCCACGCAGTGGCAAGAATCTCTACTATTATAAAAGGAAGTGTTTGTTTGTTTTCTGACCACAAAGTCTTGTCGAATCTATGGCACTTTCAGTAATGGGATTTAGCACACTGGAAGTCCAAATTTTTTGCAATTTTGGGGTTGCGGCGAATTTTAAAATTCAATCTAGAACATTTTTAAATGAATTTAAGGAAATTTATTTATTGTTTTCTTTGGAATGCCAACAGCATAAAAGATCATATTCTGAATTTATTGTTTCCGTTTACATTTTGCGCCAAAGGAATAATTTTCCTGTAGTCGATAAAAAAAAAAGTTTTAACTGCAGATATGTAGTTCTTTTTATATCTCCTAGATCGTTAAGACAGAGTAAAAATTTCAACGGATTTGAAATCTGCTGAAAATTTCATATTGGATCGATACCAAATAATATAATTTCTTTAAATAAATTAAATTTTTAAATTGACTGTCTTTTATATTTTTCCAAGAGAGTGTGACGTCACGCCAACATTCGCGTACCAAAAATATACAGATTACATTTCCTGCTCTCTTACAATTTCAGCGAAGGAAAACAAAAAAATAATAATAACATTTTGGCTGGTATTTTTTAGTTCTTTTTTGTAAAATTAGAATCGATAAGACAGATTGAAAATTTCAACGGATTTGAAATATGCGGAACATTTGACTACAGATAGACCTTAGATTTTGATTTTCTTTTAATAAATAATTTGTCTCTTAAATATTTATATTTTCGCAGGAGTTTGTGACGTCACGCAAAATTTACCATTTTGTTTGCTTCGCAAACCAACACCATGGGCAACTCCGTTATGGCTGTTATCCATTAGGCTACAAATTGCCATTTGGTATGGGAAGTAAACCAATACCAAACAAAAGCAACTGGCCCGGGCAACGTCGGGCAAGCCACGCAGTGGCTAGTTAGACAAATAAGGAAAAGTTACTTACGTTTAACTTAAATATATTAGCTGAACTGCCGGCAGTTGGTATCGCAGCGCGTAAAAGTAGCCTCGCGATAGAACTTTGAGTTTTGACGTGACAGGCTCTGCTGGAATTTGGTTACGTAGGTTTTGTATAGAGTCGGTGTGTAGCATCAATGGGATTGGAGATGCATTTATTATTACATAATTTTATACCTGTATTCATCTGGTCTGCCGCGTCGTTTTCTAGGTGTTAGCCCTTAGATCGGAAGGGTCCGGGTCAGTGCATGGATATTTTTGGAAGCGCATGGACGTAGAAGCGGCTGGTACACCTGAAATCTGTCGTGGCCGAAAGTCCTCACGTCGGTTGGTAGAAGTTTGGAGAGTGGGGTGCCAGCTCAGGTGTTGCCTCGTCATCTGACCGTGGTTCAAAATGACGTGGTGTTGTCCTCGAATCGTTCCCAAAAGGGATTGATCCCGGACCGTCGTAATAGCCCGTTTGGTTGCTCAAGCACGACGTAATTAAAAACTACCGACATCGAAATGGAGGTAAGCGATCGGTTATCTCTACTATTATAAAAGGAAGTGTTCGTTTATCTGTGTGTTTGTTTGTTTTCTGCACGCAAGGTCTTGACGAATCTATGGCACTTACCTTACAGTAATGGGATTTGGCACACAGGTAGTCCAATGTTTTTGCAATTTTGGTGTCGCGGCGAATTTTAAAAATCAATCTAGAACATTTTTAAATGAATTTAATGTAATATAATTATGATTGAATACAACAGAGTAGAAGATCAAATATTCTAAATTTATTTTTCTGTTTTCATTTTGCGTGGAGGAATGATTTCCCAGCAGACGATAAAAAACGAACAAACTTCTAACTGGAGTCATTTAGTTCTTTTTCCTATCTCCTAGACCGTTGAGGACAGAGTAAAAATTTTAACGGATTTGAAATCTGCGGAAAATTTCGCAGCAGATCGATACCTAAAAATAAGATTTCCTTGGATCAAATAAAATGTTTAAATTGATTATCTCTTATATTTTCGCGAGAGAATGTGACGTCACATTAAGATTCGTGTTCCAAAAATAAACAGATTACATTTCCTGCCCTCTTATGATTTCAGCGAAAGGAACCAAAGAAAATAAAAAATAAAACATTTTGGCTAGCATTATATATTTTTTTTTTGTAAAATCGAGATCGTTAAAGATTGATCGAAAATTTGTAATGGTTTCGAAATTTGCGGAAAATTTGACACCAGATAGATATATTATACGTTTGATTTTCTTTTAATAAATAATTTTTCAGTTAAATATACATTTTTTCGCAAGAGATTGTGACGTCACGCCGAATTCCTATTTGGTTTGTGAAGCAAACCAACATTGCATGCAAAGCCATTATGGCTATTACCCAAAAGGCTACGAATTCGTATAGGAATTCGTAGCAATCACTGAGTTAGCGAGTAGTGGTCACACCTGACCCCACGAAAAGAACTGTCACGGGCAACACCGTGCTAGCCAAGCAGTGGCTAGTAATTAATAAATGGTTGTATAAAGTAACGTCGCCGACCAACCGGTATAGTGGTTAAGGTGTTAGCCTCTGGATCGGAAGGTCCCCGGTTCGAATCCGGGTTCGGGCATGGATGTTTGTAAGTGTATACCAGCTTAGGTGTTGCTTCGTCATCTGAACATGGTTCAAAATTACGATGTAATTGTTAGGGGCAATGATGGCCCTCCCACTGGGTGCTCCTTCACAAGTGGCCATCACTTCCGGCCTTGTAGTGGCCGATGACTTCGGTCAAAATGTGCCCGCCATTAGGAAAAAAAAATTAATAACGTCTATTTTGTTTAAAAGTAGACCTTTTTTACATCAAGTAAAAGAAATAAGCACGTTTTCTTCGATAGAATATTTTTCGCAAATGGCACGAAATGAATACTTGCGTCATTTCACGGTTATAAGTGCACAGTTGGGCTCCGGTGCCGTAGCGGCGCCGCACGTTGAAAAATCGGATGAGTGCATCGGGCCATAGGTAGCCTGGATGAACTGATTGAAAAGATAAGGGTTGAGCTGGTCTTTTTTGGTCAATGCTCTGGTGACTGTAAGTTAAATAAAAGTACTGATAATTCTAAAAATGTTAGAAATATCATGTGACTGGACATTGATATAAATAAAGTAAATAGAAATGTAAATAATGTTAATCATAACAAAACTAATGCGAATCACTGTGACATTGTTCCAAAATCCCCTGTTGTGAATGATATGGCCGTAGATGTAAGTTCCCAAGTAAATGACATTTTAAGTAGTTATACTGCTTCAAAAAGAACTAAAATACCCAGTACATTCTCTGAGGACTTCAATTCTCGAAAAAACGGTAAGGCCGGTAAATGTATCCCATTTTAAATCTACTGTCGATGAAGCTACCGAGAACAGGTTTAATCCTTTATCTATTGATACGGATACCGAAAATGAAAATTGCGAACAGCAGCAGCGGAATCCCCACCCCACCCCCTATCTTAATTGCCATAACCGATAGTTATAGCTCCATGCTAAGACTACTAAATGAATCTTTCCCTGGAATTGAAGCCACGCTCACCGGGAAATACATCTATATATATAATTCTCTTACGTGGCACGCAAAAAAGACGTTATTTGTAATCGCGTTTTGGCAACACTTTACGATTGTTAGTTTATCGCGAAGTCTCGCGCATCGATTGAATTTATAGCTTTATCAAATGAAATTTTATTGAAAAAAAAGGAAATTTTAATGAGCTGTTGCAGTTAGTTTATAATAATAATAAAAAAAAGCGGAGGATCTTTCCATGGCCATTTAAAAAACGGTCCTTTTCAGGGCCAACAATTATAGTTCAACAAGACGCTTGCACTACAACTTTCGGCAACAAACTCAATGAAAAAGTGTGGGTCGTTTGAGTGCTGGGAAAATGTACACACAAACAACATGCTGGGTATTCAATTTCCAAAGCAACGCTCACATTTCGAGTCAAAATTTGCACAAAGTTTTTTATTTGAATTCTGATTTTAGAGATACTGTGTGTGTGTACATATTTTTTCTGTAATACAGTAAATTTAGATTTGAAAAACATTTTTTTGGTAACATATTTTGTAAACAATCCCTTCTGCTAGGACACATGTCTCCATTGAGGCGAGCGAAGCGAGCATAGGTTCGCGCAGCGAACCAATGAGGATGCGAAGCAATCCTCCGGGGGTTGGCGAGCGCCAGCGAGCAGGGGGCAGCCCCCTAGTTATAAAGTATTTCCCCAAGACCCTGATTCATATAGAGCCCTTAACAGACATCTGAGAACAAGAAAAATCTCGAATTCGTACTTCTCAACAATAAATCTGATAAGCCCATTCAGGTGGTAATTAAGGGACTTCCCATAAATACTAAGACTAACGACATAAGTGAGGAGCATCCGTCGGTGGAATGAGCTGAGAGTGACGTATCAGCAGTCCTCGATCATTTGCTGGGCAGTCGGCGACACTCTTTCTCTATACCCCTTCTGAGGGGGGAACAGGTCTCCGTTTGCGAGCTTAACCAGGCGCCAGTCCAGTTAGCCAGGTGCCGTCATTGTTGTTTTTAGAAGAATCAATTGATTATCCACAATATCTATAAAATGTATAAGTTATTTTCCCTCAACATTAAAGTTGAGAAATTTATCAGGAAGAACGATCCCACGTTTTAACTGCCAAGGGCTTCACCACTCCTCGAATAGTTGCCATATGCGGCCCAAATGTGTCCGCTGCGAACTCGAACACAAATCCGACGAATGCGAGACCGACAAAGATACGGAGCCTAGATGCTGTAACTGTGGTAAGAACCACGTTGCCTCCTGTAGGGGATGTGAGTTCTTCCACAGTGGCAGAAATAAAACAACTTTTGCCGACAAAATTATAAAAGGACTGAGTTATGCAGATGTTACTCTAAACAAAACCGGTGAAGATAACACATAATATAGATTACCCTCCTTACTCACAAGAGAGCGATCCTAATCCAACTGCTCGCAAAGCCGAGTATCGAACCGAGACCTCTCTAATCTCAAGGGAAGAAATAATTGTTATGATTGGGTTTTTTAAAGAAATTATTAAGTTATTACGGGGACTCTCCGGCATCGAAGATGCCTAAAAGGCCCTTAAAAATGAAAATCAAACCCCAATACATAAATTATTCAACCTATTTAAAAACATAGGCGTAGATACCCTCTCGGAATAATTAAGAAAAACCCCTTCTCCTCTCTCTTCTTTCTTCTCTTATACTCCTTTCTGTTTTGTATGATGTCAATTTAAACTCCAGAGCATATTCCAAACTGATCAGCTCTCCTATATTTATGCCTAAGTTATTATGTCTTATTTGCAGACATGGGATTAGAGCCAATACGGGGCTAGGTTCCTTACTAATCACCTCAGATTGCCAGATAGAAAGAGAGAGGTCAAGAGAAACCGGACGGATCAAGTTGATCCGAGTGCGAACTTGGGAGAAGCTCCACCGTCTCACTCAATCGAGTGGGAATTTTGAGAAGCTCCACCGAGCTGCGGGTCTCACTCGACCGAGTGCAAATTTTGAGAAGCTCACCCGAGCTGTGACTCCATCTAGGAGGGGCAAAAGGAAATGATTAGTGTTTTATACAGTTAATTCAAAATGCCGTCTAATGGAAAGTGCGATTTTAATAAACTACTAGGGGGCCTGCCCCCTACTCGCTAACTCTCGCCAACCCCCGGAGGATTGCTTCGCAATCCTCATTGGTTCGCTGCGCGAACCTATGCTCGCTTCGCTCGCCTCAATGAAGACATGTGTCCTAGCAGAAGGGATTGTTTACAAAATATGTTACCAAAAAAAATGTTTTTCAAATCTAAATTTGCTGTATTACAGAAAAAATATATACAGTATCTCTAAAATCAGAATTCAAATGAAAACTTTGTGCAAATTTTGACTCGAAATGTGAGCGTTGCTTTGGAAATTGAATACCCAGCATTTTGTTTGTGTGTACATTTTCCCAGCACTCAAACGACCCACACTTTTTCATTGAGTTTTGTTGCTGAAAGTTGTTGTGCAAGCGTCTTGTTGAACTATAATTGTTGGCCCTGAAAAGGACCGTTTTTTAAATGGCCCTGAAAAGATCCTGCTCTTTCTTTGATTTCTATTATAAACTAACTGCAACAGCTCATTAAAATTTCTTTTTTTTTTCCAATAAAATTTCATCCGATAACGCTATAAATTGAATCAATGCGCGAGACTTCGCGATAAACAAACAATCGTACATTGTTGCCAAAACGCGATTACAAATAACGTCTTTTTTGCGTGCCACGTAAGAGAATTATATATATAGATTGTTAGAAAAAAGAATACACGGACTGGCACTTTCAACATCCTGATCGTTTCAAGGCTAAATGCTGCATTTGTATGTAAATTCTCAATGTATCGGGAATTGGAGAAGCGACAGTGAAATGACTACTATTATAAAAGGAAGTGTTTGTCTGTTTTTCGTTATCAAAGTCCTGACGAATCTATGTCACTTACAGTAATTGGGTTTGGCACACTGGTAGACCGAAATTTTTGCAATTTTTGGGTCGCGCTGAATTTTAAAATTGAATTAGTTAGTTAGAGTTTTAGAACATTTAAAAATTAATTTAATGACATTTTAATTATTGTTGTTTTTTTTAGAAGGGCAACAGCATAAAGGGATTGCAGATTCTAAATGTACTTTTTGTGTTTCCATTTGAACGCTTTCAGCCGAAGAACAAAACAAATAAAAAGTTTAAACTGGAGTTATGTATTAATTTCTTCTAACTCCTAGATCGTTAAAAATCGAGTAAAAATTTCAACGGATTTGAAAATTTCACATTTAATCAATACCTAAAAATATGATTTTCTTAAAATAAATAATTTAAAAATTGTAACTTTTATATTTTTTCCAATACGAATTTGACCTTTGCTAACGTGATCACAGATTCCTGCTTTTTAAATTGTTGCTTTTTTATTTTTGCAATACGAATACTGGCGCATTAGACAATGACGTCACGTTTGGTTTTGGTAAGTATTTAATTAACGTCGCACAGGACCAACACAATGGGCTATTGCGATCGTTTTTGGAATTGCGTAGCAATGACCGGGAGTTGGCGAGCGTAACTGTTTATTCTTTTTTATCTCAGCTATCTTCACTCCCATTGGATCTATTCGTAATTCGAATTTGGCCGCATTTGATGATGAGCGTTGCCCGTGGAAGCAAAAAACACCACGGGTAACGCCGTGATGGCTGTTATCCAATAGGCTACGAATTCAAATACTGCTTCG
The DNA here is from genome assembly GCA_947359465.1 of Metellina segmentata. NCBI lineage: Eukaryota > Metazoa > Arthropoda > Arachnida > Araneae > Tetragnathidae > Metellina > Metellina segmentata. Next base: position 8,831,073 of record OX375882.1, read on the forward strand.
CAAACCAAATGGGAATTCGTAGCAATCACCGGGGGTTAGCGAGCAGTGGTCACACGTGACCCCACGAAAAGAACTGTCACGGGCAACGCCGTACTGGTGGACGATAAAATGGATGAATGAATGACAAATTAATTTTCTTTTATTTTCAGGAAATATTTAAAATAGATGAATATGTATTAAATAATTAAAGTATGAAAATATCCACCCTACAAACGGGATTTAAAAGATGATACGTCTAGATAATTGCGCATTTTCATTTAATTAAAATTTAAATCAGAGTTAAATATTGAAGGAGGGTTGCGAACGAATTGAAAATCGCAATGGAGTTCTTTTAGAATACCTATTCTATTAGTCTAATCTTTGAAATATAATCCTTTGAAAGCAATTATATTGGCCCGTTCCTTACATTAAAATCTTTCTGAAATATTCCGTAGGTCCTTTGAAGTTGAATCCTTTGGAACGGTTCTATTGACCCATTGTGTTGAACAGGATCTACTGGAAATATATTCTATTGGCATTTTTCTTGAATAAGAACCCATTGGAAACATTCTAATGTTAAGAATATCTAAATTTGTTAGAAAACATGCACTGACGACTGCAAGGCGGAATTATGCGTCTTAACACTTCAGAAGGTTAAGATTACAATTGTTTTTCCCGTATGTCTGCTACTCATTATAACTCACCAATGTTCATTTAAGCCGTCCATAAATTTCAATGGCAAGTAGGACTGAGGAGAGGTGAATTATTAAATTATGACCCAAAGTTTATTTTATTGTACAGAAATAAAACGCTATAATCATACAACATTGGCACAGTCGGGAATGTCTTCATTTGGGGTGTGCAGACTCCACGAATCTGATGTACTCAACTGATCTATTATTTAACCAACCTCTGGTAGGTAGGCATGGGAGTCGCGGCCTTAGGATGTCAAAGTGATGTTTGGCTACTAATCTCCGTCCCTTCTTTTCAAAAGTCCTTTACATAGTCTGTCTTGTGTATGGCGCAGCTTGGCCAAATGCAGAAAATGCACCACAAAATGCAAACCAACCCACCTCTATGGTAGCGGCAAACGGAAGCTGTGCCAGTTTGCGATTTGTCATGGGCAAACTGACTATCCAGAAATACCGGCAAATGTCTAGCGAACAATTGGGACCAGGTTAAAGGATAACAAGTGGCTCACACAGTTGGCAATTGTTTAGGGTGATCGCCATGCAAGATTTTCGATACAGCAACCCTTTCCTTTGCGAGTTAAATAACCTTTAGGCAAATGGATTACGCCAATGTCACCTGCCCGGGGCTGCCCAATCACTAGGGCAACAAATGCAACTTTTTTTCACGCGTTCTATGCTGCATGTAAAGTACTAAAACCAAAATTCCTCCTACATGGGGTGTATAGTAAGTGAGTTATAACCGCAACTTTTTGCATAAATACAACCACCTGCAACGTTTTAAAATATAGCTTAAAATTAATTAATACCAAATTACTATTTCATTTTTTGCTCTCTAAATCAACCCTTCGATCACGTGTGTCTGATATTGCGAACGCTGAAGTATTGCCGATCAAACAAGTTCATGGTAAGAAGGTGTTCGTCCTAAGACGGAAGTGAAATAAATGTCAAGTAGTACTTTAACACATTGGTTGGCACTCTTGATATTCCAGAGGAAACTTGCGCAATCGACTGCAGAGTTTGCGATGTGAGTGTCTTTCATCAATATGTTGTTCGCCTTGTAGATGACGTTTTAAAATATCTGAATGTTGAGCGAAAGGATTTTGCGCTTCTGCTATCCGATACAGCACATTATATGACTGCGGCTGGCTCAGGTTTTCAATGTCAAAGAAATTACTGGCCAAGGAAGGGCCATTCAACGTTCTTCTGTATTTCAGTATGTATTATAATACTGTTGTACACGACTAGAATCGTCGATATATTTAGAATTTTTTTTCATTTTTTACGAATAATTTATTTTAGAATTTAGTGTATCAAAAATAAATGAAACTTTATTTCCATAAATGCAACTTTAGGGAATGACAAATGCAACTGTTCCCATTTTTACAGCAACAAAAAAGTTGCCCTACCTATCACACTAGCCGCATTGCAGTGGTTTATTTATTTGTCTATTAATGTTTGTGTCGTGAGTCAGTTTTCAGGAAGCGAAATATATGCATAGATTATTACGTTTTGAAACTTGAGTATTTCTCAGTTTGTTTTTATGAACTAGTGTATTTTAATCCCCGTGTTTTTATTTTATTTCAAGTTGTCATTATTTTCTTTTTTAGATTGAAAGTTCGGGTACGTTGTTGAGCGTCGCTTTCTTCCTGGTCTGTTGTTATGTGTCTTCTGTTGCTGTCTTGATGTATGTACTGGTCTTATGCATATGTACTGTATGAAATAAAATTACAAGAAAACTGAAATGGTTTTGCCGTGAATGGAAGCTATCCCACCATACAAAGTTGATATCTGGTAAATATTATAAAAGAACTTGAAAAGTGAAACGGGGGCTAATTTTATGTCCCGACGTATCATAGGTGTACTGTAAAGAGATTTTAATTTTCTTTAGAACTGGAACCAAAGTAGCTTTCGTATCAACATTTTTTTTTACTAACTTCTGTTAGTCATTTGTAGTGATAACTTAATACAGTAGAACTCCAACTATCGGAATCAATTGGAAACAGACCCCGTCCGGATAATTCACGAAAAAAATAGTTTATTTCTTAGTAGAAAAAAAATAACTAATTTTTTGCTTTGGTATGTATGGTAATTTAATGACTATAAAAACAATTTCGTTTACATTTTGTACTTACATACTGTGTTCAAATGTATCATTGCTTGAACATATGGATCAAAGTCAGTTGTTTCGCTGTCTTTACTCGTTTCTGGACAACCAAGTCACTTGACGATGAGTATCTGTAGATGGTCGTACTATATACAAGATGTAACCATACAAAAATGGCAAAAGTGGTTTGATCACTAAAATTTAAAAAAATAATAAAATTCTACTTCTAAAGCACCTGGATTGTAAGAACATCAGTTTTGTAAAGTAAAAGTTGTCTTTCAAAATCTTTGTACAACTTGAAAATTACTTGAAGCAATAGGCTTTGATTTAAATGCTTCAACATACTTTTATGGCTTTTTCAATAACTTTACAATTTTCTATCTACCTTATTGAGCATAACTTTAGGCGGAACAAAGTTGAACCCCAATGGAATGCATAATCTGCTTTTCGAGAAGGAAAATCTTTGAACAGAAAATACAGGCAACGTTAAAAAGTACTCAAGTCCCATCCAGCTTTTATCAGGGCAGTATTTTACGCTCCATGGACAATATATATACATGCACCAACATTGATCAATTTTGTCCTCTTCCGAATCATGCTTAAACTTCATTAAAGACTGAAAATCATTCAAGAATTTCAGGTTTGCATTAGGGTCATCAATTGAAAGTTGGAAGTATTTTCTTTGCAGATAAACACCATCCAGACAACATGGGTAAATGCACTTAGTACAAGTAGATCAACACCTGTGGAATGACCCACTAACGTAGAAGCGAGATATCGCGTTTTAACCTGATCTATACTCGAACTGTTAAAGAAAGAAACGTTTCTTTTGCGTGACAATTGTCAGTGAAACTGAACTAGATGAGAACTTACTACTGTTATGGTACTGTGGTGTCGTCTCCCAAAAATGGTAGTATCAGAATTGTATGAAATCGTGTATGAGGAGAAAACAACCAACAGCTAAGCAAATCACGTTCTTATTAGTTAGAAATCAATATTTACAATTTAAAAAGAATCAACAATCATATATCTAGATGTGTATGTCATGGGTCAGGGCGAGGAAAGCTCAACCTCGCTTCTCGCTCTCTTTCCGTCGACTCTGGCCTCCCCCTCAGTCTACAAGTCCCCCAACGGCAAGGATCAAAGGCCAGTCGTCGATCCGTCGGAAAGAACACCTGCAGAAGATGCTTCTGCTTTCCTCTCCTTTTTGTCGCTCGTAAAACTCGCGAAGCAAAAACAACATTTCTGTTGCAGCTGGCTCCAGTATTTCACGATCTCACAGTACAAACCAGGGCTTATATAAGAGGACAGACATGCTTAAAGTTTTGAGGGAGAGGTTTTGATAATCAACGAGGATAAATCATTTAAGGTTCCTAATATGCTTTTCGGTGCTGAAAACGTATGACTTAGTTCATTAACTTGAATGACTACAATGGTTTATACTTGGTCTTCAAATTTAATAATCATTCGTGCAGTTTTTAGGTAGAATTCTCTTTTACAGTCGATTTGTTACTAATGGGTAACATCTTTGCACCTGTGTGGTAGTACTAAATTGGTGCGGCCATGTACACAGTAGAAACCTTAGGACTGGAAAACGAAACCATCTTATATTTTCCATTTTGGATTGACATAATTAAGATTTTTCGGTATTGCACGCCCATAACCACTGCTTGGAGGGATAGGCTTGAGGGACATTTCCACTTGAAGATGTTCTTTCTCTATACAAAGCCATAATTGGATAGTGTTACGATCTTCGGACGGGTGTCATGGACACATATAAGAACGGTCGTTCTTGTGGCTCCTGTTATATTCCTCTCTCAGTAAGTATTACCCTCCCCCTTACGGAGTGTTCGGTGGTTGGCCCCGACCCCGGAGGATGAAAAAAAGGGGGTGAAGACGAGAGGGTCGTTCGAGAGGAGACGGTGGAACCAGCGGTCTTGGAGTAGACGTGTTTTTTTGAAGCACCGGACGGTGCGGTGTAGATATCGTAAACTTCATTTAATGTTATACAAATAAAACGTGTATGTCCAAATTTGGTGAGCAGTGTCCCTCTGTTCTTAGCCACAACTACACATATTGTCTTGCAAAGTAGACATCGCTCGGGCCGCTCTGACATAATTGGTGTCAGAAGTGGGGTTGTGTAGTTGTGTGATGGTATAGAACAAACGGCAAGAGGTGACGCGGTGCCATTTTTGGAGGTTTAGGAAGAGCAACTGGATTGTTGCTGGATTCCATAGTCTTGCACCATTTCGTGAAGAGCAACTGGATTGTTGCTGGACTGTATATACTTGCACCATTTCGGGAAGAGCAACTGGATTGTTGCTGGACTGTATATACTTGCACCATTTTCGGAAGAGCAACTGGATTGTTGCTGGATTCCATAGTCTTGCACCATTTCGTGAAGAGCAACTGGATTGTTGCTGGACTGTATATACTTGCACCATTTCGTGAAGAGCAACTGGATTGTTGCTGGACTGTATATACTTGCACCATTTTCGGAAGAGCAACTGGATTGTTGCTGGATTCCATAGTCTTGCACCATTTCGTGAAGAGCAACTGGATTGTTGCTGGACTGTATATACTTGCACCATTTTCGGAAGAGCAACTGGACTGTTGCTGGATTCGGGATAGGGAGCTATCCTGGGAACTACACTAGCAGCTGTAGAGAATTCCTGAATTGAATTCTATCCTCAACGCGAACCTTCGACACTGGACCATTGCAGTCATCACCTGGGAAGAGGGATCCTTTTCGCAACCCGGAAAATTGTTGGGTGCTTACCAGGAGCGTTGGAGGAAGCGATCGACGTGACCGGATACCGTGTGATGGAATAGCAGCGATCCTGGACCGAGGGACGTCTACGTCGGAAGAGTGATCCTGGAGATGCGCTTGGTGTCGACTAGGGCGATGGAAGGAAAATGCTGGTTCGAGCGTTTTGCGATGGAAAAGCTGTGAGGCTGATCTGAGATGGTTAACGTCTGATGTCTAACGTTAGTGTACAACCGGAAATATGTCTGAGGAATGTGCTATTCACAAGCGAGGAGGGATGGAAGTGCGCCTTCTGCAGTCAACTCATACCTTGAAGGGTACTGGGGTAAGTCCCTTCTGAATTGATCCAGTGAGCCATTAAATACACAGGGGGGATTAACACATATATGTATGAGAAGCAAGGTGGGGATGATTGTTATATTTGTGCTATGATGTGTATTTATTTTGATGGGGCTATGGATTGTAGAATTTAATGTGTAATGAACATCAGCTAAGGAATAGTTTTTAGGAATTACTGTGGGCAAATAAAAGTGTAAGATTATGCAGATGTATTTAATATAATTAGTTACTTATTGAAAGTGTTTGCATATTTAATAGAGTAACTAGGGGAATTATATGGAACATCAAAGTGCATGTTTGAAAAATCTTTGTGTATTTACTTGAGTAATTATTGAAACTGGGTGTTATTATTAAAATTGATTGTGTTTACACGGGGATCACCATGGCATATTTTGAGGGAGCGAGGATAGAGGAGATGAGATATGTGGCAATTGAAATGGGGGAAGACGTTCCTTCAAATGCGAATAGGTGTCAATTGAAAAGAATAATAGAGGATTCTAAATCATACGATGCAGAATTTGTAGAAGTGTTCGTGACATCTATTGTTAATGATAGGATTTTAAGAGAGAAAAGAGAAGCTGAAAAGGAGGCGCTAAGGGGTTGGAGAGAAGCCCAATTGGAATGGAGAGAGGCGGTAAGGGATCAGATAAATGCTGAAGGAGAGTTGGAATGTAGCCGGATAATGGCTCAAATAGAACCGAGAAAGGAATTTGGAGAAGTAGAGGGGCATGTAAAAGTAGCAAGGGCAGAGGCTAGAAGGTATTTGATATTGGCCGAAAAAAGGTATAAAGCTGCTCAGGAAAAGGCTGAAGAGAGATTGTCCGTTTATGAAATGAAATGGAGGGTGTTAGAAATGCTGGAGAAAGGTGTAGAAAGAACGGAAGGAGGAACTAGTGAAGATAAGGAAAGGAGCGATCTCTCTCAGGAGGGGAGGAAAGGGCAGGAAAATAGAACTGACCCTACCCCAACGGATGTGAAGGGGGAATCAGAAACTTCGCAGGACATGGAACGGGAAAAAGAACTCGTGGGCGAAGAGACGGAGAGAAACGCTCTCGCGGCCCAGGGGGAGGTGGCTGAAGGTCACAAAAAGACACAAGGCGAGGTAGATGACCCAACGGACTCATTGGGAAGGGAGCAAACGGACATTCCTGGTGAAGTTATTACTTCCAAGGAGGGGGAGAGTCACAGATGTAGTCGCGTGAATGGGAAAAGGCGAAGGTCTCGGAAAGAGGGTGGAAACCAGCACTCCTCCGTGACTCCACAGTTATGTGAGGCAAAACACCAGAGTGAAATATTGCCCAAGGCGTTCGGTGACAATATGGGAGTTAAGCAGCACGGGCTAGAGAAAGATAGTTTGGGTCTCGGAGAGAACGGGAAATCGGAGTTAAAGGAGTGCTTGTCTAAAACGCCAAAGTCGCACAGGGAAAAACATAAGGGTGAGATTTTATCCAAGTCGTTCTTGGACACTGGATTTAAGCGACGCGGAGTAAAGACGGATAGTCGAGAGATCGGTTTGCGGAGGAAGATTCGTCAACGAATAGTTCTCTTGAAGCGCAGTCCAGAAAGGTTAGGAGGGGCTTCGGAGATTTTGACGGATAATCAGGCGGTGATAGAGAAGACAAGAGGAAGGGTAAATTTACACGGGAGTTCAGTGCGAGCAGGGGTGGCACGAAAGACCATGAGATACCCTCAATCTAAAATGTGGGGGGTTACTTTTTATTGGGGGAAGAGTAACAAGTTAAATCAATTGATCGGTACCCAAGAAAGGGGGTGGATTAGGCGATTATCATTCCTGTGGTGGCATTATCGCAAAAAGTTCATTTATCAGTTTTCGATTTGGATTTTAAGGAAATTGATAGGTTTGTAAAAGGTGGTCCTTAAGGGCCTGGAGAACTACGAAATAAATGAATGTTGGAAATAGGAATTATGTTGTATATAATTAGTTTTCAATGTGTTTAAGTTCCTGTATTTATGTATTTCTTCATTCTAAGTATAAAGTACATATAAGTGAGATTTCTGTAAATGAGGATCTCGTAGGAGACTGGCAATATTTATGATTTGTGAAATGAATATTGGAGTGCTTACCGCTCATGAAATTATGTTGCCAGGAAGTGTTAATATTTTTAAGTGCGTAACACTGAGGAAATTGTACTGTCGGGAAGTTGGTTAATTTCAGTAATTTTTCTTTTTTAAATATTGTTGTGATGTGCAGTATTTTTACTCTTACTTGTAGTTATTTTTGTGTACTGCATTCATATTGGTTTTGAAGCAATAAGTAATTTGGTAAGAGTGGTTATGTTGATTGTAGATATTTTGTATATATTCCTTTCCCCTAGTTTTATTTTGTGTAGAGATTAGTGTCGATAATTAGATCATAACCTAGTTTGTAAACTCATGCATGAGAGTATTGTTGAGGCATGTTTGCCAACTAGGGACACAAACAATCTTACACAGACTCCAATTTGGCTCGTTGGTGACAACGATTTGAAGGGCACCGGTGTACCTGCTACCTTTGTGGAGAGGTGTGAGGTTATCCTGCCAACACAAGGAGGAACTGCTGTTGGGGGGAATGGGACTTCCTCTAGTGAGGTTGGCGGGGGTGTCAGTAAAGGTCACCCGGGTCAGGAGAACAGGGGAGAGTGGGAATAAAGAATTCGGCCCACGGAGACAACGGACGATGAGGGACTCTCTGCTGCGGTTGTCTGCTATGTTTTGTAAATATGTTTTATATGTCTTGCGTCTTATGAAATAGGCCTTTAGGGCCTATTTCACGCTTAAGGAGGGAGGAGTGTTACGATCTTCGGACGGGTGTCATGGACACATATAAGAACGGTCGTTCTTGTGGCTCCTGTTATATTCCTCTCTCAGTAAGTATTACCCTCCCCCTTACGGAGTGTTCGGTGGTTGGCCCCGACCCCGGAGGATGAAAAAAAGGGGGTGAAGACGAGAGGGTCGTTCGAGAGGAGACGGTGGAACCAGCGGTCTTGGAGTAGACGTGTTTTTTTGAAGCACCGGACGGTGCGGTGTAGATATCGTAAACTTCATTTAATGTTATACAAATAAAACGTGTATGTCCAAATTTGGTGAGCAGTGTCCCTCTGTTCTTAGCCACAACTACACATATTGTCTTGCAAAGTAGACATCGCTCGGGCCGCTCTGACAGATAGCATGTGATCTTCTGTATCATTTATACTTACTACATTTACAGAAAAGGAGCCTTATGGATCACACATCATAAAGGTAACTATCATTCATATAACGTGAAGTAAGCACATTTCCTTCTTTTTTATGTACATCCATCATGCAGTTCAGGTAATTTTTAATTAACGTCGTGCTACAGCAACACAACGGGCTATTGACGACGGTCCGGGATCTATCCCAAAGGGAAAGATACGAGGAAAACACCACGTAATTTTGTTATGCGGTCAGATGACGAGGCAACACCAGAACTGGAACTCCAAACTTCTACGTTGGGCCAACGTGAGGACATTTGAGGCCATGACAGATTTAACGTGGACCATCCCCCTTTGCGCTCGACGGTCTTTGGTTGGATTCGAACTCGCGACCCTACCGTTGCTAATCCCACACTCTACCAACAGGGCTACCGCGTCCCCCCTCCTCACCGCAAAAATAAGTCTTTCTTGAAATATTTTATACAATTTAAAAATTATTCCTTTCTAAAATCCTACAATGAAAATTTTTCCTGTGGATCATAACTGTACAAACAACTCTACATTTACTGCGTGCCCACATGGCTTAATTAAGCCCTCGTAGTGTCTCCCTCGAAGGCTCAGTTAAACCCCCATCGCGTCTTAACTGTCTTGGTTCGGAATTGGATCGGTGGTGTTTTCCCACATGCCTTCAAAGGGGGTCAAAACCAGAAACGGGGGAGTCCAGATGGTCAACACCGTTGTCTCCTGCAGGACACTTGTCTTAGAATTCTAAACTACCCCTCAATTTAATGACGTAAAGTTGCAATGTTTTGATCCAAAGATTTTATTCTGCTGAAATCTCGTTTACATGTCTTTTTTATGACGGTACTTATTACTAAATTTAAGCGCCGACCAACCGGTCTAAGGGTTAAGGTGTTGGTCTTTAGATTGGAAGGTTCCTGGCTCGTATCCGGGGTCAGAGCATGGATGTAATTGTACTGTCCTCTGTTTGGGGTAATGATGGTCGCCCATTGGGTGCTCCTTCACAAATGACCATCTCTTACGCAGCCGTGACGCTTTGTGGTGGCTTCACGCCAACGACGACAAAGACAAAAAACATCTCTCCTCGTTATTGCGCATGCGTATTACAAACAAAATTTGTTTGTCTCTGTCGCTGCGCTTTCAAGTCTTGGAGGAAGTTCAACTTTTGTCTCTGTCGCCATGACCTGAGCACTTTCCCTAATCCGATTTCGGTTGATGTTTTTCACCCACTGCTTTCTTTCATCATCAGCCAGAAGCTTTAAAAGCAATCGTCTTCGCCGTAGAAAAAGTGTTTTATTGAGTAGAGTTACGCGATCTGTCAAGCCATCTTGCAGAATGAGAAGCGGAAAAAAATGTTTTGCTTTCGAAAAAGAAGACTGCGCATTCGCAAATAAATTGCTGTCGCTAGCGGTATGAAGGCTTTTTTAACAGCCACAGAGACAGACGACACAACCTGTCTCTTTTGTTGTCGCCGTTGGTGTGGAGCAACCATTGGGATAATGTCCCTCTCCGTCTGGCGCATTGGAAAAAAAAAACTAAATTAAAACCGGCCGCGGTTGCCCGGTTGGAAGAGTAACGGCCTAGCAACAGGAGGGTAGCTAGTTCGAATCCACCCAAAGGCCATCGTATACAAAGGCGACTGGTGCACGGAAAATCTGTAGAGGCCTCAAATGTTCTCACGTTGGAGTGGTGTGGAAGTTTGGAGAGTGGGGTGACAGCTCAGGTGTTGCCTCGACATCCGACCGTGGCTCAAAACTACGTGGTGTTGTCCTCATCTTTCCCTTCGGGGGTTGATGCCGGACCGTCGCCAATAGACCGTTGTGCAACTCCAGTGTGACACTAATTAAATACCTACCTACCTAAATTAAAACATTCAAATGAATTTTACATGAATATTTTTTTAAATTTCGCATAATAGTTATAAAAAATAGAAATATATTTAAAAAAATTTATTGTATACAAAATATTCACTACATTAAACAGAGTGTCCTAAAAGTTCCTTTTCCCGCCGACCAACCGGTATAGTGGTGAAGGTGTTAGCCTCTAGATCGGAAGGTTCCTGGTTCGAATCCGGGTTCGGGCATGGATGTTTGTAAACGTATGGTGTAGAGGCGGCTGGTGCACCTTAAATCTGTCGTGGCCGAAAGTCCTAACGTAGGTTGGCGTGGAAGTTTGGAGAGTGGGGTGCCAGTTCAGATGTTGCTTCGTCATCTGACCGTGGTTCAAAATTACGAGGTGTTGTCTTTGGATCTTTCCCTTAAGGGACTGATCCCGGACCGTCGTCAATAGCCCGTTGTGTTGCTCTAGTACGACGTTAACTAAAATTACCAATTACCATTACCTAAAAGTTCCCGTAATGACGATTCGTTAATTTATTATACAAAAACAACAAACTTTAAGACAATTATTTTTATGCCAATGGTATAAAGGACTTTTAACCTAACGTAGGAAAAAAATTTGAACTTTCATTTATAATAAATATTTAAAATTTCCGCTTTTTTCTTAGAGGCAAAGCTGAAGTCGTTAGCGCATATTTTAAGAAACGCGTTTCGAGATGCTGGTAGTGACTTCTCGTATTCTTTGATTAATGGCTACTTTCTGATCACCTATTGTTTGGTGATTATCTTCATAAACTTTGTTCTTTAAATATCCCACGGAAAAAAAGTAAGGGATGCGCGGATCCGGGAACGAGGTGGCCAAAAGTTTGTTGAGATGAGTCGATCGCCAAAAAAATCTTGAAGCATGCGCATGGTTTCATAACTTGTATGGCTGGTTGCAACGTCTTGTTGGAACCAAGAGTCTCGTTCATTCACTTCTAATAATGCAACACATTGTTGAATAAGTTGATACAGCGTATCTTTACTCGGTATTGTATCACTTGGATATTTATGTCGCTAAAATTTTTGACTCGTGAGCTGAGATAGTGGAAGTCCTGTTCTAGGAAAGAAAACGAGTCAAATCGATCCGATTCGGAGTGATATTGAGACCACTGAGTATTAAATTGGATAGTCCAGGAAATTTGAAAAAAAAAAAAAATCACCAAATTGACGGCGCAAAATATTTGTTAAACTTGACAATAAATCCATGTAAATAAAACCGCGTTCGTGACCTGGTGCCGCCGTAGTCCGGTTCGAAGAGTAACGGTCTAGCAACTGGAGGGTTGCGAGTTCGAATCCAACAAAGACCGTCGTGTACAATTGGGGATGGTGCACGTTAAATTTGTCGTGGCCTCAAATTTCCTAAATGTGGCATAGCAGGGGAGCTTGGAAAGTGGGGTCCCTTCTCAGGTGTTATCTCGTCATCTGACCGTGATTCAAAATTACTTGGTGTTGTACTCGGATCCTCCCCTTCGGGTGTTAATCCTGGACCGTCGCCAATAGTCTGCTGTGTTGCTCCAGTGTGGCAATGGTAATGGTAATTTTAGTTAACGTCCTACTAGGAACCATCCGATCCAGAGGCTAACACCTAACCACTATACCGGTTGGTAGGCGATTGCTCCAGTGTGACGTTAATTCAATACCTACTTACCTACCGTTCGTGACTTGGGGGAGGGGCTTGTGTCCTTTAAAAATTGCGCTTGGAGATTATTTGAAAAATTCTTGCATCAGAAAACAATTTTTCATTTACAAAAGAGTGTTGCTCCAGTGCGACGTTATTCAACTACCTTCTCAAAGAGCTATTTTCAGAAGTATTCCGCAATTTATTTGCAAGAGTTCGACCAAAAAAATGTCAGCACTAACAATATTTAGAATTTTTAAATACTAGCCACTGGGCCCGGTTTAGAAAATTTGGTATAGTAGGCACAACACGCAGGAAGCCCCTCCCCCCTCCCATGTTATTTGTTCATCACAAAAACAAAGTTTATAACAATAATTGGTACTTATGTATTTGACTGTTGACCGTTTCACAGATGTCACCAAAAAGTTCGAGAAAATCGTGACATTACTTATAACTCTTGGCAAAACAAAATAAAGCAGATGAAAATTAAAAACATAATAGTTAGACGATTAATGTAATTACAAGAATGTGATAGTGGGGGAAACGGTCGACGGACATTTACGTAAATACCCAATAATTTATGTAACTACTTAAAAACTTTTTCAAATTTTTAGATACTTTTGAAACTTAGGGGCCCTCGTTTACTCTAGATTGAAGAGATAATGAGCCCTCTAAATTATGGGGGCCCTAGGCCCGTGCTTCACGGGCCTAATGGTGAATCAGGGCCTGACTGCGTGGCTAGCCCGGCGTTGCCCGTGCCCGTGATCTAAGGTATTAATCTGGTGTAAAATTTTCCGCTGATTTCAAATCCGTTGAAAATTTTTCTCGATAGTTAACGGTCTAGTAGATAGATAAAAGAAGTGTGACTATAGTTAAAAGATTTATCGTCTGGCTGGATCGTCCGCTCAAAATCAAAGCGGAAACGAAAAAAATAATTTTCTGAGCGTTCTCCGAAGCGATGCAAAAAACTGGTGACCAAAAAATGGTTCCAAGGTCACGTGGGTAGAAAAGTCAAGATTGGGGCTATTCTTCTTTCGTTCGGACGAAGAACCATGTAGAGAATAAAACTATTAAATTCATTTAAAAATCTTCTTGAATTTTAAAATTTCGCCGCGACCCAAAAATTGCAAATAATTTGGACTATCTGTGCGCCAAATCTCATTGCTGTAAGTGCCATAGAATCGTCAGGATTCTATGGCTATCGTTTGCGCCCGCGAAAAAAACAGACAAACACTTCCTTTTGTAATATTATATATATACTAGCAAAATACCCGACCTTACTCGGTTTGAATTGGTTTACTCTAGATTGAAGAGATAATCAAACTATATAATGACTTACGTTTTTTGTAGAATAAAAATTTATTTTAACATCTTTCGCCATCTTTATATTTTCTTCAACTTACTTTGGACACAAATCCTACACATGCATATCCATTCATGTAATACATTTCACATACATCGCACAATTGCTGTATGACAAAGCTACAAAAAGACGAAAGGTGATACTAAGGACGATTTATAGGAAGATTTGGAATTCCCTTTCTTAAGTTCTTTTCATGTGCAACTCAATTAATTAAAATTACGATTTACGGCGAGTGCTCTCGCACTCATAGTCAACAAAACAATATTTTTTTACTTGTGGCACTCTTGCCTCCGGTATGCGACATTGTAAAATTTTGCAATCTTCTCCTGTCATTACTACAACAAATTTTTTAATGTAGGAAAAAGTTATAGTTTGGATTTTTAAACATTATTATTCTTTCAATAACGACATTATGCCCCTTCTTCAATTGCCGGAACTGGACAGAACGAAGATATAAGTACGAAAAAAACTATTAAATTCATTTTAAAATGTTCTAAATTGAATTTTAAAATTCGCCTCGACCATAAAATTGTAAAAAAAAATTCGGACTACCTGTGTTCCAAATCCCATTACTGTAAGTGTCATAGATTCGTCAAGACTTTGAGTGCAAGAAACAAATAAACAGACAAATACTTTCTTTTATAATATTAGAGATATACAGTTACTAGATCATCTAATAGTGACGCTAACTATTATAGTTTTCAAGATAGTGATTAAATGAATCATTTGCGCTTAAGCAAGCGACAAACTCACTGCTTTTATAAGACTAGGGGCTCCGCCCCCTGCTCGCTTACGCTCGCCAACTCCGGGGATTGCTACGCAATCCCATTTGATGCTTAGCAATCCCCGGATCCAACATTCCTTTCGCAGAGTGAATCTCCCGAACAGCGAAACTATCTTAATAATTCGTATGATCCTGATTTGACCTTCCGGTCCATGACGTCACAGCGAGGTCTTCGTCCCCTGTTCGCTTACGTTCGTCGACCCCAGGGGATTGCTACGTAGTCCCGTTTAGTTTGCTTCGCAAACCAATACTCCTTTCGCAAGTGATGTCACTTTTTTTTTTACTTTGACACTTAATGCACCCTAAATTAATAGCCGCATCGATAAAAAACCTTCTGCATCTTGTTCCCTGTACAATTTTCAGTAAACCGTGTTAATCTCCCAACTAAACGATCTGTACTTCGTACTTTCTCCGTAAACCGCCTGAGAACAGAGTGAAAAACGCGAGCCATTTTCCTCGCCAAATAAAAAGAAATCGTTTTTATGGCAATTGTTGCTACGATAAATTTGATATCTGGCAAACACGATAGTCAAAAATACAACCCGCACCTGAGTGCGTTACCTTCTCCGCGAAGTAAAAAATACGAAATTTGGGTGACCAACTTTTGATTGCATCGAATTTATTTATGAACCAACTTTAAAAAAAACTGTACCGTAAGAAAGAGTACATTCTGAAGTACACTGCGATATTTTCAAAATTAAAAACTAATAGTAATACGATATAGATATGACAGTTTTAATTTTGAATCGGAAATTAAGATCAGAAAGTTCCGAAAATTGTATGATCAACTTTATTTTTCAACCAATATAAAAAATAATTATACCATAAGAAAGAGTACAATGTAAGGTATTCAGGGATGTTCTCAAATTTAAAAAATAATGGTATCAAGCTGTAAATATAACTGTTTTAACAAAAAGTAGCGAAAATATCCAAAGATTCCGAATTTTGTCTGACCAACTTTTGATCGCATCGAACTTATTTATTAACAAATTTAAAAAATAACTATACCATAAGAAAGAGTACATTCTGAGGTATACTGCGATACTTCTAAAATTAAAAACTAATACTAATAATATATAGATATGACAGTTTTTAAAAAAAGTAACGAAAATGTCCCGATTTTTCCCGAATTTCAAAAAAATCTTATTAAGAACCAAATTGAAATTTCTAAAAAAACTCGACGGGCTGCAAAAATTTACGTTTAGATGTACTCTTAAAAAAAAACTCTCGGCTTAAGACTGAAAATTTGTATGTGTTTTGTTCACTTGCGGAAGAAATTTCGCTTTTCAAACTTTGACACTTAATAAACCCTAAAGTAATAACCGCATCGGAAAAAGATATTTACAGTTCTCCAGGGAACACGATGAAGAACAAACAATGTTAATTTCATATTTTTCTGATCCGAACTTTCTGGGGAAACCGTCTAAGAATCGAGCTAAACAGCACAGTTTTTAATCCTGCAGTGGCGGCGGTAACTTTTTTTTAATATAGAGAGATAGTAAAAATTAAGGATTTCCACAATACAATGGCAGGAAATCGCATCAATCCAATGTGAGAATTGAAAATCGCGATAAAAAATACTAAATTCATCTTCACGACTGCAGAAAATAGCTGTGATGGAACATTCAGAAGCTCGTAAAGGGTTTAGTTTTTTGTTTCTTTGAACATGCTTAATCAAAAAAATCTATTCCATACATTACGAATGGCAATAAAAAGATAGAAACTTTTAAATTCCTATTGTACATGTTTGTAATTTATTAGGCCTTTTAATATTCCTAGAAACACATTTTCTTTTTAAACAGTGCTGTATGCCACAGTTCAGATCGACTACTAGTTGATTGATTTTTGATATAAAATAATAAAATGTACACTATATTTCTATTAAAAAAAAAAAAAAATTCAGGTTTAAAAAAATTTATTTTGTAAGTACGTTTTTGCTTTAAATAACAGCTTGATCAAAATATTTCAGAAAAATGTGATAATAAATTTGATTGTTTTATCAAAAATTATCTTTCTTAACCCCCGAACCACCATTTTCCTTTTCCAATCTGTGTGAACCTTGAACCAATACGTTTCCAACTTAGCACAAGGCTGCAACCAACCGGTCTGGTGGTTAAGGTTTTACCAGGGCTGTAGTGGAGTTTACCAGGGCTGTAGTGGGCAGAGGGTATACGGCGGTATACGCCGTATACCCTCTGATTTTTCCAGAAAATTCCGTATACCCTCTGCTTTTCCTTAAAAACTACGTACACACTTTGCCTTTCCTAGAAAACATCACGTGAAACGCAGATAGTTATAGAAGCAATTCATTCAAAGTGTTGTTGATAAAATGAAATCCAGACTTTGTTCTGATGTTCATGAAGAAAATTATCAACGTTTGAAGGATATATCCACGTTTGATCCAGAAAATATAAATACAGGGGATATTCGCCATGGAGAAAAGGACGTTAAAAGAATCTGTCGACGTTTTTCTATAGATGATATGTGCCCTATTCAGGGTTTGAGGGACTGATGAAAACGCCCAATTTGTTCCAGAAAAATTAACGCCTCTGTTAAGAATAATTGAAATATTACCATGTTCCACGGCCGAGTGCAAGCGCGGGTTTAGTTTAATGAATAACATCGTGTAACATATTTGAGATCATCTTTATTGATTTCAAACGTCACCAGTCTAATGTTTATTGATGCAAATAGACCACCTATTGAACACTTTCAACCTAAAAAAATTTGTAAATTCTTGGTTGGTCAACTATTGCTCTTCAGTAGACAACAGATCAAGAGTATGCGCTACAAAAGAGACACAGCTACGGATTTCTCTCTTCAAGCAGTTTGGAAAATATTTCAATGAAAATAATAGAGGAAGGCTTTAAAATTTGTTTAAAAAAAAAAAATTACGTCCTACTTTAAGTGCGTTTAAATATTTTTCTCTTAACATTTCCTGTAATTATTTTATATCATAGTCAAATATTAATTGTGATAGTTTCAAATTTGAATATCACTCGATGCTAGTCTGTATATTTTGTCGAAGTTTCTTCAAAGTTCCACAGTTCCTTACCTGTAATATAAAATTAATACAGGCTTTCTTCTTTCGCTAATTTGAACTTCGATTAATTCGAACATATACCCCGGTCCTTTGAGTTTTACCCCATGTGCACCCGGAGGAAGGCCCCCTGGCCCTATGTATTTCCTAAATATACATGTATGTGCGAGTGTATACATGTCCCCCCTCCCCCCATCTTGTGGAAAGTGTAAATAGTAAGTACATCTTTCGCCTCCCCGTGGACAAAATTCTGCGGGTACCCATGGTATACTAGCGCGTCTTTCTAGGAATGGCTCTTCATTACGTGGACGATTCTATTCAGGACCGTAGGTTGATCGGTAGATATTAACTCGTGATAAGTGAATCGATTCTTT
The DNA here is from genome assembly GCA_947359465.1 of Metellina segmentata. Lineage (NCBI taxonomy): Eukaryota > Metazoa > Arthropoda > Arachnida > Araneae > Tetragnathidae > Metellina > Metellina segmentata. The sequence continues at coordinate 8,849,207 of OX375882.1, forward strand.
CGTAATTTGTTTTGATCCACAGTGAGCTATGATTGATTATTTACTTGTTAAAATATTACCAGTACCGGACTGAGGGAAACCTCAATAGTTTTTGTGCATCTCCCGTCTTAGCTCTGTTGGCTAGTCTTGTACTGCTGTCACCACGCAACACTTAAATTTTTTCTACAAGTTTGTATTTCGACGATTTTTAACTGTATCTTCAAATATTTCCCACTTCAGATTCAATTTCCTCTTTTAGAAGTAAAAATCTCTCATCTTCAATTGATTGAGTCCATATATATCTACATGTATTAGTTCACTAACTGTTAAGGCTCTACTTTCTACGAGTTTAATATCCACCGACCTACCTACATTCCAAAATAGAATCGTCCACGCAACGAAGAGCCATTCCTAGAAAGACGCGCTAGTCCCATTGGTATACCCTCTGGTTTTTTTACGACTACAGCACTGGGTTTTACGGTCGGAAGATTCCAGGTTCGAATCCGGGTCAGTGCATTGATGTTTGTAAGTGCATTGATGTTTTTTCCCTGTCCCCCGTAAGGAAAGGATACAGATTCTCGGGCGCTTTCAGGAGCAATAGTATGCAGAGGGGGGAAGATCCGGGAACAACACCTCGTCATTTTGAACCACAGTCAGATGACGAGGCAATACCTGAGCTGGCACCCCACTCTCCAAACTTCCACACCAACCCAACGTGAGGACTTTCGGCCACGACAGATTTAATGTGCACCATCCGTCTCTTCACCATACGCTTACAAGCATCCATGCACTGACCTTGGATTCGAACAAGGAACCTTCCGATCTGGAGGATAACACCTTAACCACTATACGCCGACCAACGGGCAAAATTGCTAATTTCGGATGAATTACTCGGATGACTGAAGTTACTCAAGTAAACACGAATAAATTTGCAATTCTCTGTGCAAAGAAAAGAGGATTAGAGGACAAACATTGGCAACCCATCGAAAGGATTGATGAACTATGGAGATATTTTGGTATTGTTCTTGTTATGAGTGTTAGATCGGAAGGTTCCTGGTTCGAATCCGGGTCCGGGCATGGATGTTTGTAAGCGTATGGTGTAGAGGCGGCTGGTGCACCTCAAATCTGTCGTGACCGAAAGTCCTCAAGTTGGGTTGGTGTGGAAGTTAGGAGAGTGGGGTGCCAGGTCAGGTCTTGCTTCGTCATCTGATTGATTGTGGTTCAAAATTACGTTGTGTTGTCCTCGAATCTTTCCCTTAAACTTCGGTTTCCTAAGAAAGTGGAGCTGTTATCTAACAGCCGTGATACGTCATGATGCCGCAAGGTGTCAACTTAGACGGACAGAATACTGTGGAGAATGGGCAACACGGACGGCTGTCGTTTTTTATTTTATTCAAAAAACAAAACAAAATGGCTTTTTTATTCTCTAGTCCAAAGTTCCTAACTTCGGGAAAGTTGAAGACAGAGTGAAAATTTCAACGGATTTCAAATCAGCGTAAAATTCTACGCCAGATCGATACCAAAACCAGTTTTATTATTAAATTATTTTCCATTTGATTTAATTATTTATTAAATAATTAATTATTCATTTAAAAAAAATCGCATTTAAGGTATCGTTCTAGTGTAAAATTTCAGCAGATTTAAAATCCGGTGAAATTTTTATTTTGTGTTTAACGATCCCGATATTACAAAAACGAACTAATTAATGGCAGTCAAAAATGTTTGTTTTGCATCCATCCGCTCGAATAGTTTGGCGCAGGAAATAAAATGTTGCCGCTACAAGAGAAAAAACGTTCCCCAACTGTTTGAGACCGCTATGACAACAGTCATGGAAATGGCGGCTCCGATAATTTTCATTACGCTTACAAACAACGCTCTCTAGGAAACCAACACCATCTGTTTGTATAAACAACGTTTTAGTGACGTCCCCCACAGCTGCATCACGGCTTCGCTTTCTTAGGAAACCGAAGCTTTAGGGCAGGGATAGCCAACCTTTTACATACCATTGGCCAATTTTTTTCATATACGAGTTCAGATGCGCCATACAATTCAAGCACCGTTCATGGTCCTGCCATATCCTTAGTAACTTTTTTAATAAAAGTATGTTTATCGGAATAATTAACATTTAAAAATGATTTAACTATATTGTATGTAAAACAATGTCTATTACAGAGAATTCTTCAAATTTGAATCAGTCATTCGCGACCTCGTTTTCCTTTTAGTAAATTTCATGGAAGGAAATGCTTGATCACATCTGTATGTCGTTCCAACTCGACGTACATAACTTTTTTCAAATTTTTTTTAGAACCGGAAAGTGTTTGCAGTGTAATGAACGACAGCAATTAATCATGTCAGAAGCATTTTGATCTGAATAATAAAACTCATGAAACTTCAATTTCAATAATGAATTTGTTTTGAAATCAATAAGTACCGTTTGTATGTTACTAGGCATCTTCATTACGTTTTGTTCACTAAGTGAAAATGCTTTATTAATGTGAGCATGTAGTTTTGTTCTGTAGCCAAATCAAGAAAACGACTTTCAAATGACCCTTGTAATAACTAATTTTAATATATTTGGTCAAATTGTTCAGCAGTACATCCACGATACATCTCGCATTAGTCTCTATTGGTATAGCAATTTCGAAGACGGAAGGAAATGTTGGCCAGGGAACGCAGCAAGGGATGTTGTTGGGATCAATTTGGGGTCATCGTGGCAAAGGTCCAGGGGGGGTTTCCCCCATCCTGAACTGAGAGGAACTCTCTATGGTCTAGGAGGGAAGAGGGTTGGACGTGGGTGGAGCTTCTGAGCACTAAAGGCTCTCTGTCTCCAGGTAGCATATCTAAAGCATAACATCCCGTCCTGAAAATGAAGGGAAGGTTGTCGACCCCTTAATGCCTTCCCCTTCTACAAACATTGGGTTCTCGCCATTCGTATCGGAGTTCAGACGCAGACAGGGATAGACGCAAACTAGGTGAATACTCAAAAGGAAACGCTCGCTGGAATTTGCAACTGTAATAGGGAAATGGCTTCACAAGATAACCAAAACGAAATGGTTGGTGACAACAACGCCGCAGGAAAGACTTCCGGCGAAGAACAATCTGCGATCCCCCAAGCTGGCACATCAGCAGATCCAAGCCAAACCATGACCATAGAAGATACTTCAGACAACGAAGGATTCGTAAATATTCCAAATGACAGTTCGATCCAACAAGATTCCACACCAGCAGATCCGAGTGCAACCATGACCGCAGAGGAGACTCCGGACAACGAAGGATTCGTAAATATTCCAAATGACAGTTCGATACAACAAGATTCCGCACCTGCAGATCCGAGTGCAACCATGACCGCAGAGGAGACTCCGGACAACGAAGGATTCGTAAATATTCCAAATGACAGTTCGATACAACAAGATTCCGCACCAGCAGATCCGATTGCAACCATGACTGCAGAAAAGACTCCGGACAAGGAAGAATTCGTAAATATGAAAAATTCCATTTCCGGTTTGGTATCAAAAGTTTTCGAAAGACGAAACTGGAATTGGATAGCGATATTAATGTTCACAGTAATCGTATGTCACGTTTTGCTTAGTGTTCAGCAGAAAGCCAGAAGAATGGATCCCAGCCCCACCAAGGCGGAATGGTACCGACTCCAGCTCATCAGTCTGGACGAGACGGTCAGTGAGAAGCCGCTGGCCAGTGCCGTGCGGAACTACACCGTAGCGGCTACCTACGATCTGCACGAAATGAAGCAGTCGAGTGCCGAGTATCTCAAGTCTATCCTGTCCGTGCGGAACGTGTGGGTGGTGCGGGCCGTAGGGAAGGAGTACCATGACGAGGATCTGATCAGAAACTTCATGCAGAAACACATGAGCGAGACGTACGGCTCCGGCGAGTGGAAACTGTCTGTGGAAAGGGACGACGAGACGGCGATTAAAAGGCTGTTCTTCCCGGCGGATCCGTAAGGCTTCATATAACGGTAAGACACTTTTCAATCTCTGGGAAAACTGAATATTATTATATATTAGCAACTGCGTGGCCATCCCGGCGTTGCCCGTCACAGTTCGTATCGTGGGGTCAGAACGAATTCCCATTGGGTTTGCTTTGCAATCCAACGGCCTCGTCATTGTCAAATGCGGCCAAATTCGAATTGCGAAGAGATCCAATCGGCGTGACGTCACACTCACTTGCGATAATATATTCAATTTAAAAATAATTTACTAAAATATCAAATGTATAAGGTATTGATCTAATATAAAATTTTTCTTATCCGCGACAGTTCTTTTCGTGGGGTCAGGTGTGACCATTGCTAGCTGACGCTCGCCAACCCCGGTGATTGCTACGCATTCCCATTTAATTGCGGAGAGACCCAATAGGCGTGACGTGTTGTCCTCGGATCTATCCCCTACGGCAAGGATGGGCAAATTTTTTCGGTCACGGGCCAAAAATCGAAAGAAAAAAAAAAGTTTGCTGGGCAGAGATGAAAAATGTTCTTAAAATTTTATAAACAATATATAAGTATTACAATTTAAATATGTTAATGAGATGAATGAAATTGCGATTTCATTTTTAAAAGTTCCTTATATTGAGTGATATTGAGTGAGGTTCGAAGTGATATGTACTGATTCTAAGGAACGAGGCTAAATGCTCATCTGTCAGTCTACTTCTGAAATAATTCTTTCTAAGGTTCATAGTTGAAAACACTTGTTCACATATATAAGATGAAGCAAACATAGCACTGATTTTCTGGACGTGAAATATTAAATTTGGGAAACTTACTTTCGATAATGATTTGTAAAACTCTAACTTTGGCATATTTAGAAACAACTGCTTGAGATGATTATTAGATTGCAACTCAATTAATTCAAGCTGCAAATGTGACCTCACTGTTTCACAATTTACGTTGAAATGCATGGTAAAAATATCCATTACTGTTTGAATGGCACTGAAATCTTGAAATCTACGTTCGAACTCAAAATGCAGTTTTTCAAGCCAACTTCATGATTATTAAGCTTCTCTTCATTTACTGAGGGTATTGAATTCAACCTCGAGAAATCAGACAAGTCGTTCTTAGCTAGCTGCCCACCAAACAGATTTAATTTTAGTTTAAAAGCTTTGAGATGGGCCCAGATATGGTCGATAAATTGATTTTTCCCTTGCATCTTGACATTTAAGTTGCTCATATGACAAAGAAGATCTCTGAAAACTGCCCGCGGGCCGTAGTTTGCCCATCCCTGCCTTAGGGGATTGATCCCGACCAACGTATAGATTTATGGCAACCCTATGTAAAAGTATGAAACTAATCGAATTGCCAAGTTGACTGAAATGCTGACTTCGGCGGCCTGTTTGGGGAGAAAAAAATTGCTTGACGATAAACATGAACCGTACACTACATATTTACCATCTTTTGTTGGGTTGAAAGTTTTCAAGAACTGCACTCAATCTGTAGATTTTATAAAAAAAGGGATTAGGTATGTTTATTTTAAACTAAATTTTTGGCCACATTTTACTTAAAACAATAAATTGAACTTGCGTTCTGTGTTTGAAAAATTTAATCTCATTCTATTTAACAGTTTTTCCATGACCCTTTAAAATGAGGGGGGGGGAGACACGTTTTTGGACTGAAAAATTAATTAAAATAACCACACGAAACAATCTTTAAAAGCAGAAAAGAACTTCGAAAAAACATGATGAGATTAACATAAAAACTGGTTATTTTAGCCACGACAGATTTAACGTGCAACAGCCCCCTGTGCATACGACGGTCTTTCGTTGGATTGGAATTCGCAACCCTCCGGTTGTGCTAGTCCTTTACTCTTCCAACCGGGCTACCGAGTCCTAACAGTAAAACAATTCAAATTATGTAGATTTTTAAATAAAAAATTAAATATTTTAGAGCCAGAAAATATAAAAACTGATCTATTATGAATGTTTGATTCAAAGCAAGTGTGCGTTTAATTAATTTTTTAAATCTACCTTTTTTTTTCGATCATTACCCAATATACACTCCAGTTTCTTTTCAGATTTATAATTTTATCTATACTATATAATATATATATATATATATATTCTTCTGACTAGAAACTGGAAAAAATTAACTTTGCCTGAAATTGATTCACCAAATTTTATCTTATCTCACCCATGCATTAAATCAAATTTTATGTGTTTTTTAACAATATATTTACTTTTCAAAAACTTTTGAACTAATAAGACAATTTAACACATACATGAAATACAAATCTTTATTACATTTTTATCATGAAATTGTTACAAATGTCAGTAATATGTAAAGCATTTAGTTCAAAGTACATTTGTTATACAATAGGGGGCTCGCCAACCACAGGGGATTTCTACGCAATCACATTTGGTTTGCTTCGCAAATCAACACTCCTTTCGCACAGTCAATCCCCTGCGACGGCGAAACTATCTTAATAATTCGTATAGGGGAATCTGGGGAGCCTTGACCACGTTTTCAGAAAATTAATTTTCTAAAATTTATTTTTACAACTAGAAATTATAATGATGGTAAATGTAACGTATAATTTCACAAGGAACTTAAAGATATTTATAATGTAAATAGTAAATTTTTTAACTATTGAATTTATAACATACGCAAGTGAGTCAAAGAGAGGCTTGACCCAGGTAAGAATGCATAATTTTAGAACGGAATATTAAATATATTTGACAAGTTATGTAAACTCTAAGGTATACAACTTTTATTACGATAATTTAACTTTCTGAAATTGTTTTAAGAACATGTTGAACATTGGATAGTCAGTGGGAATTGGAGAATTCATAAACAAAGGACCAGCCTTGTTGGGCTTGAGCCTGTAGCTGGTCGTCAATATTTGTATTTGTATGTATTGTAAAACTATTAACAATACAATATAGCATTATGTTAAAAACAAGAATGAAAATTGTCGTTGCAATAAAGTACTAAAAATTCCTTCTTAATGATGTTAAATGTTTTATTCCGTTTGAAAACATTAAAATTTACAGCATGTAAGATAACACCGTAATTTCAATTTATATCTCAGTGGTATGAATTGTGTGAAATCAAAATCGAACTGTATTTTTATTACAACTCTTTCAGTGCCACCAGAAGACATAGGACATGGCTGTTTTGTCATATCTGTTAGATAAACAGATGAGTCTTCATTTTCAGGATAACTATCGGGACGACCATAAAAGGTGTCATAGAATTACTTATGACACACACAGTGGCACATAATGTATTCAAGCTACCCCTTTCACTTGACGATACTTTCGAAACTTGTTTTTCACCTTTGCTAGCTATTACTTTTTTTGGTTTGTGTACCATGGTAATATCAGTTTCATCCACATTGTAAATGGCTTTTGGCCCAAATTTATATTCTTCAAGAACGTTTTTCAAATTATTAGGAACTCGCCTTCTATCAATTTATTGTATGCAGTTGATATACTCAAACTTGTACTTTCAGACTTATGCAGGGATAACTCCTTATGCAGGGATAACTCCCAATCATAAGAAGCTATTTTATCTTGAACCCATTTGTTGGGAATTTTACATCAAGTAAGCGAAATAAACACGTTTTCTTCGATAGAATATTTATCGCAAATGGCACGAAATGGATACTTGCGTCATTTCACGTGCACAGTTTGCAAGTGCATAGTTGGGCTTCTGTGCCGTAGCGGCGCCGCACGTTGAAAAATCGGATGAGTGCACCGGGCCATAGATCGCCTGGATGAACTGATTGAAAAGAAAAGGGTTGAGCTGGTGTTTTTTGGTCAATGCTCTGGCGATTGTATGTTACATAAAATTACTGATAATTCTAAAAATGTTAGAAATATCACGTGCCTGGACAGTGATGTAAATAAAGTAAATAGAAATGTAAATAATGGTAATGATAACAAAACTAATGCGAATCACTGTGACATTGTTCCAAAATCCCCTGTTGTGAATGATATGGCCGTAGATGTAAGTTCCCAAGTAAATGACATTTTAAGTAGTTATACTGCTTCAAAAAGAACTAAAATACCCAGTACATTCTCTGAGGACTTCAATTCTCGAAAAAACGGTAAGGCCGGTAAATGTATCCCATTTTAAATCTACTGTCGATGAAACTACCGAGAACAGGTTTAATCCTTTATCTATTGATCTACGGATACCGAAAATGAAAATTGCGAACAGCAGCAGCGTAATCCCCACCCCACCCCCTATCTTAATTGCCATAACCGATAGTTATAGCTCCATGCTAAGACTACTAAATGAATCTTTCCCTGGAATTGAAGCCACGCTCTCCGGGAAATACATTATCAAGTATTTCCCCAAGACCCTAATTCATATAGAGCCCTTAACAGACTTCTGAGAACGAGAAAAATCTCGAATTCGTACTTCTCAACAATAAATCTGATAAGCCCATTTAGGTGGTAATTAAGGGACTTCCCATAAATGCTAAGACTAACGACATAAGTGAGGAGCTTACCGAATTTAAATCTACTGTAAATAAAGATTCACAACTACTGCAATTTAAAACGAAAAATCCCCTACCCATTTTCAAGGTGGAACTTAAAAACACCAATTTTGCTAATGTTCTAAAGAACCCAATCTCACTGGGTAGCTAAGCGATCATAAGAATTCTTATAGCAGGGGTGGCTAACGTGTGGTGCATTGGATGATTACAAGTGGCGCATTGCACAACCTTGCGCCTACTTATTCTTTTTAAGTAGGCGCCATAACTGAACGCATCTTCATATTATCAACACCAGAGATTGCTCTCAGTTCAATGCATATAGTCTTTTTACTCATCAGTTCATCGGAACTTTTTGACAGTTTACAATTGATATTATGTGGAATAAGATGTGCTTGTTCACACTTGTATGTCGTTTCGGAACGACATACAGATGACCATGAACCATGATGAAGATTACCATGAACGTAAGAAGGTAGAAAAGGTATTTGAATTGTATGGCGCATCTGAACTCGTATGTGAAAAAAAATTGACGCATGGTACGTAAAAGGTTGACCCACCCCTATCTTAGAGCATAAAATTTTCTTTATTCTAGGTTAAATGAAAATTTGTATAACAAATTGTTTGGAGTTTCCAGTTCAGGGACAGGATTAGGATGGAACAGGATGTTCCCGAATTTCAAGGCAGTTTTGAACAGGTTGTTCTCTGCAGGACTCCACGAGTTCCCGAAAAATCAGGAACGGGGTGTGTTCGTCTCTGCTCAACCGACAGCAAAATGTCGAGAGAGTCAGCCTTTTCAGCCCCTCTTTTTTCCTTCTCTCTCCCCACATTGAAGTTCGGGGGTCGACCCCGCATCCGTCGTTGGAATGAGCTGAGAGTGACGTATCAGCAGTCCTCGATCATTTGCTGGGCAGTCGGCGACACTCTTTCTCTGTACCTCTTCTGAGGGGGGAACAGGTATCCGTTTGCGAGCTTAACCAGGCGCCAGTCCAGTTAGCCAGGTGCCATGTCATTGTTGTTTTTAGAAGAATCAATTGATTCTCCACAGTATTTATAAAATGGATAAGTTATTTTCCCTCAACATTAAAGTTGAGAAACTTATCAGGAAGAACGGCCCCCCACGTTTTAACTGCCAAGGGCTTCACCACTCCTCGAATAGTTGCCATATGCGGCCCAAATGTGTCCGCTGCGAACTCGAACACAGATCCGACGAATGCAAGACCGACAAAGGTACAGAGCCTAGATGCTGTAACTGTGGTAAGAACCACGTTGCCTCCTGTAGGGGATGTGAGTTCTTCCACCCCCCCCCCAGTAGCAGAAATAAAACTACTTTTGCCGACAAAATTATAAAAGGACTGTGCTATGCAGATGTTACTCTAAACAAAACCGGTGAAGATAACACATCTAATAGTATAGATTACCCTCCATACTCACAAGAGAGCGATCCTAATCCAACTGCTCGCAAAGCCAAGTATCGAACCGAGACCTCTCTAATCCCAAGGGAAGAAATAATTGTTATGATTGGGTTTTTCAAAGAAATTACTAAGTTATTACCGGGACTCTCCGGCATCCAAGAAGCCTTTAAGGCATTTAAAAATGAAAATCAAACCCCAATACAAAAAATTCAACCTATTTGAAAACATAGGCTTACATACCCTCTCGGAATAATTATGAAAAATCCCTTCTCCTCTCTCTTCTTTCCCCTCTTATACTCCTTTCTGTTTTGTATGATTTTAATTTAAACTCCAGAGCATATTCCAAACTGATCAGCTCTCGTATATTTATGCCTAAGTTATTATGTCTTATTTGCAGACATGGGATTAGAGCCAATACGGGGCTAGGTTCCTTACTAATCACCTCAGATTGCCAGAGAGAAAGAGAGAGGTCAAGAGAAACCGGACGGATCAAGCTGATCCGAGTGCGAACTTTGGAGAAGCTCCACCGTCTCACTCAATCGAGCGTGAATTTTGAGAAGCTCCACCGAGCTGTGGGTCTCACTCAACGGAGTGCGAATTTTGAGAAGCTCCACCGAGCTGCGGGTCTCACTCAACCGAGTGCGAATTTTGAGAAGCTCCACCGAGCTGTGGGTCTCACTCAACCGAGTGCGAATTTTGAGAAGCTCCACCGAGCTGCGGGTCTCACTCAACCGAGTGCGAATTTTGAGAAGTTCCCCGAGCTGTGACTCCTTCTAGGAGGGGCAAATGAAATTATTAGTGTTTTATGCAGTTAATTCAAAATGCTCTCTAATGGAAGGTGCGATTTTAATAAACTATTGTTAGAAAAAAAGAAGAATACAAGGACTGACGTTTTCAAGATCCTGATCGTTTCAAGGCTAAATGCTGCATTTGTATGTAGACTATCGGGAAGAAGTCAAAACAAAGAAGCGACAGTCAAATATCTACTATTATAAAAGGAAGTGTTTGTCTGTTTTCCGTTATCAAAGTCCTGACGAATCTATGATACTTACAGAAATGGGGTTTAGCACACAGGTGAACCGAAATTTTTGCAATTTTTGGGTCGGGCCGAATTTTAAAATTCAATCTAGAACATTTTAAAATTAATTTAATGACATTTTAATTATTATTGCTTTTTAGAATGGCAACACCATAAAGGGATGGCAGATTCTAAATATATTTTTTTGTGTTTCCATTTTAACGCTTTCAGCTGAAGAACAAAACAAATAAAAAGTTTAAACTGGAGTTATGTATTAATTTTGTCTAACTCCCAGATCGTTAAAAATCGAGTAAAAACTTCAACGGATTTGAAATGTGCGGAAAATTTCACATTAGATCAATATCTAAAAATATGATTTTCTTAAAATAAAGTATTTTTAAATTGTAACTTTTGTATTTTTTCCAATACGAATTTGACCTTCGCTATCGAGATCACAGATTCCATTTCCTGTTTTCTAAATTGTTGCTTTTTTATTTTTGCTTTACGAATATTGGCGCATTAGACAATGACATCACGTTTGTTTTTGATAGGTATTTAATTAACGTCGTACCGGACCAGCACAATGGGCGATTGCGATCGTTTTTGGAATTGCGTAGCAATCACCGGGGGTTGGCGAGCGTAACTGTTTTTACTTTTTCATTGCAGCGATCGTTACGCCGATTGGATCTCTTCGTAATTCGAATTTGGCCGCATTTTACGATGAGCGTTGACAGTGGAATCAAAAAAAAAACTACACGGGTAACGCCGTGATGGCTATTATCCAATAGGCTACGAATTCAAATACTGCTTCGCAAACCAAATGGGAATTCGTAGCAATCACCGGGGGTTAGCGAACAGTGATCACACGCGACCCCACGAAAAGAACTGTCACGGGCAACGCCGTGCTGGTGGACGATAAAATGGATGATTGAATACCAAATTAATTTTCTTTTATTTTCAGGAAATATTTAAAATCCATGAATTTGGATTAAATTATAAAAGTATGAAAATATACACCCTACAAACGGGATTTAAAAGATGATACGTTTAGATAATTGCGTATTCATTTCATCTAAATTTAACTCACCGTTAAATATTGAAGAAGGGTTGCGAACGAATTGAAAATCGCAATCTGTTATCATCGAAGTTGATTATTACAAATTCTTGAATTTATTTAAGTGAAAGCGATAGTTTACTTATTAAGTAAACAAAATATTATCGCATTGATTCATTTTGAATTTAATTCAACATTAAATGTTGATGAAAGAGTAGCGTTATAAATGTATTGAAAATCGCAATCTGTTATAATCGAAGTTGATTATTTCATACTTGAATATTTGAAATTAAATTATAATTTATCTATTCATTTAACAAAAATAATTGAGGATATCATTCATTTCTGTCTGAAATCTGTCGTTTGTATTTACTTGTAGAATACAGTGTAATCTCAGTATAACTTACATCATAAAAATATTCTATTGATATTTTATTTTGAAAAATACTTTATACTGAAAACAAATATGCTTGGATTTCTATTATTGTGAGTTCTAGCTGGGATTTGATAGAAATATGTACTTCTCCAAAAAAATTTCGAAAGAACTCATTAAATACTCTTTAATTTTTGTGTGCAAAATTCTGTATGGACCCCGAGTTCATATTTCTTAGTTTATTTATGTGTAATTTTATTACATTTGGCAATAAAGTTTATCCATAACTGCTAGTATTTACGATAAAAGTTGCTGTTCAATTCATCACTTAAATGCACAAGGAATAATTGCCCATCCTCTTCTCTAGAGACGGGCTTGATATTCCGATAGCAGGTAAAATGAGTGTTATTACAAATTAAGAAATAGCAACTTTTTAGAACTAACAAATTTTACCAAAAATGTTAAAAAGTAACTTTTAAACTGATTAAACCTATGACAAAAAGATAGCCTGAATTGAAAATACTGATAGCTTAAACCATATATGGGCAACCCCCGGCCCGAGGGCCAGATGTGGCCCGCCCCGGCTTTTGATCCGGCACGCGGAACCTTTTAAAATCGCGCTCGATAAAAAAAAAGTAAATATTTTCGGTTCTCGCCAACAAGAGAGTGAGGGGGGATCAAAAGCCTGAACAACGTGGGTAAGTGTTTCTCAACCTTTTTTAGTTGACGGCACACTAAATATATCTTGAATTATTTGCGGCACACGTGAATATAAAAAAGTAAAAGTTGGTATTTCCAATACTACCTTATATCCACAGTTATTATTACTAATAAAATTAGAATTGGATATATGAGATGGCTGAGCCTGTTTGCGACACATCGTGCCACCCAATTCCACGGAGATAATCGAGAATAATAACTATAAATTTCGTTATTAATTGCATCCGAGAAACGGCCTTGCCTTTTTTAATTCCATTCCTTACTTGCGGATGTAATTGTTATAAAACACTGATACAAATCAACAATACTCGGATAGTTCTTGTTCATGATGAAATCTAATAAATCGAAGTATCGAACCAAGCTTACAGATGAGAATTCGGAAAACACTCTGCGCCTGTGTATTAGTGGGATTAATCCCATCATTGATTATCTTGTTTCTCAAGTTCAAGCTCAAACTTCTCATTAATTTCTGGTGATTGTAAGTAAATACTTAATACGATATTATTCTGTTCATGTAACTTTACCATTCTACTTTATTAATATATAAAATAAAATAAATCTTATCCTTATTACTTTTTCCCAACTTCCTATTAACTACGGCCCGCGACTTCATTACTGTCCTAAAGTTTAGCCCGCAACTTTCAAAAGGTTGCCCATAACTGGCTTAAACAATTACTAACTGTTGGTGTTATGTGTTATTAGCTGTTCTGTTATAAAGAACCACATTAAACCCTCCCTGAGCGTTGTGAGATTTTCGAATAGTATGTGTTGTCGAATAGTCTAATCTATTTTCCTAAAGGAGCCATGGATTCTTTCAACCGTTAGAAAGATTCCATTGGTGCTTTCTGCGGAATAGAGCTCTTTGGAACTACTCTATTGGTCCTTTTCTTGGAATAGAATTCGTTTGAACGATTATCTTGACTCAATGTGTTGAATATAATTCATTGGAAGCAATTCTAATGATCCTTTCCCTGCAATTTAATTTGTTTAGAATATACCTATTCTATTGGTTTAATCCTTGAAATATAATCCTTTGAAAGCAATTATATTGGCTCGTTCCTTACATTAATATCTTTCTGAAATATTCCATAGGTCCTTTGAAGTTGAATCCTTTGGAACGATTCTATTGACCCATTGTGTTGAATAGGAACTTCTGGAAATATATTCTATTGGTATTTTTCTTGAATAAGAACCCATTGGAAACATTCTAATGTTAAGAATATCTAAATTTGTTAAAAAACATGCACTGACGACTGCAAGGCGGAATTATACGTCCTAACACTTCAGAAGGTTAAGATTACAATTGTTATTCCCGTATGTCTGCTACTCATTATAACTTACCAATATTCATTTAAGCCGTCCATAAATTTCAATGACAAGTAGGACTGAGGAGAGATGAATTATTAAATTATGACCCAAAGTTTATTTTATTGTACAGAAATAAAACGCTATAATCATACAACATTGGCACAGTCGGGAATGTCTTCATTTGGGGTGTGCAGACTCCACGAATCTGATGTACTCAACTGATCTATTATTTAACCAACCTCTGGTAGGTAGGCATGGGAGTCGCGGCCTTAGGATGTCAAAGTGATGTTTGGCTACTAATCTCCGTCCCTTCTTTTCAAAAGTCCTTTCCATAGTCTGTCTTGTGTATGGCGCAGCTTGGCCAAATGCAGAAAATGCACCAAAAAATGCAAACCAACCCACCTCTATGGTAGCGGCAAACGGAAGCTGTGCCAGTTTGCGATTTGTCATGGGCAAACTGACTATCCAGAAATACCGGCAAATGTCTAGCGAACCATTGGGACCAGGTTAAAGGATAACAAGTGGCTCACACAGTTGGCAATTGTTTAGGGTGATCGCCATGCAAGATTTTCGATACCGCAACCCTTTCCTTTGCGAGTTTAATCACCTTTAGGCAAATGGATTACGCCAATGTCACCTGCCCGGGGCTGCCCAATCACTAGGGCAACAAATGCAACTTTTTTTTTCACGCGTTCTACGCTGCATGTAAAGTACTAAAACCAAAATTCCTCCTACATGGGGTGTATAGTAAGTGAGTTATAACCGCAAGATAAATGCAACTTTTTGCATAAATACAACCACCTGCAACTTTTAAAATATAGCTTAAAATTAATTAATACCAAATTACTATTTCATTTTTTACTCTCTGAATCAACCCTTCGATCACGTGTGTCTGATCTTGCGAACGCTGAAGTATTGCCGATCAAACAAGTTCATCGTAAGAAGGTGTTCGTCCTAAGACGGAAGTGAAATAAATGGCAAGTAGTACTTTAACACATTGGTTGGCACTCTTGATATTCCAGAGGAAACTTGCGCAATCGACTGCAGAGTTTGCGATGTGAGTGTCAATCATCAATATGTTGTTCGCCTTGTAGATGACGTTTTAAAATCTCTGAATGTTGAGCGAAAGGATTTTGCGCTTCTACTATCCGATACAGCACATTATATGACTGCGGCTGGCGCAGGTTTTCAATGTTAAAGAAGTTACTGGCCTAGGATCGGCCATTCAACATTCTTCTGTATTTCAGTATGTATTATAATACTGTTGTATACGACTAAAATTGTCAATATATTTTGAATTTTTGTCATTTTTTACGAATAATTTATTTTAGAATTTAGTGTATCAAAAATAAATGCAACTTTATTTCCATAAATGTAACTTTAGGAAACGATAAATGCAACTTTTCCCATTTTTACTGCAACCAAACAAGTTGCCCTACCCATCACACTAGCCGCATTGCAGTGGTTTATTTATTTGTCTATTAATGTTTGTGTCGTGAGTCAGTTTTCAGGAAGCGAAATATATGCATAGATTATTACATTTTGAAACTTGAGTATTTCTCAGTTTGTTTTTATGAACTTGTGTATTTTAATCCCAATGTTTTTATTTTATTTCAAGTTGTCATTATTTTCTGTTTTAGATTGAAAGTTCGGGTAGGTTGTTGAGCGTCGCTTTCTACCTGGTCTGTTGTTTTGTGTCTTCTGTTGCTGTCTTGATGTATGTACTGGTCTTATGCATATGTACTGTATGAAATAAAATTACTAGAAAACTGAAAAGATTTTGCCGTGAATGGAAGGTAGCTATCCCACCATACAAAGTTGATATCCGGCAGATATTATAAAAGAACCTGAAAAGTGAAACGGGGGTTAATTTTATGCCCCGACGTATCATAGGTGCACTGTCAAGTGATTTTAATTTTCTTTAGAACTGGAACCAAAGTAGCTTTCGTATCAACATTTTTTTTTACTAACTTCTGTTAGTCATTTGTAGTGATAACTTAATACAGTAGAACTCCAATTATCGGAATCAATTGGAAACAGACCCCGTCCGGATAATTCACGAAAAAAAAAATAGTTTATTTCTTTGTGGGGGAAAAAAAAAACTAATTTTTTGCTTTGGTATGTATGGTAATTTAATGACTATGAAAACAATTTCGTTTACATTTTGTACTTACATACTGTGTTCAAATGTATCATTGCTTGAACATATGGATCAAAGTCAGTTGTTTCGCTGTCTTTACTCGTTTCTGGACAACCAAGTCACTTGACGATGAGTATCTGTAGATGGTCGCACTATATATAAGATGTAACCATACAAAAATGGCAAAAGTGGTTTGGTCACTAAAATTAAAAAAAAAAAAAGGTTCTACTTCTAAAGCACCTGGATTGTAAGAACATCAGTTTTGTAAAGTAAAAGTTATCGTTCAAAATCTTTGTACAACTTGAAAATTACTTGAAGCAATAGGCTTTGACATACTTTTGCTTTAACATACTTTTTAACATTGGAATTATTTTTATGGATTTTTCAATAACTTTTTACAATTTTCTATCTACCTTATTGAGCATAACTTTAGGCGGAACAAAGTTGAACCAGAATAGAATGCATAATCTGCTGTTTCGAGAAGGAAAATCTTTGAACAGAAAATACAGGCAACGTTAAAAAGTACTCAAGTCCCATCCAGCTTTTATCAGGGCAGTATTTAAGACTTGAACTTAATCATGCTCAAATTAAAGACTGAAAATCATTCAAGAATTTCAGGTTTACATTAGGGTCATCAATTGAAAGTTGGAAGTATTTTCTTTGCAGATAAACACCATGCAGACAATATGGGTAAATGCACTTAGTACAAGTAGATCAGCACCTGTGGAATGACCCACTAACGTAGAAGCGAGATATCGCGTTTTAATACCTGATCTATAGTTGAATCCCAATAACGGATTATTACGTCCATTTGGCCCTTCTGTGCTAATTTATTTAAACTTTCTAATGACACTGTGAGGCTCTGGGGGTTCTCTTTCCAACCAAGGGTAGAACATCCTATAGGGACGTTGGGGGGGGGGATTACTCAAGCCAGGAGGAGAAAAGGGGAAAGGAAAGGGGAGAAAAGGAAAGAAAGAAGGGATTCGACCAGCGGAGACCGGAAAGAAGGAACAGATGTGGGACTCTCTGCTGCTATTTGTACTTTGGCTAGTTCTGTAAAACTTATGTTGATAACCAAGAAGCATACAATAAATAGATGAATATCACTGGTGCTACAAATTTCAGCACTTTAGAACCATTCTTTGCGGTGAAGAGGCGAGTAAAAGGACACAAAGATAAAGTTAAAGTGAAGATGCCTAATTTGATAAATTATTGCAACAAACATATTGGTGGTGTGGATCACCACGACTGGTTGGCTGGATTATATACAATTAAAATTCGGGGGGAAAATTGGTACTAGTCATTTTTTATTCGTACACTGGACATGGCAGTGGTAAATAAATGCATGGCTAATCCACAAAGCTGTCAACAAAAATGATGCTCTAAACTTGAAGGAGTTTCGAAGAGCTATAACAACACTATATCAGAAAGACAGGATCTCTTCTGGACCTTCTAGTGCAAAAGAATACATCTGTAACGATGGTGTTTGCTATGTTTTGCTAAAGAGGGAAAAACAACGTCGTTGTCAAAGAGAGAGAGAGAGAGAGCTGCAAAGGAAAACTCAAAACGTACAGTAGGGAATGCGATAAAACACTTTGTCAGGCTTGCTTTGGGCCTTTCCACGAAGATTCGAGTCAAATTCAACTGAAAATTGAACTCTCGTGTAAATAAGAAAGGAAATTTCAGACAAAGTAAAACTTTCTACTCGGAAATTGCTTTTCACTCTTGAAGAGAACACTAAAACATGTAAGTGCAAATTTCATCCCCTTTATCCCAGTGTCCTATTTAGAGGACAAATCATATTTCTTATATAAAATGTAAAAATTTTCAAATTTTGTTACATTTAATTTATTTAGGTTTAATTAACCTTAGAAAATATAATTTTTCTTAAATTTGAACAAAATTAATAAATTGGGTCAAAACAGGTTATTCTGCTTTGAGTACTAAAAAATATGCTTCAACAAAAATATAACTTTATAAAAGTTAAAAACAATCACATTTACCAATTTTCACCACACAACGTTGCGCAGATATTTCAGGCTTCTTCGTAACAGTGTGTTCCTATCATCGCCAAATTTTTGTGACGTCACTACGCTCTAGTGACGTAGTGGTTCGGCTTTCTTATCTCTAGGAGGTATTGCCACTGCTCGCTAACCACCAGTGATTGCTACGAATTCGTAGCCTATTGGATAACAGCCATCATGGCGTTGCCCGTGCTGTTGGTTTGCTTCGTAAGCGAAATGGAAATTCGTAGCCTATAGGAATGAATTCGATGCTACGAATATTATGAAGCATGGTTTGCTTCGCAAATTGGATAACAGCCATAACGGATTTGCCCCTGGTATTGATTTGCTTCGCAAACCAAATAGGAATTCGTTGTGACGTCACAATCCCTTGCGAAAATATAAACATTTAACTGAAAAATTATTTATTGAAAGAAAATCAAATTTATAAGGAATCTATCTGGTCTCTGGTGTCAAATTTTCCGCAGTTTTGAAATCCGTTGAAATTTTTAATCTAATATATTGATATCGATTAAAAAAAAAAACTAAATAATTCCAGCCAAAATGTTTTTTTTTCTTTGCTTTCTTTCGCTGAAATCGTAAGATGGCAGCATCTGTTTATTTTTGAAACATGAATGTTGGCGTGTTATCACATTCTCTTGCACAAATATGAAAAGTGCTCAATTTAAACATTTTATTTATTCAAAGAAAATCATATTTTTTAGTATCGATCTAATGTGAAATTTTCCGCAGATTTCAAACCCGTTGAAATTTTTACTCTACATTTAAGGGTCTAGGAGATAGAAAAAAGAACAACATAACTAAAGTTAAAACTTTGTTTTTTTATCGTCTGTTGGGGAATCATTCCTCCGCGCAAAATGAAAACTGAAAAAATGAATTCAGTGTCTGATCTTTCATGCTGCTGCCATTCCAAAGAAAACAATAATAATTAAATTTCATTAAATTCATTTAAAAATGTTCTAGATTGAATTTTAAAATTCGTCTCGACCCTGAAATAGCAAAAAAATCTGGACTACCTGTGTGCCAAATCCCATTACTGTAAGTGACATAGATTCGTCAGGACTTTACGTGCAAAAAAACAAACAGACACTTCCTTTTATAACATTAGAGATTGGAACCCTCTAGATCAGTGGTTCTCAAATTGGTCCATACGGACCCCTAGGGGTCTGTGGCAAATTAAAATTAATTTGGGGGTACATGGGCAACGTCGAGGGGTCCGCGAAAGGTTTTATGTAAAGTAAAATAATTTTGATAAATTTTCATTATTATGAAAGTTAAAATAAATAACAATAAAAATAAATATTTAGTGATTTTTACGTCCAGAGTAAATAAGTAATTTGTTATATTTTCTTATATCTTAAATTTGTGTCTTTTTTTTACTGATAACAGTACGATGTGCGACGAAGAAAAAATGCAGATAATTTATAGTGTTGAATATTTAGAATGTGGCTTTATTCCGTTATCAGGAAATAGTAATTTAACCTATGTACCTTCTATGCAATTAAAGTTTGTCAAGCGAATCAATGAAACTTTCTAAGCAAAAGGAACGTTTGACAAAAGCCCGTAGCGACAAAAAAAGATAAAGATGTAACTTTTTTTAAACGGTCAAATAAAAATATTTTAAAACACCGTTATTGCGACAACTCTTAGCAAACATCTGATCGAGATGACGATGGACTACGTGCTTCTTATTACACTTCTTTACCGATTGCAAAGTCCGAAAAGCCGAACACCATTGGTGAAGAACGTATTATACCAACTGTAATTAAGGTAATAAGCACCGTGCTGCATTAACCAGCTTTCGATATTTATAAGAATTTCACTGAGTAATAATACAGCACAAAGAAGGATCCACGAAGTGGCTCAGTGCGTAGAAAATTCTTTATGTGAGTACTTAAAAATATCTGATTTCTCTATACAGCTTGACGCGGTAACTTTGCCACGGATCGAAGCTTTACATTTAACTTTAGTGAGATTTGTAAAAGAAAGTTTTTTCCAAAAATATTCTTATTTATCCAATGTTTGGGAAATGATACGAAAGGTGAAGCAATATTTAATGAATTAAAAAGATTTTCGTTTTAAAAGCTCTATCCTTGAGTAATATCCTCTCCGTTGCTAATGACGGTGCTCCTGTAATGTTAGGACGACACAGAGGCTTTCTGGCATACTTAAAGCAAGCTATACTGGATTTATTATCTGTACATTGTGTCATTCATCGACAACATTTAGTCGCCAAAAATCTGAATGAACGCTTTCATGGCTCACTAGACAGGATTCCCACTCTATTTCAGAAATAAAGTTCCCTGACTTTTCCAGGTTTTCCAGACCAATTTTTAAAATTCCAGGTCATACCTAAGCAATTCACGACAGTTTTAAGGAGAAAAATTAAGAAATAATTTAGCATTCAATATTCAGTAATAAAAACCAATTTAAGAATTATACACTGTAAAAATTAATACACAAAGCACAAGTAATTTTGCATTTAAATTACGTATTCAAATAATCCAACATATTTGACTCAAAAATCAATTTGTGATTTAATGTATAAGCATGAAATTCTTCAATTTGGAAGAAACAAAATTTTTTACAGGTTAAGTATTAGCTGTTTCTTTTGAAATCGGTTGAAAAATTAAATTCATAAAATAAAGTGACACGAAACTGTGTATGAATCTTTTTAGCTACTTTTCTCCAAAGCGTCTGAGAAGCCATGATCAATCATTTTCCAGATCATTGAGGCAATTTTCCAGGGTTTAGAAAAAAATTTAAATTTCCTGACAATTTCAGGTTTTTCATGACACGCGGGAACCTTGCTAGATTGTCATTAGAAGAGTTCATAAAATCAAAAGGAATGGCTTAAATGTGTGAGATTATTTGCTCAACTTTGCTTAGAAAATGATGAAGATTATAATAGTTTACTACTTAGCACGGAAGTTCGTTGGTTATCTAAAAGTACATGTTTGTATCGATTTTATGCACTTTGATTCAGTGCTGGAATTCCTGGAAAGTAAAGACAATGATTTGCTGCTCAATTTAATTAATTCAAAAAATGGTATAGTTTATATTACTCACTTATTTGCCAAATTTAACGAAACCAATTTGAAACTACAAGGTGATCAATTAAATTTAATCAAAATTAAAAATATAAAATCTGCGTTTGTTATAAAACTTTTTCAAAACAACTTGGGGAGAGAAGAATGCTCTCAGTTTCCAAATCTTTCAAAATTGCAAAAACGAGATGTCAACACTTAACTGTTCTTTATTCTGGTATCAGTCAAAGATTTGAAGACATTTTTCTCATGGTTATCCCCGATTGGGTGTTGGGCCCTTTTGCAAGTAGACTCTCGGATTCAGATGAATCCATTCTAATACCGGAGCAATATATTGAATTATTCACAAATGAAGAGCCGAAACCAATGTTTGAACAAGGATACCACAAATTCTGGTTACTAAAAAGGTACCAATTTGCATTATGGGTTAATGTGCAGAAGCTATTAATTGCTTTCCTATCTTCTTATTTAGTAGAACGTGGATTTCGTGCAGCTAGGAGCTTCATCACGAAAAAAGAAACCGACAGGAAATTAGTGCTCGTAGAGACTTTCGAATGTTATGCACCAACAAAGAGCCTAACGTAAATAATCTCATGTCATCCCATAAGGTTCACCCATCTCATTGAAAAAAAAAATTGTTTTTGTAATTTAAAACAAAATTTGTAATTTTAATAAATGCTACTTACTAGTATTTTAGTATATATATAGTAGTAGTATTTACTTAAATACAACTGCTACTATTTATTTACAACTACTACTATATACTAGAGTAGTAGTATTTTAGTAAATACTACTCTACTTTCAATAAATACTACAGTAAAATAAATATGCAAAATTTATATTTCAATAAATAAATACCACTCAAAACGTGAAAGTTAAATTTGTAATTTTTCTATTACGCAGTTATGTAGATTTATTTTACTTGGGGATTTATGGTCAGGATTTTTCGTATAAGAAGGCATCCAAGGATAAAGCACTGCTCTAGATGATTTTCTTTTTTCTAAAAATTTAAATTCTACCCAAAAAAATGTAAAATGTTAAATTTGACATTTAATTACATTTCTGAAATTGTTTTTTTGTAATTGTACCTTTATCAGAGATGTCAACTACGGTTACGTTTCCTGAGCGTACAGCCCAAAAACGTGTCCTGAGCGTCCAGGAGTTCCTACCCCCCCCCCCCTCCCCATTCAGGGCGTGTTCGGAACGCGTTCTCGCCAACTTTCCGAGGGAACGGGGAGGTGTCAAAAAAGAAAGGGGGTGGGGGATATATATATATATATATATATATATATATATATATATATATATATATATATATATATATGTGTGTGTGTGTGTGTGTTAATTTTGTACATTTCGATCTTGGTAATAAATCGTTTTTTCTTGAGAAAGTTACAAGGGAAAGAGGCAGATCTAGGTAGGTAGGTTGTTTATTAACGTCGAACTGGAGCAACACAACGGGCTATTGACTACGGTTAGGAATGAATCCTGAATGGAAGGACCCGAGGACAACACCTCATAATGATGGTCAAGCGACACAAGAACACCTGCGCTGGCACCCCACTCTCCAAACTTCCATACCAAGCAAACGTGAGGATATTTGAGGCTACGTCAAATTTAACGTGCACCAAGCCCCGTATGCGCAATGGTCTTTGTCTGGATCAAGTTTCGAACTCGCTTTCCTTCGGTTACTAATTCGATGCCCGACTGACCTACCGGAGTCTCTAGATATTTAACTAAGATTTAGCTAGAAAATGAATACCAATGTGTGCTTTTCTAGAAAATTTTGAATTTTAAGGTTTTGGAATTTTTTTTTTACATTGCACACACACACACACACACACACACACACACACATATTCTGTGAGTGAAAATATGTTGTTGGGAAGATAGAAGAATATGTACAATGGAAAGATGAACAACGCATGCAGATCAAGAAATCAAAAGTTTTATATCTAGTTTCAGCTTCGTTCGATTCCATTTCCTTCCGGTCTGGTGGTTAAGGTGTTAGCCTTTAGATAGGTAGGTTCCTGGTTCGAATCCGGGGCAGTGCATGGATATTTGTAAGCGTAGGGTGTAGAGGCGGCTGGTGCACCTTAAATCGGTCTTGGCCGAAAATCCTCACGTTGGGTTGGTGTGGAAGTTTGGAGAGTGGAGTGCCAGCTCAGGTGTTGCCTCGTGCTGTTGTCCTCGGATCTCTCCCTTAGGAGATTGATCCCGAACCATCGTCAATAGTCCGTTGTTTTGCTCTAGTACGACGTTAATTAAAATTACGAAATTACCTACTGGGGTTATAACTTTTATAGTGTTTCCAGTCATCAGATACATTTTTAACCTTATCTTCATTCGTTAGAATTTCACAAAATTTTGTTGGGACGCGCTTGCATTTTAATTAAGAATTTTCTATATATTTTTAAGGTATCAATTCAGAAATAGTAAATCTACTTGTAGTTTTTAAATCCGTATAATCAGTAATCACTGTATTTGGAAATAACTTTTATTCGATTATTGTAGGTGTTATTGCAATACTCTGTTGAATTGCTCATTGGATTGATTTATTTTCGATATAGTTAGTAAATATTTGCTTGGATTGTCACAACAATTTTCTTTCTCTACTCAAGGGTTATTTAAACAGGGACCCATGAATTACAGGAATTCAGAACTACTATGAACATTCATATCTTGGCCAAGATTCGAACCCAGAGCCTGTTGAACTGAAAGCCTCAGCGCTAACTATTCGGCTATCGGATGAAATCTAGGTATAGTAACACTAGACACGCTAGACAGACTGAATATTTAACAGCATTCTTCGGTGGTGTTATTTCAAGTGAAACCACTTTCCCTATATGAAGATAAGCACTATTTTCTTAGCTGTGAATGAGTCGGTACAGTGGCGGATTAAGCGGTAAGCGGCCGCGTTGGGCCCAGAATACCGAAGGGCCTCGAGGTCTTAATATGTTTTTCCACTAGGGTTGGAGGAAAGTTGTGACAGCGTCTTTACAATGTGCGTCTTTAAGTGCAGTGAAAAGAGTTTCAAATACAAGATGGTCAGCAAGAGCAGATGCTGAATTAGCTTTAAAACTTGGTTTCACCCATATAAAGAGGCTTTAACTGAAATTTGTCATTTAGAAGAAGAAAAAGGTTACCATAGTGGAGGCGACTTCACTACTGAAGAAAATGGACATTTATGAAACCGCCCTGATGAAAGTGTTATTTGAAATACTAATTTACAAAGAATAAATGCTACTAGTAAATCACTATAATCAGTGGAATGCGAACTATTGGAAGGATCCTAGTATGTAGGATATATCCCCTACTGAATTCATTAGAAAATTGTATCAATAATTTCAGAGAAAAAGTTGAAAAAGAAGCAACTGATTTATGTAACCCTACATGTAACCCTTCCAAAAATGAAAATTTCCAATTTTGGGTTCTAAGTTCTCAGATTCTGCAATACAAATGCATAAGGTTAGTCATAAAAAATAACTGAGTTTGTAAATAACTTTTCACCATTGACAGTAGCTAAATATTTCAATTTAGAATTTAACCGGGTATAATAGGAAGAGTGAACAACCTTTCAGCAGATTAATTCAAATGTACCGCCCCCCCCCCTCCGATTACATAACAACTCTAAGTAACTATACATTTAACTTCTCTCTTACTTTTGAATAGACACAAATTTTATTAACTAACTTGGCCAAAATTCATACGACTAGCTATTTTGAAAGTTGTGTTAAGATAAATTACCGTTTTAGTAAATGAAATTTTTATCTCTACTTTGAAATTATATTAAATACTTTTGTTTTTATATCTAATCAATAATTACAGGAATAATAATTAATGATGTGTGTGTTGGGGTTCCCTCTGGTTGACGCCCCTCGGGACAACCAACATAAAGTGCGTAGTATTCACAAAAATCTTATTTTGAACAAATCTAGTTGACTTAAATACGAATTTAGTTTTACTTTTTAAACACATGGAAACTCAAAATGTGAATTAAGTTGACAGGATTTTAGCAGGATTTTCTGTCTTGCTCAACTGTGAATCAGTCTTTTTTACATTTCAATAAGTTCTTCATGAAGAAGGTATAATTCTAAAGCAATTTGCAAATTCTTTCATTTTCATGTTGGCCCTGAGATATCTGAATTTTTTCCTTTGGTTCATAGATAAATTTGATTTTGAAGATACTTACCCTTGTCTATTGAATTCTTTCTACTGCTGTAACTTGAAAAGTGAATTCAGTTATACCAACTGGTCACTGTTACCCACCCAGAAGATGAAAAGAAATTTTCAGCATTCATTAAGCACCTTTTTGGGGTGCAGAAAAGACTGATAAACCTGGGTTAGGTTTCAATCACCCCATCCACTAATTGACTTATAGTATCTGAAAATTTTGGTAGCTGATTTTTATCTATAACTCCCACCCGAGATAATTGATGTATGCATTAAATTTAAAAGATAGAAATAATCGTTTATTGGTTTTGGTAGCTCTTGTTACTATTGCTCACACTTGTTAGTAGCTCTTGTTACTACTTGCCAAAGAACAGAGTATGGAAATTTCAGGTAAACAGCCCATCATATAGCGCTATTTGGCAAACTATTAAAAATGCGCAGGAAAACAAGCATGTAAGGACAACAGTTGTTTTTGATTTGATGTCAGTTTACGATGTAGTATAGAGGGGAATTGTTAAAACTCTAATCAATTGGTGTAAAATCATACATGTTTAATTGGATTAGAGGTTTTATTAGCCAGTGCTTAAGTAGTCAGGTATAATAGTTGGTCCTCGAAGTTTTAGTCTTTTCCAGACTTCTCTACCACAAGATGCAGTTTTGAGCTGTTTAAAATTTATATAAATTACCTTGTTTTAAAACTAAAGTATGCCCCTGGCATTAATTGTCTTTATACCGACTACTGACTTATGTGGACTAAAACCCAAAAGTGGAGGGAAGTGCTGAACTTCTGACTGAAAGAACACTACATGAGGCTATCTCATGTTTAACTGAATAGTGTAATATGAATGATAATGCAAGACTTTAAAATTAGGACATACGATTTACGTGAGCTGTCTTTATACCATATGAAACATGTACCCCACCCTATGACAACCCATCTTGTTAAAAGCATTTGTCTGTAGGTCCCGGGCTGTTTGTAAGTACATATATGTTTGTAGTTGTTCCTATTTGGTGTAGCAGAGAACTAGGCTCGTCTTCACAAGTAACTATCAGTTCTCCTCAAGGGGTACCGAAGAAAAAGAGGTGAGTGGTTGGGTATTGGGGTATTGGGAAAAAAAAGGACATTTGTTCCTTCCCTATCAAAAGCACCAACCATTCCTAAATATTATTATTATTATTTTTTTTTGGGGGGGGGGGGAAGATGTACAACGTAATTTGTTAAATTTTTCCTAATTTTTAAAGCTGAACCTTTTGTAAATTTTCTAATTTTAAAATTCGATATATTAAGACATAATACAATTAAAATGCATTGCGATTTAGATTAAATTGAAGAAATTAAATCCCAATAATATAGCTTTAAAATTAGAGATTACCAAGTCTGTAATCTTCCCCAAAATTATTTATCTACCTTAAAGATGCAGTAAATTTTCATTTAAGCTTCTTAATAGCCTTTTGAATGGAGTACAAAACTTTTTTTTAAATTATTATTTTCATTCATAGCTATGTAATGTCACTTGCTACACCATTTCATTAAAATTTGAAAGGTCTCGGACTAATCTGTGCGCTAGATTTAAGACGGAATTCCTCAAATTTTAAAAATTTCTGTAACTTGGATAGCGATATGCCAACTGAAAAATTGTCTGATTTAGAAAAGTATTTGCACAATCCTAAGGTGCCATACACGAGATTTCAGAATTACAGTAATTTATTTATCCAGGGAAAATTTTTTTTCAGTCTACCATGGCTTGACGATGACTATTTTCATTAACTTTCCTTAAAACTTCTATGTGTTTGAAGTTACAAAAAGTAAAATAAATATTTAAAAAAAAGATGTAATCCAAACATTTTAATACAAGTGATTGTTCAAAGATTTTAAAGTTTTGGAGTAGGTATCTCTTACAATACAATTACATCGTTTAAATTTAAATGTTTTTTATTTTTTTTTAAATTTAACTATTCTTTTTCATTAATAAATGTACCTATTGAACATCTGATCAAGCCACGTTATGTCTCTGAAGAGATGTGTAATCTTCGTTCAGAAATTGATAATTTCTCACCTGAAAATGAGTGCTGTAAGGATCATCTATGTGGATATCGAATGAGATATAACATAAGTTATAAAGGTTTTATACAAAACTGCATCATTATCTCCAAAGAAAATAAGCAATGTATTAAAAAAAAATAATAATAATTTTTGGTCGCAATGACAGAAAGTTGTCAATATTACTAGATGAAACCAAACTTGTTTTACATTAGTTTCGTTTAATCTATTAACAGTTATTAGTCAATAATGGAAGACATTTTTTTTTTCAAAAACGACAGATCGATTTTTTATGCTAAAGAAAAGCTATGCTAGAAATTCTTTAAACTGTAACTCCGGAGTTATTAAAATACTTAAGTGATATCTGTATTTTCTCTGAAGGGATTGGGAATTTTATTCTATGACTACTTTTTAACCTCCCCGAGCAGCAGAGGGTCATTCTACTAGTAATTTAATGAAAAATAGGCATCGTAAGTGATGACTAATATTGTCCATAGTAATAGACAAACGCATAGTAATTTTGCAAATTCCCAGACAAAGTTATGATAGCCTAATTGAATGCAAAAAGGAAACAACTTTATGGATTTGAAAATACTGTACTTCATCGCTACCCTAATTGCACGAAAAGAAATATGTTGCAATATAAAGCATGCACAAAGGTTTTAAGACTATTTGTCCGTGATCAAAGATGAATTGATATGAAACTTCGCTTATGCGATACAGTTATAGGAAAACAATTTGAAGTGGTGAATATAACTTCCATCAAAAGAAAGGCTGAAAAAAAAAGCCTAGAAATTTATTTGCAATAGAACATTTCAAGACCATTTCTGTTTAATCCATGGTCTAAGTGAATATCGAGCATGAGAAACACGCACCTGACGAACACCTTAGACGAGCGCAATTTTTAAGTTATCCCTCACCAGAAATTCACTGCCCTGAGAGTGGTTCTTCCCTTCCCATTTCTGAGAATTTCGCCAGAAGCACCACCCCAAGTCTCCCCTCTGTAAGGTTGCCAGAAAAGTCCGCTCAAGACACGGTCGGTCAAGAAACGTCCGCACAGGACACGATACCCTATGCGTTGACCATTCAAAGAGAGACGAGTGTCGAGAAGTCATCTGTGATCTGGAATTTCGCAGAGAAGTCGAATCCACACTTGAGATCCACACCACCATCACAAAGTCTACTGGAAGGGTGGGGGTGGGGGCAGAGCTCCTGGGCCGCGAGCCCTCTGTCTCCGGGTCAGTCGTTAAAATTCAGAATAATCTTGAAGTTCAGAAATTTTCTTCAATGTGGGTAGCACCAGGCACTCTAGGTAGCACTAATAAGAGCCGTAACTTCAGGCTGGAGAATCAGGTACTGGCATTTGTTGACGGTGTCAATAGAGCAAGATTCTGCAAGACAATGGATTATTTCTGAAAAGAAAAGCTTGCTCTGAATAATTTGGAGTGGAAAAGGAATAGGGGTGAAGGAGGGAAAATAAATTTAAACAGAACTTTTAGGATATAAAGAATTTTAGGTTATATCTTAGTGGCTCTGGGGCGTTTGATTAATTAAGGTTTATGGTACTCGTGTCTGGAGATTTGGTCGATGGCTTCGTTATTGCGTAGATGAAGAGTACTGTAAAACTTCAGGATTTTGTGGTCCCAAACAAATAAACACTTCTTTCTCTAATATTATAAAAGGTAGAGTTTGCTAGTTTGTCTGTTTAGGACCCCAAAATCCTGACGATTCTATGGCACTTACAGCAATGAGATTTGGCACACAGGTAGTCCAAATTATTTGCAATTTTTGGGTCGCGGCGAATTTTAAAATTCAATCTAGAAGATTTAAAAAAGAATTTCATAGTTTTATTCTCCATCTGTTTTTCAAACGAGAACTTTTTCTACTCATGTGATCTTGCAGTAGGTGTTTGGAATCGTGCCAAGTTTTTTTCATCCGCACGCGTAAAAAATTATTATTTTTCGTTTCCGCTTTGATTTTGCGCGAGGAATGATTTTCTAGCCAGAAGATAAATTTGAACTGGTGTCACAGTTCTTTTTTCGATCTCCAAGACCGTTAAAGATAGAGTCAAAATTTCAACGGATTTTAAATCTGCGGAAATTTTCAGTTTAGATTGATACCTAAAAATATGATTTTCTTTAAATAAATATTTCTTTAATTCAATATATCTTCAACGGATTTGAAATCTGCGGAAAATTTTACACTAGAGTAATACCTTACACCACGGGCTCGGGCAACCCCGAGCTAGCCACGCAGTGTCTAGTCTCTATTATAAAAGGAAGTGTTTGTTTGTCTGTTTACGGCCGCAAAATCCTGACGATTCTATGGCACTTACAGCAATGAAATTTGACACACAGGTAGTCCGAATTATTTGCTATTTTTGGGTCGCGGCGAATTTTAAAATTCAATCTCGAAGATTTTTAAATGAATTTGATAGTTTTATTCTCCGTCTGTTTTTTAAACGCGGAGAACTTTTTCTACCCGTTTTTTCATAAGCAGTACGCGGAGAAAATTATTTTTTTCATTTCCGCTTTCATTTTGCGCGGACGAATAAATTTCCTGCCAGACGATAAATCTGAAAACTGAAGTCAATTCTTTTTTCTGTCTCCTAGACCGTCAAAGATGGAGTCAAAATTTCAACGGATTTGAAATCTGAGGAAAATTTCAGTTCAGATTGTTACCTAAAAATATGATTTTCTTTAAATAAATAATTTTTTAATTCAATATATCTTCAATGGATTTGAAATCTGCTGAAAATTTCACACCAAATAATACCTTACATCACGACGTTGCGTGAGTAAATTTAGAAATCGTCTTATTCACAAGAACCTGGAATCCTGCTTGAAATTAAATTACGCTCGCATCAATGAAGACACGTGTCCTAGCAGAAAGGATCGTTTACAAAATTTGATGTACCAAAAAATATTTTTCAAACCTAAATTTGCTGTATTACAATAAATATATATACAGGACCCTGGAATCACAATTCAAATGAAAACTTTGAGCAAATTTTGAGTCGAAATGAGAGCGTTGCTTTGGAAATGGAATACCCAGCATGTTGTTTGTGTTTGCATTTCCATAAAGCACTCTTGAGTCACCCACACTTTTTCATTCAGTTTGTTGTCGAAAGCTATAGTGCAAGCGTCTTGTTGAACTATAATTGTTTTCCATGAAAAGGACCGTTTTTTAAATGGCCCTGAAATGATCTTCCGATTTCTTTGATTTGTAATTTTAAACTGCAACAGCTCGACTAAAATTTTTTTTTTTTTCAATAAAATTTCATCCGATATTGCTATAAATTCAACTGATGCGATTTCGTGGTAAACAAACAATCGTACAATGTTGCCAAAACGCGATAACAAATAACGTCTTTTTTGCGTGCCACGTAAGAGAATTATATATATAGATGGCATACTAACTTGACTTTTCCAAACTTTCCAAGGAAATCCAAGGTCATTGTTCACATTAAATGCGTGTTTTGTCATATTTTTGTTTCAATGTAAAAAAATATTTTTTTTGTCAAAAAATTAGATTGTTTTTATGATATCTGGTTTTATTTAATGCTAGTAGCTAGTTTAAACCGACTCCTAAAAATATGGTTCTTCAAAAGAAATTGTTAACGGAGACGTCTGTACCAGACGGTATCCAATTACTGTAGTCTTGACACCTGTGAACCGAGTGGGGAGCTTAGAGGAGGAATAAAGGTAGAGAGCGCATAGGGGTTGCCAGTGGTTGTCCTCGTAAGACCACGTGACGAACGGACGCTTCTTCGCCTCTGAGAACGGTCTCTATGGGATTTAACATGGGGACGGTAAATTGACGCGTTGAAGAGAGAAAGTTTATTGAAAAAAAATGGTTGACCAACTGTTGTGCAAACAATTGCAAGGAGAGAGGAACTGAAGGATCACCCTACTCATGTCACAGATGTTATTATTTACTTATCTGCTTTTTTTTAAGTATTTAAAGCATATTAAAACGAGTAACGTTGCATCACATTGTTGTATAATCAATATTTATTCATCATTGTGAGAACTTTTTTACGTTAATTGACCTCGTGAGAACAATTTGAATATCTGTAAGCTGATAGAAAATGTTTTAGAGCCATTAAAATAATGAATTTTGCGAAAAAATCGAATGTTTTACGGTTATACGCAAAAATGCAGGTTGGCGAATCTTGGCGCCTTCCGCTGGAATAAACAAATGTCACGTATTTATAAAGTTGTAGGTAGGCTCTTGTATGCGGATGTGCAGTTCGCTTATTTAAGACTAGTCACTGCTTGGCTAGCCTGGCGTTGCAGTGCCATTTGATTTTGTGGAGTTATAGGTTTGCTTCGCAAACCAAATTATGAACAATGGTTTGGATATCAAACCAAAATCACGGGCACGCCGTAATGGTCTTGGCATTGTCGAATTCGGCAAAATTCGAATTGCGAAGAAATCCAATCGGCGTGACGTCACGATCTCTTGCGAAAATATAAATATTTAATTGAAAAATTATGAATTTAAAAAAAATCAAGGTAGCTTTTTTTAGTGTAAAATTTCCGCAGATTTCATATCCGTTGAAATTTTCAATCCATCTTTAACGATTTTGATTTTACAAAAGAACTAAACAATACCAGTCAAAATGTTCGTTGTGGAATCGTTTGAGTGGTGAAATCAGGTAACACAAAGGTTTGTTGATTATCAGTATTTTTTTGATATTTTAAAATAAAGCTACATCATATAACTAAAGTTTATAACGAAGACCTCCAAAAAAAATTGAGAAGTATAAATAATAAATTAACTTTGTTTAAAGGTCACTGATTCATTTGTGTATTTCATGGAAACTAAATGTAAATATATTTTTCATCAATTTAAAATCCTTTTCTTTCCAATGTGTCAATTGTTCATTTATTTAAATTTTTTAACAGTACAGATAGTGGCATTTTCATTGACTTGTCTTCATTGGTATTGTATCGTATTAAGATGGGGCTTTTCTGTATTTTTTAGTCATAATTTCGTTTTTTAATTTTTATTTGTGCGTTCTTTGCTTCTATATACTTTAAACAATATGGAAAAAAATTTAAAAAAAGCTGAGATAAAAAATTTTGAAATTATTTTCTCTTGACTGTTCTATTTTTCAAGGAATTGACCTGATCTAATCTATCTAACTTAAGTGCTTCTGTTAGAGTATGGAATATTTATTTATCTGAGTCATTAAAAAAATATCAATGATCTTCCTGCATATGTATTTTTAAACGCTTGTCCAAAAGCCATGAAATTTATTCACTGTGAAAACGTATTTGAAAAACAAAATCTGTTTCAAAATCTAATAATTATTACTTACAAGTTTTAAAATCATAAAACATATTTTCAAAATTAACAAAGTGATCTAAAATCATTAATATCATATATATTGCATTTATGAAATAATGGTTCAAATTACGCAAAATCATACAGTAAAAATACTTTATGCGAAATTATTTGTTTGAACTCCGTATTTTTTACAAAATAAGCACCAACTCCGTAATTTTTACAAAATAAACACATTTCGTTTATTTTGTGCTTATTTGGTTCTAAAAGGCGAAAGCCCGATAATCTTTACATTACGCAGGCGAAGGTATCGCCAAGATTGTTTACGTGGCGTGGTGATATGAAGCCAAATCTGGTTTAAGGGTGGGCTAAAAACGCTAAGTTAATAGTACAACAGCTTTTTCGACCTCATGAATGGCGATGCGCTCTCTATTCTTATCTCTCCTCTATGGTGGGGAGAGGTTTGAAACCGTAAACGATGAGGGGACACTTCAAGGACACCCAGCTCTCCTCAAGGTCAAGGGCAATGCTGTTGGTTTAGTGAGTTATGCTATGTTACAAGCAAAAGAATTCCCTTTAAATAGCCTTCGCCAAGGGGACATGTAACCAATTTTTTAATTTTCTTTCGCAACAATTAATATCTCCTTTTATTTAATTTCCTCTCTGAAGTTCGCAAAGTACCATTTAATGTAACAGTTTTTACGATAAGAAATCAATATATTTACTATAGAGGAAATGATTTACGAATATTAAGGAAATAAAAACGTTGAACTCCATATTCAGTCGGCTTATAGAAAACGCGGTTTAAAGAAGAACTATAAGCTTTTAGGTAAAAATTATAAATAATTTGACAGTGATATACTGTGGTAACAGATTACAAATATGAAAATGCATTTCTTGTCATCATGCAACTGAGAATTTTATGTCTCTGGAAAAAATATATATTAATCCTGCATCCGTCTTTCTGTACAATTTAAAATTTTTAAGTTGATTATTACCCTTGACAGGATAACAATTTCTTACTGTTCTTACTGGAATATTTCCCTAATAGTATGTTATAATTGTAAAATGTTTCTTTCGATTCCCCTTGTTTCGGTAAAACTTATTAATATTCCCAGTGCTACTACAATTTTAAATTTTCTTCAATTGCAAAAAAGTCGAAATATTTATTAAATTCAGAGGTGCAATGTTTCTCTAGAAATAGTCATCGTCTAAATACACATGTAAGGACACAGCAATTTTGATAATAATGTGGGCATATCACATTTGATTAGGTTTAATCGTCAACGATGTATGGCTAAACAATGCGTATAAATAGACTACATAAGTGGTAGTGTGAAATAAAGAAGTAGATAAAGCATGCCTTTTAACCAAGATAAATAATCTACAAGTGCTGTTCAATAAAAAATAACCATAATTTTTTTTAAAGTGATTAAAAAAAACAAAAAAAGTAAAATTCATATTGAATGCGTAGCGGGATAAGTGGAGAATAAATAGCGCAAGTTTCACCGTCATGACGTCATTGCTGAGGACATGGCAGCCGGCCAAGAACGCCTAGTTTTACTTTCGCCTACGTCAAATATGGATGTGACACGCGAAGTGCAATAGACTGCATTGAAATTTTTTTTCCGCCTTAAAAAATCGTCAGATCTTTCTAAAACCAATGTCATGTGTGTTCTCCATCCTCCATATAGTCCAGATGTACACCATGCAATTTTTTTCTTTTCCCGAATTTGAAGAAACACCCCCGGGAAAAGCAGTTTTCATCACCACAGGCAGCGGTAAGAGTTGCGTAGGTGATTTTGAAGGACTTGTTAAAAAAATGGCTTTCAGCATGTGTTTGAAGACTGGAAAAGAGGTGGGATAAGTGCATTGCAAGTAATGGAGAGTGTTTTGAGAAAGACCATAAAAATGTGAAGGATTAGTACAGGAAATTATGTTTTGTTAATTTATGATCATTCTTTATTGAACAACCCTCCTAGAACCAACAAACTCGAACTGTTAAAGAAAGAAACGTTTCTTTTGGGGGACAATTGTCAGTGAAACTGAACTAGATGAGAACTTACTACTGTTGTGGTACTGTGGTGTCGTCTCCCAAAAATGGTAGCATCAGAATTGTACGAAATCGTATATGAGAAAACAACCAACAGCTAAGCAAATCACGTTCTTTTTTATAAGTTAGAAATCTCAATATTTACACAATTTAAAAAGAATCAACATTCATACATCGAGATGTGTATCTCACGGGTCAGGGCGAGGAAAGCTCAACCCCGCTTCTCGCTCTATCCCCGTCGACTCTGGCCTCCCCGCAGTCTCCAAGTCCCCCAACGGCAAAGGTCAAAGGCCAGTCGGCGATCCGTCGAAAAGAACACCTGCAGAAGATGCTTCTGTTTTCGTCTCCTTTTTGTCGCTCGTAAAACTCGCGAGGCAAAAACAACAGCTCTGTTGCAGCTGGCTCCCGTATTTCACGATCTGTCAGTACAAACCAGGGCTTATATAAGAGGACAAACGTACTTAAAGTTTTGAGGGAGAGGTTTTGATAATCAACGAGGATAAATCATTTAAGGTTCCTAATATGTTTTTCGGTGCTGAAAACGTATGACTTAGTTCATTAACTTGAATGACTACAATGGTTTATACTTGGTCTTCAAATTTAATAATCATTCGTACAGTTTTTAGGTAGAATTCTCTTATACAATCGATTTGTTACTAATGGGTAACATCTTTGCACCTGTCTGGTAGTACTAAATTTGGTGCGGCCATGTACACAGTAGAAACCTTAGGACTGGAAAACGAAACTATCTTATATTTTCCATTTTGTATTGACATTATTAAGATTTTTCGGTATTGCGCGCCCATAACCACTGCTCAGAGGGATAAGCTTGAGGAACATTTCCACTTGAAGATGTTCTTTCTCTATACAAAGTCATAATTGGATAGCATGTGATCTTTCGTATCATTTATACTATAACTGCATTAACAAAAAAAGAACCTTATGGATCACACACCATAAAGGTAAATATCATCCATATACCGTGAAGTAAGCATTTCCTTCTTTTTTATGTACATCCATCATGCAGTTCAGGTAATTTTTAATTAATGTCGTCGTACTAGAGCAACACAACGGGCTATTTACGACGGTCCTGGATATATCCCAAAGGGAAAGATACGAGGACAACACCACGTAATGTTGATCCGCGGTCAGATGACGAGGCAACACCAGAACTGGAACTCCGCACTCCAAACTTCTACATCGGGACAACGTGAGGTCATTTGAGGCCATGACAGATTTAACGTGGACCATCCCCCCTTTGCGCCCGACGGTCTTTGGTTGGATTCGAACTCGCAACCCTACCGTTGCTAATCCGACACTCTACCAACAAGTCTACCGTGTACCCCCCCCCCCAAAAAAAAAAAAAAAAAAGTCTTTCTTGAAATGTTTTCTACAATTTAAAAATTCTTCCTTTCTAAAATCCTACAATGAAAATTTTTCCTGTGGATAATAACTGTACAAACAACTCTACATTTACTGCTAACCCACATGGCTTAGTTAAGCCCCCGTAGTGTCTTATCGGCCTCCGTCGAAGGCTTAGTTAAACCCCCATCGCGTCTTAACTGTCTAAGTTGATTCGGAATTGGATCGGTGGTGTTTTCCCACATACCTCCAAAGGGGTCAAAACCCAGAAACGGGGGTGTCCAGATGGTCAACACCGTTGTCTCCAGCAGGACACTTGTCTTAGAATTCTACACTACCCCTCAATTTAATGACGTAAAGTTACAATGTTATGATCCAAAGATTTTATTCTGCTGAAATCTCGTTTACATGTCTTTTTCATGGTTCCCACACCTTTATCCAAAATAAATTCAAGGACTTTTAAGGACTTTTCAAAACCAAAAAAATATTTTTCAAGGACCTAAAATTTTTTATAACGACCTAAAACAAGGCATACACAAAAGTTGTCACTTAAAAAGAAAAATATAAAAAAATAATAATAATTTTTTTATACAACTGTTAGTCAAAAAAGGGAAAGGTTATTGTCAATTTTGGGAACAATTTGGATTTTCTTTTCTCACAGAACCTGATTTTTTGTTGTTGCAGAGTGGGCTTCTTGTTTCAATGCTAACTTTCAGGCTACTTGCACTCATATCGATTTCCGTCGTGCGATAAAATATTGTACGATAAATTCTTTTGGTGGCACGAAGAAGAGTATGAGAAGCGGCCGTCTTAATGGAGACCAGAAGTGTCAACTTAGACGGATAGCCATACTGTGGAGATCTAGACCTAGTATAATAAGTATATCACATAGTGTCAAAGCGTGAAACACCGGTTTCATTCAGAATGAGGCTCAAATGGCACACATGCTGTGGAGGAAACTAGTCTGGACAATTTCCAATGCAAGACGAAATTACACAATTATGTACTTGTTAAAAAAATCAAGTACTTTCAAGGACTTTTCACCAAGTTCCGTAATTTTCAAGGACTTTCAAGGGCCCCTAGTTAGGAAAAAAGAATTCAAGGACTTTTAAGGACCGTGGGAACCCTGCTTTTTACGACGGTACTCATTACTAAATTTAAACGCCGACCAACCGGTTTAGGGGTTAAGGCAGTTATAGGCAACCTTTTGAAAGTTGCGGGCTAAACTTAAGGATATTAATGAAGTCGCGGGCCGTATTTAATAGGAAGTTGTGCAAAAGTAATAAGGATAAGGTTTATTTTATTTTATATATTAATAAAATAGAATGGTAAAGTTACATGAACAGAATAATATCGTATTAAGTATTTACTTACAATCACCAGAAATTAATGAGAAGTTTGAGCTTGAACTTGAGAAACAAGATAATCAATGATGGGATTAATCCCACTAATACACAGGCGCAGAGTGTTTTCCAAATTTTCATCTGTAAGCCTGGTTCGATACTTCGATTTATTAGTTTTCATCATGGACAAGAACTATCCGAGTATTGTTGATTTATATCAGAGTTTTATAACAATCAATTACATCCGCAAGTAAGGAATGGAATTAAAAGGGGCAAGGCCGTTTCTCGGATACAATTAATAACGAAATTTATAGTTATTATTCTCGATTATCTCCGTGGAATTGAATGGCACGATGTGTCGCCGATAACTTGTCTTGCGACTTTGAAACCTCGTTTTGATTTAATTGTTCAAGAAAACAGGCTCAGCCATCTCATATATCCAATACTAATTTTATTAGTAATAGTATTGGAAATATCAACTTTTACATTTTTATATTCACGTGTGCCGCAAATAATTCAAGATATTTTTAGTGTGCCGTCAACTAAAAAAGATTGAGAAACACTGACCCACGTAGTTCAGGCTTTTGATCCCCCCTCACTCTCTTGTTGGCAAGAACCGAGAATATTTACTGTTTTTTATCGAGCGCGATTTTAAAAGGTTCCGCGAGCCAGATCAAAAGCCGGGGCGGGCCACATCTGGCCCTCGGGCTGGGGGTTGCCCATATATGGGTTAAGGTGTTGGTCTTTGGATCGGAAGGTTCCTTACTCGAATCCGGGGTCAGAGCATGGATGTAATTGTGCTGTCCTCTGTTTGGGGTAATGATGGTCGCCCATTGGGTGCTCCTTCACAAATGACCATCTCTTACGCAGCCGTGACCAAAGGATTTGTGGTGGCTTCATGCCAACGACGACAGAGACAAAAAACATCTCTCCTCGTTATTGCGCATGCGTATTACAAACAAAATTTGTTTGTCTCTGTCGCTGAGCTTTCAAGTCTTGGAGGAAGTTCAACTTTTGTCTCTGTCGCCATGACCTGAGCACCTTCCCTAATCCGATTTCGGTTGATGGTTTTCACCCACTGCTTTCTTTCATCATCAGCCAGAAGCTTTAAAAGCAATCGTCTTCGCTGTAGAAAAAGTGTTTTATTGAGTAGAGTTACACGATCTGTCAAGCCATCTTGCAGAATGAGAAGCGGAAATATTTTGCTTTCGAAAAAGAAGACTGCGCATTCGCAAATAAATTGCTGTCGCTAGCGGTATGAAGGCTTTTTTAACAGCCACAGAGGCAGACGACACAACCTGTCTCTTTTGTTGTCGCCGTTGGTGTGGAGCTACCATTGGGATAATGTCCCTCTCCGCCAGGTGCATTGGAAAAAAAAAACTAAATTAAAACCGGCCGCGGTTGCTCGGTTTGAAGAGTAACGGCCTAGCAACAGGAGGGTAGCTAGTTCGAATCCACCCAAAGGCCGTCGTATACAAAGGCGACTGGTGCACGGAAAATCTGTAGAGGCCTCAAATGTTCTCACGTTGGAGTGGTGTGGAAGTTTGGAGAGTGGGGTGACAGCTCAGGTGTTGCCTCGACATCCGACCGTGGCTCAAAACTACGTGGTGTTGTCCTCATCTTTCCCTTCGGGGGTTGATGCCGGACCGTCGCCAATAGACCG
Source organism: Metellina segmentata (assembly GCA_947359465.1). NCBI lineage: Eukaryota > Metazoa > Arthropoda > Arachnida > Araneae > Tetragnathidae > Metellina > Metellina segmentata. The sequence continues at coordinate 8,888,659 of OX375882.1, forward strand.
TTGTGCAACTCCAGTGTGACACTAATTAAATACCCACCTACCTAAATTAAAACATTCAAATGAATTTTACATGAATATTTTTTTAAATTTCGCATAATAGTTATAAAAAAAAGAAATATATTAAAAAAAATTTATTGTATACAAAATATTCACTACATTAAACAGAGTGTCCTAAAAGTTCCTTTTCCCGCCGACCAACCGGTATAGTGGTGAAGGTGTTAGCCTCTAGATCGGAAGGTTCCTGGTTCGAATCCGGGTTCGGGCATGGATGTTTGTAAACGTATGGTGTAGAGGCGGCTGGTGCACCTTAAATCTGTCGTGGCCGAAAATCCTAACGTGGGTTGGCGTGGAAGTTTGGAGAGTGGGGTGCCAGCTCAGGTGTTGCTTCGTCATCTGACCGTGGTTCAAAATTACGAGGTGTTGTCTTCGGATCTTTCCCTTAAGGGACTGATCCCGGACCGTCGTCAATAGCCCGTTGTGTTGCTCTAGTAGGACGTTAACTAAAATTACCATTACCATTACCTAAAAGTTCCCGTACTGACGATTCGTGAATTTATTATACAAAAACAACAAACTTTAAGACAATTATTTTTATGTCAATGGTAAAAAGCACTTTTAACCTAACGTAGGAAAAAAATTTGAACTTTCATTTATAATAAATATTTAAAATTTCCGCTTTTTTCTTAGAGGCAAAGCTGAAGTCGTTAGCGCATATTTTAAGAAACGCGTTTCGAGATGCTGGTAGTGACTTCTCGTATTCTTTGATTAATGGCTACTTTCTGATCACCTATTGTTTGGTGATTATCTTCATAAACTTTGTTCTTTAAATATCCCACGGAAAAAAAGTAAGGGATGCGCAGATCAGGGAGTACAGTAAGAAATTAATGTTAGTTCCTGAGGTTAGACTCCCCACTTTAGTAAATGAACATTTATCCGAACTGGACAAAAAAATGCATGACATTTTAAGACAAAGCTTAGAGTGCGGGTCCACGTTAATAACCATGGCACAATTCCCACGTACATGAGGTATCCTGTCTGCTGGATATACACCTCTAAACCCGGATCGCCATGTTCATTGAAGGCAAATCTCGAGAGTTATTTGACTCGTATGGTCGCTCCCCAGAACTAACATTAATTTCTTACTGTACTCCATGGATAAGGGATTCTATCACCGAAATGACTGCTGGAAATAATATACTTAAAATGCCTTCTCCTTTTTGGGAAATGAGAATTTTACGCTTTTTGTACAAAGGGACTGATTCATCAGCTAGTTTTCTGATACTTTGCTTATACAGAGCAAGCTTGTGTTTTCTATACTTTGAAACAGGAACGTTACCTTTTAATAAGTTTAATGCGCATTCGCACACAGATTTTATCGTATTATTCGAACATTTTCGCAAAAGAGCGGATTTTGCTTTACCCTTTGCCACTTGTTTCAGCTGTTCTAATTGCTGTCTTGTACATTTAGTCATACTGATAACAAATGATAACTATGCAAACTAATCAAGGGTATTTATATGATAACTGAACTTGTAACACTTTTCCCGACTCACGCGCGTGTCGTCAGCAAGGCTGATAAAGATAGAAAGTATCTTGAGGGAACAAACCAGTCCGTAAACACCACGAGTCATCCGTATCAAGCTTCAAATCTACCAGCAGATAACCGTAAGGTTTGTTTGTTGCATCTTGAAATACTTCTTGAAAGAATTTGCTGTTGGAGGGGTACAACTGTCGACCTAAATGGGTTATCTGAGATCTATCTCTTGGGTTTTTAAATAAAACCAAGTAATGACTGTTTAAGAATATCCCTCATCTGAGAAGATTTATGGAAGACATTTTGCACAATAAATAGAATGCTTAAATTCCTATGGTGACTGCCCTTTGATAACAATTTCGTAAGTTTTGTGTCGTTTCCTAACTCTGTCATTAAATCGTCAATGACTATTAGAGCGTCTGAAACTGTGTTTAAGACAGCAGGCAATCCTTCGTGAAACTGCACAGCGGGCATTTGACTATACAAGTGTTGATAAGCACCATAGCACCAAAGTACTTTCGTTGGAAAATTAGCTATAGTTTTCTGCTCAATAATGTTCTTCACAAAATACGTTTTACCACACCCCGTTGACCCTGCTACTAGCATAGTAAAAGGATGCTTTAACTTTAAGAGTTCCATGTTAACTGATATATTTTAAAGAAAGCTCACCATTTTTATACTTTGCAGAATACGTCAGTGCAGTTTTTTATTGTTTATGCAACAAGATCGCACTCACTAAATGAATCTACGATGTTTTGAGTATATTCTAAACAATGGTTCTTAAAGACGCTTAAACAATTTTGTACACATTCGCATATTGTTCTGCCACACTTTGAGTTGTTAAAATAAAAGTTGGAGAAATTGTTGCATTTGATATCTATTAAATCAATGTTTTGATAAATTTTATAGATTTCTAAGGTGTTTGCATTTTGTATTAACCTGGGTAAAGAGTCGTTAGCACCATAAAAACAACTCCATATAACATATACAGAAAAACACAAGTAAGAAAGTATAAGTATACTAATTAACAACGTATGGGTTCTGGGAGGTTCCATTTTACAGGTCTTACTCTGGCAAATGCTTTTCTACACACTAATATTTTGATATGTAAACACTCATTTTAAATAGCAATTATGATCTTTAAAAAAAATTGTGAATGAAGAAATAATTTTCTAAGGATAAACAAAATATTTATTTATGAACATATTTAAAGTAAACATACATTATAAATACAATATATATATATATATATATATATATATATCAGACCTCGAAATAAGATTTTTTAATACAGGTGCACTGTGCACCTAAGTTTTTAAATTAGATGCACAGGTTATATTTTAGGTGCATATTATAAAAAAAACGCAATATACGAGCATTAATGTAATGTACACTACTTTATTAGTTGGGTATGTTATAAAAGTCAGAAGTAGATAGTAAATAAAAATATTTAAACATCTAAATTCTAACTTCTCCGGCGCACGGCTGTCGTAACAGTCGCTTCAACAGCGCCATCTGGAAAATGTTTCGATCCTCGGAAAGTTCTGGCGGCAGTAGCACAAGTAAACCTTCCTCCTGTATAAAAACGTTACGGACCAGCGATTTTGTTTCGCATAGTGTGTATTTAGGAATTTTAAGAGAGTGGTCGATACTAATATTTTGTATATATATACACACACACACTGTAACTATCATACACTTGAGAAATCGTCATTTGCATTTTTTTGCCTAATTTTATAATGCGCATGCGCCAACGTAGTTTGTCCATCATCTAGAATGTATCGTTTATTGTCAAAAGGACATAGGGCAGATTTGTTTAATTTAACGGTTGTTAGTTTATGGTTTCTACTCAAAATTTTAAAACAACTTTCTATGCTTCTTTGTTTTTCAAAGAGGCACTTTTTATAGTCAATGTGTCTTATTTTCCTTTTAATAATATTTTCCCCCACTCCTTTTGCTGTTTTCTTCTCCATGGTTGAAGTGTATATTGAATACATTTTGGGTTTTAAGCCAACGAACTCAATAGCCACTTCACCTGCAAGTTCATCTTTCATTTTTCCTAGGACTTTTTTGTTACTATTACTAAATATCGGATGATCATTAGGATAATCGGAAGTGTCGAATAAATTCAAATCCTCCTTCATATCCTGATAAATGTCCTTGGTAGTTATTTCATAGCAGAGGGAGTCGGTGTCAGTGAAAAGAAGTTTTGCTTTAGAGTTGAATTTAGTTTTAATGAAATCATAATGAAAATTGTGCATTAAGATTTTAGAAATATCAAGAATAGAAAAACCTACACAGATTGGACGATTAAGAAGAAGTGAAATGTTTCTTCGTTCAACTGATACTAAGTCCTCTGCTATTATTTTAAACGATTTAAATGCAGGTGAAGCAACTAGTTTTTCGCTCTCTTTCCCTGAGATATTAAATCTACAGAACATCTGTTTCTTAAATTTTCCATGGTTTTCCCAAAAACTGCATTATTTAATAGTTTAAAGAAATCTTTCTCAAAAGTTGATTTTTCTAGTTTTCTCTGTTCAGTATATTGTGAAATCAATATACCTCTTCAACCAAGGAGTCTGAAAAAATTTCAACACTCTATGTACTCTTTCAATTTTCAAGCCTTTTGCAATGTAAGTTTTCAAATTTCGATAATGTAGGATATATTTCTTTTTATCGTTCAAATTAGGTATTAACTTGCAATTTGAGGTTGTTTTTAAATGTAGAGATTCAGCCAGAGTTTTACTAAAATCAGAAAGCATGTCTGGAGTTACTATGTATTTTTCAGGGGCCAGAGGATAGTCATTACGAAGGTCATGTAAGTGAGAGGGATAGGATAAATCCACTTCTAAGATATATCCTTCGTTAGAATCGTCAGATGCGGAAAGGACGTCTGTTGAAGGGTCCACCCATTGAAACCCATGAGATGGTAAACTCTGGGACATTGCCCATCCATACAAATTGTTTGCGTCTAAGTACATAATGTACTTAGAAGAAAGGGAGGAATCGTAACCTTCTAAATAAGGATTGTTTGCCTTTCCATACCTGCTCGATATCATAGCGATTCCCCCTCTGATGCCCTTTTCGATAAAAAGATGCATACCTAAGTCAGTGAGAAGCTCCAACCTGACATTAGACATTCGTAAACAGGCTTGCCAAGCTAAACCAGGTGCGGTAAATGCATGGAAAGGATCAATTTTATAAAATTGTAGACAGATTCTTCGAAAGTTTTGAAAAACATCCGCCAGAAGAAGAACGTCACCACACACATATAAATCGTGGTATTCACCCAAGTTTGAATGTTGAAATAAATCCCATACATTTACTGCATGTTTATAATCGTCATCTGAAATTTCTTCCCCAGTCAGTGAGCTGTAAAAGTGTTCTTTCGCTGGCAGTTTAGTTTCAGAAAACTTTTGAAATGAATCCATGTACTCGTATGGATAACAACCTTTCCGAAGCATATGCTCAGTTTTATTACCAAAATAGGCGCGTGTTGTGGAGGCTTTATCAGGGTTTAAGTTATTAATTAGTTTATCGAGTGAAGTATTTAAAAATTGTAGGGAGTCTAAAAATCTAAGGGAGCTAATAGAGAAGGAAATAAATTGTTCTGTGTTATTCGGAATGCATTGAATTTTTCTATTTTTAATTTTACCAAGGGTTTGTGTGTGTGTGTGTGAATTATTAAATGACTATCAAAACCCCTCAAGTTATGCATAATAACAGGGATATGGGAGGCTAATTTAAAATTTAAATTACACTCATTGTGGGCAGCACCTCTATATCGACCGGTTAAATGGTCATGGAGAAGTAGTTATCTCTATCGTGGAGAAGTAGTTGGTCGCAAATGTGACAAGCTGTAGCTGCAGCAAAGTTTTCTGCATCTTGAACGGAAAAAACCATAGGCACGGTGTCTCTGAATAGTATCTGCCTCAAAAAGAAGTCTAGTACGAAAATTCTCCACAGCTTGCTCCCCACGATAAATTACTGGATCTTCAACCAATTTACCATCAGGTTCAACAATGACATAGGCGTACCCCAAAGGAATGTGATTAGAAATAGGGATAGTGTAAGAACGGGTGGGGTTGGGGAGACATTTGACTTGTTTTTCCAAAATACACTCAAAGTCCGCATAAATCGTGAAGGGGACAGGGAGTTGCATATGAAAGCTTTAAGAAACTTAATATGAAACTTAAGCCATTTTTTTTCTTCAGAGGGCAGTTTAATTTTTTGAGGGCCGTGTTCTTTACAAATTTCAGCATGAGAAATGAGAGTACTTAGACTGCAAAAGCGGCGTAGGCAATAATTACAGCAGGCCTCGAAATAGGTTTTTTAATACAGGTGCACAAGGTGCACCTAAGTTTTTAAATTAGGTGCACAGTTATGTACAGTGGGAAAAAATTAGGTGCACAGTTATATTTTCATGTGCACAGTGCACCTGTGCACCCGGGTATTTCGAGCCCTGAATTACAGTATAAAGATTGTCCTTTGTATTTTGTTAGATCTGATAAGAGGGCATTCAAATTTTTAATAAGACAAAAATGTCTTTTGTCTTTGTTGGAAATTAATAACAAGTTAATATGTATATTAAATTTATGTTTAGTTATTTGCAAGGGGAATATTTCATTTCGTAAGCAAACACATTAATCGATATCTCATTAAGTCTTTCAAATTTATCAATTTGATCGAGAGGAGTGGGGAAATCAATGCGAGTTACATTAAGACTGTTTTCAAATGCAAGATAATTACTCACCCTATGCGGGTTCTCTGTTGCGGGATGAATAGCAGCTAAAATGCTCCAAAGAAAACATTTCTCATCTTCATTTTGAATATTGATGAGTGCATGCTTCAGCTGAAGTTTCTTAGGGAGAGGAATGTAAGATGTTGCTTGCCAATGGCCTGTAAACTGCCAACTTCAGTTCCATGCATAAAATAACATCTAGCACCCAGCCGGATCCTCTTCCCTCAAACTCTTCAAACGAAGACAGGACCTAAAAATATTATACATGCAGAAAGTAACTTGTAAAATTAATCATATTTAAAGTACAAGTTTAAATTTAGGGAATAAAATTATTAAAGGTGAGTTTCATAAAATAAATATAACTAACTTTCAAAAATAAAGAAACTAATTCAAGTAAAATCATCAGGTGAGCTGTTCTATATTTCAAATAAAAATATCAACAACTTAGTAAGCAAAATAGGTATGAATTGAGTTACAAATGTTAAAATAAATTTTAAAAAGTGTTTGTACTTACTTTATCAAGTGAAACTTGAAGGTTGGGTGGAGATTCCGCCAGAACGATGTCGCATTTACTCCTGAAGTAGGCAGTACAAGTCTCATACTGCTCCTCTAAAACCCTTGAGTACGCAAACGAGATTTAAATAAAATTTGACACCGTTTTCAGCTTTTGCAAAATCAGAAATTTTCTCAACAAGTTCAGGTTGAATGGATTGAAGAAATGTCTGAATGTCGTTTTTTGTTTCGTCTGTCGGAAACAATTCAATGGTGGAAAAAGTGTTCAGAGTCTTTGCGGGGGTGATTCTTGCTCTTGAGGTTGAAGGACCACTAATTCCTTCTGATGTAGAGGGTTCAGGATCAGCAGCTTTCCTTTTCTGTCCTTTGCAATTATTGTTTTGATGTCTTTTTAAATTATCGAGACGATCGAATGTTCTTTCACATTGCAGACACTTGTGCCGGTTCGAAGCATGCACACTTCGCATATGCCTTGAAATATTATGTCTAAGAGGAAAAAGCTTTACCACAAACAGGACAATCCAAGCCGTCAAACGGTTGTAATAATTCGGCATCCGAAATACCCCCAAAATCGGCAAGAGATGTAATTTCATCGGTGAGGGGAAGCTCGGTGGTTTCAAATTCCTCTTCGAGAGACATCCTCGTTAAAGCGGTTACTTTTTCTCAGATGTTAATTCTCGCATCGAATGAAGTTCTGTGACCCTGATCGTTCTTAAATAGGGTTTAATGTGAATTCACCCCCTCAGTTTATAAGATAACAACCCCTTACACTCGCTCTGTCTAAAAAGTATGGTCAAGTTCTAGAGACTTCAGTCTGGGACACTATCAGTAAGTAAGCATATAGGTTCAACCTGCTGCTTAATTAAGATTGTATACTGTATATATTAAGATTGTATACTGTATATATTAAGACTTTCTGTATATATCTAAATAGAAAGGCTCTTGATCATGTACTAAAAGTTTGTAAAACCACATGTAGGATTCACTTTATACCTTTTATACAGCGTTTATAAACAACATGTAAAAAAAAACAAGTACATTTCTTTGGGTCTAAGCCAGGACTCGAAATACCCGGGTGCACAGGTGCACTGTGCACATGAAAATAAAATTGTGCACCTAATTTTTTCCTGCTAGGTGCACACAGTGCACCTAACGTTAACAAAAAAAAAGGGGGGGGGAACGTGTTTTATGTTATTTTGATGTTTGAACAAAATATTAGTACCGACATATCTCGCTCTAAAGGAACGTAATTAAAATTCCTAAATACACACTATGCGAAAACAAAATCGCTGTTCCGTAACGGGTTTATACAGTAGGAAGGTTTACTTGTGTCACTGCCACCAGACCTTTCCGATGATCGAAACATTTTCCAGATGGCTCTGTTAAAGCGACTGTTGCGACAGCCTTGCGCCGTAGAATTTCGATATGTTTAAATGTTTTTTTATTTACGATCACTACGAACCTATATAGACATACACAACTAATACCGTAGTTTACATTACATTAATACTTTTACATTGCGTTTTTTTAAAATGTGCACCTAGCATATAACTTGTGCACCTAATTTAAAAATTTAGGTGCACAGTGTGCACCTGTATTAACAAATCTATTTCGAGGCCTGGTCTAAGCGTTTTAGTTAATTTTTGTAAAAATAAAACAATTATTGAATAAAAACACATCTCCCCTTCCCTCACGACCCTCTGATATCCTTCCATCAACCGTTATCTCCCCTCTTTCAACAGCTCATATATATATATATATATATATATATCATAAAAAAGAAGTGCTTGTCTGTTTGCTTGCCTGTTTTTTTTTTTTCGCAGGCTTAAAATCCAGTCGATTCTATGGCACTTACAGCAATGAGATTTGGCAAACAGGTAGTCCGAATTTTTTGCAATTTTTGGGCCGCGGCGAAATTTTAAAATTCAATCTAGAATATTTAAAAATGAATTTAATAGTTTTATTCTCTTCCTGGTTCTTCGTCCGGACGAAAGAAGAATAGCCCTAATCTTGACTTTTCTATCCACGTGACCTTGGAACCATGCCAAGTTTTTTACATCAATAGGAGAACGCTAGGAACGAATAAGTCCGGTTAATATTATTGTTGGGTAGTGTATATAGACAAATATAGAACAAACGATCCTTCAGTCCATTTTTTTTAGATTGGAAGCAAACATAGCTTATTCATATTGATGTTGTCATGTATATCCGGGAATTTGTATTGCTACTCTAGTATAGCTACTCTAGTCTCAAAGCTGCAGGATCAGTGTTTTCAAAATTATATGCATTTGTTTAATTTCATAAACTAGGGAGCTCCGCCCCCTGCTCGTTTACGCTCGCAAACCCCCGGGGATTGCTACGCAATCTCATTTGGTTTGCTTCGCAAACCAACACTCCTTTTACATATGCCATTTGGTGTGCTTCGCAAACCAACGTTCCTTTCGCAGAGTGAAACTATCTGAATAATTCGTATTATCCTGATTTCACACACGCCCCCTGCTCACTTACGCTCGCCGACCCCCGGGGATTGTTACTCAATCCCGTTTGGTTTGCTTCCCAATCAAATACTTCTTTCGTAGGTGATTTCACTTTTTTTTACTTTAACACTTAATGCACCCTAAACTAATAGCCGCATCAGTATAAAATCTTCTGTATATTTTCCCCTGTACAATTTTAAGTAAACCGTGTTAATCTCCAAACTTTACGATCTGTACTTTGTACTTTCTCGGTAAACCGTCTGAGAACAGAGGGAAAAAAGCGAGCCTTTTTCCTCGCCAAATAAAAAGAAATCGTTTTTATGGCAATTGTTGCTACGATAAATTTGATATCTGGCAAACCCGATAGTCAAAAATACAACCCACACCTGACTACGGAGTTTGCTCCGCGAAATAAAAAATACGAAATTTGTGTCACAAACTTTTAATTGCATCGACTTTATTTATTAACCAATTTGAAAAATAATTGTACCATAAGAAAGAGTGTAATGTAATGTATTCAGTGATGTTTTCAAATTTAAAAATAATGTTTTTTGCTATAGGTATAACCGCAGTCCCGTAGGTAGACCGGTTGACAGAGTAGCGGATTAGAAGCTCGAAACTCGATCAAATCAAAAAAAGGGTAGCGAGTTCGAATCCAACCAAAGACAGTCGTGTAAAGGGGGGGGGCTGGTGCACGTGAAATCTGTGGTGGTCTCGAATGTCCACTCGTTGGCCTGAGGTACCAGCTCTAGTGTTGACCTCGTCATCTGCACGTGGTTTAAAAATACGAGGTGTTGTTCTCTGATGTTTCAGTTCGGAGGAATCTCGGACCATTGCCAATAGCCCGTTGTGTTTCTCCAGTTCGAAATTAAAAAGGATCCCAAGGATGGAGCCTTTGCAAGGGGTATAATTAAAGAATGCAAATTTAACAGGGAAGAAATAGTACATTAGTTGAAAAGAATTAAGCTATCTAAAGCACCAGGGCCAGACGATATTTATCCGAGAGTACTAGTGGAATGCGCGGAAGAATTGGGGGAAGTAATTCACACGATATTTAATTCAACATATAGCACGGGTTTGGTTCCAATGGATTGGAAGTTGGCCAACATAACTCCAATTTTCAAAAAGGGAGTACAAAGTGATCCGGGCAACTATAGACCAGTAAGTCTAACATCAGTAATTTGCAAAATATTTGAATCTCTGTTAAAAAAGCATATAATGTTATACTTGGAGGAAGGGGGACTGTTATCAGATAATCAGTATGGGTTTAGGAAGGGCAGATCCTGCTCTACAAACCTTTTGAAGTTCTATGAAAAAATTACTGAGGAGCTGGATAATAAGAGCAGTGTGGATATCATGTACATAGATTTTCAAAAGGCTTTTGATAAAGTACCTCATGAGGCATTACTGTTTAAATTGGAAAGGCTGGGGATTCAGGGGAAAACATTAATATGGATAAAGAATTGGTTATTGGGTAGAAAGCAGAGAGTGCAGGTAAAAGGAAATTTTTCACAGTGGACAGAAGTTATAAGTGGGGTGCCTCAGGGATCAATTTTGGGACCAATTTTTTTTATAATTTTCATAGATGATATAGGTCAGGGGATCAAGAATAGAATCAGTATATTTGCAGATGACTTAAAAATATGGGGGACAGTGGATACCAAGTTACAGATAGAAAATTTACAAGGGGATTTTGATAAGATATCCGAATGGGCTGTAAAATGGGGTATGTCATTTAATGTAGGGAAATGTCAAGTTCTGCATATGGGTTACAGGAACAGTGGAGCCGAGTACTGTCTGCAGGGAGTAAAGGTAAAGGAGGGAGAAACAGTCAAGGATCTTGGGGTGATAATTCACAGGGATTTTAAAATGGGTCACCAATGTTCAGCTGCGGGTAAAAAGGCTAATAGGTTATTGGGGTATATTAAAAAGACTGTAACTTCAAGGGATAAGAATATAATCTTGCCGTTATATAAGGGTTTAGTAAGACCACATCTAGAATATGCTGGGCTCCATATATGAGAAAGGACATAGAATCAATTGAAAGGGTTCAGCACAGAGCTACAAAAATAATAAAGTGGCTAGCAAATTTCGACTATAATGAACGTTTAAGTAAGCTAAACATGTATACACTGGAAAGAAGAAGGAGGAGGGGGGATTTGATTCAGCTTTTCAAGTAGGTAAAGCAAGGGGACACAGAGGGCTTAAATTTCAATAGGGATAACAGAACAAGGGGCCATGGGTATAAATTGAATAAGACACATTTTAATCGGGATTTAAGGAAAAACTACTACTTTAATAGGGTAATAGACAGTTGGAACGCGTTGCCAGAAAATATAGTTAATTCAAAGGGAGTGTACGAATTTAAGACACAATTGGATAGTCAGTGGGAATTGGGGAATTCATAAACAAAGGACCAGCCTTGTTGGGCCCGAGCCTGTAGCTGGTCGTTAATTTGTATTTGTATTTGTAAATAATTGACTAACAACATACCTATTAATAAGGGAGTCTCAAGTCTCAATAGACATGACGCCACTCACGATTTTCCCAAATGTCCGTTCTCCCCACAGAGAAGAGATAAGAGAGATTTATCTCTTCTTTTTGGTTATCTCCGTACCCTTTTCCCTTCCTCATTTTCTCTTCACCCTGTCTAACACAGGGATTCTCTTCCAAGAATGCCTCACTTCTGACCGGCTTCCCCTTTCCCCTGTTCAGCATTTCAGTTTCTGAAGGAACGGGCACGACAAGATCACGGTCTGATTGCAGCTTCGGAGACATCCCGAAAGTGGGGCTTTTGGAAAGAATTAGCGTGAGAAGAGTCCGAGGTTAGACGGAATTGCACTACCCTACAATAATGGACCTGACAACAGCGGATTTGTATTAAATCCGACTTTTTTTTTTTTGTTTTTTTTTTTTTGTTGCATGGAACTTTTGCATGTGGTTCCTAGTCAATTGAACGTCGACGCCTACAGGAACATTTTGGACCATCAGAATCAGGTTCTTAATACGCTCTGGCAATTTCGTAGAATGGACGAATGTTGCATCCAGGGCGACAACGCTCTGTGTCATGATGCAGCCACTGTCAAGCAGTCGTATCAAGATATGAATGTAAAACGTCTTCCCTGGCTTGCTCAGAGTCCCGACCTAAGCCCCATAGAACATTTGAGGGACGTGTTAGAGCGACGCTTACGGACCAGGGAACCACGTTCGAAATCTACAGCTGAGCTGGCGACATTCTTGCGGCAGGAATGGACACAAATACCCATAGATGTGTATCAAAACCTTGTTAAAAGTATGCCCAGAAGGGTTGCTAGTGTAATTGCAGCACGTGGGGGACAGTCCCCTTATTGAAGCGTGTATTCTTGCCTTATACCATTACTCCTGCTATCCGATCCATTGTTGTTGGGTAGTGTATATAGACAAATATCGATATAAACAAATCCTTCAGTCCATTTTTTTCAGATTGGAAGCAAACATAGTTTATTCATATTGATGTTGTCATGTATATCCGGGAGTAACATAAAGTATAAGTTTGTTTTCGGTCTACCTCACAATGTGGTTAGAGGGACTATAAAGGGTTTACTCCTTGCCGAGTCCTACCATACATGGCTTCAATCTAATGATCAAACATAAGCCAAAGAGCTCAATCAAGAACATCCCTGGGATAGATCGAGTGAACTGCTGAAATTGTGCCGGAAATAAATGAGGATAGCTATTGGCCTTCTAATTGACCACTGTACCCTGAATACACACCTATACCTTATGGGTGTTATAGATGACCCATTATGTAGAGATCATAGGATGGTAGAGGAGAGCTCTATACACGTTCTGTGTGAGTGTGACTGCACAACAATCTGAATCGTTTGGATACCACTGTATCGAACGCTGAGAACTGTCAAAGATTCATATCCTGTATTTGTAGAAATTTATTTCGGCAATCGGTCTTTAGAGGAACAGCAAGGGTTTCAGTACAATAGACTATCAGTCATGGTGCTGGCACTCTTCGGAGTCACCCCTTCAACAAGTCGTAACATAAAGTATTTGGAGCAATTTTCATTAAGATGCCCCAGTGCCATTTAATTCGTAAAATCTTGAATATTTCTCCTACATTAGTAATAATTGTTAATTTTAAGTTATCGTCGTACGAAAGCAACACAACGGGCTATTGACGACGGTCCGGGATCAATCCACTAAGTGAAAGATCCGAGAACAACACCACGTAATTTTGAACCACGGTCAGATGACGAGGCAACACCTGAGCAGGCACCCCACTCTCCAAACTTCCACACCGACACAACGTGAGGACTTTCGGCCACGACAGATTTAAGGTCCACCAGCCGCCTTTAAACCATACCCTTAGAAACATCCATGCACTGACAGGATGAGAACCAGGAACCTTCCTATCTAGAGGCTTACACCTTAACCACCAGACCGTTTGGTCGGCGATCCGAGATCAATCCGGAGGGTTAAGTTTGCCTACACGCGGCAAACAGGGTCAAGAGCCTGCTATTGGATCGTGGTAGCCTGGTTGGAAGAGTAACGGATTAGCAACCGGAGGGTTGCGAGTTCCAAACTCGGTCCAACCAAAAGTTGTCGTGAACGCTGGGGCTGGTGCACGCTAAATCCGCCGTGGCCTCACATTTTCTCGCGTTGGCGAAGTGTGGAAGTTTGGAGAGTGGGGTGCCATATCAGGTGTTGACGAAGTTGTCTGACCTCGCAAGGGTGGTTCAAACTCAAACTTGGTTCAAATTTAAAGGTGATGTCTCCAGATCTTTCCCTTCGGGATGCAATTTTGACCGTTGCGTTTGGGATTCTTGGGGAATTTGATTGCTCTGAAAAATATGAACCAAAAAGAACTCGAAAAGTGTTGCTGTGACTTAACTTCAATTCTTAATGTTGATGGAAATTGCGATATTGATGCTGATGCTGTAACATTGGTTGAGGAATTAACATAATAGTTGATAATGTCCGGGATTTTTTCCAAGTACCTTGTAAAAAATTAACTCCGACTTGTATCCGAACACCTTCCTAACTATGAGAATAATTTTGACAATTCCTGTAAGCACGGCCGCAACATAGCGTAGTTTCTCCAAGTTGAAGCTTGTGAAAAATTACTAGCGCACAACAATGATTCAAGAAAAGCTACCTTCACATTACCCTCTAGGTTAAATTATAAGAAGCTCATTGAACATTTTAGTGAAAGAAAAATACTATTTTAGGAATATCGGTACTGTATATAGTTTATTAGAGCAGACCTTAGATTAGTGCTGTTTATTCTAGTTTCATTTTGATTACTGTTGAGACTACTGTAATTATTTTTCATTCTGTAGACTGTAGTTGTTATTTAACGTCTGTATTCATATTCATAAGACTGAAATGATTAAAATAAACTACGATTAAATTTAACCACTTAACAAAAATGTAAATTCTACGTAACCTTATAAGTAGTCCAGTGCAGGTCATAATTTTTTTTATATGAGCAGGGGCCTCCCTTCATTATTTGCTTACGCCTGTAGGTAAAAGTTTATTCAGGGAGCCTAGCCCCGTGGGGGTCTTAATCCCTTATCTATTAACTACCGACATGACGGAGAAACATAAATGAGTAGAATCAATTAATTTGACAATTGCCCTGCTAGGCTATATAATGAGTTTATTTTATAATAATGTAATGGGGTAAGTGTGGAGATACAAGGAGAGAGCAGAGAAAAACATCCAGTCGTCTAAGGAGCTTAAATAGCTCGGTAGGTGATTTGGATGGGTCTTTTCGTCTTATTGTTATTGGTATCGAAGTCTGCATTACCATGTAGAGTGGGGTTGTTGATATTACATAGGTTATTGTGGAATTTCTGAGTGAGGTGTAGATCAGTTGTTTTAAAGAACGAAGTTTAATTTCTTTTCATATATAAGTCCGATAATCTTTGGAGACATGGTGATCTAGTTATCAATTTAATGGCGTAATGTCCTGTCTTGGCGCTTCGTATAAGCAGCTGTTGGTTGATCAGGACTTTTTGCAGGTATATGGGGATCTGGCACGACGGGGCCTTCTGGACCTGGTGTAGGCTTTCCTACACCAGGGGGATGTGCAACAACAACATGGCGTAATGTTGTTGTTTTTCAAGTAGGTTGATATTGGAGATGGCTGTAAACCCCCCCCCCCTTCATGCTTGACGTGTATATACTAGCGCCGCCACTGCTTCAAGGTTTCGATTACACCTGTTATCAGCTTTGGGGCGTCCAGTGAAGTTACCTCACGGAGAAAACGGAGACAGACATTTCACTGGAATACCTGAATTCCCTATACTTTGTTCCATATACCCTAGAGGTGCTTTTGTGCAGAAGATGAATGTTCCCTACCCCTTGTTACTGCATACCCGTTGCTCTAAGGTTAAAGAGGTCTTTTGTGCAAGGAGGGAAAATCTGCCTTGATGTCCTTTTACAGATGATGTCCAGTGAGGTTCGAAACTGGGAATGCCTCCTAAACATTGAACAAAGGCAGTGAGCGATTCTGGTTTCAGAATAGCCCATGGCTTCTTCCCCTTCCTGCGCCATGCACTTAGAGCCACACTCTCCTCTATGGCCATGCAAGGTGTGGTGATCTGCTGAGCATTCACCTGCAAAAAAAGGGATTGTCCGTTCCTTTGGGTTAGTGAGGGATCATCGTGAAGGGTTCCAGTTAGTGCGGGGCCATTTCTTAGAACGTGGGACATGAGTGAGGGGCAAATCGGTTCTTTCAAATTATTCGATTCATTTTCGAATTGAGTCAGTTGAAAGATTTGTTCTTCGAAAACGACTCACATTTGACTTCCGATACATACAGCACCACCTGTTGGTGATTTTCGCACTATATTACGTTTCTGTGGATTGTTGGGGAATTTTTCTCTAGAAATGAATTTATTAGTATTTTGATGATCAATTTGTCATCCACTCCCAAAGAAAATTTCTGAGTGTATTCATTTTCGTTTACAAAAATTCAAAAATCGCATACCTTAAGTTGAAAACTTTTAAAATTCTATTCTTAATGTAAAAAAGGGGGCTATCGGGACCCCTTCTCTCACCTAAAAAAAAAACTACTTTTAACAGTGGAATACATTTTTCCGTTTCGTTTAATTATTCAATTCGTTTGTTTTATGTAAATATGAAGTTTTTTTATATATCTCATTCCACATGTGTGTCTAGAGTACGAAATGAAAGCAAGATTTTGAAAAGGCGGGGAAACGGAGGAAAAGTTTTTTCTTTCTTATACCCCCCCCCCCCCCCCCATACCTATCACTAATTTAAACTCTTCTTCCCGACAAAAAGACTAGTAGTTTTGACATTATATGGCAGATTCAAATCACAAAACAGTTGCCATTGAAGCAGTAGCGTAGCAAGATCAGGTGGTACCTAGTGAGGAATTTTTTTTTTTTTGTCATCCCCATTGAAATTATTAAAAGAAGAAAAAATAAGATACAGTTACAAAAGTTATTTTCTGGTTTATTTCTAAGTAACGAGACATAAGCACTTAAAGACTAATTTTCCTATTTTTGTTCTCTGCAAATTTTGAAATGACATCATTAAAATCAATTCCTTACGCTACTTTGTTAGCTAATGCAGTAAACCGAGCTTTACTCATAGTGGACCTAAGATAACGCTTGATTAATGTTAGTTTTGAAAAACTCCTCTTACATGATTCTACTGAAACACATAAGTATAACAAGAATCTTAAGGTCAAAGTTAGATTTGGTAATTAATTAATTTTTTAATTAACGTCGTTCTAGAGCAACCTAACGGGCTATTGACGACGGTGATCGGGGATTAATCACCTAAGGGAAAGATCCGAGGACAACACCACTTACTTTTGAACCACAGTCAGATGACGAAAAGTTAGATATGGTAAAGAATCTGAATTGACCATTCCAGAGAATCTTCTTTTGAAACTTTGGCAGCTTGTAGATGTCTTCTTAGTCTTGGAACCTCTCTAAGGATATCATCTTCAGAAAATTCATCATAGTTTACGACTAAGTTTTGTATTAACTGTGTCAGTTCGCCTTCTGAAGTTGCAATCAGATTCTTGGGCTCGAAAACTGCAAACCGAGCTGTTGCATTTTCCATGTCTTTACATCGAGTGTCTATTTCTTGATAACAACCTACCAATGCATTCCAACATTGATCTTTTCAATTCTTTATTCAATGACAGTGGTTCATCTTGAGCCTTTTCTCCAGCCATCCTTTCCTTCTTTCTGGCGATTCTTCTTTTCACTAAAGGACTGTCCACCTATTGTCAAGTGTTCGTTGCAAACTGCAGTGCTTTCTCCACGATCTTCTAAGAGAATACTGGGCATATTAGCCAAATGGACGTTTCATTACTGGCGGCGGACGAAAGTA
Organism: Metellina segmentata; assembly: GCA_947359465.1. Taxonomy (NCBI): domain Eukaryota; kingdom Metazoa; phylum Arthropoda; class Arachnida; order Araneae; family Tetragnathidae; genus Metellina; species Metellina segmentata. The sequence goes on from OX375882.1 coordinate 8,906,288, forward strand.
TGCAACAATTATATTTCATGACTGAATACACCAATTTGATGTTTTGAAAACTATCACAATTGTATCCTGTAACTTATAACATGTCCTAAAATGAACGACTCCATTTCCACATCACCCACGGGGTAGGAATCATGATGCGCCTTTTTTTTATAGAGGTATCGCCAAGAGCCCTAATCCTCTTAAGCAGAAGTTCTCACCTCTAAATTTAATAACTAGTCTCCGTTGTAAACTGAATTTTGCCAAAGGATCCCAAGATATATTGAATGTATTAAAAATTAAATTTAAAATTAGAAAAACTGTAAGCATTTAAAAATTACTTTAAAAATTTGAAGGAGGGGAAACAGAGCTAAGATCAAGCTAGAGTGGAGAACCAATGCTATTCATCAGATTCCAAATGCCTAAAAGAAACGAGAAAGCAAACATAAAAACATGTGTGCCGAACTTAGCCACCATTACAAAAATTAACTTACAATTCACTGTTATATATAGCAGTGCAACCCATCTCTACTTTAGAGTTCTTAATGTTAGATACAAAGTTGCACTACTTTCACCAGCCTGCTAAACATAAGTAGTATACGGGCCCACATAGTAGGCGGAAGTGACGTCATCAAAAGGGGCGTGGCCACGTGACGGCACAGCGTGACGTCATCACAACAGGAAGTGACGTATTGACTGGTGAGTTGAGTTGAGGAGTAAAGGTCCTGCTGCTGGACAAAAACATTAGAGTCGAGTGGAGTTGAGATGTTGGTTTCGGTTTTAATTGTTTAAAGTTTATCTACTGTTGAATGGCAACAGGGTAGTTTATTTAATTGGGAATGGCAACACTTGGTATGTTTACGTTTGGGACTTATAAGTTTTTTATCTGAGATTCCACTGTGTACGTAACGTTGAGGAGTAAAGGTCCTGCTGCTGGACAAAAACATTAGTGTCGAGTGGAGTTGAGATGTTGGTTTCGGTTTCAATTTTTTAAAGTTTATCTACTGTTGAATGGCAACAGGGTAGTTTATTTAATTGGGAATGGCAACACTTGGTATGTTTACGTTTGGGACTTAGAAGTTTTTTATCTGAGATTTCACTGTGTACGTAACGTTGAGGTATAGGGGTCCTGCTGCGGCATAAAAACATTAGAGTCGAGTGGAATTAAGTTCTTAGTTTCGGTTTCAATTTTAAATACAGGAGTTGAGTTGTTTTATTTTTGAATTTATTATTACGTGGAAGGTTCTTTCTTGATGAGTGGCAACACAAAATGTGACGTCATTGCAGTGTTTATATTTGGACTTTGATTCTTTTCTGAGATTTTCTTGTTACTCGTAGCGCCATCTATTGGCCTTTACTTGAATGAAAAGAACACAAACAATCGTTAGAAATTGAATTAATTAAAAATTAGGCGGTATTTTGGTGGGGTTTGAACTTAGTACAAAAGTACTCGCGTCCGAGGGTTAATTCAGTGATTATAACCGTTCGGCCGCGAATACCTGCTCAGCTACAGAGATTTAATTATGTGAATGAAATCTTTCTTTGGGAAAATGGTAACTGTGTGATGTCAGACTACTTGCCTGAACATGTTTGATCATGTCTGAACATGTCTGGACATGTTTAAGCATGTATCAACGATAGTTGTCTTGTTTGGACACGATAGCGGTCATAATTTTTTTTTTTTATTGAAGTAAAACATGATCATTTCACTTCATGTTAACCGGTGGTAGAGTTGAGTTACTTTCAAGCTGAATGGTGTTTTGCTATTGGTTGTTGATAAGATGTGGGCACCTCCCTGATTATTAAAGCTTCTGTGATTGGTGGAGTACTCTTAGTTGGAATTTAGTGGCAACGATACTTTTTTTAGGGATGTTGTTTTACTGATCGTGTCAATACTCTACTGTCCAAGTACATTTACATACAAGTACATTTTCTTACCTGACTCCTTAAAGCTTAGCTCTTAGCAGATCTTTTCTAACGTGTGTTAAAATGGATTACCCAAAGTCTCAACAAAGTGATGATTCATCTTCAAATATGGTAAGTATGCATTTTTTTTGTTAGTATTTTGTTTTCATTGATGTATGCATATTTTGCCTAATAATTTATTTTTTTTTGCAGCTGGAGAACGCCATAATTATTGAGAAGGTTTCTACCCGTAAAAATAAAAAGTACGATTCACAAGAGATGACGTTTCGTGCTAGAGTTAATCAGGAAAATATTCCAGAACACTTGAGTCGAGACCCTCTTCGTGCAACTGCGCAGCTTGTCAGGCGGATATTTGAACGTATCATTCAACGGGCGACGGAAGATTTGAGAGGTCATGACCTGATTAGGGCATACATTCAAGCAGTTGGTTTGGATAAACCCATCTCCACTGAGCTGATGCCAGTTTCGAACTTCACTGTGGAAAAGGTTCTGGCGTCCGTATTAAAGGTTTTGCAGTCCAAGGAAGAAATTGCCATGGATTCAGGATTCCATGTCGACGTAATCACAGTGAGAAGAGAGTTGGGCGGTGGTGGTGCGAGGAAAATTGTAAACGTTGAAATCGATAGACTACAGAAAAGGTCAGTATTGGCAATCCCTTCTGACGACGAAGGACTGTGTTGTGCCAAGGCAATTGTATATGCTTTGGCCCATCTGGAAGAAAATAAGGCCCTTATCAATTCATTGAAAGATAAAAGAAGGCCTGCACTTTAAAAAAAAGCTAGAGAGTTACATGAAGCCGCAGGTGTACCCCTCGGCCCATGTACATTTCAAGAAATAGCTCTTTTTGAAGAACACCTTGATATTCAAGTGGCCGTTATTTCAGTTCAATGTTTAAATAAGGTAGATTCAAATGTTGCATTTTTTTTTGTTTCAAAAAATATATATATATTTATGTATATATATATATTCATTGCGATAATTTAATTTTATATTAAAAGTTTTTTTTTGTATTTCAGGATAATCATTAGTTTTTTTTTTATTACAAGGCCTATTTTTTGGATTTTGTAATGTGTATTTCTTTATTTTAGACTTCCTATAAGGGACCCGATAAACCCCGAAGAGTAAATTTATGGCTTCATGGTGACCACTATGATGTCATAAAGAGCTTGATGGGATTCTACGGCTCCAGCTATTACTGTGAGCGCTGTGAAAAACCATACAGGAACATTCAAGATCACAGATGTGCGAATGCTTGTCACGTTTGCTTGAGACAATCCTGTGAGAAAGATGGACCTGTAAGGTGTTTCGATTGTAATAGATTATGCCAATCGGAAGCCTGTTACCGCTCTCACAAGGCAAAGCCAGGAAGGCAACAGCTTTCGTTGTGTGATAGAGTAATTGTTTATTTCTAAACTGTATTATTATTTCTTTAGTTGTCATTAGCTAGTTTTATATAGTATTAAAATTTATTTTTTCCTACTTAGATGTACCAATGTAGGGACTGCTGTAGGGTCATACTACGGCGTCATTGCCCAATGGAAAACCATCGTTGCGGTACAGTTAAATGTCCGGCCTGTGGAAAATTTGAAGTAGCCACGGAGCATCGCTGTTTTCTGCCCATCGTGGAGGTCAAGAAATCCTCGGATAAGATCATTTTCTTTGACTTCGAAACAGATCAATCAACGGGGGAACATTTGGTTAACTTTGCGGTGATGCAGTATGCTGATGGCGGTGAAAGAATTTTTGGAGGATACACGGCATGCAGAGAGTTTTGTTCATGGCTTTTCACAGATGAACACAAGGGGTATACTGTCATTGCCCACAATATGAAAGGGTAAAAAAAAATTTATTATTATAAGACTAAAACAATTTTTTTTTCTGGTATTCTACTACATAACTTGATTGTTAATTAAATATACTAATAATTTAAGTTAACCTATCTGTGAATGTCTAACATACATGTAACATACATTAAAAAAAGATGTGAAAGTCAGTTTATCACAATATTTTAAGATAATGTATTTGAATATATAACATACATTTTTTTTAAAGTTTTGATGGTCAGTTTATCATGGCCTGGCTTTTGGAGCAAGGTACGCCTCCAGATGTGATTCCGAATGGATCAAAGGTAATGATGATTAGGCATAAGTCCCTGAACATAAGAATTATCGATTCTTTCAACTTTCTGCCTATGTCGCTGTCTAAATTGCCTGCATGCTTTGGACTAGAAGAATTAAGAAAAGGATATTTTCCTCATCTTTTCAATACGCCTGAAAATCAAAATTAAAGAGGACTATTACCAGCTGCCCACTTTTACAATCCGGACAGCATGTCATCGTCTGGCCGTTCAGCATTCTTGACGTGGCATAAAGAGCACGAGAGGGACACTTTTGACTTTCAGGAGGAAATGGTATCCTACTGCAGGTATATTTTATTGATTGTATGTTTTTAAAGACTGTATGTTATTCAATCATATGGATTTTTTAATTTTTTATTTTTTATTCAAGGTCGGACGTTGATATTCTTAGACGATGCAGCCTGGAATTTAGAGAACAATTTTTGGAAATCACTGGAGTCGACCCCTTCTGGTAAATAGAATTTTATTTTAATAAATATTTTAAAAAGTCATCGACATTTACCATATGTATTCCAAATGCACATTTTTTATTTTATTTTTTTATCTTTCAGTTATCTCACTATTGCCTCAACCTGTATGGCTATTTATAGATCACAACACATTAAAGCAGGAAACATTGCCATGGTTCCTGTAAATGGATACAGCAATCATACAAACTATAGTTGTGAGGGAATTCGATGGTTGGATTTTGTTACTGAGACGGAGGGCATAAGCATTCAACATGCTTTGAATGGCTTGGGTGAGAAAAAAATCCATGGAATTTCTGTAGATGGTTATGAGGAAAATACTAATACCATCTTTCAGTTTCATGTACGTATGTTTTGGAAAACAATGTTATTATTTTCTTCTGTATTTAACAGTTAAAAATAGAATTTGTTTTGCATATTTTATTATTTTCTTTTTTCGATTTTTCTTCTTCTTAGGGATGTTTTTATCACGGCTGTCTCTCTTGCTATGATTCCGACACTGTGAATCCTTTAAATGGTTCAACAATGGGATGCTTGCATGAAAAGACCAAAAAGACCACAGCCTTTCTTCGAGAGAAGGGATTTCGGGTTGTTGAAAAGTGGGAGCATGAGTTTAGATTCCAAAAAAAAGAAGACGCTTCTTTGATAGCCTTTTTAACGCAACATACACTACAAGATCGGCTTGATCCACGAGATGCATTTTTTGGAGGAAGAACAAATGCTCTAACATTATACTATGAGGGTCGGACTAAGTATGTAGATTTTACATCCTTGTATCCCTGGGTAAATATATTCTTATCACTTTTTTCTTTATAGTACAAAAGATTCTGTAAATTACTTTTTTTATTGTATTCTATCGTGCTGTACTTTTTCATTTTCATTGCAAGTGCTCTTTTTTTTTTAATTTGCTAGGTGAACAAATATTGTCGTTATCCTCTCGGTCATCCTGAAATAATAACTGAGGATTTTGAGGATATTGAAAACTACTTTGGTTTAATAAAATGTCGGGTTTTGCCTCCTAGAGGTTTATACCTTCCAGTCCTTCCCCTACGGTGCAACGGAAAATTAATGTTTCCGCTTTGTCGTTGCTGCACCGAAAATATGCAGAAGAGCCCTTGTCTGCACTCCGAGGAAGAACGTGCGCTTATTGGGACATGGGTATCTGAAGAGATAAAGGTGGCTGTACGGAAAGGGTATCAAGTCACGAATGTAAGATATAATATATATTTTTTTTTTCAGCTTAGAAAAGTTTTTGCGAAAAGGAAATTTACATTTTTTCTCTTCTTCCTTCTTTTCTTTTTTTCCCCTAATAGATTTTCGAGGTGTACCATTTTAAGGAATCCTCAGACTCTCTGTTTCGATCTTATATAGATCTCTTCCTAAAGATTAAGCAAGAGAGTAGTGGATGGCCTACGGAGTGTAATACACCAGAAAAACGTGCAGAATACATACACCAATATGAAAAGAGGGAAGGTGTGAAGTTGGATGCGTCCAAAATTGATCGAAACCCGGGCAGAAGACAAGTAGCAAAATTAGCCCTTAACAGTTTCTGGGGAAGGTAAAGACCTGATCTTGTAAAGACAAAAATATTAATTCCTTAATCTCTCGCTCTCTCTCTCTCTCTCTCTCTCTCTCTATATATATATATATATATATATATATATATATATATATATATATATATATATATATATATATATATATATATATATATATATATATATATATATATATATATATATATAACTATATTATTATTCTGTCATATGTTATTTACAGATGGGGTATGAATATCAACAAAAGTCAACTGTGTTATGTGAATACAGTGTCTGATTTTAACAAAATCCTAGCGGACCAAAAGAAAAACGTACGCATCTTTAACCATTCAATTAAACATGAAAACGAAAAAAAAAAGTATATTACTAATATTTAATTTTTTGTATTCAGGTTAAAGACATTTACTTCTGCACTGACGAAACAGCAGCCATTCATTTTGATATGACTCAGGAGTTTGTCCCCCAAGACAGTGCAACGAATGTTTTTCTGGCTGCCTTCACTACAGCATGGGCTAGGTTGAAATTGTACAGCGAAATGGAAAAGCTGGACAAAGCTGTTTTGTACCACGACACAGACTCCATCATATACGCCAGTGACGGGACCAATGACCCTCCCCTTGGAAACTTCCTAGGCGATTTCACTGACGAATTAGATGGAGACGTGATCTCTACATTTGTGTCTGGTTAGTATATTTATATATATATATATATATATATTTTTTTTGTTTTGTTTTGGAAAAAAAAAGTACACTATTAAATGAAATAAATGATTGAATTATTATTTTTTTCTACGACTTCTTTCAAAATGAATTTGTTTATTTACCTTATGTCCACAGAATTTTATCACTTTTTTTTTTTTTTTTGCAGGTGGTCCAAAAAATTATGCATATGAGACGACAGCCGGAAAGACATGTTGCAAAATCAGGGGTTTCACTCTGAACTTCAGAAATGCACAAATTCTGAATTTTCAATCAGTGCAGGAGTTAAGTTTGCAGTATGGATCCTCAGGCCAGTATTCCTATTCACAACCCTTCAAAGATATGCCTTGATGCAAAACGACGACGGATTGTAAATAAGGAAGAAACCAAAATGTATAGAACAGTATACACAAAGAGAGTATTGAAACCCGATATGACAACACTTCCATATGGGTATTGAGAAAACTGATAAAAGTGGGGTTATGTGTGTTTATATATGTATATTTATATACATATATGTATATATATTTTTTACACATATTTTAATTCTAATGAAACATTTATGTGTTACTTTATATCACGAAAAATTTTGCTTTCTGGAAAAGTTTAAGATTATTTGAAAACAAAATAAATTTTTTTTTCTATTATTTTACCTTGTTGTCTTTCTTTTATAGTACATTCACCTATTTTTTGGGGGAAAAAATTATGTATATATATCTATATTTCAATTTAAAATACTATTTACCTTCTAATGCTTTTTTTTCTGTAGGAAAAAAGTAATAAAAATAAAAATGTATAAAAATAAAAAATGTATAAAATAAATAAAAATAAAAGTGTATAAAATAAATAAACATGAAAATTTTATATATATGAGCATGGTAGTTTGAAGACATGTTAGAAAAAAATTATAAAAAGTCATCAATTAAATTTTTTTATTATCTATCCAAGATATTACAAATTCAGCCATTTGTTCAAAGATAATTTTCTTTTCTTTTCTCTTTTTGGTTTTGCATACATGGATTTCACATCAGTTAAATAAGTATTTTTCACAAATTCTTGAGGAAAATTTCTTGATGTCAGTACTTCCTTAAACTGTTCAAAGGCCACTGGTTTTCGAACTCTGTTTCTTAACAGAAAATTCAAAAGTTGTACAACATCTGAACCAGGAATTTCTTCTTTATTTAGCACAAGTTCTCTCTTATTATTCCAGGAAATATCTTGTAACTTTAGAAAGTCTATAATTTTTGTAGCAGTATCTTTATGTTTCACAGGAACTGAATCCAGGATCCTATTTTCTATGTCAATATGGTTTACAGTGTCTTTCAGTGGAAGTTTCTCGTCGAATTGATTAACAACATTCAAATTTGGGAATGTAACGTATTTTTGTAATATTTGATTGTATAACTTCACTTTGTCATCGTCCCTTATTTTCTTTTTCAAAATGTTTTGAATCTGTTTATCTAATTCACTTAGATGATCTTCTTCAAATTCTTGCATACGGTCTAGTGATACCAATGCAAACTTTTTGCTATGTTCCATGGATAAGAGATGATAAGACAGTTAAGGCAGTATATATATAGGAATGAGAAAGGATAAAAATCCGTCACCTTTTTGTACCAAAAGACGTCTTTTCCTATAAAGAGGAACTCTTTTCGCAGCGAGTGTTCTCAAAGTTTTTTTGAAAGGAACTAGTCTATTCTTGGTACGCTTACTGACAGGAAGATTTCCCTTCAGAAGATTTAATACACATTCACAAACTGATTTGATGAGACTGTTTGGACAAATTTTCAACACATTCGTTTTTCTTCGTTTTTTTTGTAATAGTTTCAAATATTCCACATCCTTCTGAGAAGGCATACTGAATAGAAATGATTTCTTTTGCTTGCACACTATGTTTTATATTTGATCTTGGGGGGGAAGTCTAAGCTTATAATGTCTCGAACTCAGACTTTTCTTTTAAAAAAAATCTTATCTTTTCACATAAATAGTAGATGACTTAACGAGGTTCATACACTAAATGTTTATCACCAGGAAAGATTCCTGAACGTAATCGTAACCGTTCAATCGTATCGGGTCGTAAGTCAATGAGCAAATAACTAAAGGGCTTTGAGGTAGCATCTTCAAAAATTTCTTGAAAAGCTTTTATTTTCCTGGGAAACATTCGTCTTGCTAAATGCAGAATTTGACTTCTATCCCTGGGATTTTTGTATAAAACTACGTAATGTGAATTCAAATGAATATTTCTCATTTCTTTGCCTTGATGAAAAAAATTTTGGGTTATAAAAATAATTGAAAGATTTCTATGATGACTTCCTTTCGTAAAAAGGTTACTTAAACGAGTATCACTGGCTAACTCTGTCATCAAATCGTCTATAATAATTAAAGCATTTCGAACGGAATTTAGATTAGGGGGTAAACCTTCTTCAAACATTACATTTTTCATTGAATTAAAAAGTGGCTGATAACTTCCGTAGCAGTAGATAATATGTGTAGGCATTGGATTAAACATTTTATACTCTAATAGTTTCTTCACGAATACTGTTTTTCCTGAACCTGTAGGACCGCTGAGAAGACATGTAGAAGGATGAACAAGCTTAGGGAGCTCCATATTCCAATATGTGTTTAGTTTTTAAAAAGCTTTGACTTTTATACTTTACAGACAATATCTGTGCAACCTTTAATTGTGCGTGCCACGAGCTCACACTCGCTGATTGAATCGACAATATTTTGAGTAAATTCCAAGCAGTGGTTTTCAAAGACATTCAAAGAATTGTAAACACACTCGCATATTGTTTTCCCACAAACTGAGTCACTGAAGAACAGATTGGAAAATTCGTTGCATCTAATAAATCCCACTGAATAAATTTTTTGGTAAATTTTATACATTTCCAGCGTTGTTTTATTTTGTGCTAAACTGCATAATTCATGTTTTGGCCAGTTAAGACAAGTCCAAATAATAAATATAGAAAAACCAATGTAAGAAATTATAAGCAATGCTGTTAAAAGATTTCGTATGGTTGTGTTGGTCATTTTTGTTTTGTTTTGTACGTCTTATTTTGTCAGAAACATTTCATAAAATGATGCTTTCACTCGAATGAAACACTTTTATAACTCTATAAAAAAAGAATAAATAACAACAATGGAAGACAATATCACTGAAAATCTAACTTTTATTTTTTAAAAACCATAGTTACACCGTATCTTTTCTTGACAAACTGAAACATTCTAAAGTCATTTTTTTTCCCATTAAGTTGAGTAAGAATAAATTTCATACATAATCCTTGACATCGTTTAACAACGAAATAAATGCAATAATGTCCACATACGTTAGATGTTAAGCTTTGAAATAGAACCTCGTTCCAATGAACATGCTGAAAAGTCTTTATAAATCTTGTTACATCTTGTCCAAATTCATCGGGAGGAAATCCATAGGAATCGAAAAATTCTACAGTGTTTTTATCTTGCATGTAAACGGCAAGCCAATGAGTTCCTTTTTCATCATGTTTATCGGTATTCAACACCATAGCTGAGGGAAACTTTCTAATTTTTGGTATTTTGTCCGAAGGAAAAACACCCACGAAATATCTCGCCGATATAGGATCACGAGATAAGATTTTATAAATGTCTGACGAATTCATCAGTTTCCAAAATCATAGAGTATATTTCGAGCTTTGTTGACTTCGATCAAGTTTTCGAACTCAGCATAGACTAACAATGAAACTGTTTGTGGTAAGGGGTTGGCAAATTTAATTTCTATTCTTAAATTACTATGACGAACAAGATTTAGATGTGAACCGTCACACAAATCTGGGGATAAATCAAAGCAAAATAAAGAATAACCTTTCGAAAATTCTGACCTTGACAGGTATAGGCCTCTGTCTTCGGTATTCGTAAATAAGTTCTGATATGCTCTAACAAATTGATTTTTGTCAAAATTTGGTTGCAGTGGGTTATGAGGTATGGGTTGACCATCCACGTAGACTCCAATGAAATTGATATTGTAATGTTTGAATTCGAAGGGAGACTTTTTATAGTGTCCATTGAACGCGTCATTATCAACACAGGCGATCACGATACGATTAGGCATCTGCCCCGTAAAAATATTATCTTGAACAAAACTCATATTGCCTGCAGGAATGGAATAAGCTTTACAGAGTACTCTGTTAATGGGATATTTGGCTGTTGCTTTTTCCAAACTCTTTGCGTGTCCTATAACAACACCTGGACTGACTCTCACTTTACGAACAAATAAGGAAGCGTGTTCTAAGGAAACTTTAAATTCACCATCTCCCAGCAAACAAAATTCCGGTTTACTACGAATAAGTTTAATTTTCACATCTACCATGTTCAGAAGGAGTCGTTCTTGGTGAAACATATCCAAGTGTAATCGACCAATCATATCAACCGATGTACTGAGTTTGAACATTTCTGTCCGCTTATTGAATCCATCGTTAGGCTCAGTATCTGCCGAATCGAAAACATTCATTCGACCGGCGGTATCCTTAAAAAACAGTTCCGAAGAAAGTTGGGAAGTTTTAGTATCATAACCGAGATTTAGTAGTTTTTCTATCATGGGGCTCTGTAAGGATAAGTGTTATTACTGGAAGAAACAAGTCTTTCATTTAAACTGATATCCACCTGGGAAAACATGGAATGCAAAAATAGATTTACAGGCCCTACTTTAGTTTCATCTGTGATTGGTTTGCCATCACTTTTTAAAATTTTAGCTTTGACATATAATTGAGTCTGTGATAAATCAAGATATTCGTCTCCGCTTCCAGATACATTGAATTCGACAGGGCTTCCATCAGAAACATTGGCTAACGGATGAAATTCAACCCACTGACCTCTCTCGATAACAGTTTGCGTTGGATGTAAAGAGAATAATTCTAGCTCGTATTTTACACATTCTGGAGAATCTTTTAGTAGAAAAGCCATTGTATCATGAGTCAAAAATATCACGTCTTTGCACCTTCCTGATTTTAGATGAAATGGAAAGTTTTGAGCGTTTGCGTTTCCTTTTAAACTTTCCGTGACCAATCATTTCATCTGCTTTTTGAACTGCCTTTCTAGCTAATTTCTTTCCGGTTTCTTTTGCTCTAGTTTTAATAGATGTTTTGAATTTTTCGCCCGACAACATGTCGTTAGCAACCATTGTTCCTGTCCGTAATGCTTCTTTTCCAACCGTTTTTGCGCCACTTATCAATAAAGGCAAAGCTCTGCGAAAGAGTTTTGCAAAAAAACCTCCTATTCCGTGTCCTTTCTGAAAAACAACTCCTTTGTAGTAGGGCAGACCATTTCCGATTTGTCCTGCATAATAATTTTCAAACTTTTTTGTACAACACGTGTAAGGCACCAACATTATGTTACTTCTTGTCTTGAATGCAAAAATGAAAAATGAATCAATTCAGAAAGGAACACTCTTTTATATGATCTGTTTCAAGCGAAAATGTAGTTTCACTATCAACTTTCCTCGTTCGAATGAGACGTAACGACCAGTGTGCGTCCTTATAGTAATTTCAATTGAGTCAAAATTTTTTCTGGAAACTGGTAAGTAATGAGGTCTTTCAAATTGTTCCTGAATCATATCACCATCTCTTCCCTTCACTGTCAGAGTTCGCAAAAGAGGAGCTAAGATCCCACCAACAATTTCAGGCTGAATGATATCAATATAAACGTACAGCAAATGTAAATCAACATGAGGATCCGCGACAAAAGGACTCTCAGTGATTACTGTATCTGGGCCTCCATTTCCTGGAATAAAATTTTCTCCAATCACTTGATTAGGTTCGAAACCTAAGTTTTCAGCTAATCCCTTGGATAATCGCAGCGTTGCACCGTTAGTGAGCTGCACCACCACCTTTTTAGTGTGTTTGTTATATTTCATTTGAATTTTTATGTGCTTTGGAAATGTATTTAAAATGTCATTCGGAGAATCATAAAAACCACACGCTACTTTTCCATCAATTTTTACTCCGTTTCCTAGATTATATTCAAAAGAATTTTCACCATCAATAATGTTATTCCACATTCTGGGATAAATCATTTCAACTAATCCTACTTCCCATTCACCTGAGAGTTCCATACGTGTGGAAAGTTTCGTGTAGAAGTGAGACATTGTATTGCCAGGATAAAACTCAATAGAGCTGTCGCTGGGAAGCGTGATGTAGAACGACATCGTACTGCGTAAAAATTAAAAGGTAAGTACAGTAACAGCTCTATTTATATCATTTTGACATCCTCAACCCAAGCATTAAATTTTTCAGGATAACCCTGAAATTTCACAAAGTATTCCATTTTTCCATGACGCTTTCTTTTCTTTAAAACCTTTTCTACTGGATAAAATCCGGAATCCGAAAACTTTTGCAATTCCTCTTTGTAAAAACTTCCTTGTATCACTTCCCCTGCTAAATCTTTCAGTTTATACACAACAGGTATCCGAGGTATTATTTTATCAATAGTAAAAATTTCTTTTGTCCAGTTTTGTTCGTATCCTTTTTCAAAGTGCATTTTCTCCCGACTAATACGAACAGTATTGCCAACCTTGAACTCTGAACTGCTCTGTTTTACATCAGATTGCTGTCCGTATAACGTATCCCATACTTTTCCTTCATTTTGTAATGTCACTGATGAAGGCTCTGTTTTAATACTACGATGCCAAGTATGGTTATAACTATGCATCAATTGGTTTATGACGTCAATATATCTCTTTGTATTTATTTCAGTGAAGTATTTCCACATTTTAGTTTTAAGGGTACGATTAAAGCGTTCAACAATTGAAGCTTTTGTTGAATTATGTGTGGTAAAGAAATGAACTTTCTTCTTTTTTAAGAAATTTTGCACTAGTTTATTGGTAAACTCTTTCCCAGCATCTGTTTGTAAGGATTGAGGAGTACGTTCCAAAAATATTTTTTCAAAAGCTCTCATTATAGTTGTAGATTTTTTATCTAACAGAGGAATGGCCCATGCATATTTAGATAAAATATCAATACAAGTGAGCAAATACTTATACCCATCGTTATGAGGGGCGAAAGATTGCATGTCCACTAAATCAGATTGAAACTGTTCGTTTAATCCTCCTACTATTACACGATTTCTCTGGAATTTGTGCCGCAAAGGTTTGTGTAAAGTATACGAATCTTTCGTTTGTAGCCAATTTCTTATCTGTTTTCTTTTCACACGACCTTTTAAAGCACGCTGTAAAGCATTTATACCACCAAAGCTGCCGGGGAGTTTGGGATTCCGATATGTCTGATTCAGAATTTCTTCCATTGCAGCAGCGGTTGTGGTCTAACCTAAAGCTGATATTCATAATGACTGTTAAATTATAAGAAACACACTATTTATATACTTCTCTAATCTTTCAGGGAAAAAAAATCTTCCTATTGAAATAGAGAGCTAAAAACTAAAGTTTTATGAAGAAATTTTCAAAAATGATATTTCAAAAACAACCAGCAATAACAAATTAAATCAAAAACGCTGGTAAGCATACTGTACACAAAGAAACAAGTTAGTAAAATAAATAATTAAAAACTAAAATATATAAAAATAAATGAAACGCACACATGTGTAGTAAAAATCAACAAAATTTTATTCATTTATAAACAAAAGTAAAAAAAACATTACACTGATGTAAAATATGGGGAGATATGATTGGAATTTACATACATTTCTCGCACAGATTCTATGAGTTCCTTCACATTTAAACATTCAAAAAAGTCACCTTGCAAAATCAAATACTGAAAATTTAATAGCATACAATTTTTTTGAACAAAGGTCCCAGCAAAATCACGCCAATCAATATTGTAAAGAATAGAAGTAAAATTTATAGTAAAAGATTCTTCCTTACTCGAATCTAAACAGGAATGTGCAACGTCGTTCACAATATAATTCTTACATCCGAAACAGTCCGCAGTATTAGATATACCTTTCGAAATAATATCCTCTAAATGTGCACATAAAGCATTTTTCAATTCACCTACCCCTTCTGGATTGTCAGGGTCACCGTTATAAGTATCGTTGGAAATCAGTGACGAACACTTTTCAAGTTCATGACTCACATAATAATTCAGAGAGTAGGTAAATAATGTATTATTCACACTTTCAGCAACACAATCGTAGTTCTCGCAGATTTTGAAAACGTGTTCCCAACGCAACACAACACGATCGGGCACAAAATGAAAACACTTGTCACTCTTTCGAAACAGTCTTTGTAGGATAAGGAATGTCGAGTCTCCTACAACTTCTTTGGACATGCATAGGTCTCTTTCCAGAATCTTAACAGATTCCACAGTAGCAAAAGTAAAAAATTTACTCACATTGCTTATAAACGATTCCCACACTTTTGGAGAAAGCGAAATTCCTTCTTTCGTGGGTTGTAAGCTTTCACTCTCATCTGTAACGTACTTTCGAATGTGCACTCTGGTCAGTCCAGTGAACTTGTTCACAAGCAGGAACATGTTGTCTCCAAGGTGTATCATCGTATCAGGCAGCGACTCCATCGTTATTTTTGGCTCTTCTCCAGGCATAGGTACACGTTTTATTTTTGGTTTCTCACCAAGCACAGACAATGCTCTGTTTCCAAATCTTTCAAAAATGCGAAAACGAGATAGATTTGCTTGCTTATTGTCAACACTTAACGGTTCTTCATTCTGACCTCAGCTAAATATTTGATGACATTCTTCGCTTTGTTATCCCCGATTGGGTGTTGGGCCCTTTTGCAAGTAGGCCCATAAACCATAATATATATATATATATATATATATATATATATATATATATAAAATTCTCTCACGAGGCACGCAAAAAAGACTTTATTTGTTATCGCGTTTTGGCAACATTGTACGATTGTTTGTTTACAACGAAGCCTCGCGCCTGGATTGAATTTTTAGCGTTATCGGATGAAAGTTCATTGGAAAAAAAATGAATTTTAGTCGAGCTGTTGCAGTTTATAATAGAAATCAAAGAAAGCATAGGATCTTTTCAGGGCCATTTGAAATACCGCGCTTTTCAGGGCCAACAATTATAGTTCAACAAGACGCTTGCACTACAACTTTCGACAACAAACTCGATGAAAAGGTGTAGGTGGCTCGATTGCTGGGGAAATGTACACACAAACAACATGTTAAATATTCAATTTCCAAAGCATCGCTCACATTTCGAGTCAAAATTTGCGCAAAGTTTTCATTTGAATTCTGATTTCAGAGGTACTGTTATAACTTTTCGGTAATACAAAAAATTATATTTGAAACATAATTTTTGGAACATAATATTTTGTAAGCAATCCCTTCTGCTAGGACACCATGTCTTCATTGATGCGAGCGTAGCGAGCATGTTGGCGCAGCGAACCAATGAGGATTACAAAGCAATCCCCCGGGGGTTGACGACTAGTTCATACTAATACAGGAGCAATTTATTGAATTATCCACAAATGAGGAGCAGAAACCAATGTTTGTACACAGATACCACAAATTCTGGTTACCAATTTATACCAATTTTATATCATGCATTATGGGTCACTTTACATAAGCTATTTATTGCTTTCCCGTATTCTTATTTAGTAGAGCGTGCATTTATGAGCCTCATCGCGAAAAAAAGAGAACGACTGGAAATTAGTGCTCGTGGAGACTTACGAATGTTACTCACAAACACAGGGCTCCTAACAGGTTTCAAGGTCTAAAGAAGTGACAAAAATGACTAATTGAACCAAAAAATGACTAATCGAGCAGAAAAAAGTGACAAATAACAATAACCTCTACTATTATAAAATGAAGTTTCTGTGTGTGCGTGTTCGCAGTGTCCTGACGAATTTATGGCATTTACAATAATGAAATTCGGCACACAGATAGTCCAAATTTTTTGCAATTTTATAATCCAGCCCGATTTTTAAAATTTTATCTAGAACATTTTAAAATTAATTTAATGGCAATTCGCTAAATGGCCTTTTTTAATTTACGGCCCACAATGTTTTGTTATGCGGCCAAAACCAAATGTTGTTTTTATGCTTTTGCTTAGTATCATCTTCTCCCTTTAGGAAGGGGTACTGCTACGTTTAGCGTCACGAAAATATGAGGAACGTTTGGCACAACATTGTCATCATTTTACTGCGTTGTTGCTTTAGTGTTGTTACACCAATACCAACTTTATTACAAAGCCCACGTCACAACTCAAAGTCCTATCGCGAGACTACTTTTACGCGCTACGATACGAACTACAGGCAGTTAATGTGTGTAGTTAAACATAAGTAATTTTTTTCATATTTGTCTTATACACTCACTACCAGAAGTTAAGTACGTAGAGGAAAATGTTAATTTCCAGGAAGCCAATCTGAATTTGAGAGGCTGCAATTTGCTGAAGAGGAAGATGGAAATATTCAAATGTGTTATGTAACAGCCAATCACGGTTTCGCTTTGAGAAATATGCAAAAAAGGCAGTCTTGGATTTAAACATCATTTTGTTAATGACATTAATGCTCTAACCCTTCACAATGCTGGCTTCTTATACGACTGCCTTTTTTGCATATTAAAAAAGACAGTTATTGTGAAATGCCATAATTTTGTTGATCTTTTATGCTATTTTTTGTTTGTGTCCGTGTTGGGGCGTCTTTTGAAAAGCATAGCAATACTTAATTTTTATAATTTATGCAACGTATAAATTTACAAAAATATAAACTTTAACTTTTGGTTTTGATATCTTTTTCTAAGTTTAGCTATTTCTGTGTACTTCAGTTTTCGTATAGCAGCATTTCCACCGTTCATCAACACATCTCAAATATGCATACTGTGCCACTCTCAGAGTCCTCTGATTCAGTCCTATGTACATCACCCTTTCCAATTCAATCTTCGAATGCATGTCGACAGTAAATAGATGGAACATGTCTTTGCTTTTGAAAAACATATCCAAGTAATCCAAACTAAAAGTTAATATGCTTTAAAAATGATTATCCAAATTTTCGTACTCTAAAAGAGAAACAATAACAAACAACGTATTGCACAACTGTGATCCAGTTCCAAAAATGGAGGAGGCAAAATAAAAACATACTTATATTATAGACTATGATAATCCAAACTAAAAGTTAACGCTAACTAAAATTTAATATGCTTTAAAAAAGCAGTGAATTTTATAAAGGATATCCAGTAATCGGGCGGTTACTCAAGCACAGTAAATACGGATTTAGTCAATACCGATTGAAGACTTGCCATTCGGAGGAAAACAATAAAAATTAATTATCTCATTACATTACTTTTAAAATGTTTTAGATGAAATTTTAAAATGGGGTGGGGGGGGGGACTATAAAAGTGCAAAATATTCGGACTATCTGTGTGCTAAATTTCATTATTGTAATTGCCATAGATTAGTCAGGACACACCGAAAAGACAACACACGTACTTCATTTTATAATAGTCTAGACTCGCTGCCAAAAGTTAAGCACGGAGTGGAAAATGTTAATTTCCAGAAGACAATCTGAATTAAAGAGGCTGCAATTTGCTGCAGAGTTAGATGGAACTATGCAAATGTGTTATGCAACAGCCAATCACGGTTTTGTGTCGAGAAAAATGAAAAAAAGGCAGTCGTATAAGAAGCCAGTATTGTGAAGTGCTATAAAAAGTTGTACTTCCACAACACGAATAGCAAATAGTGATCGCTGATGTTCTGTGAGATGCCTTGAAGAAGGGCAGCCAATCACTGATGTTGCTCTTTTCTTTGGCGTTCCTTTGGTCATTTCACGATTATTCAAATAATTCCTAACAAGCCAAACAGTTGTCCAAAGACCTGTGACCTGCTGCCCAAAGGTTACTACCCCTGTGGTTGATCGATATATTGCTGTTGTAGCAAAGCACTGATCATGCATGGCTATGCCAAAGGGCAAATCTTTCCCAAAGAAATAAAGATGTCAATGTCATCAAAAAGCAACTCTAGCGAGAATTGCCCCGTAGTGTTCAAATGTACAAATCTATAGACATTTCGCGTGACACTTTTAAGGCCTTAAAATACACGACAGTTTTTGAACACATTGGAACCACCTGGAGTACTCTCACACATATTGGAGCACCGATTATGCTTCTCACAAATCTGAATCCAACTTCACTCTGCAATGGCACGAGACTGTCAAGAAATTCATGCCAAATATTATTGAAACCATCATCATGACTATACATGCCGAGGGTAAAAAGTATTCATTCCTAGAATACCAATCATTACTTCTGATATCCCATTCCAATTTGAAAAACTTCGGTACCCGGTTCGTTTAAGTTTCACTGCGAGCAGAGCATCAACAAGGCACAATCACAATCGCTGAAAGTCGTAGGACTCGTTCTCATTAAACCGTGTTTCTCCCACGATCAACTATATGTGGGCGTTCGTGAGAGTTGGATACCTTTTAACTTTTTATAAATAGATATCACTTAAATTTCTTGCCAGATATGGTTATTTTAATAAGTGTAGAGGTATACTCTCTCGGGAAAAGTAATCAAGTACAAAATGCTCATTTAAAAAAATTGTTTTCCTCTCGCCCATGGGACATACTTATTTCATTGAATTTAATTGTTTCTAAAGTTACATTTGACATCTACAAACATTGCTACTTTTAAAAATTCAGATAAGCAGTAAAATAATTTACTTTGTACTCAAGAAAATAAATACCTTCAATTCGTGTCTATTAATCTATTTCATTTAAAATTAAAAATGACCAACTTACAAAAATATTTCTAATTTTTCTGTCTCCCTATTATCTGAGTAATTTGGGGTTAAAAGATACTACGATGCCCAAATTAACACATTTCATTGTTGTGTTAAAAATAAAATACACATTTAAGTTGTAAAATTTAAAAAATATAAGACACATTTTTCTATGTTTTGAGTAAAAAAGCATGTTTTCTCACTCCTCTTTCACCATTCAATTTTCTCAACTGCCTTTTTCAAAAACTTAACACTATTAATTCTTAGAAAGTAGAGTTGTTTGGCATTGAAGTAAAATGTGTAAAAGATGCATGTGTATAAGATGCATTTAAAAAATAATACAACAATCAACAGAAATTCTACAAGTTTTTATTAAAAATTTCAACAATTTTGAAATCTGCGGAAAATTTAAATTGGTAATTTTTAATTAACATCAGACAAGAGTAACACCATTGGCTATTGACGAGGGGGTCTGGGATCAATCCACGTGCTATTCACGACGGTGCGGGTAATTGGTAATTTTTAGTTAACGTCGTACTAGACCAACACAGCGGACTATTGACGACGATCCGGGATCGATCCCCTAAGGCAGTGTTTCCCAAACTTTTGACATATGTGTACCCCTTCTATAATTTTCGTAACGCTGAGTACCTCTCGTCGAAAAAATGGATGTATTTTAATAACAATCAAAATGGTTTTTTTTTTCTTTTTTTGTGACATACACAAAATAATGAGAAAAGAGAAATAAAATTATTCATAATAAAATATAAATAAAAGTTATATTATAAATAACGTTTATATTTGGTAATTTTAGTTAACGTCGTTCTAGAGCAACACAACGGGCTATTGACGACGGTCCGGGATCAGTCCCTTAAGGGAAAGATCCGAGGACAACACCTCGTAATTTTGAACCACGGTCAGATGACGAAGCAACACCTGAGCTGGCACCCCACTCTCCAAACTTTATATTTGGATCAATGAGAAGGATGAAATTGTTTGTGCTGAGATAACAGATCGTCATAATTTGGTTCCCTGGTTGTTATTTTTAATCTGAGATGTCGTTCCACGTCCAATAGTCTGTTCCTTTTTTTCGACTTACTGTCTACAAATGCTGAAAAAGCAACTTCACTTAAATATGAAGTTGGAAAAGGCAAGATGTATTATAGAACTTTTTCTGTTAAAACCGGATACACAGGTTGCATTTGTAACCAGAATGATATTAAAGTACTCTCCTTATGTTTATTTTTCAAGAATCCGTCTGAAGCCAATTCCAACAATTGCTCTTCTTACGCATGCGACAAATCTTTCTGGCATGGATGTTGTGTTAATGTTAAACTGATATCTTATCCATTCAATATTTTTGTTAAATCAAGGAAATAGTTTTTCAAGCCCACTTGCAAACTCTCCAAATGCTGTGTTATGCATTTCAGGGTATCAGCATCAATTTTAGTAGTCGAACTTGTTATAAACTCATGAAGAGAGGTAAACGAGTCTACTCCATTACCAACTCTCTTTTGCCATAACTTTAGTTTTGCGATGGCAGCATTCCCTTTATCTTGAACGTGAAACAATGAAATTTCTTTGCCCTGTAACGATAAGTTGAGATAATTTAAAACAGAGAATATATCTGATAAGTATGCTAGTTTACAAAGCCATTTCCAGTCAGAGCTCCGGTGCTACGCGTACCCCCACCAAACTCTTCCCGTACCCCTGGGGGTACGCGTACCACACTTTGGGAAACACTGCCCTAAGGGAAAGATCCAAGGTAATTGGTAATTTTTTATTAATGTTGAACAAGAGCAACATAATGTACTATTGACAACCGTCCGGGATCAATCCCCCAAGGGAATCCAATTTCTCAACTCAAATCTATCATTAAGAAAACATTGAAGTTCATGTCAAAGCTGTGCCTGCCAGGAGGGTTGCGCCCGACGGAGGGTTAACGAAGTAAGTTGTTTCTGTAACGAAGTGTGGTATATTTCAGCCGTGTCACTCCGGACCATCTCACGCCTCACAAGACTGTCTTGATTTGACTCATGAGAACGTAGAATTAGGCGCAGCTAAGCAAAGTGCAGTGCATATCCCCACCAAACTCCGGTGCTACGCGTACCCCCACCAAACTCTTCCCGTACCCCTGGGGGTACGCGTACCACACTTTGGGAAACACTGCCCTAAGGGAAAGATCCAAGGTAATTGGTAATTTTTTATTAATGTTGAACAAGAGCAACATAATGTACTATTGACAACCGTCCGGGATCAATCCCCCAAGGGAATCCAATTTCTCAACTCAAATCTATCATTAAGAAAACATTGAAGTTCATGTCAAAGCTGTGCCTGCCAGGAGGGTTGCGCCCGACGGAGGGTTAACGAAGTAAGTTGTTTCTGTAACGAAGTGTGGTATATTTCAGCCGTGTCACTCCGGACCATCTCACGCCTCACAAGACTGTCTTGATTTGACTCATGAGAACGTAGAATTAGGCGCAGCTAAGCAAAGTGCAGTGCATATCCCCACCAAACTCCGGTGCTACGCGTACCCCCACCAAACTCTTCCCGTACCCCTGGGGGTACGCGTACCACACTTTGGGAAACACTGCCCTAAGGGAAAGATCCAAGGTAATTGGTAATTTTTTATTAATGTTGAACAAGAGCAACATAATGTACTATTGACAACCGTCCGGGATCAATCCCCCAAGGGAATCCAATTTCTCAACTCAAATCTATCATTAAGAAAACATTGAAGTTCATGTCAAAGCTGTGCCTGCCAGGAGGGTTGCGCCCGACGGAGGGTTAACGAAGTAAGTTGTTTCTGTAACGAAGTGTGGTATATTTCAGCCGTGTCAATCCGGACCATCTCACGCCTCACAAGACTGTCTTGATTTGACTCATGAGAACGTAGAATTAGGCGCAGCTAAGCAAAGTGCAGTGCATATCCCCACCAAACTCCGGTGCTACGCGTACCCCCACCAAACTCTTCCCGTACCCCTGGGGGTACGCGTACCACACTTTGGGAAACACTGCCCTAAGGGAAAGATCCAAGGTAATTGGTATTTTTTTATTAATGTTGAACAAGAGCAACATAATGTACTATTGACAACCGTCCGGGATCAATCCCCCAAGGAAAGTATCCGAGGAAATTAAGTAATTTTTAATTAGCGTTCTCGAGCAACACAACGACCTATTAACTAGGGTCGGAGTTAAATACAATAAGGGAAAGATACGTGGACGACATCGCGTAATTTTGAATATCTCTCTCCAAGAGTCACACCGATTGAATCTCTTCGCTATTCCAATTTCGCCGCATTTCACAATGACGAGGCCTTCAGGGCGTTGCCCGTGGTGTTGGTTTACGAAGCAAACCAAATGGGAATGGGTAGCAAACACCGGTGGTTGGCAAATGTTCACAATGGACACACCTAAACCCACAAAGTAACGCACGGGAAACGCCGTGCTAGCCACGCAGTGGCTAGTGCTAAATATATTCAACTATAAAGATAGAAAAGAAAAAGATCCTCCCCAGCCACCCCTATCATTTCCTTTTTTTTTGGAAGGATAGTTTTATTTCTTCATTTAAAAAGTATATCATTTTAAAATATTAACATAAATTTTTTTTAAATCGTAATTATGATTTTTTAATTTGTTTATTTTTGACACAGCTTTTCTTTGAAAGATTTATGTCTCATTTTTTGTTGTTGAAAAAGTCAGTAATTAATTTTGACTTTCTTCTCAATAGAAGAATGTGCATTTTTTAAAGTCTGTTTTTGCTGACCAGCATCATCCGAGACTCTTGCCGCTCCTTCGATCATTGCCTAAGCAAGTGCTATGCTTCCTTAAACTCTTTTATTTTTTTATCGAATTCTTGAGCCTATCATTGGCTTCCTTTAATAATTTTGAAGCGCTGTCCAACGCCTCATCCTCTTCCTTATGCATAATTTTAAGTTTTTGTTATTCTATCACCTTTCTTTCTTTGACAGCTGCTTTAAATCTTTTTCTTTCCTGTCCTTCTCTAATTTTTCTTATGCCTTACATTTTATATATTCTAAATAGGCATTGTAGGCTTTATATGCAACCCTTCCTGTATCCATTAGCTTTGATGTGATCGGCACCAAATAAGGTTGATTGTCAAAATTTACCAAGCTACTTTTAACTGTCATCAATGCATTGAGTGTGCGTTTTGACACCTGTCAAAGCTCTTCCTGAGGCTGAAAAGCCACGTTCAATGTCAGCACTACCATGAGAAAGTGACAGAGCAGCCTTCACTCAGTAGCGGAGTAAGGTCAGGTGGTACCCCCCATTAAAATTTTTAAAAGAAAAATAAGAAACAATTAGAAGTGCTATTTTCTGGTTTATTTACTTAGCATTGAGACAAAAAATTAAGTTTTTCAAAAAATGATAGATTGATTTGACAATATTTTTACTATCATAAAAAAAAAAACATTGTTGTTTATATAAATTAAACTTAAGAATCAAAATATTCTAGTCCCCCTTAACACTCTCGCTTAGAAGTGTGATGAACTCATTTTGGATTGGTAAGGGACAGATAGTTTGTATTTTGTCTGTCTATGACTGCTCTAGTTTGATACAAGCTCAACTAGCTGTAGAAAAATTCTTGTTTTCTGATAACATATGCTCACCGAGGCCACGGACTGGTAAATTTTTTAAGCATAAAATAATTTGACATCTATCAGAGGCTTTTCAAAAAATCCTTCCATTTCCTGGTTAATTTGGTATCACAATCAGAATAATTATGTCGGAATACACTTGACTAGGCGGCCCCAACTCTACGCAGTTGGTAGTATTTTCTATTCGCTTACTCTGTAGATGAAGAGACTTCTACTTTATTTTTAGTTACAGTACCATACTTCATAATTTTCATACCACGTTCCAAGTACCTATCATGCCTTCGTCTGTCTGGAAATACTTTTCTAAAAAAATTGGGTAATACGAATCCTAGAAAATAGAAACATTTTGATACATTTTAAAAATTGGTCATTCAGTCCAGTTATTTTAAAAACCGGTCATTTAGGCTTGGTTAAACCTGGTCAGTAATAATTTGACTTATAAAAACCGGTTATTGTCTGAGAGTTGACACCCCTAGTACAAACTGAAGAGACTTCCCTTATCCATACGCTATGCACCGTCGAATTCATCCGCGTTTTGTTTCGTTTGTTGACTGAACTAAAAAGTTTTAATACATATTATGTTGACTTATTGATGTTAATTGTCAGATGAAGCTTTTAAGCTCGTTTTAAATATAGTATATTTTTTAAAGTGTCGTAACTCCCATTTTTGTAATTTAAAAAACAAATTTTTGCCATTTTGTCACCCTTGTCTGTGATGACACCCGGGGCGGCACGCGTCCCCTTCTTACGCCACTGCCTTCACTAACTTCGACACAACTGGGTACTTAGGATCCACACCACTAATGCCTCGCAGTCTGAAGAACTGGTTCCAGTAAACATCAATAGGCTTCATTCTAGATCCTCAAATTCTCTTCGGAGTAATTTCCACTCATCCAGTAGTATGTCTGTCGGGACATCCCATGGCATTGCTCTTGCAATTTCTAATACTTGTCGAAGACTCTCGCCACTGAGTCTCTCAAGACAAAGAAAGGATAAAATTTTAAGGAGAGATGAACTGAAGGAGGACTTCTTCAAAATATATTTAACATTGGCAATGTAATGCTTCTGAGCCCTTAGAAAGAAAAAAAGAAATTCCTTTCCTTCTCTTTCACATTCTGTAGCGTTCTAGAAATTTGAACTCCAATCACAATATCAGCCAGAGGCAACAGTTTCTGAGGACAAATATCTTCCAATTCATCTAATTTCAAATCTTGTGACAGTCATAGATTTCATTTCATTCTCCTACCAAGAGATGGCGCCAAGAGCACCACAGGTACTTTGGTAGTTGAAGTGAGACACTAGCGCGTCTTTCTAGGAATGGCTCTTCGTTACGTGGACGATTCTATTCAGGACCGTAAGTTGATCGGTAGATATTAACTCGTGATAAGTGAATAGATTCTTCAGTTCTATTCTTTCGTAACTTTTTTTGATCCACAGTGAGCTATGATTGATGATTTACTTGTTAAAATATTACCAGGACCGGACTGAGGGAAACCTCAATAGTTTTTGTCCATCTCCCGTCTTAGCTCTGTTGATTATTCTTGTAATGCTGTCACCACGCAACACTTAAATTTTTTCTTCAAGTTTGTATTTCGACGATTTTGAACTGTATCTTCAAATATTTCTCACTTCAGATTCATTTTCCCCTTTTAGAAGTAAAAATCTCTCATCTTCAATTGATTGAGTTCATATATATCTGCATGTATTAGTTCATTAGCTGTTAGGGCTCTACTTTCCACGAGTTTAATATCTACCGACCTACCTACGTTCCAAAATAGAATCGTCCATGCAACGAAGAGCCATTCCTAGAAAGACGCGGTAGTGAAGAGAGACTGCGAGCCACTTGGTTTCCCCGCTCTCGTGAGGACTGGTTGTCCAATTCACTGGTGTTCGCCATTTGCATGCGAGATACATCCTACCCTTGTGATCAAGTTGATCCTGTGTAACGTTACTTAATTTTCCTTACTTATGTATATGAACCTTTTTATTTAAATTTAAACTGGCCCTTCTTTCTTTTAATCGTTTTCCCTAAAACCCAAAAACTGAGCTAGACAAGTGAGGCGGTTAAAATCTCGAATAAATTCCTCTTTGTAGATCCTACCCAAAATTGTTCTTATCAACAATTCAAGTTGAGAATGAACGTTGTTTACTTTTTTTTAAAACAAAAG
Source organism: Metellina segmentata (assembly GCA_947359465.1). Lineage (NCBI taxonomy): Eukaryota > Metazoa > Arthropoda > Arachnida > Araneae > Tetragnathidae > Metellina > Metellina segmentata. The sequence continues at coordinate 8,932,513 of OX375882.1, forward strand.
TTTTTTTTAATTTTTTATTTCCAATGGCAAGGCAGTACAATTGCGAAGACAAATACAAAATACAATACAAAGTACAGAGTTGACCGAGGTCATTTTAGCCTTATACAAGGCCAGAAGTGATGGTCACTTGTGAAGGGGCAACCAGTGAGTGGACCATCATTGTCCCCAACAAAGGACAGCACAATTTTATATCCATGCCCTAACCCCGGATTCGAACCAGGAACCTTCCGATCCAGAGGCCAACACCTTGACCACTAGACCGGTTGGTCGGCTTAAAAACAAAAGTTATAATCTAAATAAATACCTACTTTGAATATCAAATGCTTTATTTATATTTTATACTTACGTCACCATTTACCATTGAAGAGTGGTGAAGGGATCATTAGTTCACTTTTAGTTTTGCAGTGTCAACACTCAACTTATCACTAATCAACCTCTCTTTAGTGTGGGCATGTAAATGTTTTCTTAAGTGGACATTTTGCGAAAAGCGTTTATAGCATATTTCACACCTCATATGGTTTCTCATTGGCATGTGTACAATTGTGTGTTATGAAGTTTGAATTTCGCGAAAAGCATTTGTTGCATAGTTTGCACTCGTATGGTTTCTCATTGGAGTGTGTACGGCTACGCATGTGTCTTATTAAGTCCGAATTTTGTGAAAAGCATCTGTTGCAGATTTTACACTTGTATGGTTTCTCTTTGGTGTGTGTACGTAAATGTTTTCTTAAGTGGATATTTTGCGAAAAGCGTTTATTGCATATTTCACACTCATAAAGCTTCTCTTCAGTGTGAATACGGATATGCGTTTTTAATTGTGGCCTTTGCGAAAAGCGTTTGTTGCATATTTCACACTCGTATGGCTTCTCTTTAGTGTGGATACGCAAATGTAATCTTAAGTTCACATTCTTCGAAAAGCATTTGTTGCATATTTCACACTCATATGGTTTCTCATTGGCATGTGTACAACTGTGTGTTATGAAGTTTGAATTTCGCGAAAAGCATTGGTTGCATATTTTGCAATTGTATGGTTTCTCATTGGAGTGTGTACGCATGTGCCTTATTAAGTCCGAATTTTGTGAAAAGCATCTGTTGCAGATTTCACACTTGTATGGTTTCTCTTTGGTGTGTGTACGTATATGTGCTATAAAAGAGGAATTTCGCAAAAAGCGTTTGTTGCATATTTCACAAAGGAACGGTTTCTCACCTGAATGGATGCGACTATGTTCTTTTAAATGACCCCTCTGCAAAAAGGATTTTTTACATATATCGCACTCATAAGGTCTTTTACCGTTGTAAAATTGTACGTGTTGTTGTAAATTCCGTTCATTTTCAAGCACTTCATTTGAAACAGTAGATTGAAGTGTTTGTCCTCCATTGTGGAGTCCCTGATGCAGTTTTAGAGCTGTTTCTTTAGTGAGTAGTTCTTCGAATTGGTCGCATTTGAAACTTGCACCCATGGAATTTTCTCTCTGCCTTTCTGACATTGATGCTTTGGTGGAACAATTCGATTTTTCAATTCGATTATTTGAAACAGTAGATTGAAGTGTTTGTCCTCCATTGTGGAGTCCCTGATGCAGTTTTAGAGCTGTTTCTTTAGTGAGTAATTCTTCGAATTGGTCGCATTTGAAACTTGCACCCATGGAATTTTCTCTCTGCTTTTCTGACATTGATGCTTTGGTGGAACAATTCGATTTTTCAATTCGATTATTTGAAACAGTAGATTGAAGTGTTTGTCCTCCATTGTGGAGTCCCTGATGCAGTTTTAGAGCTGTTTCTTTAGTGAGTAGTTCTTCTAATTGGTCGAATTTGAAACTTGCACCCATGGAATTTTCTCTTTGCCTTTCTGACATTGATGCTTTATTGGAACAATTCGATTTTGTGGAGATTTGTTTCGGTTGGGGGAGTTTTCCAAAAGTTGATGTGTTTACTTTCGATAAAAAATATTGCTATAGTTTGTGCTGGCTACAATTTGAATGTACTTGACAACATTTAATGGCAACTTGTGCATTTAAGCAGTTTCTTTCCCCTCGGGATTCTTGGATGCTGTTTTGGTAGGTATTTTCTTTTCAAGCGATCGCGTTGTCTTGCATGGAAACAAACAATCGTTCCCCAGAATTGACTTTTGGGATTCTGCTATTTGATTTTGAGAGAATTGACTTTTGATTCACCTATTCGTTACTGGAACTACCAGTCTTTGCAGACTAAATCCTGCGTATGAATTATTTCTTCCTGATGTCCTGATATCATCCGGCTGTCTACAGGTGGTTCCACTGTTTATGCAAAATTAATGGCTACTTCCTTGATTTGTTGATTCTCAAATTTTTATCAGGTGTCTTCACATTCGAATGCGAGACTTCAGGGCGGGTGACTATGGAGAACAGAACTAGCATCAGGTGCAGGAAACTTTCTTTTACATCTTATAGCTGCTAGGTTCACAGTGCAATACGAACTAGGTTCACAGTGCAACTAAGTTTTTACGTGCCTTCTATAGAATTGACTGTTTTCTGTTGGCATTAAGAGGATTTGAAACACAAATGGATCCCCCGATTACTCCATTGAGGTATATCATCTAGAATCACATTTTTTAGAACTGTATTCACTTGTAACCCGTTTTTTGACGATTTCATATCTCTTGTGATTCAGATAAGGTACCTGGAATAAAAATGATAAAATGTCACTTTTCAAAAGTAACGTTTGAAGGAAACAAATACTAACACTTCCTTTATTAAATGTAACATTTATTTCAAATCAGTCGTTTAAATGTAGTGTCGGAAAAAGCTAGTTTCAAAATAGTGTCTACGGTCATGAGATTGTCCTCACTTGTTGGTCCTTCGAGATCTATTTTTAGAAGTTATGGGAAGAGGTTCTTTTCCCAAGCCTCGCTCAAGGGTCCCACTTTACACTATGTTATTCTGTATGTTATGCTGAAAGAAATCTATTTTTAGTAGTGCATGAAATGTGTTACTTCTCTTAGCCTTGTACAGGGTCCTCTTTTAAACTGATGCCTTGCTTTTGCTTGTAATAAAACCACTTGCTCATCCACACTCAACGTGGCAGGACGTTTGTCACCTTGTTCAGTGTTATGTATTAAAGTTGTTATTGTTTGTAAAACTTGTCTATCTGATTCTAGGGACTACAGCCGTCCAATTCAAACAGCAACTTTGAGTAGAATCTCAAGCACTTTAGCAAAGTAACGTTTGAAGGAAACAAATCCTAACTCTTCGTTTGTTAAATGTAACACTTATTTTAAATCAAAGTCCTATAAATATACAGTCGCAGAAAAAGAAAACCGGAACCCCACCTCCTTTATTTCAAGCTCTATACATACTTGAGCAATAGGAAATATGCACTATGTCACAAAACGTCCTAAAATGGTACTTGGTTTAAAAATTCGATCATGAACAATCCGAAAATCAACTTTAAATATAAAAAAAAGTTTTTTATTTAAGCGTAATACGCGATTAAAAAACGCGTCAAAGTCACGTGACTGAAAACGGGGTGGAACATGGTGTGACGTCATCCTACCTGAAATCTCGCGCTACATTCGCCGGCTGCATGTTATTTCAGGTTGCTTTCATTGATTTTACCCTAATTTCACGCTAATTTTATTTTTTAAATAATTGTGTTGAACGTTAGTCTTTACATTGTTATTATAAAGATTTCTTCTTTAAAAATGACGCGACTGTAGAACAAGGCTTTGTAAAAGGCCAGCCGACAATACCTAAATTGGATGGTATATCCATGTTTTCTTTTCTGGGAAACCAATCAGATTTTATGGGAGTAAAAACGAAAGGCGTAAAAGCAAAGAGGTAAGATAATATTTTAAATTATTTTTGTTAGATAATATTTTATACAATATATTTATTTATTTAAAAAAAATCTATCTGTATATTGCTTAAAAAGAGTAGTTCTATTATTAAAGAGTTGTACTTAAGAAAATTAATAGTTGATCTTTTCCTTAATAAGTAACACAATTCATTCTGAAATAGATTTTTTATAAAGATAATCAGAATAGTATATCAAATAGGATAGCAAATCTCGATGATAATGAACGTTTAATTAAGCTAAACATGTATACACTGAAAAGAAGAAGGAGGGGGGATTTGATTCAGCTTTCCAAGTTGGTAAAACAAGGGGACACAGAGGGCTTAAATTTCAATAGGGATAACAGAACAAGGGGCCATGTTTATAAATTGAATAAGACACATTTTAATCGGGATTTAAGGAAAAACTACTACTTTAATAGGGTAATAGACAAATGGAACGCGTTGCCAGAAAATATAGTTAATGCAAAGGGAGTGTACGAATTGGGGAATTCATAAACAAAGGACCAGCCTTGTTGCGCTTGAGCCTGTAGCTGGTCGTCAATATTTGTATTTGTAAATAAGAGCTTTATGTTAGGAAAATAATTTAAAAGTATATTAAAATTGTAGGGTATCAAAATAGTGAATTTTGAAAGCTAACTTAAAATTAATTTTCTATTTTTGTCAGTTAATGAACAATAATTTTTTAAATATATTTAAGCGGTAATACGTAATGTACTAACGGGTATACTTGTCCAAAAATAACATATGTAGAGAAACTTGTTGTAGTCCATAACATATGTAGAGAAACTTGTTGCGAGAATTGCAACTGTATTAAATATTGAACATAACATTTGGTAGTCCAACATTTTAAACCTTGAAGAAGGTAGTGTGATAATGTGATTGAAATTGTAAGAAGTTTCATAAAATTATGCAAATTAAAAAGAAATTCCTAATTGTTTCAAAAATATTAGTTTTAATGCTAAACAAATGAGGTTTTAATGATTTAAAAAAAACTAAATATTCCCTCCACATCAAATAATTAAAAATTTTCAGGGAATCCTTTAAAAGAAAATATTTTTTCACTTTCAATAACTTGTTTTCCATGGCATGAACTAACTGTCGAATATTTTTTGTAATTTGATCTAGTAACTTTCTTTTAACAATGCTGCAAACACATCTTGTATTAATATGCTCAGTTGATTTTTAAAGATTATTTACCCCAATGTCGCAATAATAAAAATATTTGCCTTCCTTCATACAATGTACACTCATTGACATAAAAATTTGCGCACCAAGAAATAATTGTGGGATCGTAATGAAACTTGGCATGAAGGTACATGTTGGCCAGATATGCAAATGATTAGAAATGCAGCATGATTGCGCATTGCGTAATTCCACTGGAGCAGGCCTCGAAATAGATTTTTTAATACAGCTGCACCTTGTGCACCTAAGTTTTTAAATTAGGTGCACCTAGTGGGAAAAAATTAGGTGCACAATTATATTTTCATGTGCACAGTGCATCTGTGCACCCGGGTATTTCGAGCCCTGCACTAGAGGGCGTTGAACTTCGTTCTCTTTGGAGTATAAAACAGGTAAGCAGAGCTTGTTTGAGTGTACTTAATCTTTTGCAAAGGAAACGCTGAGGTAGACATGCCGTTACGCCGCCATCGAAGACAATACGAGCAGCTGTCAGAGTTCGAGAGGGGAAGAATCATCGGGATGATTGAAGCTCGGCGAGTAGCTCGTCAAGTAGGCCGTTCTGATTTTACTGTGAGGAGGTGTTGGGACCAGTGGACAGAAGAGACGTCATTTACACGGCGATCAGGCTCAGGACGCCCTTGACAGACCAGTCGTCGAGAAGACCGTCACATCATACGAAACGCACGCGTAGAGCCAACTGCCTCATTGGCCACTATCCAGACACCGGCAGCACCTTCACTACGGGCCCCTGTGTCTTTTTGAACCATCGCAAGGCGCCTGGCTGAAGGACATCTAGATCATAATCTGGTATCACGGCGCCCATTACGTGTGCTGCCAATGACACCCACCCACCGATGTTTCCGTTTGGAGTGGTGTCGCGCACGACGGGATTGGACTGCAACGGAATGGAACCAGGTCGTCTTCAGCGACGAATCTATATTCAATTTGAGCAGTGATGACAATCGTGTTCGTGTGTGGAGGCCCCATGGTGACCGCCTCAATCCTGCCTTCGCTTTACAGCGACACACAGTTGGTGTGATGGTATGGGGTGCCATTGCTTACGATACACGGTCACCCCTAATATTGATCCATGGCACAATGACAGCCCAGCGGTACGTCCATGACATTCTTCAGCCACGTGTGATTCCACTCATGGCAGGGCTCCCAGGAGCCATTTTTCAACAAGACAATGCTCGGCCACACACAGTAAGGATGCCACAAGACTGCCTCCGCCACATTACCACCCTTCCCTGGTCTGCTCGATCCCCAGATTTGTCACCAATCGAGCATATCTGGGATCATTTGGGACGGCAAGTTGGACACCTTACGAGTTTAGTCGAACTAAAGGCGCGTTTACCGCAACTGTGGAACGAGATGTCTCAGGATATCATGCGGAACTTGTATGCCTCAATGCCCGCTCGTATCGCATCCTGCATTCGCGCTAAAGGGGGTCCAACAGAATACTAAAACTTCCGTTCATTTGTACTTTTTTTCTGCAATAAATGATCATTTTTCTTTGATTTTCTAATCACTTACTTATATCAAAGTAGTACTTACATGTGTAAAATTTCGTTTCATTTTGACGACTTTTTCTTGATGCGCAAATGTTTATGGCAATGAGTGTATATAATTCATTGTTATTTTTCATACATTTTCAAATGAGCTAAGCTTTAACAATGTTATGCAATATTTTTCTAAATTATTAAAATTACAAATACGCATAAGTGTATATTATATGTATGTCTTTTACTTATTAGATCAGGACGTGAGAATTATGGAGGTAATGCCATAGGTTATGTTCAGGTAAAAGTAGAAGGAAACATATGCACCGTTAAACGAACATGTTCTTCTTTTGGTACAACAAAAAATACTTTATTTGGTGTTTTAATCGTTGAATTATGACACAACGGAACAATACAATATTTGTAATTCTTCTTTTTAACTATTTTCGAATCTTCCATTGCTGAATTAATCAAAAATCTGTATAAATAAGACTACTAAAAAGATACGCATAGAAACAACACAGTTCAATGGACGCTCGATGGGAAAATCGTGTACGATGACGTCACAGGCAAGAATCGTCAACGTCTGCCGTTTTTTGTTGAAAGTGACGTCAGAGAAATTTAAAAAGTGTTTTAAATATAATTAATGTCGTCAGATTGCAATTTAAGTGGCATTTTTCTACGTAGTTTTTCAAACTCTTTCATTAAAAAATGAATTTGAAAATCATGCATATTGTCCATTTCAAAGGTATCATTCAATAGAGAATAACGTTATCTACAAATTCAAATAAAAAAACGTTGCAGAAGGGTACGTCTTTGTATCAGCATTGCACAAGTAAAAAAATTCTATTGGAAACAATGTGTTTTCATACCCTTAATAAGATTCTAGATAGTTAAATTAGTCTAAATATAAAATTTTATATCTTAACTATCAAAAAATCTCGATATTCAATGTTGTGTGTGTTAAAGTTAGTTTCAATTTCAAGAAAGACATAGAAAGACGATATTGGTGAATCGAGATTAATTGATGTTATAGCCACTTAAATTTCAAATGCATTTTTCAGCAATCCGAGAGTTATTATATAAGTAAGTGCAAACAATTTGAGAATTCCATTATTATATTTAGTATGCAAGTGCAAATGATCCAAGGTTTATCAGGCTTTTTATAAATTTTTGGTTTGTCCCTAAAATTGCAATAATGAGGAAAATTAAATGTAGTTCAAAAACTAATCATTGAAAGTAGCTGAAATTTTGCAAGGCCATACTAGAAGTATATCTGAATCGCAGGGTGGCTACAAAAATTGAAGTAAAAAGTTTCCTGAGTTTTCCCTGATTTCCAGAGTATTTTTCATGAAATTCCCTGAGTTTCTCAATCCGTTCTCAGAACAACTCTTCGGTAATAATGATAAAATTGACACTTGATGAACTAAAAAACTACTATTTTCGCAAAAGCAGCCATCAGCCCCTGAATCCGTCAATGGCGCCAGCGCTGGGTACATCTCTACTATTATAAAAGGAAGTGTTTGTCTGTCTGTCCTGTACGCAGTGTCCAGGCGAATCTATGGCACTTACAATAGTGAAATTGGGCACACAGCTGTACCGAATTTTTTGCAATTTTTCTATCGCTCCCGAATTTTAAAATTTAATCTAAAACATTTAAAAATTAATTTATTGGAATTTAATTATTATTATTTTCTTTAGAATGGCAGCAGTATAAAGACATGACATATTCTAAATTTATTTTTTCCGTTTCCGTTAGATTTTTCTCAGCAACGATTTTAGCGAACAAACAAAACAAATGAAGTTTTAACTGGAGTTATGTAGTTCTTTTTTTTATCTCCTAGATCGTTAAAGATAGAATAAAAGTTTCAACGGATTTGAAATCTACGGAAAATTTTACGGTAGATCGGTACTTAAAAATATGATTTTCTTCAAATAAATAATTTTTAAATTGTAACTTTTATATTTTTTCCAATACGAATTTCGCCGCTGAGAAGAATGACCTTCGTTTGATTCGAGATTCATTCGTTTTGAAGAGTAACGTATTCGGGTGAAGCAAAAGAAATAATTAAAGTTATGACGGGCGTTCTTCAGTGCTTTTTTCTATCTCAGTGATTGTTTTAAAATAAAATGAAAATATCAACGGATTTCAAATCTGCGGAAAATTTGGTGGAGTGGTCGTTCACGGTAAGACGTTTGTCGCCAAATCAAGATGGCGGCCGAATTCCGTAATAGCAGATAGGGTTGCCATAACAAAAACGGCAGATGTTAAGAAAATCCGCAAAAGGTGAAGGGTACCATATTTGGCGACAAATCGCCTTCTTACCGTGAACGACCACTCCACCGACATGTGTCCTAGCAGAAGGGATTGTTTACAAAATATGTTACCAAAAAAATTGTTTTTGAAATCTAAATTTGCTGTATTACAGAAAAAATATATGCAGTATCTCTAAAATCAGAATTCAAATGAAAACTTTGTGCAAATTTTGACTCGAAATGTGAGCGTTGCTTTGGAAATTGAATACCCAGCATGTTGTTTGTGTGTACATTTTCCCAGCTCTCAAACGACCCACACTTTTTCATTGAGTTTGTTGCCGAAAGTTGTAGTGCAAGCGTCTTGTTGAACTATAATTGTTGGCCCTGAAAAGGACCGTTGTTTAAATGGCCCTGAAAAGATCCTCCGCTTTCTTTGATTTCAAAAATAAACTAACTGCAACAGCTCATTAAAATTTCCTTTTTTTTTCCAATAAAATTTTATCCGATAACGCTATAAATTCAATCGATGCGCGAAACTTCGCGATAAACAAACAATCGTACAGTGTTGCCAAAAACGTGATCACAAATAACGTCTTTTTTGCGTGCCACGTAAGAGAATTATATATGTAGATTTTTCAATTAAATATTTATATTTTTATAAGAGATTGTGACGTCACACCGATTGGATCTCTTCGCAAACGATTTGACAATGACGAATCCATAACGAAAGAACTGTAACGGGCAATGCAGTGCTGGTATTATTATGACAGCAGAGTACCCTATAAATCAATACAAATTCGTAAACTTTTCAGAAAAAAAAAAACATTAATAGTTGGAAAATTTTCGAAAAAAAATAAGAATTTCTAAGACATACGTATTCAAAAACATATGCATAATCTAAATGAGTACTTTTCCGGTAGTCGGGCGCAACTTTGGACCAAAATCAAAATCGCCAAACTAGGTTTTTAAAAAAAATTTTTTTTTTTATGTTGATTAAACTGGAACCGGATGCTTAACTTTTGCAGGTTTTTCCGGCCGTTAGTATTTTTTAAAGTCGCAAGGCGCTAAACGTTCCTACTATTGACATTAGGGAACGTGGCACGGCTGTAGACTTCGGTTACAGGATTTCCGGCCGTTACAGGTTAAATAAAACAGTATACAATGTGTACAACTCTTTTTTCTGGATGTTTACATAAAAAATACACTTCTCATTTTCGGAATGAAAACAAAATTGGCGACATTTTGATTCTAAGTGGCGCTTGCATGGCTAACGGAAAAGTATCAAATGAGTGCCATTTGCAAAACGAAATTCCAACTTTTTTCCTGAGTTAAACGAAACTTCCCTGAGTTTTCCCAGAAAATGATTCTTCCCTGAGAAATCCCTGATTTCCCGGTTCTGTCGCCACCCTGAATCGATTCACATAAAAATATAAGGTTCCAATTCATAATCTTTTCAAACATTAATTTAATAATTATTATTGCACATTAAAAACTACTTTTAAAATATAATATTAGGTGGATTTTCTTTGGGTTGTTTAACAGTAACATGATACAAAATAACAGCACTAAAGAAATATTATTTAGGAAGATATCTATCAAAGTCTAAGAAAACAATTTAACATTAGAAGCTCCAATCTTTCTGTCCTCATCACATTGAAACAGCAAGACCTAATGACATGAAATTTGGTATCTGAAGTTAAATTGTGATACAGATTCGAAATTCAGTGTCAAAATAGGGAATTCCTATTGGAAATTATGAAGTTGGTGCTGAATGTTATACAAAGACGGTCCCTTATTGAAATTTTATGAATTTGAATTAATAGAAGACGTTAGTTACTGTCAAACACCATCTTTGAATTTGCTCTACTGTTAAAATTGCTCGAATGAAGAGGGGTGGTTCAGGTTTTTTACGCGAATGTACAAAATTACAAAGGTATAAATACTGTTTAACAAAGGTATAAATACTGTTTAACAAAGGTATAAATACTGTTTAACAAAGGTATAAATACTGTTTAACAAAGGTATAAATACTGTTTAACAAATGTAGAAATAAACTGTAAAATGGAATTTTTTAACTATAATAAAAATATAACTAGAGAAAATTCATACATTCCCACATCACAAAACAGGATATTAGATAGATTTCTAACGCAGCAGCTCAGAATATTGGTTAAGGGGATCATTGGTTTACTTTTATTTTGCAGTGCCCACACACACTCATCAACAAATTTTGAAACTTCATCTACATCTGGTCAATCTAAATAATTACGACGTATGTCGCCAAGAAATTATGTGGTGATACACCGAATGGCTTAGACTGGGATGGTGGTAATGGTAACTAGTTCAATATCTTGCTGAGTAAAACTTTAATTCCCAACTCCTTAACTGGATCCCATTTAGAGGTTCTGGTTTTGTCTTGAGGCCCTGAAAGAAGAGTCAATACTATAAAAAACAATGTTCTTGGAAGAAATGTTTTTGACCACAATTCAAACTCCAATTCAAATGTGAAAACTGTCTTCCATAGTTCAAACTTTCCAAAAACCTTTTCATGCATGCTTTAGACTAGAGGTGCACAACCTGCGGCCCGCTAATCATCAATTTGCGGCCCGCAAACTAATTTTGACTATAAACTTCCAAACGGATTTAAGATAAGAAGCAAATTGACTTTCAAACATTTAGAATCAGTCTTAAGAGTTTCTACTAGTAGTATTGAACCTAACATACCTAAATTAGTTAGTAAAACTCAGTATCAGCCATCCCATTAGCAAGCTGTAACATAATTATTGTTTATGCTTTAGAAATTTTAATATTAAATATATTTGATGCTGTAGTTTTTATTTCTAATTTTACTGATATCATTAAAATTTCTGATACTCATCTTTAATGTCCATAGTGCTATTACTATAATTAAATTTAAAACCTAAAATAATTTGCTGAGGTACATATGACGCTCTTGAGACACATTCTCAAAAGTAATTCTATATGATTAATCATTGCAAATGTTTGTTAACTACTTTTTTTAAACTATTCACAATATCATTCATTTAGCTCTGTAATGAGCTCCTTGATTTTTTGAGAAAACATTTGTAAGTTTAAAATAAGTTATTATTTTTTTACTATACATATGAAGTGCAATACTAATAACAGCTGTACATAATTGCGTAGTAGCACTTTCATTGTGTCTGTGCTGTAACTTCATTTGGCCCCCCATGTCTCAATCAACGGTGCGAGTGGCCCTTGTCCCAAAAAGGTTGTGCACCCCTACTTTAGACATCAATGTATTGTTATAAATGAGCTGGTATTTATATGTGTTGTGTGCTTTGCGAAAAGCGTTTCGAACATATTTCAAACTCCTATGGCTACTCTAGTGAGGATAAGTACGTCTTCGCAAGTTCGAAAGCAGTTAAAAACGTTTCATTCATATTTCATACTTGAATAGCTCCTCTTCAGTGTGAATAAGCACATGTCTTGGTATATATCAATTTTCATGAAAGGAACATATTTCGCACACGAACAGTTTCTGTTCAGTGTGGATTAGCAAATATGTTCTTATGTTCGAAGTAGGCCTGGGTTTTTGATACCTCGTGAAAAACTGGTGTGATGTAGACATTGCCACATTGGTTTCATGATGGCGATGTACTGTGTCATAATTCAATGATTAAAACACCAAATAAAGTATTTTTTGTTGTACCAAAAGAAGAACATGTTCGTTTGACAGTGCATATGTTTCCTTCTACTTTTACCTGAACATAACCTATGGCATTATCTCCATAATTCTCACGTCCTGATCTAATAAGTAAAATACATACATAATAATATACACTAATGCGTATTTGTAATTTTAAAAATTTAGAAAAATATTCCATAACATTGTTAAAGCTTAGCTCATTTGAAAATGTATGAAAAATAATTATGCATTATATACACTCTTTGCCATAAAAATTTTTCACGATGTCACACAGCCATCAATTAGCTAGCGCAGATCTCGTGGTCATTGTGACTTTTCCCGATGTCACACAGCCAATTCCCAAGTACAGATCTTATGGTTTTCCAGTGTCACAATGTTGCTGCTCAGCGATTCGTCAACGATTTTGATGTTTTCTTAGCGCATGCGCGATATCTCAGTTGCCTAATGGGCATTTCCAGTGGAAATTTCGTGTTTTTTACACATCATTTGGGGAAATTTGAGTGTTGGTTAAGACCGAAACGAAATTATGATGTTTATTTATGAGCATTTGCGATTTTCAAAAACGGTACTTAGCTTTTCTCGATGCAGCAATGAAAGGCCTTCTAATTAAAACCTTTTTTGATACTTAATTTTGCTATTTCTGTGCCGATTTTTTCAAGAACAAGGGGACAGGTGGTTGAGAATAAGGTGACACATATAAAGATTGAAAATTAAGTTTCAAACAGCGAGGGAGCGAATAATTCTACTCTACTAGCTGAATTTATCTAAGTAAGCTTTTTAGATTAAATTTTTACTTCGTTAAATGTTTTTTTCCCATTAAAAGGTACTTAAGAAGAAAATAGTTTTGCAAAATCTGCAAATTTAACATTGTACTTTCATTTCTTTTTTAACTACTGAGGAATTTCTCAATACCATCTGTCTCCTGATGATAACTAATGGATTTAAAGGAGCTGACCTTTATCCTCTGAATGGAAAGGTCATCAAACACCGTATTCTCAATACAGAGAAAAGAAACAACCAAGAGCAAACAACAACAGATTCTTCCACAAGCAATGTATCATCTGAAGCAGTTTCTGTTGACTCACCTTTAAAAGATTTAAAGAAAGCAATACTGCAAACTAACTCTTTCTACTTCATTTGTAAATATTGTTTTAGCCATTGAGACTTAAAAAAAAAGCAAAAAAAAAAAAGAGTACAGAGCAAGAGGGGTGAGGTTTTAACAATGAAAATATTTTGGAAAGGTTGGCTGTTGAAGAAAGTGACCGTAAAAAAAAATTCAGACTAGCAAATATAGAAAAGGACGTCAAACACACAGACTTTAAAGAATCAGGCAACGCTGTGATGGCTGTTATCCAATAGGCTATGAATTATCAGCAAACCAACACCAGGGGCAACTATCAAATCCGTTTATGCAAAGGTTCACAGTGTGGATTTTGCTACATGGAAGACGCCATCTCTCAAGATCATTCATACTATCCATATAAATTTTACCAAAATACAAAGAATTTATTCTATCAGTTAAACCATCTACTGCCATAGCTAATATTGGGTACGTGAACAACAAAAGGGAAAGTGCAACTTGCTTCCAAAGACGTGAACCACAGTACTTCTAAGACCTGGATCGCAAAACTTCCAAAACGTGAATCGCAATACTTCCAAAACATGAATCGCAATACTTCCAAGACGTGAATTGCAATACTTCCAAGACGTGAATTGCAATACTTCCAAGACGTGAATCGCAATACTTCCAAGACGTGAATCGCAATACTTCCAAGACATGAATCGCAAAAAAGAAGCACCATAAAAGACGGAACAAAGATATAACATAACTGCATGTTGAAACAATACAAAAAGAAGTGGTGAATTGAGCGTCGTTATCGCATATCGTTAAACAAGAAAAAAAATCTATACCAATCAGAGCACGTTTGAATTCTCTCCAAAGCAAGTTTTAATTCCAATCAGATAATTATTAAGTTCTATACAGGGTTGCCTTAAAAACAGCATAAATTGAAGGTTGCCACTTTGGCGAGAAATCGTCTACTGTCCCGTTTGTTGCCACTCCACCCACAATTTCATCCATCCACCCAATCCATTGAAAACTAAAAGTGTAAAATATTCCATTCGTCTTTGAATTTAATTTTACGCTTTAGTCTGTTTAATGCAGCCCTAAGATACTGAATGTAGGGTAAACATGTTACTTTTAAAGTAATGCTTACTGATTTTACAGGCAACTGGATAATCTGGATATAAACCCGCAAGCGCCACAGAGAGAATATAAACAAAAACAAGTCTTGTGTTGCCACTCTAGATTTAATAAACATGATTAATTGTATCACCTTCGTCTGCCGCCAGTTATAAACCCTGATGATCTGATTGGTCCACGTGACATGGCAGTAGACTTAGGCGATATCACTAATTTTTTCGCCATTCTAGTTCGAAAGTTTATTTTGGGTGCGAAAATGCAGCGCCTAGGGGCACACTAGGTTGCTATAGAATTTCGGAGGTTGCTATAGATTTTGCGGTTTTGGCTCAAAAACTTTTTTGGCATGGGAGCCAATTCGATTTAAGCCAATTTCGATTTTGGAATGCATTGTAGTGGAAAATCACGCCAGTCGCTCACGATGCTCGTCGCTCAGTGCCTGTCGGTGGATTTGATTACGCTCCTTGATATCGCGAAGCTTGCCTGGAATCGTTTATCCTTTTTTCACAAAATATTTCGTTATTTTAAAAGTTATTTTGTTTATGATATTAATTTTTGTGTAATCTGTATTTCTTGTATTTGTCAGTTCTCAAATATTGTTTACTTTTCGCTTTGTTGTGTTTTTGACTAGTTTCTGCCCTTCTCTTAATTGCTCTTTCTACCTGTAAATTGTCCAAAAATTATAGTGTAACTTAACTATGAAGGTTTTAATTACTGGTGTGGATTCGATGGTCAAATACGGAGTAATCAGAAATCATTACGGAAAAATCAGTATTTACCATCACAATGACATGGTAATGTAATATATATTCTAGCTTTTCCAGGAATCACCATTGAGGATGTAACGGAAAAGAAAGAATCGTGACTTGATTATGGGTCATGTAGGTACCAATAACACCTATGATTGCCTTGAGAAATGCTTCTCAAAATTTGAGGAACTGTTGCAAAACATAATAAACTGTATTCAAGAGACGTGCATTGTGATTTCAGCTATATTATCTACCGATAACTACCTCTCTCTCTCCCTTGAAAAACAAGCTATGAGACCTTTTCTTCAGAAAGTGAACACAAAAAATTATCTTCTAAACCACAGGCTGTTTTTCTGCTGCCAAAAGAAGCAAAATATTTTTTTTGTAGATCCCAGTCATTGGAAAGGTACACTTGAAAAGGTAGTATGGCACAAACAATTATCTTCTAAACCACAGGATGTTTTTCTACTGCCAAAAGAAGCAAAATATTTCTTTTTGTAGATCCCAGTCATTTGGAAAGGTAGTACGGCAAGGCCCAGTCATTTGGAAAGGTAGTATAGCAAATCCCAGTCACTTGGAAAGGTAGTATGGTAAGGCTGCCCAGTTTACATCTCAATTCTTCATCTGAGAGTTTAATTCAATCTGTGATCCACCTAAGCCCAAGGAAGGCTGTTGAACTGATTTCTACAATTGTTACAGACGGTTCTGTTCAATGCAGGTATTAATCTCTATAATATTGTACATAAAATATTATTAACTGTGTAACGTTATTTCCATATTCATTCTTTAGATGAGGCTTGGATAACAAGTTCACTTTTTTTCACTAAACTTCCTAGTTTGCAATATAACAATATAGCCTTCCAACTTCCAGTAGAAAGAACCTTGGAGGTAGGATCACTGTTTTGTCAGAGCATTCCAGGGTTGAGGAGTCTCAAATTTTCCTGACAGTGTTATTGATGGATTTTTATGATTCTTTGTGGCACGAATTCCTCAGCTGCCAGGTGCTTAGAAACATATTATATCTACAAGACTAATGAAATATTATCTCAATTGGCTGGAGATCAATTTGCTCATAATGAATATTTATTTATACCTTTAAATGAAAATAATCTGGGTTCTATTGGTTGGAAAAGTTTCATTTTTATGAACCCTGCGGTACAACTTCTGCTCAAAATTACAAAGATTCCATTCAATTATAGAAAAATCATATATGTAAAAGCTTTAAATCTTCTGGGAGATTGATTAATTTCATGCCCTCCTCACTTTAACCAGATAGATAGAACTAAACTCTGTAGCTACTGATTGCCCATCTAGCAATAAATTAGTTTCATTAAATGTTGAGAAGACAAGACAGCGTTTTAAATGGGGAAATTCGAGATGTAGCTATTCAAGATATGCCCTTAAAATTAAGGTAGGTGAAAAGCATGGCAACTACTTGAGTGTAATTATTAAAAAAATCAGTGTGCAAAAAGAAACAATTCTTGTTTTTAGGATTATGTTGGAAAAGTTTGTATCATTGTATTTTTATGCAAAAGAGGATACATAATTAATTTTTCTCTTTCAGGATAAGGGTAAACAGAAGGAATTTTTCTTTTTCAGGATGCAACTCCAGAGCTTTGTATCATTGTATTTATGAATAATAAATTTCCTTTAGTTAAGATGGCTAGTAAAAGATTTTGCAAATTCAGGAGCAATTCACCTGAGCCTGTAAAGAATTTCCCTCATGATTATCAATTCACATTGTTGACTTTTTCATCAAAACAACTGTTATGTTTCCTGATAACTAAATGATGTTTGTTTTTGGTGATCATTTCATATGTCATCAATAATGAATTTCTTTTGGTTCAGATAATCATAATAGAAGTGCAACATTGATAAACATCTGATCATTTCACACATTACATACTACTAGGAATATTATTTCCTCATTTGATTAAGGGAGCAGACAGCTTGCTGATTATTATTAGTTGGTGGTATATTCAGTAGGTTTTATATTTTGCATGTAGCACCTTTTCAGAAATACAAAGGCAATAATGATTTTTCACATAATAGTGTGAAGCTTCAAATTGAATAAGTTATTTTAGAAAGTAAACTTAGAGCAGCTTTTGGCTATAGCCCCCCTAAATCTGCAACTGTATATAGCATGTGTTAAGCACAGTAGTCAAATAATGAGTGTTCCAAATTTGCTGTGAATTGGTCGAATTGTGATATATATATATATATATATATATATATATATATTATTTATATATCTTTAATATTTTACTCCAATTTGGATCACAGAAATTGTTTTACCCCTCTCAAAACCTAAGAAAAATAGAACAGGGGTTAATATATAAGAGCCAATGTTTTCTACAGGATGAGGATTTCGAATTGTTTTTAAATCCCACTGAACACCTAGGTCAAATAGAACTGGGGTTAATATGTTGCCTACGTCACCCCCAGAGTTATGAAGAATAAGTGTTTTCCAAATTTGGAGTGGACTGGTCAAACCGTGTAGATCTGTATAGAGGACAGACAGACGTCAACTCTGCTGTATCCCCTTGAGGCATTATGCGACAAATTTATCTTGAAACATATTTTGCTTCTTATCTGAAACTGAAAGGTTTATAATTAAATGGTAGTATATGGCAGAGATAAAATAAACTATACACTTTTGATTTGAGGAATTCAGATTTAAAAAAATTTAGTCACCTGCTAGCATGGTGTTAAAGAATTTTTAAAGACAGGTATGTAACGAATCAGCTTTTGGTTTAATCACTCCTTAACCCTCTGCATACGAAGCCTCGAAATATCAATTCAACCTTTCGTTACGAGAGGCGCCCGGACAAGCAGAATACGGAGAGCGCCCGAAAGTGCCCGAGATTAGTGCTTTCCCCTAGGAGGCGTATCACCTTGTCACTCTACTTGATCATCTCCTTTGTATGGGCCATAGGGGGTCCAAAACTACTCAAGAAGTTGTCCTTTATCTTTCCGAAGCATGATGTTCCGCGACACAGAACCAGTTTATACGGATTCACGTGGGAATTTTTATGTGCACCATTGTATATGCAATTGTGTTCTTGACTTTTTCTCATGCTTTGTCCCATTTGAAACGTTTAGCTGCTGGCTGCTACCAACAGTCTGGACTGGGTTTTCACTCTGATCAGACGAGCTTTATCTTCACTCCCTGCTTTCAGGTTTTGCTTTGAATTCTGTTCTCGTTTAAAAAAGTATTTTTCAAGACTCTTCCTATTTCGGAAAATATTATTAGCCTTAAATATTTTCAATTAATGGGCTTGACATAAATCCGGATTTGATTCGTTAGTATTATGTCTCGCAAAACCAAATCGCTGACCCAAGCGGAAATTGAAGCAATTTTGTTTCAAGATACTGATGAATCAGATTTTTTTTGAATCTGATGATGATGATTCTAAAAGTACTGAGAAAGTAAACTGTGTTTTAAATAGCAGTTTATATCAAGAAGATGATAAGAGGGAATGTGAAATTAATGTTGGTGAAAGCATTGATGAATCAATGCTTAATTTTAATGTTGACTGGTTAGAGGACGTTCGAAATGAATGCATAGAGGAAACGAAATTTGTACATCACACAGGACCTGTGCATAATTTGCCAACGGATTCATCAGCACTGGATTTTTTAAAGTTGCTAATTTCGGATGAATTACTTGAAGTTGTTCAAGCAAACACAAATAAATATGCAATTTTCTGTGCAAAGAAAAGAGGTGAGGACAAACATTGGCAACCTATCGAAAAGATTGATGAAATGTGGAGATTTTTCGGAATTTTTCTTGTTATGAGTGTAGCACATTTACCTAGGCTTTCTGACTATTGGTCGCAGAATCCAATATTAGGTAACATGATGATAAAAAAACTGATGACCAGAGATAGATTTTTTAAATTTTTGCATTATTTTCATATCTCAGATAGAGAGAAGGAAGTTGGAAGAGAGAATGCCGAGTTTTCTTACGTACAGAAGGTTGAACCTCTGTATTCTACATTGAAAAGCAAATCTTCTCAGCATCTCAATGCTCCTAGAGAAGTTTGCGTTGACGAAGCCTTAATTAAATTTAAGGGCCGAGTGGGCATAGTTCAATATATGCCTTTAAAACCGGCCAAGCGAGGTCTGAAAATGTGGCTCCTTTGTTCATCAAAATCCGGCTATGTTTTAAATTTTGAACTGTATGCTGGAAAGATGGGTAACATTCCAGTCCTCGAAAGGACTTGGATACGATGTGGTCACTCATTTGATTAGTACTCTGAAGAATAAAGGCCATGATATATATTTTGACCGGTTTTTTTGCAGTGTTCCTTTGATTATAGATTTAGTAAAAATAGGACATTATGCTTGCGGCACGCTGAACGTAAACAAAAAGTATTTGCCCAGTAACATCAAGGCCTTAAAACTTTCTGAGGAAAAAAATATAAAGGTTTTCCAAAGTAAAACTAATTTGAACTTACTTTGCACGGCGTGGATGGACAAAAAAAGTGTTTTTATGCTCTCCACAAACTCAAAAAACGAAACAGGTATTGTGCAAAGAAGGCAAAATTCTGTTAAAAAAGATAAAGTTTGCCCTGTCGCTTTTCTCAAGTACAACAAGCATAAGGGTGGAGTGGATTTAGCTGATCAAAAAAGGAAATATTACACTACATCGAGAAAATCCTCAAAATGGTGGAAGTATTTATTTCACTTCCTTCTAGATACAGCTGTTAATAATGCGTATATTTTGCAAAATCTTACAAGCATGCCGGTCCCTAAGAAGTGCAAATCTCTTTACGATTTTAAATTAGAGTTAATCTCCGATATCGACAAAAAATATTCGAGTAAAAAAAGAAAAAACACATTTATTTCTTCTACCCCACACATACATAAGAGGAGAAAAATAGATGGTCGTAAAAGAAAGTGTGTTCTATGCCGTGAAAAAGAAATAAAAACGTCTTCTAACAGATATGTAGAGAGCACATGGGAGTGTGAAATTTGCCAGAAATGCTTCTGTAAAAGCTGTTTCGAAGAGAGTCTATAAAAAACGCACTAATCAACTCATAAAATTGCAAAAAAAAAAAAACTTATTATTATATAAAACAAGTCAAAGGAAATATGCCTCCTGGGGAACCCGCCTTTGCGACTTATCAAAGGGGTAACGCTTCAATAAACTGTACCTCCTGGGTGATGTGGAAATCAGTTTAACACTTTCTGATCTATAACTTATATGTTTAATCCTGGTTTCGAAATATTTTACAAATATTGTTTCCAAAACTTTGTAAGCAAAAAATAATTGGCCGAACTACGAGTTTCCTTGCGTAAAATATGTTAATTGATATCGAATTTACGAAGTCAGATCAAAAAGTATTTTAGCCAAAGTATTAAAAAAATACCACGCTCAAACATGACAGTTTTTGTTAACTAGCACTATTTGTCAATTAGCCGACCAACTGGTATAGTGGTTAAGGTGTTAGCCTCAAGATCGGAAGGTTCCTGGTTCGAATACAGGTCCGGGCATGGATGTTGGCGGCTGGTGCACCTTAAATCTGTCGTGGCCGAAAGTCCTCACGTTGGGTTGGTGTGGAAGTTTGGAGAGTGGGGTGCCAGCTCAGGTGTTGTTTCGTCATCTGACCGTGGTTCAAAATTACGAGGTGTTGTCCTCGAATCTTTCCCTTAAGGGACTGATCCCGGACCGTCGTCAATAGCCCGTTGTGTTGCTCTAGTACGACGTTAACTAAAATTACCCATTATCCATTTGTCAATTATACGATTATTCTTAAAAGACACGACAATCAGGATGGAGCAATATTATAATTGGCTGATGTTCTATGAAGATACGTGTCCTAGTAGAAGGGTTTGTTTACAAAATATGATATTCCAAAAAAAAATATTTTTCAAACATAAATTTGGGCAACGGGCTATTGACGACGGTCCGGGATCAATCCCTTCAGGGAAAGATCCGAGGACAACACCTCGTAATTTTTAACCACGGTCAGATGACGAAGCAACACCTGAGCTGGCACCCCACTCTCCAAACTTCCACACCAACCCAACGTGAGGATTTTCGGCCACGACAGATTTAAGTTGCACCAGCCGCCTCTACACCATACGATTACAAACATCCATGCCCGGACCTGTATTCACTATACCGGCTGATCGGCGCGTGCCACGTAAGAGAATTATATATATAGAGAGAGAATTATGTCAACCAAGGGAAAAATTCAGTTCGTTAAAATTTGTCTCATCCAAAAACTTTTTTGGCTGAACTTAAGAGCAAATTTACTAACCACAATATAAAAAGCATTTCATAAAAAAAATAATAATTGTGACATTTCAAAACCAGTAATCCTTGTGATGATACTATTTCCCGTTCACAGAAATTAAATTTCACTAGTGGGGAAGCTGATCTTAATGTCAAATTTAAAATAACCACGTGCTTTTAGCGTAAGTATTTAAAAGTTATAGCCGAAGCAAATTTGCAAATTAAGAAATTCGTCAACGTTTATCCTTCGTTTTAAAACTAAAATTCACTATCTTCCATTTTCAATTTGGATGACACCAGTCTAAAAATTGGCACCATTGAGTATCGGTATCCCGCAGCTAGATGTGATCAACAGTGACCGCAAAACATGCCCTCTTCCTTGAAGGCCTGGAGAAGAAGGGGAAAGAAACGCTTAAGGGATTCAGGCGTCTTGTTGGGAATCCGACAACATTCTTTTTTCCTGTCCCCCGTAACGAAAGGAAATAGATTCTCGGGCGCTTTCGTATGCAGAGGGTTTAAAGGTCATTTGTATAAGTTTTTAGTATAAGACTGGTAAAAATGTTAACACTTTTAGGGTGGCGGAACGTCTCATTATCTTCAGTATTCTAAAGTATAAATGTGAAAAATTTGGTGTGAATTAGTCAAACGGAGTAGATTTGTATGGAAAATATACACAAACACATCCTTTTTTTATATAAGTAGATTACAATCCCTTTTTTTTGCGTTTTGTGTTCAAACGGTACTACGAGCTAAGAAACGATACAATTATTTAATCAGACCAAATTCTTCATTTTCAGAAATAACGAGAAATCGCGAGTTTTATAAGAACGCTGATGTAAGTCCTCCATTAACTTATGCCTCACTATCGGACAGGTAAGTGTTTAATATTAAAAAAAAAAACTTACATGCTTTCTTGGGGGTATGAATATGTTTTGCATCCACTTAATTATTAAATGTTTTATTTCTATTTCTTGAAAAATTGCGAGAAAATAATCAGTTTTATTTTCTTTGATTTCAGGCCATTATTGAATCGCCAGAAAGGTAGCTAACATGAAATTAAATATAAAATTGATTCCAAAACACGTTCTGTTACTTCAGAAGGAACACCGCAACATGGAAGTAAAGCACATTCCACAAGTCTCAAATAGTTTTAAAAACAGCACTGGTGTTGTTTTTTAAACCAAAAACCGGAACATTTTTGCGTGAATGAAACAAGAATCGAAAAAATTACAAATGTTTATGTCTAGAGTTTTATGACGACAATTAATTTGACAATTCATACACCCGAGAGAGATTTCGACAATTTGTATATGATATATAAACCTAATATGAGGTTAATTAATGTCTCACTTCAGCAACGCACTATTGACGATGTTCCAGGATCAATCCCGAAGGGAAAGATTCTAGGACAACGCTTCGTCCTTTTGAACCACGGTCAGAAGACGAGAACAACACCTAAGCTGGTACCTCACTCTCCAAACTTCGACACCATACCAATGTGAGGACATCTGAGGCCACAGATTTAACATTTACCAGCCCCTACGTCTACTAGTCTTTAGTTGGGTAGAGATTTGAGTAAATTCCCAATCCCAATATTTGAACTCGCAACCCTCGGGTTGTTAATCCGCTTAGATCAAATCTGACCTGATGTTCTTACGTCAACAGCAGGGACGCCTACCCTAGGGACCCTACCCCTTTGCCTCACCAATATCTTTATGGATGGATAGGTGGGTAGTTAATTAACGTCGCTCTGAAGCAACTCAACGACCTATTGGCGACGGTCCGGCCGTTATCCCGAAGGAAAAGTCCAACGATAACGCCTTGTAATGATGACAACACTTGAGCTGGCACCCCACTCTCTAAACTTCCATACCAAGCCAGGACATTTCAGCCACGATAGATTTAACGTGTAGATGACGGTCTGAGACTGGACCAAGTTTCGAATTCGCAGCTCAAAGTTTGCTAATCCGTTGCTTATCCAACAGGGCTACCTTTCATTGATGGGATCGGCCTCATCAAATTAATTATGAAATAAATGAGTATTGCAAATATACGGGTAATATGAATAGCCAAACATAGAGATGACTTTACTCAATAGGTCGTAAAGCCATTGTATCCGGCGACAGCGGTACAAATTTAAGAGGTCCAAACTCCTTGCCCAATCCCAATATTTTTATAGTTTATGCAGAAAGGCATGGATAACATGGGTAGGGAGATGTACACACTCAACCCTTCTGGCGATTGCTCAATGAGGTACCTCGTTAGTAGCAAAACCGACTGACGGACGAAAAATTTCATCATTGTAAGAAAACTCTTCAGATCTTGATCTCCTATCCAAAAATACAGGTAATACAATATCTTGATTACAAGATAACTCGTTATTGGCAAAATTGGTCAGCTCTTAATGGAAGAGATATCTCGTCATTAGCAAAATTGATCAGCTCTTGATGGACGAGGTTTCTTGCCACTAGAAAAAGTGGTCAGCTGTTGAAGGCGTCATTTTCAAAATTTGTCAGTTCGTCAAATCTATCGTCATTGGCAAAATTAATTAACTATTGATGATGAACGAGATATCTGCTCGAAACCCCACCACACACACACTTGGAGGGTTAAACAAAAAATAACTACTATTGTCCCAGTAATTACTTAAAATGTTATATTGTACACACTCCCAGATCGTTTATTTGCACTGTTACTTGTTCAAATTTGTCATTGATAAAATTTGAATCCCATGCTTTTTCATGGGGTCGCCCTCAAGATGAGGCATCATAGGCTGTTTGCAATGAAATAGTATTGTGAGTAGAGCAAGAGCGTATCATTTCATATATGCTTTTCTTTGGTCTGTGTCATTACCTTCAAATGTAAAATGTTAAATCTATAGGACCCCTTCAAACATTTTCAGCAGGTGTCAGGCCTTACTGCAATAATAGACATGTGTCATATTCAGTGGCCACACTTTCTACATAGCTTCACCTTACAAAATACTTATATATATTTGGGATTCCCTAATAATTTTCCCACGTTGGGACCATCCATCAACGTGTGCTACCCTTTAACTGTGACCTAAAGGTCAAGATAAAGGTATCTTGACTAGAAATAAACTAACTGCATCATTACTTCAAAATAAAAATCGAATTGATACTTATTTTCGATAACTCTCGAAGTTAAATATTCTGATTTCGATTTAATTTCTATTTATTCCATTGCTAATCCGATGTTCTTTCAGCTGTTCAAATGGAGAAGTTTACTTTTAACACTACTATGACGGCATCAAACATTTAAGTATTGCCGTTAAGGATTTGTTTTGATTTTTCAATACTTTTTCTGTGGACACTCTAAACAATGGCCATAAAGAAATGAAATCCAAAATAAACATCTTAGCTTGTCTAAGAAGCACTCCCCCAAACACTATAATTTTATACAAAAACAAATAGTGAAATCTGAGCGAGTGGGAGGGAAAATTTCCAATCACTGTCATTATATCTTCAAATATGCAACACTTTGATCCATTAATAATATTTCTGTAGAAATTTCTTAAATTATCGAAATACTTTTTATTTTAAAATTGAATTCGAAGAACCTATTAGAATTGAATTTGAACAAATATAGTTTTGATATTTCATCAGTTCTGACACAGATTTATTGTGCCTCTTTTGTGTGTTCTGTGCCTATAGACCTCCCTTCCCTTCCATAGCATTGGGTTGCACCGTGGCTTAGTAATTTACCCACTGTTCTTGTAAACTAGGAGTTGTAGGCGATGCTGGTTTGATTACTGTAACTTACTCCGGGAGTATTTCTTTCATCTGCATTTGTAAAAATTCACATGTACTTTCATTTATTTGATGTTGTCTGGACAAATATGATCCTTGCGTCTTAAAACCCTAACATCTAATCCAATCCTCGTCCATTCATAAGCCAAAATTAAATAAAACGAAATTTCATGCCCCATCTCTTTATATGTAACTGGTTTTATAATACAAAATTTTGTTAATTGATCACTACTATTGAAAACAGTCATAAAAATTAACTGTCCATTTTAGAAATTAAAAATTGACAGTATTATTTTTATTCAGTACAGCCCAGTGTATAAACCATATGTATAATTATGTATAAAATTGATGTATATATATAACAATTTTATGTTTTTATCTAACCGTTAGTTACATACGCTTCAGTTCGCATCGTACGTAGTTGAAAACGAGCAAGCAACTATAATAACCAGTTAACCACCAACCTAAATTCTAATCTAGTCTAGACGAGAGATCCCGGTGCAAAGCAGCGAGCAAATGCAACTAGAGCTAACAAAGACAGGAATGCCGGGGTTGGGATCTTTATCTCTCCTAAGATCCGGACCCCTCACATAGGGGGGGGGGTCTCATTACAGGACACGAAATTTGGAACTTCTGTGCAGGAAGAATGAGCTATTACCTACGGGGATGGATGTCCGCAGCTGTCTTGACAAAAGGCTGGACGGCTGACCTAAGTAGACACTTTTCTGAGAAATCTTCTGAAACCCCATTGGGAAAGATTCCAATTGTACATCCGGACGGTGCTACTGAGCCCTGAGGGGCAGAACGTGAAAAATCAGGGCATACTCTGAATCAATTTTGGAGAGGAAAAGGAATGAACAAACATCAATTTGATTTATTTAGAGTGGATCTCGTTTGTTGAACAACTTTTTTTTCTGCGGTAGTCGTATCTGGGATTTGGAGTATAGCTTCGTTATTATGGTTGGAGAGTTTTGCGTAGAAATTGGTATTGAGTTTAATTATAAACTCTTTGATCTCGCGTACATGTTTAGTTATTCCCTAATTTTTATATTGCGGTAGAATAATGGGCTGTCTGTAGCTATTCGAAGGGTGATGTTTTGGAGTGATGCTGTTCTTTCACGTGAGTTTCAGCGCAGGAAATCCCCATACAGGACTAACGTAAGTGACCATTGGTAGCAACATGGAACTGCGAAATCGCGGTCACAAGGTAGAAACGAATGTCTCTGAGAAACTAATGCAAAGCACGTGCTAACAATGGAATGGATTTTTTTGTGTGTGCCCCACAACCGTCTGAGAAAATGTGCAAGAGCTTGATTTAAGTTTTGTTTCTCTCGCATTTATTATTTGGAGCTGCTTTAGTTAAGGGGTAGAGACATCGCAAATTAATGACGTTTTATATAGTATTTTTAAAAAAAACTAAACTTACCGGAAGTAAGATTTTAAACAAATGTACAGAATCTTTAAGCAAAACTCAATGTGGAATAAAATCTCAAAACTAAATTTATAACTCAACGTCTGGGAAAATTACACAATTCTTTGTGAGTTTGCGTAATCAAGAACTGATCTAGTGTTGTCGAGTTCATGGGATGATGCCAAAACAAATTGTTTGTCTTCTCATTGGAACTGCGTAACACGGCTAACCATGCGACTACGAGAAGGTTTTTAAAAGTATTAGAAACACAGTTTCTTTATCATAGCCCGCCTTGTAGGGGCCGCGGTAACCTTGTTTGATAAGAGTCGTGGATTAGCGAACGGAGGGTTGGGAATTCCAACTAACTAAAAGACCGTCGTGCAGGTGGGGACTCGTGCACGTTAAAACTGTCGTGGCCTCAAATTTTCGAATTTTGGTTAGGTGTAAAACTTTGGAGAGTGGGTACCAACTCAGGTGTTCACCTCGTCATCGGACCGTGGCTCAAAATTACCCAAGTATTGCCCTCGGATCTTTCCCTTTGCGATGGATCCCGGACCGTCGCCAATAACCCGTGTGTTTGTTGCTTCCAGTGCGAGGTAAATTCAACAACCAACCCCACACATTACAAAAAAATATTCCACGGCTTACAAAGCCTTGATTGTTTTAATTTAATAATATAAAAATAACAAACCAATACTAGAAGGAGACCCCCCGACTATACTGTAATATGCTGCCTTTCTGTATGATAAAAGAAACCTTGGCTCATAATTTAATAATTCACCTCCCCTCAGTCCCCTTTCCATAGAAATTTATGAATGGTTTAAACATGTCCATCCTAACCACAGGGTTAGTTTGTAAAGTTTCTCTCGCCTTTATTATTTGAAGTTGCTTTAGTTAATGGGTAGAGGCATCACAAACAACAATTAATGACGTTTTATAGAATTTTTTAAACAAACTCTCTCTCTCTCTCTCTCTCTCTCTCTCTCTCTAAACTTATCGGGTGTGAGATTTCAAACAAATGCACAGAATCTCTAAACACTCTACTCAATATGGAATAATATCTCAAAACTAAACTTATTACTCAACGTCTGGAAAAATTACACAATTCTTTGTGGGTGTGCGTAAACGAGAACTGATCTAGTGTCGGCGAGTAATGAAGGATTAGCGTAACTGTATCGGAAATTGGAATAATCCCTTATCCACGCACGTCTTCTTGGTCCTTGGCTCGAATCCCGGTCTGGGAAGAGATGCTCGTAAGATTTCGGAAGAGGTGTTGAAACACAGAGTGTGAACACAAGAATTTTATTATTTCATAAACAAAATGGAGCTAGCTTTCTTATAAATTCTTCGTTGGAAAAAATGATAGTCCCAATGCCATATTTCGTGTAGTGTTTTGTTTTCACACTCTCACGTTCTTTTCAAGGGAATGCATGATAACTATGACACACCTTACTGTTCGCTCATTTGAATGTCCCCAAACAGGAGTTATTGTTGTATGCTGTTTAAAATAAAGCTCTCTTTCAAAATTTAATTTGCCTATTACATATACTTTTTACAAATGGTTTAACATGAATCTAATGAATAAAGAATATATTTTGAACATTATATATATCCATCATGTTCTTAGTGATACTAATTCAAATGAGAGAAATCAGAAAAATTTTACTTTCCATGCAATCCATTGCTTAGTCACAATTTTTCTTGCATGGAGCTTACTTCTCCCAGTGGCGGACCAAGTCAAGTGGGGGCCCCAAGCGGTAAAATTTTCGGGGGCTTCAAACACAAGGAAGAAAAAAGTTTCAAGAAAGCTCTCATTGAGTTATTAGCAAAAAGAAAATAAAAAATTCCATACCATAACACATCAAATCAATTTATTTAAAAAAAAATTTTACATGAATTTCGAATTTTTTTTTGCGAATTCGTCAATTATTTTGGTATTATAAATTCGGTTTTAAATTTTTTGCTCTATCTACAGAATGGCCATATCAATTAATCTTTCTTTTCCCATAGTACTCCTTAGTAAATTTTTGACAATCTTTAAAACAAAAAACGATCTTTCTTTTGACGCCCATAACAAAATGAACTGTTAAAAAAAATTTAAATAATGTTTCAACATTCGCAAATGTGCAAAACATTTCTTTGAAGGCTCGATAGATGTCTGGTGTAGGTTTTATGGTGTCCTCGCTTTCTTTTAGAAACATTAAAAAATTGTCAAATTCATCTTCATAAGTACAAACATTAATGCATTTTTGTAAATTATATATTTTTATAGTTTTTTATCCAACTTCCAGTTAAAGCCTCTTTTCTATGGGTGAAACGAAATTGTATAGCTAATACAGCATCTGCCCCTCTTGCTGATCATCTTGTATATTAGAAACTCTTTTCACTGCACTTAAAGAAGCACATTGTAAAGACGCTGTCACATCTTTCCTCGAACACTAATGAATAGACATTTTAAGACCTCGGGGGCCACTTCGTAATCCGGAGCCCTACGCGGATTTCCTTCTCCACAAAGGAAATAAATATAGTTTTGATATTTATTGTTTTAAAATTTTATTTATGGATTATTGGCGCGTATATTTTCTATGAATCGCTAAACAAGACTCCAAAAACTGAAGAATTCAACACACACACACACACTTCAATGGAAACCTCTCGAAACTCTAGTACTCCTCGCAATATGTCTTGGCGATACTTTCGAAATAATAGATACAACCTGTGCTTCATTTCTATTCATCTCTTGAAATTGTTATCAAATTTGTTTTAACTAAAATACTTTCCACTACGCCACATTAGGTATTCTGTGGAAATTGTGATAAACCCTTTTAAACTTAAAGTTAATTGTAGAACATTTCCATTCACATCTAAGAACTCTTCCTGCGGTTTGGTTGCTCTAATTTGTAGTTTTTCATAAAAACTCTAGTTATGTTCCTTAGTACACGTACTCATGCACTTTTCAAACAACACTGTAGTTAATTATTTCCAATTTTGTATAGTTGTCCTTTTATATTTCACAATGGATCTGCATATGGTGAGTAAAGGTTAACAACTACGATGACCCTGATTTTTTTAAAAAGAATAAATCCTCTACGTAATCTGTAGTTGCAAACCGGTTATTTTAAAATAAAATAGGATGTTCTTAAAAGAGTGTTAATCGCGTTCAATGAATTGAATACATACTCAAATATGTGTAAACATAACTAAATAACATCTTTGTGCTACGCTAATTAAACACAAGAACTTAGCGCAAAGGAATTGTAATCTATTTATATGATGCACAAAAGATGCTATATTTTTTATTAAATACAGCAATAAAATCAAATAAAAAAGGCATGCTATGTTTTCAACGATTCTTATTTTCAAATCATATTAAATTTTATCGTGAAAAAACGAATACTACACTGTTGAATAGCGAACAATCGCCTTTCACGAAGCAAATCTATTGAGGATAGACAGATGCCTGGTAAAACCGCGAAACAGGGTTTGTGGCAAAACAGTAGTTATAGAAAACTATAATGTATAGCCACCAGCCAAAATCATAAAAAGGGTATGAAAACTTTTTCTGGACCCGAGACCTTTTATAGCCCATCGGTCAAAAAGGTAAGAAAAATTATTTGACAAATTTTTGTCTTATCTGATCGGATATCAAAGGTCAAAAAAGGTTTTATTTTTTTCCCGACGGGATATAAAAGGCCAAGCTTGACATGAATCTGGACACGGACCATCTGAGTCACCAATCGCTTGACATGGGGGAAAACAAAAGTAGAAAGTGCATCGGGGTTGGTGCACGTTAAATCTGTAGGTGTCAATTGAATGGGAAAGATACCGACCCATTTTGATGAAGCCAGTGGCCTCTAATTCAATTTCCGACCCAACCAATTAATCCTACAGACGGTGTTCAGATTCTGCGTTTGAAAAGGTTAACATAATGTTCTTCACACCAAGATTGCCTACGTTTTCATCAGCATCCCTTTTAGAAAACTAGAGTTTCACTGCATCAGTAACCCTTTGCAGCCATTCCCATATGTTCTTTTTAAACAATATTTGCTCAATGAGTGTATCAGAATTTGTTCAAAGCGTTGATAGACCATAGACTTAGAATAAGTGATAGACAGGAATGAAAAAGATACCGGCCTCGAAGTCGACCCACTAAATAATCCGATGAAGGGGTCTGCGATTGAAAATGAAATTTCAATTGGCTCATTCGATCGACATCCTGAAATTTTTAACAGAACGTTTTTCTCACGCCTCAAGCAAACTGAGGCACAGCATGATACCAAGTCTCTGAAAAGGAAGGCATGCCCTTTCCAAGTCGGCCATTTGCGATTGGTCGTCCGAAAACATTCAACACACAAAATTATGATGGTATTTTTTAATTAACGTCACAACTGGCTATTGGTGACGGTCCGGTATCAACTCCGAAGGAAAGAGAGGTCTGATGACAGCAACTTGTTAATTAGAACCATGGTCAGATGACGAGGATATACCTCAGCTGGCACTAGACTTTCTAAATTTCCACATTGTCATCTGACCGTGGTTCAGATTTACGTGGTGTTGTACTCGAATCTTTCCCGTCTGCATTGATCCTGGACCGTCGTCAATAGCCTGCTGTGTTGCTCCAGTGAGATGTTAATTAAAATACGTACCTTCCAAACTTCCATGCCAAAGTGAGGATATTTGAGACTACGACTGATTTAACCTGCACCCCCCCCCCCGGTACAGGTTGGGCCGACTAACAGGTATAGTAGTTAAGATGTTAGCCTCTGGATCGGAAGTTCCTGGTTTGAATCCGGGTCCGGGCATGGATGTTTGTAAGCGTATGGTTTAGAGGCGGCAGGTGCACCTTAAATCTGCCATGGCCGAAAGTCCTCACGTTGGGTTGATGTGGAAGTTTGGAGAGTGGGGTGCCAGCTCAGGTGTTGCCTCGTCATTGAACGTGGTTCAAAATTACGAGGTGTTGTCCTCGGATCTTTTATTTAAAGGATTAATCCCGGACCGTCGTCAATAGCCCGTTGTGTTGCTCTAGCACGACGTTAATTAAAATTACCTCATCTTACTTTGTACAAGATAGTTTTTGTTGGATTCGAACTCGCAACCTTAAAAAATTAAGTGTACCAAATTTATTGTAAATTGGTTAAATTGTGATAGAGATACTGAACGTTATTTCTATTTAGATCTCGTATCTTCCCCTTCGGTATTGATCCTGGATCGTCGTCAATAGCCCGTTGTGTTGCTCTAGTTCGACGTTACTTTAAATATGTAACTACTTACCTATTTGGATTACGAATCGTTTTTACCTCCCTCTCGTCCCAAGACAAACAGAACGAGGGTTCATACATAGCCTGTTTCTGGCAGGATTCTAAAGAATGAATGTATCAAATTTGGTCTGACATCGTAAAAATACTCAATATTATTAATATGGGGATTTCGTATTGTTTTTAGCGTCTCTGCACGCCCAAAAGAAATATAATGGGGGTTATTAAGTAGCCTATGTTACTCGCAGGTTTCTAAAGAGCAAGTATAGCAAATTTGGTGTGGATCGGTCAAACGGTATAGATTGGTATAGAGAACAGCGAAACGAGAATTGGTTTATGTATTTAATAGTTTTGTTACATAGATTATAGAGACAATTAAGAAGTGGTTTTATATATAGAACTAGTTTTAGATTATTAAAAAGTTAATCGATATTTTACTATTTGTAATTTGATTCAAGGTAAATTTATGGGTTCAGGTTTAATACATTTTAATTTCCTGATTATACATAACTTTTATTTTCGACTTCGAGGTTATGCATCGCATTTTTATAAAAATTTTCATTAATTATTTTGTTCAGTCTCATTTTGGAGAGTTGGTATCTGATCAGGACTCCATTGCCTCTCCTTGGTCAAGAATAGGTGCTTTTTATGAAGATAAGGATATAGATAAGGACTAGATAACTTATTTTTATGATAAAGGCAAATATTTAAATTATCAAAAAATATTGTTCGCTCAAGGTCACCTGAACATAAAGATATTTATTAATTTATACTATGTAAATATACACTGGAAACTGAATTGAATTTTACACTGGACATTCAATCTCGGAATTTGTGAAAACAATTTGAATAAATTTAAAGCGTCATAAAAAGTTAATTATCCGATCGCTTAGTCTATTTTTCAATCAATGGAGGTTTGACCATTTCAGTCTGAAAAATGTGTATGAAATATTAAAACCCCCAACTTTGGATACATTAAATTTACCTATTTTATGCTAAAATTCCTGTGTCTAAACTCAAAACTTATAAATAATTATAATTAATAACGTTTGAAATATTTGTTATATGACCTGCTAACACTAATGTTGTGCAAAATTTGAGAAACACGACATTTGAAATTGTCAGTACTAATTCATCAATTCTAATTGTAATTACAAAACGCGAATACACCAGTAGATGAATTTTCGACATATTTATTAATTTTATCTCAGTAAATATTGCATTTCCAAACATGTGAAGACAGTTTAAAATAGTTCAAATTCAATGCTATACAAAATTGTTTCGAAAACGATACACCCACTGTTAGAATTTTAAACGATCAAACAGTTTTATTTCTCCGAAAAATACTTGATAAAATTTTTCTTTCTTATCAGTTAAAAATCTTGCGAGTGCTGGAAATATTCCTGTTTTCATACCCGTGACAAAATCTGCTGTCACTGCTTCTTGCAAAAAATTGGTTAAAGTGTTTTTCCCTTCATGTAAATTTATCTTTGAAATTTAAAAAAAAGAAAAAAATTACAAGATTCACAATCAAAAAAGTTTTTGGACAGCTAACAATCAAAATTAGGCCAGTTTTGTCAGCATTTATTCTGAACAAAGTGGGTTTTGTATTTTGATCAATCAGGGGGATCGTAGCATTTTGTCCACTCCACAATTTAAAAAGATGGAGAGCTGCACAGTTTCTCCTTTTCAACACATGAACCCACAGTCCACACAAAACAACAAAAAAATGATACAACTCCATCCCGATGGCGTCCTCACTCCCCAGCAATTCTTCGTATTTCGAAAGACGGGGAAAATATGACTCACTAATGACTTCCATGAGAAAACGTCTCAAAGAAGCCAAAGCCAAAATATGCGCCAAAGTATTTGCCAAGAAAGCGATAACTGATGAAATGTGATAGTTGCAAATAGCGATAACTCGCCAAACAAAATTACCATGAACACACACTAATTACCCGCCTCGGGCGCTGCATCTCGCACCCGTTCGATAGATTATTCTAGTTCTGTCAAGAATCAAATAAGCAACCCTTGTATCGCACTAGACACTGGGTCTCGCAGAAATCTGGAACTCTCAGCTGTGATTAGAAAAGCGAGAGCTACTCTAGGTCCGCGCGGCCGTAGTCACGGTCGAAAGATCTCAGATATCACTAATTTTTTCGCCATTCCAGTTCTGTCAAGAATCAAATAAGCAACCCTTGAATCGCACTAGACACTGGGTCTCGCAGAAATCTGGAACTCTCAGCTGTGATGAGAAAAGCGAGAGCTACTCTAGGTCCGCGCGGCCGTAGTCACGGTCGAAAGATCTCAGAAGCGATGGTCACGTGGGTGAGGGAGTTGACTCCGACAGATCAGCTATATAAGCGATGGATTTAGTGGTTTTAATCATTTCGAAAACATAATTCTTCAAAGCGTTTAATGTGTCTCAATGGACAAAAAAAACAAAAAAACAAAAAACATTTTCTTTAGAAGGGAAAAAATAGTTTCTCGTAAAGATACCTACTGATCAAAATTATTTCAATTGCGAGTGATTAGGTCATGTTTAACAATTTGGAATAAGTACCCTTTTTAAAAAGAGAAACATTAATAAATGCGCATTTTTTGTTAGCAAATAATTTCTGGAAGATTTTAATTGATGCACAATACTCTTTTCTCTTGTTTTCATTGACAAATACAAATTTAAACTTCACTTTGATAAGTCTAAAATATTTCGTTACCAAATCACATTCTTTAATTGATAATATGTAATAATTTGATTTTATTATTAAAATAAAAAATAAATAATGTTCTATATTTTATGCAACATATAATATTTACAAAAGGGTCAAGGTCTAGTCTTAAAAAGATAATTTCCTTAATCTTATAAATTATAATTACTTTATTAAATCACTGCAATAATTGAACAGTCCTAGAAACATATCAAACAAACATTTTTATTCACGAGACACCTATTTTTATTTACATCAAACATAGATAATTTTATTTACAAGACACGTTTTTATTTACATGAAATATACATATTTTAAACAAAATTTTCTTTTCAAGACACAGAATGATTTTATTTACAAGTGACAAATCATATTTTTAATTCAACTGGCACAGAAGATAGTAATATTTATTTTCAGTTGTTAATTTCAACAAAAATTTATAAAATATTTGCATATATGGCGATTTAGTTTTAAAATTGTCTTATGGAATCAAAATATTCTTTTAGGAGAAATTTTCAAAATGATCATATTTTTACTATGGAACAGGCTTAAAAAAAAAAAAAAAAAAAAACACAATTAGATTAGTGAGAACCATGCACTACACATGCTTAGCTGTTATAAAATTTATCGTAAACAAATTAAAAAGTTTTTACTATCATATCCTATAAAAATTGTCTTTATGCATATTCGTAATCTTCAGGTTACAACAAATACAAATACAAATATTGACGACCAGCTACAGGCTCAAGCCCAACAAGGCTGGTCCTTTGCTTCTGAATTCTCCAATTCCCTCTGACTATCCAATTGTATCTTAAATTCGTACACTACCTTTGAATTAACTATATTTTCTGGCAACGCGTTCATACTGTCTATTACCCTATTAAAGTAGCAGTTTTTCCTTAAATCCCGATTCAAATGTGTCTTATTCAATTTATACCCATGGCCCCTTGTTCTGTTATCCCTATTGAAATTTAAGCCCTCTGTGTCCCCTTGTTTTACCAACTTGGAAAGCTGAATCAAATCCCCTCTCCTTCTTCTTCTTTCCAGTGTATACATGTTTAGCTTAATTAAACGTTCATTATAGTCGAAATTTGCTAGCCCCTTTATTATTTTTGTAGCTCTGTGCTGAATCCTTTTAATTAATTATATGTCCTTTCTCATATATGGAGCCCAGAATTGAACAGCATATTCTAGATGTGGTCTTACTAAACCCTTATATAACGGCAAGATTATATTCTTATCCCTTGAAGTTACAGTCTTTTTAATATACCCCAATAACCTATTAGCCTTTTTACCCGCAGCTGAACATTGGTGGCCCATTTTAAAATCCCTGTGAATTATCACCCCAAGATCCTTGACTGTTTCTCCCTCCTTTACCTTTACTCCCTGCAGACAGTACTCGGCTCCGCTGTTCCTGTAACCCATATGCAGAACTTGACATTTCCCTATATTAAATGACAAACCCCATTTTACAGCCCATTCGGATATCTTATCAAGATCCCCTTGTAAATTCTCTATCTGTAACTTGGTATCCACTGTCCCCCATATTTTTAAGTCATCTGCAAATATACTGATTCTATTCTTGATCCCCTGACCTATATCATCTATGAAAATTATAAATAAAATTGGTCCCAAAACGGATCCCTGAGGCACCCCACTTATAACTTCTGTCCACTGTGAATAATTTCATTTTACCTGCACTCTCTGCTTTCTACCCAATAACCAATTCTTTATCCATATTAATGTTTTTCCCTGAATCCCCAGCCTTTCCAATTTAAACAGTAATGCCTCATGAGGTACTTTATCAAAAGCTTTTTGAAAATCTATGTACATGAAATCCACACTGCTCTTATTATCCAGCTCCTCAGTAATTATTTCTTAGAACTTCAAAAGGTTTGTAGAGCAGGATCTGCCCTTCCTAAACCCATACTGATTATCTGATAACAGTCCCCCCCCTCCTCCAAGTATAACATTATATGCTTTTTTAACAGAGATTCAAATATTTTGCAAATTACTGATGTTAGACTTACTGGTCTATAGTTACCTGGATCACTTTGTATTCCCCTTTTTGAAAATTGGAGTTATGTTGGCCAACTTCCAATCCATTGGTACCCAACCCGAGCTATATGTTGAATTAAATATCGTGTGAATTACTTGCCCCAATTCTTCCGCGCATTCCACTAGTACTCTCGGATAAATATCATCTGGCCCTGGTGCTTTAGATGGCTTAATTATTTTCAACTGATGTACTATTTCTTCCCTGTTAAATTTACATTCTTTAATTATACCACCTGCAAAGGCTCCATCCTTGAGATCCTTTTTTAAATTATAGTTACCATTGAAAACCCCCAGAAAAAAGTCATTTAACACATTTGCCATTCCCACCTCGTCTTGAATTAATTCACCTCTCCTCCCCTCCAACGGGCCCAGTGTAGTACTAAATTTATTTTTACCACTTGCATATGCAAAAAATTCTTTTGGGTTTATATTTATTTACCTTGCTAATTTTTCCTCCAAGGACACCTTTTGTTTCTGACTAATAGTTTTAAACTACTTTCTGGCTTTCAGGTATGCCTCCT
This sequence comes from Metellina segmentata, assembly GCA_947359465.1. Lineage (NCBI taxonomy): Eukaryota > Metazoa > Arthropoda > Arachnida > Araneae > Tetragnathidae > Metellina > Metellina segmentata. Next base: position 8,969,881 of record OX375882.1, read on the forward strand.
TGTCCCTGTCGTTACCAGTGCTTTTATATACCCTGTATGTTCTTTGTTTTAATTTTAAAGCTTTGTGTGTTTCCCCTGAAAACCACATAGGGAGCAATTTTCTAGATTTTCCCTTTTTCCCGAACGTTACATGTTTTTTTAACACCTTGTCTAACTTATTCTTGAATTCCTCCTATTGTTCAGAATGATGCGGTGCTAAGAATCCCCCTTTGAATGTCTCCTTTAACTCTTCCCTTATCCTATGGAAATTTACCTTTCTGAAATTTGGAATTATCCTACTATTGATTGTGTATGCTGACTGAAAATTTATACTTAATCTGATACTTCTATGATCACTTTCTCCCAGTGGCTCACCTATAACCAAATCCTGCACCCTATCCTCATCATTGCTGAAAATCAAATCCAATATTGCATTGTCCCTAGTATCCTCATACACCATCTGGTACAAAAAACAATCCTGTATCACTTCCAAAAATTCTGCCCCTTTCCCATTTGTAGCTAGATTGTTTGTCCAGTCAATATTTGGATAGTTATAGTCCCCCATTAAAATTAATTCTCCTTTTTGACATGCTTCGTTTATCAGATTGCACATGCCCTTTTCCTGCTCTTCACTACAAACAGGTCTATATATATATTACCCAGAATTAGGCCTTTGCCTTTATCTGTATTCAGTTTCACCCAGACTGATTCTATACCCTCAGTTTTACTATTTAACTTTATTTCCGTACAGTTTAAGAATTCTCTCACATAAATCAAAACCTCACCCCCTTTCCTATTTACTCTGTCCTCCCTAAACATTGTGAATCCACTCAATTCTAAAATTTGTGCATCTTCACTGCTTGCCCAACTTTCAGTAATCCCAATGATATCTATATCCTCTGCTTGTGCAATTCTCCTGAGCTCATCCATTTTATTTCTCACACTGCGAGCATTACAATAAAATACTTTTAGCTTATTTTCACCCTTATATTGCATCTTCCCCTTGTATTATTTGTCTTGGTATTGTTTTTCTCCTTTACATTGCACTTTCCCTTTGTATTGTTTGTCTCCTGCAATTTAGACCCTGTTAGTTTTCCTAAGCAATTACTGTGTACTGTCAACCCTCTATGTTCTTCCCATCCCTGCTTGTATTCTAGTTTTTTGATTCCAGAATGTTCAAAACCCGCTTGCCAACCTCCCTATTACCTATCAGGCTTAAATGCAAATTGTCCCTGCTTATCCAATCCCTCCTACACTCCTTCCAAACAGCTAAAAATCTAACCTCCTCCCTCTCACACAAATCCCTTAACAACCCGTTCATCTTATTGGCCCTTTGATTTAACCACCCATTATCTAACCCATACCTAGGTAGTAATCCTAATACTATTACCTCTACCCATGAGACTTAATGCTTAAAAGTGTTTCCGCTTCCCTCTTAAACTCAACATTAGTGGTCCTCTCTACATCATTAGTTCCCACCCACACTACTACCTTTTCCTCCCCTTTAACTACACCTGCCTTAACTGTCTCAACTACATGTTTTACCCTGTTGCCTGGTAAGCAACATCTTGCAAAATTGCGCTTTTTACGCCCTACCATGTCACCCAAAACCCTAACCACTGAATCACCAACCACAACCCCTTTAGTTACCTTATCAACCTCATCCCCCTGATCTACATACCATAATAAGAAGTATGTGTGATCTGGGTGGCAACAAAATCCTCGAAAAAAACTTCCCCGATTTTATAATTCCCTTAATAAATGTCGTGATTCGTGATTAGTATCGAAAAACAGTATCCACACATTATTTTTAAATATTTAGTTTTAGGTGGGGTGAAAAGATAATTCTCCACAAATAATTTGTACTTTTTCTCTTCAGATATTATAACTGTTATTATAAGAGTTCGAACTCTTAATAAAACTCTTACGATAGCAATTATAAAAAACTGGAGAGAAAAAATAGAAAATACTTTGATAATGAACTTATTACATCTAACCTACATTATCATCAACATCGCAATCAAATGCAAATATGCATAAAAAATTCGACACTGCTGTTTGTAAAAAATGCAACACCATGAAGGAATCATCCGAATGAAATGAAATTTGCAGCAAATGTCAATTATAGGATGTTATACAAAGTAGTAAAGTTTCCGATCTATCACGCATTCGTGGTGCGGGCAGCACCCTCTAAACTGATGCTAAAAGCGTATAAATAGAGGGCTGTAGCGGGAGACGTTGAAAATAGAGCATGGTTATTTTTTAATGGATTTTTAATGGAGAACGTTTAGTGAGACTTAAGTATGCCTGGGTGAAAATTCAACAACTTACGGAGTTTGAAGGGGGGAGAATCATCGGCCTTCGTGACGGACGATTTTCTTATCGTGCAATAGCAGCTCGTGTGCAGCGGAACAGTTCCACAGTGATGCGAGTTTGGAAGCAGTGCATCAGACAACTCAAAAAACTGGGAGTGAACGACGGAAGGTGACGTCAGCGCGCGATGATAGACACCTGGTCCACATGTCGGTGAATGACCGTACAGCTTCCTCCAGGCAGTTGGCAACACTTTGGTCTACTGCTACAGGTGCACTAATGTCGGCTTCGTCAATTTGCCGACGTCTGCTGCACCGTGAACTGCGTGCAAGGATTCCTTTATGCAGGATCCCCCTCACGCCAAACCATCGAAAGCTGCGTCTGCAATGGGCAATGCAAAGAGCCTGTCGGGCTGATTGACAAGCTGTCTTTTCTGACTAATCCTGCTTTAATTTGTGGAACCATGATGGCCGCATTCGTTTTAGACGCTATGGCGGTGAACGCTGCCTTCCAGAGTGCGTTATCGAACGTCAAATTTGGCCGAACACCCGGAGTTATGGTCTGGGGTGCGTTTTCGTATCATGGACGATCTCAGATGCTACGAATTGAGGGTAAACTGAATAGGAACAGGTACGTCCGTGAAGTGCAGAGACCGAAGTCATTCCCTTCCTCCAAGGCATCCCTGGAGCTATCTTTCAACAGGATAATACACGCCCACATATTGCAAGGAATGTTCGAGACTTCTTTTCAGCCCAACACATGCAACTTCTTCCTTGGACTGCTGATTCGCCGGATATGTCGCCTATTGAGCAAATGTGGGATTTGTTTGGTCGGCGTCTCGCTCGTGATCCGCGTCCTACAGCTTCAAATGACGCACTTTGGGTGCGCATACAAACAATATGGAATTCTCTTCCACAAGCAGGCATTCAACATCTGATTCACTCCATGCCACGTCGTATAGCAGCACTTATTGCAGCACGTGGTGGCTACACTAAATACTGATTTTGGACACTTAATATTTTTTTTTTGCTTTGAAAATTTATTCATTTATTTGTACTAATACAAGACGTTTGTGTATTAAATTTCATTTAATTCTGATGACTCCTTCATGGTGTTGCATTTTTTACAAACAGCAGTATACAAAAATGTAATTGCAAGCAAAAAATATTAATTTAATGCACAAAAAAATCATTCGTTACACAAATTTCAAATTGTATGCCACAAGTGGTATAGACAGCCTCACGGCGGCGGTTTTTGCTGTGTTCAAAAGTTACGACGCTGGTGTTCGTTATTCGAATTACAATTTCGCCGAATACGATGTATTCGATTCTAAAAAGTAATCGTTGTCGTACATCTCTAAATAGGACAAGCGATAATAGTCGCCGTTTAAGTTCCCAGATTTTTTGTGAAATTTGTAATTTTCCCCGATTGTTCCAGAATTTAAAAGTTCCCTGATAATTCCCCGATTTCCAGGTCTGCTACCACCCTGATGAAACATTCTGACAATGAAAATAATATATGATCGGAAGATCTCGGAAATGCGACTTCTTAATTATTATGAATATACAGTTACTATTTTTGTTTATTAAATTGAAGAATGTAAAATTTTTTTAAATTAAATATATCTATATATTATTGTTTTTTAAACAAATTCAATTTGGTGAAATTTTTACGTATATTTTTAGTTTGTACGTTCTCATTATAACTTGATGTCGAATGATGCATTCTTATATTGGAATATTTAGCAATAATGGCTTTAATCAAAAGAACAAAGTGACTGTTTTCTGGCTCATCGTCAAACATATGGTTTTCCAACGACTTGGGGGTCTATTTTCTTCATCACAGAAATGGACATACGATTGATAATATTTTTTTATTCAACTCATATAACTGTGGTTTCCCTGAAGACTATTTCGGCGTGTTTGCATAAGACAATTACATCCTCTAATTAAACCTCTGCTTCGAGAGTAATTCTTAAAGGCAATTAATCCTTCTTTTTCTTTGTCTGAACACAAAGCAATGACACACTTTACAGATTTGGACAGTTGCTTGATGACAAAGCCAGCTATATAGCTTACAACGTCCAGTATATATTCTGTAAGGCCAACCACAGGTTCATTATCTTTGTCAGATTCTTCTTCAGAATCCTCCCTCATTTTCAACTGCTTCTGATAGAAACTTTATGCATTAGTAATCTCTTATAGGCAGTTTCAAATTGACGGGAAATGGGATTATTATTTGAACCACCTCGAGCCCTTAGGGCACTGAAAAATGTTTCGAGGTGCTCTTGGGATAATTTATATGCCAATAGACATTTCAATTTAGGATTATCTGATTTTACTAATGCATCAAAAAGGCTAACAAAACTCCTAATGCATATTATGATACTTATAAAACCTGTTTTTCTTGGGCTTGAAATTACCTTTTCCCCATTAACTTTTAAATTAGTAATATATGTTTGAGCTGTCTCAGCAAATTTTTTAAATTCAATTTTATTGCTTTCATTAAATGGGACTTTTTTTTTTACCTTTCCCCAGTACATTTCTGCAATTTAAAAAAATCAAAGGTATCATTGATAATTTTAATAAAAGCAGACTTTGGTCTACAACCGGTGAATTCTTTTATATTCAAAGAATCTAAATAATCGAGAGCAACTGCTACACTTATACTAAGTGTGTGTGCAGCTAGTTTCACTTTCATTATTTGTTCTTTGAATTTCAAATGCTGTTTCCTCAGTTTGGTCCTCTCTTTCTTGGAATGTCACCAAATCTTCAACATATGTTCAAGATATTCGCCCTCCATCACCGTCATACATAGGCATACTGGCTATAGCATTTCTAACACGCTTTAGCATGTGTGGTGGATCCAAAAATACATAAATGGGTAAATTGGATATTGGGTGGGGAAACCATGTTTTTAGTAGAGCATAGTAAGTTAGGCAACAGCCAAGATACACTCTAAAACAAAAAAATCGACCAACCAAGAAGGAGTAGTCCGATAGAGACAAAAATTGGTGGATAGGAAAATTATGTACAGAAAAGAAAATGATTAAAATTTCAGAACAATTGAATGATTTATTTCAGAGTTACAGTAACGAGCTCAATAAGGTGTTGACCCGCCTCTAGCCTGGATGCAAGCTGCCACACGGCGTGGCATAGACCGATAAAGCTCACGGATGGTCTACTGCGGTATTTCTTGCCAAATTTGCTCCAATTGTCAGACTACGTCATCAACATTCCCTACCGGATGCAGTCGCCTTCCCATCATATCCCAGACATGCTCGATGGGAGAGAGATCTGGTGATCTGGCTGGCCAACGAAGTGTTTGACAAGCTTGAAGACAGTTCATAACAACACGTGCCGTATGTGGTCTGGCATTGTCTTGCTGAAAAATAAGCCCAGGGTACTGCGAAAGGAACGGTAGCAAAACAGGTCTCAGAATGTCGTCAACGTACCGCTGTGCAGTAAGTGTACCTCTAATGACGACCAAAGGGGTCCGGCTATCAAGGGAAATGGCACCGTAGACCATATCTCCTTGTTGAGGGCCCGTGTGGCGTGCAATAGTAAAAGCAGGATCGGCACGCTGCCCTGGGCATCTCCAGACACTTCTTCGATGATCGTCAGGACACAGTTGGAAGCGGGATCCGTCGCTAAAGACTATACGACCCCAGTCAGCATCATTCCAGCCTGATCGAGCCAAGCACCACTGCAATCTGTCTCGACAGTGTGCAGGCGTGAGTGGCAGGTGGCGTAACGGTCGGTACGAGAGTAGATTTCGCTCTCTCAGCCGTCTGTGAATGGTCATGGTGGACACTCGTGTGTGGGTCGCACGACTGATGGTTGATAGCGATGAATCAGGCGCTGTGACAGCTGATATGACAATCAGTCTGTCCTCGCGATCTGTTGTGGCCCTACGTCGACCGCTACCATCATGACGCTGAAATCTGCCATTTTCCACCCACTCTTGCCAGCATCTTCTAATCGCCGCATCGCTTCGACTCACATGACGAGCGATTCTCCGATTTGCCCAACCTGTTTCTTTCAATTCAACGATACGACCTCCTTCAAACTCTGAAAGTTGCTTGTAATGAGCTCGAATCCTGCGGCGAGTCATTTTTTCAGTCGTTGAAAGGTATCCGAAATCGCAATGCAGCAGAAAATTTTAACAACAGTTCAAGAACAACTCCTTATATACATCTGTTGGATGCGCAGTTCCGATGCGCTGGAGATAGCACTATTCATTCATTGGACACCAAATTTTAAACATTTGCATATTTGGTCAAAACATTTTTGCATACGAAATTTAAAAGCAATCGGATGATTCCTTCTTGGTGCGTCGATTTTTTTTGTTATAGCGTGTATTTGGTCATTGCCATGTTAGATGATGTGTCATCAAAAAATCAAGCTCACTATTTCAATGCCAGTTGAGTTTAAATGTTCCAAATATTGAATAACTAAATTGGCCCTTTTTCGACTGTTTAAGCCATTGATGCAAAAATACCCAACTGGCATTTTCCAATTCCCATTGACACAATTTACCAGGAAAACTAAAACATTTCTAACTTCAGGAAGGTTGTCATACTAATACCTGTTCCATAGTCAAGTAAGCCGCTTCATTTTGTTCCATTCCACTCCACTTTCCTTTTAACTGCCATCTCATCAACCACTAAACAACAAATTAATTTATGATTAGTATTGTTTACTTTATGCTTTAGGGCATCAGTTACTTCTTCTGTAAATCCTGGGCCACCCCCAACTTTTGCGTAATTTTTTATATGTTTGAGGGTGAAGCAAATTATTACGGAATGTTTCTCGCACAAATTGTAGGCTTTTGCAGAGTAGAAATTAAGAGTAAGAGGAAATGGCTATCAGTGATGACGGAAAAGCTTGTTTACTTTGTACTGACGATCCATTCAGAATTCTTTCAAATATATCTTGGATGAATTCAGGAACAGAGCACTATAAAATAAAGGAAACAATTTTATGAATATGTACACTGCTGTTAGTAAAAAATGCAACACCATGAAGGAATCATCCGAATGAAATGAAATTTGCAGCAAATGTCAATTATAGGATGTTATGCAAAGTAGTAAAGTTTCAGAGCCACCACGCTTGCGTGGTGTGAGCAGCGCCCTCTGAACTGATGCTAAAAGCGTATAAATAGAGGGCTGTAGCGGGACGTTGAATATAGTGCATGGTTATTTTTAGTGGCGAACATTTAGTGAGACCTAAGTATGCCTCCACGACGAAATAGGGTGAAATGTCAACAACTTACGGAGCTTGAACGGGGGAGAATCATCGGCCTTCGTGAAGGAGGATTTTTCTATCGCGCAATAGCAGCTCATGTGCAGCGGAACAGTTCCACAGTGATGCTAGTTTGGAAGCAGTGGACCGACGAGCACCGGACAACTCGAAAAACTGGGAGTGGACGACGGAAGGTGACGTCAGCGCTCGATGATAGAGACCTGGTCTACATGGCGGTGAATGACCGTATAGCTTCCTCTAGGCAGTTGCAGCACTTTGGTCTACTGCTACATGTGTACTAATGTCAGCTTCGTCAATTCGCCGACGTTTTCTGCACCGTGGACTGCGTGCAAGGATTCCTTTATACGGGATCCCCCTCACGCAAAACCATCGACGGCTACGACTACAATGGGCTCATGAGCACAGAGCCTGGCGGGATTGGCAACAAGTTGTCTTTTCTGACGAATCCCGCTTTAATTTGTGGAACCATGATGGCCGCATTCGTGTTAGACTAATGCGCTATGCCGGTGAACGCTGTGCTATGCTGGTCACCGCTACGCTATGCCGGGTAACGCTGCCTTCCCGAGTGCGTTATCGAACGTCATAGTGGCCGAACATCCGGAGTTATGGTCTGGGGTACGATTTCGTATCATGGACGATCTCAGCTGCTACGAATTGAGGGTAATCTGAATAGCAACAGGTACGTCTGTGAAGTGCTAGAGCCCGAAGTCGTTCCCTTCCTTCAAGGCATCCATCCCTGAAGCTATCTTTCAATAGAATAATGCACGCCCACATGTTGCAAGAAATGTTCGAGACTTTTTTTCAGCCCAACGCATGCAACTTCTTCCTTGGCCTGCTTATTTGCCGAATATGTCGCCTATTGAGCATGTGTGGGATTTAGTTGGTCGGCGTCTCGCTCGTGATCCGCTTCCTACAGCTTCAAAAGACGAACTTTGGGTGCGCATACAAACAATATGGAATTCTCTTCCACAAGCAGACATTCAACATCTGTTTCACTCCATTCCACGTCGTATAGCAGTACTTATTGCAGTGCGTGGTGGCTATAAACCAAATACTGATTTCGGACACTTAATTTTTTTTTTTTGCTTTGAAAATTTATTCATTTATTTGTACTAATACAAGACGTTTGTGTATTAAATTTCATTTAATTCTGATGACTCCTTCATGGTGTTGCATTTTTTACAAACAGCAGTATATAATGAAATTAACACCGAAATCTATTAGGAGTTACGTTTTACAACCTCACAAGAAAGGTAGTGCTCTGAAAAGCTCTGTAAAGACAGTAGTTATGAATGCGTTCCATAAATTGTAAGAATGGTATCCCAATGATTCTCAAAGTGATATTCTGGACAAAACTTCGGGCTTGACCGGCGTTTCCGATTAAGTTCGATTTGATAATAGACGCCTGTTTAGGTTTTAAAAAGCCAAGTAGGCCACAATTTCTAAAAGTATTGCTTTAGCAATTGTTTCCTTGAATGTCATAAAATATAAAATGGTAATATGTCAAAAGCAGTGATTGAAGATTACTTTCTAGATGATGGACAAATTTTTTGCAAAAGTATAATAGTTTAATTTCAAAGAACTGTTTCATTAGTTTATTTTCTGAATTAACCAACATTTGAAGAGTAGAGATTTGTCATTCTACAGTATTTGTTAATTTTGTTCACATAAAAATTCTGTATAGCCATTTTATGTGTTTTCTTTTATGCTAGGAAAAGTCAAAGCTCATTAATGTGAACATGCTTAACATGACCTGAAAAACTAAACTTTGCTGAATTTTATATATATATATATATATATATATAACATAAAATATACAAAATAACATAACGCACACAAAATAACAAAAAATAACCAAACAGCCGGGGTGCATTAACCAGAAACCGAAACTACCCATGCAAGCGCGCTGAAGCTGCAGACATAGCATGGTAAGCAATATAATTTCAAGAACACAAGAATTTCTAAAAAAATGTAACAAAAGTCTTAAAAAATAATAAAAAATGAAGAAATGTTGGTGGATCAGGGCGTCATCAGGGAGGAGCCTGACCCAAACAACATAAAATGGTGTTTTCTACATATGAGCAGCATTAGGCTGAAAAAATTGCTCATACACTCCCCCAAACACCACCAAAAATCAAGTAAAACAAAAACAAAACAAAATACCAAAACAGAGCAGGAACAGAACGAAATGAAACCCGAAGCCGCAGCTGGGATATCAACAACAACAAGCCTAAAAATTACCACAAAATGTCATCAATTACACAATCTAACTTATGTGCTAGCATCATACCTCCAATGCAACAAATCCAAAATAAATAAATAAAATAAAAAAATAATATGAAAATCCCCAGCCCCTATTCAAAAATATATTCATAAATATTAAAAAATAAAATTGAAAAGCAATTCCCATGGCTCTGAGGAAATTACGAAAAATAATTATTCATGGGTTGTGTAGGTGTTGATATTAATAAATCTTTCAAAAATATTATTAAAGAATGAATACGGGTATTTGTTATTGAGAAGTGTGTTTTTTAGATATTTACATTGTAATAAAAAGTTAGAATCAGAATTACAAATTTTTTTGAAACGTACCAATTGACCAGCTATCGTGTTGTAGTATATTCTCTTAGAGATATTGGAGTCCCAAAAAATTGATAAACGCAGCGATTTTAAATTTACAGTCATTAAATTAATATTTTGGGACTCCAATAGCTCTAAGAGAATATACTACAACACGATAGCTGGTCAATTGGTACGTTTCAAAAAAATTTGTAATTCTGATTCTAACTTTTTATTACAATGTAAATATCTATAAAACACACTTCTCAATAACAAAGAATCCAAAATTTGAAATTCGGGAAAAATCGAGATATTTTTGCTACTTTTTTTTAAACTGCCGTATCTATATTTTATTACTATTATTTTTTAATTTTTAAAATATCGCAATATACCTCAGAATGTACTCTTTCTCTCGGTACTATTATTTTTGAAATCGGTTAATAATTAAATTGGATGAGATCAAAAGTTGGTCATACAAAATTCGGAATCTTTGGATATTTTCGCTACTTTTTGTTAAAACTACGCTATATCTACAGCAAAAACCATTATATTTTAAAGTTGAGAACATCACTGAATACATTACATTACACTCTTTCTTATGGTACAATTATTTTTCAAATTGGTTAATAAATAAAGTCGATGCAATTAAAAGTTGGTCATACAAATTTCGGAACTTTCAGATCGTAATTTCCGATACAAAACTAAAACTGTCATATTTATATCGTTTTATATCTATATCGCATCATATCTAAATCGGGGGTGAGCAAGCGTAAGTGAGCAGGGGGCGGAGCCTCCTAGTAATATAAAGAAAAAAACAACTGTGACCCATTTTCATTATTATGAAAGTTATAAAAAGCAATAAATAAATTAGTAGCGATTTTTACGTCCTGAGTAAAATATAAGTATAGATTTATATATATATAAAAGGGTGTGGGTATATTTCTCTACAAATTTACACCGTTCGACCAATCCACACCTGATTTGGTACTACACTGTGGTAAACAGGCTATTTCTTTTCTGTCTTCAGACCAATTTGTAGCCATGAAAATTGACACACATTCAGTCCTAAAAGGATCCCCTCGAAGCCCCAATTTTAAAATCTAAAGTTTGTTTTCCTGCAATCAATGGACATAGAAACATGTTCTACAGGGTTTGTGTATTTGAGTTAACAAAAGGAAATCTCTTGGCAGGTACGTACCAACGTTTTGAAAAGGGGTGGGGGGGGCGAGCATAGGCGTAACTAGGGTTGTTGAATTGGGGCAGGGCCACCCATAATAGGAGGACTAACCCGACAAATGTCGGAGGGGGGGGGGGGAGTTTAAGGGGCCCGCAGCCCCGAGGTTTGTCCAAGAAATTATCCGCCTCATTTTAGGGTTATTTTCCGCATTTTACAAGTCCTTAAAGGGCCTTGTCATGGAAGACTCACATTTTCAGCAGTCTCCGGCAGTTTTCACAGGTAGTTTTTCCCCCATGTTTGTAGTTTTTCCCATAGTTTGAACTAAGTTGGTTTGCATGCCACAAGGAGTAATGAAGTAGTAAGCACGTTCTTCAACTTTATAAACCAGCTTTACAATTTATTTTAGTGCGAGCCAACGGCCATGGGAACTGCTTCTAAAACACACTGATGGGAGGTCTCTACACGGTCTTTGTGAGACAAGATGCAGTGCAACAATTGAGGCAGTGAAACCTATAACTGAAAAACTACCTGACGTTTTAAAGGCCCTTCAATGTGTAAAAAATCAGTAGTTTATCGTAAGAGGAAACGGCGGAAAAGTAAATGGATTCCTCACTTATTTTTCAAAATTTGAAACTTTAATTCAGTTAAATATTTGGAAGGACATACTAGAGCAAATTAATACAAGAAATTTAATCCTGCAATCAAAAAATATCTCCCTTGATATCGAAATGAATAACATTAAAGCGTTAACTAAAACAATAAAGATTTAAGAAAATAATGGCATGTATACTAAATAGAGCTAAAGAGACAGCTTCTATTATGGGTATAGATGCAGAATTTTCTAAAAAAAAAAAAAAAAGAGGACGAAAAAGGAAGCTTTTCGTTGACGAAGCCACGGAAAGAGGAATGCATGAAGTATTAGAAACCGAAGAAACAAAATTTAAAAGTTCAGTTTTTGTGTGTGTGTGTGTGTGTGTTATAGTAATCAATAAAATAGCTTCTCAGTTAGAATCAAGGTATGAGCAAATGAAAAACATATGCAATACATTCGAAGCTATATTAAAAATAAATTTCAATTCTAATGACAACAACGCATTTAAAAATTAATTAAAGCTATCCAGATGATTTAAGCCACAATCTCATTTGTGAAATTGAGATGAATAAGACCTTTCGCGAAGCTACTTTTTCCCATGCAGCTAAGTTAGAAAATAAAGGTCTTCCACTTTCCCTTCTAAACGATATCTATAGATTAAAATTGCAATCTATTTTCCTAGAACTTTGCATAGCTTTAAGAATTTTTATTTCTCTTCCCATCACTGTAGCTTCTGGTGAAAGAGGATTCAGTAAACTATCCATAATCAAAAATCATTTACGATCTACTTTGGGCCAAGAAAAATTGAATCCATCTTGGAATGTTTTCAATTGAGCATGAACTGGCGTCCAAAATGAGCTTCCTTGACGTCATCGATATATTCATTAATTCGAAAAATAGATTTACTGCCCCTTCCTCAGTACTGCAAAAAATTTCGGATTTTCGTCCAAGGTATGTCTTTTGCATGGGTTTAAAATATCTTTCTATAGAGATCGTTTTCTGATTGTACTTCATTATCCTTATCGAAGTCCTGCTAGATCGCAAAGTGGCCACGCTTCGGCATATACATATTTAATTCTTTAATTACTTACCAGTTCATTATTAATTTACTGTGTGCTTGCTTGTACATTTCTGAAGTTGGGTATTTCTAAATACAAGGTCTGTCCCAAAAGAACAAAATTACATAAAATAAATTATCGTTCTTACAAAGAAAAACACTTAATAATCTTTGAAGTATGCGCCTTGGGCAGCAATACGAGTCCAGCGTTGCTGCCAGTGGCTGAAGAATTATTCGAAATCATTTTGCGAGATGCCGCGAACCCTTGTGGTTACGGCTCTTTAGACATCTTGAATTGTGTCAAAATGGCGTCCTTTCATGTCCATCTTAAGCAGTGGAAACAAAAAAAAAATGTCACAGGGGGCCAGGTCGGGACTGTATGGTGGAAGGAGAAGAAGAGGGATGTGTTCTTGGGTTAGGTATACAGTCACAACCAACGCCGTGTGGGGCCGAGCGTTGTCGTGGTGGACGATCCAGCTGCCAGCAATCTCTGGGCGGACGCGATTTACCCTTTTCTTCAAGCGTTGAGCACTTCCAAGTAAAGTGTGAATTCATTGTCTGCCCAGGTGGTACAAATTCTCTATGGACCACTCCTTTAGAGTCGAAGAACACGATCAGTATTGTTTTGGCACGTGATTTGCTCATCCGAGCCCTCTTTGGTAGAGGTGAGTATGGAGTGTGCCACTCCGAGCTTTGCCGCTTGTAGACTTGCGATTGTGGCAAAGCTTCGTCTTTGTAAGCCTCCTTCAACATTTGCAAGGTTTCATTACCACTTTTACCGAGAGTTTAACGCAAAACTTTATTGCATGGTGTTGTCCAATAGAGCGCTGCATCTTAAGCGAAATGAGCCACGCTCAATGTTAGGCCACTGGGCATGCGCTCTGATTTAGGAGCAGCTGTGCGACCGTTGGAATACGTTACTGATGTTCCAATCCACATTTCTGAGCCACCGGTTTTCCTTGGGGATGTGCGAAGAAAAAATTTTCTCATCACTTTTGAAACAGACTTAGTATATGGATACTTAAAAAATAAAAACTTTCTAAAAATGAAAAACTTAGGGGGCCCGCGTGAAAATGTTGTCGAGGGGCCCGGAAAATTTATGGGCGGCCCTGATTGGGGGGGTGGGGGTAGTCCTCCCGAAAAGTATGGACAGTAAAAAGTAGGAAGAATAAATTAATTACATTAATATGCTTGCTATTTATAAAAGATTATATCAATAAATATTCATTATAATTAACGCTTGATTTATGAAAAAAAAAATCAAATTTTTTTCTTTATACAATATTTACTAAATGACTTTATGGTGAATTTTAAAACTTACAATACATTTAAATTAGAAATTAAAACGCAGATTTTTTTGCAAACGTTTCGATTCTTCTGAACATTTTAGATTTATACTTGATTTGTTTGAAGCACATCGGTAAAAATTATCTCGATTCGGACTCTGCCGCCAATGAGTGCTAATAATTTTTTTAAACCGTATCTATCAGGGTGTAAAAAAATTGTGATTAAAAAAAATCAATTAATCGAATTATTTTGATTTAAATCGGATTATTTTTATTTAAATCAGATTTTTTATTTAAATTTCTGCAGGCCCTATACATTGTTTATATAATAAATATATAAACATTTGTTAAATAAAAAATTGAGTTCGTGACATGACATGTAAACCAATATTTATTTTAAGTAAACAATCAGAATTTGTGACATGGTAAATCAATATTTACTTAATATTTGTTTAACTTTAAAACACAAGTTGACATCCTACATAGTTTTACTTGAGAAAATTACATCATCATGTTAACAAATTTATCAGTAAGTGTAAGTAATTTATCAGTAAGTACCTAAACTATAGTCTGAGAAATAGAATAGAGGACAAAATAAACAGATTATAGTAAATTCTGATAATAAAACTGCCGAGCAGCAATAATAAATGGATTTTCACTTAGTTTTAATTCATATTGGATCTTTCTTTTTGCTGCTGACATTTTAATGGCTGTGTGTGAAAATGTATATTTCTACTCTTTAATCTCTATTGCTCACCACAAGAATAAGCTAACACAGGGGTTCCCAAACTTATCCAAGTGGTGACACCCTTAAGAGAATTATAATTTTCTCACGGCACCCCCTCGTCCTCATGTAATATTTATCTGTGGTATATTATTACATCTATATACATATTTAATATTTGTACCACTTTGAAAAAGAAATTAGAGAAGAAAGAACATAAACATAATTAAAACAACTAGTATTTAAAATTCACACACAAACACTTTAATTTTACTTAATAAGAAAACATAGGTTGGTGAAAATATAAATAAAACAAATAAAATTACCTTCATCATGCTCTTGGTAAGGGAGTGAACCAATTTTTGATCAGTGACCTTAACCCTTTTTTCTGTTGCTTAGAAATAGCTTAGATTGGAGGTTACGGGTGCTTCGCAGCACCTCTCATCTCTCTACGTGGCACACACTTTGGGAGCTAATTAACAAATGCCTCAAAAACTTTACTTCATACTTGTGTTTTTTTAGCTAATAAAATCAGCTAATTTATCAGCAAGTGTAAGTGACATACCTAAACTAAAGTCTGAGAAGTAGAATAGAACTCAGAAATAATCAGACTATAGTAAATTCTGATTTAAAAAAAAAAACTGCCGCACAGCAATAATAATTGGATTTTCACTTAGTTTTAATTCATAATGGATCTTTCTTTTGTCGTGCTGGCATTTTAATGGCTGTGTGTGAAAATGTATATTTATACTCTTTAATCTCTATTGCTAACTACAAGAATAAGCCAACACAGAGGTTCCCAAACTTATCCAAGTGGTGGCACCCTTAAGAGAATTATAATTTTCTCACAGCACCCGCGTTATCATGTAATATTTATCTGTGGTATATTATTACATATATATATATATATATATATATATATACACATTTCATATTTGTAGCACTTTGAAAAAGAAATTAGAGAAATAAGAATCTAAACATAATTAATACAACTAGTATTTAAAATTCACACACAAACACTTTAATTTTACTTAATAAGAAAACATAGGTTGGTGAAAATATAAATAAAACAAATAAAATTACCTTCATCACGCTCTTGGTTGGGGAGTGAACCGATTTTTGATGAGTAACCTTAACACTTTTTTCTGTTGCTTAGAAATAGCTTAGATTAGAGTTTACGGCGCTTCTTAGCACCCCCCACCCCAGGGTGCTGCGGCACACACTTAAGGAACCCCTGAGCTAACTGACAAATGCCTCAAAAACTTTACTTCCCACTTGTGTTTTTTTAGCTAATAAAATCAGTCACCCCTCTAGTTTATAATTTTGAATCAAACTGTTGTATACTTCCTTTAAGTGTTTATATTATGAGTGCTGTTACTCAGGAATGGTTATACATTACTCTTATTGGCATTTAGATTTATGTCATGTGGGTTTACATTACTGTTTCCAGCATATAGTATATTCTAATAAGTTACAACTGGCTGTTGCAATCTTTTATAATATGCAATAACTGATCCAGTTCCCTCTGAGCTTAGAGTAGCCATTAGTGCTGAAATCACCATGAGTGCAGAAAAATTAAAGCATTTGACAACTTCTGTGATTTTCCTATGGTGTATTTACTTAGTTATAAAAATGTAAGATTAGTTGTGATTTAAAAAAAATAATTTGATTAAAATCATGATTTTAATCTCTGATTTAAATCTTGACACCCTGGTATCTATATTTAAAAATTCAGTAGCAAAGAAAAACCATAGGCAATATTTTTAAAAACCAATGAAAAATATATTAATTTTAAAAAGTTAAAAGCTAATAACAATTAAAATATAATCTGTATTTGAAAATTTGGTTTTAAAAAAGCACAATTGACAATAATAAAAAATTCCATCTTTAATCGAAAAATTTTCCTGACTTTTTACTCTGCATAATCTTGTGTGAGTTCTTTAGAACACAATTTATCACATAACTCATGTTCGATAGTTATCATAGCCAATCTACTTAGTCTATGTTGAGTTATTGTGGATCTGAAATAATTTTTGATGATTTTTAATTTGGAAAAACTTTTTTCACCACTTGCAACTTATAAAGGCAATGTTAATAAAATTCTAAGGGCAATTATAATATAAATGTGATAGATGATAATAAACCTGCGAAAATTTATATTGAAAATTCCCCGTTTTTTCAAAAATGGGAAATGAGTAAATTTTCTATAAATTAAATTTTAAGGCTCATATGTCGGACGAAAGTTTGGAATATAATTGTTCAGGTAGGCAAATTTATTAGATTTATTATTGCCTAACATTTGTAAAAAATAAGTCACAATTTTTACTACTTAACGACCGCCAAATATTATTCATAGTACCTAATATGAAAATAAGAATGTTTTTGTTAACTACAACTTGTAACAGGTATTTTTTGGAAACCCGTTTTTCAATAATTGGGCTATTGTTTTAAGTTAGAAATATTTAAGAATCTCTCTATATTAAAAAAAAAGTTACCGCAGCCGCAGGATTGACAACTGGGTTTTTTCGCTCGATTGTTAGACGGTTTCTCGAGAAAGTAAGGATCAGAAAATTGTGAAATTAACAAGGTTTGTGGGCAAGCAAAAGAAAGTTGATCGCAGAATTGTATTTGAAAGCGTCAATGTTTGCCATCAAAGCCATGTTCGAGCCCTCCAATACATTTGAAGGGTACAGGGGTTAAACCACTATACAGCAATTTCTTTGCAAATGAGATAGTCATCTGATAGCATTCAAGCGCGAGCACAACGGGAATTCATTTTGGGGGTAGAACCACTTTAAAGTCGTAAAAAAAAATGATAGGTATACTGGGCCAACTTTCTCCACGTATTCAGAGGAATAATTTAGTTTTCTGGCACTTTGAAACAATTTTTTTTTCACTTTTGGTTAAATAAAACTTTTGCTACATAAATAAAATTTGTTCGAAGTTTCTTGATAAACTTTCAACGTCTTGAGAGCATCCAGAATCATTATCGAGAATCGTGGGAGCTCACAACGGGAATCGTTCCCCAAGTCTACCCCCTGGTCCGACTGCGGAAGTGACGACTGGAGGAGGCGGGCTGGGAAGAGACAATTTTGGAAACAGAGGCTTTTTCTAGCCGCAGACGATTTGAGGAACTTTGATCTTGAGGAGGCTGTATTGTATTGATGATGACATCGTCTTTAATTATAAAACTGTAGCTGTACAATTCTGTAAATATTAACTCTCAATATAAGTATTTTAACCAGGAAGTGCTTTTACTTTTTCGTCGATACGATACAGACCTGCCTGAGTGGTGGCAACTTATGGAATGCAAAATCCGCGTTATATTTTTTAGCTACAGTTGAAGGTGATAAGACCGCCAGCGTCTTCTGGAATGTTCGTGTGGAACCTGGATATTGACGACCGCCAGCGCGTCTGATGAGTGGTTATTTTAAAAGGGTAAGTGCCAACTTACCAGAATTTGATTGCAATTGTAAGAATCGGTGCACACCGAAAATGCATTTGTTACAGAGTTTTCTGTGTTTTGAAACATCCTGTTTCATGTTTTAGTTTAAGTCAACCTGACTTGGTTAGTTTGTAAACGTCCCGTTTCCATTTTCCTTTTAGAAGTAGTCAGACTTTGTGTTTTGAAACAACCTGTTTCAAGTGTTAGTTTAAGTCAACCTGACTTGTTTAGTTTGGAAACGTCCCGTTTTCCATTTTCATTGTAGAAGTGGCCAGACTTGAGTGTGTTTTGAAGCATCTTGTTTCAAATTTTGGTTTGTTTAAAGTCAATCCCGACTAGCATTTAAGTCATTCTGACGTAGATAGAACATCAGTTCTGATTTTTTGTGTGTGGTTGTTTTATACCATATTGTTATTTTAGAAAAATTGTGATATATCATTGTGTAATGATCATATTGGAAGGATATTTTGATAACAAGTTGTGTGTATTATACTTAAAAGGTTTATGCTTCTAATACAAGAATCATTTTTAAAAAATTGTTATCATTGGTGAAATCAATTTGGATATATTTAGTGTGAAACTTTTGTAGATAATTTTGGAAAAATTATAGTTTAGCTTTAGTGTAGGGGTATTGCATTGAACAGTTGTCGTTACATATGAATACGGAAGTGCTTTTAAAATACGATATTATCAAGTTTTATGTTTAATTATCATTTGAATGTGTTATTGTCATTTGGTAATTTATTTGAGCAAGTATGGAATTTAATTATTTCCTTTAAAAGAATGTATAACAAATTTCTGTGAAAAATTAATGAAATACATTTGGTTCCTTATTCTGATTTAAATTGAAAGTAGAATTGATTTGTTTTATCTGAGTTATATAATCGATAGTATTTGATAACATAATAGTATTATTTTAATAACTGATTTTCAGTGTTTTGTGTATTCTATTTTGTGTGCTTTAAGAGTGTGGATTCTGGGTTATTTTATAATCGAGTATTATTTTCGCTATTGAAATCATGGCTTATATTGCGCAAGCGAAAAAACAGGACATTGTCGTTCTAACCGAGGAGTTAGGTTTGCAACTGGAGTCGGATTCTACTATTGCAAAGATGAAAACAGAAATCATCACATCTAAAGATTACGACGAATAATTCGTTAAATCACTTCTAGAAGCGATTAAAACCGAACGGCTTCACAAGGAGAAAGAAAAACTTCAGAAAGAAGAGAAAGAGGAGAAAGAAAAAATTCGGAAAGAAGAGAAAGAAAAACTTCGGAAAGAAGAAAATGCGTTTGAACTCGAAAAACTGCGTATTGAAAAGGGAGTCCTTCCTCATACTTCAACAGAAATACATCCGCCAAGGAGAAAACTAGAACTGCATCATTATGCAAAAATTTGATACTAAGGAAGGCGATATTTCACTTTATTTAGTGATGATCGAGAGGCAGGTTCGTCGCATTAAACTCGACGAAGCCGAATGGGTTTCCCATTTGATTGGTCTCTTGCCAAATGAGATATCCCAAATTATAGCAAGGGAACCAGAAGAGAAGGCAGAAGTTTATTTGCATATAAAAAAAAATTCTTTTAAAGAAATATAAACTGAGTCCAGAGAAATTCAGACAGATGTTCGTTAAAAATCAAAAACAGGACGACAAGACCTGGGAAGAATTTGTTGATGAACTCCAAAGCTATTTATAAGAATGGATAGCTGGGTTGGAAATAACCACATTTAACAAATTGATTGATCTGATGGTTACTGATCAAGCTAAAAGAGTACCAGCAGAATGCCGAGAGCATTTCATCGATGAATGGAGTAAGATGACGTCTGCCAAGGAATTTGCTCTAAAAATGGACGAGTATGAAACCGTGAGAGGGTTTACGAAGAAAAATTTCGGAAACACTCAGAAACATAATGAAATATCGTTTCCAAATTGGAAACCCAGAAATTTTGAAGCTCCAAGGCACAATTCAAATTGGAGGTATAAAAATAAAGAAAATCCGAAGGAAGTTAAAGAAGAACGTACGGATTCACAGAGAGTAACACCTTCGTCTACTGCTTTTAAGAGACGGTCAATAATCCAATGCTATGAATGTCATGGTTTTGACCATATTAAACCAAACGGCCCTAAATTGAAGAAAAGAACCGAAATTTCAGCGCAAATAAATAGAATTGTCAGCAGTACCGAAGAGGACCTGATGAGACCACGTACTTGGGAAGGATGAGTAAATGCAGTTCCTATGAAAATTTTTAGAGACACGGGTTCGACAATCGACCTTGTTGGCCGGAACCTCATTCGTCCAGAGATGCTGACAGGCGAGAATATTTGGGTTATTCAAGCCGTAGACAATACTCAAATCTGTTTGCCTTTAGCAGAGGTGGAGCTACAAGGAAAATTCGGGCATGTAATAACAAAAGCCGCAGTTGTTTGTAGTCCTTCAGACAAAGGAAGATATTTGTTGGGAATGGAACGGCTACAATTCTGGAAAAGATGAAGGTGGATGATATGCCATATCAGGTGTAGAAACACGTTCTCAAAGACGAATGGCTCAACAAGAGGAAGAAGAAAGGGAAGAAGTAATTTCAGTTCCAGAGTTTGAAGCTGAGATAGATATTGACGAAGGCGATTTGTTTTCTTTCCCGCCAAATGAGATGGAATCTTGTGAAGGACTTGAACTTCTGAAAATTGATTCCCAAACGTTCGTTGAAATACAGAAGGAGAAGAGTTTAGAAAGAAAAAAACAAGAGGAAAGAGAAGCCGTTGACAACACTCCAATCTGTTTGCCTTTAGCAGAGGTGGAGCTACAAGGAATGTTCGGGCATGTAATATATTTCTTGGGGAATGGAACAGATACACTTCTAGAAAAGATGAAGGTGGATGATGTGCCACATCAGGTGAGCACCATTCAACCACATGCTCAGAGACAAATGGCTCAACAAGTGGAAGAAAAAAAAGAAGACGAAAAGGAAAGGGAATAAGTTTTCAATTATGATTTGGAATTCGTTGACTGCAGAGACGCCAGTGATGATGAAATAGAAGAAATACAGGATATACTTAAGGGTTCTGGGAGAAATGGTCGCATGGAACTGTCATGGGAAATGGAATTGACCGAAAACTGCGTTGAGGCTTCTTCAGAAATTGAAGATGAAACTGATCCCTCAACGATTCCAATAGGCAGCACCGGTCTAGGGATTGTGACTGGTCATGTCTTACATATTGTTGCAGCACCAACTAACTTGTGTTTGCTTGTCATTCCACCTTCACCTAAGGGAGTTCAGACACTTGTTACACTACCCACAACTGTAGGTCCTTACAGAAATGCACCGCACATTGTCTCTCAAGCTATACCTTATTTATCTTCCGATCTCCACATGCGTGTACCGCTTTTCGCTTGTCCTCAGCCTAGAACTAGAGAAGCAAGCTACGGGCAATTTGTGCCCATGGTTCCAACTGGACACAAGAAATTCGTTCGACAGATTGCAAATGAATCGAATCAGAAAAACAAGGCGACTGCCAAAAAGCAGTTCCACAAACACAAGAAAAAAACTATGAAACTCGGAGTATGCAGGTGTTATAGAATTGAAAGCATTGATTCTTACCCTAGGGAAACTGTCATGAGTGAAGCCTTTCCCCTTCATGGTTACACACCTAGCACACACACTCTTAAGTAAATGTAATTAAGTAATAATATCTTGCGTAACTAAGGCATCTTTTATTTTGCTTTATGTTATTTGTATAATTTCTAGCATACTATTTTGTTATGTAAAAATTGTGTCAGTACCCTGAATTTGGCGATGCATAGATTCAGTCTGGTAAGTTGGTATTGGCCCCCTTGTGTGAGCACTTATGCTCAGTACTTTTCATTCTCTTTTCGGGACTTTTCTTCGATCGAGATCTGCAGAAAAGTTTTCCTGGAGGGGAGCAGTCTGTAACGTCTTGAGAGCATCCAGAATCATTATCGAGAATCGTGCGAGCTCACAACGGGAATCGTTACCCAAGTCCACCCCCTGGTCGGACTGCGGAAGTGACAACTGGAGGAGGCGGGCTGGGAAGAGACAATTTTGGAAACAGAGGCCTTTTCTAGCAGCAGACGATTTGAGTAACTTTGATCGTGAGGAGGCTGTATTGTATTTGGTGATGGACATCGTCTTTAATTATAAAACTGTAGATGTACAATTCTGTAAATATGAACTCTTAATATAAGTATTTTAACCAGGAAGTGGTTTTCGTCGATACGGTACAGACCTTACCTGTTAGAAAACTTTCAAATTCGTTTTTTTCAAAACCTAATTTTGTGTTGCCCATAGACTCTTCATTTAATACCCATTTCGGGAAATATAACGAAGCTCTCTATATCTTTATACATCTATACTATTATAAAATGAAGTTTGTCTAATGTGTGTTCGCCGTGTTCTGACGAATCTAAGGCACTTACAAAAATGAAATTTGGCACACAGGTAGTCCGAATATTTTGCAATTTTATAGTCCAGCCCGATTTTTAAAATTTAATCTAGAACATTTTAAAATGAATTTAATTAAATTTAATTATAATTGTTTTCTTTTGAATGACAACAACATAAAGACATGACAGATTCTAAATTTATTTTTTCCGTTTTCATTTTGGGCGGAGAAAAGATTTTCCACACAGTAGACAATAAAAAAAAAAAAGTTTTAACTTTAGTTATGTAGTTCTTTTTTCTTTCTCCTAGAGACCTAGATCGTTAAAGATAGAAAGAAAAAAAATTACCGAAAAATACAATTTTCTTTAAATAAATAAAATTTCTAAGTTAAATATATTTTCGCAAGAGAATGTGATGTCACGCTAACATTTAAGTTCCAAAAATAAACAATTACATTTCCAGCCCCCTTGCAATTTCAGCGAAAGAAAGCAGAGAAACTAAAAAAAATTTTGGCTGGCATTATTTAGTTTTTTTCTGTAACATCGGGATCGTTAAATATAGATTGAAAATTTCAACGGATTTGAAATCTGCGGGAAATGTGTCACCAGATAGATACCTAATATGTTTGATTTTCTCTTAATAAATAATTTTTCAATTAAATATTTATCTTTTTTGGTTTACGAAACAAACTACCATACGGGCAACGCCCTTTTAGTTTGCGAAGCAAACCAACACCATGGGCAACTCCGTTATGGCTGTTATCCAATGGGCTACGAATTTCTATTTGGTTTACGAATCAAACCAATAACCTCACAAAAGCAACTGGCACGGGCAAAGCCGGGCTAGCCACGCAGTGGCTAGTCTTTAATATTATAAAAGGAAGTGTTTGTTTCTTGCACGCAAAGTTATGACTAATCTATGGTACTTACAGTAATGGGATTTGGCACAGGTAGTGCGAATTTTTTGCAATTTTAAAATTCAATCTAGAACATTTAAAAATTAATTTAAGTTTTTTTACCATTCTCATTCTTTTGCCGTAATTCCAAGGATGAGGAAACATCAAAATTTAGACTTTTCACGTGTCACATTGACGTCAGCCTTTGGAACTATGACAAGTTTTTTTCATCTCCGGGGAGAGAACACATTCGAATGACCCTCGTAAGTTTAGAGATTCATTCATTTTGATTTTCTGCGAAACGGATTCCAGTAAAGGAAACATTTTGTGCCCTTCGCGTTAAAACAAAAATAAAAACATATTTTCATTTTAGCGAAGGAGAACAAAGAAATAAAAACATTTTGTCTGGGATTGAAAACTTCTTTTTTCGTAATTGAAAATTTCAAGATTTGAAATCTACGGAAAATTTTACACCAGATAAAAACAAAATATAACGACGTTGCTCGGCAAACCAACACCACGGGCAACGTCGGGCTAGCCACGCAGTGGCTAGTATTTCATAAAAAGGGCGCCCCCTCCCCCTGTGCATATAAAAAAATGTCCAAAACTATCAATTAAACACTTTTGAATAAATCCAATCAACAACGTGCTGGACAAGTCCTAAACCTTTCTGATAAAACCCTTGTAAAAAGTTTATGTTTATGGATAGAGGCATGTGTGTGTGATGTACGTGGGAAATTGTTTTATTTCAATTAAATGGTCTGCAATAATTTGTCAATGTCATCGAAGGGCCGCCCAACTATCTTGAGTCCATGCAGAGTGTGGATAATGTACGACACACGTTCATGCGCTATTATTAATTTTTTTTTCCATGCATTTTATTTTTGCCCCCCCCCCCCAGCAAATGCCAAGTCCTCTAGATATGGGCCTGCATCTATTGACAGGAAATGAAATTATAATACAAAGTTGTTCTTATGGTACTGTTTACAGAGTTCCCACTCTATTTCAGAAATAAAATTCCCTGACTTTTCCAGGTCAATTTTTACAAAATTCCAGGTTATACCTAAGCAATTCAAGACATTTTAAAGGTGAAAAACCAAGAAATAATTTAGTACACACATATTCATTAATAAAAACCAATTTAAGAATTGTGTACTGTAAAAATTAATACACAAAGCACAAGTCATTTTGCATTAAAATAACGTATTCAAATAATCCAACATTTTTGACTTAAAAATCAATTTGTGATTTAATGTATAAGCATGAAATTCTTCAATTTAAGCCAGTGGACGAAACAAAATTTTTTACCGGTTAAGTATAGGCTATTTGCATCCCTACCTGTGGGCAGGTGCCTGTATCGCGGTTATATTTGAAACCCGAGCAACGACGGGTTTTTCAGCCATAAAATACAAGTAATGACAAGCATCGCACAATCTGCCAATGGCGCCAAGTATTGGGAACGCGCGCGAACTGCTTGTTGACACGCTCGATTCCAAATGAAATTACTTTACTACGCCGCACATAAAAGGCAAACTTCAAAATTTCACGGCTAATTACGACAAAAAAAGCGTTATATGTGTGGGGTTGACAAATTAACCATATTTCTTAATTGCAGTAACTCATTACCAGTGCTGTAGCCGTAAATAAATCAGAGGGTATACCATGAGGGCAATTGGTAATTTTTTTGTTAACGTCGTACTAGAGCAACACAACGGGCTATTGACGACGGTCCGGGATCAGTCCCTTAAGGGAAAGATCCGAGGACAACACCTCGTAATTTTGAACCACGGTCAGATGACGAAGCAACACCTGAGCTGGCACCCCACTCTCCAAACTTCCACACCAACCCAACGTGAGGACACCATGAGGGCCCCTGCACTAGTATAGGCAGGAGCCCCGTGGTATAATACCCTCTGATGGTACACTCTGATACCCGCAGAATTTTTTACATGGGGAGGCGAAACATGTACTTACTACTTACATTTTCCACGAGGGGGGGCAAAAAATATGTTCACGCACATACATGTATAAATATGTAGGAAATCCTTTCTAAGGACTGGGTAGGTATTCATTAAACTAAACCCGCGCTCGCAAACGGCCGTGAAACATGGAAATATTTCAATTGTTCTTAAAAGAGGCTTTCATTTTTCTGGAACAATTTGGGCGTTTTCATTGGTCCCTCAAACCCTGAATAGTGCACATTTCATCTATACCTAAACGTCAGCAGATCCTTTTTACCTCCTTTTCTACATGGCGAATATCCCCTGTATTTATATTTTCTGGATCAGGCATGGATATATCCTTCAAAAGTTGACAATTTTTTTTCATTAACACCAGAACAAAGTCTGCATTTCATTCTATCGACACTACTTTGAATGAATTGCTTTTGATTAATAGGTACGATTTTGGAATTATGTACCAAGGGGATATCTTGAAATAGAAACTTCTTTTGCTTCTACAGCTATCTGCGTTTCACGTAATGTTTCGCGCGATGTTTTTAATAAAAAGCAAAGGGTATACGGAATTTGCTGGAAAATCCAGAGCTTATTTCTCCATTGCCAAGAAAAGCAGCCGCTGAGTAGAAAATAATTCACTATAAAAGAGTCATGCATCTAATCAACAATTGTCTGTTTAATGCGTGACTGATTTGAAGTGCATGTAAGTCATTTTCCTATTTTTGAACAAAAAGCAGTATCATACGTATTTTTTATTATTACGCAGCTAGCGTAAGTTACAGAAATATTTTTGAATACAGTTGATATCATGTATTTAATCTAAACTTAATGTACAATATTTGAGCTTGTTTCAAAACTTTTTCTATACAAACAAAACTTGGGGAAATCTTTCAAAAATGCAAAAACGAGATGAAGATTTGCTTGCTTATTGTCAACACTTAACGGTTCTTCATTCTGAACTTAGCCAAATATTTGAAGACATTCTTCACTTTGTTATCCCCAATTGGGTGTTGGACCCTTTTGCAAGTAGACACACAAACTGAGATGAATTCATACTAATAGAGGAGCAATTTATTGAAATATCCACAAATGAGGAGCAAAAGCCGGTACAGCTACACTCTACGTTTATGAGCGATGGCAACGGTCTTGGCGATATTTTTGGCGCATTTCTAAAGTCGCCAAGAAATAATTATTTCTTAACTCTTTTTCTGTCGCAAATTTTTTTCTTTTTACAACACACTTTTTTAATACATTTAAGAAAGTTTTAAAAAGTATATTTTTTAAAAACTTTCACAAAAAGTAGTAAGTTTAAGCACATATCAAAACATATTTGTGAACCAGCAGAGAAACTAAGCTACAAATGTTGGGTAAGAATACCGTGAAAATTATCAATTACACTAAATACAGTGGGCATGTTGAAAAAGAAAAAGATTTACAAAAGAAAACAAAAGCAAGAAATAATACAACCTGATAACGTCAGAATTCTTTAGTAAAAAAATAATGAATACGAAAATGGTAAAAAAAAAAACTCTTTATCCTTTCAAGAAAAAACTATTATAATAAAATAAAAATTCCACAACTGTCAAAATACAAATAAATGGACCAATGGTATCACCCAAAACGATTTAAAAGGACCAATGCAATCAAAGGAAATTTTTAAAAACAAAATAACCAATGGGACGAAAGAAAAAATTTCAAACGAATCAATGAAATCAAACGACTTTAACGGATTTTGGAAGAACTTTCTAGAATATTCAAAATGAAAGTTTCCGTTTGCCGAGGTTGCCATGAAAACCACAACAAACGTAAAGAAAGATGGGTTGCCTTAATTTATCGTAACTCGCTACTAGAAGCGCGCCAAAAAAAATTGCCAAGCCGTTGCAATCACTCATAAACGTAGAGTGTAGCTGTACCTAAAAGCCAATGTTTGAAAATAGATACCACAAATTCCGGATACAAAAACAGATACCAATTTTATATCATGCATTATTATCACTTTAGAAGCTATTTATTGCTTTCCCGTATTCTTATTTATAAGAGCGTGTATTTAGTTGTTATCAGCCTCATCAAAAAAAAAAGAAAGAAAACAACTGGAAATTAGTGAAAAAAAGTTATTCACAAACATAAAACCGAACATAAATAATCTTATACCATCCCATCAGGTTCACCCATTTCACGGGAAAAAATGTTTATTTTTAAACAAAAGTTATAATCTAAATAAATACTACTTTAAATATCAAATGCTTTATTTACATTTTATGTCACTATTTACCATTCAAGAGTGAAGGGGATCATTAGTTTACTTTTAATTTTGCAGTGTCAACACTCAACTTATCACTAATCAACATCTCTTTAGTGTGGGTACGTAAATGTTTTCTTAAGTGGACATTTTGCGAAAAGCGTTTATTGCATATTTCACACTCATAAAGCTTCTCTTCAGTGTGAATTCGGATATGTGTTGTTAATTGCTGCCTTTGTGAAAATTGCTTGTTGCATATTTCACACTCGTATGGCTTCTCTTTCGTGTGGATACGCAAATGGTTTCTTAAGGTCGAATTTTTCGAAAAGCATTTGTTGCATAGTTCACACTTGTATGGTTTCTCATTGGTGTGCATACGCATATGTTTCATTAAGTCTGAATTTTGTAAACAGCTTTTGTTGCAGATTTCACATTCATATGGTTTCTCATTGGTGTGTGTACGTCTGTGAGTTTTTAAATGCGAATTACAAGAAAAGCTTTTGTTGCAGATTTCACACTCGTATGGTTTCTCATTGGTGTGTGTACGCATATGTAATCTGAGGTACGAATTGTGCGTAAAGCGTTTGTTGCATATTTCGCACTCGTAGGGTTTTTCATTAGTGTGGGTACACAAATGTTTTGTCAAGGTAGAATATTCCGAAAAGCATTTCTTGCAGATTTCACACTCATATGGCTTCTCTTTAGTGTGAATTCGGAAATGACTACGTAAATGCGAAGTTCGCGAAAACCATTTGTTGCATATTTTACACTCATATGGTTTCTCTCCAGAGTGAATTCGGATATGGGTTCTTAAACTCCAACTTTGCACAAAGCGTTTGTTGCATATTTCACACTCATAGGGTTTCTCATTAGTGTGGATACGCAAATGTTTTGTCAAGGTCGAATTTTCCGAAAAGCGTTCGTTGCAGATTTCACACTCATATGGCTTCTCTTCAGTGTGAATTCGGATATGCCTACTTAAATTCGAAGTTCGCGAAAAAAATTTGTTGCATATTTTACACTCATATGGTTTCTCATTGGTGTGTATACGCATGTGACTTATTAAGTACGAATTTCGCGAAAAGAGTTTGTTGCATATTTCACATTTATATGGCATCTCTTTAGTGTGGATACGCAAATGTAATTTGAAGTTCACATTCTTAAAAAAGCATTTCTTGCATATTTCACACTCATATGGTTTCTCATTGGCGTGTATACGCCTGTGTGCTATTAAGTTTGAATTTCGCGAAAAGCATTTCTTGCATATTTCACACTCATACGGTTTCTCATTGGAGTGTGTACGCACATGTCTTATTAAGCCCGAATTTTGTGAAAAGCATTTGTTGCATATTTCACACTTGTATGGTGTTTCATTGGTGTGTGTATACATGTGTGTTTTTAAAGACGAATTTCGCAAAAAGCATTTGTTGCATATTTCACAAATAAACGGTTTCTCACCTGAATGGATGCGACTATGTACTTTCAAATGACGCTTCTTCAAAAATGATTTCTTACATATATTACACTCATAAGGTCTTTTAACGCTGTAAAATTCTTTATGTTGTCGTAAATTCTGTTTATTTTCAAGCACTTCATTTGAAACAGTAGATTGAAGTGTTTGTCCTCCATTGTGGAGTCCCTGATGCAGTTTTAGAGCTGTTTCTTTAGTGAGCAGTTCTTCTAATTCATCGCATTCATAACTTGCACCCATGGAATTTTCTCTCTGCCTTTCTGACATTGATGCTTTATTGGAGCAATTCGATTTTGTGGAGATTTGTGTCGGCTGGAGGAGTTTTTCAAAAGTTGAAGTGTTTACTTTCGATTAAAAATAGATTGGTAAGTATTTTCTTTTCATGCGCTCGTTATCTTGCATGGAAACAAACAGTCGTGTTCCAGAATTGACTTTTGGGATTCTCCTATTTGATTTTGACAGAATTGACTTTTGAATCTCCTATTCGTTACTGGAACTACCAGTCTTTGCTGACTGAATCCTATGTATGAAATATTTCTTCCTGAAGTCCTGATATCATCGGGCTGTCTACAGGTGGTTCCACTGTTTATGCAAAATTAATGGCTACTTCCTTGATTTGTTGATTCTCAAATTTTTATCAGGTATTTCATAACCCTTGCGATGAATGCGAGACTTCAGGGCGGGTGACTATGGAGAACAGAACTAGCATCAGGTGCAGGAAACTTTCTTTTACATCTTATAGCTGCTAGGTTCACAGTGCAATACGAACTAGGTTCACAGTGCAACTAAGTTTTTACGTGCCTTCTACAGAATTGGCTGTTTTCTGTTGGCATTAAGAGGATTTGAAACACAAAAGAATCACCCAATTATTCCAGTGAGGTATATCATCTAGAATAACTTTTTGTAGAACTCTATTCACTTGTAATCCGTTTTCTGACGATTTGATATCTCTTGTGATACAGCTAAGATACCTGGAATAAAAATGATAAAATGTCAGCTAGGTTAAAAACAGTGTATGCAGTCATAAGATTGCCCTCACTTGTTGGTCCTTCAAGATCTATTTTTAGAAGTTATGGGAAGGGGTTCTTTTACCTAGCCTCACTCAAGGGTCCCACTTTTCACTATGTTATCCTATAGCAGTACAGAGAGAAATCTATTTATAGAAGTAGTGTATGAAATGTGTTTCTTCCCTTAGAGTTGCTCCAGGGTCCCCTTTTAAACTGATGCTTTGCTTTTGCTTGTAATAAAACCACTTGCTCATCCACACTCAACGTGGCAGGACGTTTGTCAGCTTGTTCAGTGTTATGTAATAAAGTTGTTATTGTTTGCAAAACTTGTCTGTCTGATTCTCAGGACTACAGCCGTCCAATTCAAACAGCAATTTTGAGTAGAATCTCAAGCACCTTAGCAAAGTAACGTTTGAAGGAAACAAATTATAACTCTTCGTTTATTAAATGTAACGCTAAGTCATCGGCGACACATTGCGCTACTCAATTCCACGGATAATCGGGAATAATTATAAATTTCATTATTAATTGTATCCGAGAAACGTACTAGCTCTTCTTGATTCCATTCCTTACTTGCTGATGTGATTGTTATAAAAACACTGATACATATCAACAATACTCGGATAGTTATTTTCCATGATGAAAACTAATAAATCAAAGTATAAAACCAGGCCTACAGATGAAAATTTGGAAAACACTCTGCACCTGTGCATTAGTGGGATTGATCTCAACATTTCTTACCTTGTTTCCAATTTTAAGCTCAAACTTCTCATTAATTTCTGGTGATTGTGAGTAAATACTCAATCAATACGATATTATTCTGTTCATGTGACTTTACCATTCTCCTTTATAAATATATAAAATCAAATAAACCTTATCATTATTACTTTTTCACAACTACCTATTATCTACGGCCCGCAACTTCATTAATATCCTAAAGTTTAGCCCCGCAACTTTCCAAAGGTTGCCCATACCTGGTTTAAAAAAAGCAGACTACAAAATGTTTCGAAAGCATCATTTCCGTTTCTCTGGAAAAAATTGTTTGAAAGAATGAAGCCGGAAAATGCAATAAATGGATTTAAAGGAGCTGGCCTTTATCCTCTTCTTCCACAAGCATTGTATCATCTGAAGCAGTTTCTGTTGACTCACCTTTAAAAGATTTAAAGAAAGCAATACTGCAAACTAACTCTTTCTACTTCATCTGTAAATATTGTTTTAGCCATTGAGACTTAAAAAAAAAAGCACAAAAAAAATAAAAAGAGTACAGAGCAAGAGGGGTGAGGTTTTAACAATGAAAATATTTTGGAAAAGTTGGCTGTTGAAGAAAGTGACCGTAAAAAAAATTCAGACTAGCAAATATAGAAAAGGACGTAAACAAAGCAGACTTAAAGAATTGGGCAACACTGTGATGGCTGTTATCTAATAGGCTATGAATTCTTAGCAAACCAACACCAGGGGCAACTCCGTTAGGGCTGTTATCCAATAGCATACACAAATTTCAGAACTATCCCCACCATGGGGTAAAGTGGGGCTATTAAACCTTTTTTTTAATGTATCACTGTGAGAAAACAATCCAACAAAATTGAATGGTCTTCATGTTTATTTTTTTTAAAATTCAATGTATATAAAATGCTTTAAAAGTTTCATTGAAATAAATTTAATAGTTTGGTTTTAGGGGTTTATCTAAAAAAGCTTGATTTTACCCCTACATTCCATTACCTGACCAAACAAAACGATACCTCTGCATATTGATAGTGTAAAGTAACTATCATTGTACATTAAAATTATTTCATTAGAGTAAACACAGAAGCAGATTGCAAGAGCACAAATAAATTTTCAATTGATAGTGCGAGCAATTTCCACACACATCTCTACTATAAAAAAAGGAAGTGTTTGCTTGTTTTTTTCGTGGCTGCAAAATCCTGACGATTCTATGGCACTTACAGCATTGAGATTTGGCACACAGGTAGTCCAAATTTTTTGCAATTTTTGGGTAGCGGCAAATTTTTAAATTTAATCTAGAAGATTTTAAAATGAATTTAATAGTTTTATTCTCTACCTGCTTCTCTTCTGACGCGTTTCCTCAGGACGAAAGAAGAAACCCCCTAAAATGAGCCTTTTCTCCTCGAGGTGACGTTTTTTTTATATTTTAGCGAGAGATTGTGATGTCACCTAAACTTTCTCTTTCCAAAAAAAAAAAAAAAAGATTGCATATTCTGCCCAAGGGCGTTAAACAAAAAGAAACAGATTACATTTCCTGTCCTCTTTTTGGTGAATGAGAGCAAAAAATAAAAAACATATTGACTGGGATAGATAAGTTTTTTTCGTAAAATCGGAATTGCTAAAGATAGATTAAAAATTTCAAAGGATTTAAAATCTGCGGAAAATTTCACTATAAACTGTTACCTAAAAATATGATTTTCTTTAAATAAATAATTTTAACATGAATTTAATAGTTTTATTCTCAATCGGTTTTTCAACGCGTTAATACCAGAGAGAGAAGAAACGCCGGAAATGACCTTGGCACGTCAGCCGTTCCTCCTATAGAATGAAAGTTTCTTTTGGGTGCGAAAATGCAGCGCCTAGGGGCACACTAGGTTGCTATAGAATTTCGGAGGTTGCTATAGATTCGCGGTCTTGGCTCAAAAACTTTTTTGGCATGGGAGCCAATTCGATTTAAGCCAATTTCGATTTTGGAATGCATTGTAGTGGTAAATCACGCCAGTCGCTCACGACGCTCGTCGCTCAGTGCCTGTCGGTGAATTTGATTACGCTCCTTGATATCGCGAAGCTTGCCTGGAATCGTTTATCCTTTTTTTACAAAATATTACGTTATTTTAAAAGTTATTTTGTTTATGATATTCATTTTTGTGTAATATGTATTCCTTGTGTTTGTCAGTTCTCAAATTTTTTTACTATTTGCTTTTCATTTTGTTATGTTTCCATTGTTCGTTTTCGTGAATTTTACTCTTGGTTGAATTATTTTATGAGTTCATATTGCATTTTAAAAATTGAGTGCAGTTTTCATTTCTGGTGCAGTCTTTTTTTTTTTTCTTTGACTAGTTTCTGCCCTTCTCTTAGTTGCTCTTCCTGTCTGTAAATTGTCCAAAAATTGTAGTGTAACTATGAAGGTTTTAATTACTGGTGTGGATTCGATGGTCAAATACAGAGTAAAATCGGAAATCAGTATGGAAAAATCAGTATTTGCCATCACAATGACATGGTAATGTAATATATATTCTAGCTTTTCCAGGAATCACCATTGAGCGTGTAACAGAAAAGGTTTCTTCTTTAAAAGAATCGTGACTTGATTCTGGTTCATGTAAGTACCAATAACACCTATATTGCCTTGAGAAATGCTTCTCAAAATTTGAGGACCTGTTGCAAAACATAATAAACTGTAATCAAGAGACGGGCATTGTGATTTCAGCTATATTATCTCCCGATAACTACCTCTCCCTTGAAAAGCAAGCTATGAGACCTTTTCTTCAGAAAGTGAACACAAAAAATTATCTTCTAAACCACAAGCTGTTTTTCTACTGCCAAAAGAAGCAAAATATTTTTTTTGTAGATCCCAGTCATTTAGAAAGGTAGTATGGCACAAAAAATTATCTTCTAAACCACAGGCTATTTTTCTACTGCCAAAAGAAGCAAGATATTTCTTTTTGTAGATCCCAGTCATTTGGAAAGGTGGTACGACAAGGCCCGGTCATTTGGAAAGGTGGTACGACAAGGCCCGGTCACTTGGAAAGGTAGTATGGCAAGGCCCAGTCACTTGGAAAGGTAGTATGGCAAGGCTGCTCAGTTTACATCTCAATTCTTCATCTGAGAGTTTAATTCAACCTGTGATCCACCTGAGCCCAAGGCTGTTGAACTGAATTCTACAATTGTTACAGAAGGTTCTGTTCAATGCAGGTATTAATCTCTATAATATTGTACATCAAATATTATTAAATGTGTAACATTGTTTCCATATTCATTCTTTAGATGAGACTTGGATAACAAGTTCTTCTTTTTTTTCACTAAACTTCCTAGTTTTCAATGTAACAATATAGCCTTCCAACTTCCAGTAGTAAGAACCCTGGAAGTAGGATCACTGTTTTGTCAAAGCATTCCAGGATTGAGGAGTCTCAAATTTTCCTGACAGTGTTATTGATGGATTTTTATGATTCTTTCTGGCACGAATTCCTCAGCTGCCAGGTGCTTAGAAACATATTATATCTACAAGACTAAGGAAATATTATCTCAATTGGCTGGAGAACAATTTCCCCATAATGAATATTTATTTATACCTTTAAATGAAAATAATCTGGGTTCTATTGGTTGGAAAAGTTTCATTTTTATGAACCCTGCTGTACAACTTCTGCTCAAAATTAGAAAGATTACAGATTTGATTTTTCCGTAATTGAATGTAAAGCTTTAAATCTTCTGGAAGATTGGTTGATTTCATGCCCTCCTCACTTTAACCAGACAGATAGAACTAAACTCTGTAGCTACTGATTACCCATCTAGCAATAAATTAATTTAATTAAATGTTGAGAATACAAGACAGCTTCTGGTTGTAAATATTTACTTCAATAATTTGCTTTGTCAAGATCATAAAATGTAATAAAACTTCAAGATTATTGAATTTTAAAAAAATTGTCGAGAAATATTTCAACTAAGCAGCAAATAAGTATGGATACAGTAATCTTGCATGTTCTTTAGTCTAGCTACTGCTAAGAATTAAAGTGGAAAATTCGATATGTAGCGATTTCAAAATATGCCAATCATTTGCATTGTGATGATTATAAGATGTAATGAGGTCAAGATTGTTGGATTAAATTGTCAAGAAATATTTCACATAAGTAGGAAGTGAATACGAATTATCTTAAAGTAATCTCAAACATTCATAATACTCACTACTGCTATGATTTTAAGTGGGAAATTTGAGATGTAGCCATTCAAGATATGCCCTTAAAATTCAGGTAGGTGAAAAACATGGCAACTACTTGAGTGTAATTATAAAAAAAAATCCGTGTGTAAAAAGAAACGATTCTTGTTTTTAAAATTCTATTGGAAAAATTTGTATTTTTATGCAAGAGGAAACATAATTAATTTTTCTCTTTCAGGATAAGGGTAAACAGAATGAAATTTTCTTTTTCAGGATGCAACTCCAGAGCTTTGTATCATTGAATTTATGAATAATAAATTTCCTTTACGTAAGATGGCTAGTAAAAGATTTTGCAAATTCAGGAACAATTCACCTGAGCCTGTAAAGAATTTCCCTGCACCATGATTATAAATTCACATTGTTGACTTTTTCATTAAAACAACTGTTATGTTTCCAACTAAATGATGTTTGTTTTTGGTGATCATTTCATATGTCATCAATAATGAATTTCTTTTGGTTTAGATAATCATAATAGAAGTGCAACATTGATAAACATCTGATCATTTCACTCATTACATACTACTCGGCAAAATATTATTTCCTCATTTGGTTAAGGGAGTAGACAGCTTACTGATTATTATTAGTTGGTGGTATATTCGGTAGGTTTTATATTTTGCATGTAGCACCTTTTCAGAAATACAAAGGCAATAATGATTTATCACATAATAGTGCAAAGCTTCAAATTGAATAAGTTATTTTAGAAAGTAAACTTATAGCAGCTTTTGGCTACAGCCTCCCTAAATCTGCAACTGTATATAGCATGTGTTAAGCACAGTAATCAAATAATGAGTGTACCAAATTTGTTGTGAATTGGTCGAATTGTGATATATATATATATATATATATATATATATATATATATATATATATATATCTTTAATATTTTATTCCAATTTGGATCACGGAATTGTTTTACCCCTCTCAAAACCTAAGAAAAATAGAACAGGGGTTAATATATAAGAGCCAATGTTTTCTACAGGATGAATGTACCTACCATATAGTTGGTGTGAATTATTCAGTGATCGTAAAAATAATCTAAAAATGTAATTCCCTTGAGGATTTCGAATTGTTTTTAAATCCCACTGAACACCTAGGTCAAATAGAACTGGGGTTAATATGTTGCCTACGTTACCCCCAGAGTTATGAAGAATAAGTGTTTTCCAAATTTGGAGTGGACTGGTCAAAACCGTGTAGATCTGTATAGAGGACAGAGAGACGTCAACTCTGCTGTATCCCCTTGAGGCATTATGCGACAAATTTATCTTGAAACATATTTTGCTTCTTATCTGAAACTGAAATGTTTATAATTAAATGGTAGTATATGGCAGAAATAAAATAAAAAAAGCTTACACTTTTGATTTGAGGAATTCAGATTTTTAAAAATTTAGTCACCTGCTAGCATGCTGTTAAAGAATTTTAAAGACAGGTATGTAACGAACCAGCTTTTGGTTTAATCACTCCTTAAAGGTCATTAGCATAAGTTTTTAGTATAAGACTGGTAAAAATGTTAATACTTTTAGGGTGGTGGAACGTCTCATTATCTTCAGTACTATAAAGTATAAATGTGCCAAATTTGGTGTGAATTAGTCAAACGGAGTAGATTTGTATGGAAAATATACACAAACACATCCTTTTTTTTATATAAGTAGATTATAATCCCTTTTTTTTTGCGTTTTGTGTTCAAACGGTGCTACGAGTTAAGAAACGATACAATTATTTAATCAGACCAAATTCTTCATTTTCAGAAATAACGAGAAATCGAGAGTTTTATAAGAACGCTTATGTAAGTCCTCCATTAACTTATGCCTCACTATCGGACAGGTAAGTGTTTAATATTGAAAAAACACCTTACATGCTTTCTTTGGGGTATGAATATGTTTTGCATCCACTAAATTATTAAATGTTTTATTTCTATTTCTTGAAAAATTGCGAGAAAATAATCAGTTTTATTTTCTTTGATTTCAGGTCATTATTGAATAGCCAGAAAGGCAGCTAACATGAAATTAAATATAAAATTGATTCCAAAACACTTTCTGTTACTTCAGAAGGAACGCCGCAACATGGAAGTAAAGCACATTCCACAAGTCTCAAATAGTTTTATAAACAGCACTGGTGTTTTGTTTTTTAAACCAAAAACCAGAACATTTTTGCGAGAATGAAACAAGAATTCGTCAATGAAAAAATTACAAATGTTTATGTCTAGAGTTTCATGACGACAATTAATTTGACAATTCATACACCCGAGAGAGATTTCGACAATTTGTATATGACATATGAACCTAATATGAGGTTAATTAATGTCTCACTTCAGCAACGCACTATTGGCGATGTTCCAGGAAAAATCCTAGGACAACGCTTCGTCCTTTTGAACCACGGTCAGAAGACAAGAACAACACCTAAGCTGGTACCTCATTCTCCAAACTAAGACACCATACCAATGTGAGGACATCTGAGGCCACAGATTTAACATGTACCAGCCCCTACGTTCGCTAGTCTTTAGTTGGATAGAGATTTGAATTCGCAACCCTCGGGTTGTTAATCCGCTTAGATCAAATCTGACCTGATGTTATTACGTCAACAGCAAGGATGCCTACCCTAGGGACCCTACCCCTTTGCCTCACCAATATCTTTATGGATGGATAGGTGGGTAGTTAATTAACGTCCCTCTGAAACAACTCAACGACCTATTGGCGACGGTCCGGCCGTTATCCCGAAGGAAAAGTCCAAGGATAACGCCTTGCAATGATGACAACACTTCAGCTGGCACCCCACTCTCTAAACTTCCATACCAAGCCAGGACATTTCAGCCACGATAGATTTAACGTGTAGATGACGGTCTGAGACTGGAACAAGTTTCGAATTCGCAGCTCAAAGTTTGCTAATCCGTTGCTTATCCAACAGGGCTACCTTTTATTGATGGGATCGGCCTCATCAAATTAATTATGAAATAAATGAGTATTGCAAATATACGGGTAATATGAATAGCCAAACATAGAGAAGACTTTACTCAATAGGTCGTAAAGCCACTGTATCCGGCGACAGCGGTACAAATTTAAGAGGTCCAAACTCCTTGCCCAATCCCAATATTTTTATAGTTTATGCAGAAAGGCATGGATAACATGGGTAGGGAGATGTACACACTCAACCCTTCTGGCGATTGCTCAATGAGGTACTCGTTAGTAGCAAAACCGACGGACGAAAAATTTCATCATTGTAAGAAAAGTCTTCAGATCTTGATCTCCTATCCAAAAATATCGGTAATACAATATCGTGATTACAAGATAACTCGTTATTGGCACAATTGGTCAGCTCTTAATGGACGAGATATCTCGTCATTAGCAAAATTGATCAGCTCTTGATGGACGAGGTATCTTGCCACTAGAAAAAGTGGTCAGCTGTTGAAGGCGTCATTTTCAAAATTTGTCAGTTCGTCAAATCTATCGTCATTGGCAAAATTAGTTAACTCTTGATGATGAACGAGATATCTCGTCGAAACCCCACCACACACACACTTGGAGGGTTAAACAAAAAATAACTACTATTGTCCCAGTAATTACTTAAAATGTTATATTGTACACACTCCCAGATCGTTTATTTGCACTGTTACTTGTTCAAATTTGTCATTGATAAAATTTGAATCCCATGCTTTTTCATGGGGTCGCCCTCAAGATGAGGCATCATAGGCTGTTTGCAATGAAATAGTATTGTGAGTAGAGCAAGAGCGTATCATTTCATATATGCTTTTCTTTGGTCTGTGTCTTTACCTTCAAATGTAAAATGTTAAATCTATAGGACCCCTTCAAACATTTTCAGCAGGTGTCAGGCCTTACTGCAATAATAGACATGTGTCATATTCAGTGGCCACACTTTCTACATAGCTTCACCTTACAAAATACATATATATATATATATATATATATATATATATATATATATATATATATATATATATATATATATATATATATATATTTGGGATTCCCTAATAATTTTCCCACGTTGGGACCATCCATCAACGTGTGCTACCCTTTAACTGTTACCTAAAGGTCAAGATATAGGTATCTTGACTAGAAATAAACTAACTGCATCACTACTTCAAAATAAAAATCGAATTGATACTTATTTTCGATAACTCTCGAAGTTAAATATTCTGATTTCGATTTAATTTCTATTTATTCCATTGCTAATCCGATGTTCTTTCAGCTGTTCAAATGAAGAAGTTTACTTTTAATACTACTATGACGGCATCGAACATTTAAGTATTGCCGTTAAGGATTTGTTTTGATTTTTCAATACTTTTTCTGTGGACACTCTAAACAATGGCCATGAAGAAATGAAATCCAAAATAAACATCTTAGCTTGTCTAAGAAGCACTCCCCCAAACACTATAATTTTATACAAAAACAAATAGTGAAATCTGAGCGAGTGGGAAGGAAAATTTCCAATCACTGTCATTATATCTTCAAATATGCAACACTTTGATCCATTAATAGTATTTCTGTAGAAATTTCTTAAATTATCGAAATACTTTTTATTTTAAAATTGAATTCGAAGAACCTATTAGAATTGAATTTGAACAAATATAGTTTTGATATTTCATCAGTTCTGACACAGATTTATTGTGCCTCTTTTGTGTGTTCTGTGCCTATAGACTTCCTTTCCCTTCCATAGCCTTGAGTTCCACCGTGGCTTAGTAATTTACCCACTGTTCTTGTAAACTACGAGTTGTAGGCGATGCTGGTTTGATTACTGTAACTTACTCCGGGAGTATTTCTTTCATCTGCATTTGTAAAAATTCACATGTACTTTCATTTATTTGATGTTGTCTGGACAAATATGATCCTTGCGTCTTAAAGCCCTAACATCCAATCCAATCCTCGTCCATTCATAAGCCAAAATTAAATAAAAACGAAATTTAATGCCCCATCTGTTTATATGTAACTGGTTTTATAATACAAAATTTTGTTAATTGATCACTACTATTGAAAACAGTCATAAAAATTAACTGTCCATTTTAGAAATTAAAAATTGACAGTATTATTTTTATTCAGTACAACCCAGTGTATAAACCATATGTATAATTATGTATAAAATTGATGTATATATAACAATTTTATGTTTTTATCTAACCGTTAGTTACATACGCTTCAGTTCGCATCGTACGTAATTGAAAACGAGCAAGCAACTATAATAACCAGTTAACCACCAACCTAAATTCTAATCTAGTCTAGACGATCCCGGTGCAAAGCAGCAAATGCAACTAGAGCTAACAAAGACAGGAATGCCGGGATTGGGATCTTTATCTCTCCTAAGATCCGGACCCCTCACATAAGGGGGGGGAGAGTCTCATTAGAGGACACGAAATTTGGAACTTCTGTGCAGGAAGAATGAGCTATTGCCTACGGGGATGGATGTCCGCAGCTGTCTTGACAAAAGGCTGGACGGCTGACCTAAGTAGACACTTTTCTGAGAAATCTTCTGTACCCCCATTGGGAAAGATTCCAATTGTACATCCGGTCGGTGCTACTGAGCCCTGAGGGGCATAACGTGAAAAGGCAGGGCATACTCTGAATCAATTTTGGAGTGGAAAAGGAATGAACAAACATCAATTTAATTTATTTAGAGTGGATCTCGTTTGTTGAACAACTTTTTTTTCTGCGGTAGTCGTATCTGGGATTTGGAGTATAGCTTCGTTATTATGGTTGGAGAGTTTTGCGTAGAAATTGGTATTGAGTTTAATTATAAACTCTTTGATCTCGCGTACATATTTAGTTATTCCCTAATTTTTATATTGCGGTAGAATAATGGGCTGTCTGTAGCTATTCGAAGGGTGATGTTTTGGAGTGATGCTGTTTTTTCACGTGAGTTTCAGCGCAGGAAATCCCCATACAGGACTAGCGTAAGTGACCATTGGTAGCAACATGGAACTGCGAAATCGCGGTCACAAGGTAGAAACGAATGTCTCTGAGAAACTAATGCAAAGCACGTGCTAACAATGGAATGGATTTTTTTGTGTTTGCCCCACAACCGTCTGAGAAAATGTGCAAGAGCTTGACCAATTCGATGATTGTTGTTAAAATAATTTGACGTTACGTTTAATTTGAAAAAAGTAAATGTCTCAACAACTATCCATACTATACTTTCGTTCAATCGGAATAATTTTTAAGTTTTGTTTCTCTCGCATTTATTATTTGGAGCTGCTTTAGTTAAGGGGTAGAGACATCGCAAATTAATGACGTTTTATAGTATTTTTTAAAAAACTATATAAACTTACCGGAAGTAAGATTTTAAACAAATGTACAGAATCTTTAAGCAAAACTCAATGTGGAATAAAATCTCAAAACTAAATTTATAACTCAACGTCTGGGAAAATTACACAATTCTTTGTGAGTTTGCGTAATCAAGAACTGATCTAGTGTTGTCGAGTTCACGGGATGCCAAAACAAATTATCTGTCTTCTCATTGGAAATGTGTAACACGGCTAACCATGCGACTACGAGAAGGTTTTTAAAAGTATTAGAAACACACACACACAGTTTCTTTATCATAGCCCGCCTTGTAGGGGCCGCGGTAACCTTGTTTGATAAGAGTCGCGGATTAGCAAACGGAGGGTTGGGAATTCCAACTAACTAAAAGACCGTCGTGCAGGTGGGGACTCGTGCACGTTAAAACTGTCGTGGCCTCAAATTTTCGAATTTTGGTTAGGTGTAAAACTTCGGAGAGTGGGTAAACTCAGGTGTTCACCTCGTCATCGGACCGTGGCTCAAAATTACCCAAGTATCGCCCTCGGATCTTTCCCTTTGCGATGGATCCCGGACTGTCGCCAATAACCCGTGTGTTTGTTGCTTCCAGTGCGAGGTAAATTCA
Source organism: Metellina segmentata (assembly GCA_947359465.1). Classification (NCBI taxonomy): domain Eukaryota; kingdom Metazoa; phylum Arthropoda; class Arachnida; order Araneae; family Tetragnathidae; genus Metellina; species Metellina segmentata. The sequence continues at coordinate 9,012,044 of OX375882.1, forward strand.
ACAACCAACCCCACACATTACAAAAAAATATTCCACGGCTTACAAAGCCTTGATTGTTTTAATTTAATAATATAAAAATAACAAACCAATACTAGAAGGAGACCCCCCGACTATACTGTAATATGCCGCCTTTCTGTATGATAAAAGAAACCTTGGCTCATAATTTAATAATTCACCTCCCCTCAGTCCCCTTTCCATAGAAATTTATGAATGGTTTAAACATGTCCATCCTAACCACAGGGTTAGTTTGTAAAGTTTCTCTCGCCTTTATTATTTGAAGTTGCTTTAGTTAATGGGTAGAGGCATCACAAACAACAATTAATGACGTTTTATAGTATTTTTTAAACAAACTCTCTCTCTCTCTCTAAACTTACCGGGTATGACATTTCAAACAAATGTTCAAAATCTCTAAGCACTACTCTAATGTGGAATAATATCTCAAAACTAAACTTATTAATCAACGTCTGGGAAAATTACACAATTCTTTGTGAGTTTGCGTAATCAAGAACTGATCTAGTGTTGTCGAGTTCACGGGATGCCAAAACAAAGTATCTGTCTTCTCATTGGAAATGTGTAACACGGCTAACCATGCGACTACGAGAAGGTTTTTAAAAGTATTAGAAACACAGTTTCTTTATCATAGCCCGCCTTGTAGGGGCCGCGGTAACCTTGTTTGATAAGAGTCGCGGATTAGCAAACGGAGGGTTGGGAATTCCAACTAACTAAAAGACCGTCGTGCAGGTGGGGACTCGTGCACGTTAAAACTGTCGTGGCCTCAAATTTTCGAATTTTGGTTAGGTGTAAAACTTCGGAGAGTGGGTAAACTCAGGTGTTCACCTCGTCATCGGACCGTGGCTCAAAATTACCCAAGTATCGCCCTCGGATCTTTCCCTTTGCGATGGATCCCGGACTGTCGCCAATAACCCGTGTGTTTGTTGCTTCCAGTGCGAGGTAAATTCAACAACCAACCCCACACATTACAAAAAAATATTCCACGGCTTACAAAGCCTTGATTGTTTTAATTTAATAATATAAAAATAACAAACCAATACTAGAAGGAGACCCCCCGACTATACTGTAATATGCCGCCTTTCTGTATGATAAAAGAAACCTTGGCTCATAATTTAATAATTCACCTCCCCTCAGTCCCCTTTCCATAGAAATTTATGAATGGTTTAAACATGTCCATCCTAACCACAGGGTTAGTTTGTAAAGTTTCTCTCGCCTTTATTATTTGAAGTTGCTTTAGTTAATGGGTAGAGGCATCACAAACAACAATTAATGACGTTTTATAGTATTTTTTAAACAAACTCTAAACTTACCGGGTATGACATTTCAAACAAATGTTCAAAATCTCTAAGCACTACTCTAATGTGGAATAATATCTCAAAACTAAACTTATTAATCAACGTCTGAAAAATTACACAATTCTTTGTGTGTGTGCGTAAATGAGAACTGATCTAGTGTCGGCGAGTAATGAAGGAGCGTAACTGTATCGGAAATTGGAATAATCCCTTATCCACGCACGTCTTCTTTGTCCTTGGTTCGAATCCCGGTCTAGGAAGAGATGTTCATAATATTTCGGAAGAGTGTTGAAACACAAAGTGTAAACACATGAATTTTATTATTTCATAAACAAAATGGAGCTAGCTTTCTTATGAATTCTTCGTGGGAAAAAATGATAGTCCCAATGCCATATTTCGTGTAGTGTTTTGTTTTTTTCACATCACACTTTCTCACGTTCTTCTCAAGAGAATGCACGATAACTATGACACACTTTACTGTTCTCTCATTTGAATGTCCCCAAACAGACACAAACCAAAAGGAAAGCCTCCGAAGAAGCCTTTGGTTGGTTCGAGTTTCGAACTCCAAACCTTTTGATTGCTAATCCGCTCCTCTAGCAAACAGGCTATCACGGCCCTTCGGTGATGATATAAATTCGGTTTTAAATTTTTTGCTCTATTTACAGAATGGGCACATTAATTAATCTTTCTTTTCCCATAGTATTAATTTTTTACAAGCTTTAAAACAAAAAACGATCTCTCTCCTAACGCCCGTCAAATAAGGGAACTGTTAAAAAAATTTTTAATAATATTTCAACATTCGCAACTATGCAAAACATTTCTTTGAAGGCTCGATAGATGTCTGGTGTGCTTTTTATGGTCTCCTCGTGTTTTCCTTTTAGAAATATTAAAAACTTGTCAACTTCATCTTCAAAAGTACTACCATCAATGCATTTTTGTAAATTATATATTTTTATCCAACTTCCAGTTAAAGCCTCTTTTACATCTATGGTTGAAACGAAGTTTTACAGCTAATACAGCATCTGCCCCTCTTGCTGATCATCTCGTATATTAGAAACTCTTTTCACTGAACTTATAGAAGCACATTGTAAAGACGCTGTCACATCTTTCCTCGAACACTAATGAATAGACATTTTAAGACCTCGTGGGCCACTTCGTAATCCGGGGCCCTACGCGGATTTCCTTCTCCACAAAGGAAATAAATATAGTTTTGATATTTATTGTTTTAAAATTTTATTTATGGATTATTGACGATTATATTTTCTATGAATCGCTAAACAATACTCCAATAACTCAAGAATTCAACACACACACACACTTCAATGGAAACCTCTCGAAACTCTAGTACTCCTCACAATATGTCTTGGCGATACTTTCGAAATAATAGATACAACCTGTGCTTCATTTCTATTCTTCTCTTCAAATTTGTTTTAATTAAAATACTTTCCACTACGCCACATTAGGTATTCTGTGGAAATTGTGATAAGCCCCTTTAAACTTAAAGTTAATTGTAGAATATTTCCATTCACGTCTAAAAACTCTTCCTGCGGTTTGGTTGCTCTAATTTGTAGTTTTTCATAAAAACTCTAGTTATGTTCCTTAGTACTCGTACTCATGCACTTTTCAAACAATACTGTAGTTAATTATTTCCAATTAGTATAGTTGTCCTTTTATATTTCACAAGGGATCTGCATATGGTGAGTAAAGGTTAACAACTACGATGACCCTGATTTTTTTAAAAGAATAAATCCTCTACGTAATCTGTAGTTACAAACTGGTTTTAAAATAAAATAGTATGTCCTTAATAGAGTGTTAATCGCGTTCAATGAATTGTTAGTTCAATACATACTCAAATATGTGTAAACATAACTAAATAACATCTTTGTGCTACGCTAATTAAACACAAGAACTTAGCGCATAGGAATTATAATCTATTTATATGATGCACAAAAGATGCTCTATTTTTTTTATTAAATACAGCAATAAAATCAAATAAAAAAAGTCATGCTATGTTTTCAACGATTCTTATTTTCAAATCATATTAAATTTTATCGTGAAAAAAACGAATACTACACTGTTGAATAGCGAACAATCGCCTTTCACAAAGCAAATCCCTTGAGGATAGACAGATGCCTGGTAAAACCGCGAAACAGGGTTTATGGCAAAACAGTAGTTATAGAAAACTACAATGTATAGCTACAAGCCAAAATCATAAAAGGGTATGAAAACTTTTTCTGGACCCGAGACCTTTTATAGCCCGTCGGTCAAAAAGGTAAGAAAAATTATTTGACAAATTTTTGTCTTATCTGATCTAATATCAAAGGTCAAAAAAGGTTTTATTTTTTTCCCGACGGAATATAAAAGGCCAAGCTTGACATGAATCTGGACCAGGCCGGCCGCTAACTGTTTGAACGCCTGTGTGCAATACCAATTACGCCGCCTCCTGTGTGATTGTGACGTCATGTCGATTGGATTTCTTCGCAATTCGAATTTGGCCGCATCTGGCAATGACGAGGCCATCACGGCGTTGCTCGTGGTGTTGGTTTACCAAATGGGAATTCGTAGCAATCAAAGGGGGTTAGCGAGCAGTGGTCTCACCTGACCCCACGAAAAGAACTGTCACGGGCAACGCAATGCTGGCCAAGCAGTGGCTAGTTACCATATAAATATTGATCTACAGAAATTGAACTCGTCTTGAATTTATGCTATCAGCTATAAGTAGGCTTTTCAAGTTTACGAGTAATAATCCACCCACTTAATCGCGTAATTGAGTCTGTAAAAAGTTTATAGAAATTCCGTATAAATGAACTGTAAAATTAAATTTGTATTTCTAAAATACATAGAGTTTTGGCTCAGATGTTTTGTAAGAATTTTGTATAGCCTGTACTGACTACGGAACCCTACACTGTGCGTGGTCAGACACGAACTTGGCCGGGTTTTTATTTCAAATTTCGTAAATATTTAATTGTATATGTGCTACAAACAGATGATTACTAGGCGCAGCAATTATTATGATAAGCCGATAAATAAACGTAGGTACCAAAATTTTGCACTGACATATGATACATTGAATTATAATCACACTAACCAAGTTAAAATATCCTTAATTACACCTAGACCAACGTCAGACGAAGATTAACAAAATAATTGCAACGTGTGCGATAGTACTGTTCGAATGCGTGTGTAAACTGAAACGAAGCTCTGTGGGGATTCCTAGACTTTTCTAGACGGGGAGGTTTCAACCAGATTTCGCTTTAAGACGGGAGAAATGGAAGAATAGATTTCCCCCTTTGTTGCGCGCATCCGGTCCTTATCTTTACTATGGTCAGGTCCCCTGAGGTAATTGGAACCGCGGACGGTCCGTTCGTGTCTCCCTACGTGGAGAGTGGAAAGGGACACCTCTTCCAAATTCCCAGTTCTGAGAAATTTCCGTTTTCATACTGCCATTGTAATCTTTCTCAAGAGCGCTGCAACACGCGACAGGTTTTGTAAACCCCTCTCCAAGGACGATGGTTTTATTGTCCTACGGAGGGGCACATCCTGTCAATTGGAATTTGGAGAATGGATACTTTGAATTTTGGAAAGTGATTGCGAAACATAATGGATCAAGAAACTGCTTTACAGCTGAGGCTACTTAATAGTTTTAAAAATTAGTTCACAAATTATTCAGAAATAATTTGCTGCTGACCTCTAGCGGTGACCCCAGAGATCCACGAAAAAGATACACGCCAAACGAGAGGTTGGAAAGGAAATGAGTGACCGAAATATAGGAGAGTCTTGTCTGTTTGGGAAAAAGTAGAGTGGCCGAAATTTTTCGGATACCCGTACTCTAAAGATTTTGCCAGTTTTGTCATGGCGAAGCCCCTTAGTAATATAAAATAAAATAGTAATTGCGTGCCGGTCAGATTTTTTCCTCAATGCGATGACATTTCTTATGCTAAAGGTGGGTATTATGACAATGACTTTGAATATTACGTGATCGATCGCTAGATTTGCCCCCACCTGGACGTGCGGTCTACGCCCGCTTACGGCGGGCCTGATCTGGACACGGACCACCTGAGTCACCAATCGCTTGACATGGGTGAAAACAAAAGTAGAGAGTGCATTGGGGTTGGTGCACGTTAAATCTGTAGGTGTCAATTGAATGGGAAAGATACCGACCCATTTTGATGAAGCCAGTGGCCTCGAATTCAATTTCCGACCCAGCCAATTAATCCTACAGACGGTGTTCAGATTCTGCGATTGAAAAGGTTAACATAATGTTCTTCGCACCAAGATTGACTACGTTTCATCAGCATCCCTTTTAGAAAACTAGAGTTTCACTGCATCAGTAACCCTTTGCAGCCATTCCCATGTGTTCTTTTTAAACAATATTTGCTCAATGAGTGTATCATAATTTGTTCAAAGCGTTGATAGACAGGAATGAAAAAGATACCGGCCTCGAATTCGATCCACTAAATAATCCGATGAAGGGGTCTGCGATTGAAAATGATATTTCAATTGGCTCATTCGATCGACATCCTGAAGTTTTTAACTAAACGTTTTTCTCACGCATCAAGCAAACTCAGGCACCGCATGGTACCAAGTCTCTGAAAAGGTAGGTATGCCCTTTCCAAGTCGGCCATTTGCGATTGGTCATCCGAAAACATTGGCATTGAAAACATTCAACACACAAAATTATGATGGTATTTTTTAATTAACGTCACATTGGAGCAACACAACGGGCTATTGGTGACGGTCCGGTATCAACTCCGAAAGAAAGAGGGGTCTGATGACACCACCTTGTTATTTAGAACCATGGTCGGATGACGAGGATATACCTCAGCTGGCACCAGACAATTTCCACATTGTCATCTGACCGTGGTTCAGATTTACGTGGTGTTGTACTCGAATCTTTCCCGTCCACATTGATCCTGGACCGTCGTCAATAGTCTGCTGTGTTGCTCCAGTGAGATGTTAATTAAAATACATACCTTCCAACTTTCCACGCCAAAGTGACGATATTTGAGACCACGACAGATTTAACCTGTACCCCCTCCCCTTTGTACAGTATGGGCCGACCAACCGGTATAGTGGTTAAGGTGTTAGCCTCTGGATCGGAAGTTCCTGGTTTAAATCCGGGTCCGGGCATGGATGTTTGTAAGCGTATGGTTTAGAGGCGGCTGGTGCACCTTACATCTGTCATGGCCGAAAGTCCTCCCGTTGGGTTGGTGTAGAAGTTCGGAGAGTGATGTGCCAGCTCAGGTGTTGCCTCGTCATCTGAACGTGGTTCAAAATTACGAGGTGTTGTCCTCGGATCTTTCATTTAAAGTATTAATCCCAGACCGTCGTCAATAGCCCGTTGTGTTGCTCTAGTTCGACGTTATTTAAAATTACCTCACCTTACTTTGTACAAGATGGTTTTTGTTGGATTCGAACACGCAACCTTCAAAAGTGTACAAATTTATTGTGAATTGGTTAAATTGTGATAGAGATACTGAACATTATTTCTATTTAGATCTCGGATCTTCCCCTTCGGTATTGATCCTGGATCGTCGTCAATAGCCCGTTGTGTTGCTCTAGTTCGATGTTACTTTAAATATGTAACTACTTACCTATTTGGATTATGAATTGTTTTTACCTCCCTCTCGTCCCAAGACAAATAGAGGGTTCATACATAGCCTGTTTCTCGCAGGATTCTAAAGAATGAATGTATAAATTTGGTCTGGCATCGTTAAAATACTCAATATTATTAATATAGAGATTTCGTATTGTTTTTAACCTCTCTGCACGCACAAGAGAAATATAATGGGGGTTATTATGTAGCCTATATTACTCGCAGGGTTCTAAAGAGCAAGTATAGCAAATTTGGTGTGGATTGGTCAAACGGTGTAGATTTGTATAGAGAACAGAGAAACGAGAATTGGTTTATGTATTTAATAGTTTTGTAATATAGATTATAGAGACAACTAAGGGAAGTGGTTTTATATATAGTACTGGTTTTAGATTATTAAAAAGTTAATCGATATTTTACTATTTGTAATTTGATTCAAGTTAAATTTATGGGCTCAGGTTTAATACATTTTAATTTCCTGATTATGCATAACTTTTATTTTCGACTTCGAGGTTATGCATCGCATTTTTATTTAATGTTTCATTAATTATTTTGTTCAGAGATTAGATTTTAGAGAGTTGGTATCTGATCATGACCTTATTGCCTCTCCTTGTTCTAGAATAGGTGCTTTTTATGAAGACTAGATAACTTATTTTTATGATAAAGGCAAATATTTAAACTATCAAAAAATATTGTTCACATGAAAATAAAGATATTTATTAATTTATACTATGTAAATATACACTGGAAAATGAATTGAATTTTACATTGGACATTTAATCTCGGAATTTGTGAAAACAATTTGAATCAATTTAAAACGCCATAAAAAGTTAATTATTCGACCGCTTAGTACTTTTCAATCAATGGAGGTTTGACCATTTCAGTCTGAATAATGACTATCTCCGTAATTCGTTATATTTGTGGAAAATGTGTATGAAATATTAAAACTCCAACTTTTGATACATTAAATTTATCTATTTTATGCTAAAATTCCTGTGTCTAAACTCAAAACTTATAAATAATTATAATTAATAACGTTTGAAATATTTGTTATATGACCAGCTAACACTAATGTTATGCAAAATTTGAGACACGACATTTGAAATTGTCAGTACTAATTCATCAATTCTAAATGTAATTACAAAACGCGAATACAACAGTATAATTGTCGACATATTTATTAATTTTATCTCAGTAAATAATGCATTCCCAAATATGTGAAGACAGTTTAAAATAGTTCAAATTCAATGCAATACAAAATAGTTTCGAAAACGATAAGCCCGCTATGTTAGAATTTTAAACGTTCAAACAGTTTTATTTGTCCGAAAAACACTTGATAAAATTTTTCTTTCTTATCAGTCAAAAATCTTGCGAGGGCTGGAAATATTCCTGTTTTCATACCCGTGACAAAATCTGATGTCACTGCTTCTTGCAAAAAATTGGTTTTAGTGTTTTTCCCTTCATGTAAATTTATCTTCGAAATTAAAAAAAAAAAAGGAATTGCATGTTTTACAATCAAGAAAGTTTTTGGACAGCTAACAATCAAAATTAAGCCAATTTTGTCAGCATTTATTCTGAGCAAAGTGGATTTTGTATTTTGATCAATCAGGGGGGGTCGTAGCATTTTGTCCACTCCACAATTTAAAAAGATGGAGAGCTGTACAGTTTCTCCTTTTCAACACATGAACCCACACAATGCTACAAATAAATGATGCAACACTACCCCGATGGTGCGTCCCCACTCCCCTGAAATTCTTCCTATTTCGAAAGACGGGGAAAATATGACACACTAATGACTTCCATGAGAAAACGTCTCAAAGAAGCCAAAGCCATAAGATGCGCCAAAGTATTTGCCAAGGAAGCGATAACTAATGAAATATGATAGTTGCAAATAGCGATAACTCGCCAGAAAAAATTACCATGAACACACACTAATTACCCTCCTCGGGCGCTGCATTTCGCACCCGCTCTATAGATTACTATAGAATGCGGAGGAAATTATTTTTTTCGTTTACGCTTTGATTTTGCCCGAGGAATGATTTACAGTCAAAGTTCTTTTTTTTTATCTCCTAGACCGTTAAAGATAGAATAAAAATTTCAACGGATTTGAAATTTGTGGAAAATTTCATTATAGATTGATACCTAAAAATACGATTTTCTTTAAATTAGTAATTTTTAAATTGAATATATCTTCAACGGATTTGAAATCTGCGGAAAATTTTACACCAGATTAATACCTTACACCACAGCGTTGACAAGCGCCTCAGCGTACAGCGTAAGTGTCCGACAAGTTGACTCTGATTGGCTGGTATGATCATGTGCCTGAGACGTAAAGGTGTTTCATTTGGCTATTTATCTACGTTTTGGCGCAGATCTCTTTGACTGATAGGAACGGTTTTCGAAAGGTTTTAACATTTTGAACCGAAAATTGTATCCTTTTATTATATAAGTTAATAATTATATAAGTTAGTGTTTTATGTATGCTTTTCGTTACATCAGAATGGTCCTAAACCAGGGATGGATACGACACCATCATCCTAAAGCAAAGGGGACGGCAGAGGAGCGGGAAAATATCAGCTGGTAGTGAGTTCAGGAGTGGTTTTTAGATTATTTATGTAAAATCAACGAAAGTTTGGAAAAATAAAAAAAGGGTATTAAAAATTAGGAAAAGTAATTTAGAATCAAAAGGAATTAAATTGGAACTGTTTTAAAATAATTTGGATGATCTAAAATATTTCCGCCAGTTGGGTTCGAACTCGGGAAGTCATTCCCCGCCGCTAACGCCAATCTGATGGTAAGTGACTTTAGCCATTTGGCCAATCGTTGCTTCACCAAGAGTTCTTTAAAAGAAGAGTTCATTTTTGCCTCCCCTTATTATATATATATATATATATATAAGTTGGCGAAAAATACTACTAACAACAACCATACAACATATATATGAGAGTCAACTTGTCGGACACTTACGCTGTACGCTGAGGCGCTAGTCAGCGTTGCCCGTGGTGTTGGTTTGCGGGGCAGTGGCTAGTAGGAAATATAAATACTGAATCAGTATGACTACATGAGGAATAAATCAGTAATTATTGATTTAAACAAACTATAGAATTCTGAAAAAGTAGCTTCGTAGTTGGATCCTAGAGATTGGGCTACTGCATTTTTACCATACATGTGCCCAATTTCACTGAATACTAAAAGTATAAAATATTCCATTCGTCTTTGAATTTAATTTTGCGCTTTAGAATGTTTAATGCAGTCCTTAGAAACTGCATGGTTGGTAAACATGTTAGTTTTAAAGTAATACTTACTGATTTTACACACAACAGGCAACTAGGGATGTTAAGCAAATCACAGAACTGCTACTCAATCACAGATACTTGTGAATCACAGTTCATACCTGTTACTTAAATATCAAAATATCAGTGATTGGGTAACAGTGATTGGGTAACAGTGATTCAGTATCAGTGATTCGGTACCAGTGATTTGGTATCAGTGATTCGGTAACAGTTACTAAACTGATATCGCTAAGCTGATACCTTGGCTGATATTCATACTGTTACTGCGATCGGTGATTGCGACCGGGATCGGTGATTCGGTAGCAATGAAAGCTGTGACTGAGTTTGGTTATTTGGGTAGCGGTGCCAGTTGGTCTGTGACGGATTGGGAATTCTCTGGAGGATTTTTAACCGGATGTTTAAGAAGGTAATATGTTGCTTTATGACTAACCAGATTCCCGCGCCTTTTTCTGAAGAAAAAAAGAAGCTGGACAGTTTTAAGGAGAGTTCATATAAAAACATAGAAAATTCTCTGTTTTAAATAACAATTTTTTGTTCGTTCTTAAACTATCACTCATAATTTATTTTGTTGTTTTTTTATATAGAGTAACATGACTAGAACTTGTTTTTATTTATTTTTTGGTTTGTTTAAATTAAAATTGTTCTGTTTATATATATAACCTCTTGTAAATTGTTTTTAATTCTAAAAAAGGAATTATGTGCTTCTGAAAGTATAACTTGAATGAGTCGAAATCACAGGAGGGGGAGGGGGGAGAGATATTTATTTCATTTCGCTAGTGATTATACGTTTTACGAGTTTCTGCCTTCTTTAAAGTTTGTCTCTTAAGATGAAACCGTTTCAGAGGGAGGATCAACACAACAATGTTTACAGCGGTAAAGAATGCATTCTGAAATATCGTAATGCAAGTACACAAAATTTTGATGACTGAATGTTTAATTTTTTTAAACGTATAATTTGTTGTTTGTAAACACTGATTCTCTGGAATTCCTTTTCAGACTGTTTTCAAAACAAATAATAATGTTACTCGTTAGAATATTCACTGTTTGTCTTAGAGATAAATTATATACTTTCACTCCGCTTATCAATTTTAAAGTGCTACTAAAGAGAATATCTTCATCTTTTGTCTTCCGGGTGGATCCCGGACCGTTGACAATAGTACGTGGTTACTCCAGTGTTGTGTGGAAACTGAACTACTCCACATTTTAGTTAATATTTTGTAAAAATTGTATGATTTATAAACTAAAGTATTGGAAGAAATTGTTGAAACAAGTCAAAAGCTACAGATTTTTCACAGTAAGGTTTGACTTTTCTGCTGTTGTTCGTTTTGTGTTTTCTTCGTCTCAAATAAAATTGTTGTGTCTTTGCACCACCACGAATACAACAATACAAATTAATTCGAATGTTACTTGAGATTTAGAAAAATTACTTAATGTTTTGAAATTGTCAGATTATCAAATGTAAGGAAATTGTCTTGCTACACATACTACAATGAAAACATTTTTCTTCAGCAAACAAATATTTTGGATGAAGGTTATTTAGTGAAACGGATTTAAAGATAAAAAATAGGTTTGCCAATTATATATATTTATGTAAAGATTAAAAATCCATAATTTGAATTCAATTAGAAGTAAAATGAATGAAGCATTCTAATGTATATCTCTTGATTTTAATGTTTAATTAATTGCCGACCAACCGGTATAGTGGTTAAGGTGTTAGCCTCTAGATCGGAAAGTCCCCGGTTCGAATCCGGGTTCGGGCATGGATGTTTGTAAGCGTATACCAGCTCAGGTGTTGCTTCGTTATCTGAACATGGTGCAAAATTACGAAGTAATTGTTAGGAGCAATGATGGTCCTCCCACTGGGTGCTCCTTCACAAGTGGCCATCACTTCCAGCCTTGTAGTGACCAATGACTTCGGTCAAAATGTGCCCGCCATTAGAAAAAAAAAATTTTTTTTTCTTAATTAATTATAAAGTTTAATTTATATGAAAATTTCGATATAGTTGAAACCATCTTAGTCACCAATATTAATTTATTGAGGAGAAAAAGTACCTTTAAAAAAATGAATTACGGGCTAAAAATAAAAAACGGCTCATAGTGGCGTAATAAAAATGAAAAATTAATTTTATAAATGAAGGTTTATAGAGTGGCAGTTGATCTGGATGACTGGGTGCTCCTTCACAAGTGGCCATCACTTCCGGCCTTGTAGTGACCAATGACTTCGGTCAAAATGTGCCCGCCATTAGAAAAAAAAAAATTCTTAATTAATTATAAAGTTTAATTTATATGAAAATTTCGATATAGTTGAAACCATCTTAGTCACCAATATTAATTTATTGAGGAGAAAAAGTACCTTTAAAAAAATGAATTACGGGCTAAAAATAAAAAACGGCTCATAGTGGCGGAATAAAAATGAAAAATTAATTTTATAAATGAAGGTTTATAGAGTGGCAGTTGATCTGGATGAAAAAAATACTGGGCTGCGAACTGTAAACTAGAGCACTGTAAGGCCACAGCGTTACCGACTTAGCTGTGTATTCCTTCGACGAAATCGTATTATTGAAAATATTCAACACATAAATAAAAGCATTCCGTTGCTACGAGTGACTAGAGATACTTTGCAGTCAACCAATCAGATTCAGTCACAGTTTGAATCACAATCACAGTTTCGAATCACAGATATTCGTCAGTAGCAGTCACAGTTAGAACTGTTACTGTCAAATCACTGTTAGTAACTAGTGATGGGGAAAATGACTCTTTTCAGGGATCGGATCGGAACCGCTCACTCACTAAAAAGAGCTAGCTCTTTTTGATGACTCACCGCTCCTTTGAGATATATAATAATGTATATAACATATCGAAATGTATACAATATGTTTGGGCCATCGAACATCCCTCGTTGTCACGTGAGACGAAGAGGCGCCAAGCGTGCTTGAAATACCCACGCACACAACACTTGAAACACTCACTCATCCAGCAATTGCGCAGTTTACCTCTAAAATCAACAAAAGGAGGGAGACGGGGCCCGAGGACGATAGGCATTGCAGCATAGGGCTGCTAAGCTGTAAAATTTAATTGCTAAGGCATAAGATGGCCCAAAACCATGTCAATTCATATAACTTAGAAATTGTCCATAAAGAATAAATTACATAATTCTCATATTTTTACAAAATTATTAATATATACTTTTAATATTTATAGCCCATTGCTATTGTTTAAAACACAAAACATAAAAATATCATTAAAATGTTTCTATACCACATTTAAAAAAAGTGTCTTGGACGTGTTTGGATACATTAAGATTTCTTTCTAAAACCACTTAGTTACCAAATGAGACTTCCTAATAATTTAAATGATATTTTAAAATCATATAATAAAAATATTAATAATTTATTGAAGTACTTAAGATTTTTAACTATTTATTTTAAGATATAGGTATATAATACCCTCGAATACTCGTTGTCCCAAAGATTTTCAAAATCCAAGTCCCCTCCCTGTCTTTTAATAAAATATTTTCAAAATGCCTTGTTTTGTGAAGGCAATGCAATAAAAGCGAGTTACGTTTAATTTAATTTTGTGTACTTTATTAAAATGATATCACTCCCGAGAAATCAAGGTTTTATTATAATTATTATATTAATGTTAAGTGAATAACATAATAACTGTTAGAATAAGTTTTAATAACAACCTTAAGACTAGTTTTAATTAGTGCTAAAAGGCGTGATATGACTTAAGCCGTAAAAACACCCTTTCAATCTAAAATTGAATTAAATTTAAAAAAATAACATTTATGATAATACATAGATATTTAAAAATTTGAAACTTCAAAAAAGTAACAAAAAGCTAGGGAGCGCAAAAGAACGAATGCGGAATTGACTCTTCGAGAGCGATAGTTATCGAAAAGAGCCAAAGAGTTAACTCCTTAAAAGAATCAACTCCCAAAAGAATCAGTGAGCGCAAACGATCGAATGCGGAAATGATTCTTCGAAAGAGCCAAATCTCGAAAAGAATCAACTCCCAAAGAATCAACTCCCAAAAAGAATCACTGAGCTGGTGATCGCATGCGGAAATGACTCTTCGAGAGTGGAAGCGCTGATTGGTTAAAAAAGAGTCACCGCTCTTCAGCCCTGATTGGTTAAAAAAGAGCTATAGCTCTTTTTTGACGAATCAGCGCTCGCTCACTCCGTCAAGAGAGCTAACTCTTTGAGTCAGCTCCTGAGCGGATCGCCCATCTCTATTAGTAACATCCCTACCCGTGTGGCGTGCAATAGTGAAAGCAGGATCGGCACGCTGCCCTGGGCGTCTCCAGACACATTTTCGATGGTCGTCAGGACACAGTTGGAAGCGGGATTCGTCGCTAAAGACTATACGTCCCCAGTCAGCATCATTCCAACCTGATCGAGCCAAGCACCACTGTAATCTGGCTCGACAGTGTGCAGGCGTGAGTGGCAGGTGGCGATACGGTCGGTACGAGTTCCGATGCGCTGGAGATCGCACTATTCATTCATTGGACACCAAATTTTAATCATTTGCATATTTGGTCAAAACATTTTTGCATACGAAATTTCAAAGCAATCGGATGTTTCCTTCTTGGTGCGTCGATTTTTTTTTGTTATAGAGTGTAGTTGTCCTGATAGAGGAAACTAGAATACAATCATCCAATGATACTTAATTTTGTTTTATTCAGTTACCCGATAGTGCAATGTTTTAAAAATTTATTATAACTATGGAGAATTGTATTTTTTAAGTTTGTAAAGTAAGAGAGAGAGAGAGAGAGACTCTTATCGTATTTGGTTGTGTAAAGAACTGTATCTCCCAGGGTAGCACATCAATCACGAGATTTCTTACATCATAGAGTTTTCTTTATTCTAGGTTAATGAAAAGTTAATTTACAAATTGTTTGGATTTTAAAGTTCAGGGGCAGGATTTGGATGGAGTACGACGGACGTTCCGAACTGGATGTTCTCGAATTTGAAGCAGTTTGGAACCGAATGTTCCTGAATCACACAGCAGTTTTGGAACAGGATGTTCCCAAAGTTCAATCACTTTGGAACAGGATGTTCCCCACGTTCAAGCAATTTGGAACAGGTTGTTCCCAATCCTCTTAATAGGATAGATATCCTCACAAAATGTTGGAGCTAGAGCTCGCTCTTTTCAGGACTCCACAAGAACTCGAAAAAACCAGGAACGGCTGTTCCGTCTCTGCTCAACCGTCAGTACAACGTCCAAAAATCAAATCGTCTTTTATTTTCTCCTCCAAATTCAAGTTCTAGGGTCGGCGCCTCGTCCGAATTGGCTGAGAGCCTTCGTGACGTATCAGCAGTACTATCATTCGCTGGACAGTCGGCGACGCACTAGCGCGTCTTTCTAGGAATGGTCTCTTCATTACGTGGACGATTCCATTCAGGACCGTAGGTTGGTCGGTAGATATTAATTCGTGATAAGTGAATCGATTCTTCAGTTTGATTCTTTCGTAACTTGTTTTGATCCACAGTGAGCTATGATTGATTATTTACTTGTTAAAATATTACCAGGACCGGACTGAGGGAAACCTCAATAGTTTTTGTGCATCTCCCCTCTTAGCTATGTTGGTTATTCTTGTACTGCTGTCACCACGCAACACTTAAATTTTTTCTTCAAGTTTGTATTTCGAAGATTTTTTACAGTATCTTCAAATATTTCCCACTTAATATTCATTTTCCTCTTTTAGAAGTAAAAATCTCTCATCTTCAATTGATTGAGTCCATATATATCTGCATGTATTAGTTCACTAACTGTTAAGGCTCTACTTTCCACGAGTTTAATATCTACCGACCTGCCTACATTCCAAAACAGAATCGTCCACGCAACGAAGAGTCATTCCTAGAAAGACGCGCTAGTTCGGCGACGCTCCCTCTGTACCTATCTGTACCCCTTGCGAAAGGGGGAACAGGTCTCCGTTTGCAAGCTTACATAGGCTCCAGTTAGGCCTCAGTCCAGATAGCCAGGTGTCATGTTAACTGTTTTATTGGAAGAATCAATTGATTCTTCACAGTTGCTGACCGAAAACGAAAGTAATTTTTCTATGCTTTATAATTTTTTTCTATTTGTATCCGCGGGTGACAAATACTCAATGGCCGACTGTGCTTGAACTTCACTTTCTTTTGTTATGCCATGCGTAATCTGTTTCCATTGTCAGCTAAGATGATTATTTTCAAATTAATTTTGTTTCATTAAAATGATGTTTGTACGCGTATTGTGTAGAGGCGGCTGGTGCACCTTAAATCTGTTGTGGTCGAAAGTTCTCACGTTGGGTTGGTGTGAAAGTTTGGAGAGTAGGGCACCAGCTCAGATGTCTCGTCATCTGACCCTGGTTCAAAATTATGTGGCAGTACACCGAATGGCTTAGGCTGAGACTGTGGCAACTAGTTGAATATCTATTCAATAAAGTTGCATTTTATTTTTTAATCTTTTTATAAATTTATCAAAGTTTTTTTTTGCATAACTCTTATGATCTGATTTGGTTCACGGGAAAATATTTTCTTAGAAACTCGTTCGTTTATCGATCCAGTCAAATGTGACTCTGGCGTATGCAACTTGCAATCCTTTTACATACTTTTAGTAAATTTATAGTTTGCCACTAATTATAATTTATGAATGAATCTCGAAACAAACGAAGGTCATTCGAATGTGTTCTCTCCTTGGAGATGAAAAAAACTTGGCAAGTTTCCAAAGGCTGACGTCAAGCGGACACGTGAGGGCAAGAAGTCTAAATTTTGATGTTTCTTTGTTCCTCTGATTTACCGCAGTAGAATGAAGAATGCTGAAAAACTATTTAATTCATTTTAAAATGTTCTAGATTAAATTTTAAATTTCGCCTCAACCGTAAAATTGGAAAAAATTCGGACTACCTGTGTGCCAAATTTCATTACTGTAAGTGCCATAGATTCGTCAGGACTTCGCGGGCAGGAAACAAACAGACAGATAAACACTTCCTTTTATAATAGTATAGATACGTGCACACGTAAATGCCCACATATTAACTGCTGAATTTTGTAAAAATCAGACTGCTTTTTTTGAAAAATCTCATTTTTGTGTTGCCTTATTTGTGTATAATTTTTAGAAAATAGACTTGAATATTAAATTTTTTACATACTACTGTTCTTATAAGATTATCTAATCTGTAAGAGCATCCCCATTTGGTCGAAAGTTAGGTATTACATTGTGTAATACGGTTTCTATAATGTTTTATATAAGTCCTTATTTTGTCTTAGAAAGTGCTTAGAAAGTCTTTATTTTGTCTTAGAAAGTCCTTATTTTTAGTTAGAAAAAAAGGGTGTGAACCCTGGCAGAGCTTGTTTGAGAGTACTTAATCTTTTGAAAAGGAAACGCTGAGGTAGACATGCCGTTACGCCGCCATCGAAGACAATATGAGCAGCTGTCAGAGTTCGAGAGGGGAAGAATCATCGGGATGATGGAAGCTGGGTGGTCAGCTCGGCGAGTAGCTAGTCAAGTAGGCCGTTCTGATTTTACTGTGAGGAGGTGTTGGGACCAGTGGACAGAAGAGACGTCATTTACATGGCGACCAGGCTCAGGACGCCCTCGAGAAGACCGTCACATCATACGAAACTCACACGTAGAGCCAACTGCCTCATTGGCCGATATCCAGACACAGGCAGCACCTTCACTACGGGCCCCTGTGTCTTCCCGAACCATCGCAAAGCGCCTGGCTGAAGGACATCTGGTATCGCGGCGCCCATTACGTGTGCTGCCAATGACACCCACCCACCGACGCCTCTGTTTGGAGTGGTGTCGCGCACGACGGGGTTGGACTGCAACGGAATGGAACCAGGTCGTCTTCAGCGACGAATCTAGATTCAATTTGAGCAGTGATGACAATCGTATTCGTGTGTGGAGGCCCCGTGGTAAACGCCTCAATCCTGCCTTCGGTTTACAGCGACACACCGTTCCCACAGCTGGTGTGATAGTATCAGGAGCCATTGCTTACGATACACGATCACCCCTAATATTGATCCATGACAGCCCAGCGGTACGTCCATGACATCCTTCAGTCACATGTGATGCCACTCATGGCAGGGCTCACAGGAGCCATTTTTCAACAAGACAATGCTCGGCCACACACAGCAAGGATGTCACACAAGACTGCCTCCGCCACATTATCACCCTTCCCTGCTCGATCCCCAGATATGTCACCAATCGAGCATATCTGGGATCATTTGGGACGGCAAGTTGGACACCCAACGAGTTTGGTCGAACTAGAGCACTACCTCCTAGATTATAAAGCCTTCTGACTGATACGCCAACCTTATATGACGTCACTATCAAAAGGTATACAATTTGTGTCTTGTTTGAATTGAATGCTGAAGAAATCCGAGCAAGCGTTTCATCAGTGGATTTGTTAAAAGTAGTTCGAGTTATCGTTTCTACATTAGTTATTGTTATATTTCCGTATCATCATTTGCTCATTAATTACTGTTACATTTTCATATTATCGTTTGAACACTAGTTACTATTAGATTTTCGAGTAATTCCAAAAAAGAATACCTGATAAGGCAGCCGTGTAAATATTTCTATGCGTGGAGTCAGATAGAATAAAGTGTATTTTGTAGAGAACAATTGAAGAATTTTACTTAAGGAGAATCTCGTAACAGGATTATCGTGATTAAATTTTACACTCGCCGTTGCTAAGAAAGGGAGAAAAAGGTATATTGATTTCATTTTTAATATACTTTAAGTAATTAAAACCAATGAAATATTTGTTAGGTTAAGAAATTCTTTTCGAATCACCAAAAGCCCAGCATCTGTGATCATCCTGTTTTATTCTCCTTTGGTTATGTTAATTATTCAGAAAGTTGAATAATATATCGTATTATAATGGTATTCAACAATTCACAAACATAACTTTATTGAACTTCGCCTAACGTGCTCTTTTGGTTGAATAAAAATCTGTACACAACAAATATCTATAGAACAGCAAATTTCAGATTTTTTGGTTGATATTATTACTCGGTTATTGTTATCAAACTCTGGGAGTCGAAGTAATTACAATACGCGGATTCTACTGTAAAATATACTGATGTATAAAAGTGTTTATATGCGTTTATGAAGCCATATTGACTCCACATATTGAGGTCACAGATAATGACATAGATTCAATTTCTGATAACATTCCTTTAATCACATATTTAGCTGGTTATTGTTGTCATTCAGTTGTAAAAAGGATTAAATGTGAAAGTTGTAGTGGCAATTTAGTTATTGAAAAACCACAAATTATTCATTCAGGCTTTCAGCATAATATATCGCATTGTGTGACAGAGGTGGATTAAAGTATCCAGCTGTGAATGCTGTAAATATCATAATGCATAATTTTATTGTTCTGCAAAAATTAATTGGGAGAGAATTTGAGAGTGAATTTTTTAAAGTATCAAACCAACGCCTGTTTGATTTGCGTGCTACTCAGGAAGTACTGATATCCAAGGAAATAAGTATTACATGATGCGAGCGGCATTCATCAACTAAAATTATGAAGTTACTTTTTTGCGATCAGCTACAAATACACCTTTAAAAAACTATTGTAGGTCCAAAAATGACAAGATGATTAAATTACCAAATAAAAGAAAACTCGAAACATTAACACAGGATAAAAGGTAAAATTTGTGTTTAATCTAGGGTTGTACATTTTCAGTTTTTTCTCCGGCTTTCCTTTTATGGATGTCAAATGTAATTCACCCGAGTCTCTTCCTGGTTTAATTGCCTAGTCAATTTCTTCACGAAGACCTTCGGGCACATTCATTCCTATTATTTATGCATCTTTGGTTAGTTCGTCATTTCCCTTATATAATGTACCATAAAAATGTTTTAATAAAAGTTAGAATTTTGTTAGATGCCTTGTCTACAATAGCATTCATATTTAAACCTAGGCATCATTAAAAAAAATGAAGCATCTTAATTTTTCTTTCTATTGTGTACATATTTATATACGTTTTTGTATTTTATTAACCAGTAATTTGCTATTATATATATTGTTAAATTACCCGTTTACAATAGCATTCATATTGTGAGGATTCATTGATGAAGGCCATCCATTGATCCTCCCAATGCGAAATCTAAACCCCCGACGGAGTTCGCCGAGAGGCACAGGTGCGAACCACTGCGGACAATGGAGAGTCGCCAGTCTGTCTGGACTATTGACACTAAGACGACAATAAAGAAGTCGTTCTGCCACGCCCTTATACGTGAACTATCATCAGCTTGGGTAGAAACAGCCAAGAGCGATTAGACGACCCGACGCCAGATACGAGGCCAATGACAGACCCAACGGAGTGACATCAGAACCAACCATGACCAATCGAGGACCAGCTCCGCCCAGCGGCCGGAGCGCGCCAAAATCCGAGCCGAGGAATCGGGAGAAGTAAAAAAATCAGTTTTGATTTGATCTCATCCTGAGGTGCGTCGTACTCAGAGACCCAAATAGGTCGACCAATTTCTTCTCTTTTGAGAAATTATTTTTGGAGTTCGGTGTGACCTCGCCCTGAGAGGAGACCAACTCAGAAGCCTTGAAAGGCTGAACACTAAAGTCCCCGCGACTTTATTTAGAAGGAACGACCTAGAGTTCCTGGTGTAGTCCGTCACCAGACGTCTGTGTGGTTCTGTGTCGCCGACGAAGTGATCTCCTCCCGAGATAAAATTGTACGAGCGTAGTGCCGTTACACTACCCTAGAACCGTTCTTCGGTGTAGACTTTTCTGCTTTTAGATTAGAATTGAGTTGAGACAAAAGTGTCCAGTCTAATTATTATAGACCTATGTCTAGTTTCCGAGTCATGGATATAACTTACCATTACTCAAGAAAACTGTAAATAAAAATTCTTATATTAATTAAGCTAGACTGTTCTCTGTAGATTCTTCATCTGCACGCTACCCAGAGAAATCATTACAATATTTAAACTTAGGCAAAAAAAATGAAAGCATCTTAATTTTTCTTTCTTTTGTATTTTATTAACCAATAATTTGCTATTATATCTATTCAACCACTGTAATAGGCTTCAAGAATCTAATTATAGAATTGCCTTGAATGTAAAGCATAAAAAATTTGTTGTATGCACATTTTGTGAATGTAAATTTGTGTTTTTCTATGTACCCAAATACTGAGTTTGTACCTTAATATAAGTAATTTTCCATGGAAATTTCTATTTTTCTTAGTTTTAATAACCTTTAACAAGTGCTCTTTTTGTTTAGAACCCTTCAATTGTATACCCCGATACACACTGCTTTTTTTAGCAAACAATCTCATTTTCAAAGGTTTTCTGAATTTGCGATCGGAAGACTTTTGTCCTTCTGCTGGTGACGTCATAAACTAGACAGAGTGCTTTATTATCTAGGAGGTAGTGACTAGAGGCGCGTTTACAGCAACTGTGGAACGAGATGTCTCAGGACATCATATGGAACTTGTATATGCCTCAATATCCGCTCTTATTGCATCGTGCATTCGCGCTAGAGGGTGTCCAACTAAACTTCCGTTCATTGTACTTTTTTCTGCAGTAAATTATCCTTTTTCTTTGATTTTATAATCACTTACTTATATCAAAGTAGTGCTTACATGTGTAAAATTTCGTTTCATTTTGACTTCACTCGAGTGTATTTGTTATAAATGAATAGGTAAATTATATTTTAACTTCAAATATTCAAGTATGAACTAATTCATTTCGTAATTGGTAATTTTTAGTTAACGTCGTACTAGAGCAACACAACGGGCTATTGACGACGGTCCGGGATCAGTCCCTTAAGGGAAAGATCCGAGGACAACACCTCGTAATTTTGAACCATGGTCAGATGACGAAGCAACACCTGAGCTGGCACCCCACTTTCCAAACTTCCACGCCAACCCAACATGAGGACTTTCGGCCACGACAGATTTAGGGTGCACCAGCCGCCTCTACACCATACGTCAGGGCTCGAAATACCCGGGTGCACATGAAAATATAACTGTGCACCTAATTTTTTCCCACTGTACATCTAATTTAAAATCTTAGGTGCACCTGTATTAAAAAATCTATTTCGAGGCCTGCCATACGTTTACAAACATCCATGCCCGGACCCGGATTCGAACCAGGAACCTTCCGACCTAGAGGCTAACACCTTAACCACTATACCGGTTGGTCGGCCTAATTCATTTCGATTATAACAGATTGCGATTTTCAATGTATTCTCAATGCTACGCTTTTATAGAGATTTAATGTTGAATTAAATTCAAAATAACTGAAATGCGATAATATTTTGTCTACTTAATAAGTAAACTGTCGCTTCAAATAAAAAAAATTCCAAGAATTTTTAATAATCAACTTCGATGATAAGAGAATGCGATTTTCAATACGTTTGCAACGCAACTTTATTTAACGATCACCATTTACGAGCTGTCAGCGACTGACAATCTAGAGGGGTCCTCCTTTTGTACGACCGTCAGTCGTAAATGCCACTGAAGGACTACTCTATCGCTCAGTTAGGTAAGAGGGGGTCGGACATGCAGGTCGCCTTGTTTACCTACAGCTTTGCCGCTTCGCCTTACTGATAGCCTTTTCTCGTGGGAAATTTCCAAACCTGCTGCGAGCAACGTGAAGTATTCTTTTCCAACTGAATCGGTACGTTTTGGAATTCATTCTTGCGGTGGAACGTAACGCGCATTTCAAAATTGAAACGGTGGGGGAGGGGGGATAAGGAGTAGTACATAAAAATAAGGAGTTTTAAGTGTTCTTAAGGAGCGTGCGAACACTGTAAATATACATCTTGACACATAATACTGAAAATTTGTGAGGTTTTCGGAATTGTCCTTCACAATAAAATTTGAATTAAAAAAAAAAAAAAAAAAGAAAAATCAATGTTTTAAATAATTTTACTTTCATCATTTTTTTTCTTCAACTAAGGAATAGAAACACAATCACTAAATTATACCAAACTTTAAGATAGAAGTGCTTTGTAAAGAACAATTTTTGATACTGTCTTCCCCCTTTTTTTAGAGGTACTAGAGCAATTTGTATCAAATAAGCAAAATCTCTATTTTCGCTGATCCATGAGAATGAGCAGTGACGGATATAAAACTATATTCTGACATTTCCTAAAAGACCTTTTACTAAAGCAATATAACAATGTAAAATTTTTTAATTTGTGTCAATAACTTATTGAAATATAGGGTCTCAAACAGGCTACTATTATTGCTAAAAAATCTACATCTGTGTGACCCTGAACTTTAAAATTCAATAAAAAAAATATATACATTTTGGACATCTAATATTTGACAGATGATTTATTTAAAAACTATTTTTCATTTAAATCGATGATGTGTCAGCCACAGCCGATTTGCTCATTTTGCGTGGAATGACCGTTTTCTGTTTAATTCGACTATTTTGGGTATTGCAACCTGATGCAAGAAACATGTACATGTAAAAAACATGAAAATGTTTTTTTTTTGAATTAAAAAGCCTTAAAGTTCTTTATTACATTGATTTGGATCAGATGGTTAAATCTCTGCTGTCAGGATGTAGTAAAAAGTAAAGAATGTCTGGAAAGAAGATGTAAGAAGTGCATTAAAAAACACGTTGAAGCAAATTATTTTGAAAATGTGATTACATTTCTTGAGCAATGGAAAAGGAAATAAGTAAAGTTTACAGTTAAAAGAATAAAAACGTTGGCTAAGAAAATGGTTAAATCAGTGCATCAATACAGGTCAATTTTCAACCTAAAAAATAATCTTGGAACAGATGTGATACTGATACATGTTGATTTCAGCCAGAATTATTAATGTAAGTACACCACGGAGATGCAAAGTGTGCCTTTCAGAGGTTGATATGACGAAATCACATTACATAGATGGGGAAATTGAAAATAGTGAAAAACTTAATGTTCTGCTCATTGTCTGAATCTTTGTGACCCGACTCAAGTGCATTTAATGAATATAATTGTCAAAGTATTTGATAGAAAGAGTGTTTGCAATTATGTGGCAAATGTCACTGAATGTTTTGAAGCTTCTAATCAGGTTCGCTTCATGTCAAGGTGACATGACACTAAAAACAAATCCCCCCCCCCTCTGAAGAATGTGAAGCAACAGTGCAAGATGAGTATGTGGCCATTCTAAAACAACCGACAATGAACACTCGTGAACAGTACAATTTTGATAAAATACCTGAAGACATTACATTGTGTTAGATGAAACTGAAACATTTTGTCACCTCCATGTTTTAAGGAAATAAAAAATTGGCTTTAATTTGCTTAAAATACTTTCTTGACCTTTGTTTGATGGTTGTGCAACTACATTGTCCTAACAGAACACTAAATATATAAAATAAATAATAAAACTTTAATTTTACTTTTCAAGAACTTGTGACTGCCAAATTCCGACTTAATTTCAGAATGACCCATATATTATTCATCAAACTTTCCAAGCAACACATTGTAAGAACTCCAATTTTGAGTATTTGTGATATCTAGTATATTAGCAGAAACTTGCACGGTTTATGAAAAGGCAATTGTTTGTAATGCTTGTAGTTTTCAAAATCCTCCATAAAATTTTAAGACTCATTTTACAAACGCTTGAGAATCTATTTAAGACACTACAAAACTGATATGGGAAAAACACAATGCTAAAAAAATTTTAATAATGGTTAATTTCAAACACAATAAGAATAGTACAAATTTGTTTCTAAATTACGAGGGAGTATCAATAAGTAATGCCATAATGTAAAAAACAATAATAATAAAAGCAATTGATGACAATATAAAACAGAAATGATAGTATTGCCCATTTATTACTTTTTCACATAATTTCCATGCATGTTGAGGCATTTTCCCAAATGATGGATCAGTTTGAAAATCTTGGGTCTCATAGAACTCCATCGGCTGCGAGAAGAGCCACCTTCGCACGGCCCGTTTGAGTGTCGTCGTCAGAGTCAAACTTCTTACCGTCAAGGAACTTCTTTATGGGTCCAAACAGATGGAAATCGGAGAGTGCCAGGTCCAGGCTGTATGAGTGGCTGAACGCTCTAATCAGAGATCGCTAAGGTGTTGGCTCGGGACGTCGAAAGGCAGCCAGGTGTTTGGGCTTTTTAGTCCAGTTGTGGTCCGGAATTGAAACTGGCAGACGCTCGCCGCTTGGACAGTGAGGTCACTTGATAAAGCTGAATGCCGGTTGGAGCCGGTGCTATTTTCACCGGTACTCTCGGTCTCCATATAAACAGGAATAGCCGATGGTGGGCGTTTTTTGCGATTGGCAGAGTGCCGGTCATTTTATTCCGAAGTGCCTGGCTGTGGGCTGCAGGTAAGCGCCTGGCAATTCCGATTACTTTCCGATGGCTGGTTATTGGTTTGGGCCGGTAAGGAAAAGGCTGTAGGCTTGCTTGGGAGTAGTGACCCGAGCGTGTAGGGGCAGGCTGCTATCCTTCCGGTCAAGTAGTGGCAGGAACCACCACGAGGTGCCACTTGATAACTAGAGGTTTGTCTCTCTGGACCTACCCTAGACTAATACCTGCTCGCTTACGAATTTAGGCTATCTGGTAGGCAGCAGAGGTCTCTACATATCACCATGGATGATGGACCTGGTACTACCGCCCACTGACCGGACATATAGGGTGAGAGAACAGTCTGCTGTCCTGCTGGGCTACTGAGGTGGGGGCACCCTCCTAGTAGATGCCCCAAGGTTTGAGTTTCCTTCCAAAGTATCCCTTGAGTTCCTTTCCAGCTCAACTCACGACTGGGGTCGCCAAAATGATGAACTCTGATAGCTTCTCTTGAGGTGAGCATGATGAATCCAGTGGGTGAGCACGACAGCCCCGTGCTGAATGATAACTGCGAGCTGGGACAGACACCCTATGACGCTGGGACAGGCCGTGCAGGCTGTCGGGGGACTCCGACCACGTCTTGGATAACCTAGGGTGCCTCACACATGCCCGGTTCTTCTTTCGTTTTCTCATTCGAGGCTTTCCCTGCCAATCCGGTGTGGGTTTTAAGTAACTCGGTATGGAGGGGACTACTTCCACTCAGAGCGAGAGGTCCAGGCTGTATGGACGGTGTTCCAAAACTTCCCAACCGAAACCCTGCACTTTTGTGGGACACATGCCGCCTGCGAACGATGTCGTGCAGCAGTCGAATGTGTTGACTTGTCGCACTGCTCTTTGGACCCATAAAGAAGTTCCTTGAAGTAAGAAGTTTGACTCTGATGACGGCACTCAAACGGGCCGTGCAAAGGTGGCTCTTCTCACAGCCAATGGAGTTCTATGAGACCGGGATTTTCAAACTGACCCATAGTTGGGAAAAATGCCTCAACATGCATGGAAATTATGCGGAAAAGTAATAAATGGGTAATACTTTCATTTCTGTTTCCTATTGTCATTAATTGCTTTTATTATTATAATTTTTTACATTATGTGTGTTACTTATTGATACTCCCTCAAATTTCGGATTTAATAAACAAAACAGGGCTTCATATAGCAAAATTTGTAGCATATAATGGCACACAATGTGTAGTTATAGACTAAATCATTGCAAAATTTTAAATAAATATTAAATACCTCAGCAGCATGTAAAAAAGTATGATATGAGAATAAAGTGAATAAATTATTAAGATAATTACTTTGCAGACGAAAATGCAGCAATGGAATTGACAGTTTTAGGTAAAGTTTCACTTTTGTTTTACGTGACCATTAAAATAAAGTCCTGATAAATTTCATACATTCCCACAACACAATATTTTATAGATTCCTAATGTAGCAGCTCAGAATAGTGGTGAAGGGGATCATTGGTTTACTTTTATTTTGCAGTGTGAACACTCACTTATCACTCAACAACATCTCTTTAGTGTGGATACGCAAGTGGTTTTTTAAGACCCAATTTTGCGAAAAGCGTTTGCTGCATATTTCACACTCATGTGGTTTCTCATTGGTGTGTGTACGCATGTGTGCTCTGACGTGCGAATTTTGCGAAAAGCATTTGTTGCATATTTCACACTTGTATGGCTTCTCCTTAGTGTGGATATCCAAATGTCTTCTCAAGTTCGGATTGCTTGAAAAGCTTTTGTTGCATATTTCACACTCATATCGCTTCTCTTTAGTATGGGTACGCAAATGGTTTCTTAAGGTCGAATTATGCAAAAAGCGTTTATTGCATATTTCACACTCATATGACTTCTCTGTAGTGTGAACACGCAGATGTCTTCTTAAGTTTGGATTGCGCGAAAAGCGTTTGTTGCATACTTCACACTCGTATGGTTTCTCATTGGTGTGTGTACGCATATGTACTCGAAAGTGCGAATTTTGCGAAAAGCGTTTGTTGCATATTTCACATTCGTATGGTTTCTCATTGGTGTGTGTACGCAAATGAGTTCTATAGCTAATATTATGTGAAAAGCGTTTGTTGCATATTTCGCACACATGTGGTTTCTCTCCAGTGTGAATTCGCATATGCGATCTTAAGTCCGAACCTTGCGAAAAGCAATTGTTACAGACTTCACACTCGTATGGCTTCACTTTAGTGTGTATTCGCAAATGTTTTATCAAAGTCGAATTTTCCGAAAAGCGTTTGTTGCAGATTTTACACTCATATGGCTTCTCTTTGGTGTGGACACGCATATGTTTTCGCAAGTTAGCACTTTTCGAAAAGCGTTTGTTGCAGATTTCACATTCGTATGTCTTCTCTTCAGTGTGGATACGCAAATGTAATTTTAAGTTTGGATTGTTCAAAAAGCATTTGTTGCATATTTCACACATGTATAGTTTGTCTTTGGTGCATGTACCCATGTCTTTCTGAACAGTTTCTTGACCCTCAGGATTCCTGGATGCTGTATTGGTAGGCATTTTCTCTTCAAGTGCTCGTTGTCTTGCATGGACACATACTGGTGTGCCCAGAATTGACTTTTGGGATTCTCGTATTTGGTTTGTTACTGGAACTACCAGTCTTTGCTGACTAAATCCTGCGTATGAATTATTTCTTTCTGAAGTCTTAATATCATCCGGCTGTTTACAGGTGGTTCCACTGTTTATGCAAACTTAATGGTTACACCTTGGTTTGTTGATTCTCAAATTTTTATCCAGTAACTCATAACCCTTGCAATGAATGCTGTGTCTTCACATTGGAATGTGAGACTTCAGGGTGGGTGGCTATGGAGAACAGAACTAGCATCAGGCACAGGAAACTTTCTTTTATAACTTGAGATATAGCCTCAATACAAATTAGGTTCACTGTGCAAACATGCTTTTACATGCCTTTTAAAGAATTTACTGTATTCTGTTGACGTTAAGCGGATTTGAAACACAAAGGAATCACGAGATAACCCCCAGTGAGGTATATCATCTAGAATAACATATTTTAGAACTCTATTCACTTGTAATCTGTTTTCTGACAATTTGATATCTCTTGTGATACAGCTATGATACCTGGAATAAAAATGATAAAATGTCAGCTAGGTTAAAAACAGAAGCATTCAGTAGAATCTCAAACACCTTAGCAAAGTAAACAAATTAGTACATAAACAAATTATAAGTAGTGGTACATTTGTTATGTACACAAATAGTACATAAACAAATTATAGAATGGAGACCGCAAAAAAAAAACACACTTAGGATGTCCTTTGCAAAAGATAAAGGAGAACTTGCAGATAGTTCATATGGTCGTCAATTACGTAGAAATGTAAAAATTTCATGAAAAATATATATTAGATTTAGAAGATGAAAGGGTCTGGCAAACTCTGCTAATGAAAACAGTAGCAAAAAGAATCAAGACTTGTACAAATAAATTCAAAAGAAGTTGGGTTCAAGACATGCTTCCATAAACTACACTAGTCGAGTTTGCACTATGTGCGTAAAATGGGACATAGGGCTTTGTTTGACTGTTTTATAGACTTTCACACAAAATAACATTGCAATTAGACCACGCAATAAAATTATTGATTATATTTCATAAAAAATAAAAAAAATGCCAGCATTATTAATAATATTATTTGTATTACCATGCTACCATCTGGAAATCCTTCTCTTGGAATATTTTTTTATATTATTATATATTTATTAAAATATGGTCTTTTTGCTATACATTTATATTTTTGTAATAATTTCAAATCACAAACTGTTAAATGTATTTTTAAACTGCTTGCGTCAGTATCAATAAGAAATTGCATTACTTGCAATTTGTTCCCAGCCTACTGGTACCATGTATTTTTGACAATATTATTGAAATTTTACAACAAAAAAAGGCTTTTCCTACATATATAGCATCCTATCAACATTATACTAGAAATAAATTGATATTGGAAAAAAATAATTAATTCACGCTTTTCCGGATTAATTAAATATAATTTGAAATCTTAATAGAGTTGTAGTAATTATGACATAATGATGCACACCAAAAGTGCCTCTCAACTTTAAAAATTTTCTACAAGCTAACATTGTTTATGTAAGGGTAAAATGACAACTCTTGTATCCATATACTCATACACGCTACCCCACATAAATCACATCCATATTTCTCTACAGTTGGAAATATCAAAAGTCTTCATTCTATATCCTTCTTCCTCAAATTCTGCTCTTGCAACTTCTAATACTTGTCATACACTCTCACCACTGAGTCTCTCAAGAGGACCAAGCCAGCATAAACTTTCAAGGAGAGATGAACAGAAGGACTTTTTCAAAAGATATTTAACAATAGCAATGTAATGCTTCTGAGCCCTTAGAAAAAAGAAATTTTTTTCCTTCTCTTTCACATTGTGTAGCACTTTAGAAATTTTATCTCCAATCACAATATCAGACAGAGGCAAGTTTCTGAGGATATATATCTTCCATTTCATCCATCTTCAAACCTCGAATGAATTCCTCTTTGTAGATCCTACCCAAAATTGTTCTTATCAACAATTCAAGTTGAGAATGAAGGTTATGTATTAGGGGTTCCTTTTAACTGAAGAAATTTGGTCACACGATTAAACATACATGTACTTGATATGACAAACATCACCTCAACTTTCATAATTTCTCTTCTAAGTAAATGAACAATTTTCATATAGCCTGGTCTTTGTATGAAGTTTCGCTTCTTTATTGGACTCACACACTGCAATCCAGTGTTGAAGCAACTTTTCAGCAGCTGGCTCCAGGCTTAGCCACCTGCTTGAACAATGCTTCATGAAATAGTGAGTGGGAAGTTTTAAGTCTCCCTGAATTTGTTTGTATGTTGACCAATGCTTAGGCCACTGATTAAAAAATCTGTGAATAGAAAAAGCTATTTCAGATACATCTTCCAGCTCTTTTAGACCTTAAGTATTATGCATTGTGTGAACATTACGTCCTAATGTCAATCAGTTCTTTTTTTCGGGTAGAAAGTAATGAGTCATTAATCTTTTTAAAAACTGACTTGTTGACATTGGGCCCATCTGAGCCATTGAGATTGTGAAAGGGATAACTCACTCAGAGCTTGAAAAATCTTGACACATAAAATATCTGCCGTTCCAGATATTGTATAAAATTTCTTTAAAGCGTTCGCAAAAGATTTTACCTTGTCGATCTTACCAATATATCACACCAGTTAATAATTCACTCTTCAACACCAAGTACCGTAATTTTCAAGGGCCCCGAGTTTGGAAAAAAAATTCAAAGAGTTTTCAAAGACAGTGGGAACCTTGCCTCAGGTCATCATCATGGGGAGCAAATGAAAACATCGAAAAAAATTGCTCGCAAATTTTAAAAATGTAATTTTTTTTAGCTTTTTTTCACGAAGAAAATTACACAAGCCCAAAAAAATTCCATTTTTTAAAATTTAATTGACATTTGACTTTTTTTAGTGGAAAAAATAAATATTTCTAACTGTGCACTAAAAATTGTTCTTGTCGAAGTAGAATTTAAGAACTTAAACACCCGAATAAGTGACGTGTTACAAGCCCTGAAATTTGTGAGTTAATGAAGTTCAGACCACAAATTTGTAACCACAAAAAAACACTCTTCTTATTTTTAAAACATAAGAAGTATACATGATTTGCTCATTCTAGAAAAAAATAGGATACATGTGTAAGTTGAGATTTATGAGGTGTTACCTGTTGAAGCTGGGCTGAAAAAATATAAAAATCACTTAGCCTGATGATTGGCAACACTCTATTGCCTCTAGTATCACTTTTATAGCTTATTATGAAAGATAAAAGCATTAGCTTTAATTTGATACTAAGATCAACCATGTTGGTTGATAAATAAATAAAACAGGAAGGTTTTTCTAAAATGATACCAAAATCATGCACAAATCAAAATTTTCAAAAAATACCTCCAAATTCAATCTTTGATGAAAAAATTAATTTGATGTTATCTGTTCGTTATCTATTCATAAAAAGGTTTTGAAAAATATCGGAGACATGATGACACATAGCCCTGAGTGATTTGACATGAAATGACTCTTGGTTGGGCCAACTCTCCTCAAACATGAGGGATGAATGAGAAATAAATCAGTATGACTTCATTAGGAATAAATCAAAAATGATTTATTTTTACAAATTATAGAATTTTGAAAAAGTAGTTTTAAAGTAAGATCCTAGAGATTGGATTTCCCTATGTAATACTTTTTGCTCAATTTCACTGAATACTAAAACTGCAAAATATTCCATTCGTCTTTTAATTTAATTTTACTCTTTAGTCTGTTTAATACAGCCCTTAAGATACTGAATGGAGGCAAAACATGTGAAGCTTTAAAGTAATACTTACAGATTTTTATTCGAGTTCGAACATTCACTCCCAATACTCTTTTGAGTCACTGGACTTGAATTTTAGTGCATATAACACAGCTTTACTGGTCTAAATAAGTTCGTTGATATACGGAAGTAAGAAACATAACATACCATTACCAACATGAATGGTGAAATCTCCTAAGAAGGTTTGCCCATGCGCATTGTACTTTTGGCTCCTTCGAAATAACTCTCGCTTGAATATAGTTGTTAATCCGTTCGTTGCCGAGGCTGACGAACCAATGAGCTAACAGACATACAGTAGCGCATTTCCTCTGATATGAAAACGCCAACTTCATCATCAATTCCAATTGCATTATTCCAGTTGACCACGTGCGTGCCGTGCTTTTGTGTATATTTGCATTTGGTCCTCATGCATGTTTGAGTCTATCTAGTCTGTAATTGAATCGTTTATTACAGTTTTCTCAGCAGACCGTTCTCGTTTTTTATTTGTCTTATTTCCATACCGATTCTGAAACCTTTCTTAGGTAAGATTACTCTCATAATTCTATATGACGTGAAAAGCGGCTTCAGTTATGTTTGTCGCATATGCATGTCTTTCGTAACAAATATAAAAATACCTTTACGAACACACATTGTTCATCGACTATGATTTTTGTTCACTCTGTTTTTATTCTTTGAAAGTGCTTTAGAGCAGGGCTCGAAATACCCGGGTGCACTGTGCACATGAAAATATAACTGTGCACCTAATTTTTTCCCACTGTACATAACTGTGCACCTAATTTAAAATCTTAGGTGCACCTGTATTAAAAAATCTATTTCGAGGCCTGCTTTAGAGTTTTGAAGGACTGCGGTTAAACTTATTGCTTGCGTGCCCACAAGTTGCGCTTCAGTGTTTAACGTAATGTTAAACACTGAAGCGCAACTTGTGGGATTCTTAATTTTATTTCTTTGAACACTTAATTTAGTTTTCCAATTTGATTGGAACATGTTCTTGTTTGAGCCATATGCAGCTAACTCATCAGTAAACAGGCTATGGGAGCTGTAAATTTTGTTGCAAGTTTCACGGTGGACCGTCTAAGTTGCTGAAAATTATTGTATTTTGATTTGGAATCAATCTTGTGTATATTATAGGTTTTGTCAAGAATCTCGTGTATATTATAGATTTTCTATGTCATTGCAATTATTTCTTCTATGTTGATAATCAGTACTGATTGCTTACCCCTCCTCGATATCTCCTCCCCCTTTGGAATGTGAATTGGACTCCTAATTTTATCAATTATTAAATTCTACCGTCTATCTAAATTATTTACCTTTTTCATAGTGCATTGTCACTACCTTTAACTTTCTTCCCTCAATTTTTAGTTTACAACCATTAAATTTTCTATTAATTCTGATGTGGAGGTTCGCAGTTTTCTGCAGAAACTCCGTAATTGATACGTCCGTTCCATTCCCTCGAGCAAGGTGAACTAAAATGGGTTAATATAGATTTGGAGTTGTTTTGAAATAGTCCCTGCTTATGTATGCTACTTAGTTTGCATTTCTGTAAGTTTTTTTTTTTTTTTTGCATTTTAACTGTTTCAAAATTTCTTACATGTATACAATACATTTTTTTAGCAATCAAGATTCTGTGTGTAGCAATCTTCCAGTTCTATTAAAAATGAGTAAGTGATATTTTCTCTCGATATTTACAAAATTTATTTATATTAACCCTCCTGGTGGTATCCCCATGTAAATTGAGAAATTTTGTAAATGGCCTGTGGCTATATTGAATTTGTTTTATTCAGTGGCTACTTACAAGTGTTCACATATTTTATAGAATACACCCATGTGATATATATATATATGTGTGTGTGTGTGACCAGACTTTTTTATTTCTTTTAAAAAACATTTTTTTACGATCCCCAGAAAAAAGTAAAGTAAAATCAGAGGTTCCACCATATAAACTAATGTTTTTAAGAAAGTGCGATGACTAGCAAAATTTTTCATTCTCCACATTCAAACATTCAGTCCCAACGTGGCGACCGTTAATTTTCGCCTTTATCCCCGTGTCATTTGTAGAACCAGTAAAATTGGTCAGATTGGATCTCTTCGCAATTTGAATTTGGCGAAGGAAACCAACACCATGGGCAACACCGTGATCGCTAACCCCCGATGATTGCTATGAATGCCCATTTGGTTTACGAAGCAAACCAAATGGGAATTCGTAGTAATCACCGGGGGTTAGCGATCAGTAGTCACACCTGAACCCTTGAAAAGAAAAACGCCATGCTGGCTACGCAGTGGCTTGTAAGTTATAAGAATTAAAAGTTATAAGAATCGCGCCAGTTATATCTATAGTCGTAGTCAAAAGGTTAATTCTGATGACATACTTCTCCATTCTAATATATAAGTGAGAATATTTTTTCCCATATCAGTTTGGTCCTCGTATCTTTCCCTTAAGGGACTGATGCAGGACCGTCATCAATAGTCCATTGTGTTGCTCTAGTACGACGTTAACTAAAATTACCATTACCCATATCAGTTGTCCCACTATGACAGTAACTTGCAAGTTGTAGGTGGCATTGATTCAATTCCTCCCAGGGGTCTCTTCTGTGTCGGTAAACTTTCCTTGTGTGCATATCCATTTATCTGATACTAATTGGCTAAATATGGCCACTTGTGAAATCCAACCAACCTCTTTTCTATGTGAAATGCCTTGAAGAAACATTATGGGAAAACATTTCTTTTCTCCCCTCCTAACTTTTAGCTAAATAACCATAGTAATTATGAGGAATAATCTTCCTCGAGTGTAGTTTCTCTGAATCTATTTTCCATGAGATTTGATTACATTCTACTTAAATTCCAGTCTTTATTAAGGGAAATTTATTTGATTCAAAAGAACCTCACAAGTGGAGCTTACTGGTTTTTCATTATATTGCAATTACAAAAGTATTGCTTTGTTACGAACCCAATCCCACATTCCAAAAAACATTTCGAAGTGAGGTTCGTAATTTTGATCACTGCCTGATAGCAAATATCAGACCTCATAGTTTTTACATCATATTTAGCTACATTGTTACAGGATTAAAAAGTTGCAAATAATCTGACAGTTTGTTTCATACTTTTCGGCTTTCATGCATTTACAATAATTCATCTAAAGTTTGTTGTCTGATAACTAGGGCAACTTTTTTGCAACAAATGCAACCTTTTTTCAGACGTTCTACACTGCATGTAAAGTGCTATAACCAAAATTCCTCCTGCATGGGGTGTATTGTAAGTGAGTTATAAATGCAACTATTTCCATAAATGCAACCACATGGAACTTTTTAAAATTGAGTTCAAAATTAAATAAGCAACTATTTAATTTTGCAAATTTAGCTCAAAATTAAATAAGCAACTATTTAATAACTATTTTGCAGGGTAATATTTCCGGATATACTCGTATATATACATAAAACAATGCAGATGATTGGAAAGCAAAACGTCGTTCACCCAGAGCTGCCAAAACGTTTGCTGAAAATCAAAAGCAACTACGAACGTTTGATTTGTCGCGTAGAAAAATCGGAATCGAAAGCATACGATATCGAGACTGCAAATGAAGATATCAGATTGAAGGATTTTATGGAAGTTCCTTAAAGCGTATCGGAAAAAACGATTGGAAAAAAATAACGACCTGACGGTTATTGCTACATTTTCCTGAGACGATATTCCTCCAAGTGATTATTTGCTATTGAAACAATGCAGGCAACATCAGTCTCTGTTGAGTGCAGTTTTTCAATGTTAAAGAGATAACTGGCCAAGGATCGGCCATTCTCTCGATGTCAATGTTTTTCCATATTTAACTATCTATAAAAATACTTTTGTATGCCACTAAAATTGTCAGTAAATTCTGATTTTTTTTCTTCCTTTTTACAAATAATTCATTTAAGATTTTAGTGTATCAAAAATAAATGCAACTTTATTACCATAAATGCAACTTTAGGGAATGATAAATGCAACTTTTTCCATTTTTATTGCAACAAAAAAGTTGTCCTACTGATAACTAAACACGGCATAAGGACAAAAGTAGGATTCAATCTTGGTTTGACATAAAAATTTCATTTTTCACTTTGGGCCCTCGAAATAAAATCCAGGCTGTGCTACTAAAACAAGTGTACATCAGTAAACTACTGGTAACAGTATAATGTGGCTCTGATGAGCAGGTAGTTGACCTTGGGTCAGTTGGTTTTTGAAAAGATTGGAACCTTGTAGGGATTGAAGACTGCCATATGCAAAAGCATGAATGGTAATTGCAGAGAATGGTTTCCCTTAGCTATGTGTTATAACTGGTCTCTTGGCATTGAACAATTAACAACCAGTGGCTAGGCTAAATATGCCAGTTGTGAAAGGGATTCATTTTAATAATAATAGTTAAAGCAATAGAATTGTACAAAACCACCTAACAACTGCCCACTTCCATGAGCCTGACTTTCCGCTCATATAATGCATCATAAATTACATTAATCTTCAAAGTGGTTTCAAGGTATCTCTTCCATCAAAATCTGATCAATATTTTTATTTCTAATCTCTTCAAGATGTGCTCAATTTTTCTAATGAGATACTTTGTTGAGATAAAACTGGCCCTATTACCCCAAGGGAATGAATACCAAAATAGAGAAAACAATTTGTCCCTTATCCTGAGCTAGTGACAATTTGAAATGGGTTTTTGTATCAGGCTAAACATTACTGGGCAGATTTTGATACAACACCAGGATGGTTAAAATGTGTATTGTTTGACCAGGGACATAATTTGAGGGGAAAATAAGACCATCCTTTCTAATGGTTTTTGATAAAAGAAATAAATCTGGAAGATTAATCTATGTAATTCAAAGTTTTGGCCCATAAGT
Source organism: Metellina segmentata (assembly GCA_947359465.1). Taxonomy (NCBI): domain Eukaryota; kingdom Metazoa; phylum Arthropoda; class Arachnida; order Araneae; family Tetragnathidae; genus Metellina; species Metellina segmentata. Next base: position 9,048,791 of record OX375882.1, read on the forward strand.
AGTAAAGTTGTGGACAGATGTGAAATTCAAATACATTTGCAAACAGAATGGTAAACCTTTCAATCTTGCAGATGTCATTACTGTACCAATGCTCAGTGAGATGAACACTATGGAGGACTGTTGTTGTAGACTGGAAAGTTTGGAGGGTAGCTTTTTCTGCACTTGGGACTCAAGTCTAATACCATTGCAATGTGTAGGAATAGTCTTGTTGTACCAGGCATTTCGTGGTACAGGAGTATCTAGGGGGTGACAGGGGCTGCAACACCCAGCGCTAATGTCCAAGAGGGTAGCATTTTTATAAATAGTTGAAAAGTTGTCATTAATCGAAATTTTGTTAATGTTCTCAGGTAGGTTGAATTAAAATTGCTCTAGAGCGACACAACAGGGTGATGGTTCTGAATCAATTCCAAAGGGAAAGATACAAGGACAGCACCTTATAATTTTGAATAAGTCAGATAATGAGCTGGCACCCCCACTCTCCACTCTGCTAATGCATTGACATTTGAGGGCACAACAGATTAAAATGCACCCCTTCCTCATGGTCTTTGATTGGATTGAACCCCCCCCCCCAGTTGCTAATCTGTGATTACCAACTGGGTTCTGGTTCAAATCTGGGATAAAGTATGGGTGACTGTCAGTCTGGAAAAAAAATGTGTGGCCTCTTTTAAATGGGTTGTACCTTGAATGTATGATCTTTGTGAGGTGCAACCCCCCATTGTGCACCAGGTAATGCCAAGTGGTTCATGCCTCTACCGTTGTAACGCCATGATAACTAAATCCACTTCTAGTAACGAGTTCAAAATTATGAGGACATTGAAAGAAAATTGACATATGATTAAAGAAACTTTTTTTCGAGTTGAAACAGAATTCTAGTCCTTTATTTGGTTTGATCATACTCTTAGCAGCAGGTCTTGGATGTAAAATCAGCATTCCTAAAAATGTTTTACTGAAATTATTTTTCAGACTTGTTTGTATGCTTTAACCTGAGCTTAACAAAACTTCTATTATACTGATTAAACTAGCATTATTGAATAACCAACATTTATTTTTTAATATGAAAAATATTTTGGGATAGATTAAGGGTCATGGACCTCTTGACCCTGTGCTAAAGTGATGCAAAACTATCATTCCATAACAGAAAGATGTATAAAGTTATCAATTTGGGACAGTGTAGTATGCTTGACACATTGATGAAAAATGCTTTTATGTGCTGTTCTACTGATTCATAGATAAATAACTGATGCAATTCAATTTCTGTAATACAGATACCAAATCTCAGTTGATCTGATTCCTGAAATTATTTTACATACTAACATATGCATACAAAAAATATTATCCCTCAATGTTTTTGTCTGGTTTTATAAAAAAAAATTATTTTAGGTGAAGAAGTGGTTCCTGCTGTGGCGTTGCCTCCCAAGCAACAAAGCATAGAGCATTTCTTGCATGATTTGAAAAAAGGAAACATCAAACACTCCATTGATGTTGCTTGCGAAACCATCAAACTCCTGGAGCGAATCGTAACAAATTCAGAGTGGGAGACTGCAAAAGACTTGATGGAAATCATCAAAAAAGTTGGCAAAAAGTTTTCTGAAATTGCAGTCACTCACACACTTGTGATCAACATGGTCAAGAGGGTTTTAAAGATCATTCGTGATGAGTACTCTGCAGCTTTGGGAAAGTGTGAATTTGATCAACAAGAATCGTTGCAAAAGATGCTTGTTGCTGACGAACCAATGGACTATGCCAAGAAACTCGATTCCCTAAGAAAGTCAATAGCTGCGAATCTTAGAGAATTGATGGAAGAATTCCAAAGAAGCCCCCAAGATATTGCAGCTCAATCGGAAGAGCACGTTCACATGGATGAGGTCATTTTGACCTTTGGATATTCGAGGACAGTCGAGAAATTTCTCAAGAAAGCGGCAACTAAACGCAACTGTCATGTGTTTGTTGCAGAAGCAGATCCCTATTTAACAGGCCAGACTCTTGCGAAAAATTTAGCTGAAAGTAACATTCAAACTACTCTTATTCAGGATTCTGCTGTGTGTGCCCTTATGCCTCGTGTGAACAAAGTCATCGTCGGAGCACATGGGATCTTGGCAAATGGTGGACTTAAAGCTACTTGTGGGGTTTTTAACCTTGCAGCTGCAGCTGACCATTACTCTGTACCTTTTATAGTACTCGCGCCAATGTACAAACTTTCGCCTCAGTTTGTGACTTCTTCAGATCAAGAGGGATTCAACTACATGTTGCCTCCTGAAGATCTTTTACCATTTGAATATCATGATTTATTGCAAGCAGTCGAAGTCATTAATCCAGCCTTTGATTATGTTCCAGCAGACCTGATCACTTTAATTATTTCCAATCTTGGTGCCAATGCACCTACATACTATTCTTCTTTGGTGAGAGAGTTATTTCATCCTACCGATTCATTTCATTCAGACGATGAATAATTTTCTTACCAATGTGTTTTTCTTTTTTAACTGTACATAACTTACGAGTATTAGTACTTGAAAATTAGTTTTTAAAAGGAATAAAATTGTTTGTAATTTACTTTAGTTGTATTCTATTAATTAACTATCTCTGAACTTTGTCTTGTCTTATCTCTAAATGCAATAGCATAAATTTTCCCATCAAAGTCAATAGTGTGGTATGGAGTGCCAGCTCGTGTGTTCTCGTCATCCAACTGGTTCAAAATTACAAGGCATTATCTTCAGATCTCTTTTCGGGATTGATTCCAGACCGCTGCCAAATATAACTTATTCTCCAATGACATTAATTAACTACCTACCTTTCATCAAAGTTAATCTATTGAATGGTTTCAAGTTTCTGCAATTGTTTATTAAAAACTTCTAGCAATTTAAAGATTTAATCCTCCTTTTTGGGGTAGCAGTTTGTAGGATTTGCATGTAAAGGTCCTATTTTGGTGTTCTAAAGTTTCTTTAAAACTGCATTGGAATTTTTAAGTTGAATTTTCCTTGCAACAATTAATATATTTTGTGTAGAGGAAAACCAGAAAACAGTTTAGTTTTACTGAAATAAATATTAGATAGAATTGGTTTTGATCAAGATGGTAGGGCTAAAACTTGGAAATGTTCAAATTAAAAATGGTTTTAATTGGAGTCCAAGTTATGGGAAACTGTTACTAGAAAAATGCATGGAATATTTTGTATATGTTAGAGCATAAAGTAAATAAAACAAATTTAGTTACTGCTCTTGATACATCTGAGTAATCAAAAGATTTAACAGCTAATTGCACTGCTTTTGAAAACACTTGAGTTTCAGATAGTTTTCAATTCAGGAAAATATTAGCACAATTATAATATTTTAAGGAGACTTGATTTCAAAAATAGCTCTCCAAATTGATTTTTTAAAAATAAAGTGTAAATTAAAAACCTTTCTGGGTCATCAGCATTTTTTCTTCAATTTTAAGCTTTCATGTGTTCTGAAAATAAATCATACAGTAGTTATATTTATCCTAATAGATAACTAATTCTTGTGAAGGAATTACACATAAGAATATCGGGAATATGTCCCCTAAAAATTTCTTGATGTTACAAAAATTTATGAAATTAGCTTATTTAATTCAGACACTTCATTCTTTATTACTATTCTCAAACAAAATCTTATCCCCCTGTACTTTATAAGACCCAATGTTATTTAAATAGTGTGAAAAGATATAAAAGAAAAGACAAACCACACAAATGAATGTCAAAACGTACTGTATTTGTGTGCTAATTTACAATAAATATCCAATACTCATTAAAAGTTTGTAAACATCCTATAAAGGTAACTAACCATAGTAAAATTACATTGGTTTAAAATCTCGTTTTTTCTACTTGACTTTGACAAATGGTTTCTTTACTCAGTATAAAACTGCTCGGAGACTAGTACTAAAATAAAGTAGGTAGTTATCGGATCAATTCTGAGTACATATGCATACAACATAATAAACAAACTTTACAATATAGGCTCAAATACTGAATAAGAAAATGCTTACACAGTTTGCAAACAGTGTCGATTCTTTCAAAAAAATTGTTCAAAGTAAAAACTTAATATATATCCTGATCCTTTTATATTCAATAGTTAAAATCCTAATTCAAAAGTTTTTCACCCTAAGTGAAGTACTTCAGCAAATAAAGAAATTATCTATACATTTAAAATAATTATAAATATGTTTAAGTATGTACATTTTCAGAACCACATTTCCCATCCATGTTAGAAAACAAAGAAATTCACATATTGCAACGAAAAATATCAATTAAATATCAGAGATTCAAACTAATCTTGACAACAAAAATCTAGATATTAGTCTACCACAAGCTCTGATTAATAAAATATGGCAAATGAGTAATGCATCTGTAACACAAAGCAGAAGAAAGTATGTTGTTAACAAAGCTCATAAACAGAATCAATTGTTCCCAAACCAACATGACTGGATTCTATAGCGATTAAAGTAAAACATGTGACCTATACCTGATAAAGTTTACACAACCAGATTATTATGACATTCCTATATAAGGTTATTGGACCACCCACAAGGGGAGTAGACAGCACTTCCCAAACTTGATTAGTCAATTTCCATTTTATTAAGTATTCAGGTTTTGTTTGTACTACTTGGTGGAATTAAAAGGATAATTTATTTTTCCCAAGACAAACTAATATACAGGGCAAAAGATCTTAGTCAAATAAGTCAATTCTTTCAGTGGAACAAAATGTCTGCCCTCTTCAAGACCAAAATAAACGAGTGGAAGAACTCTGGATTTGTTTTGGCTGGTTGCTTTGGAGTTATGTGCCCGAGGGCTAATATTTCTTTTGTCCAGACGATTATTTTTGGTCCTGATAAAAAACATTTTAAATGTGTAATGCCTTTTAAAAGTTAACAAAAAGAACTGGCACTAGGTCTGCCTTTGTAGTATACACACATAACCCTTTAACTCAAACAAAAAAATCCTTTCCAAATCAATTTCCAAGTAAAAACCATTGAGGTTATTTTTCAACAAATAATAATTCAATTCAATAAATGTTACTTCAAACTTCTTTATAATATCTGCAAACAGAAATCGTTTTTATCCATTCGTGATTGTGTAGAATAACTGTATAATAAACTAGCAATGATTTAAATGGCAACTGAGAAAAGCAAAATAAGACATTTCAACTTTCAGAAATTAAATTAGAAACTTATAGACAATATTTAAAAGTTATCGATAAAGGTTATTGGGATAGCAATTGAGCAATTTGAACAGTAAATTACAAAAATTAATTCCAATTCCTAACAGTTCCTAATAATCACCTGTATTTTTTGCTAACTGATAATAGAACTAAATGTTATCGCAAAATAGCGGTATTATTGTAAAAATAAAAAGTTTTGCCATCTCAAATACATCCTAAAAAGCCTGTCACCTTATTCATAAATTTGTATAAAATGGGTTTGGGAAACTAATTGATTTCAAACAATCCATAGAAATAATAAAAGAAAATCTCAAGCACATAAAGTGTATGTACAAAAACTCAGAATATGTATAAACATTTTCTATCTGTACAAAAGGATAAAGAATACTCAAACTTAAATAATAATGCATCCAACAAAATGATACAATTGCTGATCTGGTTGAAGAAAAATAACAAAAAATAGATCTGATTGGACTAACATGTAATCACCAACAATGAGTTTTAAGTAGAATCTAAAGAGAGAAAGTTTACAATTGCAGGTGCATGAATCACAAGCCTTTTAGTCAATTTAAAAACAAGCAAATTCTGGAAGATTACACACTAACTTAAGTATACATTCATTCATAAAAAGAAACCAAGCTCTGTTAGAGTATTTTGAATCACAACACATAACACACATTGACTTCGAAGATACTACAAGTGAGAAATACACCATACATAAGCAATATAAACCTTAAGGTATAAATCATATTGGAAAGCCAGTGGATGATATCAGAACCTTAACATTTTCAGCTTAAAATTGCCATTTTTTATTGGATGTTATAATTGAAATCATACTTTTCCCAGGGAAAATGAATGGTGCTGTTTAAATTTCACAGGGATAGTTCAAAACTTAAACTTATTATTCTGGTAATACCCAAGTAGTAATTACTCCAATGACACTGCTATTGTGAAACAGTGAAATAAATTATCACAATATATGTTTTAAATTACAATGTACAAATATTTTAAAATGGTATTAGGGAAGACTTGACGCAAATGTGTTTTACTTAAACGAAACTTATAAACTAAAGGAGCACATGAGAACATAATGTATCAAAGTCACAAAATAGATTAGAAGGATTAAAAACAGTTCATTGGCCAGAATATGAATCATCAAAGCGAAAAAATTATAAAAGCCATAAAAAATAACTGGGCCAAAAAAATTTGTCAAAACTAAATTCATAGATGCAAATACGACAACCCGCTAACTCCGAATCCTGTACTTGTTTATAGGTTAAAAAGGAGTGGCACTTACTCCACTGCTCACTAAAATGTTGGGTTTACTTAAGTTAAAATTACAAAATTTGAAATACGAATTTTTTGATAAAACTGTCCGAATTCAATAGAAAAAGCACTACTACACTGGATTCAAAATTTCAGATTACACCTTCAAGAGGAAAATGAGAAGTTCGATATTCATTACAGTTTAATGCAGCAAAATTACAGAACTAACAAAAATCATATAGCTTTAGATAGTTTAGCATTAGTCAGTTCAATTTCTGACTTTTAACAGCTTTTTTCATAACTTACTTTACTTGCCATAACTTTAGTCAACCTACAAAATAAACGTATTTGTAACCGATCTATACAATACCAACTTATTGGGAGCTAAACAAAATTAATTAATTATCCCTTTCTTGGTCTGTGGGGTTTTCTGAAACCAAATCTACTTTTAAGACAGCTTAGATTTTTTTATATTAATTTCTTAATGTACAAAAAATTGCTCACTTTGACAGGAATATTTAATAACAGTTCAAAAATAATAAAGCAGTCGGTTGATGTTACACACCTTGGTCTGAATGTTCCTTTGGCCCATCCTATACTTTAGAATTTAGGATAAAAAGGAATGAAATTTATGAAAGATAATGACATGTTATCATATGACACTAACCCTTACTTATAAATTGCCAACAATATCCATTACTTAAGGACATAACTGACAGTATATTCTCAAATACTGGAAGAGCCAAAGTTACCCCCAAGTGGCTGGGTGTGTGTGAAAAGACACCTTTCAATTCAAATTAAGTCTCACCAGAGCAAGCAAACAATAATAGTCAAGTGAAAAGAAAACAGAGCTTGTCTTGGAAAAATGACACTAAACAATTATCACATGTAGTCAATATCTATGCTAAAAATGGTAGGCACAATAACTATGTACAAATCGAATAAACACGAACCAAAACTCTAAAAGATCCAAGCTCCAAAACGTATTTGTCAATCGTTCACATACGCTTAAGTCTGAAGGAATATATGCAATCCAGATCGAACATCATGTCGATACAATCATGAGACACAAAGAATAAATAAACATAAAACCTTAGAAAATTAAGGGTAAGAAATTTGTTCAACTGAGAAAAGGCAATGACGACTTCTGCAAGACTGCAGTCAACAAAAACCCAACATATACATATAGATTTGTTAAGAAAAATATTTAATGTTCTAAAAAAACAAAGAGTACATGCTGTACATGACTTCAGAGAACAAGTGGTCCTTTTCTGGATTATTTTCTCTGTACACTGCAGAACACAACAGAGAGGAAATTTCAAGAAACAAAAATAGATTTATACATACTTTCCGTAGCAATTAGTTACCGGGTGTGCACGACAAACAGTAGCCGTTAAAAATGTTCAAAGCTTAAGAGATGAACAAAGATTGTCAATTGTAAACTGAAGTAGGGTTGCCGTTTACTTTCTTTGAAGATACTCGAGAATAAGTATTGAAAGGTAAATCTCTGTACTAATAAAGCAATCTATATACAGCAGAAGAAAATGTCCTTGGCCAGCAGCATAGCATAACAGTGACAACTGGGGATGCCGAGATTGGATGGAAAACAAATTTTACTGAGACAACCTTATAAGTCAATTCTAATCACCACGTTTTTTATTTCCACAAGGACGACACAATACAAATAATTTTTAGTCATGAGTTAGATAGGAGTCCAAAAGGTGCAATTCCACTTCATCTTGGCAACTCTGCATGGATGATCCGAAAGTTTTCTACGAAAACAGATTGGTTGGTTGTTTTGGAATGGCGCAAGGGCCATATTTTGCCAAGCTTCGTCAAACGGAAGGCAACGTCAAGAGAAAAATGCAGTGAAAGGGGAATTGGTGAACAAAGTAGAGGGATGAAAGCAAAAAAACATCGCTTGGGTATCCAGGGAGCACAACACCTGTGTTTAGTAAAGACAGTTAACTCCATGGGTAAAGGAAAGATCGTTCGGGTACATTGGGGGTCTGTGAAGTCCGAACACACCGAAAGGAGATGTGCCCCGAGGGTTCTACAAAAACTGGAAAATGAGAAGGATAGACAAATAATGACTGCATATTATCTCGATGGACCAACCATAGCAAGCTGAAATGATCGTTTGGCTTTGTGGGGTAAAATTCAAGGACATTAAAAACGGACTTTTGCTTTGAGTTATAGCGATTAAGTCTAAATTAATTTCAATTCCTTTTAACAAGGGGATGCCTCTCCTGGGCTCACATGGATGCTATGACACTGCTCCAGACATTTTCATATAAATATTACGCAATTCAAATCAATACCGTCAGACATTGTGAATGTAAAAGAAAACTACCTGAGACAAGCACACTGAATCTGTCTTTGTACAATATATTGATCAAGACTCTAGCAGGAATAGAGAAAAACATTAAAATGTATGACATCTCTTGAATGTCGCTGAATAGGTGAATACTGTAAAAAAGTAACTTGCAGAGAGCAACCAATTTTAGTGTCAAGACACTGTTACAAAACTCCTCTTAATACTACAAACCCCCTTTGTAAATGCAACTTGCATGCTTTCTTCTCTAATATCTGAAAAACATCTGTTTACAAGGTACTAAAATAGTGCTTCAAATTTAGATTTTAGTCAATCTCTAAGCTGTATCAAAAAACGTTTTACCATAGTCCAGCTGAGAACCATCTGCTTTATGGTTACAGCATGAGGCTACAATTTCAGAGGTCCAAGGATCTAGTATTAGCAATGACAGTGTGGTTCCCTTTCTTGTTTATGTGGCATGACATTCGGGCAAGGGTCAATTTAGTTTTCATGACTGTTTTAAGACTGTAATTTTACAATTTAACCCCACCCAAGGCCAGACATGTAGTATTCCAGCTACTCAGAGAGGAGCTGAGCATAGAATTCTTCAAAGATTTGCTACAGGATGCTTTTTTATGGCCCACTCTTACTAATACTTTTTTTAATATTTAATAACATAAAATTTTGATATACGAGGAGAAATGGGTACAGTTGATTATTTGATAGAATTGTAATAAGGCATCTAAACAATAAGTAGTAATACTAAAGTTTAAAATAGTGCATTACTATAACAAACACAAAACAATAGTTAAATTACAATGCCACTACCTGAAGTCAGGAAAGACAAAGTCAAGGCATACCTGTTTTGAAGTTTATCAATTTTAATTTTCAAATGCCTGTAATATATTTATATTTAGTCCACAAGTCTTTTTTTTTTTTCAAGAAAATAACCGCATAGTATATTAAGTGCGTCTGTCAAGTTGTATGCGAGGAAAGGTTGGGACCACTGTGCTAAAGCATTTTTAGAAGATATCCTTAATTTGAAGCTGGGTTTAAAATCACTAAACATGTAGTTTCAGTTTAATCAACTGAAAAATCAAAGCATACAAAATTTTTACAGGAATTATTCTGAGGACATATCTTATTCTTTATAAGACAAAAACCTCATGAAAAATATTTTTTGGTTCAGCTTGCTGTTATATATTTAGGTAATCCTTTTATAAAAAAATTAATTATTTTCATTTTAAGTAAAAGGGGATAAGTTGAAATTATGAAACAAAAAATATATATTTCTAATTCTTCACTTCTTAATGAATTAAGAGCTATTGCATAATCAACAACATTTTGAATTTGAAAGAAATTTATATAACTTTTAAGGTCTATTTCATATTTGAGAAAAGAGTGTATATATATATATTTTCTTAAACAAGAGTCTTTTATTATTATCTTATTTATTATTTTTATCTTTCATTAAATTACGTACTTCAATGATATAAGTATACATATATAGTAAATTTGAAACATAAAATAATAATGTTTAAAAACTTTTCTCCAAGTTCCAGTTCATTTAAAAATATTAACACAGTTGGTGAACAGATATTTTTACTCATTTTCAGTGTTATTATATAATTTATGTGAATAACATTCATGAGTTGCACACCAGGACAGTAAAAGCACTCCACCAAATATGAGCGATGTTTAAAGCTCTGGGAATTGCGAATCATCTGAATAATGCAGTGCTAACGACTAATGCTTCAGGTACAGACAGGTTTTCCCAATGACTTCAGTCCACACCAGTGAGTTGATTCAGCTACTAGGTGAACAGACATGATTTCTAAGTGTGATTCTAATTATTTTCAATCCAAGTGGTTTTGATGAGATAAACTCGTCCATCAAGATCTGACCAATTTGCTAATGACAATGCAACAAATTACTATCAAGTTTTTGATGATGACTAGATAAAGATCTGGTCATTTTTGCTAATGACGACATACCTAGTCGATACAACCAGGAGGGTTAATTTTGCAACTATGGAAGAGGTTGTAAATTGTCAAATAGCCATTATTTGCCTTCAATGGAAAGTGGATGTATGAAGTATACAAGAAGAGCACCCAACAAGTATGATTAGTTTCCCAAATTGAAACACCTCTATATGGTGTGCGTTTTCAGGACAAATGAGCGGAGGATAAAACTGCCTTAAAAAGCAAGTTTAACAAAAGGACAAGTGCATACAGTTTAATGAAAATTGTATTTAAAAGTTACAATCCAATACAAATGAAATTTATAACACAATACCCAGAACTTTGTAAGCATCTCTCATATCCCTAGAGTATGATTTCGAAGCACAAATATCAGATTGAATCACTCTCGCAACCTCCAGATCAAAACTTGCGAATTCGATATTTAGGCTGAGAAAGTGCAATAAAAACGACAACGAAAATACCAAATATTGCACTGCAATAAAAACAATCGAATCACAATAAACACAAGCAATAAAACTTTAAAAATTCAAATCTGATAGATATAATTAAACTTTGAATGAATACTGACAAAAAAATAATGCAAGAAATATTAAATTTCATGAACTCATCTTCTTTCCAGGGCTGAATTGAAACTCAGTACCCATCTATCAAGAGAAAAAAAGGAAAGTGCAAAAAGACATTGAGAAAAATGACAAATTTTAGTACAGAAAGTGCAAATGGATGAAAATGGCTCATAATATTCCTGCTATACTGTAACAAAGTACAGGCTATAATACAATAGAAATCAGTACAAGCTGAATCACAACAGTAAAGTAGTTGATTTTGTGTGCCCATGCGAGGCCAACTTCCATCTGCAGTTTGGCTACTTTCGTTCTAACACACATATAAAATATACCTATACATTAAATAGGCATTTCAGACTAAATGATATGCATAATCAATAGGCTAAATTTTAATTTACAGGAAAACACATAACCGCTGAGTATTTCATTGAGCAAACTCTCATTACAGTAGTGACAGAGCACGCACCACACTGCAGATGACCGAGGACACGTGCACAACGACAGGAATTTCGCCAGTAATCCAAGTGTGCGAACGAAATCGAAAGTGAGCAACCCTATTCAGCTTTGACAATACATCCAGGTGATCTCGCGTGCAAATTCTTTATAGCCACCGATGAATACCAGACAACTTAGTCTCATAGCACCTTTAAAATATTTCTTTATCTACTAAAACACCTGCTGTTTCCCACCTATTTGGAGAAAATCAGGTCGTGGTACTTCAGAAGGAACTCGGTGAAGTGATTAATTTTGGTGATGGTGAACAGGGAGGCCTGCTTGTTCCGAGCCCACAGCAGGTTCGGTCCAAAAACAATGGCGAGGTTGGATGCCGTCATTTTGTTTAAATCGCTTCGATCAATCACCTAGGGAAGATAAAAATTGTTTTAATTCCTCAGTCACAAATCAGGTGCAGGTTTAATCTCTTACACTCTGTCTTCAGTACAATAGACTATTAGTCGCAGTGCTGGCACTCTTCGGAGTCACCCCTTTACAAGTCATAAGTCATACACTCTGTCTACAACGAGAATTGATGCAGACACCAATTCCAGGGTTCCAACTCTATTTCAGAAATAAAATTTTCCAACTTTTCCAGACAAATTTTGACTAAATTCCAGGTTATACTTAAGCAATTCTTCAACTTTTAAGATGAAAAACCAAGAAATATTTTAGCATTCAATAGCCCATAGTAAAAACCAATTTAAGAACTATACATGTAAAAATTAATATACAAAGCACAAGTAATTTTGCATTAAAGCAACTTATTCAAATAAGTTAACATATTTGACTTCAAAATTAATTAGTGATTTAATGTGCGCACCATAAGCATTAACTTCAATTTAAGCCAGCGTACGAAACAAAATTCTTACCTGTTAAATATTAGAATGGGAACGGCTCATTTTGAAGAGTTACTCTAGAGATGACTTAATTTTATTTTGTCTTCCATGAACGTTATTGTGGAAAGAGGTAGTGTACTACCAGAGTTCTTACAAACAATAACAGGGCTACTACAACCACAGCACTTGCAAAATAGTAGCATAAATAATTGCAAAAAGGTCGTTTATTTAAAACCGTATGTAATAGCTCAAATAAAAAATGAATAGGCTAAAAGCAAAATGTGCAAATTGAGTACAAGACATAAGTTGAAGATCTTGCGAAGATATTTAAATTTGGAAAAATAACCATATTTTAGTTACCAGATTCCAATATCTTTCTTTTATGGTTAGCACCATAAAAGTTGGCAGTGGTGGCAAAACTTCAAAATCGGCATAGCCTAAAAAATTTTCTCACTAATTGGTATCGATATACGGTATTCACACGACAATATGTTTAAATATTTAGGGTCAGGTGGGGTAAAAGGATCATTTTCCACAAATACTTTGTATTTTTTCTCTTTGGCTATTTTAACTGTTACTGTAAAGGCTGGAACCCTTAATGGAACTCTTATGATAGCAATTGAAAAAACTGGAGAAAAAATTTAATATTTTGATTATGAACTTTTACAACTACTGACCCTGCATTATCCAACTATACATGAAAATCAAATACAAATTTTTACAAAATATTGGTACATCTTCAGTCTACGTTTATAGCGGTGGCAAAGGTTTTTTTCTTTTGTCGCATTTCTAGTAGCGAGTTATGACAGGTTACGGCAACCCATCTATTATGGTTATTGTGGTTTTCATGGCAACCTCGGCAAACGGAATCTTTAAATTTTCATTTTGATTATTCTAGAAAGTTCTTTTAAAATCCGTTAAGCTGCAGTTTGATTTCATTTGAAATAATTCTTTTCTTGGCGACTTTAGAAGTGCGCCAAGGCCGTTACCACAGCTATACACGTAAACTCAAGCTGTACCAAAAAATTCTGCAAAAATGCAATTGCAAGCAAAAAATGTTTAATTTAATGCACAAAAAAAAACCATCATTAGCTACACAAATCTCAAATTTTATACCACAAGTTGTATCCCTGGCCTCACAGCGACGAGATGTTGTTGTGGCCGCAGAAAAAAAAACTTGTTTTTCACGGTGTTTGAAAATTAGGACGCAAGTGTACTTTATTCTAATTACGATTTCGGCAAATACAATTGATACGATTCTCAAAAGTACTCGTAATCGCGCATCTCAAAAAAGGACAAACGATAATAATTGCAATTAAAGTGTCAAAATTTTTTAAATTCCCTGATTTTTGTGTAATCTGGAAATTTTTAATGAGATTTCCCTAATTTTTCCAGAATTAAAAAGTTCTCTGAGAATTCCCAGATTTTCCGGTTCTGTTACCACCCTGCATTCCTATAATACATATTCTCATTCAATAAGTATTCATGGTAAGAGAAATGTAACAAAAGTTTATCCTCAAACCCACTTATTAGACAAAGCAAATTATGTGTAATCTTTTCTAATGCATGACCATTGACCTCTTTACCACTACAACGAGCAGCTATTTGTGAGTACGTAAGTCTCCGTCACTCCTAAAAGGGACAATCACCAATATACACTAGCTTTCCGGGATTAAAACCAGGAACCTACAGGGCAGTAGACAAATGTTTGTTTGACAACTATACCAGGATACTATACATGACAAGTTATTTATATACAGTACAAAGTCTCAAATCCGGCCGCTCTGCTAACCAGCGTTTTTTTCTCACTCTTTTGTCTTTCCATCTCTTTTAGAAACAATTTTTAAAGAACAAGGCAATCAACCTGAAACAAATTGATGAAACAACACAAAATAACAGACATGTTCAGAGTAAATACCACAGAAAAATTAGAAGATTTGTAAGAAAATTTATTGCATTGTATTAAAAATGTTTTCTTTTTTTTTTAAAATTATTTTATCACTTATAAATTTGCTATTTCACTGTTGCAAATGTGTTTCAGACGTAAATAACAAGCAGAAAAATTCACGCAAAGGGTTAGGTTAGGGTTTTTTTGACAATAAAACTACAATTAATCCGAAATTCGGCCAGAGGATTCCGGATTTTGGACTACGTACTGTACTTATAGAAAGTGTAGGTAAAAAAAATCCTTACCTTAGCTAAGAACTCAAACAAGTACCGTAGAACTTCATAATTGTCTTCTGGAAGTCTGTGCAGTATTAGAGATTTGGCCACTGGCAACTTCTCGATGGAAGTTAGTTCTAAAAGAATCAGTAGAAATTAATTCTAGGAACATATTTTTGATAGCATGAATATCTAAATTTTGAAGGGAAATGAACAAAGTATATATAATTTAGTATATCAATGAACTTTTAGACAGATTATTAACATTCAATGGTTGTATAAGAGTAAAAACAAACCAAAGTTGGTTGTTTTGGGATATGGCACAAGGGACACATATGTGGCCAAGCTGAGCCAAACACAAGACAGATGACATCAAGAAAAAATGCTGTGAGAGGGAAAAGAGAGGGATTGGGGAATAGAGTAGTGTGAGTGCGATGAAAGCAAACAAGATAGCCTGGGTATCACAAGAGCGTGACACCCATGTTTACTGAAAATAGTAAACCTCATGGGAAAAGATCACTTGAGTACCTCAGGTCCACTAAGTCTTTACATATCTAAAGGAGAGCTAAACCTGACAAGGAACTTCGTTTGCATGTTCCAGTCAAAAGTTGGCACATGAAATGGTAGGTAGGTTTGTTTGGGCCACACTGGAG
Organism: Metellina segmentata; assembly: GCA_947359465.1. Taxonomy (NCBI): domain Eukaryota; kingdom Metazoa; phylum Arthropoda; class Arachnida; order Araneae; family Tetragnathidae; genus Metellina; species Metellina segmentata. The sequence goes on from OX375882.1 coordinate 9,064,232, forward strand.
CAATACAACAGGATTTTGGCGACAGTCCAGGATCAACCCCTTAAGGGCAAGATCTGAGGATAACACAAGCTAATTTTAAACCATGGTCAGATAACGAGGCAACACCTGAGGTGGCACCCTACTTTTCAAACTTCTGTGACGACATTTGAGGCCCCGGCAGATTTAATGTGGCACATGAAAAAATTAAATTTACTTAATTATGTGTCATGAAGAGCCTAATGAAGGCTAAAAAACTGTATCTGGAAAAACTTTTCATAACATGCAAACCCTAACTGTGCATCGTAAAGGCATTCCAACTATATCCCTTTTATTACTGTCATTCGTTCGAAAAATCATCAGTATTAGACGAAAGAATTCACAGAGTCTCCACTCTAATTAATCTATATTTTAGCCATTTTATATATAGAGAGAACTTCATAATATTTATTTTAAATATCACATGAACATTTATTTTTCTTGACATTTCTTATAAACTTTATATTTTTACTGAAGTCACAGAATAGTGCATAAAATGGAAACCTCACCTGCATCCAGGACTAGAAGTATTGGAAAATGGAGCGTGCCAGGTACAAGAAAGATTCTAATGCATCCATTTTGGAAGCTGCGCATTTTGATACAAAATAAAAGAAAATACTAGGGTCTAAAAGAATTTTAATCATGCAATGTATAAAGAAATTAACATATAACGTGTATCCATGCATTCACGTTTATATCTCAAGGTGCATATACATTCGCGAGCTGAACAGTTCTCGAGCCGATCGATAAACCGTTCCTAAAATTATTTTCACAACCAACTTCCAGCGATCCATGGAAAAGGAAGGAACCAAACTCAAACTACCAGACAGTTATTTGTCAGCTACTGGTGACATGAGGACGATGGAGTCTGGAGGTTCGTGAGCAGAGAGAAAAGCAATGAACTACTCACAACGCTGTCCAAATCTGAACCGAGCCTTTGTGTTCATCGGAAAACCGACAGGAAGCGGAACACCATGTGTCGTTCATTTGACACCCAGAACACTGTCCTAATCAAGATAATTAGAGGCTCTTGACTGTTTCAGCTATCAAATGCATATGTGCCTTTAGAGCACAGATATGAGCTTAGTAAAAAATTGACTAAAGAATCAGCAATATTTTTAAGACCTTTGAAAAATTGGATATAACGTAACAACTTATGTCAACATTTCATTTGCTTGGGGTTTTATGGCACCAGGGCTATATTTGACCACTTTTACTTAATATATTCTACTCATTTGTAGCTTTGGTGTGAAGAAGTTACCTTGAAACATCATAATTTCATCATATAACTCGAACGTGAGAATCGGCTCTTCCAATTCCCTAAGGAAAGTCTTTAATATCACAGCAGGAACATGAATGTCTGCATAATCCTCAAAACATACCGGTTTACCTAAAACGCAAACAGAAATATAGTTAAAATTTTATGCCAATCTGACAAAAAAAAACTAGTAACATTGCATTCACTCTTTACAAAAAAAAAAAAAAAAAAAAAAAAAAAAAAAAAAACAATTTTCTTCACTTTTTGTTCCAAACGGACTTTTTAAAAGATCTATCTGAAACAATGGTTGGTTTGGGGTTTTATTGGGCAAGGTTACGAAACTTGGGTGAAAATATCAAATATTAATAATTAAAATATTAATATAAAAAACTCTAAATTATGCATATGGGAATTGCTGGAACATATTTGTGAACACACTGGTCAATACTTCAAAACTAAACCACCGAAATGAAACAAATCTTACATGATTTAAAACAAAACATGTCACCATCTATAAGGCACCATGATATTCGACCACCCATATTCCCTTCACGAATATGGGTGGTCGAATATCATGGAGCTCCTACGGCAAAGTGGCTGGGAATAGCCACTCAGAACGGTTGAAACATTCATCCATCGACATGTTGGATTGTAAATCGGAGTGCCAACAAGCCTCTGCCTAAGCTCTACCCGCCCTTAATAACAACAAATGGAGAAGGTGCCAGCGTGTCATTGACATGCCAATAAAACAAAGATGAGAAAAAGGGACAAAGCGATACCCTCACATCAAGTCGAATTGAAAAGGCAAATCAAACACCATCAATCGGGGACTTGCAACTTTAATTTCAGTCATGTTGATCACCTTATCTGAACGTCCTGCTTGGAAGCGGAGGCAGACTTCACTTAGCGACAAATCTTTTGCTGACTATATTTTTCAGTAGACAGAATCTTGTGCTACCAGATGGCCATCCCAGTCATATTTAGGATGTCCGTCCTACCTGTAGCCGATATTGGCAGATCCTTTGCGGCCTAGAATCGCATATAACAATACCAATAAATCTTGAGTGATATCAAGTTCGACAAGTGTTATTTCTGTACGTCTCCAGATGCTACACTGCCTACACCACTCCTGTGATTCGATTTGTTATAATGACATATTGCTCATGGGTTGCAAAGAGTAGCACATGTGTCACATTTGGTCACACTGCGCCATATACAAGACAGATAACATCAAGTAATAGACATACACAAGGAAAGTTTTACTAACACAGGATAGAGAAATCAAACCAGGGAGGTTTTGTGGGTTGTTTGGGGATTTTATGCCACAAGGGTCAAGCTGCCCGAATCACAAGACAATGCCAAGTAAACACTGTCTAGAATGGGGAAAAGTACAGAGTAGTGGAATGAAAGCAGGAAAAGATTCGTGAGGCCTGTACACACATAAACAAAAATACAGATGTGGTCTACAGTTCTACATTCGGAATTGAACCTATTGAGGATTCAGCTTACGTCACCTAGGTATGATTTTTGAAATATATGCCTCAAAGTGGACAACTATTTTTTTCAGCAGCAAACTGACAAATATCTAAAATGAATACTAGACCACGGTTCCCTAAACTTTGTCCAAAAAAAAATTCAAGTACTTTTAAGGACTTTTCAAAACCCAAAATTTTTGTTTTCAAGGACCTGAAATTTTTTATAACGACCTAAAACAAGACATATGCAAAAGTTGTCAGTTTAAAAAAATGTGAAAAATATATTTAAAAAAAAGAATTTTTTTACTCTATTTTTCAAAGTAAATAGTCAAAAAAAAGAAAAGGTTATCAATTTTACGGGAGCTTGCACACGGAAGGATCTACACGACACAATCTCTATTATGCTGTGTTGTCCACTGCCATTACAACAGACAGCTCTCATGATTTCATTTGTTTGAAAAACAAAACAAATCAAAAGTTTTGACTGGCGTTAGGGCTTTTTTATTCTAGTCTTCGTTTTTTTCTTTGCGATTGTTAAAGGTAGTGAAAATTTCAACGGATTTGAAATCTGCAGAAAATTTTACAACAAATCAATACATTAAATGTGATTAAAAATTTTTTTTTTTCAATTGTAACTTTTATATTTTTGCAATATGAGTTGGGCTTAATTTCTTTGGAAGCATGCGGTTTCCAATGACCGCTATACTGGCCTGCCAGTCTCTACTTTTTAAAAAAGAAGTGTTTGTCTGTTTGTCGCAAAATCCTGATGATTCTATGGCAATTACAGCAATGAGATTTGGCACACAGGTAGTTCGAAATCTTTGCAATTTTTGGGTCACAGCGAATTTTAAAATTCAATCTAGAACATTTAAAAATGAATTTAATGAAATTTAATCATTATTGAATACTACAGCAAAGAAGAGATCACAGATTCTAAATTTATTGTTTTCGTTTCCGGCACGTTGATGAATAATTATTTTGCCAGACGATAAAAACAAACAATCTTTTAACTGGAGTCAATTAGTTCTTTTTCTATTTCCTAGATTGTTAAAAATAGAGAAAACATTTCATCGGATTTGAAATCTGCAGAAAATTTCACTTAAGATCCATACTTTAAAAATATGATTTTCTTTATATAAATAACTTTTAAATTAAATATATCTTTTAGATTTTTGCACGAGATTGTGACATCACAGTATTTCTTGCCTCTTTTATTGGAGAGCAAAAAATAAAAAACATTTTGAGAGGCATTGTTTATTTCTTTTTCGTAAAAGCGGATTCGTTAAAGATAGATTAAAAATTTCAACGGATTTGGAATCTGCGGAAAATTTTACACCAGATTAATACCTTATATCACTGTGTTGCCCGTGGTGTTATTTTGTGAAGTACGGGCAATGCTGGGCTAGACACGCAGTGGCTAGTATGGTATAAAATATCCTTCCCATTTCTAGTCTAAAATAGAATTTCACTGCAGATCATGTGAGTCACATGCTTGAAGAAGTGCCCTGCCTCGTTAGATGAAAGCGGATAATTCAGTAATCTGAAACTGTAAGGTTTGTTCTTGTACGTACGACGCCGAATGTTCAAATTTTTAATGATAATGTACAAGTGAAAGAGTAGAGTGACCCCCTTCAAAACACTTAATATTTTCTTTGCATTTCTGCGTCAATCCCACGATAACTTAAAAAAATGTTCAGAGGCTAAATTCCACCTCTAGGCAGAACTCTTTCATGTCTGAATAACTCATTCAAATAAGCAATGGGACGACGCAACAATGAAACATGGTTTATGACCTTTACCAATGCCTTTAACTGCAGTTGGCTTGATATATATCACGTGCTGTCAAAGCTCTGAAACACTGGCTTCATTCAGAATGACGCTCAAATGGCACACCTGCTGTGGAGGAAACTAGCCTGGACCAAAAATACACAATTATGTACTAGTTTTTACAAAATCAAGTACTTTCAAGGACTTTTCACCAAGTTCCATAATTTTCTAGGACTTTCAAGGGACCCTAGTTCAGAAAAAAAAAAAAAATCAATGACTTTTAAGGAATTTTCAAGGATTGTGGGAACTTTTTGGATGAGTGTTTTACAGCATGCTTTCTATTTTTATAGCAATAAAAACTCAAACGATTTTATCTCAAAGTGTGATTTTGAGTCATGCCACTGCCGCAGCCCACGACTGACGATATCCAAGTTACGATTCCGCTCGATGTCTCGAGTTACGCAACAATCTTACAACTCTGATTTCAAGTTTGAATATGCTTTTCAGACAAATTGGATATCATGCAGTTAGGTTAAGTCAATAAGTAAATTTTGATATTTACCTTCGTCGAACAAAGACTGAACCTCCAACACAATTTTGGTGTTTGCCGACCGCCTGAAGATTCCTTCAGTTTCGAGTGCTAGAAACGGACAAACATAGGGAATTAAATTGCATAATGAGAGGAACATTGTAAAATGAGAGGAATGGAATGAATTAAATCACATTGCAATACATACCATTATCGTTATCTAAATATGCAATACACTCTCGCATGACACGTGGAATGGCATCCCCCTTGTTGTGTTCCTTAATACTAGGAAATGAAATGTTCATTTATAAGCATTTTTACAGTCTTATTCTTTCTAAAACATTTTTTTTTATAAGGTTCAAGTTGTCAATAAAAAGGGAATTGAAAATATACTTGGGAAAAATTATAACAATATTGTATAACATTACATATCATGGGCTTACAAGTGAAACACCAAGTCAAAACACAGTGTTGAGGAAATGAAGGGGGGAAATTTACCAGCTAATAAATTTTTCAAGTTATGGGTCAACTCTACTCTTAAATGTAACTTATAATGAATGGTACAAATACTTACTAAGAAATTGGAACTCTAAACTGTTGAGTTTCAAATATGGGCATGTTTGTATGGAAAGAACTTGAAGACGTCATTTTAGAATTCTTCGCAACAGCTACAAGTTTCTTATCGTGTCTGGAAAATAAATAACGTGTTCGCAAAGGAAGTGTAAAAAATGTACTTTAACACCAGAACAACCAGCATTGAATGCGCACAGAATTCTAACACATCTGTCAATTTGATGAGTAGTTAAAAAATGAGTGAACTTTTAATTTTTCTTTAATATTTTTAAATTAATAAAAAAAGCTTCAGTTGAAGATTTCTAACATATTTTACTTATTTTTTCATTCTTAAAATTCATTTGCAGATTGCATTCCGTATGTACGTTACCACAAAATGTATTTCATACATTGATTACAAATGCTATTAGCTCTATTTTTGTTGCAACGACTGATTTGATAGGAGTTGCATTTATGTGTGCTTATCCAATCTTTTGTCGATAGTCTTCAATGACAATGACTGGGGGAAACCACATTTCTTTAACTTCCATTCTGTCCATATTCTTACACTAACACAACAGGTGCTTATTGCACAATTTTTAGGTAGTAGTCAAAAACCAAAAAAGCGATTTTCTGAACTGTTATCAAAATACCATACTCCACTGCAACGAACTATGAAATAATTAGGCCTGTCACAGAGACCAATTTTTTTTTATTATGCAATCTAAAAACGAAAATGCGATTTTCTGAGTTGTGATCAAAGTACCATACCACATAATAAACTATGAAATAATTAATCTGGTAACAGACAGGTTTTTATCCTGCATACAGAACTTTCAAATTGAATAGTTTACAGAAAATAAATTGGCATACATAATTATGCTTTGATCTCAACAAAAGTCTATGTAAATTCTGTCAAAAGCACCTCAATAGTTTCAGTAATCCAAAACAAGAAATCTGACAGCGTGAAGGGTTCAATGTTCTGGTGTTAAAACAAAATTTTAAGCAAATGAATAAAGTTTGAATTTGAATGAGGAATATTTCTTACTCTAAAACGGGTTTTGGAATGGCTAGTTGATCAAAATGCAGATGCTGCTTCAACTCGTGGAGATAATTTACATACATTACTTTCTTTCCAAATTTCGCACTGAAAGAGAATGCAATTATGTAAATACAATTATATGTAGGTAGTAAAACTACCAAGCTTTGTTTTTCCAAGCAAAGAATTTAAATGTCCACAATAGATTCGACAGATATTTTCAAATTTACATATTAACTTTCCAGGCCTAAGTTATTTAAGTACTAAATTTTTTCATGCAAAAATATATTTAAAAACATGTGTCAAAAATGATGTCCATTTAGAAAAATTAACAGTGAGTGCAAAATATAACTAGCGACTGCCAGCTCCGAACCCTGAATGAAAATCATTGATATACTGACACTCTTGCACTGCTGTAGTCTGGACACAAATAACAATCCAAATCAATATCTTCTCATGAAAGTTAACTACTGCAAATCAAGCACTTGTTGTATTCTTAATTAAATTTTCTCATTCAACCCCATTTGGGGGAGGAGGGGAAAAGAGAGATATTTACCTAATAACAGGTTTAAACAGCTTCCAAACAAACCGGATAAAATTTGTGGGGTGGACTAGATAAAGAGCCTTTAAATTTTTCTTGTACCTGAATAAAAAAAACTTTGTGAGCACCATAAATAACAAATCATGCAAACATAAGTATTATAAATACAATTGGTGGCTAATAAACTCAACTTTAATGACACAAATGGACTACAATTTCCAGTTTTGCTTCTAAATATAACTTGTTTCAGAAAGATATTCTTTAAAAATAGTTGAGTAAAAGTTATTATTTTAAACTATCTAAAAAGCATATGTAGTGCAATTATTATTAAAACAATCATAAAATACAGAAACCCCACAACATATCCTGTTTGGGAAGAAGAAAAAAATGTTGTGTATTAGATATACAGGACAAAATGTTTAAGAAACATGCTCTAAATACTATAAACATGTCAAAATTAGATGTAACTGAGATTAGAGAGATTGATTTTTAGAGAGATTTAACTGAGAACTAAAATTAGATGTATGATCTTACAATAAAGTCATTTTTTAAAATATCGATGTAATAAAAACCTTACAAAATATGTAAATTAACTCACATCAGCCAATCCCTCAGCATGTGTGAAGTAATTTTATATTATTCTTATTTAGAGTATAAAAGCAAACTAGTGGGAGCTAAATTAACTCACTTTCTTCCGAATGCCTTATATGCCTCCCAAAGCCAGCTGAGAGGCAATTTGTTTTTTGAATTGAGCCCATAGTGGAAGTATACCAGAGTATAGTCAGCTTCAACAAATTGATCTAAAGTGTGCATAAGATATCTGAAATGCAATCAAAGTGATCACAAACAGAAAAACAGTTTTAAAATTTGATTACATTTGTGTAATACACAGCAATCACTCACTACAGGAAAGCAAAACATATTGAGAGGAGTGTTTCTATAAAATATTTATACAAAGTTAACAAGAAAAATCATAAAATTATTCAGGTTTTCTTTCTCTTAAAAATGCATAAAAAATTATTATTTTATGCCTGTACACACACTTTAGTCTATTCTATGATGCAGGTGGAACATGTCGGGAAAGTTATAATTACTACATTGAAGTAAAATATTAGAAATGTATTTTGAAATAAAAAAAAATGTTAACTTAAAGAAAATAAAATTTTAAGTTCACCATTAGTTTTATCTATATTTTAAAAATTGTAATAGAAGTTCAGACAAAAATAAAGCATCATTTGAAAATTTTCTTTAATCTTATCGAAGATATGTGGAAAAAAGAACCAACTTATCTCTCTATATTAAAAAAAAGTTACCGCCGCAGGATTGAAAACCGTGTTGTTTAGCTCAATTCTTACGATGGTTTCCCGAGAAAGTACCGATCGGAAATAAAACAAAATTAACATGGTTTGTTCTTCATTGTATTCCCTGGACAATTATTAAGATTTTTTCTCGATGTGGCTATTAGTTTAGGGTTTATTAAGTTTCAAAACTTCTTTCACGAGTGAGCAAAACACATAAAAATTTTCAGTCTTCAGCCGTGAGTTTTTTTTAAAGAATACCTCTCAACGTAAATTTTTGCAGTTCGTCGAATTTTTTTTGAAATTTCAATTTGGTTCTTCATAATATTTATTTGAAATTCGGGACATCTTTGTTACTTTTTTTAAAAACTGCTGTATCTATATATTATTACTATTAGTTTTTAATTTTTAAAATATTGCAGTATACCTCAGAATGTACTCTTTCTTACGGTACTATTATTTTTGAAATAGGTTAATAATTAAATTGGATGCGATCAAAAGTTGGTCATACAAAATTCGGAATCTTTGGATATTTTCGCTACTTTCTGCTAAAATCGTTATATCTACAGCAAAAAACATTATTTTTTAAATTTGAGAACATCACTGAATACATTACATTACACTCTTTCTTATGGTACAGTTATTTTTCAAATTGGTTAATAAATAAAATCGATGCAATTAAAAGTTGGTCATACAATTTTCGGAACTTTCAGAACGTAATTTCCGATACAAAACTAAAACTGTCATATCTATATCGTATTACTATTAGTTTTTAATTTTGAAAATATCGCAGCATACCTCAGAATATACTCTTTCTTACGGTACAGTTATTTTAAAAATTGGTTTGTAAATAAATTCGATGCAATCAAAAGTGGGTCACACAAATTTCGTATTTTTTATTTCGCTGAGCACATGAGGGTTGTATTTTTTACTATCGGGTTTGCCAGATATCAAATTTATCGTAGCAACAATTGCCATAAAAACGATTTCTTTTTATTTGGCGAGGAAAAAGGCTCGCTTTTTTCTCTCTGTTCTCCAGACGGTTTACCGAGAAAGTACAAAGTACAGATCGTAAAGTTTGGAGATTAACACGCTTTACTTAAAATGGTACAGGAAACAAGATGCAGAAGATTTTTTACTGATGCGGCTATTAGTTTAGGGTGCATTAAGTGTTACAGTAAAAAAAAGTGAAATCACTTGCGAAAGAGGTATTGGTTTGCGTAGCAATCCCTGTGGGTTGGCGAGCATAAGTGAGCAGGTTGCGAAGCCCTCGCTGTGACGTCATGGACCGGAAAGTGAAATTAGGATAATACGAATTATTCAGATAGTTTCACTCTGCGAAAGGAATGTTGGTTTGCGAAGCAAACCAAATAGCATATGTAAAAGGAGTGTTGGTTTGCGAAGGTCCCCGGGGGTTGGCGAGCGTTAGCAAGCAAGGGGCGGAGCCCTTAGTCATTGAAAAAAATGTTCGTATCAGCACAAAATTATCAAACGCACTTAAAAAGCTATTAATTTTCAAAAACAGCTGTACAATAATTGATCTAACAATTTTTCAAACAATTAAACACATTTAAGTAATAATGTCAATCAGGAAAAGTTTAAAACAAAAAATAAAAATAAAATTGGCCTAAAGCTGTCTTATGAATGATAATATATTCTCTTCTAAAACAGATAACTTGTAACTTATTTTTAAGGTAGAAATAAATCAAGTAAAATGTTTGAATAACAAATGTTTCACAATAAACAAACATTCAAATACCTTCTACTTGACTAAAATGATTGACAACTATTTAAACAACAATCAAAATCAAGACATTGTTTGTGTAAAAAAAATAATTTGAATTACAAAACAAAATGTCCATTTTGTAGTAAAAAGGTGTTGGATGGTATGTAGTATCCGATACGTTACAACTTTCGAGCGACGTATTGCCAATTGTGGTAACCTTCCCGTTTTCGGTTTTTTTTTCTTAGTTTTAAGGCAACCCTAGATATTTTCTCCTGACGATAATAAACGGGTCTCATGATTGGTTAAGGAAGAAAATACGCTTTTCCACTTTTATTTTTAATATAGAACGGAATTAAAATTTAGACAGTCTTTGAAATTGTTGGGTACATATGAATTTTGCTCTTGATTTATAAAATCGACTTGTTTTATTAATTTTCAAAATTTTTAGGATAAGTTTGGAAAGCAGATTGTAAGTTACAATTTTTTAAATTTGTCACTTTATTTAAATTTCAATTAAAATTTCGAAAAAAAATTTGGATTAAATTTGATTTTTGAAATTGCAGATTGGAATTTAGAATTTTTTTCCTCTTTTGGTTGCTCATTTCCCCTTAGTTGATTTGATATAGCAGTGGATAGTGTTATTGAACGTTAGAAAATGTTTTTTTTTTTTTTTTGCAAACATGTAGTAGCTTGATTGGGAAGAAGGTGAAATGTCTTTCATGTGAGAATGATATGATTTTAACATTGAGAAAGGATGCTGGTGATAGGTAGGAGTGGAAATGTAGAAAGATAGGACAAAAATTTGGCAAAAGAAAGTATAACAGGAGTAAGAAATTGGAGGGTAAATGGGTGTTTGGAGGACTTGAACGAGGGACGGATAAATGTTTTATGGTTGAGGTGAAAAATAGGAACCAGAAAGTTTTGGCTGAGGTAATTCAGAGCTGAATTTTGCAAGGAACTACAAAAATTTCTGACTGTTGGAAGTCATATGCTGGTATCAATACCCGAAGGACAAAGAGTTCAAGGGTTATCGATTCGAGCATATGACTGTTAACCATTGTCAGAATTTCAAGGACCCGGCTATGAGGGTAAGTTTGATTTTTGTTTAGCTTTTGGTTATATTACAAACACTGGACTATGCTTGGGTGGGCACCCAATACGGTGACTTATACGCATGGAAGCCAACGGTGAAAGGTCCTCGCCGGCCCCGGAGGGGCGGCGAGGTAGCCGGCAGGCGAGGATCGCGCGTTATACGCTGTGACTTATCTACAAACAAATTTCTCCCGGTATACTGGTTTAAACGCATTGAAACCTTAAGCGCAATACGCTTTGACTTCTCTAAAAAACAATTTCCTCTTGTAAAGTCGTTACAATAAAAATATTTGTCTTGCTTTTCCATATATGGCTCTATAACCTGGAATATCCCCATTGAGTTGCTCACATAATGCTTATTGCTAGAAAAATTGTGAAAAAATATTTTTTCACACTTATAGATAGCAGAAGAATTTTTAGATTTTTGGTTTCTCATCAAAAACCTTTGTGTGGATTATGATCACAGAAAAGAACTACCTTATTAAAAAAAGATTTCTTGTTTTGAATTTTCTATGCATTGCAAAGTTTCCAATTCAAAATTGATGAAAATCCGGACGTTTTAAAAAAAATCACGTTTTTTTTTATTATTATTATTATTATTTTTTTTTTAACAATTATAATTTTTTTATTTAATATATATATATTTTTTTAAATGACAAAACTAGGATGAAATTGACGCAAAATTGCGCACATGTTCGGAGAAAACCAGACTGAAATATTAGAAAATTTTCAAGTGAAATTTATATTGCTCACGGTTTTTTATTATTATTATTATTATTATTTTTTTTTTAACAATTATAATTTTTTTATTTAATATATATTTTTTTTTAAGTGACAAAACTAGGATGAAATTGACGCAAAATTGCGCACATGTTCGGAGAAAACCAGACTGAAATATTAGAAAATTTTCAAGTGAAATTTATATAGCTTTTTTCTTAATTTTTAAACAAATTATTATTATTTATGCACTGTATGCAAAGGTTCACGTTGTATATGGCGGCCATCTTGGAATTGCTTACATCGGCCGCCATCTTGATTTGGCGTAAACAATCGCTTTGGCGGCCTAACGTTGCGGATGCTACCACTCCACCAAAGGTGTTTATTCTAAAAATGTAAAATAAAAATTAATTTAAATGGAAGCTTACCTAAGAAACCTAGCATGATTGAAAGCTTTATTTGAAGGCAATTTACATGAAGATATAACAATCACTTTTCGACCATATGAATCGTCACCTACGAGAAAAAAGCAATAATTTAGATAAAAAAGCTTAAACAATAATTACAGGGCTTACCTCTTCAGGTAAAAGAACATCAGGCCATTTTAAGCCTCTTTCAATGCTTTTTTTTATACTTAAGGTTACATTTTTTTACAGATCACAACAGAGTGATACGTAAGTTCACATGCAAAGAAACTTTCACTAGTTCTAAGTTTGGGTCTTACTGACCCAATTTTAAAAACATTAATTTCTGATCACTTGACCCAGAGCAATTATCATTAACCTTGGTTTTTGAATGGAGGTGAAATATAATATGAATTGTTGTTTAGGTCAAAAGTAGGAATTAAAAGAAAATTTAAGCAAATATTAAGGTTTTTGGTATTTTATTATTATAAGGCCTTTAGGAATAGTTGAAGGATTTTGCATGTAATATGTACATTGTTATTATTCACTTGTTTAACAGTCACCAACTCAAGATGATGGAAAATCGTTCCCCATTGTTTCATATCCCGCCATGCGTACTCTACAAAGAGGTATAATTCCTTCCTCCTGAACAATCCTCTGCATCTTTTTCACTCGCTGGTAAACTAAACCTACAGTCAACATATTTCAAACACATTTTTTTATGACAACCACAAAAGGGCTATCAAATTTGAACTCCCACCTTTCTTTCCGATCAGATTATCTGCTTCTTTTGCGACTGAATTGGACTCCTATACACAATTTACATCAAATTCTATCCCTAGTTACCTTCCTACTAATCAAGTGCTTAGCGTCATTGTCTTTTAACTTCTTTTATAGCAATGTTTAATTGACTATAAAATTTTTATAATAATTATGATGTGGAGTTTCACTGATTCTCAGTAAGGTGCTCCTTAATTGACACATTTATTCTGTTGTGTACAGGTTCAAGATAACAAAGAATTAGCAAGTAAATCTGAATTTGAGAACCAGGAGTCAATTAGAGTTGACTGTGAGACCAAACTTGGTGTACACTACCCTACAATAATGGACCGGATGCCAGTGGATATGCATAAAATCCAACTACTTGTTTGGGGGTGTTTTTCATGGTATGGTCTGGGACCTTTGTATGTTGTTCCTGACAATTTTATGGAATGGACGAATGTTAATTCCAGGACGACAACGCTCCATGATGTTGCAGCCTCTGTCGAGCAGCAGTATTAAGATATGGATGTAAAACATCTTCCATGGCCTGCTCAGAGTCCTGACCTAAACCCCATAGAACATTTGTGGGATGAGTTAGAACGACGCTTATGGACCAGGGAACCACGTCCAAAATCTACAGCTGAGCTGGAGACCTTCTTGCAGTAGGAATGGACACAAATACATATAGCTGTGCATCAAGACCTTGTTGAAAGTATGCCCAGAAGGGTTGCTAGTGTAATTGCAGCACATGGGGGACCACCCCCCTATTAAAGAATGTATTGTTTCCCTTATACCATCACATCTTGCTGTCCAATCCATTATTGTAGACATAAAAAATCAGACCTTCTTAAGCCTTGGACTTGGCCAAGCAACTTGATCTAGCCCCTGCCATACAACAAATACAAATGAGGTCTTTTTTGAACTACATGACATATATAATCTGAAAAACAATAATATTATCCTACCAGCGATTTCAATAATCCCATACTGTGCAATGTCCGAATAATCGTCCTCCTCTTCATCATCCACTTTATTGTCATTGTTTTCCTCATCCTCACCGTCAATGTCAGGTTGAAAGGCATCAGTCCCCAAGATTTCCTCAAAATTGTCCTCCATCAGGCCATCCGACATGGGAGATTCCAATAAATCACTATCTGTGTTCACTGTTTCTTTATCGTTATCTAGGTCCATGTCTAAGAGGAAATACAGGATTACAAGAAAGCAATTTTAGGGATACTAATGAGGTCTTGTCAAGGGATTGTTTTCAAGCAATTGGGTTTAAAATTAAAATAAGCCAAATATATGCAATGATAAAATTTACTTTAAAAAATTTGTAATGAATGCTTCACTCTGTTTTTAAAGTGTTCTCTCTATAACACTAAGATTCACATCACTTTGCATACACATGTCTACAAGATACTGCCATCAAGGAAGATAAGTAGCTAAATTAACGTCACACTAGAGTAGAGGTGCACAACCTACGGCCCACATGAGGTCCGCGAATCATCAATTTGCGGCCCGCAAACTAATTTCGACAAAAAACTTCCCAAGAAGATTTAAGCCACCCTCCCACACTACCCTGATTTTACTTTCATATTATGTTGTTCCCTCAAAAACTTCATTCCTCTTTACTGTGCGGAGCATGCACATTTTCCGAAAATCAACGTCACCGTACTCACCGATTCGGGCATGCGCATTTTCTGATAAAACAATATCTCCGTGTTTGCTAATTCAAGAATGCGCATGCGCACTTTGCAACACAGCCATGCCTATCCAAATTGACTCTGTCACCGTATTTATCAGAAGACACCGACGTGTTTGTTTCTCTCGGGAGTGTTGGTGTTTCTTCGTTCTCACGTTGGTTTCGGGAATTTGCCGCGATGAGCAAAAGAAAAATTGAGGAAGAAAATTGAAAGTCTTCGGATTTGTGGACGACCAAATACTTTTTTGTAGAGTGCAACAATAAGTGTACATGCCTGATTTGCAATTTCATAATAAGCGTTTTTAAAGAATACAACTTAAAGCAGCACTATGAATCAAAACACACAGCCTAGTCTAAGATGGAAAAAGAAGATTGTCTTCGCAAAATCGATGCACTTTGCTGTTCTTTTGCTCACCAAAATTTTTTTTTTTTTTTTTGAAGGCTGCAAATGGTTTTGACAGCTGTGTTGAAGTTAGTTTTCAAATTGCATCTCTAATTGTTAAGAGTGGCCAACCATTTACTGATGGTGATTTTGCAAAAAAATGCATTATGATAGCTACAGAGAAAGTATCCCCAGAAGCTGCCACCAAACTAAAAAATATAAGTTTGAATTGTATGACAATTCAAAGAAGAATTGAAAATCTATCTGATGACTTATCAGACCAACTTCAAAATGCAGCTATGAATTTCAAGTACTTCTCATTGGCAGTGGATGAATCTACTGCACAGTTACTTCTTTTTGTGAGAGGCATCTTGGAAGATTTTAAGATCACTGAAGAGTTAGTTGGGATGAGTGTCTTGAAAAATACCACTACTGGAGCTGATCTTTAGCAAAACATCTTACAAATGTGTACTTCACAAAAGCTTAACCCCAAAAAGATGGTAAGCATCATCACCGATGGTGCCCCATCTATGATAGGAGTTAGAAATGGAATGGTAAGTTTGCTGCGACAACATTTGTGAGACAGGAATATGGAGCTAATTAATTACCATTGCATCATACACCAAGAACAACTCTGTGCAAAGCAATCGGGATTTGAGCGACTCATGAAACTGGGGACTGATGCTATAAATTTTATCCAGTCTAAAGGTTTAAACCACCGGTAATTCAAAGACACCTTAGAAAGTTATGTTTCTCTGCGCAATTATATACAGGGTGGCAACAAAATCCTTGAAAAAAAGTTCACTGATATTTCCATGATTTCCCTGATAGTCTCACAAAAATTTCCCTGATTTTCCAATTCCCTTAAGAAATGTTGTGATCCGTGATTGGTATCGATATACAGTATCCACACAACACTATTTTAAATATTTAGGGTCAGAGGGTGTAAAAGGATAATTCTCCAGAAATATTTTGTATATTTTCTCTACTGATATTTTAATTGTTATTGTAAGGGTTGGAAACCTTAATGGAACTCTATAATTGCAATTGAAAAAACTGGAGAAAAAATGCAAAATACTATGATTGTGAACTTTTTACACCTGACCCTACATTGTCACACTATTCATCGAAAACAAATGCAAACATACAAAAATGTAAATGTAAACAAAAATAATTAATTTAATACACAAAAAACATCATTTGTTACACAAATTTCAAATTGTATCCCACAAGTTGTATTGCTAGCCTCACGGCGACCAAGATGCTGCAGACGCGAAAAAAATGGCGGCGACGGTTTTCGCGGTGTTAAAAAATTTTGACGTTAAGGTTCTTTATTCGAATTACAATTTAGGCGAATACAATTTATTCTATTCTCAAAAGTACTCGTAATCGCACATCTCTAAATAGGACAAACAACAATGGTAGCCGTTTAAATTGTCAAAAATTCCCTGATTTTTTGTAAAATTTGGAAATTTTCCCTGAGATTTCCCCGATTTTTCCAGAATTAAAAAATTCCCTGAGAATTCCCGGTTCTGTTACCACCCTGATATAGTATTCTATTGTGAAATGAGATGTTTGAGACATGGAGAAGCACTAAGAAAGTTTGCCGATTTGTTTGATGATGTTATAGCTTTCCTCACAGAAAAAGGAAAACCAACAAGGATTTTACAGGAAGAGTTCTTTAGATCATATTTAGCATTCCTAGTAGATATCACTAGACATCTGAATGATTTAAACAAAAAACTCATGGGAAAAGACCAATTGATAACCCATCCTGCAAATGCTGTGTCTGCATTTAAAATGAAACTCCAGTTATTTTCAGAGCAATTAAATCAACAGAACTTTTTAACTTTCCGTATCTAAAGAAAATAGAAGAAAAATGTCCCAGTAAGCTACTGGATTATTCAGAACAAATAAAAATTCTTCAAAATAAATTTAATAAAAGGTTCCAAGATTTTGAAATAAATGACGTTAAATTGAAACTTTTTGGGGATCTATTTGCCGTTCCAGTTGATCAAGCTCCTGAAAATTTTAATTGGAACTGATTGATTTGCAAACATCTAACACATACAAATCAAAATTTCAAGATTTGGATGTTCTTGAATTTTTTTAAACTTTGCCAACAGAATATTCCAATTTAAAAGAAAATGCATGTATGTGTGCTACAATGTTTGAAAGCACATATATTTGCGAACAAACCTTTCCTGTCATGAACATTAATAAATCAAAGTTAAGAAGCAAATTGACTGACAAACACTTAGAATCAGTCTTAAGAGTTTCCACTAGCAGTATTGAACCTAACGTATCTAAATTAGTAAGTAAAACTCAGTATCAACCATCTCATTAGCAAACTGTAACATAATTATTGTTTACATACTTTAAAAATTTTGTTAAATATATTTGATGCTGTAATTTTTATTTCTAATTTTACTAATTTCATTAAAATTTCTGATTTTAAATATCTCATCTTTATTGCTCATTTTACTATTAATGTTTAAATTTATAACCTGAAATAAAATTTGCTGAAGTACATATAACGTTCTAGAGACACATTCTTAAAAGTAATTTTAAATGTTTGATCATTGCAAAAATATTTGTTAACTTCTTTTTTAAAACCATTCACAATATCATTTATTTAGCTCTGCAACAAGCTCCTAGATATTTTAAGAACTTTTGTATGTTTAATCTAAAAAAAATAAGCGATTATTTTTTTACTATACATTTTAAGTGTAATAACAGCTGTACATAATTGGGTAGTAGCACTTTCATTCTGTCTGTGCTTTAACTTCATTTGCGGCCCCCCATGTCTTAATCAACGGTGTGAGCGGCCCTTCTCCCAAAAAAGTTGTGCACCCCTACACTAGAGCAATACAACAGACTATATGTGACAGTCTGTGATCAATTCCGAAGGGAAGCTTTACTCTCTAAATTACCATAAAACAGCAAAGTGAGGAATTTGGTGTCACAACAGATTTAACATGCACCTGCTCCCATGTACACTTCGGTCAAATTGAGTTTAGAACTGCAGACCCTCCAATGGTCATCAGGTCCCACTCAGTAAAAGGTTCAAGAGGTGATTCTATGAGTGTTTTATTCCAGGTTCAAGTCAAGTAGTGCAAGATATGGTTTTTTGTGCATTGCAAATAAATAATTTCTGCCAATATTGCAACCCCCTCTATTTGAAGACCCCAATTCACACTACCTCTCAACAACAACCTGAATATAACTCTCTACAAAAATGAGCCAAACATACATTGTACTGCACATGGATTGCTTTGTAGACAGCAAAACAATGAATACACAAAAATTAATTTTGAAAAAAAAAATTAAATAACCAAATTAGTGATAATTACACCAAATTGAGTTATATGATAACAGTTAAAAACAGAAAAAGTAACCCTCTACTCTCTACTACTGTGTTAAATGTTTGAAGTTAAAACTCGGCAAACTCAATTAGGCAATGTTTTACACAAAATAAATGGCATCAAATGTTTTCAAAATAAGCAATTTTTCTCAAGCGTTAAAAAAGAGGCATATTTGTTTTTCTTGAAAATTGGTGCCAAAAAAAGGTTGCAGACCATGGCGACCAGGATTTGTCATGCCCTGCCTTAAGGAACTGTCACAAACTAGCATCAAATGATAAATACAGCATGATTTGAAAATTTCTCCCATTCAAATAAAAAATTTGGAAGATATTTTTTCTGTATTGGAGACCAGAAAAGAAAGTGGTTTTCTGGAAGATTTGGTTGTTTTCATTTTGGGTTTTATGGTGCAAAGGCCATACTTGGACAAACTGAACCAATCCCAAGACAGACAAAACAATGAGCAAGGAAGAAAAAGCAAATGGGTGGCAAGGGTAAAAAGTTTTACGAGAAAAATTAGCATATACGAGATTGGATGGATGGATATATATATTGCTATACATAATAATCCCATTCACTGGTAAAATTTTTTTCCCTTGAAGCTTTTTTTTGTGCAAAACCTAATAGCAACAATATTGATACAAAGCACTATTAAATTAAAAATAAAAAGATTCAAGCATTATAACTTGCATTATTTATTTCAACCTTTAACGTAACCATTTCTTAGCAATAAAAAAACTGTCTTACCTGCTTCTACTGCATGAACTAACTCTGTGTCATCAAACTCTAGTGCAGGCTCGAAATCACAACTATGGTCACCAGGAACGCTGTCACTACTTGAAGACCTGGACGACTCTCCACCTACTTTAAAAGAATAATAAAGAGTTTCACTAGTAAGCAAAAATTAAGATGCATATTGAATTGTCACAGGGAGTTTACAGGGGCAGTTAGATTGATGAGTTTACACATTACTATGAAACATTATATATCTAATAAAAGTACTGTACTCTAACATATTTCAGTTTATCAGTTCTTACTAATGTTAACACAGGTAAAAGAAAGGTCTAAAATATAAAAATTATGCTCATAAGTGTATTTTATAATATTCTGTACCATTCCATAACTGTCAAAACATGAGAATCGAAGCAAATATTCCTGTTTAAAAGTGGTTAGTTTTTGAGATTTATAGTAGCAAGGGCCTAAAATAAGACAAGCTATGCAAAACTCAAAGCAATGAAACAGCATATGGATTAAGGGAAGGGAAAGATGAAAATATAAGAAAAGGCAAGGGTGAAACAAAAGAGGACAGATCACTAGGGTGTGATGAGCGTGTTCGCTCGAAGAAAGTACTCCTGAAAGGGTGTTTAAAAATGAAACTTTCTGATGGCGGTCTTCAAGCTCATTTGTTGAGTGCAATCAATCATATTAATTATTTGCAAGCAATTTGTCTTTTCATTTCTGTCAGAGGCTTTCCATCTGTATACTAGACAACTACTTTGAATATCATCAGCCTAAATAAATGTGTTTTGTCATTTACCATAGACACTAACTCATTTACCTCTTAACACAAAAAAACACATGTTTTTTCATAAAAAGGTATTATTTTGTTTGGGGTCATTGTGTTGCTCGTCTTTTTTTTCAGATGAAAAGTTATGCAATTTATCGTAAGTTTGGTACTTATAGCAGACTTGGTGAAATATAAAACAGTCTTCTCGCATATTCTGGGGCAAGGTAAAATTCCATTTCTCCTGAAAAAAGCCACTGCATCTTCCACATTTGTTAGTAAACTAAATAATGAAATATATTTCAAAACACATTTATACACAATGATCACATAAGGGCTAGCAAATTTAAACTTCCAGTTACAAACACATTTTTGTATGTAACCTGGAATAAGCAAGTAAACTAAATTTGAGTACCAAGAGTGAATGAAGGTTGGTTTAGCGATTAATCTCCCACCTCTACAATCTCTAACCTCTACACAAAGACAGGAAGGAAGAAACAAAAGTTCAGTGCGTCCATCCCAGTAAACAGCATGGTTACACAATAGGGTAGGTGAAAGAACAAGGGTATATTGATGGATCTAGTAAAAAAAAAAGTCAAGAAGCAGATTGTTGATAGGAAGAATAAATGCTTTATCAGCAGGAATTTATGTTACACAAGAAAAATATTTTTATGCATAAAAAACATTTGGATCAAAGTAATCGGTCATCAAAATAAAATTTTCAGGAACAAACGTAAGATAAATGAGCAGTAAACTAAACTACAGCAATCAGCGAGTAATCCCAAAGGTGGTCTACAATGAACAGTTGAATTGCCAATGAAACTGCCTGATTCTGTGACAACAGACACTATTTCTATTCGTATCACAGCCTCACTATTTGTTGCCGTTCAGTCTCGTTCAAAGTTGTTGGCCCGCATTCACATTAGGCAAATACAGGACAGTCAAACACTTGCAATCATCCATTGTATGACCACACAACCATCATATCAATACAGCTCAGTTTAGCACAACTGGCAATCTGTCAACTAGTAGTAGCATCCATCAAATTCAGTCACAGCTAAGAGGGAGAGTATACTGTGGTGAACTTAGCCACTTTTAAAGTGTATAATTTACAAAACAACAGTACATATAAAGCAGTGCAACATATAACCACCTTGAAGTACTTTTGGGTTGATTGATGTAGTAGCTACTGTCTTTCCACAATGTGTCAAATGTTCTACTAAAGATCAGTTTTAAAGTGTGACTAAAAGAATAAACATTGTTTTGAAGGGAAAAAGTGACCTTCCCTTATTAATATAGAATGTTGGCCAATTGGTCAGGCTTGGCTTCTGGATTGAAAGGCTCCTGGTTTGAATCTAGGGTAACAGCATGGATGGTTATCTACCTAGAATGAATGTGTGGTCTCTACAAATTGGCTGTGCCTAGAATGTTGATGTATGTGATATAATGTGAATTTACCCCTATAATGCACCAGAGTATTACTAAGTGGTTTACAAATCCATCCTAGTTGTGCCATGATTTAGTTGAATTGGCCAAGCATTAACAAAACGCAATATAGATTATAATATATTTAAAATGTTTTTATTATTATTTAAAGCTTATGTAAATACGAGCTGACACTTTAGTTGTGGGATAAATATAAAATGCTGACTGAAAATATAAAAACCCATACAAATGATTTTTAAAGAGGTCAACATGAAATATGAATTTTCTTTTGCAAGGTTTGTTTGGGGTCCCCCTGACCCTTCTCTGTAGGTGCCCTCTCTTACCAAAGTCAGAAATTTCATCGATTGTTAATTTCCTAAATCAAAAATAATAAAGTCCAGTTGCAAGTTCACACATGATCCAACAATACAAGTGCAAGAGGGATATACTTTTTAAAAGGAATGAACACAATTCTTTTAGTCCTTAAGCCAAGAGGATCTTTAGAGTTGGCTCTCATTTTTGAGTTGACAGGAAGAAACCAGGTTAGAAATTTTATAAAAATCAGTATATACAATCAAGTTTGACAGTAAAATGTACATGCAGTTGCAATTTTAAAAGGTTGAATAAACTATGTTGGTTTTTTTAGAGCAATGATTATTTGTTTCGAAGTTATACTGAAAATTTATAAACGTGAGCATTGAAAAAGTCTTTCCATTGCTTTGAACAAGTGTTTATTTCATACACGAGTGAAATAATAGCTTTTAACTACCGTAAAGTTCCAACTACGTTATAATTATGTAAACAAGGTAGATAGAATATAAGGCATGCAATAAAGTGACAATGTGATTTTAGAGAGAATTTATTTTAATAGAAGCAAATATGCAATGATTTTACGTTGATAAAGGAAATAATTTGAAATTACAGTACCAGAACACATTTCAAAAATGATCTGTATGTGTCAACAAATAAATGGTTTGATTCACCTTGACGACAACAAATGTAAATTATTCAAACAATTTATTTTGAGATACAAGATTAATTCATCAAGAATCGCTGTTATTTTTCAAATATTACACTTATTTTACTACGCCTACCTGATAGTCTACGTTCTTTACTTCTTGATCTATTATCAGTGTCAGATCGATCCATTTTTTGGAAATAAGCGCTTCTAAACTTCACATTATGTCGTTTGACATTCAGAAGAAGCGAAACTTGTCAATGATTATTTACGGATTAAAAATATGAAGTAATTCATGAGTAATTTCTTATATTACACCATCACAGATGTAACTAGCCTACTTACGACCATATCACGTCCATTTTTTTTATTTACTTTTTGTTTCTAACTCGCAGCCAAATTGTTGGCATTAACTTCCATTGCTTCCGGTCTTACTCATTTCCTTGAAACTCGTGAATGAAATCACGATTTGGAAAAACGCCTTTACACAAGATCAAAAAATTTTCAGATAAATTTTTCATCAATTTACGAAGTTTACAAAGTAATTTTTAAATGAAAATAGAAACAACTGAAAGTATTCCGCTAAAAATCGTTATTTCATATTAAAAGGTCCCAACGCTAATGAGATTAGTAAAAGGGTTACAAATCTACTCACAATACTTTGACGTAACTGTCTAATGTAACATCTAGATAACAAGCACCATCCATTGATAAGACAATTGTTATGAAAATAGATTTCACCCGCAGCAAAAAAGGGGATATTCTGAGTTAAGCTACTGAGAAAGTAGAACTGTAGATTGCAAAGGAAAAATTTAGTAAAATTTAAGACTTAATTACGCCTTATAGTAACATTAAAAGGACGCAGTGAAATGACTAGGCACACAAACTAAGGATTTCTGAATTTTTCATACTGATAAGATATCTATTCTGTGTAAGATTCTATTTTTTTTTCCTCTATCAAGTGTGATAGATACAAAGAATCGGTAAATATAGATTATTTATCGTGTTGCACACACACACAATGCCAACCTATTTTCTATCTGAATATATCCTTATTAAATCTTAAACAGCAAAGAATACCAGAGACAAATTGTTCTTTAGTATATTTTTAATGTACGGTTTCGTTCGTTGTTTCGCCCACAGATAAGTAAAAATATGTTACTTCTCTGTGGTTTCAGCGATTGATTCAACATCAAATTGATGAGATGGGTAGATATTTTAACTAACGTCGGAATGGAGCAAAACAATGTGCTATTCACGACGGTCCGCAATCAATCCCAAAAGGGAAGGATCGAGGACAACACCATGTAATTTTGAACCGCTGTCAGATGACATTAAATTGATGAAAGCTTAAAAACTGATCTTGAATAAGTCTGACATTCGGCTTAACAGGTCCTTGGGTTAGAATCCCTATTGAGTATGAATGGTCATTGTGATTTGTAATCAACTTTAAGAAGATAGGGGTGTATGAAGAAAAAAAAACCCATACCGAATCAAAAACATGGAATATAAATACGACACTATGACACATAAGTTTTTCAGTGAAGTCAAATTCAAATTCTTAAGGCAAGTAGATTGTTGAATTTAAGTCGCAGTGGGATATGGGAAATTTTTTGAAAAACGTCGTACTAGAACAACACAGCGGGCGATTGACAACTAAGTCGCAATGGAGCAGTTGCAAATTTTAAGAATAATTGCCTTTTGTGACATAAATAATAGCAGTGTTGTGAGTAACACATTTCAAGGAGAACAACAAGGAGCGTTTTTAATTTCATTCCGTGTAGTCTAACCGAATCTAAAATTTGTAGGTGTCCTCTCGGACCTTTCTTTTCAGTGTTGATGTTGTGTTGCTCTATTGGAACGCTGATTAATTGACTACTTACCCTTTCAGGATTGAACCCAGATCGTCGCAGCTCAGGTGTTGCCTTGTCATCTGACCGTAGTTCAAAATTACGTATTATTCTCAGATTTTTTTTCCCTTCGAGGGTTGGTCCCTCACCATAATCAATAACCCATTGTATTGCTCCAGTTTGACGTTAATTAAAAAAATACCAATACCAATACCCGAATCTTCACCAATAGTGCTTTGCGTTTTTACAGTGTGACGTAAACTAAACTATTTACTCACCAATTTTCATTCATTCATTCACAGAACATTCTTTTGCCTTCTATGTTCAAAAAGCTTGCGCATTCAAAAAATAACATTTGCCGTAGGTAGTTGAATTTATGTCACACTGGAGCAGCATAATGGACAATTGGTGATGATGATTCGAGATGAATCCCGAAAGGAAATATCCAAGGACACCTCGTTTTTTTGTTCCACCGTCAAACGAATGAGAAACTGTGAGGCCACTTCACACCGTCACAACGAGGGGACATTTGAGGCCGCAACTGATTTAACAAGCACCAGCCCCTATGTACACCACTGTCTTTGGTTGGATCGAGTCTTGAACTCGCAGCACCCTTCGATTGCAAATCCGTGACACCACCAGTTGGGCTTCTTCGGCTTCTGAAAACATTTATATCATTTACTTATTTACTTTGTTTATTTTTCTTTTATTTGTATTATTATTTAACTATTGATCATTTGGCAACGTGCTACAAACGGTTTGTTTGGCTACATGTCATGTGTTGTCTTTTTCTTTTCTTCGCGGTGCGACCGAAAGATATTTTGCACCTTATTCGGAACAATAGCTGTTATCATTATGCAAACATGGAACAAAAGGGCTGTGTCATAACCACTATCACAAGTACTACTTGCGTTTGATCTGTTTTCTTTTCTCGTATTGATATCGATGCTTTTGTGTAGGAGAGACCAGAATTTTGGGGGCGGATGAAAAGAACAGGAAAAGAAAACCATCGTTTGTAAAACACAACCGGCGATGGATCGGATTTGTTCCACGAAATTTTGGGTTAGTTGGAAATTTGTTTTCTTTTACATGCTTTGAAACTTTTCATTTGTTAAAATCGTGGCTAAGATCCAGCAATCGCTACATTATCCGATTTTCAACATTATATTAATTTTGGAATATTTGTTATTACCTGACAATTTTCTGGTTAGTTTTTATACTTCAGCCATACTTCGGGTACAAACAAGACAAAGTAACGTGTGCACAGTGCTATGGCAGTTGCTTTATCTTCTGTGCAAAAATTTCACGCTGATCCAGATTAGTAGTGATCCCAAGATTTTTGAAAGAAATATAAATTTATACTGTTTCAAATTATTCTGTTAAAAAAGCTTGAAACTTAAAAAAAAATTTCTCTGTGCATGCAATAAAAACATTTTGTTCAATTTTATTTTGAAACTTAAGTGAAATTTTGAATTGATTTCTTGCATAACAAAAAGACTAGAGTCAAGTCAAGTAGATTTGATTGTTCACATACCATGTATGCTCAATCATGAATGTTTAAATATATATTTTCCTTAAAACACAAAACAGCTAAAGATATTGGTGTTTAAAATTTCCAAGCTCAATTTTTGGATTAATTTGCATTGGGTTTTTGTTGAATTTCGGTACAATTTATTTACTGCTCTGTTTAGTTAAAGTAAGCTACTTTTCTTTGTTAACTTAGACATAAATGCTGACTGTTATCTAATTGGAGCTTATATAAATGCCTACTATAAAGGAGGATTGCTATTAGAGCTTATATAACAACTTGCTCTAATCTCTTCTCAACTTTTCAGTCTAGCACTGTGGTCAATATAACATTGCTAGAGGTTGATAGAAAATATGGGATATTGTACAGGTAATACTTTATTCAGTTAACTTGAAATACCTCCATCCTGAATGACAGTACAAAGAATATAGAATTCATGTCAATTTAAGGTAATTTATTTTGAACACAACGTTCCTAAGCTTGTCAAAAATCACGAAGCACACTCTTCATATATACAATGTTAGTAATATACTAAGTTTAAAGTCTTATTTTTGTATACACAAACATATATATTTAAGGATGATTATTTTGTTATCTAAGTTAAATTTTATTATTTATCCCTCCTATCAATTATGTAATATTAAGAAGAACCTCTAAAACAAAACCTTTTCCTTTCCAAGAACAATTCCTTTGATATTAAACCAATATACTAATAGTATATACTATATTATATACATACAATAAACACTATAACTGTAAAATGAACAATCTAAAACTCACATATGCGTTTTTTTTTGCTTGTCCTATTATAATTATGTAATAGTAAAATAGACAGTTGATAAAAAGTCAAGAGACTCTTGAAGAGGGTCGATTGTCAAAGAAGTTTGGCGACTCCTGGTCTTGCAGATAAGTGAAATTGAACTCATGCAGGCTCCAAATAAATTCCTATATTTATATCTTATTTCATCTTACTATATAGATATTTGCAAAAAAAAAAAAAAAAAATGCATAGCATGAAATTATAACAAATATAATTTATGGATATCTTATTATGTGTTGAAAAATATTTTTTTACTGATTATTTCTAACAATCATCAAAATTTTTTAATGCATTTGAGTACATGTGAGATTACTGTCTAACACATACCTTTTATTAGTGACTTTTTTTATATAACCTGTTAGTCAACTCTAGTGATTTTGATTTAAATTAACTAAATGAGACTGTTTCAGGAAATTGGTAGTAAATTGATGTTGGGTATGTGAAATTAAATATATTTTTCAGTCTCATGAAATATTCAAAAGTACAGTAATACCCTGAAGTTACACTATAGGTGGGATCGACGAAACACGTTAAAGTCGAATTCGCCTTAGTCAGGTTACAACTTCAATTGATAGTAGAATGGTAATCGTGCATGTAGATTTCATACAAAACGTGACCAATGGGTACCACAAAAGAAAATTGAAGCTAGTGGGTGGCTGTGTTGGCAAATGAAAAAATCAAGATCTGTGTTAATCTGAGTATTACTGTAATACTTTTTGTATTTTCTTAGTTCACTGTTTCAAAATCTTTGTTTTGTGTTTTTTACTTTTGTGAAAATTCTATTTTTCAGACACAGTAAAAATTATTCAAAGGTCACCAGTCAATATAAAAAGACACTTTTAAAAATTTTCATGCAAGCAATTTTCTAGTTTTAAAAAATTTGAAAATTATAATTCATCTACTATTCATGTGTATGTGTTATATTATACTTTTAAGTATTAAGCTATCCCAAATCCTATCCTTTTAATTGTTTCTTCTGTTTACTTTTTTGTGTCAAGATACAGTTCTGTTTATTCTTTCAAATTTTAGGATGCAAATCTGACATGGAGCTCTACTACACCCATTTTTACTACATGTTTTATGAAAGTGGGCCTGATATGGGGGCCCGTTGCATTCTTTTGGGTGTTTGCCCCAGCAGAAATTTATTACATGAGCAGGAAGATCAGCAAGAAGATCCCATGGTCTGGTTTGAATATTGCGAAACTGGTGAGTTTTTTTTTTATATCCTGCAGCTTTACATTTGGTTAAGTTCTGGTGTATGGTGTGCTCACTGGTGTCTTTGCAATACTAACCAGTAAAGATGGGTTGTTTAGATAGCAGTTAAAATGACAATTTTAGTACAAATTAACTGACAATCTCTTGTTTCAGCTGTCCCTCAGGACAGCTTATGCACCCATCCTAAGGTGGTTCTTGTGGGCCTCAAGTCTCATGGGCAAATAAGTAATTTATTTATGCCAAGTGCAACTTTTTCTAATATTAGGTTGTCAATAAAGGTTGAAAACAGGGTTCACATGGAACAGGACAAATCTGGAATTGTCAGGGAATTTTTGTCCAAAAAAACCCAGGAAAAAGACGGAAAATTACGAATTTTTGTCTAAAACCTGGAAAATTGCCTCAATGACCTGGAAAATGACTAATCATGTCTTCACAGACGCTTTGGAGTAAAGTAGCCTATGAGATTTGTGCACAGTTTCGTATCACTTTATTTTATGAATTGAATTTTTTTAACCAATTTGAATAGAAACAGCTAAACAGACAAAAAAATTTCTTCACCTGTTAAATATTAGCTATTAGCCACTGCGTGCCTAGCCCGACGTTGCCCGTGCAGGTGATACAAACCAACAAAACGGTCAATGCTGTGATGTAAGTTATTAATCTGGTGTAAAATTTTTATACGATTTCAAATCCGTTATAGATATATTCAGTTTAAAAATTATTTGTTTAAAGAAAATCATATTTTTAGGTATCAATCTAAACTGAAATCTTTCAAATCCGTTAAAATTTTTACTCTATCTTTAATGGTCTAGGAGTTAGAAAAAAGAACTGTGACTGTAAATCATTCCTCTGGCAAAATCAAAGCGGAAACGAAACAAAAATTTCCTCCGTGTTTTGTCGAAGGAACGGCCAATGGCTGACGTAGCAAGGTCATTTCCGGCGTTTCTTCTTTCTTTGGTAGTAACGCGTTGAAAAACCGATGGAGAATAAAACTATTAAATTCATTTAAAAATCTTCTAGATTGAATTTTAAAATTTTGCCACAACCCAAAAATTGCAACAATTTGGACTACCTGTGTGCGAAATCTCATTGCTATAACTGCCATAGATCGTCAGGATTTTGCGGGCGTGAAACAAACCGACAAACAAACACTTCCTTTTATAATAGTAGCGATTTAACAGGTAAAGAATTTTATTTCGTCCACTGGCTTAAATTGAATTTTATGCTTTGGTACATTAATTCACAAATTGATTTTTAATTCAAATATGTTGGATTATTTGAATAAGTTATTTCAATGCAAAATTATTTGTACTTTGTGTATTAATTTTTAGTGTATAGTTCTTAAATTGGTTTTTATTATTGGCTATTGAATGCAAAATTATTTCTTGGTTTTTCACCTTTAAAATGTCATGAATTGCTTAAGTATGACCTGGAATTTTGTAAAAATTTGTCTGGAAAAGTCAGGGAATTTTATTTTTAAAATAGAGTGGGAACCTTATGAAAAGTAACTTCCAAGTTAATTCTAATTTTTACTTAATTTTATTCTTGCTGCTCAAAAATTGGTTTAAAACCAATGGGTTCCTTATGGATGGTTAATTGTGACTCTTAGAAACCTATTTTAATGAACTGTCAGTTGAAAGATCTGCCAAAGAATCTTGTAACATAAGAGAAAGGTCTATTGATTGCACATAGGCAAATAGATTCATTATCCACAGGTATCAGATCCCAGCTGCAATACCATCATAACGAAGGAAGTTTATTTCTAATTATAAGTGTGGATAGACTAAATGCATGCTTCTGCATTCTTCAAAACTGACAACTGAATTTCAGTAGATGACAGTTTTGCTGTGTGGAAGCATGTATTTAGCCTTTCTAACCCACAAACTAGAAATTTTAAGTTATAGTGGTTTTTCAGCCAGAATGTGATATTACAGTAATCAGTCACTGAAACACTCCCTTAGCTGCTAGTGTAGTGACTTATTTTTTAGAACTCTAGGGAGCTCCTCTCAATGCTCGGTTACGCTCGCCAACCAACACTACTTTCACAGAGTATTTCTCTGTATTTTCTCAGGAAACCATCTAAGAATAGAGTGAAAAAAGCGAGTTTTCAATCCTGTGGTGGTGGTAACTTTTTTAAAATATAGAAAGATACAATAGATGGTTTTAATTTTCAGTTTGAGAATGTGAGTGTTTTTTGGAGTATAAAAAATTGGAAAAAAAGAATGAAATGTTTTATTGTCTTGAAATTACTCTTTTTGGCTAGTGAAATATTGCATATTACTGTAGACCCCCTGAAGCCTCTTGTCGTGAACCCCAAGGTCTGACCCACTGACCACACCTTGCAAAGAACTATCTAGGAAATTCAGTTTCATAAATGGTGCTTTTTCCTTTATGTTTTTTGAAATTATGCTTGTTTATATATATTTAATATAACATTTAATACATGTATCAAATATATACTCATATACAAATGCATATCACATTATACTTAACAACTACTGGAGTCATAATTAAACTAATATCCTAAAAATTAATCATTGAACATTTTGATGGGAATAACATTGCAATTCGTCTTTACTTTTCTATTTATTGGTTAATGAGTAGTGTGTTGTTTTACAGGTTGTGATGTTCTTGATGATGGCTCTAACCCTGACAGACATGGCATATCAGATGGTTAGATTCACAAAGTATGATGTCCGTCCTGTTGAGTACTACACACCATTCTTACTTTTTGTAACTCTGGTTTGTATCAGGCTGGCCTGTTCTTTATTATATAGTTTTTTGGGGAAAATTAGAACAAAATTGAAGTTAGTAAATACACAAGTTTCTTAATTTTAAAAATAGACAAATTGCATCATATAAAATTAGTATTCTGGTATTAAAGTACTGTTATATTTCGTGTGCAAAAAAAATGTGATTGCAATTGTAAAAATCCTAAAAAAGATTCCAAATCCTAATAAAGTGTGCAATTTTTTTTATCACAATAATTAAACCATAATTCCCTTGTTATTTATGTTACAAAATTTTGTAGGAAAACTATTGTGTTGTGAGGTTGTGGATATATTTAAAATTAAATTCCTGAAGTTGGCTAATTTCACCAATGAAATTATCATGAATCTTGAGTACTTTTTTTTCTATTTTCAACACTGTTTACTTTTACTAGCAAAGATAATGCATCTTTAACTTTCATAAGTTTATCTTTTGTTAATTAATTTGTGCAGTTAAAAAAATTATTAAGCCCACATTTAAATAGATTTGTGTCATTTAAAATAGACTCAACCTCTTAGATCTTACATATTTCATACGTTCTGGGTACTACTTCAAATGTCTGATGGAATATTCCAGTATAACAGTATCAGTCAAATTTTCATATATTTAGCTGCCTGTATTATGTATTTTTGAGTACATACAATGTTTCATCAAATTATATAAAATATTTTTGTACAATTCCATATTATACTGAATTTCTATGTACTGAAAGAATAAGTCTTCATAGAATGCACTTAGAATTCAAAGCAAGTTTTGTAGTGCTGTCATTCTTTACAATTGATTTCACTATATATTGGTGATTGAGGTAGATAGTTTTATGTTAAAATCTTGTATGCTGATCATATTCTGCTCATAAAGTTGTGCTAGTCCCCAAAGAAAAGCTTACTTTAAAATTTAGTTTGTACTTTTTACCATACTTATACAGAGATGCCAACCTGCGATGGAAGTTTTCAGCAGTACCAAAGGAAAAAATCAGTAGTTTTAAGAATTTTTTAGTAGTCTAGTAAAAATTTAAGAAATTGGAATTAATAACACGCATATATCATTCATTCAAATATTTAATTACAAATTTGAAAGATATATGCAACACATTATATTATTTATACTTAGTAAGGTATATCATACATGAAATCACATATATAGAACCAATAATTGTGTATGAAAAAGTTATCACATTACTAAAAAATGAAAATTTTGTTCATAAAAAACATTTAATAGTTAAATTTAAGCATTTTATCCCAAACCAAAGCAACCAAAATAAATGTAATACTAATGAAAAAAATACAGAAATAAGTAAACTAATCAATGTGTTGTGAGAGATTGTGATGTCCGGTCAACCTTTGCGTTAAAAAAATAAACATATTACACTTCCTGCGCGAAGGAAAGCAAAATATATAAAAAAACGTTTGGCTGGCATTGTTTAGTTCTTTCTTGTAAAATTGGGTTCGTTAAAGATAGATTGAAAATTTAAACATATTTGAAATCTGCAGAAAAATTGACACCAGCTAGATACCTTATATATTTGTTTTCATTTAATGAATAATTTTTCAATTAAATATTTATATTTTCGCAAGAGACTGTGACATCACACCGAATTCCCACATAGTTTGTGAAGCAAACCAACACCACGTGCAACTCAGTGATGGCTGTTGCCCAATAGACTATGAATTCCCATTTGATTTGCGAAGCAAACCAATAACCCCACAAAAGCAACAGGCAATGCCGGGGTAGCCTAGTTTTAAATATAGGAACAATAGTTGATAACATAAAAAGAGTTGTACCTTCTTGCCTCTTATAATTTCTTGTTTTGTTTTCATGTCAGTAACTTGTGAAACATTGCTGTTATTAAGTCTCTTGGAATCAGAAGATTTACAAGAACAGCCCTATGAAATAACATGCTTCCCCAGATGTTAGTAACACAGGGAAATGACAAAATATTTTTTAAATCAAAATGATGCAGAAAATGACGTATCTTGCTAGGCGCAGCCAGGGAGCCTCGTCCCTGGTTATAAGGATGTTCCATTAAAACATATTTAATTTCAGGCTGCCATTTCAGTTATGACAGTGGTTCAGAGAAGAAAAGGAAAGATTACATCTGGTGTTCAGTTCCTCTTCTGGCTTTTCTTGTCTTTAGGAACAGCGGGGGGTTATTATACTGCCTTACAGAAGACTTTCAACAATGTAAGTTTGCTGCATTAAGATTTTTTTTTTATTCTGTGTACATATCAGCTTTTTTTCTTTCTTAAATTTAAGTAAGAAATTATATTATTTAGTTGTTGCTGTATTTATTTTTGCCATGTAGCTCTGTTTTACTTTTATTTCTAATCTCCAACAGTTAATTGAGCATTACAAAGGTGGATTTGTGAGTCACTTTGTATTACCCTGATGCACCACAGGGTTTGAGTTGGCACTTAAATTCTTACCATGCATTCTAGACTCAACCGTTAACAGAGGCTACATATTCTTGTCTTACTCCAGAACCTGATGCCAGCACCCTGACCATTTCTCCCATTGGTCGGCTTTTTTGTACTTCCCCCTTCATAAGATTTTGATTTTCTGAAGGAAGCTAATTCTCAGTCTGTACCCTCTTTGCAACTGGAGGGTGTTGACTTTGAAACTCGATCCAACCAGAGACACTTGTGTATGTGAGGACTAGTGCACGTTAAATCTGCCGCAGTCTCAAACGTCCTCTGGAGGGTCATGAGTTTGAAGCTCGATCCAACCAAAGACTATCATGTATGTGAGGACTGGTGCAAATTAAATCTGCTAGGCCTCAAATGCCCTCGTGTGGTGTGTGTGTGGAAGTTTGGAGAGTGGGGTGCCAGCACAGGTGTTTGTCTCATCATCTGACATAGTTCAGAATGACTAGGCGTTATTCTCAGTTCATTTTAATCCTGGACTGTTGCCACTAGCCAGACGTGTTACTCCAGTGTGGCACGAATGCAACTACCTACCCTTTAAAATGACAGTCACTTGCTTTAAGCAGTTGTCTTAACCCTTTCTTATGGTTCACCATGTTATGTCCTTCAGGGATATCCTATAACATTGTCAAGTTTTGGTTAATTATTGGACCCTGAAGGGAATTTAGATCACAAATGCCTCTATTCAAAGCTGCATTTAAAATCATCTCCAATGCTTAGGGATGAAAACTTGTAACTGTTGCCAAAAAAAAATGCAGACATTTGTTCGACCTTTTATTTAAGTGGTTAGAATTAAACATTAGAATTGCGTTGTGTATAAAACCCCTACTTAACAGGTTCTTACTGACCTTAGGAAAGGAACAAAAGAAATCCCAAAAGAATCAACAACAGTTCTGGACTAATTAGTTACTGTTTTGGTCACATAGTGAAACTTGGTCTATGGACTTGAATTTGAAGATATATATTTTAAGTGGGCTGAACGAGTATGAGTTGAAACTTACGGTATAAAACAATAAACACAAAACATTACACTCTAGATTGCTTAGGGCATGGTTCAATTATAACATAAAGTAAACGGGTTTTACCCAGAGGACATTTCCTGGGTCAAAAGAAAGGGAAAGTTATAGAAATGAAGAAAACTAGATATCACTGAAGCAAGAACTTAATTAATGGAGAAAGAAGAAATTAAATCTATATTTGCCCGTTGACATCTTCCAGACGATAAAACAGGATTGTGTGAGGAGGCACTGGATCAGGTTGAAGGATGCTGACAGGATTGTGCTGGGAGACGCTGGATCAGGATGAAGGATGCTGAAATCTTGGTCTTATCGTGGGCACCTTTCCGATGATCTTTAAACAGGATACAGGTCTGCCGGAGCTTTTTGATTGTAGTCTCCATATCATCCGCCTAAGTTACAGGGCGACCGGAAATATGCGATGGTCGCTTCAGCCCAGGTTACAGGGCTACAGGGACTTTGCGATGGTCGTTTCAACCCAGGTTATAGGGCGACAGGAACTTCATGATGGTCGGCAAGCCAAGCACTTTCCATGGCTTTGGAACAACACACACATACAGCGCTATATTCGTCAACACTATATAGGCAGGATCCTCTACAGCATTATCAACAACACTCACTTTTTACAAACGTCGCAACATAATCAAAAATGGTCGAACAGCGATATGCATCTCCAGCGTCTCTTGAGCGACGCACTTGTCAAAAGCACCCAGTTAAATTCCAAAGAAAAAGTCATTGAGTTCAAACTTCTGAGCCTCTTATAGGCCCACTTTCCATAAGTTGAGTAGTTATCATTCTTCTCCCCTTTTTCGGCTGGAAAAACTCTTAACTGTTTAATCTACCTATCCAACAATTACAACCGTGCTGCCCACCAGCCATTTCTAAAATGCCTCGTAATCTAGCTGGTGTGCTGTGATAGGCTGGGCATTCAAACTTCCGAATACGTGGGGGGATGTACACAAACTGACAGCAGAAAAGTGAGGGATTGAACACACATTGATAAAAGAAATCTAAAAGTGGGAATTCCAGTGAAGCGTCCCGGGGCAAAAGAACGCATGTTTAGTTTTTCAAGGAAAGATGGCTGGACGGATGGTTTTTAATTATCTTGAACATAACAAATTGATGGAAGTAAGGGTTACATCTCCCCTGTGCATCTATTGAAATGAACAATCTCGTGAACAGCTGTTGATCTTCTGATGTTAACTGAAATGAATCACCATTTCTTGACCATTGGCCTCTTCAGTTCTACCAAATACAAAAACCTAGTGTTGCTGTTAGTGTTATTAGAAGAAGCACAATAGACAGAGGAGTGTTACTGTACTATGTATAGCATTCTTACCCCCCACTTCAAATTAATGTCAGTTAATTTTTGAAATAATTGGCTACAAGGTTCCAAAAAGGTTATGGCTCAATACATTTCTACACTTTTCAATTATATAAACTGGTAACTTATTTTTAACAGACAAATATATCTATCTTGGTAGAAAAAAAGCCAATGACCAGAAAAGAGTTTGTGTCAATTTTTGTTTTTTTTGACACCAACGTATTTAGTAATTTTAATTTTTAATTTTTGATACAGCTTACAAAAAATAGTAACTGATGTTGTGATACTATCATAATGTGTTGACATGAGGACAATGGTACTGTCTTCTATTATAACTAACACTGGACATTACTAAAAATCAGCGAATTTGGACATTGGCCTTTTTTTGCAAAGGCACACATATGTTTATGAGTTACAACACATATGCAAATTAAGATATATTAATTGGGCATCTAGAGGGTTTCTAAAATATTTAACCCTAAGGTGTCTTTAAAAGTATTATAATTCTCACCAACTTACTGACAGGCCCATTACCTGTATAAAGATTTGTTCTTGGAGCTGACTGCTCATTAATAGATCAAATGCTAGTAGGTAGAATTAAGTTTTAGTGGAAGCAATTATTTAAATACTGTCAATTTTAAAAAGCAAATATATTAAAATTCAGAAAACTGAGATACTGCATATAGCATATTTGCCAACTTTTATGAGTTATCCATAATTTTTACAAATTTCTACTTAATTTTACTGATATACTGATGGGTCTGCTTTTTTTTTTACGGATTTTTAATATTTTGATCGAGGAATCAAAATATTTCATTCTTTGCAACCATCCATTAAAATTTTCTATCGTACTTGATGAGTGCAAAGACGAAGCAACAGGTGAGTTGAAAAAGGAGTTTTATTGTCTTCAGCTGAAAAATTTATCTGTGATAATAGAAGGAGATGACCATATTGATGTGCAGTGGGTTGAAGTAGGTAAAATAAGAGGGTGATGAACTTCTAAAATTCCGCTTCCAAAATTATGCTTCCTATTCTTATTCTGCTTACCCTCCATTTCAATGCTGTGTGAGAGAATCTTCACCCTCGTCAGAAAGAACCAAACTGAAAACCGTTCTCTCATTTCTAACAAAAAGTTGGAAAGTTTGTTGATGTTGAAGACAAAAACCCAAACCTTGTTTTAAACAGAAATTCAGTGCACAATTATTTAAGACCAAAAAAGCTACAGCTGCTTCATTAAATTTTTCTGCAACTTTTCTGGATAAAACACTAAATGAAACAATTTTGTAAATAGAAGCGTTCAGTTTGGTATTAAAACACTACTGCTTGCGAGGTTTCTGTAGTTGATAAAAGGGTGAGTTTTTACTTATGGATTTTTATAAATACAAGGTTTCAAAGTTGGCAAGTATGCATATAGTTTGCTCATAAGTGAAACACCAAGTAAAAAAATATAGTTCTGATTAAACAAAGGTGGAATATTTCACTCAAACTGAACACACTAAGTATGTTTCTCCAGAACTAAGTTAACCTAAGCAACTTAATAGACTTTCTCCAGTCTAAAGATCTCCACATTCCGGTCCAGAAAAGCTGAAAAACTGATATCTTGAAAATTTTGTCTTGGTGTGTTTCACATGTAAGTTGACAATATCTACTGTTGCATCTTAAGATCCTGTTACAGTATAGGAAGGGTGTAATTGTCTATAATATGAACTGTTCCACTTGTTTCTATAATTTAGATGGTCTTATTTGAAAATTGAAAATAATTAGAGGAAATAAAGATAAATTAGTGAACTTGAAAGGTCTTTCACATTGGCATATTACATTACTTTGTTGGCACATTACAGCATTAGATAATTAACGTAGTTTGAAGCAGTGGTTAACCAGCACGCTTCCATAGGCTTAACTAAAAGTGCATTTTCAGTTGACTCTATTCTTTTAGAATATGGTGTAGTAATGATTTTTTTACAGACCCAAGTCTAATTGATAATCTAGATATGCTGAATTCTGTTGTAAGATGTGAAAAAATATGAATAAATTTCTAGCAGTTAGGGGCAGGCATAGGTCAAGGAATTAGAGCAATCTTAAATAGACAAGTCCTCATATTGTACAGAAAAAATGAAAACGTTTTAAGTGCAATTTTTATATGTTTTCTTACTGAATCATTTAGGCTTTTTATGATGTTTATATGTGGAAAGTTAGAATAAAATTACTTATTTTTTGCAGAGTTTTGACTATGACAAAGACTTTGAAAACTATGAATATACCATGTACGTCCTGTACTTTGCATTCTCGTTCATTATGCTCCTTATGAACTGTTTTGCTGAGCTGAGACAAAAGCCAAGTCTAGTGCCTAAGGTATGAAAATTTTTACATTTTATTTTAATACTAGCAGAATTACCAGGCGTTTGATGGGTTGAATTGGTCAACTATTTTCCGCTTTTGTTACTAAATCGTGATTCCTTTTCATCACATGTAACAACTAGCCATTCTTTAAAAAGGTACACAAGTGTTAAATACACAATTTGACAAATTTAAATAAATGTCTTTTTTAACATTTTACATTTATATACAATTTAAATTTAGGAAGAAAAGTATCTAGAGTGTGCCAATGATACCCAGAATGCATAGAATTGTTCAGAGTAAGCATATAAATGCTGTGTATGTCATTACATTTAAATACAAAAAGGTTTCAAAAATTATCATATATAGGAAGGACCCCAACTTTTATGCTGGCTAGCAGCAATTGCTATTCCAACATATTGTTAACTTTACAAAGAATACATTTCAGGAACAGGAAAACGTAATTTATTTAATCATAACTTAACAATGACAAATAAGATTTAAAAGGTCTGACATTCCGTCTTTTTAGAAAGTATATCTAAACCAGAAATTACAATTTCAAGTGGGGGAGTAAGAGAGATAATAGCATGCACACATACTACTTTATATTTGGTTTCACGCAGGGTG
Organism: Metellina segmentata; assembly: GCA_947359465.1. Lineage (NCBI taxonomy): Eukaryota > Metazoa > Arthropoda > Arachnida > Araneae > Tetragnathidae > Metellina > Metellina segmentata. The sequence continues at coordinate 9,102,646 of OX375882.1, forward strand.
TCAAGATTTAAATCACTTGATTTAAATCAATGATTAAAATCATAATTTTAATCAAATGATTTTTTTGAAAAAATCTATAATTTAAATCACAACTAATCTTACATTTTTATAACTAAGTAAATACACCATAGAAAAATCACAGAAGTGGTCAAATGCTTTAATTTTTCTGCACTCATGGTGATTTCAGCACTAATGGCTACACCAAGCTCAGAGGGAACTGGGTCAATTACTGCATATTATAAAAGATTGTAACAGCCAGTTGTCAACAGCCATGGCTCACCACCCTTATTACATGCTCATGAATTACAATGTCCAACAGAAGTTTTCTAATCTTTGCCCTGAAAAATAAAGCTACTTTACATGTTTTGTTCAAATCGAGCTCTTTTCAAAATAGAACCTTTCTGTGTCTACACACTTCTCCCGCTGGTTCTTTTACAGCAGGAAGCTTTTTAAATGTCATATTTGGGATATCGGTTGCATTTATTTTGATTTCTTCTGTTGTCTGAAATCTTTAACCTAAGAATTGGTCAATTATCACATAGAACTATGTGGGATGTTTAGGAATGTTTGAACCTGTGTATAGCCATACTGTTCTGGATAGAATACAATGCAATGCATGGGCTGGAGAATGTTTATAGGGATCTTCCAGTTGGTTTATTAAAACAATTTCTAGTAGATGATAAAAAAACAGGTAATATTCCTTGTTGACAGTTTATCCTAAGGACCTACTCATGAACAAAATGCTTTAGTTTTCAAAATAATTGTTAGCTTGATCTTCAGGTTGCTTTGAGATTGCTGTGTCATTTGGGCATGAAAAAGACCTGGCATTTCTAAATTAGATGATGGGTGCTTTTGTTTCATCATGTCTCCAATCATGATTTTTTCATGAAATCTGCAATCAACACTGGTGCGTTCCAACATGTTGTGTAACAATCATGTTAGATTGGAAGAAAATGTGATGAATACAAAATGCAACTGTAATGACTTAATATATATATATGATCTAGGAAAAATGTTGCACATGTGCAGTTGGGTCTTAGGTTGCATGTACACATTATTGTAAGCTGAAACTAGTTAATGCAATAATGAAAATCATTTTTAACTAATGCCTGACCAAAGTAAGTCATTATGACACTATGAGGGCAGATTTGTGAACTAATGAGCATTACACTGGTGCACCACAGCAGGTGGATTAACATTATACCTCACATATAGACACACATTCTTGACACAGCCATTTCTAAAGCGGCCATACATTCATTCTAGATGGAAAAACATCCATGCCTTATTCAGGATTCGAACCAGGAACCTTTCGATTTTGCAATAAAAAATAAGGTTGAATACTTTTGATTCTTTCAGATCTTGAATGGCTTCCATTACATTATTTATAATTTTTTTTTCTTGCAGAGAGAAAGTCCAGAAGAAAGAGCATCTTTTATATCTTTAGTTACCTTCACCTGGTTCAATCCGTAAGTATAAAGGACTGCAATACAGCATGCATAATACAAAATTGTAAATTTATTTATATCTAAAATCTTGCTAGGTATCGTAGTGATTCAAAGATATTTTATGGGTGGATAGTTTTGATCTGTAGGTTTGTTTTATAAAAAATGATTATTATATAAGGGTATTCCTCCCACTGTCATTTATAAAACAATCATTCACAATTTTGTCATGAAAATGACTTTTATTCTTAATCAAAACACTTTTTTGAACTTAAAATTATATTCCTTTCAAGTAAACACTTCACAAATATTTGTGTATGTTTGTCTTTTTCTATCTAATTTCAAGCTGTGACATGTGAATAAAGCCCTAGATAGAGAAAATAGTGACATCCGTTTTTGTGTCACTTGCTGACAATTGATTTTTCTCATTGGCCCATCAGTTGTCACGTGATAATCATCTGTGACGAAAGGAGCATGCAGTAATCAGAGAGGTTTCGTGTTAAGTGCTGTGCTCTGGAAAACTGTGAGTTTTTACCGGAATTAGACCTTAATTATTTACACCTACAATTTGTTATTTCAATATGAAGTGTGAATACGAAATATTTTGTTACTTCTATAATAAATTATGCAAGCCGCTTTGTTGTGCTTGTAATTATTCTAATAGCCTCAGGGTAGTCAATATAGAAACAGTCTAATCTCAGGATAGTCAATATAGAAACAGTACAGTGAAATTGTGCATAGCTCGTTGTAAAATTACCATTTTTATATGTTGTTGGATCTTGTATATATACTTATATAGCTTTTTGTCAAAAATGTTAATATTGTCTGGTAAATTTTTTATAATAAAGCTTTTATATAGAAGTATTTCTATTGTTTTTCTTGTGCATTTATTGTGATTTAGTAAGTTGTAAATGCTATTAAGACTTGCATATTTAATAGATTATTAAAAATTCGTATTGTGCTTACTTTTTGTTGCAAGACTTAAATTCAGTGGGCAAAAATCGTATCATGTCTTTCTTCTGTTATTTGTTTGGATAAATAAGTGCAGAGAAATTTCAGTTTTAGATTGCACTGTTAGTTTAATTAAAAAGGTAACTAAATTAATTTGCTATTTCTTCTATAGAATGGCAGTACTGGGTTACAAGAAGCCACTGAATGCCGACGACATGTGGGAACTGAATAAGGAAAACAGCTCTGAGTGTCTGCAAGCTGAGTTTGACAGGCATTGGTTACCATTGGTAGAAAAAGTTAACAGGTAAGGTGTTTGATTAGTATGACCTTTTGCCTTTTTTAATTACATAAAATTTTTTTTTTTGTCCACTATCTTAAAGATTTAGAAAACTAGAAATTTTCCTGAACCTCTGAAATCTCGGAAAACTATTGGATCTGTTAGAGTTCCCACTTGTCTCACAAAGACCTGATTTTGAATTTTAATTTCTAAGAGCCCTTAGAAATCCTTAATTTTTGCTGGAAATCCTTAAATTTTTTTTATAAACCTTAGTTTTGACACTGTTTGTCTTGCCTGCATTCAGGAACCAAGCCCAATGACACTTGTCCAAGGTTCAAGTGTCATAAAAAATTGAGGGAGATTGATAGTTAAGGTCTGCAGTTGTATAAAACAATTTGTTGTTGTTGTTGTGATGCAAAAGAAAAGTCTTCCTTTCCGACTTGATTCTGTAGATGTGGTGCTCGAGTGCTCTTAAGTTTCACATAGGGTCGCTGTAATCGAGTTTGGAAGAGTAGCAAATTAGCAACCGGAGGGTAGTGAGTTCCAAACTCGATCCAAAACCAAGGATCATTGTGTACGTGAGGACTAGTGTATGTGAAATGTGTAGTGTCCTCATATGGACATGGTGTGAAAGTTCAGAGTCATCTCGTCGTCTGACTTGTTCTAAATGCTGTCTAAATCTGTGTACAGGTCCCGAAAATATACAGAAAATGGAAAACTAGTCCTGAAATCATAAATTTTGTCCTGAAAATTTCTCTCCTCTTTACTATCAGAATTTAGACAAAAGGTGGCTGAAAATGTGGTGCTCGAGTGAAAAATGAAAAAAAGAAAATAATGCAGACTGCAAATGGTGAAATTGAACAATTAGACAAAGAAATTAAGCAAACTGAAAAGAAAATGAAAATTGTGTAACTTCCCCAATCCAACCACATTCGGAAACAGTTTTTTTTTAAATACACAAATTGATATAATTTTTTGTACCAACTTCATTTGATGCATAAAACATAAAAATAAAAAATTTACACAATGAAATGTTTTTAAAGTAATTGTTGATTTTTTCAATTTTTATTAAAATTTCAAGCATTTAGAAAACAAAAATAATGAATATAATATAGAGTATTTGTTTCATGTTCATCTACTCTGACATGATTTATGGTTTGTCTTTATTATATTATTTAAAAATTTTTATTTAGAAAACAGCAGCTGAAATTTGATACTAGAGTCCTCTTTTCTCGAGATTAGACTGTAAACAATAAAAAAGTGTGATTTTTAAGTATAATTGCATTTAACTGACCCACATAATCATGTGAAATCAGATCATGCATTTATTTTAGGTCCCTAAATGAACCCACAGAAATTTAGTTGAAACCCTGAAATGTTGAGGTAGTGTCCTTGGATCTTCCCCTTCTGGATTGATCCTGGACCTTCACTAATAGACTGTTGTGTTCCAGTGCTGAGTAAACTAACAGCCTATCTCCCTTAAGTTTTCACAATGCCTTTTGAAATTTATCAATTCGTTTCTGTCACTCTTAAACTTGTCCTCAATGAATTTAATTTGGCAAACAAAGGCAATCTCAATCTGTTTCATAAGAATTTGGAGTTCAAAAGTCACTTGTTTCAGCCAATTAGTATCAGCTGACCTACTGGCCAAGAAAGGGGCAGCGATTACCCAAACTGTTAATGATGAAATCCCTTTTCAAAGTGTAAAGGCAATCATTAAATCAATTTTTAAGAAGAACTTGGAAAAAGATCTTTCAGAAAAGATTTCCCAGAAATCCTGATGGAAAAAAATCCCAAATCTTTCTGACTTTCCTAGAATAAAAGCCGTATCAGAATTCCGCCTTGCTACTGGCCATGACTGCCTTGCAAGACATTTACGTCGCATAGGCATCCTTGACGATCCACGCTGCAAGCTCTGCAACTTACAGGAACTCATGGACTATACACACCTGTGACACAGTGCTGCGCTCTCCTCTACAACTTTGTGGGAACGATACTGGGAAGCAAGGGACCGAATGGGTCCATAGACTTTCTTCTGTTGCCTTTTTTTTGTCTTTTGTACCTGCCATTGGAATATATATATATATATATATATAACTTGTTTGTCCCAAAAATTGACAGTTTGTTGAAAAATGGCAACACCAAATATCAGCAATGTAAAAAAGTCTGATTTTAGCTTTGGAGCTGCATAACACTGAAGAGCTCTGGACCTTACTGTCACAATTTAAAATTTTTTAGAAGTCATATAGACAGCATCAAATTAAACAGATTGAGGTTCTTCATTGGTTGGACCTATAAAAAAAAAAGGAGGAAAAGTCTTAAATATATATAAGCGATTATATGCAGAAAAGTATTCTACCATTATTGCAATTTTACATGTTCTCTATATTTTACTACATGCTACAGAAATTGACAGTATTTGTTTATTGTGAAATGGCAACTTCGGATACAAACAATGTAAAAAATGTGTTTGATTTAGCTGTGGGGGGGAATAGCATAATACTGCTAAACCTGCATAGATAAGCTCGCCACTAATGAAATTCTCCTGGAGTCTGATTACAGAAATCTGAACGATAGAAATCAACCAAAAAGAACTAAATCAAATGTTCAAGAAGGTTGAATCATGTTTGAAAAGAAATTGAAGTCTGTTCAGAATCTAATCCAGGCCTCGAAATAGATTTTTTAATACAGGTGCACCTTGTGCACCTAAGTTTTTAAATTAGGTGCACTGTGTGCACCTAGTGGGAAAAAATTAGGTGCACAATTATATTTTCATGTGCACCTGTGCACCCGGGTATTTCGAGCCCTGATCTAATCTGAATTGTCTGTTCAAAATCTAATCATAGTGACATGACTGAGGTGTCCATTTTGCCATGCACTTTATTGGAATAAGAATTAGAACCCTCAAAAGTAAAACTAAGTGATTTTTTTATTTCATTTAGAAGTATGAAATCCATTTCTGTGAAGATGGATGCTGTATTTATACGAAATGGGTTGAAATTAGATAGAAAACAGAGTAACAATATTTAACCGTCAATAGATATAAGCAAATAAGAACGTTTATGCCATGCTCAGATCGGCGAGTTTCAAACAATAAATGCTTCTATACTATGATCCGTAGTTTTTTTTTTTCCATAGAAGGAGGTAAAGAAGTACATTTCATGTGGATACTGTATTAATATTTTGCATTTAATGAATTATTAGAAAATAAATTTCTTGTTTAACTTAAAAAGTAATTTCCTCTTGTTTTCTACAGCCACCATAACCAAGTAAAAGCTTCCCTTTCGAGACGATATTCCAGAAAACCTAGTGACAATGATTGCACCAATGTCACCATTTCTCCTAATGATTTTGAAAAGGATGTACCAAAACTAAGCATTCTGAAACCCATAATGAAAACGTTTGGATTTGAACTTTTCCTGACTGGACTGTTGAAGCTTGGAGCCAGTGTCATCACTTTTGTCAATCCTCTAATACTTGAGTAAGTATATTTTACACCATTGCACGCTATTTTACTAAACATTTCTGACAGGGTTCTCACATGTCAGGAAAAACCTGAAGAACCTGGAATTGTCAGCAAATTTAATTTTGTCCAAAAAATCACTGAAAATTACGAATTTTTGTCTAAAACCAGGAAAATTGCTTTCATGACCTGGATAATGATTCATCATGGCTTCTCTGATGCTGTGGAGAAAAGCATAAGATTCGCACTCAGTTTCGTATCACTTTATTTTATGAACCACTGGCTTAATTGAAAATTTTTATGCTTATGATACATTAATTTACAAATTGATTTCTAATTCAAATATGCTGGATTATTTGAATAAGTTATTTTATTGCAAAATTACCTACTTGTCCTTTGTGTATAATTTTTGCAGTGTATAATTCTTAAATTCGTTTTTATTATTGGCTAGTGAATGTTAAATTACTTCTTGGTGTTCAACCTTATAAATGTTGTGAATTGCTTGAATATGACCTGGAATTTTGTACAAATTGGTCTGGAAAACCTGGAAATGTCAGGAAATTTTATTTCTGAAACAGAGTGGGAATTCTTTGTTCCTGTGCATCCTGTGCATCTTTGAATCAGGTTCCTAGTTGCTTTGGTACCCGAGAGATGACAGAAGAAAAGCCCGGCGAATAGGAAAAGTACACACAAGAAGAAACTTTTCTTGATGTATCTCAAAATGTTATAAAATGAACTTGATTCACTCTAGTTTTGAACGCCTCAAACAGTAGTATTCTAATGTAGAATCTAGGTTCATTCTATTTTTGGGACCTACACCACTGATTCTTAGCTCATGGTATCACTAACTAACTAACACAAACACACACTCCTGTGCCTAGTGTCGTGATACATTGTACCAGTTTAAATAAGTGTGGTTGGATGAGTAGAGCATGCTACCAAGGTGACATGTCAACCCATAATGTTAGAGCACATTACATTACATTTATACATCCTTACATTATATACATTAAATCATACTATGTTACATTATAAATATATATATACATCATGCAAGGTGTGAAAAAGTTCGTTTTTCTTAGTAGCATCACTAACAGAGTTCTTGCTGCAAAACCACTCTGACATTTGGCTTTTTACCGGGTTAATATGATTCTGCCTACAAATTGACAGGGCTCTACAGACGACTAAAATGCAACTTTTTACTACTATATTTCATCCTTGGCGACTAAGGATGTCTTTAAGCAAAATCGTCTCATAAGTTCCCGTTTTCAAAATTGTTGCAACCTTTAAAAAATTTTGGCATTTTTTTAAAATTCAACAAAGATTAAATTTTTTTTAAAATTGAATATTGCAGGGGTCAGAAAACTACAGCCGATGGAGCCAAATCCATCCCACCAACTGTTTTTAATCTGGCCTGTGGGTTAACATGTTTTTTTTTAACCCCATGAAAAATTTAAAAAAATCTAACTATGCACTGAAACGCAACAACCGATAGACGACTTGATAAGTTGTGAAAAACAAGCGCATGGGGCAATACTGCCGTCGCATATTCATATTCTATTGCCTGACATTGCCACAGAACAAGTGTTGGCAGTTTTCTCAGTTATTAACCACGGAAGGGAAACCATTTACCGATGGTGAATCAATTCAATCGTGTTTGCCCGTGACAGCCGAAGAAATGTGCTCAGAGAAAATGGATTTGTTTCGATCGGTCAGTCTTTCGGTGAGAACAACTTTTTTGAGTTGTGGATATCAGGAGCCACATCAAGAGTTATTTAAAAGACAAGGCAAAAGATTTTAAATGATTTTCGTTGGCTCTTGATGAGTTGACAGACATTACCAATACTGCCCAATTGCTGCTGTCCACTCGAGGGGTCAATACTGACTTTAAGGTGATTGAAGAATTAGTTTCCATGAATAGTCTGCATGGAACAACTATAGGCATATCTTCAAGGAAATCGAGAAAATGCTAACACAGTGCAATTTGCAATGGAATCTGTTTGACCCTGTTTTTTTTGTTCCTCTAAGTAGAATTACATGCTTAAATATCTTTGAGTTTGTTACCTGGCCCCCCAATCTTGAAAATTTTTACGATCTGGCCCTTTCCAAAAAAAATTTGCTGACCCCTGTCATAGTGGATAGAAATTTTTTTTTAAAGATTTTTCTTCAGGGATAAAATATTTTAAGCAACACCAATTTTAAAGTTTTGGTGCCAAGTTGCGTCAATCAAAAGAGGAAAATGTTGGAATCTGTGTTTGCTAGATTGTCATAAAAATTGTAGTAAGAAAATATTGTCTTTTTAAAATTTTTAAATCTAAATTTCTGGGTGATACCTTCAATGTGCCTTTCTGATATCGTCTGTCTTGTGTCTGACACATCATGGCCAAATATAGCCCTTGTCCCACAAAACCCACCCCTGAATGCCTTTCATACTAAAGTAGCACATTTTGTGTTTTTGCCGATTCATTTTGTATCTGGGCAACTAAAATTGCTGTCAAATTAGGGTTCAAGATGACCCTTTTTGCTACTGTTAAAAAATACTACTATTTCGCATGTGCTTTGGCAGATCGTTAAAAAAAAATTAGAAATTTGTTTACCTCACAATAAAAAGAAGATACAGGAATTGTCTGTAAAATTACATTAAAAAATGCGACAGATTTCGTAAGAATTTTAGTCTGCTTTTGTGTGCGAAATCTTTCTCCTAAACATGAATTTTCAATACATGTATTAAATATCAGTGTGTGTTAACATTTTTTAACAGTCAGCTGATTGCCTTTGTTGGAAGTGAAGATCCATATTGGAAAGGTTTTTGCTTTGCTGCTGGTATGTTTTTCGCTGCTTTGATTGAATCATTTTTGTCTGGCCAATATGAGTACAGGATCTACATTATTGCCATGAAAATACGTTCCTGCATTATTTCAATTGTATACAAAAAGGTATGCCAGTTCAAATTATGTTTTAATATAGCAATATCTGTATTATTTTTAGTGGCCATTTGCCTTAATTATTTATGAATTTTTTAAAATTATAAAACATTTTTTACATTTTTTAAATGACTAGGGGCTCTGCCCACTGCTTGCTTAGGCTCGCCAATCAAACTTCTTCAAAATCTTCTTTGGGGGAAAACAAATTATTCGCAAACCAACACTCCTTTCACAGTTCCCATTTGGTTTTCTTTGCAAACCAACATTCCTTTCGCAGAGTGAATCTCTTGGACAGCATAACTATCTGAATAATTCGTATAATCCTGATTTGACTTTCCATTCCATGACGTCATTGCGAGGGCTTCGCCCCTTACTAGATTACACTCGCCGACCCACGTTAGTTAGTGAATAGTTTTCACTTTTGCATATGCAAAATTCTTTTAAAAGTTTATGATTCAATTTTTTAAATTGCATTAATGAGGTCCTGCATTGAAACGTTTTGGGTGTTTCCTGCAATAGTTTACCATATATTAATATTATATCTAAGTATTATTTTGCACTTATAAGAATAAAATTGTGAATTGATTAGTAAAGAAAATCAGTGTACAAAATAGTTGATTACACACATGGCTAAATATTGAAACCTTTATAAGTCTCAATACACATAAGATGGCAGGAAATCTAATGGCCGTATTCACCGTCAACTGGACCGGGAGTTAACCAGCAGTCGAAGGAGAAAAACCGTTTTTTCCCAGGTCAGAGTTAAAAGTTCATTTCACTGTCGACCGAACCGCAGATTCAGTCCACTAACTGCCGGTTGAGTTAGGGAACTTGAACCTGGCTCCAAGTTGGGTTAGATTCAACCGCGCATGTGCAGTAAGCGATTATTCGTATGTTTACAAACAGCTTTGGATATTTGCACGACGTCAACAAAAATTACCATTACATATTTGCGATGGATAAACTGAAGAAAATTTCACTGATTGAGAAATTAGATTTCATTGAAAAAGTGGAATGCAAAAGAGAAAAGGAAATAAAAAGAAGAAAAGACCTATTTATTGAAATGGACGATTACGAGTTCCGAAGAAGATTTCGCCTCACCAAAGAAAGTGTCATGGAGTTGACTCTTTTGATCCATCAAAAATTAGAAAGAAAGACTACTTTGAATCTACTTTAAAAAGACTAGAATATTTTATTTTCTAAAATTTTACAATTTTTCTGACTAAAGTGAAACAAATGATGTATCTGATCACAACTCTCAATAAATTTGTTTGAACTGTTTTCATGATGCTTTAACTCATAAAATCTAACTATTATTTAACAATTAGATTTTAATTACAAAAGCTTTTTAAACTCTTACAATTAGTTTACATATGTTTTGGTTTTAGAAAAATATTGAAAACATAATATTTGTCTAAAGAATATGTGTTGATAATTTTAGTCTGCAATGTCAACTAAACATTTCAGATACTGTTTGAAATTTGGTAAAAGTTAAATTTTTAGGTAAAAAAATTACCAGGAAATCCTTTAACCTAGAATACTGAAATAAAAGAAACACTAAGCTCCTTTTTCAGAGAATCTTTAATTTTTACATAGAATTAAATTTGTTGTGGGGCTGTCTCCCTGGTGTTGCAATCTCTAGTAGCCCCAATTTTTATGGACCAGAACAAGCATAATTAAAATAGATGAATGCAGTAACTAGAAGTTTCACTTACTTAATATTTCCATTTCGGTGGTGTCACTGTCACATAAAGTAGACATTGGCAGCGTCAGCATCGGCTCGGCCAAAAATCGCATTTCCAAAGTGGATAGCTCGACTTGCTTCATCACTTCACCTCCTCCAGTTTTTCGTCTTTCTTGTCGAAGACAAGTCGCTTTTTTACCTATTTTTTTTAGGTTTAAGTAACACTGACGGATTTGTTTGTCTGTTCGAGGAGTGACTCCGTCAGTGTCATTAAACAGCTTAGCAATTTCTCTAAAGGCTTCAGCCTTTTTAGCAACTGTCACTCCATTTGTCTCTTTATTTTCTATTGTATTTAAATAGGGCTTCGCTAGAACTAAAAGAAGTTCCTTTTCAAATTGTGTAAAAAACAATCTACCAGGTTGAAGAGCCATTTTACGTTAAGAAACTTAAGAAAAGATGAAATAATAGAAAAGGAATAACTGAAATAGCAACGTTGTCTATAGATTGGCGCGATATGCAATAACAAATCGTCACGAGGTCTGTTTTGACCAATGAGAATCGAACAGTAATTGACGGCTCAGTAACCTGCAGTTCAGTAACCAGAGTTGAAAAAAAGGTGGTGAAACCAAGTTTGAACTGGCGGTTAACTTTTGCCTAACCTTCGGTTACTGAACTCCGGGTTTCCTTCTCCGGTCCAGTTAATGGTGGATACAGCGGTAAGACTAGAATATAACCAAAAGATTCACTTGATCTTAACCTGGTTATGTATTTGAATTCTGTAGATTCTACCACATTTTTATAACGATGGGTGAAACTATTATTTTATGGAAAACAGTATTAACACACACAGTTTTACATTGCTAACTAATAAGTTATTATTAACTTCTAATATTAACAATTCACAAATTGTTGTTGTTTCTCATGCCTACACTGGCAGACCAAAGGAGTGCCAGGCCCGTCGAAGACGGCAAGAGGCGAGGGGGTGTGCCTTCCACGTAAGTGAGCCCCATAGGGAGGAAATCCGACTTTGCTCAACATACATGACACATCCGTTTTACAGGAAGGTCCCTTTCATCCATCCATTCACTCACACATATCATAATTTAGATCCCAATCAGAGGCCGATAACTGCCTAATCAGGTACCCCCAGAGGTATTGATTTGGTATGGGAACATGGGGGACTTTGTGACCACGACCTATTTAACGTGCCCCAGTCACCATTAGTGAACACGATGGTCTTTAGCCAGGTTGAAGTGCCGATTTCGCAATCATCAGAATTGCAGGTTCCGCCGAGGACAGAACCCACAACCCTTCTGATGCGAGCCCGACGCTCTACTGACTGAGCTACCGCGGCTCTACAAATTGTTGTGCATGAATGTAAGCTAGGAATTGATGTTAATGGTTAATTACAGTAGTAATTGCTTAAATTATTCATAATGGTTTTTATCCTAAAATATTTTAATGAATTTTAGTTTTTTAAACTAAAGAAAAATTTTATGTTAATTTTAATCATTTTAAAGGCCACATTTATTGAAAACTGTTAGCATTTTTGCTAGCCGTTAATTTGTAATACAACGCTTTTAACGAAATAATGGCATATCTCATTGTTCAACCACTGTCAATAAAATAAACAGTTGCGATTGGTACAATCAGTTATAAAGCGTTTCGCAACTCTTGGTTTTGATACTTTGATAAACCTCCATAACAAAGAATTCTTTAATTTCTTTCAGTCTCTCGTGCTTTCGAATTCAGAGAGAAAAAACTTCACTGTTGGGGAAGTGGTGAACCTGATGTCAGTGGACACTCAGAGAGTGATGGACTATGTTCAGATGGTGAATCTCCTGTGGTCAGCTCCTCTTCAGATTGCCATTGCTATTTACTTGTTGTGGCAGCAGCTGGGAATTGCTACCCTCGGGGGCTTAGCTGTTATGATTCTGATGATTCCTCTCAATGGGGTTATAAGTGTGTTCATCAGAAATTTCCAGGTAAATAGATATATGATCAATCATTTTTGTGTAAATGGGTTACTATGTTTTAAAATTTACTGGGATTAAGTCTTCCATTGACCTGCATGCAGATTTATGTTTATCTTTCAATCCTAATTTTCATGGAGGATTCTGTTTTCACTGATGTGTTGTTGACAGGGTGACAGATTGGTTAGTGTAGTGGCTAATGATTCAATCATTTTCTGAAATTCTACATCTGCACATGTTAATGGCTTATAACTGGGCTAATTTCAACTTGAAATTCGATTTGCATGTTCTTAAGACCCTTAAAAATAAAATTACACGAAAAATACAATGAAAAAATAGTCTCCTAGAGAAGGCCTTATTTTTCATTTCAGCTTTTAAGGGCCCTTTAAAAGCCAGTTTGACAAGAGCACTGCATATTTTATTTTCCTTCATTCATAAACCAGAATCAATGATGCTTGTCCAAGGCCAAATTTCATCAAACATCAAGGGCATATATAAAAATGATTACAATGCAGAAAATTCTTAGATTAAGGCTCGTGTAGTGGAAATCTATAACATTCAATAGGGAGGAAAGATTGGGCTTATTGTGTCATCTTTCTGTTATTGTAAGGAAGACAGAGTACTGGTTGTACTTGAATGCTCGTTTATTCACTTGAGAACACACACACATATGTATATATACTAGCCAATGAGTGCCTAGCGCGGCGTTGCTCGTGGTGTTGGTTTGCGGGCAACACTGTGATGTAAGTTATTAATCTGGTGTAAAATTTTCCGCAGATTTCAAATCCGTTGAAATTTTTAATCTATATTTAGTGATTCCGATTTAACGAAAAGGAATTGACAATCCCAGTCAAAATGTTTTTTATTTTTTGCTCTCATTCCCTGAAATGGAATAGAACAGAAAATGTAATCTTTTTTTTTTTTTTAACGCAAAGGGTAGAAGATGCAATCTGTTTCTTGTGACGTCACAATCTCTTGCGAAAATATAAAAGATATATTTAATCAAAAAATTATTTATTTAAAGAAAATCATATTTTTAGGTATCGATCTAAAGTGAAATTTTCCGCAGATTTCAAATCCGTTGAAATTTTTACTATATCCTTAACGGTCTAGGAGATAAAATAAAGAATTAAGTGAGTCCAGTTAAAAGATTTATTGTCTGGCTGGAAAATCATTCCTCTGCGCAAAATCAAAAAGGAATTTTTTTTTCTGAGCGTTCTCTACAATGAAAAAAATTGACATGGTTCCAAGGCTGACGTCAAGGTCATATGGGTAGAAAAAATCCAGATTCAGGTGTTTCTTCTTTGGCGAAAGAAAGGCATTGAAAAACCAACAGAGAATAAAACTATTAAATTCATTTAAAAATCTTCTAGATTAAATTCTAAAATTCGCATTGACCCCAAAATTGAAAAAAATTCGGACTACCTGTGTGCCAAATCTCATTGCTGTAAGTGCCATAGAATCGTTAGGATTTTGCGGCAAGAAACAGACAAACACTTCCTTTTATAATAGTAGAGATAGTTTATATTAACAATATTTGACAGAGACATGAGCATAATTTAGTTTGTCTTGACAGTTATGTAATCGCTTGTGGTGTTCCAGCAGGAGTTGGAATGAACATTTATAATTCTCTAGTCTCTTTAATGAGGCACAGAAATCGTCAAAATCAAATTGTTACTTCCGTTGGAGGTCACAAGTCTCACTAGAGATATGAAATTGTCAAAAACTTAAAGAGGGATAAGTAGTTCAAAGCATTTCCATACCTGAGTCATTGGGCCACTCTGCCTTTTCCAGGGTGAAAACGAAACTTACGAACACGATGTCTGGAAAAGAACAAATTTGTTTCGCCAAGAACCGCTTGATGCTGAAAGGTTGGCGACGGCGCTCGTGCTATGGTTGGGCGGTGTGTCGTTCTATGCCAAATGCTGTGCGATTCCGCTTCAATTCTGTCAGCCCCTAAAGGACGTGACAACTTCACACATCTGGTTTTCTCATTTGGGGAAAACCTTGCTAAGTGATTTTGCAGTAATGAGACTGGAGCGTCTTTTGAATTCACTCCAAACCGTTTTCTTCGTATGATGTTAAACTGGGAAATTGGGTTCTGTTCTTAGCGATTCGTACTAGTTTTTGGGGAGGACTGATGTCGTATGACAGCATAATATTTATACTTTCACCAAATATTGATGCCAATGCTGGGTCTGTGAGAACCCAAATCAATCACTCAAGGAATTTTCTCCAGCTGTCCACTCACAGGTTAATCTAGGGCCTCGTTAGCTCAGTTGGTAGAGTAGCAGATTGGTGACAGGAGGGTTGCAAGTTTGAAACTTGGTCCAACTGAAGAACTCTGAAAACAGGGTGCTTATGCACATTGAATCTGCCATGGCTTCAAATATTCTAATGTTGGTGTGGTGTGAAAGCTTGGAGAGTGGGGTGCCAGCCCAGGTGTTGACCTCATCATCTGACCGTAGTTCAAAATATTTAGGTGTTGCCCTCAATCCTTCCCTTCAGGATTGATCAAGCTAATAGCCCATTATGTTGCTCCAGTGCAATGTTAACCTTTAGATTACAGCCAGAACATCAGTTGTACATTGATTGCGCCAAGAAAGAA
This sequence comes from Metellina segmentata, assembly GCA_947359465.1. Classification (NCBI taxonomy): domain Eukaryota; kingdom Metazoa; phylum Arthropoda; class Arachnida; order Araneae; family Tetragnathidae; genus Metellina; species Metellina segmentata. The sequence goes on from OX375882.1 coordinate 9,117,971, forward strand.
TTTAGACTACGCCTTCTATAGCTGTTGTACCTTGAAAGTGTTAGAGTATGTTTATAAACAAAAAGTAATATGCAAATCAATTGTATCACGTTTAGTCACCCACTTCAGGCTGATGGGTTACTATGTTATCTATCCCTATTTGAAATGCATATATATAGGATGACAGTATGATTTATTCAATGCTCAGTCCTCTCTTTTTCTAAAGCCTACCGGCAAGTTGAAGTACACCTATTATTTGTTACTTTTAATATTTTATACTTTTATACAAAGAAATTGAAATACTTTACTTAAATAAATGAAGATAATTTTTTAAACGCTGTATCCTGCTTTTATTTCGACCGTAACCCCAACAGAAAGTTATGAGAATCGAGCCAGTTGTATCCATACCACAGTTTAAAGGTTAATTACCTACATATCTACCAAGGTATTTTCGGTAATCGGTCTTTAGTGGATCAGCAGTGGTTTCAGTACAATAGACTATTAGTCGCGGTGCTGGCACTTTTCGGAGTCGCCCCTTCAACAATTCATAAGTCATACCCAGGTATTGTGATCTATGTAACATGTAGCCTTAAAATGAAAAATAGCCTTGTAGAAGGCCATAGTTTTCCCTTTTGCTTAAAGAACGGAAAATCTGAATTTTGACCTGGTAATGTTTTGTCATCTAGGTTCGACTCATGAAGCACAAAGATTTCCGAACAAAACTCATGAACGAAATAATGAATGGCATAAAGGTCCTGAAGCTGTATGCATGGGAATCATCTTTCATCAATGAAGTCATGAACATCAGAGGGTTGGAAATAGCTTGCTTGAGAGCACAAGCATATTTAAATGGAGCTGTGACATTTGTGTTTTCTTCTGCACCATTCCTTGTAAGTACTTTTTATCCCAATATCTCTACATCCTATGTATTGGATTAAGTTTATTTTTTATATTGAATTTTACTTTATTTTCCACCACAGGTATCACTTGCCAGTTTTGCGACATACATTCTGATTGACTCCGATAATGTGCTAGATGCCAATAAAGCTTTTGTGTCACTTTCTTTGTTCAATATTCTTCGTGTCCCAACTGCTCTTTTGCCAATGATTATCACATTTACTGCCATGGTAAGACTTAAATAATATTTTGCCAAACTGAATAATTTCATTAACAGTGGGTTGAATTCATCAGCTATATTCCCATCAAAAATTGCTCTTGTTTTTGTATAGTTCAAATTATTTAGTTCAATTAGTCCTCTTGTTGCAGAAAATGGCTAGTGACAAATCAAAACAAGTATGCCTTTGAGAAAATTATGAGCCAAATTGACTTTAAAAATTTCTTTAAGTATTGAATTTATCTTGTTATATAAAATGCCAGATTTAATTGTGTTTCCGTGGCTATTAAAGTTTTGATTGGTTGTGTGATGTCACGAGTAGGCAGTGTTTCTAATTGTTTTGATTAGTTGTGTGAAGTCGTGAGCAAAACGAGATAAGAAATATAAAAAAATCATTATATTTAACATCACCATAGAAATAACATTGATTATAAAACAATTGACATATGCAGCTCATTATTTTGCTAGTGTTGATTGAAAATTAAGTTTTCCAATAACATTCTTTTACTTGCATTATTACTGAAGAACCACCATGTGAAAGCAAGGCAAGTTGGCAGATAGTCGTGGAAAAGGCTTATACATAGCGAGTAAAGCAACAAGAGTTGACAGATAGTGGTGAAAAAATGTTTATGCCAACCAGTGATCATGTATCGTCAGGTTTCAAAGAATATATAAGTGAAGTTTGACCTAAATAAATAAATTTTGTTATGCACACGTCATATGACGGGCCATTTATCCTAGTAGTATTCAATATTTTATTACAACTTGGGATAATTGTTGGCGCCCAACATAAATCCCCCTTTGCTTTGTATGTTTTGGGAATTATTTATATTGTTTGTACGAATCATTATCGGTATACCTGTGGTATTAATCCCTCATTTGGAGGGGCCCAGCAATACAGATATGAGCCCAATGCATTCAGATTCCTTGGTTTCAAAAACATCGATAAGCACTTACATTTTAATTCATTAAATGTTTTTTTAAATTTCTTATTAAAAAACCTCATTTCTACCGTCACTGACATCTATGCGATTGGACGTTATTTTATCGCATTAGCCTTGACTTGGTTGCGCATTGATTTTTATTGGTCTGGAAAACTGCTCGATTGGGCCACCCTTGTCAGGAAGCTAGCTCCAACAATCATTTTAAACTTAGCTAGTTACTTTTCATTGTTGGTCAGTTTATTTTAGGCTATCAATTTGTGTTAGTTTATATTATGTCTTCCTTTGGCACAGCTTGTCTTTTCTTGGATCTTGTGCTACTAAACCCAAATCAACCAACCATCTTTAAAAGCAGGGTGGATAACATTTTTTCCTTCAAAAATCCGCATTACAAAAGACTCTTCTTTGATATAATAGATCAATTTGCAAGCCCAAAATTAATCTTCAATTGAACAAGTTGCAATTCAACTTTGAATTTTAGTAGCTATTTAACTCAAAACTGCGTTTCTGAAAAGTTCAATAATTCTCGCGTATCATCGGAACATATTTTTATAAATCCGATGAGACAGAGGAAAAAGTTGTAAAATGTTAGGTAAGAAACGGGAATTAACTTTTCTTCTATGAGGTACGAATAAGGATAGAATGAAATTTTATGATCATGCTGACTTGTAAAATCAGTGTTGTTAAAATGAGTGTAGATTATATGTACAAATAGCTTTTGATTCTTGATTTTATGTATCTATTCATTTGTTACATGTTCATTGATTGCAAAAATCTTCTAACTTTTTATTTAGTTTGTTGTATCACTGAAGAGGATAAATAAATATCTCCAAGGAGATGAAATTGATCCTTCTATCATTGAAAATAATCCATCAGAAAGTATGTCTTTTCCCACTTAATATTTTAATTTCTCTTGTACTAATCTGGTTTGAACTTTACATAAATTTCTAAGTTTTCTTAACACTTGTGCAAAGTGTGCTACAGTCTGACCCCAACGAGTAGGCAATTGGGTGGAATTTGAACGAGTTGACACATTAGGTTAGGGGACAGATTAAACGCAACCAATGTATTCCCACAACCGGTGTCTTTAGCGTTTATTCTGGCTTCGAGTTTATAGTTTTGCACCAGAAGCGATTACAGGACTAACACAGGCAACATTTTGTTACTTTTCTTCAACCATGGCAACTAGGGGTATCTTTTTGAGCCAAATTGTCTCAAACTCACATTTTCTAAGTTTTGGCGACTTTTTGAAAATTTACTAAAGGTCAATGAAAATTTAGTCCCTTTTTTATGAAACTAAAATCAGACAGGAAATTTTTTCTAAAGAGGAAATTTTTTACGTAATGCTGATTTCGACGTTTTGGTGCCAAACTTGAGGCAACCATGAAGAGAAAAACATTGGAATCTGTGGTTGCTAGGTTGTCATGAAAACCTTAAGAAAATATTTATTTATTAATTTTTAAATTTAAACTTGGAGTGAAGTCTGCTTCATACTTAATTAGCACATTTCAAGTTTTAGCTGATTTATTTTGTATCCAAGCAATTAAAATTGTTTACTAAAATGTCAGTTTTGCATAGTTTGCTATTCCTCTCACAACTAGAATCAACAGGTGATCAAAGTTTAAATGTCCTCAGAGGCACATCTCCTTACCCATTTTCTTTTCCCATGGGGCTTGTTGTCTTTAGTAAACACAGGGTGTCACGTTCCCAGGATGCCCAAGCGACCTTTTTCTGCTTTCATCCCACTACTCTATTCCCAAGTCGCTCTCCCCCTTACTTGAAGTTGTCTATTTTGTGTTTGGTGCAGCTTAGCCGTATTTGGCCTTTACACCATAAAAACTCAAAATAACCAACCCCCAAAGTTTGAACATTCCCTAGTATGTCATTTGGGATCATTTCTCAGATACACTTATGATTGCTATCCTGCTCAAGAGAAGAACTCATTCTCTAGTTTTGGAAATGATTTTTATTTTAACCCCTTGTGTATATTTGACGACTGAGACTCATCATGCACTTGTTTTGCCTAAGTTACGGATGACAAGTCTAATTCATCTTTCAAACTAAGACAAAATTAAACATGTACATTCTTGTTCATGGAAAGAGTGATTGGTGTTACGAGACACTCCCTGAATCAAATTATTCAATCGTTCTCTGCAAAAATACACTTTATTTCATCTGACTCCATACATAGAAATATTTACACGGCTGCGTTATCAGACATTCTTTATTAGAATGAATGTGGAGATCAGAATCTGTGCCATCTCTCTTATACTGTTGCCATTCTTATCAAACGAAATCATACGGAAATATAACAGTAACTTGTGTGCAAACGATAATACAAAAATGTAACAGTAATTAGTGTACAGACAATAATACAAAAATATAACAGTAACTAATGTCCAAACGATAATACAAAAATGTAACAGTAATTAGTGTACAGACGATAATACGAAAATATAACAGTAACTAATGTGCAAACGATAATCTGAACTGCTTTTTATCAAATAAATCTGAACCCAAGGGGTTAAGGAGATTTTCTTTTACATTGCATTTTTTTTTATAAAGCACATCACATCAAAAGAGAAAATTCAGGGATGTCAGTCTTTGATATTTATAACTGTCTAAAAATGCATATGAATGGGTGAAACACATAACTAATGGTCTCTAATTTCGAATCCTGCTTTCAGAGGATCCCATCGTCGTAGAGGACGGCACCTTTTCATGGACAAAGGAAGACAGCCCGGCCATCTCGGACTTGAATTTCCGTGTCAAGGAAGGAGCGCTGGTGGCTGTTGTCGGCCAGGTCGGCGCAGGAAAGTCGTCTTTGCTCTCTGCACTGTTGGGGGATATGGTAAAGTGGTGTGGAAGAGTCAATGTCAAGGTAAGAAATGTACTTTTGAACTTCATTTCACTGAAAGATGTGATGCTAGACACTACGTTAGTTGACCCTTGATATCTCAAATCCCTCAGGGGGAAATCTCGTTTAGGTGTGCACAGGTTTCTTGGACCGGAGATGCTCTTACGATCTTTTCTTTTCAGAGCCTGGTATTAATAAATGTGAAAATTGCGCACCCAGGATACCCAATCTATCTTTTCCTGCTTTCATCCCACCCGAATCTCTCTTTTTTCCCCTTCACAACAATTTTTACTTCAAAATTGTCACATGTTTGGCACAGCACAAATATGGCCCTCTGCACCATAAAAGTTGAAATGAACCTATCTTTAGGTTAGCACAGGTCATGGACAGCAGCAGCTTCACTGAACGAAGATACACTAATGATCTCTTCTTTTCCCATGGGGTTTGCTATTTTAGTAAACACAGTGTTGGGCTCTCTGAAAACTCAAGCATATTTTTTCTGCTTTCATTGCATCCCCAATTCCACTTTTTTTTTAAAGCTGTGGGCAATTTTGCTCACTAAGATGACCACCGTTTTGAAACATATTGTCGGCAAAAATGTGTACCCACTCAAGTCAAAAAAATTTGTTCCGTCCCGAAATAAAATTTTTTGACTTGCGTGGTTTTGCACTTTTGTCAACGATGTACTATCAATACAATAGCTTTTAATCAAAAATTATACCACTTAATTTTGTCAGATTAAAATACTTATCGATACTTCAGTTACAAATGGGTAAGAGGTATAAAAATTTGATTTGAAAGTCAGATGAATAATTTTCCTATAAATTACCCAAAGAAAGTGATTATGTGGTGTCAAGAATAATGTACATTTCTTGTTTTTTTTTTGTGCAAAATCATTATTTTTAGAATTGATTTGCTTTAAAGTGATTTACTTGTTTCAGGGATCTGTGGCATATGTCCCTCAACAAGCCTGGATACAGAATGCTACCTTGCGAAAGAACGTCCTGTTTACTGCGCCGTATGACCCTTCTCATTACAAAACAGTGTTAGAAGCATGTGCCTTAGCTCAGGACCTGGAAATATTGCCTGGAGGGGATATGACTGAAATAGGAGAAAAGGTTTTTGTATATTTTTGTGTGCATTTATGTAACTTATGTCTTGATGAATCAGTGGCACTTTCTGGCTGTGGGGCCAACTTGTGTGAATTATTGATAGGAGATCACTAAATGTTGTATTTGAAGGAAGTAGTTATGGGGGTTTGCTGCTGATTTATTGAGACTTAATAATATAATAGGGTCACAGGATGAATGTAGATACATGTGTGAAAGGTCCTAGCATTGAGGAGGTTAGTCATACAGCTGTTTTTGCACTGAAATAGGATAAAAGGTTTTTATATACACCATATGGACAAAAATATTTGGGCACTGTATATTTTTCAGAAGAGGTCCTTAATTATTCTATTTAGTAATGGGTAGACCCTGCTTTTGCTTGCACTACAGCTGCAACATGCTGAGGCATACTTTCCACATGTTCTCTGTAAGTCTGAGCAGAAATAGCTCCCCATGCCTCTTGCAAGGCTGTGAGAAGAGATTGTTGTGAAGACGGACGGTGCATGGCAGTGTCGTACTCGTCTCTCCAGTTCGTCCTACAAGTGCTCAATTGCATTGAGATCAGGGCTCTAAACAGGCCAGTCAGGCTTTCAGGAAACCAGTTGAGCTCACGTTTTGCTGTATGACATTGAGCTCGATCTTGTTGGAAGAAACAACTGCCATCGCCGTAGTGTAAGCAAAGCCGAATTATCCAGAATGTTGAGGTACACGTCAACATTTGTGGTTTCATCCTTATCCAATGTAATGAGTTGAGTCCTGACCAGGAATAACAAATATCGGTACAGCTACACTCTACGTTTATGAGTGATGGCAACGGCTTGGCGATTTTTTTTGGCGCGCTTCTAGTAGCGAGTTACGATAAATTAAGGCAACCCATCTTTCGTTACGTTTGTTGTGGTTTTCATGGCAACCTCGGCAAACGGAAATTTTCATTTTGAATATTCTAGAAAGTTCTTCCAAAATCCGTTAAAGTCGTTTGATTTCATTGATTCGTTTGAAATTTTTTCTTTCCTCCCATTGGTTATTTTGTTTTTAAAAGTTTCCTTTGATTGCATTGGTCCTTTTAAATCGTTTTCGGTGATACCATTGGTCCATTTATTTGTATTTTGACAGTTGTGGAATTTTTATTTTATTATAATAGTTTTCTTGAAAGGATTAAGAGTTTTTTTTTTTTACCATTTTCGTATTCATTATTTTTTTTACGGAAGAATTCTGACGTTATCAGGTTGTATTATTTCTTGCTTTTGTTTTCTTTTGTAAATCTTTTTCTTTTTCAACATGCCCACTGTATTTAGTGTAATTGATAATTTTCACGTTATTCTTTCCCAACATTTGTAGCTTAGTTTCTCTGCTGGTTCACAAATATGTTTTGATATGTGCTTAAACTTACTACTTTTTGTGAAAGTTTTTAAAAAATAAAATTTTTTAAACGTTCTGAAATGTATTAAAAAAGTGTGTTGTAAAAGAAAAAAATTTGCGACAGAAAAAGAGTTAAGAAATAATTCTTTCTTGTCAACTTTAGAAATGCGCCAAAAAAATCGCCAAGGCCGTTGCCATCGCTCATAAACGTAGAGTGTAGCTGTACCCAAATGTCCTCTCCACATCATCTGAGCACGATTCAAAATTACGAGGTACCCTTGTATCTTTCCCTTCATGATTGATCCTGGGCTGTTGCAAATAGCCTGTCATGTTGCTCCATAGCGACGTTAATCCAGGTACCTCCCATTTCAATTTTGTTTATACAAGGGGTTCAAGTCCCTAGAAGTGCAAGCTAGTGCTTTCTTATCAATTTATTTATACACTTTTATATGGCTTGAATGTTGGTTGAACTAATCAGACTTTGGAATTCTGGTTGCAAGAAAACACGCACTGTGCTAAAAATAAGAAAATCAACAGAATTGCCATTACCCATCACTATTGGAAATATCCTCTCCAGTTGGATTTCAAGCAAACTAAAGTGGTCCTATCTCTGAGATGCATTCTTGAATTGAACATCAGAAAAGCACATGGTAACCACAGGAAAAAAGGACTATGGTATCGCTAATTAAAGTAATATGAGTGCTCAAACTACATGAACTAAGTTTACTAAAGTACAAATTTACATGTAGTGAACTATCAGTTTGATTAATATGGAGTCATGCAAGGGAGTAGCATAGCAATAAATAATATTTATTTCTAGGGTATCAATCTAAGTGGTGGCCAAAAGCAAAGGGTGAGTCTTGCACGTGCAGTGTACAACGATGCAGATATTTATTACCTTGATGATCCTCTCAGTGCTGTGGATGCACATGTTGGAAAGCACATTTTTGAGCAAGTTATCGGACCTCAAGGATTACTAAAGAAAAAGGTATGATATTCAAATATTAATTTTTTATTTCAAGGATGTTTACAAAGTTTAGAGAATTGTGTTATAAAATTTATTTTATATTATATTTTCGTCTCATTGCAATATTATTTCCGTTTTACTGTGAGCACTTATCTTGGTGCAAAATTAGTTTTCTAGGCAACCTAAAGACTAACTTTGAGGCAAATTTGTAGCAGTTGATTTCCTATTGTTTGTCAGTTGACAATAAACAAATAATGTCAATTTCTATGTCGTTTACATCAGTGAAGGGCTACTGTTGCCCAGTTGAAAGAGTAATGGATTAACAATTGGAGGGTTGCAAGTTGGAAACTTGGTCCAACCAAAAGACTCATGTACATGGGGCTGGTGCATGTTAAATCTGTTGTAGCCTAAAATGTCCTCAAGTTGGTATGGTGTAGATGTTTGGAAAGTAGTGTGCCAGATCAGATGTTGACCTCATCATGTAACCATGTTGCAAAATGACAAGATCAGGGTGGTAACAGAACCTGGAAAACCGGGAAATCAGGGAATTCTCAGGGAACTTTTTATTTCTGGAAAAATCAGGGAAATCTCAGGGAAAATTTCCAAATTTTACAAAAAATCAGGGAAATTTTGACAATTTAAACTGTTACTATTATCTTTTGTCCTATTTTGAGATGCGCGATTTTGAGTGCTTTTGTGAATCGAATAAATCGTATTCGCTGAAATTGTAATTCGAAAAAAGAACCATAGTGTCGTAAATTTTGAACACTGCGGAAACCGCTGCCGCCATTTTTTTCGCGGCTGCAGTGTTTTGTTGCCTTGAGGCTTGTGGGATACAATTTGAAATTTGTGCCACAAATGATATTTTTAGCGTATTAAATTAATTATTTTTGTTTGCAATTACATTTTTGTAGAATTATTTATATATATATATATATATATATATATATATATATATATATATATCTGCATTTGGTTTCGATGAATAGTATGACAATGTAGTTTCAGGTGTAAAAAGTTCCTTAATCAAAATATTTTTAATTTTTTCTCCAGTTTTTTGAATTGCAGTTTTAAGAGTTCCATTAAGGGTTCCAAACAATAATAATTAAAATATCTAGAAAAAAAACATAAAATATTTGTGGAGAATGATCTTTTTCCACCCTTTGACCCTAAATACTTAAAAATAGTGTTGTGTGGATACTGTATATCGATACCAATCGAGGATCATAACATTTCTTAAGGGAATTGTTAAATCAGGGAAATTTTTGTGAGACTATCCGGGAAATCATGGAAATATCAGGGAACTTTTTTTCAAGGATTTTGTTGCCACCCTGAAGATGTTTTCCTCAGATCTTTCCCTTCGGGAGTGAGCCCAGACTGTCGTCAATAGCCTAGCCACTAGTAATTCGAACAAAAAAGTTTCACAAGTATATATATGCTACACTTAAACATTATTCTATTGTAAATTAATTATTGTAGTGAAAACTGAGTTCCTCCGAAGTGTAACAACATTTTAATCCATTTTTTTTATGTAGACTAGAATCTTGGTTACTCACAGAATAGGCGTTCTTCCTGAAGTCGACACCATTATGGTCCTTCAAAATGGAAAAGTGAGTGAAATGGGATCATACAAGGAACTTTTAGCAAAGAAGGGGGCATTCGCAGACTTCCTTATCCAGTATTTGCAAGAAAACGCCAGTGAAGTTTCTCAAGCTGTTCTTCCAGATGAGCTGAATTTGATCCAAGAAATAGTTGCAACAGTAGGAGTACCTGCAGAGCTGACAAGGTTAGTTCTAGATTATTAATTTCCTGTTCTATTAAAGCTGTTCCATGTGCAGTGAAGGTTTTATTTGTTGTTTCAATTCTTAAGTGGGTGGGAATATGATAAAAATACTGTGTGAATTTGTTTAATCAGTTGTGATTTCATAAAATGTAATTTGTTAATTAGAGCCCCTTATCACAAGATTTCTGAGTATTGTTGTGTTGCTTTTCCCCACAGTGCACACGACTGAATTTTTAGAACCCCTGGAAAATATTTTATTCAAAGAAGGAGGTCAAAGTGGTTATTCGTGTAAACCTCTCAGATAGTTCAATTATGAAAATTTCGTAAATTTAACTAATTTTCTAAATTTGTAACAAAGCTACCATGCAAATATGAATATAAGGCATAAAAATTTTAATTAAAAAAAAATTTCAAGTATCGAATTTTTTTTAAATTTAACTTTTTGGAGTCAGCTTTCAGTACGACATATTAGAGTCAGCTTTCAGTTCGACATATTAGAGTCAGCTTGTGCCAGATTTCCTCTTGTTTATATTTTGGATGTTTTCATCCCTGTCTTACTCACTAACTTTGCATGTAACTAAATGCATGTTTTTTTTGTGCACTTTTCGGTTATCTCCCTTCGCACACTCATTTTCTTGCAACACAGAGACATCCTTTGCATTGATTTATGCTTTCTGTGCTTTTTTTTCTACTTTTTGGTTATTTCCAGCAGCGGAGTTTATGTCGGGAAGAAACTTGCTAGAGGAAAATCCTTTCGATGCAGTTGTGGTTGCAATAAAATTGTGTTTCCCACATAAAAAAACGTTTTATGAAATTTTTTATTTTTCCTTTTTATTTTTTATTTTATTTACAACAAGCAATTTCTTCGAAGTTTTTGTGGTAAAATGTACGTTGTCTCTGTTATTCAGAGTAATTTTTCATTGCCAAGAAAACATAACCGAAGGTAACCAAAAAGTAGGAAAAAAGCGCAGAAAGCATAGTTGGCAAATAGCACCAAGGATGCCTCTTTTTTCATCGAAAAGCTGCCAAGAAAATGTTGCAGGAGCTAACCGAAAAGTGGCTTTTTGTGTGTTTCAATACCATTACTGTTTGATTAGTCTTGGCTTCTATTACTTTGTTCTAACCCAAGCTCATTTCACCAGGCAACTGTCCAAATTGAGCGACGGAAACGAGTCTGATACAAACTCCAGCAAAATGCGAGCTTCTTCCCTCTCTGTAGCAGGGGCAGGCGAAGGACTCCGACAGAGGCGCACCAAAAGCATGTGGGATACTCCCAGCAAAGAAGCAGGTGATGGGAAACAGAAAAAGAGCTCTATCAAACCAGAGGCCATTGGAACTAAGTTGACTGAGAAAGAAGGCATGGCAGTTGGCTCTGTAAGTGCATGTCTTTGGTTTTTGAAACACGTCTTTAGAATCTTGAAAATAAGCCCTCTTCCAAATGTGAGCCACCCATGCTGTAGACCAGCAGTTCCCAGCAGTTGTGGTATGCGACCCCTGAGAGGAACACGGTGGACCAGTTAGGGGTACTCGAAAATAATATTGATAATGGTAGAAAACATTAGAAAAAGAAATTTTTTTGTTCTTGCATTTCAAAATATAGCCATCCATGCTTGAGTATGAATTCTACAATTTCATTTCACGTTCTCACAGGTTGCAGGTCTGCTCACTAACTAAAATATTGTTTCATTAGAAATGAAACTACACTATCATTGCTGGTAAAGAATTGGTTGTATGGATTGAGCTTCTTTAATTCTTCGATCATCAAATGCATTTTAGAAAATACAAAAAAGAAATGAAATTATTTTTTATTTTATTTTATTTTTAAAAATTTCATACCTCTTGTTTTTTTTTTTTTTTAATTTTTATGTATAAAAATAAATTGATATCAAAGAAGGTTGTAAAAAGTTTTAACTGCGCCAAAATTGAAAAAAAGTTGTAAAATTAAAAATTAAAAATAAAAGCCAATAAATGGTTAATTTGAAATGGTTAATTTAATAATTATAATAATAATAATAATAAATGATTAATTTAAAAATTTCATACCTCTTGTTTTTTTTTTTTTTTTTTAAATTTTTATGTATAAAAATAAATTGATATCAAAGAAGGTTGTAAAAAGTTTTAACTGCGCCAAAATTGAAAAAAAGTTGTAAAATTTAAAATTAAAAATAAAAGCTAATAAATGGTTAATTTGATTTGTTTGATAATTTCGCTAAGCTATTATATATTACTCTATGGTTCGTTGAAAGACTAGCACTGTGGCTATGATTGCATTGGAGATTGAAGGGGTGCTAAAAAATTACTGCACAAGGGCGCTTCTTACTCATGGTGTGGCACTGGGTGGATGTTTTGAAGAGAGGTGGTAATCGGAAATGGAAAGTCTAATCAAGGGGTATGAGAGAGAAAAAAGGTTGGGAATCGCTGTTCTAGACCAAAGCTTCCCAAACATTTTTGACACCCTGCAGCCCATTTGAAATACAATAATTTTGGGCATGTCCCTTGAAAACTCATAATGAATAATAAATTGCAAGTATAGCTGTGCCTATGATTTTTGAATTTCACCAAAATATTTATGTAGCTGTAATTTTAGAAGTAGAAGAATACAAATACAAATACTAATATTGATGACCAGCTACAGGCTCAAGCCCAACAAGGCTGGTCCTTTGTTTATGAATTCCCCAATTCCCACTGACTATCTAATTGTATATTAAATTCGTACACTCCCTTTGAATTAACTATATTTTCTGGCAACACGTTCCATTAGTCTATTACCCTATTAAAGTAGTAGTTTTTCCTCAAATCCCGATTAAAATGTATCCATTTCAATTTATACCCATGGCCTCCTTGTTCTGTTATCCCTATTGAAATTTAAGCCCTCTGTGTCCCCTTGTTTTACCAACTTGAAAAGCTGAATCAAATCCCCCCTCCTTCTTCTTTCCAGTGTATACATGTTTAGCTTACTTAAACGTTCATTATAGTCGAGATTTGCTATCCCCTTTATTATTTTTGTAGCTCTGTGCTGAACCCTTTCAATTAATTCTATATCCTTTCTCATATATGGAGCCCAGAATTGTTGGGCCTATTCTAGATGTGGTCTTACTAAGCCCTTATATAACAGCAAGATTATACTCTTATCCCTTGAAGTTACAGTCTTTTTAATATACCCCAATAACCTATTAGCCTTTTTACCCGCAGCTGAACATTAGTGACCTATTTAAAAATTCCTGTGAATTATCACCCCTAGATCCTTGACTGTTTCTCCCTCCTTTAACTTTACTCCCTGCAGACAGTACTCGGCTCCACTGTTCCTGTAACCGATATGCAGAACTTGACATTTACCTATGTTAAATGACATACCCCATTTTACAGCCCATTCGGATATCTTATCAAAATCCCCTTGTAAATTCTCTATCGGTAACTTGGTATCCACTGTCCTCATATTTTTAAGTCATCTGCAAATATACTGATTCTATTCTTAATCCCCTGACCTATATCATCTATGAAAAGTATAAATAAAATTGGTCCCAAAACTGATCCCTGAGGCACCCCACTTATAACTTCTGTCCACTGTGAATAATTTCCTTTTACTTCCACTCTCTGCTTTCTACCCAATAACCAATTCTTTATCCATATCAATGTTTTCGCCTGAATCCCCAGCCTTTCCAATTTAAACAGTAATGCCTCATGAGGTACTTTATCAAAAGCCCTTTGAAAATCTATGTATATGATATCTACACTGCTCTTATTATCCAGCTCCTCAGTAATTTTTTCGTAGAATTTCAAAAGGTTTATTGAGCAGGATCTGCCCTTGCTAAACCCATACTGATTATCTGAAGGTAAAATTTTGTGTACACCAAAAGAACTGACACAGGAATACTGTGCTGTCCTGCTTGTGAATAATAATACACAGAAAAATATGATGTGAATAGGAAAGGAAAGAGCTGCCTACTGGCTTCAGTTTGGACAGTCCTTCTGTGAAACATATTTTATATGTAGGCACTTGTAACTAATTAACTTTTCTGTAACTATAATCCTATAATATGAACTGGTAATAGCAGAATCAGTTTAGTCTATCTTCAAAATAGAAAAACCCTTTATCCTTGAACCAGACTTGTCAGATGATTCTTTCACTTCCACAGAGACCGGAAATTTGAGCTCATCTTTATAGCAATGTATCGAAACTATAAAAGGGATTTTGTTGGCTTATGTTCTAATTTTTTTTCTCAATCCTTTTTGCAGGTGAAATCATCAGTGTACTTAGATTACATGAAAAACTACGGATACTGGAATACGTTCCTGTCGTTGTTGTTTAACACCTTGGGGACAGGCTTCAGTCTTGGGTCCAGTCTTTGGCTAAGTGCCTGGAGTAATGATGCCACACAACCTGCTTTGGCGTCTGACATCGGCTTGCGTAACGTACGATTAGGTGTCTATGGTGGATTGGGAGGTGGAGAAAGTGAGTATTTCGTATTGATTTTCCTGTAAATTTGTAGAGCACCCTCATTATGTCCCATGGCAACTCTCCTAGCAGCACACCTTTAAATTCAAATTTTTATTTTTGTACTACCATGGAATTTTTATTAATTGAGAGAAATTATACTTTGAAGCAATTTTAGCAGTGTATGTGAAAGGCAATGCAACTCTGCTAGTTAAAAGGTAGTGGTGGCCAAGTTCATTGCAATACTATCTTCCAGAATTAAGCAGCGTCTGAATTCGTTTGGTGCTACCACTGATTTGTGGATTGGCAATTGTGTGAGAGCTGTATTAAGATCATGGGTGTTTCTATGCTTTGTCATGTAATGGATGATTGCGACTGTGGACTGTTCTGTATTGCCTTTGGCAGACGAGTGTGATGCACTGTGTGAAGTGATGGCTTAGTGGCAGCAGGGTGTTTACTGGTCGTGAAAGTCCCGAAAATATGTCGAAAACGGGAAAACTAATCACGAAAAGTCCCTAAATCATACATTTTGTCCCGAAAATGTATCCGATTTTTTTTAAGGCAAAAATGAAAGTTGGCTGCAGCTGAACTTAAAAAAAATGAAAAAAGAAAATTGCAAATAATGCAAATTGCAAATTATGAAATTGAACAATTTAGACAAAGAAATTATGCAAACTGAAAGGAAAACGAAAATGGTGTTTCTCTCCCAATTCAACCACATTCAGAGACATTTTTTTTAAGTACACAAATTGATATATAATTTTTTTACCAACTTCATTTGATGCATAAAACATAAAAGTAAAAAAATTTAAAACTTAAAATAAAAAAACTTTTACGAATGTGTTTTTTAAACTTGTTACTTTCCGTAGAAAAATAATTTTTTTTTTTTTTAATAATTTTTTTCTTGGCAACATTGGAAATACACTAAAAAAAGCACCAAGGCCATTGCCACCACGATAAACGTAAACTGAAGATGTACCTAATTTTGTCTATCAAAGGGTACTTCATGAAAGAGGTGGGTTAGAATGTTAAATGCACTATTGTATTGGGTAAGCTAATTTTCACAATGGTGGCTTGCTTAAAGTAGTTGTTTAATACCAGCAGTGTTTCATAAGTTACTGTAAAATTGCTGTTTTGGAAATGGAAAAGCAATTGAGATAAGGAAAGGACTTTCTGCCATAAAATGTTGATCTATTGTAAATTGTTTTGTACATTTTAAAAATTAAGAACTTTTGACTGAATAAAACAAGCTACTTAGATTATTGAATTTGTTAAAATTGTTATTGTTAAAATTAGAAGTCACAACAAACATGCAACCAAGAAATTTATATTAAATGGGTGAGTGAAATGAATTGTGTGATTTTGTTTCATTTTATGTGTGGCCTGCATAAAAGTTATATCATGTCAAAGTAGCCTGCAGAACGATTTGGATTGGCCATTGTTAGTGACAACATTTGCTGTGGTTATAAAAAATTTAACTCTGATTCTCCCATTAATTAAGAATGGACATTTTTCTGTATGTTTCAGTTGTTGCCACTTTGGTTCACTCAATTGTAATGAACCTTGCTTGTCTGCGAGCTGCCCAAATCCTCCATGATGGAATGTTGGAGCATGTCATGCGAGCACCAATGTCTTTTTTTGACACAACTCCCATGGGTCGAATTCTAAATAGATTCTCTAAAGATATTGATACAGCAGATGTTACTATTCGCTTCAACATTAGGATGCTCCTGATTCAAGGCTTTCGGGCTGTGTCGGCCATCATAGTCATCTCGTTGGAGACGCCATTCTTCCTTGTGGCTTGCTTGCCTCTTGTGGTTTTATATTACTTCTTACAGGTAAAAAATCAATTTTTCTTCTCTTGTTGCAATAAGATTGTATTTTTGAACAGTACAGTTACCTTTCGATGTATTGTGCTGCCAGGTGAATAAGAGAAAAGAGATAAATAGCAAGGGACTTGGAAAAACTTGAAAATGTAAAGGTCTAAATTCTATAATTATAAATGCATTTTTATTTAAAGCTGCACACAGATTTTGGACTTTTCCGTATTTCGGATTATTTGCATTTTTTGTTTACCTTTCGATGTATTGTGCTGCCAGGTGAATAAGAGAAAAGAGATAAATAGCAAGGGACTTGGAAAAACTTGAAAATGTAAAGGTCTAAATTCTATAATTATAAATGCATTTTTATTTAAAGCTGCACACAGATTTTGGACTTTTCCGTATTTCGGATTATTTGCATTTTTTGTCAAAAATCCGTAACCTAACCACTACTTGCACGAATTTTGCATTTGTAATAGTAAAATAGCAGATATAAAAAAAGGAATAATTTTTAAAAAAGAAAAAAGCCTTTCTAATTAATACAAAGGGCATCTCATAAAAACTGAGAGTGAATTTTTTACGTTGTGGCAACACCACAAAACTAAAAAATAAAAGTGCAGATGATTTTTTTTTCTTTCATACTGTTAACTGTACAATTATAAATATTCCAAGCAAAGCAGACAATTTTTTTTTCCTAGTTTCGCACTTCTTTAAAGAACTGTTTCTATTTGCCCTACAGAAATGGAGGCGGGTGATTCAAAGTTAAAAAACGAAATGCGTTCTGCCATAAAATTTTGCTATTGTTTGGGCAAAACAGCTCCAGAAACAGTTAAATTAATGAAAAAATCTTACAAAGACAAATGTTTCGGTGAGTCTACGATTTTTAGATGGCATGGTGATTTCAAAAAAGGACATTTGTCTGCAGAACTGGCTTCTAAGCCTGGCTGACCAGAAAGTGTTGTGAATGATCGAAATGTTAACACTGTGTGGGCAATCTTGCAAGAAAATTTGGCAAATGACATGTGAGGTGATAGCAGCATCAACTAACATTTCGAAAATGTCGATATTTCGCATTCTATGCAACAATTTACAGCTTTGCCATGTTTGTTTCATATGGGCCCCTCATCACCTTACTAAAGAACAAATGCAAACAAGAATTTACCGATGTTGTGAGTGGAAACAGATGCTTCAAAATGATCTGAATTTCCTAAAGACTGTAATAATAGGTGATGAAACCAAGGCATACTTTCAGAATTTGCAATTTTGTCGATAACTTTTGAAGTTAAATATTTTGTCATTGACATAGAAGATGTGATATTTATCAGGTGTTTGTGGTAGTTTCTGCTGTGTAGGGAGGTTGTGACATAACGAGAAAAGAATAAAAGATGGGGCAAGAAGCACGCTTTGCACTGCAGAATTTAATAAAATAATATATATATTTTTTAATTGGCCAAAATTTTGATACAATTAAGGAAAAACTTTTCTTTAAAGACTTTGTTCTTGTCGCAGTTTTAAACACTTTCTGCTCCGATGATAATGGCTATGTTTGACCGATTTGTTTATTTTTACTACATATGTGGGTGTAGCTAAATCATTGCGTCTACCCCCTCCCATAACGAAAGGAATTACTCTACACTATTGTAGATACAAATCTACTCATGAACATTTCTATTATTGAGTAATTGTAGATATGGTATTCAAGATTTGTACTAACGTTTTGGTGCCTCAGTCGCCTGGTTGGAAGAGTAACAGACTAGCAACTGGAGGGTTGCGAGTTCAAATCCAACCAGACTGTTGTGTACAGGGGGGGGGGGGGAGGTACATGTTAAATCTATATCAAATGTCCTCACGTTGGCATGTTGTGTCAGCTCAGGTGTTGCCTTATCATCTGACCATGGTTCAAAATGACATGGTGTTGTTCTCGAATCTTTCCCTTAGGGGATTGATCCCCGACCGTCGTCCAAAGCCCATTGTGTTGCTGTAGTACGACATTAATTAACAAAATTACCCTTTTCAAAAGTTCGTTTACTTTAAATATGTTATCAAATGTCCTCTTACATTGGCGTGGTGTGGAAGTTTGGAGAGTGGGGTGCCAGGTCACAGGTGCGACCTCGTCATCTGACTGTGGTTTAAAATTATGCAGTGCTGTCTTCACATCTTTCTCTTCATGGGTTGATCCTGAAGTGTTGCCAATAGCCTGTCATGTTGCTCCAGTGTGACATTAATTAAATACCTACCTACCTAACGCTTTGCTTCTATTGGGGACTCGTTATCGAATGTTTCTTGTTTTTAATTTGGACGAGTGTTTGTAACGTTTTACCACTTTTGTGTGTATCTTGTTTTGACTGTCTACCATATATTAAAATATATTTGCAGAAATTTTACATACCTACATCCAGGCAGTTGAAAAGGTTGGAATCCACCACTCGCTCTCCTATCTACTCTCACTTTTCAGAAACGGTAACTGGGGCTTCTTGCATACGAGCTTACAAAGCAGAGAAGGAATTCATGTGTCATTCGAATAACCTGGTGGATATAAACAATGAATCATATTACCCCAGTCTAGGGGCCAGCAGGTTTGTAATTTTATTCAAAGTCATTTTCACAATGCATGCATTGTTTGTCTACCACTAGTTTGAAGAAATGTAATCAAGATTGTGTCATATGAACTGATAAATTTGTGTTGTATATTTTTATGAAGTTTTTCTTGTTGCCCAAGAAAATCTATGCATGTGAACTACCTCTTTCCCACGCTAGCATTTGCCAAAAACATGATATCTGCCAGTCACATCTACTCTAAATGAACAAGCCCTGTTCCTCTTATGACCACCAATTTGATGTAGTTGTATGGAAATAAGCCTATGTGGGAATGATTTTTGCAGTTTTTTCAATATCATTCTCTTGAACCGGAATTTTGATTGTATTCATGGACCAGGTTGAATTTAAGAAATCATTTTAGTTCTGCTCAGTTTCATCTCGATACAATCAAATTCCAGTTCAAGAGGGTGACACTGAAACAACTGCAAGAATCACTCCCATATAGGTCTTTTTCAAATTTGGACTATTGCTCTTTGTCATTCATGCCCTGTGCTTGTGTGAACGTTTATAACATTCAAAGTATACCTACAATATAAAATTGCATTTCAGATGGCTGTCAATACGTCTTGAGTTCTTGGGATATACTATTGTCTTTCTCTCTGCTCTCTTTGCTGTATTCACGAGAGATACCTTAAGTCCTGGAATCGCTGGTCTCTCTGTGAGCTATGCTTTACAAGTGAGTTTAGTTTATGATTATATTGGACTTGAATTCCCAGCATTCTCCTCTCAGATTGAATTGATTGTTTGCAGATTGAAAAAGGGATTAGAATAATCAGTTCTCTTTTACAAAAAAATGCAAATTTGATTTGTCTGGAAAATAACTGCAATTCTTTCGAAATGTTTTCAATTTTTTTTTGGACAGCTTAGGGGTTGCAGTAGCCCGGTTGGAAGAGTAACGGACTAGCAATTGGAGGGTTGTGAGTTTGAATCCGTCATGTTCAAAGGGGGCTGCTACCTGCTAACCAACCGATCTGGTGGTTAAGGTGTTAGCCTCTAGATCAGAAAGTTCCTTGTTCGAATCCGGATCAGTGCATGGATGTTTGTAAGCGTATGGTGTAGAGGCAGCTGATGCACCTTAAATCTGTTGTGGCCTCAAATATCCTCACATTGGCATGGTGTGGAAGTTGGGAGAGTGGGGTGCCAGCTCACAGGTGTGACCTCATCATCTGACCATGGTTCAATATTACTGTTGTGTTGCTCCAGTGTGACGTTAATAAAAAAATATTGAATTTTTGGATAGCTCTCAGGGGCACACCTCCTTTAGATGTGTACTTGCTTCATTGACCCTAGATACTATGATGACCTTTTCTTCTCCCGTAGGATTTACTGTCTAGTATACAGGGGTGTCACCATCTCTGCATACCTAAACGATCTTTTTTGCTTTCATTCTGCTAATCTCTTCCATAATCCCTTTTCTTTCCCTTTAAGAACTTTTGCCCTTGATGTTGTCTCGGTGAAGCTTATCCAAAAATATGGCCCTTGTGCCATGAAACAACAAAACAGCCAACCAAGAGGAGGCAGTTTCTCTCTTGCTCATGCTTCAAGCTTATAGATTAGCTTATAGCTTCTGCTTCAGGCTTACGGACCTGGTCTATCATTTCTTAGACCAGGGTGATAAACAGCAAGAACAGCATCTATATATATAATTCTCTTACACAAAAAAGACTTTATTTGTTATTGCGTTTTGGCAATACTGTACGATTGTTTGTTCATTTTTGCAAATTTTTGTAATTCACTGTTTGAATTTGTTGATTGGAAATAAGAATTTGACTATATTAAGGCCATTAACAAAATCAAATTGCACCTTTTTTTACGAATTTATATCGGAAGTCAAAATTATGTTATTTGAATCTGAAAAATCTTAAATATGTACAGATAGCTGAATTCCCACTTTCCTGTGATCAAATAGTATGAAGTGTTTGTTTGCACCTGTCTTGAAACTAATTTATTTTCTCACAGATTACAGGAGTACTAAATATGTTAGTGAGAGCCACAGCTGACGTGGAAACAAACATTGTTGCAGTGGAGCGTTGCTTGGAGTACACTAAAACTCCCGTGGAGGTAACACCTGCTGTGTTTTATTTATTTTATTTTATGTTTTTTTAACCCTTATCAGTTGTATGTAACCTGATGGTACTGCCTAAATGAATTTGTTTTTTTTCTAATAGATCTGAAGTTTTTATACTTTGCTATTTTGAAGTTTAAAAATTATTTCCTAGTGTTTAACTTAAGCTTAATTTTGCTAAAATATGCACCTCTTCAACCTCCTGGTGGTTTATGTGTACATCAAAATCCATCCTGCAGTCGGATACTAAAGCCTGTTCCAAACTGTCCCCAGTTGTAGGCAAGGGACAATTTGTTGTTTTGGTAGAGATGTCGTATCCGAGGCAACGGCGATTTATCGCCAAATATTGTAACCTGTTGTTGTTGTTGCACATCCCCCTGGTGTAGGAAAGCCTACACCAGGTCCAGAAGGCCCCGTCGTGCCAGATCCCCATATACCTGCAAAAAGTCCTGATCAACCAACAGCTGCTTATACGAAGCGCCAAGACAGAGAAGAAGGTGATCAGGACTGGCAGGTAGGGAACAGGAACAAGGAGGGAAAATTCTCTCCCCGTTCTGAAATTTGATACTTTTAAGATGGCCACTTCGAAATCTGGCCATGGCCGATTGAAAAGGCTGAGGGCCACAGCATGTGATTGAGAGTCCAGGGTGATTGCCAGCATACCAATGGTGGGATGGCGTACGGCGCCACAAGGAAAGCAAACGTTGTTTTGCCCAGGGAGTGGACCTCAGTGGGAGTGAGGCGATTCAAACAGTCCATAGGGAGATCACAGCCATTCTTGGCGAGTACATCGGCTGTCTCGTTGCCATACACCCCGATATGCGATGGAATCCATTGGAGGCTTATTGGTGTTTTCAGGCCAATCTCGCAGAGAAGCTTCAGAATATCCTGGTCTGGGATGTCAAAAATTTGTGGATAATAATATTGTAACCTTGATGTTTTGATCCAATTTTCAGGCAGCCCTATTCCAAGGTAGTAAAGTTATTTTAGCATGGAAACTGAATTTGGATTTTTTATCAGTACAATAGACTATTAGTTGTGGTGCTGGCACTCTTCGGAGTCACCCCTTTAACCTTTTCATAAATTTGGATTTATCGAATCACCAAGAAGGCCGCCATCTTCATTTGTTGAGGGAAATTACTTGCCGACAAAACATGCCTCGGATACAACACCTTTATCATTATTTTCTACTTGGATCATCATTCCCCTCACAGAAATCAGGTAGTTTTGTCTCATCCTTACTTTGACTGAATGACTAGGATCGTGCTTCCTAGGTCGCAATAAAAAGAAGTAATACAACCAACTGTTACCAGCATAACAAGATGAACTATAACTCTCATGCTGAAAAATGTAAAAGTAAAGTTTCAAACCGAACTAGGATTTAATAATGACAATTCCCAAGTTTATTGCGAGTCCACACAGGTATTTATTGGTTGGGGAAACCATTCCATCGTGCCAGCATTGCCAAGAGCATCTATCCATAAACTGTGTTATAACTTGTATGACGAGACATTTATATTCATGATTTCTTTAAAACCTCATTACTATTTTATGACTAGGATCATGCATGTGGTGGGTCACCCACCACATGCATCGCTCTTTGCCTTACATCGCTGTGGGGTTTTACTATTATTATTAATTCATAATTTTAAATTATATTATATTAGCAGACCAGCATGGCGTTACCCGTGACAAAATTCCGGCTTCACATAAAATTCAGACTACCTAAGGTACCAATCTGGTGTAAAATTTTGTGCAGATTTCAAATCCATTGAAATTCTTACTATATTTAACGATTATGAAATTAGAAACTTGCACTAAAGAATAAAAAAGAAATGAAAAGAGCAAAAGCAAGAAGCAAGTATAGATTCCGTGAATGAAAGGGAGAAAAATTACATTTGACCATGTGACCCAAATCAAACAGAACAATCCGTTAGCAGTCAGTGACGTCATTGGAAACCTGGCACACGTCCAAAGGCATGAAGAAAGGACAGGGGAAAAACTGCTCCACAATTAAAGAAACATATGGATAAAAAAGCTAATAAATTAATTTTAAAATATTCTAAGTTAAATGTTTTTAAATTCAGGGTTTAAGGTCTATTCAATCATTTTTAGGGCTACTTGCATGCCAAATTTCATTACTGTAAGTGCTATAGATTTGTCTGGACACCACATGCACACAGACTTCTTTTTATAATAGTAGAGATTATAATTTTAGTGGTCGACTAAAGCTACGGTTTCCTAAGAAAGCGAAGCCGTTATCTAGCTAGCAGCCGTAATGTAGCTGTGGATGACACCTCTAAACGTTGTTTATACAAACAGATGGCATTGGTTTCTTAGAGAGCGTCGTTTGTGAGTGTAACGAAAACTAGCAGAGCCCCCATTTGCATGACGGCCGTCATAGCGGTCTCGAACAGTTAGGAAACGTTTTTTCTCTAAAAGCGGCAACATTTCATTTCCTACGCCAAACAATTCGAGTGGAGGGAAGTAAAACAACAAAATTTTTTGACTGGCATTGTTTAATTCGTTTTTGTAAAATTGGGATCATTAAAGATAAGTTGAAAATTTCAGCAGATTTGAAATCTGTGGAAAATTTTACACCAGATCGATAACTCAAATGTGATTTTCTTTAAATAAATAATGAATTATTTAATAAATAATTAAATAATTGAATAATAAAACTGTTTTTGGTATCGACCTGGCGTAGAATTTTACGCTGATTTGAATCCGTTGAAATTTTCACTCGATCTTCAACGATCCCAAAGTTAGAAACTTTGGACTAGAGAATAAAAAAACCCACTTTGTTTCGTTTCTCGAATAAAATAAACCACAGCATATGTCTGTGTTGCTCATTCTACACTGTATTTTGTCCATCTAAATGGACACCTCTGGTCTCTGTTTAGACCGCTGCCTAGTTATACCCGCGGTATCATGACATATCACGGCTACTAGATAACGGCTCCGCTTTCTTAGGAACCAGAGCTTAAGATGGGAACATCTCATCTTATCACAATTTTCTCCAGATTTTTTTTGGCCCTTCATAATTTGTGTTTACGAATGATGACCGATATGCATTACATCTTTTATTCTGCACCTTTTATATCATCTAAACTATTATCTGAACAGTAAAATGAATTTAAATATACTTTTTATTGGCAATTTGACTATTTTAATCTTTTACTTGTTTTAACTGGTTTGCCTTATCTTGGATTTGGTGCCAACTTGTCTGTTTCTGGACCTTGCGCAATGAAACCTAGACCAACCAACCTAAGTTTATTGCTACGTTACGTGTGATATATGTCTCTTGGCTGATGACTTTTTTTTATCTCTTGCCTCTAGGCTGATTGGTCCAACAAAGAAACCAAACCTGAGCCTTCATGGCCCCAAGAAGGAGCCATCAAGTTTGATGAGTATGCCACACGTTACAGGGAAGGATTGGAGTTGGTGCTTAAGGGAATCAGCTGCGAGATTCGACCAAAAGAAAGAGTAAGTTGGATTAGGTTATAACTGCAATGAACACGTTGAATTCAAAATTTAAAATACATTTTTCAGGATTTCATTTGTGAAATTCACTAGTTGATCTTTGAATTGGGAAGAATAACTTTATTAGATTGAAGCCATTGATAAAATAAAAGATGAATTTATACTGGGAAATCAGAAGAATTTTGTTCTCTTTAAATCAGAAATGATGTGAAATGGTAACAGATAAATGAATCCCACCTGAAGCAGGAATAGGAAATTTTTATTTTATTTTTTTATCTTTCAATTTGATGAAAAAGATTTAGATCAGGTTAGTTTGGTCCACGGCTTCCCTTAAACTTTAATCTCAATGCTTTTTATAAATATTTCATCCCATGCTTAAATTAAGTGCTTCAAATAATTTCATCTGAATTAATTGTGCCAGCTTAATTATCAAAATGTTTTAAATTAACATTCATGTATGTACGTCTTGTGTTTGGCCCAGCTTGGCCAAACACGGCCCTTGCACAAGGGCTCAAAATAAGATTTTGAAGCTGGTAGCAAATACTGCTGTGAGCCTTTATAAGCTGGCTGCTAAAACTATTCAGCTCATGGCAAAGCCTGAGATTTCCATTATAACGGTAAATCGCAGTTGCACATTTTTCGCTAAACTTTAAAACAATGTAATGAGAAGAAAAAAAATGCTTGCCTTTTCTTGTAAGCTTTCTGCAATTTCATATGAAACCCTAAAACACGTTTGAGATAAAAAGAAACACTCAAATAATATACTGTAGACATACAGTTATTTCCTTATTACCAAGTTTACGAAGGCATCAGTGAATAATTAGGCTAGAGAAAAATGCATTTGTTTCATAACTACATAGCTAAAAGCAAGGTCTGCAATCACATGCACGAAACCATTTCTAAACTGCTCAGTCAGTCTTAAAATCTGAAAGGACCATCCGCACATCCTCATAAAACACAGTGTTTTCTTAAAAATTTTTTTTAATAGCGGGTATTTGAAAGAGAAATAATGAAACATTTGGTTTCAAACACTCGCAGTAAAGCTTGCCGTGAGAACCATTGATCGCTGCGGCAATTTAAGCTTAGATCACTGCATTTGCTGTGGTTGCCGTGACTTATTTCAAGCCCTGCCTTGCACCATAAAACCCTCAAACAACCAACCCATTGAACATTAGTTTGCATTTTATGGTTGAACCTTAAGAAATATCACATGTTTTCAAAAACTTCCTAAAACATTTTGCTTTTTTTTTTTTAAAGTTCTTACAAACCATGTTCCTTTAAAACGTGTATCTAGAATTTCTTTGTTCATTTAATTTTACCATTACCTGTAGTACTCATTTTAAGGATAAGCTATTATCGAAGCTTCATTTTCAAGAGCCTTAATAAACCTATGTATTTGACTCATTGACTTTTTTTATTGTAGTGCGGAATTGTCGGTCGAACTGGCGCTGGAAAATCCTCTCTCACCCTCGCTCTATTCCGAATCATTGAAGCTGCAGGTGGTAAAATTCTCATAGATGGGGTGGAGATCTCGAAACTCGGGCTTCATGATCTGCGAACGAAGCTAACAATCATACCTCAGGTACTGACATGTGTTTAGATAAACTGACATTAACTTTAATCCAAATTGATAATGAAAATTGAAAAACTTTTAGAACAAAGACGAATCCTACTTATAAAAACTTCGTCAATGGACAGAAAACCTTCTATCCGGATGATGGTGGACGTCTTGCTCCATGGATGAGCTTTTAAACTGACAAAGCTTATTTTGCATCGATAAATTTTTAAATCATGACTAGTCTGCAATTTAAAGCTTTTTTTTTATATTGATGTAATTTTTTCAAAATTTAATTTAATTTATGTATGCATTATTTGATGTTGTTCAGCTACACAAGCTGACTCTTTGAATTATTAATCTGAAAACAAGTAAAATTTAGAAATTTGAAATCAAGATGATCAATTTTAATTTTGAAATTTTTCCTCTAATGCCCATCCAATTGAGCATTAGTCATTACAGCACTACAAGGGTGAATTTGTGTAGCACTTAGCATTATCCTGATGAATTTGAATTTGTATTTTCCACTTCATCAAGAATTGTCGCTTGTGATTATGCAGTTGTTGACAGACTATGTTGTATTATAAAGCATTGCCATAAGTTGTGGTAACAGATGATAGTCTGACTTCTTTATGCATAACACACATGTGGCCATTTTTGAACTTTTCAATCCATTCAGAGACTATTGTGGCAAAGCACTGTTCTATTGCTGCCCTGGAAGTCTGATGGATTTTGGTGATGATAAACCATCAAATGGGTGGGTTAATGTTACAGTGGTTTAAGTCACTTTTTTG
This sequence comes from Metellina segmentata, assembly GCA_947359465.1. NCBI lineage: Eukaryota > Metazoa > Arthropoda > Arachnida > Araneae > Tetragnathidae > Metellina > Metellina segmentata. The sequence goes on from OX375882.1 coordinate 9,144,830, forward strand.
AAGAAAAAAAAGACAGAACTTTTGCTGCCATCACACACACACAATCGACCATTGAATAAAGATCTGACTTCACATTTTTAGTTAACAGATTGACTTACATAGATCTGGTTTCTGTGTTTAAGTCTTTTTTTTTAAAGTGACATACACTAACTACTGTAACTTTAAGCCAATCATATCCCAAACATTACTGAATTCTGCTCCTTTGTGCAAATGGAAAGCAAAGCTGCCATGGTTAACATGGAAAAGACCATAAAACTAGAGACTTTAAAAAACTAAACTTAAAAAAAAAAATAAAAAATAAAAGACCTAGGAACTTCAAAAAGGGGCAGCATTAGTAAGACCAGTGCTTTCACAGGCGACTAAAAGGTGACTTTTTACTATTTTTCAATCTTGTTGACTCTGAAAAATTGTGACAATTTTTTTGAAAGTTCACTGAAGGCCAACGAAAATTAAGTCATTTTTTAAAAAAACTAATAGTGGATTGGAAAAAAATATTTTTCTGCCCACTATTAGTTTATTCAGGAAGAAATTTTTCCAAGGAATGCCAATCAGGAATTTTTGGCACAAAGCCATGGAGGAAAAACATTGGAATCTGTGTCTACTAGATTTTTATAAAAACCTTGTTGAAAATTTGTTTTTAAATTTTTGAATTAAAAGCTTTTGACGAGATCTTCAACATTTGTTTCATATTTAACGTATTTCGTAAATTGCATATTTCTAGCTGATCCTTTTTGTGTTGGAGCAACTGAAATTGCTACCAAAAGGAAACATTTTGCTACTATTTCTAAAAATTTATGCTACTACGTTCACAAGTGCTGTAAGTCAGAAACCTTACTATGTGTGAAAACGACAGTGCTGCCAGCCGAAACACTAATACACCTACAATACAGATAATTATTGACTTATCCTCACGAATACATCAGTCTTTGTAAGGTTTTTTCGAGTGTGGAATGCATGTTGTAGTGTGGTCGCCCCAAATGATAGTGTAAAAACAGTACAAATTGTACACAAGGAGAAGACAACCAACAGCTAAGATTTTAAGTTCGTATTATTCCAAGAATGTAAGAATATGTACAATATTTACATCATCACATTATTAGCAATACGGCAATACATATTAGTGTTTGTCCTCAAAGTCCAGCGTGGTCACTAGCATTACCCTCAGACTCTATCGTCTCTAACCGTCATTCGTCCACAGTTTAGGAGGAATTCAATGGTAAAGGTCACGATCTTCTGGACGAGCACCACCTGTTCTTCTCAAGTCGTTGTAAAGCAGCTGACGAAATAACAGCTGCTGACGCGAAATAAAAATCCGAATATATTTGGCATTGCGACAGGTGTGAAAGCCTTCACAATGTATGTGCATCTAATTCGTTTGAATTTACACCAGGACCCTGTGCTCTTCACTGGAACGCTGAGAACCAACTTGGACCCCTTCTCTTCCTACTCTGACCCTGCCCTGTGGCTCTCTCTGGAGCAAGCTCATCTCAAAGGTTTCGTCACTTCCCTGGAGAAAGGCCTCGAGCACGAAGTGTCCGAAGGTGGAGAGAATCTGAGGTGAGTGGCATACCTACCAAGCTAATTGCATCTATGTACGGGGTGTTTTGAAAATATCTGGCAAAATTGTAGAGGGGCCCAAAATAGAAATTTTTTGTCGAAGAATGCGTGTCTGGAAATGCTCGTTTTGGTGGTAGAGGGCACTGTTTATTTCGATTGATATCATTGTTCTTGTGCTGTAAGCAGCAATCCTCGCTTCGATTTTCAAGGTTCAGTTCTGAATCGTGACCACTATCACAGTCATGCATTCAGAAAACAATATTAGAGGGGAGACAATCTTCACTCCTGGTTTATGATTCCAATCGACAGGACGTAATGGGAAATGAGCGTACACTTTATGATATTTGGACTGTTTTCAACCATGCATTACTTTCATTTTTTTCTGCGTGATCAAGGAAACTTTGATCTAACCGGCTTAAAAGGTTTTAGTATGTATTTTGATTGCTTCTTAACGATAAATTATATTTTGGGGAGGGCTCGATGCCATTCCTCTTAATGTGCTTGGTCACTCATGTCTAGAAGATTGGGCAAGAAATTTTCCCATGCCTTGTTTATTTACCTAACACAAAGATGGATTCTTCACTTGCTTTAACATCCGAATTGCTATAAAACTGAATGAGCGTTTTATTGCAATTATATTTGACTATTTTCAGATGCGTAAATAACTTTTCTACTTATGACAAAAAGAAATGCAGTTTGCATTAATTCAGCCTTTATTTTATTACATCAAGAACATTAGGAGGTTGTAATGTAGTGGGCCAAAATAAAAACTGTTTACAGCCACAAACTGCAATTAAACTAGATGTTTATGTGTCACTTGTTGAGAATGCTGCAAAAATGGAAACAAGGACCGACTGAAAAAATAGCCGTCGACCGAGCTACATAAAAACACTCGATCAGTTCGAGTTCGGAAAATCTTTTTCTTGTCCCTCCAGTACCCATGTGAGCAGTTAAATCCAAGGGAGCCGTCGCGCACCCCCCAATACTATCTGGTTGGGAACGAGAACATCCTGATGGATACGTCTGGATTTACAACTGGCAATCAGTTGTGCAAGTCTTGACCTCTTACCCTGAGCCATTGCTATTGATGTTACAGGTTATTCCATAATAATTTCTAGTTTTGAATAGTTAGAATTTTGAAGGAATAAATATGAAACATGTAACTGTTTTACAAGAATTTTCCTTCAAATTTTTAGACATTTTTTTTAAGGATAATAATATGGGAGCCCTAATTTAGAGTTTTGTATTGTTAAAGTTATACATTTTGTTATTAAGCTACGATACACTAATGGGTGAAGTTCAACATCTTATTTATAATTTTCTATAAAGGGTAAAGCAAATTGTTGTTATAAGTTTTTTCCTTCAGTTTTCAAGGTAATATTTTCAGTTATCAAGGACATTGTTTAGGAATTTTTAAGTCATCTGCATTGGAGCCCTAAGGCCCGGTGCACACATCCGATTTTTCAACGCTGCGGCACTGAAGCCCAACTATGCAAACACAACTGAAATGACGCAAGTACTAATTTCTCGCCATTTGCGATAAATATTCTATCGAAGAAAACGTGTTTATTTCACTTACTTTGTGTAAAAAATTATATTTTGAAACACACAAAATAGATGTTACAGGATACAACCATTTGTTAATTATTATTTATATTCCATTTATTTATGAAAACAAGGTACTTCAGACCGGAGAAGTGTGCACGGCGCCGTAGGGAATTGCGGTACAAATTGCACGCAAGTTGGACGTGGGGCGTTTTAGGCATGTGTGCACTACTCCATTGGCTCTAATATATCTCAGACCACACTTGCGTTGCTGCAGTGGTGCAGAACGTTGAAAAACCGGATGTGTGCACCGACCTAAGAGTTTTGTGTTATTCAAGCTCCTGTCTTGACATGTTTATTCTTGCAGTGTCGGACAGCGACAGTTGGTTTGTCTGGCCAGGGCACTGCTGCGAAAAACTAAGGTCCTAGTTCTGGACGAAGCCACGGCTGCGGTGGATGTCGAAACTGACGAGCTCATCCAGTCTACCATCCGCACGAAGTTCGAGGACTGTACCGTTCTGACAATTGCACACAGGCTGAACACTATTATGGACTATGACAAGTAAGTTCGTTTACTCGGCCTATCACTGTCAACTTTTGAATGCTGTTTTTCATGGGGCGACGTGTTCATAGTCGTATTTTAAGTCCAATTTCATATTATATTGTGATGTATCTTTCTGTTCACTTTATGTATTGTGACGAAGTCTGTGGCGAGGAAAGAAAAAACAAGCTTTCGGCGTAGAAACTGCCAAGAGGTCAAGCCAGACGCTGAAAGGTCACACCGCGTATGACCTCAGACCGCGTGAGTTAACGAGCTGGCGTTGGTTCGAGGGATTTAGTTTCGACCGAAACGGAGCAAAGGATCTTTGTCGCGATGCCGACGAGACACCCAGGCAGTAGTTCATTTCCGCTGCTTTAACATCATCACAAGAACCCACGGATGCTTTTGTTCGGGCCGCCGTCCGCTAATGAGGCTACCGTCGAGATAGAAAATCAACGCTTTTCGAACAGCCAACAGCGAGACGACAAGTGTGTCCAATGAAAGAGAGGGGGGCCAACAACCCCCTGGAACTTTCGGGAGTCGAAAGCGTTTGGGGTTGGAAGAAGAGAGACCAGACCGAGGGATCAAACTGATCCGGCTGAAGTTAAAACCGTTCTCAGTTTTTTGTCGGATACCCCGTCTCTGGAGACGTGCCGAGTCGCGACAGCTGTTCGTGGACTCAGAACAGATTGCCCAAACTGGGATTCCGGATATCAGATGCTAAAATAAAGCTCAAGCCTGAGCTGCTACTGTGCTGCATTGCACACGACCTATCGAACTGATTGCCCAAACTGGGATTTTGTCTATTAGACAGGAGAAAAGCTCGACCCTGAGCTGCCATTTGCTGACTTCGTACACGCGTGCGAGAACTTTTGGAGAAGCTCACCCGAGCTAGAAAACAGGTCTGGAGAAGGGCTCACCCGAGTCGGATAATCTACATCGGAGTTCTGTGGAAAAGAACAATTTACAGTCTGTAAAACGCCACCTACCAAATTCCTTCAAGGTTATTCCTTGAATTGTAAATAAAAAACACCTTATTCAAGACCACTGCTAACATTTTTACGTAGTGAATGAATCTTCCATCCCTAAGACGTCACAGTATGTTGCAATTTGGTCCCCTTTTTAAAAATTCATTCTTGTAATTCAAGAGGAATGACTACTAACATAAAATTTCTTTTCCATCATTTCAGAGTCATTGTTCTGAGTAAAGGGGAGATAATAGAAATGGATAAGCCTGAAAACCTTCTCAAGGATGAGAGTTCTGTCTTTTATTCAATGGCCAAAGATGCTGGACTTGTGTAGAATGCGCCAGGGAGCCGAGAAAAGTTACGAGCATTTTTTTTTTCTGCTAGGCTTCAAGTCAATGGCAACATTCTATCACTGGTGGAACTTTACCACTGTTTCTCATTTGCTGAAATGCTTAAGAAGTGTGAATTATACAGAGCTTTCTCATGGACTTTTGCTCCTTTTTAGGATTTAAATTTGTACTAAAGATTAATTTAAACATCTGTTTGAATTCGTATAACTCCATATGCATGGTTGACCAAAGTGCATTGTTATTTTGTTTTGGATTTTGTGTTTACCTCTTTGTTATAAGTTAATAAATATTTAAATAACATTAAAACAAAACCTACAGCATTTGTAAAAAAAAAATTTTATAAAGTAAATTAAATAATTTATTTTGTGAGTGACAGTTTCTTTTCAGTGTGACCAGAGTAGACTTTTTTAACTCCTATTAAATTAATTATTTAATTGTGAACATAAAAAAAAATTTAATTATGCCCCAAACCAATTAATATATAAGCTTATATGGTTAAAATGTTTCTAAGTATTAATCTACGAATATAATCCTTTTTTATTAAATATGTTGTAGAAAAAAGTAATTTATATGTTTTAAAGTTAGCTATTTTAAAAATTATTTATATTATGATCCATTTACTCAAATTGCTTGACTTAAACAGCAAAATGAGATTTCTTTTTTAAAAGCAAAATATATCAGTTGGGATGCTTATGGATGTTTCAAAGAAATGATAGGGCATTTTTTGGACATTATTTCTTTGTTTCATAGTTTTCCATATAATCTACTTCATACCGGTGAGCTTTTAAGTTGATGAGTATTTGTTTTTAGTTTATGTTTGAAAGATTTAATTATTATTTACTTATGCCTAGAATTAAGTTAAAAGTATTTGTTATTATTAAGATAATTAAAGATAAATGATGTTCATAACAGTTTGTCATTGCCAAAATAAAAAGTCATTTAGTAAATATGTTTGTACTTATAGATTATTCTTATATACTATGGTTTTTATTGTTTGCCAAATATGCTTTTGTAATTTGTATTTACTCTGGAGTAAGCATTGTCATCAAACACTTTTTTATTGGTAGGTAAACCAAAAATCCACTTTTGACTAACTTATTTTTTTTTTCTACCCATATTGGGTAATCCTTTTATTTTAGTGTAATTCCGTTACTTTCAGTAATCAGTCCAATACAAAGTTACACTATAGAAAGAGAGGGTAAATAGAAAAATAATCTCTATTGATCTCATTTCATCACTTGAACTAATTTGTGAATCATTTTAAATGTTCATAACTGCTGGATTTAGTACAAGTTTTATCCATTTAAGTGGGGCACAAATGTACTATTTTATATAATATTGAACAATTTGTAATGTATGTTAATGTTTAGATTTTCAATACTGTGAGATAACATGAGCATTAAATGCATTGTTTAATTACATACAAGGATGTTTCCGTTGTTCTCTAAGAATTGTGGTGTAGACTTTTTATTTTATTAATTTAAATGTTCATAACTGCTGGATTTAGTAAAAATTTTGTCCATCCCTCTCCTATGTTCAATATCTCAATAGAAACTTTGGCAAATAATTCTTATTATAAGGAAGTCATAAGCATACAATATAACGGAATATATAGTTGCAATTATACTTTTTTTTCTTCAAGCTATCATGATTCTTGTGGTTTGGTAACTTGCGAAAGGCATGCAACTCAGAGCTATATCTTGAGACTGAGGTCCTAATATTCCTTTGCTGCTGCACTTGTATTGAAACCATTGATTTGATAGTTGTAGTTATTGAAATTTTTTTTATTTAGAATTCAAAACATGTTAAAAACTTAAAAAAAAAAAAGAGTAAGGTGAAAGGAAGTTTTGAGGACTTTTTTCTCAATTCTGTTTTGTAAAAGACTTGGTCAAAAATTAACGGCTTGAAAAATGACCAACAAGAAAGAACAAGGAGGTAAAATGTTGAACTATTTCGGTGGAGAAAATTATTTGGTCATCCATCATCACGTGACTATTTGGTCGTCCATCATCGTCAAGGCAAAAGTGTTATTAACTGTAGAATAACACAACTAGTTTGCATGCTTTTGGTATATCAGCCAGATGGCCTCACCTCTCTTAAAAAAACTACCAACTTCCTTCTTTTCAAAGCTGCACGGGTAGAAGTATTTTTTGGCACAATTGGTGCTAATTTGGCGCTTTTAATTATTTTATTTTAGTGTTTTGGCATCATTTTTCCTTTCTGGCAGTCGTGATTTTCGCGCAAAGTCTTCTGGAAATTTTTTTTTTGAGGTTGGCAGGTATGTGTTTTTCTTGTGACATGAAAAAAAATTAACTTTTTCAAAAAGTTATTTTTGATCCTTCAAAATATTTTTTCTGGTATGTAGAAATAAGTATTTCAAAATGATGCTTCTGTATTTGAGTGACCTTAGGTCATTGTTGATTTTTCAATTGAAATTGAATCCATTTGACTCGAAACTTAAGGAGTTGTCAGAAAACTTGATCAAACAAAATGTGTGAATTAAACATCCCTAACAGGAATCTCATGACATCCATCCTTATTTCGTTGATTTTCTCTTTCAAACTTTTCCTAATTTAGAGAATTGTTAAGAATGTTGCCTTTAAACCAATAACTTTTGCTAGGAATAAAATTTGTGTTATTAGAGGTTTTCTGATGGATGCAGTACAAAGCTAAACGGAGCTATTGATATGTACAAAAATGTGCCTGACATAGTTTATAGATATTGTAATATATAGAACTAATAATTTACAAACAGTGAGAGAGGTCATTTATTTCATATTTAATAGTATTTTTACTTCACTTTTAAGTTACTTGTGGATACTTTATGGACATGTCCAGTTGATTGACATTTTCTATCAATGAACAATAGTGGACATTCATTCTAGTTTTAAAAAAAAAAAACTTTTTTACCACTGCTGAATGCAAGTTTTTAAATTTTTGCAAAGATGCTCAATAAAATGAATCTTAATGGGATTTTCTTTTCGAGGAACTGGCAGCTATGTTTCAAGTAGTCAAACTTAGGTTCAGTACACATTCTAATATGAAACCAATCTATGACTTAGTATAATCGATGATCAGCAATTGGTAAATTTCGTGTCCTCAGAAACTTTAATCTCAGGCACTTGTCAGATTTGTTTCTAGTTATAAACCTTGGTTCCAAGCTTATTGTTTGCACAAATTTTAGATGTCAATTATTTAATATTTTGTGCAATTTTGCTTAAATTTTAAAAAGTAGTTTCTAATGAATTCGTAATAGGCACCCAATACATTTTCTAACTATGGACATTCCTGTGCTCAGATGGCAAAATGTTATGTCACTTTTCCCAAAAAATTGAGTAAGTCCCATCCTGGAGTCTGATTTGTTAATGTTTAGAAGGTAGCAAAATGTCGTAAGTCTTTTTCTTTCAGTTTATAAGAAAACAAAGGTGTGAAAATTGTAATAAATCAGAAACCACAGAACCACATGTTGAATCTTGAATCTTAAAATTGCTGCCATGAAAAAGTGACTTCTAAGATTTTGCCATTGAGTACAGATTTGTTCAGGAGAAAAATAAGGAATTGTCCCCCCAAAGGTACTCAATAAAAAAAAATCCCTACTAGGTTTCCTTTTTGAGTTACTAGCAGCTAACACGTTCTAATAAAAAACTTTATTATTGTCTGTACTAGAAGAACTGCTCCTACAACTAATTCTGCACAAGTCTGTTGCCATGGAAATGAAATTCTACCCAAGAAAATGCATTCAAGTTTGGCACTCCTAATACAAGTCGAAAAAAAATGATTTTTACTTATTGCTACTTATTTATTATTTACTTATGTACAGTAAAACTCCCTGTTACAAAAAAAAAAAAAAAAAAAATCACCCTTTCCTAAAAAGGACAAGCTTGTTCCTTCAGCAACTCCCAGACTTAGCAGAAACAGTTGTCATCTATAATTGCTCATTGGCAGTTGGTTATTTCATGTTGCTCAAAAACTTCAATCTCTTTAGAGCTTTCTTGTACAAATGGGTATTGTCTTTTTCTACACATAATTTCAAATGATTGATCAATCAAAATGTGTGTTTAATAATTTATGTGCATTTCATATTCACTGATAATGAATTTAAAATTTCTTGTTTCCTACAACTTTCATATTTCGATGCAAAAATATTTTTTCCCTTGATAGTTTTTCTGGAATGTTTATTTTGTGTGTATTTTCCATCATCACTGTATCGTGAATTTTAAACGTCTTGATTTAAAATTCACAAAAGTGATTCCTGCGGCTTACGTATTTCTCTACAAAAGAAATGTTCTCTTGAGTTATTCTTGCATGTTTTATGTGTGTTAAATTGTGTTTCTGTGTGTGCCATTCCTGTATGCAATTCTGCAAGCATGTATTTATTGACTCCATCCAGCAATTTAACAAAATATCGTTTGAGCAGTATTATTTCTGTGATTTTTATAAGATGAAATTCAATAAAGACATTTAGTTTATATTCAGGTTGGACTTTATTTTCCATGACTTTGATCAATGCTTTAACAAGTCTTGTCATGTGACCTATTAAATGTTTTTTTAGACGCAGACAAATTTGGTTTTTAAAGAATAAGTAATACAAATAAATGAAACAATTTTCATTTATAAAAGGCAGATAATGTAAAATTGATCTAAACCTAAACACACAAAAAAATGCTCTACATAAAACTGAAAGGGACCAAAAAAGACCTAAAAAATACAAAGGACGTACCATAGTCAAAACGCATGATAATTTGGGCTCTTATTATGAAAGCTGTTAAAATAAGTTGCAATTACTGTTAATAATTATTTTTCAGTGGCGAACTTAATGTTCGCCACTGAAAAATAATTATTAACAGTAATCTAAATGTTATGTATCAAATCGAAATTATTCAAAATCAGAATTGCAGAAGGTCAAAAAAGTTGAATTTATTTCAAAATTTAATTTTTATCAACAATTTTTTCAACTGGAAATTCTTACCTTAATTAAAAATGGTGTTGCAACAAAACAGTTATTACTTAGTAAAAAATAGTTGCCCGTTTCATTATGAGTTTTCGGAAAATAAACCAGTTGGTCTGCGAAGATTTTACTTTTACCCAAACGCACGCATGAGTGTTCCAAAATGACGAGGTGTCCTCGATTCTTTCCCTTTGAGATTGATCCCGAACTGACGCCCATAACCCTACATATTGTTCCCAGTGTGACGTTAATTCCACTAACCTACGTACAAAAATTTATTTTCAATGGTAATGTAATTTGGTGTAATTTTAGTTAACGTCGTACTAGAGCAACACACAGGCTATTGACGACGGTCCGGGATCAATCCCCTAAGGGAAAGATCCGAGGACAACACCACGTCATTTTGAACTACGGTCAGATGACGAGTCAACACCTGAGCTGGCACCCCACTTTCCAAACTTCCACACTAACCCAACGGGACGACTTTCGGCCACGACAGATTTAAGGTGCACCAGCCGCCTCTACACCATACGCAGACAAACATCCATGAACTGACCCGGATTCGAACTAGGAACCTATCGATCTGAGGCTAACACCTCAACCACCAGACCGTTTGGTCACTAGCGCCTCAGCGTACAGCGTAAGTGTCCGACAAGTTGACTCTGATTGGCTCCTCATATATATGTTGTATGGTTGTTGTTAGTAGCATTTCTCGCCAACTTATATAATAAGGGGAGGCAAAAATGAACTCTTATTTTAAAGAGCTCCTCTTGGTGAAGCAACGATGGCCAAATGGCTAAAGTCACTTACCATCAGATTGGCGTTAGCGGCGGAGGATGACTTCCCGAGTTCGAACCCAACTGGCGGAAGTATTTTTAGATCATCCAAATTATTTTAAAACAATTCCAATTTAATTCCTTTTGATTCTAAATTACTTTTCCTAATTTTTAATACCCTTTTTTTAATTTTTCCAAACTTCCGTTGATTTTACATAAATAATCTAAAAACCACTCCTGAACTCACTACCAGCTGATATTTTTCCGCCCCTCTGCCGTCCCCTTTGCTTTAGGATGATGGTGTCGTATCCACCGCTGGCTTAGGACCATTCTGATGTAACGAAAAGCATACATAAAACACTAACTTATATAATTATTAACTTATATAATAAAAGGATACAATTTTCGGTTCAAAATGTTAAAACCTTTCGAAAACCGTTCCTATCAGTCAAAGAGATCTGCGCCTAAACGTAGATAAATAGCCAAATGAAACACCTTTACGTCTCAGGCACATGATCATACCAGCCAATCAGAGTCAACTTGTCGGACACTTACGCTGAGGCGCTTGTGTTTGGTCGGCTAAACCACGGTCTGAGAAAGCAACACCTGAGCTGGCACCTCCTCTCCAAACATCCACACCACGCCAACGTGAGCACATTTGAGGCGACAACAGATTTTACGTGCACCAGCCTACTTTGCACAGGTCTGGTTGGATTCCGACTCTCAACCCTCGGGTCGCTTATCGGATGCTCCAACCGGGCTACCAAAGACCTTTGGGGAAAACGTGCAACGTCTAACAAAATAAGAGTTTTTATAACAAGCGCCTCAGCGTACAGCGTAAGTGTCCGACAAGTTGACTCTGATTGGCTGGTATGATCATGTGCCTGAGACGTAAAGGTGTTTCATTTGGCTATTTATCTACGTTTTGGCGCAGATCTCTTTGACTGATAGGAACGGTTTTCGAAAGGTTTTAACATTTTGAACCGAAAATTGTATCCTTTTATTATATAAGTTAATAATTATATAAGTTAGTGTTTTATGTATGCTTTTCGTTACATCAGAATGGTCCTAAACCAGGGATGGATACGACACCATCATCCTAAAGCAAAGGGGACGGCAGAGGGGCGGAAAAATATCAGCTGGTAGTGAGTTCAGGAGTGGTTTTTAGATTATTTATGTAAAATCAACGGAAGTTTGGAAAAATAAAAAAAGGGTATTAAAAATTAGGAAAAGTAATTTAGAATCAAAAGGAATTATTTTAAAATAATTTGGATGATCTAAAAATATTTCCGCCAGTTGGGTTCGAACTCGGAAAGTCAACCCCCGCCGCTAACGGCAATCTGATGGTAAGTGACTTTAGCCATTCGGCCATCGTTGCTTCACCAAGAGGAGCTCTTTAAAAGAAGAGTTCATTTTTGCCTCCCCTTATTATATATAAGTTGGCGAGAAATACTACTAACAACAACCATACAACATATATATGAGGAGCCAATCAGAGTCAACTTGTCGGACACTTACGCTGAGGCGCTAGTGTTTTTATACCCGTCTTTTTGGAACATGAAAGTAGGATAGGTAATTGGTAATTTGAGTTAACGCCGTACTAGAGCAACACAACGGGCTATTGACGACGGTCCGGGATCAGTCCCATAAGGGAAAGATCCGAGGACAATACCTCGTAATTTTGAACCACGGTCAGATGACGAAGCAACACCTGAGCTGGCACCCCACTCTCCAAACTTCCACACCAACCCAACGTGAGGACTTTCGGCCACGACAGATTTCAGGTGCACCAGCCGCCTCTACATCATACGTTTACAAACATCCATGCCCGGACCTGGATTCGAACCGGGAACCTTCCGATCTAGAGGCTAACACCTTAACCACTACACCGGTTGGTCGGCAATGAAAATTCATTGAAACCGGTGAAAATTCTGGAGATAAATTGTTTGAAAAGTGTTAATTACACAGGTCTGCAAATTTTCAGTGAACAAATATTTTTTGCTAAGTAGCAATTGACTTTTATGTTTTTTGGTATGCCAATTTCAAATATGTCATTCGTTTTTGTCCATCACGTAACAGTTTTTTGAAAATTGCGTTTGAAAATTTGGAAAAATAATGCTTAATATACCATGTAAATACATTTCTAAGAAGTAAAACAAAGTAAGAAGTTTTTTTGTGTGAAAAAAATTACTTTAATACTCACATATATATTTAGAATCCACATTACTGAGTCGTTTACTGTCATCAGTACAAAAGCATATGATTCTGGATATTCAGCAAAGGCCACATAAAGTCAAGTTTCTCTACTACTTTGTAGTACCTTCTTCTTTTGTGTTGAATACTCCGTGTGGAAGCAGATCTGTGTGTAACTTGCGGCTGTTCTCTATGTAGCGACCAGCAGTAATCTGCTATCATGTTTTTGCTCCATCTACCTTGGTATCTGCATCCATCTGCTTAATGTCTTGGTGAAATCTTTCACCGTGTTCTTCACTGACGGCACCAAGATTTTCAAGAAAAAAAATCCAGATGACCCCCACATTAGAAAATAAACTTTTAAGCTGACAGAACATCCTAATTTTTTTTAATTTTCAAGCATACTTTGTACAATTTGCTTGAAGTTGGGATCCTTATAATTTCCCAGAAATTCATTAACAACTTCTTTAAAGGAGCGCCAAGCTTCCTTTTCAACCTTTGTCATACATGCTTCAAATTTTTCGTCCTTCATGAGTTTTCGAATATCTGGTCCCACAAACACACCTTCCTTCACTTTGGCTGGAGATAATCGAGGAAATGCGTGACGCAAGTGCGTGAAACACCGACCTTCTTTGTCTAGAGCTTTCACGAATTGTTTTTATCAAACCAAGTTTTATATGAAGTGGAGGCAGAATAATCTTTTCTCGGTCAACCAAAGCTTCCTCAATAACTTCTCTCTTACTGGCCCACTCTCTTAATCCAATGTTGACTCCTTTAGCTACTGTCCCATTCACACAGGAAGCATGGATATTTTGTATATCCCCTTGAAGTCCAAGAAGCATGGCAATTACTTTTAAATCCCCACATATGGTTCACATGTGATCCTTGTATTTAAGTTTGTTCAAAATGATGGCTAAATTTTCGTAGCATTCTTCGGAATGTCCAACTGGAATTGAAGCATATTTGTTTCCGTTATGGAGTAGCACAGCTTTGAGGCTTCTTTTGCATGAGTCAATGAAGAGCCTCAATTCCTGTGCGTCGTATTCAATTTGAAACTGCCATCGAGTCAGGAATTTTGCTGCAATAAACTAAATCAACATCTTTAGAAAATAAGGGCCGACCAACCGGTATAGTGGTTAAGATGTTAGCCTCTAGATCGGAAGGTTCCGGGTTCGGGCATGGATGTTTGTAAACGTATGGTGTAGAGGCGGATGGTGCACCTTAAATCTGTCGTGGCCGAAAGTCCTCACGTTGGGTTGGCGTGGAAGTTTGGAGAGTGGGGTGCCAGCTCAGGTGTTGCTTCGTCATCTGACCGTGGTTCAAAATTACGAGGTGTTGTCCTCGGATCTTTCCCTAAAGGGACTGATCCCGGACCGTCGTCAATAGCCCGTTGTGTTGCTCTAGTACGACGTTAACTAAAATTACAATTACAATCAGAAAAATAAGGAAGGAAATCATTTTCTCGTCTTCTAAACCATGAAAAAGAGACACCAGGTGCCAATAAGTTTTTTTTCATTTAGTCTAGAACCTAGTAGCTCTGCGGAATTTTTAGGATTGCCCAAGTCTCTCACTAAATAATTTAATTCACTTTGTGAGAAGAGTTGAGGATCGTTACTTCCTGCTGCATTGAAATCATCATCAGAGACCTGATCATGGTTCCTGCCAAAATCAGTAGCCAGAGTAGCCGCCATTGTTGGAGATCACCGCTGCCACACGCCTCGGCATTGATTCAAAGAGACTTTGGATGTGTTCTTGGGGTACAGCAAACCAAGCAGCTTCCACACGTTGCCAAAGTTGATCTGGTGTGGCAGCTGGGGATGTAATCTGGGTTAATCGTTGAGCAACCATGGACCACACGTTTTCTATCGGCGAAAGATCCGGAGACCGAGTTGGCCAGGGAAGCAATTCAATCTGGCGATTGACGAAGAACCCTTGGACAATGCGTGCCACGTGTGGTCGCGCATTATCCTGTTGAAATATGGCTGTGGGCAAGCCCTGAAGGTAAGGAAGGACAACTGGCTCCAACACCTTGGAGATGTAGCGCTGGCTGTTTAAAGTACCGGCAATGCGTACTAGGGGAGTGCGAGAGTGATATCCAATACCGCCCCATACCATAATACCCGGTGCAAGACCAGTGTGGCGGTGCATAACGCAGCTATTCAGCAACCTCTCTCCACGGTGTCTCCAAACTCGAATCCTGGTGTTGCTGACAGAAGCCTGACTCGTCAGTAAAGACAATTTCATTCCATTCTGCCGTCCACATCCTTCTTTCATCGCACCATTGGCGGCGGAGACGTCTGTGGTTCTGCGTCAAGGGTAGACGAAGCAATGGACGTCTTGCGGACATACCACTCTGCTGTAAACTTCGTCGAATGGTACACGCAGACACTGGATGATGCGTTACAGACTGAATGTGCTGTGCTGTGCTATGGTTCGTGATGTGGCTGAGCGATCCATCACTGCCATACGCACAATATGCCTGTCATTACATGAGGTGGATGCGATCGAATACGTCGGCCCGTCGTACCCTCCTGCATCCAACGATCACATATCCGCATTACAGTTGTTTGGTTTCGTCCAACACGACTACCGATTTCCCTGAAAGATAATCCACAATCTCGGTAGGCCACTATCATTCCTCTGTCGAACTCGGATACTTGATCAAAAGATGATCGCTGTTTTCTGCGAGGCATAATTGATCTTTTTTTTTGAAAAAACCACAAGAAAAACACAATTGCCGTACTTGAAATCGTCGAAATCTCCAAGCCTTAAATAGCGCTTTGAAGTGGCGCCACAGGCGCGCGTGATGTGCGTCTGCACTGAAATTCTAATCATTTGCACATCTCACCTCCGCTAATGCATGTTGTAAATTTAATATCATTTGCATGCTTCCTTCAGGGTGTTGCATTTACGGTGGCCAGCAGTGTGTGTTTTATTATTTATTTTTTATATATACTTCACACACAGAGAGGTTAATAACCTAAAGTATATATATATATATATATATATATATATATATATATATATATATATATATATATATATATATATTGTATATAATATGTTCTCGCGTGACATAGTCTCTTTGACAACAAGAGTACAAGAACATAAGTAAATATTTTTTATTTAAACTTTTGGTTATTAACCTAAAGTTTATATAAAAATATTTGACCGAGTTCAAAATTGCGTTGCGTCCTCGGATCTTTCCCTTGGGGGAATGATCCCGGATCGTCGTCAATAGCCCGTTGTGTTCTAGTACGACTGTTAAATAAAATTATCTTGCCTTACCAGACGACGATTACCAATCTGTACTGCTACAAATTGAGTAATGTAGAACACTCACACGATATTTGAAACCAACGAGAAAACGATCTTTCATCGAGTACCGCGTCATTACTTAATTCATATTCACGATAGAAGGAACGACGGAAGCTCTCGCATTATAACAATTATTTCATTTATCACCGATTCCTATTAAATCGCAAGCGTGATTTCCAATCCGACAGTTTCCTTACCCCTTTTCCAATCGCATGCATCCGCACTGAAGTGTCGAACACGTCACCGTGATTTTTTCCCCTCGACATCTCGCAATTTTTTTTCGTATGTTCTAACCTCTGCCGAAGGATGAGCCAACTGCGCAGAGTTCAAGGCAATGTCGCCGCTAATGGTTATTGCTCGTGACTCATCTGCTGTGATTGAAATTTCAGAATTTCCTCTCAAGAAAGTGTTAGATTTGCTTTTTTTAACCTTTCTGTCCGAGTTTTTTAAAGCTATATCTTGATCATGCACGTATGAAACCAACATTGACTGGGGAGACATGCTTTCCTGGATCATTTTTGAGAAGCTCTTATCCTTATTATCGAGTCATGAAACCAGGAAGCTTCGAGTAGTCATCCCATAAAATAGACGGTACAATAATTACGAGGTGTTGTCCTCGAATCTTTCCCTTAAGGCAGTGCTCCCCAACCTTTTTATCGCCGCGGACCGAATCAACGTTTGATCATTTTAACGCGGCCCGCTGAGGGGGAGGGGGGAGATACGTTGATTGTTTATATTTTAGATTGTTTTGATTTAATAACTTTAATTTAATTGGATTTAAACATGCCTTCAAAATAAAATACAGTTACACCAAAAAATGAATATAATGTGATTTAACATTTTAACTCAGTAGAATGCTAAATCAATAAAATAGTTTCCCAACCACAAAAAACCCACGAAGCGCTCGAACTCTTTTAAAAGCAAAGACAGGTGATCGTGCACCAATTAGGAGAACGAATGTTTAGGCTCAGTCTCGCCTAAAATACCCGCTAATGTCTGAAACATGTCCAAAATGCCTCCGTTCACGCGCCGTCCCCACAACTTCAGTTTGGATTTAAATGCAGCTACTTTGTCTGCCAACTTGAAAACAGTTGTCACATTTCTCAAAATTAGAAAATAGAGACATACAGAATTCAGAAATAATGATTGAAGCTCTAGTAACAGAACAAATTTCAAGTTCTGATTTACCGCCTCCTAATTTGAGTGGACATTTCATAGATAAGAACGGCACAAACCCGAGATAAATACACCAAAGTAAATAAAATGGAAATAATTTAATACTTCTTGGACGGCCCGGTACCATTTGATCCACGGACCGGTACCGGTCCGCAGCCCGGAGGTTGGAGACCACTGCCTTAAGGGACTGATCCCGGACCGTCGTCAATAGCCCGTTGTGTTGCTCTAGTACAACGTTAACTAAAATTACCAATTACCCATAAATTAGACTGGAGGATTGTGAGTTCAAATCCAACCAAACACCGACGTGTACAATGGATCCTGGTGCACGTTAAATCTGTCGTGGCTTCAAATGCCCTCACGTTGACGTGGAAATTGTTATTGTAATTTTTAGTTAACGTCGTACCAGAGCAACACAACAGGCTATTGACGACGGTCCGGGATCAGTCCCTTAAGGCAGTGCTCCCCAACCTTTTTACCGCCATGGACCATATCATCGCTTGATAATTTTAACGCGACCCGCTGAGGAAGGGGGGGGGGCGTTGATCGTTTATATTTTAGATTGTTTTGATTTAATAATTTTAATTTAATTGTATTTAAACATGCCTTCAAAATAAAATACAGTTACACCAAAAAATGAATATAAAGTTATTTAACATTTTAACTCACTAGAACGCTAAATCAATGAGAACCCTGAGCTTTTTTCATTGTAACGAGACTGTTTCATTTGGGGGTAATAGGAGACAATGACACCCGAAGTGTGTTGCTTATGTCCAGTTTATTCCGTTGTTTTGTTTTGGTTGCTGTCACTGCAGAAAACCCCGCTTCACACAGATAGGTTGTCGGAAATGGCAATAGGGATTTAAGTGCTGTGGTGGCAATCTCAGGGTATTCCGCCATGACTTTAATCCAGAACACCGGCAGAGTTGTTGTCTCAAACGTAGTTTTAAGGCCGCCTTCATTTGCAATCTCCAGCAGTTGATCTTCTTGCACAGACATGCTAGATTCGACTGATTTGTTGACAAATGTGTCGCGGATCAATTCCTTACAAGTTTGTGGGTTTTTTGTGGTTGGGAAGAGTAGCGATAAAGCTCTTTTAAAAGCAAAGACAGGTGATCGTGCACCAACTGGGAGAATGAATATTTAGGCTCAGTCTCGCTTAAAATCCCCGCTAATGTCTGAAACATGTCCAAAATGCCTCTGTTCACGCGCCGTCCCCACAACTTCAGTTTGGCTTTAAATGCAGCTACTCTGTCTGCCAACTTGAAAACAGCTGTCACATTTGTCAAAATTGGAAAATAGAGACATACAGAATTCAGAAATCATAATTGAAGCTCTAGTAACAGAACAAATTTCAAGTTATGATTTACCGCCTCCTAATTTGTGTGGACATTTCATAGATAAGAACCGCACAAACCCGAGAGAAATACACCACAGTAAATAAAATGGAAATAATTTAATGTTACTTGGGCGGCCTGGTACCATTTGATCCACGTACCGATCCGCGGACCGGGGGTTGGGGACCACTGCCTTAAGGGACAGATCCGAGGACAACACCTCATAATTTTGAACCACGGTCAGATGACGAAGCAACACCTGAGCTGTCACCCCACTCTCCAAACTTCCACAACAACCCAACGTGAGGACTTACGGCCACGACAGATTTAAGGTGTACCAGCCGCCTCTACACCATACGTTTACAAACATCCGGACCCGGATTCGAACCAGGAACCTTCCGATCTAGAGGCAAACACTCACGTTGACGTGGTGTGTAAGTTTGGAGAGTGGAATGTGCCAGATCAGGTGTTGCTAAGAGGTGTTGACCTCGGATCTTTCCTTGGAGGTATTGACACTGGATCGTCGTCAATAGCCTGTTGTGTGTGTATGAACTACCTACGGGTACGTCGCCATTACCTGTGCGACGTTTATTCAACCAATTACCTGCCGACCAACCGGTCTGATGGTTAAGGTGTTGGCCTCTAGATCAGAAGGTTCCTGGTACGAATCGGGATGAGTGCATAGATGTTTGTAAGCGTATGGTGTAGAGGCGGCTGGTTCACCTTAAATCTGTCGTGGCCGTAAGTCCTCACGTTGGGTTGGTGTGGAAGTTTGGAGAGTTGGGTGTCAGCTCAGGTGTTGCCTCGTCCCCTGAACGTGGTTCAAAATTACGTGGCGTTGTCCTCGAATCATTTCCTTAGGGGTTTGATCCCGGACTGTCGTCAATAGCCCGTTGTGTTGCTTCAGTACGAACTTAGTTAAAATACATACCGGACCGTCGCCAATACCTCCAGTTCGATGTTTATTTACCCAACTACCTACCTCATTATCTATCTTAGGAAACTGGTAATTTGTAATTAATGTTGTACTAGAGCAACACAACGGGCTATTGACGACTGTCCGGGATCAATCACTTAATGGAAAGATCCGAGGATAACACCTCGTAATTTTGAACCACGGTCAGATGACGAAGCAACACCTGAGCTGGCACCCCACTCTCCAAACTTCCACGCCAACCCAACGTGAGGACTTTCGGCCACGACAGATTTAAGGTGCACCAGCCGCCCCTACACCATACGCTTACAAACATCCATGCCGGACCCGTATTCGAACCAGGAACCTTCCGATCTAGAGGCTAACACCTTAAAAATTACACCGGTTAGTCGACATATATTTTAGGAGAACGATAAATTTTATCAACCAAGCTATTTAACCAACTGGGATTTATACATAGAAAATTAATTCACATTTTGTAAAAAAAAAAAAAAAAAAAAAAAACACAAGAATTTTGGGATCCCTAATTGAGTTACGGAACTGATAAAACAATATCATGTGGAGTAATAACGTGACGTGTTTCTTCACTCAAGATGGCCATCGAAGTCTTGTTCTAGAAATATTATTTCCTTCCAATTCAGAATTCCTTGGAATATAGGGAAGGAAATGCGGAAAAGCGTTAAATAACTGAGAAACGAATTGATAAATTCAGAACTTTATCTTTATAAAGTAGAAAATATAGCGCAATACGTGATTCGAAAATCACCATAACAAAAATCATAGTCACTTTGGCCCCAAAGAAATTTGAATTTTTTATCTCGGAAATGAGTTCAATGGACAATACAGTGCGC
This sequence comes from Metellina segmentata, assembly GCA_947359465.1. Lineage (NCBI taxonomy): Eukaryota > Metazoa > Arthropoda > Arachnida > Araneae > Tetragnathidae > Metellina > Metellina segmentata. The sequence continues at coordinate 9,165,324 of OX375882.1, forward strand.
TTATCTAGTCATATGCAAATATTCCGTCAGTGGATGCTTGTGGAACATTTTTTTCCGGTGTGTGCTGTGTGAAAAGGGGGGAAAGATCTCTTATTCTCTTCAAGGATCCATGAGTGCATTTGAGAGAGAGGTGAGTTTTTTATATTTAAATAACACAAGTTCAACACACACTCTTGAGAGAAAAATAAAACTCGATTTTCTTGAAAGAGTTGAAGAGCCCAAGCAAGCGAAAGACGAACGATTAAATTTTGAACATGGCTGTCAAAAGTACGTAGACGTACGGGAGCATAACTAGTAGATGATTATTTTACTTAGTATTAAAGTTTTGATTGGTTGTGGACGTCACGAGTGGGCAGAGTTTCTAATTGTTTCGATTGGTTGTGTGATGTCATGAGCGGAAGGAGATACAAAATATATCAAAAATCATTATATTCAAAATGGTCATAGAAATAACATTAAGTCTAAAAGATTGCCGTAAGCAGCTCATTGTTTTATCAGTGCTGATCAAAAATTAAGTTTTCCAATAATATTGTTTTACTAGTATACTAGTTTGCCAACCCCCGGAGTATTGCTTTGCAATCCTCATTGGTTCGCTGCACTAACCTTGATCGCTTCGCTCGCATTAATGAAGATATGTGTCCTAGCAGAAGGAATTGTTTACAAAATATGTTATTCCGAAATATATTTTTCAAATATAAATTTGTAGTACTACAGAAAAGTTATAAAGTACCTCTGGAATCAGAACGCGAACAATTTGGAATTCAAATGAATACTTTGAGCAAATTTTGCTCAAATGTGAGCGCTGCTTTGGAAATCGAATACCCAGCATATTGTTTCTATATAAGCTACAACAGCGAGACTTGCCCCCGGAGGAATGCAAAGCAATACTCATTGGTTTGCTGCGCGAACCATGATCGCTTCGCTCGCATCAATGAAAACATTGTTTACAAAACCTGATATTCCAAAAAAATATTTTTCAAATATAAATTTGTTGCACCCCTACAGAAGAAAAAATTGCAGTACCTCTGGAATCAGAACTCGAACAATTTGGAATTCAAATGAAAACTTTGAGCAAATTTTGACTCGAAATGTGAGCGATGCTTTGGAAATCGAATACCATCATGTCGTTAGTAAGCTGCAACAACTCTACTAATATTCGTTTTTTCTTTCAATAAAATTTTATCCGATAACGCTATAAATTAAATTGAGGCGCGAGACTTCGCGGTAAACAAACAATCGTACAGTGTTTGACTACTACTACCGTAAATAGTGCGAGTTACAGTGATTTGTTGGTCAATAAACTGAAACCAGCAATTCGAAGCAAACACCGTGGTCTACTCTCAAAGAAAGTTTTGTTGTTGCAAGACAACGCACGGGGCCGCACACGGCCCATAACACCATAGAAACAATCAACAGGTTGGGTTTTGAGACCCAGGAACACCCTCCCTACATCCCAGATCTCGTTCCTCAGATTTTCATCTCTTTGGGTCGCTCAAGGAAGCTTTGAGAGGTCGTCGATTTGCCTCAAACATGGACGTTCGGGATGCGGTGCAAAAGTGGCTTCACGACCAACCGAAAACCTTCTACCAGGAAGGCATACGGAAGCTTGTGCCTCGCTATACCAAGTGCATTGCTCAAGGTGGAGACTATATCAAAAAATAATGTATCTGTTCCACGCCTATCTTTGATTAATAAAGTTGTAGAACAAAAAGTGTAAGTAATTTTTGACTTACCCTCGTATATAGATTTTCAATCAAATTTTCTCCGATAACGCTATAAATTCAATTGAGGCGCGAGGCTCCGTGGTAAACAAACAATCGTACAGTGTTGCCAAAACGCGATAACAAATAACGTCTTTTTTGCGTGTCACGTAAGAGAATTATATACAGGGTGGTCCCGAATTCATGGTACAAACTTTAATGGTAGGTACAGGACATTGTAACAATGATTTATTGTATAGGAATGTATAGTCGCAAGTGACGCGGTGAGGCGTAAACAGGGGAAATAAAAGGAAAGAGAAATGGAGTGATCGGTTGGTATCATTGCCGGTAGAGGGCAGTAGATGTCTAGCCGCTGTTGAACATGATTGGCCCATACTTACATTTTGATTGGCCCATACTTACTACCCACGCGGCTCACTGGCGGAAGCTATCTTATTTTTCTGAAAAGGTTAGAATGTGTCATAGAAAAGGTTTCTGAAGTGTTACCACAACTGCTGCATGATGTTCCGATCGCCATTCGTAACCGCATGTGGTTTCAGCACGATGGGGCGCCAGCACACTTCAGCATTGATGTACGGAATTACCTGAATGCCACGTTTGGTACTCGATGGATTGGGCGTGGTGGACCAGTCCCTTGGCCACCCCGATCTCCCGATTTATCGAGCCTCGATTACTTTTTATGGGGACATCTAAAGCATCTTGTTTATGAGACTCCAGTTGACTCAGATGAGGATCTCGTCGCTCGCTTATCTGTAGCTGCTGCAGGTGTGCGTGAAATACCAGGCATCTTTGAACGTGTACGCCAATCGCTCCACCGACGCTGTCAAGCATGTATCGATACTGGTGGACGCAATTTTGAACAATTACTGTAAACATGACACTTGTCATCAACGCTTTCAATAAAATCTTTGTTTTTCCTTTCGGCCGTTATTTCCCCTGTTTTCGCCTCACCGCGTCACTTGCGACTATACATTCCTATACAATAAATCATTGTTACAATGTCCTGTACCTACCATTAAAGTTTGTACCATGAATTCGGGACCACCCTGTATATAGATAGCTCAAAAAACACCACCATGCGAAAGAAAGGCAAGTTAACAAATAGTGGTGGGAAAAGGCTTTGAGAGTGATCAACAAAAACTGACAGATAGTGGTGAAAATAGGTTTATACACAGCCAGTGATCACAAACCTTCAGGTTTAAAAAAATATATATAGATGAAGTTTGACTAAAATAAATAAATTTGTTATGCACCCGTGGAATGACGGCCATTTATCCTAGTATAATATAACAGTGTAAACCATCTCCACCATGAAATACTTTTTGGTAGGCAAAGTTGCATTGCCTTACACATGTCTTGCCAAATTGTTAACTGGCGGACGTGATTGAGAACAAGTACACTTTACATTAAAAAAAAAGTCTGATTGCGCGTCTGAATAATAAAAGATGATACTCGCAACAATTGTCACACATCTTAATAGATGGTTCATGATAAAAAGTTTAAAAGGATACGCGAATCTCTTCCAACTACGGTTTGAAGCCATGTTGTAACAGACTCTGCTAATGTTGCAATCGCGGTTTCACTCTTCGCTGCCACTTAGCTTCATTTCAAAACTGTAGCCTGAACTCACACTTGGCTGCTTTGGGGTTTGGTTGAGCACGACTGTACACGGTCGCTATCCTCCATTGCATGACCTGGCTTATCGAAAGACACCCATGATCTTAACAATACTCTCACTCAATAGGCAATCTGTCAACTAGTTATGCATCTATCGAACTCAGCCACAGCTAAATTCTTGTAAGTGAGAACATTGTGTAGAAGCCACTACAACAAAAATTAACTTACAACAGAATAGCATGCTTTATATATGGACAAAAGTATTTGGACATTGCATGCCCAGGTGTAGAATTATACACTCACTGCCAAAAGTTAAGCACGGAGAGGAAAATGTTAATTTCCAGTAGCCAATCTGAATTTGATAGGCTGCAATTTATTGCAGGGGTAGATAGAAGTATGCATACGGGTTATGTAACAGCCAATCACGGTTTCGTGTCGAGAAATATGCTAAAAAGGAAGTCGTATAAGAAGCCAGCATTGTAAAGGCAGAGGGGTTGCAATGTAAGTGCTTATAAAAAGTGTTTAGAACTTTCGTACTATTAGTTTTCAAGACAGACGTGTTTCAATGGCTTCCAGAAGTCGAATGACAGATAGTGAGCGCTGGCATTCTGTGGGACGCCTTGAAGCAGGGGAATCAATCACTCATCTTTCTCTATTCTTCGGCGTTCATCATTCCGTCATTTCACGATTATGGAAACAATTCCAAACAAGCCAAACAGTTACCCGAAGACCTGTGGCCGGCCGCCCAAAGGTTACGACCCCCGCGGAAGATCGATATATTTCTGTTGCGACTTCCATACGTGTAACATCTATGGTTGCAGAGTCCAAACAAATGAACAAGACGATAACGTAAGACGATATCTGCCACTACTGCGCGCGAAGGCTACAAATGAATGGACTATACGCCCGGGTACTACGAGTTTGTGTTCCTCTATCCGTCCAATCCAGAGGGACACCATTAAAGTGGTGTCGGCAACATGTGAATAGGACTGTATCTGATTGGGCTAACGTTATGTTCACGGATGAGTCGAGATTTGCTCTGAAGCCACGACAAACGTGTAAGGGTCTGGAGAGAACAAGGCACACGCAATCGGCCACAGAAACATTATCGAGCATCACTCATTCCGAAGTGGAAGCATCATGGTGTGGGCCGGGATTTCAATAGAATATCGCACTGACCTGCACATCTATAGACGGGGTTCTGTGACGGCTCTCCGGTAGCGGTATGAAGTCCTAGAACCCTTTGTGAGATTGAACGCTGCAGCAGTTGGTCCTTTGTTCGTTTTAATGGATAAAAATGCGCGTCCCCATAGAGCTGGTATCGTCGACGATTACTTGGAGAGGGAGGGGATTGCGCGTATGGTTTGGGCGGCGTACTCGCCCGACCTTAATCCCATTGAAAATATTTGGGATGCCCTAGGCCGTACTGTGTTGCACGTTTCCTACCCCCAGCTACTCTCACAGAGTTGCAAACTGCTCTGCAGGAGGAATGGCGATTACTTGACTCTGGGGTGGTTGATCACCTCATGGAAAGCATGGTCACACACTGTAAATTTCGTATGAAGATGAGGGATTGTCACATACAGTATTGATGTCGGTTTTGTTCATTTGTTTTGGATTTAAATATCATTTTGTTAATGACTACAATATATCTTCATCTAATAACTAATTTATGACTATTCAATGTTGTCTTCATCTTTGTATTTAATTATTTGTTTTGTTTTATGCATAAACCTAATTGCTACTTTCCTGCCGCATTTCGTGTCAATCAAAGATGTAGTTGTCGTTTTTTTTCGCATTGTACCTTTCGTGCTTAACTTTTGGCAGTGAGTGTATTCAGTGTTCTGCGACACACAACTCTAAGCTTGTTCTGCAGGCATGTTGTTCGAATTTGGAAAATTGCAGTAAAATCAAAAACAGACGTAAATATCGGCTAAATATGTTTTACATAATCTCCTATTATAAAAGAAAGTGTCTCTATACAGTGCACTAAAGAATCTATTGCACTTACAATAATGAGATTTGACACACAGGTGCATTTTTTGCGATTTTTGAACCGCGCCGAATTTTAAAATTCAATCTAGAGCATTTTAAAATTAATTTGATGGAATTCATTAAATTGTTTTCCTTTGAATGGCAACCGCATAAAGATATGAAAAATTATAAATTAATTTTTTTCGTGTTTCCATTTGATTTTCTGAGCAAAGCTTTCAGTCGAAAAATCGTTTATTAAGCAATCGATTGTGAATTAATTGATTTAAAAATTTTCAATCATCAGTTTGATAGGTAATTTTAGTTAACGTCGTACCAAAGCAACACAACGGGCTATTGACGACGGTCCGGGATCAGTCCCTTAAGGGAAAGATCCGAGGACAACTCCTCGTAATTTTGAACCACGGTCAGATGACGAAGCAACACCTGAGCTGGCACCCCAGTCTCCAAACTTCCACGCATCATCAGTTTGAAGAATTCTAGCAAAAATAAAAAATTAAATTATCAATAATATTTTTTTTTTAATTCAGAGGAATTTGAAAAGTAAATTCTGTAAGCAATTAAAGACTATTGCAAAAAAACAAAAAACGAAAAGAAACAGATTTTGAGAAAATACTGAAGAAAGAAATGACTTCATATGAAATGGAGTTAAAGGAAAATACACTCTACAGCAAAAAAATCGACGCACCAAGAAGGAATCATCCGATTGCTTTGAAATTTCGTATGCAAAAATGTTTTGACGAAATATGCAAATGATTAAAATTTGGTGTCCAATGAATGAATAGTGCGATCTCCAGCGCATCGGAACTGCGCATCCAGCAGATGTATATAAGGAGTTGTTCTTGAACTGTTGTTTAAAATTTCGGCTGCATTGCGATTTAGGATACCTTTCAACGATTGAAAAAATGCCTCGCCGCAGGATTCGAGCAACTTTCAGAGTTTGAAAGAGGTCGTATTATTGGATTGAAAGAGGCAGGTTGGGCAAATCGGAGAATCGCTCGTCATATGAGTCGAAGCGATGCGGCGATTAGAAGATGCTGGCAAGAGTGGGTGGACAATGGCAGATTTCAGCGTCATGATGGTAGCGGTCGACGTAGGGCCACAACAGATCGCGAGGACAGAGTGATTGTCAGATCAGCTGTCACAGCGCCTGATTCATCTCTATCAACCATCAGTCGTACGACACACACACGAGTGTCCACAATGACCATTCACAGACGGCTGAGAGAGCGAAATCTACGGTCGTACCGACCGTTACTCCACCTGCCACTCACGCCTGCACACTGTCGAGCCACATTACAGTGGTCCTTGGCTCGATCAGGCTGGAATGATGCTAACTGCGGACGTCCGCTATTCCAACTATGAATGCCGCTTCCAACTGTGTCCTGACGATCATCGAAGACTTGTCTGGAGACGCCCAGGGCAGCGTTCCGATCCCGCTTTCACTATTGCACGCCAGACGGGCCCTCAACAAGGAGTTACGGTCTACGGTGCCATTTCCCTTGATAGCCGGACCCCTTTGGTCGTCATTAGAGGTACACTTACTGCACAGCGGTACGTTGACGACATTCTGAGACCTGTTTTGCTACCGTTCCTTTCGCAGTACCCTGGGGTTATTTTTCAGCAAGACAATGCCAGACCACATGCGGCACGTGTTGCTATAAACTGTCTTCAGGTTGTCAAACACTTCCTAGGTCAGCCAGATCACCAGATCTCTCTCCCATCGAGCATGTCTGGGATATGATGGGAAGGCGACTGCATCCGGTAGGGAAGGTTGATGACGTAGTCCGACAATTGGAGCAAATTTGGCAAGAAATACCGCAGGAGCCAGGAGACCATCCGGGAGCTTTATCGGTCTATGCCACGCCGTGTGGCAGCTTGAATCCAAGCTAGAGGCGGGTCAACACCTTAGTGAGCTCGTTACTGTAACTGAAATAAATCATTCAATTGTTCTGAAATTTTAATCATTTTCCATTCTGTATATAATTTACCTATCCACCAACTTTTGTCTCCATCGGACAACTCCTTCTTGGTGCGTCGATTTTTTTTTTATAGAGTGTATTTGTCGCTTATGTACGACTATTTAATGACGGTTAAACCAACTAGTGTCAAAGCTGAGAGGGCATTCTCGGCCGGTGTTTATATTTGCAGTTTATTGAGAAGTAGGTTGGGAGATGACCCAATTAATACGATTTGTTTCCTTAGACTTAGATCGTTCTTTCAAACTCAAAAAGGGATTTTCATTTCTTTATAACTTCGATTTAAGCAATTAAGAAGAATTAAGAGTTACCTTCTTTGTTATGTTGACCAAAAACTGCCAAAGATTAGATTTTTATGTTAGTATGAGACAAGGTTAGGTACAATTTATATGTCATTTGTTCAACGGCATTAGAGATGGAGACTACTTTATTTTAGATAAATAGAAAAGTTCTACGTTTAAAACAAACTGATGTTTTTTGGCGTTGAAAACAAGTAAGACGGATCATCATCCATTGTTTAATACTTACTACAAGTAGCTAATATAATTAATTGTTGGTGATTGATTTCCCTACCTATGGATAATGATTAATAAAGATGATTTTCTAATGCTAAAATAAACGTTTTGTTCGTCAATTTGGAATAATATAATTTACACCTACTTTTACTCAACCGATTTTGGAAAAATACATACTGGTTAGATAGACGTATTGACAAAGTACCAATCCGGTCGGATCCAGCCGGATTAAAATCGTGCTTGATTGCAATCCCTAGCTGTTGTCCAATAGGCTACGAATTCCCATTTGTTTTGCGAAGCAAACCAACACCACTGGCAATGCTGCTGCCAATAGGGTACGAATGGGAATTCGTAAACCAAATGGGAATTCGTAGCAATCACCGGGGGTTAGCGAGCAGTGATCACACCTGACTGCACTAAAAGAACTGTCACGGTCAACGCCGTGCTGGCCACGTTATGACTAGTTTATAACAAACATCAAAATTAATTAACTTTATTTATTTAAAACCAAGGCATACTATCAGAATTTTCAATTCTGTCGATCACATTTGAAGTTAAATATTTTGTCATTGACATAGAAGGTGTGTTATTTATAAAGTGTTTGTGGTAATTTGGGCGGTGTAGGGAGGTTGTTCCGTAGCTAGAAAAGAAAAAAAAAGGTGTGTCAAGGAGCGCGCTTTGCTTTGCAGAACATCGTAACTTATCTCTCTGTATAAAAAAAAGTTACCACCGTCGCCGCAAGATTGAAAACTGTGTTGTTTAGCTCGATTCTTAGAGAAGAAGCGTATAAAGCGGTACACCATCACTGTTGTGCGATGTTAATTCAACTGCGTTTCTCATATCTATCATGAAATACTTTTCGTAGACAAAGTTGCTGTCTTTCTTTCGTCTTGGACGGACGAAGATTAGTTGAGGAGGATTTCGAACCCCAACTATTGGAAATTGTTGAACCGAGGGCTCTAACCCCTTGGCTACCAGGCCGGAGTGGAACACTAAATAAACATTATTCACATCCATAAAGGATTTTTTAATTTAAAAGAAATTGCCATTTGCGCGAGAAGCTGCCAAATCTTGCAACACTCTCGCAATTCAACTGGAAGCCTGTTCCTATCTGTTTCCGCTGAAGGAAAGGAAAAAAGAAATGACAAGCAACGCAGCTCTTTCTCTATTATCGCGTTCACTCACATAGGTTGTATAAAAATGAATATAGCAGCCGCACGTTATCCTATTTTTTTCCCTTTCGATTTCTAATTACCGAGAACTGTTATTTATTCAGAGGCGCAATTCTCGGCTGAATACTCAAGCATCGCGCCAAATGTCATTCTTCATTGCATCAGTAATGAGTTGAGTAGCACAAGGATTGGCTGTATAGAGCTGTTATTAGCCAATTCGTCGTTAGCCCGGCGTTGCCCGTGCCAGTTGCTTTTGTGGGGTTATTTCTTTGTTTCGCAAATCAAATGGGAATTTGTTGCTTGTTGGATAACAGCCATAACGGAGTTGCCCGTGGTGTTGGTTTGCTTCGCAAACCAGAAGGGAATTCGGTGTGACGTCACAATCATTTGCGAAAATATAAATATTTAATTGAAAAATTATTTATTTAAGAAAATTGCATTTTTAGGTATCTATCTGGTGTCAAATTTTCCGCAGATTTCAAATCCGTTGAAATTTTTAATCCATCTTTTACGATCCCGATTTAACAAAAAAGAACTAAACAATGCCAGCCAAAGGTTTACTATTTTTTTTGCTTTGTTTCGTTGAAATCGTAAGAAAGCAGAAAATGTAATCTGTTTAATTTTGGACGCGAATGTTGACGTGACGTCACATTCTCTTGAAAATATATTCAATTTAAAAATTTTATTTGTTTAAAGAAAATCATATTTTTAAGCGTCGATCTTATGTGAAATTTTACACAGATTTCAAATCCGTTGAAATTTTTACTCTATCTTTAACGGTCTAGGATCGGTCTTTTTGACGGTATACAGAAAAAAGAACTACATAACTCTAGTTAAAAGTTTATTTGTTTTTTATCGTCTGCTGGAAAATCATTCCTCCGTGCAAAATGAAAACGAAAAAAATAAATTTAGAAACTGATCTTTTATGCTGCTGCATATTTTCTATACAAATCTACACCAAATTTGGTATACACACGAATACTTTAGAACACTGCGGAAAACATAGGCAATTACTGTCCTGTCTTTAGACCAATCTGTAGTACTTACAGCCATGAAAATTGGTACATATGTAGTCGTAAAAGTGCCCTCGAAGCCTCAGTTTTAAAGTCTAAAGTTTGTTTTCTTGCGATGAATGAATATTGACAAGGAAACACGTTCTACAGGGTTTGTGTATTTGAGTTAATACATGGAAATGTCACAGTCATATTTGAGCATTACTAAATTTCATAAAGCATTATCGCCTTTATCAATATTTGTCTGTCTTTTTTCGAATTAGTCGCTCATTAAGTCAGCTCATTTTAAGTTCATTAAGTCGAAATTCGACACCTTGCACATCTTTCGTTTAGCAGAATTCTGGATTTTTTCATCGGAATTTCGTTTCTGATTGCATATGTCTTAATCTTTTGGATATTGCAATAGATTATTCAGGAATTAAATGTTACATTTGTAACCGAAGTAAATTGTATAAACTATAAAAGTATTTTCCGCACAACCTAAATGATTGAAGTTAAAAAGTATTTTCTGTACAACTTAAGGTGCTATAAAAATTTTAACTATATATTAATAATTTTGCAAAAATGGTAATTATGTATAAAAGTTTAAAGAAATTTGTCAAAAACTTAAAATGTGCTACATGAAAATCTATTCAACCCATTTGAAAAAGAATGCTACCAAATTAAACTGCATGCATTTTTCTAGGGAATGAACTTGAATCAAAAGGATATTTAAATAAACAAAAAATTTACAAGCTATCGTAAATGAATACAAGATTTTTGATAGTTTTACAGTCCTATTTCGTACATAAAAGGACATAATTTAAAAACTTTTCAACTCGATATAATTATTTTCTAGTTCAAGACAACATTAGAAGGAACAAGTTCCACAGTTTTTTTACGAGAATCCATCAATACCTTTTTGTGTTATTTAATTTGAAGTGAGGAAATATGAATAAATATTAATTTAGAATAAAAAAATAGTTTGAAGTGAGATTGAAGCTGAACTGCTTCGACTGATGTGACTCGTTGACGTGGCAAACGTAAAGGCTTTACCTAATACTTTGATATTAAGCTTGAAGCTTATCTACTTCATTAACTACTATTTTCTATAATTTCAATCTCATTTTCTATTTACTAAGGTAAGTAAATATTAATTTTTATTATTCTGCAACATCTTATCAAATTGGCCAAGATGGCCATACCACAATCTCCAAGGATGTCGGAACTGACAGAACCAAGAAATGAAATAGGAATTAACTCAAACCACAAAATGAAAACAGATAACTCATGGTGAAAAAAAATTTGACGACAGCAGAACTTATCGCCTTAGCTTCTGAATACGGATCCGAAAAATATTGCTTGTTCCTCAGCTCAAAAGATCATAGAAATGGAATTCCTCAACAATACCCAAGAAAACTTAAAGAAATAACGCAAAAAATTCACTCCCACAAGCAAATTGAAACAGTTCGATTCAAACGAAACAACAAAATTATAATCACAACTAAAGGCGGGAAATGTGCCTCTGAAATAGCCAACCTACAAGAAATTCTAACCATTCCTATTACAACAGAAGTAAAAGTAGAAAATGTAACAACACGATTTCTTCTTTTTGATATTCCGATTGACGCTCCAACCGAAGAAATAATAGAAGAACTCGAAGCAGAAAACGACATAAAAATATTAGATATTAAAAGATTTCAAAAAAGAATAGGAAACGACAGATTTCCTACTCCCACAGTCCTTGTAACGAAAATACCTCCTGAAATCAAAATATGGTACACCATTCAAAAAATATTAATTTTCATCGATAAACCAAGACAATGTCAAACATGTTTTAAATTTGATCATGCAACAAAAAATTGTAAAAACGAAGCAAAACGCATAAAATACAATCAAAATCATATGAACCCGAACTGTGATAACCCAATGCAATGCTACAATTGCCAACAAGACCATCTTGCAAAGTACCCTAACTGCCCGAAACACCACGAAGAACGTAAATTTCTCGAATTCAAAGTTCTTAATCATTTATCGTTCACCGAAGCAATAAGAACTTACAGATCAACAACTCCCAAATCATATACAAAATCAAGAAACCAAACAAATTAACACAGAATATAAAACAATAATCCAAGAAACCGTAACAAACTTCAAGACAAACCTAACTGAAGTATTAAAAGAACAAGCTCAACAATTCATCGAAACCGTGAACGAATTTGGAAAATCAATAGTACAAACCATTCAAGAAAATACTCAATCAGCTAAAGATCATTCTTAAACTTCTAATAACATCACAAGTCCAGAAAGGAAAAGAAAAATTTAACCGCAAAACATCCCAGCCCCAAACCAAATCGATCAACATAAAGACAAAATCGTAGCTGACTTGGAAATGGAAAGCAATTCTCGCCTATACGATTCAATAAAACAAAGAAGCAGAATAATTCAATCAAATTCAAAGAAATAATTAAAGAAAACTGTAGTCATGGACTTGTCTTCTTCCCAGTGTAGCGTCGTAGGGGGTCTCTCTGACCACTGCTTTCATGGTGGTCCTTCCAGATTTCCTCTGTTACGTGGATTCGTGGTCGAAGGTTATCGGATGGCGTATTTATGACAGGATGTGGGTAGCCCCTTGTCTTTGAACTGTAGCAGTTTCGGAAGAACGTGTGTAATCAACTCTTATGAAGCAGCGGGACTGAAATCATATTTGCATATACCATCTATTAGCCTCGAAATAGCCTTAACTTATGTATATCTTTAGTAACTAATTAAACGTGCTGTATTTTTAAAAGTCGTATTAATTGTATTCAAGCCACTCGCCACGTAAATTCTACTCACGACGTTACACCAGGTAGGCCCCCTCAATTCTTTACCTTTATATTATTTTCAATCTAAAAATCGTACAGTGGAACGCAAGAAGCGTTCGCAACAAGAATCTATTGCTACAGAACTCACTTTTCAACTCAACAGATATTTGCGTATTTCAAGAAACTCATTTAAAACCTGACCAAGAAAATTCCATCTTTAAAACAAAACAGTTTTCAGACATGACAGACCCAACAGCAAAGGAGGAGGTCTTCTCATCGCAATTAGTAAAAATTTATCTACAAATATTATAAATGTTCCGCCTTCGTCAACTAACAAAGAAATTTGAGGAATTGTCGTCCACTACTCAAACAACCAAAGCCTAAACATCATCAACATTTATTGTCCCAAAGGGAAACTATCCACTAATGAGCTAGACACATTTTGCACTAGCACGCAAAATCTCACCCTTATACTTGGCGATTTCAATGTCCACCACAACTTCTGGAACAATCAAACCAACATAAAAGACGGAGAAAAACTTGCAAACTGGATACTCATAAACGATTTTTGCCTCATCAATAATCATATCCCTCTCACATATCATCCAATGAATCCACCTCTAATCGATCTTTCGATATGTTCACCCGACATATTTCCTTAAATTAAATATGAAATAGCAGAAGAAACCTTTGACAGCGATCACTATCCGATCATCATATCAATAGGAAATACCAAAACTAACTACCAAACCAGATTAAGATACAGATGGGACGTAATATCCAAAGAAGTCAATAACAAAATCCAGAATATCGAAATTCTAAATTACCAAACCTTTCTAAATATTTGAGAACAAGCAATGTTCCAAAATAAAAAAAAAATCCAACATATCCCACTCAAAGATTTTCCGATTTGGCAGACTTCTAAATGCAGCGCTCTTTGCAAAAAAAAATATCACAAACGAACAAAAATACATCTCAAAAGAACACTGGATTCATTTTAAAAGAACATCAGCAAAACTTAAGAAGGAAATAAAAAATGCATCAAGACAATATTGGGATAAAAGTTGTTCGAACTCAAAAGATACAAAATTGCTATTCAAATTATTTCAAACAGGTCCTCTACAGTTCAACTGTCATAAAATTTACTTATCTTGACAGCAAAATTATAACTCAAGCAAACGAACAAAGTGAAACATTTCCAAATTTTTCAGCCAAACATCCGATCACGAACCTATTACCCTTGAATACGGAGGAAAAGGAACCAAAATTGAATAGCGATTTCTCTTTCGATAAATTAAAAAAAAAATCAATGAAAAAGAGAAAATTTTTAACTTTTGAAGAAGACAAAATTTCTGCAATTCTTTTGAAAAAATTGAATGAAATATCTCTTTCCAAATTACTAAATAGTTTTATTATATCTGGCAAACCAACGACATCCCAGACAGTTGGAAAACCACCATCATCATTCCTATTCGCAAGACAAACAAACCCAAAGAAGAAATTAAATCATACCGACCAATTGGTCTAACCTCCGTTCCAGCAAAAATCTTCCAAAACATGCTACTTCAACACGCCTTATTGAAAACAAAATCCTTAACAAACAACTTGAAGACTCTCATCTCGGATTTCTACCCTTTAGAGACACACAATCTGCCATTTTTCAAGCTTACAATGAAATTCAAAAAGCAATACATCAAAAAGAATTTACTATAGAAATATCATTATATATATATATATATATATATATATATATATATATATATATATATATATATATATATATATATATATATATATATATATATATATATATATATATATATATATATATTACAAACACAAAAGTTATTTAAAAAACATATAAATAAAACACACTGTCAGAGGAGTGCTTAAGCTGCAACTAGCTCTGACTGGTAAATACTTATATCATTCAAATATTTAATTTAATGAAAGATCAAAATAAAAATAAAAAGTATGTGTATTTAACCAGAAAACGAAAGTCAAAACGAAAGTTAGAAGAAAAGTTAAAACTAACCATGCAAGCGCGCTGAAAGCTGCAGACATAGCATGGTAAGGAATATATTTTTCTTAAACAAGAGGAAATTCAAAAAATGAAAACCAAAAGGAATTTATTGAAAACGAAAGTGTTGGTGGATCAGGGCGTCATCAGGGAGGAGCCTGATCCATACAACACAAAATGGTGTTTTCTACGAATATGAGCGGCAATGAGCAGTATGTTATTATTATTATATATATAGCCGAATATGAGCAGTGTGTTATTATTATTATATTTTTAAAATGTTATTTCCATAAAACTCGCTTCTCACAAATAAATCCTTCAAGAAAAGTAATAAAGTAAGATGAAGCTGATTTATTATTATCAACAATTACGCCACCGATGTCTATTTCTATTTCGTCATTTCCTCTGAGTCATTGGTGTTGGCGGTTTGTTGAACTAAGTGAGTAGCGGCATTTGATGCGATCTTCTGGCTTGGTGTTGCCGGTCTCCCGACTGCTGCTGCAGGTTTGATTTAAATTTTCTTATTTCAATCTTTTCTTTTGTATATTTGCTTTTAATGGTGTTTGGGGGAGTGTATGAGCAATTTCTTAGCATTTTGCGGCTCATATTCGTAGAAAACACCATTTTGTGTTGTATGGATCAGGCTCCTCCCTGATGACGCCCTGATCCACCAACACTTTCGTTTTCAAAAAATTCCTTTTGGTTTTCATTTTTTGAATTTCCTCTTGTTTAAGAAAAAAAAAAAAAAAAAAAAATATATATATATATATATATATATATATATATATTCACGCAGCGTATGACTCTATTTAGATTGACGGTCTTATAGAAAAATGCCTCAAAATAGCATCTAAGGTCAAGCCGCTCAATGGACCCATAACTTTCTTAAAGAAAAACATGAAAGTCAAATGGAGAACGAGGAGACGAGGTTTAGAACGAGGAGACGAGGTTTAGAACGAGGAGACGAGGTTTAGAACGAGGAGACGAGGTTTAGTACAAGGCGGCGTCCCATCAGCACTTCTTTTTACTTGAAAAATATATTTGTTTCTTGGCCGCAAAGTCTTGACGAATCTATGGCACTTACAGTAATGGGATTTGACACTCAGGAAGTCCAAATTTTTTGCAATTTTAGGGTCGAAGCGAATTTTAAAATTCAATCTAGAACATTTTAAAATGAATTTAATAGTTTTTTTTCACCATTGGAACTTTGTTTCGTCGCACTTCGGCAATTGGAAAAAAGAACGGAATTCTTATATTTTCCCTTATGACGTCACGTCACAATCGTCATTATTGACGTCAACCTTTGAAACCCAGCCATATTTTTTTCACCTTCCGCTCTCAATCAAATGGGAATGCGTAAACTCCGCTCAAACGATACCACAGTGAACATTTTGACTGGCATTGTTTAGTTCTTTTTTGTAAAATCGGGATCGTTAAAGACAGTTCGAAAATTTCAACGGATTAGAAATCTGCGGAAAATTTTACTCTGTTTAAATACCTTGATTTTCTTTTAATAAATAATTTTTCAAATAAATATTTTTATATTTTCTCAAGAGATCGTGACATTATGCCGATTGGATCGTTTGCTTTTATTTTATTTTAATAAATAATTTTCTAATTAAATATTTATATTTTTTGGTTTGTGAAGCAAACCACCACATGGGCAATGTGACCTCCACGAAAAGAACTGTCACGGGCAAAGCCCATTTGTTTTTCCAAGCAAACCAACACCACGGGCAACTGTTATCCAATAGGCTGTTATCCATGGCTGTTATCCAATAGGCTACGAACTCCTATTTGGTTTGCGCCGACCAACCGGTATAGTGGTTAAGGTGTTAGCCTCTAGAGCGGAAGGTTCCTGGTTCGAATCCGGGTCCGGGCATGGCTGTTTGTAAACGTATGGTGTAGAGGCAGCTGGTGCACCTTAAATCTGTCGTGGCCGAAAGTCCTCACGTTGGGTTGGCGTGGAAGTTTGGAGAGTGGGGTGCCAGCTCAGGTGTTGCTTCGTCATCTGACCGTGGTTCAAAATTACGAGGTGTTGTCCTCGAATCTTTCCCTTAAGGGACTGATTCCGGACCGTCGTCAATAGCCCGTTGTGTTGCTCTAGTACGACGTTAACTAAAATTACCATTAACATTACCTATTTGGTTTGCGAAGCAACTCCTACCGGTTTTCGAATCCCACAAAATCAACTGGCACGGGCAACGCCGGGCTAGCCACGCAGTGGCTAGTGAAAGATATATGTGAAACCAATCTTCACGAACTAAAATTTATCTTTTACGCTGACGACATTTTCATTATTTGTACCGGACCAAACCTTCAAAATATTGATATCAAACTTCAAAACACTCTAAACAAAATTTCTAAGTGTTGCAATTATTGGAAATTCGCCCAGACAAATGTCACTCAATCAACCTTTCACGCAAAAGATAAATACCAAATTATTCATTAACAATCGGAGGCACGTACATCCCTTGGTCAACTCAACTGAAATTTCTGGGAATTATGCTCTCCAAAACAGGAAAATTCGAACATCACTTCAAAAACATTCGCACCAAAGGTTTCAAACAAATTAATATTTTAAAAGCACTTTTCAACCATAATTACGGAGCAAGATCCAAACAACTACACCAATTGATTCAATCTTGCATTCGAACACTCTTTGACTGAGGAAATATTACTACTTACTAACGCCAGAAAATCCCCAAAACAAATTCTAGAAGTAGCTTATAACACAACTTTAAGAAGCGCTCTTGGATTACCAAAATGGATCCCTTTACTTGCCCTCAGGAAGATATCAAATGAAACAAATATAACAAAAAAATAGCAAGATTAAATCTCAACTTTTGGAATCGTCATATCAGCATTAATACAATTTCTCAGCTAAAAACAACCATCACAAATCTCAAAAACATACAACCAAAAGATTAAAAAGATCCTTATTTTCAACACACAACATAAACTTTTAAAAATTTAGACATAAATCCCGATAACATCATAGAATTTGTGTACCCAACTAAACTCGAAAATCACAATATCCAGATTAAAATCTCAGAATACGAATTTAAAAATAAAAATCTTCCAGAAATAATCAACCCACTTTTTCAAGAATTCAGACCAAACTCTACTAAAAACTACTACTCTACTCTAAAATAATAGCTACAGATGCTTCAAAATCAGAAACGTTTACATCAATCTCTGGCTGGTCAGAAGAAAGTTCTTTTAGCTTCAGAATCAACAACATCAATACCATTTTCACTGCAGAAGCCTTGGCCATTTGTCAAGCAATAGACGACCTAACAACTCCGAATAGAAATCAGCCGACCAACCGGTATAGTGGTTAAGGTGTTAGCCTCTAGATCGGAAGGTTCCTGGTTCGAATCCCTGGTTTTGCCCGGGTCCGGGCATGGATGTTTGTAAACGTATGGTGTAGAGGTGGCTGGTGCACCTTAAAAATCTGCCGTGACCGAAAGTCCTCACATTGGGTTGGAGTGGAAGTTTGGAGAGTGGGGTGCCAGCTCAGGTGTTGCTTCGTCATCTGACCGTGGTTCAAAATTACGAGGTGTAGTCCTCGGATCTTTCCCTTAAGGGACTGATCCCGGACCGTCGTTAATAGCCCGTTGTGTTGCTCTAGTACGACGTTAATTTTTTTTCTTCTAATGGCGGGCACAAATGCACATAGTCATTGGCCACTACAAGGCCGGAAGTGATGGTCTCTTGTGAAGGAGCACCCAGTGGGAGGACCATCATCGCTTCCTAACAAAGGACAACACAATTTACATCCATGCCCTGACCCCGGATTCGAACCAGGAACCTTCCGATCCAGAGGCCAACACACGACGTTAACTAAAATTACCAAAATTACCATTACCTAATAGAAATCACGTTATTTTCTCCGATAGCAAATCTGTTCTAACAGCGCTGACCAATATCAACCTTAAATCTCCCAAAGTAATACTTCGTTTAAGAAACAAATTAATCAAATCTCAATCACAATCAATTAACATCATTTTAATTTGGATACCGGGTCACCGAAACATATAAAACAACGAAAAAGCAGATAAACTTGCAAAAGCTGTAAATCACGAAGACATATTTTTAGGTTGGTAATGGTAATTTTAGTTAACGTCGTACTAGAGCAACACAACGGGCTATTGACGACGGTCCGGAATCAGTCCCTTAAGGGAAAGATTCGAGGACAACACCTCGTAATTTTGAACCACGGTCAGATGACGAAGCAACACCTGATCTGGCACCCCACTCTCCAAACTTCCACGCCAACCCAACGTGAGGACTTTCGGCCACGACAGATTTAAGGTGCACCAGCCGCCTCTACATCATACGTTCACAAACATCCATGCCCGGACCCGGATTCGAACCAGGAACCTTCCGATCTAGAGGCTAACACCTTAACCACTATACCGGTTGGTCGGCATTTTTAGGTTGGATAGAGCTCCAGAAGACCTATCAAGACAAATAATTGAAATCGACAAACAAATTTCTAAAGAGTGGATCACAAGCAAATATCATCCTATTTTAGGAAATATTCCGGATTTATCACATATTTGCAAATGGTCAAACAACAGACAGGAAGAACCAGATGCAGGATTAAAATGTTGATCACACCCTCACTATTATTCCGTTTCAACCTAGAAAAATCATCTGAATGCACACTATGTAAAATAGAAGACTCATTAAACCACGTTTTATTTACTTGCAATAAATACAACAAAGAACGAAAAAAAAAATTTCGAATTCTTAAAACTCCAAGCGACAAATACTGAAAACTTCTGCAATCTGATGATCCGAGCATTCGAAACCAAAATCACAACGCACCAATTAATCCGATTTCTAATCTCTACTAACAAATTCTAAGTCACAACTCCACTCTTCTGACAACCAATAAACAAAATAAAAAATCTGAACAATAGAGGCGAAGGTTGACAACTGTCGTAACCATAAATCCCTCAAAGCACCCAACAATCTTAGTTTGAAGTGTATCGTTTGCTCTATCTTTCCTGATTTTACTTGTTTGTGTAAACAATTTTGCTATTCACTTCTCTTTAAAAATGTCCACAATATTTCCAAAAGAGAAACCATTTAATACATTTGAAAAACTTTCTAAAATTATATTTGCAAAAAAAGTAAATTTTAACTTTAAATTTTGACAGGTTTTTGTTCTTTTAACGACAATTTCCGGTTTTCCCGGAACCTTGATTAAAATCTTAATATCTCTGCAACTAATTAACTTAGAGAAAAAAAATATGTTTTGAAAAATCAAATAAATACTTTATCAATACAATAGTGTTGGGAGATTCTCACGCTTTGTATCCCGAGAGTTTCTTTTCAAGAATAAAAATGAGTTCCTTCCAAATGACGTTCTTACTCTACAGTTCTCTATGTGGAGAGTGACTAATGAAAGAAAAAAATTACTTGCAGAATCAAAAGATACAGAAAAATTTCTTCATGGCACTACAATTTCTTTGGAAGAAATATCCTCAGTTATTAGCTACGTCGGCATAACCCACGAACACTATCCTTCTCAATGTTCCTCTAGCACCAGAATACCCGTATAGCGAAGACAGATCACATGGACTATGAAAGATTTCGAAAACCAAATGCAGTCCACGCAGAAGATACCCATTTCTGTAGTGTCCGCCTTGAGAGAGAAATCAGCGTTCCACTTGTGCTGCTATGTGAGTGGTGATTGGAGTAGCGACGGAAGCGTCAGGATCGACATTCAGAGGAAGGACAGGGACATGAAGCTGATGCTCGTGAAATGCAAAGTGTCCGTGCTCGACAGGAGAGGAGTTGCTCAAGTGTCTCTAGAGGACGAACACCTGTTTGGAGAAGACTACGAAGTCTGGTCCTTTCCTCCCATCATCAAAATGAGCACTCTCCAGAATAGCAAATCTGCATTATTAGTAGATGATGGTGTGTTTCCATGCAATTCGAATTCCAGCTCTCGTATAAGGGAGAAGAGGTTATAATTGGTCGAGCTAGTCTTCAGACAAATAATCCGGTGACTTGAAAAGCCATATAGTTAATTTGTGAAGCGACAGAGAATTTAGTGATGTTATTCTCATTTCTGAGAATCTTCAGTTTGCTGTCCACAAGACCGTCATCTACTGCCAGTCTCCTGTCTTCCGAGCTATGTTCAGAGGAGACACCCAAAAGAAGAGAACTGGTGTCGTTCGTATCACCGACATAGACGTGAAAACCGTAAAGAGTCTGATTAACTTTTTGTACCTAGACTTCGTATTGAAGCTTCCACCAGAAGTCGCCATCAAGTTGTACTCAGCTGCAGAGAAATACCAGATTTCGACGTTAAAAAGAATGTGCCACCTTTTTGAAGTACAGCTTGTTTCTATCCAATGTGTGTGATGTCTTGATTCTAGCAGATAGGCACCAAGACTCTCATGAGATCTGTTCATAAATTTCTGCATATGTATTCGCAGGACGTTTTCGTATCTAGTGAGTGGATAAAACTGATGGAAAGTCATTCTCAACTAACAGGGGAAACAATGCGGAAAGTACTATTGGCGAATTCATAGTCCAAATGAATCTATACATCTGTTTCCTTATGTGAGTACCTTCTTCGAAGAAAATCGCTACTGTCCTCTTTGCATCGTTCAAGCTATGCTACTATTTCTTTGTATTGTTGTATGTTATATCTCTCTGTATGGTACTATCGGTGGAGGTTGAAGACGCTATATTTGTGTATCGTGAGATTAGTATTTCCGAAACAAAGCAAAAAATGTTAGAAATTGTTTTGATTTTTGCTTCAAAATCGTAATCCTCGGACCCCCCCCCCCCCAAAAAAAAAAAAAATAATAATAATAATAATAAAAAAATTAAAAAATAAATAAATATATAAAAAAAAAAAACAGGAAATAATTTTTTTTTTCTGTGAGTGAATATTGTAAAATTTAAATTTGTAAGATTCGAAGATTCTTGATAAAATCTAAATCTGTAAAATTGGGAATTGTCTGTGCTCATCTAGGTTTCAAGAATGAAAAAAGAGAAGGCGCCGAATTGGGTCTAATGGAATCGAAACAATTTTTAAGTTTTGTATTATAAAAAAGTAGTTTTTTCCTTGACATTTTCGAAGCACATCGACAAACACAAACCAGCGTTAAAACTTACAGTTAAAAAGGAATTTGATTTATGGCCACTCTGGTGACAATAGGCTTTAACTTTCACCTTTTAACCTAATTTATTCGTATGAAACAATTTGAGCCAGACTTAATGGATCAATTTGCTTTCGCTTAGTTTTCGTTAGAAAAACTGAACAAGTCATAAATTTTTGGTAAACTCAATTTGGCGACGTTCCGATATCGCAATTCAACCAATGACGCGCTTTCTTAAGAAAGTAGCATAACAAAAACACTAGCACAGTGTAAAATTAGCTTTCCAGGCTCTGGTACACAACAAAGCAGTGTTTTAATTTTCTCTAGCTGAATAACTCGGCGTTGTTTGGGTTTCAAATACGACCGCGACAGCTAAAACATGACCGCGACATTTCCCTGTGTTAACTCAAATACACATACTCAGTAGAACTTGTTTCCTTGTCCATTTATTGCAGGAAAACAAACTTTAGATTTTAAAATTGGGGCTTCAAGGGGCACTTTTAGACTACCTGTGTGCCAATTTTTATGTTCGTAAGTGCTACAGATTGGTCTGAAAACGGGAAAGTAATAGCCTGTTTTCCACAGTGTTCTAAAATATAAGTGTATCAAATATGGCGTGGTTTGGTCAAATGGTGTAGATTTATATAGAGAACATACACGCTCATCCTTTTTTATACATAGATTTTACTATAGTTTTCATGCTGCAAAAATATTCATTTAAAGAGAATAAAATATCTCTCTACAGGGTGTTTCGAAACTCATGGACAAAAATTTAAGGGGTGATAGAAAACATCTAAACAAGCAATTTTCACCATGCAATGCATGGGCGGAGAGCAAGCAGTTAACTGCTAGACGGCGCTGTAATGGAAGGCATAAAGCGCGAGTTTTCTTGCACGTCGTCAGTTCTACCGTGGATTTCAGAAGGCATGGCGACGTACAGTAATCAAGAAAAGGTGGACATGCATTTTATGTATGGTCTTGCTGTGAATGGGAATGCTTTGGAAGCCGAAAGACTGTACAGGCAGCGTTTCCCGAGAAGACACGTGCCAGACCGAAAAATGGTTCCTGTGCGAAACGGGATTCTTTGTCATCGGCATGCATGATACAGGGCGTGGCAGGAGTGTGCGGACGCCACAAGTTGTAGAGGACATTCTGCAAAGAGTGGAAGATCGTCCAGATATTAGCATGAGAAAGGTTTCCTGTGCCGTAAATGTGCCCCAACTCGGTTGTTTGGCGAGTACAACGGGACGAAGGATCACACCCTTACCATGCACAGAAAGTACAAGACGATACCTGCAGATTATGAACCGCGTGTCGAGTTTGTACGTTGCTTTTTGCAATAGCTAGCAGCGCAGCCTGATTTTAGTGCACATGTGTTATTCACGGATGAATGCACCTTTACTCGTAAAGGTATTTCTAATACGCACAGCCTTCATGTGTGGGCGCATCTAACAATCCGTTCGACACGTCCTCATGCGTATCAGAAGCGCTTCTGCGTAAATGTTTGGGTTGGAATTGTGAGAGACCATTTGATCGGCCCATATCTTCTGCCATTCCGACTGGACAGCAGACCTTACCTCACACTTTTACAACAGGGATTTCCAGACTTACTTCAACTTGTTGCAGCCTACATAAAGCACGTATGTGGTTCCAGCATGACGGAGCGCCACCTCATTGCAGCTTGGATGTGCGGATCGCTTTAGACGCTAAATTCCCAGGGCGATGGATTGGTCGGGGTGGGCCCACACCTTGGCTAGCACGCTCACCCGATCTCTCCTGTCTGGACTTTTTCCTGTAGGGCCATTTGAAAAGTCTTGTGTACGAAAGCCCCATCGACTCCGACGAGGACCTAGTTGTCAGGATTTCTGTTGCTGCCGGTGCCGTTCGAGACATGCCGGGGGTGTTTGAAAAAGGGCGCCGCTCGCTACGTCGCAGGTGTAACGCCTGCATTACCGCAGGTGGTTGCTCTTTTGAGCAGTTTCTGTAATTGTGCCACACATGCTGTCAATAAAATTATTTAGTACCTCCTCTATCCGTTTGATGTTTCGTTCTTTCATGTGACAGTAACGGCGGATACCTCCTAGCGGTTCACCGCTTGCTCTCCGCCCATGCATTGTATGGTGATAATTGCTTGTTTAGATGTTTTCTATCACCACTTACATTTTTGCCCATGAGTTTCGAAACACCCTGCATATTAGCAAAAAATTAACGCCCGCTGGATTGAAAACTCGATCTTTTTGCTCGATTCTTAGACAGTTTCCCTAGAAAGTACGGATCAGAAAATTACAGAATTAACATGGTTTTTTTCAAAATTGTACAGGGAACATGACGGAGAAGATTTTTTTCCGATGCGGTTCTTAGTTTAGAGTTTATTTAATGTCAAAGTGGAAAAAAAGCGAAATTTAAAACGCGAGTGCGCAAAAGACGTACAAATTTTCAGTCCTCAGCCGTGATTTTTTTAGAGTATCTCTAAATGTAAATTTTTGCACCACGCCGAGTTTTTTAGAAATTTTAATTTGGTTCCTGATAATAATTTTTTTTAATTCGGAAAAAAATTGGGACATTTTTGTTATTTAAAATAAAAATGTCATATCTATATTTTATTACTATTCGTTTTTATATTTGAAAACTTCAGAAGAAACCTTATAATGTACTCTTTCTTACGGTACAATTATATTTGAAATTGGTTCATAAATAAATTTCAGATCGGTTCATAAGAAAAAGCAAGAGAAAGCAAACAATACACTTCAAACTATTTTTTCACTAAATTAAGATTTATGCATTATTTCCTCACTTTAAATATTGTAACACAAAAAGTTATCGATGGGTTCTCGTACAATTTTGTGAGAGCTTGTTTTTATAATATTTTGTCTAGGGAATGAACTAGAAGTTATTCTGTGTTGAAAAGGTTTTTAAATTATGGCCATTTATTTAAGAAATAGGACTAAAACTATCAACAATCTTATATTCATTTTTCGATCGATTGTAAAATTTTCGTTTATCTAAATATCCTTTTGATTCAAGTTCATTCCCTAGAAAAATGCCTGTAGTTTATTTTTCAAATTGGTTGAATAAATTCTCATGCAGCACATTTTATATTTTTGACAATTTTTGTTAAAATTTCATACATAATAATCATTTTTACAAAATTATTAAAATGTATTTTAAATATTGATAATATAATGCTGTTGTTTAATAACACTATATATAAACATAAAAATATCTCTCATTAAAAGGTTTCTATACCACTTTTAAAAAAATAGGCTCGAACGTGGTCGGATACCTTAAGCAAGTTGGAGAGTTTGACAGTGGTCGAGTAATTGTGTGTGTGTCTCCGAGAATGTGGATGGTCTAATCGACGGGTTGCTCAACATATTGGTTGTAGTGATGTTAATGTTGTAAGCTGTTGGCAGCGGTGGATACAAGGCACGTGCCAGCGTCAACCAGGCTCCGGAAGGCCTAGAGAAACCAAACCGAGAGAGAATCGACGTGTTGTAAGACATACGCGTACTAATCCAACAGACCTGCTGAATCCGTATGCGCAGTGGGCAGTGAGAATCTCTCTCTTTCATGCAATACGTGATCGCACCATTTGTCGCCGGCTTCACAATGTGGGTCCACACACATGTAGACCATTACGAGGACTGTCTTTAACAGCATTGCATCGCCGTCAAAAACTGGAATGGTGTTGTGCCAGACGGACATGGGACATCGAGCGGTCTTTACTGACGAATCCCACTTCTTTCTTGGTGGAGGTGAGAATTGAATCCGTGTGTTGAGGCAATACTAGACGATAAGCTAAATTGGGCGGTTTATGTACAAACTATAGGACAAAAAGAGCCATATTCCATTTTCAAATGCTATAAAGATTAGCTGGAACGAAATGGGGAATAGGGCATAAATTTTGAAAGCTGTTGTTCAAAACAGTGACTGAAAGAATGTTGAGTCATGGTGCAGTGGTCTGGTGTCATAACCCAACTCAACGTACTGTAAGAAAGTTAAATGGGATACAAAGAAAAATTTTTTGATTTCAATAACAGGAAATTACAGAACATCACCCACTATGGCCCTTCAAACAATTGTGGAAATTCCACACACACACACCAATACATCTTTCACTTAATAAAAGAAGGGGTGTGCGTAAAAATGAGAATAAGTACAAAGCTTGGAGATGCAAATTCTGACAAAGATAACTACGAGGAAAGAGCGATAGGTTGATCTATGCATCCAGATAAAACCCTTCCGAATGACAGAATAAATCCAACAGTGGGAGTTCCTCATTCCGGCATAAGCTACTTTACAGATGACTCCAAAATGGAGGAAAGAGTTGGAAGAGCATCCTGCTCTATTAAAGAAAGGCGTATAACTCAACAATGGTCCACGAGAATGCAGGACAATAATTCTGTTTTCCAGGTGGAGCTGTATGGAATTCTTTCAGTCATAAAAGCAGCAGAAGCAACGGCAGATAAAAATGTCAAGATCTGGTCAGACAGTCGAACTGGTCTCCTGGCAATTAAAAATCCCAAGACGCCGAGTCCATTGGCACGAGAAGATCACGTGAATGTAATGGTCTCTGTGGTCGTTCGGGCATCACAATCCAAACTAAATGAAATCAACAAGCTACTGAAACTGATACAGAACTACAATCTGTAAAATATTGAATTTTAAATGTGTGGCCTAAGAACAAGCAAACAACTAATATTCATGCTAAACCTTTTTGGAACTTTCAATCGGAACTCCATATTGAAGATATTATTTGTCATGGGCAGAGACTAATAATTTTCTAATCTTTTCGTAAGGATATTGTCCAGCGTCTCCAGGTTGGACACAGAGGCATAGTTACATGTAAAAATCTGGTCCGACAATCTCTATACTGGCCAGGTTTAAGCGTAGAGATTGAAAACATGATGTCTAATTGTGCCACTTGTTCATTAAATCAGAGGCAAAACATCAAAGAGCCACTGTTAAACTGAGAATTACCTGAAAGACCATGTCAGAAAGTTGCTGTTGACTTCTTTCATTTTTCAAGTACTACATATATGTTAATAATTGATTATTTCTCTAAATACTTTTAACTCCAACTTCTGCATCAAACAACAGCACCATCAGTCATAAATGCACTGAAAATGTGTTTTGCTCGCTTTGGAATACCAGAGGAAATTATGGCAGACAACGGTCCACCATTTGACTCGAAAGAATTTGCACAATTTTGCCAGAGTTGGGACACATTTTTTTAATCCTTCAAGTCCTGCTTTTCCACGTTCTAATGGACAGGTTGAGAGATGTATTCAAACTGTAAAATCAAGTCTTCTGAAAGCTGAACAAAATTGTACTGATCTCCACTTGGTCTTGATGGAGTGTAGGAATGCTCCCATGGAGGATTTGTCCTCTCCAGCTGAAATCTTGATGGGCCCACGCATCCGTACACTGATTCCAACGCTACCCACTCATCTAAATCCTCTCTATGACTGCACTGCTGTTCGTAAACGTCTTGAATACATACAGCAGCGGCATCATAGATATGATCAGCATTCACGTCCTCTTCAAACATTGCAGCAAGGACAAAATGTACTCTTCTGTCATCAAAATAAGTGATGGAAAGGAGAAATCTCAAAAGTGGGGCTACAACCAAGGTCCTATATCATCAGGGTAATTGGTAATTTTAGTTAACGTCGTACTAGAGCAACACAACGGGCTATTGACGACGGTCCGGGATCAGTCCCTTAAGGGAAAGATCCGAGGACAACACTTCGTAATTTTGAACCACGGTCAGATGACGAAGCAACACCTGAGCTGGCACCCCACTCTCCAAACTTCCACTCCAACCCAACGTGAAGACTTTCGGCCACGACAGATTTAAGGTGCGCCAGCCGCCTCAACACCATACGTTTACAAACATCCATGCCCGAACCCGGATTCGAACCAGGAACCTTCCGATCTAGAGGCTAACACCTTAACCACTATACCGGTTGGTCGGCTCTATATCATCAGGGCTGAAAATGGGAGGTATTACAGAAGGAACAGGTTTCACATCAAACCGTTGAAATCTGAGCAAGCTGCTACTGCCAGAACCACTGCTGAAGGATTGGATTGGATATGATTTTGTGGCATTGAGTCCTCTTGGGACATATTATGCCAAACTCAAGATAAAAAATCAGATATATAATATAATAATAAAGTGAAATGAGTCAAAACAAAATGAATTAATACTATATAAAATTATATGTGATGGATGAAACCAAAATGTCATGTAAAAAGCTAAAAATATTTGGATGAGGATTCTCTCCAACATTGTCTTCTAAAACCAAGGTATATGAAGTAAAATGTTTAAGTCGTTGCCTATTAAAATGAGAACTTTCTATTAAAATGTGTTTTACGGTTAGTGGGCAAATGCAGTAGTTGCAAATGGGATGATCTTCTTCGAGGAGGAGGTGTCTATGGATTATTCGCGTATGTTCAATACGGAGACGTGTTAGTATTAACACTGGCCACTGCTGAAGACCTGTTTAATTCCATCAACCTGAACAATCCCAGCAGCATAGACAGTTCTGATCCACCCATCCCAAGTGCTCCGTTTGATCCTCCAACTAGTAGTAACAGAACCTTCCGGACGTATTATCAAACCTCCTCCTCGTTATCATGAGTGATGAACACATTATTCACACATTTTGTTTTCATTTTACAAACTAATCCAGATTCATATAATAATGTATATTCTGCTTATATTTATCTATTATTATATTTATATATTTAAGCAGATACAATAGTGTATACTGTGTCTTTTATTCTTATACACATTTTCAGATTATCTCTAATGTTGTATTTGTATGTTTTCAAATTATTGCATATTTAATTGTATATATTAGCCGATATACCTTTCTTTAGAAATGTAATGGTAATTTTAGTTAACGTCGTACTAGAGCAACACAACGGGCTATTGACGACGGTCCGGGATCAATCCCTTAGGGGAAAGATCCGTGGACAATACCTCATAATTTTGAACCACGGTCAGATGACGAAGCAACACCTGAGCTGGCACCCCACTCTACAAGCTTCCACACCAACCCAACTTGAGTACTTTCGGCCACGACAGATTTAAGGTGCGCCAGCCACCTCAACACCATACGCTTACAAACATCCATGCCAGGACCCGGATTCAAACCAGGAACCTACCAATCTAGAGGCTAAAAAATTTATCTTGAATTGGAATAGAAGTAAATAATTAAAAGTTGAAGTGTGTGTTTGATTGTATCGGTTGCGACCAATCGAAGAATACAGTTATTAAACTTAAAATATTTACCGCCTAAATACTTGCAATTACGTTTTATGTTTAAATGCTTTAAAATCTATACAGTTGCCGAGGTATAAAATGTTTGGGAAGGTGACGAGAAATTAGCTGCCGTAAAATGGCGCCAACTTCTAACATTAAATTTTACTATCAAATCACAGCCTAGTGAAATGTTTAGTACCTACCCTACTTTTCCAGTACCTAAGGACAGCAGCGTATTTTGTACCTAGTATGATAGGCAAAAGTGTCCGTTGGTTCAACAGCTGGCCATTTTAAATTCGATTGCCAATATGAGAGTTGAAGAGAATGGTGAAAAATCGAGAAAAACTACCTCAAAACCTTACTTTAGGTAGGCAAAAATAGAAAACTCAAAAATACGACTTATCTGCTGAAGTCGCCACCTTCAAACAACATGACTGACGGCATCCTAGATTGTACTAGCATACCTTGATATTTTACTTATCTTTACTTTTGACATGGGGTCCATTAGTGAACACAGGTGTCGCATTGTCGATATACCAAAGCGATCTTTATGTGCTTTCATCCCATTATATTATGTTATCATATTCCTCCATTTTCCCTTTCACTTTTTTACTTGAAGTTATCTGTCTTGTGTTTGGCGCAGTTTGGTAGTAAGGTTCTTGCGCCATAAATCGCCACGGAATTCTGTAGCTTATTTCTTTTTTTGTTTTGTTGAATTTCGTTTCCTAAAATAAATAGCCGACCAACCGGTATAGGGGTTAAGGTGTTAGCCTCTAGATCGGAAGGGTCCTGGTTCGAATCCGGGTCCGGGCATGGATGTTTGTAAGCGTACGGTGTAGAGGTGGCTGGTGCACATTAAATCTGTCGTGGCCGAAAGTCCTCACGTTGGGTTGGCGTGGAAGTGTGGGGAGTGGGGTGCCAGTTCAGGTGTTGCTTCGTCATCTGACCGTGGTTTAAAATAACGAGGTGTCGTCCTCGGATTTTTCCCTTAAGGGACTGATCCCGGACCGTCGTCAATAGCCCATTGTGTTGCTCTAGTGTGACGTTAACTAAAATTACCAAATTACCTAAAATAAATAAATAATTAATTGGTAACTTTTAATTAACGTTGTCGAGCAACACAACGGGCTATTGAACACGGTCCGGGATCAATCCCCTAAGGGAAAGATCCGAGGACAACACGTAATTCTGAACCACGGTCAGATGACGATACAACACCTAAACTGGCACCCCACTCTCCACACTTTCACACTAACCCAACGTGAAGACTTTCGGCCACGACAGATTTAAGGTGCAACAGCCGCCTCTACACCATACGCTTACAAAAATCCATGCACTGACCCAGATTCGAACCAGGAACCTTCCAAAAATAAATAAAATATGAAACAAATACTTTTAAAATGTATCGCGCAAAATATTTGAAAACAACAATCTCTGCTATTAGGCACGAGCCCTGAATGGTATTTGTAAGATGGTTTATTTTGTGAGTTTGATTTTCTGTATGGCGCAAAAGGTCCATCTATGGCCAAGCGGCCCCAATAAATGGAATTTTTGAGAAGATAACTGGTTATGCTTCAAAAGAAGTTAATCAGAAATATCGTACCAATTTAATTTGTTACCAACTCAATGATGGTGAAATTCGTAAATGCCACAGATCAAAATGTGTTGACAGGAAAACGGAGAACTTAGTGTAAGACTAAGTTCGCCACTTTTACAAGAAGTGGACTTTACGGGCATTCATATATTCACGCCCAAATTCAAACTTGACTTCTGATGAAGGGATTTTCGCTAACATGAGAAGACAATCTACCTTGGGTCA
Organism: Metellina segmentata; assembly: GCA_947359465.1. Taxonomy (NCBI): domain Eukaryota; kingdom Metazoa; phylum Arthropoda; class Arachnida; order Araneae; family Tetragnathidae; genus Metellina; species Metellina segmentata. Next base: position 9,196,358 of record OX375882.1, read on the forward strand.
GTGAATTTTTGAATAGGTGTGAAGACCCGTTAGGAGGCATTAGCGAATACGAACAGAAAACACGTATCGCCGCAGAAACACTACCACGACCTTTATTTAGCTTGACAGACAATGCCTCTAAAGGTGGCTACACTCGTAGGGTTAGGTGTTCCAAATATCGACCCTGTGCTTAATATCGCCTACTGCAAAGTTGACAAGCATGTATGTTCAATCTTTTTGTACAATCATGCTAAAACGACTGAAGGATAATTCTGCTCAAGCATTTGAATTGCACAAGCGGCTTGAAGATTGAACGAATTTTGTTTTCGCAGGCAAGACTGAACGTGTGTACAAAGGATGTGGAAGTTTGTACAAGCAAATGTCAGTCGTTGTGATTTGTACCATGTAGCATAATGCCTGTGGTGAAATTATAGTTGAATAATTGAGGTCTTCATAACTGTTTCGACAAACATACACAGTCCGAAGAAATCACAATGTTGCTGTCAATTTTTCACTTTCTCATTACTGTACCTTTTTTAATGAAAGGTGTTACAGATGAAAAAAGGTTCACACAAATAAGTTTCTTTATCCATTCTGATATAATTATGCCAATAACACCGATATATCTACAATTCTCTCAATAAATTAATGTGTGAATAGGTTTTTCTTTTCCATTAACCAGCTGTGTTATGAAATTGATACGAAACATTTGAGCTTTTTATCCAAATTTTATGTTTTTTGTGAACTTAGACTGTTTTGGATCCAAAGTGAAATCAAATTTGTTCCATGAATCTTAAATAAAAAACTAGTTTTGTAGCTTTTGTACATTAAAAAGATTGTCAATTTCATTACAATATCAAAAGAGTTGGATCATTCTGTCTATACGCTTAAATCGTCGATCTCCTTTGTCGATACGTTTAAATCGACATAGTTACGTCGATACGAACCTAATTCTTGTATACCAAGGCAAAAGCAACAAGAACAAGTGCATCGTCATCCGAAATCGACATTTTGAAAGCATCAATTGGTCGTGTGGCATACTGGTATCGTGTGGTGGCAAAGGGAAATTGTGTGGGCTAAAACAATAAGATTGATCATGTACGCTTGTCAAGCTTTCAGTTACGTGTGTAGCCACTTTAATGTAGATTTATAGAAGACGCTATTTCTTATGGAGAGAATGGTACCTTCAAATTTGCTCTACAAGGAACGACGTGCGAATAGAGGGTATGATTTTTCTCCCCAAGGTCCCATTTCAGTAATATATCGATATTTCTGCCCTGGATATCCTTTGTGTTTGTAAACTCAATTTAAAATTCTAGGTGCAAGAAATACAACTTAAAAGCTTTAACATTGGGATGAGGTCCATATCTTGCAGTTGTAGGGTTATCATACGTCCTGATTTGACCGAGATTTTCCTTGTGGGCTTGAACAAAAAGATTGATCATGCATGCTTGTCAAGCTTGCAGTTACGTGTGTAGCCACTTTAATGTAAATTTATAGAAGACGCTATTTCTTATGGAGAGAATGGTACCTTTAAATTTGCTCTACAAGGAACGACGTGCGAATAGACGGTATGATTTTTCTCCCCAAGGTACCATTTTAGTAATACATCGATATTTCTGCCCTGTATCTCCTTTGTGTTTGCTAAATAAATTTAAAACTCTAGGGTGCAAGAAAATACAACTTAAAAGCTCTAACATTGGGATGAGGTCCAGATCTTGCAGTTGTAGGGTTACCATACGTCCTGGTTTGACCGAGATTTTCCCAGTTTGAAAGGCGCGTCCCGGGATCTCGACCGGTTGGTTGTTTTGTCCCGGCAAGAAGAAAAACACCGAGACCTTGTTTTTATCCATGTATCAACCATAATGTGAGAAAATGCCCGTTTTAATTGGGATTCGGGCCGTTGTTGGAAAAGCAGCCGACTAGTGACCGGAGGGCTGCGAGTTCGAATCCAAACAAAGACCGTAGTGTACAAAGGGAGCTAGCGCACGTTAAATCTGTCGCGGCCTTAAATGTCTTCATGTTGGCGTGGTGTGGAAGTTTGGCGAGTGGGGTGCCAGCTCAGGTGCGACTTCGTTACCTGACCGTGATTCAAAATTTCGTTTTGTCCTTGAATCTTTTCCTTCGGGGGTTTATCCCGGACCGTCACCAATAGCCCGTTGTGTTACTCCAGTGTAACGTTAATTAAAAAATACCCAATAGGATTCAAATCTAATATTGACACTAAACCAAACTTATTTTTGCCTATAAATTTTTTTTTTCATCCTTCCAAATTGCTGGGGCTGGTAGTTAGAGTAACGGAATAACAACCAGAGGGTTGCTAGTTCGAATCCAAGAAACAGCGTGAGTACAAAGGGGGCTGGTACATGCTAAATCTGTCGTGGCTTGAAATGTCCTTATCTTGGTGTGGTAGTTTGGAGAGTGGGATGCCCACTCAGTTGTTGCCTCGTCATCTGGCCGTGGTTCAAAAGGACGGGGTGTTGTCCTCGTATCTTTCATTTGGGGATTCATCCTGGATCGTCGTCAGTAGCCCGTTGTGTTGCTCCAACACGATGTTAATTAAAATACCTACCTACCATCCAAATTGCTACAGAAGCCCTTAGTAACTGAAACGAGTGCTATTGTTAGCTTGAATAAAGTGTTACTTGTTTCAAAAAATTGAAATATCTATATTAAAAATCATTGAAGGCGGTGATGATTTTGGCGATAAATTGTTTGAGAAAAGTGTTGAATTCCAACCAATCCAACACTATTGCTATGGAAAACTGAGAACTTCTATCATTACAATAGTTTGGTTTGTCGCTCAAATGTGATCTTTTGTTACACGAGGATAAATTAGACCGGAACCTAAATATGTTCTTACGTGATATATTCTCTTTGAAAATAGGAGCACAAGTACATCGCCCCCCGGCAAGAAAAGTGACATAAGTCAAAAAATGAAAATTTGGATGTTATGTCATTGAAAAAAAATGTATGAGGTGCCCCAGCGTGGTATATTACTTTTCTATAGAATATAATATAGAAGTTACCACCATAAATACTACCCAAAATTTAAAAGAAGCTTATACTATTTCAATATAAGTTTTATAGTATCCTTTAAGTTGACGTTTCTCAAATTCTGCAATTTTGAGTTGTGTAACTTTTCTTGCCGGGGTGCGACTTAAGTAAATATTTTTTATATAAACTTTATGTTAATAAAATTAAATCGACAGATTTCAAGAATTTTCTTGTATAAAGCATGTTTGTGGAAAATTTGTTGTAAAATGGTTTAATTCCATTTTTGTGGCCCCATAGCCAAAGGACAGATAAATATATATAAATACAGATAAATATATAAATATTTGCAAAAATTTAAGAATGAATTACGGCTATATAATATATTTCTGAAGCTAAGAAAAATAAAACACAAATCGTTTGCATAAAGGATACACGATGTTTTACAAGAATAAAATAATTATCGTTTTATAAAATATAAATCAGTATTTTTACTTTTGAATAAATCTGTGCTCAGTTGGCAAAATGTTATGAATCACTTTCCCCAAAATATTGTGGAGTCCCATCCTGGTTTGTTAATGTTTAGAAGGTGGCAAAATGTCATGTCTTTTTTTTTCAGTTTATGAGAAAACAAAGGTGGGAAAATTATAATAAATCAAAAACTACAAAACCACATGTTAAATCTTAAAATTGCTGTCACGAAAAATGAAAAAAAAAAGTGACTTAAAGCTTTTTGCCATAGAGCACAGAAATATCGTTTGGTAAAATATACTACTGGTATTGTACTCATGGCATTTGAACTTAGGGACAGAATGCTCATTGATCACACTGAAAAGTGTCCCGATTCGAAGTATTAAAAAAGAATTATGTTTACTTTAAAATGTGTTCATTTTTTAAAAGAAAAGTAACCCTATCCCCCATTTGGCATAAAAATTCCTATATTTAACTTCCTCCCAAATGAATTCCTGGCTCGCTGGTGGTATTGTACATATTTACCATTCTACCTCGTGCATTCAATAAACCGGTCAAAGGAATGAGACACATCTTCCACGAATGTGATCACCACGACTTACGTAAAACCGTTACTGCGGTTTTCGGCAATTCTTACGTCAACGGATTACGAGTTTTTTCCCTTGGCGAGGTGCGCCAGTCGCCAAGGCTGGCAACCTCCTCTTCCCGCTGTCCGCTCCGCTTCGTATTGATCCTCGTCTTCCAGTCGAATCCATCCCGCTCTTCGCAGTGGGTAACACGAGAATATTCCGGCAGATGAAATTCGGATAGTAATAAATCCTTCAACACAGGCCTGCTTTTATTTTCATACGGATAAAATCGCGGGTTTTGAACGATAAGAACTGCAGGGTTAAGTCTTAAAAGATCCTCGAAACAATCTTATCTGAATAGGAACTTCAGTATAAAATAGTGTGCCTGTTTTTGAAAGTTGAACGAACGCAATATTTTTAGTTGTGGAATGTTTCACTCGATGTATAAGGTACGTATTTCAGACATTTTAGTTTGATTATTTTAAATTGATTTGTTTTTATGAAGAGTTTTAGAATTGAGATGATTTAGTTTTCATTGAAAATTGATAGATTTAATCGTGATCAGAAATCAGAAGAGTAAGTGTCACTGGAAATTAAACATCTTTCAGCGGTTGCCCTGTTTTGTTTGGGTAAAATTTCAAACTTATTTTTTTATCTGGATGTGTTCAAATGTGTAAAAATTAGGGTCTGCATTGACATTTGCATTTTTAGATCAATTTTGTATTTTCTGGGTTTTATGGAATAAAAATATTCTTTTGATTATTCTTAAAATGCAACCCTCAGAATCAGATTCAACAGATGACCAAAGAGCATCCAATAGCTGCTCATTTCGTTAACTATTCTATCTGGAGCACTGTTTACTGCTGTCCAGTTTGGCGGGAAATTTTGTATTCTCGATTTTTGGGAAGTGATTTTCAGGGAGATTTTCTTTTGATCTTCATAGGACGGGTGCATAACAAAATTTATCTATATATATATTTCTCTTACGTGGCACGCAAAAAAGACGTTATTTGTTACCGCGTTTTGGCAACATTGTGCGATTGTTTGTTTACTAGGAGCCTCGCGAGTCATTTGAATCTATAGCGTTATCGGATGAAATTTTATTGAAAAAAATGAATTTTAGACGAGCTGTTGCGGTTTGTAATAGAAATCTAAGAAAGCGGAGGATCTTTTCAGGGCTATTTAAAAAACGGTCCTTTTCAAGGCTAACAATTATAGTACAAGACGCGTGCACTACAACTTTCGACAACAAACTCAGTCAAAAAGTGTATGGGTGGCTCGAGTACTGATGAAATGTACACACAAACAAACAGCATGCTGGGTATTCAATTTCCAAAGCAGCGCTCACATTGCGAGTAAAAATTTGCTCAAAGTTTTCATTTAAATTCTGATTCCAGAGGTACTGTATATATCTTTTATGTAATACAACAAATTTAGATTTGAAAAATAATCTTTTGGAATACATTTTGTAATCAATCCCTTCTGCTAGGACACGTGTCTTCATTGATGCGAGCGAAGCGAACTTAGGTTCGCGCAGCGAACCAATGAGAATTGCGAAGCAATCCTCCGGGGGTTGGCGAGCGTTACCGAGCAGGGGGCGGGCCCCCTAGTTTATTGTATTTTGGTTAAACTTTATAAGTTAAAACCTGGCGGTACTGATCATTGGATGTGTATAAACCTTTTTTCATCACTATTTGTCAATCTTTGTTGATCTCTGGCTATGTATAAACTTTTTTCCAACACTATCTGTCAACTGGCCTCGCTTTCGCATTCTGTTGTCTTTTGATTAACACACTGATCAATGAGCTACGTGAGAAAATTCTTTAAAACTCAACTAGCTGAATAACCCGGCGTTGCTCGAGTTTCAAATATGACCGCGACGTTTCCCTGTGTTAACTCAAATACACAAACCCTGTAGAATGTGTTTCCTACCGCGGCATCTAATATATGATCGCGACATTTCCCTTAAAATACACGAACCCTGTAGAACGTGTTTTCTTGTATTTCTCCATTTTCTGAAGAAAAACAAACTTTAGATTTTAAAATTGGGGATTTGAGGGGCACTTTTAGGACTACCTGTGTACCAATTTTCATGGCTACACATTGGTCTGAAGACAGGAAAGAAATAGCCTATGTTTTCCGCACTGTTCTAAAGTAGGAGTGTACCAAATTTAGTTTGGGTTGGTCAGACGGTATTCATCATACATCCTTTTATCACATCAAACAAACATCCTTTTTATATACACTACCCTACAATAATGGACCGGAAACCAGCGGATTTACTTAACACTTGCATAATTGTTTGGGTGTGTTTTTCGTTGTGTGGCCTGGGACTTTTGCTTGTTGCTCCTGGTCAATTGAACGCCGACGCCTACATGAACATTTTGGACAATCAGGTTCTTCCTACGCTCTGGCAATTTTATGGAATGGACGGATGTTACTTCCAGGACGACAACAATCCATGTCATGTTGCAGCCTCTGACAAGCAGTGGTATCAAGGTATGGATGTGAACCGTCTTCCCTTATAAGAGATGGGAAGACGGTGATGATGTAAACCGTTATCCCGACCTAAACCCCATAGAACATTTGTGGGACGAGTTAGAGCGTCGCTTATAGGAACCACGTCCGAAATCTGTAGCTGATCTGGCGACATCCTTGCAGCAGGAATGGACACAAATACCCATATCAGTGTATCAAAACCTTGTTCAAAGTATGCCCATATGGGTTACTAGTGTAATTTTAGCACGTGGGATACCATCCCCTATTAAAGGATGTATTCTTCCTTTATACCATCACATCTTGCTGTCCGGCCCATTATTCGGAAGGTTCCCGGCTCGAATCCGGGTCCGGACATGGATGTTTGTAAACGTATGGTGTAGAGGCGGCTGGTGCACCTTAAATCTGTCGTGGCCGAAAGTCCTCACGTTGGGTTGGCGTGGAAGTTTGGAGAGTGGGGTGCCAGCTCAGGTGTTGCTTCGTCATCTGACCGTGGTTCAAAATTACGAGGTGTTGTCCTCGGATCTTTCCCTTAAGGGACTGATCCCGGACCGTCGTCAATAGCCCGTTGTGTTGCTCTAGTACGACGTTAACTAAAAAATTACCAATTACCAATTACCCAGATTCAACCAGGGCCGTTGTGGCTAAGTGGGTGTGTCCACTGCTCTAGCAACCTTCGAGTTGTTGAAGGCGCAGGTTCGATTCCTGTCAGGTGCATGCATAACTGGGTGTATTTCTCTCTTCTGTGTAAGCCAACCAACCGGTCTGGTGGTTGAGGTGTTAGCCTTTAGATTGGAAGGTTCCTGGTTCGAATCCGGGCCCGGGCATGGATTTTGTAAGAGCATGGTGTAGAGGCGGCTGGTGTACCTTAAATCTGTCGTGGTCGAAAGTCCTCACGTTGGGTTGGTGAGGAAGTTTGGAGAGTGGGGTGCCTGCTCAGGTGTTGCTTCGTCATCTGACCGTGGTTCAAAATTACGAGGTGTTGTCTTCGGATCTTTCCCTTAAGGGACTGATCCCGTACCGTCGTCAATAGCCCGTTGTGTTGCTCTAGTACGACGTTAACTAAAAAAATTACCAAATTAATGATGTCTCACTGGAGCAACACAACATGCTATTGGCAACGATACGGGATCAAACCCTGAAGGGAAAAATTCGAGGACAACAACTCGCAATTTTAAACCACGCTTAGATGACGAGGCAACTCTTGAGCTGGCACCCCACTCTCCAAACTTCCACACCATCAACGTGAGTATATTTGAGGTCCCGACAGATTTAACGTGCGCCAGCCACTTTGTACACGACGGTCTTTGGTTGGTTTCGAACTAACAACCCTCCAGTTTCTAGTTCCTTACCCTTCCAACCGGGCTGCTACCTTCCTTACAAAACAGACTGGACAATAAGAGAAGAGTCAGAATCCTTAGCTCCTGTCCTGTATTCATTAACTATAATTCAAATGAGGTACGATACAGGATTTAAATGGCAGAAGAAATAGAAAAGCAAATACGAATCAATCGTTATACTTCAATCGTTGGACTTTGGGACCTCCAAAATTGAGTTCACTGAACAGTGTTTTGAACAGTTGCCAAACTGCTGCAGTCGAACTTTTTTTGTTTTGGTCATCTGCCAATCTTGTTTTTTAAAGCGCAATTTAAAAGTGGTTTCCTAACGAAAAATTTCATTCTTTGCAATAAAATGGAATAGTTGAGATCCAAAACAGAAATGCGTCGGTATTTTATATTAACGTCACATTGGAACAACACAACGGGCTATTGGTGACGATCCGGGATCCATCCCGAAAGGAAATATCCGAGGACAACACCTGGTAAATTTAAACCACGGTCAGATGACGAAAAATGCGCAGGAAATTTACCCTTCCTCTCAAGTGCTCTAATACTAGTGCCTTGAAATTAAAATAATATTATGAAATTTCACTTACGAAATTAACTTATGAAATTTAAGGTAAGTAGGGTAGTTAATTAATGTCACATCTTAACAACACTGGCCACGGTAGCTTGGTTGGTAGAGTAATGGATTAGCAACCGGAAGGTTGCGAGTTCGAACCCAACCGAAGACCGTCGGATACACAGGAGCTGATGCACGTTAAAATTGTTAAAGCCTCAAATACCCTCTCGTTGACTTGGCGTAGAAGTTTGGAGGTTGGCTTGCCAGCTCAGGTGTTGACCTCGTCATTTGAACGTGGTTCAAAATGACGTGGTGTTGTCTTCTGATCATTCCCTTAAAGATGGATCACAGAAAGTTGACAATAGCCCACTGTGTTTCTCCAGTGCGACGTTAATTAAAATTACCTTAGGCCGAATCGACCAAACCTGTCTGTTGGTTAAGGCCTCTATATCAGAAGGATAGCCCGTTGTGTTACTTTAGTATGACGTTAATTAAAATTATCTTACCTTACTTAGATAGGAAGGTTCCTGATTCGAATCCGGGTCCTGGCATGGATGTTTGTAAGCGTGTAGTGTAGAGGTGGCTGGTGCACCTTAAATCTGTTGTGGCCGAAAGTCCTCACGTTGGGTTGGTGTGGAAGTATGGAGAGTGGGGTGCCAGCTCAGGTGTTGCTTCGTCATCTGACCGTGGTTTAAAATTACGAGGTGTTGTCCTTGTATCTTTCCTTTAGGGGATTGATCCCGGACCGTTGTCAATAGCCCATTGTGTTGCTCTAGTACGACGTTACCTAGTAATTACAAAGTACCAATTACTTAAATAGGAAGGTTCCTGGTTCGATACCGGGTCAGTGCATGGATATTTGTAAGCGTATGGTGCAGGGGGGCTGGTTGACCTTAAATCTGTTGTGTCCGAAAGTCCTCACGTTGGGTTTGTCTTGGAAGTTTGGAAAGTGGGGTGCCAGCTCAGATGTTGACTCGTCATGTGACCGTGGTTCAAAATAACGCGATGTTGCTCTCGAATCTTTCCCTAAGAGGATTGATAACAGACCGTCGTAAATAGTCCGTTGTGTTGCTCTAGTACGACGTTAACTAAAAATTACCAAATTATCCTCCGAGATTAGCCGACTAACCGGTATAGTGGTTAAGGTGTTAGCCTCTAGATCGGAAGGTTCCAGGTTCGAATCCGGGTCTGGGCATGGATGTTTGTAAGCGTATGGTTCAAAATTACGAGGTGTTGTCCTCGGGTCTTTCTCTTAAGGGACTGATCCCGGACCGTCGTCAATAACCCGTTGTGTTGCTCTAGTACGACGTTAACTAAAATTACCTACCTTACCTACCTACTATCTTTTTAGTATTTTTAAGGATTACATTGGTATTGAAAACTTGTACCGCTAATTCTATACACTTTTATGACAAGTGCACTAATAATTTGGTAGCTTTACTTTTTAAAGTTTTTATTGTATTTCATTTGGTCTTGTGCTGGACGTTGCACTGTAAAATCCATAACAAACCAACTTATATTGTATTGCGACACTATTCTACTTCTAGTGGTTGCTGCCATTGCACTTTCGCCCGTGATTCCTTCCTTCTTCAAATCCTTCGTTTCTTAGGAAACGTTGCAAAAGAAAATATACCCTTATTTGTTGTAGATATCGTATCAGGCAGATCGCACTCTAGAGAGCGATTGCAGAAATAAGTGGATGACGCGGAAGACTAATTTCGTTTGCGTGACTTGTCAAAACTAATTTTCACTTCCAACACAAAATGTCATACGACGATGGACCTGCGTTTCTGCTGTTCTGAAGGATTGTGGCGTTCTGCACTTGCAAACAATGCGAAGCAGTGAATATTTGTGATTGTGATATTCCTCATACTTGGGAAGGGGTGGAACCATAAAAGTATTGAGGGAAGCAATGTCAGGCTTCCTTGGACTTGGCGCCCCTGTGTCCCGGTGCTTCCAAACCACGCCAAAGAGGACATTTGAGGCAACGAGAGATTTAAGATCTAATTATTTTTTAAGATTTAATTAATTTTAAGAATTAAGATTTAATAGTCATTCGCGGAACAAGAATATCAGATCAGAATATATCAGAAGAATATCAGATCAGAATATATCTGCGAATAGTCATTCATGCATTCCAGAAATAAAGATTGATAAACTAGTAAAAATAAAAAAATGAGTGCTTTCTGAGTCGAAAAGGTAGGAAGATTCAGGATCCGCCACTGTCAACATTTAATTTTAAAATTAGAAAGGTATGAAGTAGAAATTATTTAAATTATAAAGCATGGATTTTTCTGAATATTTTTATTTCAATGAAATATCTCTTCAAATTTGTAACATTTTCTTTCTAAAAAAATTATCGAAACTTTAGTTTTTGTGATAAAGAACGAATATTTTATGATCATGGTTATCCGAAACCAACATTTGAATAAAACATTTTAAGTGCTATTACTTTTAAAACTTTAAAAATTTAAAAATTCTCTATAAAATAGTTTCAAATTAGGAATATTTTAATTTTCTTTGAAATAAAAAAAATAGTACAAGCCAAGTATACAATTTGGGTTTAATATTTATGAATAAAATTAGTACTGAAATTATAATGCAGTGTATTGGTGCGTGTGGATATTTACACACCATTACACTGCCCCCTACAACAATATAATGTTGGGGGTTGTCCCCGGCGCCCATTATTTTTAAATGGCGTTATTTAGAAAACATATTAAAATCTTGTACTGGTTTTTATTCCATTACAATAATACTTCTTAGAAAATTCTAATTTTATGCCATGTTTAAAGGTAATGATGATTCATTATTTTAGAAATGATTTGTTTTAAATTTTAAGCAAGCTATTTTTTAGACATAACAATGTTATATTTTTTTTAATAAAATATTTATACAGTACAGCGAAAAACATCAATATGCAAAATCTTTAAACAGTTTTAGGAATGAAAGTAATATGAAAAAAATAATTCCATGGTCTCAAGGTAAAAGTGCTTTTTATATAAATTTTGGTCGAATTAGGTAAAGTACATTATTAATGATTTAAATATCTATACGTTCAAATACGAAAAATCAAATACAAATACGAAAGTCTACATTTGCTGCTTTTTAAATTAAAATTTTAATTAAGATAAAGATGATTTTCTTTAAAGATTTGAGATTTAAATTTGTTTTTTCATTAAATTATTTTTATTTACTGTACCTAAGTTGGTATCTATTGTACCTAATTTTTTATTATTCTTATAATTTACATAAATTTTGTCATATTAAGTATGAAATTGTTAAAATGTCTAAAATAATATGAGTATTTTTTATGGCAAAATCCGATTTAAAATCGGCAAATAAAAATTTTGGTTTCCAAATCTTGATCTATTGCTTCCAAATTCAGTTTTATTGATGTATTTTTATCTTTATATTCTAGTGTTGTGAAATATATTTTTATTGGTTCTCTGAACAAGCATTGTACAGTTAATATTTATGTAATTTTGAGGAGAAAAATATTTTAAAATATTAAACGAAGTTTACCAATCACTCAGACATGAAATTCTAAATCCTAAAACCATTCTTTTGAAACTAAAAAATAATTTTATAAAATAAATTTTTATTTCCCTGGAAAGGAATTTGAGGATTTCGAAATTTTTTTAGTTTTTTTTTGTTTTTGTTTTAAGTAATAAAAGAATTAGAGGTTTAAAAATATGAAATTTTTTTACAAAATGTTACATGTGCCATGCAAGTTTAGCGACGGTCCCAAATTAGTATGATGCACCAATTATTTCGTATTTTATTATTGGTGGCCGGGTATTAGCTTCCCTCGCCTTTTTTTTTCGTTGTTTGTGTTTGTACTGTAGAACTTTGTGTGGTACTGTAATGTTGTATTTGTTCAGTCTGTATCTTTACCTTGCCATTGTAAAATGTATAAAATAAATGAGCGCTTTCACACCTTTAAACAAAATTAACAGAACTTAGATCGATTGCCTTCTCGGCGTAGGTAATTAAGTATTTTAATTAAAGTAGTTCTGGAGCAACGCGACGGACTATTGACAACTGACTTCTAGGCGGAGCCGCTCTGTATTCATCCCTCATGCTTGCGAGGACCGGGCCTCAGTCATAAAAAATGCTAGGGAGACGAGGGGTTCGAGATTGTAACTATATTTGACGTATAGCATACACTTATCCACTGGTATTGTCTTGACCCGATACAGACTCGGTCGTTTCTAGGAAGATAAACTCGGGAGCCTCCACTGAATGACAGGAATGGACTCCAAAGCTCTTTTAAAATAAGTTTTTAATTCGTCGTGCTTGAGAGACCGTTCGGCCTGATAGGCCGCGCACGTAGAGGTTTTTGCGTAATGGGCTCGTTCTTTTTTTTTTTAGCACTGGGAACCGATAATCGCAATCCCTCACTAGTCACGCAGACGGTAAACCTCTTGGAAAAAGATCTTTCAACCATGGTTGACGTCTCTTACCCCGTGCGAACGGGGCTGGCACAATCAATTGGGGCATTTCCGTGGTCGAAGGCTTGTGGGAGTCTAATTGGGCGATTAGGACTTTGTATTATAGGAGCGATTGGTTGAACGTTATCGCCCGGGCTACTTGAAGAGTATCATTATAGATTAATCTTCTTCCTCGAGGGCACATCTTTAGGTGTGTACCTTAGTAGTCTTTTCTAACCCCATGTGGCTTACTGCCTTTGGCAAATATGGGGTTACTGCCTCTGGTGAACATGGGGCTAACTGCCTCTGGGAAAAAGGGGCTTACTGCCTCTAGGAAACATTTGGCTTTGTTGAAAACAATACTTATTAGGAAAGCTTACTTTCTTTTTCACACTTGTAATGCTTCAACTTCTTTAAGAACCCGGGTCGTTGAATAAGTATAACCTTTTCTCTTATACTTTACAGCAATCAATCTATTTTCAATATCAGCAATGAAACGTAAAAAGTCTTTTTATTTTTACTAACAACTTAGAGAATTTATTCCAATCACCGAGTATTTACAAGAATTTTGTACAAGTTTTTTTAAATATTACAGTGTTTCGCATAATCTTTCGTGACATAATACAATTGGCTGCCAGAAGGTTAGTTGTTTTCGCAGAAGTGCTGTCACGTATAGTCAGCGAAGTACTAGTTCGCAGTTGTTCGCAGCAGGCTTACTGCCTCTGGTATACAGGAGGCTTAATTAACGTCGGTATAATTAAGCCTCATGGTAAACAGCGGGCTCACCGTCTCTGGTAAACAGTGGGCTCACCGTCTCTGGTAAACATGGGACTTATTGCCTCTCGTATGGGGATCGTGACCCCTGGATGCCCAAGTGATCTTCTTCTCTCCATCCTTTAATTTCACAATTACTTGGCATTGACTGTCTTGTGTTTGGCGCAGCTTGGCCAAATATGGCCCTTGCTCCGAAAACCAAACACCATCCAACTTGTCGACCCCTTAAAAAACAAGCTCTATTCTGCAGTAGTGCCTTTTATAGAGAGAGTATTCAAATCATAGTAAGTTTTGCGTAATCAGCGTAGAAATTCTGGCAGGATAACATAAAGTTGTGAGCAGAGATCTTCTAATGAAATTGACCCCCAGTAGAACCTAACATTGTTCAACTGATTTGTGCACTGGGCGGTAATTTGTACTTTTTAAGTAACGTCGTTCTAGAGCAACACAACGGGCTATTGACGACGGCCCATGATCAATCCCCGAAGGGAAAGATCGTAGGACAACACCACGTCATTTTGAACTACGGTCAGATGACGAGGCAACACCTGAGCAGGCACCCCACTTACTACGAGATTTTGTCACGATCCTAGCCACAAAAAGGTTAAGTTTGCTCACTTTTGTGTTTCCTCTATGGGCCTAGTGGATATACCATTGCACTAGCAACGTGCGAGTTATAGGAGAAAATGGCTCGGTTTCTCACTAGGTGTATACGCTGACGAACCGGTATAGTGATTAAGGTGTTAGCCTCTAGATCGGAAGGATCCTGGCTCGAATCCGGGTACGGGCATAGATGTTTGTAAGCGTACGGTATAGAGGCGGCTGGTGCACCTTAAATCTGTCGTGGCCGAAAGTCCTCACGTTGGGTTGGTGAGGAAGTTTGGAGAGTGGGGTGCCAGCTCAGGTGTTGCTTCGTCATCTGACCGTGGTTCAAAATTACGAGGTGTTGTCCTCGGATCTTTCCCTTAAGAGATTGATCCCGGACCGTCGTTAATAACCCGTTGTGTTGCTCTAGTACGACGTTAACTAAAATTATCATTACCGCTGGGTGTATTTCTCTCCTTTATCAGTAAATCTTTTCATTTGTATGCAAGTCTATTTACTCGATATTGTCTGGCACAGTTTGGCCCTTGCGCCTTGAATCCCAACCCCCTGCTTGCCTTCAATGCATAGCATAGCTGCATTAGGGCCAAATATTCTGTGATATCTTTAGAGATATGAATAGTGAGGCTTCGATACTTTTTTGTTGAAAAGATACCAACGAATTGAAACGATGATCCTCAACTCAAACGAACGAAACAGAACTCAGATGAAACTCCTACTATGACAATTTAACCGCTACACGCTAACGTTTTCTCTCACCTTTGAAAACTGTTCAAATAACACCACTCTTTACACTAAAAAACAAAAGTACCATTTGGATTAACAGGCAACACGCGCGTGTCGAAGGCGAGATGTTTAAATACCGGTTATTCCGTTTTGCTTTTTTCCACGATGAAGGCCACGCTATGAGAAGGGCAAAAATACGTTAGTTAAGAGGGAGAATAAAAATGTGCAAATTCGCAGTCGCAAAATTCACAGCTTCAAAATGATCACCTTGGCAGAATATTTAGTTTTAAGGCAGGTTAGTTGCTCCATTCGATTACAATCCAATCGATGTCAATTGTTCTCGAATGCAAAGCTGTGAATGTTTTCGAAACAGGTTACATGTGTTAAAAAAAGGAATGTCGGAGTTTCACAATCCTGTCTCCTCGGTTTCAAAGCCATCATCAAAAGGCCGTATCGGACAATACGTTTCGGGATTTCTTTTTGTCTGTTTTCAGACAACAACTACGAGTATTGTATCAGCGCGATAAGCAGTATATCGATTTGTGCTGTTTGAATCAGATTCAGGCAAGGCCTCAACTTGCGATTTCTAGTCGCGGCGACCAAAAAATCGCCGTCGTAGAAAATCTACAAGGTGCACACACTGCGACAGATAAATCGTTGAATTAGAATAGTTTTCCAATGACTGTCATTGAAACTACTTGTGCGTCGGAAGAGAAATAAACGGAGGAAGCATCGTTATTGAGTACATATATATACAGTTCGATTTCCGTGCGTTTCTGAATTATCCTTAATTTATAGACATAAGTGTATTTTTAAAACATGCTATTTCACCCAGGTGCTTCGGCTATGGTAGTCTTGTGTTTCCTTATCTCAGTCGACGGCTTTAAAAGCTTTTTGTTGAATATAATTGCCAGGTGATACATGGCAGATGCGATAAGAAACCCAAGGAATGGTGAAAGTGATAAATTGGGGAGTGACTCAACAAATCTCAGAGATTATTATTCTTGGTTTTTATTTTAAGACAATTATCTCTTAAATTGTTCAATACCAGCGCAGAATGTTAAAATAACAATGCGTGGTAGGAGGTTGCTGGCATGATGGAGCGATATAACGGATGGTTTAGGAAAAATAATTTCTATTCCATGCTTTCTCGACATTCAAACATTTAAGCTGTTCAAGGATTTTGTTAAAAATCCATTATTTGATGGGTTGATGAGTAAGACTTTAATTTGGTCCCCCCCCCCCTTTAATTTATCCCTGAGAAAATTACCAATCATGAAAAAAATTAATAAGCGATCCCAAACACCAGAAATTATATTCCAAAATTCAATTCCATAAATACAGAATGCTCTCTAGTCCCCTTCACAGGCTGCAATACTAAATAAATAATTGGAATATCTTAATAAAGAATGCGAGTTATCAAATTTTTTTTAATATGAGTGAGCATATCTCGAGAGAAACACTTAAAAATTGGCCACGTGCTATTTATAGTCACATGGAAGGTAGAAACAACATTAACTGATGAAAAGGCTTGTGAGTGACACCTATTGGTCAATGGCCCCAAGAGGGAAATATGCATACTTGACTGGTAATTACGATCGCAATCAACGAATGCTGTTATTTAGTATCTTCGAAGGGAGGATGATTTTCTTTATTACTTTTTTAGGTAAACTAGGGGGCTCCGCCCCCTGCTCGCTTACGCTCGCCAACCCCGGGGGATTGTTGCGCAATCCCATTTGGTTTGCTTCGCAAACCAACACTCCTGTCACAAATGCCATTTGGTTTGCTTCGCAAACCAACATTACTTTCACAGAGTGAAACTATCTGAATAATTCGTATTATGCTGATTTCACTTTCCGGTTCATGACGTCACAGCGAGGGCTTCGCGCCCTGCTCGCTTACGCTCGCCGACCCCGGGGATTGCTACGCAATCCGTTTGGTTTGCTTTCTCAAACCAATGCTTCTTTCGCAAGTGATTTCACTTTTTTTGCTTTAACACTTAATGCACCCTAAACTAATAGCCGCATCAGTAAAAAATCTTTTGCATCTTGTTCCCTGTACAATTTTAAGTAAACATTGTTAATATCCAAACTTTACGATCTGTACTTTGTCGGTAAACTGTCTTGAGAACAGAGGGAAAAAAGCGAGCCTTTTTCCTCGCCAAATAAAAAGAAATCGTTTTTATGGCAATTGTTGCTACGATAAATTTGATACCTGGCAAACCCGATAGTCAAAAGTGCAATCCACTACTGCTTGCGGAAGCAGCTATGCGAACTGAAAAATACGAAATTTGTGTCACCAACTTTTGATTGCATCGAATTTATTTATGAACCAATTTTAAAAATAATTGTACCGTAAGAAAGAGTACATTCTGAGGTATACTGCAATATTTTTAAAATTAAAAACTAACAGTAATACTATACAGATATGACCATTTTAGTTTTGTATCGGAAGTTACGATCTGAAAGTTCCAAAAATTGTAATACCAACTTTTAATTGCATCGATTTTATTTATTAACCAATTTGAAAAATAATTGTACCATAAGAAAGAGTGTAATGAAATGTATTCAGTGATGTTTTCAAATTTAAAAAATAATGGTTTTTGCCGTAGACAAACGGTTTTAACAACAAGAAGCGAAAATATCCAAAGATTCCGAATTTTGTATGACGAACTTTTGATCGCATCCAATTTAATTATTAACTGATTTCAAAAATAATAGTACCGTAAGAAAGAGTATATTCTGAAGTATACTGCGATATTTTAAAAATTAAAAACTAATAGTAATTAGATATAGATACGGCAGTTTTAAAAAAGTAACAAAAATGTCCCGATTTTTCCTGAATTTCAAAAAAATATTATCAAGAACCAAATTTAAATTTCAAAAAAAAAAACTCGACGAGCTGCAAAAATTTACGTTGAGAGGTACTCTTAAAAAAAAAACTCACGACTGAAGACTGAAAATTTGAATGTGTTTTGCTCACTCGCGGAAGAAATTTCACTTCTTCAACTTTAACACTTAATAAAACCTAAACTAATAGCCGCATCGGAAAAAAAATCTTAATAATTATCCAGGGAATACGATGAAGAACAAAGCATGTTAATTTCATTTTTTTCCGATCAGTATTTTCTCGGGAAACCGTCTAAGAATCGAGCTAAACAACACAGTTTTCAATCCTGCGGCGGCGGTAACATTTTTTTAATATAGAGAGATTGAGTACGAGCAAAAAAAGGTTTTAAATTTGAATGAAATAATATTCATCTGGTACAGTTATTTCATGTTAAATTTTTTCAAACTTAATACAGAAATGGCAATTAAATTAAAAATTTGATTTAAATCAATATTTTTTTAATAAATATCATTTGATTTAAATCGGCATATCCTGTCCCCAAGTCACGAGCACTTAATGTAGAGGTGCACAACCTTCGGCCCGCGGGCTACATGCGGCCCGCAAACTAATTTTGACTAAATTTCCAAGTGGATTTAAGTTACGAACCAAATTTACTGACAAACAAAAAAAATCAGTCTTAAGAGTTTCTACTAGTAGTGTTGAACCTAACATACCTAAATTAGTTAGTAAAACTCAGTATCAGCCATCCCATTAGCAAGCTGTAACATAATTATTGTTTATGCTTTAGAAATTTTAATATTAAATATATTTGATGCTGTAATTTTTATTTCTAATTTTACTGATATCATTAAAATTTCTGATACTCATCTTTATTGCTCATTGTACTATTACTGTTATATTTAATTTATAACCTAATATAATTTGCTGAAGTACACATGACATTCTTGAGACACATTCTTAAAAGTAATTCTAAATGATTGTTCATTGCAAATGTTTATTAACTGTTTTTATTAAAAACTATTCGCAATATCATTCATTTAGATCTGTAACAAGCTCTTAGATTTTGTGAGAAAACATTTGCAAGTTTAATCTTTAAAAAATAAGTGATTATTTTTTACTATACATATTAAGTGTAATAACTGCTGTACATAATTGGGTAGTAGCACTTTCATGGTAACTTCATTTGCGCCCCCCCCCATCCCATGTCTCAATTAACAGTGCGAGTGGTCCTTCTGCACCCCTAACTTAATGGGTTTGGAAAAGTGGTAATAAGAATGGTATCGATGTAGTATTCTTTTGGTGGATGTAAAATTTCCTTTCCCGCAACTCAAGCTTCACAATCAATCCTTTGATTCCATCGTGCCATTTAGGGTAAGGGATAGGTGGGGTAAGAAAAATCACAAAATAAATTTGTATGAGAGTGTAGGTGGCGGTAGTATTTTTGTGGTCAAACGTACTACTAGTACGTATTACGGACGTGACGTCCAAATACAGTTTCAATACATCGCCAATAGAAATTACAAAGAATATATTGTGGTGTCGTCGCCCCAAAACAGTAGCGTGAAAACAGTACGAATCGTACTCGAGGAGAACACATCCATCTGCTAAGATATTTAAGTATTATTCCCCAAGTATAACCCCAAGAACATTAAGAAATAAATACAGTATGTATACAGTTTACATCATCTCATTAACATCGTTAAAACCATACATAGAAGCATGTATCTCACCCGGAAACCAACCTCACCCGCTGCTTCGGGCTCTCTTCCTTAACGGTCGTCTCCAACGTCTCTTCGCAGTCTAAAAATAACGAACACCACCTGCAGAGGATGCCCTATTTTCACCTGCTCGTTTCTAGTTGTAAAGCTAGTAGGAAACCCCGACTGACTGTCGAATCACTGACTAGTATTTTTGATCATTGTGGATAATCACCTTAACCAATCAATAGTTAGAATTTAAAATGTAACCCACAATCACGTGACAGATCTACAAACCAAGCAATTGGAAGAAATAACACGAAGCCGCGGGTTTCTTCTACTTCATCGATGCAGTTATTGGTCAACGTCGACTTCATTAGAAGCAAACATCGCTTAAATCGGCGATAAGATACATTTTAAGGTAACCCCGATATGTATCATGCGAGGGCATTTGAGAGGTTTTCCGTAAACAGTGAAAATCCTTCTCTTATAAAGCTTAGTACAAGTATATTGTTTAGTTGTGATCTGAATTTTTTCATTTAAATAAATATCGTTTTAACAAAGTAATTCCTAGTTATTTTTGCCGACCAACCGGTATAGTGGTTAAGGTGTTAGCCTCTAGATCGGAAGGTTCCTGGTTCGAATCCGGGTCCGGGCATGGATGTTTGTAAACGTATGATGTGATGTAGAGGCGGCTGGTGCACCTTAAATCTGTCGTGGCCGAAAGTCCTCACGTTGGGTTGGCGTGGAAGTTTGGAGAGTGGGGTGCCAGCTCAGGTGTTGCTTCGTCATCTGACCGTGGTTCAAAATTACGAGGTGTTGTCCTCGGTTCTTTCCCTTAAGGGACTGATCCCGGACCGTGGTCAATAGCCCGTGGTGTTGCCCTAGTACGACGTTATATATATATATATATATATATATATATATATATATATATAACTAAAATTACCATTACCAATTACCATTACCTAGTTATTTTGAAAAATTTTAAAAGAGAGCTGTGGCATCCTTATTCTAGAACAACATAGTTATACTCGTGTTTTTTCTCGTTAGATATTTGAGCTGTTCTCTCAAAAGTCAGGGCCGACCAAATGATCTGATGGTTAAGGTGTTAGCCTCTAGTTAGGAAGGTTCCTTGTTCGTGGATGTTTGCAAGTTGTGTAGAAGCGGCTGGTGCACCTTAAATCTGCCGTAGCCGAAAGTCCTCACGTTGGGATGGTTTGGAAGTTTGGAGAGTGGGATGGCAGCTCAGGTACTGCCTTGTACGTGGTTCAAAATGACGTGGTGTTGTCCTCGAATCTTACCCTTGGGGGATTGATCTCGGACCTTCGTCAATAGCCAGTTGTGTTACTCTAGTACGACGTTAATTAAAAATTACCAATTACCACAAGGGTCAGGTTTAACCAGCCTTCCAAGAAAATCTCTAATATTATAAAAGGATGTGTTTGTTTGTTTTCTTGCACTCAAAGTCCTGACGAATCTATGGCATTTACAGTAATAGGATTTGGCACACAGGAAGGTCCAAATGTTTTGCAATTATAGGATCGCGGCAAATTTTAAAATTCAATCTAGAACATTTTAAAATGAGTTTAACAGATTTTTTCATCGTTTGTTCTTTTTCCGCGGAATGAAGGAGCATCAAAATTTAGACTTTTCGACCTCACGTCACCTTGAAGTCGGCCTTTGGAACCATGCCGTTTTTTTCATCTCCCGTCTAGAATGGGTGAGAATCTTTGATATTTTCGCAAGAGATTGTGACGTCACGTGACTTTCGCTTTCCAAAAATAAACATATTGTATTTTTTGCCCCTTCCCGTTAAAAAAAAAAACAGATTACATTTCCTGCCCTCTTCAATTTTAGCGGAGAGCAAGAAAAACAAAAAACATTTTGACTGACATTGTTTAGTTCTTTTTCATAAAAATGGAATCGTAAAAGATAGATTAAAAATTTCAACGGATCTGAAATCTGCAGAAAATTTACATCACATTACTATCTTAGATCACGGCGTTGCCCGTAGTGTTGGTTTGTGGGCATGGGCACCGCCGGGCTAGCCACGCAGTGGCTAGTAAGATATATAAGTGGCGAATTTATTGATACCAGGCCCGCAAAAAAGATAAGCCCCTCCGGATCAGTTCAGCCGACCCGCAGATCAGATAAGGCCTCCTGGTCAAGTTTATTCAAGTCTCAATCCAGATTCAATCCCCCAAATATTTTTTTTTTCAGGACCGCAGATCAGATATGACTCTCCTGATAGATTATTCCGGCCCACAAACCAGACATGATCCTCTAAACAGATTTACCCAGGCCTCAGGACAGATGCGGCCTTGAAATATTTGATTCCGTTTGGGCCTTCCAAATTGATTTAACCGGCGCCCAGACCAGATATATTTCTATACAATATTCATCCACAAAAAAACCCAATAAATATTTAAAATGGTATCAAAGCGGAGCTTATCATTGTTTCGCAAATAGCTATGATTGATATGTTGAAATTTGCGCAAGCATTTATATATTGTATTTGTTTTGCTCCACCGCAATAGCTATTAACCATTTTATTCATTTGTTTTAATCTTTCTTGTTCGTGACGTTTTTAAATTTTACTACCAAGTTTCATCTGTATATATTTTACTCACAACAAAACTCTGGTTACCAGTAACTGGTGTAACTTTCTAGCGTCCGCGAATAAAACAAAAGCATAAAACTAAGACTTCTAAGAAAAAGGCGCACCATTAAATTCATTTCCCCGCGATTTTATGTTGCATTGTTTTGGGATTACATGTAATGGTTTTTTTCTTCTTTACAGTTGCAGTTATCGCAACATTTGGAAAGACGAGCGGCTTTTCCAAAAGTAATGGTCGTTTATATATTTGAAATACGGTTCTCTGTTGTGGTCTTACGACTCAGATTAATAAGTACTTCTAAAAATGCCAGGCTGTTGAGGCATATGCATTAATCTTTATTTCATAGGAAAATAAATTTTTCCAACAGTACCAGGGACCGTCATCTAAGTACCCGGAGTTCAGACGGAAGATCCTAATTAACCTCTTTCCCTCGAAAAAAAATTTCCCCAACTTAGGACCACTTTTAGTACAACTAGTAAAATCATTTTTCCCACCAAAAGAACTAGGATGTGGTGTACAATATACACTACTGAATTGTAGCTCCATTTTTGTATTGGTGCTTGTCGTAAACGAAAGGCATAAGTTGATTTAGAATTGCTGTTGAGAGGAGCTTCAAAAAGTGACCAACATATCGACTAGTAGTCACGTGATTTCTTTGAAAACTTGACTTGATTTGCCGATTTGGCATCTAATCGCTTCGTTTGGCGATATACCCTCATGACAGGGTGCATGTGTGAATGACCAACCAACCGGTTTGGTGGTTAAGGTATTATCCTCTAGATTGGAAGAGTGAAGCTCTGATAGAAATAGAAGCAGTGTCTGTTTTCATAAGGCATTCAAACAGTTGTTGAAAATGATATGCAAGGTATTGGTAATTCAATTTCTCATCGTGGATCACCCATCAAAGTGTACGCCGATTAAGAGCGCCATCTGGAATTTAAAAGAAACGCAATATGTTTTATTGCAAGTGAGCGTGTTCTTATCACGTCTAACCAGTCACCAGCATCGCCAACCTATCGTCGCTCAAAGTTCAAAAGTCGTAAGTCGAAAAAATATATATATTTTAATTTTTGTTTTTTGTGGCCTTTTGTGATTTCCTCCTGGTGACAAAAACTCTTATATCATCAGATGATACAAAAAAAGTTACAACTTAAATGAATAAACATGCAATTTTTAGACATACAACTTTTTGCACTTTGAGTGACAATAATTTTGTCTGCCGAAAACTATTTCTTGAGGGAATGCAGTTAGGTTTAAAATAAAGGTATCGATAGTTAATTTTTCTAGTTTCCTTCGGGCCACGGTGTGCCGACCAATTGGTATGACGGTTAAGGTGTTAGCCTCTGGATCGGAAGATTCCTGGTTCGAATCCGGGTCCGGGCATGGATGTTTGTAAGCGTATGGGGTAGAGGCGGCTGGTGCACCTTAAATCTGTCGTGGCTGAACGTGCTCACGTTGGGTTGGCGTCGAAGTTTGGAGAGTGGGGTGCCAGCTGAGGTGTTGCTTCGTCATCTGACCGTGGTTCAAAATTACGAAGTGTTGTCCTCGAATCTTTCCCTTAAGGGACTGATCCCGGACCGTCATCAATAGCCCGATGTGTTGCTCTAGTACGACGTTAACTAAAAAATTACCATTACCATCATCCTGGTGAATGAACGTTCATTTATTTGACGTTGTTTTCCATAGCCTGATCAAACATGGCCCCTTGCACCATAAATCCCAATCAACCTGTTGCCGAGGTGACCCGGTTGAAAGAGTAACGAATTAGCTACCGGAGGGTTGTGAGTTCGAATCCAACAAACACCGTCGTGTACCAAGGGGGCTGGGGCATATTAAATCTGTCGAGGCCTCAAATGTTCACGTTGGCATGGTGTGGAAATTTGTGGGATGTGGTGCATGTTCAGATGTTGCCTCGTCATCTGACCGTGGTTCAAAATTACGTGTTGTCCTTGAATCTTTCACTTGGGGTATAATTCCCGGAGCGTCGTCAATACCCCGTTGTCTTGCTCCAGTACGAAGTTAACTAAAATGCCTACCTACATATCTAGTTTCCTTCACACCACCTCATATCAGCACCTGAAACATCACGAATTCCCCACCTAATCCCCTTTTCCCACGTTTTCCGTACATATGTCCTCGGTTCAGCGCTGGAGAGAGTTGACAATTACGTGCCAATTGAATGCCTTGTCGTCTCGCCTGATAACCCAATTTGAGTCGAAAAAGTGCCAACTGCTTTCTCTTCCTGCACAATGAAAGCGAAAATCACGTGTCGCTGCGTCATGGCGATGACTGCAAATGAGACGTGAGCCGAGGCAATTAGGAGTCAGAAACCAACACGGCATCTAGCATTGAAGAGTCGTTGGTGGAACTTATCAGATTGCTTTGCAGTAAACCTTAAGGGACTGATCCCGGACCGTCGTCAATAGCCCGTTGTGTTGCTCTAGTACGACGTTAACTCAAATTACCATTACCATTTGCAGTAAACATTGTATTTCTTAATCTCAAATGCTACAAAATATAGGGGGAACAACCAAAGGGGTGCTGTGGGGGACCGTATCTCTCCCTGAAAAATTGTTGGTTTCTTCAAAGGAAAAAATAGTCTTTTTAACACCTAGGGCGAATGTGTCGCCGTCTATCGAAACAAAATTAAAGCCAGAAAAATTTAATAAAGTTAGGTTGTAGTTGGGATGAACTTCGGAGCGACATAACGATATGATCTAGGGTTAAATACCAATTACTGTCATTAATTTGTTAAACTTAAACATGGTTTCTACGAGATATCTAGTCCATTAAGATCTGGTCAATTTTGCTAATGACGAGAAATCTCGTTATCAAGATTTGGTTGGAAGATCAACAGACTAGCAATCCGTAGGGTTGCGAGTTCGAATCCATCCACAGTCGTGTACAAAGGAGGCTGGTGCACGTTAAATTTGTCGTTGCCTCAAATGTCCTCACGTTGGTGTGTTGTGGAAGTTTGAAGAATGGGGTGACCCAGCTCAGGTGTTGCCTCGTCATCTGACCGTGGCTCAAAATTACGTTGTACTGTCTTCGGAATTTTCCCTTGGGGATTGATCCCGGACCGTCGTCAATAGCCAGTTGTATGGCTCCAGTGCGACGTTAATTAAAATACCTACCTACCTTGGAAAAGAAAATCCTTTGGAAAGATTCCATTAACCATTTCCAAAGAAAAGAATCTTGGTAGTTATTTAGTAGTTTAATTACCGCTGCACTGGGTTGTACACGCAAATGTGTACACGTTGGCGTGATGTGGTAGTGTGATTAGTGGGGGTCAAGTGTCAATCCCCAAGGGACAACACCAAGCCATTTTTTAAAAAGGTCAGATGACGAGGTAACACATAAGCTGGCACCCCACTAATCACACTACCACATCACGCCAACGTGTACACATTTGAGGCCACTACAGATTTAACGTGCACCAGTCTCCTTTATTAACGACGTTCTTTGGCTGTAATCGAACTCGCAAGCTTCCGGTTGGTAATCCGTTGCTCTACCAACAGGGCTACCGCGGCACTAGAATCTTTTGGAGAGATTATATTGCTCAAGAATGTCAAAATTGGTTAAAAGTCATGCAGGGTGAAAGGTGGAAGCATGTGTGTGAAACCCTCTAAGAAAAAATTAACTTTGTTATTAAAAAAAAAAAAAAAAAAAGGATTTTTTTTTGCTTTTTAAATCTTTTATCTTAATTTTTTTGAAGAAAAAACACTGATCAGTATTTTACGCAACAAAACTTCAAGTGTTTTAGGGGATGGTGGATCCCTTTATGCTTCACCACACATCTAGACACTTTTAGAGGTCATTGCTTAGGAAATAAAATCGACCAAGATCATATCAACCTTTAGACTTCGACCGGTACAACACTTGTACCCTGAAAGTTATAAGAATCACGCTTATATCACAAGTCGTAGTAAAAATGTGTTCCTTTAGATTTCGGGCCGACCAACCGGTATAGTGGTTAAGGTGTTAGCCTCTAGATCGGAAGGTTCCTGGTTCGAATCCGGGTCCCGGGCATGGATGTTTGTAAACGTATGGTGTAGAGGCGGCTGGTGCACCTTAAATCTGTCGTGGCCGAAAGTCCTCACGTTGGGTTGGCGTGGAAGTTTGGAGAGTGGGGTGCCAGCTCAGGTGTTGCTTCGTCATCTGACCGTGGTTCAAAATTACGAAGTGTTGTCCTCGAATCTTTCCCTTAAAGGATTGATTCCGGACCGTCGTCAATAGCCCGTTGTGTTGCTCTAGTACGACGTTAACTAAAATTACCATTACCATTACCATTACCTTTAGATTTCGGCCAGTACAGCACTTGTACCGTGATCGCGCCAAGAAAGAATTTAGTCAACGACCGTTACAAGAAGCGGCTCAATCCCATGATAGTACTTTACGCAAGTCCAACTTGATTGGCTAGTTTCACGGGCTTGGCTTCACTTGGATATCTCGCCAATCTGATTGTTGCAGTAACCATTTGATTTTGAATATGCGCGTTGTTTCGTAGAAATACAATACATACACTAGCGCCTCAGCGTACAGCGTAAGTGTCCGACAAGTTGACTCTGATTGGCTCCTCATATATATGTTGTATGGTTGTTGTTAGTAGTATTTCTTGCCAACTTATATTAAGGGTACTTATACTTTAAAGAGCTTCGTTTCGTGAAGCAACGATGGCCTAATGGCTAAAGTCACCCACCTTCAAATTAGCGTCGGCAGCGGAGGATGACTTCCCGAGTTCGTACCCAGCTGGCGGAAAAATTTTTAGATCCTCCAAATTATTTTAAAAAAATTCTAATTTAATTCCTTTATATTCTAATTTACTTTTCCTAATTTTTAATACCCTTTTCATATTTTTCCAAGCCTTCGTTGATTTTACATAAATAATCTAAGAACCACTCCTGAACTCACTACCAGCTGATATTTTTCCGCCCCTCTGCCGTCCCCTTTGCTTTAGGATGATGGTGTCGTATCCACCGCTGGCTTAGGACCATTCTGATGTAACAAAAAGCATACATAAAACACTAACTTATATAATTATTAACTTATATTATAAAAGGATACAATTTTCGGCTCCCACCTCTACCCACCCATAGCCATGGATCTGAAAAGAAGAGAAGAAAGCAAAAAGGAAGAGATAAATCGCCAACAACTATAAACCTTGATGACATACGTATCTAGGTCATGTGATCCGATTAGCCAATCAAGTTCGACTTGCGTAAAGTACTATCATGGGATTGAGGCGCCTGTACCGTTACAGCAGTTGTATCTTGAAAGTTATAAGAATCAAGAAAAATCATGCCTAACAATTGCGCCAAGAAAGAATTTAGACAACGACAGTTACAGCAGTTGTATCTTGAAAGTAATAAGAATCAAGAAAAATCATGCCCAACAATTGCGCCAAGAAAGAATTGCGCTTGTTATATCTAGCCGTAGTCAAAAGGTTAACTCCAGAATGACTAAATAATCCTTTTTTTACTGTACAGTTGTTTACCCCTCTCTCTCTCTTTGAGTGTCGCAAGATCTCAGAGTACAGCATTGCTTTTACCACGCTATACACTTATTGATTTAATAACCGTATCTGCCGGTTGAAAACATCCACGAATTCTTTGAACGTTTGGAAAGAATCCATTCTTTTCTTCCTGAGAATGGAATCCTTAGTTTCTATTGTTTCTTCCCACATAATAGAATCCTTTGGAAAGGTTCCAATGCTCATTTCCTCAGAAGACCAATGGAGTCCTTCCATTGGTCTAGAAAATCAAAGTAGAAGTCATGTAGGGAAGACTGCAGGTTTCTAGGTGAAATTATGCGTGTAAACCCCTCAGAAGGTTAAAAACCAAAAGTTTTTAGGTAAAGCTAAATTGAGGGCAAAAGTATTTTCTAAATGTTGTTATCATTTCGTAAAACCACTGATTGGACACTTTTATAAATGAGATATTGAAGCTTTTAGAGAAAAAATGTTAAAAGCGTGTTCATACTTACTTTAACACGTTCGCTGCAAAAGCTGATAGGGTGCGTTGATAGTTATTGCCCCACCGTAGAAATGGGCTTTTCCCAGAAGCCAACATCAGAATCGATTGGCGAATTCTCAGCCAACAAATTTGCAATTTCATCATCTGTTAGAGGCTTATTAGATTGCATTTTTCTTCTGTGGGGGCGTGAAGGCCCTACAGAACTATCGTCTCGACAACTCATATATTACAATACTTTTTTTAATAACTAATAAAGCTATAAATTCGAAACCACGTACCTTTACAACTAGCTTCTAACCTTTACTCCACGCCAATACCACGCCCACACCTAACATGTAATGTCAATTGAAGCAGAGAATAAATGTTGCTCTTCCCGCGCGAACGCGTGACTGGCTATTGAGACACCATTTGTCACCACGCGCTGGCACGTGATTGGCACTTTAGCATTGACGCCACATCACGCGCTGCCGCGAGATCGGTAGCGAAAGTGTTGAAAAATAATAATAATTGGGATTTCTTTCAAGCCACATATGTAGTTACTTGCCACATAAGTACCCATGCCTTTCAATCACAAAAAGAGGCATTTCCTGCTGGCTAAAATTCTCTTTTTGATGTCGATTTTCTACTTTCACGTCAGCAGAGGTGAAACGCGCATTCCCCCAACTGTTCCACTTTCGATAATCTCTTGACCAGTATTCAACGGTCCAAGGAGTCGGATCCTTGACCCGTGCGGTCATGACACGGCGGGAAAAAAAATAGCTTTCGGCCCTATGGTCGTTTCCACAGAGGTGGCTCATCTTCATTTATTTTTAAATCACCCCAATCTCTTGTTGATGGTCTTGTTGGTTTTCTTTTCGGCTCTGCGGGAGATCTCATTGCAAGATGGCTCTTTTCTCAAGCTCGTTTACCAGTCTTTTGCTGGATTGCGACTTGTCCTTAAAGAATTGTGATGCTGATAAAGAGCTACGGTTCGCTGATGACCGCGAACCAGTGATCATCGGGGCTTTTTAGATAGAGATAAGGATTCTTTTACAATTGCATGTGAAGAGTTCCTCCTGTTGGTTTCCCACGGACCTTAAAAAGCCCTGAGGAGACCTAATTTTTCATTTTAGTTTCCGAGGGCCCTTAAAAAATCTCAATATTTGCTGGGTCCCTTAAAATAACCACTCTCTTATTCCAGCAATACCAATAACCCTCTCTCCTAAACCCATATGTTTTACTTTTTCATGTCTTATACATTTTTATTCACGCTTTTTTAATCTTCACCAATTTCATCAGATTTGTTGGGTCCACTTTCATCCACTTTCATCATGGCCACGATAGCCCGGTTGGAAGTAATTGGTAATTTTTAGTTAACGTCGTACTACAGCAACACAACGGGCTATTGACGACGGTCCGGGATCAGTCCCTTAAGGGAAAGATCCGAGGACAATACCTCGTAATTTTGAACCACGGTCAGATGACGAAGCAACACCTGAGCTGGCACCCCACTCTCCAAACTTCCACGCCAACCCAACGTGAGGACTTTCGACCTCGACAGATTTAAGGTGCACCAGCCGCCTCTACACCATGCGTTTACAAACATCCATGCCCGGACCCGGATTCGAACCAGGAACCTTCCGATCTAGAGGCTAACACCTTAACCACTATACCGGTTGGCAGAGAGCCCGGTTGGAAGAGCGACGGATTAAGAACCGAAGGTGTTGCAAGTTCGAATCCAACCGTGTACAAAGACAGCCGTGTACAAAGCGGGCTGGGCACGTTAAATCTGTCGTGGCCTCAAATGTCCTTATGTAGGCTTGGTGTGGAAGTTTGTTCTCTGGTGTTACCTTTGTCATCTGACCGTGGTTAAAAATTGTGTGTTGCCCTCGGATCTTTCCGTTGGGGGATTGATCCCGGACCGTCGTCAATAGCCCGTTGTGTTGCTGCAGTACGACGTTAATTAAAATACCTACCTTCCACTTTTATCACTTTACACACACGGCTCTGGATTTTTACCTCATGTATATAATACATATTTTAAATTGTCTCATTAAGTTTTTTTATTAAATACCCCATCTTATAGGTATATGTCTTTTTGAAATGAGTTGACTTTCAAGATGTTTTTCATTCAATAGTGGCTCAAATGTGTTTTTATTCGTCTCATCCTTTCGTCTTTTAGCCGACCAACCGGTATAGTGGTTAAGATAGGAAGGTTCCTGGTTCGAATCCGGGTCCGGGCATGGATGTTTGTAAGCGTATGGTGTAGAGGCGGCTGGTGCACCTTAAATCTGTCGTGGCCGAAAGTCCTCACGCTGGGTTGGCGTGGAAGTTTGGAGAGTGGGGTGCCAGCTGAGGTGTTGCTTCGTCATCTGACCGTGGTTCAAAATTGCGAGGTGTTGTCCTAGGATCTTTCTCCTAAGGGACTGATCCCGGACCGTCGTCAATAGCCAGTTGTGTTGCTCTAGTATGACGTTAACTAAAATTACCAGATTACCTTTCGTCTTTTAAACTTCACTTCATCAAGTCATTTTTACATCAATGCATTCTAATTCGGCGTCTTACTTTTTGATGTTGATGAGATTCATACTTTGGTTTAAAGCTTCTACTTGGTTTTCAAGTAGTTTACTTAACTATTTTATTACACTTTTAATGTTGATCTGGTTGCCAATCTTATGTTTTTTAAATATATTTTATTAAAATTTATTACCTTGCGACGATATATATATATATATATATATATATATATATATATATATATATATATATATATATATATATATTACATTAAAAAAATGTTTCTTGCTCTTGTAAATTCTTGTGTTGCTCTAGTACGACGTAAATTAAAAACTAACAATTACCTAAAATGTTCAGTTCGAACCACTCTGAAATGCTCTTTGTATACTTGAATAGAGCTCGTGGGAGTTTGTTGCAAACTTCATCCTTCGTTGATTAGAACTTTTTAAAAAACCCAATTAAGCCTGCTGTGCGTGAAAAAGTGTGCATTATAATGATAGTGACTAATTACAACTGCACAAATGGAATAATTGTTTTATTCAACAATCTTCTTCGATTAAAACTTTTTGAGAAACAGAAACCTTTTGTGATTTTCGCGTGCATTGCAATGATATTGACCAATTATAAGAGCTCCAATAAAGTAATTACTTTATTGATACTCGCCAATTTGGCGCAGCTTGTTGAGAATTAAAAACAATGGGTGCACTGATTGTGTGAATGTGTAATTATCATTTCGACGGTATCCTAGCCTTAACTGTAAAGAATGTAATTGTTCAGCGAAGCACGCTGTCGAACAAAGCCCATCAGAATCCGATACACGAGCAACGGAAAAAGATTCCATTACCCGAAGCACAGATCTGTTGCTTCGTTTAGTTTTTTTATGGTAAATGGTTCTCTTCCGCCGAATTCCACATGAGAACGTGACCCAGAAAATTACCGTAGTGGCGCGAGCCGTCCGCGTCAAAAAAACATCCGCTTTTTCGCGAGCAAGAATATTCCGTGGAAGCAATGAAGGTAAATATTTCCGTGTTTAATTTTTGCCTATCTTTATTAATTTGCTATTTCTGTTTATTCCGTTGCCGTGTGTTCGGAATGATGATCTGATTTATTTTATTTCCTGATATCGTGATGTAGGAATTTTTTGTCTTCTGTGTTCCGAACTTTTATTTCCTGAAATGCCTGGTAATTCTATTTTTAAATCGTCGGAAAAAAATATTTACCGTTTTCTCTGTTCAGATGATGAAATTCTGGTTTTATGTTTTGTGCAATTGCAATTCGAAATCGATGGTTATAGGTTCGATAGTTAATCGATGGTAAAAATTGGAATTTATTTCAAGCTAAGAATTTAATATGGCAGTGTAAATAAGAATGAATATTTTTCCATTTGAAATCAGTAGCGTAACCAGAATTTTGTTTTAGAAATGTGACCAAATTATTATTTTATTCAAAGAATGTGGAAAAGTGTTAACGTATATTTGTGTTAATTTGACTGGGGAATTCTGGCAACGTCATGGAAAAAAATCAACTATTTTGCATCTTGTTTATTTGTAAATCGGAAAAGGTTTTTCTCGATTGCTAATCTGACAAAAATTAAAATTATAATTTAAAAAAAATATTTTTTTTCTTATTAAGCGGCTGCTCTTTTATTAAGACTCACTCGATCTACTTTGATCGTCATCTGACCGTGGTTCAAAATTACGTGGTGTCCTCGGATCTTTCCAGAACCATCAGTACCGGTTGCTCCAGTGTGACTATAGTTAAAAAATACCGATATACTTTGATCGTGAAATAAACAAGCAATCGACAGATAACTAGGTATTAATGTGGCAATCTGGCAACATCACGAAAAAATAATTCTGTTAATACAAATGTTATTTTCCATTCTTGGTGTTGGGTATTGGGAAACGTTTTTATAACTTAATTAATCATTTGAGAAAAATTTATACAGGTTTTTTATTAATTTTTTTTCTTATGTTAAGCGTATGTTTTATCAGACTCACTGGATCTTGGTAATGAAACAAACAAACGATTGAAATCTGCGTTGCTTTTGCTGTTATTTCACACGTTAGCACTGCTAGCAGATTCAATAACTAAAAACAAATGCATAAATAACAGGATTTGATTCGAAACTTGAGATTAAACCTGGCACGAAATTCTAAATTTGAACGTTAAAATTCTGAAAGTTTCTCAGTAAATTTCGATTTTGTTCTGAAACGACACAAGCTCATGAAACGATAAGCGATGATATTAAAGCACTGTTAGTTGCGAGACGTAACAGTAACCCTGAACATGAATTAATAATCGTTGTACAATCGGTTTTGGCAATACCTCCTAGAGATAAGAAAGCCGAACCACTACGTCACTAGAAAGTAGTGACGTCACAAAAATTAGGCGATGATAGGAACGCACACTGGTTACGAAGAAGCCTGAAATATCTACGTACACTGTGTGGTGAAAATTGCGGAAGGATTGTTTTTAACTTTATATATTTTTAATAACTCAAAGCAGTATTAATATATCTTTGAGTGTTCAGTTCCTCAACTACGAGGTAACTATGATGAAAAATCCCAAGTTTCAAGACTTCAGCTTCCCATCTGATCCAGAGCTCGGAAGAAAATGGATATCGGCAATTCCGAGGAAGGATTATGTCTTAACTAACAATTTTAAAGTAAGTGAAGAGATTTTTTAAAGTTGGCATTGTATTCTGTAGTTTTATAATGATCGAAGCATATAGAAAACCTCATGAATTGAAAAAATATAAAGATAGTTTTGTGTGGTGACTTTTGTTTTTGAGTAAAATTATAACGTAATTTGTTAAAAGCCAGCAAGAACCCGGATTGGATATATGCAGTAAAAAGACTTGGTTGAAACTTATACACGACTTATAAATGATAAAGATATGGTAAATGATAAATAATTGAGTATATATAAAGTTACGGTTTAAAATGTATAAATCAATAATAGTGATAACAATACAGCAAAACATCTTAATTGACTTTAATTATGATTAAAAAACAATTCGAACAAATAATGAATAAGCCTATTACAGTATTATTTTGTTTATATATCCTAAACCTCTCCCATGTCATAATATCAACTTGGAAAGTTTGCTGTCGAGTGACATGAATTTAATATTCATAGACAGTATTGAGATAAGAGTTGAAAAATAATAATTTTCATTGAGTAAAATGCATGTTTTGATCATTTGTAAGGCATTAATTTTGTAAAATACTCCATGTTTATGACAGTAGCCAATCAACAAAAATAGTAATAATGCAATTTTACTTTAAAAAAAATAATAAAAGCATTATAGAAGAAGAGAAAATTTTGTCGAGTAATAATTCATAATTATCCTTCTGCGTCCTTCTGAAACTGTCTGGGGGAGCTCTGCATTTCTGTATAGACATATCGCACCCTGGCAAGAAAAGTGACACAGCTCAAAATTGCAGAATTTGAGAAACATCACTTAAAGGATACTATAAAACATTGAAATAGTATAAGCTTTCTTTAAATTTTAGGTAAGTATTTATGGTGGTAACTTCTATTATATTCTACAGGGTGTCCTAAAAGATCCTGTACTCCAACTTTAAAAAAATTTATTGCCAGTGTTTTTTTTTAATTATTGAATTTTATCGTCTGCATATTGTTTTATCGACTCTTTAATTTTTATCGTTTGATTTTCTTTGCACTCAAGTTGTGCGATAAAAGAGTTCCATGTCATTTTGTTCTTCGTTGCAAGATAAATTTATCATGCATTCAGAGAATTGTCCTGTTTGAGGCTTATTTAGAATATAAATCGCATGAAAGATGTAAAGATTTTTGGCGACAGAAATATCCAAAGGATGCAATACTAAGTAAAGATACCCTGTATCAACTTATTCACCAATTTGTTGCATTATTAGAAGTGAATGAATGAGACTCTTGGTTCCAACAAGACGTTGCAACTTGCCATTCAAAATGTTTTGAAACAACCATGAGCATGCTTCAAGATTTTTTGGCGATCACCTCGTCTCAATAAACCTTTGGTCATCTCGTTCCCTAATCTGCACATTCCTGATTTTTTTCCTGTGGAGATATTTAAAGAACAAAGTTTATGAAGATAATCACCAAACAATAGGAAATCTGAAAATTGTCATTACTCAGCATCTTGAAACGTGTTTCTAAAAATATGAGCAAACTTCAGTCTTGCCTCCAAGAAAAAGATGGAAATTTTGAACATTTATTGTAAACGTAAGTTCAAATTGTTTTTTTCTACGTTAGGTTGAAAGTGCTTTTTACCATTAGCATAAAAATTATTGTTTTGAAGTCTGTTGTTTTTGTATAGTAAATTTACGAATCATCAGTACAGGAACTTTTAGGACACCCTGTATTTAATAGTAATATAGGGCACCTCATACATATTTTTCAATAACATAACATCAAAATTTTAATTTTTTGACTTCACTTTTCTAGCCGGGGTGCGATTTATGTGTGTTTGTGCGTTAGAAATTTAAATAAGAACTCTATTTTAAAATTATTACATAATTTTAGGTTTCTGAACTTCACTTTGTCAAGTGACATCAGGTACGTCGCAGAAGAGTTCGACGAAAAAAATGGAAGGAAAATTTATGTTAGCCTTTGTAAGCCTCGGCTTCAAAAGGCAGCGATCCCCAGCATTTGGAAGGTGTTGAAATGATCAATGTGCCAACTTGCTATTCTGTATTAAAAAAAGAAAAGGGCATTTTATTTCTTATTATCTCAACGTCAGCACTAGTGATATCCTTGTCTGTAGTTGTTGATTCAGATTGTTTTATAAAAGCCTATAAAGAGAATGTTATGATCTCTGAAATTGGAAATTACAAACTTCCCTTTCATATTAATAACATCAATACTTTAGATTCCATTCTTTTGGAAACATCAAACCTGAATGCTCCAAATGGAGACGGTAATGTTAAAAATATGTTTAGTTTAACGCAGAATGTACTGAAAGACTTATTAAAGTGTGTCGCAAGTGAAAGTCAAAGCTTATTATTGGGTTTGTTGCTGAACAGCTATCACTTGCTGAAAATTACAAGAATCGAAATCGGTACAGTTCTGATTTCTTAATTTTAAACAGTTTGATCTTTACCATATCCCCACACGCGTATCTATTTTTAAGAATTTGTGGATTTGTAATTATACCCCATCCTTTGACAGTAAAGAGACTGTTCAAAATTTAATGTTGATCCCTAAACTGAAGGACTTGATAATAATTTTTTATTATATGCTTAGGAAAAGATTTTACACTTAAATGATGCTGACAAATATGTATCATTACTTATTGATGAAATTCATTTGAAAGCCTTTCTTGATTATAAGGGTGGTGATATTATTGGGGTATCCTATAACTGTGAGAAGGCAACTAATTCTGCTTATGTATTTATGCTGCAAAGTATAAAATCTAGTTATAAAGATGTTATACACATTTTACCCGTTAAGACAATTATTTTGAACATTCTTTATTTCTTGTTTAAAATTCTTATAGGTCTTGAACATCTTGGTTTTAAAGTTGGGTACATCATCAGTGACAATAATGCTATTAATCGCAAAGCTATTTCTTTTTTTGCTTCCCCACCCAAATTGAGTATTTGTTATAATCATCCTGCTGACCCTTCAAAACCATTGTTTTCCATTATTGAACCTGTCCACATACTGAAATGTATTAGAAATAATTGGCTAAACCAAAAAAAATTGTGGACAGTGTATGTTTTATCCAATGTTTTACCAATTGGACAATAATTTATCGAATGCGGAACAAATCACAGAAAGATTAAAATCTGCCTCTCTTAACACTAAAACAGCTTCATGAAATTGAATCAAATGCTATTGTAAAATATGCTGATACACAAACAGCATTGTATCACACAACGCGTGCAATATTAGAACTAACAACTTATTGTATAGAAGAGTTAAATTTTTAGTATATATTAACTGCAAACTGATTAATTAGAAGACTGTTTTGGCAGTTATCGCCAGCTAGCAGGTGCCCAGTATAATATAAATTTGACAGAATTCTTTAAAACTGAAAAAAAATTAGAATTATATCTCTTCTTCCATTATGGTTAAGCTATAAAAAAAATGGTGAAATTGATATTGGTATTTCAGATGTGAAAGATGTAGTTGAAGTTGAAAATTTGGGGGAATAAATTCAATTTTTGGGTAAAATTAATGTTTGTAACTCTGATATTTCTGACTTGAATGACACTATTCTTGCTATTGTGTTTGTAGCTGGCTATTGTGTTCATTCTCTTTCAAAAACCATCAATTGTTTATCTTGTAAAGCTCAATTATCTGTTGATAGAGAACTTGAATTAAGTTCATGTTATGCTTTGATCAAAAATCTAGATCGAGGTGGATTGAAGTATCCAATTAATGATGTAATTACCAAAGTATATGCAATTACATAATTGTATCTAAGTTATTATCCACAGACTTTGAAAATTGTTGACTTTCAAAATAAGAGAAATGTTGTATGTAATATCACGTCAAATGTTTTGAACTCGTCAGAAATTTTCCTGCCAGTTGAAACTTGCGACAAAAGTCAATTCTGAAAAAATCAACAAACATATTTTTGAAGAACTGATGCAAAAGAATAAATGATTTGTACTAGTTTTGTCTGCTAAAGATAAAAAAAGGCCTAAAAATCCCAAAATGACAAATTTCCTAAAGATAGAAAAATTCAAACTCTAACAAATTTAATTATTTAAATGTAACTGTGGATGTTTTTTATTGCAATGTGGTGTTGGCAGATATGCTATGTAAATTCATTAAAATGAATAATTTATTGTATTGATTTTTATGCTACTTATTTATGCTATGATAATTTTATGTTTAATAAAGATAATTAAATTTATTTTTCTAGTGTCCTATTATTTTTTTGCTTTCAGTGAGTAAACTTTAGAAATTCTAAAATAAATTTCTTACCATAGTATTCAATATGTTATCAATAGGGTACATTGGAAATGACTGGTTGATATAATTATATATTAATTTGTTAGCTCAATGATTTCATGTATGATAATAATGTACTAATCACTA
The DNA here is from genome assembly GCA_947359465.1 of Metellina segmentata. Lineage (NCBI taxonomy): Eukaryota > Metazoa > Arthropoda > Arachnida > Araneae > Tetragnathidae > Metellina > Metellina segmentata. Next base: position 9,233,997 of record OX375882.1, read on the forward strand.
TATGCTTAAAGTGAATCCATTATTGGAATTGAATTTTCATGTCAAGTTATATGTATATAGGGCAATTACACGGTAACTTACATTTAGACAAATATACTGATTTTGACGTGTAAATATATTAGCAAAAAATAATAGAAAACAAAATATTTACTTGAATTGTTCAACAAACTAGTAAAAAGCTAAACTTTGATAAGAATGTTATTAATTTGCTGATATTTTTAAGTCCACAGAATTAAATTTACTGTCATAACTTGCGTTACAGTAAAGAGGAATAACAGAAAAGGTTCATGAACATTTGAATAAAATTCTGTTTTGTTCAACATGATATAGTTTGAAAAGTATATACATTAATTCTAAAGCCTTTCATAATTGTAGTCATGCAAATTTTTTAAAACTGTCATTCATCAATTAAATTTAATTAAAAAAATTTTAAGTAACATACGTAACATTTCATTTTTCCAAAATTTTATTCTAATAGATTTTCATTACAATAAATCAAATACAATCACGATGAATCAAAACCAAAGAACTCCAGTCTTTTTTAAGCCCAAAATTATGTAAAATATATCTTATTTTATTTTTTCAAGTTTTTACTTTTCAGCATGGAATTACCCTAATGTATCATGGGTGTTCTTTAATTCTTGCATACAGGATTTACTTCTCCAGCCTCCTTTTTCAAAAGTTAAGGCAAAATATTTTTTAAATAGTTGACACAATATAAAAGGGACTATATGGATATATTGGTCAAAAAATATTATGCAATTGACATTAGAGGTACCTGATATATGCATCCATCCTCCAAATTATATATAAATAGTTTTCAAATGCTTCTAATTGAAAAAAAATTATCTGATCAACTTCTATAGTTGTTTTTTAATTACCTAAAAAAAAGCATTAATACTAAACTCGTCATTTTTTAAATTCCATTAACAAGGAAATTATTTTTTTAGCAAACTCATTTGAATAATGGATTTACTAAATGTTACTATCATAATTTAGCTTTTCTTTGTGTAAAATGTATCATATTGTCGCTATACACGTAGATACAATAATTTATCAACAGGTCCTAGAACCCAACAAAAATAGCCCTGGAAAATTTTAACCTTTCTTATGAATAACCGAAAATTAATCTAAATTAAAAATATATTTATATTGCTGCATTTATCAAGGATGATGGGTATTCTTCGAAATTTATTTTTCCCACAGATGTCTCAGAATTTTTTAATCATTGCCTATTAAATATAATTTAAACTGTCAATTTGATTTTGTATCCATAATTAATTTAAACTCTTAATTTCACTGGGTCGCATTTATTTCCTCCCGTAACTTTCCAGATATTCAATGAAGCATCGCAAACATTACTGTTTATATTTTAACCTTCTGAACGTTGCTTTGTCATATTTTATTGTTTCCCACAATTATAAATTGTATATCTATATATTTCTTCCCCTGCTTTCAATTTCACATTTCATTATGCTACTTTAAGCTGAAAAAATCCAATAACTAAATAATTCGTTGAATGAAGTCGGAACTTGCTGATAAACAAACTCTCAACAATGATGATTTGCATCGCCTAATTTTTCTGACGTCACAAAACAGTGGTTTGGCTTTCTTATCTCTAGGAGGTATTGGTTTTGGTATGAGGATCATTGCATATGAAAACACCCATTTAGAAAAGAAAGTTCTTCCGTAATCATGAATTTTTTTCCATAGATAGACAAGGAAGTGAAACACGCAAATCGCAACTTTTAAAATAATATTTTGTCCAATATCAGCTAACTAGACACTGCGTGACTAGACGGCGTTGCCCGTGCCCGTGGTGTTGGTTTGCGAAGCAAACCAACACCACTAGCAAAGCGTGATGTAAGGTATTAATCTGGTGTAAAATTTTCCGCAGTTTTCAAATCCGTCGAAATTCAATTAAAAGATTATTTATTTAAAGAAAATCATATTTTAAGGAAACAATCTGAACTAAAATTTTCCGCAGATTTCAAATCCGTTGAAATTTTCAATCTATCTATAACGATTCCGATTTTACGAAAAAAAACTTAACAATCCCAGTCAATATGTTTTTTATTTCTTGCTCTCACTACGGAAATAAAATGGGACAGGAAATGTACTATCTTTCTTTTTTTTTAACGCGAAGGGCAGAAGATGCAATCTGTTTCTTCTTTTGAAAAGTTCACGTGACGTCACAATCTCTTGTGAAAATATAAAAGGTCATGTGGGTAGAAAAAGTCCATTTTTGGGGTTTTCTTCTTTCCTCCGAAAGAAACGCGTTTGAAGAACCTGGTAGAGAATAAAACTATTAAATTCATTTTAAAATTTTCTAGATTTAATTTTAAAATTTCGCCGCGACCCAAAAATTGCAATATTTTTGTGTCAAATCTCATTGCTGTAAGTGCCATAGATCGTCAGGATTTTGCAGCAGCGAAACAAACAAACAAACACTTCCTTTTATAGTATTAGAGCTATATAGAATTAAAAAATAGGTCAATTGAACTAATTAGTGAACTTCTTGGGTTTGTGATGATTGATAGGAATTTCAATTTTCGATTTCACAACGAAAAATCTCTATTCCTTTGAGAGACTCTTGCATAGTTGTATAACAAAACACATTTAATATTGTATCTATGTATGAATACTGAAGGGCTTTCTTTTTGTTGACTATACGGTTCATGATGCCACCAATAATTTTATAAGTTCTAATAAGAGGCGCTTAGCCAAATATGACTCTTACGCGATTAAAAAAAAGCCTTCAAAACAACCATAACAAGAGGCAAAAAAAAAAAAAAAAAAAAAAACGCCACTCGACTTTCAACAACGTTTCTACACCACGGTCTTTTCCATGATGCCAAAAATATTAATTTATTTTTGTATTGGATTAAGGACCCTTTAAACTGAAAAACTTTACTTATTTAATTTGCGGAACTTGTGTTATTAAATGTTTCAAAATTACCTTTCGAAAAGTCAAAAACGTTGAAGTGTCGTCCACTGAAAAATCATTTATAAACACAGATACAAACCGATTTCACGCGATCAATATCCTTAATTTACGATAGTGGTTAACAGTCGATAAATTGTTTTTCATAGAATGTTTTGAATTGCATCTTATAAAATCCAAGCATAATTTTCAGAAAAAACGTATTAGCCTCTGGATCGGAAGGTTCCTGGTTTGTATCCGGATCCGTGCATGGATGTTTGTAAGCGTATGGTGTAGATGCGGCTGATGCACCTTAAATCTATTGTGGCCGAAAGCCCTCACGTTGGGTTGGTGTGAAATTTTGGAGAGTGGGGTGCCAGCTCAGGTGTTGCTTCGTCATCTTACCGTCGTTCAAAACTACGTGGTGTCCTCGGTATTTTCCCTTAAGGGATCGATTCCGGAACTTCGTCAATAGCCCGTTGTGTTGCTCTTGTACGACATTAACTAAAAATTACCAATTATCGAATCTGCACCAACCCTAACTCGCGCGTACGCATAGGTATTTTTAATTAACAACACAATGGAGTAACTCAACAGGGTATTGGTGATGGTCCGGGATCAATCCCAAAGTGGAATATGCGAGGACAACACAACGTTATTTTGAATTCAGATAACGAGGTAACACTTGAGCTGGCACCCCACTCCACACCACGCTAACATGAGGACGTTTGAGATATGGAGACCTTGAGAGATTGGTCCCGGAACGTCGTCAATAGCCCGCTGTGTTGCTCTAGTGCGACGTTAATTAAAATACCTACCTACTTACCCACCCGCAGCCTGTTGTAGTCGGCGCAGGTTCGATTTCTCCCTGGATGTATTTCTCTCTTCTGTGTCAGTACGTGATGTTGTCCTAGGATCTTTCCGTTAGTTGACTGATCCCGGATCGTTGCCAATAGCCCGTTGTGTTGCTCTGGTACGATGTTAATTAAAAAATTACTAGTTACTCTTCTGCGTCAGAAAACGTTCCTTGTGTGTATGTCCATTACTTGATATCTTACTGCATCTGTGCTACTTTTGAATTTATTTGGGAAGACTAAAAGGAGGCTGGGCTATCTGGCACAGTAGGCAGTACTGCGTGCAGTAGCAATCTGGCCCTTGTGCCACAAAAACCCAATAAACAAACCAAGAGGAGGCAGATCTCCGTTGAGACTACAGGATCGTATGGACTGGGTCTATCAACTTGGGATCTTATGGACCTGGTTTATATCTCCTGAACAGGAGATAAATATCAGGCCATAAAATATCTTCAGGGCCTTTGGTCCAAGCGGGCAGTTAAATTACAATTGATACATATTGAATTATAATTCGTAATTTTTTTAATAACTGGAACAACACAACGGGCGATTGACGACGGTCCGGAATCTATCCCTTAAGGCAGGGCTCGAAATACCCGGGTGCACTGTGCTCATGAAAATAAAATTGTGCACCTATAGTTATCTTCTAGTAACATATCCAAACATACCCAACTAATAAAGTAGTTTACGTTACATTAATGCTCTTATATTACGTTTTTTTAAATATGCACCTAAAATATGATTTGTGTACCTAATTTAAAAACTTAGGTGCACCTTGTGCACCTGTATTAAAAAATTTATTTCAAAGCCGCCTTAAGGGAAAGATCCGAGGACAACACCTCGTAATTTTGAACCACGGTCAGATGACAAAGCAACACCTGAGCTGGCACCCCACTCTCCAAACTTCCACACCAACCCAACGTGAGGACTTTCGACCACGACAGATTTAAGGTGCGCCAGCCGCCTCTACACCATGCTCTTACAAACATCCATGCACGGACCTGAATTCGAACCAGGAATCTTCCTATATCGAGGCTAACACCTTAACCATCAGACCGATTGGTCGGCTCATATTGAATGAATACAAGTTACAAAAAATGAAACAGGATCCAAAGATCAGTCCTATTTACAAAAGCAGTCTATTTAGATGTGTTTGAAAACAGTCGAAAAAACGTTAAACGTAATTTTCATTTGATTGTTCCAGCGCAACGTAAATTCACCTACCTGATAGTTATGCTATATTATGAACATGTCTTTTCTTGCAGTGGTTCAAAATTTCGAAGTGTTTTCCTCGGATCTTTTCCATAAGGGACTGATCCCGGACCGTCGTCAATAGCCCGTTGTGTTGCTCTAGTACGACGTTAACTAAAATTACCAATTACCATTACCTTTTCTTGCAAGATCATGCATTTCTCGATAATACCTGTAGGTAGTTAATTAACGTCGCACTGGTGCAACAAAGCGGGCAATTAGCGACGGTCCAGGATGAATCCCAAAGGAAAGATACGAGGACTACACTTGATTTTGAGCTGCAGTTTGATGACGAGACAACATCTGAGCTGGCGCCTGACTCTCCGAACATCCACACGGCGCAAACGTGAGGACATTTTAAGCCACGACACATTTAACATGCACCAGCTCCCCCGCACACGACGGTCTTTGGTTGAACTCAAAGTCTCAACTCTCCGGTAGCAAATCTGTCACTCTTCCCTACTGCTCAATATAAAAAAGATCCAATCTAAATCATCCCGAACAGAAATTATTCCTAAAGCAAAGCAGAATTCGCGTGATTCCTCCTGAAATCACTCTAAAATGGACTATATAATGCATAATTTTCAGTTATCCATTCCCACCAAGTGCCTTATTTAAACAGCACTAAGTGGTGCTTTGTGTGACTGGACTTATACCGATAAAATACTTCATCCGCAATTCAAACAATATTACTTTCTGCGAAGGCCGCCAAATAACGAGAAAGTTTTGGTTCAGCAATTCGTGAAAGTGGATCGTTTGGGAACAGTTTACAGCGCAAACGACTTCTATTTGTCACGCACGCAAGGTTAGTGTTTTCTCCCCCACCTCGCTTCCTATCCGACAAACCAATGCAAATAGTCGATACCTCAACAGACAAAAAAAAAGGATTCTTTTCAATTTAACATATGCTATTTTTTATTCTAGAGTTCGTGCAATGATAATAAAACAGGAATTTTATGTTGGTGAATGGCAACGCGTTTGTTTGATTTTGGAATAAGACCAGTGATTGATCCCGCACCGTCGCCAATAGCCTATTGTTTTGCTCCAGTGCGACGTTAAATAAATAGTATACCTACCTCAAGAACAACCAAAGGCATAGTACGAATCGGAACCGTAAGAAAAGGGATTCCAACGTTATTGTATGTCGGGCCGACCAACTGGTATAGTGGCTAAGGTGTTAGCCTCTAGATCGGAACGTTCCTGGTTCGAATCCGGGGTCCGGGCATGGATGTTTATAAGCGTATGGTGTAGAGGCAGCTGGTGCACCTTAAATCTGTCGTGGCCGATAGTCGTCACGTTGGGTTGGTGTGGAAGTTTGAGGAGTGGAGTGCCAGTAGAGGTTTGGTTCGTCATCTGACCGTGGTTCAAAATTACGAGATGTTGAAGTCGGATCTTTCCCTTAAGGGACTGATCCCGGACCGTCCTCAATAGCCCGTTGTGTTGCTCTAGTACTACGTTAACTAAAATTACCATTACCAACGTTATTGTGGTTGCTTTCAATCAGAACCCTATTCTTAATTCGTTTTCAATGTGATTAAAGAGGGCCAATTTATTTCTTGAATTTGAGAAAATTTAAATTGAAATTAGGACGCCGTCTATACCGATGTATCCTTGCTTGATAATGGTAAAGGTGTTATCCTCTAGATCGGAAGGTTTCTGGTTCGTATCCGGATCAGTGCATGGATGTTTGTAAACGTATGGTATAGAGGGGGCTGGTGCACCTTAAATCTGTCGTGGCCGAAAGTCCTCATGTTGGGTTGGTGTGGTAGTTTGGAGAGTGGGGCGTGAGCTCAGGTGTTGCCCCGTCATCTGTCCGTTGTTCAAAATTCCGTGGTGTGGTCCTCGAATCTTTCCCTTATCGGATTGATCCCGGACCGTCGTCTTGCTCAAGAACGACGTTAATGAAAAATTACCTTACCCCTTACCTTGCTTAATAGAGAGGCGGATTAGCAAACCACCCGGAATCAATCGGAGGGTTGCGAGTTCGAAACTCGGTCAAACCGAAGACCGACGTGTTCGCGGGAGATGGTTAAATCTGCCGTGTCTGCAAATGTGCTCGCGTTGGCGTGGTGTGGAAGTTTGGAGAGTTGGGTACCAACTCAGGTGTTACCTGGTCATCTGACTGCGGTTCAGAATGACGGTGTGCTTGTATCTTTCCCTTCGCATTTGTTACCGGATCGTTGCCAATAGCGAGTTGTGTTGCGCCAGTGCTACTTTAATTAAAATACTAACTTGTCTAAACGGTTGAAATTATTATTTTAAGAAAATTGTATATTGCTGAAGATGGTTAAAACTGGGAGTTACAGTCTGAGAAAGTGTTTTCGATTTGGAACTGTTAGATCGTCTATCACTAGACAAATTGCTAAAGATTCTGCGGTGAATATGGCAATCTTAATCCGAAAGAAAAAGTTTTCCAACCAAACAGATACCGATCTGAAAGTTACACCTTTTGAAACGTCTGTGGGGATTATGTGATAATCATCAAGTCTCCTGTCCTTAAATTCGAGACCCTGATCATTTCTAGAGTTTCTTATCAAAACCAACATGTTCGAGCAGCTATCTACGAGGTCTGTCAGAAAAGTAATAAGACTACCCGAATACATCAGCAGTAGGGAACTGTATCACCACTTTTGGTTGACGCCTGATACGTGTTTATATATTTGAACTCCAGTGCAAGTTTTAAATCGATGCGATCAGAACGTGCTATACAGCAGCCCATTCCGTAAGTGCTTGCAATGGTGACTTATCACGAAAATAGAACGGTGAAAGGAGAACCGAAAGATAGTATGTATGGATTTTGATCAGATTGAAAACGATATAAACTTCCTCAACACTGGTCACGGGCAACGAATCATGGATATTCGAGTACGACCCCGAAACGAAGCGACTAGGTCAAGAGTGGCAAACGAGTTAGTCTCCCTGTCTAAAGACTAGAAATGCGACATTGATGTCGATGTTTTTTAAAAAACATCGATGTATTTAACATGGATGTATTGGAGTCGATGTTTTATTTTTAAATGAAAAAAAGTACCGTTATAAAAATTTTAAAAATAACCATGAATCATAATTTTTTTAATCAGCTAATTGAACATACTTTTAGACTAAAGTGACCAAGGGTGAAGGGTCTGAAAAGTAGGGATATGACTTCGATGTCGATGTTTTCAAAACACTGATGTGTTATAAAAACATCGATGTATTGGAGTCGACTGGTAATGCGAAGTCGCATTACCAGTTGCTAAACCAGTTTTAAGAAATGGGGAAAAAAGTTTAAATGCACTGAATTTTACAAACATCGATGGTTTGGGGGGCGATATATTATCAACATCGGTGTTTTAATTTTGAACATCGATGTTTTGCTGTCGATGTCGCATCACATCTAAAGACAGCAAGGATGAGCAAGTCTAAGATCAAATTGTTGTTGATTTGTTTTTTCGACCGCCGGAGTCGCGGCATGGTCTATAAAGTTTTTGTACCACAAGGACTGACAGTCAATCAAACACCTCTACAAAGAAGTTCTTGAAAGGCCAAGATAAAGGGTTTTTCTTCGGCATCCTGATATTGCAGATCGTTGGATACTCCACCATGACAATGCCCCTTGTCACATGACAATCTCTGTCACCGAGCACTTGACGAAGAAGAGATTGTAACTGTTCCACAGCTTACATACTCTCCAGATTTGAGTCTGTCTGATTTCTTCTTGCTTCCAGGGGTTAATCGCTTTCAATCAGATTAAGATCCAAACATACTGTCTTTCGGTTCTCCTTTCGCCGTTCCATTTTCGAGACGAGTCACAACTGCAAGCACTTACGGAATGGACAGCTATACAGCACGTTCTGGTCGCATCGATAGCAAACTTGCACTGAAGGTCAAATACATATACACTTCTCGGGTAATAGTAATTTTAATTAACGTCGTACTAGAGCAACACAACGGGCTATTGACGACGGTCCGGGATCAATCCCCTAAGAGAAAGATCCGAGGACCACACCACGTAATTTTGAACCACTGTCAGATGACAAAGCAACACCTGAGCTGGTACCCCACTCTCCAAACTTCCACACCAACCCAACGTGAGGACTTTCGGCCACGATGGATTTAAGGTGCACCAGCCGCCTCTACACCATACGTTTACAAATATCCATGCCCGGACCCGGATTGGAACCAGGAACCTTCCGATCTAGAGGCCAACACCTTAACCACTATTCCGATTGGTCGGCACATACACACTAGGGTTGCGACATTGACAGCAAAACATCGAAGTCCAAAATTAAAACATCGATGTTGATAATACATCGCCCCAAAACCATTGACGTTTTTAAAATTCAGTGTATTTAAACTTTTTCATCCATTTCTTAAAACTGGTTTAGCAACTAGTGATGCGACATCGGCTCCAATACATCGATGTTTTTTATAGAACATCTATGTTTTGAAAACATCGACATCGATGTTGCATCTCTAATACACACGTCTCGGGTGACAACCAAAACTTGGCGATGCAGTCGCCTACTGCTGATGTATTCGGCAAGTCTTATTACTTCCCTGACAGACCTCGTACATTGCGCAATGATACAGAGTTAGAACCTCCATCCATCTGATGAAAGTTAGGAGTTCATTGGGACATCAAGCAGGAAATGGTTTGCTTTCATTGCGATCACAGATCATTTTCATGAGACGCGCTTTTGAAATGAGGTAGTCACCGCCATTTAACGCTGACCCATTACGTACGAAAGTCAAAAGGTCGACTTCAAATCGAATGTTTCTTCCTACGACCTCCGGGCAGTTTCCAGTAGCTGTTTATTTTTGTAACTACGCTTAACGGTTGGTACAATTGTTGAACTTCCCTAGTATCCCACCTATTAAAAGACGGGCGAGGCATTGATGGGCTTTTGATGGCTTTTTCATGTGGGAAAAAAATGTAAACGTTCCTTTGCACTAGTTGAGACATTCCAGTATGTGTGAAAGTGAAACAAGTCAGTTAATAAATTGAAGTTCGTACGGAATTCTGCTAAGACAGTATTTCCAACCTTTTAATTATGGCACATGGATGAATTCAAGGGAAAATCGGGTCAAATGTCATTCAAGTTGCAAAATAAATGAAGTTAGCTTAATCGATGTAACAGTCCATAAGGTAGGTGAATTTTAGTCAAATTGGAGCAACACAATGGGCGACGGTCCAGGATCAATCCAGAGGGGAAAGATCTGAGGACATCACCTCGGTAATTTTGAACCACGGTCAGATGACTTGACGCTTGAGCTGGCACTCCACTCGCCGAACTTCCACACCAACGCGAGGTCCGTTACGTTTGTAGAAAAGAAACATTTTCAAATGAAGATATCGCATCGTTTCAATTGCGTAACACTTGTTGTCAATCATTATATGTCAATAATATATCGGTTTTGTCCAAGTCAAATGAATCATGATGGATTGTCTTCACTGGATCCTATAAGTGAAAGCTTAATCTCGCCGAGATTGCTATTTATGCAAAGATAATAATACAATTTTATTTAACGTCTTACTAGAGCAACACAACGGGCTACTGACGACGGTCCGGGATCAATCCCCTAAGAGAAAGATCCGAGGACCACACCACGTAATTTTGAACCACTGTCAGATGACAAAGCAACACCTGAGCTGGTACCCCACTCTCCAAACTTCCACACCAACCCAACGTGAGGACTTTCGGCCACGATGGATTTAAGGTGCACCAGCCGCCTCTACACCATACGTTTACAAATATCCATGCCCGGACCCGGATTCGAACCAAGAACCTTCCGATCTATTGACGACGGTACGGGATCAATCCCCTAAGGGAAAAATCCGAGGACAGCACCACGTAATTTTGAACCACGGTCTGATGACGAGGCAACACCTGAGCCGGCATCCCACTCTTCAAACTTACACACCAACCCAACGTGAGGACTTTTGGACACGAGCAATTTAAGGTTCACCGGCCGCCTCTACAACATACGCTTAGAAATATCCATGAAATGACCCAGATTCAAACCAGGAACCTTCCGATCTAGAGGCTAACACCTTAACCACCAGACCAGTTGGTCGGCATTTATGCAAAGAAGGCGAGCTGTGGTGGAAACCATTGGATATAGTTGGTCAAGTAGTTAATGTTCGTACCCAATATGATTCTCCCCCACAGAGAGAGGGGTACTAATGTATCCATTAAATTTTCAGGTGATTTCAATGTCGATATTCCCCTCGGAAACACATCTCTTTTAAGCGAGTACAGACTTCATGAACACGAGGGACCCAAGCGATTCTTCGCATGGGATTTACTGCCTCTGGGGGTCACGACCCAAGGTTACCCAAGCACTCTTTATCTGCCTTCTCGTCTTAATGCTTTCTTTTCATAATTACTTGACATTAGATGTCTTGTGTTTAGCGCATGTCGATGTTACTAAAAAAACATTGCTTGTAGCTAAGCCGACCAACCGGTGTGGTGGTTAAGGTGTTAGCCTCTAGATCAGAAGGTTCCTGGTTTGAATCCGGTCAGTGCATGGATATTTCTAATCGTATGGTTCAATCCTCACGTTGAGTTGGTGTGGAAGTTTGGAGAGTGTGGTGCCAGCTCATGTGTTGACCGTGTTTCAAAATTACGTGGTACTGTCCTCGGCTCTTTTCCTTAGGGGATATATCCCGGACCGTCGTCAATAGCCCGATGTGTTGCTCTAGTACGTTAATTAAAATTACCTTACCAGCGGGCCACGGTAGCCAGTTTGGAAGAGTAACGGATTAGCAACCTGAGGGTTGCGAGTTCGCATCCTATCAAAGACCGTCGTGTACAAAGGGGGCTAGTGCACGTGAAATCTGTCATGGCTTCGAACGTCCTCACGCTGGCGTGATGTAGAAGTCTGGAAAGTGTACCAACTCAGGTGTGACCTCGTCGTTGGACCATGTTTTAAAATTACGAGGTGTCACTGGATTTTTCTCTTCGGAGGTTGATCCCGAACCGTCGCCAATTGCCCGTTGTGTTGCTCTATTGCGACGTTAGTAATTACCTACCTATCTGGATTGGTAAGCTAGAGTTTTGTGAAAAATCATTGCACCGAACAATTCTCATTAGATGAAATCGAAATTTCTCTTTTCCAATCACGAATCCACACGATTTCCACCGTGCTGCGTTGCAAGACCTTGTGACCAGCGTTGGCCCCTAGGATTTCTTCAGCGTCGGTAGCACCCACTTTGTGAAACACTTCTAGGTGGTTGAATTGGGACGGATCGGACAAGAAAAATCTTGTCTACTCGCCATGTCATGAGTAAGCATGGATGCGTTTAAAGGAAGATTCCACGAGGTCGAGTCCTCCCTGAAGTTTTTCAAATGTCTTCAAACTACCAAAAATACAAACACTGAAGTTAATTTAATCAGCGTCAGTCGAAAATTTCGCTTGTCCCACAGCTGAAGTACAAGAAATATTTCTGTAAACAATCACAAAAATCATTGCACGTAATGATCATTTTGTAACATGGGAGACAATTGGTCCCCTACGAAATTGGACCCGTCGTGGCTTTGCCCACTGCCCTAGGCAACCTGCGAGTTGAAGACGGCACAAGTTCGATTCCTCCTTGAGTGTATTTCCGTTTTTTCTGTGTTCGTGAAAACTTTCTTTGTGGGCTTTGAAGTCGTGTGGTTGTGTTGCTCTAGTACGACGTTAACTAAAATTACCATTACCATTGAAGTCGTGTGTCTGGCACAGCATTGTTATATATGGCCCTTGCGCTAAGTAAAACCCTACAACCCTCTCCGAAATTATTTCCTGAATTCGTTCCTGAAGATTTCCACCACATTTAGAAGAGAAGCAGACATAAAAATTCCGTGAAAATAAAAAATAAAAATATCGAATTATATTCCAACTGAAATGTACTTGGAAGCTTTTGAAAACAATTGACGCAATTAGTCGGAGAGTTGCCGCTTGAGTGATGCATTTAATGAACTGTGAACTGGGTTAGTCTTTGATGATGTGATGATTGGCAGGTGCACCAAATCTCGACTCATGTTCTCTCGAATTAACGCGAACTGAATGGTGGTAGGCGTTTTTCCTGTAAGGGAAAAGGTTGCTTCCCAAATTGACATAGCAGGAGAGATCGTGGTGCCATCTAGTAGCGTGCAGGAAGATCATAAACTCGTAATAGTATTTAAGTCGTTAAAAGGTTCTTTAGTTCTTAAAAGATTCTTTAAAAGACAAAATGGTGGTCTGGAATTTGGAATGGATTGGGGGGGGGGTTATGGCTCAAGAGCCATATTTGGCTCAGCTGCTCCAGGCACAAGTCGAACAACATCAAGTAATGGAAGAACACAAGGGAAAATTTGTAACTCGAAGAAGACAGAAAAGACACCCATGGCGAAATCGAACATGCACAGCCTACAACTTGCAAGTTTTATCCGAAGAAGGAAACTGAGGGTGTTTTCAATTTGTGCTTTCTTTCTTTTTTTTCCCTATCCACTTGCCGACTAACCGGTCAGGTGGTTAAGGTGTTAGCCTCCAGATAGAAAGGTTCCTGGTTCGAATCCGGCTCAGTGCATGGATGTTTGTAAGCGAATGGTGTAGAGGCGGCTGGTGCACCTTAAATCTGTCGTAGCTGAAAGTTCTCAGGTTGGTTTGGTGTGGACAGTTGGAGAGTGGGGTGACAGCTCAGGTGTCGCCTCGTCATCTGAGAGCGGCTCAGAATTACGTGGTCCTCGTATCTCTCCCTTTGGGGATTGATTCCGGACCGTCGTCAATAGCCCGTTGTGTTGCTCATGTACGATGTCACTTACAAAATTAACAATTACTCCCGATCCATTTATTTCCACTGAAAAAAAATCATCTTTTGAAATATTCAAATATCAATTACTTAAGCCTGCATATTTTGCTCTGTTTGGGGAGGAGTCGGTCTGTTATATCAAATACTAGCCACTGCGTGGCTAGCCCGGCGTTGCCCGTGCCCGTGGTGTAAGGTATTAAGCTGGAGTAATATTTTCCGCAGATTTCAGATCCGTTGAAATTTATACTCTGTCTTTAACGGTCTAGGAGATAGAAAAAAGAACTTTGACTTCAGTTTAAAGATTTTTCGTCTGGCTGGGAAATCAATCGCGCAAAATCAAAGCGGAAACGAAAAAAATAATTTTCTCCACCTTTTTCGGATGATAAAAACTTGGCATGATTCCTAACCCTGACTACAAAGTCGATTGAGTAGAAAAATTTCTGAGCGTTTGAAAAACCGACGGAGAATAAAAACTACAAATTCGTTTAAAAATCTTCTAGATTGAATTTTAAAATTCGCCGTGACCCAAAAATTGCAAAAAAATTCGGACTATCTCTCATCTTATTGCTGTAAGTGCCATAGATCGTCTGGATTTTGCTGCCGCGAAATAGACAAACAAACACTTCCTTTTATATAAGTAGAGATTTCAGTAATAGTAGAGATTTCAGAAAAGTCATTTGCAGAGTGTCCTAACCATCCTTTTATTTAACAATTACTTGACATTGTTTTATGTTTGGCGCAGCTTGTCCAAATATGAGCCATAAAACCAACCATCAATAATAAGTCTAGGTTATGCTGACTATGCAATTTTATTCCAGCAAAAGCCCCTGCGGTGACATCGAACTGAGGATGCTCGAACTAGAGCACTGACTGAACGTGATGCGTCACGAGACCCGTGGCTGGCACCCCAGGATACCGGTCCGAGTCCTGCACAAGAATGTCTGGCTACTCGTCTCCCTGCCGATCGGCACGCTCGTCTTTGTCCTGCTCTACTCGGCCCAGGACATGTCCGGGACAGTCGGCCTGCCTCCCGAAAACGCAGTTCCTCAAGTCTTCCAGCAGGAGCCGTCCACCGGGAGTCCTGAAGTGAGGAAGAACTTCACCATCCACGTCTGGCGGCACGGAGAACGGATGAAGAGGCGATTCCTCAGGTCCTACGGTGCCATCGCCAAGGACCCCTACGAGTTCTGCAGCGTGGACAACTGCAGGCTGACCATCGACGACTCCAAGGTGAACGACAGCGATGCAGTCCTGTTCCATCTACACCAGACCAAAGGACCACGCACCCTGCCCGACCACCACCCCGTCCACCAGGTGTGGATCTTCTTCACGGACGAGTCGCCCATGCACACCTTCCTCGCCACCAGGGAGTACTCCATGAGGGACTACGACGGTCTCTTCAACTGGAGCATGACGTACCGCAGCGACTCCGACGTGCCGGTGCCGTACGGCAGGACCGTGCCACTGTCCGATCTGGAAAGGGGCGCGTACCGGCCCGTCAACTTCGCCGCCAAGAAGCGGCGAGGGATCGCCATACTTGGCAGCAACTGCGGTGGGCAGAACTACAGATGGGACTACGTTCGGGAACTGCAGAAGCACATCGAAGTGGACGTGTACGGGGGTTGCGGCACCCACACGTGCCCGGGACACTTCACACGGGACTGTCCCGTCATCGTCGACTACAAGTTCTACCTCGCTTTCGAGAACTCCAACTGTAGGGAGTACGTCACTGAGAAGCTCTGGTGGAACGCTTACCGGAAAGAAACCGTTCCCGTCGTGATGGGTGCCGCTAAGTCAGACTATGAGAAGCTGTGTCCACCCAAGTCGTTCATACACGCGGACGACTTCGCGTCGCCGTCGGACCTGGCGACGTATCTGGAGTTCCTGATGGACAACGACGCGGCCTACAACTCCTACTTCGAGTGGAAGAGTCGGTACAGAGTGGTGAACGAGCACGGCTACTTCGGGTCGCCGTCGCTGCATCTGTGTCGCATCTGCGAGGCGCTCAATCACTTGGATACCTCGAAACCAAAGATCTACAGGGACTTGCGCTCGTTCTGGAATCCGAAGACGGACTGTCGGAAGGCATCGTGGATTCCAAAAAACCCCACGTAGAATTTTTACTGTTGTGTCAAACACCAGGGCTCGCATTAAGGGGACTCGGCGCCCAAAAAGCTATTTTCTCGTATGTATAAAAGTTGATGAAATTGTGAGTGTTAATTTACTTTTATAAGTGTAACTTAATGTTTCAAGCAAGAAAAATGTCAAAATTTTATCACACTGTTTTTAATTAAAAAAATATTTAAATTTTTTAAAAATATTTTAAAATGCTACTCCTTTTTTAAAATTTGATATTTTGGTTTCCAATTTTTTAAGCAAGCTTGTCAAATGTTCTATACTTTTAAGGATGGAATTTTTGATACCTTAAATAGCTTTTTCTTAAAAAATTCACGACTAAAAAACTAAGAAAAATCTTGAAAATTTAAGATTTTCCAAATTAAAATTGCAATAAAAATTTTATTTTTAATTTATTCAAAATTCCATCCTTAGTTCTATTAAATATACATTTAAAAGCCAGCCATAAAAATTCTAGATGAATTGAATAGTATTTGAAAAAGCCTTAGCATTTTTACCTTGGCATAGTATGCAAAAAGTTGAAACTGAGAAAAAGCAATTTAAAGTTTTTATACAAGTAAAAAAGTTATCAAATACTTATAAAAAGTTTCATTATTTTTTTGTAGATTACCACAACACATACGTGTCCTTTAGTACCTTTTAAAATAAAATTTAAAAATATGATGTCTTTAAATGGTCAAAAGTAAAAATGTCACTTTCATTGAAAAAAGTAAAAAAATATGTACAAAAAAAAAATGTCCTTAAAAAACTACAAATTTGTCATTTTAGATGCAAATACATGTTAATGGATGAACATGTAAAATGTATTAACATGTTAAAAAGAAATATCAATATAAATAATAAAATAAATATACCAATACTTACCAAAATATAAATAATTATAGCACATACAAATTTCAGAAACCACCTGCTTTATAGGTAACTCCTTCCTTCTTGTATATTTGTTCTTGCTTTCTTTATTTCAAGTTTAACCAACTTCCTTGCGTGCTGAAATTTGGAAGATATTCGTCTAACTTGAAAATTAATTTTTCTTCTCTTCCGTAATGTCCCTATTTTCCGACATATGCTTCCGCGTTACATGCCCAAATCTACTATTTACCCTGGTTTTCTATCTACTATTACTAAATATCTACTATTTTCTATCTACTAAATCTATCTACTAAATCTACTATTTACCCTACTACATGCCCCTGGTTTCCTACCACCTAAAGTGATGCCTTTGGCTTTGCATTTGGAAACTACCTCTCTCAGAGCAGTTCCCAGACGCTTACTTACGGGATTCACACATTATTCGCATTTCACACAGATGAAGCAGTCATAAGTGTTTACAACCTTTGATTTGGTGTTGGTTCGATCAACTGATCTGTAGCTGTCAACTCTGGTTGACTCTGGATATCAAGTTCATGACACCTACGTTTACCGCTCATACGTGCAGCATGCGTCAATTTCCTCTTGACACTAGGCATTTCAAATGATAATAGTAAGTATATGCTTTAAACAAATTAAAAACTATCAAAAATAGTAGAAACTATCAAAAATTTAATCTTGAGAAAGACTGTTTGGTATGAATTAAATAAATTTGTAAGAATGAGCAAAAGAACAATTCAAAATAAATACGTTCAAATAATAAACAGTTATAGTTAAATATAGTCTTTAGTTATTTTATTAAGTATTTATTTAAAGGCTTGGAATATAATTCTGAAGTCTACAGAGATTGACGAATTCTGGGTCAAGTGAGAGGTAGAAATGAGCCAAATCTGCAAATAGTTGAGCTAGTAAAACCGAAAAATAGCTATCTTATAATTCTCGTTCAGGTTTGAAAGTTTGCACAAACATTCTTGAGTATATAAAGTACAATTTGGAGTTAAAATCCCAAAATCGATATTTTGAACGATTTTGGGTGTCAAGTCCCCTTAAACTTGAAAATTTTTTGAAAAGTACTTAAATTTTATTTTTGTAACTTAAGGGCTATGAGGAAAAAAGTACTATTTTGTTTAGTCTTTGAATTTACTAGAATAATTATTAAAAGAATGGGGACTTTCAAAACAAACTTTTGCAGTTATCCAATTATTTATTTGTTTATTATTTCCAATGTCAGAGAATAAGTCAGACGTTACACAAACAGAACAGAAACTGAACAATAACGTGAAAAGTCAATATACCATCATTTGGCCTCTAACGTTCCAATACTCCTCCACCTCTGAAGCTTCAAACAGCGCCGGGCACCCCCCCCCCCCTCCCGATATGGGTCCTGCCCATTTCAAGTTATCCGATTATTATGTTGGATCTTTCTCACTGGGATTGATCCCTGATTGTCGCCAATAGCCCGTTGTGTTACTCCAGTGTGACGTTAATTCACTACCAAGCCAACCCGATTATTATGAAATTAGCACTGTTTTTCTTCTACTAAAAAGCCCATGTCGAACTTGAATTTTACAGAATATTTAAGGGGAATGGTGACTTTCTAAACAAACTTTTGCAATTACCCTATTATTATGAAATTTGCGTACAATGTTCTACTAAAACGTCTATACATAAAGATTGGTTCAGAAAATTTAAGTTGTGCAGAAAGTTGTTACATATAGAAATGGTGGTAGAAATTTACGTGGTAGAAATTTTCGATAATTTAGCAAATATTGATAGTTCTTGTGATAATTTATTTTTCATATATTAGCAAAACTTTAAATCACATTATAGTTTGTAAACATGAAATCAACTTGCCCCATTTTATAAGTGTATCAATTAATTGTAAAACAAAAAGTTAACATTTTTTTGCTAAAACATTTAAATATTTTCAAAGAAGCATAGCGCACACCCCGGCAATGTTTGATGTTGTGTCATTGAAAAATATGTATGAGGTGCCCCGGCGTGTTATATAACACTTCTATAGAATATAATACAAGTTACCACCGAAAATAATTACCTAAAATTGAAAAGAATTTTATACGATTTCAATATATATTTTATAGTATCCTTTAAGTTGATGTTTCTCAAATTCTGCAATTTTGAGTAGTGCCACTTTTTTTGCCGGGATGAGATAGGTTAAGCAACATTTTAAACCTAAATTTCAACACGTTAATTTCTTTATATGCTTTTAAATATATGCAACAAATTGAAAAGATATTTCCTACGCAGTGTGATTGCTCGAATGGAATGGCCACCATATTCGCCCGACCTCAATCCATCGAAAATATTTGAGATGACCTTGGACTTGCTGTCTCTGCCCGTGAACCCTTCCAATTAGTCACAAAGAGCCGGAAACTGCATTGAACTGCACTGCAATAATATTAGTGGCAGTTATTGCCCTGTAGTGCGCTTGGCCACCTAATTGCAGGTATGAAACTTAGCTGCGGACTTTATGAAGGTTCGGAGTAGTCACATTCCCTATTAAGATACGTTTCGTTTGTTTGTTCAGCTACAAATTTTTTTTTTTTGATGTATCAAATGTGTTGTACTTATATATCATTAAAAATATATTTAAATATATTTTATGAACTATAATTTGTTATCATGGATCTACAGGCGAAGTGCCTTCCTTCATAGGAAATTTAGACTCAATGAAAATTTTTTCGGTTGAGTCGAATTTAATGTTGCGTGCTTGATTTTTGTAAGGCATTGTCAGTGGATTTTTTTACTTTATTTTAAACAAAACTTGCCGGAAACCAAAAACTTTTTCGCCTTGCATCTATCAATAATTTCCTTTTTCATACTGAAAATTGGTGTAATATTTCGTCACTATTCCCTTGCACTATGATATTTACTTTAAAAGATTTTTGTGTTTCATTGTAATTAGTTATTTTTTAGCGTTCCGAGCTATTTCGACGAGATAATTCGTCCATAGCGATCTGACCAATTGTACTAATGACGAGATATCTGTCATCAACGCAGTGACGATTTTTTGATGACGAGATCAAATCCTGATTAGTTTTCTTTTATTGATGAGATATATCGTCCATCAAGACTTGGAGGTGTTGCATCCGGTGCACCAGCAAAACATGGTGAACATTATTGACAAACATGGTAACCTTGATGTTTTGATCCAGCTTTAAGGCAACCCTATACCAATGAAGGAAAGTTCACTTAGATTCATACCATGCCAACGAAATTAGGATTTATCGTGTTCTATGATTTGTTGGCTATATTCTTTTGAGGAGAAATATTCCTTTGCTACTAAACATGATCCGGATCCAACATCTTTACCTAAAACTTTCAGTATTTTTCTAATGACAAGATAACTCCTCGAGACAACCTCTAGGAGGGTTAATTTGTTCAATCTGTTTAGTTGTTGTCAATTTGTTTAATTTCTTCAAATCGTTATCAAACTTTAGCAGTTTTTATTCAAACGCTCTTGAAGAGTACTTTGATTTGTTTTTCTGTAAAAAAATGGAAAAACCCTGAGTGTATGATTTTAATTTTTGTCTGCATTATTCTCTTGTAAATATTCTGTTAAAAATTAACAACTTTGAATCGTGTGATCCACAAAGTCTCTTGGCAACAGTATTTTTTACTTAATTACAAAACCCTATTGTATTATTTACTTAGAAAATAATCAACATATCTATTTCATTTGAAATCTTTTTGAATGTGCTGAAACTTGTTTTGAATATAATTATATTACATAACGTGTTCAAAGTTGATGCAAATTTGTATGAAACCCGGTGAAGCTATTTTCTCAATGAATTACTTTGTATATATTTAAAGTCTGTGTTTAGTCATGAAAATAATTGAGAAAATTTCATAGAGGCATTTTCAATAAAGTTCTATCGTGATAATTTTCATTTTACTTCCTTTTACGATACCACTAACATAACAGCCATTTTTATTTTAATCTATATTTTTTCTACATTGCAATTGGTTCGATTTTTCCCTAGGTGTATTTCTCTCTTCTGTAAAATCTTCATTGTGGATGTATTTTTATTACCTATTACTCAATATTGTTTGTCTTGAACTTGGTCAAATATAGTCCTGTTGCTTCTAATTCCTCTTGGTCTAGCATATCCTAGGACATATGCTTGGTCTAGCATATGCTAGACCAAGTCCCTGAAACCACTCGTTTTTAAAATGTCCAAAACCATCAAAGGATTCTCAAAAAGGTCATGGAAATCAAAATTGAAACATGCAAGCATATTAGCCGGTCTAGTCTGTGAGTTCGTACAATAGGATGAACAGGAAACCTTTTATGTCCGTTTTGAAATTTGAGAGTAGCTAAGTATGACCACTTCTCAATCTCGACAAAGTCTTGTGTCTTCGATTTCATAACACCTCCAATGTATAGCCTGGGCGAGTTCTCCTACACCAAGGGTCCCCAAACTTGTTTGTCCTGTAGACCACGTGCCGATATTTTGTTTTGGGAAGACCCCCTGCTTTCCAAATACTGATTTTTTACCAATTCATCAACTTTAAATGTGTTTTTGAAGCTGACTTAGAATTACTCACAGTAGAGTGGAAATTTTTAAATTAAAAAAAATATGTCAAGTTTTATAGTTTTCATTTATTAATTAAAACGCGACACCACAAAATGCAAATATAGTAACATTTTTATATAAAATAAATACACAACAAAATCAATGCTTTTAATAGGAGGAATGAGCCTTTTGATACCAAAATTTCAATATTTGGCTTTAATTTAGTCAGGTTTAACCTTAAATCTCCTCAACGAATGATTTCCAATCTGTTTTTTTTTTTTTTTTTTTTTGTAAGGAGATTGGCAACCGCGCTGAAATCTTCGCACTTGTATGGACACAAACACAAACTTACACAACGTGCAATATCCGAACAGATATAGCCTTTCAACTATAAAAACCTTACAACAGTTCCAGACTAAAGACTCAATAGCGCAACAAATTAGAACATTACTTAACTATAACTTTAATAACACGTTCATCAACTGGGTTAAAGCCCATATTGGCGTGACCGGAAATGAAAGGGCCGACCAACTAGCCAAGGAAGCAGCGATGGGAGAAACTAATTTCACTGTCATCGCCAAACTACCCAAGTGTCACGCTAAAAACCTTATGAAGAAGGCAGCCCTACAAAAATGGCAGGAGGACTGGGAAACCGGAGAAACAGGAAGAAGAACCTTCGCATTTCTTCCAAAGATCAACCCCAGGAAAGAACCATGTGGACCCTACCTCACGTCTTTTTACACAGGCCACGGAACCTTCCCCAGCGACCTAAGCAGATTTAAAGTAGTAACATCAAGCAACTGCCTCTGCGGACAAACAGGAACGCCAAACCACTACGTTTTCAACTGCCCCCTCACGTGTCACCATCATCTACCACAACCAACAGACGAAAATTACAGGGCATGGGCGACAAACACGGCAAGCAACAACCAAGCACAAGCAAAGATAATGCAAATTATGAAGTTCCTATCGGAAAACATCAACATCCTCATTCAATAAGACTGCTTACAATTAATTTCAACTGTTCATTTCTTATTATGGGGTTTGATCCTTTTCTTAGAGCTCTATTTTAAGAAGCTCTTTTTTGTTAACCTTTAACTTTAGCTCTCAACTAACATAACGTTGATGTTTCGTCCATTTGCTTTTTTTTATTACTATATTTTTATTTTCTTCTTATTTCTATATTGCATAACGGGAACCCTAACACGAGAAGTTCCCATCATGTAAACAAAGTTAGTATAGTGCCCCGTGGCTAAAACACACAGCCAAAGGTTAGCCTGAAGCTGTCACACTCAGTCTTGGTGGGCTCCAACCACTTTTCCGCAGTGTGTCCGCAAAAAACCACTTTTACCTGTCCCATGGACGGGGGGTAAGGGGGACACCTGCGGTGTCTAATACTCTAACCGCGCTGAAACCCCTTTCCAACTAGGTATGAAGATGGAAAAGCTATCAAAAACTTTCTCGCGATAGTCCATAATACAGGATTTGTAACAGCTATGTCTCTGAAGGCAGAATTGCTGATATCCCTTTCTAAAACTACATACAAATACAAATATTGCCGACCAGCTACAGGCTCAAGCCCAACAAGGCTGGTCCTTTGTTTATGAATTCCCCAATTCCCGCTGACTATCTAATTGCATCTTAAATTCGTACACTCCCTTTCTGGCAACGCGTTCCATTTGTCTATCAAAGTAGTTGTGCCACCCTATTAAAGTAGTAGTTTTTCCTTAAATCCCGATGAAAATGCGTCTCATTCAATTTATACCCATTGATCCCTATTGTTATCCCTATTGAAATTTAAGCCCTCTGTGTCCCCTTGTTTTACCAACTTGAAAAGCTGAATCAAATCCCCCCCCCTCCTTCTTCTTCTTTCCAGTGTATACATGTTTAGCTTACTTAAACGTTTATTAGTCTAGATTTGCTATCCCCTTTATTATTTTTGTAGCTCTGTGCTGAACCCTTTCAATTAATTCTATATCATTTCTCATATATGGAGCCCAGAATTGTACAGCAGATTCTAGATGTGGTCTTACTAAGCCCTTATATAACGGCAAGATAATATTCTCATCCTCGAAGTTACAGTCTTTTTATATACAGTCTTATATACAGTCGAACATCATAAGTTCTTCGTTGGTGTTTATTCCGATCTACTTGTAACGTGACATCCGTTTCTTCAAAGTCACCATATGGATTGATAATCCACTGTGGTATCTCCATAGTCAATACATCTTCAAACCTAATTTCAAAGTATGAAGGACATTTAAATGTTGAACGGAAGCTGAAACGTCATCATCCTGGCAGTGCGTCTGCTCCAAATGGGGTAACTGGGAAAATTCTCGCCTTACAATGTTTTGCTTCATAAGCTTCACTGGCACGAAAAGCTGCAATGATGGACTTTGTTTTTTTTATCAAATTTAGACTCGCCTTGTAACTGAACGTTAACCTCATTAAATTTAGCTAACAAATCTGTTAAAAAAGCATTGTCTGGTTTTCATTTGGTTAATTTTTCTTTCAAAATGGGATCTTTATACAAATACAAATATTGACGACCAACTACAGGCTCAAGCCCAACAAGGCTGGTCCTTTGTTTATGAATTCCCCAATCCCCACTGACTATCCAATTGCATCTTAAATTCGTACACTCCCTTTGAATTAACTATATTTTCTGGAAACGCGTTCCAATTGTCTATTACCCTATTAAAGTAGTAGTTTTTCCTTAAAACCTGATTAAAATGTGTCTTATTCAATTTATACCCATGGCCCCTTGTTCTGTTATCCCTATTAAAATTTAAGCCCTCTGTGTCCCCTCGTTTTACCAACTTGAAAAGCTGAATCAAATCCCCCCTCCTTCTTCTTATTTCCAGTGTATACATGTTTAGCTTACTTAAACGTTTATTATAGTCGAGATTTGTTATCCTCTTTATTATTTTTGTAGCTTTAAAACCGTCTGGTAAAGAGAAACAAATCTTGTCAAACCTTTTGACAGCCAGCGTACTTCAGTATGAAGGAGTAATCGAGGGAAGATCTTGTCAGTTTCTTCGCACAACTGCGCAAATAACCCAGTGTTAAACGCATTGCTCCAAATTTTGTTTGTTGCGTTTATGACGATTTGAAGAGATTGATGCAATCTGCTACAAAGATTTTTTGCAACTAAATGTCGATGGATGACGGAGTGAATTGCAAACACCCCGGATACATTTTGATTTAAAGGGCTTATAAAACCACGATAGCACCCAAACAAGGCAGGGGCTCCATCTGCTGCCGCCTGCTGATATTATCTCTACTAATATACAAAAAAATGTTTGTCTGTCTGTTTGTTGTTATGCGCAGGTTCCTGTCGAATCTATGGCACTGAAGTAATGGGATTCAGCACACTAATAGTCCGAATTTTTTGCAATTTTTGTACCAAGCCCGAATTTTAAAATTCAATTTAGAGCATTTCAAAATTATTTTTATGAAATTTTAACTATTATTGTTTTTTTAGAATGGCAACAGCTCAAAGATATGACAGATTCTAAATTTTTTTTTTCCGTTTTAACGTTTTTCGCCGAAGAGCAAAACAAATAAAAAGTTTTAACTGGAGCTATGTAGTTCTTTTTTCTATCTCCTAGATCGTTAAAGATAGAGTACAAATTTCAACGGATTTGAAATCTACGGAAAATTTCACATTAGATCGATACCTAAAAATATAATTTTCTTTAAATAAATAATTTTTAAATAGTAACTTTTATATTTTTTACAATGGGAATATTTTTTTACAATGCAGCGCCGGCGTCGCTGCGAAGAAGAGAAATCAGATTGCATTTCCTGTGCTCAAACGATTTCACGGCGAACAAAAGCGAAACAAATAAACATTTTGACTGGCATTCTTTAGTTATTTTTTGTAAAATCGGGATAGTTTAAGATAGATTAAAAATTTCAACGGATTTGAAATCCGCGGAAAATTTTACACCAGATACATTAGATTTTCTTTTAATAAATAATTTTTCAATTAAATATTTATATTTTCGCAAGAGATTGTGTTGCTACGCCAATTGGATCTCTTCACAATTCGGATTTGGCAGCATTTGACAATGACGAGACCATCACGATGTTGTCCGTGGAAGCTATTATCCAATAGACTACGAATTCGTATGGGAATTCGTTGCAATCACCGGGGGTTAGCGAGCAGTGGTCACACCTGACCCCCTGAAAAGAACTGTCACGGGCAACGCCATGCTGGCCACGCGGTGGCTGATATTTGACTAAGAGATCGCTTTTTCCCATGAAAAATAGCTCAAAACATTTAATAGTGATTCGCCTTTAGCATATCGCACCCCGGCAAAAAAAGTGACACAAGTCGAAAAATAAACATTTTGTGATGTTATGTCATTGAAAAATATGTATGAGGTGCCCCTGCGTGTTATATTACTATTCTATAGAATATAAAGGAAGTTACCACCATAAATACTTACCTAAAATGTAAAAGAAGTTTATACTATTTGAATATAGGTTTTATAGTATCCTTTAAGTTGGTGTTGTGTCACTTTTCTTGCCGGGGTGCGATATGTTTTCAAAGTCCTTGCGAAGAGAGGAATTCTTCATGGATTTCTTGGTCCATAACAATATGAACATATGCCAATAGTAGTGCTCCATTAGCAGGTAAAGTTGACTCGTTCAGTTGTATGGAGAAATGGGACGTTTGCAGATTATTACACAGGAAGCTTTCAACATCATAAGGGTAATACTCAAAAGGGGGAACAAGACACATTTCATAACTTTAAGCTTTGACAGCAAGTAAATTTAATTCTTAAAACAATTTTTTTTTCTCAATGGGTTTTAGTTCTGTTCAGAGACAAGAATTAGTATGATTTATTACACCAGGGGGTTTGGTGTAAATATCCTTAAAATTAAAATCTTTAGTTACATATGTCCGATATTTGACATCTATAATGTTAACTGAAACAGTACAACACCAATTAAATAAACTGTATTGTGTTTTCCAGAATTGCAGAAAAAAAATAATAAATGAATAGAGTATAACAATAGTTTGTTTCCTATTTTGATCAGTAGATGGCATCATCTATATATATAATTCTCTTACGTGGCACGCAAAAAAGACGTTATTTGTAATCGCGTTTTGGCAACACTGTACGATGTTTGTTTATCGCGAAGTCTCGCGCATCGATTGAATTTATAGCGTTATCGGGTGAAATTTTATTGAAAAAAAAAAGGAAATTTTAATGAGCTGTTGCAGTTAGTTTATAATAGAAATCAAATAAAGCGGAGGATCTTTTCAGGGCCATTTAAAAAACGGTCCTTTTCAGGGCCAACAATTATAGTTCAACAAGACGCACTACAACTTTCGGCAATAAACTCAATGAAAAAGTGTGGGTCGTTTGAGTGCTGGGAAAATGTACACACAAACAACATGCTGGGTATTCAATTTCCAAAGCAACGCTCACATTTCGAGTCAAAATTTGCACAAAGTTTTCATTTGAATTCTGATTTTAGAGATACTGTATATATTTTTTCTGTAATACAGCAAATTTAGATTTGAAAAGCAATTTTTTGGTAACATATTTTGTAAACAATCCCTTCTGCTAGGACACATGTCTTCATTGAGGCGAGCGAAGCGAGCATAGGTTCGCGCCGCGAAGCAATCCTCCGGGGGTTGGCGAGCGTTAGCGAGCAGGGGGCAGGCCCCCTAGTTAGTTTAAAATTTTGAAGAATTGACGAAGAAATAATATAAAGCCATCTAGCATGTTTCGCGATGTCAAAAAGTAACGATCGATATAGCTCTATACCTGAAGCAAAATCTGAATTGGTAAGTACTTTTAACTGCATTTATTTGTCTTGAAAATAACTTTTTAAACGTTTTTAAGCATTCTTATGTGTTTTTGTGCAGTTTCTTTACCGTAAACATACTTTTCTATTTTTAAAAAATGCGATGTCATAATAACGTAACGATCGAATTGCCGATTTAATTTATGTTACGAAGGTGCCCCAAAACATAAAAAAAAACATCAATTACAATTTCTTTTCATCAGATTAAAAGTTTTTTTTATAGAAAAATAAAGTGAATTTAGTAGCTACAATATTAACACCATTACTAGGCACGTGTCCAGCTAACGTGTACGATCGATATCAAATGGCGACGGCTTCGATCGTTATTTAATTTTGGACGTGATGTAGCAACAATCTCAATAAAATTGTAAAGAATTTCGTGTTTTTTTAATTGGTTTTAAATAATATTTTTTTATATATTTTTTATTTTCTGCTTTATGGCTATAATGATCCTTTGAATAAATTTTTTAAGATAAAACGTATATTTTTAAATTTTTTTTTTTTTTTTTTGCTGATTAATTCTATAGGAATGTAGACATTGTCTTATCACACACACACGAGCATTCCTATACATTAGAATATTTATGTACTTTAGCCACCCTTATATTCATACAATTTAAAGAAACTTAGCACTAACCACTTGGCAGAGATTGTAACCCAGAAATAAGATGGGTTAAATTAAAACTGGTAGTCATACTTTGTAGTTCAAAATATATTTCAAAATTTTGATATAGCTTTTCATTGAAAAATGATTAAAATAAATTAAATTTCATTTGTTTTTTCGTGTTTCATGGGTGTTATTGAAAGCTGTACTCCATAGTCAAGTAACTACATCTATCATTCTAAATAGATAAATTGCTTTCCACTTAGAAACCAAATTTCTTATCTTAAAAAGTACCATAAGGGTTCGATTTAAAACTGTATGTGTGTTGGAGAAACGGGAATTTTTAACAAGACTTAGTTGATCTTGGAAAAATATCACACTAAGTAATTTTGAAAAATTTAAATTTTATGTCTTAAGAGACAGAAAGTCGAGGTTGATTACTCTATTTATTGAAGCTGTTCTTACGCAACTTAGATGCATGTGAATCGTTCGTTGAAAGTGATTTTCTTTTTGTAAAAGCGCTGTAAAATCAACCTTCTGTTTATTAAAAAATTGTTATCGACTGGGTTTAATTTGTTTACTATTATGACATGTATTTCAAACAAAAGCTCTGTTATTCCACATGTTACTGAATGGATATTTCTGGAAAAGTGCATTTGCTTCAAATTGAATTAGTCACGAATGCCGTAAATTTTTAGGCCCCTTGGACAAATAGAACGCGGGTTAATATGTAGCCTATCATATCCGCAGGGTTCTAAAATATATGTGTACCTAATGTGTGGATTGGTCTAAAGGTGGATTAGTGTAGAGAACAGACAAACGTCAACTCTGCTTTATATATCTAACAGAAGTTCCGTTATTCCATCTGCCGCTGTATAGAGTTTTCAAGAAAAATTGCTTTTGCTTCAAACTAAATTAGTAACGAATGCTGTAACAATTTAATTTACTATCCTCTTATATTGATGATGAAATTTCAAAATATCGCTTACTAGATGAAATAATGGCACAATGAAAACATATTCATAGGAAAACTAAGTGCAAGACAATCCACCGAAAATTCGCCATTTTTACTGAAATTGAATGCACGGGAATATTCGTAGTCACTCGAAAACTTAAAATCAACTTCAGCAGAAGTGTGAAGAATATGAAATGGATTATATGGTTGGATACAGCATATATATATGCATATTTGCGTCCGAAGTAAATTGTAGAAGCGATGGAGAAGTTGAATTGTTAATAAATTTTTTCGTCAGGAATAGAATGCAGGTGAGGATCTAAACCCAAGGAAAATAATCGCAGGGGGTTAAGTCCATGCTTCTTGCGGGCCACTGATGAAGAGCATGGTCGAAATCTCGAAACGACCAATCCACCGCAGTTGATCGCTCAAAAATTCGCGTACAGGAAGGTGCCAATGGGGTAGTGCACCATCCTGTTGGAAGATGAAGTCCCCATTTCTTCTTCTAGCTGAGGAAACAACCAAATCTGCAGCATATCCAGGTAAGAAATGCCATTAACAGCGTTCCCTTTCCAATAGCCGCTCGTTGCGCCATCTCTCGCCAAAAAATGAAACTTAAAATTAATGAAACTTCAAAACTTCTCACTCAATGCGATGTGTGGAATGGAACGCTACCTTGTATTGTTTGAAAGATGTAGCCTTTCAAAGTTGGGATGTTCATTTGTAATCACCCTGTATTTTGTCAATGTGAAAACTGTGTTTACATAAAACAATTTTCTATAACCATCAGATATTCATGTTTCACGGTACAAAAACTGATTTGGCAATATTTTCATATATTAGAATTTTCAACTGTACCAATAATCCATATAAGTCTTCTCTTTCCCATAAGCGTTTTTATACCACGACCGCCTTTATGCAAGTGAAATATGCATTTGTTTATACATTCCCAGTCTAATGACATGGTTTTGGGACTCCAGGGAAATTAATATTAAATGTTTAGATACTTTGACTGAAACTACTGCACGGCTTTACTAGGTTTAAGGTCTTATCTTGATTAAGTGAAAGCATAATATTGGAATATAATAAATAATCCAATGGAGATACATTAGACATGACACCAATTTTTAATCCTTCCTTTAAGAGTTATGAATAGGTTTGATTGGATTTTTTTGGCGCACCCACACATGGGCTAGGTTTGGCCAAGCATTATGAATAAGTTTTTCTTTGTTAGTGATAAGTCGTGTCTAGAGTAGTGTTCTCGAGGATGAATGAGCAGTTTGTTTTGGCTACTCATTTTATTTTCCTGACCCACAAAACTTTAATAAATCCTATTTTTCAAATTATTTAAGAATTCTAAAAAGAACTATTCATACAAGGCCTTAAACTTATGTCCCACTGATTTGAAACTAAATGTAAGCATTAAAAACTAAATGTTAATTTTTGCAAACTATTGAACATTTGCTAGTCTGGAAGTTGAGTGGTTTTATTTGATACTTTTTATTAATTTTTTCAAAAATACATAAACATTCTCTTGTACATGTTGCATATTTGCTACTTGAAAGATCCATGACAATTTTTAGTTGGAATATTATGTTGATAACACATTATGAATAGTAAAACTTTATTTACATTGGCTTTCTTCTGCCTGGAAACAAACAAAAAAAGAAGTACAGTACACATATACTGTTAAAAGATAATACAAACAAAACATTCCACTTAAAATGTCAAGCATTTCATTATATTGATTTGCTTGTGATAAAATATAAATTTGCATTTAAAGGTTCTTATTTTAATTTTTACATTTGATGTGCTTCATTTTTTCTTAGGAAACTTAACGAGTGAAATACTTTTGCTTTTATAAGTTTTTACATAGAAAATTATGTACAAAAAATTGGCGAGGTATTTTGTGACACTTACAAAAATATTGCAAAATAAGATGAAGAGAGCACATAGGCTCAGTCGGCATGTCCACATAGCTAACCTATGGGCTATATGTGGCACAAGTTAGATTCCTCCCTGGGTGTATTTTTCTCTTCTGTGCTAATAAAACTTATTGCATGCTTCAATCTCCTTTACTTGATATTGTATGTCTTGTGTTTAGATCAGCTTGGCAAAATATGACGTCTTCACCATAAAGCCCAACCAATCCACATCAAATAGATGCTACAGCCAATTTAAATCTGCATACGATTACTAATAGTCAACGAGCAAAGATCTTTTCACTTTAATTTTTTAAATCATGATTGAGTATGTATCGCATATTTTAGTATTGTGCAGAACTTATTTGGGGGCTGAAATAAAGGTTGTATATTGGAGAATATGTGCACATGCAATTACGGAAACCACATTTATAAAGATTTTCAAATAGTTTATGTTTTGAGAATGCAGCTAGTAGCTAATTATGAGCTCTAAGATTTTGAGTGTTCTTAAAATCGAATAGAAAGCTGCACATGTAAACTTCACTTACTGCAAATGGAATAATTACAGGATCTAAAATTGCCCTTCATCGCAAGTTTGTTGTATTTAGGAGCTGGAGGTTTAATGAGAAATAGTCAGAAATTTGAATTTTGGCATGCGATTCCGTCCTTGAAGTCGCAGAAAAATTGCCCATTTGCATTGTTTCCTTTGTGTCTATATCTGACTTGTACTTGTAAGTAAACTAAGTAGATAAAAAGATTTCGAATGTTTCTAAGATGCTTACTTGTACATTAGGAACATAACACGATGAAGAGACTGATTTTACATGGAGTTTTGCAGCACACTTTACCAATATTTTCTACAGCCAAAATTGAAGGATCTGAAAAAAGAAAAATTTACTGAAAGATCCAGTTATATGAAGTACAGTGAAAGTAAAAAAATTGTTTTCTCAACTTGGGGTGAAACTCAGAAAATTAAGAGGGATTTTGAGGATTTCTTCTAAGTTGGAATTTAAAATACCGATTTTCTACCCAAATTCATCAAATAGAAAAATTAATAGTAGGTATTTTACACACATGTTACGAAAACTAATTTTTTTTAAAGTTGCCAGTTTTTCTAAAAACCCTGCAACCTGAATGTGTGAAAAAAGGAAACTATATTTGCGGACTTCTCACCAAATGATCGATAGTCATTCTAAAGAGGATAGTAATGTGTGGATCGATGAATAACGCAAACATAGTCCGGGTGATAAGCAGATTTTTGATGAGTGTTCATGGAATGTCAAAACATGTATATAATTATAGAAAAGATAACAGTGACATGTACAGAAATAATAACTAAAATCGATTTGCATACAACCAGAACAACTGCTGCTGCCAACAAACCCCTTGGGTAGCTGCTAGTTTAAAAAAAAAAACGATCTTCTTGATTTATACCTTTATAACAGATTTACTTCATCTAAACGCCACAATAATTTTTCCTCAGAGACAGCTTTCGTACAAATATATGCTAACATTTGATTAGTAATTCCATATACAAGTTTGATCGTATTACACTCGATTAGATCTCCAATAAAATGAGATTTTAAGTTTACATGTCTTTACAGAAGATTTAGAATCTTTTGCACTCACCTCTACATATATTGCAGCTTTATTATCACAATAAATAATGACAGGAAAATTAATAAATTTAGAGCACTTTAACTCTTCAAATAAATTACATTTCCAAATTAAATTCTTAGTAGCATCTGCCTCAGCAAAAAGTTCAACTTCATATGTTGCCATTCCAACGGAATTTTGTTTGTTGGCAGTGATGGGAGTATTCGAGTACAAAAGTACTCATGTATTTGATACTTAAAAGTAACCGCTATTCTCGATATTTTTATGTGAGTACCAGAAGTACTCAAGTAGTTGTTATTATACTCATCCTAGGTATCGGTTACAAAAGTATTCTTATGAATATAGGAAGTACTCATGCATACTGGAAGTACTCATGAATATAGGAAGTACTCATGAATACAGGAAGTACTAAAGTACTTGTTGTTGTACTCATCCTAGGTATCGGTTACAAGAGTATTAATTTGAATACCGGAAGTACTCTAGTAGTAGTTCTTATACTCATACAAAGTTACTCTTCCAAAGTACTCATCCTAGGTATTCGAATACAAGAATACTCATGCTGGCTGTTCGAACATCAAAAGTATGTCGCTGCGTATTCGAACACCTGAGAATTCATCGTATTCTCAAGTATTCATATTGTAAATGTATGGATATCCATTATCCTTGTTAGTTTTATTTTTCTTGTCTCTATTTTGCTTTTCCCAATTTTATAAATCTTGAAAATGCACGTGATGAATGAAGCGTCGAAAAATTCCATCGATTAAGAGATTGGATTTCTTTATAAAAGATATAGGGTTTGCCTTTTATTTTTGAAAATCAAGTTGAAAATTTTATTTAATTTTATCAATTTTTTAAAATTTTAATTTTCAAGGTTTATTTTTGGCATTAAAAATATCTTTACACGTAGCCCATGACGCAGCTGATGTCGACCAACAGTGGGGGCAGACAATGACACACATTTAGGCGTGTGCTCTAATATTGTTCCGAGGCACGAGAGGACGCTGTGTGGTCCGTCACCGCCATACAAATGAGGTGTCTGTCGTCCCGTAGTGACGTCATATTGCGTGATCTATTGCCGGGTTTTCGACTTGTCCGATTCTCCATGGTCCATCTCTTCCACACATGCATCACTGTTGTGGCATTACGCTCCGTGCGAGTGGCAATTTCACAATACGAAAGTTCACCCTTAAGCTTTGGTTTCCTAAGAAAGTGGAACCGTTATCTAACAGCCGTGATACGTCATGATGCCGCGGACATAACTAGACGGCCGTCTAAACAAAAATCCAGACGTGTCAACTTAGACGAACAGAATACGTTGGAGAATGGGCAACACAGACGGATGTCGTGGTTTATTTTATTCGAGAAACAAAACAAAGTGGTTTTTTATTCTCTAGTTTAAAGTTTCTAACTTCGGGATCGTTGAAAGTACAGTGAAAATTTCAACAGATTTCAAATCAGCGTAAATTTCTACGCCAGATCGATATCAAAAACAGTTTTATTATTCTATTATTTACCATTTGATTATTTAATTATTTATTAAATAAATATTATTTATTTAAAGAAAATCACATTTAAAGTATCGATCTGGTGTCAAATTTTCCGCAGATTTCAAATCCGTTGAAATTTTTATTCTGTGTTTAACGATCCCGATTTTACAAAAACGAATTAATCAATGGCAGTCAAAAATGTTTATTTATTTGCTCCTCTTCGTTCGAATCGTTTGGAGCAGGAAATGAATTGTGGCCGCTACAAGAGAAAAAACGTTCCCCAACTGTTTGAGACCGCTATGACGACAGTCATGAAAATGGCGGCTCCGATCATTTTCGTTACGATCACAAACACCGATCTCTAGGAAACCAACACCATGTGTTAGTATAAACAACGTTTTAGTGACGTCACCCACCGATACATCACGGCTACGCTTTCTTAGGAAACCGAAGCTTTACGGAGGCCGATCATGCGGCCCCATTAAAACACCTTTAATTGCTCGTATGGCACTCTGCGTTTTTGGCGATGCATATTGACTTCTAATAAATCATTTACTGCAGGGATTCACAATCGGTGGTACGCGTACCACTGGTGGTACGCGGCAACGTTTGAGGTGTTACGCAAGGATGATTCGAGCGACCCAAATATTCTACGAAGTTTGATCGATTTTTTAGTATGTACAAAACCACACACGTTATAGGAAAAATGGGATGATATGAAATCAGTTTTGTATTAACGTTTTTGTTACATTGTAATAAATGACGCTAACAGTAGCACATTATTTAAAGAGAAACTTCGTTGCTGATTATCTAATTCTATTCAATGGCTATCTCGGCGAATTTAAGTTGATATCTCTCCCTGTCAAATCTCGTATCTTTCCCTTAAGGGATTGATCCCGGACCGTCGTCTATAGCCCGTTGTGTTGATCTAGTACGACGTTAACTAAAATTACCATTACCCTGTTAAAACGTTTTAGGAATAATTCCTTTATCTTTATGTATGAGAAATACGCACGAGATAATTGCTTGTTTTTAAACCTGTGAGTAAAAAATAAAACCGTAATTTTTAACTATCGTTTTATTTTTTCCTTTTTTAAAACATCACTTATACGAAATACATGTACATTAATCATAAAATATGAAGCTTTTTTAGTATTTTAATTAAAATAAAACAAGTCATTGGGCACTTTTCTGACATATGTTTCTAAAACATATAAGACTGGTGGTACGACAAAAATTTCTAAACATTTCAAGTGGTACGCAGTTACTAAAAGGTCGGGAACCCCTGATTTACAGCATTCAAACGACGATACACACATTTCAACGCACCTTTACTGTGCTTTTTATACACTTCTCACTTGGAAACTTAGAATTGTTTTTTTTATGGGGGGGGGGCACATATGCGTGATCGCTTTGTAATTCTAATCATTTGCAAATTCTAACCTATTTTGCATTTCCAGCAAGTTAAGTTTAATTTGCATGATTCCTTCATAGTGTTGCAATTTTCACAGACAGTAGTATGTATGTACCGGGGTTTATAATTAGGTATTTGTTCAGAGCACTTTGCAGGGAAAAAAACCAGTGGTCACATGAACGTCAAATATGCGTGGATATGCGTTTCAGAGTATGGGAAAAACAATGGCGGAAAAAAATTATTTACTTCCGAGAGTAACCGATTGGGGAAACGATGGCACTGCGAACAGTCTCTAGCAAAAACCTATTTCATTAAAATGACTTCGCAGTCGTGATATGCATTAATTACGAATTGGAAGTGATATTAGCGACCATCAACTGTCATAAACCTTGAATATGAAAGTTAGGTAAGCATTTTGCAAATGTTCCATACGGCATCAAGAAAAGAAAACGTCGCTTCATGCAAATTGTTTTAACACACTTTGCTATAAAATCCGTTCAAAGCTTTGTGGAAACATTCAACGATCGCTACGGGACTCTGCCTGACCATACTTTATTATTAAAGTTGCTTTACAAGAATGGCGAAAACTCTGCTGGTGCTCTTCGCGGGTCAAACGTTTCAAATCGGTGCGCACAGATCCTCTGACAGCATGTGGCATCCGGAGAATGGTTCAACTCTTCGAGAAGACTGGAAGCTTCTCAGTTCGACCAGGACGAGGCTAAAAACCTTTGACAACTCAATTCGCTGGAGATGTAATAACGGCTATTGTTGAGTAGACTAGTCAGAATGAGACATGAAACAGTAGTGCTCGAGCTGTAGAAAGACGATTTGATTTGCACTACGCAACAGTACGAAAGTGTTTGCAGAAAATTTTAGAAAGTTATCTCTATAAAGATCCAGCGTAACCAAGCGTTACAATGTTCTGATACAGATATCCATGAAACGTTTGCTTTGACATTCCTTGCACGCATGCAGGTAGATTACAACTGGCCGTGGAATATCTTGTGGAGTGACGAGGCACATTTTTATCTGTATGGAGCAGTAAACACCCAAAACAGCCGCATCTGGTCAACGGAAAATCCCCGCAAGTCTTAACAGATCCTCTTACATTCTCCATAACTAACTGTTTGGATTGGGTTTACAGTAACATACCTGATTGGTCCCTACTTTTTTGAAGAAATCCACCCACAAGGACCAAAGACCTGTGCAGTTACTGCATAGCATTATAGGTGCATGTTGCAGAACTTTGTTATTCCTCAGCTCCAACAGCGAGGAGCCCTCAGCTCTACCATATTCCAACAAGATGGAGCACCTCATTGGATGTTCTGTCCAACAAATGTTGCAACAGCATTTTACAGAAAATCGAGTAATCAGTCCCGCATTCACATCTTAATGGCCATTCCGTTCACCATCGTCATCTTGCACACGCGCAACATCACAAAAGATCAGTTACTTGCAGTTGTTGAACTCGCCATCACACGGTACCAGTTTTTGCTTCTTCAACATGGTGGACACATTGAACACTGCCAATGACTTATCTTTCTACAGCCTTCTTCCCTACTGCATTCCATGTGTAACATGTTTTAGATGCATATTAATTACTAAATTGACATTTGGTTGTTTATGACTGTTGTCAGTGTCTATCACACTCTTATACCACTTACAAATTGTAATTAATATGCATCCCGATTATTACACCATTTCATTGAATTATGTTTTTACTAGGGACTGTTCGCAGCGCCATCTCTTCCCCTATTGGTCATTTTCGAAACAAAATATTTTTTTTTCGCTATTCGTTTCCCCATGTTCTGAAATGTATACCACGCAGATTTGGCGAACTAATTACCACTGGTTTTTCTCTACAGTGCTCTGAACTTAATTATAACCACCCGGTATATATGCTTCCACCCGACTTCTTGATGACACCCTGATCCCCACCAACACCGTTCGTTTCACCTTTTAAATTCCTTCCAAATTTTGTTTACTTTAATTATCATGCATACCTAGAACTGTCCGGAAAGTATGGAACCTTCCGATACAAAACTAGATACATTGCACCTACGACTTTTTGCTTGGTTTCCTTCAAAGTAGGCATCTGGAGACCTTACTCACTTCACACAAATCGAATTCTGAAGCTTCTAAAGCAGGGGTGGTCAACCTTTAACACACTATGCGTCAATTTTTTACACATACGAGTTCATATGCGCCATACAACACAAATACCTTCTCTACCTTCTTACGTTCATGGGTGGGGTTGGAAAATATGAATAGGGATATGATCTGCTTCGCAAAGGGGAGGAAGAGGAATAACTCAGTCACGCCAACTAAATTAATTAATGTACTTCAGTTCAAAAGATGCACATTTATTGGAGCACCAATCTGCAATAGTAAGAGATAATCTCTTGAACGTGAGGGCGATCGTTGTCGTGGACCCCACTGATGGTGCTACAGCTTCCGGAGAGTATCGTTTGGTGAAGGCTGTATGAATTAAACTGAGATCACTCTGGTGTTGAAAATATGGAGATGGGTTAAGTTATGGCACCTGTTCAAAGGAAAAAGTAGGCGCAAGGATGCAGTGCGCCACTTTTGGCGCATGCGCCACAGGTTGGCCACCCCTGTTCTAAAGTCAAGTCATTTATGGATACACTTTTCTCAAATGCTATATCAGGGCTCGAAATACCCGGGTGCACAGGTGCACTGTGCACATGAAAATAAAATTGTGCACCTAATTTTTTCCAGCTAGGCATACCTGTGCACCTAATTTAAAAACTTAGGTGCACAAGGTGCACCTGTATTAAAAAATATATTTCGAGGCCTGTGCTATATTGATCCCGGATCATCGCGAATAGCCCGTGGTGCTGATTTAGTGCGACGTTAATTAAAATACCTACCTACTATACCTACCCAAATGGTATGGAAACGCGGCATTATAAAATAAAACTTACGCGTAGGTTCACTTTCTTGGAGGTTTCTTTTTCTGTATATAGAGCATGTTTTCATTACTGTGTTCAGCAAATCCTGTCCGTTACAGATGTGAACTAATTCTTTTAGACGCTCTCCTCGCAATCTTTCAGCAAGCACTTCATTAGGCGTCAATAGGATTAGGATCATTATATAGCACATACAGTTCTGTAGAAACAAAAAACGAATGTATATATTTATCAGTAACACACTTGTGTGTGAGATACATTCATTCACTAGAGTAAACACTCAGCACATAAACATGGAGACATAGAACAAAGGGACATAACATCAAAATGAGAAGAAAAAGTAAACATAGGTTAGTCTGGTAGGCTTTGAAGTAAATCTATTGTATTCCAATATCTTTGATTAATGCATATCGACAATTTTGGGCTAACTCCATGGTAAGTGGAGTCCATTTTGTCATTACCACACAGGACACAATTTGGAATGTTGAAAATTTTGAATCCATACAGGTGTTTGGCTAGTTAGTCATGTCCAGTTTCCAATCTGAAGGCAGTAACAGCATCTCGACGAGGGTAAGCTAGAATTTTTGAAAGTGTATTCCTCCGAGCTTTATCTTTGATTCCTTCTGTCTGCCTAGGTTGGGAATTGTTCTCCAATGTGTGTTTTATAATTCGTGTAATAGATGAATAAGAGAATTCACTTTATGAAAGTCGCAAAATACTCGTCTTTTTTTTCTTCCCAATTTGTGGGCAATCTCATTTCTGTAAATACCACAATGTTCTGGAATCCATTCTTGAACATTATGTTAACATATATTAACAATGGATGCTGGGATTACGTTAGGATCTGACAAAAACTAGGACAGATAATTTATGCTCGAAAGAATTATCAGCGAAGGCATCGTTTAAATGCCGAATTTCAGCGTGTTCGAAAGTTAGTGAAAAAAGAAATCAGAACAAAGGAATTGGCTCTTAAAAAAAGAAATTATCACGTATGGTCCAGCAAAGTTTTACACTTTACTCATATGTAGAAAGCAGCTATAGTAAAAACTTTAATCATTTTAATTTATAATTTTTTAGCATAATTTTAATTATAAAACTTTAAACTGCTTTTTCTTCTTCATTTTTTGTATACATCTTATAATTGAAAATGCAAAGGCATTTTTAATTTTCAATCAATTGACTTCAAATTTTTTGTATATTATATATAGAATCTTATTATGAAATGCAAGTATGTATTTTTAATTATTGTCAGTAGAATGTTTTTAAAAAGTATAAATGTGCAGTAAAGTGGCGTTTTCTGTAATATTTTACATAGCGTTTCAGGTTTTATTTTTTATCTCAAGATCTCTTCAATTCCATACCTGTAAATTTAGGTTATAGTTAAAGAAATATTTAAAAAAAATCACGCTTATATCATAAAAATTAAAAGAGAAGATACACTTTAAAAATTCTTGAATTTTTCAACTTTTTTTTATTTAAAAATATTTTAACCCATTTTGAAGAAAATTGATAGTTTCAATTTTTATGTTTAATTCTCTGGCATGCGAAACTGCAAAAATTTTGTCCAAAAGTGTTATCAATAAAAAATAATAATTTTTAAGGTGCCGGGTCCCCTTAAAAAATATTAAGCGGAGTCCAAAAATTTTGAGTCACGTGGGTTTTTGAAACAGCTTTTCGTGATTTTGTGTAATAACTGTCATTTTCCTTGATGAGCTTACCACATTTCTAGAAATTGACTTCTACAAGGTTATGTATCTTTTCTTCTTCCAGAGTTGTATTATAACCTATAGCTCTTGAGTAGACACATGCATATTTTCAAATGCATTAAACTATTAAGAAATTATTATTAAATAAATAAATAAGTAAACACCTTTTTCGATAAATAAAGAATTATTACTCTTAAGTCTAACTTTTTGTGTTTTTGTTCTGTAATCAAACACTACTTTTAAATATAAAGGCGAACTTTAAAAGCAAAACGAAGTTTAAAATAAATGAGTGGTTGGTCTTTTTCTGTAGAAAATAACCCAAGGAACTTCACAATCTCAGACCCAACTTTTCAAATATTCATATTTGATATTAATGATTTACTTATTTTTATTAAATAAATTAATAAGTAACAATTTTGAGTAAAATAAAGAGTTTTTAGTCGACCTTTATGTTTTTGTTTTATTTATGCTGACAATCTATTTACTTTTAAATAAAAGCGATCTTTGAAGGAAAAAAGAAACTACAAATGAACGAGTTATGAACGGTTTGAATTTCTGTATCAAATGGGTGAAGAAACTAACATTTCTCAGAAATTCATGTTTGATAAAATATGGATTTCTAATGGGTCTTGAAGTATGGGGGGGGGTAAACTTTTAGAGCTACCAATTAATGAAACTTGTTAAAATTGTATAGACTGAACGTGTCTATCTTTCCTTCTACAGAAAGACCAGTGGACAGAAGAGACGTCATTTACACGGCGACCAGGCTCAGGACGCCCTCGACAGACCAGTCGTCGAGAAGACCGTCACATCATACGAAACGCACGCGTAGAGTCAGCTGCCTCATTGGCCACTATCCAGATACAGACAGCTCCTTCACTACGGGCCTCTGTGTCTTCCCGAACCATCGCAAGGCGCCTGGCTGAAGGACATCTGGTATCTCGCCGCCCATTATGTGTGCTGCCAATGACACCCACCCACCCACCGACGTCTCCGTTTGGAGTGGTGTCGCGCACGACGGGATTGGACTGCAACGGAATGGAACCAGGTCGTCTTCAGCGACGAATCTAGAATCAATTTGAGCAGTGATGACAATCGTGTTCGTGTGTGGAGGCCCCGTGGTGAACGTCTCAATCCTGCCTTCGCTTTAAAGCGACACACCGCTCCCACAGCTAGTGTGATGGTATGGGGTACCATTGCTTATGATACACGGTCACCCCTAATATTGATCCATGGCACAATGACAGCCCTCGGTACGTCCATGACATCCTTCAGCCACATGTGATGCCACTCATGGCAGGGCTCCCAGGAGCCATTTTTCAACAAGACAATGCTCGGCCACACACAGCAAGGATGTCACAAGACTATCTCCGCCACATTACCACTATTCCCTGGCCTGCTCGATCCCCAGATTTGTCACCAATCGAGCATATCTGGGTTATTTGGGAGGGCAAGTTGGACAACCTACGAGTTGGGTCGAACTAGAGGCGCGTTTACAGCAACTGTGGAACGAGATGTCTCAGGACATCATACGGAACTTGTATGCCTCAATGCCCGCTCGTATCGCATCGTGCATTCGCGCTAGAGGGGGTCCAACAGAGTACTAAAATTTCCGTTCATTTGTACTTTCTTCTGTAATAAATGATCCCTTTTCTTTGATATTCTAATCACTTATATCAAAGTAGTACTTACATGTGTAAAATTTCGTTTCATTTTGACGACTTTTTCTTGGTGCGCAAATTTTTATGGCAATGAGTGTATATTTCTGTTTGGATTAGATTGGATGCCGTAGGAGGACATTGTTCGAACAATGGGACTTTCAGATTTTCAGTCTGTCTTTCAGAGGGAAAATTAAGGGAGTGTTGCAACAATTCAATATATGAGAGGCATTTTCTGTCAAGATAAATATAGGTGACGGTAGTGTTTCTACCACGATTCGTTTATGTACGTATTCCGAACGTGACGACAGTTGATTTGTTTTTCGAATGCAATATTAGATTTCGACGATAACATTCCAAGAAATAAATTCCGAATTGATGAATAATAGTTGATTGGTCAATACCAATTAGATTAACATCAAAAATTGCCATAGCAACGATAAACTGCATTTTAAGGTAGACCCGATATGTATCATTTTTTTTTAATTACGTTGAGGAAAGGGTCGTATTGGCCATTTTCCTTCGTGCAGTCCAATATAAACTAGCCTTTGAAATGTAGTTGTCAAGAGGTAAAGCATTAAAATTTGAGTTGGACATAGTAGCACAAACTGTCAAGTGGCTAAAGTTCATAGTCTCTCCAGTGGAACACAGAGGGCAGTCAGGAATGTCTTTCACACCAATCCGGTGGAGATGTCTTTGGAGATAGTCATGTCCGTTTAAAATTCTGAAGTTGGCCGTAAAGATTCGCCTGGCGAGGTCCATTGGGACCGGATTGCATAATAGGCTTTCACAGATTTTATCCTTAGCATCAGTCTCTTGAGTTTTGCGTATGTATCTCCTCACTGATCTTACAATGGTGAAAAATGCCTGGTTGTATGGTAAGGCAATACGAGGCTGTGGCAGGTTGCAACCCTGTTTAGCCAGCGAGTCTGCCTTCTCATTACCGAGAATGTCGCAATGGCTGGGTATCCATTGGAAGAGAACCGTCCAACCAGCACAGTTGAGTTCGTAAATTTTTTGTTTTGCCTCTTCTACACGTGCCGAATCGCTATTCTGTAAAGAGCAGAGGGAGAGAATCGCTGACTGTGAATCGACAAGAAAAACGGCGTGTCTGAAGAAAGTATTTAAGTTGGATAAAGAAGACGTTGCTTGTCCATTGACCTCAATTTCAGCCTCAAAGTTCGTAGCATTCAAGCCTACAGCACATGAACCCTCAAAGAGCCCCGCACAATAATAAGCGACTCCAGCTGTACAGTCCTCCTGGGCAGAACCATCGGTATGTACCGATATGTATCATTCGAAAGCATGAACGTGAAATATTAGACTGAACATTGTTATTGAAGAAGAGCTACAAAAAGTGTGACCAACATGTCAACTACTAGTCACATGACTGCTCTGTGAAAAATTGACTAGGTTGGCAGATTTGGCATCTTATCACCTTGTTTGGCGATATAACATCTTAAGACAGGCTAGATGTGTGAATATGCATTTCTATAGAGTGGCGAAGAAATTGGTGATATTGCCCAAGTTTATTGTGTCGTGTGGACCGATTGGATTGAATCCATGGAAGGGCGTCTTCTCCCGTCCCGTGGACCAATCAGATAACGCATTTTCGGTTTCTACCCGGCAGACGAGAGCAATCTAATAGTCACGTTACCACTAGTTTTGATCACATGATCCTGGGTACATTAAAAAATTGCCATTGCTCACAATTCTTGCCTTCTCTATGATTTGGACAACAGAGTAAAATCTTCACAGACCGTCTGGTTAATTTGTTTACATAAAAAAATATCCCTCATACAAATACTAACATATAACAATAATACATTACATATAGCACATTTAATAAATAATGGGCAAATCAAAGACGGGCAGATGTATGCTCAAGTCATTTAAAAGTGGTCGCACATTTTTTAAAATTCACAGAAGTAATAGAGTCGAACTAAAATAATACACAAAATATGTTGTTGTTGTTTCTTATGCCTACACTGGCAGACCGTAGGAGTGCCAGG
Source organism: Metellina segmentata (assembly GCA_947359465.1). Taxonomy (NCBI): domain Eukaryota; kingdom Metazoa; phylum Arthropoda; class Arachnida; order Araneae; family Tetragnathidae; genus Metellina; species Metellina segmentata. Next base: position 9,277,452 of record OX375882.1, read on the forward strand.
CCCGTCAAAGACGGCAAGAGGCGTGCGCCTTCCATGTTATTGAGCCCCATTGGGAGGAAGTCCGACTTTGCTTGACATACATGACACATCCGTTTTACAGGAAGGTCCCTTTCATACATCCATTCACTCACACATATCGTAATTTAGATCCCAATCAGAGGCCGATAACCCCCTGCTCAGGTACCCCCAGAGGTATTGATTTGGTATGGGAACATGGGGGACATTGTGACCACGACCTATTTAACGTGCCCCAGTCACCATGAGTGAACACGACGGTCTTTAGCCAGGTCGAAGCGCCGATCTCAAAATCATCAGAATTGCAGGCTCCTGCGAGGACAGAACCCACAACTCTTCTGATGCGAGCCCGACGCTCTACTGACTGAGCTACCGCGGCTCACACAAAATATAGGGTTTTTTATTGTACTCAAACAAACCTACGGTTTGAGAAGATTTTAATTCTGCCGTCCAAATGCTCTCAAGTGATACTTATCGCGATAACCTTAAAATTAAGTTTATCTATCTCTTTTTAGCCAAGTCTAATTGGCGTTGAGCAATCAACTATCATAATATCTATTCAGAATTCAATCTTTGGAATTTTTATTGGCAAAATGCTGAAATCGTATTCGAAAAACAAGACAACCGTCAAGTTCCGAATACAGACGGAAAACAAATATCCCCGCAGAAAATGCCTCGCATATACAATTTTGGGGAGAAAAATAAAAGATGAAAAACAGAGCACACATTCAGAACCATTTCTTATTCGCATTTTTATAGGGGTTATATTGGGTTGATGCAAAAATTCGCCCCGTTTTTGGCGCTAGATACATTGCAAAACCGAATCGTTATCTACTTCATATTAGGGATGCGACATCGATCTTTTAATTTTGAACATCAATGTTTCTAAACATCGATGTTTTGCTGTCGATGTCGCATCCTTTAGGTGCTAAACTAGTTTTTAGAAATTGGGAAAAAAGTTTAAATGCACTAAATTTTAAAAACATCGATGGTTTTGGGGCGATGTATATAATCAACATCGATAATTTAATTTTGAACATCGAAGTTTCAAAACATCGATGTTTTGCTTTCGATAAAGCATCACTAGTTGCTAAACCAGTTTTAAGAACATGGGGAAAAAAGTTTAAGTACACGGATTTTTAAAAATATCGATGTTTTGCAGTCGATGTAGCATCACTAGTTGCTAAACCAATTTTAAGAAATGGGGAAAAAAAGTTTAAATACACTGAATTTTAAAAACATCGAGTACTTTGGAAAACATTATGTTACTTGTTTGTGGTTTTTAAATTTTGTTAAGCATTAAAGATGGCATCAAATAAGAAGCATTTTTGAGATATTTTGCTTTTTTTTTATTTCCGAAAAGGAAAGAATGCTTCGCAGACGCGAAAGAAGATACGTGTTGTGTAGGGCCGTGGTTCTCATTTCGTGGTCCGCGAAACACTGGTGCTCCGTGAAGCCACTTCAAGTGTACGGCAAAAAAATAAAATAAAATTCACTATTGAAAATGGTTGCAAAAGAAAAATCAATACAAATATTGACGACCAGCTACAGGCTCAAGCCCAACAAGGCTGGTCCTTTGTTTATGAATTCCTCAATTCCCACTGACTATCCAATTGTATCTTAAATTCGTACACTCCCTTTTGAAATAACTATATTTTCTGGAAACGCGTTCCAATTGTCTATTACCCTATTAAAGTAGTAGTTTTTCCTTAAATCCCGATTAAAATGTGTCTTATTTAATTTATACTCATGGCCCCTTGTTCTATTATCCCTATTGAAATTTAATCCCTCTGTGTCCCCTTGTTTTACCAACTTGAAAAGCTGAATCAAATTCCGCCTCCTTCTTCTTCTTCTTTCCAGTGTATACATGTTTAGCTTACTTAAACGTTTATTATAGTCGAGATTTGCTATCCCCTTTATTATTTTTGTAGCTCTGTGCTGAACCCTGTCAATTAATTCTATATTCTTTTTCATATATAGAGCCCAGAATTGTACAGCATATTCTAGTTGTAGTCTTTCTAAGCCCTTTAAAAAGATTTGAAAAAATGACGTCATGTACTAGACTAGACCGAGTGGTTTTTGTATAATAAGAATACGAAAAGGTATCTCTCTTGAATCATTACTATACCGATAAACGATCTGTACTCGTTCGCGCGTCGGTGTGCCTATGCAGTTTACATTTGAATTCTGAGCAATCAATGTGGTTTATTTCGCTCATATCCAGTAATAATATCGATTCAATTTTTTGAATTAAATAAGTTTATGAAGATCTGGCATCACATTTGCAATTAATTTTATAGTTTTCATTTGAATGGATAATTTCATATCATAAAGAAATTTCGTCTTTATATCAGTGATGACAATGTTACTACCATTACTAGTAGAATCGAAGACGAGGTAGAGCTACACTCTACGTTTATGAGCGGTGGCAACGGCCTTGGCGATTTTTTTTTTTGGCGCACTTCTAGTAGTGAGTTATGATAGATTAAGGCAACCCATCTGTCTTTTACGTTTAATGTGGTTTTCATGGCAACCTCGGCAAACGGTAACTTTCAATTTTCATTTTGAATACTCTAGAAAGTTCTTCCAAAATCCGTTAAAGTCGTTTGATTTCATTGGTTTGTTTAAAATTTTTTCTTTGCTTCCATTCGTTACTTTGATTTTAAAATATCCTTTCATTGCATTGGTCCTTTAAATTTTTTTTCTGTGATACCATTGGTTGATTTATTTGTATTTCTCTACAATTATGGAATTTTTATATTTTTATTACATTTTTCACGAAACGTTGAGAGTTTTGTTTTTTTGCCATTTGGTGGAATTTTCGTTTTTTATTATTTCTTCCCGGAACATTTCTGACTTATTAGGTTGTACTATTTCTTGCTTTTTTCTTTTAAAAATCTTTTTCTTTTTAAAAAGCCCACTGTATTTAGTATAATTGATAAGTTTCAGGGTATTCTTACCCAACATTCGCAGCTTAGTTTTCTGCTGATTCAAATATGTTTTGAAATGTGTTGAAGCTTACTACTTTTAGCGAAAGTTTTTTGAAAATATACTTTTTAAAACGTTTTTAAATTTGATTTCAAGCTTTCATTTTCCGTTGTTAAAAAAAAAAAAAAAAAAATATATATATATATATATATATATATATATATTTTTTTTTTTTTTTGAAAGAAAAAGAGTTTTGAAATAATTATTTCTTTGGCGTCTCGCCAAAAAAATGTTCGCCAAAAAAATCGCCAATGCCATAAACGTCATAAACGTAAAGTTTAGTTGTTCCGAAGACGATACAGAAGAGATAAAAATTGTGAAAATATATCGAAATGTAAATCTCGCTTGTACGACGAAGAATACTACTTAAAATTGTGATTTACCTGGACCGGAAATACAGATTGTCTAACTCCTCTCTGCGTTGTATGTGGAGAGAAACTTGCCAATGGTACGATGGTGCCAGCTAAATTGAAGCATCATTTTTCAACTGAACATAAAAATCTTTCATCCAGAAATAAAGAATACTTCCAAAATGCTTTGGGAAACGCAAGGTAAACAAAGAAGACAGTTTAAAAAAATAAAGAAAGTAAGTGATGAAGTTCAACCTGCGTCTTCTAAAATGAACGAGTTAGTAGCATTAAAATTAAAACCACACGGCGATAGCAGAATCTATCATTTAACCTGCCTGCTGTGAAAAAATGACAATTATGTTTGAGGGGAGGAAGAAAGGAAGGAAATTTTGAAGATTCCTGTATCTGATGACACGATTCAGAGAAGAATGAATGACATATCCTGTAATATGAATGTCGCTTTGGAACTTGTTAACATGCCTCTTGCATTACGAGTAGACGAATCGACTGATATAAGTGGCAAGGCGTAGCTCTTATGCTTTGTAAGACTTAGTTATGAACAGAAGATAATAAATCCATTTTTATGCTGCGAAGAACTTTTAGAATAACTGTCCAGGACTTATTTGACGCGATAACGTCGTATTTGATTACGTAAAAATTATTATGGGAACGATGTGTCGGTATTTGTAACGACGGAGAACATCTATGACGGGATAAGTCGAGGGATTTGTTACTTTAGCGAAAACAATCAATCCAAATAAAATAGATCATCATTGTTTCTTGCACAGAGAAGTACTTGTCATAAAAACAATGTCTAAGAAACTAAACGAAATATTGGATCAAGTAGTTTTCAGGGTTAATTTTATTAGAATGAGACTGATGAAAGTAGAATTTGCAGACAACTTTGTTCATCTATGGACGCAGACTACGAATGTTTACTCCATCATACAAAAGTGAGGTGGTTGTCACGTGAAAAAGATTTTAAATCCTGTATTGCAATTAAGAAATGAATTACTGTTGTTTTTTTTTCGAAGTAGAAAAACACGAAACTTTTGGAAAAATCTGAAAAATGATAATTGGTGCAATAATTTGGCGTATTTGGTTGATATTTTTGCTTACTTCAATAATGTCAATATAAGTATGCAAAGAAACAATGAAAACATTCTTATATCGACTGATAAATTTTGTGCAATAAAAGAAACTTTTACTATGGAAGAGACACTTAAGAGAGAGAAACACAGAAATGTTCCTTTCAGAGTGCAGGATACAAACAGGGCAATCATTTCTTTAATAATCGTACATTTAACAGCAATAGAAAAAATATATATTTCCTATTGTTAAACACTGAACACTTTGATTGGATAAGAAATCCGTTTGTTTCTTACGACTTATCCAGTTTTACTCTGAATGAAAAACTGACGTTGCTATCTTCAGATCATGGATAAAAATTGAAGTTCATTGAAATTACTTCTGAAACATTCTGAATCTCTGTTATAGACAAATACCCGGGTTTACCGGGTTAAAAAGCACTTAACACATTGTTATTATTTTCAACATCAAATCGTTTCGAAGCAGGATTTTCAACGATGGTAAATATTAAAACAAAGAAACTTCAATTGCTCTTAATTTTGAACAATGATAAATGTAACGAAACTAGTAAAGCAAGCGTAATTTTATGATAAAATAGCAGATAGTATTGTGTTATTAATACAAAAAGTTAGTGAAACCGTTCATGCGATAGTGTAATTAAATTATTAGTAAGTATGTAACTTTTTATACCTGTAAACGTCAGTAATATGTTTAATTTTTTAGTTCCATTTAGAGCTATTGAGAAGTAGTTTCAAGCTTTACGTTTAACTGAGATAGTGATTCTGTATTGCTGAGACTGCAATGTATTTTTGAACTGTAAGATTTATTAATTGATAAACTATTATGTTAATTTTGAGTAAAAATCATGCATACCGAAACATGGGTATGTTTCAATGCGCATTTATTTACGATTGCTCCGTAAAATATTTTGATGAGCACTTGAATAGGAATGAGTGATTTCTAGTCCGTTGCATTTATCTCAACGAGCGTAACAGCTAGTAGTAACGATTACACTTTCGAGAAAAGAGAGAGATATATATTAATACAATTAGGAAACTATTGTATTACAATCTATAGAGAAGAAAACTTTCTACAGAGAAGTAAAAATTTCGTTTCAAAAGAAAGAAATTCTGTAGAATTATACAGAGAAAACGAGCTGTTTATATAGAAATGTATTTATATTGAATTCCATAGAGAAGTTCTATAGAAAAGGAGTCACGAAACAATAGAAATAAGCTTTTATAGAATTCTAGAGGATTCTGTAAGCAGTCTATGTAAATTTGTATAGACTTTCTATAGAGGTTACTCTATAGAGCTTGTAGAAAAATGGTCCATAATTCTATAGGTTTTTGTAGACGACATTTTCTATAAAAAAAATTATAGAATTCTATATATATTTTGGTAAAGGGGTAGTTTTTATATAAATAACACCTATTTCAAAACTAAACACCTTTAATCGCTTTGGTGTCATTGTTTACCACTGATTTTATTATTAGAGTCAGGCAAAGAGCCGCTTGCTTTCATAAAATCTTATATTTGATCGCCGCTATAAGAATCAACCGCGTAATAAAATTCGATTTGGTAGACCAGAAGTGATTTAACTAAACTGTATTACTTAAGAGCGAGCATGTTTGACTAACGAGGTGGACAGTTAGTGTATATTAGAATGAATCACATCGTTATACTTACTGATGTGGTGTTCATGCTTTTGCCTCTTGGTCGTCCAGTGAGCGACATCTCGTCTCGAGCAGACAGCGGAATCAATGCTTCTGAATTTGCTGCTTCGGATGCAGGTGTTTCAAAAGTGAGGGGATGCAGAGGGTATCCGATATGAAAATCAACCGCAGGTGAATGAATACTTCAGATCGCTGATAGTAGACGATTCAAGAACAACACTAGCGTTGTTTCGCTAGACTACACAAATTGCTCTTTGATTTGGAAGTGCTGTCTGAGGCAGCCATATATAGCTTCACACATGTGGTTACTTTCCACTTCCATGAAGAAACTTTGGAAAACTACCGGTATAGTATTGGAAGCAATTGAAGCGTAATAAAATAACAATAGCATTGAAAAGACTACAGTGAAATTGTAAATGAAATTGCTTTGTTATCAACATTTTCGCTCCACAAGAAAACCGATTTCAGAGCTACATCTTCTTTAGGTGTGTACAGGCATCACAACCCTGATGTACCCGATTAATCTGTCGTCCCTTCTTTTTGATCCTCGTCTTTCCTTCTGATTTTTCCTTTTTTTTTCCTCTTGTTGCTGCGCTGTGTTTGGCGCACCTTGTCCAAATATGTCCCTTGCGTCATAAAACCCAAAATCAACACACAAACGAACCATAAAAAAAACCATATCATCATAAAGTATTCCATCGCCAATTTAACAATCCAAGTAGTTTCGACGGGATATCTCGTCCATCAATATCTTATGAGTTTCACAAAGGACGAGATTTCTCGTCACCAAGATATTACTGATTTTGTGACGAGATCAAGATCTGGTTTCTTCTTATGGTGTTCTTTGGTCAGTTTTATTCTGATGACGATATATCTCTTTCATCAAAATCTGATCAGTTTTGCTAATGACGAGATCTCTCCTCGACGCAACTACCAGGAGGCTGAAGGTAGAAGTTATTATTTTCGTTCAAAATAACACTGAATGAAATTATTATTTTGTCTCAAAATAACAATTACCAATTGAGTTCAGGTTATACTATACACCAGGTATGGGCAACCTTTGGAAAGTTGCGGGCTAAACTTAAGGATATTAACGAAGTCACGGGCCGTAGATAATAGGTAGTTGTGAAAAAATAATAATGATAAGGTTTATTTTATTTTACATATTTATAAAGTAGAATGGTAAAGTTATATGAACATAATAATATCGTATTGATTAAGTATTTACTTACAATCACCAGAAATTAATGAGAAGTTTGAGCTTGAACTTGAGAAACAAGATAATCAATGTTCGAATCAAACCCACTAATACACAGGCGCAGAGTGTTTTCCAAATTTTCGTCTCTAAGCCTGGTTCGATACTTCGATTTATTAGTTTTCATCATGGAAAAGAACTGTTCATATTTATAAGTGCTTCCAAATGCGCAAATCATTTTTCTTGCAAATGCTCTCAGCTGTGGGTACTTTTTTTCGGCAAGGTATGTTCTGTAGAAATCCCTTAGCTCCACGTCTTCAAATTTTGACTTCAAGTGTATGTCTTCCTGAAGCGCGATCAACTCCATTTGTAGGTGTGTAGGAGTCTTCTCTACGTCACTTTTCATTGGAGTAGCAAAAAGGTTAAAGCAGCTATCCATGTTTTCACAAAGTCGGAAAATCTATTAAAAAATTGCTCCGACAGTGAGTTTAGTTCTTCAGCATATTGAGTGTAATCAATATTTTCGTGACTAAATACTGTTGAAAAATGATAGCATCTTCCAGATCGCATTTGTATTTCCCACAAGTGAATTTTGTTTTGGAACGCTTTCAGATGGCTGTACAATTCGTTTACCAACTGACCTTGTTTTTGAAGTTTCAAATTCAACTCGTTTAAGTGACCCGTGATGTCAACTAGAAATGCTAAATCACATAACCATTTCTGATCACTGACTTCAGGCAATGATTTTTCCTTGATTTCCATAAAATGGGCTATTTTATGTCTAAGATCGTAAAATATTTTTAGCATTTTGCCTTTGCTTAACCACTTTACTTCGAAAAATATGCCACATCAACATGTTCAGAAGAAAGGTCATTCAAAAATGCTTTGAACTGGCGATGGTTAAGCGCGGGATCGAATAATATTGGTTGTCTTTATTACCACATCCATAACGTTCTGCAATCGGATGGATTTAGAACAAAAGTTTTGTTGGTGGATAATGCAATGCAGGATTACTAAATTGTCTTTTTGAACATTCAAGTCAGTTGCTTTTTCTTTCAAAATTCCGATGAAACATTTTCATGAACCGACCATAGAATGTGCATCATCTGTGCAAACCCCAATTAATTTGCAAAGATGAAAACCATACTGTTCAATAGCAATTTTAACCTCATGAACCTCTTCTCCAATAGTGGTTGATCCCTTTTAGAGGCCAAAAATCCGAGTATTGATGATTTGTATCAGTGTTGTTTTAACAATCCCATCCGCTAGTAAGGTATGGAATCAAGAAGTGTGAGACCGTTTAGTGTGAGACCGTTATTGATTGTATCCGTTTCTCGGATACAATCAATAACGAAATTTTAATTATTATTACCGATTATCCGTGGAATTGAGTGGCGTGATGTGTCGCCGATAAATTGTCTGGCGACTTTAAAACCTCATTTTAATTTAATTTGTTCAAGAAAACAGGCTCAGCCGTCTCATATATCAAATATTAATTTTATTAGTAATAATAACTACATAAGGTACTATTGAAATACCTACTTTTACATTTTTGTATTCAAGTGTGCCGCAAATAATTCAAGATAGTTTTAGTATGCCGTCAACTAAAAAAGGTTAAGAAACACTGATCCACGTAGTTCAAGCTTTTGTTTCCCCCCCCCTCTTACTCTCTTATTGTTGAGAACCGATAATATTTACTTTTTTTTTCGAGCGCGATTTTAAAATGTTTCGCGGGCCGGATCAAAAGCCGGGGCGGGCCACATCTGGCCCGCGGGCCGGTGGTTGTCCATATATGCTATACACCAACACACCATATATAGTCTCACAAATGTAATTACTCAAGATCTGACTAATTTTGCAAATGACGAGATATCTCATCATCAAGGTATTGCCCATTTTATAGTGATGACGCTATCGAGATCTGGTCAGTTTTCTTCCAGGGAAGAGATAACTCGTCCATCAAAAGACATGGTCAATTTTTTGCTAACGACAAGACATCTTGTTGAGACAAACATCAGGAGGCTCAAAGAGGAAATTGAAGTTTTACTTTAGCCATGTCAGATCATACCCCAACGAAGTCAAAATCAAATCGAAACCTATCGGAAAACGTGTGGTGTTTTTAAAACGTCGGTCGAGTATGCGAAAAATCGATACATACCTTAATCTTGTAACTATTATGTATGAATGAGGTAACATGCTTGAGTAATTATTAAAAATTTAATCTATTGCATGAAAGATTGAAGTTATACGCAAAATTGGAAGAGTAATTTCTCAAAATATTTTATGAAAACTATTTGAATGAGCGGTCTTGTAATTTATTAACATGATTTTCTCTATATTTCGTTAAAATGCTCTTACTGTTTTCCTAATTGTATTAGTCAAACGTAAATGCAATACTGTACATTTTTAAACATCGCATCATACTGCACTTGCAATAAAATTAGGACATTTAGTTGATTTTTAAACATGCAAAATTTGAGGGTTTTTTTTTCCTTTACGGGAGCACTAATTCAATAGCAAAGAAGAAAAAGAGTAATGACTGACACAATGTAGACCTGAAATGCCCATTTAGAAATTCAATTTTTAACTATCAAACATTTCCAACAAATTTTTTTTCATTTCTGAGTCTCAAAAAATCTTAAAAAGCCTGTAATATAACTTGAGGACAATTGGAACAACTAAGTCTCTGCAAAGTGTTAATATTCTGTTAAATACCATTTTCGAGTATCACAGAACAGTAAAAAGCCGATAAAACAATGTTTTGAGAACTGGAACCTCTCTGATTTTTTTCCTAGTGTTAATGTTGATTAAATGCATTTACCATTTCTTATGAATCTTAAAAAACCGTAAAAAGCCACTATAAGAATCAACCGCGTCATAAAATTCTAGTCCGTGACGACTATCTCGTCATAAAGTATTTCATCGCCAATTTAACACTCCAAGTAGTTTCGACGGGATATCTCGTCCATCAATATCTTATCAGTTTAACTAATGACGAGATATCTCGTCACCAAAATAATACCGATTAAGATAGACCGATATATTACCAGTGTCTTAAAAAACCGTAAAAAGCCGCAAAAATAATTTTTTCAGGACAGCTGGAACCTCTAAGTCTCTTTCTAGGGTTGATATTGATTAAATGCATAAAATGTTTGTGCATAATTCATTAAGTTCAGGAGGAAATGTATTACAAAAAAGAAAGAAATTTGTACTAACGCATCCAAATGAATTCACTACATGTATGCTTGATGACCTTTATTATTTTGCAATTAATTAGTTCATTAGTACATCACTAGTTTTCATGATATAGTCGAAATTTTGTTTTTGAATCCCGTGTTATGAAGGTGTCCCCAACCGTGAGGTCAGTCATGGAACAGTCTCCTGGCGTCTTTAAAATCTGTAATCCCCAAGTGCTCGATCTTCGTCTTCTTGCAGTTGTGACACGACTATAAAGACGGGTCTGCTACGCATGAATTGACCAAGGTTAGGACGACTGGAATGGGCGAGTCCGGAGTGTGGCATGGGACGGGAGAGGATAGCATTGGCTTCTGCAGATTCTGGCTTTCCCTTAGACTCCTAAAATGAGAAATAAAACTCTTTCAATGGTCGAATGCATAGAACCATCTGACCGATTAGTGTGGTATTGCCCCACGACACAAATAATGACAAAATAAACACATCTATGGGTTGAACAAATAATGCATGGATCCTTTTAAGCTTTAGAAGGATTCCAATGGTCTTTTTAGAATAAAATCCATTGGAACGATTCTATTGGTTCCTTTCGTAGAATAGAATCCTTTAGAATGTCCTTTTCTAGGAAAAGAACCAATCAATCACAGTTCTTAAATATGTTCTGCCTTTGTGGCATACACAACAATATATTTTTAGAAAACACTTAACCTCTTCATTTCTAAAGTGCCCATTTGAGTACTCAATAGTACCATTTTGCTTTAAAAAAAAAGACTCTAAAATGTATTCACTGCTGTCGTCCTTCAGCTACATCTAAATATATTTACTTATGGGATACTTTTCTTTAAATGCTTCTAGATTTTTTGAGACAATTGACTACTTTATTCCTCAAGTGCCTGTTTGAGTACGTAGTAGTACTAGTGATATGCTTTCAAAACACACACACACACATTAAATTGTATCTATTAATTCCTGCTGTTCTCATTCATATACATCTAAATGTTTTAAATCACGGGATACTTTTCTGAAAACGCAACTAGATGTTTTTAGACAACACTTAAACTCTTCATTCCCTCCCATTTGAGTACGAAATTGTTCTAATTGATTTTTTCGAAACTTAAAAATATCTCCTGATGTCCTCATGAATCTAAAGTATTTGACTCGAGGGATACTTTTCTTTAATCACAAATAGACGTTTTTAGACAATTAGCCTCTTTACTCCTGGAGTGCCCGTTTGAGTAAGTAATAATACTAGTTACTTTTGCGTTTGAAACGTTAAAATACATTCATTAATTCCTGTTCTCCTTGTTGTTCGCCCGAAGTTGAATATAAATGTTTTTCTCTCAAGGGATACTTTCCTCAAATTTATTACATACATAATTTTCTTTTCTGAGTCTTAAGTGTCTGGTAAGAGGTTAGACTACACACAAACTTTTCTCACGTGTTGCAGTTGATATTCTGCGAGATCTTCAGCTGAAATGGCGGGAACATTTTCTGTTCCTGGAGGGAGGATCTCTTCCAGGTCGATGTTTCCCACGTGGCGAGAGTTGGCACAGTAGGACACTAGAGTGGAAATGGTACATTGCTTCCTGCAGCACTCATCCACCACACCGCTGCGAAAGCCTGCAGTCATGTCCACTTCGGAGATACCTTCGCCACTCAGAGTTCTGCGGGAAAGGGGGCGAAGAATTTCGATGATGGCCCGTTTGCTGGCGGATTTGTCAGGTACTGAAACATAAGGCATTTAATATATAACGTGTAAATAAACATAACTCCAACTGAATGAACTTCAATGCTAAGAAATCATTTCCCACACGAATAATTATCTTAACGGATGTCTCAGAATCAGGCCTATATTTGTTCTATAAACGACACTTTTGGAACTTTTTCTGTTATTTTGCTCAGAGTTCTACAGGGAAAGAAACAAATAATTCAGTAAAATAGTCCACTTGGCTTGTGGATTTATCAGTCGCTGAAAGATAACCTACGTTAAGGGCATTAAATCCAACTTGGAAATATGACTCAAATTGAATATCCTTCAATGCTAGGAAATCATTTTCAGTTAATTTTGATAGATAAGCGATGACTGAATTCAATAAAACAGTGATTATAATTTCAATAAAATCCCCCACAACTCTGGTGGAGTTGTCATAGACAAAAACGGAACCAAATGGAATACTTTCAAAATATTAAATCCCAATTCAACCAGTGCGACAATCCCACTATACGAGTATCTTAAACAGTTTCAATGCCAGCCTATTTCCATCTAGTACCACTGTCATATTCTAAAACGTAATCACCAGCTTCCCAATACATCTCAAATAATGTTTCAATGACGTGCTTACCAACCCCTTTCTATCAAGTACCACTGCCAGATTCTAACTTTCGTAATCACCAGATTGTGATGTGAGTTATCCCATAGTTCCAATGTTTGACTCACAACTACAAAACTAATTTATTTAACAAAATAATATATTTAAAGCTTATTTATGTCATGTGTTTAAGCATGATTTATGAACTATTTGACTGAAGTTTTACAAAAACTACCTTTTGAAGGAATTAAAGCGGATAGTAAATTTATAAACCATTGATGACAACCAACTGACTATACGAACAACATATTCAAAGTGGGCTACTCAAGATCACGTATATTTCCAGTTGAAAACTGCTCTTTTATAGCAATTTACTATAAAAGTAAGTTAAGTGAAGTAATTTACTATATTTTACTACTTTGTACATGAGTTTATCAATGCTCGTGCACACGTGTTTTCTCACAAATTTATCGCAATTTACAAAATAGTTTTAAATATTAGTAATAAGAGTTTGACATTCCGCGCGTTTTTATTAGGAAGATCGGTTGTCCGGGGTAACCATTCTTATTTTTACTGTTTTATGACACGTGTCTTCGTCTTCACTTTGAATTCTGGGAAAAGAAAATCGATGCTCCAGGAAAGGCACGTGTCATTTAAATTCCCAGAAACCTGTTTTGATAAATAAATTTTGCCTGCTCATAACTAAACTTCATTTTTTACGAGTTGTAAGTCAAGGATCTTGGGGTGATAATTAACAGGGATTTTAAAATGGGTCATCAGTGTTCAGCTACGGGTAAAAAGGCTAATAGGTTATTGGGGTATTTTAAAAAGACTGTAACTTCAAGGGATAAGAATATAATCTTGCCGTTATATAAGGGTTTAGTAAGACCACATCTAGAATATGCTGTACAATTGTACTGGGCTCCATATATGAGAAAAGACATAGAATCAATTGAAAGGGTTCAGCACAGAGCTACAAAAATAATAAAGGGGCTAGCAAATTTCGACTATAATGAACGTTTAAGTAAGCTAAAACATGTATACACTGGAAAGAAGAAGAAGGAGGAGGAGGGATTTGATTCAGCTTTTCAAGTTTGTAAAACAAGGGGATCCAGAGGGCTTAAATTCCAATAGGGATAACAGAACAAGGGGCCATGGGTATAAATTGAATAAGACACATTTTAATCGGGATTTAAGGAAAAACTACTACTTTAATAGGGTAATAGACAGTTGGAACGCGTTGCCAGAAAATATAGTTAATTCAAAGGGAGTGTACGAATTTAAGACACAATTGGATAGTCAGATGGAATTGGAGAATTCATAAACAAAGGACCAGCCTTGTTGGGCTTGAGCCTGTAGCTGGTCGTCAATATTTGTATATGTATTTGTATTTGTAAAACAGCCTCTACGAGTTTTATCTCTTTATTCTCCTTCACTTATCGTGTGTTTCAGATTTTCCTAATTACCTTGATTTTTTCTTTCAACTAATTTTTAAGTTTTTAGAGCCAAATTTTATGTGGATAAAAGCAACTCTTTGAAATCTTTATTATTTCACACTTATAACAATCGAACCACCTTATTTCAACGAGTTTATAAAAAATTGTCAGATGAGTTTTACCTTTGATTCTCCTCCACTTTAAAGTGCTTTTTTGCTTTTCCTAAACATATTCCAGTAGCGTTTTCTGTAAACTCACTTTAAAGTTTTTAGGGCCAAATATGTGGTAAAAATGGTTCTTTAACCTCTTCATTATTAATGTACTTATTTATGTACTATGAAAGAATAGCTTTTCACTCTTAAAAAAACATTATGGTAAATTCACTAATTCCTTCTGTCTCCATTCAGCTACTTTATAATATTCTAATCCATAGGGTTATGTTTCTCCCATTTGGAGACATTAACCTCAAGTAGAACTACTATTTCATAATTTTTTGTTGAGTATCAAAGTACCTTCAATAACCAATGAAATACTTTTTCGAATAGCGGTATTTTCTCGGGACTGAGAAATTAAAGATATTTAAATGTCGAACTTATCAATTGGAAAACCTCTTGTATTAATGCGATATCTATTCTATCATAAGATTATACTTGAAAAGTTATTATCAGATATGTTTTTCAAACTATTTTGTAAACTAAGTCTCAAACCCAAGAGGAAATTAGTTCAATGATTTTTAACCATTTCGGTAGTGTTAAAATTGATATATTCTGAAATAATACAGATAATTTTTTACAGGGGGGTGTAAGTGCTTCTTGCAAAAAAAGTACAATATATACGTTATATTTTGATAGAGAGAGAGAGAGAGAGAGAAGCAAAATGACTATTCATAAATAATGAGATTATAATCACAATAAATGAAGCATTCGTGGAAAAATTATTATGATGGGTACTACGGTGGTCTCATACACACACACTATACATTAACATGTTGGATGGTCACTGGATTGCATTGGACGCCGTAGGCGGACGCTGTTTCGGCAGTGAGTTTCTCAACTGTAAAGTTCGTCTTACGAAGGCGTTGGTTGAGTAACATAAAAACATTTAACAATATTTTTTTTTTAATAAAATTAAAAAAAGAACACAAAATTTGTAAAATTTTCTGAGTTGAAGAAATAAAATGAAATAGAAACTGTACATAATTTAGGGAATAAAAGCATAAAATAACTTTCATCATAGTTACACTATCTTCGCTTACCGATGAATTGACTTTCGTTTGATCTTTCGTTTTGAATGCTTCCGAAGGTTTTAAGAGTATTTACATTGACCCAACATTTAATCTGTTTCAAATAATTTTTACCCAGCAACTTGAATTAAAACAAATTGATGTAGGGGTTCCAAGATGGACGACATAAAGTGGTTTTAAACTTTTTGGGCAAGATTCCAACCGAACAGGCATTGAAAATAAAATATTTGAAAAGTTGATATTCTGAATTGAAGTAGGTAAAATTCCGCATAAATTTCAGTAAAAAGCCCCAAAACTTAGAAACAAAGAACTAGGCTTTAGTGTCATTGATCACTCATATTCTTAACAAAAAAACAATTAACGTTTTTGTGAGAATTGTCTTACGAAGGAGCTGTAGATTTAAAAATTTACATCTGAATTTCTGTAATATTAATCTTTTATGATTGGGGAAGTATTCACACGAATATTAGACCTAATAGTTCGGGTCCCTAGGATTTGAGTATCCTGATAAAGCTGTCGTATGATCCAATGCATGAGTTCTAGTCATTTTACGTATTTTGCAACTCGTTTATATGTATATTTGTAATATCTAACCTCATGTTTGGAGGGAAACAGACATACAAATAGTGGGAGCCCAATTAGATCGGGCTACTAAGTCTTGGCACCCCATGTGTCCTGATATAGATACCATACGATTAAATACTTGAGATCGTTATCCTGTCTAGTTAGAACTTGTTACCTCTCATACTTGGAGAATAGCAGAGGAATAATGAAAGTAGGATAAAGTATCCGGGGATGCAATATCGCTGAACACTGATCTTCTTTGCCGAGGAACGTTTCAGATTTCTGAGAGAATCGTTGTGGTAAGGAAGGGACTAAAGGACCTATTGTCCCTCCTGTTTGGGGAATGGCAGAAGACCGAATTCCAATTCAAAATACTTTGAATCTAGTACTCGGGATCCAATATCATTGAGCATTGATCATCTTAGCCGAGGAATGGTTAATATTTCTGGGAGAATCATTGGGGTAAGAAAGGAACTGTAGAGCCTATTATCCCTCTTGTTTGAGGAACGGCAAAAGGAGGAATTCCACATCCAAATCCTTAGGATCCAGTATTTGGGATGCTGTAACACTGAATATCGATCATCTTAGCCGATGACGGTTATTATTTTTCAGAGAATCTTTGTATACAGGGAAGGATTTATATAATCTATTATCCAACATGTTTGTGGAACGAGAGAAGACCGAATTCTTTATAAAAATATTTAGGATCCAGTATTCGGGATTCAATATCACTGAACACTGATCATCTTAGCCGAGGAACGGTTAATATTTCTGAGAGAATCGTTGAAGGCAGAGAAGGAACAATAGACTCAAACAAACTTACCATCTCGCTTGGCTCTGGGTGCGTGAAATCCACCATGCTTTTCACAAATGAGGTTGAGGAGGTCGGCCAATCGTCTTCCGCAAAGTCTGACGCCTTCTGCACTGTCTCCATGTAGGGCTGAAAGGGCGATGAAGCCCAGAACAAGGAGGGTTAGAAGCCTAAGAACCATTTTGGTTGTTGCTAGTTGGAGCTGGAGAGGACGGGATTTCGAAGTGATTCCATGAGATTTGACCATGCTTTTTGTACAGATCCTAAACTACAAGAAAAGTACTGCGCCTGCGCTACACAACTGCGAAGTTCGTCATAAAACATTAATTGAAGCTTGAAGTCGAAATTGGAAGAATGAAGAGAATTCGTGACTTGTGTTACTGAGTCTGCGGTCAGCAGCCAGCTTGTTACTTTCCAATCATGCTTTGTTCAGTGGAGTGTAAGTATGAGGGAATAGGGTGTCTGGGTTATTTTTGAAAGCCAATATTGAGCATGGATCACTGAAGGTCCAATTAACAACTGGAGGATGAGGCTATCAAAAAAACTTAACACATCTTTAGCACAGAACTATCCGTAAGACATATTGGAACAGAATTTTCAACTAGAAAACTAAAATGCGAATCAGATGTAAGATTTCCGAGATTTGAACCGACGTTTTCTATACTTGCACTGAAATACGATTCATTCGTTACATTTTAAATTTTACATGATTAAGATTTGAACGTTCACGTTTTTTAAAAATCTCTAAAACCTCATATATTTCATATCACCTATCTAAAACATCATATTAGATTTAACATAAACCTTAGCTAAGAATATATATAACTATGCTCTAAACACTTCGCGTTTCTTAAAAATCTCTTAAAACTTCATATATCACACAAACTTTTCTAACCTATAATATTAGAAATTAATAAAAAAACAGCTAAAAATGACGATTTATTACATATGAAGCTTTAGGTTGCTATGCTCTAAACGCTCATGTTTCTTAAAAATCTCTTTAAAAGCTGATATTTCATATTACATTTCTAAGCATCACATTAGATAAAAAAGATAAAAATTTTGCTAAAAAGGACGATTCATTAGAAATGAAGTTTTACGCGAATATGGTCTGAACACTACTTTCTTTAAAATCTTTTTAAAACGTATATTTCATATCCCTTTTCTATAATATCATATTAGATTTCGTATAAAAACTTATCTAAGCGAATTTTGGTTAAAGTTTTAAATATGTACGTTTATGCATTTTTAATGCTCTTTAAAATCTTTATTAATTTTTCACACTTTCTCGTTGGGAAAAATATTTGTTTAACTTTATTAAGAATATGTTTCCGTTCATCGTTTCAACAACTTAACACTTAATATTCAGAATGTAATATTCTGAAATTTAAAGTTGAACTCAATAGCTTTAAATGTTTTATTATTACACTGGCAAAATACCCGACCTTACTTGGTTTGAATTGTTTTACTCAAGATTGAAGAGATGTTGAGAATATATAATGACTTACGTTTTTCGTATAATAAAATAATACTTTAACAACTTTCGCTACCTTTATAATTTCTACAACTTAATTTGGACACAAATCCTACACACGCATATCCATTTATGTAATACATTTCACATACATCGCACTCTTGCTGTATGAAAAAGCTACAAAATGATGAAAGGTGACTCTAAGGTTACTACTACAAAAGACGATTTTGAGGGAGATTTGGAATTCCATTTCTTAAGTTCTTTTCATGTTCAGCTCAATTAATAAAATTACGATTACGATTAATACGATTTACGGCGAGTGCTCTCGCGCTCAAAGTCAACAAAACAATATTTTTTTTTACTTGTGGCACTCTTGCATCCGGCATGCGACATTGTGGAATTTCGCAATTTTCTCCTGTCATTATGACAAAGAATTTTTTAATGTTTGAAAAATTCTAGTTCGGATATTTTAAAAATTATTGTTCTTTCAATAACGGCATTATTTTTTCAATAAAGGCATTATTCTTTCACTAACGGCATTATTCTTTCAATAACGGCATTATGCTTTCAATAACGGCATTATTCTTTCAATAACGGCATTATGCTTTCCATAACGGCATTATTCTTTCAATAATGGCATAGTTACACTTACAACTTGCTTTATTCTGACTTACCTGACACTTTTAGTCGATCAATTTGTGGTGGTGTTACGTGTGATGAAAAAGAAACACAATTGATTAAAATAATAAAATATTTAAAACAGAAAACAGCGAAATAAAACGAAATAAAGGATGTCGGGAAAAAGTTGTTCTAAAGGTATTAATTTGTGATTTATTTTTATTTCTTGATCTTGCAGTTGCCACAACTTGCAACTAAAAAGTGCACAAAATTTAGAAATATCAAATTAATTCAGAGCGAAAAAAGTTTCCGTTTTATTCCCGTTCGTTGAAAAATATCGTCTTTCCAATTATTCGGAAAAATCATT
Source organism: Metellina segmentata (assembly GCA_947359465.1). Lineage (NCBI taxonomy): Eukaryota > Metazoa > Arthropoda > Arachnida > Araneae > Tetragnathidae > Metellina > Metellina segmentata. The sequence goes on from OX375882.1 coordinate 9,296,779, forward strand.
TACATTACGCCAAAGAACAAATATAACCTGACATAAATGAAGTATCAGAGCTGAAATTCCATCATAAAATTTTGTTTTTAAAAATAATTGGTTTTTCAGCAGTACTGCTAAAGCAAATCAAAGCAATCGCAGTACTCAATATGCATTCCATTTTTTCCATAACTACCAAATTATGGTTGATTTAAGTATACTTACTCAGTATACTTGCATGAAACTCATCTAAATGTACCAATAAAAAATGTTTAATATTGCATTCACTAAACTTATAGATAATGTATAAAATAAAACACATTGCAATCCATTATTTGGAATAAAATTTATGTGATGCCTACACAAACACACAAACACAAAATCGAACATAGAATAGAAAGACGGTCAGACAGAATTTCGCAACCAATTTCACTCTCTAAATGAAGATAAGTACTCACTGTATGCAAATTTCCATGAAAATATATTAAACTTGTATAGGGCACAGACAGACAGATAGACAGACGCGCAAGAGGTGGATTTGGCATCAGAAGGGTCCAAAACGGTTAGAAAACTTGAAATGGGTCTAAAATATTCAATGTATAAACACACTCCATTCTTATTTATATAGATACAGTATTGAGAAACTGATGTTTTGAAAAGCTAGATTTTCGACAGTGGGTGAAAATGTGTAAGATATGTAGTATAGGATATTGAAAGAACAGAAGACTTAACCCCCGATTCGTTGTTTCAACGATATATCTCGTCATTAGCACATCATTACCAGATCATGATGGACGAGATATGTCGTCATTCCAAGAAAAACTGAACAATTCTTGGTTTTTCTCAATATTAAAAACTGAACAATATCTTTATAACGAGATATCTCGTCATTAGCAAAATTAGACAGATCTTGCTATTATTTCGGTAGATATTTTTAGTCAACCTCGCACTGTAGCAATACAAAGGGTTATTGGCGATGGTCCGGGATCAATCCCGAAGGGAACGAATCGAGGACAACACTATGTAACTTTGAACCACGGTCAGATGACGAAGTCACACCTGAGATGGCACCTCACTCCCGAAACTTCCACAAAACGCTCGTTAGATTTGTCGTTGTCTCAAACGCCAGTGAGGTTATTTGGCACCACGACATATCTTACGAGCACCAGCACCCTTTATACACGATGGTCTGTAGTTGGATTCGAACTCGCAACCCTCCGGTTGTTCTCAAACTCTCACAGGTTAAACTTCAATCCCTCAAAATCAGTTAGTAGCTTCTTCACCACTAATAGACACCTCTACAATTATTCTCCTGCAGTGTACTTTTCTAATCAGTTACTGGACTGTGACAAATATCCAATTTACTTGGGTTTTACATTGGATCCTGAGATAAACTGTAGGAAACATATAGAGAAAATAGCAGATAAAGCTAGAAAGCGTCTACAGATTTTGAAGTATATTTCAGGTAGAGACTGGGGAGCTGATGCTTCCACTCTCAGACTTACTTTTTGTTCCCTCGTGCGTCCCATTCTTGAGTATGGTTACCAGGTATTTCAAACGGCTTCTGCTTCTAACTTAAAGATCTTGGACAGAGTACAATTGAGTGCAGCAAGAATAATCACTGGGTTAAGGAATAGCTGCCCTAGTGAAGTGGTCCTATACGAAGTTGACATTTTACCTCTGACTACGAGATATAGGATTGGTTCTTTTAAATATTTTAATAAATTGTCAAGTCTTGGTGATTTTAACAGGACTGCTGAATTCACTTTGAAGTGGAGGAGTAATCAGCGTTTAAAGAGAGACACCCCGATGGAATTTGTGAGGAAGGAGGGTTTTATTGATTTTGAGGTTATTCCTTCGACCACTTTTAACTGCTTGCCTCCCACGGTGTCCCTTGAGAATGTCAGTTTTAATGATGAACTGAAGACTCATGCCAATAAACAGACGGATCACCCAGACCTTTTGAAACAGTTGGCCCTGGAGGTTGTCAATAGCATCCCTTCTGATGCATTGGTCATCTATACGGACGGTAGCAAACTTGAAGACGGTAGAACCGGGAGTGGTGTTTTCATCAACAGCGCTGAGGACAAGGTCAAATGCAGCATCCGAAACCCTGACCATTGTTCAGTCTTTAGATCGGAGATCATAGCAATTGGTGCAGCCCTTAATTATGCACAGTCCACTGATAAAAATTGTATTTGGATTTTGACTGATAGTAGGAGTGCTATACAGTATTTCAAAAATTGGCCACAAATATTTGACATCCCAGACCAGAATATTCTGAAGCTTTTCTGCGAGATTGGCCTGAAAACACCAATAAGCCTCCAATGGATTCCATCGCATATCGGGGTGTATGGCAACGAGACAGCCGATGTACTCGCCAAGAATGGCTGTGATCTCCCTATGGACTGTTTGAATCGTCTCACTCCCACTGAGGTCCACTCCCTGAGAAAACAGCGTTTGCTTTCCTTGTGGCGCCGTACGCCATCCCACCATTGGTATGCTGGCAATCACCCTGGACTATCAATCACATGCTGTGGCCTTCGGCCTTTTCAATCGGCCATGGCCAGATTTCGAAGTGGCCATCTTAAATGTATCAAATTTCAGAACGGGGAGAGAATTTTCCCTCCTTGTTCCTGTTCCTTACCTGCCAGTCCTGATCACCTTCTTCTCTGTCTTGGCGCTTCGTATAAGCAGCTGTTGGTTGATCAGGACTTTTTGCAAGTATATGGGGATCTGGCACGACGGGGCCTTCTGGACCTGGTGTAGGCTTTCCTACACCAGGGGGATGTGCAACAACAACAACCCTCCGGTTGCTAAACCGTTACTCTTCCAACCAAGTAACCGAGGTCCCACATGCCTCCAAAGAGTGAATGGCCCCACTGCACTAATAATCACAACTGCCATACCATACATATTGGAAGAATACCGGATACATTTTTGAGTTACATTTATCTTAATAATTATTCGGTTTAATTACTTTGAAGTAAGTGTCTATAGATAGTTAATTAACGGCATTTTGCACTGAAGTAAAACTGCGGGCTATTGGTGACGGTCCTGGATCTATCCTGAAAGGAAAGATCCGAGAACAACACCTCGTAATTTTGTACCACGGTCCGATTACAAGGATAACATCGGAGTTCGCACCAAACTCTTCAAACTTCAAAACCATCCCAGAGAAAGGACATTTGAGGTCACGACAGATTTAACGTGCGCCAGCCCCGACGTTCAAAAAAGTTTTTGATTGAACCGAGTTTACAGTTGGGTCATTCCACGCAAAATGAGCAAATCGGCTGTGGCTAACACTTCACCGATTTAATGAAAATTAATTTTTAAATAGATCACATACAATAAATAGGAACTGCCAAATATTAGAAGTCCAAAATATATATTTTATTTTTAATTGAATTTTGAAATTCAAGGTCACACAAATGTAGATTTTTTTGCACTAATAGTAGTTTGTTTGAGACCCTATCTTTCAATAGATTATTAACTCAAATTAAAAAATTTTACAGTGTTACATTCTTTAGTAAAATGTCTCTTAGGAAATGTCAGAATATAGTTTTATATCCGTCACTGCTCATTCTCAGGGATCGGCGAAAATAGAGATTTTGCCTATTTGATATACATTTTAAATTGCTCTAGTATCTCTAAAAATGTGGAAATACAATATCAAAAATTATTCTTAACAAAGCACTTCTTCTATCTAAAAGTTTGGTATAATTTAGTGATTGTATTTCTATTCCTTAGTTAAGAAAAAAATAATAAAAAAGTAAAGTAATTGAAAACAGCGATTTTTCTATTTTTTTTAAAACAAATTTTATTATAAAGGACAGCTCCGAAAACCTCACAAATTTTCAGTATTAGGTGTCACGACGTATATTATCCTTCCTGAAATTTCCATCATTGTAATTGGTTTTATTTTTGTCCCAGGAACATTTTTAACTAGATGATAACTATTTTACCGCATGATGAATCAAAAAAGCAGCCATTACGGGAACGCGTAACTATCATTGCTACATTTCTATTCCCAATTGTACGTCACAAATTCGTGTTTCATACTTATCACAATCACCAGTAAAAGAAGTAAGGAATTTAAAAATAAACAAATAAATGACACCCTTTTATCATGTACACTACAGCCGACCAACCGGTATAGTGGTTAAGGTGTTAGCCTCTAGATCGGAAGGTTCCTGGTTCGAATCCGGGTGCGGGCATGGATGTTTGTATACGTATGGTGTAGAGGCGGCTGGTGCACCTTAAATCTGTAGTGGCCGAAAGTCCTCACGTTGGGTTGGCGTGGTCGTTTGGAGAGTGGGGTGCCAGCTCAGGTGTTGCTTCGTCATCTGACCGTGGTTCAAAATTACGAGGTGTTGTCCTCGAATCTTTCCCTTAAGGGACTGATTCCGGACCGTCGTCAATAGCCCGTTGTGTTGCTCTAGTACGACGTTAACTAAAAATTACCATTACCATATACACTGCCCTACAATAATGGACCGGACAGCAAGTTGTGATGGTGCAAGGGGAATAATACATGCTTTATTAGAGGGATGGTCCCCCACGTGCTACAATTACACTGGCAACCCTTCGGGGCATACTTTCAATAAGGTTTTGATACACACTATGGGTATTTGTGTCCATTTCTGCTGCAAGAATGTCACCAGCTCAGCTGCATATTTTGAACGTGGTTCCCTGGACCGTTCCACGGTCAGATGACGAGGTCACATCTGAGCTGGCACCCCACTCTCCAAACATCCACACCACGCCAACATAAGGACATTTGAGGCTTCACGTGCTCCATGACGGTCTGGTTGGATTCGAACTCTCAACTCTCCGCTTGCTAATCCGTTACTCTTCCGATGGGGCTATCACGCTCTTATATTTTTTTGAATTTTCATGCGATAAATAATACACTGGTTGAAAAAACTTAAGGACGGATTTTATTTTCAGCAATTACAGTTAGATATAGGACCGTAGCAGCATGTGGAAATTTGCATGAATACGGGTAATTTGGTAATTTTAGTTAACGTCGTACTAGAGCAACACAACGGGCTATTGACGACGGTCCGGGATCAGTCCCTTAAGGGAAAGATCCGAGGACAACACCTCGTAATTTTGAACCACGGTCAGATGACGAAGCAACACCTGAGCTGGCACCCCACTCTCCAAACTTCCACGCCAACCCAACGTGAGGACTTTCGGCCACGACAGATTTAAGATGCACCAGCCGCCTCTACACCATACTCTTACAAACATCCATGCCCGGACCCGGATTCGAACCAGGAACCTTTCGATCTAGAGGCTAACACCTTAACCACTATACCGGTTGGTCGGCTGCATGAATACGGGATGTACTCTGTTTTGTGAAACTTGTGTAAATTTTGTTTTTCGCACGTGTCAGTCACGTGACAGCAGATATTAGGGATGCGACATCGACCACAAAACATCGATGTTCAAAATGAAGACATCGATGTTGATAAACATCGATTAAACTTATTTCCCCTATTTTTTTAAAACTGGACTAGTAACCTCAAACATTAATGTTCGCCGGGGGGGGGTTAAATTGTCATTTGCTGTGTTTATTAATTTAACATTAAGATTTTTTTAACTGTCATAACAAAGTCAAAAAATTTAATAAGAACACTTGACAAATCTGTTATTTTTGAATTGAATAATATAAACGAAAATAATAACTACAACAATTTGACATAGGTACTACTAACTATAAGTCAGGGCTCGAAATACCCAGGTGCACTGTGCACATGAAAATAAAACTGTGCACCTAATTTTTTCCCGCTAGGTGCAAGCAGTGAACATTAAAAAAAATGAGGAACGTGCTTTATGTTATTTCGATGTTCGAACAAAATATTAGTATCGACCGCTCTCTCGTTCTAAAGAAACGTAATTAAAATTCCTAAATATAATAATAAAACAAAATTTCTAGCCTGTAACGGGTTTATACAGGAGATAGGTTTACTTGTACCAGTGCCACCAGAACTTTCCGATGATCGAAACATTTTCCAGATGGATCTGTTGAAGCGACTGTCGCGACAGTCATGCACCGGAGAAGGGATAGTTTAAATGTTTAAATATTTTTATTTACTAACCTATCTAAGCATACCCAACTAATAAAGTAGTCTACATTACATTATGCTCTTATATTACGTTTTTTTTAAATGTACACCTAAAATATAACTTTGCACCTAACTTAAAAACTTAGGTGCACGAGGTGCACCTGTATTAAAAAATCTATTTCGAGGCCTGCTATAAGTATAATTAGGTAGGTACATAACAATAATTATTGTTAGTTATTTTTAATTATTTATCAATTTATGGGGGCGGGACATATTAAATTTATTTTTTATTTACTGTAAATAAAAAATATTGGGGCGTATAATTATTGTATGCCCCAATATTTGTTATTTGCAGTTTGTTAAAGAAATGGTTTGTGTTAACTTTCTCCCCCTTAAACAGATTTCTTTTTTCACTAACTATCCCATCAGTTAGGGAAAAACTTTTTCTGATGGGACGGATGTCGCCATCACTGACAAATACTTAGAGGCACTGTTATTTTCTTAATTTTTAATATGGTACTTCATTCAAAAATAAAACATCGACAATGTTAAAATATCTATCTTATACAAACATCGGTTCCAATAAATCGATGGTAAATACATCGATGTTTTTATAAAACATCAATATTTTGAAAACATCAAATACCGATGGCACATCCCTAATACTTAGTGCACTGTTATTTTTCTTAATTTTTGCTATGGTGCTTTTTTCATTCAAAAATAAATCATCGACAACGTAAAATACATCGATGTTAAACAAACATTAGCTCCAATAAATCGATGGTAAATACAACAATGGTTTTATAAAACATCGATGTTTTGAAAACATAGACATCTATGTCGTATCCCTACTTTTCAGACCCTTAACCCTTGTCCACTTTGGTCTATGTTCAATTTACTGATTATAAAAATTATGCTACTTGGTTATTTTTTAAATTTTTATAATGGTACTTTTTTCATTTAAAAATAAAACATCGACAAGTAATATAATCACCAATATAAACATCGGCTCCAATACATCGATGTTAAATACATCAAAACATTGATATCATATTCCTAGCATAGATAAGAGATTTCAGGCAATCGGCGCGTGCAGTGAGTTCTCGCTGGAAGTGAGGATCGAGTTGTTTTGACTCTTAAAAAAATCTGATTTATAAATTAATAAACACGGCAACTGACAAATTATATCTCCTTCCCACCGGGCTAACATTAATGTTAGAGGTTACTAAACCAGTATTTAAAAAAAAAGGGGGGGGGGAGGAGTGTAAATACATCGATGTTAATTGGGCGATGTATTATTAACATCAATGTTTTAATATTGAATATCGATGTTTTGAAACATCGATGTTTTAGTATTGAATATCGATGTTTTAATATTGAACATCGATGTTTTAATATTGAATATCGATGTTTTGAAACATCTGTTTTAGTATTGATTATCGATGTTTTAATATTGAACATCGATGTTTTAATATGGAATATCGATATTTTGAAACATCGATGTTTTAGTTTTGAATATCGATGTTTTAATGTTGAATATCGACGCTTTAATATTGAATATCGATGTTTTAATATTGAATGTCAATGTTTTGAAACATGTATGTTTTGTTGTCGATGTCGCATCCCATATGGACAGCATTTCAAAAGAGCGAAATGTGCAGCAGTTGCACAGGTGCAGGTCGTCCCAGCAGTACGACGCCCCCAAAAGATCAGTGTATTGTTATTTCAACGAAACGAGGGAACCAACGCAGCACAGCTGGTCAAGTGACAAGTCAGTTACACGCAGCCACGGGAACTCAAACATCCCTGAAAACTGTTGCAAGACGTTTGCGAAAGAGTGGATTATACGCCCGATACTTGTTGTGTGCGTCCCACTCTCAAGACGTCACCGTAGTGTCCGTTTTTCAATGGTGCAGTCTGCATCACAATTGGATTGATGAAGACTCTTCTCAGATTAGAGTAGTCATCATCAGTCCAATTGTGCTCTTCTCAGATGAGAGTAGATTGTCTATCGTCTGATTGTAGACGTAAACTGATATGTCGCGAAATTGGCAGTGCTTATTGACGTGAAAATATTCTGGAAAGAGATCGATATGCGACTTGTAGAATTATGGTGTGGGCAGGCATTATGGTAAATGGCCACACGAACCTCTATGTGCTTGCCCAAGGGTCCATGACCCGCCGACGGTACATTGATGATCTTCTGCTACCACAAGTACGACTATTCTGAGGTGCTATCGGCAAAAAGTTCCATTTTATGGATGATTAAACGATTTGTCATCGTGCACAGGCTATACAAAATTGTCTTGACGCAGAAGATATCTATCGCATAGACTGGATAGCAAGTTCCCCTGACACCTGAATCCCATTAAAAATGTATGGAATGCCTTGGGGAGACGTATTGTGTGTTTGTAATTTCCTCCCACAAACATGGAAACCCTCACCCGTGCAGTAAGAGTTGAGTGGGATAACTCTTGCCTCAACAGCTCCTGGATCATGTAATTCTGAGTATGCCAAGTCGTGTTGAAAGTTGTCTCGGACTTCACTGTGGCCACATCCCTTACTGACATGACGCTGAGGATTGTTTGTTGCAAATATTGTGCATTCTTTGTACATCCATACTTCGGACACTTAGAAGCAGAGGGTGTTATTTAACTACTTAAATACCTGTGAAACATTCGTTGAAAGCATTGGTTTTCTTTTTTAAAAACACTTTTTAAAAACTTTAAATCGACCTTTTGTTTTTTGATAAATTGTTATCGATTGAGTTTGCTTTGCCTACACTTATGGCATTTCTTTTTTAAAAGAAGCTCTGCTATTCCACGTACCGCTGAATGGAATTTTCAAGAAAAAAATATGTTTACTTCTCAAAATAAAATCATCACGATTGCCATAATTTAATTTGCTATCCTCTCATAATGAAAATGAAATTTGAAGAAATCTCATCCCTGGTGAGAGAATGCTACAAGTAAAAGAATTGATAGAAAGACTGCATTTTTCTGTGAAAATAAACTGATTAATCCGATCACATTTCAATCAACACTTATGAACTACCTTTTTTTATGTTGATGAGATGTTCTAAACATATTTAATTTTTCATATATTTGATGTGTTTATTTTGTTTCATGCTGTTTACTTAAATGTTTATCGTGCTTTAATCTTACTAGTTATCTGATATTTAAAAAATATTTTTATTGAATTTTATTTTGGCTTATCATCTACTGTCTATAAAATCCAGACCAACCATCTCCCTGTCAAAACAGACCAATCAAGAACACTCGAGCTTGAAATTTTATTGGAAGTTTTAACCCTCCAAGTGGTTTCAACGATAGTGGAGTAATCACGTTTTGAATAAAGCATCCTCTTGCAAAAACACAGCTCTTCATAAATCGAGTTTAAAATTTGGAAACATGGGTTTTCATGGTGATAGTACCTAACGAAAACCCTTGTAACAAAAAAACTATTTCGAATATTTGCAAGATACACCTTTGCATACACCTTAATCGGAGATCGGATAATCAAAGGTTAATAGCATTTGAACTAATTAATTATTCTACAAACCAGATACTGCACAAAGAAATCTTTATTCAAAGAAAACTGTTTTTAAGTTCAAACAGTTGAAAAACATCCAAGAAATAAACAAAACACATATAGGAGTAACAAATGATATTTTACAACTGTCATTCGGAAGGCCAGTTCCAATGCGATTTCTTTGTGGATGAGATGTTTTCGAGTATTACGAATAAACCGAAATTATTTCCTACTAATAGTCTTTTTTAAAGAATAATATAGACTAGGGGTTCCCAACCTTTTAGTAACTGCGTACCACTTGAAAGTTTTAGAAATTTTTACCGTATCACCCCAGTCCTACATTTTTTAGGAACATATATCTAATGTCAGAAAAGTTCCCAATGTCTTGTTCTATTTTCATTAAAATACTAAGAAAGCTTCATATTTTATGATTAATGCACTTGTATTTCGTATTAATGATGTTTTAATAAAGGAAAAAAATTAAACGATTATTGAAAATTACAGTTTTAATTTTTACAAGGTCTAAACATAAATAATTTTAAATAATTAGAACAAACTAAGCAAAGATTAACATAATCAAAAATCTATTTTTAGTGCGAAACTTGTTGTTGTTGTTTGTCCTTTATTAAAATATCAATATCAGGATCAATGGAGATTAACTTCACTCTTAAGTCCTCTTCAACACTTACTCTGTTTCTATATTTATTATTTTTATTTATGAAAGTTCAGAAAAACAACTCTTACACGAGTAACTAGTAACAAATGTCATAAGACAGTGAGAGATATCAACTTAATTTCGCCGAGATAGCCATTGAATAGAAATAGATAATCAGCAACAAAGAATACCTTAAATAATGTGCTACTGTTAGCGTTATTTATTACAATGTAATAAAAACATTAATCCCAAATTGATTTCATAAAAATCCGTTTTTTCTATAACGTGGTTGTACATACTAAAAAATCGAACAAACTTCTTAGAATATTTGGGTCGCTGGTATCATCCTTGCGTACCACCTGAAACGCTGCCGCGTACCACCGGTTGAGAATCCCTGTTATAGACTTTTGTAGGAGGTTTTCCAGAAAAAACAAACGCAATAACAAGAGAATAGAAGGGAATGTGACAAGATCCAATGTATTGTCCAGAAACAGTCTTCTTATCATTAGTCGTTGGTACCTCGTTGAGCAGAAGCTGTCCATAATCTCTTGGTTGAATCATGTTACAGGCTTTCTTCAGTTGACATGTCACTGCTGCTCATTTCCGTCACATGTGGCAAGACTATGAAAATAGGTCGGTTTCTCGATGATAGACCAAGGTTGGGGCGTCTAGTTATAGCAGTGTCTCCAATGTGATAGTGAGGTTTCTCAGAGCTGAAATTCAATGGTCTTGGAGGTTCTTCTGTGGCTTCCTGAAATTCATAAGTGAAATAAGAAAATATGCCGAAATTGGGGATTTCCAAAGTATTAAAAAAGTATTGGCAGGTAATGGAAGTAACTTCGCACTGCAGCAACACAACGAACTTTTGGCGACGTTTCGGAATCCATCCCGAAGGGAAAGATCCAAGTACGACACCTCGTCATTTGAACTACAGTCAGATGACGAAGGCAACACCTGAGTTGGAACTTCACTCTCCCTATACAACTCCAACGTGAGGACATTTGAGGCCTCGATAGATTTAACATGCACCAGCCCCCGTAGAAAATGGTCTTTGGTTGGACCGAAGTTTCAAACACATCCGTCTGGTTGCTAATCCGTTGCCATTCCATCCGTTCTACCACAACTGCTTTTATTTAAAAGGGATGAATTGATTGTGAAAGGTGCTCAAACTTTAAAATCAGCTTTTATGTTCTAGGTTTGATTAAACCCTCTGGGGGTTCGAATGTGTTATCCCACCTTGCAATCTACAGTATACCCTGCTTGATTTATAACCGGTTTGAATCTTGACCAGTAAAATATTTCCAAGAGATTCTATTCCGAGGAAAGGTCTAACAGAAACTTTCCAAATGATTCTATTCTAAGGAACGAATGAATAGAATACTTCCAAACGATTTATTCCAAGGAAAGGACTGATGCAATCTTTATTCTATTCGGAGGGAAAGACCAATACAATTTTACCAAATAATTATGTTCTAATGGTAACTAATAGAATATTTCCAAATTATATGTGGTTCCTTTGCACATGTTAAATTACTCATCATGAATTGCACTAACACCGCACTGGAGCAACATTATTGACGATGGTCCGGAATCAACCCCGAAGGGCAAGATCCGAGGGCAACTCGTCATCTTGAACCGCGATCACATGATAGGGTCATTCCTGAGCTGGCACCCCACTCTCTAAAATTCCACACCTCGCCAACGCGAGGCCATTTGAGGCCACGATAGATTTAACATGCACCCTCTCGTACTCGACAGTGTTTGGTTCGATCGAGTTTCGAAGTAGCAATCCTCTGGTTTTTAACTCGCAACTCCTCCAACCTGGATTCCTCCCTAGTTGTATTTCTCTCTTCTGGCGCCAGTAAAACTTTCAGTGTGCGTGTGTACTTCCTGTTGTATGCCTCGTCTCTGGCGCAGGATGGCCAAATATGGCCCTTGCACCACAAAACTCCAAAGCCAACCAACCTTGTATACCTCAACCTACAGTGGCCCCGATAACCACCAGGAGGGCTAGAAAGGGAAACTACCTCAGGATTAGATGCGATGTTTCCTGTATAAAAGGGTGGAGAATCTTCCTCGTCTTCAAACATCCCATCGCTTTCGAAAGGCACGCCACTTGCGCAATAAGATTTCAACGTTTGAAGGGAGCACTGCTTCCTGCAGCACTCGTTCACGATGCCCGACCGAATATCGGACAAGAACTGGAATTCAGTAATGGTGGAATCCGCTTCTTCTGCGAGTGTGTCTGATCCGGACTGGACAGAGGAGCGCTTGTTTCTAGATTCATCGAATCCTGAAAGGAGAAAGAAATTAAACTCTAAATCACGTGACCAAAACGAGTAGTAACGTGACCCTTAGAATGCTTTTATCTGAAAGCCCTAACATTCATCATCTGAATGGTCCACGGGAAAGGAGAATACTCTCGTCCATTGATTCATCAATTGATGATTTGAAATCAAAGTGTGAACTTTACCACTATTATCTATGACCTTGGGCCGACCAACCGGTATAGTGGTTAAGGTGTTAGCCTCTAGATCGGAAGGTTCCCGGTTCGAATCCGGGTCCGGGCATGGATGTTTGTAAATGTATGGTGTAGAGGCGGCTGGTGCACCTTAAATCTGTCGCGGCCGAAAGTCCTCACGTTGGGTTGGCGTGGAAGTTTGGAGAGTGGGGTGCCAGCTCAGGTGTTGCTTCGTCACCTGACCGTGGTTCAAAATTACGAGGTGTTGTCCTCGGATCTCTCCCTTAAGGGACTGATCCCGGACCGTCGTCAATAGCCCGTTGTGTTGCTCTAGTACGACGTTAACTAAAATTACCATTACCATTACCTATGACCTTGGTTCAAAATTACGGGGTGTAGTCCTCGGATTTTTCCCTTAGAGGATTAATCCCGGAACGTCGTCTATAGCCCTTTGTGTTGCTCCAGTATTATGTTAGTTAAAATACCTATCTACCTACCCGGGAAGCTGCCAATGGCCCGTTGTGCTACTCCAGTAAGACATTCATTAAATACCTACATACCTTTAAAAAAATGCGTGGTTTTGTTCTCCGTTCTAAACCTTTGTGCAATGTAACCTGCTCCAGCGTAACGCGTTAACTGATTTTACAATTAGAAATACAATTTTTATCAATTTTTCAAAATAGCCTGTCATGTTGCTCCAGTGTGACGTTGATTAAATACTATCTACCAACAAATTTTTCAATGAATCCTTAGTGATTTTTTTGTTTCATGATACGTTTTTAAGCTGGTACTCCACTCTTCAAATGTCCACACCACGCCAACATGAGGACATTCGAGATCACGACAGATGGTACTGTCGTGTACACTACGGTCTTTGAATGGATTCGAACTCCCAACCTTTCGGTCGCTAATCCGTTACCTTTCCAGCGGGCCACCGCTGCCCTTTGACTGTGCAAAAGGTAATGGTAATGGTAATTTTAGTCGTACTAGAGCAAGAGAACGGGCTATTGATGACGGTCCGGGATTAGTCCCTTAAGGGAAAAATCCGAGAACAACACCTCGTAATTTTGAACCACAAACTGAACCACGACTGTGCAAAAGGTTATCGGTAATTTGATAAATTTTCATTAACTACTAGAGCAATGCAACGGGCTATTGACGACGTTCCGGGATCAATCTCCTAAGGGAAAAATCCGAGGACAACACCTCGTAATTTTGAACCACAAACTGAACCACGACTGTGCAAAAGGTTATCGGTAATTTGATAAATTTTCATTAACTACTAGAGCAATGCAACGGGTTATTGACGACGTTCCGGGATCAATCTCCTAAGGGAAAAATCCGAGGACAACACCTCGTAATTTTGAACCACAAACTGAACCACGACTGTGCAAAAGGTTATCGGTAATTTGATAAATTTTCATTAACTACTAGAGCAATGCAACGGGCTATTGACGACGTTCCGGGATCAATCTCCTAAGGGAAAAATCCGAGGACAACACCTCGTAATTTTGAACCACAAACTGAACCACGACTGTGCAAAAGGTTATCGGTAATTTGATAAATTTTCATTAACTACTAGAGCAATGCAACGGGCTATTGACGACGTTCCGGGATCAATCTCCTAAGGGAAAGATCCTAGGACAACACTTCGTAACTTTTAACCACGGAGGATGACGGGGCAACACCTGAGCGGGCACCCCACTCTCCAAACTTCTACACCAACCCGGACTTTCGGCCGCGACAGATTTAAGGTGAACCAGCCGCCTCTACACCATACACTTACAAACATCCATGCCCTGACCCGGATTCGGACCAGGAACCTTCCGATCTAGAGGCTAATACCTTAACCATCAGACAGGTTGGTCGGTGACTATGCCAAAGGAACTCTTAAAACAAATCCGTCTCACCTGCTCTCTTGTCTCCAGGTGCGTGAAATCCTCCGTAACGCTTACAATGAAAGTTGAGAGTATCGGCCAGGCGTTTCCCGCAGAGCCTTAAACAATACACAGAATCGGTGCGAAGCAAGGAAAGGAGTATTACGGTCAGGACGTAATTTTTGAGATCCCAACAAATCATATTTGGAGCTGCAAAGGGAGTGTTTAAGAGAAAATAAATGGTCAGTGACACTTCTGAAGCGGTTGTTGTATTTATATGAAACGCATTTCGCCCACTCTTGGTATGGTTGGCATACGACATAAATATAAAGAAATTTTTTAATTTGACGGCGATGGAATTCCTGATAAAAGTCGCGCTTGGATGAATACAGTAGCAAGAAATAGACTTGTCCTGTTGCTATTAATAATTGTCTTCTTTTTTGATAAAATATTTTCGGCGCGGAATTGATTAAAACCGATCTAGAAATTTGAACGAGATTGGTGCTACTATTGCCAATAAGGCTCCCTGGTAGCCCATTTGGATAAGAAACATTTTAGCAACCGGATGGTTGCCAGTTCGAAACTGGTTACAACCAAAGACCGTCGTGTATGTGGGGGCTGGTGCATGTTAAATCTGCTGTGGCCTGAACAGCTGAAAAGGTGAAGCGCGAAACAAACTTGATTAAATATATTTGATTACTACATTTTAGTGTTTTTTTATATTAAAAATAATACTAAAACATCTTATAAGCTGTTAAAAGTTTTCGTATTCATGTAAGGGATCACGTAGCTCAGCCACTGTTCTAGCATACTGCGAGGTGTAGAAGGCGTAGGTTCGATTTCTGTAGCTTACTTTGGTTGTATTTCTCTCTTCTATGTCAGTAAAAGTTTCTTGGATGCGTGTATCCATTTACTTGACGTTGTTTGGCGTAACTTTGTTAAATATGGCCGGGGCTGGGTATACCAGTTGACAGAGTCGCGGATTACCTACCGAAGTGTTGCGAAATCAAAACTAGGTACAATCAAAGATAGTCGTGTACATGGGGGGTGCACGTTTAATGTCCTCACGTTTGTTTGGTGGTTGAAGTTTGGAGGGTGAGGCTCCAGCTCAGGTGTCCTCTTCGTCATCAGACCGTGGTTCAAAATTACGAGGTGTTATTCTGGGGATTTTAAATTGAGGACTGAACACGGGCCTGGACAATAGCCTATTGCGGGCTCCAGTCTGACATTATTTAACTACTTATCTAATAAAGCTCCACATTAGGGGAACATCGACATCGAGGGACTCTGTAGAACAATGGGTTTGCTCAATGCGCTAGCAACGTGCGTGCTGTAGGCGTAGATTCTATAGTTAAGAAAGAACCGATTGAAACTTTCCACAGAATTCTATTCTAAGGAAATGGGCAATGGAATCTTCCAAAGCATTCTACCCTACAGAATGAAGAACTGACCAACATGATCTTTACAAAATTTTCTATTCGAAGGAAATTAACAGTAACATTTTTGCAGAGGATTCTATTCTAAAGAGAGAACTGATAAAATTTTAACAAAGGATTGTTTTATAAGGTGATAAGTAATATGTTTTCAAAAGATTGCATTCAAGTAAGAATGAATAGAATCTTTATATAGGATTCTATTCTACAGAATGGGTCAATAGAATCTTTCAAAAGGGTTCTATTCCAAGGAAAGAACCACTAGAATCGTTCCAATGAAAGATTCTATTCAAAGGTAAGGACCAATAGAATATTTCTAAAGGTTGAAAGAGAGAAATCATGGATTGCTCGGGAAAAAATTTTGTAATTTAATTCTTAAGGGTATGTTGTGTGGTAAAAGCAACACTAAACTACTCGGAAAACCCGTGACTTTCAGTGGGTTAAACTCTTATCTTTGAGTAAGAGGCCAATTGTTTCTTAAAATAATTAATACCTTTTTTCAGTTCGATGTTGCAATGGAAACAACTTGCGGTGTCCAATCTTTTAATTTATCAGAAAAATGATAAATTTAGTAAATCTGCATGCAATTAAGTATGTCATGCCGGTTCAATCGGTCCTCCAACAGACTGGTTCAGGTGGTATTTTCCATCTGTCCCTGACCACATCCTTAAATGTGCAGATTAGGGTAATATAGGACCCTAAATCCGAAAAATGCATAGATCAGAACCTTTCAAAAAATTCACCAAAACTCAAAGTAGCGCACAAGGTACATGGAAGCATGAGACAAACTCAAAGTGACACTAACGGCCATATTCACAAGTCTCGAGTTAACTCAAGGATCAGTTGATCCGCGGGTAAGAGTTAACTCAAGGATTATCAAGAACGGTATCCTCAAACGGCGTGTCACGTGATCCGGGGATTAAAATGAGACTCTTGCTGTGATTGGCTACTGCTGTCTCCTCACGATCACGTGATATTGTTTACATTGGTTACGACGCCCGAATCTGCATTCATACTGATCAAGCACGCACTTCGACGAAGAATTGATTCCAAATTGTGATTAAATAGAACGTATACGGCATTTTAATTTGGTTTTGGGAAAATAAAATGTAAAGGTATTTAATTTCAAATTGGATTTTTATGGAAACCTAAATTTTGCAAGAAATAACTGTACACAATGTCTTGACAAATGAATGTAATCCGATTATCTTTGCCCTTGTCAGTGTGGGTGTGTGTTGGTGGTGTGAAAAGTAACTTGCACTGTCAATTTTCTTTCATTCGTAATAAATCAATAGAATAATTTTTATTCTACGGCGAATTTGCTTCTGCCATGGTCATATTCTACCTTTCGCTCTTAGCTGACGGAGGTGCCGCCATTTATCTTTTCGCCAAACGTTTTCGCAGCTACCTTTATTTTCATTTTTCTTTTGAATTTCAATAAAATTATGTTTAAAATTTTTCCATTTAAGCAATATTATGATGAGGAGATGAGCTGCTATGTAGCAGGTGCTCCGTATTGATAGATCAAGTCCAGTATTCGCAAGAATACCGCAATTGAGTATAGAATGAAATATGTCATCCATTTTGTTTACTCGTTTCCTTCGTACTGCGCATGCGTGAAATCCAACTCGCGAATTAACTCGCCGATGTCGGAGGATCAAAAAGTAACACCGAAACGGCAGTTCAAACCACGGATCAGACATTGTGAATACGGTTTTTTCGATAACTCGGGAATTATTGTTGATCCTCGAGTTAATTCGGACTTGTGAATACGGCCGTAACAACCGTATTTTGGCAAGTTAACTCGCGAGTTAGATTTAACGCATGCGGAGTACTATCTTTTTTCGAAGTAAACGAGAAAACAAAATGGATGACACATTTCATTCTATGCTGAATTAAATTGCTTAGATAGAAAAATTTTAAACACAATTTTATTGAAATTCAAAAGAAAAATGAAAATAAAGGTAGCTGCGAAAACGTTTGGCGAAAAGATAAATGGCGGCACCTCCGTCCGCTAAGAGCAAAATGTAGAATATGACCATGGCAGAAGCAAATTCGTCGTAGAATAAAAATTATTCTGTTGATTTATTACGAATGAAAGAAAATTGACAATGCAAGTTACTTTTCACACCACCAACACACACCTACACTGGCAAGTACAAAGATAATCGGATTACATTCATTTTTCAAGACATTGTGTACAATTATTTCTTGCAAAATTTAGGTTTCCATAAAAATCCAATTTGAAATTAAATACCTCTGCATTTCGTTTCTCAGACCTAAATTAAAATGCCGTATGCGTTCAATTTCTCACAATGTGGAATCAATTCTACGGAGAAGTGCGTTCTTGATCAGTATGAATGCAGATTCGGGCGTCGCAATATTAATATTAACACTATCAAGCTACCGTGAGCAGTCGATAGTAGCCAATCACAGCGAGCGTCTCATTTTAATCCCCGGATCACTTAACACGCCGTTTGAGAATACCGTTCTTGATAATCCTCGAGTTAACTCTTACCCGCGGATCAACTGATCCTCGAGTTAACTCGAGACTTGTGAATATGGCCGTAGGCATTCAAAAGCATTAAAGCAAATTCAAAGTGTCACACTAAGCATTTGAAGGTATTAAGATTAACTCAAAGTGGTACATCGGGAATTTGAAAGCATTAAGGCAAATTCAGTCCTGTTATAATTGGAAAAGGTTCGCCTAATATCAAATCAAGAACTGAACATAATTGTATAATACACTATATAGCCAAAAGTCACCGGAACACCGGTACTGTTGGTTCGAAAGGCGCCAGACGTATAACAAATAGGATATCGGGCCTCCTTTTGCTTTAATTACAGCGTTTACCCTTCGGGGTAGGCTATCCACTAAGTTCTAGTAAACTGTTGGAGGAATTGTGGTTCATTCCTCCTGTAGCACGGTGAACAGCTCACGTTTGGTTTTTGGTCGAGTGGGTCTGGCACGCAAAAGACGCTCCAACACATCCCAAAGATGTTCTATAGGGTTCAAGTCGGTGCTTTGAGCCGGCCAAGCAAGCACTTCCACCTGTTTCTTGACAAACCACGACGCAATGACGCCTGCTGTATGAACAGGAAAATTATCGTGCTGATACAGAAAAGGACCTGTTTCAAACTGTTGCCATAGTGTTGGAAGCTTGCTATTGTCTAAAATGTCTTCGTACACACCAGAAGTCATCGACCCGTAGACTTAAACTAACGAGCCAAGCCCAAACTAGGAGAAACAGCCCCAAACCATGACACTACCGCCAGCAAATTTCACAGTTGATACAATACACTCCGGTAAATGCCGTTCGCCAGGTCCATACATGCCCATCAGAGTGCCAGATAATGTATCGTGATTCATCACTCCACATGACGTTCTTCCACTGGTCCAAAGTCCAATTACGGTGCTCTTTGCACCATTGCAAACCCCTCCGGGCATGAGTGTGTGTGATTAATGGCTTTTTGGCGGCAGCACGACCATGAAAACCAAGTGCTGTCGCCTCTCGACGGACAGTCCTGCCACTGGCATGTGTACCTGAGCTGAGACGGAAGTCCTCTGCAACCTCCGTCAAAGATGTGTGCCGGTTGTTTCGCACAACACGCTTCAGGGTTCTCCTGTCGGGATCAGTTAGTTTCTTGGGCCTACCAGAGCTATAGTTCGGTTCAGTATTTCCATGGTGTTTCCACTTGACTATGACATCGCTAACTGTGGACCGGGGCACGTTTAACTGCTAAGATATCTCTCTGACCTAATGTCCAAATTTATGGGCACCTACAATCATGCCCCTTTCGAATGCATTCAACTCTTTCAGTTGGCTCATCGTAACATAAAACACGCGTTTGATGCTCCAGCATTTCTGCCTTCACTTATGCAGCGTCGATGAGTTGTACTGACGTCATACTGGGATCGTTTACTTGAAGTGAAGGGGTGTCCGGTGACTTTTGGCTACATAGTGTATGTAGTATAATTTGCCATTCATATTATGACTCGAGTCAGAAAATTGGTTACCTTTTATATACACTACCCTACAATAATGGACCGGACTGCAAGATGTGATAGTATAAGGGAAAGGATACATGATTTAATAAGGGGATGATCCGTCACGTGCTGGAATTATACTAGCGACCCTTCTGGCATACTTTCAACAAGGTTTTGATACACAGCTATAGGTATTTGTGTCCATTCCTGCAGCAAGAATGTCGCCAGCTCAGCTGTAGATTTCTCGACGTGGTTCCCTGGTCCGTAAGCGTCGCTCGAACGCGTCCCACAAAGGTTCTATGGTGTTTAGATCGGGACTGTGAGCAGGCCATGGAAGACGTTTTACATCCATATCTTGATATCACTGCTTGACAGAGGCTGCAACATGACATGGAGCGCTGTCGTCCTGGAAGTAACATTCGTCTATTCCATAAATTGCCAGAGCGTAGGAATAACCTGATTTTCCAAAATGTTCATGTAGGCGTCGGCGTTCTATTGACCAGAAACAACATGCAAAGGTCCCAGGCAATGCCACGAAAAACACCCCCAAACAAATACACCACCACCACTGAACTTGACAGTTGGAACGATGCACTCGGGTAACAGACGTTCGCCTGGCATTCGCCAAACCTAAGCACGCCCATCCGACTGTAAGAGCGTATAGCATGACTCGTCGCTCCATAAAACTGTTTTCCAGTGGCCCACAGACCAGTTGCGACGTTCCTGTTAATTGAAAAAAAAAATACAAGTATTTTATTTTTTTTGAATTCTAAATTGTGGTAAAACTCAAAAACACGGGTTCTAGCCCCTCGCCAAATTGGCTATCACAGTTTTCATCGTCAAACGGCTATTGATGTGATATTGGATGCCTTCCACTTGCTCGCAAGTGATAGTGCATATAACAAACTTACGACGGGTTACCATACTCTAAAATTACTGCCAATACGTGACAGTACCGTGTTCTTGAGTCTATGCAAACTAAGTTGTAATTTGTAAAACTAGAGTATAAATTAATTCGAAAACCCATTTACTGAAAAGCAAACTCATTTTAATAAAAACTATTTTTAACGTTTGAATAGCGATAATTTCTATGAAATACATAGATTCACATTATAAATTATCAGTGTGATTAAAATAGTCATCGACAAAGGTTAGTCGGTAGGTCCTATACTGGTTAGGTTAAATGTCATAAATGTAATGCATGTTTCCTTAAGGTATAGCCGTAAAAAAAAAAAAACGACTCACCCGATCGCAATTGCACAATTTTCATCGCTGAACAAAACGGAAGATAGCAATCGATAGGAATCAATATTTTTACAAATATTAATATTTAAAATTTGTCTAACGGGGCGTCTTTATATTAAATTGGGAGCCTGCTCCCATTATTTCAATATGAAACCCCCCATCTTTTATCACAAATTTAGATTTTACACACAATTTCAGGTGGATTTGATGAAAAAATAATGAAAAACGGTTTTAAATTGACTGAGAAAATCTATAAAAACCATTGAGAAAGCATGTAAAAATTGACTCCGCAGTAGAAAGGGAGGATTCCGATCATATAGTCCTATTCTCTGCGAGTAAGTGTCTTTTTCAACGACTGTTTGAGGAAGGTTTGTTAGAGTGTGACACATAGATCGTTGTGTCCAATAAGTGAATTGTTACAATCCTAACCTACAGTAGTATAAGTAGGTTAATTATGTTTCAGAAATATCTGAATTATGAAGTTAAATTATGCCTAGCCGTCGTAGTCAATGACCCCTTGCAGGCACCGTGGCATGGAGTTCATTAAGCTGGCGATAAAGTCATAATCTATTCTAATTGAATCCCAGGATCTTCTGTTTTTCCCTTTGTGAACAATCTCCAATAATGATAACAGTCATCGAATTTTGCAAACAGTCTTACTGCGCTACTAATTATGCACGGAATGGGCTTAAAAATTTGGAATTCCGATGTTTCAGTAACAGTTGAATACCATGGAGTCAAAATTTATCCATCTTTCTATTCATAATATTTTTATAAATATTAATTTCATATTAATCACAAATAGTAAAATTTAGTTTGATAATTAATATGTTTAGAGATTGTGTTTGGGTTTTTGGGTAGCAAAGGATGTAAAAACAATTTTCATAGGAAAATTAATGCTTTTAGCAACTGTAAAAAAACACATGAGACACCAATTTAACATTAGGAGATCCAATTTTCATACACTTACAAATCGGTGAAAAATCCAATAAAATTGAAGAACTTTTTAAATTTTGCCTGGAATTATGTGTAGAATCCAAATTTTGTGATAAAAGATGGGGTTCGTATTGATATTATCGGAGAAAGTACCCAATTTAATATAAAGATGGACTCTTAGACAAATTTTAAATATTGATATTTGTAGAAAACATTCATCCCTATCGATTGCAACCTTCCATTTTGTTCGGCGATGTAAATTGTGCAATTGCAATCGGGTGAATAATTTTTTTTTGACGGCTGTACATGATAGTTACATTTAAAACTTTTATACATATGCATTTTAAGTATTCAGAGGGTGACAACAATAATGCATAGTAAATATAGTGTACATGTGACAAGTATACTGTCGTTTTACAATAAAAAACTTCGTAGCTCTTGAAATCCAAATTTTTCAGAAATGTTAAAATCTAGATACCGAATGTATGCCATTTATGAGTTGATGGTTAAAATCACAGGGCCTTGTAACTAATGTAGACTCAGGAGATCTGAAAAAAGTTTAGTTAGCATTTTCTGTCACCAAATAATGTTAAAAACCCCTAAACTTTGACTTACGAAGTTTTGATAGTAAAATGACGCTAAGTACAATTTTTGTAACATAAAATACGTCGCATGTCAATATTTTTCTAGATGTATGCACGAATTAAACTTTTGTATTGATCACGGACAAGCAGGAAGTCCAGTTTAAATTTTACAACAGTAAAGCATTTCAATAAATTGAAATTCAGCATAGACTACGAGTATGTACCATGCTTAAAATTGCTAGTTAGTGAGAAAGATTTACAGTTTATGAAGTTAGTCCCTTGACGGACAATTTGTTCGTCTCCGTCATACATACTCCGTCGTGCCATTTAGGAACTAACTCGGTTTCTGTCGTTTCAAGAAGTTACAATTCAACAAAGATTACAACCAGTCACGCATCTGTTAAATATTACGTACTTAGTGTCTATTTGGAATTCTGTATTTAATTTTGATGAAAATGACGAATACTATCAACTCTCACAGTTTCTTCCATTTCAGCAAGGTATGATTCAGCAACGGACACGAGCATGTACCATGCTTAAAGTTGCTAGTTAGTGAGAAACTTTATTATGAGTTTGTCACGTCCCTGTCGTAAATAACGTACTTTGGAATTCGGTATTTGTACTTGATGAAAATAAATCAGTACATCACCTCTGGCACACTTTGTCCCGTTTCAACAAGTAACGATTCAGCAAAGGTTACGAGCATGTACCATGCTTAAAGTTGCTAGTTAGTGAAAAACTTTTGTTTGTGAGTTAGTCACATTACCTGTCTTATATAACGTCATTTTGGAATTAGTACTTGATGGAAATGTGCTATCACCCTATGACACGTAATCTGTGCTTTCTTGGCTGTCTTGACCGTTGAAGAGGGCACAGTAGGAAACTATGTCTCGAAAGGAGCAATGCCTTCTGCAGCATTCGTCCACGACTCCTATTTTCACGGATCGTTTCATTACTTCTCCAGAAGGATATCGAAGGAAAACTGGAACGATAACCGACTTTGAATTAAAAACAAAATTGAGTTTTATTGGAATTTAGTCATTGGGAATGCTATTTTTGAGTTTGTAAAAAGGTGTCTGATTGAAATCAGTTGGTTGTACCAGGGAATAAACAGTTTTCAGAACATAGTTCATCCTTTCTGAAGAGCTTTTAAAAAGTTAATAGACATTTTCTATTTGGGACAAACTAACATGCAGATGAGCACAATACCACCTAATAGGATCACCATACCAGAATCACATCAGATCACACTACCCAGAATACAACGAGCATGTTGCTAGCGTAGTGAGCAAACTCATTGAGCCATGGCGGACCACGGTAGCCCAGCCAAGGACGGAGCGGATTAGAAACAGTAGGGTTGGGAATTCGAAACTATGTCCAGCCAAACGCCATCCTGTGCACGGAGGCTGGTGAACCGGTAACCTGTCTGAAACGTCTCCACATCTCAAACGTCCTCATGTTGTACTCGCATATTCCACTTGGGGATCGATCCCGGACCATCACCAATAGCCTGTTGTGTTACTCCACTGTGTTGTTAATTAAAAATACCTATGCGTACGTACGAGTTACAGTTGGTGCAGATTCGGTTCCTCCCTGAGTGTATTTTGCTCATCTGTGTCAGTAATTGGTAATTTTTTGTTAACGTTGTACTAGAGCAACACAACGGGCTATTGACGACGGTCCGGGATCAGTCCCTTAAGAGAAAGATCCGAGGAAAACAGCTTGTAATTTTGAACCACGGTCAGATGACGAAGCAACACCTGAGCTGGCACCCCACTCTCCAAACTTCCACACCAACCCAACGTGAGGACTTTCGGCCACGACAGATTTAATGTGCACCATCCGTCTCTTCACCATACGCTTACAAACATCCATGCACTGACCTTGGATTCGAACAAGGAACCTTCCGATTTGGAGGATAACACCTTAACCACCAGACCGGTTGGTTGGAGACGGTCTGTATCCTATATATTGGGAATACTTTATTCTGAATTGATAATTGGTAATTTTTTAACTAACGTCATACTAGAGCAACACAACGGGCTATTGACGACGGTCCGGGATCAGTCCCTTAAGGGAAAGATCCGAGGACGACACCTCGTAATTTTGAACCACGGTCAGATGACGAAGCAACACCTAAGCTGGCACCCCACTCTCCAAACTTCCACGCCAACCCAACGTGAGGACTTTCGGCCACGGCAGATGTAAGGTGCACCAGCCGCCTCTACATGATACGCTTACAAACATCCATGCCCGGACCCGGATTCGAACCAGGAACCTTCCGATCTAGAGGCTAACACCTTAACCACTATACCGTTTGGTCGGCTGTATCTGTGTCAGCAAAATTTCCTTGTATGTTTGATTGCATGTCGATTTATTGACCTTGTCTGACTTATATTTGACCAAGTATGGCCATGAAAAACCCAACCCAAACAACCCCCTCCCCAAGACTTTGATAATTAGGCGACAATCTCAGTGTTGTGATTACTTTCGATCCATTTGAATCGAAACGAAACATTTGGTGAGGTTTGAATCAACTAAGAAAGCTTCTCTCCCATTATGAATTAATTCCGTGGCTGAGTTTTGTCTTTGAATGTGACTGGGGGCAGCTGCAGTGAGCATGCGGGAAGAGAGAAGGGCACCAGCGCTTCAGGTGGCCTTCAAAAGTAGTCACCCGCTTTCAAGACGAAATGGAAATGAGAGAAGAGAGAGATTTTTTTTATTCTTCCCTCTGCTCTCTCTCAATCCATACTGATATACATCGCACGTCACTAGACGGTTGGCTGTTTCTTACGACACAAAGTCTATATTTTAGCCAAGCAGAGCCACGCGAGCGCGAACAGCGTAAATTTACATACACACTAGGAGAGTTGTATTGACAGTCGAGTTGGGTGGTTGGGTTTGTGGCTCAAGTGCTACATTTGACCATGCTGTAATGGTAATGGTAATGGTAATGGTAATTTTTGTTAACGTCGTACTAGAGCAACACAACGGGCTATTGACGACGGTCCGGAATCAGTCCCTTAAGGGAAAGATTCGAGGACAACACCTCGTAATTTTGCATTTGACCATGCATGGGCAAACAATATCAGTTAATGTCGTATTATAGCAACACAACGGGCTATTGACGACGGTCCGGAATCGATCCCTTAAGGGAAAGATCCGAGGACACACCTCGTAAATTTGAACCACGGTCAGATGACGAAGCAACACTTGAGCTGGTAAGAAGGTAGTTAATTAACATCACACTGCAGTAACACAATGGGTTGTAGGCGACGGTCTGGGATAAATCTCAAAAGGAAAGATCCGAAGGCAACACACTAGCGCGTCTTTGTTGGAATGGCTCCGCGTTGCGTGGACGATTCTATTTAGGACCGTAGGTAGGTCGGTAGATATTAAACTCGTGAAAAGTGAATCGATTCTTCAGTTCGATTCTTTCGTAACTTGTTTGGATCGACACTGTGGTATGATTATTTACTTGTCTGGTAGTCTTTTCGTGTCTTCAATGATTTTGAAGCAGATTTACTGTATGAATGAATTCGAAATGTAATTCTATTTTCATCACGAATAAGTGTTCGAGGTTTCCCTCAGAGAAGTGTTCTGATCTCTGTAAGGTATCCTTCATAAGTAAATCTGATTGATCCTATACAAAAACCAAAATAAATGTCATCAGTGTGGAATAAATACATCCTCGGGTCTAGTCCAATTGATATTAGAACAAGTAAACAATCATAGCTCACTGTAGATAAAAAAATATTACGAAATAATCGAATTGAAGAATCGATTCATTTTTCACGAGTTTAATATCTACCGACCTACCTACGGTACAAAATAGAATCTTAAACGCAACGCGGAGCCATTCCAACAAAGACGCGCTAGTGAAGGCAACACCACTTAATTTTGAATCACGGTCAGATGACGAGGTCACGCCTAAGCTCGCACCCTACTCTCCAAACTTAAACACCGCGTCAAGATAATTAAGTGGACGCACAAAAAATAAACGCTTTACTGACATGGAAGCGTTGATTGGATGGGTTTTGTAGTGCAAAGATCATATTTGGCCAAGCTACACCAAAAATGCCAAATAAATGGGCGTAGAAGAAAAATCTGACTATGACACAGTGGGAAGAGTTGGTTGGGTTTTTTGGAGCAAAGGTCATATATGACCAAGCTGCTACAAATAACGGCAAATAAATGAACACACACACAAGGACAGCTTCACTGACTGGCAGTATTTGGGTAGTCGTATTTTTTGGTAATTTGATAATTTTTGATTAATGTTGTACTAGAGCAGCACAACGGGCTATTGTATTTTTTAAGTGCAAGGGTCGAGTTTGGTCAAGTTGTGACAAACAACCTAAAGCTTTATTGATAGAAAATATAGTTGGTTTTTGTGGTTCGAGGGCCAAGTCTAACCAAGCTGCGACAAATAACGTCAAATAAATGGACATCAACACACAAGGAAAGCTTTACTGACACAGAAAAGTTGGTTAGGTTTTTTGAAGCAAGGGCCATATATATAGTGCTAAAGCTTGCCAAACACATAACACTTGATACGACGAATGAGGGAAAACAGCAAAAGACGGAAGGGTATGTTAGGGTAAAACGAAATAGAATAATGATCATTAAGGTAAAGCGGGGTGTTGTGATGGTCGTGTTTATTCGTTACAAAAGTGAGTATACAACTGAAAAACAAGTTTTCACAGCGCTGTCGTATTAGTTTTATACAAATTTGGTTTGCTTCAGAGTAAAATACGGGGTGGCCATAAAATAATTTTCACTCTCTGAAAGCAGTGTTAAGTCACTAACAATAGTAGCTTGGTGTCATAGGTCAACACCACTGACCTTCGGCCGCAAATTCGCGAAACATCTATTGAGGTTGGTCTTCGATGCTAGAGCTCGAGCTGAGTTGAGGTGTTTTAATGTTGCTCGTTGGGGCCACAGCCGTTGAGTAGATCCATGTTTGCCTGTTTTGCAGCGCCCATGACCTTGGGATACACATTCCTGATTGTAAGATATTGTACATATCGTATTAAAATAAATTTAGTTTGTATTATAATTTAGGCAGGCGTCGTTGGGTGTTAATTGGCATACCATTCGGCCCACTACGTTACAGCGTCTGTAGTTAAATCGAAAAATCGGAATGGAATCAAATTTGGTATCGAGAATTTTGAAGGCACGGGGAGAAGTAAAAAAAGATTTAATACCAACATTCACCGATAGGTTAGTTTAGCTCTGTTGGAGTCAAAACCAGTCGAACATTTGCTTTAAACGCGGATTGAATGGAATATGCAAAGTCTCGACCGCGTAATCAACAACTTAGCCACTAGTTTCTACCGGATATAAGGCGCGTTGCAATTAAAAAACTCTGGCAATAGACACGCAAATTACTACGGATTCAACTCACAGGAACCATATTTTATTCACCAGAATAAAGTTCCCCCTGACCACGTAGACCAATTTTAATGTGCTGACCATTCTTGTGTACAACAAATTGCATCCGATGTTCGACATGTTCTACAGCTGAGCGTAACGAATCGGGTTGGAGGGTCACGATTCCCTTTCTAGATGGAACTAGTGGCGCTGCTGTGACGGTGCGCAGTCGATACTTGGCATAATTCTTTTATCTGCGTTTCGAATGTTCACGACTCCGATAGCGCCAAATTGTCCCCTATTGTCGACTTTTGGCACTTTTTTGTGGAACACATCTCCCCAATTCTTCGAAAGTCATTCACAAAAATCAGTTCCATTCTGATTATTCGATTCAGCTATAGATGTCTCCAAAGTGAAAGTTATTTTTTGTCCACCATGTATAATCCACTTTCGGTGACTAGGAGCTACAGGGTGAGTCTAAGCCAATGCGACAAACTTCAGAGGATTATAGAACACAACGAAACAAACACTTTTCATCATAAAATGTATAGTCAAAAGTGCAGCGGTTGGCCGCTAGAGACCGCGGTCAAACGCTTGTATAAAAGCGGAGGTTTTCGCACCCAATGTCAGTAGCAACTGGAAATGGCTGAATATTCGAATGCAGGGAAAGCATCAGACATGCATTTTGTTTACGGTTTGGTCGACGGTAATGGCAGGCATGCACAACGCCTTTTCCGAGATCGCTTTCCTAACAAGTGCTTTCCCCATCACGAGATTTTTCCGCGTTTGTACCGACAAATCTCGGAAGGGGGAAGTTTCTACGCTGATATACACGAGACAGGTCGTGCCTAGAGTGCCTATATAATAAGTGGCGACAAGGGACCAAATTTGGCCCAATGCGCATGCGCGGCAGCCATTTTTCTACCAAAATCGTTTCAAAGAAGGTTGCTGGGCGAATTAATATATAATTTCAAGGAGAACAAAAAGTATATGATTGTTATAATATGGATACATTCGGTATAAATGAATCATATAAACGCTCAACTACATGCGTAATTGATGAGACGGATTACACAACGCGCTAACTTAGATTGCGGGAAACACCACGTTGTTCAAAAAAAGTTATTTACTTAAAAAGTCTTCAAATTTATTCTGACAAAACAAAAAAAATAATAATAAATAAACATTCTAGAACACGAAATGGAACAAGAATAAGCTATATTTTCTTTTTTATTTAATGTACACACGTTTTTCTCGAACGCACAAAAAGTTCCCATGTTAAGTCTACGGGAGCTAGGAAAAGACCGCCTCGGGCGGTAGAAAAGGTCTCTAAGCCAATCCGAAAGTGTTTCCCGTATGTCGTCACTCTTATTATATAGGCACTCTAGTCGTGCCTGAAGTGTTCGAACGCCGGGCATGTCAGAAACAATCACGCATCAGGTAGAGCAGCAGCCTGATATTAGCACTAGAGTTGTAGATCGTCGCACAGATGTATCACAAAAAACGGTACGTCGAGTTTTACACGCAGAAGTTTTACATCCATACCATGTGAAGCGTGTACAAGAGTTGCAGCCTTGAGATCAGCCTGCGCACGTTGTTCGTTCGCTGGTTCCTGTATCAGAGTGGATTGTATATGGATTTCCCACGTTTTGCTCACAGATGAAGCAACAATTAATCGTGAAGGCATTTTTACTGTCCAGAATCTCATCTATGGGCCAGCTATAATCTGTACGTAACACTTCCACATTCCTACCAACGACGCTTCAAGGTATATGTATGGGCAGGTACCTTAAGCAACTACCTCATTGGCCCATACCTGTTATTCGCCCATTGATGACAAGAGGAATGGTGTCACGAACCCAGGGCCGTTCCTGAGTGGTGCACTGAATGTGCACTATCACTTAGGCAGGAAAACAAAAAGTGGCTGAAGGCGTGGTATATTTCAAACTTTAAATAAACATGCCTAGCAATAACTTTCCGCTATTAATTTCATACTTATTTTGTCTTTATAGTCTTTTTTTTTTACGATATTAATACAAACTAGGGGGCCTGCCCCCTGCTCGCTAACGCTCGCCAACCCCCGGAGGATTGCTTCGCAATTCTCATTGGTTCGCTGCGCGGACCTATGCTCGCTTCGCTCGCATCAATGAAGACACGTGTCCTAGCAGAAGGGATTGATTACAAAATATATTCCAAAAAAATATTTTTCAAATCTAAATTTGTTGTATTACATAAAAGATATATACAGAACCTCTGGAATCAGAATTTAAATGAAAACTTTGAGCACATTTTTACTCGCAATGTAAGCGCTGCTTTGGAAATTTAATACCCAGCATTTTGTTTGTGTGTACATTTCCCCAGTACTCGAGCCACCCATACACTTTTTGACTGAGTTTGTTGTCGAAATTTGTAGTGCACGCGTCTTGTTGTACTATAATTGTTAGCCTTGAAAAGGACCGTTTTTTAAATAGCCCTGAAAAGATCCTCCGCTTTCTTAGATTTCTATTACAAACCGCAACAGCTCGTCTAAAATTAATTTTTTTCAATAAAATTTCATCCGATAACGCTATAGATTCAAATGACTCGCGAGGCTCCTAGTAAACAAACAATCGCACAATGTTGCCAAAACGCGGTAACAAATAACGTCTTTTTTGCGTGCCACGTAAGAGAAATATATATATAGATACTTTTAAATCTGCAGTTTGTTCGCATTTCACATTAGTATATTCAAAAATTACTTATCAAGGATAGAGATGTTTTGAAAAGGTTGAA
The DNA here is from genome assembly GCA_947359465.1 of Metellina segmentata. Classification (NCBI taxonomy): domain Eukaryota; kingdom Metazoa; phylum Arthropoda; class Arachnida; order Araneae; family Tetragnathidae; genus Metellina; species Metellina segmentata. Next base: position 9,327,678 of record OX375882.1, read on the forward strand.
CCCACTGGATTCAAATCCTTTCATCTGCCTGATTTTGGAATTAAAGTCATCAAAAGCACATGATATATCAAAGATAATTGAAAGGATCGCGATAGCCCACTTGGAAGAGGAATGGATAATTGCGACAGGAGAGTTACGAATTCGAAACTCGATTCAGCCAAAGACCGTCGTGTACACGGAGGTGCACGTTTATTCTGCCGTGGTCTCAAATTTCCTCACGTTGGCATAGTGTGGGAGTTTGGAGAGTGGAATGCTAGCTCAGATGTTCTCGTTATCTGACAGCGGTCCAAAATTACGAGAAGTTGTCCTTGGTCCGTTGTTTTCCAGTGCGACGTTGATAAACTACCTACCTTTTAAGAAATATACTGTAATTGATGAGAGGGATTGCTTGTTGCACAGTTCCCGTTTATCATCACGAACGGCTGAGGCCGTACCCTAGACAGTGCTCCCCACAAGAGTCTTACCGCAACTCTATCCCGTGGAACCATTTTTAAACTGCGCATGCGCTATTTGTTAAGTATATGCAAGGCGTGGCTTATCTGACATGAGTGAGTAGAGGTTCACCCTGGCTTCGAGAGTATAAAAACATTGGGGAAGGCGAAGGGGGGATTTCTGTGTTTTGTTTTGTTAGGATAGGACATCGGGCTGAAATTTATTTCCGATTTAGAAGAACGGAAAAATACCAGATCCTGGAAAAGAACGAGAAGCAGATACAGATAGATTTTTTGATGTGGTGAGAAGGAAACTATGACAGTTAGATACTTGTTAAAAAGATAATTTGAATTGAACCCCAGTAGGGACCTATCTTAATTAATTAGAAATGTTATTTGAATTAAATGTGTTGTCCGCACTAATGCAGTTATAAATTTTTTGAATAATGTGGAATCTCAGCTCTTATGGTAGAACATTTTTTACAAATCATAATGGTAATTAGCACTATATGTACACGCATATCTAATCAGCCTAAGCGGAGAAAAAAATAATCTTTAAAGGGTAGTTTTCAGAGGATTTCAGTTGCTCTAAACTGTGAAATTATTCACTTCTGAGTAAGTTACTATTTAATATGACCTCCAGTAATTTGGTATCTGCTGCATGTAATTGTTAAATTGTGGCTACCCAATAATTTTTCTATTTTATTTTAATGTGATAACATCATTGTTGTTAACAGTGTATTGATTAATAAACAGCATCACGGTTTGCATAGTGATAGCAGAATTGTTATACAACTGTACTTTTTTGATAATGCTAGAAATTGGGAAATTATTTTTTCACTGTCAAAGACTTAAGTGTAGTGTTGACTGACTTAACTGTAGGCATACAGTACAGCTTAAATTCCTGTTATTTAATCCTGGATGTACTTCCCTTTTGTATGAGTAAAACTTTCCTCGTGCGTAATGTCTTAGTTCACGATTTCTATCGATCAAAAACACAAGTTGGAATAAATGCATACTACATCATTAATATAACTTTGATTGAATTAAAGTACTCATCAATAGTGGTTATTTATGGTGGTGTAGTTTTGCATCATTCATTTCAACTACACAGATAGTGGTACAAATCAAAATACTTATTGTTTTTTATTTTTAATAAAAAAAAAAACATCTAAGGATCAAAATTAAAAAATTTATAAAGTGGGAATGTTGTTTTTTAGCCTAGATTATCCTTTTTCTACAAAAAAAAGTCCTCAAAATTAAATTGGATAATTGTTCCAGTAGCAGTTATTACTGACTAGCAATAGTTCTACCTTTCTGTGTTAGTCTAGCATCTAAGTAATAGATTATAAAATCCAACAAAAATATTTATGATATTGCAAAATCTAGGTGTGCACAAAGTATATATACACTACATAGAGCATCATGTCTGAATTTAGTAATTTTATATAGGACAATGTACACATTGTCCTATATACAAGGTTTACAGCTGTACAAGGTTCACTGATGTACACTATAGTGAAGCATCAATATATTGTAGATCAATAAACCTTAATTCAGTTGATTTGTGAACATTTTTTTAAAGATTAATAGGAAAAGGCTGCCATATGTAAAGCAAGAATGGTTTTCCTTTGCCAACATGTTATTGTTGTTGCTTTTGGAACCATAAACTTAACACCAGGATCCTTGCTATAGACATCAACAAAAGACATGGTTTGTTTACATTACTGCCAGTGTCCTAATTTAATTAATGACTTGTTCAAGACCATGTAACACAACTGGCAGGAGTTAGACTATACTCCAATTTTGAATTCATAAATCTGTGGATGAGTTTTCCAGTAAGGCTTGCAATAAGTACAAAATATGCTGTGGATCAAGAAATGCTGTAAAGTATTGGACATGGCATTTTTATTTTATATTTCTGCTTATTTCAAAAGTTGTTGCTTGTTTTTAAAATTAAGAAACTAGTAGTCTGGCTATGGAAAGTTGTCATTTCAGTTGATTTTGTAAGAATGAGTGGAGATGCTTAAGGGCTGGTTAGAGATATTATAATGCCAGACCATAATTGGTGGTACTGATTTCGAATTTTTTTTGTCGAAAGTGATTGCAATAAGCATGAGCTGGCGAAACAAATAACTATCTAAGGCAATGACCACATTATTTTGTATGTGGCTGCACTTTTCTTGTTCAGCTTGTTTCTGAAAATAGACCTGGTCTGTTATAAGCAATTCAATATTTCATTTGTATTAATCATGCAAGTTTAGCATCAGGGCAGAAACATGCACACATACTTTTGGTTGACATTTATTAAATTTGGTACTTATAACTGATAAGTAGATAACAATACATTTATAAATTAAATTATGTGTATGTAGTTGATCAGTTGTATTGTTTAGATTAGGTATTGATTTTTGGATTTGTTGCATGTGTTTTGGGCCACAAAGTTGCTTAAATATGTTTACAAAATTCGTGCCACATTTGCTGGGGTCAATGTCGCAGAAGGTTGCTTAAGTAAATTCTGTCATTTAATGGATTCATTATATTAGTTGAAGAATACTATACACATACCTAAACTACTTCAAAGATCCAAGTAGTTAAATTGCAGATGACAGACAAGAGTTGACTGCATTTTTGTTCAAAAAGAGTAAAGCATCTGTTTCAGGAAGTGGTTCCAATTGTCAGTAATGTGATGTAGATGACATTTCTTCTATTATCCTATTTATTTTAACATTTCACGAAGTTATTTTATACCCAATAATTTAAAAACTGCAATGGCATAAAATATTTGTATTTATCAGTTGGTCACATTACCAATTAGCTGGCATAAAGCCCATCTTCAATTGAATATCTGGTGATGTAATGGAATCATTGATTTCATAGAGGTATAATCAATGAGCATGAACAAAACATGTAACTAATTTGGATTTTTGGTCATTCCATAACAAATCAATGTGACATATTTTGTATCGTTTATTGTTGCCATTTTAAGATTTCTAAATATAATGTTCGTTTTTTACTTCAATTAAGTGTTTATTTCTTTTTTATCAGCCCATAGTGTAAGTGTACTGTGATGTAATTTCTGCTTTGTTGATCTAAATGCATTAATTTTCAATTCTTTCAGCTAAAATGGATGCTACAATGTGTTGTTTAACATTATTTCTGGAATGCTAGGTAGCTTTAGAATTGAAACTGTATAAAAAAAAATTTATTTGTAATATGAATGAACTTTCTTTGAGTTCAGTTGAAAATAAAAGTTTTCTTTGCACCACTTGGTTATATTTTTACAGAATATCTTGTATTCACCAGGATTTTTTTTTTAATCCAAGAAACTCATTACATTATCTGCTATAATTCAATTTTGTCCATATAATTTTTAAATAAGTTTTCTTAAACCATGAAATATAAAGTAAATATTGACTATCTACTATTTTTAGTTTTGTTTACTTGAAACATGTAACCTATTATAAATCTCATCTGCTTTTCCCTAAAGCACGAAACAAACAGTAACTTTAACATTTTAGTTTGTTTTTGTTATTTATAAAGAAACAAGAGTATCTCTGTCATACTGTTTTGTAAGTAATATTTTAAGAGTGTTTTTTTATCGTTTCTTGTTTACAAAAAAAGCCAAAGTTTTGTATAATATTTAGCTGGGTTTTTTTTATTTGTATACTAAAATTAAAATGGTTAGTTCAAATAACATTTATTAAATGAAAATTGTAACTTGTAGAAGTTAATTTCATAACATTTTTGTTACAAGCAAATTGCAGCATGTTTATACATGTAAACAATTGCCATTCACAATTTAATGTCAATTTTTTTACATTCGAATGCATTTCTTGCCAAGTAGAATTAGCAAGTTTTCTCACATGTTGGCTTTATGCCTCCCATCCTAAGTGCAATACAATAAAATATTGCTGTTACATTTGCACTTAAAAGTATACAAACCTTAGTGTTTTTAGTGAGTAGCTAGAAATAAGTCCCACATAAACTGTCACTAAATAAATAAAATTAGCATTTCAGGATCGTAATTCAATTTCGGAGCCATTATTATAGATGCTTTGAGGTGAAGCTCAGCTACAGCACTTAAACATTCTCGAGAATATTAGTTTTAAGCTTATTTTATTTCAACAAAATACATGTAATAAAAATGTATTAAAATAAATTGCATTCAAAATGGAAAAAACTTCATGAACAAAATATGTTTTACAAGATGTTGTTCATTTTCTGACAATAAATGGTGCATATGTTCGTATACATCTAGAATATCACTCAAAGATTTATTTTAGACAGGATGAAACAACTTCTATTTCGCATGGATTAGCAATGTTTGTTCTTAAATCGCAAGTCAAAGAGCATGCAACACATTCTGGTCTCGGTATTTTAGTTTCAACACAGGATCATGTAAACCTCTTTATTTATACAATCTGACATTTCTCTTCGAGGTCTAAAATAAAAATTAATGGGCTGAAACAATGATAAAGATGTGCACCAAATCCAATAAAAATGATTCATAGATACCTAAAGATACACATTATAAAACCTAAGCATGCGTTTCCAAATGCACATTAGCTGTTATGCAATATTCATGCATATACCGCAAATAAAAATAAAATAGGCAAACTAGAAATTGGCTCGGCCCACTCGTGTTAAATCAAATTAGAGTAAAGAAGGTTTGTGCAAAAACAGAACTAGCCATACTTGTAGTAGTCTAACGGCCGTATTCACAAGTCCGAGTTAACTCGAGGATCAACGATAATCCGCGAGTTATCGAAAAAACCGTATTCACAAGTCCTGATCCGTGGTTTAAACTGCTGTTTCGGTGTTACATTTTGATCCTCCGAAATCGGCGAGTTAACTCGCGGGTTACATTTAACGCATGCGCAGTACCATCTTTTTGGAAAAGCAAAATGGAGGACACATTTCATTCTATGCTCAATTACAGTATTCTTTCGACGACTGGACTGAATCTGTCATTACGGAGCACCTGCTACATAGCAGCTCATCTCATCATCATAATATTGCTTAAATAGAAAAATTTAAACATATTTTTATTGAAATTCAAAAGAAAAATGAAAATAAAGGTAGCTGCGTAAATCTTAAACAAGCAGCTTAGCGAAAAGATAGATGGCGCCACCTCTGTCCTATAAGTCGGAGAGAGCGAACGGTAGAAAACGACCATGGCAGATACAAAAATTCGTCGTAGAATAAAAATTATTCTGTTGATTTATTACGAATGAAAGAAAATTGACAATGCAAGTTACTTTTCACGACACCAACACACACCCATACTGACAAGTATAAAGATAATCAGATTACATACATCTGTCCAGACATTGTGTACAATTCGTTCTTGCCAAATTTAGGTTTCCATAAAAATCCAATTTGAAATTAAATACCTTTGCATTTCTTTTCCCAAACCCATATTAAAATGCTGTGCGAGTCCTATTTATTGACAATTTGGAATCAATTCTACGGTGAAGTACGTGCTTGATCAGTATGAATGCATATTGGGGCGTCGTAACCAGTGTAAACAATACCACGTGATCGTGAGGTAGCCAATCACAGCGAGCGTCTCATTTTAATCCCCGGATCACTTAACACGCCGTTTGAGAATACCGTTTTTGATAATCCTCGAGTTAACTCTTACTCGCGGATCAACTGATTCTCGAGTTAACTCGAGACTTGTGAATATGGCCGTAAATGTTAATATGATTGTTTCTGCAGAAGCTAGAGGGAAATATCTGAATGTTACTCTCTTTTGACAATGAAACAAAGCATATTTTGTACCTCAACCCTTACGGCCATATTCACAAGTCTCGAGTTAACTCGAGGATCAGTTGATCCGCGAGTAAGAGTTAACTCGAGGATTATCAAAAACGGTATTCTCAAACGGCGTGTTAAGTGATCCGGGGATTAAAATGAGACGCTAGCTGTGATTGGCTCCCTCACGATCACGTGGTATTGTTTACATTGGTTACGACGCCCCAATATGCATTCGTACTGATCAAGCACGTACTTCACCGTAGAATTGATTCCAAATTGTGAATAAATAGGACTCGCACAGCATTTTAATATGGGTTTGGGAAAAGAAATGCAAAGGTATTTAATTTCAAATTAAATTTTTATGCAAACCTAAATTTGGCAAGAAAGAATTGTACACAATGTCTTGACAGATGTATGTAATCTGATTATCTTTATACTTGTCAGTATGGGTGTGTGTTGGTGTCGTGAAAAGTAACTTGCATTGTCAATTTTCTTTCATTCGTAATAAATCAACAGAATAATTTTTATTCTACGACGAATTTGTATCTGCCATGGTCGTTTTCTACCGTTCCCTCTCTCCGGCTTATAGGACAGAGGTGGCGCCATCTATCTTTTCCCTAAGCTGCTTGTTTAAGATTTACCCAGCTACCTTTATTTTCATTTTTCTTTTGAATTTCAATAAAAATATGTTTACATTTTTCCATTTAAGCAATATTATGATGATGAGATGAGCTGCTATGTAGAAGTTGCTCCGTAATGACACATCCAGTCCAGTCGTCGAAAGAATACTGCAATTGAGAATAGAATGAAATATGTCCTCCATTTTGCTTTTCCAAAAAGATGGTACTGCGCATGCGTTAAATGTAACCCGCGAGTTAACTCGCCGATTTCGGAGGATCAAAATGTAACACCGAAACGGCAGTTTAAACCACGGATCAGGACTTGTGAATACGGTTTTTTCGATAACTCGCGGATTATCGTTGATCCTCGAGTTAACTCGGACTTGTGAATACGGCCGTTAGTGTGCCATTTTTTAAATTCGGAAAATTATCATTTGAGTGAGAACTATCTCTAGTCTGTTTTAACTTATGACAAATATTAATATTGTAAATCCTAAAAATGGAACCAGCATATTCCATATAACTGAATACAAGAATTTGAAAGCCATCACGATTGTATTATGTAACTTATAACATGTCCTAAAATGGACAATTCCATTTCCACATCACCCATGGGGTAGGAATCATGATGCGCTTTTTTTATAGAGGTATCGCCAACAGCCCTAATCCTCTTAAGCAGCAGTTCTCATCTTTGTTTTCCTTGTAAACTGGTTGGATTTGTCAAGGGATAACTAGATATTGGATGAATGAAAAAGTCGATTCTGAAACCCCGCCAAATAAGTTCACTGAGGATCCCAATAACAAGTTTCAGGAAATGTACGACAATCTGATTTTAAGGATTCCAATAAACTTCTAAAACCCGTATATACAATAAAATTGCCAAAACTAGACTTAAAATATATTTCAATGCCCTGTAATACAGTGAAAACTGAAACTATAGATAGATGGAAGCGAATAAATAACTAAACGAAATAGGATCACAAAGGCACAGCTAGCATTATTTGTCCGAGTCATCAATGTGATATCATGATCAAAATGATAATGATGGGTTGTTATGGTACAAGAGCCACAAATGGCCAAGCTAGACTAGACAAAATTAAGACTGACAATAAACTAATTAAAAAGTTGTTTAGAAATGACGAGTTGGACTACTCAATATGCAGTAATTAAGTCGAAGCGACAACAAAAAACACATAGAAGCTAAAGATGGTTCTTGACAAACAACGTATAAATTTTAGACTGGTGAGGTCCTGAAGGCACTGGAACAGATTTTAAATGGGGGGTGATGCACTGTATCAAGCTTTCGCAAGTCTGGTAGATGGAACCATAGGTAGTATACACAGAGTGAAGTCTGAAACGAATTATAGATCTTGACCATGGAGAATCTGCTCCCCGAGATGTTTTTGAGGATACTTTTAGAGTATTTACACAATACATCCGTAGCTGAACAACATGCAAGAGGAAGCAAATTTCTGGTCAAAAATGATACCTAGAAATCTACTCTGCCCTACCTTGCAATACCACTCAGAAAGATCTCTGGATCAAGATGCAGGTTTTAACATCTGCAGAAATTAACACAGGATGTCTTTTGAGATATACGACACGTCACTTCCTTGGCACATACTTACCAACTTTTACGGATTATAGTGGATGTGTCCAGTTTGGTATTAAAACACTACTGCTTTGCTAAGTTTCTGCAGTTGATAAAAATGTGAATTTTTACATATGCATTTTTAAACACAAATAATACTAGTTATTGTGACATACGGATATTTCTAATACACATTAATTCATGTATTAATGTTGTGTTTATGGCAAGGGGCATTCGGGAGTGCAAAAGTTTCACTGATGCAATTTTTAAATTTGGCAAGTATGCAATGAGAGGTCTCTTGAGATTTGATGAATTCCCACAAACCAGGGAAATATTTTGAAAACAATATACACAAGATAGGCCACTTGCAACTATTTCAAAAGTTTTACAGAATTATACTAAATATTAGAATCCATTTAATTTTAGAAGAGTTAATTTTTAAAATAAATGATAATAAACAAGAAATTAGAGAAACACAAAAGTTCATAATGACAACAACTGAAACGCAAGAAAATATGCACCATACAAATGATAAAGCACTTGAATAAGTTTAAAAGAATTTCCTAGATTTTAGAATCATTTAAATTTTTGAAATACTTTTTAACATGAAATAAACAAGAAATGAAAGAAACAACCGTTATAATAATCAAAAAGAAACTTTGTAAGAGAAGACTAATTCTATCACTTATAAGAATTGTAGAAGTAATTCGTTACATTACAAGCAAACTGCAACACTGCTCTTGTAGAAAACTTTCGCTGATACGCAATTATAAGAAACAAATCCGCTCGCTGTTCTTCAGTTCACAATATTTATTTCAGTTCTAGCTGATCTAACCTTGAAAAGTTCTCGGAAAAGAAAATACTACTGAACAACAACAGAACTAAACCTAAAAAAGTAAACACCGCTGGGAATTTTTTTTTTCCCGCTCATGCTTTTATACTCACATACTCTCGAAATCAGAGTAATTAAAATCTAGTTCTAGTCCCTCCCGTCAGATAAGCCACACCTTCCATATACTTAAACAGTTTGCGCATGCGTAGTTTAAAAATGGTTCCACGGGATAGAGTTGCGGTAAGACTCTTGTGTGCTCCCCAACCTTTTTACTGCCGCGGACCGGATTAACGTTTGATAATTTTGACGCGGCCCGCTGAAAGGGGGACGTTGATTGTTTATATTTTAAATTGTTTTGACTTAATAATTTTAATTTAATTGCATTTAAACATGCCTTCAAAATAAAATATAGTTACACCAAAAAATGAATATAAAGGGATTTAACATTTTAACTCACTAGAACGCTAAATCAATGAAAACCCTGAGTTTGTTTCTTTGCAACGAGACCGTTTCATCTGGGGGTAATAGGAGACAATGACACCCGAAGTGTATTGCTTATGTCCAGTTTATTCCGTTGTTTTGTTTTGGTTGCTATCACTGCAGAAAACCCCGCTTCACACAGATAAGTTGTCGGAAATGGCAATAGGGATTTAAGTGCTGTGATGGCAATCTCAGGGTATTCCGACATGACTTTAATCCAGTACACCGACAGAGTTGTTGTCTCGAACGTAGTTTTAAGGCCGCCTTCATTTGCAATCTCCAGCAGTTGATCTTCTTGCACAGACATGCTAGATTCGCCTAATTTGTTGACAAACGGGTCGCAGATCCATTTCTTACTAGTTCGTGGGTCTTTTGTGGTTGGGAAGTAGCGCTCGAACTCTTTTAAAATCAAAGACAGGTGATCGTACACCAACTGGGAGAATGAATGTTTAGGCTCAGTCTTGCCTAAAATCCCCGCTAATGTCTGAAACATGTCCAAAATGCATCTGTTCACGCGCCGTCCCCACAACTTCAGTTTGGCTTTAAATGCAGCTACTTTGTCTGCCAACTTGAAAACAGTTGTCACAGTTGGAAAATAGAGACATACAGAATTCAGAAATCATAATTGAAGCTCTAGTAACAGAACAAATTTCAAGTTCTGATTTACCGCCTCCTAATTTGAGTGGACATTTCATAGATAAGAACCGCACAAACCAGAGAGAAATACACCACAGTAAATAAAATGGAAATAATTTAATGTTCCTTGGACGGCCCGGTACCATTTGATCCACGGACCGGTACCGGTCCGCGGCCCGGGGGTTGGGGACCACTGCCCTAAGATATACGAACTGCACCATTTCAGACTTGCTGCACCATTTCAGACCACTTCAGTCCGTTGCTTGTGCATCACTTTTTTGTGGTTGTACATATATTTCCTAACCGATAAATAGGGCAACTTTTTGCAACAAATGCAACTTTTTTTTTACACGTTCTACGCTGCATGTGAAGTACTAAAACCTAAATTCCTCCTTCATGGGGTGTATTGTAAGTGAGTTATAACCGCAACATAAATGGCAAGAAGTACTTTAACACATTGGTTGGCACTCTTTTGACGGTTTTTGCTGCACTTTCCCGAAATGATTTTCCCCCAAGTTCTTCTCTCTGTATTTAATGATGTATAATAATATTGTTGTACACGACTAAAAATTACTAGATTTCATATTTTTTAGAATTTGATCTAGAGATCATATTTTTTAATTATTAGATTTTAGTGTATCAAAAATAAATGCAACTTTAGGGAATGATAAATGCAACTTTTCCCATTTTTACTGCAACAAAAAAGTTGCCCTATCGATAAAGTAACTTACAGGGTTGCTCGAGCGTAATTTCTGCATTCTGCTTACGAGAGGTTTCCTTGTGTTGCTAAATGCAGAGAACGCTAGTATTTTAGCAACCTGTTGAAGTTTGAGGCACAAATTTGGGTATGGTCAAATTATCTCTTAATCGCATACTTGTTATGGTAGTTTATGTTTACACTGAAAAACTCTCGTACAGTAATAGTAAATCTATTTTTTATATAATTCCAGGCCTTTCAACAGATGAATTTTGTGTCTCATTACTTGGTCGGACAGCTGTATAATTATGTTATAAATACAATGAAAGATTATATATAAACTGTTCAGTGGGCTGAAATTATTGCAGGTGTAAAAGAAATCACAGTAACTTAATGGTACTGTCGGGAATAACCAGGAAAATCTACCCGATTTCCCTATTCCACTAAAAATGTGATTCGCCAAATATTCATAGTTATTTCCCTTCAAAATAGTAGAACTGAGAAAAAAATTTACGGTGACAATTTTTTTTTAAATGGTCTGATTTCATAGACCGAACTACGCTGCTCGGTTGATGCCAAAAACAAAAACCAACAAAAAATCGTTTAAACTCATAACTATGGCAACTTTTTGTTGCAGTAAAAATGGAAAAAGTTGCATTTATTTTTGATGCACTAAATTCTAAAATAAATTATTCGCAAAATATGAAAAAATTCAATATATACTGTCAATTTTAGTCGTGTACAATTATAATATACATTAAGAACGTTGAATGGTCGATTCTTGGCCAGTAATTTCTTTTTTCATTGAAAAACTGCGCTAGCCGCGGTCATATAATGTGCTGTATCGGAAAGCAGAAGTGCAAAATCCCTTTCGCTCAACATTCAGACATTTTAAAACGTCATGTACAAGGCGAACAACATTTTGATGATCGACACTCACCTCGCAAACTCTGAAGTCGATTGTTTAAGTTTCCTCTGGATTATCAAGAGTGCCAACCAGTGGGTTAAAAGTTACTTCTTGCCGTTTATTTCACTTTCGTCTTTTAGGACGAACACCTTCTTTCCATGAACTTCTTGTTTGATCCGCAGTACATCGGCGTTCGCAAGATCAGACACACGCGATCGAAGGGTTGGTTCAGTTCAGATAGCAAAAAACGAAATAGCAATTTAAAAAAATTAATTTTAAGCTACATTGTAAAAAATTGCTGGTGGTGGCATTTATGCAGAAAGTTGCATTTATGTTGCGGTTATAACTCACTTACAATACACCCCTTGTAGGAGGAATTTTGGTTTTAGTACTTTACATGCAGCGTAGAACGTGTGAAAAAAAGTTGCATTTGTTGCAAAAAGTTGCCCTACTCATAACACAAATTATGAAAACTTGCACACGGAAAATAAAATAAACTGGGGGCTCATGACAGGCACTGTGATTTTCTAGCCTTTGGAACTCTACCAAAGTGAAGGTAAAAATTGATAGATGTTATAATTTATAGAGGTATATAATTCAGGTCGCACTGGAGCAACATAAGGCTCATTAGTTCTTAGTAGCAAAAATCACCGTAGAATAAAACCAAAACCGAATCGCAGAATCCTTCTTGAGGAACATCCTTTCTCAATACCTCGCTTGCAACTATTTTCCTGGCGTGTTTTAAAAACTACACGATTCGAGGGCGAATTCATAAATATTTCAGAACGATCACAAACACTGATATGACAACTATTCCTACAAGCCAGCTTGTTTAAGCATTACATACATAGATGGCGCTCTCACTTATTTCGAATTTCGGTAGCGACAAATAAATTTGTTTCTCCCGTTAGCAGCAGTGCCTGTGTGTTCTCTACGTTATTTTCATCTCGCCTTTATTTAACTTTTTCGAAAATCGTGTCGGGGTCCCAGTTGGCTTCATTATATAACCTCTAAATCTTCCTGTCGTCATGGCTTCGCGCTGCTACTTTCCCCTTCAATCGTCTCGTCAAGTTTTCAACTTTTTCAAGCATCAAAGTGGACTAAAGAACAATTCAAGAAAGTTTGCCGACGTTAATAATCTCCGCGAGCCTTCGCAACCGCTCGGAAACAAACAGGCGAAATGGATGACCGCCGAGGAATCTGTGAAAATCGTAAAATCAGGCAAGTTACTTTTATTGTTTGTTTTGAACTTATTTGTTAAGTCTGCCACCTTCTGAACTTTGCAAAGTGTTGTTCTAATTTAAAGCATAATGAGGCCGGTAGACTCCGATTACGCCATATTGCTAACCATATAGTGATATACATATTTAAATGCCCCCTCTTGACACGTACGTGTTTTGAAGAACTCATTATCTAATTTCTCTTACCAGAAAGAATGTGTTCTTATCTGCAAAAATAGTTTCTTTTTTTTTTGCTCCGACTTCAGTTTAAGTGTTGCCTGGATATCTACCCTATAGTTGTGCCTGTACTCAATTTTTGAGTGGAACTTTCCGGTGTCAACTTTAATCATGTTATAAAAAAATGAAATTTTCCCATGGAGTAATTTAGAGTTAATCTCAAAAAGTCCCGCGTTTAATTTTATGATTAATAGTGATTGAAAGAGATAAACTTAATTATGTTGTTTCAATATTTGGTATTAAAAAGTCCTATGACGGCAAAAAATTATGAGGCGATAAGTTTTTAATTCTGACAGCTATTTTTCAAATTCTTGGGTTTTGAGGGATTGTAATTAAAATCTGGAAACACTTGAATACTAATTGGTAAAAAAGTAATAGTTTGTACGAACAATTTACAAGTCAACACATCCTCTATTTTGTTGTTTTGTGTGGTCTGTTTTTAAATTTGATGAGTAATTCATTTTTAGATTAATTTCATAATTAAGCTGTGCTTAATTTTATATGTTTGTACGAAGCATGCAATGTAAGCTCAAAATGGGACAAGATACAATATAGGTTAGTGGGTGTGTTATGTTTGTGTACAGTTTTTGAATATGCATGTTAGATGTTCCTATTTACTGTCAAACCTTTGTGTGAAATAAAGTGTAAAATAATAGTCATTAGTTCCTTTGTACCAGTAAATATTTGACCCAAATGTCAATTTTCACCTCAATATTTTTTCTTGTTTTATAGTGCATTTATAAAGCATCACACATCAAAAGAAAATATTCTAAAAATTAATTCCAGAAGCAGAGAATGTAAATTCTGTATCTCAAAACTAGATAGTAAACAATGTTTCTGTGAGAAATTCCTCAGAATATGATCCTATTGAATGTATTTATTACCACAAAAGTAGGCTCTTGAAATAGAAACTTTGGGAGAGGCACTCGCGGGAGAGGAATGTTTTTGTGTCATTAATGCCTGACTTTCTACTCTTAATTTCTAAACCTGGCGACTTGTATGAATATTCTTTTTCAGTTAGAATTAGGTTTGAGAATCTGCAGTTAATAGTCATATTTTGAACACATGAATTTCCTTTTTGTTGTCTGTCAATTGTCAGTTTTGGGTACCAAGTTCTCTGAATGTTAACGCTCGTTAGGCATAAAATGTGACCAATCAATATTTTATTCTAAATGAATGAAATACATAAATTTCTGAAAAAGAAATGCTGATATTTAATTATTGATCTATCTGCATAGTTAGTTTTGTTTATGTTGGTGAACTCAACCATGTCTTACTGGATTGACGAAAAACTTCCTGCAGCTGATGTCTGGATTTGAAACTTCATTATAGCTCAAGTTTCACTTTTCTACCAGCAAGTGTTCACAGCAACCCTATTTTACTGTTGCTACTCAGTGATTATGTTGAATTAACAGTAATTAATTATTTTACACCTATACATTTTTTTCCCACATTTTTGGAATAAGTCATAATTTTTTATTCTTAACTTTTCTTAATTTGTTTCTCTGCACTAATTCTGTCTGATCATCCTTTTGTTCTACCTTCTAACAATCTACTCTTTTAAATGGTGGTTGTCTAAGTCCCTAGTTTGTGCACCAATTATTACTATTATTAAATCCATGAAAACAAATTATACTTAAATCTGCACTCAACTTAAACATTGGGTCAATTGAAGAAAAATATTGCAGTCCATTGATGCTTAATTTCTACTCGATACAACATTCAAAATCATTGGTGGTCCACTGGTCCGAGACCAATAAAACTACGATTGGACCAGGACATAAAAAATCCTGGTGGTCAGCACGACTAGTAGCTATAACAAGAAAGCGAGTGCACATGTTTTCTTTCAAAATTAGTTTCAAGGCTGTGAACAAAACTATTTTGCAAATAAAATTTCAAAAAAAATTCTAGTTGATAATATGAAAAAATTAATAAAATAAATTAAAAAAATATGTATATAATCTGCCACAAATTATCATAAATGATTTATATTTTGTAAATAAATGAAAGATAAGTTAAAACATATAAGTATTATAGTTTAAATTCTGCAATAAATAGTTTTCAAAAACTCAACTTGATTTTCCAACCATACTTGTAAAATGAAGAATTTGTAACTTCTATCGCAATAACACTCATTAGTAATGTCTTTAGTAACTATTTTTGCTTGCAACAAGATTGGGTGTTCTACATTTCACACATTTTGGCAATTTTATTGCAAGTTGTAACTTGCATGCTGCACAATGGATGTTTGTTTGCTTGACAACAACACTTTAAACACAAAGTCCAGATTCATAACTTTTTTTAATAAAAAATGTATACTAAAATTTGACAGGATTTATATTCAGCTAAGTAAAAATTTCGCTCGCCGTGGCAATTGAGGATACAAATGGAAATTTTGTATCCTCAATTAACATGCTATTGATTAAATTAATTTATTATTTAAGTAACAGATCAATTATGATGTCAGTGAACCAGTATTTTCTGGTATACACTGTTCCTTGGGACCAGTCACTTATTTTTATTTGTTAACACTGCTTACAATATTGATATGTATAAGCTTTGTTTATAGAAGTTCATCTATGGCAAGGTGGCCAACCTGTGGCGCATCTGCCAAATGGGCCCCTTTAGATGATTACAAGTGGCGCATTGCATCCTTGCTCCTACTTATTCGTTTGAAATAAGCGCCATAACTGAATCAATCTTCATATTTTCAACACCAGAGTGCCCTCAGTTCAATTGTTCAGAATTCAGAAATTGTTAATCCCTGTCTCCAAATATTTGCATGCCATCTTGGTAATAAAGGTATTGAAATGAAAGCAGACAAAATTGCTATGTCAAGGCAGACGGTTACGAGACGTATCGAGGAACTCTCTCGGGATGTATCTCGGCAACTGGAAGACCTTTCTTTTTCTAGTTTTGGATGAATCAACAGATATATGTGATGTAGACCAGTTAAGCATTTTTATAAGAGGAATTGATTATAATTTTAATGTCTTTGAAGATATTACCAGTCTGGAGTCATTGCATGGTAAAACAAAAGATCAGACATATTTGAAAAAGTAAAATTATGCCTAGACAATCTAAAATTAGATCATTGTAAACTCATTACTATGTGTACTGACGGAGTGTGCTGTTAATGATAGGTAGTCAGTGGCACTACAATTTTGCTTGAAAATTTTTTTAATCGTCCTGTACTAAAATATCACTCCATTATACACCAAGAGGCACTGTGTGGAAAAACTTTTAAATGCAGCATATTATGTTATCGGTGTGAAATGTGAGAATAAATTAGAGCAAGAGCATCAAACAGACGAGAATATTGTGAATTGTTAGGTTTGGAATATGATGAAATTGCCTTCATTGTGAGGTGCCCTGAGTTTCTAGATGACAGTTTCTAAGTAGATTTTGGGTATGGAAAAATGCTGTTTATAATTTTTTAGAAAATGAACTACCTGATGAAGGAACCCTATTATTTGATAACAATTGGCTATTTGATTTGGCATTTTAGTTGATGTTACTTGCCATATCAATAATCTAAATTCGAAACTACAAGGCAAGAATAAATAATTTCCTAGTTTAACAACTAGCATCAATTAATTTAAAATTAAAACTATTCATCTCAGTTAGAAAATCCGGATTCAAGTCAATTTCCATACTTGAAAGAGCAGTGAATGTGCTGCGGATTATAGCAATTTGACCAAATATATTGAAAAAAATCAAGTTATTGCAAGGGTCATTTGAAAGTCATTTTCATAATTTGGCTAAAGAAGAAAATTGCATGCACACATTTATAAATCCATTTTCACTTAGTGAACAAAACGTAATGAAGATGTCTAGTAACATGAAAAAGGAACTAAATTGATTTAAAAACAAATTCATTATTGAAAATGAAACTTGAGCTTTTTTTAGATTAAAATCCTTCTGACATGATTAATATTTCTAGCGTTCGTTGCCCTGTGAACATTTCCCAGAACTAAGAAGAAAATTTGCCAAACATCATATGTTGTTTCTGAATTACATACAGATGTGAACAAGCATTTTAATTCATGAAATGTATTAAAAGCAAAACAAGGTCGCGAATGACTGATTCAAATTTGAAGAATTCTCTGCTGCTCTCAGTAACAAATTTAACACCAGACATTGAGACTAGTAAAATTCAAACATGCTCAAAAGTCTCAGTAATACATATGTGCTGTAATAGAGATTGTTTTACATACAATAATTAAATAGTGTCAATAAACATACTTTTATTAAAAGGTTATTAAGGTTATGCTAGAATTATGAATGTAAAAAGGTAGAAATGGTGCTTGAGTTATATGGCTCATCTGAACTCGTATGTGAAAAAATTTGACGCGTGGTATGTAAAAAAGGTTGGCCACCCCTGATCTATGGCATTCAAAGAAAAACGGCTGCCGCCGTTTTTTTCGCTACTGCTGCGTCTTGTCGCTGTGAGGATGGCGATACTACTTGTGGAATAGAATTTGAAACTGGTGTCTAATGATGTTTTTTTTTTGTGTATTAAATTAATATTTTTGGGTGGTATGTAGTATCCGATACGTTACAACTTTTGACGATTTATAGCCAAATCTGGTAACTTTCCAGTTTGTGCGCCTTCATCCATTATAAGGCAACCCTTCGTATTTCTGCCATTCTTTTCTTTATTTTTTTTATATCAGTTGTGTCTGTCGTTGTTCCGTCCGGAACTCTCGAATTTTTTGTTGATTCTTTCAAGCAGTTACACTTTTATTTTCCTTTAATAGGGTTAACCCCTCGCGAATTTTGCCTTTTATTTCGTAAAATATGAAACAAGGATTAATTTGTAAAAAACGAGAAAAAAAAATTTATAAATTCAATGGAACAAATTTTATTGCAAATCTTCTAATTTTTCTGTGTGGTATTTACTCTAAACATGTACGTTTTTTTTTTTTTTTTTTGCATTGTTTCATCAATTAAGTCCAGGTTCAACTCCTTAATTTTTAAAAATTGTCAGGAAAATGTAAAAAATTGAGAAAAAAACCTCTGGGTAGCAAAACGTCAGGAAATTTGAAAAATTCCGAATTTTGGACTCTGTATAACTAATCGTATTAATTCTTATTTTTTTACATAAATGTTTGACTGTAGTTTACATTAAGAACCTGTAAAGATGTATTTCAATAATTTATATTAAAAACACTGGATGGTCTTAGTGTAGGAAATTCTCAAATGTACAGTCCCGGTAGAGTGGTTTATACGCATAGTAGCCAACGGTGAAAGGTTCTCGTCGGCCCCGGAGGGTAGCCGGCAGACGGGAACCGCGTACTATGCGCTGTGACTTATGTACAAAAAATTGCTCACAGTACAGCGGTTTATACGCATGGAAGTCAACAGTGAAAGGTTCTCGCTGGCAGGCAGGAGTCGCACGTTATACTTGTGACTTGCTACAAAAAAAAATTACTCCAAGTGTAGTGATTTATGCGCATTGAAACCTTGTACATTATACGTTGTGACTTGTATACAAAAATATTCCTCCTGGTCCCGTGGTTACAAAAAAAAATCCTCATTTTCAACTCCATATCTTCATCTCTGACCAAGAATATCCCCATCGAGTTGCCCACATAATGGTAAGTAAATTGCTAGAACAATTCTAAAATAAAATTCCATCTCAATTATATTGAGTATACCCATTGAAAACTATTTGTTGGTTTATCAGGATCCTAGAAAAGAACTAACTCATCTACAATAAAAACTCCTCATTTTAAATTCCATATAGAGTACAAAATCCCAAATCCGGAATTGTTTTACATCCGGACGTATAGCTAACCGGCGTTTTTTTTTTTTTACATTTTTCCGATTTTTTTAAAAATTAGTTTAACCTGGAGGAAACAACGCAAAATAACGGACATGTTCAAAAAAAATATTTTTCTGTAAAAATTGGAAGATTTGCAAGTAAAATTTGTTGCAGAGAATTAAAAAAGTTTTTCCTTTTAAAAAAATTATTCTTGTTTACGTAATGTATGCAAAGGTTCACAGTGGGAATTTTGCTATATGGTGGCCATCTTGGACTGGTCGCCATCTTGTTTGGCGAAAAACATCGCTTTGGCGACTAACCTATCGGATTCTACCACTCCCCCAGTTTTATAATCAAAAATTTTGTATTTTTTCTTTAGTTTTTTCAAGTGCTATTTTAAAAGTTCCATTAAGGGTTAGCAACCCTTACAATAGCAATTAAATATCTGTAGAGAAAAAATATAAAATATTTGTGAAGAAAAATCCTCTTACCCCCATCAGACCCAAAATATTTAAAAGTAGTGTGATGTGACTGCATTCCTTAAGGGAATAGTAAAATCAGGAAAATTTTTGCGAGTCTATCAGGTATCTTTTTTTTAAGGATTTTGTCGCCACCTTGTTTAAGGGTGCCCAGGCTTCACAGAGTGGGGATCTTTCTTTCTACATGGTGTTTACTGTCTTTAGCAAACACTGAGGTTGCGTTCCTGGAATACCCAAGCGATCTCTTTTTGTTTTCATCCCACCACACTCTGTTCCCCCTTTTATGAAATTACTTGTTTTTTGTGCTTGTCTTTGCATAGTTTAACCAAATTTTCCAATTCCTAACTCCGTAAAACGGCAAAACAGCAAACCAATCGTTATAGTTTCCAATGAAGACAATGTTTTGTGCTCCGAAACTTGCTTGTCAAAAGTTTTACAGTTTTTAGGAAAGGAAACTAATCCATAAATGATCGTAATAATCATAAAATGCTGTTTCAGTGGACGAATTGCTAGTTTCCAACCTTCAGCAGAAGTGCAATGACGGAAAAATGATTAAAATCGGATAAATTTCACTAGAAATCAGATTTTTCATTCTCTTTATTTGATTAACAGGACTAAATTTGAATGTCATGACAACTTATAGCTAGACCATTCACTGATCACTGAATTCAATTTTTTTATGTTTTTTCCAAGACAAATTGTTAGTTTCTCATTGTCTGTAATAGAAAATGGATGGATGAAATTATGAACATGCACCAAGGCAAGAAACTAGTATTATGCAGCAAGATACGAAATTTGTTATGCAAATGAAAGTTTAAGTACGCAAATGCTTTTTTACCACACGTTGAACATGTTTTTTTCTTGTGATTATGATTTCAACTGTCTCTATTAACCTATTCCTTTCTGAAAATTTTATTCCATTGTATTAACTTCGAATTTGATCACCCTAAAAGCTCTTGGGCTTGGGTAAATGAACTATGGAGGGCGCTGAGCATGTTTCTTGATAGTAGAATATTAAAAATACATTCTGTTATCTCCACGCATGCAAGCAAAAAACGAAGTGTTCACGGTGATTTTTTTTGGTCATTCGACTTGTTCATTTTTTAATCTCTTTATTCTTGTAGCGTTGCGTTGGTAAGAATTGCCAATTCTTACCAACGCATTATTCTTAATATTTTGAAATATTGGAGTGAATATGTGGAAAGAAGTCTAAAAAGTTAATACACAAACACAAAAGAAGTATTATTGCTTTTTTTTTAATTTACTGGGGGCTCCGCCCACTGCTCGCCAACCCCCGGGGGTTATTACGTAATCCCATTAATTTGATTATTGAATATATCATGGAATTTGTTTATATCTGCCTTTGGCAATCATTGTAATGAGTTGGTCAGGTTTTATTTTAAATTCGAAAATGCAGCTGGCTTTTCATCAATGACAGATTGCGTGATGATGCTATGTAGAAAGTTTAAACAATCGTGCAGATCCTAATAAACGAACGAACATCCAAATGTCTAGAGAACGTGTCATCTCTAGCAATGTGCATGATTTTTCAAAATTACAGAAACACGTATGGCGAATATTCACTCGTCGACGCCTCTTTCTGACTAACGGTTTCATTGTTACAAAACAACTCCAGAGAATTAGTTAGCTAACTTTTAAAGATCAACGGTTAAACATTTACTGAGTGCGCAACCTTTGTTTTTCAAGCAACAAGCTTCTTTCGAAATTGGAAACCAAATACTTAAAAGTGCATATTTTATTTTTTATCGTACGCTAATTACGAACGTTGATGTATTTTCGAACTCAATTTGAAGATTACCTTTTACTTTCAGTTTCTTGTTTTCTGCAAACATTCCGTTTCATATAAAGAATGTGTTGCACAGATTTTTGAAATAATTATTTTCTTTATTGATTGTTAAATTGTTTCCTTTCAGAAAGACTTGTCACAATTCATGTTTTTAGTTGCTACCCTCGAGCATTCTTTTTTTCGAACCAGCTGTTGATAAATATTTTTCAGGTGATTATTCCAAACAAACTACCCTCTACAACGCATTTTGGAAAAATTCGGATCCATTCGCAAAGGCTTTTTGTTCATATCTGTTTACCATTGCAAGCGAATCCCCAGGTTTTCCCCCATAAGCTAGATATATCGCACCCCGGCAAGAAACTACCAATCGGTATAGTGGTTAAGGTGTTAGCTTCTAGATCGGAATGTTCCTTGTTCGAATCCGGGTCCCTGCGTGGATGTTTGTAAGCGTATGGTGTAGAGGCGACTGGTGCACCTTAAATCTGTCGTGGCCGTAAGTCATCACGTTGGGTTGGTGTGGAAGTTTGGAGAGTGGGGTGCCAGCTCAGGTGTTACTTCGTCATCTGACCGTGGTTCAAATTTACGAGGTGTACTCTGATCTTTCCCTTTCGGGATTGATCTCGTACCGTCGTCAATAACCCGTTGGGTTGCTCTTGTACGACATTAATTACAAATTACCCCGGCAAAAAAAGTGACAAGTCAAAAAAAAATGTTTTTTTTTTTTGATATGCCATTGAAAAATATGTATGAGGTGCCCCAGCGTGTTGTATTACTATTCCATAGAATATAATAGTTAACACCATAAATACTTACTTAAAATGTAAAAGAAGCTTATACTATTTCAATATAAGTTTATAGTATCCTTTAAGTTGATGTTTCTCAAATTCTGCAATTTTGAGTAGTTGTAGAAGTTTTTCTTGCCGGGGTGCGATATGTTGAATGAATTTCATTCGACGAAAGTTGTCGAATTTACAAACAAGCTCTGAACTACTTTTTTTGTGGCTGGTGGCATTCATATTCCACAGGAACAATGCCTCCTTCGCAAAGAAGTTTACTTGTTTATGAAGTTATTCCAGTTTGAGTCAAGTGCTCCACTTTATTCTTTGTTTGGATTTCCAATTAGTATTTCAAAATAACAAAAATCTTGAATTCAGGCTGAAGTGTGGAAAATTACCCATTGCAAAAAGCTGATTTTATATTCAACCAACGCCTTTGAGATAAAAGCAACGTTCTGTTTTCGAAAAGTTATGTAGGTCCACGGTAGCCCAGTTGGCAGAGAAAACGGATTACCAACCGGAAGGTTGCGAGTTCCAAACTCAGTCCAATCAAAGACCCTCGTGTAAACGGGGGCTGGTGCCTGTTGAATTTGTAGCGACTTCAAAATATTCTCACATCGGTGTTGCGTATAAGATTTTAGAGTCGAGTGCCAGCTCAGGCGTTGACTCGTTCATCTGATCGTGGTTCAAAATTACATATAGTCCTTATCAGTGCTGTAGTCGTAAATAAATCGGAGGTTATAACATGGTGCCCTCTGCACTAGTATAGGCAAGGCCCCATGGTCCTTTCTAAGGACCGGGTAGGTATGCATTAAACTAAACCCGCGCTCGCAAACGGCCTTGAAATATGGTAATATTTCAATTGTTCTTAAGAGGCTTTAATTTTTCCGGAACAACTTGGCCGTTTTTATTGATCCCTCAAACCCAGAATAGTGCACATTTCATCTATACCAAAACGTCAACAGATCCTTTTTACCTCATTTTCTACTCGGCGAATATCCCCTGTATTTATTTTCTGGATCAAGCATGGATAGATCCTTCAAAAGTTGACAATTTTCTTCATTAACATCAGAACAAAGTCTGAATTTCATTCTATCGACAATACTTTGAATGAATTGCTTTTGATTAATAGGTGGAATTATGTACCAAGGTGATATCTTGAAAAAGGAACTTCTTTTGCTTCTACAGCTATCTGCGTTTCACGTGATGTTTTCTAGGAAAAACAAAGCGTGTTCTTAGTTTTTAATATAAAGCAGAGGGTATACGGAATTTGCTGGAAAAACCGGAAGGTTATAAGGCGTTTACCGCCGTATACCCTCCACTACAGCCCTGGTCCTTATATCTTTCCCTTCGGGATAGATCCCAGACCGTCGCCAATAGCCCGTTGTGCTGCTCCAGTGTGGAATTAATTAATTTCAAACTAGCTTACCTTTGAAAAGGTATGTTCTTGGGTACAAAAAAGTTTAGTTTGTCGATTTGGTCCATTTTGCAAGAGGGCTAATTCGGCAGGGAATCCACGCATCGAACGATCGGGATTGGAATCGAGTGTCCAAGGGTTGAGGGGCTCTAACCACTTGGTTACCAAGCCGGCTAAAAATTATTTATTCGAGCATATTTAAAAAAAAGTGAATTTGCAGAAAATTGAAGTAATTGTTCGCGCTAGGAAAAGGAGGTTAAAACTTGCACACTTTTATTATGTCCAATTTACATGAGTTATCTCGGTTTTTAATGTCATAAAAGTGTAATCGGAATTTAGCAAAGGAATGGTGATTGTTTGAATTTAATAAAGTGTAGCAAATTTCAATGTGGATTCCCCACAAGTATCTTAATGGTAGATGAGACATAAATAGAACATCACAATTTTATTCGAACCCACCACGCTTATGATCAGCTTACCTCGCATTTTAAAATATGTTTTAAGTATTTCTTTTTTGGCTGGTTATTGCGTCAGAAGTGGGAATTGAATGGCACATTGCCTGTGCCTTTCTAAAAAGACATCTATAAATAAAGACCCTTTAGCGATTCGCTATTATCGGATCCGCTTGGAAGAACATTTCTTGTTCGATATTTGTTTTTATCTCTGATATCTTATGCAATCCTTTCAAAGAGTATTTTTCATCCCAACAAGCGAAAACAATTTGGATTACAAAGTTCAAACTCGGATCGTCGTTTGTACTTTCCGAGGCCAACATTCACGACCTTGAGCTTCAGACAAATCGGTGTAAAGTCCCTTGCCCTTTGTTATCTTCCATTCTTGCTTTCTGTTCCGAACGAATTTGTATACGGAAATTGAAGAAATAATCACTTTTTCCTTATGTAGCTGTATGTTGGCCATGCATGCACGTCCGTGTTGCAAGAAATTCTAGTCTGACCTTGGGTTACTCTGCGGTTTCGACATGCCAGTTTATCAATTTTATTTGGGAGGGGTAATAAATAAAAGCAAAATTTATTTGGATTACAGCTTCTCTTAGAAAGCGGAAATCATGTGCCCCATTTCACTCTGAGAATTGGAATTTCCTAAAATAGCACTGGGGCGCACGTTTGATTTTACGGTTTCTGTTGCAATTTTGGACCTTGGCGTACTTTTTATATCAATGATTTCATGCGGTGCACACATATGTGTACTTAAAGAAATCTATCAGAACCAAATAAAGCAACATCGAAATGTGAGAATATATTTTAAAAAATTGAATTGGTTTTGATTGAGTAATCTGCGGTTGTTTTGCGAGTTGAACGAAGTTTGACAGCTTTACTTTTTTTTTTATTTAAAAAGTAGTATGTAAAATCGAAAGAGTAAAACAGATATGTTTGGTAATTTCTTTGAGATTGTCAATTTTTCTTTTGTTTCGGAACAGTTGCCTAATTTGTTATAATTTATGTTATGTAACGATCTTCGATGGCCCTCGCTTTATATTGTGTATGGGCGGAACATGGGGGATTTCCGCTGGATTGGCGAAAGTCGAGGCGAAAAGGGGTTCTTGTCCAAACGAAAAGAGGTTTTCGGCTCCCCTCCTTTTTGGTAAGACAGAAGGAGGGGGAGGGGACAAGAACCCCTTTTCGCCTCGACTGTCGCCAATCCAGCGGAAATTCCCGAAGTTCCGCCCATACACAAGATGAAACGAGGGCCATCAAATATTGTAACATATCGACAGGCTAATGACTTCCATGACAGTAAAATGCGCTTAGCAACAATATATTTAAGACCCACTTTTCCTTGAATGAAATGTATGTAGAATTCAACGTTCCCTTAAAAATCCAAGTTAACACTATCCTACATTGAGCATGGGTGGTCCTACTGGACTTCCTTTATTTCAGCTCTTTCAGAAATCAACTTTTAATGACAAGAAAAAGAGCCAACGTCCAAACTTGTTTATTTTGAATTGTGTCCACAAATCTTTTCATGGTAATAAAAGGTAGCCCAAAAGTACGTGTCCTCTTGGTCATTGGAACTATAAAAAATCAAAATATTGGAAAATATTTTTTTGGATCTTCAAAACATCAAAGTTACAATACTAAATCAGCTGTAACTAAAGAATTGCAAGATGGGTATTGGCTGCTTTTTGTACCAAGGTGCAGAATTATTTATTATAATGAATGTAAAAAACAGCAAAAAATTAAATATGAAAGTGTTGTAAAAGTTTGCGATTTATTATATTTAATCTCTCTTTGTTCAGTTATTTATTAACTTACATGCAAAGAAATTCTTGAAAATCAAATGAACTGAAGTTATTTTTATGGGTGACTGGGGTCTTAACATGTTCCCTGTTTTTGTTGCACATGTTGCCATTTTTGTGCAAGCTTTCATTTCCAGTTCTCGTGCATGAAAAATGACTGCAATGTATATGCCTATTTTCACCCTTTTTTTTAATGTGGAAACTTATTTGTTAGAGTAAATAGTGTAATTGTAAAATATAGAAAAAACAATTATTTCATAATTAATAGATGCTCATATTAGTGTTAAGTGTTTGAATTTTAAGCATTTAAATTCTATTCCATAACCCTTTTTGTGTTTTTACAAATAAAACAGTTAAATTAGTTATGAAATGAATAATTTCTGCTTTTTTGTAATTTTTTTCTTTTTTTTTCAGGGGATACAGTTTTTGTTCAAGGTGCAGCTGCCACTCCCCGAGCTTTAGTTCCTGCTCTAGCTGAACATGGTAAAAAATCTAGCTTAAAAAATGTTACTGTGTGCCACATACACACGGAAGGTGCTGCAGAGTACAACAAGCCAGAATTTGAAGGTTTGTTTCTCTATCTATTTGAAAGTAATCTTAACACAATTTCTGAGCCACTTTTGTTTAAAAAAGTATTGATATTTGAATCCTATATTTATAACGATTCACATTTATGTGACAGTTTTGCATTTCACCTGATCTTTTCTTTTTTTTAAATTGAAACTGTCAGTAGGCACTGTATATATTTCGATTTTTGAATTAAGTAATCTGAATTTAGATAAGTATGAAAAGGTTTTCTTAATGGGCATAACTACCTTTTTGCCATCTTCATCTTTGTTTTTAAAGAATATTTTATGAATTTTTTATCTAATTGTACCTTGTTAACTTTTAAAGTAGTCTCATTTTTCTCGGCCTCTGGTTTTTCATTAACAGATTAGGATCAAGTCTCTAACCTGTGACATATATTTTTGAAATATTTTAAAGAAGAAAATCAAATTGTCTTTGCATTGAAATAAGAATTGTATATGAGGGTTCATTTTATTGCATGTGAAACACAGTATATAAACAGTTTCTTATTTTTCTTACTACTCGTAACTTTTCATGCCAAAGACATATTGCAAAGAAAGTTTCCCATATTCATCTTTTCCATAAGATTTTTAGTTGTGTAAAATCGCTGATTATGAAACATCCATTTTGCCAGCCTACTGGCTGGCACTCATACCCCCTCGGTACAATAGTCTCTAAACAAACCTAATAATTGTCACCTACTGTAATTTTAGTATGGTCTTAATTGGTGTGTAACATATGTATTGATAAGCCTTGGTTAAAATTCTATTTCCAGGTATCTTCCGAAGCAATTCTTTTTTCGTTGGAGCCAACTCAAGGGAAGCCATCAACTCTGGGCGAGGGGATTTCGTACCCGTGTTCCTGAGTGAGATTCCTCTTCTCTTCCATCGCAAAATCGTTCCCGTTGATGTAGCTTTGGTACAAGTGACCCCGGCTGACAATCATGGATATTGTAGTTTAGGTACCAGTATTGACTGCACTCGGGCTGCCCTCCAGCATGCAAAATACGTCATAGGTACTTCATGAATTTTGCTTTTTTCAGTCATTTTCTCCTGACCTATTTCAATTTTATTAACATGTTTTATAATAGGTTATACAATGGATGTTATACCTGCCAACTCTTCCGGATTTTCCTTAAAACCAATTTTTTGGTCTTCTGAACGGGAAAATATCTTTCATATTTTCCTTTTCAATGTGAG
The DNA here is from genome assembly GCA_947359465.1 of Metellina segmentata. Classification (NCBI taxonomy): domain Eukaryota; kingdom Metazoa; phylum Arthropoda; class Arachnida; order Araneae; family Tetragnathidae; genus Metellina; species Metellina segmentata. The sequence continues at coordinate 9,355,361 of OX375882.1, forward strand.
AAATTTTCAAATGACGTCAATTCATTATTTTGCGCCTGATCATGAGAATTCGTGGTGAAACAAATTTACATACCTGCCAACTTTTCTGGAATTCTTCCTTTGTTTGATCTTTCAGTTGGAAATAGTATCTACATTTTTCTTAAGAGAGATATAATTTCAAGTGATCACAAAATTTTGAAGATTTGTTGCTTAGCTGTGACTTTTATAAGAAGAAAAAAAAAGTTGTAAACTTTTTGCTAGACTGTCATAAAAACCTTTGGCTATAATTTTCAAGGAAAAGTTAAATTGGTTTATTTTTGTATGAATCCACATAATGCCCATTTGGGAGCATTTTGTGTAAAATATCACCAAATTGGGTTTCATTGAGTTCTACCTGCTACCTAGCATATGACAGTAATAGAGAGCAAGGGGTTTCTGTTTTGAATTGCTATCTTCATGCCCAAATTTGTACAGTTGTCACTACTTGTCATTTTTAAGTATCTTTTATTTCAGTCTGTTTGCACATACTTGTCAACTTTAACGGTTTCCTCTTAAATTACTGCCTTCATTACGTTTTTTTTTAATATTTTGATGACCAATCGAAATATTTCATTCTCTCTGCAACCATCCACTAAATCCATTAAAAAAACTAAACCTTGTTTTGAGCATAAGTTTAGTGCAGAATTATTAAAGAACAAAAAAAAAGCTACTACAATTTCATTGCATTTTTCTGCAACCCCCTCGTCTGGATAAACACGAAATGAAATAACTTTGTAAATATAACATTGATTTTTTCTTTTCTTTCGTCTACTTGTGTAAATACGCTTTATGAACACCCATGATGTGTAATCCTGACAAATTTAAATGCTATGTAACAAACAGTTTTTGATGCAATGTGTATGTACTCATAAAGTGAATGTTTTTTTTTTTTTTTTACTGTGGATGTGTTCAGTTTGGTATTAAAACACTACTGCTTTGCAAGGCTTCTGCTGTTGATAAAAATTTGAACTTTTACTTATGCATTTTGCCGACCAACCGGTCTAGTGGTTATTTTGTTGGCCTCTGGATCAGAAGGGTCCTGGTTCAAAATCCGAGGTCAGGGCATCTGCATAAAATGTGATATCCATAGAGGTAGTGATGGCTGCCCACTGGGTGCCCCTTTAGTATTGACTCATATATTCTGACCTTGTGACAAATAATCAATGATCAAATGTCTGCCGAAAAAAAATTATGCATTTTAAATACCAATAATACTAGTTATTGTGACATACAGACATTTCTAATACACATTAATTCATGTATTTATGTTGTGTTTTATGGCAAGGGACGTTCGGCTCAAAGTTTTACTGATGCACCATTTTCAAAGTTGGCAAGTATGGTTTACAGGTTGTAAAAATTTTTCAGGATTTCTTTTATCTTGTAGGTAGCAGGTAAGATTTGTAATAAGATAAAACTATATATTACATGTTGTTACTTGAGATTTTGATCAGAGGTGTAGAGGGAATTACCTTGTCCTTGATATTAATATGCTCTTAAGTGATTTTGTGTTGCTATCAAATTTCCATACACCCATTTAGGCTTAGTATAATATTTCAAAATCTTACATTCGCTAAATGAAGATTAGCTGTGGTGTGGTGTCCATGTGTGTCCAGAAACCTTGTATTTCCTGAATTAAAAACTAAAATTTGGATAAATTCAATTGTAAAAAGTGTGTAAAACCTGAAAAAAAAAATGTATGTTATCGCTTTTAACGAGTGAGATGAAATGAGAACAAACCTAAACAATGTAGATATTTTTTCTTCTAAAAATGGTCTTGCGGACAATTTAAAAAAAAAAACTTATTAACTCATTAAAACCACATAAAAATTATGCATTCTCAATTTTTAAAAATTTTTGATATCTGTTCAAGGTTATGTATTATCAAGCCTCTTACAATATGGGAACATTTGTCACACTTTAGTTAACAAACATTGCAGTCTTTTTAAATACAGTGTCTCAAAGTTGTGTCTAATTTTTCAGGCCAAGTAAATCCCCGCTTGCCACGGACGTTCGGAGATGCCACCATTCATGTGTCCCATTTCGATGCACTCGTGGAAGGGGAGAGAGAACTACCGGAGCACAAACCCGACGTCCTGACGGATGTCGAACTCAGCATCGGCAAGCTGATTGCCAACAACTTGGTGGATAACGGTGCTACATTGCAGATGGGTGAGTAGAACCCTTTGAAATGGTTTGACAAGATACACGTTACACTTTGTAAGTATATTGTATATCTGATGTTCTGTTGCCCTTTAATTTTGTGCTAAACATGTACCGTGATTGTCCCACTAGATATTACTTTGAAACAATTCCCTGCTTGGTTACTTAATTGAAGAGCTTGTTTTCAAAAAGCTGCATGTCATTTTTTCAAGTGTCCAGACACTCAATTTTTAATCTTTGATGTAAAATAAAAAATTTCGACGATCTCTGAGTGATTAATATAAAAATATCTTCGGTCTTGTCCATGTTGAAATACTCTTTGTCAAGCAGGGTATAAAAAAAATCATAAATTAAAGCTCTTTACCATCACAAATCTTGAACAATGCTCCTAAAACAATTAAAACTCAAATAGCCTCAATTAAAGAATGTGACTGTTGGGATACACTGACACAAACTGGCAGTTCTTCCACTGGTTATGAAACCAATGGTATTCCCTGCTATTTATTTAAAATTTCATGAGTATTCCACAAAAATAATGAAATGGAGTTGGGTTTTCTGTTAGATTAGTCACTTAATGGTAGAATTAATTTAGAAAGGAGGCCCTAATGATTATACCTGCTGTAACTGCATTAAATTATGGTCTTAAAAATTGTAAAAGTAGTGTAAGAAATTTCAAGAGGTCCTAAGCATTTTCAAATTAAGCAAGACTAGATCTGTTGGGAACAATAAAATAAAATGCCCTATGAATTGCTTGTAGGAAGTAGAGGCTTTTGAATATAATTTAATTGCATCTAAATTGTGTCATGTTTTTATTTGTCAGAAAATATCACTACATGTGCTGCCATATGATCGGTAGAACCTCATATGCTTGGTGAAACAAGTTATCTTTAATCGTAAAGAAATTTGTGACTCTTTAAATTCCTGTTGAAAGGAATCTGAATTTCTGTCTGTTTTCAACAAGACTACATTTTGCTTGACATTTCTAATTGTTGGATTAACTAAACAAAAACGACCATTTTACCATTTTAATTCCAATGCAACTTTCTATTTATTTGCAACTAATGCAAAGAAACAAAATTTCTGAATGATATTTTTTTAACAATGTTTGAATCAACTGCCAAAGCTGTCACTTGCATCTGCAGTTTACTTGTATGTAAAATCTGTAGGTTCAAAGATTTCCTTAGCATGTACCTTAAAAGTTTGCAAATAACTTTTAATATTGCTTTTTCCCATTCGTAATGGCTAACTTTTAAGACTCAATGTTGTAACATTTGAAAGATGTAAATTGCAATAGCTTTAATAATTTGCTCCCTTGAATGTTTCCATGAGAGGCGCAAGCATTAATTCATAAGCATTTTCTTTGTCTACAATAGGATTTGCAAGGTTAATTTTCTGCGTGATGACTTGTTTTAAAATGCTATTGTTTGCAAATACTATTAACTCCTGAACAATTTTTTTTGGTTAAGTGAGTCATTAAAATTCACAGGATTTTAAAGATTTATATCTGGAACTGAACACCAGAAATTAATGTAGATTTGTGTGACCCAATGTTTTAGGGAATACACCTTTTGGATCTAAGCATAGAGCTTTGGTGCAGAATTTTACGTCTTAATGATGTAGAGCATGTATTGTTTTATTTTTTCCTATTGTGAAAAAATAATTTAAGTGTTGAATCATAAACTCCCTTAACCTTTATATCACGGCAATTTCAACCTATTTTACCGTGTACCGTGAGATTGTACCTCTCTGTGGCCCTTTTTTAAGTGACCACTGACATTACTTGAATTTCAAACTCCGCTGAAGTCTTTAAAAATGGGACCAAATAGGAATATCTCATGGTACACAGTAAAACAGGTTGTGCTGACCATAGTCTAAAGGTTAAGCTGTCTTTTTGCATTTTTAATCTTCTAATTTGGTATTTTTTTAAGGTATTGGTTCCATTCCTGATGCCGTTTTGGCCAGTCTGAAGAACCACAAGGACTTGGGAATCCACTCTGAAATGTTCAGTGATGGTGTTGTTGACCTGGTCAACACTGGTTGCATCAATAACAAGTACAAGGCAGTCTACGCTGGCAAAATTGTTGGAAGCTTTTGCATTGGAACCCGAAAGCTTTTCGACTTCATGGACAACAATCCTTTTGTTGGTAGGGGTGCCTCTTATTTAACTGCTTTTATGAAATGAATGAAAAGGCTAGTTTTTAAACTTATTAGGGTGTATTCGTTATTTTATAAAATCAATCCACTTAAAAATCTAAAATTGCTTTCTTGTTTTACGATAGTTGGACATGTGGCTCGGTAATTAGCTCTTCAGGGTGGTAACAGAACATGGAAAACCGGGAATTCTCAGGGAACTTTTTAATTCTGGAAAGATCAGGGAAATCTCGGATAAAATTTCCAAATTTCACAAACAAAAAATAAAATCGGAAATTTTGATAATTTGAACAGGAACTATTATCGTTTGTCCTATTAGAGATGCGCGATCACTAGTACTTTTGAGAATCGAATAAATAATATTCTCCGAAATTGCAATTTGAATAAACAACACGAAAACACTGAGTGTTTTGTCACCGTGAGGCTGACGATACAACTTGTGGTGTACGATTTGAAATTTGTGTAACTAATGATGTTTTTATTGTGCATTAAATTAATATTTTTTGCTTGCACATTTTTGCATTTGAGGACATTTTTGCAGAAGTTTTTGTGAAAATTTGCATTTGATTTCAATGTATAGTATGATTATGTAGGGTCAGATGTAATAAGTTCTAAATATAGTTTGTATTTTTTCTCTCCAGCTTTTTCAACTGTCATTGTAAGAGTTCCATTAAAGGTTCCAACCCTTACAATAACAATTGAAATATCTGCAGAGAAGAAATACAAATTATTTTTGGAGAATCATCCTTTCACCCCATCTGACCCTAACTAAGTATTTGAAAATATTGTGTAGATACTGTATATCAATACCAATCAAGGATCATGTTTCTTTAAGGAATTGTAAAATCAGTGGAATTTTTGTGACACTATCGGGGAAATCATGATGTATCGGGGAACTTTTTTCAAGGATTTTGTTGCAACCCTGCTCTTGGTGCTTTGGCTCAACAGGCTCTGGCATTTAGCACTCTGCTTTGGTTCAACAGGCTCTGGCATTTGAGTCCCGATGCATCAAGTATGGATGATTGTAGTTGAAACTTCACTTTTAAACACTCATGTGTGGCAAAAAGTGACTACAGTGGCAAAACCAACCCATGAGATATTTGCACAAAAGGAATTCAGAGAATGCAAATGTTGGTTTGAAGCCAATTGGATATTTTTTAAATGAAACCAGATGAACCTCACTCCTTATGTGATTGCATTGTTGAAACTGAATAGAATTTTAACCTTGATTTTGTGTGTGGGTTCACATGCCACTTGATAGTGTTGATAAAAAATATTTTTAGGTGCCACAGAAAATTGTGTTTTGTTCAAAATTTGAAAAGAAACTTTTAATGTTTATTTTTAAGGAGACTTAGAAATTAATGGTGAATTGTGTTTAGAAAATAATTGCCATAGCTCCTGCCCCACGGTGTGAACATAAAAGGTTTGATAGTTATTTTAAAAGAGAATTTCTCTAGTTTGGAAACATTTCATCCAGACATCTTTTATTTTACACACTTAATGATATTACACTAAGGACTTACAGGATTTTATGATTCTCCTTTAGTAGCTTCGTAAAGTGACTGGGACTGTCTCATAGTGTCTCTGTAATTTGGCGTAGTGATGAAAAAACATAAAATAAATTTAAAAGCAAATGCACAGATCCTCTTTAAAACCCGAGTAGGCAATTGAAAAAAAAATGAACGATTTCCGTGCTGTGTAAACAGTATCATAGTCAGGATTTTATTTTGGATGAAATCCCGAAATTGAAAGCTCATATTTTAAAAAATGATGCTTTGAACCTCTAAGTTTCGCCAAAAGTCTATCTTTTACTTTATTTTAAAGTATATAAATGTATGCACCTAAGTATGCAGAATAGTTGTTTGTTCACCAAATAATTACAATAACAAATAACATAGCAAATATTCAAATATGATTTTACAAGCTTTATGTAGTATCTTATAATTTTATCTTTCATGCTGAATGATTAGTTAAATGAACTGTTAATTAAAGGAATGGCACAGAAATCGATGTTATTTGGTCATTGTCTAATGACAACTGATATAAACAATACAAATTCGACCATTACGGGGATTGCTTGCTATTTTCTCCTTTTAGTTTAAATTTGCTTAAATTGAACTAAAAGCTACTATACTGCTAGAACTGCTCAGAAGAGATCACTAGTAAAATTTTTTAGTAGTATGATGATATGGAGCAATGTGAAATCTGGAAGGTAGAAATTGGTGCAGAAGAGAAAATAATTGCAAAAGGTTTTGCATCAAACAACGCCAAATCGCCTTTAAACAAGGAAATGGGATGAAATCAAAGTAAATGTTAAGAATCTAATGTATTGACATGACCAGGGCTTGCTTTTTGCTGTGCAAGTAAACTCCCTTATTTATTATATTTTTAGAAAATTTTATTTCATTTAGAGGAAGGTATAAAATCCATTGATTGAATTTGGATTCTATAATTCCTGGTAAATGAATTTAAATGCGAGTGATGTCACTTTATCGTCAATAGATATTGCAATTAAGAACGTTTAGTGGAGATGTTCTGTGTGAGGTCTGCTAGTTTATCTCTACTATTATAAAAGAAAGTGTTTGTACGTCTGTTTGTGGCTGCAAAATCCTGACGATTCTATGGTACTTACAGCAATGAGATTTGACACACAGGTAGTCCAAATTATTTGCAATTTTTGGGTTGCGGTGAATTTTTAAATTCAATCTAGAAGATTTTCAAATGAATTTAATAGTTCTATTCTCCATTGGTTTTTCAAATGCGGAGAACTTTTTCTACTCATGCAGTCAGGGTTTGGAATCGTGCCAAGTTTCTTTTCATCCACGGAATGCGGAGAAAATTATTTTTTGTTTCTGCTTTGATTTCCTAGTCAGACGATATAAATATTTTAACTGCTGGAGTCGCTTAATTCTTTTCTCTATCTCCTAGACCATTAAAGATATAGTAAAAATTTCAACCGATTTGAAATCTGCGGAAAATTTCAGTTTATATTGATACCTAAAAATATGATTTTCAGTTAATAAATAATTTTTTAATGGAATATACAACTGATTTGAAATCTGCAGAAAATTTAATACCAGCTTAATACCTTAAATCACGGGCAATGCCGGGCTAGTCACGCATTGGCTAGTAATTAATACGTAGAGATAAAAAATAAGAAACCAACACTTTCTGGGATAGGGTTGCACCCTCCATTTTCTGTGTCACTGCTGTTCGATATAACATAATGATGTATGATTGTTTGTTTCAGTTATGTTGAATGTGGACTATGTGAATCATACAGACAATATTGCCATTAATCCCAAGATGACTGCCATCAATTCATGCATTGAGGTGGATTTAACAGGACAAGTCTGCTCCGACTCCATCGGAACTAGGATCTATTCCGGTACATATATGTCATGTTCGCAATGTGGTCAGATAACATATTATCATTTATAAATGCAATTGAAACACTTAGTACAGTAGAACTCCAATTATCCACGTTGCTTTGAGAAAAAATTGAAAATTTTTTCAACGCAAAATCCGCATTTTAAAAGGTTTTTTTCGCTGAGTGATAAAAACGAATTGTCGGTTCAGTGCATAAGAAATGTCAGTGAAAATTCCTGATTGTTCCGAGTGCAATGCAGAGGCTCATTCAAAGTGAGAATGCATTAATGACCCAGAAGATGACGACATTACTACTTGACCAGACGCAGGACCGTCGGCTAGTAAGGCATTTGAGTGCCTTGACACAGCGCTAAAACGGATGGATCAGTTGCCCGAGTGTGACCATCTACGGCAACTCGCCTCAAGCTCATACGAGACTTGGCTTCATTAAAACGAGTGAATACAGCGAAATGCACGACTGGTCGATATGTTCAAGCAATGATACATTTTAAGTCTAAATTACTCTACATACAAAAGCAAAAATTTTTGTTTTTTAAATTTTTTTTATTATTATTATTATTATTTTTTTTTAACTCTGAGAATTAGCTTTTTTTTTTTTTTGTGAATTATCCAATTATCCGGTTGGGCTCTGTTCCCAATTAACCAGGATATAATTTTAGTTCTACTGTAGTTTGCAAAAGTTTTGTGAAAATATACGCAATCATTTGTATAGTAGTATGGGCAGATAGACACCAAATAATGGAATATAAGGATTTTGACTCAAAATAGAAAAATAATAACTTGGGCGAAAATATTCAATGTGCAAACAAACGCTCCATTTTTATTGATAGATGCCACACATGTATCCAAACTACAAATGTATGTTTAATATATGGTTTGAAAGAAAAGGGGTCGTAGTGATATCAAATAATTGAATTCACATCCTGTTTGTTATGTAAACAGTGAAATATGCCAATTTAATTTTCTTTTTGAAGCAGAATTTTTAAATAACTTTTTGGATGAATCAAAACTTTTCAGTTCCATTTTCATGATATCAATGTGTAATCTGGATCTCGCTTAGCATCATTTAGAAAATACTTAACTCAAGATACAACTAATAGTACATGCAAGTTAGATATAATTTTTTATTAAAATGAAATAGCAGGTGGGGGGGGGGGTGCTTTGGTCATTGTATTATAATGTAAAAATATAGGGATGGACATTTTGTATTTCAATTTTTTATATTAACTAGGGGGCTCCGCCCCCTGCTCGCTTACGCTCGCCAACCCCTAATAATTGTCCAGGGAATACTATGTAGAACAAACCATGTTATTTTTGTTTTTTTTCCGATCAGTACTTTCTCGGGAAACCGTCTAAGAATCGAGCTAAACAACACAGTTTTCAATCCTGCGGCGTCGGCGGTAACATTTTTTTAATATAGAGCAGGCCTCGAAATAGATTTTTTAATACAGGTGCACCTTGTGCACTTAAGTTTTTAAATTAGGTGCACTGTGTACACCTAGTGGGAAAAAATTAGGTGCACAATTATATTCATGTGCACCCGGGTATTTCGAGCCCTGATATAGAGAGATATATTTTAAGGTTATAAATATATGTGTATATTATCTCAGGTGTTGGTGGACAAATTGATTTCCTTCGCGGAGCTGCCATGGGTAAAGACGGTCTAGGTAAACCCATCCTGGCCATGCCTTCCCTCACCAGCAAAGGAGAATCGAAAATTGTGCCCTTCATCAAGCAAGGTTAGTATGCTGTTTTTATGTCGAACTTATCGTGCAATTTAGTTCTCATACTTGAACATCTTGCAATGTAAGTGCTTAGAAGTTGTCTGTTATTATATCTGATTCACATAAAGGCCGCTCTTAGTAAAGTTAGATTAGACTTAGTAGTCAACAGAAACTAAGGGATGTACGGTTAAGTGACGAGGAGCTGGCATCGATTCACAACGGTGAATTATATGCAGAAGTATGCATTTTTTAAAATCAAAACTTGAAATGTTTGCGTCAGAAAGACCTTTGTTTTTAACACATGGTTTTCTTGATTCAGTTGATCGATAACCTTCATGAGGAAATTGCCTGGCTTATGTGGATGCCATGCTGTTTAAGTTGTACTCAATGACCACACAAATGTTTTTTACAGGCTATATACAGAGATTAATAGGTATCTCATGGCCACCCTAGCATTTTGTTTGATTACTTTTAAAAAAAATTTTTTAGCCATCTGATTCTTTTCTGGGGCTGCAGTAGCCCAGTTGGAAGAGTAGAATCATCAACAGGAGGTTTTCAAATTCCAAACACAGTTCGGCCAAACACCATAGTGTTTGCGGGGACTAATGCATGTTAAATCCGTGTCATGGCCTTGCATTGGTGTGTGGAAGTTTAGAGTAGTGTGTCAGATCTGGTATTGATCTTGTCATCTTGTTCAATTGATGAAGTGTCCTTTGATCATACCCTTCAGAATGGATCTAGGAACGTCTACAATAGACCATCAAACAGCAATCTAGTGTGGCGTTAATTTTCTTCCTGCCCGATTATCTAGCATAGTGTTTCTGTTCGCCTTTAAAAGTCTCCCAATTTAATTATGAATGGCCTTTAAAAGCCTTATTTTTTGTAAAAGCACCACAAATTTCATTTTACCTGCATTCATGTCAAATGTGTAAAATAAGTCATAATGTTTCTTTTGCAAAAAGAGTGAGAACAAGTAGATGATATTCCATAGGAGTAGGGTTAGAGACCTAATAATCAGAGAAACTAAATAATTCTCCCACACACACCACCCTACACAATGAAAAAAATTCCCGGTCAGTTCCGGTCCTTTTACGTGTATAGATGCTTTTTTTTCTTTAAAATTGTAAGAACACGATTGCAAAACAACTTGCTTTTGAAGGAATTTGTGAAATATCTGCCTTTATTGTTCAGCAACTCTGTAAAACAAACATGCAGTAATTTCAGATACTTGTTCTTCGCAATTGTTTCCAAATCGACAACCAATGGCAACTGTTCTGACGTTCCGATTGAAAGTTTGCATGTGCAAGCTATACGCATGCCAAGATTAAAAATAAAAAGAAGGAATGTTCGTTTGGATTTTTAAGATCTTAGACTTTAGATTCATTCTAGTTTATTGCGTTGCAGACTTCGAACGTGGTGACAAGAATTGCATTACATTTTCGTCGATGTAAATAGGTTCATTTTAGAAGTGTAAAATATGTTATAGTAAAGCAAGTTTAATTCATGCTTCTGATGTTATGTCTATGATTTCAATATTTACTCAAAACTAGTGGTTGGTAATAACAAACCACCTAGAACTGGCTTTCTGTGCTTCCTGTAGTTTGCACGATGGGTTGTGGCTTCGAACGAAAGGACCTATCCTCTCGAGGGCCAGTCACATGGTGATCAGTGTCAGCGGTCACTTAGGGGGGGGGGGGTGACAAAAGAGTAGAATCTCATGGTGCAGCTTGTACCAACCGTAGTCTAAAGGTTAAAAGAGCCCTGATTTTTATCTCGATAAATGCACTGTCTGCTGTAGAGATTCACTTAAAGCTTCTCGTTTCAGGTGGAGGAGTGGTGACATCTCGATCTCACATCCATTACCTCGTCACCGAGCACGGAATTGCTTCCCTCTTCGGACAGAACATCCGCCAGCGAGCGTACAAACTCATCCAAGTCGCCCACCCCAAGCATCGGGAGGCGCTGGAGAAGGCCGCCTTCGAGAGGCTCAAATGCATGCCCTCTGCCTAAGGGGGTCCCAAGCCATTCCACGGTACCGTCGCTATGTGACAGTTGTTTTAATGCATCGGGTACCAGAAATGCTACTGTAACATGTAGTTCAGCCACAGTATTGGAAGCATGCCTAACTTACGTATTAATCTGTATCGGTTTTCGTTGATCCAAATTCATTTCCAGGCATTATATGTGACTTGTGTCGTGTTTAGTTTCAAGATTTTTTGAACTGGAGATTTAATTTTTTAATTGCGTCAGTCGTAAACTTCGAAAACATATCTCTTTTTAATGAATAAAAACCACGACGAGGACTACACACAAGTTGCCCAAGAGCTTGTTCAATTGAGGCTCGAAATAGAAATTGTTATATTTATTCATTGTTTTAAGAAATACATTTTTTATGTGGATGAAATTATTTTGTGTTAACTCACCCAAACAAGGCGAAAGTAATAGGTTTTATTAAAAGTGCACTATCTAGTCTTACCGAGTGTGTAGACAGAAATAGAAATTGTTTTATGTTTATCCTCTGTTAAAAATAGTTGAGTAATGTGATGCAATACTGAACAATGCAATAGGTGCATCAGAAAACAATGCAGTATTTTTGCTGATGTTGGTACCATGTACTAGATTAATACCTTGAAAAGTAATGTATTGTATGACAATGAATTTTTTTATGTGAAAATTGAATGATGTGTCTTATTTTAATGTAGAATACTGTATAATTTTGTTTTTTTTTACATGCTATATTTATGAGTCAAAAGTATATATGGGTCAGATTTAATGCCAAACACAAAAAAAGGGTATATTTATTCCGACCATCTCCAATTCTTTTAAGAACTTGTTGATTTTGTTGCCCAGCCATATGCAACAAATTATGGAACATCCTACTTGCAGTATTTTTTAAAATTATACTCATTTAAAATTTTAAAAATTGAGCAATTTTTCATGTTTATCGAAATATTAACTCACCCATAGCTCTGGATCTAATTGTTCGATCCAACTAAATTAGTGGTTATTTTGAAGATAAATCTACGATCTTTCTTTCAATGTATATTGACCTTCTGAGTGACCTTTTTGTTTCGGGTTAAATTTGACATCTTGTTGCAAAATGTTTTCTGAAAACGTATGAACAATACACTATCTTTTCTTTCTGAGTTACATGGTGGGACATGCATGGATTCAAAATGAAAGAATTTTCAAAGCAAATAGAAGGATGTAATCACAGTACCCAGAAACACCTATACCATTTTTCCTAAAAATCCTTTCTAATGCATTGTGTTATTACAGGACATTGAATGAGCTTTTTGATCTTAAGGTCACGCATGACTCCTTTGATCTTGAATAAAAAAAAAGTATATATTGTTTTTAAAAAAAATATATTACAAAGATATGCTACTTGTTTTTCTTTCTAAAAGTTTCAAGTTGGGGCATGCATTAGTTCAGAGCTAAAAACATAGATAAATGGAATGTGATGCAAACAAACCCTTGGACACCTGTATAGTATATAACCCCAAGTGGATCTTTAAAAATCAGGAGCATTCCAATTCACCGCTTTCCCCCCCCCCTGAATTTCAAAGAAGGGGTATGTTCTATTTTTCTAAAGCAATTGTATTTTTAATATTTTATGTAATTAAAATGCAAATGTGCAGTGTATACAGTCATTAAGTTTAGCAAAAATAGATTTGATCACGTAAAGATCATACTTTTTAGTAAAAAAAAATCATGATTAAAACCACATTTAAATTTTATTTACAATTCGCTAATGAAAATTAAATATTTGACAGGGTGCATGTTTTTATTTCAATAAAAATATGTGTACACTCGACAATGCCAATATAAATCGAGCTAACTGAAATTAAATTTAATAACCTGGAACCAGATGCATGTTTATATAAATACATTAAGAAGTTTGCTTCTCGGTAACACCCCATAAATGACCCTCTTGAACTAAAATTTATGGGTTTCAAGATTTTTGAGGGCAATAGAGGTATTTGTGATTGGGATACAGTAGCTACCAATATAGAGAAATTATTCGTTTTCATGAATCGAAAACTCATTTGCAAAAGAACTATTCTTCAATTTAATATTATAGATCACACTAAAACATCAGTTGTTGGCCAAGTGCAAACTAAATTTATATAACACCGACCGTTGAACACTTCTGATCGGGTATCAATACTTATCGTTCTTCCAGTGCCAGTTAAAGAATCATGTGACATTGCATTATGATCTGGTACAATTTCCTAGTCCCAGAATCATCCTTACCTTAACATCCCCATTTTATAGAAAACCTCTTACAAATGTAAGCGTTGTGGTGGTCAGCGATCTTTTGTTGAACAGGCAAATCATTGTTTTGTTTTCAGCAAATACGACTGCATTCCTTTCATGTAGTTAATTTAAGTCGCACTGCAGCATCAGGGCTGGCTATTGGTGACAGTCCAGAATCAATCCCATAGGAGAAATTACCGTCAGATGACACGGTCAACACCTGAGCTGGCTCCACACTTCCACACAATGGGCTATTGATGACGGTCCAGGATCAATGCCGGGAGAGATTCGAGGACAACACAATAACCCATTATGTTGCTCAAATACTAGGTTAATTAAAAAAAACATTCATGCAATGCAGAGGTAATGGTAATTTTAGTTAACATCGTACTAGAGCAACACAACGGGCTATTGACGACGGTCAAGGGTCAACACCTCATAATTTTGAACCACGGTCAGATGACGAAGCAACACTTGAGCTGGCACCCCACTCTCCAAACTTCCACACCAACCCAATGTGAGGACTTTCGGCCACAACAGATTTAAGGTGCACCAGCCGAACCTACATCATACGCTTACAAACATCCATGCCCGGATTTGAACCAGGAACCTTCCGATCTAGAGGCTAACAACTTGACCTCTATACCGGTTGGTCGGCTGCAATACAGAGGACAACACGTAATTGTGAACCATGGTTAACACCTGAGCTGGCACCCTACTCTCCAAACTGCCACACCAACATGAGGACATTTGAGGCCACGGCAGAATTAACGTGCACCATCCCCCTTTGTACACGCTGGTCTTTGGTTGGACTCGGAACTCGCAACCCTGCGGTTGCTAATTCATTGTTCTTCCAACCAGGCTTCCACGGCCCCGCCAGCATGAGGACATTTGAGGCCATAGCAGATTTAACGCGCATCAGCCCAGTGTACACGACGATTTATGGCTCGAACTAGCAATCCTCCGGTTGGCAATTAGCTCTGCAGGTTCAAATTTATCTGGACTGGACTTAAATCATTTGGTGTCTGGTAATTTGAGTTAGTGTTCTAGGAATCTCCGTTCTATTTGTTCAGATCTTTCCCTTAGGGATTGAAAATATTCCACTGTTACTCCATTGCGACATTAATTAACTATCCACCTAACGTTTCTGTTTGATGGAAAGGATACTCGAAGTGGTGGCTTTAGTATGGGCGTTCCGCTACCAGTGAACGAATGCTAATGAAATGACGTTAGCATCAGTCCATAAGGGATGAGCAACAGTAACATTTCCTTTCTGGCTGGTTCTTGTCATCTGACCGTGGTTCAAAATAACATGGTGTTGTCATCGTATTTTTTTCTTATTATTGCTCCCTGACTGTCGACAATAGCCCATTGTGTTATTTTAGTGCAACGTTAATTTAATAATATACTTATCTACAAAATGAAGTTCCTGCAAAAATAAATCTATACTTGAGTGTAACCTCATTCTCTCTCAAATTTATATCCTGAATGCGCCCCCTGGTGCCAGACGTCCATTTCTATCTCCACTATTGTAAAAGGAAGTGTTTCTCTGTGTGCCTCATGCAGTGTCCTGACGAATCTATGGAACTTACAATAATGAAATTTGACAAACAGGTTGTCCTAATTTGCAAAACAGATTTAATCTCTGGAAAATTTTATACCAAACCTATGTAAGTCATGTTGGATTGAGGTGAGACTCATTCTTAAAATTATTATCTTTGTTTTTTTATGTTTTCAGTATCAGTAAGATTTAATGTGTCCAGCCTGATTTTTAAATTGTAATCTGTAGTATTGTTTAATTAATTTATTGGCATCGCAGCGTTGCCTGTGGTGTTGGATTGTTAAACAAACCAAATGGGAATATTTAACGTGTCCAGCCCGACTTTTAAATTTTGATCTAAAATGTTTTAAAATTAATTTATTGGTATATATTACTAGTCACTTCGAGGCCTGGTGTTTGTTTGCTAAGTTAACTAAATGAGAATGTGTAGCAATCACCTGGGGTTGGCGAGCATTGGTCACCTGACCCCACGAAAAGAAATGTCATGGGCAACGCCGTGCTCGCCACGCAGTGGCTAGTATATACATAATTTCAAATTCAGTTGTCGTAGTCGGCAGGACTCTTGCGATCATGTGTACTTGAATGCCATGCTAAAATGGGCGGCCAAAAGAAGCATAGTATGCATCTAACTTTAAATAAACGCGTATGTATTTAGTTAACATATAAATGGAGCAAGACATTGGGCTGTTGTCGTACAGTCCGTGATCAATCCCCGAAGGGAAAGATGCGAGGACAACACTATGTAATTTCGAACCACGATCAGATAATGTCACACCTGACCTGGACACCCACGTGCACCAGCCCCCTTTGTACAGGAAGATCTTTAGTTGGATTCGAACGCCGTTGCTTGTCTGTTACTCTTCCTACTGAGCTATCGTGGCTCTTAAATAAACAAATCCAGAATTCGTCTTTATTTTTAGTCCTCGTATGTTTAATAGCGCATGCTTACGAAATGGCATATTTATTTCCTCAATTTATATTAGAATATTCGTATTGTACTCATCAAGGGACTTGATGTATTCAGAGAAGATTATCAGAAAATTGAATTGTTTACAGAACAGGTAAAATATACGACTGAATTCATGAACAAAATGAACAGTTGAAAAAAATTAAAGTGTTATAGACACACAAGAAATAATGAAAATCGAACAGAAGGTCTGAATTTTTTTTTTATTGCTTCAAAACATTCTTTAGCTTTCAAACGAAGCCAAGATCTTGCGAATATTCGAGGTAGTTTTCTAGTTACAAGGGTTTTCGTTGAATACTGTCACCACGAACAAACGCGTTTTCCAAAACTTTAAACTCGATTTCTGAAGAAAGGTTTTTGCAATAGGATGCTTTGTTCAAACAGCGATAACTCAACAATAAATTAATTTATTATAATTATTTTTGTATCATTATAATTTATAATACAGTGGATGTTTGGACTCTCAGAATTATTAGTTTAAAAACAATTTTTTTATAGATTTTTTAATCCCAAGTTTCCTGGATTTTTTTTTAAATCCTTGGCGAAAAAAATTGTTACGAAAACTTCTCTCTTGCAACTTGATTGAAGTTCAAAATATGAAGAATAATATTGGAAATAATTTCCAACTAGAAAAATTGGAATTTTGAGATATCACTGTTCGTAAAACATGCTAATTAACTCATTATATATCCTAATTTGTTGTGATTTTTTTTCTCATTGAAATGGTTTTTAGCATAATACAAAGACCAACTGTAAAAAAAAAATTCTAGTGTGTACGTGCACCTTAAGCTCTTGGAATTTCATAACCAGTAGCAAGAAGACTGGGCCATCCGAAATTATTTTCTGAATACGTGTTTGATCGTAAGGTAGGCACTGGAGCAACAAGACCGTCCGACGATGACAACATCTGAGATGACATTCCACACCTACGCGAGGCCATGATAGATTTTACGTGCAGCAGCCACGGTGTATACGACGGACTTTGGTTGTTAATCCGTTACTCTTCCATCCGGGCTACCGCGGCCAGTGTGCTTGATGAAGTACGTTCTTTTAGAAAATCAATGTTTTTGAGAAGAGACTTGCATGGTGGGTTGCAAAAAGCTTAGGAACTGCCTTGATCATTAGGCGAATTCATTTTGCATGATTATGTGAACATACAATCTGTTCTGTTTTACCAGAGATGAACTCGGATTTTGAGATTGCATTCTTAAATTACCAAAAGAAGGCTTTGAATCAGGTATTTAGTGCCACAGAAAAAGTTGGAGGGGAAAAGTATTTAAAGATTACAGTTAACTCAGTCGGTAGATGGCAGCACTATATCTAATAGTATATGCATGTGTAGCACTTGCACGTTTATATATAGATGGCAGCTCCAAGTATTGTGACAATCCTGAAATATCTGTTAACGGAATATCATTCTAAACTGTAATATTGAATTGCATTTTTGTTCTTATTCTCAGTGGCACCAACTCGCTGAAATTGTTGAGAGGTGCAATGATACATGTCATATTTTTAACCGTTCCCTTTTTATTTTGACGTAATATTTTCGCCTTTCATTTCCTCTATCGCACTCCGTTTCAATTCTCTCTTCGAATATTACTGTATCAGCTATAATTACCTCTTCATTGCCAAAAACATATGCGACCCGGTATCAAATCTTCACGATACATTCTTCGATCACTTACTCAGCCCAATAGACACGTAAGAATAGATTATTTTTGGCCATGACCACCATCGTAGAAACGGGACATGGAACCGCCTTTCCAATGTCCGATCCACGACTGTTAAAACTAATTTCTTCAGTAGATTGCAATATATAATTTCGTCCATTTCTTGTCTAAGCTTGGCTTATGATATGTATAATTGTGTTTGCAGCAATTTCATATTTCTTTACTTTTATTGTTTGTAAAACTTGTATCTCATACTTATGGGAGAGAGCTGACTGCAATCCTAAAAACATTTAGGGGGCAAGAGGTTTGGGCCTCAGAAAACAACCTCCTGTTCTCTTAGAAATAACATCGCCAACGCGATTTGATAATATTGTGAATAATTTTGTTTGTTTTTAGTATTGTGCCTAACAAGGGTAAATCTGTACAGTGAGTGACCTACTAAAACTACCATAACTATAAATCATGTGCTTACGTAAAAACTAATACTATGCCGGGTGTTTTTGAAAATTGTAAAAGGACTTTCCGTAAATATACATTTATGGAAAGGGTACACTTTCGTTTAGGTCGGACAAATATTCATGTCTTACCCCATTAGTAACGAAGCAACATAGACGCCTTACGCCAGAAACGGTTTTATCGACTGGCCTAAACAGCGCCCTCTACCACCTAAACGGGACACTAATTTCCGGACACACGTTCTTTGACAAAAATGTTTATTTCACGTTTTGTTATAATATTGCTCTAATACCCTTTTTAATTTGGTAAGATATTTCCGAAACATACTGTAGAAAGAACAAGGCTCTGAAAATGCCATGTTTAGGCGTTAAATAGCGCTGTTTGGTTCTGTCCCCGCTCGGATTTTCAACGGCATGAATATTTACACGAATTCGGAACATGCCGCTTTTCATCTTGATCTTTATACAGGATGCTTCGAAAATATCTGGCCCAATTGTAAAGGGCCAGTTTGTATTTATCGAAAAAATTTGGCGACTTTTCTTGAAAATACACCAAATGTCAGCGAAAGTTCAGTTCTTATTTTAAGGGGGTCCGGGACACAAAAATCGTCAAATTTTCGAAATTTTTTTTATTATTTAAAAAAATTCTCTGTGTTTTTCTGCTTAAAATGACGTCTAACTCATGTTTCTATCTTAATTAGAACTAGATATATAATAATTTTTGTGGTGCGTTGTTTTGAAAATCTAACACTCTTGACAGTTGTTGTCATGGCAACAATATCTGTTCTTAAAACTTTAAATGCGTTTTTCTCCATGATGCATTTTTTCAAGATTTCCTGTATTCAAATTGCTATAAGTCGAAAACCGATAAAGTTTAAGGGTTGAAATTTGGAATATATCTTTTTCAAACATTATACTTTAATTTTGATTCAGCAAATTTAAAACAAATATTTACTTTTAAAAATATGACTTTTAAAAAAAAAGTACATTAAAATTTTCAAAAATTTTCATTCAAATATTTTTCATTTTTTATTAAATTAATATTTTTTAAATTCCTGAATCAGAATTAAAGTTAATAAATTTGTGAATAATTTAATGCAAGAATTTTGAAAATTGATCAAGAATGTTTTGAGTCTTAGCAATTTAAAATGACCCCTCTTTTTTTCAAAAAATTTTAATTTAAAATTTTTAAAGAACTTTTGGAAAACTTTTGTGTTGTGATTTTGATTATTAGTTAGATGGGTAATCAGTACAAAAAAATTCTAAATTAATTAATAAAAAAAAATTTTCAATGTGTCCCGGACCCCCTTAAGTGCTATTATAATTTAAGTTTAAGAGCACATGACTTTTGGGACGTAAATACTTTAAACCGGATCAGCACTTTGAGGCATGCATGAAACGTTAAGCTTCACACAAAAAAAGAGTAACACAGCTTTTTGTCTTGTGATTTGAAGTAGAAGAAACATTTACAAGATAAATATAGCGTCGTGTAGGTAAAAGGATGTTCATACGAGACATTTTACTCTTAAAGGAGCCTTTTTTTATTACTATTTTCTAAGAATTTGTGCTACTTTTGTATAATTGATGCCCGGATCACACACAGAAACATTGCTCTTTCACATCCAGGTGACGCTTGCGGCATACCTTCTTTTCTATGCTGTTAAATGTTTTGTTTCCTATTTTAACGTTTGTGCAGGGGCTAGTGCACTTCAAATCTGTCGTGGGCTCAAATGTCCTCTAGCTGACCATTCGGTCTGGTGGTTAAGGGGGTCCGGGACTCAAAATTCTAAAATCTTCAATTTTAAAGTTTTGTTCTGAAATTTTTTCTGTAGATGGTATTGTGTGTGTGTGCAGTTATAATAACTGTTATATTTTCAAAATTTTTTTATTAAAATTTTAAAAAGTCATCAATTTTGCCTAATGTTAAAATTTTGACGTTGGGCAAAAATGATTCTTAAAATATTTTATAACAAATCACTTCATTTTTGCATTAATTAACTTCTAAAAGTTCATACTATAAATTGTCTTCGTGATTTTTGGTTAAAACAATTAGAAAAATTCAAAATGTATATTTTGTTCAAAAACTACATATAACACATCAAAGTTCGAAAAATTACAGAAAATATTAAAATAAAAATAAAAAACGGTTGCTGAAAACAAATTAAAAGAAATATATTTGTAAAGCAACTGTAGAAAATTTCGTTCATTTTTGACAAGTAGTTTTTAAGTTATCGATTTTCACAATTGAATTCCCATTTAACACAAAAGGAGAAAAAAAGTGTTTGAAATTATAAAGACTCGTTTGATTTGCAGCTGTCATGTTTGTAAAAAGTTGAATATTTCCGATTTTCTACTGATGGTATGAAAAAAATTTATGTATAATTTTATTCAGAAATATCTAGATTATTTTTTTTAAGATAATAAAAAAAAAATTGGAACTTTTTTCATATTTTGAGTTTGTCCTCACGTTGCCGTGGTGTGGGAGTATAGAGAGTTCGGAATACAAACGTGTATATATCATGTTTAACCTTTTCAGCTACTTGTCATCAAGCTTGCGTGAACTCTATTTTCGGTCATGAGTCGAGTTACATCGCTTGTTGTCATGGAGCCACTTTGTCTGCCACTTACAAGACAAATCAAACTGAGAACAAAAACACGTAATATGTATTCTTGTGTAAAATTATATATTATATCTATCCCGAATTTACAAAAAAGAACTAAACAATGCCAGTCAAAATTTTTTATTTGTTTTGCTTCCTTTCACTTTAATTGTTTGTGTGCAGGAAATGATTCTGTGATCTCTAACGATCGTCAAAGCCAAATTTGTATTGGGAAAAATATAAAAGTTGCAGTTGAAAAATTATTTACTAAAGAAAATCATATTTTTAGGTATAGATCTGATGTAAAATTTTCCGCAGATTTCAAATCCGTTGAATTTTTTACTTTATCTTTAACGATACCAGAGATAGAAAAAAGTACCGCAGTTTTAAAATTGTTTGTTTTGTTCGTCTGCTGAAATCTTGCTTGAAAAAAGAAAGGGAAAAAATATATTTAGAATCTGTGAGCTCTTTATACTATTGCCATTTTAAGGAAAACATAAACAACTAAAAAATGTTCTGGATTAAATTTTAAAATTCGGGCTGAACACAATCGTAAAAAATTACGACTACCTGTGTGCCAAATTTCACTGTTGTAAGTGGCACAGATTTGCCAGGACACTGCATATATACATACTGACAAAGAAACATTTCCTTTTATAATAGTCGAGATATGTCTGAAGTTCGGATATTCCATCCCGCATGAATAATACGACGATTCCTTTGCGTTAGCGAGTAGTGATTGGCACCGGTACTTCCGGAGTGAGAAAGCACGCGAAACACTCGAGTCATCAACGATTAAGTCCGTGTTGTATTTGCCATTGAACATGTAGTGTCGTGTGTTTCGCTTCTTATGTGTTGCGCTGTATTATTCGTGTGTGCCGTTATGTGGTGTTTGTTTCGTGCCTAAGAAATTTTCTTCTGTCGTTTTTACGAACCAACAAGAAATTTTACAATATACAAATCTGTTCTTGGAAAAATTTGAACGAAGCTGTTTGCGAAATAACGCTGAGTTCCAATTTGCTACATTTTGAAACATTCATTTTTATGAATAAATATCCTCTAGGAATATCTGTATCTGATCTTCGCGTCGGGAAGAACTATTCGGAGAACCGTAACTGACCGGCGGGTCGGGAAAAACATTTTCAGTACCTAGTCTGAGATTGATAGAAACATTTCAAAGGCCGTATCTGGTCAACGGATCTGATAAAAATATTTGGAAGCTTATATGTCCAGATGGCTGAGTGAGCTTTTTCGGGGGTCCATATCTGGTCTACGCATCTGAAAAAAATGTTTGGTAGCTTATCTGTTCAGCTGTCTGAGTAAGCTTTTTCGGGGGTCCATATCTGGTCAATGGATCTGATAAAAATATTTGGAAGCTTATCTGTCCAGCTGGCTGAGTAAGCTTTTTCGGGGGTCCACATCTGGACAACGGATCTCATAAAAATATTCTAAAGCTTATCTGTCCAGCTGGCTGAGTAAGCTTTTACCGGGGTCCATATCTGGTCAACGGATCTGATAAAAAGATACTTGGAAGCTTATATGTCCAGCTGGCTGAGTAAGCTTTTTCGGGGTTCCAATATCTAGTCAACGCATCTGATAAAAATGTTTGGAAGCTTATCTGTTTAGCTGACTGAGTAAGCTTTTTCGGGGGTCCAATATCTGGTCAACGGATCTGATAAAAATATTTGGAAGCTTATATGTCCAGCTGTCTGAGTAAGCTTTTTCGGGGGTCCAATATCTGGTCAACGGATCTGATAAAAATATTTGGAAGCTTATATGTCCAGCTGGCTGAGTAAGCTTTTTCGGGGGTCCATATCTGATCAACGGATCTGATAAAAATATTTGGAAGCTTATATGTCCAGATGGCTGAGTGAGCTTTTTCGGGGGTCCATATCTGGTCTACGCATCTGAAAAAAATGTTTGGTAGCTTATCTGTTCAGCTGTCTGAGTAAGCTTTTTCGGGGGTCCATATCTGGTCAATGGATCTGATAAAAATATTTGGAAGCTTATCTGTCCAGCTGGCTAAGCTTTTTCGGGGGTCCATATCTGGTCAATGGATCTGATAAAAATATTTGGAAGCTTATATGTCCAGCTGGCTGAGTAAGCTTTTTCGGGGTTCCAATATCTAGTCAACGCATCTGATAAAAATGTTTGGAAGCTTATCTGTTTAGCTGACTGAGTAAGCTTTTTCGGGGGTCCAATATCTGGTCAACGGATCTGATAAAAATATTTGGAAGCTTATATGTCCAGCTGTCTGAGTAAGCTTTTTCGGGGGTCCAATATCTGGTCAACGGATCTGATAAAAATATTTGGAAGCTTATATGTCCAGCTGGCTGAGTAAGCTTTTTCGGGGGTCCACATCTGGACAACGGATCTCATAAAAATATTCTAAAGCTTATCTGTCCAGCTGGCTGAGTAAGCTTTTACCGGGGTCCATATCTGGTCAACGGATCTGATAAAAATATTTGGAAGCTTATATGTCCAGCTGGCTGAGTAAGCTTTTTCGGGGTTCCAATATCTAGTCAACGCATCTGATAAAAATGTTTGGAAGCTTATCTGTTTAGCTGACTGAGTAAGCTTTTTCGGGGGTCCAATATCTGGTCAACGGATCTGATAAAAATATTTGGAAGCTTATATGTCCAGCTGTCTGAGTAAGCTTTTTCGGGGGTCCAATATATGGTCAACGGATCTGATAAAAATATTTGGAAGCTTATATGTCCAGCTGGCTGAGTAAGCTTTTTCGGGGGTCCATATCTGATCAACGGATCTGATAAAAATATTTGGAAGCTTATATGTCCAGATGGCTGAGTGAGCTTTTTCGGGGGTCCATATCTGGTCTACGCATCTGAAAAAAATGTTTGGTAGCTTATCTGTTCAGCTGTCTGAGTAAGCTTTTTCGGGGGTCCAATATCTGGTCAACGGATCTGATAAAAATATTTGGAAGCTTATATGTCCAGCTGGCTGAGTAAGCTTTTTCGGGGGTCCATATCTGATCAACGGATCTGATAAAAATATTTGGAAGCTTATATGTCCAGATGGCTGAGTGAGCTTTTTCGGGGGTCCATATCTGGTCTACGCATCTGAAAAAAATGTTTGGTAGCTTATCTGTTCAGCTGTCTGAGTAAGCTTTTTCGGGGGTCCAATATCTGGTCAACGGATCTGATAAAAATATTTGGAAGCTTATCTGTTTAGCTGACTGAGTAAGCTTTTTCGGGGGTCCAATATCTGGTCAACGGATCTGATAAAAATATTTGGAAGCTTATATGTCCAGCTGTCTGAGTAAGCTTTTTCGGGGGTCCAATATCTGGTCAACGGATCTGATAAAAATATTTGGAAGCTTATATGTCCAGCTGGCTGAGTAAGCTTTTTCGGGGGTCCATATCTGATCAACGGATCTGATAAAAATATTTGGAAGCTTATATGTCCAGATGGCTGAGTGAGCTTTTTCGGGGGTCCATATCTGGTCTACGCATCTGAAAAAAATGTTTGGTAGCTTATCTGTTCAGCTGTCTGAGTAAGCTTTTTCGGGGGTCCATATCTGGTCAATGGATCTGATAAAAATATTTGGAAGCTTATCTGTCCAGCTGGCTAAGCTTTTTCGGGGGTCCATATCTGGTCAATGGATCTGATAAAAATATTTGGAAGCTTATATGTCCAGCTGGCTGAGTAAGCTTTTTCGGGGTTCCAATATCTAGTCAACGCATCTGATAAAAATGTTTGGAAGCTTATCTGTTTAGCTGACTGAGTAAGCTTTTTCGGGGGTCCAATATCTGGTCAACGGATCTGATAAAAATATTTGGAAGCTTATATGTCCAGCTGTCTGAGTAAGCTTTTTCGGGGGTCCAATATCTGGTCAACGGATCTGATAAAAATATTTGGAAGCTTATATGTCCAGCTGGCTGAGTAAGCTTTTTCGGGGGTCCACATCTGGACAACGGATCTCATAAAAATATTCTAAAGCTTATCTGTCCAGCTGGCTGAGTAAGCTTTTACCGGGGTCCATATCTGGTCAACGGATCTGATAAAAATATTTGGAAGCTTATATGTCCAGCTGGCTGAGTAAGCTTTTTCGGGGTTCCAATATCTAGTCAACGCATCTGATAAAAATGTTTGGAAGCTTATCTGTTTAGCTGACTGAGTAAGCTTTTTCGGGGGTCCAATATCTGGTCAACGGATCTGATAAAAATATTTGGAAGCTTATATGTCCAGCTGTCTGAGTAAGCTTTTTCGGGGGTCCAATATATGGTCAACGGATCTGATAAAAATATTTGGAAGCTTATATGTCCAGCTGGCTGAGTAAGCTTTTTCGGGGGTCCATATCTGATCAACGGATCTGATAAAAATATTTGGAAGCTTATATGTCCAGATGGCTGAGTGAGCTTTTTCGGGGGTCCATATCTGGTCTACGCATCTGAAAAAAATGTTTGGTAGCTTATCTGTTCAGCTGTCTGAGTAAGCTTTTTCGGGGGTCCATATCTGGTCAATGGATCTGATAAAAATATTTGGAAGCTTATCTGTCCAGCTGGCTGAGTAAGCTTTTTCGGGGGTCCATATCTGGTCAATGGATCTGATAAAAATATTTGGAAGCTTATATGTCCAGATGGCTGAGTAAGCTTTTTCGGGGGGTCCATATCTGGTCAATGGATCTGATAAAAATATTTGGAAGCTTATCTGTCCAGCTGGCTGAGTAAGCTTTTTCGGGGGTCCATATCTGGTCAATGGATCTGATAAAAATATTTGGAAGCTTATATGTCCAGATGGCTGAGTAAGCTTTTTCGTTGGTCCATATGTGGTCAATGGATCTGATAAAAATATTTGGTAGCTTATCTGTTCAGCTGTCTGAGTAAGCTTTTTCGGGAGTCCATATCTGGTCAATGGATCTGATAAAAATATTTGGAAGCTTATATGTCCAGATGGCTGAGTAAGCTTTTTCGGGGGTCCATATCTGGACAACGGATCAGATAAAAATATTTGGAAGCTTATCTGTCCAGCTGGCTGAGTAAGCTTTTTTGGGGTACATATTTGATAAGCGGATTTTGAAATCTTTTCGAAGGGCCATGTCTGACCTGCGGGCCTGTTAAGCCTAATGGGAGGTGCGTATAAGGTCGGTGGTATGGTTAACCGATTCCAAAGATCTTATCTAATCTACGTGTCTGATAAAAAAAAATAAGGCCCTAACTAGATTGCGGGTCGGGTAAATCTATCGTAGGTGGCCATACCTGGTCTGCGGGCCTGATAGAAGTTCTTGGAGGGCCGTATCAGATCTGTGGGAGGGGTAAATCTGTCCGGAAGAACGGTGACCGTCTCTGGACTACGGGCTAATTATACCAATCTGGAGGGCTCTGGTCATGTGCCTGAGATCAATCTATTCGCTGCAATTTATTTATCTAACGCAAACCGCCATTTAACGCGCATGCTTTTTTTTTTGTTGACGAACTGATTAAACCTAACCACAGCTATTTCTCAAAAAGCTAAAAAAGATAATTGAAAACAAAACCGAATCAATTTAATGAACTTTGAGCGTGAAACCGTTTCGTCTCCACAAGACATGAGCCACTCCCTATCTATTGGACACTGCAATCTCTAATATCCCTCCCGCAGCAACTCAAATCTAATTTTTAACCTGTTGCCACCGGGTAGAGAAATTAGAAAAAGCACGGAAAATAGCACTAAAAAACGTCTGATGTGTTCACTCAATTTGGAAACTGGTTTCCGATGGAATGGAACTTATCGTTACTCAATTTCTTACAATTCTTTTTCACGGAATACGTATTGTCTGCGATCGTAAAATTTGAAGGAAAACAGAATCGACAACTCAACTAAAGTAATCCCGATGGATTTCCGATGTGGGTATTTTTTACGCTTTTTAAAGCCTAATTCATTTATCCATAAAAACTGATATTGCAACACTTAATAAAAACGGCAGTCGTCTTTATTAGTTACGGTGTCGACCGCCAGAGGGCGATACCTGACCGCTGCCATTTGGCTCATGGAAGAATCCCATCCGCGCTTTTATTATTGTACCTCCGGGCAAGCCAGACGACAGATTTAGTGAACGTGACATTCTCTGATGTATTTATGGGAGTCGAACGCCAAAAAGCAAACGATTTTTTACGACTGCGCTTCATTTTTACCCGCTTTATGGCCCTCACAAAGTGGGGAGGCTCCACTGTGAAATGTTTCGATTTAGGAAGATGAAAAAAAAAAAAAAAAGTAAACGTTTCAGCCAAAGAGCAACACAATGTGTCGTACAATAATCGTAATCGAAAAAAAATTCCACAAACCAACTCTGAATAAATAAATAAACAGACGATCTCTTAAGAACATATTTCAAAAGCCATTCTTTTCCTCTTTTTATAATAGTTTATTGTCGTCTGACCGAAATTTGGGGAACAAAAGTTTCTTGGATGTCTTGATTTTTCGTTTTTGTTTATTTTATATATATATTTTTTTTATTCCTTTATTACTTAGAGCAGTGATATATTTCCACCTGTGATTTACAGCGGATTGATCTTCCCCTGCAGCTCGTTAAAGCTTGGAATGGACGTGAAATATGCGACTTAGAGGGATGGCTACAGCCAAAAAAAAAAAAAAAACAGATTCTATAAAAGCACGGAAAGAAAGCAATAATAATAAACCGGATTTAAACTCCGGAAAACATCAGCAGGGCGGCGCCATTAATTACGTGATTCGATCCTCCAGCGTTCGCGCGAGAACTTGAGAGATGCATATATCAGAATAAATTCCTCGCGCTTCAATTTCGACTTCATTGAATTCCATCGAACGCATTTGTGGGTTAGAGCGATTGTACACACCGATAATTGGAGTAGGACACTTTCAAATTACATTGTTTTATAAAGCTAACATGCACACGACAGTATCGGATTCGCCAAAAATGCTATCCTACATTTTAAATTGTAGGATGATGTCTGCTAAACCGGACTGATAAATATCCAGTGCGCCTGGGCTTCGCATTCCAGATTTGCAGTTGTTTACATAGTCATCAGCATTTTAATGGCAGTCATCGGCTTTACAAGTTTTAAATTGATACAATACAAAATTGAGTGTTAAAATTTTTTTTAAAGCGTCTATTATTTCTACGCTTTTGCTCGAACTATTCTTTTCGAACCATCACTTATTATTTCTTTGTTGGTCTAAAACTTCTATGTTGTCGTGTTTAAATATTATTTCATGTTCGAAAAAGAAATGATTATTCCTATTTTAGACAGATTATTAATTTGAGTAGTTATACATTTTACTTGGCCGAACTGTATCTTGCGTTTGGCGCAGATTGTCCGCTATCGGACATTGCGCCATATTACCCAAATCAAAAACCAACCGATAAATATCTTGTTAAAAATATTAGCCACTGTATCTTATCTGTTTGCATATATACGCAAGACAGATAAAAATAATTGTTTCTAAGCAAATGCACCAAAATGTGTACACTTATTCACTGGTTTAGGGGAAAGTGATCTAATATGAAATTGTCCTGTATCTTAACGGTGTCGTCAACTACAGGAAGTGTCTTGAATAAGGTTGCCAACTTTTTTTTAGACAATTCCGGGACATATAGCACAAAACTGAAAATATTTATGTCGTCACTAAAAGTGCAAAAACTACATTTTTCACGAGTTCAAAAAAATAAAAATAAAAATTTCCTTCATGATTTGATTCTTTTATTATGTACTTTGGGTTTTGTTATTAGTTTATTGGATCAGCTGATGACATAAGAGATTTTGCCACCAGGTTTTCCACCTGGCGCCCACCCCAAAATGCCCCACATAGCAGTAAAAAAAAAAAAAAATTAACATATCGCTCACTTTTTTCAATAACGTCATATCTCAAAAATCGTCGATTTTTAGATATGCCTGTTTCCAGAATGCCCTGAAAGAATACCATATCCCTGGAAGATCGTCATATCTCGCCGCTCAATATTTAGCCGCTAGAGAGAAGTAATATTTATTTTTAATACATCTATCTCTTATGCGGCAAGCAAAAAAGACGTTATTTGTTACCGCGTTTTGGCCACATTATACGATTGTTTGTTTACCACGAGGCCTCGCGCTTCAATTCAATTTATAGCGTTATCGGATGAAATTTTATTGGAAAAAATATGAATTTTAGTCGAGCTGTTGCAGTTAATAATAGAAATCAAAGAAAGCGGAGGATCTTTTCAGGGCCATTTAAAAAAAGGTCCTTTTCAGGACCAACAATTGCACTACAACTTTTGACAACAAACTCAATAAAAAAGCTTGTGTGACTCGAGTGCAGGGGTAAATGTACACACAAACAACATGCTGGGAATTTAATTTCCAAATCAACGCGCACATTTCGAGTGAAAATTTGCTCAAAGTTTTAATTTGAATTCTGATTTCATATGTACAAGTATATTTCTTTTCTGAAATACAGGAAAACAAATTTAGATTTAAAAAATATATTTTTGGAACATCATATTTTGTAAACAATTCCTTCTGCTAGGACACATGTCTTCATTGATGCGAGCGAAGCGAGCATATATTCGAGCAGTGAAGCAATTCTCCTGGGGTTGGCGAGCATTAGCGAGCAGGGGGCGGGCCCCCTAGTTATATTCTATTTTTAAACTAAAAAATTACTTTTTTTGAGTTATGACGTTGTTGAAAGGAGTGAGCGATATGACCTTTTGAACTTTGAGTGACGATATATAGTTTTGACTAACGGCAACCCTAGTCATGAACGATTAGCCAGAAAGACTGTAGAGTCGTTGTAAACATTAACCTTCCCCATTGCAAGCTGACCCATACTTCAGTATTAGCTTATAGTGGCTTATCGCATTTAAGAGTTTGGAAGACTTCGTTTTGACTGGTCTTAAAACATAGGTAAGTTGATAAGCTAGTTGAAAAGTTTTTGCATAAATAAATAGGTATTATATTAAATAGATTTTTCGTCTCGCTCGTATTTCTTTGTCACTGTGAATGCATAATATCCCATTAAGAAAGCTTGGTCTCTCATATCGGGGCTACCTATTCCTGAAACAGCAGATACGAAAAATTTTACCAAATCGCTTTTTGCGCATAGAGTGAAACCCCGATTTAACGTAACCCGCATTTAACGATTTCCCAAGTATGACGTCCCAAATAATTTCCAATACTTTCATTGTTAAAAAATCCCGTATTAACGTTATCACTTCGAAATATTTCCCGCATTTAACTTTTTTTCAGTGGGGAGACCTCAAAGCGATTTTCTTAAAATAGATTTTAAAATAACAGGCAGTTCTTTTCGTGTCCTTACTGATACAAAAAAAACATTAAAAAGAAAACAAACAATAATCTTGAGTCCACCCGACATGACAGGGCATGTCGCAAATTCGAGTAAAATTCGGACTACCTGAGGTATCGATCTGGCGTAAAATTTTCCACTTTCTTCAAATCCGTTGAAATTTTCAGTCTCTTTAACGATCGCGAAGAAAGAAAACCTCAAATTGTCCTTTTTGTGTTCTAATGAATATCTTCGTCAAATGCGTCAATTGCAAATTAGATGTACTAAAAAACTTGCATAAACTCATATCTGTGGAGAATAATGTTATTAATTTAGCTAGTAAAAGCAAAATGCAAACTAAAATAACAGATTTATGTAAACAGTAAAATATAGTAAAGGAAGAAATAAAAGGTGTTACTTAAATTAGTCTTTATTTCATGCTTTGTGTTGTTTTTCTCCGACCCCAATTCAACGTTTTCCCGCATATAACGTTGTTTCTTTCTGGTCCCTTGAAATACGTTAAATCGGGGTTTCACTATATTTGCAATGTATCTTACAAAAAAATTCCATTAACATTCTGGAAACATCTTTAGGGACAGTGTTGAAAATCAAAAAGATGTTAGCTAATTTTTTAATTACACGGTCACTAACGTGATTTAAAAAAAAATATCTCATTAGGCTACTTTCCAAAATTGATAGAATTTTTTTTGACAATCACTGTTTATAGATGTAGTTGTATCGATTTTCTAAAAGATCGAATCGAAAAAAAATCGATTTTCTAAAAAATCGAACGAAAAATATTGTTATTGCGGAAACTAAATTCAGAGAAAAAAAATCGCGTTTCTGAAGATTATTTTCATGGAGAATATTCTCACGTCAATGAAATCTTCCGGAGACGGACTGGTTCCAAGCTCATCCATATCCCAAAGGGAAAACTTGAAAAGAAATTGGAATAAGAATCAAAATCGTTTTCAATGAGAATAAAAAATGTGCCTCAAAAACGATAAGGGGAGAAAGAAATAACATCCGGATTATATGAGTGCCTAACTGTAACCGCGGTGTGTGGTCGGAGGACAACAATAACATTGTCCGGGGGTAACTGTGGGGGTCTTCTGTCCAGATCTCTGGGTGAACTGCAGTGAAAGGAGGAACTCCAGAGGGAATGAATGCATCGAGTGATGTCTTACTTTTAAAGATCTTGCGTGCGGCTGATTGTGTGGAAGGTAGATATTTTCATTATGCAGTGGGGATCGTTGTTCCCACGCTTATTTACTTGGGGAAATTTGTACCAGGATGGGGGATAGTCCAAATATGTTGTGTGAATTCTTTTAGCCGAACCAATTTTTAATAATTTTTTTAATTTAAGGGGAGCAAAACAACAAAAATCTTTCAAAATTTCGATGATTTTTTAAAAATTTATATAAAAGTTTATACAATTATATTTAAAATGATATAATATTTATAGAGATGTGTTGAGTAGAAATATTTTAAATTATTTTTTGAAAAATGCCTGTACGTACTTGAAGTTAGGTCGATTTTATGCTTCGATATCTCAAAATGTGTATTTTTTCCATAAAAGTAACAGTTTTTTCAAAGTCTATTTAAGCAAATGTAAAAAAATTGGTTCACTAGTGTAACATACCCTATAAAATTTTAACTCGGGTATTTTTTTCTATCTGGTCAGAAAAGCTCATTTTGATTGTTAAGATGAAAATTAGTTCTAAAAAAAGTAGAAAATCTCAACTTCAAATTTTAAGTTTTGTAAAAATCACTGTGTTAAAATGTGTAAAGGTGTCTCCTTCATAACGTGAATAAAATCAATATACAAAAGATTCTAAGAAAATGTTCCTTGAAATTTGACCATTTTAACATTACGGAGATAGGACTGTCTCTTAATAAGAAACAATAGAATAATGGATTCTAGAGCATTTAAATTAACGTATTAATGCTAAAAAGAATTTAAAATTTTCGAAGTCACTTACATACTAGTTGCATTTATATTTTTTCCAGCACACATTTCTCTGAAGCATTCGTTCAAACTGAACTATTCTTTAATATTCTAAGAAGAATAGAATTATTAGAATAATATTTTATTAATAATTTGATATTATTCTTATACGGATTCTAGAGCATTTACATTAACGTATTAATGCAAAAAAAGAATTCAAAATTTTCGAAGTCACTTACATACAAGTGGCATTTATATTTGTTCAGTACGCATTTCTCTGAAACATTCATTCAAATTGATCTATTCTTTAATATTCTAAGATAGTCTAAGAAGAATAGTAAAATTATTAGAAGAATAATATTAATAATTTAATATTATTCTTATACGGATTCTAGAGCATTTCAATTAACGTATTAATGCTAAAAATAATTTAAAATTTTCGAAGTCACTTACATACTACTGGCATTTATATTTGTTCAGTATACATTTCTCTGAAGCATTCATTCAAATTGAACTATTCTTTGAAAGTAATATGAAGTGGTGAATAATGGTGTGTAATATGCCCGAAAACAGTCAAAATAAGCCTTAAAATATTACGGCAATTTGGCTATGTGGGTCTTCGATTAGAAAGGAAAACCGGGTGAGACTCCGAAATTGTTTTCGGAATAAGTGTATGGGTAGCCATGGGTGAGTTAGTAAGCATTAATTTTTATTGAAAATAACAGATGTAAAGAGAATTAGTAGTAATTGGTAAAAATGGTGAGCCTCGCAGCATAACATCGACAACCACAAGTAAACGAGCAGAACCGCGTGAAGAGGTCATCGTGCTTTGTATGTATTCTGAGTTGAGTTGTCACTATGCTGGTTCAAAAATATCCATCAACCTGGCACCCATCCTTATTCGAAACGCATCTCTCTCACAGGAAACCAGCGTTAACACGTGCGGTGTGAGGAATGCATTTAACGGCGCTTCAATCGGGCGTAGGTGTTCCTTAATGATCATTAGGAACACCCGGAACGCTAAGGGAACCCCCATGGTGAGGTGGCAGATACTATTTCAGCAATTTCTACAACCCAGGGCGTGTGTCGCAATCGCAGGCGCCCGTTGGTGTTCCAGCTAGTTCCTATTGGTGAAGGGAGACTGTTATTCTGCAATAGCAGTTAAAATAACAGTAGTGATGTAAAACTAACAGTTGGCTCAGCTGTTATTGAAGATATCCTTTCAGGCGTGCACGTAGAATGTTCATTTGGGTAATTTTTAATTAACGTCGTGCTAGAGCATGACAACGGGCTATTGCGACGGACCGGTATCAATCCCATAAGGGACAGATCCGAGAAAACACCACGTCATTTTGAACCACGGTCAGATGACGAGTCAACACCTGAGCTGGCACCCCACTCTCCAAACTTCTACACAAACTCAATGTGAGGACTTTCGGCTACGACAGATTTGAGATGCACCAGCCGCCTCTAAACCTTACGCTTTCAAACATCCATGCATTGACCCGGATTCGAATCAGGAAACTTTCGATCTAGAAGCTAACACTTTATCCACCACACAGCAATGCTCCATAGGGAGGGGCCGTGAAAGTAGTAATGGTGCTGCAGGATTAATTTCTGGGTTCTTTACAGGGTTGGCAAAAACCCGGGTTTTTTTTTTTTTTTAAAGTTCATCCTACCTGGTTTTTTTTAATAAACCTGAAAAAACCTGTAAAAAACGGGGGGTTTTTAGAAAAAGTCTGGATTCTTTCAGAAAAAGTCTGGATTCTTTCAGAAAAAGTCTGGATTTTTCCAGAAAAAGTCTGGGTTCTTCCAAAAAAAGTCTGGGTTCATCCAGAAAAAGTCCGAGTTCTTCCAGAAAAAATCTGGAATTTTTCAGAAAAAATCTGGAATTTTTCAGAAAAAGTCTGGGATTTTTCAGAAAAAGTCTGGAATTTTTCAGAAAAAGTCCGGAATTTTTCAGAAAAAGTCTGGAATTTTTCAGAAAAAGTCTGGAATTTTTCAGAAAAAGTCTGGAATTTTTCAGAAAAAGTCTGGGATTTTCTAGAAAAAGTCTGGGATTTTCCAGAATTTTTTTTAAAAAACCCATTAAAACTTTTTTTCAAGAAATATACTTAGTACCCCAAAGAGAAGATCAAAAATTAATTTTTTGTCAAATTTGTTTTAGAACAATTTTTTTTTATGAAAGTATTCTCAAACATATTGTGGAGGTAAATAAATACTTTTTTTTTGTAAACACAACGTCTCTCATGGATTATTAAAAGAAAAAGGTGGATTCAAGCCTCAAATTCCAAATGATACACGTTGGAATTAAGTTGAATACCTTAGCACTTTTATCAAAAACTTTATGTAGAAAGTAGTATATTGAAATTATTAATGAAAATGAACAGCGAGTCGACTCGAATTTTGGAAGAATTGTAAGTAATGTTGAGTTGTATCGCGATAGTTCAGCGTTACAGAAGCAATTAAGAGAAGTTTCTGTAGCTTTAGATATGTTGCAGGCAGATTCGGTAAACTTCTCAACAGTTGTGAAGGTCTGGATTGAGCTCACCATGAGTATCAAATTTTTGCCATATAAGCAACAGATACAACTAATGATGGATAAAGCAATGCAACCATTTTTTACCTGGCTATTATAATGGCCTATCATGTATAGGCAACAGATTGTCAGCAGAGCAAGCAAAGCAGGGTGAAAAAGTAATCTGAAACCTAAATATATGCCCGTTGTCTTAGCCTTCAAAATCAAAGACAGTGACTTGTTTCCCCAAAACATTTTCAATGAAGATGTTTTGAACTTGTACAAAAGTAATTTTTCGGAGTGGTGGTTGCTAATGGAGCGTAACACACAGAAATTTGGGAAGTTGCCCGATGGATTCTGCAGATTTTTCGCTCGACTTCTCCTCGTGTGTTCTCTACATACGGACAAAGTTGATAAACAGACTAGGGGCAGAGAAAGCAGGAAAACTGGTCAAAGTTCAGCGTTTCCTGAAGAGACAATAACACTCAAGAATGGTAGCTTGTTATAGACAATATGTGTACAAAACTTGTGTATTAAAAGTAAATCTTCTATAAAAGTTATCAATTCTGTCAAAAAAAATTTTACTACAATTTTGTATGTATTTTTTTAATCACTGAAACGTTTGCTTATGCTTTACAAAGCCTTCAAATTAGCGTAAATAGACGCTAATTGATGTGCACATCTTATGTTGAATTTTAAGTTAGATAAAAAGACACTATAAAAGAAGTATTCTCTTGAAGGAAATAAATGTTTTGGTGGTAAGAAAAGCTAGGCTTGTTTGGAGGTTTAGCACGTGGATGGTTGATGCCACGGGGACTATTATGGACAGAGCTTTGTTGCCTCCTGTTGATGGGGAAAAAAGAAAAGTCCAACCGTTCTCCGTTTGTACCCTCCAGACGTTTGTGACAAGATAACTTTAATATCCTTTGTCTCTTCTCTCTCTCTGTCTTCAAAGTCTTCTGAATAGAAATGAGATTGCACGCGGATTGTGAAAGCAAGCGTTCATTTTTAAAAGCTCCGTTCTCAAGAACGTTATGGTATTTGGCATATTCAATCAACGTCACACTAGAGCAACACAGCGGGCTATTGGTGACTGTCCGGGATCAGCCACAGAAGGGAATGATGCGAGGACAACACATAATTTTGAACCATGGTCTGACGACGAGGTCACACTTGAGCTGGCATGCCACTCTACAAACCTCTAAGCAACGTTTGAGGTGTTTGGTTGGATTCGAACTCACAATCTTCCGGTTGCTCTTCCGCTATCGCAGACTTTTTGTGACACGGAATAAGATTGTACTTTTAGTCTTAAAACGTCTTCTGGAATGGATGAAAAAGTTTTGAATAAATATTTCTTAAACGCCGCATCTTTTGACAGCTGTTCTGATCGACCCCTAGCGACGCCTTGTATTACGATATTTTTCCATTGAACAAACAGCTCAGGTGTTGCCTCGTCATCTGTCCGTGGTTCAAAATTACCTGGTGTTGTCCTCGGATCTTTCCCTTAGGGCAGTGATCGGCAAACCGTAATTAGTCCCTCAGAAGTGCCAAAGATCAGCAATACAAATATTAAGATTTCTTTTGAAAGACAAATTTATTTTCAATAGCCCGTTATGTTGCTCTAGTACGACGTTAATTACAAATTACCAATTACCATGTTTTTAGGAGTCGGTTGAAACTAGTTACTAACATTAAATAAAACCAGATATCATAATAAAAATAATAGTTTTATTTATTGACAAAAAATAATTTTTTCTTTAAAATAAAAATATGACAAAACACACACATGCAAGCACATTTAATATGTGACCTTGGATTTCCTTGGAAAATTTAAATAAGTCAGGTTTGTAGGTCGTTTTTTTTTTTTTTTTTCACACACACACAAGCAGGATTCCAAGTTCTCGTCAATAAGACGATTTATCAATTTATTTTTGATAAGGTTTATACTTGAAAATGATTGTTTGCTTGAATATGTAGAGGCAAAGCGTGAAAGAACAGCAAATGTTAATTTTCTTAACTGATCATATATGAGTCGGAAATACTATTCCATGTGTTGGAAATTATCATGTCTTCCTTCTCCAGGTCTCGGATCTTTCTCTTAAGGGATTGATCCCGTACCGTCGTCAATAACCCGTTGTGTTGCTCTAGTACAACGCTAATTAAGAAATTGCCAATTGCATTCTCCAGGACTTTCAAAGCGGACCACTTTTTCTGTGAACTAAAATTTGAAAAAACTTATTTTTCTCCAATTTTTCCATATCACCATTAAGGATATAAAATTTGGAGCTCCATAATTAACTCTTTTTTAATTCCAGTAATTGCATTTCAAAATGTCAATATTAAAGGGAGGAAATTCAATTTTGTTACGTCAGCACTGAGAAGTTTTTTTTATTAAAGGCTAATGTCCCTATATGTTATTTCTCAATTCCCGAAACCTCCGTAGAAACGCTTCTCCCTCATATTTAAAATTGTTGTTTCGAAATGGTAACTGTCAATTACCGAGTTATTTCTTGGCGATGTTTCAGCAGGCTTGGAAAATGAATTGATGTTTATCTTTCAAAATCTTGAGCAAAAAGGGATAATTTGTTGTCGAATGTAATAAAAATGGTAATTTTAGTTAACGTCGTACTAGAGCAACACAACGGGCTATTGACGACGGTCCGGAATCAGTCCCTTAAGGGAAAGATTCGAGGACAACACCTCGTAATTTTGAACCACGGTCAGATGACGAAGCAACACCTGAGCTGGCACCCCACTCTCCAAACTTCCACGCCAACCCAACGTGAGGACTTTCGGCCACGACAGATTTAAGGTGCACCAGCCGCCTCTACACCATACGTTTTCAAACATCCATGCCCGGACCCGGATTCGAACCAGGAACCTTCCGATCTAGAGGCTGTTGTCGAATGAAATGACTTCTTCCAACATCGAAAAAATTGGGTTTCCTTTCCCCTGTAGTTTACGATTAAGATTATTTAGATAAGACGTAACGTCTACTATGAAATAAAATTTTTGAATAAACTGATCGTCCAGGATAGTCAACATCCTTCTCAAGGAAAAATGTTTTAATTTAAAGCAATAAGGAAGCGGAACGATTAAAAACGTTTTCTCTTGAAAGCCAACGTACCTCTTTATGCAGTAGAAGATCTACGTATTCCCCCCCCCCCCCCACTCTCCATTTCAACTAACAAATTTTAAATTGGTTATGATAAAGAGCTTAGCTTTAATTGTGTTGACTATCTTTCTCTTCTGGAAATGTCTGCGCACTAAAAGCGCTTCTTGATGAATGATACAATAGTAAACAAGTATCTCGTGATTGATTTTTTCCTTCAAAATAGAAACAAAACTTTTTCTTAGTCCGGCCATCTATTGAAATCGAAACAGTTCTATCGAGTGGAATATATTTCTCCATGGGCATTCAATGAAAGCATTTGCAATATCCGTTGACCTTTCAGTGGCAATAATTCTAAAAGTTCTATAGAACCCGAAGACAAAATAAATCGAAAACTTAAACGTGCGCTGTCATTTATGTCACAAAATTCATCAACAGCTATTGATAAAATTGAATTTAAGATCTTCGATTTGCTGATTGGTCATATTCGAAAACATTTTGACTGTTCTGTCTTTTACTGTTTTAGCAAATTGGTAACTCTAATTTTAAGAATTTCTGCCCTGTTCTTAAAATTCCGGAATAGTTATTCGGATGCATTTATAATACAATTTTTATGTATTAATCGTCTCTACGGTTTGCCTTTCATAGCAATCTCTTAATTAACAATAAAGCTTGCACTCTATAATTAAATACAGAACTTGATTTTTCTTGAGTCTTCTGAAGTTCCTCAACTGCCTTCTTCCTCGCATCACCGACGGGATATTTACTGCCAGCATTTAGTCGAAATCGATATGTGGCTGAAAAGCCGCCCTGAAGGGGCTGAAGAGCCGCCCTGAAGTGGCCGAAGAGCCGCCCTCAAGTGGCCGAAGAGTCGCCCTGAAGTGGCCGAAGGGCCGCCCTCAAGTGACTGCAGAGCCGCCCTGAAGTGACTGAAGAGCCGCCCTGAAGTGGCTGAAGAGCCGCCCTGAAGTGGCTTAAGAGCCGCCCTGAAGTGACTGAAGAGCCGCCCTGAAGTGGCCGAAGAGCCGCCCTGAAGTGGCCGAAGAGCCGCCCTGAAGTGGCCGAAGAGCCGCCCTGAAGTGGCCGAAGAGCCGCCCTGAAGTGGCCGAAGGGCCGCCCTCAAGTGACCGCAGAGCCGCCCTGAAGTGGCCGAAGAGCCGCCCTCAAGTGACCGAAGAGCCGCCCTCAAGTGGCCGAAGAGCCGCCCTGAAGTGACCGAAGAGCCGCCCTGAAGTGGCTGAAGAGCCGCCCTGAAGTGGCTGAAGAGCCGCCCTGAAGTGGCTGAAGAGCCGCCCTGAAGTGACCGAAGAGCCGCCCTGAAGTGGCCGAAGAGCCGCCCTGAAGTGGCCGAAGAGCCGCCCTGAAGTGGCCGAAGAGCCGCCCTGAAGTGGCCGAAGAGCCGCCCTGAAGTGGCCGAAGAGCCGCCCTGAAGTGGCCGAAGGGCCGCCCTCAAGTGACTGCAGAGCCGCCCTGAAGTGACTGAAGAGCCGCCCTGAAGTGGCTGAAGAGCCGCCCTGAAGTGACTGAAGAGCCGCCCTCAAGTGACTGAAGAGCCGACCTCAAGTGACTGAAGAGCCACGGTTTGCCGAGATTGTTAACGGAGGGATTGATACCTGTCCGTCGTCAATAGCCCTTTGTATTGCTCTAGTACGACGTTAATTAAAAATTACCAATTACCTGAGACGACCAACCGGTCTGGTGGTTACGGTGTTAGCCTCTAGATCGGAAGGTTTCTGGTTCGAATCCGGGTCAGTGCATGGATGTTTATAAGCCTATGGTGTAGAGGCCGGCTGGAACACTTTAAATCTGTCGTGGCCGAAAGTTCTTGGGTTGGTGAGGAAGTTTAAAGAGTGGGGTGCCCGCTCAGGGGTTGCCTCGTCATCTGCCTGTGGTTTAAAATTACGTGGTGTTGCCCTCGGATCTTTTCATTAGGGGATTGATCCCGGACTGTCGTCAATAACCCGTTGCGTTGCTCTAGTACGACGTTAATTAAAAATTACCATTACCGTTCAATCGACACCACAGAGCAACGGTATCAGGCTCGGCAACGTCTGGCGGACCAGACGGTCATAACTGTAACTTTCCCTCCTTCGCCGTCTGTGTGTTAATTTTTACTTCGTACTCCACGTAGGCGGAATCGTTGCCTCTTTCGGTGATAGATTTGGCCGTGGCTTTCGGAATGTCTGGCAATAAAAAATGTCGGACTGCGTTCCTCGTGATAAATCGACGGAAACAGTGGCGAACACAGAGGGGGGTGGTATTGTCCTTGACTCTCTCCGTGGGGCTGGTTTCTTATCAGTAGCGTAGAGATTGTATGGAAAAAAAGGGTTGGAAAAGCATATTCGCCTGCTGTGTTTAAATGTAAAAGGACGTATGCCTTGTTTGCAATTGTACCTTTTTGTAGATTCCATGTGAGTAGTGGGTAGGTATTTTAATTATATATATAACGTCGTACTGGAGCAACACAACGGGCTATTGTCGACGGTATCCCCAAGGGAAAGATCCGAGGACACCACCACGTAATTTTCAACCACTGTCAGATGACGAGGCAACACCTGAGCGGGCACCCCACTCTCGAAATTTCCACGCCAATCCAACATGAGGATTTCCAGCTTCGACAGCTTTAAGGTGCACCAGCCAACTCTACACCATACTATAACAAACATCCATGCACCGTCCTGGATTCGAACCAGGAACCTTCCGATCAAGAGGCTAATACCTTAACCACTAGACCGGTTGGTCAGCCTATTTAATGCAGGAAAACAAACTTTAGATTTTAGGACTTTTAGGACTACCTGCGTGCCAATTTTCGTGGTCGTAAGTGCTACAGATTGATCTGAAGATGGGAAAGTAATAGCCTAATAGAAAAGACTTTTTTAGCCTTCAAAAAATCGATTTTTCAATTTTGATTGCTCTGCAGAGAGCGCATTTCCCGGAATCCAGAAATGTATAACACTTATATTTCAGAAATTTAAAATATATTTAATTAACAAAAATAAAAACGTAAACAAACATTGCCACGCCCCCTGGATGCATGTTTTGGATTGCGCAATACCTCTCAGATTGATTATTATTGTTTAGTAATTTAATTATACACTACTATCCTAATTTTCTTCATGTATCTGACATCAAACAATATCTAGTGCAGTTTACAAACTGTATGAATAAATTTTGTTGCAAATATCCTTTGTTTTTCACCTTGATTTCACGTTCTCTTATTTTCATTCAATTTTTGATGTGATGAGACTTCATTTGTGATAAACTTATTATTTGATTTGATTTTTTTCATTATTTAGAGCATAAGTGTGTTCATTTGTTTCCTAAAGTTTCAAAAAACTACATTATGCCTCGACAGAAACATTTTGGTAAAAGGAAATCCCATGGAAATCAACACACGTTCCAGAAAGATGCAACTGTATTAGAAAGCAACAATGTGCCTGCTAGTGCGTCAAAGAAAAAGATTTGTGTCATAAATTCTTTTGAAAGTGAAGGAGATACCTCTAACAATGAAATAAGTGATTCGAACATCATTGTAAGTGTACAAATGCTAACTGCATTAGTAAATAATGTTGCAGTTTGTAAAAACTGTAAATCATCTGAGTGTTTGGATGTTATTGAAGATAAAAAGGGCCGTAAAGGACTTGCTTCATTCATTAACATTTTTTGTAAATCGTGCCAAAATGGGGCTGTTTCCTGTACTTCTCCAGTTTCAAGTTTTTGCTATGACATAAATATAAGATTGGTATATGCAATGCGTTGCATTGGCAAGGGCAAAAGTGCAGCGTAAACTTTCTGTTCTGTGATGAACTTGCCTCCACCTCCTATTAAATTTGAGAGGTTTAATACAGGATTATCAACTGCACTGAACTCTATTCGCACAAAGTCAATGCAGAACAGTATCGAAAATGCAGTGTGCACCAATGAAGGTAATCGGGACATTGCCATATCATTAGATGGTTCATGGCAGAAAAGAGGACATACGTCATTGAACGGTGTTATTACCGCTATTTCATTGGATAATGGCAAAGTTGTGGACTTTGAATGCTTGACAAAGTTTTGTTTTGTATGTAAAAACAAAAAAAGTGACTGTAATAATTGCCAAAAAATAATAATAATTGCCACCTGCCAATGGCTTTAGTGATGGCATGGAAACGGAAGGTGCGTTACGCATTTTCCAACGTTCTAAATCCACTAGAAATGTGCGTTATGCAAAATATTTTTGAAAATTAAAGAATCTAATGTGTACAGTGACATACCCGTAGAAAAATTGGAATGTATCGGTCATGTCCAGAAGAGAATGGAACAAGGTTGCGAGCACTGAAAAATGACATAAAAATTAAAAGCTTCCAGACGGGAAAAAAATTTCTGGTCGTGGCCGATTAACAGATTCCGAAATACTTCTAATCCAAAAGTATTATGGATTGGCTATCCGTAGAAATACTTCAAAATCTGTTCAAGACATGTCTAAAGCAATTGGGCAATTTATTTCCATAAACTTTCTACGGATGAAAATCCTCAACATGCATTATGCCCTGGGGGCGAAGAAAGTTGGTGTGGTTTTAACAAAAGTGCTGCAATTGGTGAAAGTTATTCCCATAAACACTCATTGCCAGAATCCGTACTCTTGGCTACAAAGAAAATCTTTCAATATTTGACTGCCAGAGAACTTTTTAAAAAATGTTTGCATGGGCGGACACAGAATCCTAATGAAAGTTTGAACAATTGCGTATGGGAAAGAATCCCTAAAAATACTTTCGTTGGTATTCACACCAATCAAATTGGAGTCATGGATGCTGTCTTATGTTTCAACGATGGTGTGTATAGTCGGACTCATGTAATGAGAGAAATGGGCATAACACCCGGTGTAAATATGTGCGACTCGCTTCGCAAAATTGATAAAACGCGAATCTGCGAAGCAGAAATGTGAATATACAAATTCAGAAAGGAAGCTAAAACTCTGAAAAACAACAAAAGAGAAAACTTGATGCCTTAGAAACTTTATTAGATGATGAATATGGGTCTGGAAAGTTTAAAAAAAAGTTAGTTCTCATTTTAGATGCAGTTTTTTGGTTTTTTGCGTTTTTTGAATATTCAGGTACGCTCGCACAAAATTCTATTTGTCTTATAATTCTGAAAATTGGCATGCTTATGTATATACATCACATACAGTTAATGAAATAGTTAAAACTAGGGGGCCCGCAACCTGCTCGCTAACGCTCGCCAACCCCCGGAGGATTGCTTCGCAGTCCTCATTGGTTCGCTGCGCGAACCTATGCTAGCTTTGCTCGCCTCAATGAAGACACGTGTCCTAGCAGAAGGGATTGTTTACAAAATATGATATTCAAAAAAAAAAAAAATGTTTTTCAAATCTAAATTTGCTGTTTTACAGAAAATATATACAGTACCTCTAAAATCAGAATTCAAATGAAAACTTTGAGTAAATTTTGACTCGAAATGTGAGCGTTGCTTTGGAAATTGAAAACCCAGCATGTTGTTTGTGTGTACATTTCCCCAGCACTCGAACGACCGACACTTTTTCATTGCGTTTGTTGCCGAAAGTTGTAGTGCAAGCGTCTTGTTGAACTATAATTGTTGGCCCTGAAAAGGGCCGTTTTTTAATGGCCGTGAAAAAATTATCCGCTTTCTTTGATTTCTATTAAAAACTAACTGCAAAAGTTTAACAGAATTCCTTTTTTTTTCAATAAAATTTCATCCGATAACGCTATAAATTCAATTGGTGCACGAGACTTTGTGGTAAACAAACAATCGTACAGTGTTGCCAAAACGCGTTAACAAATAACGTCTTTTTTGCGTGCCACGTAAGAGAATTATATATATAGATTCATTTTTTTTGTTATAAATTAATTTTTGAGTGAAAGTTTGGTTGAAAAATAATCAATTTTCAAAATTTTTTAGAAATGTTACATTCATTTTCCTTTTGTGTAATATATTATGCATATATTTTCAAACAAACTACTTTACTTGATTTGTGAAACATATTTACATACAATTATGTAAATTTTATTTCATTTTGATGTGTAAAAAAAATTTTAAGCATACCCAAAAAAAGTTATAATTAAAAAAACACAGTTTCATGATATATTTTTAAATGCTTACAAATGAATAAATAATGATAAATTGTAATTAATTTTGGTTATTTTATTAGATAATAATAATGCATACTGTTCATAAATACAATGCTTTAAATATCAAAAAACATTTACTAGTAAAAAATCAGATTTTATTATGGTAAAAAAAATCAATTTTTTGGTGTCGAAAACGTCTCGGTTCCCTTAACATATATAGATAGATTAGAAGCATAAACCTGATGAGATATGTGTAGTGTACAGAAATATCTAAAGAGGTGATTCTGAATTAGGTTGCACTGAAATGTGAAACTTCTTATATTTGCTTGTCATCACCTTAAAATCACACATAACTAAAAAGATGGAAAACTCATCGTTATAGCGCTCAACTCATCGTGTCCGACCAACCGATCTGGTGGCTGCTGGTGCACCTTAAATCTGTCGTGGCCGAAAGTCCTCACGTTGGGTTGGGGTGGAAGTTTGGAGAGTGGGGTGCTAGCTGAGGTGTTGCATCGTCATCTGACCGTGGTTTAAAATTACGTGTTGTCCTCGGATTCCTTAAGGGATTGATCGCGGACCGTCGTCAATAGCCGTTGTGTTGCGTTAGTACGACGTTAATTAAATTACCAATCGTGTATATCGGTAATGGTAATTTTAGTTAACGTCGTACCAGAGCAACACAACGGGCTATTGACGACGGTCCGGGATCAGTCCCTTAAGGGAAAGATCCGACGTGCATATCGGAGATCGTGGTT
Organism: Metellina segmentata; assembly: GCA_947359465.1. Lineage (NCBI taxonomy): Eukaryota > Metazoa > Arthropoda > Arachnida > Araneae > Tetragnathidae > Metellina > Metellina segmentata. The sequence continues at coordinate 9,399,973 of OX375882.1, forward strand.
GCTCGGTTGAGGGAAGTAACGGTAGGTTGGTAATAAACTTCGCACTGGAACAACATAACGTCTATTGTCGACGGTTTGGTATCAATCCCCAAAGGGAAAGATCCGAGGACAACACCACGTAATTTCGATCCACGATCAGATGGCGAGGCCTAAAACGCACGAAAGGTTACTGTACTCGCTATCGACACTGTTGCCATTTCCCCAGAGCTTAAAACAACATGCTGCTGTTTACTCTGCGGAACGGTGGGAGCGTTCATAAATCTGGGAATACATGAACTTCCATGTTTTCGTCCCGACACGAAACGTGTTCGCGAAACTTAACTAACCAATCCATCGAATTCGAGGCTGCCTAGTCAGACTTCTCGGGTGATGTTTGCATTAAAGAACATTAAAAATGGCCGTTGACCCACGAAAAAGATCGAGGCGTCCTATATATAACGCTCTGGCCCCATTTGCATAGAAAGTACCCATCGAGATTTATGGCGCGTGGTGGGGGGAGGGAGGAACGAGCTGTTGCCAACGATAGAATCAGAAGTTAGTTATTTATCTGTATCGGGAATAAATTAGGGCGATTAATATTCAATTACGTTGGCAGCCGCATTCATTATGAGCGCGAACAATCATCTTCCAATGATATCGCGTTACAAGGTATCCTGTGTAAGTATCTATTAGGGGAGATAATTTTTGATGAGTGAGCTAATGATAAGGGAATATGCGAAGAGGGTTTTTTGGGAAAAAGGAAAGCTTGTTTTCGAGATCCCACTCAGATTTGGCTTTGTCTTGTTTCTCCTGGTATCTCGGGATCAAGTAATTGAAGGAGGCTGATTTGTTGCAGTTCGTGCAAGGGAGGTTCAGACGAGTCTAATCTGCTCCGACTTCGGATCGATTCCGGGAAATCGATTCGAGGGAATCGAGTGGAGCCTCGCATATCAGGGCGGTTTGGGTTCACAGTAAGGATGCGACATCGACCACAAAACATCGATGTTTAAAATTAAAACAGTGATATTGGTAATACATAGCCCCAAAACCATCCATGTTTTCAATAATTAGTGTATTTAATCTTTTCCCCTCTCATTTCTTAAAACTGGTGAAGAACCTCGAACATAAATGTTCGTTCGGGGGGGGGGATATTTAATTGGTCATTTGTTGTGTTTATTAGTTTATAACTAAGATTATTTTTTTTTTTACCTGTCAAAATCAAATCAAAAAATTTAAAAAGAACAACTAACAAATCTTTTATTTTCAAATTGTATAATATAATAGAAAGTAATATTTACAACTATTTGATATAGGTTCTACTAACTATAAGTATAATTAGGTTGGAACATCACAATTATTATTGTTAGTTATTATTAATTATTTATCAACTTATGAGGGAGAAACATAACACAAACTTATATTTTCTTTACTGTAAATAAAAAATATTGGGGCTCATAATTATTATATGCTCTAATATTTGTTATTTACAGTTTGTAAAAAAAGTTTGTTAACTTTCTCCCTCTTAAGCCGACTTCTTTTTCGACTAACTATCCCACCTGTAAGGGGAAAATGCTCTTTCTGATGGGGCTATATCTACTCAATGATATCTCCATCACTGACATGTACTTAGTTGCACGGGTTTTTTTTCAAAATTTTTACTATGGTACTTTTTTTCATTCAAAAATAAAACATCGACAGGGTAAAAAGATCGACAATGTTAAAACATCGATGTTAAACAAACATCGGCTCCAATAAATCGATGGTAAATACATCGATGTTTTGAAAATATCAACATCAATGTCACATCCCTAGCCCTTTTCAGACCCTTCACCCTTGGCCACTTTGGTTTAAAAGTATGTTCAATTTACTGATTATGAAATTTATGCTACTTGGTTATTTTTATAATGGTACTTTTTTCATTTAAAAATAAAACATCGACAAGAATATCGATGTAAAAAAACATCGGCTCCAATACATCGATGGTAAATACATCGATGTTTTTTAATAAAACATCGATGTATTGCAGTTGATGTTTTTGTAACATCGATGTTTATACTTGTCGATGTTTTTACGTTGTCGATGTTTTATTTTTAAATAAAAAAAGTACCGCTATCAAAATTAAAAATATAACCAAGTAGCATAATTTTCATAATAAGCAAATTGAACATACTTTTAGACCAAAGTGCCCAAGGGTGAAGGGTCTGAAAAGTAGAGATGTGACATCGATGTTAATGTTCTCAAAACAATGATGTTTTCTAAAAAAACATCGATGTATTGGAGCCGATGTCGCATCACCAGTTGCTAAACCAGTTTTAAGAAATGGGGAAAAAAGTTTAAATGCACTGAATTGTAAAAACATCGATAGTTTTGAGGCGATGTATTATCAACATCGATGTTTTGCTGTCGATGTCGCATCACTAGTTCACAGACATCACGTTGGGTTGGCGTGGAAGTTTGGAGAGTGGGGTGCCAGCTCAGGTGTTGCTTCGTCATCTGACCGTGGTTCAAAATTACGAGGTGTTGTCCTCGAATCTTTCCCTTAAGGGACTGATTCCGGACCGTCGTCAATAGCCCGTTGTGTTGCTCTAGTACGACGTTAACTAAAATTACCATTACCATTACCAGTTCACAGACGTCTGGTAAACCTAATAGCAGGTAGGTAGTTTAGTTGACGTCGCAGTGGAGACGAAAGAGGTGAAATGTCAGGTTAGACACTTCTCACGAACAGAACCAATTATTAATAGCACAGTTGATGAAACAGTTTTGGATTATTCAACCATATCGCCTTTCGGATTATAAATTATTTGCTTTTTATCAGCCGACCAACCGATCTGGTGGTTAAGGTGTTACCCTCAAGACAGGAAGGTTCCTGGTTCGAATCCGGGACAAAATGCATGGATGTTTGTAAGCATATGGTGTAGAGGCGGCTGGTGCACCTTAAATCTGTCGTGACCGAAAGTCCTCACGTTGGGTTGGTGTGGAAGTTTGGAGAGTGGGGTGCCTGCTCAGGTGTTACCTCGTCATCTGACCGTGGTTCAAAATGACGTGGTGTTGTCCTCCGATCTTTCCCGAATGGGATTGATCCCGGACCGTCGTCAATAGCCCATTGTGTTGCTCTAGTACGACATTAATTTAAAAAATTAACAATTTATCTGAAAGGTAGTTACCGATTCCACATGGGTGCGTAGGTATTTTAACTAAAGTCGCACAGGAGCAGCATGCTATTGGCATCGGTCCGGGACCAATCAATCCCCAAGTGAAAGTTCTGAGGATAACACCACGTAATTGTGACCACGTTCAGATGACGAACTTCCACACCACGTCAAAGTGAGGCGAAGACAGATTCAACATACACCAGCCCACTTTGAAATTTGGGACTGCGGTAGCGCGGTTGGTGGTAGGTAGCGAATCTAAGTCACACTGGAGCAACACAACTGGCTATTGGTGACTGTCTTGGATCAATCCCTAAGGGATCTCTCAATCCTATGACAACACCTCCCAATTTTGAACCATTGTTGTCACGAGGTCAACACCAGAGCTGCCGTAGCACTTCCCAAACTTCCACACCATGCCAAAGACGGATTTAACATGCACCAGACTCCAGGGACACGTGGTCCTTGGACTGAATTTTTGACTTACTACTCTTCTATCTCCAATCCGTTACTTTTCGACTGGGCTCCAGCAACAGCTGGGAGACACCGGCCTCCACTGACCACCGGTCATAAATCTGTCAGTGTATCTACCTGAAAAATCTCCAACGTCCAGATGATTTTAAGGGGTGCCCTGCGGCCCTCTCTTTAATTAACTATCCCTTGAACTATCTTTATCACTGGAGGGAACGAGAAATCGAACTGGTTTAGTGCGAGGTCACTTTCTGCAGCAACCTGCTCCCCCCCCCCTTCCCCAAATGACAACCCAGACCTTTCTATTCCATTAACCTTTCGGCCGTGGCAGCTTAGTTCGAAGAGTTCCAGTTAACGGATCAAAGGGATTCGAAACTAGGTCCATCAAACGACCGTGATGTACTGTGGCCTCAAATGTATCTCATGTTGGCATAACGCAGAAGTTTGGAGAGTGGGATGCCAACTCAGATGTTAGACTCGTCATCTGACCTTGGTTCAAAATGTGGAGGTGTTATCCTCGGATTGATCCCGGACTGTCGTCAATAGAATGTTGTTTTGCCTCAGTGCAATATTAATTTAACTGCCTATTCCAAGATACGCAGAAACAATGCCGTTGGTTCAAGTATGTCTGAGGTTAACTTTGCCCATGAACCAAACTTTCATTAGATTGGATGTCGAATTGTTCAGCAAATTTACCAAACGCCATTGGCTCAGTGGGTTTTCCCACAGATCTAGCAACCTGCGAGCTGTCGGGCAGGGCAGATTCCTTTCCCGAAACTGTGAGCACAAGGGAATCATTCACTGCGCGTGTGCCTATAACGCTATGGCCGCTGTCTTGTGTTTGTCGCAGCTTGGTCAAAAATATAGCTCCATAGAAACCCAACCATCACCACCACTAAATTTCAATTCACGATTTATTTCTTACTAGGGGGCCCGCCCCCTGCTCGCTGACGCTCGCCAACCCCTGGAGGATTGCTTCGCAGTCCTCATTGGTTCGCTGCGCGAACCTATGCTCGCTTCGCTCGCATCAATGAAGACACGTGTCCTAGCAGAAGGGATTGATTACAAAATATATTCAAAAAAAATATTTTTCAAATCTAAATTTGTTGTATTACATAAAAGATATATACAGTACCTCTGGAATCAGAATTTAGATGAAAACTTTGAGCAAATTTTTACTCGCAATGTGAGCGCTGCTTTGGAAATTGAATACCCAGCATGTTGTTTGTGAGTACATTTCCCCAGTACTCGAGCCACCCATACACTTTTTGACTGAGTTTGTTGTCGAAAGTTGTAGTGCACGCGTCTTGTTGTACTATAATTGTCAGCCTTGAAAAGGACCGTTTTTTAAATAGCCCTGAAAAGATCCTCCGCTTTCTTAGATTTCTATTACGAACCGCAACAGCTCGTCTAAAATTCATTTTTTTTTCAATAAAATTTCATCCGATAACGCTATAGATTCCAATGACTCGCGAGGCTCCTAGTAAACAAACAATCGCACAATGTTGCCAAAACGCGGTAACAAATAACGTCTTTTTTGCGTGCCACGTAAGAGAAATATATATATAGATGGTGATGAACATATGACCCCGCTGTTGCTTTGATGGTGGCAGACACCCTCTTGGGAGCACCACTGTCGTCAACGCTTGACCAATCACAGTCACCCCCTTCACAAGATGGCCGCGGCAGCCCAGTTGGAAGAGTAATGGATTTGCACCGGAGGAAGTTCGAAACTCCATCTAAACATAGAACGTCGTGTACGAGTGGAATCGGGCAAGTTCAATCTGTCGTGGCTGCAAATGTCCTCACGTTGGTGTGGTGTGGAAGTCGGGAGAGGTGGGGTGCCGGCTGAGGTACGTCATTTGTGCAATGTTCACTGTCTTGCGTTTATCGCTGAGTTTGGCCAGAAATGTGGCCACAGAGACCCAACCGATATCAACACCGCTAGACTGATTTATTATATTGATGAGCCGCGGTAGCTAAGTCAGTAGAGCGTCGGGCTCGCATCAGAAGGGTTGTGGGTTCTGTCCTCGGCGGAGCCTGCAATTCTGATGATTGCGAGACCGGCGATTCGACCTGGCTAAAGACCGTCGTGTTCACTAATGGTGACTGGGGCACGTTAAATAGGTCGTGGTCACAAAGTCCCCCACGTTCCCATACCAAATCAATACCTCTGGGGGTACCTGATCAGGGGGTTATCGGCCTCTGATTGGGATCTAAATTACGATATGTGTGAGTGAATGGATGTATGACAGGGACCTTCCTGTAAAACGGATGTGTCGTGTATGTCGAGCAAAGTCGGACTTCCTCCCAATGGGGCTCAATAACATGGAAGGCACGCCCCCTCGCCTCTTGCCGTCTTCGACGGGCCTGGCACTCCTCTGGTCGGTTAGTGTAGGCATGAGAAACAACAACAACAACAACAACATTATATTGATGAACATCTAATGTCGCTGTTGCTAAGAGCGTGGTTGAAGCCCATTATAGCCACCCGTTTGAGGACGCCAATCACGGTTGTCACCTTGGCGACGGTCCGGGACCAATTTCGAAGGGAAAGATCCTAGGTAATGATAATGGCAGTTTTTTAATTAACGTCGAACTAGAACAACATAACGGAAAGATCCTAGGACATCGCCTTCACGTTGGGTTGGCGTGGAAGTTTGGAGAGTGGGGTGCCAGCTCAGGTGTTGCTTCGTCATCTGACCGTGGTTCAAAATTACGAGGTGTTGTCCTCGGATCTCTCCATTAAGGGACTGATCCCGGACCGTCGTCAATAGCCCGTTGTGTTGCTCTAGTACGACGTTAACTAAAAATTACCAATTACCTAGGACATCGCCACTTAATTCGGAGCCACGGTCAGATGACGAGGTTAACGCATGAGCTGATACCCCACTCTCCGAACGTCTACAAATCCCAAAGGGATAGATCCGAAAACACGTCGTCATTTTGAACCACAGCCAGATCAAGACAGCACTTGAGTTGGCACCCCACTCTCCAAACCTCCCCGGTACGTCAGAGTTAACATGCACTAGCTCCCACGTATACTGACGGTCTCTGGCTGGACCTAGTTTCGAACTCGCTACTTTGCCAATAAGCTACTTTACCAACTGGGCGTGGTAACCCGGTTAAAAGAGCCTCGGATTCGCAAACAGAGGGTTGCGGGTCCGAATACAATCTGAGAATGTCGTGTACACAGTGGACTCGTATGTCCTCACGTTGGCATGGTGTGGAAGTTTTGGATAGTAAGGTGACAGCTCGGGTGTTGCCTCGTCATCCATCTGCGATTCAAAATGATGTGGTGTTGTCCTTGGGGGATTGATCCCGGACTGACGTAAATAGCCCGTTGTGTTGTTCTATTACGACGTTAATTAAAATACCTTCCAACCGGGCTACCGCGGCCCAACGTCGCTTAGGAATCTCCCGAAGAAAACGAAATCATCGCCAACGGTGGCAACCCTGCAGGCACAGGTGAGAAATACAGCCCTCAAAAAGCGCAGCAAAAACAGTGGAAGAACGATAATAATAAAAAAAATGCTGGCAACCGGGGCATGAGAAATGGTCCCGGAGGGGGTGAAGCCACTTCCTGAAGGCCAGCGGGGGTCCTGCTGTGACAAATGGTCACTTCTCCACGGGCAGCGCCGAGAACCCACCAACCGTAATTTTCCGCCGGAGTTCCCAGGTTGGAAGTTAAGAAAACAAAGCTCGCTTCGTCGTCCTGTGTGCAAACGAGGAAAATCGCGCTCAAGACAAACAAGTACGGATATTTTGGAAACAGTGATAGGTGTTTCTCTTGGGGGGATGGATTCTTTCTGTATTATGTCCTGTAAAAGATGAAGTAAACGTTTGTTTGAAGGATTCCTAACCACGCTGCTTCTAAAGACAGGCATTCGACTAGGTCAGTGGACGGCAAACTCATTTAGCCCACCAAAAGAGTCAAAGATCAGCAGTACAACGATTAAGATTGCTTTTAAGAGCCAAATTTCTTTTCAAGAACCATGTCTCTAGTTTCTAGGAGTCAGTTTAAAGCTGCTACAAACATTAAATAAAACCAGATATATAATTATAATAATAATCTTATTTATTGACAAAAAAAAAATTTTTACAAAATAAAAATATGACAAAACACTTTTTTAAAGTGAACAATGGCCTTGCACTTCATTGGAAAGTTGAGTCAGGTTTGTATGTCGTTATTTTTAATTTCAAGCATCTCTTGACTCTTCTGAAGTTCCTCAACTGCTTTCTTCCTCGCTTCTCCGGCGTGTAGTTGCCGACCCACCGGTAAAGTGGTTACGGTGTTAGAGCTTCTAGATCGGAAGTTTCCTGGTTCGAATTCGGTACAATGCATGGATGTTTGTAAGCGTATGGTATAGAGGCTGCTGGTGCACCTTAAATCTGTCGTGGCCGAAAGTTTTCACGTTGGGCTGGTGTGGAAGTTTGGAGAGTGGGGTGCCAGCTCAGGTGTTGCTTCGTCATCTGACCGTGGTTCAAAATTACGAGGTGTTGTCCTCGGATCTTTCCCTTAAGGGACTGATCCCGGACCGTCGTCAATAGCCTGTTGTGTAGCTCTAGTACGACGTTAACTAAAATTACCATTATCATGGCAGAGCTGCACTCAAGTGGAAGTGGCTGGCGAGCCGCTGTTTGCCGACCACTGAATTAGGTCTTTCAGATGAAAGAGGACATCCTCTTTCTCACCCTGCGTGGACGTTTGGAGAGTAGGGTGCCAGCTCAGGTGTTGCTTCGTCATCTGACCGTGGTTCAAAATTACGAGGTGTTGTCCTCGGATCTTTCCCTTAAGGGACTGATCCCGGACCGTCGTCAATAGCCCGTTGTGTTGCTCTAGTACGACGTTAACTAAAATTACCATTATCATGGCAGAGCTGCACTCAAGTGGAAGTGGCTGGCGAGCCGCTGTTTGCCGACCACTGAATTAGGTCTTTCAGATGAAAGAGGACATCCTCTTTCTCACCCTGCGTGTACGTTTGGAGAGTAGGGTGCCAGCTCAGGTGTTGCTTCGTGATGTGACTGCGGTTCGAAATTACGTGGTAGGTCCTCGGGTCTTTCCCTTAGGAGATTGATACCGCACCGTCGTCAATAGCCCGTTGTGTGTGTAACTCTAGTACTACGTTAATTAACATTACCTTACATTACCTGCGTGTATGTCAGTTCAACTTTCCTTGTGTGTGTGTATGTCCACTCATTTGACGCAGTTTGGCCAGATATGAATCTTGCGCACAAAAAACCCAACCAAAGTCATTCTGAGGTATTAGCTACCGATGTACAATATTCAGAATTTTCTCCTTTACATCTGAGCCGACCAACCGGTATAGTGGTTAAGGTGTTAGCCTCTAGATCGGAAGGTTCCTGGTTCGAATCCGGGTCCGGGCATGGATGTTTGTAATCGTATGGTGTAGAGGCGGCTGGTGCACCTTAAATCTGTCGTGGCCGAAAGTCCTCACGTTGGGTTGGCGTGGAAGTTTGGAGAGTGGGGTGCCAGCTCAGGTGTTGCTTCGTCATCTGACCGTGGTTCAAAATTACGAGGTGTTGTCCTCGGATCTTTCCCTTAAGGGACTGATCCCGGACCGTCGTCAATAGCCCGTTGTGTAGCTCTAGTACGACGTTAACTAAAAATTACCAATTACCTTTACATCTGAGCCGACCAACTGGTCTGGTGGTTAAGGTGTTAGCCTCTGGATCGGAAGGTTCCTGTCTCGAATCCGGGTCAGTGCTTGGATATTTGTAAGCGTAAGGTAAAGAGGCGGCTGGTGCACTTTAATTCTGTCGTGGTCGAAAGTCCACACACGTTGGGTTGGTGTGGAAGTCTGGAGAGTGGGATGCCAGCTCAGGTGTGGCCTCGTCATCTGACCGTTGTTCAAAAGGACGTGGTGTTGTCCTCGGATCTTTCCCTTATGGGATTATTCCCGGACCGTCGTTAATAGCCCGTCGTGTTGCTCTAGTTCGACGTTGATTAAAAAATTACCAAATTATTTAAGGTTCATCGTCAATAGCACGTTGTGTTATCCAGTGCGAAGTTAATTCAAATACCTTTCTAAACTTCACGTTGGGTTGGCGTGGAAGTTTGGAGAGTGGGGTGCCAGCTCAGGTGTTGCTTGTCATCTGACCGTGGTTTAAAATTACGAGGTGTTGTCCTCGGACCTTTCCCTTAAGGGACTGATCCCGGACCGTCGTCAATAGCCCGTTGTGTTGCTCTATTACGACGTTAACTAAAAATTACCAATTTTTTTTTACCTTTCTAAACTACCTGCATATGTTCTCGGTGCCTTCCCTACATCCGCAGTGACTTCAGCTAGTCAGAGCGTAGTGGTTGCGCCCCCAAACAGGCTAAAAGAAAGAGCCTGGCTGAAAGAAAAATTCTGGAAATAATACATCCCCACCTCCAAAAAACTCCTCTCTTCAAACAAAGAAAACCAGAGCGTGGTGCGGCTAAGAGAAGTGCCGACGACAAGGACAGACAGACCGTCCGACAGGTAACGTTCCTTACCCGTGTCACTCCCCCGACCGACAGCTCCCCAGATTGCACCCCCTAACGGATCGGAATGCCCCTGCGATAAGACAGACGGGGGAGGCAGAAACAATACCCACCTGCGCGTGACTCCCCCAGATCGCCCGATTAGATCGGGGATCAGTATGAGGAATGTCGCGAGGGGGCACACTCATAAAAACGATGCGATTTCAATTGGTACATGTCGTAAACACGGGATCTCTTTCGCTTTGGTGATAGGGCGGATCTGATGAGCACGGTAGGTATTTCAGTTAATGTCACACTGGACCAACACACCGGGCTATTGTTGACAGAAATTTGCGAGGGTACTGATAATGGTAATGGTAATTTTAGTTAACGTCGTACTAGAGCAACACAACGGGCTATTGACGACGGTCCGGGATCAGTCTGTTAAGGCAGTGCTCCCCAACCTTTTTATCGCCGCGGACCGGAACAACGTTTGATAATTTTAACGCGGCCCGCTGAGGGGAGGGGGGGGGGCGTTGATTGTTTATATTTTAGATTGTTTTGATTTAATTGTATTTAAACATGCCTTCAAAATAAAATACAGTTACACCAAAAAAATGAATATAATGTGATTCAACTTTTTAACTCACTAGAACGCTAAATCAATAAGAACCCTGGGCTTGTTTCTTTGCAAAGAGACGGTTTCATCTGGGGGTAATAGGAGACAATGACACCCGAAGTGTGTTGCTTATGTCCAGTTGATACCGTTGTTTTGTTTTGGTTGCTGTCACTGCAGAAAACCCCGCTTAACACAGATAGGCTGTCAGGATTATCTATTGATTTAAGTGCTGTGGTGGCAATCTCAAGTTATTCCGCTATGACTTTAATCCAGAACACCGGCAAAGTTGTTGTCTCGAACGTAGTTTTAAGGCCGATTTCATTTGCAATCTCCACCAGTTGATCTTCTTGCACAAACATGCTAGATTCTCCTGATTTGTTGATAAATGGGTTGCGGATCCATTCCTTACTACTTCGTGGGTATTTTGTGGTTTCCCAACCACAAAATACCCACGAAGCGCTCGAACTCTGTTTTTAAGCAAAGACAGGTAATCGTGCACCAACTAGGACAGTAAATGTTTAGGCTTAGTCTCGCCTAAAATCCCCGTTAATGTCTGAAACATGTCCAAAATGCCTCTATTCACGTGCCGTCCCCACAACTTCAGTTTGGTTTTAAATGCAGCTACTTTGTCTGTCAACTTGAAAACAGCTGTCACATTTGTCAAAATTGGAAAATAGAGACATACAGAATTCAGAAATCATAATTGAAGCTCTAGTAACAGAACAAATTTCAAGTTCTGATTTACCGCCTCCTAATTTGAGTGGACATTTCATAGATAAGAACAGCACAAACAAACGAGATAAATACAATAAAGTAAATAAAATGGAAATAATTTAATATTCCTTGGGCGGCCCGGTACCATTTGATCCACGGACCGGTACCGGCCCGGGGGTTGGGGACCACTGCCTTAAGGGAAAGATCCGAGGACAACACCTCGTAATTTTGAACCACGGTCAAATGACGAAGCAACACCTGAGCTGGAAATTTGCGAGGGAACTGTTTTCGGTACAGCTACAGTCTTCGTTTATGAGCGGTGGCAACAGCCTTGGCGATTTTTTTTGGCGAACTTCTAAAGTCGCCAAGGAAAGAATTGTTTCAAAAATATTTTTATTTTTTTCAACGGAAAATGAAAGCTTGAAAACACATTTGAAAACATTTTCAAAAGTATATTTTTAAAAAAACTTTCGTAAAAAGTAGTAAGCTTAAGCATATTTCAAAACACATTTGTGAACCAGCAGAAAAACTAAGCTGCGAATGTTGGGTAAGAATATCCTGAAATATTTCAACTACACTCAATTCAGTAGGCTGTTTGCAAAGAAAAAGATTTTTAAAAGAAAAAAAAGCAAGAAATAATACAACCTGATGCTTTAGAACTGTTCGGGGAAAAAATAATAAAAAACGAAAATTCCACAAATGGCTAAAAAACAAAACTCCTAAACGTTTCGTAAAAAATATTATAAATAAAACACAAATCCCACAACTGTTGAAATACAAATAAAGAAACCAATAGTATCGCATTCAAAGGATATTTTAAAATCAAAATAACCAATGGAAGCAAAAAAAAAAAAAAAAACTTCAAACGAACCAATGAAATCAAACGACTTTAACGGATTTTGGAAGAACTTTCTGGAATATTCAAAATGAAAATTGAAAGTTACTGTTTGCCGAGGTTCCCATGAAAACCACAATAACCGTAAAGACAGATGGGTTGCCTTAATCTACACTAATTTTCTACTGAAAGTGCGCCTAAAAAAATAGCTAAGGCCGTTGCCACCGCTCATAAACGTAGAGTGTAGCTGTACCCTGTTTTCGATGAAACTTGGCGATTCAGTGCGTCGAAGGGAAAACCGCTGTGAAATCGCTTTGCTCTCTGGTGGATATATCTGTCGTTACCTTACGTCAGCTGAGCTCAGGTGTTGCCTCTTCATCTGACTGCAGTTCAAAATTACGTGGTGTTGTCCTCTTATCTTTCACTTGGGGATGAATCCCGGATCGTCGTCATCAACCCGTTGTGTTGCTCCAGTACGACGTTAATTAAAATAGTTATACTTTCTTTCGTAACCTAAACCTTCAAGTAGTTTCGACGAGATATCTTGTCAATAAAGATATGATCAATTATACTACTGATGAAATGTATTGTGATCAAGACATTGCCGATTTTTTTTATGATGACGATATCTCAAGATCTGGTCAATTTCTTCTTATGACGACCATGTCGTCCATCATGATGTGATCAATTTTTACTTATGACGACCATCTCGTTCATTATGATTTGATCAAATCTTACTTAATTCGACCATCTCGTCCCCATCATGATCTGGTTAATTTTTACTTATGACGACCATCTCGTTCATTATGATTTGATCAAATCTTACTTAATTCGACCATCTCGTCCCCATCATGATCTGGTTAATTTTTATGACGACCATCTCGTTCATTATGATTTGATCAAATCTTACTTAATTCGACCATCTCATCCCCATCATGATCTGGTAAATTTTTACTTATGACGACCATCTCGTTCATTATGATTTGATCAAATCTTACTTTATTCGATCATCTCATCCCCATCATGATCTGGTTAATTTTTACTTATGACGACCATCTCGTTCATTATGATTTGATCAAATCTTACTTAATTCGACCATCTCATCCCCATCATGATCTGGTTAATTTTTACTTATGACGACCATCTCGTTCATTATGATTTGATCAAATCTTACTTAATTCGATCATCTCGTCCCCATCATGATCTGGTTAATTTTTACTTATGACGACCATCTCGTTCATTATGATTTGATCAAATCTTACTTAATTCGACCATCTCATCCCCATCATGATCTGGTTAATTTTTACTTATGACGACCATCTCGTTCATTATGATTTGATCAAATCTTACTTAATTCGACCATCTCGTCCCCATCATGATCTGGTTAATTTTTACTTATGACGACCATCTCGTTCATTATGATTTGATCAAATCTTACTTAATTCGACCATCTCGTCCCCATCATGATCTGGTTAATTTTTATGACGACTATCTCGTTCATTATGATTTGATCAAATCTTACTTAATTCGACCATCTCGTCCTCATCATGATCTGGTTAATTTTGACTTATGATGACCATCTTGTTCATCATGATTTGATCAAATTTTACTTATGAAGACCATCTCGTTTATCACGATCTGGTCAATTTTTTCTTATGACGACCATCTCGTCCATCATGATCTGGTGAATTTTTACTTATGACGACCATCTCGTTCATTATGATTTGATCAAATCTTACTTAATTCGACCATCTCGTCCCCATCATGATCTGGTTAATTTTTACTTATGACGACCATCTCGTTCATTATGATTTGATCAAATCTTACTTAATTCGACCATCTCGTCCCCATCATGATCTGGTTAATTTTTATGACGACTATCTCGTTCATTATGATTTGATCAAATCTTACTTAATTCGACCATCTCATCCCCATCATGATCTGGTTAATTTTTACTTATGACGACCATCTCGTTCATTATGATTTGATCAAATCTTACTTAATTCGACCATCTCGTCCCCATCATGATCTGGTTAATTTTTACTTATGACGACCATCTCGTTCATTATGATTTGATCAAATCTTACTTAATTCGACCATCTCGTCCCCATCATGATCTGGTTAATTTTTACTTATGACGACCATCTCGTTCATTATGATTTGATCAAATCTTACTTAATTCGACCATCTCGTCCCCATCATGATCTGGTTAATTTTTATGACGACTATCTCGTTCATTATGATTTGATCAAATCTTACTTAATTCGACCATCTCATCCCCATCATGATCTGGTTAATTTTTACTTATGACGACCATCTCGTTCATTATGATTTGATCAAATCTTACTTAATTCGACCATCTCGTCCCCATCATGATCTGGTTAATTTTTACTTATGACGACCATCTCGTTCATTATGATTTGATCAAATCTTACTTAATTCGACCATCTCGTCCCCATCATGATCTGGTTAATTTTTACTTATGACGACCATCTCGTTCATTATGATTTGATCAAATCTTACTTAATTCGACCATCTCGTCCCCATCATGATCTGGTTAATTTTTATGACGACTATCTCGTTCATTATGATTTGATCAAATCTTACTTAATTCGACCATCTCGTCCTCATCATGATCTGGTTAATTTTGACTTATGATGACCATCTTGTTCATCATGATTTGATCAAATCTTACTTAATTCGACCATCTCGTCCCCATCATGATCTGGTTAATTTTTATGACGACTATCTCGTTCATTATGATTTGATCAAATCTTACTTAATTCGACCATCTCGTCCTCATCATGATCTGGTTAATTTTGACTTATGATGACCATCTTGTTCATCATGATTTGATCAAATTTTACTTATGAAGACCATCTCGTTTATCACGATCTGGTCAATTTTTTCTTATGACGACCATCTCGTCCATCATGATCTGGTGAATTTTTACTTATGACGACCATCTCGTTCATTATGATTTGATCAAATCTTACTTAATTCGACCATCTCGTCCCCATCATGATCTGGTTAATTTTTACTTATGACGACCATCTCGTTCATTATGATTTGATCAAATCTTACTTAATTCGACCATCTCGTCCCCATCATGATCTGGTTAATTTTTATGACGACTATCTCGTTCATTATGATTTGATCAAATCTTACTTAATTCGACCATCTCATCCCCATCATGATCTGGTTAATTTTTACTTATGACGACCATCTCGTTCATTATGATTTGATCAAATCTTACTTAATTCGACCATCTCGTCCCCATCATGATCTGGTTAATTTTTACTTATGACGACCATCTCGTTCATTATGATTTGATCAAATCTTACTTAATTCGACCATCTCGTCCCCATCATGATCTGGTTAATTTTTACTTATGACGACCATCTCGTTCATTATGATTTGATCAAATCTTACTTAATTCGACCATCTCGTCCCCATCATGATCTGGTTAATTTTTATGACGACTATCTCGTTCATTATGATTTGATCAAATCTTACTTAATTCGACCATCTCATCCCCATCATGATCTGGTTAATTTTTACTTATGACGACCATCTCGTTCATTATGATTTGATCAAATCTTACTTAATTCGACCATCTCGTCCCCATCATGATCTGGTTAATTTTTACTTATGACGACCATCTCGTTCATTATGATTTGATCAAATCTTACTTAATTCGACCATCTCGTCCCCATCATGATCTGGTTAATTTTTACTTATGACGACCATCTCGTTCATTATGATTTGATCAAATCTTACTTAATTCGACCATCTCGTCCCCATCATGATCTGGTTAATTTTTATGACGACTATCTCGTTCATTATGATTTGATCAAATCTTACTTAATTCGACCATCTCGTCCTCATCATGATCTGGTTAATTTTGACTTATGATGACCATCTTGTTCATCATGATTTGATCAAATTTTACTTATGAAGACCATCTCGTTTATCACGATCTGGTCAATTTTTTCTTATGACGACCATCTCGTCCATCATGATCTGGTGAATTTTTACTTATGACGGCCATCTTATTCATCAAGATATGGTCAATTTTTACTTTGAAGACAATCTCGTCCATCATGATCTGGTCAATTTTTTCTACTGACGACCACCTCGTCCATCAAGATCTGGTCAGTTTTGCCTCAATTCTCAGATTTCTCGTCCAACCACCAGTAGGGTTAAATGTCTAACGTTGGCGAGGTGTGAAATTTAGGAGAGTGGGATGCCAGTTCGGGTACTGACCTCGTCATCTGACCTTGGTTCAAAATTGCGTGATACCCTCGATCTTTCCCTTCGGAGTTGATTCCGGACCGTTTCCAATATCCCGCCGTTTTGCTCCAGTGCGACGTCAATTCAACTACCTACCTACATAACCTGGTACTGAATGCCTTCAGGTGTTGACTTCGTCATCTGACCTTGGTTCTAAATTACAAGGTGATGTCCTCGGATATTTCCCTTCGGCTTGAAAGATTTTTGTTCAAATTTCGATTTTTTTAATAAATTTAAATAAATGGTTGTTCAATTCTGTTTAAAGTTATATATTGTTTATGGAGATACGTTAAGTAGAAGTATTTTAATAATTTTTTGAAAAATACCTGTACTTATACCTGAAGTAAAGTCGATTTATTCTTCAAACTCCAATAGCTCAAAATGTGTATTTTTTCCATAAAAGGAACATTCTTTCATAGTCTGTTCAAGCAAATGTAAAAAGAATTGATTTACAAGTGTAACATACCCTACAACATATTTTAACTCGAGTATTTTGTTCTATTTGCCCAGAAAAGTTCATTTTGATTGTTGAAAAGGATGAAAATTGGTCATTTTTCAAGAATAAAAAGGAGTTAAAGTAAAAAAATCTCAAAACTTGAAATTTTAAGTCCTTGAAAAATCTCTGTGTTAAAGTGTTTAAAAGTGTCTCATAACCTGTATAAAAAAATTCAAATCCATACACATAAAAGATTCTGAGAAAAGGTTCCTTAAAATTTGACCATTTTAACATTACGGAGATAGGACTGCATTGGTCATCTTTCAACTACGTATCTAACGTGGTACTGGAGCCTGGAGTGAAGGGGGGGGGGACGCTGCACAATGTTCTTCCAGATGAAGCATTCTAGAATTTGCGATTCGTTCCAGGGAAGTGTTGCAATGCGTCTACTTTTTTTTTTCAGGACATGCTTCTGGAGCTCCAGGTGTAAAATCACGGCTGGTTGGGCATCATGAAGAAGAATCTTTTGGCAACCCATCTGCCGAAAACCACTTGTAGCTGAGGAAGGGAAAGAATGCGAGGAACTCATTTATTTCGCTCTGTCTCTTTGAAGGAAGTGCTTGTCACCAACTGTTTGTTCCACACCAACCGACAGATGCTCTCGGCACCTTTACCAACAGGGAAAAAAACGTCCCATTTTCGTCCTCTTGGGGTTATCGAACACTTGGAATTTTCGCGCTTTTCGGATGAGTCGCCCGAACATCGACCCTTTTGTGATTTTGTGTTTATTTAAATATGCTAGCCAACGGTCAGTACCCCGTCATCTGACCGTGGCTCAAAATCATGTGGTTTTGTCCTCGGATCATGGCCAATGTCCTCAGGAGATTGATCCCGGACCGTCGTCAATAGCCCGTTGTGTTGCTCTGGTACGACGTAAATTATAAACTTACCAATCATGCATATCAGGGGTCAAAATTACGTGGTCTTGTCCCCGGATATTTCCCTTAGGGGAAGGATTCTGGACTGTCGTCAATAGCCCATTGTATTGCTCCAGTGCGACGTTAATTAAAACGTATACATACTTCTGACATACTAATTATGACAGTGAGAGCCCAAAGAAGAATTTGAGCCGCAGAACAGGTGTCAATTCAGGAGTAGTCTGATGTGATAGTAAAGTAATTTCACAGCCCAGGAGGTACTATCTAAAAGTTCACTACGAAAATACGTGCAAGGGCATCTTTCCTATCTAGTGGAATATTTATTGATTTAAACTGTCCCTAATTTATTCGTGGGGTACACGCCAGGCACACCTCAGGTTGGCTCGTTGGTTTCATTTCGCGAAGGCCAAATTTGGTTATGCTGACAACCAGACACAAGACATACAATATCACAGAATTAACAGCAATGAACCACATACTATAGCCGAGTCATTAATTTTACCATGTTTGGCGAAAATGCAAAAAAAGAAGTAATGAAAATACGTCTCTCAAATAATAGGTACGATTCAAAGAAGTAGAATTGATATGGACATGTGAAATTGAAGGCAAACTTGCAAATGAACTTCATAATACATATTCCGCTCTTCAAATTGACAAATCAACCTATACAGTATTAGTGGAAAAGTAAATTTTCTCGGAGATGCATTAGATTTGTTAAAGAAAATGGAATAGTGAATGATTGTTTTGTGATGAAGATGATTATTAGAGAAACAACGTGGAGAGATGTTTTTAACACCACAATTGATTCTTTAAACGTTTAAATTTGACATGGAAACAATACGTGATAATTTGTACTTTTCGGGCTGCATCAATGTTGGGCTCAGTCAAAGGGTTTGTGACACTTTCAAAACAACAAAACAGTGGAATCTATTTAAACCACTGCATTTTACATAGGGAAAAGCACTTATTGTAAAACATCAACATTTTGACTACGGCTTTAGATAAAACAAGTGCGATTCTTATAACTTTCAAGATACAACTGATCGTACAAGGTACTGTGTGGCCGTTGTATAAATTCTTTCTTGGCGCGATTCTTAAAACCTTCAAGGTACAACTGATTTACTGGCCGTTTTCTAAATTCTTTCTTGGCGCGATTCTTAAGACCTTCAAGGTGCAACTGGTGTATTGGCCGTTGTCTGAATTCTTTCTTGGCGCGATTCTTAAAAGCTTCAAGATACAACTGATGTACTGGCCGTTGTCTGAATTCTTTCTTTGGCGCGATTTTTAAAACCTTCAAGATACAAGTGATGTACTGGCCGTTTTCTAAATTCTTTCTTGGCGCGATAGTGGTAGAACTGTTGTACCGGCCGAAGTATAAAGGTTAAGCACAGAATTAAAGTCTTAACTAGAGTTGTTAATATGGTAAATTACACAAAGGCGGAGACCGTTGAAATCTCGCATTTTTAAACAACTGTGTTTAGCGATGGAAGCAAAATATGAAGGCTTACTTCTTATATAAATCAGGTGGCTTTCTCGAGGTAAGCTCTACCGTGCGCTAAAATTAAAAAAATAATAATGTCTTCTTTTCTTCGAAAAGGAAAGTATATCCTTCGCTCAAGATCTTAAGAATAATATCGGGTGTGACAAATTGGTCTATCTAACAGACATTTTTAATTGTTTCAACACTCAATATGAACATGCAGGGTACAAATGAAAACATCTTATCAACAACAGATTCTTGGTTTTCCATAGAAAGATCATTCCCTGGAAATTAACTGAGCATGTTTTAATCAGTGCACAACAGTAGCACCGATTGTGCTCCCTTGAAATCGTAACATTTATCAACACTGGACACTAGTTCCAGTTCCAGTTAATTATTGGCACACTTACCAACGTGTCACCCCGTTTAGGAGTATATCATATTTTGCTACAAGAGCATAGAAGGGCTCCGAGTAGGAAAGCAAAGAGGAACAAACCCTTTGATGCTCCGCTCGAAAGGTTCATTGGATTGGTCGAGCCAGGACATGAACATGGTCGGCCTAATGGAGTAGGCGGACAATTGTTCCTGGAGACCTGCTCCGTAACCCTAAGGTTTCTTTTTTGTACTCATCCCACATAGGACGGTTAATTACTCATTAGAGTTACACCTCCCCTTCAAAATAATAACCTACATCTGCCTCCACCAACTGAGCCGCATTGCATACATCTTTGGGCTAAGATGCTTTGCCTAATTCGGCAATGGTGCAAGTACCTCACAGTATACATCACGTACCTCTGCGGGTCTTTAGCAAAGACCTTCTCAAGCCAACAGTAAACGCATCATCACACTACTACTAGAAAATACCCACCGACTTACCTTATGTCTTGAGAAGACTTGTATGAGAAGAGAGAGGTTTTGGAGAGTTAAGCCGCGCTTACACCAGATTTGCACAACTTCTCTCCCTTCAAACATCGAGAAACAGCATTAATTTTATCATCAAGATCTCGAGTCGGGTTGACGATTTGGAGAGTTTGCAGAGCCAAATTTGTTTTCCACCAAGAGTCGGTAAAGATCAAAGGTTTGCAACTTTCGGGGGAGTTTCTCCGAGACGATTGCTTGACAATAACCGCTCCCTCTGTGATATTTTGCCCTCATCGCTTGCCTTGACCACATCTCCAGCCACATCCCAGTACCTCCGAGGTGCGCGCTTACACCGAAGTCGTTCGAAAAAAGGGTTCTGCATAGGGGAACGTAAAACGTCCTTGCCACAAAGAGGGAGAGAAATGTATATGCAACTCCGGTGTAAACAAGGCGTAAGTTTTCCGGTCTAACATTTGGCCAGTTCCAGGAGGACTCATTTCGCGCTCTATTTGCGATAAATATTCTATCGAAGAAAACGTGTTTATTTCGCTTACTTTGGTGTACAAAAAAGTGTATTTTGAAACAAAATAGACGTTACTGGATACTACAATTTATTAATTATTATTTATATTCCATTTATTTATAAAAACAAGGTACTTCAGACCAGAGAAGCGTGTGCGGCGAGCTGCGGCGCCGTGGGGAACTGAGGTACAAATTGCACGCAAGTCTTGTCCCCGGATATTTCCCTTAGGGGATGGATTCTGAACTGTCGTCAATAGCCCGTTGTATTGTTCTAGTGAGACGTTAATTAAAACGTATACATACTTCTGACATACTAATTATGACTGTGAGAGCCCAAAGAATAATTTGAGCAGCAGAACAGATGTCAATTCAGGAGTAGGCTGATATGTGAGTAAAGTAATTTCAGTGTTGTTCCAGGATAATAAAGTGTTGTTCCAGGATATTTCCCTTAGGAGATTGATCTCGGACCGTCGTCAATAGCCCGTTGTGTTGCTCTAGTAAGACGTCAATTAAAAATTACCTTACCTTGTTATTATGAAGAATTTACGCCATTTCACGAGTATTTAGTTGTGCCATCGCTGTAAATGCCCCTCGTAAAAGCTGCAAAAGCGAGAAATTGGAACATTTTCGAACAGTCGATTGTACCGACACAAAAAATAAATGTGTCATCACGTGTGTGTGTGTGTGGGGGGGTTTCCTCACTAGTGGGTGGTCCACGAGTGTAGTGTTCTCTTCGAACAAGAGATCGAATAGCCTCCTTTTCAAAGTTGTCAGCCGTTCGCGAGGGTGCAGGAAGGGAGATATTTCTGAGGGATTAATTAGCTGTGGGAGGGGTCCTCCCCTCCCCGCCTCGTCTGGAATTTGACGTGTTTGCTCTTCTTTCTGCGATTCTGTCGGATAAACCCTGCCGTGGAAATGACGTAAGACGGAGAGCTTAGGAGTCTTCGTTCTTCTGGTTTTTTTTAATGTAGGAAGTAAGAAGAAAGGCGTTAAGAAAATAAGAAACGAAAATTACAAAAAAAAATCTCGTTTTGCGTTGTATTGAACGCTACACATCTCGTTTCTGGAGGCTGCAGCCCAGTGGTTCCGATGTGTTTTTTTGCGTGATTCAGTGGGTTTGCCCACTGTGCTAGCAGCCTGAGAGTTGTAGGCGGCGCAATTTTGATCCCTCTTTGAGTGTATATCTCTCTTCCTGGCCAGTTAAACTTTCCATGTGTGTGTTTGTTCATTCACTTGAGGTTGTTTGGCTTTGCTGGTTTATCCTGGTGTTCGCATGTTCATTTACTTGACGTTGTTTGGCATTGCTGGATCATCCTGGTGTTCAGATGTTCATTTACTTGACGTTCTTTGGCATTGCTGGATCATCCTGGTGTGTGTATGTTCATTTACTTGACGTTGTTTGGAATTGCTGGATCATCCTGATGTGTGCACGTTCATTTACTTGACGTTGTTTGGCATAGCCTGATCAAACATGACCCCTTGTACCAAAAATTACAATCAACACCCTCACAGATAGTACAACAGGGGGCGGGGCTAACCGTAACGGTCAATGATCGCGAGCGCTGGATAGGAATCTCCTTCACTACGCTAAAGACAACTGAAATCCTGTCTGATCCTGTTTGCAGTGTAATAAATGAACCATGTTAAATAATTTTTCTGTTTTCTTCTTTTCTTTTCAGATCCAGGGCTATGGGTGGGTAGAGGTGGGAGCCGAAAATTGTATCATTTTATTATATAAGTTAATAATTACATAAGTTAGTGTTTTATGTATGCTTTTTGTTACATCAGAATGGTCATAAACCAGGGGTGGATACGACACCATCATCCTAAAGCAAAGGGGACGGCAGAGGGGCGGGAAAATGTCAGCTGGTAGTGAGTTCAGGAGTGGTTCTTAGATTATTTATGTAAAATCAACGGAAGCTTGGAAAAATATAAAAAGGGTATTAAAAATTAGGAAAAGTAATTTAGAATCAAAAGGAATT
Organism: Metellina segmentata; assembly: GCA_947359465.1. NCBI lineage: Eukaryota > Metazoa > Arthropoda > Arachnida > Araneae > Tetragnathidae > Metellina > Metellina segmentata. The sequence goes on from OX375882.1 coordinate 9,422,724, forward strand.
ATATTGGATTTTTTTTTAAATAATTTGGAGGATCAAAAAACTTTTCCGCCAGCTGTGTTCGAACTCGGGAAGTCATCCTCCGCTGCCCACGCCAAACTGAAGGTAGGTGACTTTAGCCATTAACCCATCGTTGCTTCATGAAAAGAAGCTCTTTAAAAGAAGACATCATTTTATATTTGGTTGATTTCAGTCTCATTGGCCGTTACGGTTAGCCCCGCCCCCTGTTATAGTATCTGTGAGGGTTTGGAAAATCTCTCCCCGGTCTGCTTCGCGGCCCCTCCGAGGCGGCGAGACTCTCTTGACTGTTGTCTCCTAAGTATCTCCATCGACATTTGCATAGATGGAATTGAAAATAAGAAATGCACAAATAAACGAAAAGGTATAGAAAAATGTAACCTACCCTCATTCTGGTTCCTACGTAACTCTTTGTAAAATTTTACAGTTAACTTGAAATGATGAAGGAAAAGATAACTGAAAAATAACTAATTCCAACAACCTATTTACACATACCAACACCGCAATCAAGGTTTAAAAGAAAAGTGGTAGAGATTACACAATTCCGTTGATGCATCGTACCGTTAACCAATGACAACGCAAAAAATCTATATCTTAACCAATCATAGCACTTGTTACGTTCCATTCCAAGGCTGCTTTAAAACAAGATAAAAAAAACATTTGAACCGCGTTAAACAGGATAAAAACACTGGATACCACATTTGGCGATAAATCGCCAACGTAGCAGGTGCTGCATCTCACCCTATTCGGTATATGACGGTACTCTTCCAACAGGTTTACCACGCACCTCTACCTACATTAAAAATGTTTATAATAAACAATGGCGTAACCAAGAAGGGGTCTCAGAAGTCCTGATATTCCCTGAATGTGTTGGTTTCTTATTCTAAACATCTCTTCAAATAAAATACTATGAAATACATTTTATGTTCTTCAAATGAAACAAATTGTGTTATCGCAATATAATTATAAATTTTCGTGAATTAATATTCATTCAGGTGAGGTGCGGCAAGCGCGTTCGCTGAATACAAAACTGGTCTGTGATTAAAGTAGGGCCTGACGCCTGTTTCAACGCTAGAGCGCTTCCGATATCGGAAGGGAAGTCCATTCATTGTCAGAATATACTCTTCCAGAGCTATTGAAGCAAATGAAATAGCTCTAAACCCAATAAAATAGCTCTGGTAAGTGTGTTTATTTTTTAAATAATATATCTGGTAAGTTTAAAGAAGTTAGAGATTAAGTCATTAGTAAATTGCGCGTGGGAGGATATGTGAAATTTAAAATTCGGCATTATGTATGAAATAGATGAATAACACGGCGTTGCTCGGGGTTAAAATACGACCGCGACATTTCCCTGTATTAACTCAAATACACAAACCCTGTATAACGTGTTTCCATGTCTATTTATTGCAGGAAAACGAACTTCAGATTTTAAAATTGGGGCTTCGAGGGGCACTTTTAGGACTACCTGTTTGCCAATTTTTATGGCTACAGATTGGTTTGAAGACAGGAAAGAAACAGCCTATGTTTTCCGCAGTGTTCTAGAGTGTACCAAATTTGTTGTGATTGGTCAAACGGTGTAGATTTGTGTAGAGAATATAAACATACACACGTACTTTTATTGTTTTTAGCCACTGTTTCTCTCTGTGTAGGTATTTAACCTCTACAGAGAGATTTAAAAGAAATTTCAGTAACAGAGCAGCCATTGATTCAATACAGACTTTGAGGATTTGGATTCTACACTAGCTCCACCTTATCATGTATAACATAATAGTCCAATGGCTTTTCTGGAATATGAAAATGACGACTCAAAGCAATTGATTTAAAGCGGCTTGCAAGTTAGACAAAAGCAAATTTCAAATGGAATTTTGCCAAACTAGGACTTTAAAGATATTAAAACATTGTGTTTAGGTCTTGCATTGTGTCTAATACATTGTGTATTGTCTAAAGGTCAATGTGGTTTATTATACGAATTGAAACTATATTTAAGCAATTCAATATATACGTTAAAGGTTTATTGACAAACAACGATTAAAAAAAAAAAAAAAAAACATCTTAAATCGATTTGCCTTCTCATGTGTTTGGTGCGGCTTGGCGAAAAATGGACGGTGAGTTATAAAACTCCAAATCAACAAACCAACCGAAATGACAAACATCTAGCATATAGGGCTTTCACTAGAGTTCCCTTTTCCAATCCATGCCTCCCCAACTAACTATAAGGTTTTGAGCTTGAACAAGATAGGCGGGGAAGACTTCATCCAGCACTAGGTGGTTATTACCACATTTCCAGTAGAGTTGAAATCAGTTACTCAGGTTGTACTGTGAACACTTTCAAGCAGGCGTCGGATTTTTCCTTCGGGGGTTGATCGCGGACCGTCGTCAATAGCCCATGGTGTTGCTCCAGTGCGACGTTAATTAAATACCTACCTACATATCCCAACAGGCGAGTCCCGAATCAGCTCTACAGTTTCTATGTGCAACGTTACATGCATGTTAGCAGCGATTTGGAATCCACGTAATGCTCCATCAGCTACGGCCAACCAACCGATCTGGTGGTTAAGATGCTGGCCTCTAGATAGGAAGGTTCCTGGTTCGAATCCGGGTCAGTGCATGGATGCTTGTAAGCGCATGGTGTAGAGGCGGTTGGTGCAAATTAAAACTGTCGTGAGCGAAAGTCATCATCTTCGGTTGGTGTGGAAGTTGGAAGTTTGGAGTGGGGTGCCAGCTCGGGAGTTGCCTCGTCATCTGGCTGTGGTTCAAAATTACGTGGTGTTGTCTTCGGATTATTTTTCCCTTAGGGGATTGGTCCTGGACCGTAGTCAATGGGCTCTAGTACGACGTTGAATAAAAGTTACCATCACGTACGATACACGTCAATTTGTAAATAGGCACCGGTTAGAAGAGCAGCGTATGACCAACCGGAGGATTTCGAGTTCTAAACTAGATCGAACTGAAGACAGTCGTGTACGTTGGGGCTTGAGCCTGTTAAATCTGCCGTAGACTTAGATATCTTCCCGCTGGCGTGATGTGGAAGTTTGCTGAGCGGGGCGCTAGCTAGAGTGTTGACCTCGTCATCTGACTGCAATTCAAAATGACGAGTTGTCCTCCGAACCTTCTCTTCGGTACTGGTCCTGGACCGTTGACAACACCCCGTTGCGGTGCCCCATTGAAGCATTAATTCAACTACCAAACTACCGATTCATGAACGACATAATAAATGTTTAAATATAAAAAAATAATGCTTCGGAAACAGCGCCTTCCAGTAGTAAAGAGCGAGTGCTGCGGGCATACACATCTTTGACAAAAATGTTTATTTTGATACACCCCATACCTGCTTAACCGGGGAATTTGGAAACAATGTTTAAATGCTCTCATCTACTTTGTATTTATTCATGTAAAAAATTCCCACTGCATTTCTAACACTGTCACGTCAGGGTTGATTTAAGTTTTGATGTTTTTCTCCTGCTTCTCAAAAACAAATTTCAATATACGTTCCTCAACGAAAACAAAATGGCGATAGATCTCTCACCTCCAATCAGCGGAGAGGTGCGCACGAGAGGAGGCGAGAACACCCAAGAGAGGTGTCAATCAAAACTTCCCAGCGAGGCTAATTTTCGTTTCCTTTCTTTCCTCCCAAACTTAATTCTGTTTGTTTAGTTCCTTCGATGCAGCGAGATGTCTACATCGACGCGATGACAGATTCCTCAACGCGCGATGCTCCGTTGTACTCGTCTCAAGGAGGGCGTTATTCCATGTTGGTGCTGTCGTTATCCGAGTCCGCAACGATGCCCCTGTCACACTCGTCTTTGGACGCGGAAACGGATAAAAGAAGAAGAATCCCTGGAGGGTGGCTCTGCATGTGAAAGTTGTGCAATTTCTAATTTTCCTGCCCGTCAAGACTAGCTGGTGCTGTCTGATCGGATTGGAAACGTGTGCTGTCATTTGGGGCCGTCGTAGCTCGGTGGGTTGGCCCACTGTGTCAGAACCTGCGAGTCGTAGGCAGCGCTGGTTCGATTTCTCACTTCACATTAGAATTTCTTTGAGGACGAAGGGCTTGAACATGATCCATTTAGGCTCTTAGGTCCTCCTAGATTCTAGTCAAGGGCAGTGGTCGACATACTCATTAGTCAAAAGAGCCAAAGTACAGCAATAAGTCAGACTCGCTGCTGCTGTCTGATCGGATTGGAAACGTGTGCTGTCATTTGACGGAGCTTAGGGCCGTCGTGGCTCGGTGGGTTTGCCCATTGCATTAGAACCTGCGAGTCGTAGGCAGCGTTGGTTCGATTTCTCACTTCATGTTAGAATTTTTTTGAGGACGAAGGACTTGAACATGGTCCATTTAGGCTTTTACGTCCTCCTAGATTCTAGTCAAGGGCAGTGGTCGACAAACTCATTAGTCAAAAGAACCAAAGATCAGCAATCCGTCAGACTCGCTGGTGCTGTCTGATCGGATTGGAAACGTGTGCTGTCATTTGGCGGTGCTTGGGACTGTCGTGGCTCGGTGGATTTGCCTACTGTGTTAGCAACCTGTGAGTCGTATGCGAAGCTGGTTCAATTTCTCTCTTCACATTATAATTTCTTTGAAGACGAAGGACATGGACATGGTCAATTTAGGCTTTTAGGTCCTCCTAGATTCTAGTCTAGGACAATGGCCGGCAAACTCATTAGTAAAAAAGCGAAAGATCAGCAAACCGTCAGACTAGCTGCTGTTGTTTGATCGGATTGGAAACGTGTGCTGTCATTTGGCGGTGCTTGGGACTGTCGTGGCTCGGTGGATTTGCCTACTGTGTTAGCAACCTGTGAGTCGTATGCGAAGCTGGTTCAATTTCTCTCTTCACATTATAATTTCTTTGAAGACGAAGGACATGGACATGGTCAATTTAGGCTTTTAGGTCCTCCTAGATTCTAGTCTAGGACAATGGCCGGTAAACTCATTAGTAAAAAAGCGAAAGATCAGCAAACCGTCAGACTAGCTGCTGTTGTTTGATCGGATTGGAAACGTGTGCTGTCATTTGGCGGTGCTTGGGACTGTCGTGGCTCAGTGGATTTGCCTACTGTGTTAGCAACCTGTGAGTCGTATGCGAAGCTGGTTCAATTTCTCTCTTCACATTATAATTTCTTTGAAGACGAAGGACATGGACATGGTCAATTTAGGCTTTTAGGTCCTCCTAGATTCTAGTCTAGGACAATGGCCGGCAAACTCATTAGTAAAAAAGCGAAAGATCAGCAAACCGTCAGACTAGCTGCTGTTGTTTGATCGGATTGGAAACGTGTGCTGTCATTTGGCGGTGCTTGGGACTGTCGTGGCTCGGTGGATTTGCCTACTGTGTTAGCAACCTGTGAGTCGTATGCGAAGCTGGTTCAATTTCTCTCTTCACATTATAATTTCTTTGAAGACGAAGGACATGGACATGGTCAATTTAGGCTTTTAGGTCCTCCTAGATTCTAGTCTAGGACAATGGCCGGCAAACTCATTAGTAAAAAAGCGAAAGATCAGCAAACCGTCAGACTAGCTGCTGTTGTTTGATCGGATTGGAAACGTGTGCTGTCATTTGGCGGTGCTTGGGACTGTCGTGGCTCAGTGGAGTTGCCTACTGTGTTAGCAACCTGTGAGTCGTATGCGAAGCTGGTTCAATTTCTCTCTTCACATTATAATTTCTTTGAAGACGAAGGACATGGACATGGTCAATTTAGGCTTTTAGGTCCTCCTAGATTCTAGTCTAGGACAATGGCCGGCAAACTCATTAGTAAAAAAGCGAAAGATCAGCAAACCGTCAGACTAGCTGCTGTTGTTTGATCGGATTGGAAACGTGTGCTGTCATTTGGTGGTGCTTGGGACTGTCGTGGCTCGGTGGATTTGCCTACTGTGTTAGCAACCTGTGAGTCGTATGCGATGCTGATTCGATTTCTCACTTCACATTATAGTTTCTTTGAGGACGAATTTCTTTTCAAGGACCATGTTTTTAGAAGTCGGTTTAAACTAGCTACTAACATTAAAAATAAAACCAGGTATCAAAATAATAATCTTATTTATTGACAAAATATATATATATTTTTTTACATCAAATAAAAATATGTCAAAACACGAGTTGAATGTCAACCTTGCATTTCCTTGAAAAGTTTGGATAGGAGAGGTTTGCATGTCGGTTTTAATTTCAAGCAGGATTCCAGGTTCTCATCAATAAGACGATTTCTCAATTTACTTTTGATAAGGTTCATGCTTGAAAAATATTGTTTGCATGAATATGTAGAGCCAAAGAATGAAAGAACACCAAATGCTAGTTTTTTTTAAGCTGATCAAAAGAGTCAGGAATACTATTCCAGGTGTTGAAAATTATTATGTCTTCCTTCTCCAAGCCTTTCAAAGCAGACCACTTTTTCTGTGAACATATTTATTTTTCTCCAATTTTTCCATGTCGGCATTAAGGCGTTCAAATTTGGAGCTCCATAATTCTTAGTTCTTTGACTCCAGTAATTGCATTTCAAAAGCGCTAATGTCAATATTAAAGAGATAAAAATTTAATTCTGTTACGTCAGCACTGAAGTTTTTTAACGAAGGCTAACGTCGCTATGCTATTTCTGAATTCCTGAAACCTCCGTAGGAAAGCTTCCCTCATATTTAAAACTGTTTTGAAATAGTAATTGTCGATTGCCGAGTTATTTTCTTAGCGATGTTTCATCAGGCTTGTAAAATGAGTTAACTTTTCTGTTCAGCTACACTCTACGTTTATGAGCGGTGGCAAAGGCTTTGGCGATTTTTTAACGCACTTCTAGTAGCGAGTTTCGGTAGATTAAGGCAATCCATCTGTCTTTACGGTTATTGTGGTTTTCATGTCAACCTCGGCAAACGGTAACTTTCAATTTTCAATTTGAATAGTCTAGAAAGTAATTCCAAATACCGTTATAGTCGTCTGTTTTCATTGTTTCGTTTGAAAATATTTCTTTGCTTCCATTGGTTATTTTGATTTTAAAATATCCTGTGATTGCATTGGTTATTTTAAATTTTTTTCTATGATACCATTGGTTCATTTATTTGTATTTATACAGGTGTAGAGTTTTTATTTTATTACAATATTTTTCACTTAACGGTTAAGAGTCTTGTTTTATTGCCATTTGTGGAATTACAATTTTTTTTTCCGGGAACAGTTCTGACTTATCAGGTTGCATTGATTCTTGCTTTTTTTCTTTTAAAAATCTTTTTCTTTTTCAACATGCCCATTGTATTTAGTGTATTTTATTGTTTCATGGTATTCTCACCCAACATTTGAAGCTTAGTTTTTCTGCTGTTTCACAAATGTGTTTAAGCTTACAACTTTTTGTGACAGTTTATAAAATATATATTTTTTAAAAGTTCTCAAATATGTCTTGAGGCTTTCAGTTTGTGTTGTAAAAAGAAAAATATTTGTTAAAGAAAAATAGTTTTGAAATAATTCTTTCCTTGGCAACTTTAGAAATTCGCCAAGGCCGTTGCCACCTCTCATAAACGTAGACTGTAGCTGTTCTGACGTTTCTCTTTTAAAATCTTGAGTATAAAGGGATAATTTGTTTTTCAATGAAATATGACTTCTTCCAACATCGAAAAAATTGTGTTTTTTTCACCTGCAGTTTACGATTAAGATTATTTAGATAAGACGTAACATCTACCATGAAATAAAATTTTTGGATTCACTGATCGTCCGTTAATTCAAGATAGTCAACTACCATCTCAGATAGAAATGCTTTAATTTCAAATAATAAGGAAACGAAACGTTTTAAAACGTTCCCTCTTGAAATCCAACGTACCTTATGCATCATAAAGATCTGCGTATTCACTGTCCATTTCAACTAAAAATTATTTAAATTGGCGATGATAAAGAGCTTTTGCTACAATTGTATTGACAAACTTGATCCCCAATTCCATAACATTGCAAATTTCCTCGGGAAATATCTGCGCACAAAGCACTACTTGATGAATGATGCAATGGTAAACAAGTATCTCATAGTTAATTTTTCCTTCGAAATAAAAACAAAACATTTTCCTCACTCCGGTCATACTTTTAGCTCTATCTGTTAAAGTTGAAACGCTTTTTTCAAATAGAATATGATGTTTCTCCATGCATTCAATGACAGCATTTGCAATATCTTCGCCACGTGTTTGACTTAACAGTGGCAATAATCCTAAAAGCTCTTTAGGACCCGAAGACTATATAAGTTGAACGCAAAGTGAAACTTTCGCAGCGTCATTTTTGTCACTAGATTCGTCTCAATAGCTATTGATAAAGATGAAACCAATTTAAGATCTTCGATTTGCTGATGGGTTATATTCAAAGACATCTTGACTGTTCTGCCTTTTACTGTTTTAGCAAACAGTGATCTCTTTAATTTTTTTTAAAGAATTTCTGCCTTGATCTTAAAATCCAAGAATAACTCTTCGGATACATTTATAAAACAGCTTTTAATGTGTTCACCGTCTGTGTATGGTTTGCCACTCTTAGCAATAACTTGACTAACAATGCAACTTGCAATATTAACATTGTTGGAAGAGAGAGATAGCACCCGATAATTAAATACAGAACCTGATTTTTCTTGACTCTTCTGTAGTTCCTCAACTGCTTTCTTCCTCGCATAATCGGCGAGATATTTACTGCCACCGTTTAGTCGAAATCGATTCGTGGCAGAGCCGCACTCAAGTGGCTAAAGAGCCGCACTCAAGTGGCTAAAGAGCCGCACTCAAGTGGCTAAAGAGCCGCACTCAAGTGGCTATAGAGCCGCACTCAAGTGGCTAAAGAGCCGCACTCAAGTGGCTAAAGAGCCGCACTCAAGTGGCTAAAGAGCCGCACTCAAGTGGCTAAAGAGCTTCACTCAAGTGGCTAAAGAGCCGCGGTTTGCCAACCACTGCCTTAGGTGAATGAGATGAATGAAATTCCTAAATGGAGAGAGATCAAAAGTCTTTTCCAGTTTTGTTGGAATTGCATAGGGAATCACGCCTCTAGTAATCACACTCTTTTCTGTATTAGAATGTAGTTCCACAGACTTCGACGTTTTCTGTCTTGGCGAAACATGGCCAAATATGATCTTTGCTACACAAAACCGACCCTATTTATTTGACCTTGTGTTTGGCGCAACTTGATCAAACATGACTCTTGCGCCATATATCCCCCAAACAACCAAACAACAAAAGTCTGCTTTTCCTCTTTTACGACATTTCTTACTTGATGTTGTCTTGTGTTTAGCGCAGTTTAAACCAAACAACCCTTGCGCCATAAAATCTCAAAACAATCAACGTCTGTGCTCGCCTTTCTCAACGTTTTCTACATGACGTCGACTTGCGTTTGGCGTAACTTGACTAAACATGGCCCCAGGCCCTGATTTACCATTAGGCCCGTGAGGCACTGGCCTAAGGCCCCCATAATTTAGAGGGCCCCTAAGTTTCAAAAGTATCTAAAAATTTTAAAAAGTTTTTAAGTAGTTACATAAATTATTGGGTATTTACGTAAATGTCCGTCGACCGTTTCCCCCACTATCACATTCTTGTAATTACATTAATTATCTAACTATTATGTTTTTTATTTTCATCTACTTTATTTTGTTTTGCCAAGAATTATAAGTGATGTCACGATGTTCTCAAACTTTTTGGTGACATCTGTGAAACGGTCAACAGTCAAATACGTAAGTACCAATTATTGTTATAAAATTAGTTTTTGCTATGAACAAATAACATGGGGGGGGCCTTCCTGCGTGTTGTGCCTACTATACGAAATTTTCTAAATCGGGCCCTGCATGGCCCTCGTGCCACGAAACACCCCGAAAAAAAAAACTACAAACTGGCTGTTGAACAAAACTTCGATTCCCGTCGATGAAGCATTCATTTGTGCAACAGCACTAATGTATTCCCTCCCCCTGAGGATACGCCCCAGCCAAGGTGAGATCCCGCGGCGATAGCAGCTCCCCTCCACCCTACAACAGAAGCGGCATCTGACCTCGTTCCGTGCCACACTCCAGAAACAAGGCAGGGCTATTGTCATTCGGAAGAGACGGCCCAAATGAAAGATGGCGGCAGACAGCCGGAAGTAGATAAAGGACACGCCTGAAGGATGGCCAACCCATCGGACCCTTTGTCTTTAGGACAGAGGAGGAATTTCCCAGTTTGGAATCCCAAATAGATATCCATAAGACTCGATGTTCCAGAAAAGAGGTAGAGTTGAAGAGTTTTCTTGGCACGTGGCATGGCAAGAATTAGAGGTAAACCTCCATGTTTTGACGAGATATCTCGTCCATCAAGATTTGACCAATTTTGATAATCCTTGACAAGATATCGCGTCATCAAGAGTGTAAAGCAGCGTTTACACCGAATTTGCAAGTACATTTCCCTTTCTTTTTGTGGCTTTACGTTTCCCTATGCTCAGGCCCTGATTTACCATTAGGCCCGTGAGGCACGGGCCTAGGGCCCCCATAATTTAAAGGGCCCCAAAGTTTCAAAATTATCTAAAAATTTTAAACAAAAATAATTTTTTATATTTTCTGGAATGTTTTTTCAACAATTTTTGAATCGGTCAACAGTCAAATACGTAAGCAGGCCCTGATTAACCATTAGGCCCGTGAGGCACGGGCCTAGGGCCCCCATAATTTAAAGGGCCCCTAAGTTTCAAAATTATCTAAAAATTTTAAACAAAAATAATTTTTTATATTTTCTGGAATGTTTTTTCAACAATTTTTGAATCGGTCAACAGTCAAATACGTAAGCAGGCCCTGATTAACCATTAGGCCCGTGAGGCACGGGCCTAGGGCCCCCATAATTTAAAGGGCCCCTAAGTTTCAAAAGTATCTAAAAAATTTTAAAAGTTTTTAAGTAGTTACATAAATTATTGGGTATTTACGTAAATGTCCGTCGACTATTTCCCCCTCTATCACATTCTTGTAATTACATTAATTATCTAACTATTATGTTTTTAATTTTCATCTGCTTTATTTTGTTTTGCAAGAGTTATAAGTAATGGCACTATTTTCTGAAACTTTTTGGTGACATCTGTGAAACGGTCAACAGTCAAATACGTAAGCACCAATTATTGTTATAAAATTAGTTTTTGTGATGAACAAATAACATGGGGGGGGGGCCTTTCTGCGTGTTGTGCCTACTATACCAAATTTTCTAAATCGGGCCCTGTACGTAAGTACCAATTATTGTTTTAAAATTTGTTTTTGTGATGAACGGATAACATGGGGGGGGGCCCTTCCTGCGTGTTGTGCCTACTATACTAAATTTTCTAAATCGGGCCCTGCCTATGCTGACCCCTTTTCGTCAATTTTTTCGACCGACTCCGGTGTACAAGCTTTGTGGACTTTATCGGCAACCATCCGAGCGCTCTCTTCTCACCCCTTTGTAGAGAAGAGTGATCACTTATCATCAAAATGTTGAGTTCCTCACCCATTTCACTCCAGGCATTGTTGGATGTAGTTTAGTCACAGAGGGAACAGGCCTCTCTCTAAATAGTTCCATTAATGTTATTACCAGCTCTTTCGTCCACGCCATTTAAATCGAATAGGTCACTCACTGGTAGTTTGGCGGGAGATGTGGTCAAGACAAGCGATGAGGGCGAAATATCACAGAGAGTGAACAAAAGGCGTGAGCGACCACAGGTGGCCGAAGGGAAGAGGGGAGAAATCTCCCCAACCGCCTCTACACCATACGCTTACTACATCCATGCACTGACCCGGATTCGAACCAGGAACTTTTCGATCAAGAGGCAAACACCTTAACCACCAGCTCTTTTAATGGGAAACTTGTACCTGATGTTTTTCACTTATTTCTTCTATGTTTGGGACGTATACAAGACAAGACTACCATAATTTCTTCCTCTAAATTTATTAATAATTTCATGTTTATTTGTTTTTATATTGATGTTTTTTTAACGTGGAAGACCCTAGTTCGCATAAATATGAAGTTAAACAACATATTAAAACTTGTATGGCTTTCTTTTTGGATATTTGAGGATATTCTTATTTGAGATTTCCAAAATGCATCAAGAGTCATTTCAGCGTGTTTAATTTCCAACGTGCGGTTAAATGACAAGGATATAAGTTCCTTTTCCTTTGATACTTTGCATTCAGAATTACTAGGTAATTCTTTAGGATAAAATGGATTCCTAACCCAAGTCATATTTGTCCGTGTCCAGAGAAGGAAATATTTTTTTGGTTTGGTGTCCAGTGTTCTTATTTACAACACACTCAGTGTCATCTGACTGTGGGCAAATGTTAGACTGGAAAACTTGCACCTCGTTTACCCTAAAGCCGCGTTTACAGCGGAGTTGCAAATTCATTTCTCTCCCTTTTGTGGCGAGGACGATTTATGTTCCCCAATGCTGACTCCTTTACGACCATCTCACGGGTGTAAGAATCATAGCAATTGCGCATGCGTATGGAGTTTGAAATTTTTAACTCCATGTTCGGTTCTGGGGAAAGGTATGCCAAATTTGGCAATTTATCGCTTACAATACGAGAATTTTTTGAGTTTGCTGTCAGATGTTAAAGTAATAAGTACGGCCAGTTTAGAATCCTATTTTTATAGTTTAGTATAAGTAAGGCTTATTTACGACCAGTAAATAAGTATTAAATACTATCTATTCTATACTATCTTTCTACGAAAAGTTAATTTGTGTAAGTTCATAATTTAAAAGTTTACTTAAATGTCAAACACACACATTATGAGTTTCTGAAAAATAAATTATTTTATAACTGGTAATTGTGCTCTATATCCATGTGCTCTACATCCAATACTACATTATGAGCACTCGTCACATGTTCCCTCAGCTTTGTTCGTGTTGAAAATGTTTGTTCACACGATACTGCAGGGCAGTTTATGTTAAATTTTCTTTTGTTGCTGACATTAGTCACAATGTGCACCTTTTTTATATGACGTAATAAATTATGTCGATACTGGAGAGTTTTGTCACAAGAATCGCATTTATACTGTTCATCCATTCTAGAATGTCAACGACAGCGGACAGATGCTTGGTTTGGCGCGGGGTGAAAATATCCTCGTCTTCGCCAAACTAACCACTCGTAAAGAAAGGGTTGCAACAGAAGTTCGGACCGGAATAAATTGACGCATGCGCAATTGCTATGATTCTTACACCCGTGAGATGGTCGTACTCCTTTTCGTCCCTTTTTTCGACCGTAAACGCGCACCCCGGAGGTACTGGGAGGTGGCTGGAGATGTGGTCAAGGCAAGCAATGAGGGCAAAATATCACAGAGGGCGTACAAGAGGAGGGGGAGGCGAAGGGCAGAGGGAGCGGTTATTGTCAAGCAATCGACTTGGAGAAACTTCAACAGAAGTTTCAACCCTTTGATCTTTACCGACTCATGGTGCAAAACATATTAGGCTCTTCAAACTCTCCAAATCGCCACCCCAACTCGAGATCTTGACGGTAAAATGAATGTCGCTTCTCGGAATAGCTTCGATGTTTGAAGGGAGAGAAGTTGTGCAAATCGGGTGTAAATGCGGCTTAAGAGGACTCGATGTTCCACAAAGGAGGCAGAGTTGAAGAGTTTTCTTGGCGCGTGGCATGGCAAGACTTAGAGTTAACCCTCCATGTGGTTTTGACGAGATATCTCGTCCCACAAGTTCTGACCAATTTTCCTAATCCTCGACAATATATCTCGTCATCAAGAGTATGAGGTTACTCCACATTGAAGTGTTTATGATTATACGTTTTATATATTTTTAAGTGGCCCATAGGCACCCATGTTAAATTCACAAATTTTGTGAGCATCTCATTTATTCATAAATTACTGTATTAATCCGAAATTTTTACAGTGTAACAGTTAAATACTTTAAAAGACTTAAACACTGTTTTTTTTTTAAATTTTTTTAAAACATTCACAAAATTTTAAACTTTTAAAAAATGACAAAAATGTGAACATTTTTGGAATAAAAAAAAAATAAGTACATTTTATATTTTATTCCTTGCGTTGAAGTGTTTAAAAGTGCTTCAGAAACAATCATAAACAGTTTCAAGAATGTATTTTAAGTAGGTTTTGAGTAATATGCCCCCAAGTAGGAAAAAAGTATGTTCCGAGACGTACGTCGGGGTGTAACAGTAACAGTGGATCTACTTTAAAAATTATTTAAAAATACTTCAAATTAACGTATTTCTACAAACGAGGTATCGTTACAAAGAGGAAATTTTCATAAACAGTAAAAATCTCAAAACCGATTTTGTTTTCGAATTTTTAGATGCCATGATCCTTTTAATAACTTCCAAAATACTATCCTAGGCGTGGTGTGGAAGTTTGGAGAATGAGTGCAAGCTAAGGTGTGACGTACTCCATCTGGTGGAGTCGCGGAATAACTCCCAGAGGGTTGAAAGTTCGAGAGTAGGTCCAGCCCAAAACCGGCGTGTACACGAGATAGGGTGCACGTTAAATTTGTCGTGGCCTCCAATGTTCTCACACTTGCTAGGCGTGGAAGCATGGAGACTGGGGCGCCAGCTCAAGTGTTGACCTCGTCAACCGACCGCAGTTCAAAACGACGAGGTTTGGTCCTCCGATGTTTTCCTTCGCGGCTGATGCCGGACCCTCGCCAATAGCTTTTTGTGTCGCACCAGTGCGGCGTTAAGTAACTACCTATCCAATCATTTTCATCCTTGCGGAGGGTAGCGATTTCGAAAGTAGGTCCAGCTAGAGTGCCTATATACTAAGAGTGGCGACATACGGGAAACACTTTCTGATTGGCTTAGAGACCTTTTCTACCGCCCGAGGCGGTCTTAACATGGGAACTTTTTGTGTGTTCGTGAAAAACGTGTGTATATTAAATTAAAAAGAAAATATAGCTTATTCATGTTCCATTTCATGTTCTAGAATGTTTATTTATTATTATTTTAGTGTTTTGTCAGTATAAATTTGAAGACTTTTTAAGCAAATAGCTTTTTTTTTGAACAACGTGGTGTTTCCCGCTATCTAAGTTAGCGCATTGTGTAATCCATCTCATCAATTATGCATGTAATTGAGCGTTTATGATTCATTTATACCGAATGTATCCATATTATAACAATCATATGCTTTTTGCTCTCCCTGAAATGATATATTAATTCGCCCAGCAACCTTTTTTGAGACGATTCTGGTAGAAAAATGGCTGCCGCGCATGCGCATTGGACCAAATTTGGTCCCTTGTCGCCACTCATATTATATAGGCACTCTAGGTCCAGCCAATCTTCCTTTAGCTAATCTGACGTTCTTCCAATCGGACTACCACTGTCCAAGGAAGGTAGTTATTTTAAATAACCTCACACTGGAGCAACAACACAATGGGTTATTGACTATGGTTCGGGATCAATCCCCCAAAGGAAAAATTCGAGGACAACACCACGTAATTTTGTACCACGGTCAGAAAACGAGGTCACACCTGAACTGGCACCCCACTCTCCAACCAAGATAGTTGAAAAGCATTAATAAGCGATGTTTTGAACCAACAGAGAGGAGAGAATTGCGATGATTCAAAAAAGACAAATTATTCGCCCTTTCCACACCGATTCGTAATCGTGCCATTTGACCGTTTATTACCGCATTAACCTCGCCTAATTGAAACGTTCGGAAGCCGAAGGTTAACCCACAAATTGATGAGCCGAAAAAGAAACATCGCCTCAATAATTATTTCCTCAACTTTTCCCGTCCGCTTTCTTGTTTTATTTAATTCGAGCGTGTCGTGCCGATCGCACAACGTGCGGAAAAGAAAGACTTATTAAGCCTCGCATACCAACCAATTAGAAAGCAGCAGGCGTTCCATATTTATCGACGTCACTCGCCGCCAATGAGAAGACGCGGGAAGCGATTGCACAAAATGGCGACCAACGCAGGATCACAGAAGATGGAAGTAAATAACGCTCCTGACAGGTTTTATAAGTAAATCAACGCAATTTTCCCCGCTTTCGCTATCGCGGCAGACCAATAAATAACGCCTCTCGGTTGCATTTCAGATTCTGGTGAGGTTGTGTCTTCTTACGCTCGCTGTGTGCTCTCTTTCAGCGATTTATAAATTAAGAACGCGGTTAAAAGTATCATTTGCTAATGAACGAGGAATGTTTCCTTTCTTTTTTTCTCCTGTTCTCGGAATGGCTTAATTGGCTTCTGCTTCTGTTCTTTGCTCCCCGCTGTTGCAGGGTGAATAAATATGGTCTTCAGGAGTTAGTGCGACGAGTTCAATCCCAAGGTCGCCGTTTTGAAGGCGTCGTTAAGCAGTGACAAAATGGCGTTGTGTGCATTGAGGAGAATGTTTCTTTAATTGCCGATGACAAATAAATAAAAAAGTTTTTTTTGCTTGTTGTTTTTATCCCACCTGACTTGCGAGATGAAAGAGAAAGAACCACGAAGAGAGAAGGATTTTCGATATGTGTGTATCCACTGCTTTATGACCATCCGGTCGGTGATAACAATTTCTATGAAAGAACGAATTTCTATATCTCATAGTAATTCTTTCCTTCATAGTTCTTCCACATTACGGCCGATTAGTTAGTTCTGTGAGGATAAAAAGCAACGTACAGGACGAAACAGACCAAGGGAAGTACTTAACAACTGTGGAGAAATTGACTTCATCAAGGTCGTGTCTGCAGTCTCATCAAGTCCACTCTGTTCTCCAACATTGACTGAAATTCAAAGATCCGACTATACGTCTAATTTTGGTCCACGGTCAGATGAGGAACGAAAAAACAAACTCGGAATTCAAATGCCGTTGAGAATACGAACGTGGAATGACTACTTACGCCAGAGAAACATGTTAGTGTAACTAAAAGGGTGGCGTGTCTGCCACATTTTTTCAATGTTGCCAGATATTTTGGAAATGCCTTGCAAAAATCCCAATCTGTACTTCATGTGACTCGAGACAGACTGACAGCTGACACTGCACTGAGAGGGTTTAGCAGTATTCAAAGGTATTGGTGGACTAAAAGCACGAGAAATCTGTAAACATTTTGTATTGGTGAACTTGAACTTGCATCTCCACATTCGCTCGAACTACCGCATCTACACATTTGCGTGAATGGCGAGTAGAATCGCAACGCGAGTGGCGGGGCAAATGTGTAGTCGGTTCACTCGCCATTCGCCTCGTTTCTCGGCTCGTAGCTCTCGTGCCCAAGGCGTTTATTTTTTTTTGACGAGTCAGAGGCTTGTAGCGAAGTGGCGCGACTAAGTGAATCTCTGTTTAGAGATTTTGCTCGGCTTGAGTTTGAGCGCGTTTATCAACACGTGCAGTGTGGATGTCGCCACAACTCGGCGAGTATTTAAACTGTCATTCGTGTTAAGGAACGAACATTCGAATGCCACTCGCGAATGTCAGCGAGTGACCAGACGAAACAAGGGCGCGAATGTCAAATGCGCCATTAGAAGTGCTCCAGTCATCAGTGCATTGGAAGTGAGAAATTGTGAAGGACTTGGCGCTATCCTGGTGCACCATTGGATGCAGGTTCACATTGCACTTCACCGTACATACCATACATTCAAGGCATAGTACGTTTATAGAAAGGTCATGCATTCACTCCAGATTGACATACATCCAATACCTTATCCCGGATTCGAACCAAAAATCTTTTGATCTGAAAGCCAGCAACACTAGCCCGATTGGTCGGCAAGTACCATCGGTAAACATGTTGAAAATAGTTTTATTTTGTTTGGCTTATTCAGTTACATAAATATTATCTCTCTTCATCATATGTTGTTAAGTTAGGCCGACCAACCTGTATAGTGGTTAAGGTGTTAGACTCTAGACCGGAAGGTTCCTGATTCGAATCCGGGTCCGGGCATGGATGTTTGAAAACGTATGGTGTAGAAGTGGCTGGTGCACCTTAAATCTATCGTGGCCGAAAGTCCTCACGTTGGGTTGGCATGGAAGTTTGGAGAGTGGGGTGCCAGCTCAGGTGTTGCTTCGTCATCTGGCCGTGGTTCAAAATTACGAGGTGTCGTCCTCGGATCTTTCCCTTAAGGGACTGATCCCGGACCGTCGTCAATAGCCCGTTGTGTTGCTCTAGTACGACGTTAACTAAAATTACCAATTACCATGTTAAGGTAGCTGAATTCACGCCACACTACCGGCTGTTGGCAACGGTCCGTGATCAATCCAGAAGGAAAATAACCGAGGACAAGACGCAATTTTTAACTACGGTCAGATGACGAGGCAATACCTGTGCTGGCTCCCACGTCAGCGTGAGGACATTTGTGGCCACGACAGATGTAACATGCACAATCTCCCTTTGTACACGACGTTGTTTGCTGGATTTGAACTCGCAACCCCCGATAGCTGAACCGTTGCTCTTTCAACTGGGCTACCTTGACCGTCATACTACAGGGGAGAGTATCAAAAATAAAATCCCCTTCTCTCAAGAACAACAAACAGACCGACATACTGGGATAGTGGTTAAGGTGTTAGCCTCTGGATCGGAATGTTCCTGGTTCAAATCCGGGTCAGGGCATGGATGTTTGTAAGCGTATGGTGTAGAGGCGACTGCTACACCTTAAATCTGTCGTAGACGAAAATCCCCACGTTGCGTTGGGGTGGAAGTTTGGAGAGTGGGGTGCCTGCTCATGTGTTGCTTCGTCATCTGACCGTGGTTTCAAAATTACGAGGTGTTGTCCTCGGATCTTTCCCTTAAGGGACTGATCCCGGACCGTCGTCAATAGCCCGTTGTGTTGCTCTAGTACGACGTTAACTAAAAAATTACCAAATTACCAGGTGTTGCCTCGTCATCTGACCGTGGTTCAAAATTACGTGGCGATACACAGAATGGCTTAAGCTGGGACCGTGGTAACTAGCTGAATAACAATAAATGGGCTTCAGACCTCGACTAATCGAGAAACAGAATTTTCCAAAAGCTTCCCATATCGGTATAACATGCCCCGATTAGTGCTGACAGCTGCCAACTGGTTTATTTCCTTTACAGTGTATAACACCTCCTCTTAAAGATTTCAAGAAGAATGAAACTTTTTAAGGCGATCGCTTTCCGAAAGACAGAATCCATTCTTAAAGCCCCGTCCAAAGTGCAGAGGAACTCAAGGGGGAGATATAAGCAGTTTGTTGTTCGCAGCTGCACCCCTAAAAGTAGCACCCATGCTCCATTACACCCTTTCCCCTGAAAAGGCACAGCTATAGTCATGCATGCATTTGGTTATGGAATTGAATACTGCACTTAAATCGGACCAGGGTGGGAACAGAACCGGGAAATCAGGGAATACTCAGAGAACTTTTTAATTCTGGAAATCTCAGGGAAAATTTCTAAACTTCACAAAAACTCAGGGAAATTTTGATAATTTAAACGGCTACTATTATCGCATGTCCTATTTAAAGATGCCCGATTACGAGTGCTTTTGAGAATAGAATGAATCGTATTCGCCTAAATTGTAATTCGAATACAGAACCCTGGCGTCGTAATTTTTAAACACCGCGAAAACCGCCGCTGCCGTTTTTTTCTCGGCTGCAGCGTATATACGCCGTGAGGCTGGCGATACAACTTGGCGTATACAATTTGAAATTTGTGTAACTGATGATGTTTTTTAGTGTATTAAATTAATATTCTCTTTTGGAATTTCATTTTTGAAGAATTTTTTTATGTAAATTTGCATTTGATTTTGATGAATAGTATGATAATGTAGGGTCCGATGTAATAAGTTCATAATCAAAATATTTTATATTTCTTCTCCAGTTTTTTTTTTCAATTGCTATTGTAAGAGTTCCATTAAGGGTTCCAACCATTACCATAAAAATTAAAATATCAGCAGAGAAAAAATACAAAATATTTGTAGAAAATTATCCTTATACCCTATCAGACCCTAAACATTAAAAAATATTGTTGTGTGGGTACTGTACATCGATACCAAACACAGATCACAACATTTCTTAAAGATAATGGAAGAGCTGCGTGGATGAACAAGTTAAGGGACAATTTATTAATAAATTGATTTTAAAATGTTCTAGATTAAATTTTAAAATTCAGGTTCGACACAAAAATCGCAAAAAATTCGGACTATCTGTATGCCAAATTTCATTATTTTAAATGCCCTATATTCGCCAGGACACTTCTCTCAGAACACAGACAAACACTTCCTTTTATAATAGTAGCTATAACTAAAAATGTGTGTTCATTCATTGCGCAGATCTGCACATATCAATCTACTTTCCTCAAATGTCCTGAAGCACCAAGGCTACATACTTTTAGGTGTGTAAGGACATCACGCACTCGAGCGAGCTTCCTCCCTTCCGTTTTATCTTCACCTACCCTTCTGCTTGCACCCTCCCTCGTTGTCTTAAGTTTGGCGCAGCTTGGACGAATACGGCCCTTTCGCCATATGACACCAGACTAGCGATCAAACGTCCTTGCTTTAACCACTTGTAATCATAGAATGTATTCGGATCCTCACCAATAGACCGTTGTGTTTTTCCGGTGCGACGCTTATCCAAATACCTACAATACAATTTAATGTCGCAAGAAGAAAAACATACAACTCAAAATCTTTTGAACCAAGACTGGTGTCTAAGCGAATTCATTCAAGGCATTTTAAAATTTGGTCATTAATCATTTTTAACGTCGTACTATAGCAACACAACGGGCTATTGATGACGGTCCGGGATGAATCTCCCGGGGGAAATATTCGTGGACAACACCACGTAATTGGTATGATGACGAGGCAACACCTGAGCTGGCACACCACTCTCCAAACTTCCACGCCAACTCAACGGCCCCGGTACCCAGGTTGGAATTGGTAATTTTTTAATTAGCGTCATAACTAGAGCAACACAGCGGGCTATTGACAACGGTCCGGCATCAATTCCCTAAGGGGGGATCTGTGGAGAAAACCACGTAATTTTGAACCACGGTCAGATGACGAGACAACACCTGAGCTGGAACTCCAAACTTCCACACCAACCCAACGTAAGGACTTTCGGCCACGACATATTTAAGGTTCACCAACCGCCTCTACACCATACGCTTACAAACATCCATACATCGACCCGGATTCGAACCAGTGACCTTCCGATCTAGAGGCTAACACCTTAACCTCCAGACTGGTTAGTCGGCTTTAAAATTTGGACATAGGTATCTTACTAAACGATTAAACTCATTAACACTTACACTTCTTTCCCGTGTTTCAAATAAAATTACTAGGTTTTATTAAAAGTTGCACTCAATGGAAAAGTAACACCATTATTCGCATTCTAAATAGGTACGGGGTTTCCATTTTAAACTATATCTCAAAATTGAAAAATGTCCTTAGAAGTTTAACGCGTTTTCCAGGAAAAGGAAAATTGTGTTCGTTGACCGCTTGCTGTGATATCATGTTTGATTTTTCCCCCTCACGATTAACTATTTCTTAAATTCTGTTCTATTTTTAGTTGTATATCAGGCTATGTTGTCTATAATCAGTAAACTATTCGAGATAACGAGATATAAGACAATCATGAGTTAGTATCTTTAGAACAATGTTTTCCTGCTGACTTTAGTTTTACTCCATTCTGATTTCTGTGGTTATAAATTTAATAAATATTTATTTTTATATAAATTGTAATTCCCATAAATCACACGCAACAACCATACAAAGGACTCGATTTGAAAGGGCATGCTAAAACGAAACAAATTTTCAATGGAACACGGACGATATTGAAGGAATACTAATGTTAGAACAGATACGAACTGACTTCTGAGCGTGCAGCTAAATAACGACGTAGCGTAATATCATGTTTGATTTTTTCTCTTCCTCACGTTTAACTGCATTTCTTAAATTCTGTTCTACTTATAGTTGCAAATCGGGACAACTATGCGATATCACGAGATATGACAGTCATGAGTTAGTATCTTTAGAACAACTTGTTCTGCATGCTAAAACAAGCACTTTTCAATAGAACTTTGCCAATATTGAAGGAATACTAACGTTAGAACAAATACGAGCTATGATTTTATAAACACTTAAAATTCTTCGTTGTAGCGACAGAAAATCATTGCTGCCTTCTTTACGAGTTGAAACTATGTTCCTGCAACTTGAAATACCTGTCAAAAGGTTGTTGAAAACAGTGGTTTTCTTTTTAAAAGAAGAGCTGTCAAAATGACCTTCCCTTTTTTGAAAAATGTTAGTCGGTTACCTTTTCTTCACGGAAATTATCAAAATGTCGAAAAGGTTTTAAAAAATTATTTTCTCCACACTTGAATGATGTTCTTTTTCTCTATAGAATTGATTATCCTGGTCACTTTTTCAATCTACAGTTAACTAATTCAATCTCAGTTTCTCCTCTGTGCCAGCATTGCCAAGAGCTTTCCATCAATCATTTTAACTGCATAGACATTCTTACCGACGCTTTTTAAACACTTCATCGCCAATTTAAAGAGTTTTTACCAACGTTATAATAAATCGTTTTTTTTTTTTTTAATTACATTACATTTCATCTTTAATAGTCGACTAAGATTGGGTACATTGCAATTTTCTCCAGCTATATTTAGCCGACCAACCGGTCTGATGGTTAAGGCGTTATCCTCTAGATCGGAATGTTCTTGGTTCGAATCAGGGTCAGTGCATGGATATTTGTAAGCGTATGGTGTAGAAGCGGCTGGTGCACCTTAAATCTGTCGAGGCCGAAAGTCCTCACGTTGGGATGATGCGGAAGTTTATAGAATGGGGTACCCGCTCAGGTGTTGCCTCGTCATCTGACCGAGGTTCAAAATTACGTCATCAAAAATGCAGACTAAATCTATATATACAGGGTGGTCCCGAATTCATGGTACAAACTTTAATGGTAGGTACAGGACATTGTAACAATGATTTATTGTATAGGAATGTATAGTCGCAAGTGACGCGGTGAGGCGTAAACAGGGGAAATAAAAGGAAAGAGAAATGGAGTGATCGGTTGGTATCATTGCCGGTAGAGGGCAGTAGATGTCTAGCCGCTGTTGAACATGATGCATCGCAGTAGGGAAAAGCGCCATTCACAATTGTGCTGCCGTAGACGATGGGTGACTTTACGTATGCAGAAAAAGCAGACATGCATTACATGTACGGCCGTGCAAATGGTAACGGCAGAGCTGCGTTACGAATGTATCGCGCGGAGTATCCTGATCGACGAATGCCGGATCATAGAATTTTTCAACGGTTACATCGTCAACTTTGTGAAACAGGTGCGTTCGACGTCAACAGACATGGCGCTGGTCGAGTAAGAGCTGTACGCACTCCAAGGCTGGAAGAAAGCATCTTGAACATTGTGGCTGATAGACCCGAGTCAAGCACAAGAACTGTTGCGCGTGACGTAGGTGTGAGTCATCAGACTGTATGCAGAGTGTTAAACGAAAATCGCTTACACCCCTTCCATTTTCAGAAAGTACAAGCATTGAATCCGGCAGATTATCCTCGCCGCGTGAACTTCTGCCTGTGGGTGATGCAGCAATGTGCGTTGCAGCCGGATTTCGTAGATTATGTGCTATTTACAGATGAAGCGACATTTTCACGCGAGGGTGTCTTTAATGCGCACAATTCCCATGTGTGGGCAACCGATAATCCACATGCAACGCGTCGACATGCGTTTCAACAACGTTTCAGTATTAATGTGTGGGCTGGTATTGTGAACGACTTTTTGATTGGCCCATACTTACTACCCATGCGGCTCACTGGCGGAAGCTATCTTATTTTTCTGAAAGAAGTGTTACCACAACTGCTGCATGATGTTCCGATCGCCATTCGTAACCGCATGTGGTTTCAGCACGATGGGGCGCCAGCACACTTCAGCATTGATGTACGGAATTACCTGAATGCCACGTTTGGTACTCGATGGATTGGGCGTGGTGGACCAGTCCCTTGGCCACCCCGATCTCCCGATTTATCGAGCCTCGATTACTTTTTATGGGGACATCTAAAGCATCTTGTTTATGAGACTCCAGTTGACTCAGATGAGGATCTCGTCGCTCGCTTATCTGTAGCTGCTGCAGGTGTGCGTGAAATACCAGGCATCTTTGAACGTGTACGCCAATCGCTCCACCGACGCTGTCAAGCATGTATCGATACTGGTGGACGCAATTTTGAACAATTACTGTAAACATGACACTTGTCAACAACGCTTTCAATAAAATCTTTGTTTTTCCTTTCGGCCGTTATTTCCCTTGTTTTCGCCTCACCGCGTCACTTGCGACTATACATTCCTATACAATAAATCATTGTTACAATGTCCTGTACCTACCATTAAAGTTTGTACCATGAATTCGGGACCACCCTGTATATATATATATATATATTCCAACCCAAGCAGAGGGTATCCGAATACCATCTGCTTTTTCTTAAAAACTACTTACACGCTTTGCCTTTCCTTGAAAACATCACGTGAAACGCAGATAGCTGTAGAAGCAAAAGAAAAGTTTATATTTCAAGGTATCACCTTGGTACATAATTCCAAAATCATACTCTTTTTTATCAAAAGCAATTCATTCAAAATACTGTCTATAAAATGAAACCGAGACTTTGTTTTGATGTTAATGACGAAAATTGTCAACTTCTGAAGGATATATCCATGCTTGATCCAGAAAATATTAACACAGGGGATATTCCCACTAGGGATGCGACATCGATGTCGATGTTTTCAAAACATCGATGTATTTAACATCGATGTATTGGGATCGATGTTTTTGTAACATCGATGTTTTTACGTTGTCGATGTTTTATTTTTAAATGAAAAAAGTACCGTTATAAAATTTAAAAAATAACCAAGTAGCATAATTTTCAGAATCAGCAAATTCAACATACTTTTAGACCAAAAGGTGAAGGGTCTGAAAAGTAGGGATGCGACATCGATGTAGATGTTTTCAAAACATTTATGTTTTATAAAAAACATCGATATATTGGAGCCGATGTTGCATCACTAGTTGCTAAACCAGTTTTAAGAAATGGGGGGAAAAGTTCAATTACACTGAATTATAAAAACATCGATAGTTTGGGGGCGATGCATTATCACCATCGATGTTTCAAATTTGAACATCAATGTTTTGCTGTCGATGTAGCATCACTAGGTGCTAAACCAGTTTTAAGAAATGGGGGATGAAGTTTGAATTCACTAAATTATAAAAACATCGATTGTTTGGGGGCGATGCATTATCAACATCGATGTTTTGCTGTCGATGTTGCATCCTTAGTTGCTAAACCAGTTTTAAGAAATGGGAAAAAAAGTTTAAATACACTGAATTTTAAAAGCATCGATGTTTTTGCAACGATGTTTTATCAACGTAGATGTTTTAATTTTGAACATCGATGTTTTGCTGTCGATGTTACATCCTTAGTTGCTAAACCAGTTTTAAGAAATGGGAAAAAAAGTTTAAATACACTGAATTTTAAAAACATCGATGTTTTTGCAACGATGTTTTATCAACATCGATGTTTTAATTTAAACATCGATGTTTTGTTGTCGATGGCGCATCCCTAATTCCCACATGGAGAAAAGGAGGTAAAAAGGATCTGTTGACATTTAGGTATAGATAAAATGTGCACTTTTCAGAGTTTGATGGACCGATGAAAACGCCCAAGTTGTTCTAGAAAAATTAAAGCTTCTTTTAAGAACAAATAAAATATTACCATGCTCCACGGCCGAGTGCGAGCGCGGGTTTAGTTTAATGAAAAACAGTTTTTACAAAGATTAGATAATCTTTAACAAAGTTTAATCTTTAACAAAGTTTAAACTTTAACAAAGTTTAAACTTTAACAAAGTTTAAACTTTAACAAAGTTTAAACTTTAAAAAAGTTTAATCTTTAACATAGTTTAGATAATCTTTATTGATTTCAAACGTCTCCTATCTATTGCTTCTTAACGCAAATGGATCACCTATAGAAAACTTTAAACCGGATAAAAATTTGTAAATTCTTGGTTGGCCAACCATTTCTCTTCAGAAGACAATAGATCCAGAGTATGCGCTACAAAAAGAGTCACAGCTATGGATTTCTCTCGTCAAGCAGGTTGGAAAATATTTCAATCAATATGATAGAGGTAGGCCTTAAAATTGGTTAAAAAAAAATTACGTCCTACTTTATATGTGTTTTAATATTTCTCTCTTAACACTTCCTGTAATTATTTTACATCAAAGTTAAATATTAAAATAGTGATACTTTCAAATTTGAATATCAGTCGATGCTAGTCTGCATATTTTGATTTGCATAAACACAGTAAACTCGCAATAACTCGAACCTTGTGAACACGAATTTCTGCTAAGTCGAAGTTTCTTCAAAGTTCCAGAATACCTTTCCTGTGTATTATAAAATTAATATAGGTTTTTCTTCTCGATAATTTAAACTTCGATTAATTCGAACATATTCCCTGGTCCTTTGAGTATACCCCATAGGCACCCGGAGGAGGGAGTAGGTCAACCCCTGACTTATGGATTTCCTATATAATTACATGTATGTACGTGTGTGTACATGTTTTTTTGCCCCCCGTGGAAAGTATAAAGAGTAAGTACGTGTTTCGCTGGAAAACATTCTACGGCCGCCCATGGTATACCCTATGCTTTTATTACGACTACAGCACTGGATGTGTGCATATGTAATGCATGTACTATGTGTGTGTATATGTATGTATGTATGTACTATATGTGTGTATATGTATGTATGTACTATGTGTGTGTATATTGTCTATACAAACTTTCACCATTTGATCAATCCACACTAAATTTGGTACACTTATATTTTAGAACACTGCGGAAAACATAGGCTACTTCTTTCATGTCTTCTGACCAATCTGTAGCCATGAAAATTGGCACACAGGTACTCATAATACTGCCCTTCGAAGCCCCAATTTTAAAATCTAAAGTTTGTTTTCCTGCAATAAATGAACATGGACAAGGAAACACGTTCTACAGGGTTTATGTAACTGAGTTAACACAGGGAAATGTCGCGGTCATATCTGATTGGATTGACCTCTGAAAAGTTTTTTAATTAAATTCAGCGACTTGCAATTGGGTCTCTATCACACCTCACCCTTTCGTCTACCTCAAAATCTGGTGAGTGTGACTGTGGTTCGTTTTATCTACTGGAGAGGGCAACACTTCATAGATATATATCATCTATTTTTATTTGAGCAGAGAGCCCTTCAACGTCCGTTCGCTCCGGTCTCCGTGGGTCGAATCTTCCAACGCTCCTGGTACGCAACCAACAATTATCCAGGTTGCGAAAGGGATCCCTCTTCCTACGTAAGTCCAATTCCGTTCAGGCTCGATGTCTTTCCACCTCGCGACGCCTGATCACGTCCCTCGCTCATTCCACCGCTTTGGTCATACGCATCCAGCGTCCCTCTCCACCATAGATCCTACCGACTGCGCCAGCTTATCACACATCACCCTTTCGTCTACCTCTATATCTGGTGAGTGTGACTGTGGTTCGTTTTATCTACTGGAGAGGGCAACACTTCCTAGATATTTTCATCTATTTATTTGGAATTCTGGGTTATATAGGAATAGAATTCAATACAGTGTGAAAAAACAGCAGCAGAGAGCCCTTCAACGTCCGTTCGCTCCGGTCTCCGTGGGTCGAATCCCCTCTTCCTTTTTCCTCTCCCCTTTTTCTCCTTCTGACCCGGGTGACCTTTTTCAGACACCCCAGCCAACGTCCCTAGAAGATGGCTCGTTCCCCCCAACACCAGTTCTTCCTTGTGTTGGCCGGAGAACCTCAGATCCTCACAGTCTCTTTCTTCAATTGCCACGAAACGAATCACCCCCCCCCCCCTATCTTGAATCCTTCTCTAATCTCAGTCTGGTATCGAGACCACGTTTAATATGATGAACACCGTCAGTATCTCTGGAACGGTAACTTCCGTATGTAGGGTTTCTTTCGAACGTGCGCGTGTAGCTTAATACCCTCCGAAATCGGCAGGGAAAACCTTGTTTTTTTTTCTTCTTCGCGGCAAGTTATGGCGAGATTAAAGTCTTTTAAAATCGGGTGAGTTAGGGGGCCGCAATGCCAATTTGTTACGACAAAAGGGTGAAGCGAGCACATTTTATGGAGATAGCGGGAGCTGATACGGCGGTGGTTATCTCGATTTGTTTTTATTTATGGAATTTACGAGCTCTTCGCTGCGATGTTTTGTATTCCCAGGCCGGCCGCGGAGTATGTCTTCCTTGAACGGATACCTGGTGGGTTCTCGCTGCAGAGTTGAGAGGAATTTTGGTTTCGGATGTGAAGATATTTTCGGGAGGAAGCGACACGTGAGGTGCAGGCTAATGCGTCGCGCGCCATCTCGAGGCGATTTCTTTAAATGACTGCCGGATAGTCTGGGTTTTAGTTTATGTACCTACTTACATAATATATGCACCGATTTACATAATGTAGGTGCCGATTTACATGAGACAATATACTGAGGGAAGTACTTTTGTCGATGTATAGCTTGTTTTGGATATATTTTGGAATACGGGAAACACTTTCTGATTGGCTTAGAGACCTTTTCTACCGCCCGAGGAGGTCTTTTCCTAGCTCCCGTAGACTTAACATGGGAACTTTTTGTGTGTTCGAGAAAAACGTGTGTACATTAAATAAGAAAGAAAATATAGTTTATTCATGTTCCATTTCGTGTTCTAGAATGTTTATTTATTATTATTTTAGTGTTTTGTCAGTATAAATTTGAAGACTTTTTAAGCAAATAGCTTTTTTTGAACAACATGGTGTTTCCCGCAATCTGTTAGCGCGTTGTGCAATCCATCTAATCGATTCCGCATGTAATTGAGCGTTTATAGGATTCATTTATACCGAATGTATCCATATTATAACAAGCATATGCTTTTTGTTCTCTCTTAAATGATATATTAATTCTTAAATGATATATAATTTATTATTATTTTAATGTTTTGTCAGCATAAATTTGAAGACATTTTAAGCAAATAGCTTTATTTGAACAACATGGTGTTTCCCGCAATCTAAGTTAGCGCGTTTTGCAATCCATCTAATCGAATACGTATGTAATTGAGCGTTTATATGATTCATTTATACCGAATGTATCCATATTATAACAATCATATGCTTTTTGTTCTCTCTTAAATGATATATTAATTCTTAAATGATATATAATTTATTATTATTTTAGTGTTTTGTCAGCATAAATTTGAAGACATTTTAAGCAAATAGCTTTATTTGAACAACATGGTGTTTCCCGCAATCTAAGTTAGCGCGTTTTGCAATCCATCTAATCGAATACGTATGTAATTGAGCGTTTATATGATTCATTTATACCGAATGTATCCATATTATAACAAGCATATGCTTTTTGTTCTCTCTTAAATGATATATTAATTCTTAAATGATATATAATTTATTATTATTTTAATGTTTTGTCAGCATAAATTTGAAGACATTTTAAGCAAATAGCTTTATTTGAACAACATGGTGTTTCCCGCAATCTAAGTTAGCGCGTTTTGCAATCCATCTAATCGAATACGTATGTAATTGAGCGTTTATATGATTCATTTATACCGAATGTATCCATATTATAACAATCATATGCTTTTTGTTCTCTCTTAAATGATATATTAATTCTTAAATGATATATAATTTATTATTATTTTAGTGTTTTGTCAGCATAAATTTGAAGACATTTTAAGCAAATAGCTTTATTTGAACAACATGGTGTTTCCCGCAATCTAAGTTAGCGCGTTTTGCAATCCATCTAATCGAATACGTATGTAATTGAGCGTTTATATGATTCATTTATACCGAATGTATCCATATTATAACAATCATATGCTTTTTGTTCTCTCTTAAATGATATATTAATTCTTAAATGATATATAATTTATTATTATTTTAATGTTTTGTCAGCATAAATTTGAAGACATTTTAAGCAAATAGCTTTATTTGAACAACATGGTGTTTCCCGCAATCTAAGTTAGCGCGTTTTGCAATCCATCTAATCGAATACGTATGTAATTGAGCGTTTATATGATTCATTTATACCGAATGTATCCATATTATAACAATCATATGCTTTTTGTTCTCTCTTAAATGATATATTAATTCTTAAATGATATATAATTTATTATTATTTTAGTGTTTTGTCAGCATAAATTTGAAGACATTTTAAGCAAATAGCTTTATTTGAACAACATGGTGTTTCCCGCAATCTAAGTTAGCGCGTTTTGCAATCCATCTAATCGAATACGTATGTAATTGAGCGTTTATATGATTCATTTATACCGAATGTATCCATATTATAACAATCATATGCTTTTTGTTCTCTCTTAAATGATATATTAATTCTTAAATGATATATAATTTATTATTATTTTAGTGTTTTGTCAGCATAAATTTGAAGACATTTTAAGCAAATAGCTTTATTTGAACAACATGGTGTTTCCCGCAATCTAAGTTAGCGCGTTTTGCAATCCATCTAATCGAATACGTATGTAATTGAGCGTTTATATGATTCATTTATACCGAATGTATCCATATTATAACAATCATATGCTTTTTGTTCTCTCTTAAATGATATATTAATTCTTAAATGATATATAATTTATTATTATTTTAGTGTTTTGTCAGCATAAATTTGAAGACATTTTAAGCAAATAGCTTTATTTGAACAACATGGTGTTTCCCGCAATCTAAGTTAGCGCGTTTTGCAATCCATCTAATCGAATACGTATGTAATTGAGCGTTTATATGATTCATTTATACCGAATGTATCCATATTATAACAATCATATGCTTTTTGTTCTCTCTTAAATGATATATTAATTCTTAAATGATATATAATTTATTATTATTTTAGTGTTTTGTCAGCATAAATTTGAAGACATTTTAAGCAAATAGCTTTATTTGAACAACATGGTGTTTCCCGCAATCTAAGTTAGCGCGTTTTGCAATCCATCTAATCGAATACGTATGTAATTGAGCGTTTATATGATTCATTTATACCGAATGTATCCATATTATAACAATCATATGCTTTTTGTTCTCTCTTAAATGATATATTAATTCTTAAATGATATATAATTTATTATTATTTTAGTGTTTTGTCAGCATAAATTTGAAGACATTTTAAGCAAATAGCTTTATTTGAACAACATGGTGTTTCCCGCAATCTAAGTTAGCGCGTTTTGCAATCCATCTAATCGAATACGTATGTAATTGAGCGTTTATATGATTCATTTATACCGAATGTATCCATATTATAACAATCATATGCTTTTTGTTCTCTCTTAAATGATATATTAATTCTTAAATGATATATAATTTATTATTATTTTAGTGTTTTGTCAGCATAAATTTGAAGACATTTTAAGCAAATAGCTTTATTTGAACAACATGGTGTTTCCCGCAATCTAAGTTAGCGCGTTTTGCAATCCATCTAATCGAATACGTATGTAATTGAGCGTTTATATGATTCATTTATACCGAATGTATCCATATTATAACAATCATATGCTTTTTGTTCTCTCTTAAATGATATATTAATTCTTAAATGATATATAATTTATTATTATTTTAGTGTTTTGTCAGCATAAATTTGAAGACATTTTAAGCAAATAGCTTTATTTGAACAACATGGTGTTTCCCGCAATCTAAGTTAGCGCGTTTTGCAATCCATCTAATCGAATACGTATGTAATTGAGCGTTTATATGATTCATTTATACCGAATGTATCCATATTATAACAATCATATGCTTTTTGTTCTCTCTTAAATGATATATTAATTCTTAAATGATATATAATTTATTATTATTTTAGTGTTTTGTCAGCATAAATTTGAAGACATTTTAAGCAAATAGCTTTATTTGAACAACATGGTGTTTCCCGCAATCTAAGTTAGCGCGTTTTGCAATCCATCTAATCGAATACGTATGTAATTGAGCGTTTATATGATTCATTTATACCGAATGTATCCATATTATAACAATCATATGCTTTTTGTTCTCTCTTAAATGATATATTAATTCTTAAATGATATATAATTTATTATTATTTTAATGTTTTGTCAGCATAAATTTGAAGACATTTTAAGCAAATAGCTTTATTTGAACAACATGGTGTTTCCCGCAATCTAAGTTAGCGCGTTTTGCAATCCATCTAATCGAATACGTATGTAATTGAGCGTTTATATGATTCATCTATACCGAATGTATCCATATTATAACAATCATATGCTTTTTGTTCTCTCTTAAATGATATATTAATTCTTAAATGATATATAATTTATTATTATTTTAATGTTTTGTCAGCATAAATTTGAAGACATTTTAAGCAAATAGCTTTATTTGAACAACATGGTGTTTCCCGCAATCTAAGTTAGCGCGTTTTGCAATCCATCTAATCGAATACGTATGTAATTGAGCGTTTATATGATTCATTTATACCGAATGTATCCATATTATAACAATCATATGCTTTTTGTTCTCATTGAAATGATATATTAATTCGCCCAGCAACCTTATTTGAGACGATTCTGGTAGAAAAATGGCTGCCGCGCATGTGCATAAGGCCAAATTTGGTCCCTTGTCGCCACTCTTATTATATAGGCACTCTAGTACGTTCGACTGCTAATTATTGGGTCATTCGGAAAGTTATGCACGTTTTCAAATCGAAGCTGGCTTTGTTATTATTATTTTGCTACCGCTGATAAGGGGTGACCTTGATTGAAGCAGATGTTTAAATTCGCTCTTTTCTGCTTACACTGCATAATTATAGCATGTGTTGTGGCATAGTTTTTGTTTCACTGCAGTGCTAAGAATGGAGAAACAGAAAGTTCATTTTAGTCATATTATGCTAATTATTTTAAGAAAGGAAAAATGCTAGTCAGACTGTTCGTAATATGTGTGCTGTATATGGACGTAGTTCTGTTTCTGAGGTCACAGTTCGAAGGTGGTTTGATAAATTTAAGCGTGGAAATTTCAGCGTCGAAGATGATGCCCGCTCTGGACGACCTTCCTCTGTAAACAGCTTTCTGTATGGTGGGACTACAAAGGAATTGTTTAGTACGAATTGTTGCCACAAAATCAGACATTAAATTTGGAAAAAAACAGTTTTCAAATGGCAATATTAAAAGCAAAAATTGAAGCAAAGAGGCCAGAACTGACCAATCGTCGAGGTGGTTTCGTCCAACATGACAATGAGCGGTCCCACATTTCACTGAATGTCAGACAAAGACTGAGTAGGGATGAAATGTTTTGTGTCACCCCCATATTCACCAGACCTTGCCCCTCATATTTTCACTTCTTCAGGTTACTTCAGGTTCAAAATTATCTGAACGGCCTGGAGGATTCTTTGGAGACTGTCAAATAGCACCTCGACAACTTCTTTACAAATAAGACTAATGATTTAAAAAAAAAAGGAATTTTCCAGGAAAGATGGCAAAACGTCATAGAACAAAATTGTGCTTATGCGAATCTATAAAATTTTTTTATGTTTTTGTACTGCTTCGTTGAAATGTATCTTAAAAAATACGCAGAACTTTCCGGATGGCCAGATATTTACCTGTCCTGTCTCTGCCATTTGGGTTGATGCGGAAAGGTTTTAAATTGTTTATGCAGAAGAGCGCGGAGGCTTGCTCTGCGATCTATTTCAAAGAATCAGGAGTGGCCAGAGGGTTCCCGGATGCTGTGTTTGGACAATAGTATGTTCTGATAAAAATTCTTAGGTTTGAAGTAGAATAAATCCATGTTGATGCAACTATCCTGTAAAATAAATTCTACCTGCAATTAATTTGAGTTTCTGCCACCCCTGCTGTTTTGCTAAAGAAACTGACCACTGAGTGCTGACCCACTGGCTTACCCGAGTAGTTGCTTATCAGGCTCTGAAGACTGATGATTTAAAAAAAAAAAGAATTTTCCAGCTGCAGGAAAGATTGCAAAAAGTCATCGAACACAATTGTGCTTATGTGTTTCATTAAAACTTTTTTTTATGTTTTTGTACTGCTTCGTTGAAATTTATCTTAAAAAACGCGGAGAACTTTCCGGATGAACCAATGCACCGTTTTTCATCCTAGATGAAAATGTCTGTGATGTATTAGGATTTGTACATCTTGACGTCGTCACTTTATGTTGATTATAAATAATTCTGTTTTCTGTCGATTAACGATTGTTGCGCTTTTCTTCGTGTTCTGTCAGTGTTGCTGTGTTCAAGGCCACGAAAAAATATGCTTAGGTTAGTCGTCTCCCTTAAGGCCGGTTTAGCAATTTATCGTAACGATCAAATTGTTTCGATTTATCGTTGGGTGTAAACAGGACATTGTAGCGATTAATTGGAATTGGAATTGGATTGGATGGTTGATGCCAGCCGGCATCAATTTCTGCGAATCGTAACGACATGTGAGGTCGATAGCGGTCGACAACGAATATTTGACAAGAAATTGTTACGATTTATCGTAGCGTGTAAACAATGCTCACACTTTCGATTTATTGGAACAATAAATTTCTCAATCACATCGTAACGATTTATTGTAGCGTGTAAACCTGCCCTTAAGCTTCGGTTTCCTAAGAAAGCGTAGCCATGATCTAGCGGCCGTGATGTATCTGTGGGTGACGTCACTAAAACGTTGTTTATACTAACACATGGTGTTGGTTTCCTAGAGAGCGTTGTTTGTGAGCGTAACGAAAATGATCGGAGCCGCCATTTCCATGACTGTCGTCATAGCGGTCTCAAACAGTTGGGGAAAGTTTTTTCTCTTGTAGCGGCCACATTTCATTTCCTGCTCCAAACGAAGAGGAGCGAAATAAATAAACATTTTTGACTGCCATTGATCAATTCGTTTTTGTAAAATCGGGATCGTTAAACACAGAATAAAAATTTCAACGGATTTGAAATCGGCGGAAAATTTGACACCAGATCGATATCTTAAATGTGATTTTCTTTAAACAAATAATTAATTATTTAATAAATAATTTAATAATCAAATGGTAAAAATTGAATAATAAAACTGTTTTTGATATTGATCTGGCCTAGAAATTTACGCTGATTTGAAATCTGTTGAAATTTTCACTCTACCTTCAACGATCCGGAAGTTAGTAACTTTAAACTAGAGAATAAAAAAACCACTTTGTTTTGTTTCTCGAATAAAATAAATCACGACAGCCGTCTGTGTTGCCCATTCTCCAACGTATTCTGTCCGTCCAAGTTGACACCTCTCGATTTTTGTTTAGACGGCCGTCTAGTTATGCCCGCGGCATCATGACGTATCACGGCTGTTAGATAACGGCTCCACTTTCTTAGGAAACCAAGGCTTTAGCGATTTCTATTCGCGGTGACCAAAAAATCACTGCAGCAGAAAGTCTAAAAGGTGCACTCACTGCGATTGATAAATCGTTGAATTAGAACAGTTTTCTAACGAATGTCATTGAAACCACTTGTGCGATCGCTCTTTTGCTTCGAAAGAGAAGTAAACAGAGGAAGCATCGTTATTGGGTACATCCAATAACAAGTCAAAGATTATTGAAAGGGCAGTTTTACAAGTTATTTGAAGATTGATGTGAGAACCAAAGTTTTTTCAGTATTACCGAATGACAAAAAGTAGTTTTGATGAATTGTTAGGAATAAGTGGTCCATCAATAACAATCTTCAATTTCTTTCAATTCTTCTTTTAAATTTTTTTTAATAAGTGATACGATAGTATCAAATCTATATATATAAAACACTAACGTACGTGGACCCGAAATCGACGTTATTTGTGTATCGTCGAATGGCAACAATCAACGTAAATAAAATAACCTAGATATTTTGAATTCTTGCTGTTTTTAAATAGCCGAGGTCAATTTCTATGCAAAGTAAGGAATTAAATTGTAAAAATTTATGTTTGAACTGACTTCTTATTTCTTCCTTTGATGTAAAAGTAATTTAAACGTAATTTTGCTACCCGGTATCTGGCCACTTCAGAATTAATGTTTGCTTTTTTAATTTGATTTAGAATTCCGTGTTTGCGTATTTGAGTTGACTGCGAGATGTTGTGGACATATTTGAGGATTCCCAAGTATTATAAATATGTATTTTTTTTGTTAATAAATCATTATTGTCTTTGTCAATATCGTTGAAAAGTCTTTTGTCGCATTATTCTATTTCACAATATATTCAGGAAATCGAAATTCAACACGTTTGAATAGATACGTACGTATTTTTTTTCTTCGGAATTTTGCATTTTTTCAAGGATTGGAATTTTATTTTTGTTTGCATTATGTGTTCTGGTATATTACCTATTGTAGAAATATTATTTAGGAGTTAGATTTTAATGATATGTCTATTTCCTGCAAACTATCACTAGACATGTATAATTTTGTAGCGGTATATGTATATTTCGACCCACTTTCCTTAAATATTTGATTGAATACGCTCGCAATGATTTGAAGAATTGTTTCATAAAAATAAGTAAAATATACAAATCAAAACATGCTTGATTACGGTACGTAAAAAAGTTTTAAAAAAGCACTATTACACACCGCCGAGCGCTAGCCGGCGCAGCCCGGCTAGTTACTATTAATATTCATTCATCATCACCTCCTGTAGATTCGTTATCAGACAGTTTAGACAAGTATTCGAAGTACTTTAAACAGAGAATAGAACAAGACTTCACCTTAAGGTAATTGGTAAT
The DNA here is from genome assembly GCA_947359465.1 of Metellina segmentata. NCBI lineage: Eukaryota > Metazoa > Arthropoda > Arachnida > Araneae > Tetragnathidae > Metellina > Metellina segmentata. Next base: position 9,459,267 of record OX375882.1, read on the forward strand.
TTTAGTTAGAGTCGTACTAGAGCAACACAACGGGCTATTGACGACGGTCCGGGATCAGTCCCTTAAGGGAAAGATTCGAGGACAACAAATCGTGATTTTGAACCACGGTCAGATGACGAGGCGACACATGAGCTGGAACCCCGCAATCCAAACTTCCACACCAACCCAGCGTAAGGACTTTCGACCACGACAGATTTAAGTGCAGCAGCCGCATCTACATCATACGCATATCATGGTCTTTGATTGAATTCAAACTTTCAACCCTCCGGTTGCTATTCCGATACACTTGTCGGGCTACGCCGACCGACCGGTCAGGTGGTCAAGGTCTTAGCCTCTAGATCGGAAGGTCCCTGGTTCGTATCCGGGTCAGTGCATGGATGTTTGTAAGCGTATGGTGTAAAGGCGACTGGTGCACCTTAAATTTGTTGAGGCCAAAAGTCCTTACGTTGGGTTGGTGTGGAAGTTTGGAGTTCCAGCTCAGGTGTTGTCTCGTCATCTGACCGTGGTTCAAAATTACGTGGTTTTCTCCACAGATCCCCCCTTAGGGAATTGATCCCGGACCGTTGTCAATAGCCCGCTGTGTTGCTCTAGTATGACGCTAATTAAAAAATTACCAATTCCAACCTGGGTACCGGGGCCGTTCTCATCAGGAGAAATCGAAGTTTCCTAACCACACAGCTAAAATGTGCATTTATATGTCTTGAAACAGACTAATGTCATCGAACGTAACGTTCATTTGGATTGACGACTTTTTGGTAGAATATAGAACAGGGGGACAACTGCCCTCACTCTCAAACTATTTTCCGAATACGTGCCTGATCCCGACTGTCAAAACATCTCGGACGTCACAACCTCATCAAAACAACCCCATCTCCCACACATCCCCCGTCTCCCCCAGGCTACTTCAGAGATACCCCGTTACGTCACGTCCTTCGATCAGTAGATCCTCCCGAGGACTTTCCCCATCCCCACGATAAACAAACACGGGCCACCACCCCAACCACCCTTGGGCCGCCCCACCTTGCTCCATGGGGTCAGTTTGCGTAGCACCCCCGGACGCCTCAAACAGTCCTCTCGCTGTCTTGGCCCCAAATTGGCCGCCATCTCTGCCAGAACGAGAGAACCCTGCGGAACGGATGGAGGGGAGGGGTGGCAGGCCGGGCACCCCTCCCACCTGCCATGCAGATTGTTTGCTCCTCAGGTGTGACTCGGCCGCAGACCACACCTACGGATATTGCCTGCAATCTGGCGGAGGAAGCGCTCTGCCTTCTGTCCACACGGGGCGACCCTACGAGTCAAGGTCCCCAAGACAACATGGTGCGGTGGTTGGATTGATTGCGGGGCGGGTTCGGGGACACCCATCCTGCGATGGGCACGTGTGCCTTGGAGTGGATCTGCCCAATGCGCTAGCAACCTGCGAGTTCTGGGTGGCGGAATTCCAATTCCTCTCCCTGCGTGTGGATTTCTCTCTCTGCTGTGTGAGCGAAACTTTCTTTGTGCCTGTATGTCCATTTGTTTGAGGTTCGATTCCATCCGGATTGCATTTCTCTCTCTTGCGTCGGTAAGACTTTCCTTGTGTGTGTATGTCCATTTGCAGGAGGTTCGATTCATCCCTAGATACACTCTTCTCCCGCGTTTAAACCGGAGTTGCAAATATGTCCCTCCTCCAAACATCGAAGCCATTCCGAGAAACGGCACTCATTTTACAGTCAGGATCGTGAGTCTGGGTGGCAATTTGGCGTGGCAGTTTTGTTTTCCATCAGGAGGTCAGCAAAGATTCCTTTGGACTGCACCATTTTTGTAAGACACTAGGGGGCTCCGTCCCTTGCTCGCTTACGCTCGCCAACTTCCTGGGGTTGCTACGCAATACCATTTGGTTGGCTTTGCAAACTAACACTCCTTTCACAGATCCCATTTGGTTTGCTTTGCAAACTAACACTCCTTTCACAGATCCCATTTGGTTTGCTTCAAACCAACATTCTTTTCGCAGAGTCAATCTCCTGGGACGGCGAAACTATCTTAATAATTCGGTCCATAACGTCACAGCGAGGGCTTCGCATCCTGCTCGCTTATGCTCGCCAACCATTACGCTTTGGGCTCTCTGTAATAATCTCAATCTAATCTCTCATTATGCTCAGGAGTGACTCTGGGACCCGTAGTTGTGGTAGAACAGACCGTGAACGCTGCGAACTATCTGAACATCATGCTGATGAATTCCACTTAATGTCCTGGCCACATAACTTCTGGATGTTAATCTGATAGAGCACATTTGGGGTGTCATGGAGCGGCAGCTCAGAACTCAAACACCCCCCTGTCCGAATATCTCGACTTTGCGTGACCACTGCTCAGACATTTAGGACAACCTGTCTCCAGTCATGTAACAAGAATTTGTGGCATCTATGCCCAGGCGAATTGCAGCTGTCTTGCAGGCCAAAGGACGCTTAACGCGTTATTGGGTAGGTGGTCATAATGTTTTGGTTCTGCAGTGTATACTATATATATATATATATATATATATATATATATATATATATATATATATATATATATATATATATATATATATATATAATATATATATATATATATATATATATATATATATATATATACATATATATATATATATATACATATATATACATATATATATATATGTAAGATTCGTGTTGTTCTGTTTGGTAAGGTCTATATTAAAGACTTCGAATCTTACAGCACATTGACATTTAATGAATAAATATATACAATTATTATGTACAGTTGAGTTATATTTCAAAAAAGTTCCGTCATTATCGGCAGCAGTCGTCTCTGCTCGGAAAAAATACGTCAGCTCTCAATGGCGTCCAGGGGAAAAAGTGTCTGTTCTATTAATTTTCTCGTAACTGAATACCAGAATGTGAATGGCTCGTGACAGTCTTGCCTTGCATTCCTACTACAATGCAACTGACTCCTACCAGTCTCGTTGCTCTTATAATGAGTTCTTTCCAGACTAGTAGACAACTACCGTTGTTTAGTATTCCTACAATCGGCCATCCTGATGATCTTTCGTCCTCGAAAGGAAACACGACAAACCTAAAAAAAAAAACACAAAACAGTATCTGGGAATACATTGATTCAGTATTAGTTATTGAACCACGACTTCATATGGTCAGCTGCTGTCGACGTCAAGTTCGGTCCTTCATGGTTTCCAACTTTCTCAACGTCATAGCGATCATAGGGTTTCACTTTCTTCACTCGATATGGTCCTAAGAATTTCGGTCGTAATTTCATTCCGACACCAAATTGAGTCCGCTGAATAGCAATAAGATCGCCCTCTTTGTATTGATGAGGTTTCTTCCTCTTCTTATCATACGTTCTTTTATTCTCTTCCTGAATTTTTAGGATATTCTCTTTGGCATCGTCTCTTAATTTCTTCCTCTTCTCTAGAAAAACTTCAGTATATTCTTCTTCTAAAAGCTGGACTATCTTGAGATCTTCTTTGTTTCGCATTTTCACACCTGTCAAAAGTTCGAAGGGTGTCCATCTTGTGCTTCTGGAGGTTGTACTATTGAGTATTCTTTGTACGGCGTCAACGTGTTTGAACCATTTGATCGGTTCTTCAATTGAAAGTTTGGATAACACTGGAATCAGGGTTTTGTGCATTCTTTCTACTTGTCCATTGCCTCTTGGGATTCCTGTTGTGATTTTTAGGTGTTCAATCCCGTTTTCGCAACAAAAATCTGTAAATTCTTTAGATGTAAAAGCGGATCCTCTATCCGAGATTATCCTCGCAGGATTTCCAAAACTATTTTGTTGTTGTTTGAGTTTATTTATTGCGTCACCCTGATGTCGTAGATTT